>OX371016.1:11580008-14527508 GCA_947308005.1 Yponomeuta malinellus | reverse complement strand
GCCGTGACCAGGTCCAGGTTCTTCGAGCATGTCAAATGAACTAATTAGTTTCTTAATTAGCACAAAAAAAAAAAAAAAAAAAAAAAAAAAAAAAAAAAAAAAAAAAAAAAAAAAAAAAAAAAAAAAAAAAAACTGAAAGTTTTGTATACTGCGAAAGGATTACAGACTGTAATAGAAAGGTAACCACAACAATATTTTAAACATTTCTTGCATAAAAATCGCATGCTTTTACTGAAATACGTCTTTACGGGCTGATTTGTTGATTATAAAGTGTTAAATTTACTTAAGAAAGTTACGCAGAAACATCGAAAATCGTTGTGAAATTAACCATATAAAGGAGATCCAAAAAATGTATGAGAGCTGGTACTAGGAGTACGACTCGAACCAAGTTTTCACGACCGTAGAGACGATAATCTTGCTCAATTATGAGATGTATAATCAGATTTTTAACTATCGCCCTATAATTTATAAAATATAATAAAGTGGAACAATTGAGCTTGCAACCCGCATTACGAGCTGTCACTTTAAAAATAATATAGGGTTGCCCAACGTACGATAGGTATGCCACTCAGATATTTCTCCTTAGTCTGTGATTAGATTTTTTCTAATACGAGACCTCTATATCTTGTATAATATTCTCTTATTACATCTTGTACATCCGTTTTTAGTTAAAAACGATAAAATTCTCATATTATTAACCCAACAAAAATAGCTATAACCATTATTGTGATTAATGATGTTCACTTTTTGCAAGAACGTATAAGAAAATACTCAGTTAAGATTTAATCCATCATTTGCGCTAGTTAGCTCTAGGGATGTGATATTGCACGTAAAAATCGATTGTTTTCATAATCGATTAATTAAGTTATTTTTAAAATTCATTTAAAAAATCGATTTTCTAAGCAAAATAAAGATTTTTTTGCAAAAATCGATGTTTGTTCACAAAAACAAAAAACTGAAAGAGGAAAAAGTGAAACGATTTATTAAAACGATTTTTAATAAATCATTTCTCTTTTTCTTATTCTTTTTAAAAATATTTTTCACAATTATTTTTTTTAATTAATCGATTTTTTTAAAAGCGATTACTTGTTCACAGCCCTAGTTATCTCCAGGTCCCCCATTCGTCGAATCAACAGTCATCTGAGGTTTGTACGCTATCATCTGGTACTTTATTTAACTTGTCATTACTTGTTATACTGTGTCAATGTAGTAAGTATTATGTGTGTAAATGTAACTTACGACGGCATTAAACTTCTTGGCGGTCAGGTTAAATTAAATGTTACGTTTTCATACAATTATTTACGCGATTCCCTCATTCTCCCTAATTCTCTCATAACTTTTGGGGGAAGGAAAAGCGCCACATGCTGTGTTAACTCCAAAATCCGCTTACGCAACGTATTCGTTGCCCAAAAGCGCTACATAATCAAGCAATTGATAAGGATAAGTGATTGTGTTGTTTGGAAGTTATTTGTTCGTTTCGCCGATTAATATTGCCGGGCTCAGTGGTAATGACCACTTTGCCAGACATTTAAAAACGACTGCAAGCGAATGCTCAAAATCAAGACACATCAGTACTGTAATGTTATGCTGAATCTGCTACATAAAAGGCGAATGCTCTCGGTGACGCACTAAATTAATACTATAAGGTCTGTAGGTAATAATTGTTTTTGTACAATAAAAAGTTGTTTTAACTTGGTCGTTTCTTTTCCCTGTTGTGTAATTCTATTACTTATCCTATGATGTGAAGCGGGTGGAAAGTAGATGGTTAGTTGGGCGTTTTGATGTGAAGTGGTAGCCCAGAGGATACATGTTGTTTCACATGCGTGCGAGGTATTAGTAGTGCAGTGTTTACATCAGTTTGTTTCACATCATAAGGTCCTAAGGTCGTATCCCAGCATGTATGACTGATAAGATAGTGTGGAAGCCCGTGGCTTAGTTATCCAATGGATTTCCTAAGGATTAAGTCCCGTTTGAATTCAGTTTGTCTATTATGGTACAAAAGCAATGTCACTCCAATATAAGGTTGGCGAACGCAGCACAGGACTCCCGGGACAGGACCGAGAATCTGAAGCAGATTGCTGGCAGCGACTGGATGAAGATAGCCGAGAACAAATAGAACTTGTCAGCTTTAGGAGAGGTCTAGGTCCAGCAGTGGACGAATAAAGGGCTAATTTATTGATTCAGCTTTGGTATTAAGTCCCGTTTAATGGAGGGTAACCCCCTGTTTCTCGTGAACATGTCTGTCTACTGCTAACCGCTCTTAGTTGGCCAAAGTATACGCAGAAAACCAAAAACATCTTGTTACCTACTGTACAAGAAACCGGGAGTCCAGTAAGCTCAGACAATGCGTATGTAAGCCAGCCAAGAGATCACTGGCTGTATAAATCATTCCACATTCAAAAACGTTTCACTAAGACTTATTTTCACAGATATTATTATTATAATCACACAATTAGTCCTTCAATCAGCATTTTGAAGGTTATGTTTCATTTATGACATGACATTGACATTTGAAGTTTTTATTCCTCTGGGTGGTAACAGTAAGAAAAAAAAAGAAAAAAATCATTTTATTTAGAATTTTTGGGCAGTATTCTAAAAATTATAAATTATTATATGAAGTTACATATTAAATAAGCTTTCCAGTGACATAAATTTCATAGCAGTCGTTGTACGTAGGCCACGATGCATCTCCTTTACTCATAAAATCATACTGTTTCTACATGAACTATTTTAATTTTATTCTAGTTTGGAGACGAAGCAGCTTTATGACCGTAAAATGATGCTGCGGGACTACTACTTGAAGGTTCCTATCACCAACAAGTAAATTGTCCTGCTAGAAGAATTTATAGAACGTTATGGTCTGGCTCTGGGTAATTAAGTTCTGCTGCTTACCTTTTTTAAGATACGGGTTTACGCCCAAAGAAATGCGGGTTACAATGTATGATTTTATTAAATAAAATTGATGTTTACAAGTAGGTACTCAGGAACATTCTTTTACTTCACTTACAATTGCAGCAATAATAGCTGGCTTTACATTTGCTAAATGGGTTAAAAGATTGATTTCTCGTTTTTAATTAGTTTTTAGGTTAAACAGTCTAGGTACCAAAACACTGCCTCCGTTTTTAACGAGTGTGAAAGATGCGGACCTGAAAACAAACAAGAATGATAAACTATAACTTAAACATTGATTCTGAATTTATTTCATTAGTATTATTACCTGCATAGAAATATTTTTATGGTATTTCTTTACTAGAATCAGATCCTATAAACTTCTTGATAATCGATTTACTTCTATTGCAAACTGAACAGTAAATGCGTAGGCATTGATTTTTCTGAAAAAAAAAAAAAAAAAAAAAAACTACTACACATTAATTACAAATATTGTGCTTTTCCCATACAAATAGTCAAGAAAATCCTCCTCCATTTTGAATTTTTTGACGGTTGCCACCCCCATTGATTCTGCTACTGTTAAGGATCAAGAGTCTAAGGATCTACTATACTGCAAATCATAAATTAGAAAATTAGTTACATAGCATTGTTACAAAGGCGATCTTATCTCTAAGAGAGGTCTCTTCCAGCCAATCTTAACTTCTACTACCTGCTAAACTAGTCAGAAATTGATCTTGTTCTTTGACGTCTATTGCCTAGTAATCTTTTGTTACTTTTCAGCAGCGATTAATCGAATAGCATCATAAAATATGTGCCAGAAACCACTTTTCTCGCTGAATCTCGCAGTTTTTCCAAAATCTGTGTCATCATCATCATCAGCCATTTTTACGCCCATTTTTAGGCCTCCTTCATGGTTTTCCCTAACCATAAAGAGTTTTGCCATAATCGCCACGCTTGGCAGGCGGATTGGCGATCGCAGTATGCGGTTGAAATTTCAGAAAGACGCTGCTGCCCGTCTCCTGGTAATTTATTTCCATAGTCTACTTCTACGACATCCACGGAAGCTAAACGAGTGACGCTATTCTTAATCCAGCACCACACGGATCGCAAATCTGTGTAATTACCTACTCCAAAAGTTAGATGTGGTATCCTAAGAACGTTTTCAATACCTGGACTGTAGTTCAGGTAGTTTCCCTGCTGATCCATCTCATTTCAGCTTTATAAAGTCTCTTGAAGAAACTCGGTTAGATTAATACAAGCTTTTGTGTAGATTGTGCTAGGAAGGAGAAAAAGGAACAATAAAAACACATTTATGTAACTTACTTTACTGTATTCACTAGCGTTGTACACAGTACAAATAGGTATCTCGCTCGGACCGTAACTGCACTAAGCGGTCAGAGGAGTAATTACAAGTTAACAACCGATTGCAATTCACTAAAAACTGTTGAAGTTCAGTGACGGCGCTGAGAGTAACAATAACTGTGAGAGTCCACCCGGCCAGCTCCGCCACCTCCACCTCCACCTCCATCTCCACCTCCACCTCACTACCGCCAGTCCCCAAGTGCGTAAAGTGGGCAAGTACACATGTTGAGCTATTAATTACACTAGTCATTAGGTATAATCACTCATGTGACAACAGCATTGTGTACCTATGCCGTGAATATTACACTGAATGCAAAAGCATTTCTGCGGAATAAGTGACGAATAATTTGAAAATTACTATCTAAACGAATTTAATGTCGACTATTACATCGAGAGATTATGTTTATGTATAATTTGTCCGTTCCGCCGGATAGCTCGCTATTGTTGCGGCGGTTACGTTACTCATCGCAGGCGATGTCACCTCGCCGGAGCCGTGATTGCGGTTCGAGAGATCCTTATCATCGTTTTCCGCTCGCGTCACTAAGCAATCCGGGATTTACCCGCCGCCGGTCGCTCACTGCGTCTCGCCGACGAGCCACCGCACCGGGGTCAGAAGCGAGTCCGGGGGGAGGCGGCGCGGGACGGCGGCGGGGTGTAGGCGTCGAAGAGGCGGCAGCTGGAGAATGCGGGCTCGGGGGTGGGGGCGGGGGCGTGGGGCGCGGGCACGGCGGCGGCGGCGGCGGCCTTCAGCGGTCCACACAGCGCGCGCGCCAGCGTGGGCAGCGTGGGGGGCTGCGCGGCGGGGGCGGCGGGGGCGGCGGGGGCGGGGGGCGCGGGCTTGTCGGCCGCGCGGAAGGTGCGCGGCGGGCCGAGCGGCGGCAGGCGGCGCGCGAGCCGCGCGGCCAGCGGGTGCAGCAGCGCGTCGTCGAAGGGCTCGCAGGGCCGCAGCGCGCCCACCACGTTGCCCACCAGCACGCACACCAGCGTGCCCAGCACGGCGTACCACATGTACGACACGGAGCACACGTACTGCAGCGCGGCCCACGCGGCCGAGGGGGCGAGCGCGGGTGCGGGGGCGGGCGCGAGGGGCAAGACCAGCTGCTGCAGCGCCGACAGCGGCGCCGGCCGCTCCAGCCGCGACAGCGTCGCATTGTCGCAACCCTGCACATATTAGCACGATCAAATGAAAGTAAATATATTTCATACAGCTTTTCCCTGAATTTAAACGGCTCTCATTAATTCAACAAATGTCAATTGATTTTTAGAGCCCTTCAAAAAATAGTTTACATCCAGAAAGAAGCTGAATGAAATAATGTATAGTCGACATAATTATGACACGTTTTTAGTTAGATACCTACTATTCATGAAATTATAGAGCAAACCATGTTTTTATTTCAAACTGTTAATTTTGATTGATTGGAAGCCCCTATTTTAAACACGTTCTCTTAAATATTATATCCCGATACATTGATATTTGAAATCGAAATTTGTCCTGCAGTATAATTTGTCAGTAGTGCAGTATAGGTAGTCATGAGACAAAAACCATAGCGAGTGAGTCGGTGTGCGCATGGTGTGTGTCGCTCGGCACTCACGTCGGTCCTGAGCGGCAGCATGGGCAGCACGTGGTCGGCGAGCAGCGCGCGGCCGAGCGCCAGCGCGCCGACGAGCGCGTGCGCCGCCGTCATGCCGGCCAGCGCCGCGCCGCCGCCCGCCAGCGGGCACGCCGCCGCCAGCGCGAACACGCCCAGCAGCGCGCCCGCCGTGCCCGCCGTCACCAGCTGCGAACCCTCCACCACGCCGCCCGCGCGCCCCACGCCCAGCGACAGCGCCGCGATCACCACCGCTGCCGCACACACACACACACACACATTACACATGTAGCTTACACCGAAGGATGAGTCTACGAGAGACCCGGGTTGGCGCCGAACTACTCGCGAACTAATCATTTCTAACGAAATAACGCCACCTGCATGTTATTATACGGTAATGCGTAACATATTTACAGTCCTATGTACTGGGTAGGACAGTAAATATGGTATGAATTAGGTATGTACCTATGTCCTATGTAAAGGTAGTCGAAGGACAACTATAAATTACGGTACAAGAACGATCAACCTAGTAACTTTCTGATTAGACATTTCAAGAGTTTGCCGATGTAGTTGTCGTAAGAAATTTAATGAGCACAGGAAAGAGAAGTATAGCAAGTAAATATAGTCACCATAGATGACGGCGATGGTTTTGATGACGGTGAGCTGCTGGGCGTCCGGAAGGCCGCGGAAGGCCGGCGCCTGCGACACGAAGTCCTCCCACGTCACAGTCGCCAGCGAGTTCACGCTCGATACCATGAAGCTGCACACAAATCGCGCTCAGAGATGGGAGCCACCGAGAATTGGCTCCAAAACAATAGCAATACATTTATTATTTAAACCTAATCTTAAGCTGACTTCAAAAAGTTTTGAAAGAAGAAATTATCCATTGTTACGCGTACAAAATTTGGATTGGTCAGTATGCCCTGTTCCTGCTGTCTGTAAAACGGTGTGCTTTTCGCAAATGTCCCGTTTGCAATGAACTTATTTCGTTAGGTCAATAGGTGTATGTTACCTGAGCGCCCCGTTAAAGAGACAGCCGAGGAAGAGGCCCATCATGCCGGGCGCCACGGCGAGCTGGTCGCGCACGTAGTAGGGCAGCAGCTGGTCGGGCGCGGCGGTGGCGCCGGCCGCCAGCGGGTCGCATGCGCGGTACACGGCGTACAGCGCCACGCCCACCAGCCACGACAGCGAGAACAGCACGGCCATGGCCGGCGCCGCCGCCAGCAGCGCGCGCCGCGCCGCGCGCACCGAGCCCAGTGAAACGTAGCGCTGCACGAACGTCTGCTGGCACCCGTACACCGACAGCGACATGAACAGCTGCCCCACCAGCGCCGACGGCGTGTCCACGCGCGTGCGCGGGTCGCCCGTCGCCGTCAGGAACTGCAGCCGGCCACCGTCGCGCGCCGCCCGCCACGCCGCCGCCGGCCCGCCCGCGCGCCAGCTCGCCTGGCCCAGGAACACGCAGCTGATCACCACCATGCTCACGGTCTGCAGCACGTCGGCGCGGATGGCCTGCGTGAGACCGCCGGCCAGCGTGGCGGCGGCGGCGGCGACGGCCAACGCAGCGGCGGCCGCGGCCGGCGGCGCGCCCACGGCCTGCAGCGCCACCACGGGCGTGTAGGCCGTGACGGCCAGGTTGAGCAGCTGGCGCAGCAGGAAGGTGGCGGCGGCCACGCGGCGCACGGCGCGGCTGCGGAAGCGCGCCTGCAGGTACTCGTACACGGAGGCGGTGGGGCGCGCCAGGAACACCGGCACCAGCAGCACGCCCACCAGCGGCAGCGCCAAGCAGATGCCGCCCAGCGTCTCCCACATGCCCGCGCCGCGGTACACCAGCTCCGCCGGAAACCCTGCGCCCACACGAGTGCGTCATTACACAAGAAATTGTCATTACCTCAGTGACAATTTTTCATAATAAAAGACAAAAGTCAGCTGATCAAACAAAAAATATATTGAAGCGGAGCAGCTCGTCTCGTTTACGCAAAGTAGAGTATTTAAATTAAATACTGCATGAAGTATTATTGATTTCTGATTTTGAGTAGGTGGACAAATAAAATGCATCGCAGTAGTTGTGCACTCGGCACAGGACAGCACAGGCACTGACCGAGGAAGGAACGCACACCGAGCGTGCCGCGCGCGATAGAGAGCACGATGGCGGCGGAAGAGATGCCGCCTGTGGCGAACACGAAGCCGAGCTTGCCGCGCGGCTCGGCCGCCGACTTGGCTGACGCGGCGCCGGAGCCGCTGCGGCGGCGCCACAGCGGCGCGCACGTGCTGCCCGCCACGAACACCAGGAACACGGCGCACTCCCACACGGTCGCGCCCCAGCCCGCCGCCGCCGCCGCCGCCGGCACACTCTCGCCGTCTGACGCGCCGGACATGCTTACGGGACGCTGAAAACAAACAACTCGTATGCTAGAAGCTTCTAATAAATGTATCTAACTCATTGAAAGGACGGATCCGGAGCCCAGGTACCTAGGTACCGCGTTCGTGCCTGTCGAGAAGCCTCTTTACTTAATATTTACTTACATGAAAAATTTAAGTCACCGTGGTTTCTGGTCATGGTGGTTTTAAATAGGTATTAAAAAAAGAAAATGGTATTTCATACCGATGTAATTCCTCTTTCAAATTAGTATTCGTGCAGTAGACACCCGGATTAGTGTAAAGTAATAATGTAGAACGCGCTATCTCCTGCTGCAGCTGTCTCGTACTGCTATTGAGATAATTACTGAGGTAAGTAAACAATCTGAATGTGTCGCGGCGCGCTGACAGCTGACAGGGTGACATGACACGAATCTCAGATTCTCAGCTGAAAGCTGACTCATAACAAACTGCGGTAATTATATTATAACACTATGTTTACATTTTTCGATCATTGTCTCGGATTTCGTTAATAGAATAGTTTGAACACCACAATCGAAGACGACATACCGGTTTTTGTATTGAGAATTTCACTTTAATTAATATTCAAGAATATTTCTCATTACATTTAGATAGATGTGAATAGACACAACGATATATCAGTATTTATTGTATTTGATAATTTCACATTATTATTACTATTATTGATGATACTTAGAGCTGACGCGTGCATATGATATCACTGCACTTGATTGTTTTTTATTTTTCTTAAATAATGTAGTCTATTATTAAAACAGTTCACTGAGTCTGCACTAATGATAGAAAGTTTATTACAATTGCGCACGACAAAGTGTGGAAGGAAATGCTTTCGAGGGTTACTTGCACACAGAGAATTGTTTAGTTTAAGTTGGTGGCCTCTTAGCTGGACATTCTGGTTCATAATGTAATTGTTGGATAGGTCCTACACGTCATAGTACCCTGTGAGGGTTTTGTAGGTTTCTACGAGGTCTCCACGCTGTCGTCGGTGCTCAAGCGTGGAGAGCCCAAGTGCTTCCAGTCGTTGCTCATAGGATTTCTGGCGTAGTCGAAGTAGTCCAACTACCATTTTTGTGGCTCTTTGTCGTACCTTTTCTAAGGGCTCAATATCTTTCTTGGACATGGACACCAGACCTGAAAACCGTACTCCAGCGGTGGTGTAATAAATGTTTTGTAAAATTTTATGAATAACCGTTTATCAGTGTATCTGAATGTCTTTCTTATTATCATGTATGTAAGTGAATTGACCTTCTTTGTAATTCCGAGTATGTGTTCATCCCATTTTAAGTTTCTAGTTACTATGACTCCGAGATCCCGCAGAGAGTATATTAAGTTAGCATATGTCTTTAAATGTAAATTAAGAAACCAATGTTTTGATAACACGTAAATAAATAAACTAAAAAAAAGTGACTGACTCCAGAATAACTGATTCAACTGTATAAGGGAGATTTGGATTGTTGCTGCCAATGTGTAGGACGGTGCACTTCCCAAAATTTAATGTTATGAGACAGTCTCTTGTCCACTGGACAATTCGGTTGAGATCTTGTTGTATTATATTGTGAGGTATGAGAGGGTTATACATGATTTTGGTGTCGTCAGTGAAAAGCGATAGACCTGATTGAATTATATGTTTTAGATCTGAAAGGAAGATCCCAAAAAGGACAGGGCCTAAAACAGATCACGCCGCTCTATATATTGTATTTGTCAGACAGCTCACCTCCCACTCCTACTTTGAACGTTCTTTCACTGAAAAAATCCTCTATCCATTTCAAGAGCTTGCCACGTATACCAAAGTGATAGAATTTAACGATAAGTTTCTTAATTGGAACAAGGTCTAATGCTTTCCCGTAATCTAAATAAATTATGTCTGTTGGTCTATGTTTGTACCAATTGCATGTCCAATAGTCTAAGCAATACAACAGATTGCTGACTGTCGATCTTCTTGAAACAAATCCATGCTATGTATCAATTATGATTAGTTCTTGAGAAAGGAACTCCCTGATCTTCCTTGCAATTATCTTCTCCGTTGCTTTACAAATCAGTCAAGTTAAGATTAATCGGACGATAGTTCGCTGCATTAAATTTGTCTCCTTTTTTGTATATAGGGGTCACCTCTGCCTGCTTCCAATCCCGGGAGTTTACCTTCTTGAAATTATTTTTTCATAATGCGAGCTTGTTGATCCGTGTGGCACCGGATTAAGAATAGCGTCACTCCATTTCCTCCCGTGGATGTCGTAGAAGGCGACTAAGGAAATAAATTACCAGGAGACGGGCAGCAGCGTTTTCCTGAGATTCCAACCGCATACTGCGATCGCCAACCCGCCTGCCAAGCGTGGCGATTATGGCAAAACCCCTCATGGTTATGAAAACCACGAAGGAGGCCAATGTCCTGCAGTGGGCGTCAAAGGGCTGATGATGTGAGCTTGTTAATCATAACAACTTTGCTACATTTTTTCAATAGGATAGCGGGTATGCCATCTGGGCCCATTGCTGTATCATCGTTGAATGTGTTAAGTGCCTTAGCTATGTCATCAGGGGTAAAGTCAATGTGCTCAATACAATTTTCAATACTGTTCAATGGGTGCTCAAGTTTGTTAAGGGTTGATCCAGTGGTTCTTAGGACAAATGATTTTTCAAATTGTCTGGCAAATGTATTTGCAACTTCTTTGTTATTACTTGTTATGGTTTATGTAGTTTCTATGTAGGTTCTATCGTAAATAGGCATACAAACATTTAGGACTGCTATTCACTTTATTTCTCTTAAACTGAATAAGTAATTGTATGACCTTTGCAATTATTATGTTGTTAAATTTAATATACCTATATTATTTTGTAGCGCCCCCATTTTTTTCATCTTAAAAACCTCAATGACAATACGTGTCCGTGGAGATGGAGATGGAGATGGAGATGGGGACCTCACCTACGTCACTTGAAGACACGCATATTTTTTAGTGTTTGATACCTATTACTAAATATCTTAAGATATGTTTTCTTCATGATTATTTTGTATTTATTTCTGTTTTGTTGACGTTCGTGTATTTTGTTTGCGTACCTTCGTGTTTACTTTGTGTTTCTGTGACAATTCAAATAAATGACTTCTTTCTTTCTTTCGTTGTGAACGCATTAAAAATAATATTTTTTTAAATATATTTTTAGTTTATATTTACCTATACAGTAAAATAGGATATCAAAAGGAACTAATAAATGGATGTTATGTAGTAGGAGGATTTTCATTTCAGTGAATTTTAAAATATGAAGTAGCTGAAGTTACAAATCACCCGTCGCCCCCTTAAATCACACCAGCGCCCCCCATTTTTTTCTGGGCACCTTAACGCCTCCAGCTCCCACAAGAGGGCGTTAACGCCCACTTTGTGAAAGACTGATTTAAAAAGTCTCCAAATTTAGCTCACTGATAACTTACGCAATAGGTACCTAGTTACTTGTATTACCGATTTTGTTGAGCATGTAGGTAGGTATGTGTCTATTTGATAAGGTATTAATAACTAACAATTACCTTAGCCGTTACCTGTCAGTTGTCACACTTTTACACGCAGAAAACTTTCACGTGGACTCGGACCACCTCGAGATAACAACCACTTCACAACTCGCCACTGTTTATGCACGATATTATCGGCTGGAAACGAAATATAGTAAGCGACTAGCCCTGCGAGGCGAAGCGGCGCGCCGCGTCACATGCGCCGGCTCGGCGCCGACACTGACTTTGACACTGACAGTGCTGGCCGCGCTGCCGGAGCGGCGGGCGGCGGCGGCGGCGGCGGGCGCGCTGCCAGCTGTTGCACTATTAATACACTGCACTTTGCTGCACCCTTCAGCCACTCGGGGCACCACGCTTAGCCTAATTAATAAAAAAACAAATGGCACTGTAAAGTAACACGCCATCTACTTTAGAAGAATTGACACACTACGAAAGGACGGAAAGAATAATCAATAGGTTCTATAGCATGCCTTAAGTAGTCGATACAAAAATATGAACAAAACCTCTGGGCTACATAATCCGAGTATAAACTCCAAGGAGTTTCTGCTTGCAAGCAGTGACCCTTGGCAGCAGCGGTGCCCATTCAACATTATTATTATTATCGAATGCGGTCGTCGCTTCCCGGGCGGCGGCGGCGGCGGCGGCGCTCGTCCCGGCCACTGTGCGCACGAGTCACACAACATGTACCTATGTGACTCACCCTGCAGACTCTGTAGGTATTGTCATTATCACTGACAATATGCTGCAGTTCAGCCATAATAATATATCGTTGAGTACACCGCACGCATTTCGACAGCGAAGCCAATAGAAAGCCCTTGTCATATGAGAATATCAGCGAATGCGAAATTCTCCAGAATAGTATAAAAAACCGGCCAAGCGCCAGTCGGACTCGCGCCCGAAGGGTTCCGTACCAATGTCTATACAACATTGAAATATTTGAAGCGTCTACTTGCTGCCGTTATTAATATCGAGCAAAAAACGGCAAAAAAAATCACGTTTGTTGTATGGGGGCCCCTTAAATATTTATTTTATTTTCATTTCATTATTTATTTTAAATTGAATATACAACTAAATATGTTGTGAATATTTCAAGCGTCTAACTGTTGCCCTTATTAACATCGAGCAAAAAACGGCAAAACAATCAAGTTTAATGTATAGGAGCCCCCCTTAATTATTTATTATATTCTATTTTTAGTATTTGTTGTTATAGCGGCAACAGAAATACATTATCTGTGAAAATGTAAACTGCCTAGCCTTATGGCTACAGTTCATGGGATACAACCTGGAGACAGACAGACAGACAGACAGACAGACAGACAGACAGACAGACAGACAGAGACAGACAGACAGATAGACAGACAGACAGGCAGGCAGACAGACAGACAGACAGGCGGACAGACAGACAGACAGACAGCCGGACAGTGAAGTCTTAGTAATAGGGTTCCGTTTGGCACCCTTGGGGTACGGAACCCTAAAAAACAAATGATTATACAATTTTTTCAGGAACTTTGAGCTTCAGAGCGATAGTAAAGTAAAAAGTAAGTAAAAATTTTATTTATTTGTAACAACAATTGATTGATCTGAGTAAATATTAAAAATACAAATAAAATATAAGCTAAAATTTTTTATGCACATGATAGAAATTCGACAATTCGACGTGCTTCACACCTATTTTGTTTGAATAAGAAGATGGCTAGGCAAAGTGTATAGTTTTAAAGCAGAAAACATATTCTGTAGATAGAAGCACCTAACTTTCTGAAAGTCAAGGTACCTACGTTTCAGAAAATTCAACAACTCGATTGACAACTTGATTTGTGACCGCAGGTAAGTTTTGCAATATTATTATATGCCTTGAATCGAATATTTATAAAGATAGGTAAGTAATCCATGTTACTATCGACACACTCAAATCAGCACCGTTATTGCAACATACGATTCATTCTCGGAATAAGTATGGATGTAAAGTTTATATGTGGTCGACTGAGCCAACCTATTGGTTAGACTACGTGATTGCAGATCTCCCTGTTTACATTTAAAAGTTACGATTAAGGTTGTATGTAAAATAAAAGCCATTAAAAACATAACTTGTAAAAAAAACCAAGTCTCGCAACACAGTTCTTCTACCGTAAAAAGTTCTGAGGTCCATGTTATACCAAGTCGGTTAATTTAATCAGTCCATACTTAAGGGTCCTTCTGTCTTAAGTTATTACGTAAATAAAAATCTTATGTTTGAAACTTGGCCATCGCATGAAAACACAATGTTACTTACAATACATATTATATTAAATTAGATTGTTTAGTGCGATTGCCAAGTCAATCTAATTATTTAAAACATAAAACATTTTTAATATTGATATGGTCACTATTATGTTGTTAGGTTAGCTAATTACGTAATAACTTAACACAGAAGTACCCTTAAGTAGGGACTGCATAAATTAACCGACTTGGTATTACATGGATCTCACAACTTTTTACAGTAGAAGAACTGAGTTGCGAGACAGTTTTTTTATAAGATGTGTTTTTAATGGCATCTCATTTCTTTATGTAGATAGTCCTACTTTTTTCCTTGACTATTTTACAAGTTACATGTAAACATAATTATATCTAGGTATCTACACCTATTATTCCATATACAGGTACACTGATTCATTCACTTCAAATGTAACTTTGTAATCCTATATATTTATATGGGATTACAAAGTTATTTATGCAATTGGTGAAAACTGGACCGAAATTGCAAAATATTTGCTTGATTTATACACTCCACACTAATTCTATTGTAAATTTAAAGCTTCTATGTCTGCTAGAAGTGCCTTAGAGTTTTGATGATCGGTCAGTCCAGTCAGTGAGTGAGTGAGTGAGTGATAAAATTAAGAAACTTTGATTAGTTATAATTCTTAAAGTAAAGTTCAAATTGAATGAAATTTGACGTACACCGTGTTTATACAAACCCTGCTTGGTTACTGAAAAGGCTCTGTTTTATGCACAACGAAGTTATAGGAGGTCGAAAATAGCCTGAACTGCTTCGAGAAAAGGATGATACGGCCGTGCCACTTTTTTGCTAGACTTGGCGGGGGCACTGCCGTGCTGTCAGATGTAGTGTGTCGTTATAATAAATAAAATAAATTTGTGTAAAACGTTCCAAAAAATAGAGAATGCGTTGAGTACTCAATACTCACATAGTGTAGTTGCAAGTAACGATTGGTTCGGTACCGCTAAGCGTTGCGGTTGCGGTGCGGTTGCGTTGCGGCGCGGCGAGTGGCGCCGGCGTCGCGGCGGGCGCGCTTATATCGACTGGCGCGCGGCTGCCGACAAACACCAAACCTCGGAACACGCTTCCTGCAGAGCCTATTTCGTTAAGCGGCGAGCAAATAACATAAACGCGCGAGCCACTGAGTCATTGGCCCAGACAAAACTAAATTTAGCAGAGCTGAGTTATCTTCATAGTACCTAATAATTAGGAGTCCGCTGCGTGCTACGGACCCTCTACGAGCACTCTCGTAGCAGCCCCGTAGCACCGTAGAACCGTAGCGCGGATGAAGTTACACCGGTGCAGCAACAAAGGCCGATTTGCCCTAAATCAAGTAAGCTGCTAAGTGAAAACGAGGCCTAAGATAAGATAAAATTGGAATATTCTTCAACAGATTTCAAAAGTTTCCATTATAAAAGTTGTCCTTAGGTAAAGTAATTTCGAGCCACACAGTATAAACTGCGATGTGCTGTCGACTGTACCGAATGTCGTCCCGAGCGAGACCCCGCGGAGAGCCCGCGGCCGCCATTCCGCGCCCGGTACCAAGTAACCCGAACCGCTCTCCTTCCCAGGCGAGACGCCCCACCGTTGCGATTTCTGCTCTAAAACGTTCACGCGAAAGGAGCACCTACTCAACCAAGTGCGCCAACACACAGGGGAGTCGCCGCACCGCTGCAACTTCTGCTCCAAGTCGTTCATGAGCACCTCGTCAATTACGTGCGGCAACACACGGGCGAGACGCCCTTCCAGTGCGGGTACTGCCCCAAGGCATTTACCAGGAAGGATCATCTCGGTAGGTAAGTCGTTCACTTGTGCATCCTATAGCTGCAGCTGTCATCTTTAGCTCTACAAGCGGACGCCTGAACCTCCGTAGCAGGACTAGCAGGCTTTGATTGGACCTTATAGGGTACAGATTTAGCCGCAATCCAGCATCTTCTGCTACAAGTTCAAACACACGGGCGCGACGCCCTTCCAGTGCGGGAACTGCCCCGAGGCGTACTGCTGTGACCTAAAGCCACAAGCGGACGCGCCAACCGACGTAGCTTGTGGTGGCCGAGCTGGTTGTAGTTTGAATGGGGCCTATAGTGTTATAGGTTAGCCATACCACTGCAACTTCTGCTTCAAGTCGCTCAAGCACTTGCGGCAACACACTGGGTAGCTAGACACTCTTCCAGTGCGAAGAACCATCTCATTGAGTCATTTACTTATGGATATCATTGTAAGCTTCACAAACGCTCGCGACCGCTCGGACGTAGGTAAGGGATTCGTGAAATATACTAAAAAAATTAATCTTGCGATCGGCGCTAGTCTTTTTTGTGAATAATCGCTGAAATATAATTAATGAAATCTAGTTATGGTAACATAACAAGAGAAAAATTTACTGTCTACCTATTGGGTTTAACTTTAAAATTAGTCGAGAATTTCGCAAAGTTGTGAAAAGGGCTGCACATTTAATAAAAACATTTAAATTGTTCTTTATGTCTCAGTGAATTGTTAACAAATCCAAATCCCAGTCCGTTTCAGCGACACAGCGACACACGCCAAAAGTCATGAATCAAAAATACTGACATGCCTACAAAAGCAATGTTTTGCATTTTATTTCCCATTCAATTTCAGTGCTTGAGCGGTTTTCCGACATTTGCGTTACCGTAAACAAACCCATTTACTATAAGATTAAGTGCACTTACTATTACCTACTATGCTCATTTCCGAATGACTAAAAGTTTTCCTGTGTTTGAGGAGCAAATACCGATGTGATGCGTTGTGTAGCGCACACGCGCACACGCACACACACACAGCGCTGCGGTGCTCGCGTCGCGTCGCTCGCGCGTCCTTGCCACGCACTCCCTACATGTTCACAGAGGTAGGTATAGTTTCCTAGATAACTCATTTCTTTATCATGTTACGTATCAAATGAAATTACCCTCGCCGAATAATTCAAATCATTGCCAAATTTGGTTTAATCTTGGTTCTCACAGTTATTTGTTTTGGGAAGAATTTATCCATGTGGGGCCATGTGGTTTTTGGTATAGTCAGCCATAGTTCGTCAACAGCTGGACTTAGGCCTCCCCGGGGCATGCCGCATGCTGACCATCGTGGTTTGCCCCTAGTCATCTCGCTGGGGAGGCGGTTTATTATAAATTTTAACGTCCTCACAGCTCAACGGTAACCCAAAAAAGTGAAAATAAAGTTCAACGCTGCCACAGCTACAAAACACAAAAATAAGTATGCATTGTCGGGGTGCCGACCGCTCCGGCGTTCGCACAAGCCATAACTCCCATATATCTGCTATATAGGTACATCGAAAGATTTCAGATTGTCATAGTAAACCATGTGTTGCACCCACTCTCGAGTGTACCTACTTATGAGTTTGTCCGTACATTATGGCACCTCTCACTAACCATGGATACGAAAATCTTAAGATCACCTAGTTTTGACCCTGCTCAACTTCTAAATCTGAAAAAAGGTGAGGTCAATCAGTCCAACTAAAAAGAGTTGTAGACTCTATAGCCGCACGAGTGGTCACTTTATTATAGCTATCTAGTTATACGCGTAGGTTAAACCTTCTGGAATAGATCTAGAGGCTAACGCTCTATCGCTGGCAGATCTGTTGTCTGGCTCCGTGCGTCCTGGCAGTGCCACGCCGCGGTCACGCCGCCGCCGCCGCCCCCTTATCTAGTAGAACTATTAAATAGATTAACTAAAGGAAAACCAGCCGCCAGCTGACTGCTGACATCAATTAGCGCGAGTGATAAAGAGATTTGTGGGTCGCATCTCTGCCGGCGCTGCTATGGGAAAATCAGCTCTATGTGACTGGTAAAATAGAGTAAATGCTCCCGAACTCAATCCTACTGGCCCGGCCCTACAAAATTACTAAATCTTAGGCCGAGCTACTGCTTGCCGCAACGAAACAGCTCTTCAAACATATCGGCCCTAATGCCCACAATTGCATCAGGCAATTGTTTTCTAAGTAATGTACATTTGTGAAGTTATAATAGCAATACCACTCGCTAACGGTGAAGGAAAAAATCGTGAGGAAACCTGAGTGTCTGAGCTAGTTACATAGGTACCTCAGCGCTTGAAATCGCCAATCCGCGGTGGGCACGCGTAGTGATTAAGCCCATACTCTCTCTCTGAGAGAAGGCCTGTGCCTTACAGTGGGACGTATGTAGGCTGCTTATGATAATAAAAACTTAAAGAAAAAATACGCATTACAAAGAAGAGTTATTATATGGGACCAGTGACCAGTGACCATCTAATGAAATCGAACGATGTGGTAAAGAATTATTGCTGAACATGTTTTGATAATAATCGTGATAAAGATTTTTCTCGACGACTAATTCTTTTCATAATATTATAAGATGTTGAAAAATTCGACTAAATCACATAAGTCCAAAACACAATTACCTACTTGAGGCAATGAAAAAAAACCTACTGTAAAATTATTCTATAACATTTTTATTATCTACGAGTATATTACATTAAGAGAGCTGAGAACTGTCCTGAAACAATGAACTGAACATATGTACATGTTTATTTACAAAAAAATAAGCGAACTGCTACTTTAATCACTCATGTTGTATATAACAATAATTTAATGACAATTTGACTTTGTGCTTTAGAAGAATTATTATGAATTATTGAAGACTCGAAGTAGGTACAAAAACGCTCTACTCATAGAAATGGCGTAAATTGTCATATTTACGCCCGATTTGTATAGAGCGTCTGCAGAATAATTTTCACAAGGTCACAAGGCTACTGACGCCTTTAGCGTATGAAGCGTGTATTAATGAGTTATCTCATTGATACACAATGAGTTATCTCTTAAAATTGTGTTTTTACGTGTATAAAGCCTTATCAGAAAACATTCAGAATTTAATGAAAAAACAAGAAGAATGAAAGAAGATATTTATTTTAAAAACTTAATTTGATGATTTTAAATACCTATTTAGAGGCTAAAAATTCCACCCATGCCGGGACTTGAACCCATGACCTCTGGCTCACCATTTCACTCATTTCGGGCCTCTTTACAAAATTCATCGATGCTTACACTTTCCCTTTAGCTTAGTTGGGAGAGCGCTGGCACGGTGAGCCAGAGGTCGCGGGTTCAAGTCCCGGCATGGGTGGAATTTTTAGCCTCTAAATAGGTTTTTAAAATTGTCCTCAGCACGCAACAAAAAGAATATAATTAATTTTATGAGTTTACCTTATTCTAAATTCTTTACAATATAAATTACATAAAGAAATTTAATAAAGTATAAAAATATCGTGTCACAGTGTTTGTTATCGAACTCCTCCGAAACGGCTCCACCGTATTTTATGATTTTTTTTGAATTTATTTACCTACTACCAGTTCTGAGAATAAGATATAAGATCTTTTTCATTTTTAAGACCCGTAAAACGCCGAAAATAATGTTAATTAAATAAAAAATAAAAACCGACTTCGAAACACTACAGCACTAAAAAGATAGAAATAATTTAAATAATTAGAAGTATTTATACATGTAAATATTGTAGAAGTATACCTACTTTGCAGTCGGTATCCAAATATATGTGCTGGTCATGAAACTGGGCACCGACCACAAATTATACTTCTACAATACCTATATGTATAAATACTTCTAATTATTTAAATTATTTCTATCTTTTTAGTGCTGTAGTGCTTCGCAGTCGGTTTTTATTTTTTATTTAAATTTTTTTATTTTTCCGTTTTTATTGGAGGAGCGGGAGAAAAATAAACAAGTCCCTTATAACCATAATTTACCGTACATGATTCGTTCCTTTAAAATTTGATGTTCTAAATCTCCGAAAGTCTTCACCAGAACATCACCAAATTAACTTGGGACTACTTTTACGCTATTTTATGAAACATACGGATTTTTTTGTGTTACAAGTATACCTTTTTCACTGACACCTTCTTTAATACATTGCTCCACATCTTCATTATCATCTGAAAGGTACTAGGAATACGTAAATATGTGATATAAAAGAACATCAAGCATCACCTTAGACCTAACTAAAACTCATCACCAATAACTTGTGTTTTTTTTACTGCTGAAATAATCATCAAGATTGGTTTTATTTTTATGTAGCCATCATTCGTCCCACTTCAGGGCACAGGCCTTCTCTCAGAGAGGGAATATGGGCGGTTTTTTTATTTTTATTCATCTCTTTCGCTTTTTCCCGAATGTCAAGCAGTTTTTTTTTCTTTTCGACAGTAACTTCATTAACGATTCACTCTGTTAAAAAAAAAAACAAAAATTCATTTCAGATTAGACTAACCCACGAAAATGAAAATGAAAGTAAACAATGAGGTATTATTAAAACAGTAAAGTAAAAAATTTAAGATGACGCTAAGTTTTATTACAGCTAATTTAACCCGGATTCCTGTAAGCATTGTGATAAATAATTGTTAAGTATGATACATAAAAATAAATAAATACTGCAAGAGTTGATTACGAGGAATTTGTTTAATTTTTGGTAACTACAATCTCAACGTTCATGACAAGATTTTATAATTTCATAAAGGCATTACGTACGTTTTCAAGAAACGTATCAGATTCGTGACACAAAATTACCGGCATGAAGTCGTACGGCAGATACGTTTCAGTAAATATTAGAAAATGTACGTTTTGTAGAAGCTTAAGGTCGTATCATGATATTTTTTAAAAAAGGCACGATTATTTAATTTTTTTGTTAAATAAGATAAAGGGTTAGTTGTTTTACTCATAACTAGATACTTGCTCTATTTGAAATAAGAAAGAATTTTAGAAAATCCCTCACAATTTTGGGGAAATCGAACAGATTTATCTCGCAAATTTCTTTTTGCTCTCCTGTAAAGTATTAATAATACAAAACCGACCAAATGCTTCTGACATCGACAAAAATTACCAGGGGTCCTTGCACTAGGCTTAGCCTGTATCGCGAGGAACCAACTTAAATTTAACAACATAATTTGTTATGGTAAACAGTAACTATAAAATATTTAATAATAGACTAAACATAACTTTATGGAAAACCTAATGGGATATAAAACATGTACTAAAATTAACCCAATATCGTGTCTTCCTTATAGGTACAAGATATTTTCTGTGCATGTATAATCCAGGCTTAAAAGTAATTTTGTTATCGTGGCTTTTGCTTCTACTTCTGAGTTTGATTTAATGTCGCATAGGGCGACAATATTATTATAAATGTGGGAACTTAAGAAGGAATTAAATCTGCGGGCAAAAGTGGTTTTTATGGTGGGAGTCGGAATCCTGAAGACGCGTCTACTCAGCAGTCGCTGGTACTCGTTGGAGTTTAGTGTGGCTTTATGAGGGGCAAGGGAGATTTTTAATATAAATAGTTTGCGGACTGATAGCACTTTTGCCTCATCATAAAGTGTATTAGTGGGGAACCTAAAGGGTTTCCTCAGCATTACTTTTAAGACTGAGTGTTGGGCTCTTTCAATGTCCACGAGTACAGTTTTAGCGGCACCGCCCCAAACTGTTATGCAGTATGTCAATATAGATTGGCAAATCGCTAAGTATACTATATTAACTATTTCTCTACTGGCAGCATTACGAAGCTTTTTCATGACTCCAACAATCTTTCTTACCCTCGTTGAAAGCCCAAGCACGTGGTCTTTAAAGTTAACGTTTTCATCTACAATAATGCCCAGGTACTTAATTTTAGTTGCACGTGCTATAGTGTCGCAGGCACAATTCGGATATAGGTATATTAGAGCAGGTGTGCACATGCAATTTCAATTCAGAAGGAGGCTTCGATGCAGAGGTTTTATGAAAGCACAGGTATTTGGTTTTCCCGCTGTTGAGTGTTAACAAATTGCTTCGGAGCCATTGTGATACTACAGGTTTTTCCATGGAAAAGAAGTCATTAGTCTTCACTTCGTGGATGTCATTCAAATATATAATGAAAAGGGACGCGCCTAAAATACTGGCTTGTGGCACACCGAAACAGACTGGCTTGGGATCACTTGTAAAGGAGCGGACCTTGACTAGCTGTTTCCTTTCAGAGAGATAACTTGTGAACCATGACAAAGGCGCTCCCCTAATACCCAATAATTCCATCTTTCTTAGCAGAATAGGGATCGACACGGTGTCAAACGCCTTTGCCAGGTCCAAGAAAACTCCTACATAGCTGAGTCCATTGTCGAGATAATTAGAAATAAGATTAGTTATTAATTTAACTGCATCTTCCGTCGACCTTTTCTGTCTAAAACTGAACTGTCTGTTTGATAGGAGATTGTGGTTTTCCAGGAAGTTAATCATGCGTTTATTTACGAGTTTCTCTAAAAGTTTTGAGAGCCCACTGAGCAGTGAGATCGGCCTATAATTACCCGGGATATTTTTGGGACCTGCCTTACGGATAGGAGAGACATGCAACTTTCCAACACTCCGGAAACTTTCCAGTACTGAAACTTAGATTAAAAATATGAACGAGTGGATGGATTATTTGATGTCTAATGTATTTAATTAATTGATTGCTTATTCCATCGAGTCCCGGGGCACTATCAGATTTAAGTTGTTTAATTACTATCTAATTCTTTTATGTCCGTTGGTTGCAAAAATCAAGAATTTGAGGCAGTATTTGTCAAGCTCGTATTCCGCGCCAGTGATTCCTCTGTGTTTTTTGTTTGATGCATAATTTGGTCGGCGAGTTTTTGACCTACTGAAGAGAAGTATGAGTTACACTCATTCAATGACTCTACAGGATTGTTGTCTGTTCAGATCAGATCGAAAGCGGGTAGGTAGGTATGTTTTTATCCTGTAAGTTACAAATTCTTTTTATTGTCTTCCATAGCCCCTTCGGGTTATTCGTGTTAGCTCTAATCTCACTACTCTCGTAATCCTGTTTCAGTTTTTTGAGAAGTTCATTGCAAAAAGTTCTGTAGCGAATGAACGACAGCCTCAAAACCTGATCGTTAGGGAACTGTCTAACCTTTTTTTTTTTTTTTTTTTAATCTTATTTATTTAGGGGCTTTGTTCGCAGAACGAGCATGTCAGCCCCATCGTAACCTAACCATACAATAATCAAAGCTACATAGATCTTATTACTAAGCTATCCTTAACAAATTTATAAATGATACTGGCGTTTGCGCTATAAGGTTCAGATAGAATACTCTGCAGCATTCCCACATCCATTAAATTCAGTTGTAGCTGCGACACTACAGTCGTTCTCTCAGCTTCGTTCCGGACACAAATCATTAATAAATGAATTAAATCTTCCTCTGCATCACATACTGAACAATTCGGGCTGTTAATTTTTTTCATAAGAAAGCCAAACTTATTAAGAGGCATATGTCCAGAACGGAGCCTGAACGCTGTGACCAAAATATCTCTACTTAACTTATTACTAACAAACCAGGGCACACGAGGAGGCTCACACTGCATTGTGCTGTACCATATACCTTTTTCTTTGGACCTTTCGTCAAAATATTTTTTCCAAAGGTCATGGCAGCGCTTCTTTTGTCTAGGTAAAACCTCAGTGTAGCTAGGAGCATCATGGATTTCCTGTCCCGCGTCTACAGCATATTTCGCCAGCCGGTCAGCCTCCTCATTACCTTTTAGTCCAGTATGTGAAGGAACCCATTGCAGCTTTAACTCAACACCACCTTTAATCAAGTCGTGTATCTGTGCGAGTACAGTGTAAGCTTTCGGTATACCTCTGTCTCCAGAAGTACATCGAGCTATATGCTGTAAAGCACTTCTGCTATCTGTTAAGATGACAACCTTTTGTAATTGCATTTGCTTAATGTATGTAAGGGCCTCAGAAACTGCTATGAGCTCCAATGACATAATGGATATATCTTTATTTATTATTTTGAACGTTTTTGAAGATTTATTAACTTGATCATAGTATGCAGCCCCCGAACCACTTGCACTCTTTGAACCATCAGTATACACTCTGTGATATCCGCGATATTTAATGTTTAGTTCCTCAACAACACTACATTTCAAATTATGAGTATTATATAGGCGTTTACTTAGTTTAACACTACTAAGGTTATTACAAATAATATTACCAACTCGTATATTGCTTGTCCAAGTATCCAATGAGAACATAGGTAAAGGGTAACTTGTGGATATAATTTCATTTTTTGTCTCGTTATAGACAGTGGGCAATAAAGGCTTCTTTTTATTTTGAAAGTATCTGCTGGTACAAAGAGCACAAAGTTCGTTCAACAATCTCGTCATCTCATTATGACCGCAAGCTTGGGATTTTAGACAGAATTTTACACCTAAATAAAGTCTTCTTAAGAATAGAGGAGGAATACACATTTCACTCTCCATTACGTGAATTGGCGTACTTCTAATGAAGCCTCCAATCGCTCTCAGAGCTTGATTTTGAATCTTATCGAGTTTATAAACATGGGTCTTTGCACTATTGTCATACAAAAAACTAGCATAGTCCATCCTGCTCCGTATCAAGGATATGTATAGCCGGCGAATGTGTTTGGCATGTAAGCCCCAGCCAGAGCCGGATAGTATTTTTAACAAATTTAAATATTTATAACATTTTTCTACAGTTTCGTTGATATGCTTACCCCATCTTAGTGTTTTATCCAACCATAAGCCCAAATATTTAATATTATCTGTAGACTCTAATGCAGAGCCACTAATATTTATTTCTATTTGTTGGTTGCGTCGACCTCTACTAAATAAACAATATTTTGATTTATGGCTCGATAGTTCTAATCCCAAATTAGCTAAAATTATACCTATTGCGTTAAGCGCTTCTTGGATGTTAATTATACTTTCACTTAGCTTTTGGCTGCTAGAATAAACAATAAAATCATCTGCGTATTGTGAAATCATTACTCTACATATTTTATGACATATCTTAAACGTTACAATGTTAAACAAAAGGGGGGACATTGGGTCCCCTTGAGCAATTCCTCTGCACGCCCATCTAGTTAAAATATATTTATCGTTATTATCTGATTTGATCGACAGGTGTCTTTCACTAAGAAAATACCAGATGTATTTACACAACTTCTCACCCACTTTTATGTTATTAAGTGTTTCGATAACTTTATGCACTAAGATATTGTTGTACGCGTTATCAATATCTAGGAAGCAAGCCAGAGTTGGGATATTTTTAGCAAAGCCGATTTGTATGTGACAGATTACTCTTGCAAGAGAGTCTAGACAGGACTGACCTCGCCTAAATCCCGTAGTTTTCGTAGACAGAATGTTATTTTGTTCTACATACCACTCAATTCGTCTCGTTAATATTGTATGGAAAATCTTACATACACATGACATCAATGCTATCGGCCTCAGTTGTGGTGTGGAGACCCTATTGGTGGAGCTATTTGACTTAGGAATAGCAACTATTTGAACATCACGCCATTGTTGTGGGACATATCCATTTACCAAAATTAAGTTATATGTATGCTGCAAGAAGATCTTGGCTGTCTCTGGGAGATTATATATCATAGAGTAAGTAATGTGGTCAGCACCGGGGGCGGTGTCTTTTTTCTTCAGGCTATTTTCTAGTTCCTGTACTGAAATTTCAGTCTCTAGAGATGTGTTGGTAGAACTTAGGTTTGGCATTTCTGGTAAAACATAATCTGGTGCAAGCTTGCGTAACAATTTCTCTTTGTCTTTATCAGAAGCGATAAAACAACCATTTTTTATGCCCTTCATCCAGCGCATTCGGCGCCACATCTCAGAGGCCGAAGTAGTCTCATCCACACTGCTACAGAAGTCTCTCCAACTCTGTGATTTGGCCTGTCTAATAAGCCGTTGAGCCTCGGCAGTTTTTGTCTCAAGTAAATTTAGATTAGATGGAGTCGGATTTTTCCTGAATTTGACTAATGCCAATCTACGATGTGCTACTGCCAGAGAGAGATCCGAGTTCCAGTACGGTTTTGGTTTGAATTTAGATCTAGGGTTTGTGGAAAATTTTATCATAGGTATACTTTTGTCAGCTGAATTATTAATTTGGTTTACAAAGAAATCGTACCTTTCTTGTATATTACTAGAATCTATTAGGTCTGTAAAACTATTATTCCTAAATATATTATCTAGAATGTCTCTGTATTGCTTCCAATTGGCTAACTTGAAGTTACGTTTTTTTAAAATTTGAATTGGCTCTTGAAAATTTAATTTCACTTTGATAATTAAATGATCACTGCCCAGATTTTCACTACTAACATCCCATTTAGTATTAACTGCTAAATCTGTTGAAATAAATGTAACATCAGGGGAAGATTCTTGCAGCAGTCCATTAACGAATTTTACACGTGTTGATTTGCCATTATTTAATGATATGTAACCACTCTCTAGCGATGCGTCTAACAACTGATAGCCCCTTGTATCGCATTTATAAGACCAATTAGTGTGGTGACCATTAAAATCTCCAGCTAACAGTGTTTTGCATGTGAATAAACTGAACAAGTTATCCCAATCATGTTGTGTAGTGCGTACACTCGATGGACAATATATTGAAATTATATTTTGTAAGTTGCTGCAGTTTAACAGTTTAACATGAATCATTTCAATGCCTACGTTACTTAATCTTAAATTAGATACTTGAGTCCTTACAGATCTGTGAACAATAACCGCCACTCCTCCATATGAGTCGACTCTGTCATTACGATACACATTGTATCCACTAATTTTAAGCTCTGTCTCAGGCTCCAGCCATGTCTCGCTTAGTATAGCTATATGGATTTTTTCTTGATTCAAGAGACAGTCAAATTCAGCAAGCTTAGGCTTTATACTTTGTGCGTTCCACTGTATTATTTTGAGTGCGAGATCCTGAGTTCTTTTAGCCATTAAAAAGACCTCCGAGCAAGTTTTTCATCCACTCACTTCCTTGAAATACTTCACATAACATTTTCTTACATTCTTTCAGTAATACTTTCACTATCATAGTTATTTTCTCTTCAAACGTAGAGTTGGAAAACACAATATCTTTTGCTTTCTGTATTATGGGCTTATAGTTGAATATTTTCTTAGGTTTTGGTTCTTTTTTCTCACTTGTTCCATATTCCATACATTCCATTTCACTTTTTGATGACTGATCATCATGACTTACACTGTATTCGCTTTTATGCTGTCTTTTCTTCTTCTGGTTTCTTTTTTTATTACTTGGTTTAGTAGTTGTTTTTTCGCATCTATCCTCAATCTGATCTTGCGCTTTAACTTGTCGATTTTCTATTACAATGTCTCTGTAGGTGGGACGAACTGGAGTATTTTGCTGGGTGGGGTGATCTATTTTCTCCTCTTCTTCATTATAGAAGGTAATTTTATTCCCTCTTTCATGTTGAAGGTATATTAATAAGGCCTTCTTATAGGTGACATTTTTATCCGACATTATACGGCGTATATTTTTCTCTTTTCTGAATTCAGAGCAGCTTTTATTAAGTGCCATGTGGTTGCCTTTACAGTTGACACACTTATAATCAGTTGTCTCGCAGTTGCTATGTGAGTCTCCACATTTTGGGCATACAATTTTTTTGGTGGGACATTGGCGCAGTATGTGGCCAAATTTCCAACAGCCAGAACATTGTGTGACCGGGAATGTATAGGGAGCTACCTTAAACCTACATCCGTATCCGTATATATACGGAGGTAAGGTGGGCCCTTTGAAGCAAATACGTACAGTTTCACTGGCTACCCATTTCTCGTCATCGGAAAATCTTTTCAAGCGTCTTACTGACAACAGCTCGTAGTCACAGGTAAAAGACTTCATTATCTCTTCGTCTTCTATGTCCAGGTCTACAGATCTCACCACGCCAAAAGTCGACGATATTTCGCTAGTTAACTGACATTTGAACCCCATGTCTTTGAATTTTTCACATGACAACATATTTTTCGAATTTTCTTCGTTGTCAAATAGGATAAGTACTTTATATGGGCTTTTGTATTTAATTCTTAAGATGTCTTTTATATTCTCTGCTCTCAGAAGTTTAGCTAGAGCTATTTGCTTGGGTAACAGCTGACTGGATGTCATACATATTTCATTTTTCGTTACCGCATCTTTTTCGCCATTAATTGTTGAAATACTTCTTGCCAAACGCTTGGTTTTCCTACGCACTGTAGCAAAACCATCATCATTGTTTTCTTCGCTATCCTGTCTAGGTCTTTTTTCAGTCCCCTTCACAAAGTCGGTGCCAGTTTCATCCCATTCAAACTCCTCGTTGTATTGTGCACTCTCCGATCTCAGCTGTTCGCTCTCCATCACTGTTTTTGAACTATTTGCACTCGTAATACTAATTTCATCACTACTTTCACTCATTATAGTTTTTATGATTTACGCGGGTAGTTAGAAAATAAATTATCATCTCGGCGGGACACTGCGTTACGACTGTTAGTGTGTCCGCTCGCTGTGGATCGCCGCACGAAACTGGTCTAACCTTAGAGTGGAGCTTATCGCGGTGCCGGATGCATCTGGTCACGCCTGGTGTGATCCATGGTTGTACTGTATATTTGGTTCTACTGACCTTTTTGGGTTCTGTGTGTTGCTCTACAGAGTTTGTGAGGATATCTAAGAAGTATTTAGCTGCGGAGTCTACGTCTGTTATGTCAAAAAGTGGACTCCAATCAATACCATTTAGGTCATTTAACACTCCTTCATAATTTACAGTAACTTTTAGTCTATTGAGAACAGATTCAGCTCTTTTCGTTTCCATTCCCAAAATAATTATTTTATGATCCGTGATATCATTTTCACAGAATCCACCTATAGCAGGAAACTTGGACTTAACAAAGATATGGTCGAGACAAGCGTTTAGCCGTGTTGGGATGGTAATTGCGGGTAACATGCCATGTTCTGCTAGAAGACAAAGATATTCTGATAAATTTATTTTACTTGTGTCTGCGGTTTCTATTTTTATGCATGGAATATCTAGTTGCGTCAATAAGTTTTTCTAGGTCCTGATTAGCCACTACGTCGAGTCTTCACATCGCCAATCCCAGAGTCTAAAGACGATAGTCTTCAATCAGTGCGTCCTACCCGTCATGACATATGGTGCCGAAACGTGGACACTCACGGTGGGGCTGGTCCACAAATTTAAAGTCGCTCAGCGTGCAAGGAAAGGGCAATGGAAAGGGCTCGCTCGCTATGCTCGGGGTTTATCTGAAAGATCGAATTCGAAACTAGGTGATCCGACAAAGAACCAAAGTCACCGACATAGCCCACAGAATTAGCATGCTAAAGTGGCAGTGGGCCGGCCGAAGAACTGATAACCGATGGGGTAGAAGTGTTCTTGAGTGGAGACCGCGAATCGGTAAACATATTGTAGGGCGTCCTCACTCTCGGTGGAGTGGATCATCGCAAGGCGGCTGGAAAGAGCTGCATGAGAGTAGCCGAGGACCGTGCTCAGAGGCGTGTAATGGGAGAGGCCTATGTCCAGCAGTGGACAAGCGTAGGCCGATGATGATGATGATGAAGCAGGTAACTTTAACTTTTTGCGTACCCCTCCGGGATACGGGCGTGACTTTATGTAAGAGCTTCATACCTGAATTTATAAAATACTTTTAACGTGCTTCAATCTTTAAAGTTAACCTAGAAAACTGGACTGTATGGGTAGGTCGTTATTATCTTGCAACCAAAAATTATATATATTATCGTATGTAGGTATTTTGTTTTTTCACACAAGATAGTATAGTGCGTTGTGTACGAATATTTACATAATGTAAAACCGGTCGCCGCTGGATTGCTGAAGGTGAACGTTTCACGACTCGAGTGTCGCACATTGTATGGAAAACAATATCGAGTGGAAAATTGATTTCACAATTTGGTATTGGCCATAAGTATTTAGTTGTTTTCATAATAGAAGAGAAAAGTATGAATTTAATAAGTTATCCCAATTTCAGTTTATTGAGGTTGAAAAATTGGTCAAGAGGTACCTACCTAAACAGAAAATTCTATCCCACTACCTAATACCTCATTATGAATGTGAAAGCTTAGGTAGGTACATATTACCTATTTAGATGTTAGTCAAAGGAATGGACACATTTGTATTAAATTTTGCACACAAATAGACTACTGTAATTCGCATTAAAAGCAACGAAGTCGCGCACACAGCTGGTTTAAATGAAAAACGCCAAAAAAATCAATTCATATAATCCTGATTGCTGAGGGCCGTTGGGCCGAAAATGTTCTGACCTGGCGAACATGGACTGAACGACGCAGCGTGGGCAGACACGGACACCCCACCAGATGGTCTGACGACCTGGTTACGGTGGCGGGGAGTCGCTGGATGCGGGCGGCACAACACAGGGAAGCTTGGAAAACCTGAGGGAGGCCTATGTCCTGCAGTGGGCGTCAAATGGCTGATGATGATGATGAGTAGTAGGCAAACAACTTATAAAAGTAAACATTCGTACAAAATCCATTGAAAATTACGTCGATGAAGTTGTTAGTTTAGTAAAGCAGATAAAAAAAGCCCTCTTTCTACGGAACTCTACATTGCGCGTGGCCCGACACGCACTTGGCCGGTTTTTTTTCGCAAGTCATTGGAAAGAGCAGTTGCCCATATTCTGTGATATTTCCTCGTCCGCCAACGGGTAGGTATGTTGTTAGTTCAAGGGCTTTTGCTGCATATACTTTGGTTGTAAACCTTAGTCCAGCCTATCACTAATGACCACTCACTTTGATAGATATACATATCTGCATTGACGCCTCTGGCTCGATGCGGCAACGAAAGGGAAGGATTCCTCGAAGACGGTGGCTTGGCAAAAGTTTAGAGCATGTTGCATTAACAGAATCAAGGACCAAGTTGATCTCAATGAAACCCCAGTAGCAATAGCAAGGTAATGATTTATTTGTGTGACATCGCTTACACGATGTAGGTAGGTACCTACACAAGTATACAAGATAACTAAAGTAACATGTCTCGGGAGAGTGTTTGTGTTTATATAAAACTTCACGCTGAGTGCGTGCTCTGCGGGTGATGCTACCTCGCGTGTGTGACGTCACCGGCCACCGGCAGGAAGCATTGTAGACGACAGCACGAACTGCATGGAAGCCAATCACTATTACTAGGAAAACAAGGCAAGAATAAAAATTGCTCTTAATGGTGGCAGCACACCGGCCGGCGGCCTCACATTCGGTGGTCGTGTTTTCAAATCCCGGCATGTACCACTTTGTTTTCTAAGTTACGTAGATACATTTGTGAAGTTGTAGCAATACCACTCGCTAACGTAGAGGAAAACATCGTGAGGATACCTGAGTGTCTGAGGTGTTCACATACCTGTGCTTGGAACTACCTATTCGCGGTGGGCACGCGTTGTAATTATACCCATCTCACTCTGAGAGAAGGCCTGTGCCCTGCACTGGGAAGTATCTACGTAGGCGTGGGCTACATAAAAAAAAATAGACACACGACAAGTTGTTGGCAGCGCACTTCCGCTTTGTTCACTCGATTAACGAAAGCTAGCGGTACGCAAATAAATTTACTTATTAATAATTTGTTTGTGACGTATTTGATTGACCTAACTAGTTTCCGATAAAAATTGGTCGACATTTTACATCATAATACGCCGTTCTTACGTAGGTATATAGTCAGGCCGACAGGTGGTATATAATAAGGACGCATTATTTTTTATTTATTTTGCCATTGACAGTAACCCTGAAGTAGGAAGTTACCCAAAAGAAAAAAATAACTGCTAAATCTACCTAGTATAACTAAGTATGTTTCACTGTTATAGCCGGTAACTGCTAGTAGAGAGGTACTTCAGCAAGGCAACCAATAAAAATCGTACAATACCACAATAATAACATGTAAATAAAGTTGTGACGATCAAATAACATAATGCTAACAAACACAGCTCAGCCTATAGGTACTAACAATTACTAATTATTCTAAAGTAAAATTACTAACTGATCAAAAAATTTCTTACAAATGTTTAAACGGCTGTATAAAGCTAAACTATGACACTTGAAGACATAACAATGGCGCCAAACAATGCTTTGGAGTGATGGCAGAGACGGAGCCTCGCTCAGTTCTTGTTTCAAACCTATTTCTTCGTTTATCGTCATCATATATTATTGATAAATAAAATAACTTTTACGCGCATAAGCGTCGATCTCGGTCAGTATCTACGACTGAGAGGTGGGTTGCGTCTGGAAGCTCAATCTTTGGTCTGGCTCACTAGCTCCACACAATATGCCACTGAAGCATGGAATGTGAATCTTTACAAAACGATATTTAGTCTTGTAATTTATGATACACAGTTTATCGACTTAAATGTCGTCGATGAAATACAAATACGGCCCGAAGGCAGCGGCTAACATAGTAACATAGTATCGATCTGATCATTATAGCCGCAGGTACTACTCGCTGGCCCGGCGCCGGCGAGGCGAAGCGTGTCCAACACTAAACACGGCGCGCGCTGAATACTATCGTTTGTGACAAAACAGCGAGAGGGCGCTCGCTGTGTCGAGTGCCTCACTCAGTCCCGACACAGGGTGAGAGTCTCGTGCATTTATTTTGCGGTTTATTGTGCCAGAGAACCTACGCAGGTATTTGTTTAATACTAATAATTTTTTTTAATACCTTGTAGTATAGATTTTATATAGATGTTTTAAAAAATACTGTTCGTATTAACAATAGATTGGACAAACAAAGCTCAAACTTTTTTGTTATAAAATAGTTGTGGCCTCAGCGTCCTGGCGTTCAGGCGGTCAGGCGGTCAGGCGGTCAGGCGGGCCCGGGCGGGCCGTGCAGGAAGGAGCCGCGCGGCGTCCACACGGTGTCGTAGCTGAGGCGCGCGCTCAGCTCGCGGCTGTCGCGGCTGTCGCGGTCGTCGCGGCTCTTGGCGGGCAGCGGCGGCGGCTCCTCCTCTCCGCCGGCCCCCGCCGCTCCCGCCGCCCCCGCCGCCGCCAGCAGCGAGTCGCGCGGCGAGGGCGGCAGCGAGGGCGTGAGCGAGGCGCGCGACAGGGTGGACAACCGGCGGTCGGCGTCGGCGCGCGGCGGCCGCGCCGGCACCAGCTCCTGCCGCAGCTCGCGCAGGCTCGCTGCGGGGCAGCGGGGGCGGTTCAGTACTGCCGATGCCGCTCGGACGGAGCGCGCTGCAGGCTGCGGTACTCACGGTCGGACGCGGAGGCGGGCGGGGGCGCGGGCGGGGCGGCGGCGGTGTACCACTGGCTGGGCGCGCGGCGACGCTGCAGCGAGGCGCCGCCGTACCGCGCCAGCGCGCTGAGCTGCGAGCTGCTGAAGCTGAAGAACTTCGCCTTGCCGTCCGCGCTGGACACCGCACACATACGCGTTACATTTTATTTAATAAACGACAAAAACTGTTCGGATAATTTTTATATACTTAGTTATGGAGCCAAAGTGAGGTGGATATGTCACGTTCGCATTCGAGGATCACCGACGAGTTATGCCGACTTGCACGACTTTGTAAATGTCACTCAGGTGAGTCATCGTTCGGATAGACTTTCGTTCGAAGAATTTTAGTTAAATGCTGTTTGAGTTACATTTAAGAAAGCGGTGCGAGTCGGCCTTCATTTTGTAAGTTACGGTTAGATAATTTGTATCGTAGCATCGCAGAGTAGAATATTTATAGAGTGTACAAAGTCGAAAACCGATTTAAGAAATTAAGAGACTCGACGAAAGCACTATTTCGTCGAGAACGACTCGCGGCAACCGTCGAGCTGCACTCTCAGTACTCGGTCGCAGAACGCACTACGCGACGCCGGTCGCTGTCAAATCCTTCATATTATTATGAAATCAACATCGGATAGAGACGGAGACTCACTCGGCGGACAGCGCGGGCGCGGGCGGCGGCGCGCTGCGTCTCAGCGCCACCTCCTCGCGCACCGGCGCCCCGTCGGCGACCTCCAGCGGCGCGCCCGCCGCCGCCGCCGCCTCCCCCTCCCCCACCCCCTCCCACGTTCCGTCCGCGTCCGCGTCGGCGTCGTCCTCGACGTCGGTCGGGTAGTTGGCGCGCACGTGCGCCGTGAGCGCGCGCAGGCGCTCCTCCAGGTGGCGCTGCAGCTCGCGCAGCTCGCCGCCCGACTGCGCCGCGTGCACGCGTAGCCCTGCGGGGGAGGCGCGTCAGTGCGGGGTCGCGAGCGAGAGCCGGCGCGCGGCGGGGCGCGGGGCGCGACGTACCGTGTCGCAGCAGACGCGGCTGCGCGGCCAGCAGCCGACGCAGGTCGCGCAGCAGCGGCTCGTGATGCGGATGGCGCGCGACGTAGTGCGGACGCAGGAAGGCGCGCTCGTAGTGGCGCACGCCGCCCTGCACGGCCGCGTCCAGCGTGCCGGCCAGCCGCAGCGACAGCGCGTGCAGCGCGTGCCGCTCGCGCGTCGCGTCCTGCGATCGCGACGTCCGTCGTCTCATACGAATAGAGTCGTTTCTTTTTTGCAGAATATAGACCTATAGTCCGCACGGATCTTTTCGACGGTAACTTGAACGAACTCACAGATCGTTCGCACATCGCTCACCGTTTTTACGGTATACGTGTGAGTGATCGTCGTAGTGTGATGCGTAGTGAATTACCGTTAATCGATCACTCACACGTACACCGTAAGGACGGCGAGCGATGCGCGAACTATCCGTGACTACGTTCCCATTACCGCCAAAAAGATCTGTGCGGACTGTGATCGGTTTCTTTCGAGAGCTCGGACTAAATATTTCGATTTGAGTCGCTTTGATTATTTTCGAAGCGAAAAAAAGAATTCGAGTCTACGAAACCGGAAGTCGAGGAAGTACACGGACGAAACGATCGTTCGCGACGATCCGAGAGGGGGCCGGCGCGCGGCGCAGTTACCGCTCACCAGCGTGAGGCGCTTGAGGTCGCGGTTGGCGGCGCGCACGGCGTCGACGGCGCACTGCAGCGGCGGCAGCCAGCGGCGCGTCTCGGCGCGCACGGCGGCGCAGCGCAGCGCGTTGGGCAGCCGCGCCGCCGTGCGCAGCTCCGTGCGCTCCAGCCAGCGCCGCGCGAACTCGCCGCCGGCGCCGCTCTCTGCGCGACGCGATACTATTATTACTTTATTTATTTATCGACGGAGGCGAACGGGGAGCCGCTCGAACTCGGCGCGATATTCGGAGGCCATCGACGGGGGCGACGGAGATTGCGCGAAGCAATCGAGCGCAATCTCGGTCACGGTTGGCAGGAAATTCCGTAGCCTTCTCAGGGAAGCCACCGAACGACTATATTCCGGCTCCATTCCGCCGGCTGCGGTGCCCAAGATGAACACCTTTCCACAATAATCCCCAAATTCTTCACCTTCACACTGTCTGATATTGTTACACCGTCAAATTTAATTCGAAGTATCGACTCTAAACAACGTAGCCCCAGTCGTAGCCCCGGCTGCCTGAGTGATCTTAAACGATCACGAAGGTTAAGCAACACAGGGCGCGTTCAGTGCATGGATGGGTCGCCGTCTATGCCTAACGCTAGTGGCATTTTTCCGAGCGGTTCCGTGCTTCGCAAGGCACGTTAAGCTGTTGGTGCCGGCTGCCGTCGATAGATGGCAGTCGTTAAGCCAAGTCAGAGGCCTTAGGGCGGCTTGACAACTTCTGACAGTAGACGAGCCACTAGTCTACAAGCCTCCATCAATCCGGACTTGGCCCCCGTGGTGGAATATGGCCTATACCTTCCTCAGGGAAGAGACCCGTGCCCCTCGGTGGGGACATAATGGGTTGATGATGACTCTAAACAACATCAGTCCGACTGTCAATTGCATTACTGATTGCTTAGATACATAAATACAAAAACAATTCCAAACTCTGTACGTATTTAGTGCATTATAGTCATGCATATCAGTTGTGTACTCAACTGACAACTCCCCTCCCCTTGCATGACACCTTGACACTACATGGTGTGAACAATACATAACGCTCGGTACAATTGTAAATCAATTACGTTTGTCTCTGTGTTATCTGAATAAAAAAAGTAAAATTATTTGACGCCCACTGCAGGACATAGGCCTCCCTCATGATTTTCCAAGCTTCCCGGTGTTGCGCCGCCCGCATCCAGCGACTCCCCGCCACCGTAACCAGGTCGTCAGACCATCTGGTCATCCGGTCCACGGTCGTCAGGTCAGAACTTTTCCGCTTAAAGAGCAGCGGCGGTAGCCTAGTGGATAGAACATCGGACTCGGAAGCGAGATACCCAGGTTCGATTCCCTGTGCGGGCATGTACCTATGACTTTGTTTTCTAAGTTACGTACATTTGTGACGTTATAGTAGCAATGCCACTCGCTAACGGTGAAGGAAAACATCGTGAGTAAACCCGAGTGTCTGAGCTTTATGCGGTGGGCACGCATAGTGATTAAGCCCCTACTCTCCCTGAGAGAAGGCCTATGCCCCACAGTGGGACGTATATAGGCTGCTTATGTATGTATGTTATCAGGAGGTTCATAATTTCAGTGTCATGTAACATTAATTAATTATATAGCATGTGATTTCTATCAAAGAGCACCCTGATTTAGGGCTAGAACCATCACTGCATGCTCTCTATAGAGTTCGTCAATTACAAGCTATCCAATCTGGCTACAAAATAGAAAACCACAACAACTACAAAAACTTGAATTTCCCGTCACACTAGTGACAGCGCCATAAACTTACTTGACTGCTCTACCTTTTGAATTAAACCCACCAGCGGTTACGTTGTCACTTACAGTCGCCCAATCAACGTTCACGTCATGCATGGCGCACAGAGTGATTTACTCTGCAGCACATCTTGCGCACATTTCATTGGTAAAGACTAATCGCGAGGACAGATTTTGTAGGGAGGAATACTACATTTCCCTTTCTCACTCCGCGCTGCAAATAAATAGGATTCGTATTCTGATCCGGCAGTCGGACTGACATTGTGGCGTTTTTGTACAAACACTTCAGCACTTCGATGTAGCTGGAGATTCAAGTACCGCCCATAATATCTCGATCGAGTACCATGTTTATTACTATTTTTGTAATCGTAATAGGTATTTGTCGTTTAATTCATTTTGTTACCTACAGTCACAAGTGAACCTCATATGGACGAATATCGTCAAAAATATATTTATATTATAGTTAGCGTCAATCATGGTCAAAATTAGGTTACGCCAACGTTAAAAAACAGTACGGTTAGGTCAAGCGAGTTCGCTTAGCTTTAAAGTGAGGTATAAGTGCTGGATATAAGGGAAGTTAAAACTCGTGGTGACTCACCGTCGTCGGGCGGGTCGGGGTCGTCGGGGTCGTCCCGCAGGAAGGGCCGCGCAAACGCGAAGCTGTCCAGCTGCGAGTGCAGCAGGTCGTGCAGCACCTGCCGCGACACACGCTCAACACACACTCTCTTTTTGAGTTTTGCGGCACAATACTTGCAGCTGATAGACCTACGCCGCAGCTAGGGTTAGTTCGCTCGACGGAAAATGTCCTGGTTGGTCCTAGTCACAAAATTTCATATTCGCAAGGTATCATATTTGCAACATATTCCAGTCGGTAAACTTAGACATTGAGGTAAAACTGTTGAACTAAGTAGATTGACGCTAAGCTTAGTGTCAAATTTATTTGTTTTTGAGTTTTATTTATTTACTACCTAGACTGGTGAACTTCTTACCGCCTCAGAATCAATGAGACCAATAACAGGACTATATGAGTGGTAGGCAGAGACGAGGGTCACTGCTGGACAAAAGCTTTCCCTCGAGCCTCCCACTCCCATCGTCCCTTGTCGCCTCTACCCACCCTCGTCAAATGGCCGTAAGGTCTTCCGGCCTTCACAGCTTTAGTTGGCGACATTTGTGATTCCCGTTGCGTGGCGAACTCGGCTCACCATTATGGGCCCAAATGGTCAGTGGCGAGCCCTCTTTGTTGTGGAGCAAGCGGCTACCGACGACTAATAAAATACAGACCTGCGCGTCCACCCGCTGCCCCGACAGCCGCTTCAGCTTCTCCTCCACGTCGGGCTCCACCAGGTTGATCTGCAGGTCTGCGGCGGCGGTCAAGGAACTACTGCATTATGATTATTATACAGTACTACTACTAGAGGCTTATAGTTATGTACTACCTACTATCGGTTGATCATGCTTTTGGAAATGTTCAACTCCCACTACCTGGTGTTCGTACAACAAAATATCTCTTAAACCAACTAATTGCTGTCATATCAAGTGCACTAAAAAGAAAATACCCTATCCAGCGTACTACATGATAGCGACGTCGCCCTTATGTCGGTTGGCGAGGTCCGCGACCTGGCAGTAAGACAGAGTATTGACAGTAGGTAAGCTTAGCTTTCGTGCGCACATTGATATAGTCACTAAAAAGCCTCCTAGAATGTGTGGCTTTGTCATACGTCAGACAAAGCTATTTAGAGACCCCAAGTTCGCACTCTCTCCGCATAGTACACTGGTCAAAGGCTTCTGGAGTACTCCAGTCCTGTCTGGAACCCCACTTACAATTTTAATTTTTATTTATTTATTTGGAGAAAATACAGGCACAGATAATAAATATTTTATGTTTTACAATATTGGACTTATCTGCCCTATGGAACATTTCTCACTTATAGTTCAAGCAGGTAGTGTAAAATCGGGAGGCGCTTACTATTGTCTAACGTGCAACAAAAAAACTTATTAAAGAGAACTAGGTATAGTATAGGCCACTCAACAAGTTACAAAATTAAATTGTTATTTTGCTAGACTCGCAATCAGAATACAGTAAATTATAGACCATTGCCCTAAATTAAGCCAACGAATTGTTTGAATAAGTCAACCGAGGCCATGCGTTTGTTGCAAGCATCACAGATTCTGCGAAGTGGGGCCCTGAAACCGGCGTTCGCATTACTCTTGTGAACAGCAAAGAGGTCAGTTGAACGTGTAGCTCGAAATGGGGCCCCAAAGTTTAGTTGTTCAAGAAGTGGTGGACAACTTAGATGGATCGTCTGTCGGCGAGCGAGGTGTAAGAGGCGGTAATGCCGAAGCCGTTCTGTGTTGTGTAACCAACCGGGTACGAGATATTCTATAATGAAGGCATCTGAGAAACTTTTTTTGGACCATTTCTATTTTGTTTGTGTTTGCGGCATAGTGTGGGTCCCAAATGATAGACGCATATTCTAACTGGGGGCGGATAAGAGTCTTGTAAAGAAGAATGTAGGTTGACATATTTTTAAAGCTCTTGCCGACTCTTAATATGAATCCTAACATTTGGTAGGCTTCTGAGCAGATGTTATCTATGTGAACATCTAACGTGAGTTTGCAGTCTAGGGTCACACCCAGGTCCCGGATACTGTCGGTTTTTGTTACAGGACTGCTGTCGCAAGCTGCTATCACAACGTCCATATCCAGCGTATCGAGAGAATGCAAAAGCGCTTTCTTTACCATTTGGCCTTCCCTGACTACATACTTAAAATTCTACCCTCGTATAACGAACACCTGCGTCACTACAAAATGACATCCCTTGAAGACAGGCGGCAGATGTCAGACATATTGTTTCTATACATGACTCCAGCATGACGCTCGAACGTGTCAATGTAGCAGTTCCGCGAACTAGCAGTCGCTTGCAAAACCGTGCTGTGTTCAGTCTTCCACATTGCCGTACTAATCTCGGACAGCACGCTCCGATTTATAGAAAGTGTGCTCAATGCAATGCCTTAAGTTAGTGAATAGTCCCTAGTGTAATGCATGTTGTGTTCACATCCAGTAGAGCGTACATTATACTTTGAGACATTTGTATATTTTATGTGTTTTGTCGATGTAACGCTCAGTACGCGCGACTCCTTTGTAGTTTGGAATCGAGATATGTGACGGTGTCACTGAACTCCAGTTTGAAAATGTGTCATCGGTGTAGTTAGGTTAGTGCAAGTAATTGTAATCGGTTACCATGGTTTTGATAAATAAGAAAGTTACAAAAAAACAGCAACGACAATCACACGACCCCGCGTCTCATAGATTAAAAAAAACTCTCCTCATCTCGATTATTTAGCCGTAGCCAAAGGATAAATTTGGTTTTATAACGGAATCAACAGGGCCTCATCACACAATCAACTCGGCGCGAAAGAGTAGTGAATTGTGGATGTAGTGTCGGTCGAAGGTAGCGAAAAGCACAGCGGTAGTGGTAGCGGTAGCGGTGCGCGGCAAAGGATACACTGGTGGTCGGAGAGCGCGACGTCGGCGGCGGGCGGGTCGAGGCGCGGCAGTAGGCGCGCGCGCGGCCACTCGTCCTGCAGACGAGCGCAGAACTCGGCCAGCTGCTCGCAGTCCTCGCCGCGGTGCACCTGTCCCGCGCCACACACACTTCATACCTGTCCCGGATATTGTTCGACGCCCGCTGCGGGACGGGACCCTCTATTCTATTCTATAATATATAAATCTACTTTATAAATATAGAATCCTCGGGAAGTACGACGAGAGACGGCCGAGATACTAGACTGTGGAACGTTCCGGCGTGTCTTCGGGAAGGTTCCTAGAATGACATCGAAGATACCAAAAATAGGCACCAAAGAACTATCGAAACTAGCTTCGTTTTCTTTCAGCACGTAGATTTTTCTAAAAGTCTCTCTCGCCTCGGATCTACACTTTCGTTACCTTATAACGTTCTTTGCCACCTAAAACACGCGGGCGGCCTCGTCCGACCGGCGATACGTCGAGAGGCCTCGACACTTCCGTCGCATTATGAGAGCCGATCCGATGCGGCGGGGCGCGGGGCGCGGCGCGGGGACTCACCCAGCCGTGGGGCGCGCGGTGCGGGGACTCACCCAGCCGTGGGGCGCGCGGTGCGGGGACTCACCCAGCCGTGGGGCGCGCGCAGGAAGGCCGGGAAGCCCTTGCCGTGGTGCAGCACGCGGAAGTAGTGCGGCTGCAGGCGCGGCGCGCGCGCCAGCCGCTCGTACAGCTCGGCCAGCTGCCGGTGCAGCGCGCCCAGCCCCGCGTAGCCCGCCGCCGCGCCGCAGTGCCGCGCCAGCTGCTCCTGCAACGCGACACACGCTGCACGGCCGCCGGCCGCCCGGCAGTAGCTGGCCGCACACGTTCTCAAAGACCGGCGAGCTCGGAGGCGGTGAGGCGAAAGTATTCTTTAGTCGATGTGTCACATGAGTACCATAAATCAGTCTTTTTTTGTCCCAGAATAAGTGTTGAACAAACCTGAACATTTTAAAATTGTTAAATAAATTATACCGAACTGTTTTGTTTACGCATCTATTAATAGAAGACACACACAATCGACGAAGCTGCAATCTTCTCATTGTTACAAACGAGGTTCGAAGGCCTCACAGAAGGGCGAAAGAGGCACTCGTTACCTGCAGCACCTCAGCGGCCAGCTGCCACATGCGGCCGGCCTGCAGCAGGCGCGCCGCCTCACCCAGCAGCAGCTGCAGCAGCGCGCGCTGCGACGGCGGCGCGGCGCCGGCGTCGGCCGCCAGCCCGCTGCCGGCCGGCGGCAGCAGCTCCGTCGGCACGGGGTCGTCCGACCACGACAGCAGCTCTGTCACACATGTCATATTGTCACCACGACAGTCGGTTGCGTTCTTGTTCTTGCCGCCGCCTGCAGCGCGACCCTGTGTGTGTGTGTGTATGTGTGTGTGTGTGTGAGACTCGCCTGCGTGCTGCCGCAGCGCCAGCCCCGCCTCCCCCGCGCGCCCCGCCGCCGCCTGCAGCGCGACCAGCTCGTGCGTGTACCGCACGTACAGCTCCGTGCAGCCCGCCTGCGGACACACGGAGCAAGGGAATTCGCCCATGAGATTTCACCACGGATGACAGAAACGAGTATTATATTTAGTAAAACCTACAAGATAAGTATCGGCTATAGGGTGTTTAAAAACAATTTTCTATTGAAACTGATGATTCTTATTAATCGGTGGCCACGATAGCGGCGGTCGCAACACACTCACCTCCTGATAAAACTCGAGCAGGCGCGCGATAAGGAGTGCGCGCAGTAGCGGCTGTGTGGCCGGCGCCTGTCGGTACTCCTCCAGCAACTCCAGCTGGTCCGCCGCCGCCTGTGACGCAACGCCTAGCTTTACAAATTCAATTGACTGCCATATTGGTTGTATTTCTTTGCGAATGTCTGACAAAATGTATTGAATTTTAGTATTTTATAGTTAGGTATTGTTTACCATAACAAATTATGTTGTTAAATTTAAGATGGTTCCTCGCGATACAGGCTAAGCCTAGTGCAAGGACCCCTGGTAATTTTTTTAGTTTGAGTTTTTAATAATAAAAATATTTTTTCACTTCTCATGCTCTAAAAGTTCGTCTTTATGTCGTGCGTAGGCGACATAAAGTCGCTTTTTATGCTCTAGAGCATAAAGTAAAATCTTCGTCGAAGACCAAGGCAATCGCTGCAACAGCCACACGAACATCTTTAACTTCATACAACAACCTCTTTATTTTATTTCGTTTCGTTCGTATTCTAAGACCAAGGCAAAGATACCAACAGCCAAAGTACACAATAAAACTTCATGAAATAAACTTAATTTTAATTAAATTAGCATTTACTATATTTACATGTTGCTGTTTCATTTCCTCGCAATCGAAGTGAAAAGTAGAGTGTACAACTCGTCCATAAAACCCATTTTACACTCGACTTTATATCTATCCTCGCTCGCAAGCTCGCTCGGATGGATAAACGTCTCGAGTAAAATGGTGCGTTTTATGCACTTGTTGTACAATCTACTATTCTTTTTTCTTTCTTTCTATGATACTGTTGCATTGTACGGGCCAACCCGAACAGTTTCATAGTATACACGAATTGCTTGTCAGCAATTCTGCGAGGCCGCGGACCTTTGCCGTCACCCGCTACCTATCGGTAGCAATCGAAGTTAGTTCACGATATAGAGCCGATCCGTTCAGACGGACACTCGTCGCGTCCTCATTATCAGTACAATACCAGTTCATCTCACCCCTCATCTTAGTCCTAGTACTATTGACAATATATCAGTTATAAGTTCCCAAAGTCAGTTCGTATCATTTATCAGAGCTTAGTGTAAACCCGTACATTAGTTTTTTGGTCCTTCGAGCCGGATATGAACCAGCGACCTATGGATATAAGGGTTAACACGAGTGTGTTTTAAAAAAACGAGCCGTAGGCGAGTTTTTTTATAGTACCACACGAGTGTTATAAGACCAAGTTATGTACAGTGTCATACACTACTTTATTTACTCTCATACTATAATATGTATTAAATAATATTGCAAATAAAACGCTGAATATCAACAAATTTATTTTTACTTGTAATAAACTCATGGTAACATTTATTATAGTTGCTCCTAGATTTCGCCGGTAACAGGTTCATAGTCATGTTTGACGCAGCTTCCAGAATGTCTGGTGGTGTACAATTACCAGTATCCTCGCTTTCAGACATGTTTTTACACAAAAACTAATTTATTTTACAAACAGAACCAAACTTTGTTTAAATATTGAAAAGTTTTGTTAAATGTGAAATGTTGGCGCCAAGGCGCAAACATCGATTGCGCATGCGTGTTGCGTCGCCGCGGACTCGTTCATTAAAACCTTATTTTTAAAAGTAGAGATTTAACCTTCTTGGTCCAACTGGAGGTTGTATAGGTTTATCTTTATGATTAAAATAGTAGTTTATGTGCTGTCACATAATGAGGGTTATTAAAACACGAGCGAGATTTAAAAAAAAGAGCCTTGGCGAGTTTTTTTATTGCATTCGCGAGTGTTTTAATACCAAGTTATGTGCAGTCTCATACACTACTTTATCTACACTCATGTCTTAATCTTCAAAGTAAGGAATCAAAGGAAAACACGTTTTACAAGCTTTGTACTATACATAAATCTACGGTTATTTTTGAAACAAAATGGCGCAATTTCGACAAAAGTATCTTGACATTCAATCGTCTGCACTCAGTTTTGCGCGCGCAATTTTAGGTATTTTTAGTTGCACATTTGGTACCACGAAAATGAAATTAGGTTTTTTATAGAGTCAACGTTTGTCATTAAAAAAACTTAAGTTTTGTTCCATGATCACAGCAACACTTTAAAAAAATAACTGTAACATAAAGTGAAAAATCTGACCTTTAATGTAACTTTATATTACACTTTTTTTATAATTTTCTTTAAAGTTATGTATTGTTTAAAGCCTGTCAATATGTGTTTACCTTTGAATTCTTAATTTGATGATTATGATATGAGTGTAGATAAAGTTATATTATGATACAGATGTCCATACAAGACCTGTATCGTAAAATAGTAGATTGTACAACAAGTGCATAAAACGCACCATTTTACTCGAGACGTTTATCCATCCGAGCGAGCTTGCGAGCGAGGATAGATATAAAGTCGAGTGTAAAATGGGTTTTATGGACGAGTTGTACACTCTACTTTTCACTTCGATTGCGAGGAAATGAAACAGCAACATCTTTATCTTCACTAATGCAATTAATCAAACAACAAATTTATTAAATTAAATTCACGCGTACGTGTATAATCACAGTGGTTTTGCCGCCATTAAAATTTAACCAATGAGAGCGCAGCTTCAATAAAGCGCGACCAACCTGATTGGCCCTGCAATCTAGTTGGTCGCGTTTTATACGAAACGAAATAAAATAAAGAGGTTGTTGTATGAAGTTAAAGATGTTCGTGTGGCTGTTGCAGCGATTGCCTTGGTCTTCGACGAAGATTTTACTTTATGCTCTAGAGCATAAAAAGCGACTTTATGTCGCCTACGCACGACATAAAGACGAACTTTTAGAGCATGAGAAGTGAAATAGTAGATTGTACAACAAGTGCATAAAACGCACCATTTTACTCGAGACGTTTATCCATCCGAGCGAGCTTGCGAGCGAGGATAGATATAAAGTCGAGTGTAAAATGGGTTTTATGGACGAGTTGTACACTCTACTTTTCACTTCGATTGCGAGGAAATGAAACAGCAACATGTAAATCGTATTTGCAATTCGCGCCTTTTTTTCTTTTTTTTGTTGGTGTTTCGCGCGGTCACAGGACACAGTATTTCAGAAAAAAAAGAAAAAAAAGAGGTGAGTTTCGAACAACAATTCGAATTTCGAATTGCAATGCGGGGCTTCTCCATAGTTTTCATGCGAATTTTGACATTCTAAATTCAAATCACTTGGTCTTCGACGAAGATTTTACTTTATGCTCTAGAGCATAAAAAGCGACTTTATGTCGCCTACGCACGACATAAAGACGAACTTTTAGAGCATGAGAAGTGAAAAAACTTTTTTTTGGCCTATGCGTAATGTTTGTCATAAGAGTTTTGTTTTCAGTTTTATAATCTTTATATTATAGTATCAGAATATATCTTATAGTATCATACGGTATTGCAATATGTTAGCAGTGGTTGGCACAGCGCGAGAAAGTCTAGCCTTAGGGTGTTGAAGTCTGCACTCAGGAGCTTCATCACGTGGATCAGTTTTCTTACTAGGGCCGCAAGAATGTAAAAAGCGAGAAAGCAAGAAAGTGTGTACGTGTGCCAGTTCTAGCCAGATTAAAGGGTGTTCGTGTGTGTGTGTGTGTGTGTGTGTGTGTGTGTGTGTGTGTGTGTGTGTGTGTGTGTGTGTGTGTGTGTGTGTGTTTGAGTGTGTGTGTGTGTGTGTGTGCGCACGTGTGTGTGTGTGTGTGTGTGTGCACGTGGGTGTGTGTGTGCACGTGTGTGTATGCGTGCATGTGTGTATGCATGCGTGTACCTGCAGCGCGGCGGCGGCGTCGGGGCGGGTGGTGCAGGCCAGCAGGCGACGGCGCCAGCGCGCGGCGGGCGGCGGCTGAAGCGCGTGCGCGGCCGGCAGCAGCGCGGCGCGGCCGGCGCCGGCTGGCAACGCGCGGCCCAGAAGCGGCAGCAGCGCGGCGGCGCGCGCGCTGCCCGCCAGCAGCCCGCCCGCCAGCCGCACGCGCAGCGAGTCGGGCAACGGGCCCGTGCGCTCTGCGACGGGGACGCCCGTTACGGACTGCGAGCTTTGCTTGGCACCGCGCACGGCTACAAACTCGTTGCGGGCCGCGAACATATTTCACGTCATATAATTTGATTTATACTTTCTTAGTTTTTTGGACTCCGTTCTGTGTCCCACTGCTGGGCGCAAGCTTCCTCCGACTCGAACCAGACCTTTATGTCCCGGGTCATCTTGAGCCACGCCGACGCGAATCGATCGAGATGACTCAATCGAGATAGTTTATTATCAAAAATACTTTTTATTACATCTATTCAAAAAGAGTCCTCGTAAAGACGGAGCATTGATTCCTAGGGATGAAAAGATACTTTAATTTGGAATATGGATATTTCTAATAAAAGTTTCAATCACCAAAGAGATCATTCACGAACATTGTATGAACAAGTAACTGCCTATGATATAGAAACCGCGCGTGAGCCAAACTAAAAAAAAGTTTGTGAAAAAATAATAGACGCGCAAAATGGATTCCTCTTACATACTCAAATTCGGATTTTACTAAGTTTCGCGTTCCGTACATTATCTATACAACATTAGAAACAAGATCGAGAAAAAACGACCAAAAATAACGTTTGTTGTATGAGAGGCCCCCATAAATATTCATTTCATTTTAATTTCATTATTTATTTTTCATCCCCCCATCTCAGAAAGAGTTTTTTTTTATTCTTCGATATCTGAGTACAAAATCCGTTTATATCCGCTAGAGGATAAAGTAAATTGAATTTAGAACATCGAGTGCACTAAGTTTGTAAATTCAAAACATCATTAAACCTATTTACTTCTACCTTCATGTTGCCGAATTTATCATAAAACTTATTTTTAATTTGGTAAAAACTCAGACTCGGAGCCTCCTTTGTGTTTTTTTTTTGCATTTAGTCATTTCCTCGCTGAGGTGGGATGAAAAGTTACGTGTTGCACTCGAGTACAAAGATTTTTTACCTTGTGCTCTTTTGATTCCCTCGCTAACGCTGAGGATTCTAATTTTTTAATCACTCGCTGCGCTCGTGATTCAATTTTAGAATCCTTCGCTTGCTCGGTCATCAAAGTTGAGCACGCGGTTAAAAAGCAACTTTGCACTCTTGTATTCTTGTACTCTTCATGAATTACTAAATACACGCCCTCACCTTAAACTTACTCATAATAAAGTTAGTGAGATATGTTTTTGGATGCATGCCTAGTACATACTTTTATCATCTAAGTTTAGAATAAGTGGCATGTTTCTGTAATATCTCCGTATTAAATAAATAAACAAATAATTATTTAAAGAACATTTACAGAACAAAATATTTCAGGCGTCTATCTGTTACCGTTATTAATATCGAGCAAGCAAACATACGTTTGTTGTATAATAGTATAATATTTATTTTATTCTGTTTTTAGTATTTGTTGATATAGCGATAACAGAAATACATCATCTTTGAAAATTTCAACTGCCTAGCTATCACGGTTCATGAGATACAGCCTGGGGACAGACTGACAGACCGACGGACAGTGAAGTCTTAGTAATAGGGTCTCGTTTGGCACACTTTGGGTACAGAACCCTAAAAAATGAGTGTGTTCTCAAGTAGTGAGAATTAAAGTATTCTATTAACTCCAGATAACATTGTATCGGACGCTAAAAATGTGATACAAACGTTCTATTATATTCTTATTCATAAGTTGCACTTACTTATTTTTTTATACAGGGCGATAAAAAGTAGAGGATGGAGCATCTCTGGAGCATCATTATTTTAAGCTCGAGTGTACTTTAAAATACCTCGAACATTCGGGATTTTACTCTAGAATCTTCTTCGCTCCGCCCCGGATTCTAAGAAACACTCCCGCCTTAAAAATAGTCGTTCGCTCCCTGGGTAGACGGTTCATTACTTTGCGTCTGGAGATACCGTAGCGTACATGACGTCCGCATGGCATAAGGCAGGGCGCATAAGACCTTCGGCCACGCAGCCAAATATACGACATCAAACTATACGCACGGTTCTCAGTACACCGTAGACCGATAGCCTCCTTCGAGTACCTAATAACGGACAGCGAAACGTAGCGTTACCCAGAGCGTCCCACACGAGGGCGAGCTCGGCGCAGGCGCGGCGGCGCACGGCGCGCACGGTGCGGCGCGCGCCGCGGCGCAGCGCGGGGGGCAGCGCGCGGGCGCGGGGCGCGCCGCCCAGCAGCGCGGTCGCCGCCGCCCACCACGCCGCGCAGCGCGCCTGCGCCGCCGCCCGCGCGCCGCCCTCCGCCGCGCGCTCCAGCCGCCCGCGCAGCGACCACCCCATGTGCCTGCACACACCGATACTTATATTTCGCTACCGTCAGAGCGGGAGCGTACCGACTACGAGTGCGTCCGAGGGAGTATACGGGTGGGGCGGCCGAGGGAGTGAATTAGCAGTGCAGCCACGGAGGTAGGTACACCTCGCAAGAGTGAATCGGCAGCGCGGGCTGCGAGAATGCAGTGCGAATGCGACCGCGGGGGTGTAGAGGCGGTGCGCGGCGGTCGGCTGCGGTACGGACCAGAGCGCTCGGGCGGCGGCGCGGTGGAGGCGCAGCGCGAGCGCGGCCCAGTGCGGCGGGTGCGGCGGACGCGCCAGCAGCGCGCCGAGCAGCGCCAGCGCGTCGTCCGGCAGCGCGGCGCCGCCCGGCTGCGCGTGCAGCGCGCGCGCGCAGGCCGCATACTGCGCGTGCGACAGCCCCTCCGACATGTCCATCAGCGCGCACACGCAGCGCCGCTGAAACCGGACACATTTCTTCACTAAACTATAAACAAATGTAGTTTGCCGATCACGTGTAATACGAGGTAAAACATCAGTGCGCGGGTGTCATAGGCTATATATAAATCAGCATTAAAAAATCACTGAAAAGACAAAAATAAAAAACTGAAATAAAAAATAACCAACAACAACCGGACCCAAATTCAGCAATGTAACTCCTTAGGTTGGTCCCGCCTGCTTAGTAGTTAATGCTCAGCAGTCGGGTTGTTGGTTATTTTTTATTTCAGTTCTTTATGTTTGTCTTTTTAGTGATTTTTTATTCAGTGATCTCGATAATTATTCGAGTCTTTCTTCATAATGTTGTTCTTCCAGTTTCTTGATGCACGGTCGCCATGTGGTATCAGAAGATGGACGTCGGTTAGAGAATAGCATCACATCTTAGTTGTGGTGTGTCCTCGTATATTGTATGAAGTGAACTTAAATAATATTGTGCATTTTCTTATATTCTGTGTTAAGTGCTGGCTAAACATAAGAATCGCTCGTAGCCCCGGCTGCCTGAGTGATCTTAAACGATCACGAAGGTTAAGCAACACAGGGCGCGTTCAGTGCATGGATGGGTCGCCGTCTATGCCTAACGCTAGTGGCATTTTTCCGAGCGGTTCCGTGCTTCGCAAGGCACGTTAAGCTGTTGGTGCCGGCTGCCGTCGATAGATGGCAGTCGTTAAGCCAAGTCAGAGGCCTTAGGGCGGCTTGACAACTTCTGACAGTAGACGAGCCACTAGTCTCCACCAATCCGGACTTGGCCCCCGTGGTGGAGTATGGCCTATACCTTCCTCAGGGAAGAGACCCGTGCCCCTCGGTGGGGACATAATGGGTTGATGATGATGAAACATAATAATAAAGTGCAACTTATTGTAATAATTACGCTACACGCATACTAAAGAAATTTGACGAAAAAAAATTTTACATCGTATCTATAAGATGGTCGTAAAAAAGTTTCGTTTCCTCAGTTGTTTTTATTATTAACATTTTCGAGCCGCACCCGGATCGATATGGGCGAGCGCGAAGTATTGCTTTCGGACAATAGTGAGTCTCACCAGCGCGTAGTCGTCCGCGTCGCAGTCGGGGTCGCGGTCACGCGGGTGTCGCGGTTGCGGCGCAGGCGCGCGCGCCGTCGCCGCCGCGTGCAGCGCCGCCGCCGCGCGCAGCAGCGCCGGTAGCGCTAGCCGCACCAGCAGCACGCGCGGCTCCTCCTCTACTCCACCCGACCGATCACATTAATCACCCGGTTGACTACAAGTCGGACTCGCGCAACGATTCCGTATCGTCGTGAATTATGTTACGTAAAGTCTGTTTTTTAATTCGATGCAAAAAAAGAGGCAGTGTTGGCATTATAAAATATATCGTTATACACGATAGATTTTTTGTTTTACTGTAAAAAGTAGACTCGTGTGACCAAAAACCTTATTGCATCAAATAAATTAATATTTAGTTAAGCATAAAAGAAAAGTATTCAAAAAACACTAACGTAGCTCACACAATTTTTATTTGGAAGTAAAATGGGATTATACTTTTTTACGTATTGGCACCACTTAAATATTGATAACCTTGCGTTTGAGGTGCGACACATTCACGAAAACATAATTAATTTTCGAACATTCCGTTTTTTTCTTAGTTACGCGAATGTTGATTCTTGCGTTCTCTTGCGATTTCGACAATGTTGGCTAGTTTCCCGAGTCCACACGAGTAGATGCAACAAATGTCAAAGAGATTTCTATTGTATAAATAAAATATCTTTTTACTTTTGTTGTCATAACAGACTTTTTTATTGGCATATATTTCATTAGAACCTTAGATTTATGGCCGTCACAGACGACGGCGTTAAATACCTATGCGATGTTTTTTCCACACAATATCCAACACGCAACCCGCGTCCACACACGACTGTGGTCAGATTTAGTATAGAACAAGACATCGCGCTATACTTATATTATTATTTATAGTCGACGTCTGTCACAACCTTTAAAAAACTTGTATTGATGTCCACATAGAGTACGTCAATAAATGTAATGAGTTGTGATGGTTTACGTCCCCGGCACATGTCAAAGTGACAGTTTTTTTTGCATCGAATAATAAAACCGACTTTAGTTACATTAACTCCTATACAACTATCTATATCATGATTCATGCTTCAACTACAAATGTAAGATTATTTACTTGTGCAGTGAGACCTGAATTCGTTACAAGTTTCATAATTTATGGCCAACTCGAAGTTGCGATGATTTCGTATGCAAATGTCAAAATATATAAAAATACGAGTAGCGTGTGCGAGCCTTATCGAGCATACTGCTATTGCCTTGCATTCGGCTAACCATTCGCCGAAGTTTAAAATTTAATTTTATAACGTCAATAAACCACAACTACGGAGAATTAACTATGCATACGTTTTTTTCTTCAACCACAGTTCAACGTAAAACGCGGACTGAGCGAGGGCTGCACAAGCTGTCCTCTGCTCGTACTATACTCGTACAACATAAATGAACATCTATCTTTTAGCGCCCTGTAAACGATCAAAGTGTTTGTCAAATTTTACGTGTTTGTCAAATTACTTGATAGTGTGCAGCTGCGTTTGATGCGTTTGTCAAACAATCTACGTGTTTGGCGTGTTTGATGAAAATCTGGATTGATGTCGTGTTTGACAAACACATTGTAACCGCTCGGTAGAGGACGTCACGTCACGAAAGGAGAAACCCGAATTGAAAGTTAACAAATTTGTTTGAAATTTGGTTTGATTGTTTAAGGTATTGTTTGATGAGAACGTAAAGTTTGACCAAAAAATTTGTCAAGCAGATTTGATCGTTTACAGGGCGCTAGAATCAGTCCGTCCGTACCGTCGAGCCCCCCGCCCCCCGCCGCCCCCGCGCCGCCCGCGCGCTCCAGCCGCGCACACAGTGCCGCGCACTCGCCGAGCACGTCCGCGCACAGCGCCGTCTGCGCACAAAACGGCGCTCAACCAACACGCACTATAGAAGACCACAATCCTGGTCCGTGATGATGTTCACTGGCGCCACCGATGAAAATAAAATAAAATCATGTCTTCTTTAATTACTGTTTTTGCAAAAGGAGAAAACTAGAAGTGTGTAATCCTAGGTTCTAAAAACAGCTACAACCATTATTCAGATTTAAAACATTCACGATAACAAAAACATGCGACTGTTAAAAAAAACCTATGTAATTTCCCAGAACTTTTTCCAATGCGCTTAATTCCATTGTTTATTTATTTTGCATTTATGCTCATATAGACAACACACCAGTTTTACGTCGTCATTTGATTCGCTATTTATTGGATTTTTGAAATTGAAATGAAACGTCACTGCCATTTTTAGGGTCACTGAATGTAACTTATACTACGTGTTTTCAGCTGTGTGTTTTGTCTTTGTCGGTCGTTTTTTTTTATTTTGTTTATAAGAGCCTCGAAACCTGAAATAAATGCATGTTTTTATTATTATAATTTTACTTTCGTTGCAGACGCTAGTGAACGTCATGGCTTACGTTTTTTTTTAACTCGCATATCAAAATATATTATTAGGGGTTAAAGTATGAAATTGCCGTTTTATTGCAATAGGTTCTTTGAATTGACATAGAATCTTCATGGTTTGAGGTTTTCGAATGAAACTTTTTTCAAATGGTTTCTATGATGTTCTTTTTGTAAAAAATGTGAAACATTTGAATATCGACTTTCAATTGTTTTTGTTATTCAATTTAGACAAGAAAGATGGATACTGCGAAAATTCGAGTGATTATGAGGCACCCATTTTTCGTATTTTTTTTACTTTATTGATTTGACGCAAGTGAGTCAATATTGTGGGTAAGGTAACGTTAAACCATGCCGCTAATTCCTGGGTAGTTTGACTAGGGTCGGCTTCCACTATCTCTCTTAATTCATCGTTATTCACCTGTGTGGGCGGTCTTCCTCGTGGCTCGTTCTTTGAGTCGAAATTTCCATCACGAAAGCGTTTAAACCAAAATCGCACGGTGCGTTCATTAGTAGACCCCTCTCCAAACGCAACATTGATATTGCGGGCTGTTTCTGAAGCGTTAGTTCCGCGTCGGAACTCGCATTCAAAAATCACTCGAATTTTCGCAGTATCCATTTTTCTTGTCTAAATTGAATAACCAAAAACAATTGAAAGTCGATATTCAAATGTTTCACATTTTTTAAAAAAAGAACATCATAGAAACCATTTGGAAAAAGTTTCATTCGAAAACCTCAAACCATGAAGATTCTATGTCAATTCAAAGAACCTATTGCAATAAAACGGCAATTTCATACTTTAACCCCTATTATTTATCGCACTAAATTATAAATAAGTAATCAACTCGTTAGTCATGAATAAATCTAGGGACATGCCGCTACGCACTCTGCTACAAAGCACAGTGTAAAAGCATTTCATTAGTAGCGTCGCGACCACACCTTAGTTCAAATCACACTCTCAAAGCCTGATGAGCGCCCAGGAAGCCCCCACGGAATAAACCCGTTTTCGATCACAACAAAAGGTTATTGAAAGCACTTAGATAAACGATGGGGCTAAAGCACGATCGACAGAGGCACACGACGACGAAAGCTTCATCTAGGCTAGACTCTAGACACCTACTTCCAGGTCGTTAGCTACGCAGTACGCACACAGCACGGCACAAGGGACGCGGCAGTGCGTGCGAGATCAAAGTCGGTGGCTGGGGGAAATCTAGGTGCGAGACTAAAGGTTAGCACAAGATTTCACTTAAATACGAGAACAAAAATAGACAGAACGTGATATTGTGGGGGCACGGAGTCTGTTCGCATACGGCCTCATGTGAATCGATTGGTTAACCCTTTATAGTTAGTGTAACCGGGTCTAGGTGCAGAATTTCCTATTTGTAAAATGATACCTTGACGCATAATGTTCTTGTCTTCAAATAGTCATTAGCAAAATGTCTTACGCATTCATTCAACTCAAAACCACAGCCATAGACTATTATAAGTTTGTTTGCAAGGCGTTGCATAAAAATAATTCAAAACTAATAAGTTTGTTAAAAAGTTATATTATTAAAACAGCCTTATTAATAAAAACACGATTCCTTAGAACATTCCTCAGATGCAGTTTAAATAATCTGTGGTAAAAGGAAAGTCGTAACCACGGATTATTTAAACTGCCTCTGAGGAGTGTTTTAGAGGAATCGAGTTTTTAAAAATAAGACAGTGACAGTTACTGTCTCTATCATAGTTTCAAAATTTCGAGGAAACGACGTCTAGGTGCCATGTACAAGGTTACACTTTTCACTGTGCGAAAAGGACATTCAGCGTCAAGGTGTCAGGTCATTTAGCGCACAGGAGAGTGAGCACCCGAGCTGTGTAGACGTCTGTGTATAGTCCTGCGAGCGGCGAGCGGCGAGCGGCGAGCACGGACCTTGTGGCGGGAATGCGCGGGGCGGTGCAGCGGCACGGGGCAGCCGGCGCCCAGCAGCCGCGCCGCCTTGCCGGGCCGCCGCGGCGCGCTCTGCACACACGCTCACTCTAGCGACGGCCCCACACCGTCGCCGTCGCACACCACAACAATCCTCATTATTATGGTGCCTGTATGCGTCCCACTAGAGGACAGGCCTCTCCGAGAGCCTACGGGCTTAATCGCCACGCGTGCCTACTGCGGATTGGCAATTTCGAGCGCTGAGGTGTGAGAACACCTCAAGCACATAGGTGTCTTCGCGATGTTCTCCTTCACGGTTAGCGAGCGGTATTGCTACAACAAATTCGTAAATTTACAAAACACTACCTAATTAGTTATTACAAAAACAAAAGCACGACCGCCAGTTTAGGTTTACCCTATGCTACTCGGGATGACGTACTCGTAAGTAGAGAGAGTATGGGCTTAATCATCACGCGTGCCCTACGCGGATTAACAATTTTAAGCGCTGAGGTGCGTGAACACCTCTGACACTCGGGTTTATAACGGACAAACAAACACACATACGTGATCGTTGATGACGTTACGCACTGTCGTCGATGTAAAATTGCTGGCCTTGCAAGTTTTCTCACACAAAAGGGATCGAGAGATATTTCGTCATTATAAAAATTTAAACACTACATCTTTGGACTTTTGGGAATGTCAGAATTAACAACATTGTTGGATTTGCGAGACCGTTACCATTATGTGCTTCATGTGTATTATGTGTGCTTGTGAATGTTTGAAACCAGTGCTAAGTTCGGTGCAAAATAGACTAGAAATGTGCATCTTAAATCGGAGATTAGAAAAGTTATTTGTGTTTCATTTAGAATACGCAAAATGTTGAACGTTTTCTCTTATTACTTTTATTCTTGTAGTGTAGAGGTGACGCAGGAAATTAGGTGTCACAGATTAATTTTGAGACTTATTTAAATTAAAGCCATTTTTTGAATTGAGAAAAACGCAAGTAAATAGTTAACTGTAGTGCTCTCTCTTCGAATTTCTTAGAAAAGAGCGTGACAGAGCGTTATTTAAGTATTTACTTAGTGAAATTCTCAACTCGGAAACCGGCACATGGTGTATTGTACTCATTGCCTGGAACGGGCTTCCCTAGAGTCTGACCTGTAAGGTTACGTATTAAAAGAGAGAGCGAAATAGACAAGTGGAAATAAGTAAGTGCACTCAGAATGCAGGATGAAGGCTGTCCTCATACATTGCTCGCTACAGTGCGATCGTTCGATAGTGTGGCGCAATCTGCGCGTGCAACTTGACAATCTGATAAGGGACAAAAACAATCGCTCGCAAGGTGTCAATATTTGCTGGTTCTTGAGTGCACTTTATTTAACTCGTAAACATTTTGCAAATAGCCAGGGCTCGTTGTTGTCAATATTTGACACGTTTTACTTTTGCGATGAAGACTGTTCTCACGTAGAGCGTGCTGTCTCTCTCGCACATTTTAGTAATTTTAGTGATTCTAATAAAATGCGTATACCTACTTTTGATAAATGTGGTTACAGGGTTTGATAGACAATAAAATTGCCAACATTTAAGACATATGTTTCTTATCCTGTATTAAGTTTTTGATTAAGAAAATTTTATTCCAAAATTAATAACAATGGAAATGACTTTTCTTTATTAAAAACTACGTGAAGGAAAACAATAACATATTTCAATGTTCGTAACTTAATTATGCATCAAACCCTCAGACCAAATTTATTAAAAGTGTACTGAAATTACCTCTCTTTATCTTACAGTCCTTCTAAATTGTCTGGAAGAGATCGCTTTTAGCGATAAGACCGCCAGTTGTATACTATGTAACTTAGATATTTAAGATTTAAAATGTATGGTGGGCAATAAAGAGGGGTTAGTCCATATAGTTATTTAATCCAATTATTACAATATAAAACATGTTAAATTGTGCGAGCGAGACAGCACGCTCCACGTAAGAACAGCCTTAACAGAGTATCCGTGGTACGCTAGCGAGTTATAGTTGGAAAGTAAATAGGAACGTATCCCATCTTTGCTTAGCGCAGCCACAGCACACTATCGAACTCATGCGTGGCGGGTGCGAAGCGGGCGCATGCGTCGATGCTGCCGGCGGTACAGCAGTGCGGGCAGCAGGGCAAGAGACCGACCTCGGAAGCCTGCGCGAGCAGGGCGGCGGCGGCGGCGGCGGCGTGCGGCAGCAGCGCGCGGCGCGCGGCGGCGTGCTGTGGCAGCGGGCCGCGCAGCAGCGCCAGCAGCGCTTGCAGCCGCTGCTTGCCCAGCGCGCCGCGCGGCAGCGCCTCCAGCCAGCGCACCAGCGCCGCGCTGCGGGCCCATGCGCCACCGTACACTACACTACACTACTACACTGTACACCTACAAAACTACAATTCATAACTCATCGTGACGTTGCGTAGCCGAGTCTTTCTGCTTGTTCATCTGCAGGTTAAATTACTTTTCATCCCATCTATTCAAAAAGGACGACTCGGTTCGCCTTTAAGTGCACCCAAAGGTGTTTTCCATAAGAAACTGTTAGCGGGCAGTAATGAGTTTTTTTTCAAACATGCTTGGAAATTTGAGCATTATTTCGACAACCTTCTTCGCGATAAATCGAAATTGCTGTACTGGCCAATTACACGCGAGCAGCGGCCGGAAAAAAATAACTGTTGTGTTTTGCGGCCAAACAAATTACATGGTACTAAACTCATATCTGTCGTGTTATTTAAAAATGGAACGATCTTTTACTCCGAATAATGACAACCAAGGAGGTAACTTATCAGAGGTTTTATTAAAATTTCGAACTGGCTTGCGATAGAAAGCTGGATAGACCAATAGGTCAATATATAATTTTCAATAGAAAAAAAAGAACACTTTAACGCGGCAAAAATTATTGTTGTTCGTTCGTGGTTCGTCTGATTTTGAAAGTTTCTTGAATTTAACAGAATGAGTTCAAGTGATGAAAATGACTGCGATGAACTTATTTTAACGCCACCTGAAATTCAAGAGGCGGCAAGAGCCGTAATAGAAAACTTGTTACCGCCAAAATCGAAAGAAAATATTTTTCAAATAAAAAGTTCTGCCTTAGTACTACCATGTACTACTTAGTTTTAATTTCCGCGAATTATTTGAGAAAAATCATATACAAGCCTTGGCCACAACTAGGCATTGATGGACTCATTTCCACGTTCGTCCATCAATGCCTCTATTGCTGGCCGCTGCAGTAATGTACTATTAATCCCCTTTATAAGTGCACCGCAATTATCTTTGCCGCGCACTTTTTGAATTTGGAACATCTTAGTGTTCATCGCCAAAGAAATCAAACGCAAATATTGTATATTGGCCCATAGTCGCGCCGCCGGCTGAATAAAAAAAAGAAATCAAATTAAAAACGCGCGAACTACAGCCCGCGTTTTCGCCAATTTTCACGGATTGTTAGAAATTCATGGTTTTGTTTTGAAAAATGAGTTCTTCAAGTGACAGTGAAAGTATAGAATTAACTTCTGAAAGTTTTAGAACTGACGCAACAAAATCCCGGGAGAAATACATGAAAGCCTATGGTAATATTATTGAATGAAGAAATTCAAGAGGCCCCTTTTTTGTCACAGTGGGTGATGAAGTAGAGTGTGTCACTCGGGCGCAAAATATGTTTTTCATCCCCCCATCTCGGAAAGAGTATTTTTGCTCTTCGATATCTGAGTGCAAAAGCCGTTTTTATCCGCTAGAGGATAAAGTAAAATGAATTTAGTACATCGAGTGCACTAAGTTTTTAAATTCAAAACACCATTAAACCTATTTACTTCTACCTCCATGGTGCCGAATTTATTATACTACTTTTTTTAATTCGTTATAAATTCAGGCTCGGAACCTTCTTTGTGTTTTTTTTGCATTTAGTCATTTCCTCGCTGAGGTGGGATGAAAATTTACGTGTTGCACTCAATTGCAAGAATTTTCAACTTCGTGCTCTTTTGATTCCCTCGCTAACGCTCAGCCTTCTAATTTTCGAATCACCCGCTGCGCGTTAAAAAGCAACTTTGCACTCTTGTACATATAACAAATAACTATTTGGCTCGGGCGACATACTTTGAATCCCTCGCTACATTCAGGATTCTACTAAAGAATCCTTCACTTTGCTCTGGATTGAAAAAAGCGCCCTCGCCGTAAAATATTATTTTGCTCCCTTATGATACAATCTACTATTGTAATGTACGTCGAATTGTCAATGTAAATTATAGTTCTATGAAATAGCGCTCTGAAAGTCAACAGATAGCATTTCCAAGGAAATACCAGCACATTTTGCATGTACCGCCGTAACTGTAAGGTAATCAGCCACATCTAATCCTTCCCCCACGGGACAGGCTCTGCCTAGTGTGGGGGTCAGCAAATGTTTAAATGTTACCTTTAAAATGGCAATAAATACTTTTTACTTTACTTTACTTTTACTTATTTACTGCAAAAGAAACTTCATCAAAAGGTTATCCGTGACACGGATGGGCGTGTATGAAAATGAGTGCGAAGCTGACGTTCGGCATCGGAGGTGCCAGCATCGCTTTGGCGTAGCTGAGATTTAGCGAAAATGTAGTGTCGACCGAAAACTGAAGAGAGGCAAGCGTGAAGTGTCAGCACTCACGCGAGGCGCGGCAGGTCCTCGGCGGCGGGCAGCGCGTGCGGCAGCGCGGCGGGCAGGTAGCGCAGCGCCGCGCCCTGCGCCGGCAGCAGCTCCGGCCCGCGCGCCATCAGCTGCGCCAGCGCCTCCACCAGCTCCTGCCGCACACACACACACACATCAGCTGCGCCAGCGCCTCCAACAGCTCCTGCCGCACACACACACACACATCAGCTGCGCCAGCGCCTCCACCAGCTCCTGCCGCACACACACACACACACATCAGCTGCGCCAGCGCCTCCACCAGCTCCTGCCGCACACATACACACACATCAGCTGCGCCAGCGCCTCCAACAGCTCCTGCCGCACACACACACACACATCAGCTGCGCCAGCGCCTCCAACAGCTCCTGCCGCACACACACACACACATCAGCTGCGCCAGCGCCTCCAACAGCTCCTGCCGCACACACACACACACATCAGCTGCGCCAGCGCCTCCAACAGCTCCTGCCGCACACACACACACACATCAGCTGCGCCAGCGCCTCCACCAGCTCCTGCCGCACACACACACACACATCAGCTGCGCCAGCGCCTCCAACAGCTCCTGCCGCACACACACACACACATCAGCTGCGCCAGCGCCTCCACCAGCTCCTGCCGCACACACACACACACATCAGCTGCGCCAGCGCCTCCACCAGCTCCTGCCGCACACACACACACACATCAGCTGCGCCAGCGCCTCCACCAGCTCCTGCCGCACACACACACACACATCAGCTGCGCCAGCGCCTCCACCAGCTCCTGCCGCACACACACACACACATCAGCTGCGCCAGCGCCTCCAACAGCTCCTGCCGCACACACACACACACATCAGCTGCGCCAGCGCCTCCAACAGCTCCTGCCGCACACACACACACACATCAGCTGCGCCAGCGCCTCCAACAGCTCCTGCCGCACACACACACACACATCAGCTGCGCCAGCGCCTCCAACAGCTCCTGCCGCACACACACACACACATCAGCTGCGCCAGCGCCTCCACCAGCTCCTGCCGCACACACACACACACATCAGCTGCGCCAGCGCCTCCAACAGCTCCTGCCGCACACACACACACACATCAGCTGCGCCAGCGCCTCCACCAGCTCCTGCCGCACACACACACACACATCAGCTGCGCCAGCGCCTCAAACAGCTCCTGCCGCACACACACACACACATCAGCTGCGCCAGCGCCTCCAACAGCTCCTGCCGCACACACACACACACATCAGCTGCGCCAGCGCCTCCACCAGCTCCTGCCGCACACACACACACACATCAGCTGCGCCAGCGCCTCCAACAGCTCCTGCCGCACACACACACACACATCAGCTGCGCCAGCGCCTCCAACAGCTCCTGCCGCACACACACACACACATCAGCTGCGCCAGCGCCTCCACCAGCTCCTGCCGCACACACACACACACATCAGCTGCGCCAGCGCCTCCACCAGCTCCTGCCGCACACACACACACACATCAGCTGCGCCAGCGCCTCCAACAGCTCCTGCCGCACACACACACACACATCAGCTGCGCCAGCGCCTCCACCAGCTCCTGCCGCACACACACACACACATCAGCTGCGCCAGCGCCTCCAACAGCTCCTGCCACACACACACACACACACATCAGCTGCGCCAGCACCTCCACCAGCTCCTGCCGCACACACACACACACATCAGCTGCGCCAGCGCCTCCACCAGCTCCTGCCGCACACACACACACACATCAGCTGCGCCAGCACCTCCAACAGCTCCTGCCGTACACACACACACACATCAGCTGCGCCAGCGCCTCCACCAGCTCCTGCCGCACACACACACACACACATCAGCTGCGCCAGCGCCTCCACCAGCTCCTGCCGCACACACACACACACACATCAGCTGCGCCAGCGCCTCCACCAGCTCCTGCCGCACACACACACACACACACATCAGCTGCGCCAGCGCCTCCACCAGCTCCTGCCGCACACACACACACACATCAGCCGCGCCAGCACCTCCACCAGCTCCTGCCGCACACACACACACACATCAGCTGCGCCAGCGCCTCCACCAGCTCCTGCCGCACACACACACACACACATCAGCTGCGCCAGCGCCTCCACCAGCTCCTGCCGCACACACACACACACATCAGCCGCGCCAGCACCTCCACCAGCTCCTGCCGCACACACACACACACATCAGCTGCGCCAGCGCCTCCATCAGCTCCTGCCGCACACACACATACACACATCAGCTGCGCCAGCGCCTCCACCAGCTCCTGCCGCACACACACACACACACATCAGCTGCGCCAGCGCCTCCACCAGCTCCTGCCGCACACACACACACACATCAGCTGCGCCAGCGCCTCCAACAGCTCCTGCCGCACACACACACACACATCAGCTGCGCCAGCGCCTCCACCAGCTCCTGCCGCACACACACACACACATCAGCTGCGCCAGCGCCTCCAACAGCTCCTGCCGCACACACACACACACATCAGCTGCGCCAGCGCCTCCACCAGCTCCTGCCGCACACACACACACACATCAGCTGCGCCAGCGCCTCCAACAGCTCCTGCCGCACACACACACACACATCAGCTGCGCCAGCGCCTCCACCAGCTCCTGCCGCACACACACACACACATCAGCTGCGCCAGCGCCTCCACCAGCTCCTGCCGCACACACACACACACACATCAGCTGCGCCAGCGCCTCCAACAGCTCCTGCCGCATCACACACACACACATCAGCTGCGCCAGCGCCTCCACCAGCTCCTGCCGCACACACACACACACATCAGCTGCGCCAGCGCCTCCACCAGCTCCTGCCGCACACACACACACACATCAGCTGCGCCAGCGCCTCCAACAGCTCCTGCCGCACACACACACACACATCAGCTGCGCCAGCGCCTCCAACAGCTCCTGCCGCACACACACACACACACATCAGCTGCGCCAGCGCCTCCACCAGCTCCTGCCGCACACACACACACACATCAGCTGCGCCAGCGCCTCCACCAGCTCCTGCCGCACACACACACACACACATCAGCTGCGCCAGCGCCTCCAACAGCTCCTGCCGCATCACACACACACACATCAGCTGCGCCAGCGCCTCCACCAGCTCCTGCCGCACACACACACACACATCAGCTGCGCCAGCGCCTCCACCAGCTCCTGCCGCACACACACACACACATCAGCTGCGCCAGCGCCTCCAACAGCTCCTGCCGCACACACACACACACATCAGCTGCGCCAGCGCCTCCAACAGCTCCTGCCGCACACACACACACACACATCAGCTGCGCCAGCGCCTCCACCAGCTCCTGCCGCACACACACACACACATCAGCTGCGCCAGCGCCTCCACCAGCTCCTGCCGCACACACACACACACATCAGCTGCGCCAGCGCCTCCACCAGCTCCTGCCGCACACACACACACACACATCAGCTGCGCCAGCGCCTCCACCAGCTCCTGCCGCACACACACACACACATCAGCTGCGCCAGCGCCTCCACCAGCTCCTGCCGCACACACACACACACACATCAGCTGCGCCAGCGCCTCCAACAGCTCCTGCCGCATCACACACACACACATCAGCTGCGCCAGCGCCTCCACCAGCTCCTGCCGCACACACACACACACATCAGCTGCGCCAGCGCCTCCACCAGCTCCTGCCGCACACACACACACACATCAGCTGCGCCAGCGCCTCCAACAGCTCCTGCCGCACACACACACACACATCAGCTGCGCCAGCGCCTCCAACAGCTCCTGCCGCACACACACACACACACATCAGCTGCGCCAGCGCCTCCACCAGCTCCTGCCGCACACACACACACACATCAGCTGCGCCAGCGCCTCCACCAGCTCCTGCCGCACACACACACACACATCAGCTGCGCCAGCGCCTCCACCAGCTCCTGCCGCACACACACACACACACATCAGCTGCGCCAGCGCCTCCACCAGCTCCTGCCGCACACACACACACACATCAGCTGCGCCAGCGCCTCCACCAGCTCCTGCCGCACACACACACACACACATCAGCTGCGCCAGCGCCTCCAACAGCTCCTGCCGCACACACACACACACATCAGCTGCGCCAGCGCCTCCACCAGCTCCTGCCGCACACACACACACACATCAGCTGCGCCAGCGCCTCCACCAGCTCCTGCCGCACACACACACACACATCAGCTGCGCCAGCGCCTCCACCAGCTCCTGCCGCACACACACACACACATCAGCTGCGCCAGCGCCTCCACCAGCTCCTGCCGCACACACACACACACATCAGCTGCGCCAGCGCCTCCACCAGCTCCTGCCGCACACACACACACACATCAGCTGCGCCAGCGCCTCCAACAGCTCCTGCCGCACACACACACACACACATCAGCTGCGCCAGCGCCTCCACCAGCTCCTGCCGCACACACACACACACATCAGCCGCGCCAGCACCTCCACCAGCTCCTGCCGCACACACACACACACATCAGCTGCGCCAGCGCCTCCACCAGCTCCTGCCGCACACACACACACACACACACATCAGCTGCGCCAGCACCTCCACCAGCTCCTGCCGCACACACACATCAGCTGCGCCAGTTGAAGGTGGTGAATGAAGTGAACGCTGCTCGTTCAGGAGACGCCATGAAATTAGATTAGAGTACTTACAACTCTTTATGCTACATAAAAAAAATAAATTTTATATTATTTTTCTTGCACTAACCCGTGCTGAGGACAATTTAATATAATCATGTAGATATCATTCCGATGTAAAAACCTAACGGCAAAGAAGGTTCCTCGGGGCTGCAAGTGATGTAAATCGCTTCAGCCAGATGTCTCTGTCTGTACGTAAAGAAGTTTGTAAAGAGATTTGAAATTACGCCGATGCCTGCATTGGCCCATTATTTAGCTCAGTTGGGAGAGCGCTGGCACGGTTAGCCAGAGGTCGCGGGTTCAAGTCCCGGCATGGGTAGAATTTTTAGCCTCTAAATAGGTTTTTAAAATGTAATTTATTATTATAAATTCCATTATAATATATTGTTGTAATCTCTTCATGGCAATCGTACACGCGCCGACCGCCACCTTACAGGTTCGCTTAGTGTGGGGTCATAGCTAAACAGAGGCGACACAGAAAGTTAAATTACCCTCAATGTTTGAATATTTAATGGATATTGTCACCTACTTTCTGTAATTTTTGCATTTTAATAAATACATTGAATTGAATTGTTGGCTTTGGAAAGTCATGTTTTAAGACGTATGTTCGTCAGAAGACTGACACACAGATGACGAGGCCCGACTTGACTGTGCAACAACATAGAAGTCAACCGCAACCGTATATCTTCAGCGACCGCAGCAGCTTACCTGCAGCAACCATAGCGGCATACCTGCAGCAGGCGGTCGAAGGCGCGCGGCAGCGGCGCGGCGCTGAGCGCGAGCTGCAGCAGACGCGAGCGCGCCAGCAGCCGCAGCAGCGCCTCCAGACACTTGAGCACCGGCATGAGCCGCCGCTGCGCCGTACAGCCGCGCGCGCCGCGCACCACGGCCGTCAGCACGGGGAACAGCCGCCTGCCGCCAGCCGAACCGCGTTACGTTGGCGGACGAAAACGCGTACGAAAATTGTATTTTAAAAACAAAAGATAAAGCGCGCCTCCCGCTAAATAGTTATTTCTTATATTATAAGAGTGCAAAGTTGCTTTTTAATCGCGTGCTCTATTTTGATGACCGAGCGAGCGAAAGATTAAAAAATTAGAATCCTGAGCGTTAGCGAGGGAATCAAAAGAGCACGAGGTGAAAAATCTTTGCACTCTAGTGCAACACGTAACTTTTCATCCCACCTCAGCGAGGAGATGACTAAATGCAAAAAAAAACACAAAGGAGGTTCCAAGTCTGAGTTTTTACCAAATTAAAAATAAGTTTTATGATAAATTCGGCAACATGAAGGTAGAAGTAAATAGGTTTAATGATGTTTTGAATTTACAAACTTAGTGAACTCGATGTTCCAAATTCAATTTACTTTCTCCTCTAGCAGATAAAAACGGTTTTTGCACTCAGATATCGAAGAGAAAAAATACTTCTAAAATACTAATTATCAACTTTTTCATAGTGAGCAATTCGGTTTCACGCAAGGGCGGTCTACGACGGATGCTGGTGTCACATTAGTTAAACATATATTTAGTGCATGGGAGGATCGGAAGGATGCTATAGGTGTTTTCTGTGACTTGTCGAAGGCATTTGACTGCGTAGACCATAAAACACTTCTCTTAAAATTAAAACACTACGGAGTGAATGGGAGGAGCTTAAAACTTATGAGATCATATTTAGAAGGGAGGGTTCAAAAAGCTGACATAAATAGGACTAAATCATCCGGGTCGGAGGTTAAGATGGGAGTGCCACAGGGATCTATTTTGGGGCCGTTCCTTTTCCTCGTATATGTAAATGATTTGCCGTTCATGGTTCAAAATATGTCAGAGATAGTATTGTTTGCAGATGACACGTCACTTATTTTTAAGATTAAGAGACAAGAAAATGACCTTGCGGGTACAAATAATGCTCTCTCTAAGGTACTATATTGGTTTACTTCTAATAACTTATTATTAAATTCAAAAAAGACAAAATGTATAAAATTTACACTACCAAATGTCAAAATGGTTGACAGCAATGTTATATTGGGGAATGATAAACTAGACCTTGTAGAAGAAACTGTATTTCTGGGTATCACAATTGATGCAAAGCTTCAATGGGGTCCTCATATAGGAAAATTGGCAAATAGGCTCAGTTCTGCAGCATACGCAGTTAAAAGAATCCGGGAACTAACTGATGTCGCAACTGCTAGGCTTGTTTATTTTAGTTACTTCCATAGTATTATGTCCTATGGTATACTACTGTGGGGTCGGGCTGCAGACATTGAGACCATCTTCGTCCTGCAGAAGAGAGCGATCAGATTCATATATAAGCTAGGCAATAGAGATTCGTTAAGAGATTTCTTTAAAGAAACCAACATCCTAACAGTTGCTAGTCAGTATATCTATGAAAATATTATGTATGTTAGGAAAAATATCAGTGACTTTAAAACTGTAGGTAGCCAACACAATGTAAATACTAGAAATAGACATAAACTTTCGTTCCCAAAATTTAGGCTGGCAAAGGTTAATACATCCTTTATGGGGCATTGTATACGTTTCTACAATAAGATCCCTGAGGATATAATAAGCTTGCCAGAAACGCGGTTCAAAAAATGTGTGAAGCGCACTTTGTGCCAAAAAAGCTACTATAACATTAAAGATTATTTAGATGACAATGATGTCTGGAATTAAAGCCAGTTCAATGCATGAGTTTTAGAACATTTATATAAATCCTGTAAATTAAGGACTTGAAAAGACTAAGTTTGGAGTTTTTTTGTCCATTTTTTCTCCAAAATGATCTAGATTTTGAAATGGACACCTAGTTTAACTTGTAACGTTCATTAAGTCGCAGTTTCTGTGCTACTTTGAATAAAAAAAATTGATTTTGATTTTGATTTTTTACTCTTTCCGAGATGGGGGGATGAAAAAACATTGTTTTTATTTTGCTTACATACTCTGAAACAAATAAAGCAAGGTTTTCCGCATCGAAAATGAACCCACTCATATAGCTTGGCGTCGCAGAAGGTGGTGTCGATGTACTGCAGCAGCACGGGCCGGTAGTGCGCGAACTTGTGGTCGGCCAGCAGCCCCACGGCGCGCAGCAGGCAGTCCAGCGCCAGCTCGGGGCCCGACTCGGCCGCCGGCGAGGCCCGCCCCGGCTCGACCTCGCCCGGCTCGGCCCCGCCCGGCTCGTCCGCCGCCCACGGCCCCTCCGTTAGGATCTGCCGACGTAGCCGACACTTTTATCTATCTAAGTTTGGTGCAGATACCAACTAGTGTAAAACGCGACTAAAGATAAGTAACTAAATATTTACTAAAACCACAAGTTATGTACTTCGTCCAAGCAAATTAGCAATCAACCTCGGAATGAGAGATATAATATTATGCTGAATTTTCGCATATACCTTCAATTTTGCGTCTTAAAAGTTGTCTCAAAAGTTTCACAATCCACAAGTTTCACAGATCTGTTCAAGTATTTTCATAATAATAATTATGGTATTAAGCGTTATAATCGTGAAACTTACCTTAGCCTGAAGTGAGCATGACAATTAACAGAAATTGAATGTTTAGTTATTTCACATATTATTCATAGTTACAGGTACGACTGGACGGTTCCTCTGTTCAGACAGAATGACTATTGTCCACTTTGGAATTAGATGTCTTGAAAGCTCTTCTAATGTGAACAAAATGTGTCATGCATAAGGAAACTATCGTCGCTATTACCATTAACTTTGTCTTGTTAAGACAAGCGACAGAGGCGTGGAAAAGTAACAGACCAATATCAGTGGCCGGTGCAGCCCTCTCAACTCTGCATGCCGTTAATAGCGGTTTCAGACAAATACTTAACTTATAGCACATGATTATTTTTTTAGCATTTTATAGTTGCATAATAAGTATATCGTATAACTTTATTGTAAGTAAAATATTTACACAAGATATACGGTAACATTAACGAGCACATGAGACAGATAGATAGAGAACACATTATTGCATAACCAGAAAGCGATCTTATTTTCATAGAAAATTTCTTCCAGCTAAACAAATTAAGGTCCGACCGGATTCGTCGTGAAACGGCAATATTACTGTTGAGTAGATTATTTAACCTATCGTGGGAGGTAGGAGGCGAGACGTACCTGCGCCAGCGCGTCCAGCACGTCGGGCAGGAACTTGACGAGCTCGGCGCGCGCCGCCTGCCGCAGCGCCGCCAGCGCGGCTCGCAGCCCCGCCGCGCCGCCCGCCGCCAGCGTCACGCGCCACTTCAGCACGCCCAGGATCTCCTCTGCCGGCGTCGGTGCCGCGGGTTATGCATTATAGACGGCGATAGTAACAAACGATTGAACGCTTAGCCTTCGTCGAGCGCGCTTAAACAAATCGGAAAACTAGCATATTTAAAAAAAACGGGAGCCATATCTGTGCATCTCTAGATTTTTTTTATTTCTTATTATTGTACAGAAAACTGAAAGTTACACCTACAAGTTACATAATAGATATTATATACTAAAGCAAGCCGGTGGGGGCCTGCCCGCGCCGCGTCACCCGGTCCGCGGTCGCCGGGTCAGAACATTTTCGGATCAGTAATATGAAGGCTCAAAAGGGGATAAACACACATCCACAATGGGTAACGATGATAAAAACTGTTTTAACACAAATTCTTTAGGTATATGAAAAGTTTGCGTAAGTAGGCACACGCTCACCCCGCTGCGTGAGCTTCGTGGAGGCGAGGCGCGTCTCGATGACGAGCGAGTCCTTGGCGCTGAGCGTGAGGCCGGGCGCGGGCGCGGCGGGGGCGGGGCCGGCGGCGGGCGCGGGGGGCGCGGGGGACGCGGCCAGCAGCGCTCGCGCGGCCGTGCGCTCGTCGGACAGACGGCGCCAGTCCGGCTTGTACAGCGGCACGCCGCGCGCGCCGTCCGACAGCACCGTGCCGTCCGCCTGCCGGCACACCGGTTACACGGCTCACTCGGATGCACTTTCTCTAGTACGGACATTTTTATCGATAAGAAGCTCACGGTTCTCGCATGGATGTAGTGTCTTTTGAGGGTGCGCGATATCTGCATGCGACACGTAGAGCTTGTGTAGAGCTGACAGTATCTTTATAGGGAACGAAGAACCTGCATATGGAGCTAACGATATGTTCGTAGAGCGCACTGCAGTGAGATGCCCAGTACTTCCAAGGACCGTACAATGTGTGCACGGTACCTGCCCGGTACCTATGGAGGATGCACGGTTACCTACACGAGTCACACGGTACCAGTTGAGTACGCACGGTACTTGCATGAGTCACTCGGCACGAGCTGCGGGCGCACGCACCTGCACGAGCCGCACGAGCCCTATGGCGAGCGGGCGCACGCACCTGCACGAGCCGCACGAGCCCTATGGCGAGCGGGCGCACGCACCTGCACGAGCCGCACGAGCCCTATGGCGAGCGGGAGCACGCACCTGCACGAGCCGCACGAGCCCTATGGCGAGCGGGCGCACGCACCTGCACGAGCCGCACGAGCCCTATGGCGAGCGGGCGCACGCACCTGCATGAGCCGCACGAGCCCTATGGCGAGCGGGCGCACGCACCTGCATGAGCCGCACGAGCCCTATGGCGAGCGGGCGCTCGGCGCGGTCCTTGGCGTCGCTGCTGCTGCGGGGCTGCGCACGCAGCAGCAGCGCGGCGGCGCGGAACTCGTCCACGCCGAGGCTCACGCGGAACGTCTCGGCCCAGCGCGGCCGGTCCTCGTGCCGGTACACCAGCGACCGATACTCCGCGCACTCCGGCGCGCCCGCACCCGCACATATCGCGTTCTGCGGGTACAAGTCGAACACCATTGACGGGAAAGTACGATTAGCTAAATATGAAAGTTTTGAAGTGACGCGAGGCGCCGACCTGCAGCGTGTCCCCGGCCGGGCCGACGAGGCTGGCGCGCAGCTCGACGGAGGCGCGCGCGCGGCCGAACGCGCCGCTCACCAGCGTCACGTACAGGTCGTTGCGGACCAGCTGCGGCGGCGGCACCTGCGGGGGGAGGGCTTAGTTGCCGATTCGGAACAGTGAGCATCTGCTGGGTAAGTAGACTATTCGTGACATAATTAAGCAGAACAAAAAAAGTATTTTGTAGTAAAAACGTAATGTATTTTTATTTTTTATTTATTCTTATTTGTTAAAAACTAACAGTCACAAATAAAAATCAAACGAGAAAATAATACATTTAAACAGACCTGGAGTTTCCTTAGTTAGAACAAAGATCATTACAAATTTTGAAGTTCCTGCGACCGACGGACAGTTACGCCAGTAAAACACATATACACATTTTTAGATAAACTTAACAAAACAAATTAATTTTTATACCAGATTTTAATGATACCAGACAACCATGGAGCGGCAGGAGAAGAACGAAAGATGAATGGACTTCAGAATTAAACATATCCCAATCCACCCACTCCATACCTATTTTGGCAGCAACGCATAATAATTATAATGTTTATGTACTAATATTACAAATAAATTCCAAACAATTTCTCAGCCACCTGCTTTTTGAATTGTGAAAGAGATAAACTAAAAATATCGATGTCTCCTAAGATCGAGTTGTAAGTTTGCGTAGAGCGTCGGACAAAAGTGTTCTTTGCATAATTGGTGTCACAGAAACTAATATGAAATGTGTTTCTTAAACGCGAGGAAGGACGGGACACTTGTAAGTTGAATTTTCTAGAAGGGAAGATGAGTCAACATGATTGTTTACAATTTTATACAGAAATATGGAGTCCAAATAGGATCTTCCACTCGATAAAGGTACTCCTTGTGTCGTTCCGCAGACGTGCTATAATTTGCAAAATTATGTCCAGTTCTATAGTCTAGTGACTTTAAGAATTTATTCTGAATCTTATCTAAGCGAGAGATGTGAATTGCATAATTGCGGATTCCATACAACGCTGGCAAACTCCATGTGGCTGCGTACAAATGAGTAAAATAATGTTTAAGGGTTTTTGAACGTTTGAAGGGCTTTGAGAGTTAGGCCTAAGTTTTTGAAACATGGAGGGGCAGCGCCCCCCCCACGCTCGCGGCTCGCAGCCAGCTGACCCCCGGGGGCGGGGGAGGGTACTCACCTCGGGAGGCTGCAGCGGGCGCGCGGGCAGCGCCCCCCGCACGCGCGCGGCTCGCAGCACGCGCCAGCTGACCCAGAGGCCGGCGGGGGGGGGCGGCTCGCGCGCCAGCCCCCGCCACCGCGCGCTTCAGCACCGCCTCCATGCTCTCCTTCTCGCACCTGTACGTTACGACGATCATTTAAGTCGAACGCGCTCCTATTCACATCGATCGAAACGACTGAACTAAAGTAAGTCAAAATTTTCAAATTCTGACATCTAAAGATCGACGAGCGGCGCTCCGTTGCGGCGCGGGTCGGTGAGCGACTTTCCATAGGATTTTAACACGTATTAATTACATATTGTAAAATAATTAAATAGCGATCTGGAAAAACAAGTAAGATACTACAAATTTGAATGCACTGTAAACCTCTAATCGATTACGTCACCATCTCTCAAGATGGCTCGGCACTCACGGATAGAAAGGCAGCGGGATCTGCAGCTCCTCGTCGGAGTCGTCGGCCAGGTACTTGGTGACCTCGAGCAGGGCGACGCCGGCGGGGCGGCGCGGCGCGGGGGCGGGGGGCGCGCGCGCCACGTGCGCCACCAGCAGCGCGCGCTCCCCCGCGCCCCCCGCGCCGCCCGCCGCCGCCCCGCCCGCGCCCGCCGGCGGGAACAGCACGGGCGGGGGGGGCGCGCCCGGCGGCGCCGGCCACGTGGTCACTGCGCGACATGACGGACCGTTAAGCCAATCGGAGGGCGACGTAACAAACGACCAAACGAACAGCCGTAGCCGTAGCCGACTGACCCAGCGGCTCGCAGCGGCGCGCGCCGCTCATGTCGCACAGCGCCAGCTGCAGCTCGCACGGCGCGGCGGCGCAACGGCACGCCAGCGACAGCACCTTAACCAGCACGCCGCCCTCGCCGCCCGCCGCCCCGCCGCCCGCCCCGCCCGCGCCCGCGCCCGCGCCCGGCTCCACGTCCTGCCGGCGACCGGACACTCAACAACCTTGATACGACCTCACTCGAAACGCGTTAGCTCGCGGTGCGACGTCTTATGACACAGATTAGTTTTTGTTTTCACGTCGTATTATAAGACCTGTTTTTACCGTGCACAGCAAGACTGCAAATATTACTGCTACAAGAGCAGGGCCCTTATTCTGAAGCAGCGATATGTTTGGAAGAGTCGTCGACGTCGCGCTTGAGCCTGACAATTCATTCGAATCTAGCGACAAATACGGTTCTTTTTTTGAATAGTTTAGCTGAATAGTAATAGCTATTCAAAAAAGAACCGTACTCGTCGCGAGATTCGAGTGAATCGTCGAGCTCAAACGCGACGTTGACGACTCTTCCGATAATGTCGCATTTTTCATATTTAGTCTGGTCACCGATCTTCTATAGTGCGGGGTAATTAGTATCACGACACGTGTTAGCACAGTGCAACCGACACATAACGCATTTCTGGGGAATAAAGATTGATAAAACGAAAGGTCACATTAAGCGGAAGTTCGTAAGTGGCTCACTAACTAGTCGTATAAGTTTCATATAATATGTGAGTGGTTGACCAAAAAGGGACCTCAAGGGAAAATAATTGATTTCGAGAAAATCGCGTTTGAAGTTTCGTGTATAAACAGGTTTCGATCACAAAATATAGTGTACGCTGTAAGGTGTAATTTTCCAAAACTGCCTCACCTCACAAAAAAAATCATAAAAAAAATAACTACGGCACCTAAAAATATTCTGGTTAGACCAAAACAAAGCTAGAATACCAGAGATAAAAAAATTTAAATAAAAAAATAACGGTTTCCAATCCCTCCAGGTCCCTTTTTGGTCAACCATTCACATAATACCTTGTTTACCTGTGTCGACCTTTCATAGACGATAAATAAAAGTAAGCGACTCAACGGCGAATGTGTAACTCACGATGTTCTTATCGATGAGCTCCTCGGCCTCCTGGTGCGCGGCGTCGAGCGCGCAGGCGGAGAGCGCGGCCGTGCGGCGCGGCGCCCCCCCCGCGCGCCGCAGCAGCAGCGCGCGCCGCAGCACGCGCGCGCCGCGCCCCGCGTGCAGCTGCACGCACGCCGGACATTGCGGCATTACTAGTTATATACTCGTAAGTCGCGTATATTGTTTATCAGCTGATCGGCTGTTGGTTTTCCATAGATAACAAATAAATAAATAAATAACTTAGCGCGCACGCGGCGCTCCCTTCGCGAGCATCGAGGACAGATTCAACAGACAGCAATTAAATGTAACTAGTAATAAATTAAGGCTGCCGTTACGTCTGGCATCCGTCTCGCTCGCATCGTCATCGTCATCGGCTTAACTCTGCCCACTGCTGGGTATAGGCCTTTTGCACATCACGCCATCTTTCGAACGCATATCTTAAATTTTTTAAAAAACGACCATGTGCGAGTCAGACTCGCGCATCATCATCAGCCATTTGACGCCCACTGAAGGCCATAGGCCTCCCTCATGGTTTTCCAAGCTTCCCGCTCGGCCCGCATCCAGCGACTCCCCGCCACCGTAACCAGGTCGTCAGACCATCTGGTGTGGGGCCTGCCCACGCTGCGTCGTCCGGTCCGCGGTCGCCAGTTCAAAACTTTTTCGCCCCAACGGCCATCAGTTCTCCGAGCTATGTGCCCCGCCCACTGTCACTTCAACTGAGCAATGCGTCGAACTATATTAGTTACTCAATTTATTTTGCGGATCTCCTCATTCCTGATTAGATCACGCATAAAACTCCTAACATAGCTCGCTCGCGCGCTCGTTGGGCGAACTTGAGCCTTCTTATGAGGCCATTAGTCAGCGACCAGGTCTCACATCCATAAGTCATCACTGGCAACACACATTATACACCTTTACCTTGAGACACTGAGGTATTTTGGGTCAGTCTAGCTCGAGGGTCCTGGGCTAGACCTGTATCAGGTTTTTGTGAGGTTGTTTAACTGTCCACAGAATCTTTCGACCTCCCTCAGGATTTCTGGACCTGACGAGATAGTGTGCTGTGGTATATGAAAGAAAAACATTGAAACCCTAATTTAGGTGTCTGGGAGGTACTCTAAAAAAAATTTGTAAGATTTTATTGTACCGTTTTGTCGGCGTGACTAATATGCATGTCTATGCCACATTTCAGCTTTCTAGTACTAATCGTCTCTGACCTAGGCCGCGGACAGACAGACAGACAGATGGACGGACATATCGAAACTACAAGGGTTGCTTGTCGACTACGGAACCCTAAACACGGCGAAAAAACACATTCGTTGTATGGAGACCCCCTTATTTTTTATTATTTTTTTAAATTTTATAATTTGTTACGTAATTTGCCGTAATAACACATAATCTGTGAAAATTTCAACTGGCTACCTATTACGGTTCCAAAGAGCCCTTTAAAGGTCGGACGGACGGACGGACCTATAGACAGACAGCGGAGGCAGAGTAATAGGGTCCCGCGGAACCCTAAAAATGCTTTGAAAAGACTGAGGGTTTGCTAGATATTAAAATTACGGACATTTTAAATATTTTTTTTTTACTAAACTTAGTTTTTGATACAGGAAAGGTGCTAATTGAAAATATTTAATTCAAATTTACTTAAATAATATAGCCAAGTTCATAGAGCGTTAGTAACATAACAGTAGTCTCAATGAATTAAACCACTGATAAATGTGGCAATAAAAAATATGAGAACTCAGTAAACATTGCAAAAAATAGCTTAAATTGTAAAGTGGCCACATGCATACTCACCGCAGCTTGCTTCTGAGCGCGTTTGAGCCGCGCGGCGGGCAGCGAGTCGTCGGCCGCGCCGCTGCGCAGCTGAAGTAGCGCGCGCATGCACACCTCCATGAACTTGAAGTGCGGAGAGCGCTCCTGCAAACACATTGGGACATTTCATCACACCACTATAAAAAAATAAAAATTTAATAACTCCCCACAAAAAAAACTAACTCTTAAAAAGCAAAAAAAAGCAACAAAATTTTTGGCGGCCATTTTAATTCTTTTTTTTATCGCACTTATATTTGCCCAGGGCGTACGTTGTTTTAGTCAAAGCACCATCCCTATATCTCTTACCGTTTTGTCCGGCAGTACCATCTCGATCAATCTAGCTTTCAATTAAAAAAAATGCATCGAAATCGCTCGATCCGTTTAGGCAATACGACGGATCATATAGACACACAGATAGACACATAGGCTTCAAAATTATAACAACCCTCTTTGCGTTGCGTCGGGGGTTAAAAACAAAAAATGAACCGTCTGATTCAGTAGAGAGCAAGGGCGACTGACCACATATAGCTGCTTCCAGAGCGGCAGCCACTCGCGCAACGTGGCGTCGATGTCTCGCAGCACGGCGGCGCTGGTGATGCCCTCCTCCGCCCCCTCACCCGGCTCCTCCTCCTCCTCCGGCTCCCCCTCCCCCTCCACCTCGCCCCCCTCGTCCGTCGAGTCATCGCTCGACTCAGACTCTTCGTCGCTCGTGTGTAGATCCGCCCCGCGACTAAAAACAGGGTAAGTATTTAAAAAATCTTAAATCTTTATTTTTCACAAACATACCAAAAGACGTACCAAATACATACTAGGTATATGCGACAAGTTTGTAATATTAAGTACGTAGGTATGTTATACAATAGGCATAGGGTTAACTTCAAGATCTAAATCAATGAAGAGAAACAAACGAAATCTGTAATTGGCCATGTTATTAATCTTAAATGTTGTCTTTTGTTATTAATTTCGCTGCAGATTTCCCTATCATTAAATAAATAAAGTGTGTCTAGTGTTGAAACCGTGTATGATTATGTTAGTTAGGTTTGTTTTTAGGGTTCCGTACGCGAAGGGTACCCAACGGGACCCTAATACTCTGCCTCTGCTGTCTGTCAGTCTGTTTGTCTGTATGTCCGTCCGTCCGTCCGACCTTTAAAGGGCTCTATCTTTGGAACCGTAATAGGTAGCCAGTTGAAATTTTCACAGAATATGTGTTATTAATAGGTACGAATTGCCTAATCAATAATAAAATTTTAAAAATAAGTGTTGTCTCCACACATCAAACGTGTTTTTTCGCCGTTTTTTCTTTTATACTCAACAATAAAAACCGGCCAAGCGCGAGTCGGACTCACTAAATACTTTACATATTTACAAAAGTGAGGTGGTACGGAACCCTCGGTGCGCGAGTCCGACTCGCACTTGGCCGGTTTTTAGGGTTCCGTAGTCGACAAACAACCCTTATAGTTTCGGCATGTCCGTCCGTCTGTTTGTTTCTTTGTTTGTTACACTTTATTGCACAATACAAAACATTAACAAAAATAAAACTTAAATAACAGGCTTATGATAAAAAAATGTGCAAAGGCGGACTTATTTCAAAAGAAATTTCTTCCAGCCAGCCTAGAAATTTAAATGTTAAAAATGAGAGCGGGGTAGGGCAGATAAATTGGAAACAAAACCTATTGCTACCTACATTTCAATATAAAATATAATATAATTTACGGAGAGCCATAACGCTAAAGGTAAACAGCTACCAACTACCAGGGCAATAGTGGCCAAAGGTTGCCCTCAAGGGGGTTCTATCGCCACTTCTATGGAACCTTGTAGTGGACGGATTAATCATACGCCTAGACGAATGTGGTTTCTGGATAGTAGGCTACGCCGACGACACAACAATCCTGACAATAGGTAAATCCGAGGACATCCTATACAGTCTAATGAGAACGGCTTTTGGCATGGTGGAGCGCTGGTGCAACACTCATCAACTATCCGCCAACCCAGCTAAGACGGAATTAGTACTTTTTACAAACAAGCGTTACCCAAAAACAGAAAATCTTCCTAAGTTCTTCGGGAAAACGCTAACCCGACAGTTAAATATCTTGGGGTGACGCTGGACAGCAAACTAAACTGGAGCGCATACCCACAGAACATCATTAACAAGGCCCAAATTACCTTTTGGCAATTCAAGGACCTCATAGGAAAACAGTGGGGACTACACCCGTCACTTATGATGTGGAAGACAACAGCGACTGCCGCCCTGGAAGCATTGTTGAACCTCAGACCTCTACACTTACACGTTCAACAAGAAGCAGCTAGCGCTGCTCTACGGCTTCGGACAACCGGACTATGGTAACAAAACAGCTATCTTGCACACACACAAATCTTGTCAGCCGCTGTTTCGGACCAGCCTATGACGGAAGCGGTGTGCGATTGGATACCTCACACGTATACTTTCGACAAGAAATACAAGGTACAACTACAAGAGGAGCCAGCCAACTACTCGGGTATACACGAAGTCAGCGTGTATACGGACAGCTCTAAAACCGAAACAGGAACGGGCGCAGGAGCTTTCTCCAATGAACTAAACTTAAAAAATGTCTACAACCCTTGACACCCTGAATAGAATTTTTCAGGCAAAATGCATCAGTATAACAAGAGCAATCGCGCTGTTGAACACAAGAAATGTGCAAGACTATGCAATACGCATAATCTCGGACAGCGCCTCAGTCCTGCAAGCACTTAACAGCAATCCCACAAACAACAGCCTGATACTAGAGTGTCACCATGAGTTGGAAAAACTGTCAACAAACAACCGAGTCATCTTACAATGGATAAAGGGTCATAGCGGCTCCTGGGGCAATGATGCTGCGGATGAACTCGCTAGAAGGGGCTCGGAAACTACAGTGGAAGAACCCAAACCCCTGCTCCCACTACCATACAACCAGTTTAGGAAATGGTTGAGGTCGCGAACTGAAAGCCAGCATGCTGAACTTTGGAGAACAGAAACCAAATGCAGACAAGCAAGGGAGGCTCTACCAACAATCTCGAAATGTCTTTCACGTAGCCTGCTGCGTCTGAGAAGAGATAATCTGCGCAAAGCTGTGGCAATCCTAACAGGCCACTGCTCACTGAATAGACATTTCCACAACATGAGACTAGCTGACAGTCCGCTTTGCCGGGGATGCCTCAAAGAAGAGGAAACACCTGCCCACGTGATCATCCCCTATGAAGGCGTGGAAAAGCAACGGACCGCCATCATTGGGAAGCTGGAATCCCATCAGGAGGCCTGCAGTGACATTCGAGCACTGCTGACTTTCTGGAAATAAATAGGCTGCCTGGAGTAAACTCACAGCTTTGCTATGTACAATGGCCCAACTATGAGGCTAAGTGCAGAAATCTCGGGTCTAACTAAGTAAGTAACATAGTACATTGACATTCAGCGAGTGTAAATTCTTTACGTCGAAATAAATTATTGATTTCTGATTTCTGAATCATCTTAATCAGCTGCTACCTACATGATAAGATCACATGATTACATAATCTATTAATTCTAATATTCACATAATCTATTAATTCTGGAAGTTTGGACGTTCGTTATGTAAACATTTTCTTTTTATGACAATTTAACCCTAAACTTGTTTAGTACAAGACCTTACAATCTTTTCAAAATTATTCTTAACCATGTATATTAGTAACAAAAATAAACATTAACAAAAATAGTACTCCACTCCAGTTTTAATCCACTTCGAAGTCTTATTCACCTAATTGTTTTGAGCAGTATATTATGAATTGGTTTTTCTTAATTAACGAAGTCCAAGACGAGATCATCCTCTCAGTTTAGTTGACGGAGGAAGATGTTCGTATGAAGTTAGTAATAAACAAGCTACTGCTCTGCAGTAATGACTCACGGCCTAGTGCACAATAGGAAGCAGAGTACAAAATACGCGCGCTTTGCTCATGATTCAACAATTAATTAAACATCAATGTTCGTGCACCTACCATGTATAACAAAATATTTCCATTGTTCCTTCAGCTGCTTATCATACACTGGGCTTTATGCACAGCAGTCTTTTCTTTATTACTCGTAACTTAAATTTGTTTTATGCGGAGTTAATGTGTCTCATTAATAATGTACCCTATATAGGTACATCCCACTTTAGGCGATGACTTTGTTGACCAATGACTTTGTTTTCTATTAAGTAACGTTCATTTGTGAGTTTATTGTAGCAATACCACACAATGAAGGTGAACGAAAACATCGTGAGGAAACCTGACTGCTTGGGATGTTCACTTTCCCCAGCGCCAGGACCCGCGCGGTGATTAAGCCCATACTTTATCTCTCTGAGAGACGGCGTGTGCCCCGCAGTGAGATTTATACAGGCTGATTTACCTAAATACTTTTTATCCCCGTCCACGCAGACCAAGTCGCGGGCAGAAGCTAATAGAAGTAAATAAGGAAGCTATTACCGAGTAATAACATGCAAGTCGCATCAAAAATCCGCTACCTCTTATGGCCGCGAAACAATTCATGGCAATCAACATTTGCAGCGGTCGCCGCATCACTACAGGTTTGCCTAGTGCAAAGGCCATTGGAAAGCGTATTGCTCAAGTGGTATAAATGTTGGTGTCTTAGTTACTAGTAACAATTTTTTTGCTAAATGAAGCATTTGTATTTGTAAAATGACATGACACATTTATGCTTTATTATTCAAATACAACCACAAATAAAATTAACACAGTTTAAAATTGAGCGGATGGAAGTCAAACAGAGCCCCACCCTAGACAATCCTGTATACCACGGATACCGAATAAAGTTGTGGCCACGAATACAGCGATTTGATGCTAACGTTTGTGTTGTGAGTAAAATTTATATTAATAATAAGGGACTGACCCGGGTCAGCACCTTCTTTTAAGCGTCATCACTAGTTAAGCCTTACTTTGTTTTAAGTTTTTTTTTCTGATGAGGCAATAAATACTTTTTTATCTTTATCTATCTTATCTTAAGTAGTGTGTGTTTCACGCACGGGCTCGGGCGGACGTAGGCGGCGGGGAAGCAGCCGAAGGGCGCGCGGCGGCGCGCGGGCCGCCCCCACAGCCACGCGCCGGCGCGCGCGCTCACGCGCAGCAGCTGGCCGACGCGCAGCGGCAGCCGTCCCCGCGCGCCCGCACCCTCGCTCGCCCCCTCGCCCTCGCCTCCGCCCCCGCCCGCCTCTGCTGCCGGCAGGTTATATATCGCTGGGGACAGAAAACGCAAATATTGGAGAGACCACTTTAAAATATTAAAATTTTTCTTCTTCAAAAGATTGTTTTCTATAACTATAATACCTATCTATATAACCTGGTGTAATAAGTAATACTAATAATCACGTGGTACAGAATCTAGGTACTTATATAAATTGCGATCAAGCAGTGGAGTCACAACTGAAGTGGAAGGGTACGCCCACAGGGTACGCCTTTGCCCAGCAATTTCATATAAACCGGTCTACATAAAAAAACAGATATACTATCCGATTTATAGGGTTCCGTAGTCAACAAGGAACCCTTATAGTTTCGCCATGTCCGACCGTCTGTCTGTCCGTGGCTTAGCACAAAGACGATAATTATTAGATGGTGATGAGCGTCAATTAGGCAGGCCAGGCATATTAATAACATTTTTTTATAATATTCCAAAAAAATGTCTAACATTACATAACTAAATTTATTAATTTATAAAACGAGTCATTACAACACTTTACTTTGAATACTTTATTGCACTCTTAAAAGAAATACACAAAATAAACTGTTAAACAGTTTTAATTTTGGACACTGTATCGTCATGAATATTAGGCAATTATGGTTTATTTATTGTTTCCCACAGTTATAAAATATCTATAAAATATGAAATTAGTTTCTATAATGAGCTGCGCGTCACCGTTTCCTCGGCGGGCTACAACTGAAAATCAGTGCTTTGCCTTCAGGCAAATACGAACACTGAGGTGTGGCCCTTTTGTATGCTATCTATACACACACATTATAGTACATACTCGTAGTTGGCACGCCATTTGTCAATTTGTTTTTAACTGTACTGTTTCAGTTTTTGTGCATATTTTAAGGTCTATGTGTGTATTTGTAGTACTTACAAATAAAGTTTATATCTATCTATCAATAGAGATAGATTGACTTTATGGTACATAAAATGGAAGTTACACAGATATTTCTTAACCTAAGAGTAAGATGACGGCCTGATCACTAAAACTGATCTCTTCCAGACAACCTTAGGATGGACTGGACTAATACATTGGAGAAGGAAGTAGATGTACAAACATACAAAATGATAGTTTCAGAGCTATATGAGCTATACACGCCTAAATAACTGAGTACTTATATTAAATTATCAACAGATACATACAAATAAAAATAAAATTATTATTATATTTAAATACACAAATTAATAAGTTAAACCTACTTAACAGAATATACATATTGACAGGACATAAGTAAAACACAAATAACAACAGAACAATATTACAAATAATAATAGAAACAGTATTACAGTAAACTAGCGAGATAGTACTGCTTTACAATGAGAACAATGTCAAAACGCCGACAAAGCGGTAGAATAAAAACTCGGAAAACATATTTTTGGTACCTCCCCTACTACTACACCATAGTGTTTAGCGGGCTTAACACTAATTAGTATTAAGCCCGCCCGCCTATTGCACAATACGAGTATTTACGGTGCTACAAAGAATTTTAATAGTGTGGGATATCGTTGGATTGTTTGTGTAAAAATATTGTGGCTGTAGGAAGACCATTGTTTGATTTAGGATTCTGTTTGTGATGTATTAAGCGACATACAGCAGCTGACAGGTCACACCTGGACCAGGACTGCACTAAACAGAGATGTATGGAACGGGATGGAGGAGGCCTACGCCCATCTACGGGTGTCTCAAACTGAATAAAAATCTTTCAAAATGTATTATTAATTTTACACAATCATCTGATTGAAGTTGAAGTTGCATGGCAATATGTTACATAATTTATCAATTTTATTTTATTATTTTATTAATGCTTGTATTTTAATTTAAATTGATTAATTTCTTATTTTTTATTTTTATTAATCGTTTAATGTAATTTTAATACAATGAAAAAAAAATGAATCTGTTTGGGAAAATAAATGGCTATAGTAATAATAAGCATTAAAGCGCATATTTTTGTCAGAGTAGGGCGTCCCCCGTCTCCCGCCCCAATCTCCCGGCTAAACAGTTGATTGTAGAAACGTGAACAAAATTCAAAGTAGAAGCAGATATAACTTAAAAGTTGACGTTGCAACTGCTAGGCTTGTTTATTTTAGTTACTTCCATAGTATTATGTCCTACGGCATACTACTGTGGGGTCGGGCAGCAGACATTGACACGATCTTCATCTTACAGAAGAGAGCGATCCGATTTATTTACAAGCTAGGTAGTAGGGACTCGTTAAGGGATTTCTTTAAAGAAACTAACGTCTTAACAGTTGCAAGTCAATACATTTATGAAAATATAAGGTATGTTAGAAAAGACATCAGCAATTTCGAAAATGTTGGTAGCCATCACAATACTGATACTAGGAATAAATTGAACGAAAGAACATAAATTATCATTTCCACGTTTTAGACTTGCAAAAATTAATACATCCTTTATGGGGCTTAATAAGATCTACAATAAGATTCCTCAAGATATATTAGAGTTACCACAAAATGTATTAAGGGGCTACAGTGTGCTGGAACTGGCTAGCAAACGTTTTTGAATCGCTTGTGACATCCTCTAGGAATATGGCAGACCGTTGAAATTAATATATGATATAATTTAACTCCTTGATTCCCTATTGGATGTTTGACAACTGTCATAACCTTACGCCTTCTATGAGTAAATATATTCCGTAAGAATGCTTAAAAAAAAGCTAAGAATTTATATACCATTTTAAATGCGCAGTGGATTACGTTTAAGCTTATACAGTCTTACGGGCAATATCAAAATCTTGTATGTTAATGTTTAAAACTAACAGGAACAATAGTTACTCATTCAGAAAAAACGTTTTCATCAATTTATCACATTACGCCTTACGAGGAACGCCCAGCCTACTCGTTGCCTGTTGTCTGTGAGCAGGCGCTCTTCGCATCACCATTGATTTCATTGTAACTTTTCATAAGCGATTTATCAATCATAAATCAACCTTCCAAAGTTCACCTCGAGCGCCATATAGTGAAATTAATTCAAAGTAGCAATTCTCATACAAAATTACCGATTGTAGGCCAGGGGCGAGGGACCGAAAAAGACGCCGCATCTTTCCAATTCACTTTCGTACAAAATGTACTGGGTCAAGTTTCATAAAACTATAATTTCGTAGTTTATTATGACAATTCGAAGTACACTGGGCAGCAGAGTCTATTTGTTAATCTGTGGGTTAATCGGCTTTGCAATGTACATCGAATTGTCATAGTCACAATGAATTGTAGTTCTATGAAACAGGCTCCTGAAGGGATGGGTTTTTTCCGCGCCCTCGCCCCACGTCCCATGTCCGAACAAAACAAAAAAATATTATATAGCTATTAGTCCAATCGGTGGAGACATTTTCGAGTGTTTGCAAGACCAACGCACGGCAACTGATTTTTGTAGTAGTGATCGAGCTTCAATCGTTAGAAAAACATACAATATAAAATCCCAATTCTTGTATTTTTTTATTTAAGTAAATAACTAAAAAAGAAAAGTAAAAAGGAAACCGATCATTTACTAGTATTCGAACCAAGAGCTCTCTGCCGTTCAAGGGACGCCTCTTCCCATCCGAGCTATTGTAACATTACCAACCTAAGCGAAACATCGTTTTATTATTTGTGCCTAAATCACGGTAAAAGTGAGGTTCATTAAAAATTAAACCTAACTACCTATGTATTATAATCCATTTTTATTGTCGCGATTAGGTCGGCCGCACGCGGCCAGACTTGTTGCTCGAGCCTTGTAGTCTCTAATTACTAGCATTTAAGGTTCATTTTAGTTTGATTGAGTTTTGTTTCACTCCTTGCGCTCGCACTTCGCCTCCACGTTAGATTGTAGGGTACATAGGCGGTAAATAATGTGTTGGTAAATAATAATTTCGATTGGGGCGTTACGAATAATACTTGATTCATAACCTTTGAGTGAACCAAGCCGAATTACAGTACTTAGTATTTCCGCACCGCTCACTTCCGTAGCGACAGAAGAAGATAGCGCTATCGAACTCGGCTCGGTCGTTCCCATCCGGATATATAGAAAAATATTTTACATAGATTATATGAATTGTGTCAATAATGTTGTTTAGAACCTTTTCTAAACATACAAAACGAATCTGTGTAGATTTCGTCTCTGAATTTTTTTTCTATCTGCCTGACATGTTTTTCTGTTTTAAATAAAATAAAACGCTGTATATTTTTATCACGTATTTTATTGTACATGCGGAAGTATTGTTAGAAGAATCAATGGCGTAATGCTAAAAATTTTGTAGGAATTATAATTTATATACGTGTGTAGGTACTTGTTTTTAGTTTTTTTATTTTCTCGAAATTCCGCTGTATTGGGATAAGTTATCTAAACTGCAATAATTATGCTCTTTACCTTTCCTACATGTAATATAAATCACACTTCCATGACATGTATAAGTTGATCCTATTCAATTGTTTTTGCTAGGGTTGGCACAAAATCCGGGTTTTTTTTATTCAAGATTTATTCGGTGCTCATTTTTAGGTACAACGTAATTTAAATACCTATATAATTTAACGCGCATAATATTTTTTGGGTTCCGTAATTATAATGACAACAAAAGAAAGTAGGTAATTTTTTGTACACGTAACAAAAAAAAAACAACTGAAACCTTAACAAAAAGGAAAAGTGTAACAAAAAGTAACCAAATAGAAATAGAAGTACTGTATCACACAGTAGATTAAACAAAAATCTGCGTTCCTGGTTTACCGATATTACATATTTTTATTTAAGTGTCACAATGAATAGTGTAATGTATCTTGAAAATATTCGTCGGTGGGGAGTTCCAAAATTATAATAATAATAACGTCCACACAACGCAATCAAACTAGAATTCCCTGCACTATAGTATAGATAGTTTTTAACTATCAGCTTTAACGCCAAAAATCACTTAAATGCTGTATGTTTCCTGTGCTATTGGAATGAAATAATAGAAATGGTATGAATTACACTATTAATACGATTATCAACAGATTAATCTGTTATAATATACCAATATAAGTTAAGACGAGGAGGCACTGTTGATTAATAATTATATTTATCAGTCTTTGTGCTGAAACAAGGATGCAGGCCAAATAAGCACTCAAATCCATTTGTAGCTCTTTTACCAACATCCTTAGCAACGAAGTCTTTTTTCATTTTCATAATTTTTGTTTTATTTCTTTGGTCAATATCCATTTTGAAATGTTTTTTTTTCTTCTGTAAAAAATTAATTATTTTGCTTTTGTTCTTAAAATTTTTATAATTTTGTTTGTGTTATACCATAGAAAAAAAATTATCGAGTCAGATTTGCTCAATGGACTATTGGCCACACAGGCACGATAGCGATGACACATATTCACCCTTTTGAAACCGCTTTAGTGAATGCGCGTAGTGTAAAATAAAATAAAAAAATGCTTAAAGTCGATGATTTAAATTCAAAGATTTTGAGCCAAAATCTTAATCCAAGCTTCAAATTTATCAAAATTTCCACTATTTTAAAATGTTTATAAAAACCTCTGTATTTTTACACTATATTTTAAGTTTTCAGCAGCTTTTGTAAAGAAACCTCTCGAGTCATGGAAACACAAGAAGTCCACTGCTGGATATAGGCCTCCTCCATGCATTTCCAAAAAGACCAGTTGGAAGCGGATTTCATCCAGCGTCTTCCTGGCACTTGGATGAGGTCATCTGTCGGCTGGTCGTCCTACGCAGCGCTTGCCGATATGTGGTCTCCATTCGAGAACTTTTCGGCCCCATCGGCCATTAGTTCTGCTTGCTATGTGCCCCGCTCACTGTCACTTCAACTTAGTAATCCGCTGGGCTAAGGTGACTTTCGTTCCTCTACGAATCTCATCATTTCTGATTCGATATCGTAGAGAAAGCATAGGCCTTTCCATAGCTATTTGCGTGACCTTGAGCTTTCTTAGGAGGCCCATAGTGAGAGGCCACGTTTCAGTGCCTTAAGTCATCACTGGTTGTATAATTTTGTCTTGAGTGATTGATGTATATTAGACGAAAGGACTTTTCTAAGTTTCCCGAATGCTGCCCAGCCAAGTTGGATTCGACCTCTTTCACAAAGTTGGACCGGCCTAGTTGGACTGTTTGTCCTGAGTAGACGTATTCGTCTTCAACTTCGAGAGTCGAGTTCCCCAATGTTATTGGGGTGGGCACAAAACGAGCATTCGATATGACCTTCGTTTTGTCCATGTTCATTTCAAGGCTCACCCGTTGGGAAACTCGACTGAGGTCTTCGAGCATTATGCCGAGGTCTTCCATCGTTTCTGCCATGACTACTATATCGTCGGCAAATCGAAGGTGAGTGATGTACTTGCCATTGATATTGATGCCGCGTCCCTGACATTCCAGAAGCTTGAAGGTATCTTCCAGTCCGTTTGTGAACATTTTTGGAGAGATAACGTCTCCCTGTCTTACACCCTTTTTCAATGGAATTGCGTCCGAATTCTGTTCCTGTACTCGGACCGACATAGTGGTTCTGTGGTCATAGTGGACTGTTGTACAAGCATTTCAGCACCTCGATATACCGATAGTCAATACGGCAACGCTGGAGAGACTCGAGCACTGTCCATAACTCGATTGAATCGAAGGCTTTCTCAAAGTCCACAAACGCAAAGCATAATGGCAAATTATACTCCTCAGTCTTCTGTATAATTTGCCGCAACGTGTGGATGTGGTCTAATGGTACTAAAGCCCTTTCGGAAACCGGCTTGTTCGGGAGGCTGGAAGTCATCAAACCTGCGTTCAATACATGGCGCAGAGTAGTCATCAGCGACCACAAAAACCTCCAATACTAATTTTCATAGAAAAACGGAGCCAGAGATAAAAATCAGAATTTTTAAATTTTTAGGAGCCAGCTTGAAATTTGACTTACGCCATTTTGTAAAAAGTAAGTTAACGTTGTCATCCAACCCAAGGTCTTATTCAACATTTGTTCGACAAGACTACCCCGTAATGTTACCGTTTTCTCAGGCTTTGACAAAAAAGCTGTAGAGACCGGATTTTCCAAGTCAGATTTTTCTTATCGGTTTGAGGGATCATCCTGTAAGGATGGAAAATTCCAAGTTTACACCATATGTGGAACTTGGAAATCTTTTAGCACCGAAATCTTTAAGACCGAAATTAGAACAACCAAAAATTCAAGAATTTTCACACGTCTAGTTATTTTAGCATTCAAACGCTGTGTGACTATAAAGTTGATACCATATTAGTCCAGCCGCTAGACCAGCGGGGCCCGGTGGCAAAACCTGCATTAGGTGTTGGTTGAAAATTTAAGCAATTTTACTTTTCAATCGGCACTATTAAATTTGCCATAAAAATTAATTTACGTCACCGTCCTATCTCGGGTTTATGCAACGAGTTTATGTTGTTTTAAAAGACCACCCCTAAGTGTTACCATTATCCCAAGCCGTTGAAAAAAAAGAAACTCATGGAGACCAGCTTCTCCAAGTTTTCGATTTTCTCCGTCGGTTTTAGCAAAAAAACTAATCGTATAGAAAATTTCAAGTTAGTAACATCAAAATGGGACAACAATTTTATCTAGGTGTTTTTCGCTGATCAACTTTATGTACCTATATAAATTCTTCACGTCACATAAAGTTTACATAAAGTTGTTATATGCGATGTATATCATGTTACTATTTTAATTAATATCAATAATAACGGCACCAGGTATTTACATATTTTTTTCAAAATCAAATCAGATCCGGATTATAAATTACTATCTGAGAGCGTGACAACCCTAACGACGTAAAATCCGGATAACAATTAAAATGGTCGTAATTTCTACTTTCCATGGAATTGGCATTAGAAATATATGTTTTATTTCATATGGGGAAGTCGCTTCCTACGTTCCAATTCTGCCACTGAGTCCCGAAATACATCCATGTGAAATCAAAGTCAAATTCACTATATTGAAAAAAGATAAGATGATTTTTTTTCACTTTTTGACATAAAAACCTGTTGTTGTGCAAAAACATGTACTATTTCATAAGTAGGTAGGTAAATAAATACGCACTTACTAAACATATGATTTTTGTTTGAAAGCTATTCTTTCTACAAAGCATAGATAAGTTTTGAAGAGATGTACCTACCTTTATCTTTTTTGTTTGTAATGACGCATGCTATACAAGAAGGCATTAGATTGAAGTCTATTCAATCTACGCGTACGCGGGCGGGCTGGCGAAAAGTAGAAACCGCTCGGCTCGCTCGACGCGTTCGAAATTCGGCTATATATGTGTGCGTTTGGCGGCGTGTGCTTACGCGAAGGGAATGAGACTGTGTGTGTGCGGCAGCGCGAGCGTCTTTCTATGGAGATTACTACTAGGAATTAATTCAGTCGTGTCATCTAGCGGCGAAATGTTGAAGTGCTGCACACCTGTGTCAAACGCTCAAGGTCATCGGCACAGGGAAAAATCTTAAGCATACTCTGTGCAAAAAAGCCTATTATAACATTAAGGATTATTTGGAAGACAAGGATGTCTGGTATTTAAATAATGTTAACAGGAACTATTGTATCTAGTGTAGTGTAACTTTAAGTTGAAAACTCTGTTAATTAGGCAAACCTGTTTTGAAAAGAATAAATGTGGAGTTTCTTTGTTAGCTTCTTCTCCGCATAATCTATTAATTCTGAAACTAACAGCTTTGACGTTCATTAAGTAAACATTTTGTTTTTATAGTGAATAAAAATTTTTGACTTTGACTTTGACTTACTGGAATTTTATTATTATTATAGGGGCCATGCATATAATGCTTTTGCCTAATAAAGCTGTCTTCGCCGGCTGTACACGTAATTTGCTTTCATCATGTCTGTTTCTGATTATCGATGTAATTCTGTGTACTGAATAAACACAATGAAGAGATAATCTACGTCTTCTTCTTCCACCACCTTCGAACATACAACACCTGCTGTGCGACAGCTGCACACGCTTTCCTCCGCTCGTACATCCTACTTGATTAAATGCTGAGAGAATGTCAATGGCGTACACGCGGCGGAATTCGCCCTTCGACCTCGTTAATGTCGCTGAGCCTGCCGCAAGCAAAGGTCACGGGAGTCAGACGAGACGAGGGCAGTGAGTCCCCATTATCTCCGCTGGGAGTCAGCGTTCCCCGCGTGACGCAACACGCCTGTCGCGCGTCCGAACGGCGCAAGCGCCGCCCCACGCTTCCGGTGACATCCGCCGGAAAATAAATGTGCCAAATTAGCTTCACAGAGATTGGCGTGCCGATTGTTCCCATGGGGGCGTGGAGCTTGTTAAGGAAAACATATTGAGGAAACACAGTAGCGAAAAATATTATCTAAGGACAAAGTTTACAAAATATGTGTATCATTGGTATGCCACAATCACCTAGAGATATATTTTTTATTAATAAAATATGTTTTATTTATGGCATGCGCATTGTTAGCATGACAGAGTTACATTAAATTTTTCAGGGATTCACAAGTCTCAAATAATGCGAAAAATTTAGTTATGTACTCTAATAATAATCTTATTGATTTACATACCTATTCTATTGAGTTCTAAACAGTTTCCTATTATTTTCTTAGATAGCCCTGATGGCATTTTCCGGTCTCTGTCTACACCTCTGGGATACAGGCTTGAGTTTATGTATGTGTGTATGTATAACCCTACACGTATTGAAGAAAAAACAATAATATTCAGCAGCTTTCCCAGATGTTTAACAAGCGTTCGACAGGGTCTGGCATAAAAGACTGCTGTGTAAGCTGAAGAGGATGCTGCCACAGACTTTCTTCTTAATAATAGAATCGTACCTTTCAAACAGACTATTCCAAGTCAATCAGAGAGAAGCGAGATCCCAACTCCTCGCGTGCCAAGCTGGTGTTCTGCAATGCTCAGTTCTGGGACCGATCCTCTACATACTCTACAACATCTACATTACGGACTTACCTCATTCATCTGCCGCTGTCACGGCGACCTTTGCCGACAATACCGCAATATACTATCATGCAATGAAAACGGAGATGAAGCTTCAAAAGCAACCTCTAGCTCCAATTCGACGAAACAGAGAAATGGCTAAGAAAGTGGAGAATAAAAACCAGTGCCACAAAATCCACCCACATTACTTTTGCGTCACAAGAGGCTACTGTCCTCTTGTAAGTCGAGGTGGAGAAATCCTCCCACACGAAAATTGTGTTAAATACCTTGGCTTCCACCTTGACTGCAGACTGAAGTGGAAGAATCATGACAAGGACAAACGGACGGAGCTAGATGCTTGATTCACTGGCTGTTGGGACGGGGCTCCCACCTAATCATTTCCCAACAAACAGGGTTTAGAATATATTACGACCTTGAAACACATATTATGGATGTATGGATTAAAAATCTGGGGCTCTACCAGTAAATCAGACCCTCTTGTAATTCAGTGTCCACAATATAAAATATTACGATCTGTCTCCAACGCAGCATGGTACACCCATAATAATGAGATACATGAATAACTTGAGATCTTCACAGTCGTTGAGGAACTAAAAATGTATGGGCTTAGGTATAGGGAACGACTGGCCCATCACAAGAATTAACTGGCGAGCTCTGCTTGATACCAGACACAATGAAGGGCAAAGTTAAAGTCAAAGTCAAAAATTTTGTTCACTATAAAATGTTTACATGATGAACATTGTATGGAATCAGGCGTTACTTAAAGCCTACTTAGCCATGATAGTTTTCCTTTTAAGTTAATTATACGAGCTATGGAAAGGGCTATGCTCGGAATTTCTCTACGAGATCGAATCAGAAATGATGAGATTCGTAGACGAACGAAAGTCGTCGACATAGCCCAGCGGATTAGTAAGTTGAAGTGGCAGTGGGCGGGGCACATAGCACGCAGAACTGATGGCCGATGGGGCCGAAAAGTTCTCGAATGGAGACCACATATCGGCAAGCGCAGCGTAGGACGACCAGCCACAAGATGGACAGATGACCTCATCCAAGTGGCAGGAAGACGCTGGATGCAGGCCGCTTCCAACCGGTCTTTTTGGAAATCCATGGAGGAGGCCTATGTCCAGCAGTGGACTTCTTGTGGCTGAATGATGATGATGATATAAGCTACTTCCCTGAATTTTTCCACATTTCTACAATCCATTTAGCCGGGAAAGGGGGGACGCCAAAATTTACGCTTTAAAGCTTAATATTTCGAAAACAGAACTGCTAATCGAAAATGGTCTTTATACTTCTACACCCACAATATTTTTAAATGACCAATCCAATGCTACCCCACACTACGGTGTAGGCAAGTAAAAAATGCATCCCTAATTTAGGTGTAGGCGTATTTAAACACCAAAAAAATATTTCTTTTTGTCCTTTATTCTAATTTTAGTCTAATGTCGGCGTAATAAATATGTATATCTATGCCAAATTTCAGCTCTCTAAGATCTGTTTTTAATTCGATGCAAAAAAGGAGGCAGTGTTACCATTATAAAATATAACGTTATACTCGGAAGATTTTTGTTTTACTGTAATAAAGTAGGCTCGTGTGACCGAAAACCCTATTGAAGTAAAATGGGATTTTACGTATTAGCAATACTTGGATGTTCACAACCTTGGGTTTGACGTTTGACACATTCATGAAGACTTAATTTATTTTCAAACATTCCGTTTTTCTTCCTGGTTACGCAAAAGTTGTTTACCATGTTCTCTTGTGAGTTAGGACAATTTTTGCTAGTTTTTCAAGTCCACATGAGTACACATAACAACTAAAAGAGTTTTTTATTATATAAACAGAACCGGCCAAGTGCGAGTCGGACTCGCGCTAGAAGGGTTCCATACCATTATCCATACAACATTAAACAGCGCCATCTATAATAACTAACAAGAAGTGTTTAACATTGACATTTAACAATATGACACCGGCACTGTAAAGGTTAGATAGATGCCCACTAGATGGCGAGCGCTGTCTTTAGACAACGTTTGTTGTATGGAAACCTATTTAGAGGCTAAAAATTCCACCCACGGCGGGAATTGAACCTGCGACCTCTTTCTAACTGTGCCAGAGCTCTCCCAACTGACCATTAGCTCAGTTGGGAGAGCGCTGGCATAGTTAGCCAGTGGTTGCGGGTTCAAGACCCAGCATGGGTTGAAGTTTTAGCCTCTAAATAGGTTTTTAAGTTGTCCTCAGCACAGATTAGTGCAACGAAAAGAATATAATTAGTATTTGTTTTTATAGCGGCAAAATATGAAAATTTCAACTGCCAACAAAAATATACATCCTGGTGACAGGCAGACAGATGGATGGACGGACGGACGGACGGACGGACGGACGGACGGACGAACAAACAGACAGACAGATGGACGGACAGTGAAGTTTTAGTAATATGGTCCCGTTTGGCACCCTTTGGGTATGGAACCTTAATAAAAGATCTGTTTACTTTTGTTTCAATAACAGGGCTGAGTTTTCCAATCTCATCTGATTAGTTATCATCATCATCATCAGCCACTCGACGCCCACTGCAGGGCACAGGCCTCCTTCGTAGTTTTCATAACCATGAGCGGTTTTGCCATAATCGCCACGCTTGGCAGACGGGTTGGCGATCGCAGTATGCGGTTGGAACCTCAGGAAGACGCTGCTGCCCGTCTCCTGGTAATTGATTTCCTTAGTCGCCTTCTACGACATCCACGGAAGCAAATGGAGTGATAGTAAGTAAGTAATTTATTTGTGACATAAAAGTCTTATACTAGACTAAAACTAGGTGGTGACAAATTACATTACAGTGATGCTATTCTTAATCCGGCGCCACACAGACACGGATTAGTTATACATGTATAGATATACTTGGCAAAACTATAAGGGTTCCGTGTTGACTACAGAACCCTAAAAAAATTTTTTTGTATGTTAATTATTGTCCTATCTTGCATACATCAACATCAGACATTAAAATACTTACAGGTGAATTATCTCCATTTGATAAAAGGATTAGGTTTTTAACCAACTTCAGAAAAGAAGCAGGTTTTCAATTCATCGGAATCTATTTTTATTTTTTTATGTATGTTCCCTAATTACTTCAAGATGCCTGGAATGATTTGAAAAAATATTTTTTTCTGGGAAAGGGTAAACTTCCCTGCTGGTCCCGTCGTCATCTGATTGATGATAGGATATTGGGGAACCGGCAGACCGCTTTCTCAGTACAGTACATTTGATTTAGTAGTCGTCTTCATAGTTTTGAAGTCGGTTTTTTTTCTAAGTACCTATATAATATTGATTCACACCTACCTTTATTGAAAAATTCTTATCCCCATTATGAAATAAAGGCATTGTCAAGCAAAATAGCAGCAGGAGCGCCTTTTAGCATGCCCATAATCTTAACATCCTGATAATAGGTTGGTGGGTAAAGTTGTCGAATAGGTATTATAGAATCTCCACCTTTTTACAAAAGGTAAACTGTTGTCTGAGGACTGCAAGGCCGACGTGCGCTGGTCGGAAGCCATTTTCCTACTCATCACAAGTGAAAAAGACCTGACGGAAGGTCCCTTAGGTCCGCGCCCTAGGGCGTAGCCTCCCGCAGAGCCAGCCCGCACACTTACCCACGACGTAGCTGTCGGCAGCGTCCACTGGTTCCCACACAGTCATTTTCACTTCACATTCGCCTCTTTGAATTTATAAACAACAATCGTATAAGATTTCCTTTCACAATCAAAACATCTCGCAGAACGGATATATAATACTTCCTCCTTCTGTCATGCGCTTGCGCCTGCATTCGATGTATTGTGGTTGTGGTATTTATTTTGGCACTGACAAGTCTGACATGACAACTGACATTGACAACCACCACAATAGGCGTGACCGTATTTCACGTAACTATTTACAATAACTGGTTACGTGGCATGTAACGGTTTCACAGTATTAAGTCACACGAAAAACTAGTGTTACTTTTAAACCAGTTACTTTTGTGAACATGTGATTTTTGTATCGATACTATGCCTGTCACTGTTTCGCACGTGACCACGAAGCGTCACGTCACTGTTTACAAGCCGACCAGGCGGGCGAGTGAGTCGAGAGTTCCTGAATCCGAACCGAACACGCGACTACCAAATACTAAGCAGAGTAAGAGCACGGATGTAAAAAAAGAACGGATGGAATCTCCTCTAATCACGAGTGAAGCAGACAAATGGCCGCCGTATATTGATGAGTGCGTGCCATAGGTGTTGCCAGACGAATATCACTTTGCCCACTTTTTCAAATCAATGAGGATAAATCATGTTTTAGTTGAAACTTACCTTATCTAGTGACGGTTTCACTTTTATCATACTACTGGGTGAATTAAGGCTGAATTAATGATTGAGGCTTTTATTAAGGAGGTGGGACATCAATCGAGGGACTGTGGTTATAACTACCATTTTGGGGCGTATTAATATAAAATTTTGCACAAACAAATTTGAACAATATCGAATAGTAATTACTTAGTTTTTTTTGCTATTTTCTAATCGCATTTATATAAATGATTTTACATTAATTGATGTTACTTATTATTATTTGGTACACTATTCCTTTCTACGACAAAATGATTGAAATGAAAACACGCAAGTACACTGCCAAGATAATTTATTATTTACATTGCATTCACATTATTTGCATTACGTTTACAGTATTTACATTACATTACTATTAAGTTTACATTAATTACAACGTAAATACAATGCTAATATAATGTATTATTTACAATACAAGAATCACATGACATGCACATTATTTATATACGTTTGCATCATTTACATGACGTTTAAATTCTTATTTACACTTAAGTATTTATGTAAAATTTACATCAAGTAAATTACGTTAACATTATTTACAGTAGATTATATAAAATAGAAGAGATTCATCAAAAAAAGATATCATATAACTTCAATAACCCACTAAACTTAAAATACAGTATACCTGCAACGGAGACGATATCATGCCCGATGATGACGATTGCTGTGGATCGTTCGCCACCCCTCTAACATTTGGTGATATCTTAAAAAGCATTTAACGAATTGGATGGTTAGGATTATTTGAAATTTATGTGCATAATTAAAGAAGCAGTTCTAAAATAATTAATATAGGTATACCTGTCGCATAGACGAAGATGTGCAATTTGTTTGTGTTTCTGGTGAGTTCGATAATAACTGCAAGCAATAATATAAGACGAGTACATGAATAAAATGCATATGGCCAGTTTCTCAAACGTTTGACAATAGATTAACTAGTTGTTAATAGCTGTCACTTGAATTTTTTGTAGTAAAAAATTACGTCAACTGACAGTTGTTAACAACTACGAGTAGTTAATCAATTAGTCAATTAGCAAATAAATAATTACTTACCTTTTTTGGGATAGCGTCTGGAACCAGGCGACGTAGACCTTTGGCCGTTGTAACAAAGTCGTCATTATCAAAATGTACACTGCATACGGTACTAGAAGACGACGGGTTCCAGTTATTTTCATCCCTGCAGTCCCGAATAATTCGTACCCAATTGTCTTTTTGATCCTGATTACGAGGAAACCTTTTGAAGATAATAAAGATATTATGTTATTTTATGAGTTTCGTTTGCGTTTTTGTGTAACTCTAAAACACTAACAATAATAACAATAATAATAATAGTAATAACAAAAAAAAAACACTAACAAACGCAACAGATACAGATTAACCCATTTAGAGAATTTTTCCCGAAAAAAAAACTGGTAACACTGCTGTCTTTGGCATCCTGATTTCATATAAAAGTAAACAAAACGTAATTATGAAAAATAATCACGAATTTCGAACTTAAAACATTACTTACGCATGATAGGATATTCCTTGGGACTTATTACATTTTTTCGTGAAGTTTTTACACCACCGCACCACACAAGACGGCATATTTCACAATATTTTCACATACGCAAAACACCACTTACGGGCACTGGTGTCTGGAGCGTAATGGCGGCGGATTGTCCGACTTGGTGTATCTGTGTGAGTGTTAGCCGTGTATGCACACGAAAGTGTAGGAGTAGCGTGGCTTCACACCCTTTCAATGAAAGAAGGCATCCGTTCTTTTTTTACATCCGTGAGTAAGAGTTATTAATTGTTACGGTCGTTTGGTGTTCAACAGCTCGAGAATTCGAAGCGTCGCAAATAGTTTTTTGTTATCAAACACTGTACGGTCAGCAACCAGGGTCTTTTCACTCGATTTTTTTTTCCATACAACTTGATTTAGGAATTTAGTTCGAACAATCCCCAACAGAGGGCAGGAACAAGTGGGAACGTTCAGAAACTACACATATTCTTTTACCCTCTTGTTAAATTTTATGTTTTGATCGCATCCTTGACATGACGCTACCGTCATGAGTGTTGCCACTTTAGCCAATTTTAGCTAAATCTAGTAACTCTTCAGACCCTGCTTAACAACATACTTTTTATATGAGCCTACACACAGGACGCCAGAAATAGTATGTATCGCTTTGTGCATATTTTAATATCGTCCTACCAGTTGGTCTAATCCAGTCGGTCATAGTTGTTTAAAATCTGTCCGTAACTGGTCAATCTCGTTGTATTTGCGTCGCATCTGTAATACATTACTATATCATGTCCTAGCAACTGTTCTAGCTACTAATCAGCTAATTTAGTCCCAAATAAATTAACGCTCACTTACAATAAGAGATTCAAAGATGTTGCTACAGATTTATCCTCGAGCTCGCCCCTGTTTAGAAGGTGAAGTTTCTTTGATTAGGTATTTAATAAACTTTATTTTCTTTACGTTAAGTGTAAGTACTTTCAGTTTAGTCTTGTTTAAAAAAAACACTTTTTGACCAAAATACAGCGTTAACCTAATAATGGTGAGAAAAACGAACTCGAAGACGGACATAGGTAAAACTCTGAAAATAGCCGAAAGTTATCTGTTAAAATTATCGAAAGTTATCGTAAGCCAGCCTACAGACCGTCACAGCTTTAAATAACGTGGGCGATGTTTGAAGGAGGGCACCACTTGTAAGGAAATCTGAAAAACTCGTCAAAAGAAAATACTGGATTGGCTATGGTGACATTTACAAGACGGCGGCGTTCGTTAGTTCTTCTACTCTTATCTACAGTTCTGCTGTCAGCCACGTTCATTTAAAGCTGTCGTCAATGGAAATCAACTAAAGAATTCAAAGGAGTCAGTGAATAAGTTGATTTTTATAATAATAATAATAATAACTTTATTGATAGTTAACAGGGTTGATGTACATTCACTTAACCGTTTAAATATAAATAGAAAAACGTGAACGAAACTGGTTGGTATCTGCTGCTATAGCTAGGTTACAAAGTAGCCTGTATTAATAGCAGCAGGCCCGTGCCTCTTACGACAAATTCTAGTCAGTAATTAAACAGTGGTGGCATTATTGGAGATTTGTACAAGAGTGAAATAAAGTTTGCTTAATATTATATAAAACTAACATGCAATGTGTGTGTGTGTGTGTATGTGTGTGTGTGTGTGTGTGTGTGTGTGTGTGTGTGTGAGTGTGTGTGTGTGTGTGTGTGTGTGTGAGTGTGTGTGTCTAGGAGTAAGATACGATTAAGTTTTCCGTTTCGTCATAGGAGAGAGTTTTTAGGAATGACACAACTTTCTTTTTGCATTCATAGGAGGACAGGTGAAAGAGTGTGATTTTTTTGTTTAATTTATTGTATAGATATGGACCTAAGTAAATATCGTGACGCTTTGTGAAGGAGAGCTTAGGCATAGGGATGCTGCAAATTAGATCTTTGCGTCGTTTGGAGATTTGTGTATAGGGCGTTTTATGATGTTGTAACAATATTGAATTGAGGATGAAGATTTGCCTGACCGTTAGTACATCACAAAGTTTGTACAATTCGAGAGTAGGAAAAAGAATGGGTCGTCTTGTAGCAACTTTGAGTACACCTCTTTGTGCAATTTCGAGCGGTTTCAAATGGGTTTTGGCCGCACTACCCAAGCATGGGATACAGTAATTAACGATAGATTGTACGAGTGCCAAGTAGGTTGTTTTAACTATATTAGGAGGAGCGACATTTCGGATCGATTTAAATACATACATCAGTTTACGAAGCCTGGATGTGAGAATGTCAATGTGGCTCTTGTAGTTAAGATGCTTGTCTAGGATAATACCAAGATATTTAATTTGATCGGTTTGGGAAACTAGGGGACAATTGCATATCGGTTTGTTTAAGCATGTATGGGCTTTAGTAATTAATTTAAAGTTGGGTTTGTTTGCAGAAGTGACAGAAAAGAGGATGAATTTTGTTTTAGCAGTGTTGAGAGTGAGAGAATGAAATGAGAGCCAATCGAATACATCGTTGAATCCTGCTTGGGTAATGTTTTGTAGATCAATCCAGGATTCAGCTTGAAAGAGGAGAACAGTGTCGTCGGCATATGTGGTGATAGACCCGTTTTTTAATGTTAAGTTACATAAATCGTTAATTAGAATAAGAAAGAGTGTTGGTCCCAAAATACTGCTTTGTGGCACTCCGTAAAATATTTCTAATTCTGTATTGGTGTGGGGACCTATTTTGACGCACTGTGATCGTCCTGTGAGATACGATCGAAGTAAATCGTGTTGGCGACCTCTGATACCAATTGAAAGCAGTTTTTGCAGTAGACAAGGAATTGACACAGTATCGAAGGCTTTCGCTAGGTCTAAAAATATGGCAAGTGTTTTCTTATTGTTATTCAGATTATGTACTATATTATTAGTTAGTCTCAGGATAGCGTCGGTAGCAGATGTTTTTTTGCGAAAACCAAATTGATTGGGTGACAATATATTATTGTCTTCAAGGTAAATTCGAAGTCGATTATTTAGAAGGCGCTCCAAGATTTTAGAGAGGGTTGTAAGCACAGCTATGGGACGGTAGTTGGTCGGGGAGCATCTAAACACTAGATTTATCTATGCCACGAGAAAGAATGAAATTTTCAGAACCTAGCCATTTTATGTATTGGTAGGGTCAGTTACTTTTTCCGTCGGCCAGGTGGCAACATTGCCGCCGCCATAATATTTGTCGTGCCTTTGACGTACGTTGCGAGCTGTGTTGTTTTTAAAAAAAATTGCTGGCTCTAGCCATGACATCGATGAAGAGGACGCCGTCCATATGTTAGCTGCAACATGGGCAAATAAAAGAAAGAAAAAATATTTGCTTTGTTTTATTTTTGTTCTGCAAAATTATCTTCAAAACATGACCAACCATGGTATTATTTAGCATAGTAGCAATTAATATTCCACCATACACTACTATTATGCTAAATAATGCCATGGTTAGTCATGTATTGAAGAAAATAAAAATTTAAACACATTGTCTATAGAATCCTTTATAGCCTAGGATAGATATACATATGTATTAACAGCGTTGTGGTTCGTCACATTCGCACTAGATGTCGCTTAGCGGCTTGTTGACTGACAACTCTATCTCATAATATATAAGTTACTCTATGATCAGCAACTACTGAAAGTACATTGACGCACGAGGTAAATTGCGCAAGTAGTAACAGGAAACAAGCGGACGGCGCAATTCACCTTTGCTATACATTAGGTTTTTAGGTTTAGTTATAGTCTAGCTCGCATAGAACAAACATAACAATAAACAGTGAAGTTTTAACATAACATCTTTGATTGGTGCAAACATCCCTCAACAACAACAACAAGTGCCAGTCACCTAACATCAACATTAACACCAACTGTAGGAGTTCGGAGTAACTAAAACTGCGACCCCCTACAAACACGATTCTTTAAAACACTCCTTAAATGCAGTATAAATATCTAGTCTGTGGTAAATAGGAAGACTTTACCACAGACCACTTAGGCTGTATTTGAGGATTATTTTAAAGGAATCGTGTTTTTATAAATAAAAAGTTGGTTTAAAAATTGTTATTAAGTAGAATTTGATTCGAAAAAAGAAAAGACAAAAAAAAGCTACAAAAACCAAATTGGATAACGGTAAATATTTTCAATCATGCCATGATACCATTAAGTTACTTCAAAATACGCCGGCGTTATCAATAATAGTTTACTAGTAATCTTAGTTACATTTAGTGCACTCAGTCCAGCGCCTGAATAAAAATAAAGGAAAATTGATTAGCGTCAGTTACGTTTTTCTAGCTAGGTACAGTACCTCTGTGGCTAGAAAAACGTAGCTTGTGATAAGTAACTTTGTAACGAAGTCACCATTAGGATAGCAGTTCCCTCAGTTCAATAGACCCGGCTGGCAACACTGGGTCACGTAGTATAGGTACGTTCCCTAAGTTAGTTCGAAAAAAAGAACTGTTACTAAAATCACGTGTTTTACGAAGTGTGACGCTTCACGAGAAACCAGTTTCTTTACGTTTCACGAAATCCATGTAAAGACCCAGACTACTACCAACCAAAGTGGTTACCTCTTGTAAGGCCTACACCAACTCTATCACTAAAGTAAAGTAATGTCAAACACAAATGTTTGTTTGACGTTTCTTTCAGTTCTGCCCTAATAAAAAATAAAAAAAAACCCCGTCATCTATGATGTTTTGGAAAGCACTTCTAGCAACATTTAAGCTACAGTCGGCCGCACATCGGCCTTTACATGCGCGTGCATTCTACCCAAAAGCCGGATCCAGATGCGTGTAATGTAATCTGTGTGGATGGCACTAAGATCGTCAGATTAATTAATCTGCCCCTATATTACGCGCACCAAATCCTGAGCGATTCCAGTCGTCTAACTGTCAAACTAGTATGGAATTTGACAGGTAGACGATTGGAATCGCTCAGGATTTGGGTGCGCATAATTAGGCCACTGGAGGTACATGTCATGCATCGCGTCGCGTACGTCCACACACACAATATGCGTTGCATACATACTTGCATTAGTTGTTAGATTACATTACACGTTACACGAGTCTTGATCTGGCTTAAAATGTGAACGTTGATTTGTTGTCGAGGGTTTCGAACACTTCGAATATGCCTACACTTAGCAATAAACAAGAAACTTAATTTATTTAATTTAACGAAAACTCTGACTCCGGACACTTTTTGTAGGCAACTGTTATGTAGGTAAATACCTAAGTAAGTTACGCATACCTATATACATAGGTACCTACTTGGGTAAATTTAAAATTGAAGATTACTCAATAATAATTTATTCATTATTAATAAGAGTGGAAAAAACGTGAAATGGACTGGATAACTATTTAGTTATACATTTAATGGGTAAAATTGTTGATAACTAGAATTTGCCTCTCTTTTACAAAAATTCCACGGCTTTATTTTAAAAGCTAGAAGCAAATACCTAGTTGTCTAGTCCCTTTCTTTAATTGAAGGTGTTATGCTTAGAGTTAAACGATGGGATACAAACAGATGGATGGATGCATCTAATAGTGTTGTAGATAGATGAGTATCTTCCCATGACGGTTGGGCTATTCCACTTTTCCCGCTGGAAATCGAATTAATGGGAAAGAAGAGGAGCTTACTGAAGATATTACAGTACTTGAAACCTGCACTCATGTACAATGTACAATACCTGTAGTAAGTACGGAACCATCAAGGATTTTACTTACATATGTGATTTGCTGGTTCATGCTTTGATTACATTGGACGATCCAATAAAACCATCAATTAATCTGATTGATGATGAAAATTAAAACCGTGAAGGAAATCAATCACTAGCTAGGCAGAGCGTACCTAAAGGCCACTCGTGGAATTAGGAACATGGTCAAATTTCAAAAGATAATAGGTAAAGTTTCGTTGGTAGTTCTTTATTTGACGGTGAGTCTTAAATACCTAAGTTTTATTGCTCCTACAAGCATTTATCTTTACATCCGCGCCTCCACCCTCACTCGGGTTACGGGCGACTTTGCAACAAGTATTCAAGGTCCTTTACTATAAACTTACTTCATCATCAACCCATTATGTCCCCACCGAGGGGCACGGGTCTCTTCCCTGAGAAAGGTATAGGCCATACTCCACCACGGGGGCCAAGTCCGGATTGGTGGAGGCTTGTAGACTAGTGGCTCGTCTACTGTCAGAAGTTGTCAAGCCGCCCTAAGGCCTCTGACTTGGCTTAACGACTGCCATCTATCGACGGCAGCCGGCACCAACAGCTTAACGTGCCTTGCGAAGCACGGAACCGCTCGGGAAAATGCCACTAGCGTTAGGCATAGACGGCGACCCATCCATGCACTGAACGCGCCCTGTGTTGCTTAACCTTCGTGATCGTTTAAGATCACTCAGGCAGCCGGGGCTACGAGCGATAAACTTACTAAAAGTACTTTACTATAAGTAGGTACCTACGGTTTCCATATTTCAGACATTGACGACGATCGTCAACGCACGTGAAAAACTTCGAGAGTGTAAGTTAACATTTGCTTCGTATAGGTACATTGTATGTGTGTATGTTGTATGTACGCTACGAATAACAATAACAGTGTAAAGTTAAATAAATCATCTACCTAGGTATCTATCAATTGCATACACATCCAATGCTTTTGATGTGAAAAGCATGGCATGCAGGCAAACCGCGGTAATATGATAGATATCGCAGGTATTGTGCTATAAATAAGTAAGTAGATAGGTAGGTAGGTAGGTATGCATTATGCATTCACGCCATGTTCACCATGTTTTACGAATAGTCTTGCAGTAAGGTCTATATTACACCAATAGACTACAATAAGTAGGATCATACTATGCAATATTCAGTGCTGGCTTTACCCACACACGTAGGATCTGCAGTCTAGTGTAGGAACGCTGGGCAAGCCGTTAAGTGGATACCTTAATGGGTAGGTAACTACCTAAATCTTCTTATGTATGAGTGAGTATCATCATCATCATCAGCCATTGGACGCCGACTGCAGGACATAGGCCTCCCTCATACTCCCGTATATTACATATACTCACCCATATATATTTAATTTCTAACCAATTAACTTGGTATATTTTCCAGTATTAAATCTACCAGCAAAGCCACTGCTCTATGTTTGTAAGTCCTCCTTTCTGTAGTCCGAGTCCACCTACGAATAACAATGACTGGAGTCCACAAGTTGGCAGACGATGTGCGTAGGTAGGTAGCCGACTATTTACAAAGCGCTTCAGCGTTCTACTAGCTGCAAGTGTTTATAGCTGGTTCATACAGTTACTTCTAAGATCAGAGTATGATACTAGCTACTCTTCATCGTCGGTAAGCGCCTTATCTGTTATTATGACATTACGCTCAATTTTTGCCCAATGGGAAGTATGAAAATGGACTTTATTGAGGATTCGTCGCAGAATTGGTATCGTACCTACAAGTGAAAATCCCGTTTCAGCCTGAAGATTTTCTGTTCATGTCAAGTTGAACATAAACTCACCCCTGTATCCCGGAAGGGTAGGCAGACCAGGGTTTGCCACTGGCCACGATACTGACAGATTTCTGTCACTTCATCAGTCGTCGTTGTCAAGTTTGTAGATGAGCATATCAATGGCATGGGACTCCCTCATTATAAATACATGAAAATAGATGCGTAACCGAAACCGACGTGCGTGGCTGCAACGACTAATGTAGGTTGATGAAGCGAAAATGATCTGTCAGGACCTTGGTAAGTGGCAGTCCCTGGTCTCTGCCTACCTCTCTGAGATACAGGCGTGACTTATTTATGTTATGTTTAAGATAGGCGCATAAATTCAGAGTGTAGATCTCATGATGTGCACGAGCAGCGAACGAGCAGCGGGCGCCGCCACCGCTGCCGCCGGCGCGGTTGCCCATGTGGGCGCAGAAGCTGCGCGCGCGCCTGTGCAACTTGCTCGCGCAGCACGGCTTCTACCGCGGCAAGATCGAGATCGCTCGTGTCGTCGCTGGTACTTACCTACCTACTTATACGTGTCAGCCAACCATACATTAGCATACAGATATTAGACATAGCTGGACAGCGTTTCATAAAACTACAATTCCTAGTTTATTATGACAATTCGATGAACATTGCGTAGCCGAGACTTCCTACTTTTATTCTGTAGATTTAGCGAATTTGCAATGTAGGTACATCGAATTGTTATAGTAAACCATGAGTTGTAGTTCTATTAAACAAGCCCCTGGTATTATACTAAACGTCTTCATGCAATGCTTTTGTTGTTCTAGAAGTAACTCGTTCGATTACAAACACACAAATCGGGGGTTCTATTTCCGCTGGCTGTCTCCGTATTTTTCTGATTTGTATCTACCTACTAATGGATGAGTGGATGATAATGAAAATATGAGACGAAGTAAAAATAGGTATAGAGCACAAGAACTGAGTGTCCCGGTATGTCTTTCAAACATGCCATCGTGGCAATAAATTCACTGCAAACATAAGTACTTATCTCATCATCATCATCATCATCAGCCATTTGACGCCCACTGCAGGACATAGGCCTCCCTCATGGCTTTCCTAACCATGAAGGGTTTTGCCATAATCGCCACGCTTGGCAGGCGGGTTGGCGATTGCAGTAGGATGCGGTTGGAATCTCATGAAGACGCTGCTGCCCGTCTCCTGGTAACGTATTTCAAGTCGCCTTCTACGACATCCACAGAAGGAAATGGAGTGACGCCATTCTTAGTACGGCGTCACACGAAAATACGGAAACAAAAGTATCTAATCGTAATTTTTTGGATTTTACTGTGCGGTAAAAATGAGGTACCAGCTACGTAGCTGAGCTAAGAAGGCTCTACGCGCCCACTGTACCTAAGCCATTACAGTCGGTAAAACCGTTTATTTAACTCTTGACAGCTCGATTTAGTGACGTTCTATGAAGTTACCAATTCGATTGTTTATGATTATCGTGTTTAATTAATTAATCGAGTTTAATTCGATTAAGATTGATTGCATTGATATTTATTTTTATATATTTTATAATTTGTCTGTCTGAGCGTGATAAACTAAAAAATACCGAACATTTTATATTATTTTGTTGCTCATAATATATAAAACTTATTTCTTATAATATTGATCTTTGTAATAAGATAGGTTAATATATTTTTATAGAAAATCAACTTGAATTTTCTTCGCTACATAATCTTCTCGTTATAATATTGTAACAAAACACGTCGCACCACTATTTTGTAAAAAAAAAGGTGGCCATGAAGAGTAGCATTTTTCGCCTATAGTTTCCTGTCAAATAAACAAGGAACTTCATAGATGTGCATCTGTCAAAAGTTAAATAAACGGTTGGATCGATTCACAGACTATATAGAGATGATCGATTATAGGTGTATTGAATCTAGGTACTTTATTTCAGAGGCTGAACGGAACATGGCCGTTAAGTTGGACGTTAGAGGCAAGTTATTTAAGACAAAATGTGAAAAGCCCCTTACTTACATACACAGCCTTGTATATTCGGCACCATGCACAGGACAGGCCTTCTCTCAGATAGAGTATGGGCTTGCGTGCTCACCTCTGATCAGCGTTGCCAGATCTACGAAAAAATCCGGAGATCTACGGATTTAGGCTTTGTGACACAGACCTACGGAAATCATAAGTGAATCTACGGAATTTCTGACTAATTGGATAGAATGCACTTTTTCTGTAAGTAACGAAACGCAATCGTCGTAGAAATAACTTGAGGACTATTCATACGACCTGCGTTTCGTTACACACACAGCTGAGCAGCTGACTCAGCTCACCCACTTCACGCAACACTAAAACGGAACGTTATCGCTTCGAAATGAGGCGAGCGAAGTGCTGAACTGATCGGAAGTGTCAGTGTCACTGTCAAGAGTGTCAAGTGTCAACTGTGGTTTTGTGTACCAACCGACTAAATTATGTTAGCTGCGACCGGGTATGCTGTCGGCCATATAGAAACGCATTTTCAGATTGGTCGCGTTGCGTATGTTCTATCTCTATCCTTCTTTTCTTGGGCGCACCGCACGCGTGTGTACTTACTTGCAGGTTCAAAATTGCGAATATTTCTGGATTAAAATATATCCTTTCACTATTTACTAACTTTCAATAACATTTTAAGCTTCAGGTACAGTAGAAAAAAGCTTTGGAAAAAGTCTGTAGAACTACGGATTTTGTAAGCGCAAATTTACGGAATTCTACAGATTTTTTGGTCTCGCCCTACAGAATTCCATAGAATACATCTGGCAACACTGCCTCTGATTGACATGAACTTTCCTTCATACTTAGCAAGTGAGTGGTAGAGTAGTGGAGGTTCTGGGTTCGATAGCGACGTGACGTTTTTTCAGTTGAGTAGGTAGGTAGTATATTTGTAATAAATTCTTACTTTTTATATATTGGTTTAACGATTTCATTTAACAAAAGTAAGTGAAACGTGGACACTCACGGTAGGGGCTGGTCCACAAATTTAAAGTCACTCAGCGTGCTATGGAAAGGGCTCGGGTTTCTCTAAAAGATCGAATTCGAAACGAGGTGATCCGACAGAGAACCAAAGTCACCGACATAGCCCACCGAATTAGCATGCTGAAGTGGCAGTGGGCTGGCCATATCATCCGAAGAACTGATAACCGATGGGGTAGACGAGTTCTTGAGTGGAGACCGCGGATCGGTAAACGTAGTGTAGGACGTCCTCAGACTCGGTGGAGCGATGATCTTCGCAGGGCGGCTGGCAAGAGCTGGATGAGAATAGCCGAGGACCGTGCTCAGTGGCGTGCAATAGGAGAGGCCTATGTCCAGCAGGTGGACAAGCATAGGCTGATGATGATGAAGTGAAACAGTTAAACCAATATATAAAATGTGCAGTGCTTACGAAAGTTTAAGTTGTAACCTTTAATATTAGAGTTTTTAATTTTCAGTTGTTGGCAACGGTAAGTTAACATACAGTCCTTCGACTAGTAGGTACCTAAAGATGGCTATGCACCTACAAATACCTTAAACTATCACTGATGGGCACACAACACGCAAACTGTGCACATGTAGCTTGGTACGCGGTTTCTAGACATTGCACAGTAATGTGCGCTACTGTCTACTACTTGATAACTAGGTACCTACTGTCTATTACTTTTGTTTAGTGCGACTTGGATGCTAGCACAAGCAGGTATCTTGATTCGTACTTGCGCATACTTCTGCTTGAGGGTTATTGAGCTCATGTATGTAGGCACACCACTTTTACAATGAAATCAACTGAAATATCCAGAATAGTTCCAGAATAAATTTTGACACTTCTTGCGCAGTAGAAGGATGTATACAGCGTGTTGCAGAAAGTAGAATTTATGCGGGTCATTCTACTAGACAAACAACTATTATTACGACTACCGCACGAAAAAAATGACAGTTCCTTCATAAATTCGATATTATCTCAAAATAGGTATATACCGGAACGGCTGATAGTTTTTGGATAACGTCTTTTCGTTTCAGAAGACGTACAGATCGTAGACTACAAGTACTTGCCTCCGGGGTTGCGCTCGAATGGTCAGTAAGTCGACTCATAAAGAGCCGAGTAGAAGCGGCTCTTTTCGGAGATCTAATAGAAAGTTTTTTAAAATATAATATAGCATAGGTTGTTTTATACCTTTTTCTACGCAAAATAATTTACACAGAATCGAGTCTTTAAAATGCCATTATTAAGAATTTCAACCTACTGCATGAGTTCGCTGGATGCAGGCCGCTTCCAACCGGTCTTTTTGGAAATCCATGGAAGAGGATGGAAGAGGCCAATGTCCAGCAGTAGACTTCTTGTGGCTGAATGATGATGATGAGTTCGCTCCCTCAACCCACGTTATCTCTGTAGGCTAGGTATGTCTCATCGCTTCAGTGCATTTTCCATGAAAAATCCGCGCCTAACCTAACCCAACCCAACCGGAAACATACCGCAAGATCTTCAACACCTCGCAGGTTTCATTCCGGTTAGGTCAGCTGATTACTCCAGCTGGTATAAAGGGGAAATAAATATGAAACTGCCACTCCGATCCTCCTTCATATCCTGGCTAAAGGCACCGTAGTCATAGTGGGAGGTATTAATTCGCATTTGACACCTATTGACATTCCCGGAGGTGCTACTTTTTGGTAACTCAGACGTTGGCAGAATCCTTGGGGAAGCCATCACTACAAAATAGAATTGAGGTCGTAAGGTGTGGGTAGAGCCGGCGTGGCTGACGGAGCTGAAGCGGCGTTATAAGGAAAACCGCAGCCAGAGGAACCAGCCCGGCTACGGCATCATCGAAGAGCAGTTCCGCCTCTACTGTGAGGGTATGTGACGCCGCCTATTGGCTAAAGGAATTGGACCTTATTTACAAATATATATATGACGAACTCGTAGCGCAGCGGTAGTGCATCTGCATACCATGCGAGAGGTCCCGGGTTCGAATCCCGGCTGGGGACAAAAAAAAACCTCAGGTCTTGGATGTTTACCTGTTTGTGATGTCGTTGTTTCTGGTTCCCACGACACAGCGTATCCTCGTGTGGGGCCAGAAGTAATGTATGTGTTTGTATATTATGTGTTGTGTAGATACCTGCTTACGACCTTACGTTTCTATGCCCTCCATATTTTTTGTAACGTAGGTAGGTATGTAGCACCATAATCTTGGTTTAATTCACAGAAAATATAATAAAATCCATACCTGACGGGTGACCGCACCGCACGATGTATTTGTTCACACAGGGGAAGGTCAGAAGTGCACAGTGCATAAACATGGTGTGAACACTTCGGCTTCTGCCTAGTGCTGGTGGAATGGAACCTTGGCTTTGAACCTGCGCAAGTTGCTATGTTCAGTCGACACCACATCAACCAACATCCATCGTATTTATTCAGTTTCGTTATGGGAGACTATGCAACTAAAATAATAGATGAGATTATGAGATGATACGCATCATCTGGAATCAGCATAACTGCCATACATTACAATCGCTTACGATCATTAGTTCGGCCCCGAACCGTAGGTCGGTCCCGAAATCCCAACTGCACCCCGTACTGCAAAATGTTATCCCCATAGTGCATAGGGCACAGCAGTGCACAGTTGTTCGTTTGCTTGTTTGCAACTAAACAACCAGCAGTATTGTACAGTCGATAGCAGGTCAACCTTCATATTTTAGTTGCACAGTTCTTAACGTAACTGATGAAAGTGCACGTATATAAAGGTTGATCTGCTGTCGACTTTGCCTTACACAACGTGATAATAATTTGCAGGCGTAGAGAGAGAGCAGGACATCACGCTTTTAGGCTTCGACGGTGAGTTCTTTGTTCTTTTTATTTACAATCTTGTACAATTCCCTTTGGTCAGCCAGCATACGATAATCCTATACACCTGCGTGCGTTAAGTAGGTAATGGCATTTCATCTAGTAATTTAATCCGGTAGTGCGACTCCGAGAAATAGTTATCCCTCGTAGACCCATTAACGGGATTTATTAATAGGACCACGAGAAAATGAATGTAGGTATTTCTGTATTCAATAACTATGGTACTTTCTTTCATATTTTTCAGAGGACTCTACCGGTATGAAATAGAACTCGTTACTTTATATAATTTTAGTTTATGAAAGTATTCTTGCAGAAATCCCTTTGATAAACCCCCACTCGTCGCTCATTGGCAGGTGAAGTGCTGGTGGTCTTCAGGAGAAACAAAAGAGGGCCATTTAAAGGTGAGTATCGAATGTTCCAGTTCCTTGTTCTGCGATATCATTTGTTGATGATGATGATTTCTACACTGCATGTGACTTTAATTATGTTTTTTTATGACAGTGGTGGCACCCACTACGACGCAGCGACATCAGTATTATACTAGTTCCGAGGGCATTTAAAATCTTCGGACTGTAAGATAAGAATATTCTTTATTGTACACACCAGAAAACATATGTTACGATAGAAAATAAATTTATTTTAACGCGAGTGTTTATATTCAGTGCCTTCTCTTGAATGTAACGCTTGGATTTGGGATGCATTACAAAAATACCGCAATTAATATCATATAAATAGCTATATTATTTTCCTCAAATAAAATGCACTTATAACAAAAACAGTACAATGTACAAAAATAAACATAACGTAAATATAACTAATAGTAACGACAATTACTATGTACACAGCGTATTACTGTAGAGCATTACATGCAGTCTCAGTAAAACAAATGGATTCTAAAATTAATGAAACCTTAGTGCTGCACATTACTTAACATTCAGCTTCATTGCCAATTGGCGGGTACCTAAGGAGTCACTTTATACAGTAGACATCCTTACTGTATAAAGTGACTAATTTAAACAGTTTTGTTTATTATCTATTAAGGCTACAACATTTTCAATTTTTCAAGTCCACTGTTTTACCTTTCGTTTCCTTATAACGCGTCAAAGCGATATTTCAGCTGTCAGGTTTATAGGCATCACAGTACGCATGTAGGTAAAGCGCAGCAGCTGCCAACGGATGTATGTCTAATTTGGTGGATTGTATTAGTCTTAGCTAGTAAATGGCAATTTTGCTTCCTAACGTTACATGCGAAATTTTCTAGAAAACTAAACATTTTTTCTACATAAAAAGTGTTTGAATATCACTCAATATTATTGCTACGTCAGGGCCAGTCCTATAATAAGTTTTAAGGCAACACTCAAACAAATCGAACGCATTACAACTTGTAGATTCGATGTAAATACAAGCCAAACCACGTTATTATATTGCGCGGTGATCGCGGTCATTGCAGCCCCGGGCCGACTGTGAGCGCAGTCAGTGCAGCTCCGAAGCGACTGTGAGCGCGGTCAGTGCAGCTCCGAAGCGACTGTGAGCGCGGTCAGTGCAGCTCCGAAGCGACTGTGAGCGCGGTCAGTGCAGCTCCGAAGCGACTGTGAGCGCGGTCAGTGCAGCTCCGAAGCGACTGTGAGCGCGGTCAGTGCAGCTCGGGGCGGACGGTGAGCGCGAGCCGCTGGCGGCCGCGCACCACGTCGACGCGCAGCGCGCCGCTGGTGTTCTCGAGCACCGCGTAGATGTCGGCGGCGGAGCGCACGGCCGAGCCCTCCATGTGCGTCACGATGTCGCCCGGCTGCAGCCCGCCGCTGCCGACACCACGACACCACCGCACCACTCGTTAGCTAACTGGGCCGCTTACTTTTCGAACAACTACAATTCACAGTTCGCTAACTGGGCCGCGTTTCGTACAACTAATCTGTGGGTCAGTCGACTTTACAATGTGCATTGAATTGCCTCGGTACATGAATCATCGCAACTGCTGAGCTCGTTTATTTTAGTTACTCCACAGTGACATTGACGTCATCTTCGTCTTGCAAGAGAGGACGATTGGGCTCATGCATCAGCTAGGCAGTACTTGCTCGGTAAAAGATTTAGAATAGAATAGCAAAACATAATTTCTTCAAGGTAACTAAATCCGGACAGCTGATGGTCTATATAATTATTTACTGACTGGGGAGGGGAGGGCGCCTTTGACGTGCAGTGGAAAACTCATAAGCTCTTCCGGGGTGCAGCTGTTAGGTCACAATGAGAGGTTATCATTGTTGAGGTGTAGCACCGAAACACGGGAGTTGTTTTGCCATCTGTGTCGGTCCATAAGTAAAAAAGAAAATTAATGGCGAATAAAGTAAGCTAAAAATCTTCCTTGCGAAACTACATTTTATAAGAGTGTAGCTAAGCGAAGTTATTTCACTTGCTGTATACTTGGTTCTATTGCGGGTGGCTCAATGAGCTTCGGCTAATCCTAAAGTAATGTAAAAGTGTCTAGTGAAGTGGCACTCACTTGTAGGCAGGCGAGCCGATGATGACTTTCCACACGAGGATGCCGTGCTGAATGTCCGTGGGCATCTGCAAACGCACACACATACACTGGACATTATAATACGCATTGTGTCACCAAGAACTATCTTACTGCAGGCATATTTTCTTTAAAATTATTGTCACCCTCACAGGGCATCGTAGCAAAAAGTGGATTTCTAGCCAAGTTCCCAAATTAATAACCCAGGTCATTAAATTAACTCAACACAATTGGTCAATGGCGAGTACATCACTCACCTTCGATTTGCGGACGATATAGTAGTCATGGCAGAAACGATGGAAGACCTCGGCATAATGCTCGAAGACCTCAGTCGAGACTTCAGAAGACCCAGTGGGCCTTAAGATGAACATGGACAAAACGAAGGTCATGTCGAACGCCCGTGTTGTGCCCACCCCAATAACATTGGGGAACTCGACTCTCCGAGTTGTAGACGAATACGTCTCCTTAGGACCAACAGTCAAAGTAGGCCGGTCCAACATCGTGAAAGACGTTAATCGTCGAATCCAACTCAGCTGGACAGCATTCGGGAAACTTAGAAGTCTTTTCGTCTAATATACCTCAATCGCTCAAGACAAAATTATAGAAGTAGTGTGTGTTACCAGTGATGACCTATGGCACTGAAACGTGGTCTCTCACCAAGGTCAAGCGACGAGCTATGGAATGGGCTATGCTCGGAATATCTCTACGAGATCGAATCAGAAATGATGAGATCCGTAGACGAACGAAAGTCGTCGACATAGCCCAGCGGATTAGTAAGTTGAAGTGGCAGTGGGACGGTACATAGCACGTGCGGCCACATAGCACGCAGAACTGATGGCCGATGGGGCCGAAAAGTTCTTTAATGGAGACCACATATCGGCAAGCGCAGCTTAGGACGACCAGCCACAAGATGGACAGATGACCTCATCCAAGTGGCAGAAAGAAGTTGGATGCAAGCCGCTTCCAACCAGTCCTTTTGGAAATCCATGGAGGAGGCCTATGTTCAGCAGTGGACTTCTTGTGGCTGAATAATGATGAATTGGTTCAGTCTCTTTTACAAGATTATGAAACATAAAATAATTGAAGAAAGCTAAAAAAACCGGCCATGTGCGAGTCGGAGTTGCGAACTAAAGGTTCCATACCAACACGAAATGTAGCATATGTTTATCATAATATTTATCCAAAAGTAAGTTTTCCAGAAAAAAAAAAACGCCTTTATTTATAGGTCAGACGGACAGACACGTCGTACGAATGTTCATTGGATCCCGTTTAGTGACCTAACCTAACCTAACTAGGGTCTAGGATACCCTGTATTACATATAGATACACCCAGATTGAGGCCATTTATACAAATCGAGTATGGCGAACTCCAGAGGGAATCGAGCCCCGACCTCTGTTTATATAATTAATTCATTAATTTATATTTTTAATGCACTTAAACAAGCTTTAATAACAAGCTAACCAAGATTGATCAACGTTGAACCGATACTCGATGCTAAGGGTGCTAAGGTTCTCGAGTGTACACCACGAACTGGCAAACGCGGCACAGGACGCCCTTCAGGTCGCCGGACTGATGATCTGAGTCAGAGTGCCGGCAGCGTCTGGATGAGGATGGCAAAGGAGAGAAAGAAGTAGCGTGCCTTCGGAGAGGCCTATTATGACCAGCAGTGGATGTATACAGGTTGATTGATGATGATGATAGCGATGGTTAGCAGAGGACCGGCGAGGTTGACGTGACGGTGATGAGGCCTATGCCCAACGGTGGGCGTCGTCGATGGACTGTTTAGATGGATGGCGACGAAGGTGGCGGCCTCACCTCGGGGTTCCGCAGGCGCAGCTCTTCGAGGATGGCGGGCGTCAGCGACAGCATGGTGATGCCGAGGTAGCGCCGCGACACCCGCGGGGACTTCGTCTTGCCTGCCGCCCGCACACAACGGATAAACAATCAAACAAACCATTTATCTGTCATCGTCATCATCATAAGCAGCCTAGTTACGTCCCACTGTAGGGCACAGGCCTTCTCTCAGAGAGAGTATGGGCTTAATCACCACGCGTGCCCATCGCGGATTGGCGATTTCAAGCGCTGAGGTATGTGAATAGCTCAGACGCTCAGGTTTCCTCACGATGTTTTCCTTCACAGTTAGCGAGTGGTATTGCTACTATAACTTCACAAATGTACTATAACTTAGAAAACAAAGTCATAGGTACATGCCCGCACTGGGAATCAAACCTGAGCCTCTCGCTTCCGAGTCCAATGTTCTACCCACTAGGCTACCACCGTTGCGTCATAAACATACGTTTATTTGTCATAAACAAATTACTTAGAGGTTTTGAGAATAAACGAATTTAAAAAAGAGGCGGGTAGCCTATTGCTCAAATACAATTAAATTAAAATAGCTAATACTTTTATTTTACTGTAACCAATACTAAGTTTGAGATAAAGAATCAAAACTGGTTAAGATTGCATGCTTATAATATAATAATTTTGTTTACTTAACTCCTGAACTGCCCTCGCGGAATGGAACGTATAGGTGGCCCATACTAAGTTGGACACAGATCTGTGTCGCGGCAGACGAGTGGCTTCCAGGTCTATTTTTGTATATATATACTTTTTATTTTTTCCTGTTTCATGTATCGCATGCAATAAATTTAAATCAATTAATATAATTATTTAATTTAATAATTTAATTTTAAACGTATTGCTTTTTATGTATCATTGAATATGATACAAATTTACAATTAAAATCTTTGTCAAACGAAATAGGTATTATAATTTAATAGCCAATTTACCAATAAAAATATTCAAAATATAAAATGGGCAGTGAAATCATTAAATAAAAAATATGTGATTAAATTGTCAAGTCAAGTCAAATCTTGTATTGAGTGATAACACATACTTTTTTCAAAGTACAATTGAAAGCACATCAACCTTCACATCCATGCACGCTACGTTTGATCTGCTGTCAGAATTTTTAGCTGAAAAGGTGTATCAAGGCTCACAATAGGTATCAATAACAATGAGGTTCCAATATGATGAGAAACAAATTGGACAGAACGTTGGCGGTGCTACGTGTATACTCACGCTTGGCCAGGAAGTCCTTGACGTAGTCGATGGGGATGGCGAAGGAGATGCCGGAGGTGACCCTCATGGCGTTGATGCCGATGGCCTGTCCGTCCAGGTTGACGAGCGGCCCGCCGGAGTTGCCGAACGTGATCGGCGCGTCCGTCTGGATGTACACCATGTCCTTGTCTGCGCGAGGCCAGTTGCGTCGGTGTCAACAAACGGGTAACTCTCAATTTGAACAATGCAAAGCCACAACCATAATAATATGGATCATCTTATTTTCTTCAAAATTTTATGATTCCTCTTGAGACAAAATGAAATATAGTAGTTACTACCTTAGACTTACTATTTGCTGAGCGTGGAAACACCTAAGGTAGTAAATTATTGGGTTTAAAAATGTCCTCCACAGTTACGACTTTTCGTGTTTCAAAATGAGAATTATCCAAATCCACATACACCTCCGAAAATTTAGTAATTATTGGTACTTATGGTTTACTACAGTGAAATTGCTGTTTTCTGTTGAAATAAACAAATAAAAATTAAACTCGGGGTTCTTCTTGTCAATGCGAACAAATTGTACTATGGGGAAAACGCGACAAAATAACAGTTTTCGGATACATTTTAATGCCGTAGGTGGTAACTTTAGTATTGAAAAGCTGATAATTTTATCGCGAGCTAGAATAGTTCCTTGCAGTAAAAGTTAAGCGTATTTCCATTTTCGGTTGCGTATGGGATATTTGCAAGGATGTTTCTTGGATTTTTGTTACAATCAGTATAGTTACGTTCGGACACATCGTTACGCTACGCACTGCGCGTCCGCTTCTCCCTGTGCAGAGAGCAAGCGCGTCCGGCGGCCGCCGCGCGCCGGCCGGGCCAGTGCGTCCGGCGGCCGCCGCGCGCCGGCCGGGCCAGTGCGTCCGGCGGCCGCCGCGCGCCGGCCGGGCCAGTGCGTCCGGCGGCCGCCGCGCGCCGGCCGGGCCAGTGCGTCCGGCGGCCGCCGCGCGCCGGCCGGGCTAGTGCGGCGCGCGCGCATCCCATGCCAGCGCAACATGTTTAGGCGGAAGCGGAAACGGAGGATAGGACGCGATTTTTTGACTTGACTATCGGGCTACTAGGCCCCGCACATTGCGTGTAATTATTTTTTACTGGATTCCTCAACAGTCGACAGTATGGGTTACACAATTTTATGAGTCAAACAAACTACATCAAAGTAACATCAAAGACTCAGATTTGAGACATTTTTTTAAGTGTCTAATTCTCTTTCTGAGATCTTCAGAGATTTTTGTTATTGAAGTGTATGTAAGAAGCCTCAATTTACAACCCAGCCAAGTTTTATTTAAAGTGTCTGCCAATTTTTAAACAGATGATTTCAGATTTTAGGGGTTAAAAGTTAATAAACAGATTTTCTAGCAAGTTCTACTTATAATTCATTAGTGTAACGCCTTATTGAATAGAAACTAGGTGTATAGGGTGATGAAAACTTTCAGTGGTTCTTGACAGCTGTTTATTCCAGGTTCCGGTGGTAGCTAACTGAAAGCTAAAGTAAATGCAGGAAATGTTCCAGCTTATATACAATTTGGGCCAGCCGTCCAACCAATCACAGGTCGTTGTTTTCCCAGGTGAGCAATTAGAAAGCTCAATAAAGTCTTACGCAATATTTAAATACCCTGGTTCAGCCTAAAGCCAACTTAGCTAATTATGCTTGACCCATCTCGGCATCCACTACACTAGGTATCTGCTGAAGTTGAAATTAAAGAAGGACAGACCTCACCTCTAAGGCCGAGCTCCTCACTGCCTCGCTGTGTGGAGCTTACCACTCCGGCTGTCACAGTGTTGCTGAGCGCCAGCGGACTGCCCATCGCCACCACCTGATGTGTGATACAACTAGTTAAGACAATATCCAATAACTAAAAGCTGAAAGGAATGAAATCTAGTATTTTGTATTATTTGATAGTATATCAAAGTTATAGTGGCTACAAAATGTACCACACAGGTTTGAATGGATCAATAGGTTCTTGTTACACCTTACAACTCTGAATAATGATATATCTAAGTTCATTCCGAAATCTGTTCGACCGCACATATCAGAAATCAATAATTTATTTCAACGTAAAGAATTTACATTCTGTTTGCTGAATGTCAATGTACTATGTTAGCCCCTGCCTTCGGGCCGTATTTGTAGTGGAGAAAAAGTCAGCGGGAAAAAAAACTCTACTCTGACCATCTTTTCTTAAATCATCTTAAACTTATACATCAAAGCCTATATGATAGGATTCCGTGATTGCCACCAATAACTTTAAAAGCCAAAATAACACTTCTTACAAAAGTAGGAAAAACATTAATTCTGCGGCCAGACACACGAACAGCACCCGTTCACGAGCATAACGCAGGGGTCAGCCATCACTGGTCTCAACCATTTTAGAGGGAGATAGGTGACCCGGCCACCACGCCACCATTCGAATGACAAGGATAGAACATGTTCTGGAATTCTGTTGTAAAAACGAACGCAATAGCCTACGAACGATGTATTTACCTTGGCTAAACGAAATTTAGAATAAGCAAGCTTATTTCTATTTCTAGTGTTTACGTTATGGACGTCCCTATTTAATTTGAACATGGTTGTATTTTTACGGACATACATTATATTATCGAATATATATTGGCAAGCCAGTGTAAGAATTCCTATTTCTTTGAAACGCTCCCTTAGCGATTCCCTACTGCTTAAGTTGTAAATTGCTCTTACTGCTCTTTTTTGCTAAATAAATATTGTTTCTATATCTGCTGCCCGTCCCCATAATAACAGCCCATATGACATGATACTGTAAAAATAACTAAAATAGACCAACCTCGCAGTCGATATGTCTGTAAGTTGCCTAATTTTTCTAACTGCAAATGCAGCTGAACTCAACCTACCCGATAGTTTTTCAATATGCGGACCCCATTGCAGTTTTGAGTCTATTGTTATGCCTAAAAATAGTGTGGACTCTACCAGCTCTAATTTCTCACCAGATATTTTTAGATACGTGTCAACATTTTTAACATTGGGCAAGGAGAACTTGACGCATTTTGTCTTTTTCGCATTTAACATCAAATTGTTCACCGTGAACCAGTTTAGAACTGTAGATAGAGCATTGTTTACATCGTCAACATTACCTAAACCTCTCTTTACTTTAAAAATTAAGAAAGTATAATCAGCAAACAATACTATCTGCGATAGTTTTTCTACTAGGTAGGGCAAATCATTTACGTAAACCAAAAAAAGGAACGGTCCTAGTATAGAACTTGAGGAACTCCTACTTTTACATTAGATCCTGAGGATTTAACTCTATTAATATCTACTTTTAGGGTTCTGTCTGTTAAGTAAGGTCGAAGAAGAGCTAGCGATTTATTACTTAAACCATATCGGTGTAATTTTATGAGGAGCGTTTCGTGGTCGACGCAATCAAACGCCTTGGACAGGTCACAGAACACCCCGATGGCATCCTGCGCCTCCTCCCACGCATCAAAGATGTGCTTTATTAATGCTATGCCTGCGTCCGTCGTTGAGCGGCCCTTCGTAAACCCAAACTGTTTCTTATGAAATAGTTTATTTATACTAAAATGAGTCTGCAATTGATGCAAAATTACTTTCTCAAAAACTTTACTTAGGACCGGCAGTATTGCTATTGGTCTGAAATTATTGGGATCTTCACTATCGCCAGATTTAAACAAGGGTACTATTTTACTTAACTTTAATAGATTAGAAAAGGATCCCTGGTCAATAATTGATTGACTCAACTGGTGATTAATTTTGAATTATCTATTAATTAGTTTGTGTTCTTTCTAGCATAATCGTAATGGCGCATAAGTAATATCTATAATTTTAAAAAGTTATTAAAAGGGACGGGCTGAAAACCAGCGCCGAGACTACGCATCCAGTCTCGACAATAAAGCTGAGCCCATTCCTTTTTACCACAAACATTGTGAATGAAAGAATTATTATTATTTATTATTTTTGTGTGGTAAATAAAATATTTTCACTTTCACTTTCACTTTCAATGCATTTATTAAAAATTGTAGCTAGGTAAGGTGCTAGAATATGGAAGTTTATCCGATAATCCCCACAAATCTTCGTTTTTTTTTAAGTTTAACTCTTTAAATATTTTGACAATAACAAAGGGACTTATATGGGTGAATTGGAAGTCAGCTTTTCATGTATTTATACTTTCCAGAAGTAAAGTTTCGGCTGCTTGAGGGGAAGTATTTAAGCTAGCCGTTATTTTGAGGGGTATGTTATTAAAGAAATTTTCAAATATTTCTGCTATGTCTTCCTTTGAATTGACTAAATTCCCTTCTACCTTTAAAGCAAATATCTGGTCCCTAGGTCTCGTTTTGCCTGTCTCTTTGCTAATTACTTGCCAGACTGTTTTGATTTTATTAGTTGACGCCATAATTTGTTTACTTATGCTAATGGATTTGGCTGCTAAACAAGTTTGCCTAAACGTTTTTGAATATTTTTTAACATACTCTCTGAACGTCGGATCGTGATTAAATTATTTCTCTTCATACAATTCATAAAGCCTTTTCCTACTTCTATGTAAACCTGGCGTTGCCCATTCTGAAAAACCGCGATTTAACCCTGTAATTTTTTTTACTATAGATATTTAACTATCTGTTCAAATTGTTTTGATATGGTCGAAAACAGCACTTCATATAATGTATTCGGATCAGTGCTATCAAAATTTAACGAATCTAACTGTGTGCCTAATTTTCTTTTAAATAATCCTTTTTGTTTTAATCTAAGTAAATAATTCAATTTTTTTTCTGTTATTGGCCTACAAATTACTTCATTACAAGGTTTTTCTAGTACTGACGGTAGAACTGCCCATAACCTGCTATGATCGGACTGTAAATTATGTATGACCTTTTTTTCTATAAATAGACAATTACAAAAAACGTTATCTATGCAAATAGGGCTAGTAGCTGTTGTCCTAGTGGGTTCAGTAAATATTTTATTTTTATAATATTTTATAATTTTCTTTCTTTCATTTTTAAACTACTTTTTACAAATATCATTGAACCTCCTCTTATTGCGTGCTGTCGGTTAAAAGTACTTACTGCTAAATAGTATTTTAAAGTGAAAGACATTTCAGGTTGTTTCAGCCAGTGCTCTGTTAAACACAAAATATCTACATTAAAATCCTGTAAAAATAGTTCTATTAAATTGTCTTTGCCGAAAAAACCCTGTATGTTTTGTGCAACTAAATTTAGACCTAACTTAGGGTTTTCCTTTGTCTGCGATGGCCGTTTAAATCCATAACAACTGAGTCAAAAATATTATAAGCCAATAGACTGGCTAACTTACGTCGACTGTTTTTAGAGAGGTACACAGTATCTCTCGTCATGAAGTAATTCTTAACAAACTTGTTAATGTCAAAAAACAATACATCACTATGACGACACGTCAGATGATGGATATGCATATTCAGGCTATGTATGTCGCTGTTATCCTTAAAAGAAAAAGACAGAAGTTTATCTAGTATCTCCATCAGATACCAACTTCATAGTTCTTCTTTAGATGGCGGATATCTCCATCATATTCTCACAGTTGGACCATTGAATTGAAAATTTCTTATTAAAAAAAGAACAATTATGCATTAACTAAAAATTTACAATTAGCAGTCCCATTTACAAAATTAGAACCCGCTCTTTAGGGCTTAAAGAGCATTTTGCTCAAGGAAGTCCTCAAATATGTATTACTATTTTTATAAATAAGTCTGCAAACTTGAATGCTATCTTTACTTTCGCAGTCAGTTGACTGCCTTGGGTTACATACCCACTCTCCGGGCCGGATGTCGGCGGAGGAGCCCAGCCGCATGGTGGGCAGGCCCGTCAGCGGGATGCGCAGAGTGGCCAAGTCCGAGCGGAGGTCCACATCCTCTACAAAGCCCTGATGTGTACTGCCATCCTGCAACACATTACATACTAAATTATTTATTGGACAAAATAGTGCCCATAGATCTAAAAAGAACAAGAGAGGTCACTTGAGTAGGTATGATAATACAACTTGTTCAAGTAGAGATAAAACCTCTTAAATGCTAGGCTGTAGGCCACAAAATCTTATTGTTCAACAACTTGTTTTGCAGCTTTGTAGAATGAAATGGCTAAATCAGTTGCCAATTTGTAATGAAAAGGAGATGACGATTTCATTTCATTCACCTTTTGTCTACATGTAATGTATCATCATCAAGGGCCATTTGATGCCCAGTGCAGGACACAGGCCTCCCTTGTGGTTTTCTTAACCATGAAGGGTTTCGCCATAATCACCAAAACAAATGTCAAATGGCAGGCGGGTTGGCGATCGCAGTGTGCGGTTGGAATCTTAGGAAGACGCTGACCGTCTCCTGGTAATATATTTCCTTAGTCGCCTTCTACATCCACAGAAGGAAATGGAGTGACGCTATTCTTAATCTGGCCTCACACAAACATGTAATGTCTATCAAGCTTATACTAGATCATTCATTCATCCCATTAATCTTATTTAATTTAATTAATTCAAGAGGTTTTGAATTGTATTTGTTAGCTTCTTCTCCATATACTTAGGTCTATTAGTTCAGAAACTAACAGTTTTGACATTCATTCATTTTGAATTGAAATAGTAAGAAAACAATGACGAAGTGAAACGAAATAAACTGTAGGCGGATTTTTGAGTTAACCTAGGCTTCTTTGACTTAACACTCAGTAGTCTTACCATGAGTCGCACACTGACGATAGCGTTCGGCTTGTTGACAACGACGTGCGCATTGGTCAAGATCAGACCGTCCTCCTTCACGATGAAGCCCGAGCCGTTAGACAACGTGACCGGCTTGCCCGAGAAAAGGTCGAGTCGGCGGCCGTCCTTGATCTCTATGTAGACCACGCTGGGCGCGGAGACGGCCACCACGTCTGCGATGAAGTTGAACTGCTTGCGGCGTCCCTCCAGCGGCGGCTGCACGGGCTCTGCGGCCGCCAGCCGCTCCCGGCAGCTGACATAACCTAGCGTGCCGACCGCCACGGCCGCCGCGCCCGCTCCGACCCATCGCCGTTCACCTGAGTGTCTCCAACGACGCTCCGACGCGGGATTGAGCTGGCATAGGCATCTGTGCGAGGTTCTAGCGGTTGGTTTTAGGTTTGCTAGATGCGATAACAACTTTCTTGTTATTGACATCGCTGCTGCTGTTGTGAAATTGCTGTTTTTTTTTTTATTGATGAATGAACGATTTGGTTGGTTGAATGTTGAAATTGAGTGCAGTGTTGCCAGATGTATTCTATGGAATTCTTTAGGGCGAGACCAAAAAATCTGTAGAATTCCGTAAATTTGCGCTTACAAAATCCGTAGTTCTACAGACTTTGTCCAAAGCTTTTTTGTACTGTACCTGAAGCTTAAAATGTTATTGAAAGTTAGTAAATAGTGGAAGGATATATTTTAATCCAGAAATATTCGCAATTTTGAACCTGCAAGTAAGTACACACGCGTGCGGTGCGCCCAAGAAAAGAAGGATAGAGATAGAACATACGCAACGCGACCAATCTGAAAATGCGTTTCTATATGGCCGACAGCATACCCGGTCGCAGCTAACATAATTTAGTCGGTTGGTACACAAAACCACAGTTGACACTTGACACTCTTGACAGTGACACTGACACTTCAGATCAGTTCAGCACTTCGCTCACCTCATTTCGAAGCGATAACGTTTTTTAGTGTTGCGTGAAGTGGGTGAGCTGAGTCAGCTGCTCAGCTGTGTGTGTAACGAAACGCAGGTCGTATGAATAGTCCTCAAGTTATTTCTACGACGATTGCGTTTCGTTACTTACAGAAAAAGTGCATTCAATTCAAATATTTTTATTCATTGTAAAAACAGAATGTTTACTTAATGAACGTCAAAGTTGTTATTCTATCCAATTAGTCAGAAATTCCGTAGATTCACTTATGATTTCCGTAGGTCTGTGTCACAAAGCCTAAATCCGTAGATCTCCGGATTTTTCCGTAGATCTGGCAACGCTGATTGAGTGAATGATATTGTTATCCGTAGTGTTGTATAATACCACTCGGTACCGGTATCTCAATACCGTTATTTTAGAAAATCAGGATCCGTTCACGAAGGGTGCCAAACCCTATTACTAAGACTTCACTGTCCGTATGTCTGTCTGTCACCAGGCTGTATCTCATGAACTGTGAGAGTTAGGCAGTTTAAATTTTCACAGATGATAATTATATTAAATTATATAAAAATACTAAAAACAGAATAAAATAAATATTTAGGGAGGGCTCCCATACAACAAACGTTGTCTAAAGACAGCGCTCTCCATCTAGCGGCCATCTATGTAACCTTCATAGCGATGTCATGTCGTTAAATGTTAATGTTACGCGTTTCTATAGGTGGCGCTGTCCTCAAATTCGATCTTTGTCTAATGTTGTATAGATAATGGTACGGAACCCTCGATGCGCGAGTCCGACTCGCACTTGGTGGGTTTTTTAGTTCCATGGAAATCGGCTTCACTTTTATAAAACACTGAATCAACCGTTTCATATATTTTACAGTAGGACGTTTTTTGTAAATTTGTGAAAACAAGTAGGTTTGCGAATATATATTTAATGTAGGTCACTATGATGTCACAAATAGGCGAAAAATTGCATATTCAGTGTATTTTAGTTGTGCAGCTGAAATGTATGAAAATAGAAACAATAAATAGTGGGTAATTTGTTTAAAAATTAAATTAGTACACATAGCAAAATACATTTATTTAATTGAATAATACTTATAAAAAAAACATATATTTTTATAAACATTTTTATCTTACGAGTCTACGTGAAAAGTGTTATTGAAATAACGCAAAACCCGAAAACCTTCGATTTATTCGGTAGGTACCGAAAAAATAATCATGTAAAGTTTCAAATTCTCAAATTATATCAATAGCACGTTGTATAACTACACGCACTAGTGAGCACGCGTGGTGGTACTCTCTCCCTGATAGAAGGCCTGTGCCCTACAGTGGGACGTACCTAGGCTGTTTATATAGGCTGAATAACTACATGGTCGCAACTCGCAATAAAGATATATGAATTACTATTCATTTCACTTATTAGCGTTCGTAATGGTATATAAAATGATGTTAACATGTTCAAATCTCACATTATTGGCCCTATTATTATTATTATTATAGGTATCGATATCTTTTCTTATATCAAGTAAAATAGATATAAATGCTTAGTATGGAATAAAATTAGGAAGTAGGAAAAAAATTGTACATTAATCGCCGGTTCCAAAAATGAGATTTTCACTTAGTAAACTTAAGTATCTTTTTGTCCCATTATTTTTTTATTTTAATTCGAAGAGAGAATACGACACGAAGTATTTACGCAGAAAAAAATTCATTTCTGAAAACAGCGGCAAACGAAAGCACCTCACAATGTTCCCACTCAGGTCACTGTAAAAATCTCTTTTATCTTTCCAATTTCTTACACTTTTATAAAATCAGTACGTTCCAGATCAAATAGGATTTTCTCTCATTTTTAGTAGCTTATCCGATTATCACTATGTTAGTAATTAATGTAAAAATTTTCGGATTATTATGAAAATTACAATTTATAGGTACCTTATGGATTTATATAGGTAGGCACTTCGTGTCCGTCATAACATCTCTACGTTCTTAGTATTTAGAATCAACGGAAACTTGAAGTTAATTCACAGGACAGTAGGCATGCTGCTAACCGGACACTGACCATTTAGCCCCAAGAAAACGGTCCCGCACAGCCACAGCTATCTTTACTCTGGTCAAGACCATTAGCATCACCATATCCATTGTCGTTTCCATTAGCACACGAGGAAGCGGGTCGGTAGGTGTAGAGAACCTCGCTGTGTCGCTCGTCATCCCGCGGAAGCGCGTACCGCGCCGCTCGCGCCGCCAGCCATGCCGCTCCCAGCGCACTAGATACGCGCAGCCGCACCAGCTCCAGCTCTATATTCACCTGCCATAGACAAATTAAACAAAAATAGAATTTTGAATTAGGTAGGACTAAAATAACGTTTGTGTCAAAGGTGTTTTATCTCATTTAACACTGACTGAGGCAGAAGGAGAGACAGTCTAAGAATTCAACTACTATTATTTCTCTCTTATTTTTTTTTGCTCTTTTATCTTACACTGGCAAGTAAAAATCTGGTAACAAAATAACTATTTTTTGCAATGGTTGCCTTACCTCTCTATAAGCCAGCTCTCTTAGCACTCCCGGCTTCAAAAAGGGCCAACTTTTCCAAACGGATCCCACGCACACGACGCGCAATCGCTCCGTAGCACCGCCGCGTTGCACTAGCGCTGTCGCGTGTGCTGCTAGCGAAGCACCCGCGGATGCAAATAAGTGTTGGGACAGTGCATCTCCTTGGGCCGCTAGCGATGAAATCTTCGCTGTCAGACCTAGTAAGTGAAATTAAGTTTTAACTCTAAATTTGGTCCAACTCACACTGACAGGAAAGGTTTCTTCACGTTTTCGAACCATAACTTTCGTAAATACTACACATTATTGGCTTAATTCCGGATTCACTAACACTCAGATTTTTGTCCGAATTTTTTGAACCCTCCCAACAAAACATAATCAAGTGAATCCAGAATTAAGCTAATAAGGTTTCACGTAGAAATAAATTTCACTTCGTTTACCTGCGAAGAAGGATTTGTCAAAGTGCTGGTAAGCGTGTGGCAGTAGATCAGCTCGAGTGGGGGCCCCAAAGTACTCTCGGATAGTCTCCCAGACTCGCTCGGTTGAGTGCGGCGCCGGCCGCAGTCCGTCTACCTCATCAAATACGGTCTTCACGGCGTGCAGTGCAATCCAGTAGGCTGAGAAAACATAAAAGTCTGAATAGCGATAAAGCCCCTATGAAACACAAGTGTGATAAGCCCTTTCATCTTACCACCGCCTTCGTCGCCTAGAAGATGTCCCCATCCACCGCAGCCATAGTGTTTCCCATCCGCTGTGTGGAGAAACCCATTTGAACCGGTACCTGGAAGTTAAGAGATCACCTGTGTAAGTTAGTTAATTAAATTCCTAAGTGTTTGGTAGTAGCCGCAGAGATTCAATAGAAATGACATTGACGGCAATAGTAAATTTGTCTCTAGTGAGCCAGACCACCACTTAAATGTTTTTATTATGATTTCATTGAGATGGGCGTGCGTCGAGGTGAAAGGTTATCGCAAGACCTAGTTACCGACTTTGTACCTATTTCGCAAGATGACAACCTAAATCATTGCTCATTGGAATTGACCCCTAAACGGACCATAATTAATTACTTTCATTCTCTACGTATATCGATTTTTGGAATAAGTTATCATAGTTCGCTGTTTTTCACAAATACTGTCAGATTTTGTTTGATTTTACATACATAAGTCTCGTCGCCCGGATGAGTCTCCTCTCCCTATATTACACACATCAAATCCTGAACTCATCATAACGTTCAAATTCCATACTAATTGCTTTCGCAGACGTCAGGATTCCGACAGGATTTGGTGCGCATAATTAGGCCCCTGACGGCTGAAAGTCTTAGCAGTATACATGCGTCTAAAGGTCTATCCACGTTAAAATGAGCTGGAGACGAGCGAGCGCAACGATACTATAATAGGACTATAATAGGAGTGCAAAAGAAGCATGACCCATCACGGCCGATAGGCCGTCAGTTGTAGCCGAGCTTCACCGGGTAGTCTCTAATCCTGTATATTTAAGGGTTACTTTAAATTTAGATTGCTGTCCATGCTGTTGTTGTAGTCTTTTATTGAGATGAAACGTTAAAGATGTGGCACGATTCTCACCAGCAATGAGTACCATCCCACCGTCAGGCGCAGCGGTGGCAAGCGAGCCCGCTGTGTCGGAAGCTACGTACACCTCTATGGCACTCTTAGCGTCCTTTGCCTTCACTCGCGCAGCTAGCTCTGCGTTGCTGCTTTCTTGCTCGCATCCGGATAACGTTAATCCCTGGAGATTTATACTGTAATAGAAACTGCAAAACACTATACGTATAAGATAGTGTTCATAAGGTTTTCGTAAAAAACTCTTTTCTTAAATTATCTTCATTTAAATAAAATTGTCATAATTTAAATTGCGCTCAACTCAAATCGTGATTCAATATTGAGAGCGCAATATTGAATATTATCTGAAACAGTTTATAAATTATCTAGGAACTAGTACTTTACTGAGACAGGGAACTTTGGAACAAGATTTTCTTACCAGTCCATCTAAAGGCTGCTCGTGTGGGATTCCAGCGTCAGCCTTGGCCTCCCGTAGCATGGTAAGGATCCTCACAGCACACTCCTCGATGCCGAGCGTCCAGTGGTTGGTCCCCGGGCCGGCGGCGCGCCCGACAACCTGTCCTGATGCGTCGCAAATCACCAGGTTGGAGTGCGTTGCACCGCTAAAGTCATATGGGATGAAGGTGATGTAATTTAAAATTATGATATTTTATTTTTTTGTTACTTACTTTTGTGTAATAAAAAATTTACTTCCAAAACCAACGGTAAGCGTCTTCTCTGTACCTATCTAACTATGTAGAACCGGTCTATCATGCCCATCATGCTGTAAACTATGCTTCTATAAAGTGAATTAACTATTTAAGTACGTACTCTTACGAGCATCGTGAGTCTTTAAAAATACTGATCTGAGGTAAATTTTATAGAACGTAAAAAATACTGCATATAACTTTACCTGCACACAGAAATTAAACTCAAATCGAAAATATTTCATTTATGAACTGGAAAAAATAATATAGCGAAAACACAACTAACTAATATTAGATGTAGAGATAAGATAAGCGTTGCCATATTGCCTTTTGTATCGGTATCTATGAATATGATTTATCTAGTGGCTGATATACTTCCAGCAACCTCAACACACCTGCAGATTAGAAATGTGAATGAACGTGTTAATCTGCATAAACAGTTTGTTTTGTGTTTACAGCCGATCAATCTTACATTTACATTTTAGTTGTAACGTAACCGAGTACGTGTGCAAACACGTATAATATTGGTGACCTGTCAACTGTATATAAGCATCCTATATACGTCCCACTGTAGGGCACAGGCCTTCTCTCAGGGAGAAAGTATGGGCTTAATCACCACGCGCACCCACCGCGGATTGGCGATTTCAAGCGCTGAGGTATGTGAGTAGCTCAGACACTCAGGTTTCCTCACGATGTTTTCCTTCACGGTTAGCGAGTGGTATTGCTACTATAACTTCACAAATGTACATAACTTAGAAAACAAAGTCATAGGTACCTGCCCGCAGTGAGAATCGAACCTGGGTCTCTCGCTTCCGAGTCCAATGTTCTACCCACTAGGCTACCACCGCTCCTGTCGACTGTACTCAATCACTATCTTCGACTGGCTGGGACGTATTTCAATAAACATTTTTCAGCTTTTTCCCGCTTCGATATTGTGTGTAGATATGTACGAAAATGTACAATATAGATAATAATTATATTTTCTTATCAGTGCAGTCCTACTGTTGTTTCTCGGCAAAGTGTGACAAACGTGCGTAAAATTACGTCTGGTAATTTACCGGGAAGCTGTATTAGAACAAGCATGCTGTAATTGAGGCTCGTATTCTATCTATCAAGCGGAGCAGTGAAATGAACTTTATAACAATGATGCTGATTGTTTCAGTCTAGCTGTCTGTTTATTAGGTATTTAATGAATTTACCTTAAATACTGGTATCAAGGAAATTTGTCCCCTATCATTGCCGAATTATCAGGCCATAACCTTAATCAACATACGGGCAATAAAAGTTAAAGGGTAAAACAATGGAAAACATTCGCCTATACATTGTTGATTGTTTAAACAGGTATTTATCTTTTCACAACGTATCGTCTATGCATTATTTATCTGCAACTATGCAAATAATAAGGAATTCACTTTTTTATACATTATAGTCTATATGTCCCACTGCAGGGCCCAGGTTTGGCAATTTAAAGCGCTGCAAACCGAAGACACTCAGGTTTCCTCACGATGTTTTCCTTCACAGTTAGAGAGTGGTATTGTTACTTTAACTTCACAAATGTACGTAATATATTTGTAAATATATTTGTACGCCTTTAAGGCAGGACATAGCGATCCGAAAACTGACTGAACACCAAATGTAAATGTACCTATGATCCACAAATAAATGCTTTATGATTATGATTATGATTATCAGTCCTGATTATCAGTCAGTCCTAACTTAGAAAAAAAAGTCATTGGAACATGCTGGGATTCGAACCCATGGCCTCCCGAATGAGAATTCAATTCATTTGTGAATTCACAAATTAAATTATTATAATTATTTACCTAAGTGGGTGTTAGAAAAAAGTTACGTCAGTTTGACGAACTCAATCGAAACAAAGAATGCATTTGTAATTCAAGGCTGTCGACTGTGTAGAGTTAAAAAAACAATACCTATGTGGAGACTTAGGAACTAATCGTATCGAGGAATGCAATCATATTAATTTCTCAATTGAAGTTTGAATCAATGTTTACAATAATATAGTCGTGAACAAGCACTCGCTACGATGTAACCGAAGTTACGCAGTTCAGTACTAAACTTACAGAGTGATCTAGGTGTAGGCTAGGTGGCATGCGAGCAAACATTGTGGGCGCTGCACTTACTGATTGATGGCTGCTTTTTATGAGTTTGCATTAACTTTGTGTGTGTGCAAGCATTGTCCATGCGCCGCCCAGTAGACGTGACTACGCAAGCACAATAATATGCATAAACCTCGTTTATGCGACAAATTTCATTCAAGATCGCAATAATAATATTGGATTATTTGAATCGATGGATAGAAAACACGCCAAGTAAATTAATAACGTAATATAGAAGTTACCTAATAAATGCACATAGAAAAACACCTTAACTAGAACTATATTCTGCGGGAGTTGAACACGCGATTAGTAGTATCACTGTTAAATTAACGACGCGTTTCTGACTAAAAACGAAAAGTTTCTGAAATAAAGCTTGTTAATCGTGGTGAATAATATGGTGTGATCTACGTGGTAAAATCAGTTTGGGCCATTTATTTGAAGACTAAGATGAGATGAGAATATTTTTTTAACTTACTAGCATTGTATTTTATGTTTTTATCAGGAATTTATGGTGCAGCAAAAAATCTGATAAAATTTTCTTGATTGCTTTGCCAGTAAGTGTAAAAAAAATTGTGTATACTTGAAATATCTTTGTAGTGCAATTTAAATAGCATAACAGTATGTAGTGGAATGTTCATTCAAGGTAGTTTAATTAACACACCTTTCTACTTTCAAACGCCAAAGAAAAAACTACAAAAGTAAACTTACCCTTCTACGCCACCGAAGTACATTTTGTAAAATGTTTTGTTTATTTATCCACTTCGAAACCGACGTGTGGGCACTCAGTTTTGACAAAACTTCGACTCCTGAAGCAAAGTACGGATATCTGGAGGCCACGAAGAGATACGTAGGTATTTAATCCATAGGAACAGCTGACCGACTGGCATCCATATACAAACTCACAGAGTACATTACTGAAACACAAGCTGCTTCTGACATTGACGGCAAATTGAATGAACGAAAAGAGGGTCAGTGATGGATGACTGATCGCAACAATAACGGTATTGAGATGATAATTGAAAAAATAATCGTGGCTATGCTACGCTATAAGATCTTTCCTGTGGGCAGCACATTGACTTTTTCAGGGTTATCTTGTCTCAACTCTCAAGTTATCTTATCTTCATAAATTCATAACTTTGTACAGGTTATGGACGGGTTCTTGGACTTGTATGGGACTTATTGCGATGCGCAAGCGAATAGACATTTTTTAAATTACAGAAATACAATAGTTATTTGTTATACAAGAGCGCAAAGTTGCTTTCTAACCAACCACGTGCTCAATTTTGATGACCGAGTAAGCGAAGGATTCTAAAATTGAACCACGAGCGCAGCGAGTGGAGTGATTAAAAAATTAGAATCCTGAGCGTTAGCGAGGGAATCAAAACAGCACGAGGTGAAAAATCTTTGCACTCGAGTGCAACACGTAACTTTTCATCCCACCTCAGCGAGGAAATGACTAAATGCAAAATATCACAAAGGACGTTCCGTCCGAGTCTGAGATTTTAACTAATGATAAATTCTACCTATGATAAATTCGGCACCATGGAGGTAAATAGGTTTGTAAAAAAACATCATTAAATAGGTAAATTTAATGATGTTTTTTTACTTTATCCTCTAGCTAGCGGATAAAAACGGCTTTTGCATTGTGTTTGCATTCAGATAATCGAAGAGCAAAACTACTCTTTCCGAGATGGGGGAATGAAAATGTTACCTATTCCATCCTATTAATAGAATTTTGACGACCGACGTCACTAACCTATTCAATGAATAGGTTAGTCATTTTGGTATATTTTGTATTATTTAAAACTCTGTACAGCTCAAATAAAACTATATCTAGTGATAATTTAGACTCATTGCGATTTTTTTGATGCTATAAAGCTTAAAAAATCATGTAAATCAATAAAAAACGCCGCTTCAGCAGCGGCACCCGCAGATGCAGCTGTCAATCCTAAATGGGAAGGCGCAAAAGTGCAACGGCCCGCACCGCAAGCGCGCTTGTTCAGCACTCAGATTAATCTGAGGTTCAGCACCGGCTCTCCCACGGAACAGAGAAAATGTTCTGTGGGCTCCCCAGCCGGCACTACGCTCCAGAGAAGCGTCTCCAGAGTTGCCCCAGATTAAAAAGAAAGAAGAAGAAATAAGAAAAATCGTTTCCCAAAGTATTACTTCCCAAACTATTTTCCGCAAATTATTACTTGGCAAAAAAACATTTCTCAAAACAACTTAAAGCAAATAAACAGTTAGAAAAAGTTATTATGGCAAGTTATTGTTTAACAAATAAATACTTGGTCAAAATTCATTTTACCAAGCATTATTCAGTCAAAAGTATCGTTTGGCAAAAACGGCGGTATCCCACGTTTTGCCATATCATAATGTAGGGTACCTATGACTTTTCCATGCACCAACCTTGTTTAAGTTTGACACAAAACTAAGTTTTTTAGTGAAATATTTTTTTTCGCTTTTATATAAAAAAAAAGAACTAACACCCGAAGTTTCGGACTTCGAACTTCGAACCTATTTTTGCTTATGTGTACTGACCTAACAAACAAAATGCGAAATATAAATTTAATCAAACAATTATTTGCTATATAACACTTGCCAAAATAAAACGTTAGCATAATAAACGTTTGTCTTAATAAAACTTGACGCAGTAAAATTATGCGAAATGATAATTTGACCAAATGAATAAAATGCGAAATGAAAACTTGCTAAAGTTTCATTTGGGAAATGAAACTGATGCCATAAGTTTATTGGGAAGTAAAATTTGGCGAAAAATACTTTGGCTAAACGGCGGTATCCCCCCGGCAAAATATCTATGAACCTGCCCCAGACAGACCACCGTCTAGCGAGGTACCTAGATATTTCGACGGGTCATGCATCTTGAAGTCAATGGTTTGACGTTTTTGTATAAAACCAATCATAACTTACGCTGTCATTTACTATCGCCCAATCAACGTTCACGTCGTCACATGATACACAGAATGAAACAATCACAGTGTGATTTACTCTACAGCACACTTTGCACCCACTTTATTGGTACAGACTAATCGACAGGACAGGAGCCGTTATTAACCGACTTCAAAAAAGGAGGAGGTTATCAATTCGACGCGTATATTTTTTTTATTTCATAACTCCGTCAAATCTTAACCGATTTCGACAATTATTTTTTTGTTCGAACAGGTATAACGTCCCATTAGTCCCATTTTAATTTGGTGAAGATCTGATGGAGACTTTCAGAGATGGAGAACGGAACTCTTCAATGGACAGCAGTAAATAAGCCCTATTGGGGCCCATCCTTTAGTAATATCCGTATGTTTCATAAAATAGCGTAAAAGTAGTCCCATGTTAATTTGGTGATGTTCTGGTGAGGAGTTTCGGAGATGGAAATTTAGAGATAGGGTAAATTATGGTTAATTAAGGGACTTATTTATTTTTCTCCCGCTCCCCAACTATAAATTTTAAAAATAATAATTTTAAATAAAAATTACAAATAATTTAAATTATTTCTAACTTTTGAATGCTGTAGTGTTTCGAAGTCGTTTTTTATGTTTTATTTGAAAAAGTTTGAGAGTGAATTTTGTAGGAAGATATACATCTATGGTTCTTTTATTCAAAGCTGGAGAGTTTAAGATGACAATTGAGAATAGACAAATTGGCGCTCGTGCTACGCCCGCTGGTCCCAAACTAGGATACCCTGTGCTATGGTAACCAGGCAAGGATATTACAAACATGGAAATACATCCAGACTGAGGCCATTTCTACAAATGTACGGCGGCCCCTAGTCGGAATCGAACCCACGACTTCTGTCTTGGTAGTTAAGCACCTTAACGGCTAGACCAACGAGGCAGTCAAATATAATATTGACATTGATTTAATATCATCAGAGGAAGAATTTTTATCGCTAATCAGTACATATGGAAGACGACTGACCAAGACGCCCAAAACGAAGGTAAATAATTGAATATAAATCAAATTAAGGGTTACAGAGACTGCTTCGATAAAATGGTGAATCTGCCCGACATTAGGGAAAAACCTGCCACAAACACGAATACGAAATAAAATTAGCGGACGATAAAAACGCAGTTGTCTGCAAGGAATCGGGACGAAAGACCAGGGTTTGCGTTTGGCACGATTTAGAAAAACGTGAAAAAAAGTGTGGGGCGTTCTATCGTCTATTCTAGCGTCCGGAACCCATCTGGCTTTAGAAATCAGAAATCAGAAAGAAGAATTTACATTCTGTTTGCTGAATGTCAATTTACTATGTTACTATGTTAGCCGCTGCCTTCGGGCCGTATTGGAGATGGAGTTGGAGATTGTAGTGGAGAAAAAGGCACCCGAAAAAAAAAACTCCACTCTGACCATCTTTTCTCAAAACATCTTAAACTTATAAAGCCTATATCAAACTCTTTCTGGATTCAGAAAGCTATTCAAAATGTGTGAGGCCCGCCTTATACTTTTTTTTGGGCTGGTGCTGGTAAATAAGAACGATCGCTTGTAACATCTCATATATTTGCACAGTAATAAATTATTAGCTTTTACATTACGCTTTCTCACACATAATCTTAAAATACGACACTCGCTAACAAATTGAAGTAGTTTCGTCGGCGATGACACCCAACGTTCAGACCCTAGCTTTTACTTTATTATGGGGAATTATAAAACGAGCGAACAAAAAAAAACTTTGCGACTGATGATGACATACTGTTTTAATAACTTGAGCGGTATGAATTTGAGTAAGCGAAAAATTAACTAAACTGACGACGAATATTGATTTATAATAAAATCCAGAACGAGCTTACAAAAAGTGGATTGTGATAAATCCATTTCAGATATTAAAATTTTATCCGAGCGACTTCATTACTAAGTGAGCGACTGGAAATACAGAGAGGGCAACTTCAATATTAAGATAGATTCGATTTTTCTAAGTGAGGTTATACTTAGCGAACTACTAAAAAGTTCACTTTGAGCAAAGTTTTGTAAGCTGCTTTATTAATGATTATTGGTTACTGATATTCTGTTTGAGGGCTTATGTTTTTTATTTTGATACGCTTTTTTAATGAAAATGACAGATTTTTAAATGCGCGCGAATTCGAATGGGGGCGGGGCGACGAATCATTGCCAAATTTGGACTGGCAAAAAGGATCGTGCGACTGTCCCGAATTTTTCAATAGATATGTATGCAAACACGTTTTGGGGCTAGCAATTCGGCTCAAACTAACAACACCACCACTGGAAGCAAAAATGATACCCATTGGACAAAAAAGAAAACGAGGCCGGCCCACTAAGTCCAAGCCAGCAATTTACCAGTGACGATGAGTAGTAGGGCTCCTCATACCTATCAATGTTTCTTAGTATTAATAAGAAGTTTTTTTTTTTAGTTGACTAAAGCGTCTTATTTTATTTTTTGTTCATTTGATTGAAATAAATGCATGCATATTACTTTATTTTTACGGAGTACATTGTTTTATTTAATTACCCTTATATTTCAATAATAAAATTTCTCAACTAATAGAATAGTGTTTCTTCAAATATGTAGTTATTTCATATTATTTTTATTTTTTAAATGTGAGCTCATTATACTCTGCTCATTAGTGTATTTTTCAAAGTGGTTTTTGTATTCGAAACACTTCATTTAAGATAAAATGCCGCTCAGTATAAAAAATACATTTGCCAAATATTGAAAAAAATGCAGGACGTAACGTTGACACTCAAACAAATATTAGGTCGCTCAAATATTATGAAGCTGCTCATTTTGTATTTTAAGTAACTCAAATTAATGTTTGTAAGTTGCTGTTCTGTTGATTTCTCGTCACTCGCAGTCAGTCGCTCACTTAGTAATTCTATAACCCAAATTAATTAATTTTGACACTTAGAACTGTAATTTACAGTCACTCGTTTTATTGCTACCCCTTTATTATTAACGGTCTTATTTATAAAAAAACACGAGTCCCCTATAAATGCTGCTTACTCCTTGTTTGGCAGGACTAGGGTAGCGGTATTTGCGTTAGGTAGTTAGGTACTCAACTCAGGTTAGGCGTTTAGTTAATTAGTACCTAGTTCGAACAATGCAGACATCACGGTAGCACAGGTCCAAGTGGCTACAGCCGATCTCCGACAGAACCAGTGTTTTTGTGGGATAGAACTTGGATAGAACGAATAGCTCGAGACAGCACACCGCAAGAAGAGAAGTGAGGTGGTGTCATCGCCCGACGAGGCCACTGTAGGCCTACCGCAAGCTAGACGTTACGAAGTGGAACCATTCTGAGAGTTTTAGTAACTTAACGACCTCGTTGGGTCAGTATACTTACATTGTGTTCGAGAATATGGTCTTCCTACTGCCATACATTAGTACGTATACAGGATGTAATAAAATCTTCTTCCCGAAAAGGGTAGTTTCCACTCACTCGTCAGTATGAACAAGTTGAACAACTTTTACTAAGGAGAAAACGGAAAAATTGCGAAAAAATATCAGCTGATCGTTTTGACATCGTAACATTGAACTTTTGAGATTTACTCCTAAGTTAGTCTCCCACAGACCTAACCTGTGTTGTCTCCGAAGTAAAAGTTTTTGATATTAATGAATAAACTCGAACCTACTCGAACAGTCGACATCACATCAACCTTTACATACGTGCACTGTAAGCATTGCAACAAAACTCTTAAAGATTTTGTCGACTGAGTTAGGTTTAGCTTACGGTAGGCTTTGGTACAACACCGAGACACGATCAGAAGTTTAGGAATGAGGAACGGTGATTCGTTGGTTTGAGTATTGTTTAGGTAGGTACATACTCTCAGGAGTTCGATTCGTTAACAACACTGGCAATAGTGGTCTATCGCTAAATACAGTTCCTCGTTAATTATAATGCTCGACAAATAACTTGAACAAACTACTTCGCATGGACGTATTTCGGGTGTCATTGGCGGGGGACGTGGGATGTGACTTAGAATTTTTCGGACTTTAGTTTGGTCAAATTTACAAGTAAAAAAGAAATTGCTCTTATGTGTCGATCACAAACTCATCCTGTCTGCGCGGATTTTTGTTCAAGTTATCTGTCGGGCATGAGAAATGTACCTATTGTAATACGAAAAAATAATTCTTATCAAATTTCAAATCCTCATCAAAATGGACAAATTGTCACTATACTGCGTTTTCTAACAAAAAAAACTGAATCTCTAAAAAACGGACAAATTTTCATAAACTTGCGGCCCTGGCAAAATTATTTAACATTTATTTATTCCAGCGAAGATTTATCCATCTTGGGAAGCATTTACTAATTTTGGGAAGGATTTACTAATTTTGGGAAGGATTTGTCTTCTTTGATGCATTTTTGTTATTAAGAGTTCATTTCTTTTACTAGTCTCATAGTTCTTAGGTTTAGCTTCGAAATTATACCCATACAGGTATTTAATAAAAACCAAGATTTCTCTAAACCACTGCTCAGAGGCAGTTTAATAATCTGTGGTTATATCTTTCCCTTTACCGCAGACTATTTAAACTGCATCTGAGGAGTGTTTTAAGGAATCGTGATTTAACAAATAAGACTGTTAGTTACTATATCCATTAATGGCCAACTTTGTTAGCGAATACGTGGGTTGAGCTCCAAAACGTTTATACCTACGACGATTGAGCTTTATCTGGACTTTTTATGTTGGTAGTTCCGGATAAAAACCAACAATAATTTCTTCTACTCTCTCCAGTTCGAAAACCTTAGGCCTTAGGTATTTTTTAATGTTTAAAATAAACATCTGAATGTTATCCCGTAACTAGAAGGTGCATTGGTACGTATATGTGTGTTAGTGTAGCGAGTAATTTCTCTTGATTTCTTCTTCTGATCACACCTTTTCGCGCTACGCGGTTTAATTGAGTAAAAAATATCTAAAGCTGTAGGCTACTAGATGGGTACATAGTAACAATGTTATTACGTTTTTGGGGCAATTAAGTAGTACAAACTCGTATGTACTGACTGAATTTGAGTACATCATTGGGTTGGGTTGGGTAAGGTACTCGTAGATAATCACTCACACGTTCTGTTCGTCCTCATCCTCTTACAAATTGATTTATCTAATAAATATCTACTTAACTAGAATCTATTTATAAATAACTAGATACTCGTACAGCCTTCGGAAAGATAACAAAAACACAACGTAAACTATAATCAACTTCTCTGAAGTTGTAAATTTGCTAGTTGAATCTTCGCAGGCACTGAGCGTCCACACGTTCGAGCACTTAGTAGTTTGATTAGACTATTTACATAATTTCGTCTACATTTGGAATCTCAACCACCGGGAGTTACTTAATTTTGACTCTTGAATTTAATGTAATAAGATTTCAGCCGTCTCGCGTCGAGCCACTTCGGGCTCTGCGTATTGGTTGCAGAGGCTCGTCTTACATCGGGGGTTTGTAGAGTCAACCTCAGTTTGGCGGTGACTGGCATACCGGCAACTGGCTAGGGGGCGGCTACCTTCAGACGGTCAGCTAGAAGGGTCACCCCCGGTTTCTCGTACACTAACAGTCAGTTAATTTACTGTTGCTGTCACTTGTTTTTGTGTGCATTTTGGATAACTAACAGCTGTTAACCGTATATTAAAAGATTTTTAGTGTACGAGAAACCTGGGGTTAGCCGCCAGACCGCGGCTCGTTACACGCACTCGACGGTGGCTTGGAACGGCGGGTGGCGCCGCGCGGCCCCGCGTCACCTGCTGGGAGGACACAGAAAAGTTGTAGTAGAAATGAGGTCCTTGAGAAGTATGTCTGGTGTTACTTTGAATGACAGAATACGCAATAGTGTGATTAGAGAACGTTGTGGCCTGAAAGAGGACTTAGTGACTAGAATTGAGAAAGAAATGTTGCGTTAGTTTGGACATGTGGAGGATGAAGGAAAAAAGATTGACGAAACAAATATATCGAGCGAATGTGGGTGGAAGGACCGGTAAGGGACGTCCCAGGCGGGTATACTTCAGCCAAATAGGGGATGCATTAGCAAAGAGCAAGAAAAAAAGTACCTGAAATGGGCGTGCGTGCATGTAACGACTAATGAATGTTGAGAAAGCGAAAGTGATCTGTCAGTATCGTGGCAAGTGGCAGTCCCTGTTCTCTGCCTTCCCTCTGGAATACAGGCGTAAGTTTATGTATGTATGTGTAAAAACGTTGCAAGACGAGAACAATCAAACATGTACAACAAAGCAATGGAGAACTTTCACAAAAATATTTTAATCTCATGTTAAAGGATAATTAATCGTGGTAATTTTTTTTCTCTATGACTAATACTTTTCACGATGCATTAAGCTGACGAAAAGTCATCCTAGTCACTTTGTACAATAACGCGCCATACAAAGCGAGCTCAAACTATGACGTCACAACTAGAACATACCGCCTTATAATGTATGAAGCGTTCGTTTGTTTGTTTCACTTTATTGTACAATAAAAAACATTAACAAAAATAAAAATTGCATAACAGACCTTTATGAATACTTGAGTTATCTCGTGAAATTATGTATTGTGCGTCTACACCCTTATAAGAAAACGTTTAGAACTAAATTGAAAAACTGAATCTAAAAAGTTTTTACTAGAGTAACTTAATTTATTGCATTTTTTAAGACCTGTAAAATCCTAAATAAAATATAGTTATAGTTTTATTTAAAAGAAAATTCTAATATTTTTAGGGTATAAAAACGATGTCAATCCAATCTAAGTTAGACGCAAGTTCCCCATTGTTACGGTCTAAACCTGTTTCATATTTGAGATGTCTTTAACAGCTCCTCTATTATGTAACTCTACCCTGTGTTGGATCACCCATTTTATAGTTTCCAAATTGTCGACATATTTATGTTTTTCACAGCTAAAGTGCCGGTAACATGATAACGTTCCGTGTGGCGTCGGATTAAAAATAGCGTCACTCCATTTCCTTCTGTGGATGTCGTAGAAGGCGACTAAGGAAATTATTACTAGAAGACGGGCAGCAGCGTCCTCCTGAGATTCAAACCCCTCGTGGTTATGAAAACCGCGAAGGAGGCCTATGTCCTGCAGTGGGCGTCAAATGGCTGATGAGGATGATGATGACATGATAATAATTATTTATTTATTTCAGATGAAAAATCCATATATAGTTAGTAGATGACTTAGACTATGTTAGTGAAATTACGAGAACAATTCCGGAATATTTGACAGGCACCTTTATATGATGCTTCCAAAAGGGGCTATCAGCCCTGTTGCTTAGTGCTTTAAGGATGCTATTTGGAATGCCGCAAGCTCTACTCAGCGTGGAAGACACCAGTTTCCGTATGGTGGAGACAAATCCCTCAATACGGGCTTCGGCGAACATTTCCGAAGCACTACAGTATCGCGGCAGTCCCAACATCATCCTAAATACATTATTATATTGTACCCGAAGGGCATTGAAGGCGCGCTGCGTGTAGCTAAACCACAAACTGCAGGTGTACCGCGACTGGCAGTAAGCCTTAAAAAGCGTTATTTTAACCTCACTCGTGCATCTGTCAAACCTGCGGGACAGCATATTGCAGCGGACCGCCAACGCCCTCCAACGATATCCGAGTCATCCAAAAATCGCTCGGTGACCACGTGACCTATGTAGGTACTTAAATTTCGACACTCTACTGAGGGACGACTTATACAGTCTAATGCCAAATACTAATACTTTATTCATTTATTTGCTTCTTACTAAGTAAGTTACAGAGTAAGCCTAAAAATAACAAGACCTATCCACATAATCCAAGGTTAGTTGGAAGAAAATACTTATTAGTATTAAGCTCGCCTTTGTACAAACACCCCTTTTGTGCAATAAAGTAATTTTGAATTGTGAATTGAATTGAACCTTATAGTCACCAATAATCTGTGTTGTCCATACTACCTAATTTCCTTTAGATATTAAGGATGCAATGTATTTTTATCAGGTAATAATAAATCTATTTGGATTTGCATGTTGTGTTAGTTTAGTTCTGAGTTATGCAACTGACGTAATGTCCACAGTGCCCAATGACTTGCCCCGGGACAATCTTACGAGGTTGCGAGATATCTGCTTCGACAAAACCAAAAACGCTTTCGAACTCTCACTCGAATAAGAAGTTTTTAGTTTGACACAGGGGCAGTGTGTGTGTGTGTGTGTGTGTGTGTGTGTGTGTGTGTGTGTGTGTGTGTGTGTGTGTGTGTGTGTGTGTGTGTGTGTGTGTGTGCGTGGCACCTGTCGGCGTGTGGGTCGGCGCCGGGCGTCTCGTCGAGCGAGCGCGAGTGGTCGGGCGTGCGGCGCGCGCTGGGGCTGCGCGGCGGCCGCGCCGAGCCGTCCGAGTCGCGCCGCCCCCCCGCCCCGCCGCCGCCGCAGAAGCACGCGCAGATTATGCGCTTGAACGCGAACCTGCGAGCGCGATGACTGGTTACCCGCACGATGTCAGCGGTTACAAACAGCAGTCTTATACTACAGTGCCACTATGAGTTGGAGAAACTGACAAAATTTTTTTTGTTTAAATAATACTGAAACTGTTCAAAATAAAACTAGGTGTCAATTTCCAAATCTACATAATTATGGAGAAAGAATGGACAAAAAAAACTTCAAACTGAGTCTTTAAAGATATGTGCCTTAATTAACAGAGTTTACACATTATTCTAATAGTTAGTACTAATGCATTGAACTGGCTTTAATTCCAGGCATCTTTGTCATAAAAATAATCTTTAATATTATAGTAGCCCTTTTGGCTTTACACATTTTTTGAACCGGGTTTCTGGCAAGTTTATGATATCTTCAGGGATCTTATTTTAGAAACATATACAATACCCCATAAAGACTGTATTACGTTTTCGTAGTTTTCGAAAGTTTTCGTTTTTGTTTATGTATTTCCACCTACCGACTATATTCTTCCTGCAATCTCCAACCTTCCAACTTTGTCTGGAAGATATCGCCCATAGCCTAGTTATACCATTATTTAGATATGGGAAACATTCTCTGTCTATGACCCTAGAATGGATAGGGTCATAGCGCCTCTCTAGGCAGTGACGATAAACCTACATTAATAGGACCCGAACCCTACTCCCACTACTGTACAATCAGTTTCGGAAGTCTTAAGGCTGCTAACCGAAAACCAGCATGCAGAATCATGGAACACGGAGACAAAATGCAGACAAGCCAGACAGACTCTACTAACAATCTCGAAACGCCTCACATGTAGTTTGACGTGTAAGAATTTTATAGAACCTGAATAGGCATCGTTTATTGACCTGGCCGATCGTTTATTAGCAACTTGATCTGCCAACGAGAAGCAGCATAATGCGAACCATGATGTGATAGTAGTGGTGAACCAGAAGGTTGATAGATTCTGAAGCACTACTATTACTGTGTGTAATACAGAAGTTATTGCAATTATAATGGTTTCATTATTTAGAAGCAGTATGTAGGTATCTGCTGAACAACGGGGATTATTTTCGTATTAAAATCAGTTCAAAGCATATCGAATAGAGAAGCATCATCACCTAAAGTCCTTTGAGAAAAGCGCATAGATGAGCGGGTTGATGGCAGAATTGCAGTATCCGAGCCAGAACAGCACGCTGAAGAGCAGCGGCGCCACGCAGCGCGCGCAGAAAGCCCGCAGCACGTACACGCTGAAAAAGGGGAGCCAGCAGCACACGAAGCCGCCCACGATGATGCCCAGGGTCTTCGCCGCCTTGGTCTCCATGCGAAACCGCTTCACCTGGAAACCAGTATAACACTCAGTTTAATGACGTGCATAGACATGGACTTTAAAGACAAAGCTGATTGGAACTCAATGGTTAGTTTTTCGCCAATATTTGAATGTCTTGTATTTCGCTCTGAAAGAAAAAGTCTAAGATATCTGAGAAAAGGTCAGCCCTAAAATGGGACATTCACATTGTAGTTCCCTAAAACCTTTACTGGAAGAAGTCTTATAAGGGTCCCTCTCACCTCATTTCCTAAGACTTGTAATAAGATTAGATTAGAACGGGAATGTAATTACATGGAATCGAATGTAATGGAATGGAATTTACTTAATAATTTGCGTTAAAACTTCGGAATGCACCCAAGCTCAAACACTCGTTCTATAGCTGACATGTCAGCCATTTAGCACACGATACCTATACCATCCATAATTCTCATCCAATTATTTGCCTCACAAACACGCCTTTCCGGTCTTCCTTGGTCGCTTGCTAGCCGTTGACCGACTATGAGTTGCGGTCTTCACCCACCACGGGTCCACACACCTGAGCCTTGATATTCCTCTTCCCCATCCGCCTCGCCGCCCGCGGCTTGTCGTCGCACTCCTCGCAGCAGTCGCAGGGCTGGGGCGTCCCCCCCCCGGCGGCGGGGCGGCGCGGGCGCGGGGCGGGCCGCACGCGCAGCCGGCTCTCCGTCAGCTCGCGGCCGTCGCGCTCGTAGTGAACTGCGTATAGCGATGCGCAGGGGCTCGGCGAGCGGGAGTCTTCGCCCCCCGCGCCGCCGCCCCCGCCCGCACCCCCACCCCCGCACAGCTGCTCGGAGGACGGGTACGAGACGGAGATCTTGACTTTTTCGTGCGCGCGCCTGGCACTCGAGTGTCTGTGGAGACAAGTTGGTGAGGTCTGTGTGGTTTGCTCTGCTGGATCTTGGCGAAACAAGGTAGGTACATAAAGATAAACTGTGAAAATTTTCAATTTATAAGATAGGTAAGCTAAACCGGCTATTGTATAATATGACCCTTGGCCATCAAGACAAAGTATTGTATTTTGATACACACATACAGAAGCACCCTCTATACGTCCCACTGTAAATTAGGGCACAGGCCTTCTCTCAGGGAGAGTTTTGATACGAATAAGTTTGTTCGAAACTTTATACTGACTCAGGACTCAATGCATGTGCCCTTGTCTTCAAAGCGACAGATTGCCAAATTGATGTGTTAAACTGGGTACACACAGTTAGCGTATACAGGCCCCCCGCCACTGACTACATTTTATTTTAATCGGTTCTAGAAGATGCTTTAAAGGTAGTCTCGAGTAGTAGTTAGAAAGTTATAGTCTGTGGAGATTTTAATATCGACTTGCTGGTAGATTCCACTATAAATACTAAATTAAAACTTATTTTCAGTCTTTAGAATTGGTGAATATTTTCTTAGAGCCAACTAGGATTACCGTAATCACTGCCACCTGCCTTGATAACGTATACCTACTGTGACTGTGAATATTCGCAAAGCCAGACCACAGTGCTCAAATTGTACATTTCAAAGCAGATTTTTAAATATCAGATCAAGATATACTTTGCAGGCCCATAACAACTAAAGATCTAGAATTACCTATTTAAAATTGATTAAAAAGTATATATATAAATGCAAAAAAAGAAAACCCAGAATCATCATCATCATCATCAGCCATTTGACGCCCACTGCAGGACATAGGCCTCCTTCGTGATTTTCATAACCATGAGGGGTTTTGCCATAATCGCCACGCTTGGCAGGCGGGTTGGCGATCGCAGTATGCAGTTGGAATCTCAGGAAGACGCTGCTGCCCGTCTCCTGGTAATTGATTTCCTTTGTCGCCTTCTACGACATCCACGGAAGGAAATGGAGTGACGCTATTCTTAATCTGGCGCCACACGGATTAAAAATAGCGAAAACCCAAGGTGGTTTCTTCTTCAAGGTGGTTTCAGAAAGTTTTGAAAATGTTTTTATATTGAAAAAAATATCATGCAATGAAAATTAATCAGGATTTTGTGAATGAGCCACTGCCGGTATCCGATAAAGTAGGGACACACTTTATTCACTATACGAAAATATTAAGGGCCGTCTGCCACAAAGCAAAATGCGAGCATATACAATTCAAAGTTCTTAAATGTTCTGATAAATCTAAAACTATTTCCCTTTTACCCCTTGGGTTTGCAACCCTAAAAACCATCCCAAAAGGTTTTTTTTAAATCTTTTTATGTAGCCATATAGGTCCCACTGCAGGGCGCATGCCTTCTCTAAGAGAGAGAGAGAGAGAGAGAGAGAGAGAGAGAGAGAGCATGGGCTTCATTACCACGCGTGCCACCGCGGATTGGCAATTTGAAGCGCTGAGGCACGTGAAAACCTCGGTTTCGTCACGGTGTTATCCGACACCGTTAGCGAGTGGTATTTCTACTACAACTTCACAATTGTACGTAACTTACAAAACAAAGTTATTAAAATAAAAATATACAAGGCTTGAGCGTTTTATTGTGAGCGTCATCCCATCTCAACTGATATTATTTTACTTGTGTACGCATAACACGATATACTTACTCTATGACGATATCGGATAGGATAAGTGCACTTCTCCTCGTTCCGAATTTATGTTCAACGCACGAACTGAATATGGTGCCGTGATCGACGTGACATGAATGACTTTATCGATCAAGTTAATTTTATTCAAGTTATTTCAGGTGCACCGCTGCATTGTCCTTGAACAGTCTCAAAATAACCGGTAAGTAGTAGAAACTAAGTTTTACATAATTTATAGTTAGAAATATGCAGAGATGCCACAAAAAAGGCGCAATTTCTGAAACACGTCCATTAGAGTTTGTTATTTAAACCATCTTTTACTGAATTGTTCAAAGCGGTTTTACGGATTTTCGGTAGTGACGCTGTGTGATAGATAGTGCGTAAAACTATATTGTTAGAAGGAAGAATGGGCGTTCTTGTAAGTAGGAGCTTGACTTACAGGAGGCTGTGGTATCGGTACAGCCCGTCAAGTGCGAATTTAATAAAATTATGTAAACACAGATATTTCGTAAAACATAAACTCTGAGAAAACACTCACAAAACCAAAGTTGTTGTAATTTGGTATGTTTCAGAAATTGCGCACTTTACAGGTAAACCTGTAGTTGCAGACTATTTCGTATGTATTTGAGCCAGATAATATAATGTAAATATTAAATTACCTAGTTGTTGCTGGCAAAAGCAATGTAGAGTTACCAACATCTTTTCAAACACGGGCGCGGCTAATTCGTTGGTTCAATTTGTCTGCAGAGGTACAGGGTGCTGGCAAACCGCCAGGACACGCTAGCTTCTAGGGTTCATTTGTTACCAAATTTTTACGATAAAAAAATCAATAAAAAACTTACATAATCGCCTTGCTTTATTGGTGTCATCCTTCACTTTTTAAAATTTTCTGTTTTTATTATATTTTATGTTGAGAAATCCACTTTTTTATAGCTACCTATTGCGTTTCATGAGTGCAGCTTACGAATAATATCACTGCATACAGCCCGGTAGGTAAGGCAGCTAGACGGGGCGTAGGGGATTGGTAATAGATTGTCGCTGCTGGCACCCTTCGGGTAAGGCGCCACGAAAGCTGAGCCCCTCTACTCTCGCCGATATTGTGTTCAAATTGGGTCACACTTAAATGTAATAAGTCAGAAATAACGACTTAGAAAAGGTTTTAGTTGTAAAAATTGCATTATACTTATTTCAATTTCGAGCGGTGGTGGCGCAGCGGTAGAACGCCGGCTTCTCATTCGGGAGGTCGTGGCTTTGAATCCCGGCGTGTACCAATGACTTGGTTTTCTAAGTTTCGTACATTTGTGAAGTTATAGTATCAATACCTCTCGGTAACTATGAAGGAAAACATTGTGAGGAAACCTGAGTATCTCAGGTGTTCACATACCTCGGCGCTCGAAATTGCTAATCCGCGGTGGGCACGCGTGGTGATTAAGCCCATAGTCTCTTTCTGAGAGACGCGCTTCAACGCGCATCGGAAACTGAAAGCATATTTTGGCCAAACTATTAAATAGATGTACTTAATTGTAACGCAAGTCGGCTAAATTAGCGTCGAGAGTAGAGGGTCAGGTCAGTAGAGAAACATAACATTATTGGCATATCGCTAGCTAAAATAACTAACTCTAAGCCAACCAAGAATATCAAGAAAGAAAGAACGGTGGTTCTGGTTTTGTAAGGTTTGTTGACGTAAATAGGTCTGTTAACTTGCAAGTAACTAAAAGACTCTCCTTGTTTAACGGTAGTCTACGCATTCAGTCAGCAACAGCCGAACTTCCTCACAATAGTTCTTATTTCTTGCCGCTAAGTGTGAGCTTTGAATAACATATTAATGTATGACAGAACAGCGGGAAAATGTAACATCAAAAGTAAGAACAAAGCGAACGGAACCTAAAGTTTGTTTCGTACTTTGCCACTTTGGCCTCGTGGATAATCCCGCACGAGTTGTGAAACTCCTCAGTTATTGACACCCGGATTGACTACAACTTTTGCTATCAATCAGCATAATTTGACGCGACAGGTCCAAATGACAAAAGATGTTTAGTAAGTTTTGAAAAGAGGTTGGTTGACCGAAGCACTCACACCGCGCGTAATAAAATACATCTCATTAATAAAACCTATTATAGCTTAGCTACACTAGTTCTGACTGTATTTTAACGTAATATACTAAAGCATGTACGTTGTAACCTTTTTAATGTGCTCGCTCCTACGCTCAAATACACGGCGGTGGAGTAAGCCGACGTGCTACTAACCAAGCACGCTCTTACCTCCACAGGCGCTCGGGCGAGGCACTCAGAGAGGTGCTTGTAGAGTGCATCGAGCCGGGCGGTCAAGCCAAGCCCTAGTACCATAACAGACTGCCGCGGTGGACTAGCCGTTAAGGCGCTTACGACCAAGACAGAGGTCGTAAGTTCGATTCCCACTGGGAGCAGCCGTACATTTGTACAAATAGCCTCAGTCTGGGTGTATTCCCATCTTTGTGATGTCCTTGCCTGGTTACTATAGCACAGGGTATCCTAGTTTGGGACCGGGTCAAGTGATTGTGTTGCTTAAAAGTTATTATTATTATTACCAAGCGCGCTCTTACCTCCACAGGCGCTCGGGCGAGGCTCTCGGAGAGAAATAAGTAAAACGAAATTTATTGTGTTACGAACGTCTGTACAACTAAAAAAAAACATGTCTTGGATACATTGAGCTTAGTAGGTAGGCGTGTAATTGTATTATTATGTTTTCACATCGAAAACCATACTAGACGAGCTTGTATCTGTATCCTGTACCTGTAGAGAGGTGCTAGTGGAGTGCATAGAGCCGTGCGGTCGAGCCAATCCTTAGTACCACTAACCAAGCACACTCTTACCTCCGCAGCCGCTCGGGTGAGGCACTCAGCGAGGTGCTAGTGGAGTGCGCGGAGGCGGTGGAGAGCGGCGAGCCGTGCGGCCGCGCCGAGCCGCGCCCGCGGTGGATGCGCAGCGTCAGCCGGTTCTCGTCGAAGCGGCTGCCCATGCCTTTGCCTGGAATGAGACCAGAGACGTTGCAAAAAAAAGTGGCCAGGGAAGTAGCGAGCGCTTAGAATATCTTTGCCGATTCTTTAAGCAGACATACGCCTTTGAGGCGTCTCAATACAAAAAGAAATGTAACTGCTAAACACAAACTCAAGCGCTCTTAATTAATCATTGTATAATGACTCCCAGATTAAGAGGACCTCATTCGAGTTGCTGGAATGGGCTGTTGTTATAATTCAGAAATTACCAGGGTTCGTTGACCTGTTTTCAGAAAGATCAATACAAATTACACAGATCTCCTTAGGGTTCTTTGTAAAAAGTTATGTAAGCAATTTGATGTTACGTCAAGAAGATGCTACACATTGAGAGTGAATATTAATGTATTTGATTTGATTATTTAATTACACTTCAAATAAGTATGATTTTAAATTTACGATTTTTTTATGCAGGTACGCCAGGAATATTTCCTTAAAGTTCGTGCAATAAAAGTGTCTGATGTTGAAGACTTGCAAATTAATAACACCGGTCGGTACGTGTCGGTCGACGCGCACGCGCAGTAGAGTTACGTAGACGGAGGGGTTTTTAAATGCTTTACAACTTAGCAATTTTCAATGGAATTTGTACGAAGTTATCCTTTTATAAGTTCTTGTAAAGCCTACATAGCCGTGATAGTTTTCCTTTTAAGTTCATTGTTTTCACTACTGCCGCGATTTTTTTCACGTTTCTACAATTAACCGTTGATTAAGAAAATCTAGACTTAGAAAGGTGTACGGTGCCCGTACAAAATAAATAAACTTATTTTACAGATATTCCATTTGGTTCCATCAAAGGCACCCGAAAAACAAGAAGATGAAGAGTGCAAGAAGAGACCAACTGTCGCCTTCTCCCTCTCTCTCTCTTTGAACCGTCCTGTCGACGGGAATTGCCTACTGTCCTCCATCAAAGTACCCGTCACAGATTAAATCAACAGGCAGCTGTAGCCTTCGGTAATTAGCCCTGGACGACTGAACCGTTTTCAATTAAGGCAATAAGGCGGGTGGCGCGTCTTAATGAACTATAATCCGATAAGCGGACGGAATCGCAATGAGATTACGGGGGTAGGCGATCAACTCGATTTTGAATTTTCAATGCGATTGAGTATAGGTACAACCCAGGCAGCACACAAGTCATATAACTGGCCAACAATTTAACCTTATGCAGGGTTAAGCTTTATTATATATGTATAGAAGCTGTGTGTATTGCCAAGTTCTGTATTAAAGTTGTTTTTTGTTATGATAATGCTATTAGCTGAGTTAGTTCTGTAATTTGCCGATTTTATTTCTTAAAGCTGAATAGTCATCATAAATAGACCTGTTACTCAAGAGTTTGTGTAACCTTTTGTATAACACTGGTATAAGATTTTATTATCCAGCAGAGTACTGAATAATTGAGGTTCTGTTCTCTTTTAGCTGTATTACACACCACATCTTGACAGTTACACAGCTGCTGTATAAAGTAGGGTGTGGTTCCTTTTATGAAGCATATAGTTAGTTAACAGAATTTAAGGTAGCTGTTATAACTACTTTATGGCGCTTTAAGTACGAAATTACTGTCATGTGCAGCTAACTGGGGTAAAAGCAAAAGTAACAGATTCTTATGCAGAAGTTGGCTGCGTATTCACGAAAAGTAGACATTTTTTAAGCTAGCAGAACTATTTTGCAATATTTGTCAGCATTTATGCGGCTAGTAGTTTGACATTTCGATTTCGTGTGCGCGCTTATACTTAATATTAAAGTGTGTTGTGTAAATGCCGCCTATAAAAAAAATGCTAAAATCATCTCCAATTCATGGAAAAATAGAAAAAGAACAGGAGGCATACGAAGAAAGTGCTTGCGCGAGTATGAAAACATAAAAAAATCTATTTGTGCTAATCCACAAACGACTGAAGGAAGTTCTTCCAGTTCATCTGATCCAAGTACAAATCAAGTGCGACCACAATCCATAGAAACGGGTTCCGTAATAAATAATTATGAATCTACATTGTGTGAAGATTATGAATCAATTCAGAGGTCTGAAGATAGTGATGCGAGTTCCAATAATTTTGAAAAAAGTGAAACGGAATATGAAAAAAATTTAATATTTCGTAATAACTTAAAAAAATGGGCCATAAATAAAAACATTTCTCTAGAAGCCTTAAGGGAATTATTAGCTGTCGTCAATCACAGATTGCCAGGAGTTTTGCCAGTAGACCCGAGAACATTATTACAGACTAAGAGAAATGTCGTAATAAAAAAAATTGAAGGTGGAGAATACTGGCACAAAGGACTTATTGAACCTTTAAAAGATATAATAAATTTTGTATGGCTGGAAATCCCTGAATCTATACAATTAAATTTGAATTTTGATGGCTTACCTATTTTCAACAGTTCGAAAAAAGAATTTTGGCCAATTCTTTGCAATATCTGCGAAAAACCAGAAATAGAGCCTCTTGTAGTTGGAATTTATTATGGATCAGGAAAACCAAAGAACCTTAGTCAGTATTTAGAAGATTTTGTCGCAGAAACTCAAAGTCTTCTTGAAAATGGAATTTCTATGGTTAGAGAAGGCAAAGAAAATATTATAGTCAATGTAAGAATAAGGTGCTTCATCTGTGACTCTCCGGCTAGAGCATTTATAAAAGGTAAATGATGACTAAACTTGTTACCTACATTACAGATGTCATGCAAAAACTTTTTAGGGTTTTGGTAGCGGTAGGGTAGGGGTAGGGTAGGGGTGGGTTAGGGATTAGGATAGGGGTAGGGTACACTTTTTTGGCGGTAGGTGGGGAAATTGTTAACACCTACAAAATATAAGTCCCGAGTATTTATTTAATTTAAATATATCTTAAAGTACTTCTATATTGCAAGTGATCAATTGTCAATGAGAAGCAACTGACCTGTGCCTGCTGACATTCTTTTCTCTTACCAATTCTCTTCACTTCAATATATCAGTTTCACACCAAGTGGAGTAATATAACACTGCACTATGGACACCTTTACTGAACTGAACAAGAAACTGGAGTCCCTCTCTGAGGTATTTCACTCCCGTATGCAACACTTTGAGCAAAAAGAGTCCAATAAGAATGCTGCTGCCTCCACGTCGGCCAGTCATAAGGTGAGCGAAGACTACTTGGCCTTCAAGGAGTACGTGGTGGCAACACTGTCAGCTCTCAAACTGCAGATAGAGCTGCTTGCAATGACTCAAGATCGACAAGAGACCCATGCCCGTAGAAAGGTGCTCCTGCTCCATGGTTTGCAAGAAGAGCTTGATGAGGATGTTCGCACTAAGGTTCTTGAAATTATGAGCAAGCAAATGGAATTGCCTATCACTGATGTAACTGTTCTGGAAGCCTGCCATCGTTTAGGACCTAAAAAGGGTGGAGATAATAACCGCAGTCGGCCTGTGCTTTTGCGCTTCGCAGCACGTAGTGTACGTGAGCAGGTTTGGAATGCGAAGACTTCTTTGAAGGGTTCGTCGCTATCAGTCTCAGAGTTCCTGACCCTGCCTAGACAGGAGGTCTACACTGCCAGTAGAAAACACTTCGGAATGACTCGGTGTTGGTCAAGGGATGGAGTGGTGGTGGTGTTATGTCCCGACAAGAGCCGCAGGAAACTTATCTCCATGGCGGAGTTGCAGCCTCTCATTCAAAAGTTTCCTTTATCATCCGTCGCTGAGACGCAGAAGAAGTATAAACCCGCCCCTAAAGAAAAGCCCGCTCCAAGAACAAGAAAAGCGGCTGCCGCCGCAGCGAAATCTTAAACTGTGGCTTGTTGTTGTTTTTTTTTGGATGGACTCACTGCAGCGGTACTCGTAATTTATTTTTATTTGTTTTTTTTCTCCTACTTGGTTATGTTCGCAGTTGACAGCTACAAAAAATGTTGCACGCACATCTGACATTTAGCACAGAACATTTCATAAGTTGCGTTCGTAAACCAATATTTTTTTAAGGCCATAGAGGTATTAAGGCTCTCGGAATAAATTATTGGTTTTTTTTTTTTTTTGTTTGTGTGTCAGCTGCATATCCTAACTTTTGCCCTTTAAAATGGAACTGATGTTAATTTGTCTACCATGTATAAAATGATGTCAGCCGGCCAGCCGTTGGTTAGATAGGTACTTGTTTTCTTTATAAGCCTGTGTTTGTAAAGAGGGCAGTTGTTTTTTGTTGATTAAGTTGTTTATTTGTCTTTATAATTTTACTATATATACCTAGTTACATACCTATATATTATTACCTATATATTATACCCCTATATTTTATTATATCATAAACATACAATGTCTGATAATATTCCTCTTGGTCACGACTTTTTCTCATGCTCTTCTTCCGATGGCTTTGAAAGCGCAGTCAGTGATGATGACTCTGTCCTGATCGATGACAGCCCGCTCCACTCTAGGCTTAAGTCTGTGTTCTCAACTAAATCCCCCAACCTCAATTTAGTACACATCAATGCTCAGAGCATTCATGCTCATTACACGGATTTCCTTACTGCGTTTAGCAATCAGGAGATAGATGGAATTCTTGTGTCAGAAACTTGGCTCTCTCCCTCGCTTCCCTCCACACTCTATCCACTTCATGGTTTCAGAGTATACCGCAACGATAGAACTGGTACGTCTGGTGGTGGGGTATGTCTCTATCTTCGCAGCAACATTCCCTGTGAGGTTGTTAGTCAGAGTGACAGCCCCGTACCTTATAAAAGCTCTTTCGAATACATTTTCTTTAAAATTACGTTGCATCACAACAAAATTCTTCTTGGCGTCAGCTACAGCCCCTCTTGCAATGTTAACTTTTTCCCTACTTTTGAATCCGAATTAAATAACCTCAGGCCAGATTACGACCACATTATTATAATGGGAGACTTTAATACGAATCTGTTAGCTGGTGACTCTCGGAGTAAGGCCTTTCAATCTCTTTTATTTTCCCTCGATCTTCACATTCTTCCTCTCTCGGCTACGCACCATCCTCCCAATAGTTCTCCTACTTTGTTAGATTTTATCATTGTCTCCAAGCCCCAGGCCGTCTGTTCTCATGGGCAACTCACAGCTCCTTTCTCGTACCATGATCTAGTTTACCTTGCCTACAAATGTCGTCCCCCTAAGCGACGGAGCAAAGTCATCCTGCAGCGAAACTTTAAGGATATGGACGTTGATCGCCTTAAGCAGGACCTAAAGGAACTGGACTGGTCTATTATTTTTGATTCTGAGACTGTTGATGAGAAGGTTGAGCTTTTTGTGGTTTCTCTTACTAACATATATGACATTCACGCTCCCTTCAGACAGATCAGAGTTAAACATTTTCCGGCTCCATGGCTTACTGCGCAGATTAGGAACCTTATGGCTAGGCGCGATCGGGCTAAGCTGAAACTCAAAAAGTATCGTACTTCTGACAACATGGTTTTGTACAAAACTCTTCGGAACCGCTGCAACAAACTTTGTAGAGATGCAAAGCGGCGGCATATTCATTCGTCCATTGATCAACTCTCTCCCCCGCAGGTGTGGAAGTTTCTGCGATCGCTGGGTGTTGGGAAGTGTCCTGAACCTCTACAAAATACTCTCGACCTCAATGACTTGAACACTCACTTTTCCACTCCGCCAATCTTACTTGACTTCTTGACCAAGTCTTCCTCTCTCAACAAATTGGCACAAAAGGAACTTCCCGACTGTGACTCCTTTGTGTTCCACAACATCACTGAGGGTTGTGTTAAAAAAAGGATATTGTCCATTACTACAAAAGCTGTGGGTAGCGATGGTCTCAGCCGTGACATGCTTCTCCCAATTATTGATGAATTAGTACCGGTGATCACGCACATCTGTAACTTTTCTCTCAGCACCAATGTCTTTCCCTCTGCCTGGAAAAAGGCACAGGTTATACCCCTACCCAAAATCTCCAACCCCACATCTTTTTCTCAATTCCGTCCCATCTCGATCCTACCTATCCTTTCTAAAATTATTGAACATGAGGTGCAAACTCAATTATATTCCTTTCTTTTTAAAAACAATCTCCTTAGTCCATTTCAATCAGGTTTCCGGCCCTTTCACAGTACAGTCAGCGCTCTTCTTAAGGTCACCGACGACATCCGACTTGCTATGGACAAAAAAAAACTTACGTTAGCAGTCTTACTTGACTTTAGCAGTGCGTTTAACTCCGTTGACTTCGACATTCTTCTCGGCATCCTCCGATCTTGTAACATCTCCGCATCTGCGGTTGAGTGGTTCGCTTCATACCTCGGTGGACGTGTGCAGAGTGTGTGTATCGATGAAGCGTCGTCGACCTGGTGTGAGTTAAAAGCGGGTGTTCCTCAAGGAGGAGTGCTTTCTCCTCTACTTTTCTCCATTTTTATAAATGAGATCACCCGTGCGCTTTCATCGAACTACCACCTCTATGCCGACGACCTTCAGATATACACACACTTTGATGCTGGCTCCGTCCCAAACGATCAGTCTGCTAGGCTCACAAATGCAGCTGCAGCATTTGCCTCCATTAATGGAGACCTGCTGGCTATTCGAGGATGGGCACGTGAATTTGGTCTGCTCGTGAATCCCTTGAAATCGCAGGCTATTATTTTTGGGAGCAGACCTCTGAGAGATAGCCTGTCTCTTGAACACCTTCCGCCCATCTGTTACGACAATGTCCCCATTGCTTTTTCTGATAGGGTTAAGAACCTTGGCCTTATCATGGACTGCAACTTGTCGTGGCATGCTCATGTGAACGACGTCAGTAGGCGAATGCATTTTTCTTTTCAGTCACTCAGAAGACTTCAAAATTTTCTGCCATTCAAAACTAAGGTTCTCTTGGCACAGACACTGCTGTTGCCGCTCCTGGACTATGCTGACGTCTGCTTTATGGATGCGACTGAGGCTCTTGTAAATAAGCTTGAGCGCCTCCAAAATCTCGCGATCAGATTTATATTCGGATTAAAAAAATATGATCATGTATCCGAATTCAGACGGCAGCTAAAGTGGCTCCCTATACGCATGCGGCGCAATGTTCACATGCTTTCCCTCTTATATAATTTGCTGAGAAATCCCAGTGCCCCACAGTACTTGCGGGAAAGATTCTCGCTGCTGCCTCCACGTGCCAGGCCACAGAGGACTTGTGATGTTAGGACCTTACAAGTTCCTTCCTGCAACTCACAGTTTTACTTTAAATCATTTTCTGTGCGTGCTGCTCGTATGTGGAACGGTCTACCTAAATCTATCAGGGAGAGTCCATCTGTTGCTGTCTTCAAGGCCAAACTGAAAGAGCACTTCCTTTTTTCACTATCGCAATAGGTTTATTTAGTTTATTTATTTAGTTTGTTTATTTACTTAGGTATTTATTTATTTATTTATTTACGTATTCTAGTTATTTATCATCTTATAAGTAAGTTTATGTAACTTTTTAATTCTATAGCCATATATATATATATATATATATATATATATATATATATATATATATATATATATATATATATAATAAATAAATATATATTACATATGTATGATTGTACTGGGTTGTAATATAGTACGTAATAATTATTGTACACTTTCCTCACTTGTTTATAATGTTCGTATCACCACATCAAGGGTTGGCTGGAAGAGATTTCTGCTGAAATAAGCTCGCCATGTACACCTTTTAATTCTGTAAATGTTTTGTTTTATTCGTGTAATTTTATGTGTGCAATAAAGTATAAAGTATAAAGTAGGGTAGGTTACACGACATTCATTGACTGGGGGTACGAAGTTCGCCGGGTCAGCTAGTTAATTAATATATAAAAGAGGTCTTGCAGATCCTTACTACAATAACATACAATCCTTTATTGAAAATATTTTACATTTTCAGGTGTTTGCAACTTCAACTCTAGGCATGGATGTTTAAAATGTACGACTGTAGGAGAATACTCGCATCAGTATCATACTGTCGTTTTTCCAAACTCAAGATGTCCTAAAAGAACAAATGAAGAATTCAGAAATAAGAAATATAGAGATCATCTAAAATCTGATACACCCCTTTTAAAATTACCCATAGATATGATCGAAGATTTTCCTATTTCCGATTCATGAAATTCGGAACACTGGCAAAGGAAGTCTTTGGTAAAAATTGAATCTAAAAGTCTATAAGCACAGTTAGAGCCTGATCCTGGTGCCACAGAACATAATATTGCATACTTTTCTAAGTATGTTTTAAGTATTTTAGGGCATGATAGTTCTTTGTCGAGTTTCTCCAAGCTTTCGATGTTATCGACAACTTCCATACACATCCTTTTAGTTTCTGCTCCTTTGGCTTGTGCTAAAGTTGTTACTGTAATATTTTCTGTGCTTTGTTCTTGTATTTCTTGTAACTGAACCGACATTTCCCCAAGCTTTTTCATTATTTTATTTTGGTTGTCCAAGATTGCAGTTTGTATCTCGTATAAATTATTAATTTGGGTTGTCATATTTTGATCATTTGTATAATAATGTACTTCTTGAGGTGTATTTTCTTGCTCTCCGGTGGATACTGTATAAACTGTTTCATCGATAATATAGGAGGGCTGCTGGTTGGTTAGAATTGACGTTTCTGGAAATATTTGTATGGTTGGATCTGCTTGTGTGAATGGACTTGCTTGTATGGTTGGACCTGCTTGTGTGAATGGACGTGCTTGTATGGTTTAACTTGCTGGTATGGTTGGACCTGCTTGTGTGATTGGACCTGCTTGTATGGTTTGACTTGCTGGTATGGTTGGACCTGCTTGTATGGTTTGACTTGCTGGTATGGTTGGACCTGCTTGTGTGATTGGACCTGCTTGTATAGCTTGACTTGTTGGTATGGTTGGACCTGCTTGTGTGGTTAGACTTTCTTGAATGATTTGACTCGCGTGAATGGTTGAAGTTGGTTGTTTCATTCTTTTCTTTGGGTTCCCAGACTTAATCTGCAACAATGCATAAAAACCTTTTCGAGTTATTCTAGAAAAATCAACTGTAAAGCTGTAAACACACGATAGTATCAAACTGATCAAACGCAGTGTCGTCCTTCCAAAAATGACAGTGTTTGGGGAATTTTACGGAACTGAAGCGAGCCACGGATTTTTCTTTCTTTCTTTCCGTTTGCCTTAGTTCGGCAGTTGCAGAGTTGCAGCGATGGCGTCTGCATGTGCAAATACAATAGAATTTCTAGAAAAATATCGCGAATGCGAATGTTTGAGGCTAATTAACACTAAATATTATAAAAATAAACATTACATTATAATTTATTTTTAAAAGTACGTAGCGGCGCGGCGCGCACTAGCAGAGGCCGCTTAGAACAAAGCGCCATTTTTGGCACGCACACATAGACGCTACATTTACAGGCAATCTGGGACAGTCTCGGACAGAGCTAGGTCGCGAGCATCGCAAGTGCTCGTGTGTTCATCACGACATTCACGCGGCACATAATTACCTACCTTTTAGCAAAAAGAATAAGATATATTATTACAGTTACAATGTATTTGGTTGTTTAAATACAACAAAATTATTACATACATATTACATACCTATTCAACTTATCGTTCGCTGATAAAACGCCAGTATTTAGGTACTACGGGTTAGGTTTAGGTAGGCATATTCTTTGTTGGCGCTCGCCGCCCGCGCCGCCGCCGCGCGCCGCGCGGGTATGCGTACCTACCTACCAACCTATTCTATTTATGTATTACGCTGGTAATTTTTTTATCTAGACGCACGACATGTATGTATGTTTGTAAACTAATACTACCTATCTCCTTTTCAAAATTCAAAATCAATACGGAAGCAAGCACCCTAGTGAGTCAGCAAGTATAGGTATGTATTTTCAAGAATTGCAGGAGCGGACATTCTGTAACTTCTTTATTTTGTGGTCGCGTGTCGCATCGATCGAGAAATAAAGAGAAAGTCACTGTGTGGGGAAATCGCTCTGTCGTCATCCATTTGGAAGGACATCAGAAGACTGATCAGTTAAAACTGCCCGTGTGTGGCGAGCATTAATTATTTAAAAACAAATAATTCAGATAATTGCTTATAACCAGTTACAACCTCAATTTTCTTAGTTTGTCGTTCATATTTTTACTTGAACTACCAAAATGATGCACAAAACGACAATGGATATGGACATAGAGATTTAAATAAATAGGTAGGTAGGTATTAATTTACCATTATTCGTTGAGCTGCAGCATTCAAATTTAGAACTTTTTGAGGAGGAGTAGTACGTTTGTAGGATCGTTCACCGTCATCGGTATCGTCCGTGTCTGTTTTGTCTAACATTTTTGCTAATTCATCCTCTGCTTCTTCGTATGTACTATAGTTTCTTCTTTTCACTACACAATTATAGGTCAACCAATCTGTCTGGGGCTGCAGGGTATCATTTTTTGCGAGTATATCACCGTACATCTTAGGCCAACGCAATATTCCTTTGACTTCCCATGTTTCGGGCACAGTACATAGTTCTACCTTGCCTTTTCGACGAGTCGACACAATTTTAAACGGCATGTTCCCTGAAAAATATCAATAACTTAATTAGTACGTACTTACCTTAAGTAGGCACATCTGGCCACTTGAAATAACCTAAATGTTTTTTGCAAGGCACAACTTACATCTATCTACTACTACTCAAACTACCTATCCTATGTCTGCCACTTATCAAATTTTTAACCCGATGTCTCTTCTTTCTGACTTATTAATGCGACAACTATCTGCTATACTCCACAAACAGCCGTACGCATGCACTCTGATGGCAGACTGACTGACTATACTATGTTTTACGGCGGAGCGAGTGGGGAGGCGGGGGGGTTAATACAGATGCCGCGCGCCCGCCGACCGAACCGAGGAGAGTACCTAAACACTACAGAGGTGTAGTAAGTAGTTAAACCTACTATACTTACTTATTTATTCTGTACTACATTAATTATTACGTTAGTTGTAATTTTTAGTGTCGTAACACTTTTTTTATATTGAATAAGTATTAACTAATAATAAATCTGAATATGATTAGAGCTAAAAAAAACAAATAACAATAGGTCTATACTGTGGGTTTTCATTTATTTTATGACTGAATCCTAATTGTTTGATTTATATTACGAGTGTGCATGATTATAGAACAGTTATCGAAAATATGTTGTGGGCAGACCAGTTTTAACCAGAGAACATCTGAATAAGTGGACACATAAGGTCTGTTATGCAGACATTAGACGAGGAGCCGCTGTGCAAGCAGACTTTATTCAGAATGAGCGTCGCCATAATGAATAACATAACCTATTAAATGATGAAAAATTTTATACTCGAAAACTCAATTATGATAACGAAATCGGTATAATATTCTTGTAAAAAGTATTACAAGGTTACTTTTGAACCCTCAAATGGTATAAGAACATAAAAAATATTTCACTCGTAAAAACAAACCAACGACGAAATGTTGTTTATTTCTCAAAAACCTGGCTTATCAGGTAGCGCGTAAAAATTTTGCACGAAATGTATATATGAATACACGGTAAAGTTGCATGCGCACCTACAATTTATTATTTCAAGCACAAATAAGCGTATAAAATTATTTACTTACCGCTATGACATACAATTTGGCCATTTTTTTTTCTGCTCACCAAACAACGCGTGCACTTTTAATTTATTTTTATGTTCGATTATGTCAACTTCAAATTTAATTTGAATAAATTCTTGATAAATGTTCTGAAATAAGCTTAAAGCTGTGTATCATCTGAATATCTGAGCTTTGAAGGACTAAGCATATAGTTCATTCATCATTCATTCATCTTCTGGATAACAGAGCTGTAATACTTGCATAAAAGAACAAAATGCTTTTATGCAGAAGATACTCAGCTTGTCGTACAGTTATTCAAAACTTATTCATGTGTTATATTGCTATTACTCAGCTATTAGCGGTATAATTTTGTGCCCAAATTGCTTGAGTAACGTCTGAGTAAGCGCCAAATCAGCTAATTACGGTAGTCTTATTCAGCAATTCGTTTCTGTGACTGCTATTATAAAAAACTTACTCAGAAGGTTTGTGCTGGCTGGGAAGAAACTGTTTTAAAGCAGCTTTGAGTGCTGCATTGACCTGTTTTGCGGACTTACAGGCTCCGTGGTTGTGACATCGTGATAAACATTAATTATGCAGTATAGAAAAAGCCAACGAGGAAACAACACTTACGTATTGACCAAATTAGGCTTTAATTTTTTAGAGTGTGTACTAAATCAGGGCCAAACCTTTATATTTGATTAATTAATCAACCCATATTCGTCCACTACTGGGCATAGGTCTTCTTCAAAGCATGCTAATTCTTTGCTAGGCCATGCCCATCTTGCTACCAGCAGTTTGCCTCACACCGTCGGTCCAGCGAAGTGGTGGACAGTGTACGCTGCGTTTGCCAGTTTGTAGTCCCAATTCGGGAAAGTGGAGGCCGCGGAATTGGTCTCCATAATATGAACTAAGTAAACGACGACTCTAAATAGTAAACCAAGAATCCATTCTGTTTTTCTCTGGCCACAATACCACATAAATAGCTAAATTGCTGTCAGGGTATTTTTCTAACTATTGAATGTACTCTTGGTGGGGCAAAATCCCTACTCGTTGGCTAAGCTACGACCTTACCTAAACAACATACATTTGTGTTAAATGCAAAATAGATGGGCATATACTACCAAGCACGGAGCTCTGTCAGATCCAGGAAGACACTACTATTTTAACAAAAGAAAAAGATATCCTTAGTGAATGTTTACTAACCATTGAACGTACCCTTGGTGGTGCGGAAGCCCTGGTTGATGGCCTTGGTGGTCCGCACGGCGGCTCGATAGATGCGCCAGTAGAAGAACAGCATCACCAGCATCGGCAGGTAGAAAGAGCCCAGCGCCGAGTAGACCACGTAGCCGGCGTCGTTGGTCAGCTCGCAGGTCCAGGGGCAGGGCGGCGGGGGCGGGGATATGGCCGCTTCTTCCTCTGTCTGGCGACGTAAGAGGAAATAATAATAATACACCTAGCTGTATTACAGTAGGGATTCGTTGAGGAATTTCCTTAGAAACTAACATCTTAACAGTTGCAAGTCTATCGACTTGATGAAAATTAAAATATTATGTGTATTAGAAACAAACATCAGAAATTTCGATAATATTGGCCATCATAGTGTTAATACTGGGAATAAACATAAATTGTAATTTCCACGATTAGACCTGCAAACGTTAATAGACCCTTTTTGGGCCACTGTATACGGTTGTACAATATAATATTGGAGTTACCACCAACGCGGTTAAAAAATGTGCAAAAAAAGCCTATTATAACATTAAGGATTATGTAAAAGACAAATATAATATATGGTATTGAAATAGTGTTAACGGGGATGATTGTGTCTATTGTAGTGTAACTTTAAGCCGAAAACTCTGTTAATTAAGTTAAAACGTTTTTTGAAAAAATAAAAGTGGAGATTCTTTGTTAGCTTCCTCTCCACATAATAATCTATTAATTTTGAAACTAATAGAATAGAATAGAATAGAATAGAATAGAATAGAATAGAATAGAATAGAATAGAATAGAATAGAATAGAATAGAATAGAATAGAATAGAATAGAATAGAATAGAATAGAATAGAATAGAATAGAATAGAATAGAATAGAATAGAATAGAATAGAATAGAATAGAATAGAATAGAATAGAATAGAATAGAATAGAATAGAATAGAATAGAATAGAATAGAATAGAATAGAATAGAATAGAATAGAATAGAATAGAATAGAATAGAATAGAATAGAATAGAATAGAATAGAATAGAATAGAATAGAATAGAATAGAATAGAATAGAATAGAATAGAATAGAATAGAATAGAATAGAATAGAATAGAATAGAATAGAATAGAATAGAATAGAATAGAATAGAATAGAATAGAATAGAATAGAATAGAATAGAATAGAATAGAATAGAATAGAATAGAATAGAATAGAATAGAATAGAATAGAATAGAATAGAATAGAATAGAATAGAATAGAATAGAATAGAATAGAATAGAATAGAATAGAATAGAATAGAATAGAATAGAATAGAATAGAATAGAATAGAATAGAATAGAATAGAATAGAATAGAATAGAATAGAATAGAATAGAATAGAATAGAATAGAATAGAATAGAATAGAATAGAATAGAATAGAATAGAATAGAATAGAATAGAATAGAATAGAATAGAATAGAATAGAATAGAATAGAATAGAATAGAATAGAATAGAATAGAATAGAATAGAATAGAATAGAATAGAATAGAATAGAATAGAATAGAATAGAATAGAATAGAATAGAATAGAATAGAATAGAATAGAATAGAATAGAATAGAATAGAATAGAATAGAATAGAATAGAATAGAATAGAATAGAATAGAATAGAATAGAATAGAATAGAATAGAATAGAATAGAATAGAATAGAATAGAATAGAATAGAATAGAATAGAATAGAATAGAATAGAATAGAATAGAATAGAATAGAATAGAATAGAATAGAATAGAATAGAATAGAATAGAATAGAATAGAATAGAATAGAATAGAATAGAATAGAATAGAATAGAATAGAATAGAATAGAATAGAATAGAATAGAATAGAATAGAATAGAATAGAATAGAATAGAATAGAATAGAATAGAATAGAATAGAATAGAATAGAATAGAATAGAATAGAATAGAATAGAATAGAATAGAATAGAATAGAAAACGTTTATTTGGGACCAACACAATCAATCTAAAAAACAGTTATGGTTTAGCGTGTGAATTACATTATACATAATTTCGCTTACTTAGTACCTTAAAATAGAATAAAATAGCTTTGACGTTCATTGAGTAAACATTTTGTTTTTATCGTTTATGTCGAAATGAAAGTTTTGCACTTATTTTTATGTTTATTGGGAAAATACAAGAAATTAGAAACACAAGCGTTTTAATAGTCAGTGGTCGTACGTACGTCATGCCAATACTTTTGAGGGTTCCGTAGTCCGACAAGGAACCCTTATAGTTTCGCCATGTCCGTCTGTCTGTCTGTCTGTCTGTCCATCCGCGGCCTAGCGCAAAGACCGGTGGTAAGAAAGCTGTAATGTGGTATGTGTATACATATTTATCACGCTGACAAAGTAAAATAATAAAATGTTGCATCGTTGGATTGGTCGTTGAAAAATATTGTGGGTGTAGAAAGACTACTTTTTGATTTAGGGTTCCGTTTGCGAAATATTAAACTTTAAAGTAGAGGACGCCCTCTCTCTCCTGGCTAAACGGTTGATTGTAGAAACGTGAAAAAATTCAGGGTAAAAATACAAAGGAAAAATATAACGGCTAAATAGGCTTTACTAGTTAACGAGTAATAGGCAATAAACTTATAAAAGTAAAATTTCGTACAAAATCCATTGAAATGACGAAGTTGTTAGTTCTGTAAAGCAGATAAAAAAAAAACGTAATGCGATAAATAAATGAAATGAAATGAAATGAAACCTCTTTCTACGGAACCCTACATTACGCGTGGCCCGACACGTACTTGGGCGGTTTTTTTTCCATTCAGTCACTCATTCGTTCCTACTATTCGTTCGATAATTCACGTACCTTTTGACTCCCAGTCAAAACGTTCCTTTCATCCATCCCACATTTAAACAAAATGTTAGAATCTGAGTTAGTAAAGCTTAGATTCTTCGGAGTCTTCAGCTCGTATTCATACCACGTTGGTGTGTACGATATGCACGGTGATTCAGAAAAGTATGGTGAAATTTTAGGAGGTTATTGTACTCATAAAAACAAACAACTTTTATTATGAGAGAAACAACTGTGCAACAAAAATGTAAAGATTGACCTGCTGTCGACGTACAGACTCACCTGCTTGTCCTTCCAGCCGACGAGCGGCGGGAAACAGATGACGAAGGACAGAACCCAGAGGCCGGCGATGAGCGCCTTGGCGCGCCGCCGGCTCATGATGCTCGGGTAGGAGACCGGCCGCGTCACCGCCACGTAGCGGTCCAGCGAGATGGCGCACAGGTTCAGGATGGACGCCGTGCACATCCACACGTCCACCGCCAGCCACACCGAGCACCACACGTCGCCGAAGATCCACACCTAAGGACGAGGGTAGGGGTTGTTAGTTGTCCTAAGTCCTGGCCTTGAAAATAACAATGGTTTTTTATTGTTATTTTCAAGGTTATTTTTAGGAGGTTATATGACTGTATTCAGTGATAGGTTTTTTTATTAGTACACTGTTCGCGCTTAGCTACCAAAACAGATTTCATTTTCGAACAGGTTTCGATTACCACTGGATTAACATCGAATTGTAGTTTACTACGATAATTCGATGTACATAGTACATATTGCAAAGATGATTAACCCACAGACTAAAAAGTAGGAAGACTGATATTTATAATTATGTACTGATAGAATTTTACGTTATGATCTTTTGAGTTTACTGTTTTCAATAAAGAATCCTTATCATCATCATCATCAGCCATTTGACGCCCACTGTAGGACATAGGCCTCCCTCATGGTTTTCCACGCTTCCCGGTGTTGTGGCGCCCGCATCCAGCGACTCTCCGCGACGCAAAGCTCACGCAGCGTCGGTCGCCCCGTCCGCAGTCGCCAGCTCATCATCATCGTTATCACCAGCCCCTTGACACCCACTGCAGGACACAGGCCTCCCTTATATTTTTCATAACCATGAACCATTGGCGATTGCAGTAGGCTGTTGGAATCTCAGGAAGACGCTGCTGTATAATTTATTTCCTTAGTCGCCTTCTACGACATCCACGGAAGGTGACGCTAGTCTTAATCGCCAGCTCAGAACTAAATAATATATAGGTACCTATATAAAAGTCGGCTGCGCAATGTAGATAGATAGATAGAGAACACTTTATTGTACATAAAAATGGAAATTACACAGATGTATATAGAATTGTCATAATAAACTGTCACTCCCGTACTTTTCAGCGCAATCATGTTGGCTTGTTAGGTATTCATACTAGGGTTTCTAATTACTTACTACGAATGGGTATATCATCAACGACATTACAGCCAGGCCTCATTACAATTGCAAACGGCTCCAAATACCGAGCTAAGCCTTCGTGCAGTGCCTGCTTCAATAATGTATGGGGACCAGCTACCTCTATTCGCACAGACAAGTTTTGTGGTCGGGAGGAACAGAAAGTTAGCGAAATTCTGCATTTTTGTATTATACAGGGGGGGATTTTGTAATGCCACCGGAAGGGACAGTACCCTTAATACTGTAGATAGAAAATAGTACTCAAAGAAAACATTCATATTTATGAAAAGAAAGAAGACGACATTCAAAGATTATCAAAAATTCGCTTGCCACACTCGGGAATCGAGCCGACTAAAATCTGTAAAAATTACACCCCGTGCTTTTATTGCATCGATCGTTCGGGACAATTATAAGGATCAAATCTGTCTAACAAACTTGGTAAATTAAAGGAAAGGAAAACTGTGAAATCTTAAATTATTTTAATTATTTACATAAAATGGTAAACTAATTACTTGCTCGAATTGTGCTTCATTGTCTTGGATACAAAAATCTATTCTTGTAATGAATCGTTCGACTCCCGGGTGTGGCAGGCGAATTTTCGAAAATCTTTGAATGCAGTTTTCTTTCTTCTCAAAAATAAAGGAACCTTTTCTTTGAGTACTATGTTCTATCTACAGTATTATGAGTACTTTCCCTTCAGGTGCCATTACAAAATTCCACCCTGTATATGTTCCAGAAGGAAAGAGAGAGTACGCGCCTTATCACCATTAGGATGTGTGTGAATATCTCTTTCGTTCATAAGGTCTCTTAAAGGGAAATACTAATTTAGGAGATGGAAATCGCTCTAAATTTTTAAATCACTATTACTAAGTCTTAATAGTGCATGTTTTTTTTGGTCAAATAAACACTTTTTTTGGTTTTCACTTTTAAGGTGTTCCTTCTGTGTCCTTCTGTCTAGCGACACCTGCCCGGCGCCCGGCGGCCGCGCACAGCCCACACTTGTGTTTTTAATGCGATTTAACTCGAAGAATTACGTTAAACACGACGAGCCAACTTCGCCGAGTGCAATGAAAGGTCCCGGCGCGGCTCGTGCGGTTGTGAGGGGGCGAGGTGCGGCTCGTTTCGAAAATGCGAAAATGTGACCTTTTAGTGAAACCTGTATAACTATTAGTAGGTAGTATGTTGTGAAGTTTTTAAGCGAGGAGGAGGTTTTCAATTCGGCCATGTATATTTTTTATGTACGTTCAGCGATAATTCTTTACCACGTTTTCCGATAAGTACATCAATACTGTTTTTGTTAAACAGGATGTACGTCAAGGTTGGTTCAGTTGTGTACAATAATGTGTTCAATCATGTGTTCAGTCAAATTAGTATGGAAATTGACAGTTAGACGATTGGAATCGCTCAGGATTTGGTACGCATAATTAGGCCCCAGGATGCTACTGGGACTGGCGCGCTCCTGCAGTGTCTCTACTATGTTTGCGGAGGCGCGCACCGATAAGGATAACGTCCGCATCCTCAATCGAGTCCGTGGCAGCGACAGTTCCAACCTGAGCACAAAAGCGGACAGTTTTGAATGGCATGTATTTAACGCGGCGACAAATTGATACCATTCCGGATCTTAAAAAAACTGAAAATGGATCGTAAATAAACTACTTTGGCGACTAATTTGAGGTAGCATCTTAACTAGAAAGCGGCGGCTTTTTAATGAGTTTTGAGGTTTTATTTAAATTTTATCTGGCAGTGATTTTCTTTTGTGGCAATTGAATTTCTTCTAAGGCGACAAATTATTGGCGGATAAAAAAGTTAAAATAGGCTTTCATAAATTCTAAAATGGGGTTGTCTATAAACTATAAATACAAACAAGATCTTAAAAAAATACTTTTGGCTACATTTTCATAATGTAGGCCCCATGACTTTTCCATGCACCAACCTGATTTAAGTTTGTCTCAAAACTAAGTTTTTTAGTGAAATATTTTTTTTCGCTTTTATATAAAAAAAAAAGAACTAACACCCGAAGTTTGTAAGAACTTCGAACCTGTTTTTGCTTATGTGTACTGACCTAACAACCAACCCAAAATTTAGATTGCCAGGAGTTGCCAGTGAAGAATGTTTGATATCCCCTCGGGATAATTAGTCGCCACATTAGGTTTTATAATACCTTAACCAGTTTTACACTGATCCCGCTTGATATATTTGACACCTTACAGTAGCCGCCGTTTTTTAGTTTTTTTGATCCTAGCCTTTTGTTGCTTGTATAGTTTAATAGTTGCTAAGATATTTAATCACTGAAAAGTTAGTTTTTTTGTGACTTAATAGAAAGTCGCCTAAAAAGGATTTCAGTTGCCGTGTTAAATATTTGCCGTTTTGAATGTCCTATACAGGAAATATTGGCCAATAAAGGGTAGAAAAGGAAATAAATAAATATGTAAAAATACTATGCTACAATACGATTTTTTAAAGTCTTACTATAATGCAATGAATTAAGTCAGATTTAATTTATTCGATGTGATTATGTTTTGTTTTCATTTAGTGATCGAATTTTAATCATGATGATGTATCGTTTATTATTTAAATTTCAATTGTTTAAATGTAAATAAAATATAATACTTAGCAATATACTAACATAGTTTTAAACAACTGTTACTAACACTAATGGACCTGAGTTGTCTATGTGTCTTTGGTTAATCACGTTTTTTTGAAATTACATTTAGATACGATGAAAAAAAAGGGAAAAAAAAGGGAAAAAAGTAATCGGACACTGAACTCATACCGGGGTCTTCTGGTTTCAGGACCGTCCGACTTCCCACCTGAGCTCTTATAACTTTGTAGCTCGTGGCGAAATTTACCTTCATATTCTAATGATATTGTAGCAGTTTTTCATCGCCTGAAACCACGGATAAAACAACATTTTCTAAAAATGAAACCTATCTAGATCGATTTATCGCCCCCGAACCCCGCTGCATTCTAAATTTCATGAAAATCGTTGGAGCAGTTTCCGAGATTCAGATGAAATAAAACACGAAAAATTATGCTTAGCCAAGTTTATTAAAGTAATATTTTAGTAATATATATATGTTGTTAATTTTTGTTCAGCTCATTAAACATTTGTTCATATATATACATGTATATAAATAAATATATCACTAAAATATTACTCTAATAAACTTGGCTAAGCATAATTTTTCGTGTTTTATTTCATAGAAACATCAAATTATTTAAACTACCGCATCAGTTAAATTACATTAAAGATAATTATATTCAAATGATCCCTCTTAACTGAAAGATTAAGATCCACTGAGCTGGATAGCTAGATAACTTTTTATCGAATACGCTGTCTAGAATGACAGAGAAAAAAAGAGCAATCCAATAACCGAACGAGGGTCGACTAAGTTCCCGGCAGCCGCCATCGTCATCCCCCGATCGAACAATATCAAGGCGCGCCGCGTGACATCTTGATTGCTGTTATAGGATCTAATTAAATCATAATCCCAGCTCTGTCATTCGAAACAGGACTCTGTAGCTAACTGTGTAAGGCGCAAACTGTTTCAGCTGAACATCACGCTATAGAAACGTCTGAAATGACGTCGGTATAATAGAAAGGCGCTTGGTAATTAATTCCGGACGCACTGCGTCGTGCGCGTCAAAGTAGCGGATCCATTTTTTATTTCGATGCTAAATGCCTTTGGTCGTGGGGCACACAACTAAAGGCATTAACTCGACACATGAGGTAATAGAGCTTTTTTTCACGTATAATTCCTGATCGATGCGTCGACGTGACACTTAAAGGGTGCAGTGAACTGGTGGCTTAGTTTAACAGAGATCTAACTCCACGGGGTATTACATAGAACCCGAGTCCAGATTTACGGATGAAAACCCCAACGATAAGATGGCTGAAGATGGCAACCATCAACTTGGCGTTGTAGGAGGAAGAGAAAAGCCACAAAGGCTTTATCTTGGACACTCATAACACTCACAACAGTGCCTGTCAGTACTACACAGAGGCGGAGAATACATTCTGGTACAGTTCTGGAGTAGACTAATCTTAGCGCAGCTGGACAACATGGTGAGGTACTGAGGAGCAGAAGGCAGCGGAAAACCACAGCTCTACATTCCCAAATTTATTCAATTAAAGGTCAAATCACTAAAATAACGTTGTTACGTGGAAAATGCTGCATCGAAATCTTTTAAGGGTCTAACTATCCAGCCGGTGCCTCACTTGAATTTGCGTATGAGGCAAATATTAACCAGCCATTGCCGGCTTTTCTGACAAATCTTTAATACTGATTTTGTTAAAATCGTTGAAAATCGTCGGCAAAAATGGGAACGCAAATAGTCAAATGATGCACCAGAATTAAATATAATTATGACGATGCTAAAGACACGGTATATTGTTATGAAAGTAATGATGATGATGTCCTCCACAACGATTCCGTACGGCGGCACCCTTACAAGGACTTATTTCAGACAGCATGCTTGATGCAAAACCAAAGAGCTCTTAAACACAAGTAATAGTGATGTCTCGAACATTACTTGACTGCTCGCTACGAAATAAGCATGTTACCTAATAAATGAATAGTAATAAGCTACGCCCATTGCACTGCACCAGCCTACTCTCGGAGAGAGAGAGAGAGAGAGAGATCCTGTAAGTATCCTCAGACATTTATCCCAGTAGGCAGGGTAGGCAGAGAGCAGGGGTTGCCACTTGCTATGATCCTGACAAACATCTTTCGATTCATCATTCATTGGCTCCGTGCACCCACGCCAATAACAACAATGTAAAATCTAAAACAATAAAAATATATATATTAGACACATGCTTCATCATCATCAGCCATTTCACGCCCACTGCAGGACACAGGCCTCCTTCGTGGTTTTCATAACCATGAGGGGTTTGCCATAATCGCCACGCTTGGCAGGCGGGTTGGCGATCGCAGTATGCACTTCGAATCTCAGGAAGACGCTGCTGCCCGTCTCCTGATAATTGATTTCCTTAGTCGCCTTCTACGACATCCACGGAAGGAAATGGAGTGACGCTATCCGGCGCCACATTGATGACAGACATATGCTTATTGGAAATTTAATTTATTTGAACAGAAGAAACAATTTTCAGGTTTTGCGTTATTTCAATAAAATGTATCAAGTCAGTGGCACCGCTGCCTCGCCGCACACTGCGGCTGAATGAGCCAATAGAGAACGAGTATCAAAGCAGAAGGTTAAGGGCGCCGTAAATCTCTCGCCCTGAGATGAATAACATTTCTTTTTATCGGACGAATTTATTAAGTACCCGGCTCGCGTGTACTGTGCAACTTTCTAAAGATGTTTCTTACAAAAAGGTGCCGCACGTACTATCATCATTAGGATGATGATGATGAGGATAGTACGTGTGCATAAAGTACCTACCACACGTATTATAATTTAATGGAACTAGTGAGAAGAAAATAGTTGCAGAGGTTCCATTCGCGAGTCCCATGGAACTACCGAGAAGAAAAGTTCTCACCTGTTCCATCATGGAACTAACCAATGGAACTAGTGGGAACATTCGAAAAAAATACGGGGACCGGTATTTTGAAAGCTTTCTGGAATAACAAAACCATGTTTCAAGACTTATTGCTTTTTCATGATATAAATTAATGAATTCCGAGCAGTTTATTACAACAGGGAAGAGAGCTTTATCTATAGATTCTTATTTCACGACGCTACTAAGATCTTTATTAATAAAATCCTCTTAATATTGCTCTTACCGTTATGACCTGAAACTTTTGCAAGCACTACATATTATAAGAGTAAGTACTTATATATCCATAATTACATTTATAATATAAAACTTTCAAAACTTTCAACAATTGTCAGAAATATTGATTGATGTCTCCCTTAATCTTGCGAAAACATAATATTGGTTAAAATGTACCTGCGGAGTATATCATGGGCCACATGTAGTGTAGTAAAAATGTATTATAAAAATGGGGGGGGGGGGGGGGGGGCTGTTCATAGTTCGACATGTAACATGCATGTATTTTGTTTTCTGGTGTGTACAATAAAGTGTTCTAATCTAATCTAATTACGGGTAGATTTATGATTGTAGTCATCGTGTGGTAGGAAATGTTTCTTGAATATAAATCTGGATTGATGGGCTTTATGCAGTAACACTAGAGACAGCAATGAAAAAAGATCATATCTTTTCTTGTACGTTGTTTTTGGAAAAAGTGTCAGTACTATCTCTCAACCACCTATTAAGACTCACGACCAACCTAGGACCACGGACTTGGGACTAATTAATTTAATTTAGTTAAGTTAATGCTGTCTAGTCCTACGTTTTATGCCTTAGGTTCACTGCCGTTGGTCCTAAAATCACTATTAAGATGATTGACAGATTGTACTGACACTTTTTAGAAAAACGATCTATAAAAAATGGCCAAGTGCATGTCGGGCCATGCGCAGTGTAGGGTTCCGTAAAAGTAAGGGGTTTTATCTGCTTTCATCATCATCAACCCATTATGTCCCCACCGAGGGGCACGGGTCTCTTCCCTGAGGAAGGTATAGGCCATACTCCACCACGGGGGCCAAGTCCGGATTGGTGGAGGCTTGTAGACTAGTAGCTCGTCTACTGTCAGAAGTTGTCAAGCCGCCCTAAGGCCTCTGATTTGGCTTAACGACTGCCATCTATCGACGGCAGCCGGCACCAACAGCTTAACGTGCCTTGCGAAGCACGGAACCGCTCGGAACCGTTCTGCTTTACAGAACTAACAACTTCATCAAGGTAATTTTGAGTGGAGTTTGTAGGAGTTTTCCTTTTATATAGTTTTCAAGTTGGTCGCCTATTACTCGTTAACGTGTAAAGCCTACTTAGCCGCGATAGTTTTCCTTTTATGTTCATTATATGTGCCACTATTCCGAATTTTTCACGTTTCTACAATCAACCGTTTAGCCAGGAGAGGAGGAGGCGGGACGCCCTACTCGGACAAAAATTTGCGCTTTCAAGCTTAATATTTCGCAAACGGAACCCTATATAAAAATATCTTCCTACACCTAGGTACAATATTTGTAAACGACTACCTAATTCAACGATACCTCACACTGTGGTGTAGGCAAGAAAAAAATGCATCCCTTAGTTAGGTACTATGAATTTTTTTTAAAGTTTTATTTTACCGTCAATGTCAAATTTCAGCTTTCTCGTACTAATAGTCTCTGAGTTAGGTCGCGGGCAGACAGACGGATGGACACGGCAAAACTATAAGGGTTCAGTGTCGACTAAAAAATCATCATCATCATCATCATCAGCCATTTGACGCCCACTGCAGGACATAGACTGGTTTTCCTAACCATGAGGGGTTTTGCCATAATCGCCACGTTCGGCAGGCGGATTGGCGATCGCAGTATGCGGTTGGAATCTGAGGAAAACGCTGCTGCCAGTCTCCTGGTAATGTATTTCCTTAGTCGCCTTCTACGACATCCACGGAAGCAAATGGAGTGACGCTATTCTTTATCCGGCGCCACACGGTTAAGAAATACACGACTATAAAATATATGATTATTATCCATTGCCGTCGCTAATGTTACTGCATAGAGCCCCTTAATCCAGATTTATATGCAAGAAACATTGCCTACCACACGATGTGTGCAATCATACTATACCCGTAATTAGGTGTTACATGCCGCACAATGAACAAACATAGCTGTAACAATATAACTTGATACAGCAGTAGTCCCCGGCCGCCGGCCGGCCCGCGGAGAGCCTAGGAGTAGGGTTGTCAGAAACGCGTTTCATCAAACTACAATTCTTAGTTTACTATGACAATTTGATGTATATTGCGCAGCCGATTAGCACAGTAGTCTTTCTACTTGTTAATTTGTAGGTACATCATATCGTCCTAGTAAACCATGAATTGTAGTTCTATGGAATAGGTCGCAGGCGTCAGGATTAGACCCAACGTCCCAACTCTATACTCAGAATTCAGACCGCAAATTGAAAAACTGAAGATTTTTATGTATTATTTAGGTAAGTAATGAATCTTAATAATGGTTCCCAATAGCCTTCCTTTGTTGTACGAATTAAATTATGCTGCACTAAAAATAATTAATCAACTAAATGTACTTCTTTAAATTTACGTGCGTCGTCATAAGCTTTGACTAAAATGACATGACATTTTGTTGATACCATATAATTATTCTACATAAAATTCTATATAGAATAAATATATGGATTTTTACCTTTACGTTTATTTCTATCTTTATTCTATATTAAATATTCTATATTTTCGTATACAGCGATAGGAAAACAAAAAAACTGGCCAAGTGCGAGTTGGGCTCGCGCACGAAGCGTTACATACCATTATCTATACCATATTAGACACAAAGATCGAGAAAAATGTATGTATTTATTTATTTTATTATTTTATTCTGTTTTTAGTATGTGTTGTTATAGCGGCAACAAAAATATAATTAGTGAACATTTCAACTGCCTAGTTATCACGGTTCATGAGATGGTGACAGACAGACAGACGATGATGATGAATATTAATTCAGACTGTTTGCCATCGCAAAGTCTTCCGTAACATGACCGAGTGTCGGGACTTTTCAATACGGCATCAGATCCGGTAACCCTACAGAGAGGAGAGCCTCTTGTACGTCAAGACAAGGCAAATGATCACCAATTTCCCTGCGGGACGTTCTTGGGCCCGGCATGTACCTAGGTACTTCGGCAAACCCCGCCACTAAACGACCTTGCTACTCACTTATACAAGTTTCATCCCGGGGGACCTTTAACGTTGCATGTTTTTAGGGTTCCGTACTCGAAGGGTGCCAAACGGAACCCTATTACTAATACTTCACTGTCCGTCGGTATGTCTGTCTGTCACCAGGCTGTACCTCATGAACCGTGATAGCTAGGCAGTTGAAATTTTCACTGATGATGTATTTAAAAATACTAAAAACAGAATAAAATAAATATTTAAGAGGGCTCCCATACAACAAACGTTGTCTAAAGACAGCGCTCGCCATCTAGCGGCCATCTATGTAACCTTCACAGCGCCGATGTCATGTCGTTAAATGTCGTTAATTGTTCTTGTTGCTTTCTGTAGATGGCGCTGTTCTCAAATTAGATCTTTGTCTAATATTGTATAGTTAATGGTACGGAACCCTTCGTGCGCGAGTCCGACTCGCACTTGGCCGGTTTTATTATTTTATGCTTAACCTTCTTAATCCTAACCTTGAAAATAACAATGGTTTTCAACTGTTGTTTCCAAGGTGTGGTGTTGAACGTAACAGGTGAACAGAATAGCATAAGCATAAGCAGCCTATATACGTCCCATTGTAGGGCACAGGCCTTCTCTCAGGGAGAGAGTATTATGGGCTTAATCACCACGCGTGCCCACCGCGGATTGGCGATTTCAAGCGCTGAGGTATATAAATAGCTCAGACACTCAGGTTTCCTCACGATGTTTTCCTTCACCGTTAGCGAGTGGTATTGCTACTATAACTTCATAAATGTACATTACTTAGAAAACAAAGTCATAGACCAGGTACATGCCCGCACTCGGAATCGAACCTGGGTCTCCCGCTTCCGAGTCCAATGTTCTGCCCACTAGGCTACAACAGAATAGCTATAAACTATAAATTGTTATTCCTAAAAGCTGTGTTTGCATTCTGTTGCTCCTTCATATTATATAAGATGTCCGTCTAAATCAGTTTAGCTATTTGATGAAGCGTGACCAATTTTATTTTTACGTATCGTAAAGATAAAAAGATGAAGATAAGAAAGTACTTATTTCCTCATCAAAATACAACTCAAAATAAAGTAGGACTTAAAACTAGGTTATGTATGATATTAGAATGATGAGGCAAAAGGCAGTGGCTCACCTGGTGCTGACCCGGGTCCTGACCGGGCAGAGCATTGTATTGTTTGTTTTCACGTATATGTGATAGTTGTAGCTTTTTGAAGTGGTTACTGTTCGGAAAAGATAAGATAATAATATTCTGTACACCAGAATACATGGCATAAGAACTAAGATAACAAACCCTAACTTTACTGCAATAAAGATCAAGTCGCGTGACATACTTCACTGTTCTTAAAACTTCGCTTCCCGCACGTTCGCTGGAATATAAATTATACTTCTGTGCTTTCGGGCCAATTTTTCAACAGTCTGATGAAACTTAACGGGAGAATAAATAAAATTCTATCACTGTCTAAATCATATGACGAGACAGTGATAACATCAGTTTTATTCTTTAGTTAAGTTTTATCTGACTATTGAAAAATTGGCCCTAAAGCACAGAAGTATAATTTATATTCCAGCGAACGTTCTTAGTCTTTTTGACACGTCAAGGCAAAACAAACCCTACGCGGTACGATCGAACGTGCTTTGTCAAGCGACCGCCGCGACGTTCTTCAAGTAGAGTTGGCGTGTATGTATTCCACGGAACGGGTATTTTAATTTCCTGAATAATTTTTATCAAAATACTTGTCGTCCTACTTACAGCATCTCTTTGATTCTAACCAGCATAAAAATAATGTAAAATGCTAGAAAGAGAGATCCTAATTCATTTTAAAAGTTTCTCGCTTTAACCCACGATAGAGTCAAATGACAAAACGGAAGATGAACTGATTCTATGCGTGATTCTTTAACTGGTTTCTCTTAACTTACAAGGGAAAATCCAGACAGAGATGGACCATGTGTTCCGAAATTATTTACGTGTGCGTATCAATACTTTATGCACACTGTTACAAAAATAACTACCAGAAACTACTACTACTATTGTCTCTGTAATTATTTTCTGGTGTGTACAATAAAGTTATTTTTTGTTCAACAGTTTAACAGAACAGTTCTGCCTAGTATCACTGTTTGCCTAGTATGTGCCACCGCTAGCTGCAAGCGATAGACGCTGGGCCCGCGCGCCCGCCGAGATAAGGCCGGCCGCTAATAAACCTTCATTATGTTATGAGACTGTTCGCTTAATTATACTCTGATGAGATTATTTTTCCCCATTTCTTGGGGTCTATGAAATTCTGGATCGGATGATAGAGGCCGCCGTCGACGATAGAATGAACCTGAGTCAATGTCGTACATAACATTGCCATGGCCGTGAATCTAAAGCAAAACAGCCACTGGCTCCTGGGACTAGATAGAATTCACGCCAAAAACGGCCGTTTTTGGCATAAATGCTATCTAGTCACAGGTCCGTGATCCTAGGTTCTCGGTCGTGGGTTCTAAAAATTACTGTCAACATGATTGAGAGATTGGACTGACATTATTTGCAAGAAGCATGTCAGACCACGCGCAGTGTAGGGTTCCGAAGAAGGAGGGGTTTTTACGAGCTTTATCATCACTTTTTAATTACTTCATCCAAGTAATTTTAAATGGAATTTGTATGAAGTTTCCTTTTGATTAGTTGGTTGCCTATTACGTTTTAAGTTCATTATAATATTATGTGCTACTGCACTGCCCTGAATTTGTTCACGTTTCTACAACCAACCGTGTAGCCGGGAGAGGGGGAGACGCCCTACTCCAACAAAAAATTGCGATTTAAAGCTTAATATTTCGCAAACGGATCCCTAAACCGAAAAATGGCTTTCCTACACTCACAATATTTTTAAACGACCAATACAACGATACCCACACTAATGTAGTCGAGAAAACTATAAGGTTTCTGGTCGACTACGGAACCCTAAAGACGATCTGTGAAACAAGATTTTCTTTTTTCCTTTGATGTCGCTAATGTTACTGCATGGAGTCCCTAAAATTAACGAGGCGGATCATGTTAACGAGTGCCACACCCACACTGTTCGCCATAATTATAATGTTTGTGTGGGTGGATTGCCAGACTAACCTCTCGCCTTGTTAACTTACACATATAATACCAGCAACTTATTTTTATGTGGCCCCGATTGTGTCTCACTGCTGGGCAAAGGCCTCCCCTTTTGCTGTCCACTCCTCCCTGTTAGTAGCCAACTTTTGCCAACCCGGTAGAAAAGTAGTGAGGTCGTCCCGCTGTCACCAATTATTATTTTCGAAATATCTTCCTTCACGAACTCTCGCTACAAACATACCTCTCTCAATTCCTAGGGACAGAAAAGCACAGCTCAGCGCAGTCCTCAAACAATCAAGTAGGAGACCTCCAATTACTCGTGTCACACTACACTATAAGCACAAACACACAAAGTTGGCAGTCGCGCGTCGCGTTACAAGATACAAGTAACATCTGAGTCGTGTGATGCGGGTTAACTGCTTTGAGACACCGGAGAGTGGGGGAATTTCAACAAGAGTTACTCGTTTTGGAGCTGCGCTGAACAGTGTTCAGTTCTTCAATAGCTGTACTTCGTTTGTGCCTACTTCAGATAAAAAGCGTCTTTTTTATGTATAGCTTATGTACGTCCCAATGCAGGGCACAGGCCTTCTTTCAGAGAGAGAGAGAGAGAGAGTGTGGGCTTAGTTACCACGCGTGCCCGACGCGGATTGGCAATTTCAAGCGCTGAGGTATGTGAACACCTGAGGTTTCCTCACAAAGCGACATTTACCCGGGGTAACTCACGCAATAAACCGCTTGATTCTCGTATGGTGACTGTTGTTTATTCTGTACTATGCTTTGGCCAACTGACAGTTGTTTACAGTAGATCAACAGTTTGTACGAGAAATTGGCGGAAAGTGTAACAAACAATCAAACACTCTGTGACAACACAGGGGGTCCCATTCCAGTGTCAGGTACACTCACATTTAACATGGAATAGACTGAACCAATAAGTACCGGCGATAATGGTACAGAAGAGTCACTTTTCATTTTGATTAAGATTTTTTTCCGCACAACACATTCTTGTGTTGCTCCCAAACTAGGAAACCTTGTGAGTCTTGCGTTGAGGTAACCAGACAAGAAAACCACAAACATGAAAACACCCACCGAGAATAAAACCCACTACTGCAGCGTCTCACTTCCATTACCGTGTTGGTAACCAAACATTAAGTAACATTGTAAAAAAATACCATCTGCTAACTAAAAACATTTGTGAGGAAACCCTCTGACTTCGTAAAGCCGTTTCCTATATGCAATAAATCAATAGGAAAGCCTTCGATAGTTAATTTATTAACGTAAACAAATAAGTTTTTACGAAGTTACGAAATAAACAAATAAGTTGTCTCCCTCTGTGAGAAGGCCTGTGCCCTACAGCGGAACGTATATGGCGGCTGATGATATTATGAAGTTGTCTGACCAAAACTGACAAACAACTGTGAGTATCTGTCGGTAAATTATTTCTAGGACTTGTCCATCACTCTACTCCATCTAAAAATAGGTTTCAGCACTATAGCGTTTGAGTGGTCACATAGCTAGGTGGACCCTTCACGTACGTAATGTAGATAAAAGTTCCCAATTGCTCTTTTGATATATAGTGATAACAGAGTTTCCAAACCTAATAGACCAAAAGCTTCTCATTGATGGCGTCGTCGTCTCTACCTATATTTTTTGGTGCCACGTGAGATTTCATAAGCAGCCTATATACGCGCCACTGAAGGGCACAGGCCTCCTCTCAGAAAGAGAGAGAGAGAGAGAGAGAGAGAGAGAGTATGGGTCACGTAGGATTTCTGGCACATAAATTAATATTTAAGATAATGGTTACACTTACTGGGCTGACTCTGGGCCGCGTTTTATAAAACTTCGACTTTATAAGACTTCTTTCGCAAGGAATGAGTAATTTCCAAGATGAAAAGTATCCTTTGTCCTTTTCCGGGACTCAAACTATCTCCATACCAAATTTCATCTAAATCCGTTTAGCCGTTATTGCGTGATTGAGTAACAAACATCCAAACGTCTTCACAAAGTTTTACATTTAGACACAACTGTCCCGGCGAACTTCGTACCACCACAGAATCCGTTTATACGATTCTTGTACAGCGCCATCTATTTTTAAAACAGGACGTTCGCTCGCACAACGCTATCTATTTTAAACTTTAAATAAATATTATCCCACGGGAACGCATTATCGGGATATCAAGTATGCTATGTCTTAATTCAGGTCTTTTTTATCTGTACGCTAAGTTTCATGGAGATCCGTTCAGCCGTTTTTGCGTGATTGAGTAACAAACATCCAAACATCTTCACAAACTTTCATATTTATAATATTAAAGTAGGATTGAATATGGTATGATAATTTATAGTGTATTATGACAACTTTTGATAAATATGGACTGAGGGTTTGATGCGTAGTTGAATTACGAACATTTGAAATATATTTTTGTTTTTCTATACGTAGTTTTCAATAAAGAAAATATCGTTTCTAGCGTTATTAATTTTGTAACCAAACTTTCTCCATCAAAATCTTAGTACCTACAGGATAAAAAACATATGCCTTGAATGTTCGCAATTTTCCTGTCTATCAAACCCTCAGACCACATTTATCAAAAGTATACTCTTTTTGTTACAATCACTAAAATCCTAAAATTGCACAAGCGAGACGAAGGCCCGGTTTCTCGTACACTAACAAGCTGTCAATCTACTGTTAACAGCTGTCATTGGTTTTTTTTTTGTATGCACTTTGGCCAATTGACAGCTGATAACAGTAGATTATCAGCGTGTTAGTGTACGTGAAACTGGGGGTAAGAGCAGTCTTTCTGTCCGCGGCCGGTCGCTCCGGGACTGAATTATTCACGAGGGTCTGCGTCGACGACGCGGCCATCTTATTTATAGCTTTTATCAATGGAGGTCATTGATTATTCGGTACACATGTACAGTATGCTTATTTATAAAAACACGATCCCTCTAAAACACTCCTCAGAAGCAGCTTAAACGATCTGTGGTTACGTTTTTCCCTTTACCACAGACTGCTTTAACTGCCTCTGAGGGGTGCTTTAAGGGCTCGTATTGTTATAAATGAGACCGAAAGTGTTTGTAAATGTGGTGCACGTCATTTGACTAGTCGTTAAGTTTCTGTTAATGTAGAAATGCGAGAAACCACTGTCAAGGCATTGTGTATTATTAGTGTTTTATTGCGTCGTCGCTCGAAGTTCGCTCGAACGCGCTAAGGCTGCTGATAGGTACGTCTGGTACCCGTCTCGCTCGCACACTCTATCACTCTTAGCGCCACTTGCACCAATCCACTATTCCGGGGCTACCCTGTTAAACCTGGAGTTACCATGGTTATCAGTACAATTCGACACTGGGTAAACGGTTTAACGCGTTAACCCCGGGTTAGTGGGATGGTGCAAGTGGCGCTTGATGTTTGTAAAAAACCAGCCAAGTGCGAGTCGGACTCGCTCACGAAGGGTTCCGTACCATTATCTATACAACATATGAATATTTCAAGCGTCTACCTGTTGCCGTTATTAATATCGAGCAAAAAACGGCAAAAAAATCACGTTTGTTGTATGGGAGCCCCATTAAATATTTATTTTAATATTTTTTTAGTATTTGTTGTTATAGCGGCAACAGAAATACATTATCTGTGAAAATTTCAATTGTCTAACTGTCACGGCTCATGAGATACAGACAGACAGACAGACAGACTGCCAGTGGAGTCTTAGTAAGGGTTCCGTACCCAAAGGGTAAGGGACCCTATTACTAAGACTACGCTGTCCATCCGTCCATCCGTCCGTCTATCACCCACCAGGCTGTATCTCATGTAGCCGCTGTAACAACAAATACTAAAAACAAAATAATTATTAAATAATTTTAGTTAGTATTAAGATTGTATTGTATACTAGACTCCTTAACTCATAAAATCTTTCTAGTTTAAGATTAGCAGTTAAGACTGGCATGTTATTGTTCATCTTTATAAAATAAACAGTTTACATTTTAATTTTTTTTTAAATAAAATATTTAAGGGGGGCTCCCATACAAAAAACGTGATTCTTTGCTCGATATTAATAACGGCAACAGGTAGACGCTTGAAATATTCAAATGTTGTTTAAATAATGGTACGAAACCCTTCGCGCGCGAGTCCGAATCGCACTTGGCCCGTTTTTATTGTAACATTAGCCTCAAGTCTCACAACTACTGACTTTCATAAAAACATTTGTGAAAGTCAGTAGCTGTACGCTACTTTTGTTTACTTTGGACGTTACAGAATAAGCCCCCGGGGTGTAAGCTTGTTTGAGTTGAAATTATAAGTTATCTGACAGCGGTTGTTTACACACACGTGCAGGTCTTTGTTTCTGCCCATGACAAAAAATCAGAAGAAAATACTGATAATTACATTCTTTCTGTTGCACTAATCCGTGATTGGGACAATTTTAAAACCCTATTTAAACGCTAAAAATTCCACCCATGCCGGGACTCTAATACAGAGAAGTTTGTAAAGAGGTTCGAAGTTTCGCCGACGCCTGCACTTGCCCATTAGCTCAGTTGGCAGAGCGCTGGCACGGTTAGCCAGAGGTCGCGGGTTCAAGTCCCGGAATGGGTGGAATTTTTAGCCTCTAAATAGGTTTTTAAAATTACAGATAAGTTGCCCTTGACGAACCAATCCCTGTAGTTAGCGAATAGATACATTAAATTACGATCTGCGGAGGGAGCATGAGATTTTATCGAGGCGGTTTATCTACAAAAAATGGCCGTTTTAACGAGTTTTGACGTCTATAGTAGGTTAACTTATCGTCGCGAGCACAATGCATCGTTTTTATACCAGTGCCGTGAGATAAAAAAACATCTGTCACTATAAGATAAACCCTATCGCAAATGCGAGCATGATGACAACATAAAAAGATATATTATCGACTTTTGACAGATGTTTCATTTAAATTTATCCCACTTTTGAGAGGGGCATATAAACTTATATCTAGCGTTTCTGTCAGTCATTCTACGAATAAAATCATCACATTTGCCATGATTTGTCCACTGGTGCCTCTTCGCGCCACCTACGCATCCCATTCGTGCCCTTCCTCTGTTTCTGCTCACTGACCGACGTCCAGTGGCCGTCTCCAGGGATTTAAGGACCCGCTCACTGACCTCCGTTTAGCCCTACTCCACGCAACCAAGCACCCTCTGCCGTCCTGCTCAGACCGTCGTCCAGTGCCTATCTCAATTAAAATAATAGTAGGTAAAATGTACCAGTCAACAAAAAAATTTAAAATAAGAAACTTTAAAACAAAGATTTAAACCGACGCACTAAAAAGGCAAAAATTATTTCTTTCTAATGAACTTGCATCCCAAGCCATTTACTCACCCCACAAATCATACCTAACTTCTACTAAGTACCTAAGTATGTATGGTGTATTTACTACAAATGTATGGTTTCTAGGAAGTTTTCTGGAAAAAGCTTGACACAGACTCCTCCGTTTTTTAAGTCCGTTAATAATAAAATGCTTTTGGTTATAAGTAAATCTAATATTTATTTTGTAACTTTAAACAATGAAATAGGTGGTTTACTACATAACTGGGTACCCAATGGAGAAAAGAAGCATGATATGTTTTCTTCTGAAAACGGGAAATTGTTACCAAACAAATCACCTTTGATGTAATCTGTAACAAAAAAATAAGAAGTAAAAAAAAATGTAATGCATTTCCTAGGAGACTCTGGATATGCCTTTGAGCCTGCCTTGGCTGATGACGCCCATCAGAGGAGAGGCCGAGTAGACTCCCGAGGCTCTGTACACACATTGCCATTGTGGAGCCTGAAACCCAGTAGAGGAGGAATAGCCAGCTCAATGGAACATTCCCTAATTATATTTAACCCTTGAATGAATGCCCCTGTGCATGTAATATAAAAAAACTATAGTGGAACTTGGGTAATTAAGCATCTAATTTTGAGTTACTATTTTGAAAAAATACAATTCGTACATACATATTCCTACGTTTTAATATTTGATTTATTTGTAAGATTTGATTGATTGTAGCATAGACCAAATATTATTATAGTCAGCGCGTTCAAAATATCCTGTAACAAATAAAGAGCATAATTAAAAAGGAGTCCAAAACATTCCAATATGATGTAATAGCTTAAGACGAAAAGAAAAAAGGTAAGACATGTTACGAAAATTATTTTAGATGCCCCTAAGAGCAAAAATTGACGCTATACTGGATAGACCTCTATGGTCTATCTATCCAAATACTGTAGGTATTCACTGAGCATTGCCTAAGTACACAATTGCATTAGTTTGACAAGCATATTATTTACCTATTGTACTCGGTTGGTGATAGTGAGTCAAGTATTGAACTTAATTTAATATATCACTAGATAATAAGTACTATCAACACTTACATTCCGCCACTGCTCCAGTCGTGTCGGGACCATGCTCCTTCGACAAGGCTCAACGCGCCCCACTCTTTCAACAACCTTTCGCTTCCCATGGGGCCAGAAAACTCATTGTTGGCTAAATTATTGTGGAGCGTCATATACTCGAACGAACCCCAGTTGATTTTGTTTACTGCGCCCTCTAAAACAGAAAAATATTAGTTCTTGCCGATGAGTGACTTGTATATGATGTGATGTCCGTATGAGCTTGTAGGAAGGATCTCCAACTATTGTAGTATTGTATAAATTAACTGCAATGGCTATAAAGTTTGTACTTACTTCATTTTCGGCATCTAAGCATCTATTGTCCGTTATTTGTTTGTTTATTTACATTTTATTTGATAACTAGCACAGACTAAGTAAAGGAAAGATCACAGACAGATCAGATTTCAATCTGTCAAAAAACGCAAATTGAACGAATGAAATAGTGATTTTCGTCACATCCCTATTTGCCGATTCAGTGTTGTCATACCAATAAGTAGATAAAATCTTATCTCCTATCTAAGGAAGATATGTATATCGAAGAGAACTCATGCTCGCGGGTGGGATATAATATCGTAATGTTTTAAAATTTTAACCTATCTATCTAGATAGGATAAGAAACTCATGCTCCCCCCGCTGGTCAATTTATAAGTAAATAAACGAGTGCGAACTGGGCCTGGTAAAAGACGAGTTGAAAAATATTTACCTTCTATTTAGCAAGTAAAAAATCTATTTAGCAAGTAAAAAATATTTACCTTCTGAACCACGACATAGTGTTTAAATTAATTTGAGGTCCCTTCACGTTCCTTTTCTCGGTGTGCCGATTTTAAAAAGTTTTACAGCACCTGTTAATAGAAAGCGGTGGTAGCCTAGTGAGTAGAGCAATGGACTCGGAAGCGACAGACCCGGATTCGAATCCCATTGCCTATGACTTTGTTTATTTTTAAAGTTACGTACATCTGCGAATCCGTAGCAGCAATACCACACGTTAACTGTGAAGGAAAACATCGTCGGGGAAACCGCGGCTTGGTTGGCTCCGCACGTAATTACTTCATCTTTCGTTCTTTCCTATGTGCTAGGCCGACTACCTGTCAGGTCAGGATGGTATAGGTGCTGGGCACGCCTACTCCATCTAAAAAAGTTCCAGCATTGCAGTGTCCGAGTGGTCCCTTCACCCATATAGTGTGAGTGAAGGTGCCACTGGACGCTGTATAAATCATCTCATTAAGTACATGCAAAGGCCAAAGCTTTTTTAATAAAAAAAACGGAATTTTTCCTTACTTGGTAAAAATTGAAAGAACCTCGGTGCGCTCGTCTTGTAATATCACACCAATGTAATATCACGGACTGAGTTTCGCCGTGATATAGTACTATCACGATTTATATAGTTAGCCTAATCATTAATTAAAATAGACCACAGTGGTAAATATAAACACCCCAGTATCAGATCAGCGCAAGTTGTGCCCCGAAAAATCGAGTCAGACACTTGGGTAAAAACCAACCACATTTTGGAGCACTAAAATCCAGTGAATCAAAAGATTTATCCCGCACGCAACGTTGGTTGCGGAAACATCATCAGAACGTCCTCAGACTAGCTGCGCTGGCGCCGCAAAAAGGGGAGTCGGGTACTTTCTCGCGTAAATAAATAGTTGACGCTGGCGCTGCAAAAAGGGGAGTCGGGTACTTTCTCGCGTTAATAAATAGTTGATGCTGGCGCCGCAAAAAGGGGAGTCGGGTACTTTCTCGCGTTAATAAATAGTTCACGCTGGCGCCGCAAAAAGGGGAGTCGGGTACTTTCTCGCGTTAATAAATAGTTCACGCTGGCGCTGCAAAAAGGGGAGTCGGGTACTTTCTCGCGTTAATAAATAGTTCACGCTGGCGCCGCAAAAAGGGGAGTCGGGTACTTTCTCGCGTTAATAAATATTTGACGCTGGCGCCGCAAAAAGGGGAGTCGGGTACTTTCTCGCGTTAATAAATAGTTGACGCTCACACAAACACTTCGGTAGCGTTATAGAGATCTACAGAAAATATAAGTGATCTTTTCCTTTTACTTAAGGTTGTTAATCAATGTTTTATATTTACAAACATAAATTCACGCCTGTAGCCCTAGAGGGGTCAGAGCGACCAAGACTTGCCACTTGCCACGGTCGGGTCCTGACAAAGCTCTTTCGCTTTATCAATATTCACTAGTAGCTGCATGCGCGCGCGCCGGTCTCGGGTATTTTTTATGTTGCGCTTTGCTAATAAATGATCAAATGTATTGATTTGTATAAATATAAATTTACGCAAATAAATAAATTTCCTTTACCTTCGTTGCGGCATTGAATTTGCCGTGTGCTGCGATCGAGCGTAGCATTAAGACAGTAATACGAATACGCTACGCAGTCTTAGCGTCTCGCTGCCTACCTAGAGAACGGTTGTTTTAACTACTTTTTGTAAACTCTATTGTTTCGAACTATTTTGTATCCTACAACGATGGATGCAGAGTCGAAATACCATTGTTAAAGGTCTACTGTAAACTTTGCACAGCTTTTTGTCCGTCGAAACGTTTCGATTCAGCGCAATCTATGCGCTCGCGTCATCACAGCAGTTGAGGATGTATTAATGGTGCTGCAGAGCGGATATATCCTCACGTAACCAAAATAACGTCTAAATTCCTGTAGCACACGTAACGCTAAGCACTTTAAAGTGTCACAAAGGAATTTGAGTCGTATTTGCTGAGAAGTAGAGTAGTGTTTGGCATACAGGAGAGGTTTAAAAGCACCCCTTTACGTCGTTGGGCCCATCTGTTGCGCCAGTGATAGACAGAGCCTCTAATTACTAAATTGAAGGATCTTTGTAGCTATCTCGTTTCAGCGTGCTATTATCTTTGTGGTTGTCTCTTTTTGGCACGGCACTCTAGAGGAATACTTTAGTATTTGCGATGTTTTTGTCTCGTTTGAAAATACAGCTTTGTTTGAAATTGCGATTTGCGATTTGCTGCTTCAGAAATGAGTTGACTTTTTACAGAATTAGTGTATGACCTTATTGCAGTCAATTGTACAATTTATTTCTAAGTTCAAACCAACGTTTGTGTTGTTTGTGTACCAAAATATGTACATAGAAAGAATACTGAGTTAAAATTTGACGAAACGGCGACTGGTTTATTCTAATTTAAACTTGGCATACGGAAAACGGAATGCCAATGCACGTAATTACCAAAACATAGAGGTCAAATTCCAGTATCCCCGTCAACTGTTTGTTTGTATGAAATAAATGTAGCCGCTTTTCTTTTGTTTATTGAATTTTCCGCTCACGGGTCGCAAGTGCTGCCAATTTGACAGTTTCATTAAAAAAAGAAATACTGAGCAAGCGCGAGACGGACTTGAGCATAAAATCTTCCGTACTATTAAAACGCTACATAAAAATTAGGTTTTTCACTGTTTACTAATGAGAAATGGGTATGAGGCAGACACTCAGAATGAATCGCAGTATGGATTAATTATAAGAGGTTCATCGTTTTTTCATTGTCCCCACACTAGGCTACATCTGTCAGTATTGAATAGTTTTCAGTAATTGAACTGCAATTGACATACAGTGAGGTTCGGAAAATGCTCAAAAATTATGTTTAGTTAAATCAAAGTTATGTCTTGAATTTATATTACCCATGAGATATGTAATTCTATCACACATTTGGGTAATACAATAATAAATACACCACTTAAACTAGGGAAACCTAAAATGATTTTAAGAAGTTTTCTCAAAAAACGAAAAGATGATAGATAGATAGAATATTCTTCATTACATGTACAGTACAATTGGCGGCCTTATTTCTAAAAGTATTTTCTTCCAGACAACCATTGACGGAAAAAATTAAAAGATGTACGCACTGGGATCGAAATAGGACCCACAGAAACATAATGACTCGTTCATACTTCTTTCGGCGAAAAGCAACACGTTCTACGCTTTCTCGCGAGAATTTCACGACTTAGGATTTTCTATAACGTTTTCTTGTAAGCTATACGATGCCTCAAATTCAATATTGAACTCAAACTTTTCTGCTCTGCTGCTTAGGACATAAAGAGGTGTAGTGCAACATACACACTTGAGAGATCCTGTAAAAGTTGCGATCCCTAAAATTCGTACAAACGTACGGCGGCCCCCCGTGGGAATCGAATCCACGACCTCCGGTATGGTAATCAGACGTGATGCCGCTACACCAACGAGGGAGACAAACATAGTAAATTGGACTGAGTAAATGGTTATGATAAAATGAACAGGCTAGTCGCCGATGAACAGGCTGACACCTGCCAAACTCACCTCGAAGACCTCCCGGGTAGCAGAGAACGGCAGCACGGCCAATCCCACGAGCAAGTCTGCCACCGCCAGTGACACAATGAACAAGTTGGTCACCGAGCGCAGCTTCGATGAGCACAGCACAGCCGCGATCACCAGGCAGTTGCCTGAGAACAAAACATGGTTAGGTACTCAAGCGCTTTAGGTGAGCAATCGGCGACTTAAATTACTATAATCTTGAAGTCCTATTTATAAAGAGTCGATACCACTGAAACACTTAGGACGGAGTTAAAGCTGGCTTGTAACAGGATTCTTAACTCCATCTTAAGAGTGTTTTAGTGGGATCGATTTCTTATAGTAAGACAGTTAGAGTATTATTCGTATTTGTAAACACTCGATTCCGCTTAAACACTCCTACTATGCGGTTATAAATCATTAGGTAGAAGGAAAGACTATCACTGCATTTTTGTTTTTATAAATAATCTTATGATGGAATCTTACTTACATGAGGTGGCAACTGATGTATTGATAAAAGATGATCAGAGTGGAGCTTTTTATTGCTGCCTTTTTCTCCACTACAATCTCTACCCGAAGGTAGCGGCTAATATTGTAAAATAACATTCAACAAACAGAGTGCAATTCTGTAGGTTGAAATAAAATAAGATTTTTGATTTCTTGTAAAAAAAATAGCACCAAGCAACAGCATCCATAGGTGTTTTTAGAGTTCCGAACCCCAAAAGAGAACACGGATACCTTATAGGATCATTTTGTTGTCCGTCCGTCCGTCTGTCTATTAAGACCCTTTATCTCGGGAACGCGTGAAGGTATCGAGGTCATATTAAAACCATGTACTCTAATCTGCAGTCCTTTGAAGCTGTTCAAAACAAAAATCAAAACGTAAAAAAAGATACGGCTATTTATGGCGCCAAAAATGTTTTATTATGTAAGTGCATAAAAGTATCAACAAAAAACGCAAGGAAATGAACATTTATAGGGTATTTTCCGTTGACCTAGAACTATGAATTTTGGCGAGTTATATCGTCTTATACTACCGGTACAGGAAAAGTCTGAAAACTATACATTTGTAATTAAACCATAAAACATACAAAATATTATTTATTTTCTTCATCTTCATTATTTTTCTGTACGTATTAACTAGAGTCACCGATCACCCAAAATGATCTTTGAAGTTCGGGAAAAGCTTGGAAAAAACTGCGAGACTAAATTCTTGAACTATTTATTACTTTTAGTAATTGTGCCGCCAATTGTACTGTACTATATTATTGTTAAATTCTCATATGTAATTCCTGGTGTACATACAATAAAGAATATTCTATCTATCTATTTATAGTATGTAAGTACCTGCAAAATTGTGAGGAACCGTCGGGGCGAGTCCGACTCGCACTTGTCCGGGTTTTATATTTAAGCTAGCTTACTGGGCTGTGGGACTTTTGCCACACATCTTATAAAACGATGTTACAATATCGTCGTATCATACCGAAAAAGATAAAATTGTTTCATAATTCCGGTAGTTCCACAAAACACACGGCATGATAAAAACTCACAAAGTCAGCAGAACCACATTTTTACCAAAAATATTAGTGCCTTTTTGTTACTTTTCCAAGGCTGCCTTTAATCACACACGCAATCGAGTATCAACTCCAATGGATTTGGAAATGAATTTGGAGTGCACGCACCTCACTGCCGTCCAAATTATACAGCGGGCTTGTTCTAGAATTCGTACAGTATTAAACATGACATAAACTCACGCCTGTGCTCTACAGGGCCAGGCAGATGTTGGGGCAGATGTTGGCAAGTGACAAACCAGGGTTTGCCACTTGCCACGATTCTGACTGACCTCTTCCGCTTCATCAACAATATTATGGTCATATAGCTTTACCGGCGACTATGTCATGTGCTCTGGTGTATAAAAAATTACCGCATATTTTCTGAGTACGAAACAAATTCTGTGCGTTCAAGTGTACAATTTTTTTTTGTTTAGAAAAAAAATGTTTTTTCAACATGTAGCTTGCTTTTATCAACAGCATATTGATTTAAGCATATGAAAGGGACGCACGCAGCCGTATTCTCCTATGTTTGACTATGGAAATAGCAAAAGTTCCTATTTGAAGTAAAATACTTACAGTCATACTCAAATTTATATTCAAAATAATTCGCAGAAGATAACAAAATGATTACTTGAGTAATTTACTTCACAAAATTACAACTAAATCCTTCCCGCCAAAAAGCGACAAGCCAAGATGAAGCCCCCCTTTCTTTTTTTTAAGGTGACGTCATTACATGACAGTTTCATACCTTCACGTTTTTTTAGATGGCCAAGTAAATTTCAGTAGGTACTAGAAAATTAATCAAATTTATTACTGTTAAGTGGTTACGAATACAATAAAGTTTAACCACTATTAATAGGTAGAGGTACTTAAGTCCTAAAGTGTCCCTGACACATAGATCCTAGAAATGGCAAAAACCCCTTATGATATGTCCAAAATACCCAGGCCCCCAGTCCCCGGCGGCCCCCCTATTCCTGGCAAGCCATTTAGCAAATGTAAATTAACAGTGAAGTAAAACAACGTTTTTGTTGAGTACTTGCAAACATCAGTTTTTAACCGACTTCAAAAAAGGAGGAGGTTCAACGCGGATGTTTTTTTTTAAATTCTTTATAGCTGTGTTCTCGCATAACTCCGTCAAATCTTAACCGATTTCGACAATTTTTTTTTGTTCTAGTAGATATAACGTCCCATTTTAATTTGGTGAAGATCTGATGATGACTTTCAGAGATAGAGTACGGAACTCTTCAATGGACGGCAGTAATTAAGGCCTAATGCGGCCCATCCTTTAGTATTATCCGCATGTTTCATAAAATAGCGTAAAAGGGACTAACAAGGTAATTTGGTGATGTTCTGGTGAAGACTTTCGGAGATGGAAATTGGGAACTTCAAATTTTAAAGCAACGAATTAAGTAGGGCAAATTATTGCTATAAGGGACTTGTTTAATTTTCTCCCGCACCCCCACTAATTGAAAAATAAAAAAAATTTAATTAAAAAATTAAAAGCACTACCAGCACTAAAAAGTTAGAAATAATTTAGAAGGATACCTTTAAATTAAAAGAATGTATATATGTAAGTATTGTAGAAGTATAATTTGTATTCGGTGCCCAGTTTCATAACCACAGCGGCACCGACTACAAATTATGCTTCTACAATACCCACATGTATACATACTCCTAATTTAAAGATATTCTTTTAAATTATTTCTAACTTTTTAGTGCTGTAGTGTAAGCCCCGACACTATGACAAAAAATGAGATCGATTTCATCATAACGGACAAGAAGCGTATATTCAGAGACGTCTCCGTGATCAATAGGTTTAATACCGGAAGTGATCACCGACTTGTGCGAGGCTCTCTGAATATCAATTTTAAGCTTGAACGTGTCCGTTTGATGAAATCCAGGCTCCGACCAACCCTGCTCCAAACTATAGTGGGGTCTGAAAAGTTCCAGTCTAATCTGGAAAACCGATTTGCTGCCGTGGAAACCAGAAATGGCGTTGACATTGACCAGGCCCTCGAGAATGTAGTCGGAATCCTCAGGGAGGAAGGGATGAGATTTTGCGAATTGCAGCGTAAAGGTAGGAAGTCGAAATTTTCGGAAGAAACACTCAAGCTTATGGAAGAACGACGTGAACGCCCACCAGTCACTGCGTCAGAAAGGCATGCTCTAAACAAGAGAATTGGCAAACTAGTTCGACGCGATCTCCGATGCTCCAATACTTGTTCAATAGAACGAGCAATCGAGCAAAATCGGGGATCTAAAGTGTTTGTCCAATCTCTTGGGAGAAGCCATCTGACGAAGTTGACCACCACGGATGGAGTGGTCGTTTCTTCCATACCAGAGGTTCTTTCGGAAGTTGAAAACTTCTACGGCCAGTTATACGCTGCGCACGCATCTCGGCCTGATCCCGAAAATGAGGATTCCAGAGCTACATTGACACGCCACTACACTGAAGACTTGCCAGAAGTCAGCCTGGACGAAATCGCGATGGCTCTTAGACAGCTTAAAAATGGAAAAGCCCCTGGAGAGGACGGTATTACAACTGAGCTCCTGAAGTCTGGCGGTAAACCCGTAATGAAGGAGCTCCAGAACTTATTTAATACTGTCCTCTTTGATGGCAGAACTCCGGAGGCGTGGAGTAAGAGTGTTGTCGTGTTGTTCTTTAAAAAGGGTGATAAAACCCTCCTGAAGAACTACCGACCCATTTCACTCTTGAGCCACGTCTACAAGCTGTTTTCAAGAATCATCGCGAACCGTCTTGCGAGAAGACTTGATGAGTTTCAGCCACCTGAGCAGGCCGGCTTTCGATCGGGTTACGGCACCGTAGACCACATTCACACAGTGCGGCAGATTATACAGAAGACCGAAGAGTATAATCGGCCCCTGTGCTTAGCGTTTGTGGACTATGAAAAGGCCTTTGACTCGGTCGAGACCTGGTCTGTTCTGGAATCTTTGCAGCGATGCCAAGTCGACTGGCGATACATCCAAGTGTTGAGAGGTCTGTACGACGCCGCTTCTATGGCCGTCCAAATCCAGAACCGGCAGTCTGAGCCTATCCCCATACATCGTGGTGTGAGACAAGGGGATGTTATTTCCCCGAAATTGTTCTCAAATGCATTGGAGGATATGTTCAAGACACTGAACTGGAAGGGGTACGGCATTAACATAAACGGCGAGTACCTTTCACACTTGCGATTTGCAGACGACATTGTCATCATGGCGGAAACGCTGCAAGATCTGCAACATATGCTGTGTGGCCTAGCTGATTCTTCCCAACGCATTGGTCTCCGGATGAACTTGGATAAAACCAAGGTTATGTTCAATGAACATGTAAGTCCGGAGCCAATTACAGTTCAAGGCAGTATTCTCGAAGTTGTTAAGGAGTATGTTTACCTCGGGCAAACCATGCAGTTAGGTAAAAACAACTTCGAGAAAGAGGCCAATAGAAGAATACAGCTGGGCTGGGCAGCGTATGGGAAACTACGTCGAGTCTTCACATCGCCAATCCCACAGAGTCTCAAGACGAAAGTCTTCAATCAGTGCGTCCTACCCGTCATGACATATGGTGCCGAAACGTGGACACTCACGGTGGGGCTGGTCCACAAATTTAAAGTCGCTCAGCGTGCTATGGAAAGGGCTATGCTCGGGGTTTCTCTGAAAGATCGAATTCGAAACGAGGTGATCCGACAGAGAACCAAAGTCACCGACATAGCCCACCGAATTAGCATGCTGAAGTGGCAGTGGGCCGGCCATATTATCTGAAGAACTGATAACCGATGGGGTAGACGAGTTCTCGAGTGGAGACCGCGGATCGGTAAACGTAGTGTGGGACGTCCTCAGACTCGGTGGAGCGATGATCTTCGCAGGGCGGCTGGCAAGAGTTGGATGAGAGTAGCCGAGGACCGTGCTCAGTGGCGTGCTATAGGAGAGGCCTATGTCCAGCAGTGGACAAGCATAGGCTGATGATGATGATGATGATGATGAGTGTTTTGAAGTAATTTATATTTTTTATTAAAAAAAAATATTTAATAAAATCATTATCATACATTTACACGCATTTCTGTCTTTGCAAATAAGTCAGTACGTACATTATGCAGATCCTAGGCCTAAGCCTGTATCTCAAAATAAGTGAGTTTCTAAATTACCTATCGTGGGTATCTATTTAAGTAGGCAGATCTGAATAGAGATCAATACTTCTGATAGGACCAGTTGGTATGTTGGTGATAGAAACCTTCAAGTTGCAGTCCCGCAGCATCGAGTTATACTCATAAAGCGGCTTCAGCTCCAAACTGAAATAAAGTTAAGAGAGTTGATGTAGAGAGTAAAATTTTTGAGTAGGGTTATATGGTACACAGCGTGAATAATTGTATAACAATTTTCGATGTTTCTGTCAAATGTTTAACTTTTAAATTTATAAATCACACTGTAAAGAAGCATTTCATTAAAGGTACGTGATTATTTGCAAAATGTTTATACAATATTTTTGAGGTTACCTTTGTATTACAGTCTGTATTCCTTTTGCCGTATAAAAGAAACTCTGCTTTTTCAGTTTTGGCTAATAGTAAAGTTCTTATGTTGAATTTTCATGAAATAAACTATCTCAGTGGCGAACTCTATAAATAGTTGCGTGTTGCCATCCCCATTGAGAACCTCCTCATTTTTGTGAAGTCAGTTAAAAACGAGGTATATCAAGAAATAAACTACATCTAAGAAAAAAAAAATGTCGGAGATTTGACCATAGACTAAAAGAATTGATTGCCTCGTCGTTGCTGCAACAAAAGCGTTTTTTGACATATCCACAGGTAAATTAATGAACCAGTAAAGGCATTTATCAGTAGATTACAAAAAAAAATTGCATTAGCGAGAACTTTTTATAAATCATAAAGTTACACCTTAGTTATACGGCGTTATACTTCAAGAGCCTCTGAGAGAGGTATTACTTAATAAATAAGACTATATTTAGATTGAATATAGGTTCTAAAATTAGCATTGATATCAATATTATTGACATTTATAAGGTACTGCTCAAAAAGTTAGGGTAATAAGATTTCAAAGCAGGATAAAAAAAAAGTTCTTTGTTTTTTTATTTATAACTGCCCGCCAAATATTGAAGTGACATTGTTCATGAAAATATAAAAAAAAAACAAAAGAACATTAGCGTTTTGTTAGCAGTTCTTAATATGGTGGCCAAGATGTCTATGTTTACCTAAAAACGAAGTGACGTCATAGATTTATTTTTTATTACGTACAGAAAAGTTCTCTCAGTTTATGTGGCCTTTCATGTCTTCTGGGTGTTTTTATTGATTGTTTATTTAAAAGATCGTTATGCCGATCTGACAGAAATTCGAGTATCCCGAGCTGTCACTCTGCTTCAAGAGGGTTGAACTATGGCATATGTAGGAACTAGAGACGGGATTTATATTATTCAACGCTTATCCGCCTGAGAGCAGATGCTCTATCCATCACGATAACCTACTGCTCCGGAGGGATAATAACACTCAGAAGTCTCAGAAGGCCACTTGAAATTATCTGCAATTAATATAATAACCAACTACGTCTCTGTTTACGCTGACGCTGAGTGACATAATATATAAAAAATAAAAAGATGTTTCATTTCAATTATATATTAGACCTGTTCATGTGACCATGAGCCAGTCTTCCAAAAACAATATATTTTGGTGTACAATAAAGAATTGCTCTATGGAGGTTGTGTTCACAATTTATAAGTCGTACGGAGATGCAAACATACCGCGATGTAGAATATTTTACCGCCCTCTAGCGGATTTTTATGTTACTAAATTAATTCGAATTACTAAAAACTATTTTGTAATAAGCATTACGTTATTTTGTTTGTTTTAAGGTCAATTGCATTGTACAATATTATAAATGTTATTCCGTACACGTGATTTTATCGGGTGAGTCCGACCAGGTTTCAGTGTGATCTGCAGATTGAGTTATTTTGGAGTTGCGAAAGTATTAAAACTGACTTGAAATCACTTATATTATAGGTACTAGGGCTAATGTTTAGTGACAGGATGTTATTACCGGGGCTCTTTTAGGGGTCAATACTAGAAACGTGCTAAATTGGATCTTATCAATATGCCTTAGGATCTTATCAATATGCCTTGCTAATATGTAGTAGGTAGTTAGTTGAATTTTAACAGAATATGTGTGATTAGGATTATATGAATAATTATATTTGTGATTGTGTTAGCGGCGTAGGAAAACATCGTGAGGAAACCTGAGTGTCTAAGGTGTTCACCAACCCCAGCGCTTGAAATTGCCTTGCGCTTGAAATTGCCAATCCGCGGTGGGCACGCGTGGTAATTAAGCCTATACTCTCTCACGGAGAGAAGGCCTGTGCCCTGCAGTGGGACGTATATAGGCTACATAAAAAATGTAGCGTATTAAAAAAAGCAATAAAAATACTAAAGTACAAAAAAGGGGTAAGGGCCTTTGCCCAAATTGAACATGAATTGTGAAGACACTGTAGAGTCCGTGTAGACAGTGTGACTCTACTCAATTAAGTTACGGATGACCTTGCAAAAAAAAATCAAAATCAAAATGAATTTTTTTTATTCAAAGTAGCACAGAAACTGCGACTTAATGAACGTTACAAGTTAAACTAGGTGTCCATTTCAAAATCTAGATCATTTTGGAGAAAAAATGGACAAAAAAACTCCAAACTTAGTCTTTTCAAGTCCTTAATTTACAGGATTTATATAAATGTTCTAAAACTCATGCATTGAACTGGCTTTAATTCCAGACATCATTGTCATCTAAATAATCTAAGTAGCTTTTTTGGCACAAAGTGCGCTTCACACATTTTTTGAACCGCGTTTCTGGCAAGCTTATTATATCCTCAGGGATCTTATTGTAGAAACGTATACAATGCCCCATAAAGGATGTATTAACCTTTGCCAGCCTAAATTTTGGGAACGAAAGTTTATGTCTATTTCTAGTATTTACATTGTGTTGGCTACCTACAGTTTTAAAGTCACTGATATTTTTCCTAACATACATAATATTTTCATAGATATACTGACTAGCAACTGTTAGGATGTTGGTTTCTTTAAAGAAATCTCTTAACGAATCTCTATTGCCTAGCTTATATATGAATCTGATCGCTCTCTTCTGCAGGACGAAGATGGTCTCAATGTCTGCTGCCCGGCCCCACAGTAGTATACCATAGGACATAATACTATGGAAGTAACTAAAATAAACAAGCCTAGCAGTTGCGACATCAGTTAGTTCCCGGATGTAAAGGTAAAGGTTGACCTGCGGTTGACTGTGCAGTACAGAAATTGTCTTAAAATGGAGGTTATCTACAAGCCGTGGATAGGTGAATCTACTTACAGTAAAAATGAGACAGTTTTACCCTTACCACATATCGACGGCCCTTTGAGGATGAAATGTCGCAAAAGCCATTTTTGGTGAAAATGGACTTTGAATGCAGTCTTACTCAGTTTTTCAAGCTTTTTCAATCTGTATATTTTGTTTCCTCAAATTCACAAATAAATGCTTTTACTACCTTCATTTCTTAACAGATTTCACAGTTTTTTTTATTAAAATATGCTGTACTGACGCTACTACTATTTTTGTTTATATTTGTGGCAATTTTAGTACAATTAGTAAATTTTTTACTGCAAAAGCCCTTGGATGCAGGTTTTTAGGGTTCCGCACAAAGGGTAAGGGAACCTATTACTATGACTGTCTGAGAGTGTCTCGACTGTCTGTCTGTCTGCCCGCGGCTTAGCACAAACGCGATAAGTACTAGAGTCCCCCCCTCTCTCTCCCGGTTAAACGGTTGATTGTAGAAACGTGAAAAAATTCAGGGCAGTAGCACAAATAATGAAATTAAAAGGAAAACTATCACGGCTAAGTAGGCTTTACAAGTTAACGAGTTATAGGCAACCAACTTATAACAAAGAGGAAAACTTCGAACAAAATCCATTGAAAATTACTTTGATGAAGTTGTTCATTAAGTAAAGCAGATAAAACCCCTCTTCCTACGGAACCCTACATTGCGCGTGGCCCGACACGCACTTGGCCGGTTTTTTACAATCATTAAAAATGTGCGAGCGAGCGATTGTTATGCCTATTTTATTTGAAATAAATTATATTGCTGTTATAATTCACGTGTTTCTTATTTACAGGTAAAGACGCAATGTACGCTCGTTGTGCGAAATATTGATAAACTCCAGACAACAACGTCATAACGGTTGTTACTAGTAGTCTACCATTAAACTGTCAGTAATTGGTAACTTTTAATGTCCCACCGCACTGCATGGAGTAGATAGAAGTGAAAAGGTTTGGGTATTTTAATGCATAAGCAGCCTATATAAGTACGTCCCACTATAGGGCACAGGCCTTCTCTCAGGGAGACTGTATGGGCTTGATTTCAAGCGCTGAGGTATGTGAATAGCTCAGACACTCAAGTTTCCTCACGATGTTTTCCTTCACGGTTAGCGAGTGGTATTGCTACTATAACTTCACAAATGTACATAACTTAGAAAACAAAGTCATAGGTACATGCCCGCACTGGGAATAGAACCTGGGTCTCCCGCTTCCGAGTCCAGTGTTCTACCCACTAGGCTACCACCGCTCGGGTATTTTAATATGAGTGTTATATTCTTGGAGCTCACCGATGTTGAGGTGGAGCCCTCAGAGGTCTAACCGCAGCCGTAAATAGCACTGAAGTGTGGGTAGCATAACCGTTATCAATATAGATTTTCAAGGGTGAATTTTATAGGCACTCCCCGCGTCTCATTAAAATGTAACCCTATTTTTTTTTATTCTCGATGGTCACCCAAAAGGTAAGCAACTCACACAAGATAGAAATGATACAAATTAAATCACATTCACAAAGGAGCACAATAAAATTTGGGGGTTTTTCTACTGATAATCTCGGTAGGCCAGGCACCCACGGGTGGAGTAAATTTAAAACACCAAAAGCTCTCAAAAAGAGGGTTTCCTTCAAAGGTGATAATAAATCTAAGCGGGAACTGAGCGGGCGACGTCCTTTCACTCGGTAGAATCGAAAACAACGTCAAAAACGAAACTCCATTAAAACCCGCCGCAGCCTTCGACCGCGGAGCGGGAGCCATAGAACGTCTCCTCACGTCAATTTCTTCATTAATGTTATTTGTAATATATACATACATACATAAACTCACGCCTGTATCCCAGAGGGATAGGCAGAGACCAGGGACTGCCACTTGCCATGATCCTGACAGATCACGTTCGCTTCCTTAACATTCATTGGTCGTTGCATGCACGCACGCCGGTTTCGGGTATTTTTTATCTTGTAATATTTTTTTTAACTAGCCGATTTAGCGTCCCGCTGTTGAACAAAGGCTTTCTGTTTAGCTCTCCACTCCTCTCTGACATTGGCCTCGCGGACATACGATGATACGACCGACTTGGCCGCACAGTGCAGCTGCCGCCGCATTAGATACGCCCACATGTCGCTGAACATCGCTCAGCTTCCGTGTTTTGAACATGGTTCGACTAATGGATGTTCATAATGCCGCGAAGGCATTTCAGGTAGAATCTATCTAATGTACCTACGAGTATCTAATACCTATATACGTATGCTAATATAGATTACAAATACAAATACTAGCTATTCGGACATATGTTATTGTCTTGTAAAATTTTATAACAAAAGAAACCACTTTATTCCTAATTTTCTAATTTTCCGAGCAACTTTCCCAATTTTTCTTTGATTAAAAGTCTAAATAATCAGACTAATACGAAAATAAAAAAATCCAATTTGGTCCAGTCTTTCTCAACTGACATGCTTACCAGCATTTAATTAGGACGTTGTATAGTACAATACATTAATGTTGTATAGTACAATACATTAATTAAAACAAACATTTAAGGCAATATTCAGAGAATATAGAGGTAACAGAGTAAAGCCCACTGCCACTTCAAGTTGCTAATCATATGGGCTATGTCAATCAAGCTGATTCTTTAGCGATTTGTCTCATTTCCAATGAGATCTTGCAAGTGTCTTCTTTCTTTCTTTTCTGTCACATAGGTTAGTATTTGCTTTTTTGTTAGAATCGTGCTGATTTTATAAGGCGCATAGCCTATGTAAACCGCGCAATTAGGACGAATCGATTAGGATTATTTTTGGTCAAATATGGGTAAATAGAATTGGACATTCTTACTTACATACATACATAAATAATTACATGTATGTGATTGTTGTGCTGTGTAGAAGTTATTATTATTACATACGAGTTAAACACTAAACACATCCTTTTAGCTTTCACCGCAGTCGAATAAATACGAGTTTAACACATTGCCTTCCATTTGGGCCCCACTGCAGTCTAGGCTTTTTACCACGGCTGTTATCTTTAGCTCAAACTGCGCAATGTGTTACGCGGCACTGGCGCCATTTAGCGGCAGGAGTCAAAAGGGTCTTAGTAATGACTACTTTACTCTACTCAATGATACCTATATAAATTTAATGCACACGATACGCAGTTACAGACCTACAGCCATCCTACAGCCCTCGCCGAGGCGCCATGTTTTCGTTGCGTGAGGATTTAGCAAGTGACTCCCTACTACCGAATTGAAAGACGTTTTACGTCAAAACTAAATCAGGGTTACACTTAATACATCCTTCTGTGTTGCAGCCATTGAAGGGCGGCCGCGCGCGATATTTATTGCTTCCATTATCCAACGCACTTAGGGTCACCTAACGCAGCCCGGAGAGTTTATTTTTAAACACCGACTTCCAAAAACTAGGGGTGTTATAATTTTGACGCCTACGTCTGTTTGAAGAAGTCTGGAATTAAAGCCAGTTCAATGCATGAGGGTTATAGAATAATCAATTAAACTCTGCTACATTGAAAAGACTTACTTATAAAAACACGATTCCTCTGAAGCCCTCCTCAATGGGACATTGTATGTTTCATCTGTGGTTACGTTTTTTCCTTGAAAAATCTCCACCACAGACTATTTTATTCGGCGTTTATCGAGTATTTTAAGGAATCGTGTTTTTATTAAAAAGGCCGTAAGTTTGGAGTTTCTTTATAAATGTTTCTTCAAAACCATTTAGATTTTTAAATAGACACAGACACCTGGTTTAATAAAATTCACTCACTTTTAGAGAATATAATTGAATCGGGATGGTTCTCTCGATGCATTTGAGGATCACCAATCATTTGAAGTACATTTTTTTACTTTTTTAAGGGAATATTAATCTACTTGGGGTATTTTCAAAATGTTACACAAAGAAGCACCTTGCATGGCAAACGTAGATATAACATATTGTTACCCGGGCGAAGTAAACCGTTAGTACAGTCGACAGCAGGTCAACCTTTACATTTTAGTTGCAAAGCCGTCCTTAACGTAGCTAATAAAAGTGCATGAATGTAAAGGTTGACGTGCTGTCGACTGTACCTCTTACAGAACTGTGTTCTGTGGTACCTCTCACGAAACGCAACGCCTCGCATCTGGGATGGGCCTCCTCTCACCTCGAGATATTAATAATGTACTTAAAGCGCGGCGTATATCACGCGCTGTCACCGCGCCGCGCCGCCATCAGCACTCGCGCGGCTAAGGGAAGCTTCACTTCACAGATTTTAAAGATTTTATCATGTAGATACAGCGATATTATTCCGATGTAAAAACCTAACTGCAAAGTGGGTTGCTCGGGGCTGCGAGTGATGTAATTCACTTCCGCCAGATGTCGCTGCCTGTACGTAATACAGAGAACGTTTGTAAAGAGGCTCGAAATTTCATCGATGCTTGCACTAGCCCGGTGAGCCAGTGGTCGCGGGTTCAAGTCCTGGCATTGGTGGAATTTTTAGCCTCTAAATAGGTTTTTAAGATTTTAAGAAGTTTCTGCTCTATTGGTCTGGCGGTGTAACGCTTGATTACCAAGAAATGGCGAAGGTTCAACATCCGTAGGCGGTACAGCACTTTAATTTGTACAAATGGCCCTGGTTTGGACGTCTTTCTAGGTTGGTGACCTCTCTTCCAGTAATCAGGAAGAGTATCCTAGTTTGGGACCAGAACGATCAGCAAGTGATGTTTCGCGTAGATGTTGTAAATTAATTTATTAAAACTTACTAATTTAGAAATTCAATGAAATAGGACCCACCTACTTAGGTTTTGAAACGGCTGCTATGTTTGAGAGTAGGTCTTGTTTATCAGTCGAGTTTTTTGTTTTTTATGATCAAGGAAGATTTATATTTCTGATTAGCGTGTGACAAAGTGTACATGTCGCGGGGATATGACCAAAACCGGGATTTGATGACCTCTAAAAGAGATGATCAATTCACGTAAACTATTAAATTGAGAACTTGTTAAGGTAGTTTTCCTGAAACATAAGTTGAGTGTCTCACGAATTGCGCATTTTAGAAGTAACCCTGTGTATAACCCAAATAAAGTGAACCATAATTTCCACATTTCCGGCGAGTGGCAGCTCATGCGGAGCTTTTGTCTCTTTTCAGTTTTGTCTAGAGCACCTTTCCCGTTTCGCCACTGGTTAATTCTGTTTGCGAGAGGTCTACTACTTCCCTCTGAGGGTCGAAGGAGTCTAAAATAGTGCGAGAGAGTGTAGACTGTTTCTAGTAGACTGTTTCTATTCTTGTGCTCCACGTGGAATGGAATATAATGGAATATACTAATCAGTCTGTTTATAGCTTGACTATAAATAGAGCACTCGAAAACAAATTTATCACATTTCCGGGCAGAGGATGGTATAGCACCCGATAATACTCACTAGGTACAGACTTTAGACATATATTACGCTAGTAACATGCATATTATGTCTACATAAAACTGAGGCACAAATCGAAGCCTTAAAAAGTTGTCGCATTTTCACCACGCACCCCCAATGAGGTTCTATTTCTACGCGTTTTACGCTTCGAATTTGCAGTATTAATCAGATCAGTGAGCAGTGAGCCACTCATGCGATATCCGTTTACTAAAAATCGGCCAATGTGAGTCGGACCGGAGCACCAAAGAATGAAATGACAGTGACTGCAATGAGTGCGTCACTACATAAAATATGTACCTACCTACTAACACGAGAATGAGATCAATAACAACATTATAAAGTTTTATGTTTGAAATAAATGAATTGAATTTAATTTGACTGGTTTTTATTATTTTTAGAGTTCTGTAGTCCGACAAGGAACCCTTATAGTTTCGCCGTGTCCGTCTGTCTGTCTGTCCATCCGCGGCCTAGCGCCAAGACCGGTGGTAGGTACTAGAAAGCTGTAATTTAGTATGTGTATATCTACATATTTATTACGCTGACAAAGTTAAAGAATAAAATGTTGGATTTTTTTCTCATCTACCCCATCATGCAGGGCATCGTTGGATTGGTCGTTGAAAAATATTGTGGGTGTAGGAAGACCATTTTTTGATTTAGGGTTCCGTTTGCGAAATATTAAGCTTGAAAGCGCAAATTTTTGTCCGAGTAGGGAGTCCCCACCTCTCCTAGCTAAACGGTTGATTGTAGAAACGTGAAAAAATTCAGGGTAGTATATTGAACTTAAAAGGAAAACTATCACGGCTACGTAGGCTTTACTAGTTAAAGACTTATAAACGTAAAATTTCGAACAAAATCCATTGAAAATGACTCCGATGAAGTTGTTAGTTCTGTAAAGCAGATAAAAAAGACCCTCTTTCTACGGAACCCTACATTGCGCGTGGCCCGGCATGCACTTGGCCGGTTTTTTGCTACACTTGTACTGCCGGGACGGGAAAACAAAATAATGCATTTAATTGAAGAAGTTGGCACAGCACAAAGTAGTGCCTAAAACGCCTGCAGTATAATATTAGCAATGTCTAGTATTTGATAGGTTTGCGTAAGCCTCTGGTCAGGCAATAACATTTTGTGATTGTGTGCCTTCGAAATCAAAATTCGGGCTCAGACTTGGCCTGATTTTACTATTTTATTCCTATACTATGTGTTTGAACTATAATCGCATCAAGTTTGCCAATGCATGCATTACCGTTTTTGCGATACAGCAGAAACAAACGTAAAGTAGCACGTTAGTTACCTTTTCTCATTGGTCAACCCGCCATAATAATATAAACACACATTTATAATGAATCAATTTTTATTCTTGATCTTATGAAAATTTTACTGGCTTTCGTTGCGGCTTATGAGAATAACTCCTTTTGATCAGACAGACTGACGTAAGCATAACGTAACATCCCTTCGGTTAGGAAACTCTGAAAATTTTATTAAGAAAAACATGAGGCTCTAAAATGTAATTGGCTTCGGCCACAGATCTGTGGGTTATTAAGAATAAAGAAATTTTATTTAATACAAAGTGCTACATTAGTGTCCTGGCTCCCAAACTAGGATTCCCTGTTGAACAGGACGGCGAAAATGAAATACCGAGAGCTGTTGAATGTACCACGTTTACTTTGTCACTGAAAATATTTACAATTGTTTAAGAACACTAGAATTTGACCAATATTTGAATTTAAACTAAAACCAAAGAGAAAAGAAGGCGGTGTCGGTCGCCAACATGGCCCCCGACGGTGTGAAGCACCAAATACCTATTGGCCGGCGACCAGCAACGCTACCTTGCGCACGCGAATAAGTTCATCAGGGAACAAATCTAGTTGTGACTGTCTGAATAAGTGGATCTCGGCAACGTTGAGATCTGTAACATTAAGCAAAGGTAAATGGGAATGATCGCGTGAAGAATTAGACCATAAAGATCGATTAGAATTTTGCGATAACAGCGATCGAAATACGCAAGCCGATTGATGTACGCGAGCGGTTGCCCTAACAAGGCGCAACCAGCTGCTAAACCGCTGATGGTTGGCGACAACCGGTGACAGGGTTGGCAGTAAATAATTACTTCAAAAACTGGCCAAGTGCGAGTTAAACTCACACACGAATGGTTCCGTACCATTATCTATACAACATTGGACGCAAAGATTTACAAAAAACGGCAAAATATCACGTTTGGTGTATGGGAGTCCCCTTAAATATTTATTTTATTTGGATTTATTTATTTATTTTAAAGCGAATATTCTGTGAATATTTCAAGTGTCTATCTGTTGCCGTTATGAATATCGAGCAAAACACGGCCAAAACATTACGTTTGTTGTATAGGAGCCCCCTTAAATATTTATTTTATTCTAATTTTAGTATTTTTTGTTACAACAACAATATAACAAGCTCGCCATGTACACTTTTTAATTTTGTAAATGTTTTGTTTTATTCGTGTAATTTTATGTGTGCAATAAAGTATAAAGTACAAAGTACAAAGAAATACGTCACCTGTCAAAATATCAACTGCCTAGCTATCACAGTTCATGAGATACAGCCTGGTGACAGACAGACAGATGGACAGTAAAGTCTTAGTAATAGGGTCCTGTTTGGCACCCTTCGGGTACGGAATCCTAAAAAGCAGTATCATCTGCTCCACAGGATAAAAATAAGATGAAATATCTGCTCAGAACCCAGCTTAATTCCCCATCATCATGGCCCAAACCCCTTGACAACATGCGATTATTTTTGTCAAATTACCTTGTTTACTTATACAAGAGGTAAAATTGCCTGTCTGTCCGTCTGTATCTCAATTCCTCTAGAGACTGTTGAGGAAAATACCAAATAAGTTCTTATGTATTTGATTGTCAACATTTATTCCCCGCAAGTCATAAATATGGCTTTGTTTTCTAAGTTACGTAGATTTATGAAGTCGTAGTAGCTCCATGGGAGATGGCATTTGGAGGAAAATTCGATATTTATCAAGAGTTTGTTATCTGCGATGCCGGACGTGCACCGGGTGGGAGGCACCTGGACTCAGATAAAGGAGGTCTGCACCCGTTTGTGGGCAGTCTCAAGTGAATCAACTGTTAAATTATTATACCTACTAACCCAAGTAATGATAAAACAGAAAAAAAAATACTGCCACACAACACAACATTATCATGGTCCACACTAGGATACCCTGTACTATGGTAACCAGGCAAGGACATCGCCAACATGGAAATACACCCAGACTGAGGCCATTTATATAAATCCAGTACGGCACCCTCCAGTGGGAATCGAATCCACGACCTTCATTTTGGTAGTCAAGCGTGTTAACCGTGTAGTGTGGTGACATCTGACCCACACATTCATAATCATATAAGTATGTAACATGCTCTCTTCTCGCCCCAGTAGAAAACGCAACGTTTATCCGTCAAGGCGCCTATTCAACTGACCTTTAATAGCACATGGCGACCTTGCCATGATCACCATCGACAATCTACCGCTAGACCATCAAGTCAGTTATTTTATTCTATTTATTTTTTACCTGCGACTACAAGCACATCGATGAGCGCGAGCACGGCGAGGCTCGCGAGGCTGGCGGGGTCGTCCCAGCGCACGTCGTCCAGCAGCGCGGCGCACGCGCTCTCGTTCAGCGGGCGCATGGCACGCGGCGCGCCCGCGCATCGCCCGCGCGGTCACGCCGCCGCCGCCGCCGCCGCCGTCCGCCGCATCGCGCTGCGGACAAACATAGCCACTGGTCAGGGACGCTACTTTGTAACATAAAGGCGCGCGGCGCGCCCGCGCGGTCGTGTTGTGGACAAATACAAATACAGCCCCTGAACCAGAACCAGAAGAACAAAATCAGACATAGTCAGACTGGCTTGGGCACGTATCAAGTGTTACTAACACGAAAAACCGGCTAAGTGCGAGTCGGACTCGCGCACGAAGGGTTCCGTACCATTATCTATACAACATTAGACACAAAGATAAAAAAAAGCAGCAAAAAAGTCACGTTTGTTGTATGGGAGCCCCCCTTAAATAATTATTTTATTTTGTTTTTCATCATCATCATCATCATTCAGCCACAAGAAGTCCACTGCTGGACATAGGCCTCCTCCATGGATTTCCAAAAAGACCGGTTGGAAGCGGCCTGCATCCAGCGTCTTCCTGCCACTTGGATGAGGTCATCTGTCCATCTTGTGGCTGGTCGTCCTACGCTGCGCTTGCCGATATGTGGTCTCCATTCGAGAACTTTTCGGCCCCATCGGCCATCAGTTCTGCGTGCTATGTGCCCCGCCCACTGCCACTTCAACTTACTAATCCGCTGGGCTACGTCGACGACTTTCGTTCGTCTACGGATCTCATCATTTCTGATTCGATCTCGTAGAGAAATTCCGAGCATAGCCCTTTCCATAGCTCGTTGCGTGACCTTTAGCTTTCTTATGAGGCCCATAGTTAGAGACCACGTTTCAGTGCCATAAGTCATCACTGGTAACACACACTGGTTGTATAATTTTGTCTTGAGCGATTGAGGTATATTAGACGAAAAGACTTTTCTAAGTTTCCCGAATGCTGCCTAGCCGAGTTGGATTCGACGATTGACCTCTTTCACGAAGTTGGACCGGCCTAGTTGGACTGTTTGTCCTAAGTAGACGTATTTGTCTACAACTTCGAGAGTCGTGTTCCCCAATGTTATTGGGGTGGGCACAACACGGGCGTTCGACATGACCTTCGTTTTGTCCATGTTTATTTTAAGGCCCACACGTTGGGAAACTCGACTGAGGTCTTCGAGCATTATGCCGAGGTCTTCCATCGTTTCTGCCATGACTACTATATCGTCGGCAAATCGAAGGTGCGTGATGTACTCGCCATTGGTATTGATGCCACGTCCCTGCCATTCCAGAAGCTTGAAGGCATCTTCCAGTGCGTTCGTGAACAGTTTCGGAGAGATAACGTCTCCCTGTCTCACGCCTCTTCTCAATGGAATTGCCTCCGAATTCTGCTCCTGTACTCGGACCGACATGGTGGCGCTGTTGTACAAGCACTTCAGCACCTCGATATACCGATAGTCAATCCGGCAACGCTGGAGAGACTCGAGCACTGCCCATGTCTCGATCGAATCGAAGGCTTTCTCGTAGTCCACAAACGCTACGCAGAATGGCAAATTATACTCCTCAGTCTTCTGTATAATTTGCCGCAGCGTGTGGATGTGGTCCATGGTACTAAAGCCCTTTCGGAAACCGGCTTGTTCGGGAGGCTGGAAGTCATCAAACCTGCGTTCGAGACGATTCGTGAGGACCCTCGAAAACAGCTTATAAACATGGCTCAGAAGCGAGATGGGTCGGTAGTTCTTCAATACAGAGTTATCCCCTTTCTTGAAGAACAGCGTCACCACGCTTCTGTTCCATGCTTCTGGCGTTTTTCCTTCGAGCACGACGGAATTGAATTTTGTTTTTAGTATTTGTTATTATAGCGACAACAGAAATACATAATCTGTGAAAATTTCAACTCTCTAGCTATCACGGTTCTTGAGATACAGCCTGGTGACAAACAGACGGACGGATGGACGGACAGACAGACAGACAGCGAAGTTTTAGTAATAGGGTCCCTTTTTAGTTTTTTACCCTTTGGGTACGGAACCCTAAAAACAAAAAAACCAGTGTAAGTATGCAGTGAACCGTTTCTTTATGTTTATTTTTCCAAGGATGCCATAACTGTGAGATGAGTTGAGGTCCAAATTAGCACTTGTCTCATAGAATTGCATTTGTATGAACTGTTTCTTTAGTTTTCTTCCGATTTATTAAACTTAATGATAAACTTGATAAAACGTTATTTACATTAATCAGGATAATTGATTTTACTTTCTGCATAGTCCAAAAATTTTGCATATGTCTAGACTGACATAATGTGATTTCCTCAATATGTTTTATGATCTGTACTTACATTTATGTATTTACTATCTACCACATTCTAGCGAATAAATAAATTGAATTGAATTGACAAGTTAGTGTTCCAATAGACCGATCGCGTATCACCTTCATCACGCTGTGGACAAACATAGAAACTGGTCACATAATGGCGGGCGGCGCGCCCGCGCATCTTCCGCACGGTCACGCCTCCGCCGCCGCCGCCGACCGCTCGTGCACCTTGCTGCGCCCGCGCGGTCACTTACATCCTCTTTGGTCACTCCGCCGCAGGATGTGGACGGGCGGTGGCGTGACCGTGCAGAGGACACGCGGACGCGCCGTGCGCCATAATGTAATGTAGTATGTTTGTAGCGTCCGTGACCAGTGCATAAAAAAAATAACTTTAGACAGCTTTTAACAGCCGATTAACAGACTGTCAGGGTAAATGTGGTTCTTAATTCATAACGGAGCTAAGATCGACTCGATGCCGGATGCTTCGGAATCGCAGGATCGATGGCGCGGTGTTAATCTACAGATTGAGCGGCAACTTGAGCCGGCTCGAGTTGCCAAATAAACATTAGTTAAATTACCCCGGGCTGTGGTCCAAGTGCAGGAGGTGAAGAAAAACAGACTAATGTTGGAAGCTTCATAGACAGGGCATACATATAGAGAATAGGGAATACAGTAGAAAGGGATCAATTTGAAAGGAACAAAAAACAGATGACAAAATGGCCAAAAAAAAAACTGAAACCACCACTTTGTTCATCATCATCATCATCAGCCTATGCTTGTCCACTGCTGGGCATAGGCCTCTCCTATAGCACGCCACTGAGCACGGTCCTCGGCTACTCTCATCCAGCTCTTGCCAGCCGCCCTGCGAAGATCATCGCTCCACCGAGTCTGAGGACGTCCCACACCACGTTTACCGATCCGCGGTCTCCACTCGAGAACTCGTCTACCCCATCGGCTATCAGTTCTTCGGATAATATGGCCGGCCCACTGCCACTTCAGCATGCTAATTCGGGGCTATGTTGGTGACTTTGGTTCTCTGTCGGATCACCTCGTTTCGAATTCGATCTTTCAGAGAAACCCCGAGCATAGCCCTTTCCATAGCACGCTGAGTGACTTTAAATTTGTGGACCAGCCCCACCGTGAGTGTCCACGTTTCGGCAACATATGTCATGACGGGTAGGACGCTCTGATTGAGGACTTTCGTCTTGAGACTCTGTGGGATTGGCGATGTGAAGACTCGACGTTGTTTCCCATACGCTGCCCAGCCCAGCTGTATTCTTCTATTGGCCTCTTTATCGAAGTTGAAGTTGAAGAGAAGTTGTTCATCATATACGTTCAAAAGAACAAAATCGTTTTGTTCGTTTAAACGTAGCGTATGACACCCGTTCTATAATAATGAATCAATGTATCATTTTAAAGTAGGGAATGAAGAAGAAGAAGAAAGACATTTATTATACCAACAAGATACATCACAGAAACAAAATAAGCACATAAGTAACATAGTATGCACAACAACAGAAAGAAAACTAAATACACAACAGACAAAACGAATAAATAAAACAGGACCATAGATGTAGCCTGTGGTGCATCTAAGTTGCCACAAACGGCAGCTGACTCAGCGTTGTGATGCAGAAATGAAGTATAAATTAATAAAATTTACAAGAAAAAATATATATAACGACAACGTTGCAAAAAAAAATAAGAAAAAAAAAATTAAAATTCTTTATTTCAGGCAGTACCCATATACTGCTAGTAACAATGGTGACTTAAGAATTATACTAAATAGATACGCCCAAAAAAATAAATAGATACGGAAGTAATATTCGTCATATTGATTTGGTACGTTTAAAATGTAGCATACGATACCCGGACTATAATAACGAATCGATTCATCCATCAAAATCGTACGAGTAGTTCACGCGCTGAGGTGGAACATAATATACGGACATACACACAAACATACACAAACACACATACAAGCATGATCCCTTCTTTTGGCTCTACACTGGTCGGGTAAAAAGAATGAACGCCTATGCATAGTTATACAACGGGTCTGATCGCGATTATTGATCAGGTAAGTTTACGTCGGGAATTAAGGTAATTAAATCACCATATTTAATTATCACAATAACCATAATCATCATATTTTGTGTTGATATCTTTTTCGGTAACAATAAAATATATTATTGTGTTATACTTATTTATCTATCTATTATTTATTGGGTGATAACACCTAATAAATAATAGATAGATACATAAGTATAACTATTTATTTATTTAATTTCTTGCACCACCTGTAGTTGACTGGAAGAATGCAGCATCCGCCACGTTGCCATTGTATTTTATCAATTATGTGCAATAAACTTAAAGGTATCAGCCTCAAGTAGCAGCTTAAAGCTTACGCCTTAAACCACAGGTTAAAAGGTAACTTACTGATCTGCTCGCTAACTAACCGGCCTACAAACCAACAACATTATCCCCTAACTTGTTTAGACCTTACCGCAGAGCGGCGAAGGTTCGTTTTGCCTTGCACCGCTCTGTAAACAGAACTTGCTTCAACAATCTCTGTTGGCCTTTATTTGGTCTCTTAATTAGTTTACAATGTTTATTTTGAGGTCCCTATTCGCGACCGAGCGTTCTGGTGGTCACTGGTTTTGGATTTTGTACTTTGTTTTATTAGCTTATCACTAACACATTTACACACATAATATGTAGATACAGAAAGCCAACAAGAAGTTTTCACAGATATTTAGAGTAATGGGGAACTTGCGTCTGACTTAGATAGGAGTGACTTTGCTTTTATACCATAGAAATCATATAAAACCCAGGAAAATTTTAAAAATAAAACAATAAAAATATTTATTTCAGGGTTTCCGTTTTCAGGGTCACAAAGTATGCAAAAAAATAAAGTTAATCTAATAACATAAAACTTATTGAGTTTCGTTTTGTCGTTGAATTCTGAACGTTTTCTTATAAGGGTTTACACGTATCAAAACATTACTTTACGAGGTGACTCAAATAAGCGTTACGTTAGTCAGTGATTTCATAGTGTAAGGTCGATTTGTATGGTGCGTTTTGGTACCACGTGACTATATTCTTACTTTTCGACTATATTATTAGGGGTTAAAGTATGAAATTGCCGTTTTATTGCAATAGGTTCTTTGAATTGACATAGAATCTTCATGGTTTGAGGTTTTCGAATGAAACTTTTTTCAAATGGTTTCTATGATGTTCTTTTTTTAAAAAATGTGAAACATTTGAATATCGACTTTCAAATTGTTTTTGTTATTCAATTTAGACAAGAAAGATGGATACTGCGAAAATTCGAGTGATTTTTGAATACGAGTTCCGACGCGGAACTAACGCGGCAGAAACAGCCCGCAATATCAATGCTGCGTTTGGAGAGGGGTCTACTAATGAACGCACCGTGCGATTTTGGTTTAAACGCTTTCGTGATGGAAATTTCGACTTAAAGAACGAGCCACGAGGAAGACCGCCCACACAGGTGAATAACGATGAATTAAGAGAGATAGTGGAAGCCGACCCTAGTCAAACTACCCAGGAATTAGCGGCATGGTTTAACGTTACCTTACCCACAATATTGACTCACTTGCGTCAAATCAATAAAATAAAAAAATACGAAAAATGGGTGCCTCATGATTTGACTGATCTGCAGAAAGAAACGCGTGTTGAAACTTGTGTTGCCTTGTTGAACCGGTACAGAAATGAAGGAATATTGGATCGAATTGTAACATGTGATGAAAAGTGGATTCTTTATGATAACCGGAAAAGAAAAATGCAATGGCTGACCCCAGATCAAATGCCACAACAGTATTTAAAAATCACTCGAATTTTCGCAGTATCCATCTTTCTTGTCTAAATTAAATAACAAAAACAATTGAAAGTCGATATTCAAATGTTTCACATTTTTTGAAAAAAAGAACATCATAGAAACCATTTGAAAAAAGTTTCATTCGAAAACCTCAAACCATGAAGATTCTATGTCAATTCAAAGAACCTATTGCAATAAAACGGCAATTTCATACTTTAACCCCTATTATAAAAAGTATTAGTCGGAGAGAAAAAAGAAATAGCACGTTTATTTAACTTTTAACGTGTCCTCTCCTAATCTATTAAAACATTTTTAGTGCAAGTTCTCCATTAGCACAGGTGAAAGAGAAACTACACACAAAACACCAGAATAAAATGAACTTGCTCATAGTGTTAGACAATCATGTTTTTTTAAGTGCAAAATTTTGTACTTTGTGCAATAAAGTGTAACAAATAAACAAACCACATCCAAATGAATGTGGTACCATACCGTGGTAACAAGTTGTATAGGTAATCGAGCCTACACAGAGTCACAAAACTTTGAATTTATTACTTTGCGCATAACGGAAATGCTATCGGTGAACAAATCAATGTCGATGCCTTCGTGTCAATACAAAGGCCGTTGAAAGATCGTATAGCTCTAATGAAGTAAGAATTTTGTAATGGCTTGTGTTTGATATTTACAGTCCACTGGTTTTACTTATAAGTAAATAATTGTTTTACCTGTAAGATTCTGAGCTTACAATATTTAAAAGCCCCCGTATTGTATTGTCACAAAAAACCGAATCACGCCAAATTACGTTTGTCAAATAAAGTCCTCGTCAACTTAAATAAATTCATATCGCGTTTACCAAAAAAATTCAAATCTCTACCAAATTTGAATGCCAATTTGTATAGGATTGTTCTTGTTAGGGTTCTGTAGTCGACAAGGAACCCTTAAAGTTTCGCCATGTCCGTCCGTCTGTCTGTCCGTCGGTCTGTCCGCGGCCTAACTCAGTAACGATCAGTACGAGAAAGCTGAAATTTGGCATAGACATATATAGTAATCCGTTCCGTGTGGCACCGGATTAAGAATAGTCACTCCATTTCCTTCCGTGGATGTCGTAGAAGGCGACTAAGGAAATCAATTACCAGGAGACGGGCAGCAGCGTCTTCCTGAGATTCCAACCGCATACTGCGATCGCCAACCCGCCTGTGGCGATTATGGCAAAACCCCTCATGGTTATGAAAACCACGAAGGAGGCCTATGTCCTGCAGTGGACGTCAAATGGCTGATGATGATGATAATGACACATATTAATCACGCCTACAAAACGACAAAATAAAATATAAAAAAATATTGTTTTAGGGTACCCCCCTCCCCCCACTACACTTACATCAGGGATGCAATATTTTTTTCTCGCCTACACCATAGTGTGTGATATCGTTGGATTGATCGTTTAAAAATATGTTGGGTAAATTAAGATAATTCTTTGATTTGCGAAATATTAAGCTTTAAGGCGCAAATTTCCCCCCTCTCCTGGCTAAGCGGTTGATTGTAGAAACGTGAAAAAATTCAGGGCAGTAGCACATAAAATGAACTTAAAAGGAAAACTATCACGGCATTACAAGTTAACGAGTAATAGAGACCAACTTATAAAAGGAAAACTTCGTACAAAATCCATTGAAAATGACGTTGATGAAGTTGTTAGTTCTGTAAAACAGATAAAACCGTCTCTATCTACGGAACCCTACACTGCGCGTGGCTCGACACGCACTAGGCTAGTTTTTCACGTATTGTCCTTGTCTGGTGCCAAACGAAGAGTTCATATGTAAACATTGTGACAGATCGTAAATTCTGTTTTAAACAAATTACATCGAGGATGTATTAGCAAATGGTAAGATAAAAAGTATGCAAAACCGGCGTGCGTGCGTGCAACAACTAATTAATGTTGATGAAGCAAAAGAGGTCTGTCAGGATCGTGGCAAGTGGCAATCCCTGGTCTCTGCCTACCCCTCCGGGATACAGGCGTAAGTTTATGTAATGTAAAGAGACTGAATGTATACAGAAACCTTTGAGGGCAAGTGCTCCTTACAAATAGGCTGAGAAAGCACAACAACGATCCACTTCAGCTTCTATAATTACGTTTGATTCTAATTACGGCTTAATTACCAGCCTTTTGGCACCGGAAATGAGAACCGAGAACGGGGGGCGAACGTAAGGAAGAAAGTTTCCGTAAGTAAACATTTCCAGTCCTTCGGGAAGTAAAAATGTTTGCCATTATCATTACAACAGCACGCTCTATATCATCGTCATTATCATCGCTAACATTTTTTAATATTGTAATAATATGAATAAACTTTTGCTAAATATAGTCTGGGAGTTTGATGCGTAATTAAATTATGGACATTTCATAAATACTTTCTTTTTCTTGTCAGTAGTTTTTGATAAAGAAAAGTCGTTTCCAAAATTATTAATTTTGTAATCAAATTTTTTCAATCAAAAACATAGTAAACGTTTTCAATTTTATTGCCTATCTAACCCCCAGACCACCTTTATTAAAATAACTAAAATGATTATTGCCTGCGAGTGAGATAGCGGAGCGTGACATGCTCCACGTAAGAACAGCCTTAATAAAAACTAATAAAATTCTTAGCACTAGCATGCTACATTATGTAGTAGGAGAGAGGAGCTCAAAATAAGTTACAATAAGTGATGATGATGATGATGATGAAACTTTTGCAGCATAAAAGTTTACGTCCCATTTTAACCGTCTGTCAAATAGCCAAGACCACTTTCACAAAAGCCAAATACATGATAACACAATACTTACTAACATTGGACTACAACGATACCGAATCCCTGCTTCTAATTCGAGGGTAATATTTCTGCGAGAGCGGGCATTCATACAAACACTCAAAGTACACCACATAATACCATATACTATCACATACATAACAGTACATAACACAAGGCTCTGCATTAAAATGCGCTAAATCCTGTTAGTTACTCAGTCAGTAACTCTTTTACTAATTTCATAATAATTCTCAATCACCAAGTTAAGAAAAGGGGGCGAGTCTTTAAAATGCATAGTTATTCAATAGAATAATAATAGTACAGTAATGGTTGTTTCATTGACACTATTGGTAGTCTAGTGACTAATCGCATTGCAATGGTATAACCCGTGCAACTTAACCCAACGCATCGCGCCATTCGATCTTCTTTGCGAGAGATGCCTACTTGGAATACCATTTGAATGACATTCTACTGCTATTGCCTTGTAGACTACCGAATAGACGCAAATAACAACTATTGTCGTAATTATATAACTGTATTGAAACACTATGTGTGATTATATTCTTTTTGTTCCACTAACCCGTACCTACTGAGGACAATTTTAAAAACCTATTTGGAGGCTAAAACCTCCACCCATGTAGGGACTTGAACCCGTGACCTCTCGTGCCAGCGCTCTCCCAACTGAGCTAATGGGCAAGTGCAAGCACAAGTGAAATTTTGAGCCTCTTTACAAACTTCTCTGTATTACGTACAGGCAGCTACATCTGGCCGAAGCAATTTACATCACTTGCAGCCCCGAGTAACCCACTTTGCAGTTAGATTTTTACATCAGAATGATATCGCTGTACCTACACACTATTTGTGAACTAGACTCTAGGGCCTGCTCGCAAGAGGCCCTCAGTTTGACAAGCAACCAGCCAGCCGCCAGCCGCCAGCCGCCAGCCGCCAGCCCCCGCGCTGATCGATCTATTCTCCATTTCCGTAGCAGCAAGAATCATTAGAGGCAAATGAGCTGAAATAAAACTGGAATATAATATAGCGATTGGGCCACAAAAGCCCAGTGGCCACACGCAAGCCCGCCGTCATAGATTGAATGTAGAAGAACCAGTCAAATATATATTAGCTAATGTTGTTGTAGCGCATGTCGGTATCTTTGTTTTGTAAGTTAATGTCTAATCTTATTTGTAGTAGCAGTATCACTTGCTAACTGTGAAGAAAAATTTCGTGAGGAACTCTGAGTGTCCGAGGGGTTCACTTATCTCAGCGCTCAGAAATGGCAACCCAAGGCGGGCACGCGCAGAACTGTCCTGTAGTATAGAGACTGCTTATGTATTAAGATTGTTGCTAAGTCTATCATTTCGTCTAATTCTAAAATTTTAATGGTTCTACAAAATAGATACGCGTTTGATAAATGTGGTCTGCGGCTATACTAGGTAATAAAATAATGTACATTTGGATAAACGTTTGTTTTACTATAATACATTATATCGCTTCACAATGTTGACCATCCTAATAATAATAAATTTACTCTCAATTTGAGTAATTGTTCCAATTTTAATATGCATTTTAATTAATTTAACCTTCCTATTTTCTTCATTAAATGTCTATTTTCGCTTAAATTATTTCTTTTTCTCGTAGTCATGGTACAAATTATAGTATGCAACTCTTGAATAAAGTACTGATTTAAATTGAGGGCCATGAACCATTCTCGTCGCTCTGGATTCTAACACTTGAATCACTCGCGTAGCTCCGGATTCTATCATCATCATGAGTCACTCCCTACGGTCGTGATTCAGCCGTTACAATCCTTTACTTGCTGGTGATTCATCTATGGCCCTCGCTTTACTATTGAGTACAAATTTTTGCAAACAAAAACCAAAGCATAGAAAATTTAATTATTTAATTTCCGTAACGGTATTATCTAGCAAAGCTCCAGACCACACTTAAACACATCAAAAGCATATTTTTTATAATAATTAAAAATAGTTCCTTAACCCCAGCGCATGAAATTTAACATCCGCGGTGGGTACGCATGGTGATTAGTCGAGAGAAGGCCTGTGCCCTGCATTGCGACGAATACAGGCTATATAAAAATACATACATAAACTCACGCCTGTATCCCAGAGGGGTAGGCAGAGACAAGGGATAAAAATGAAAAATAAATTAGTTATTAAAAATATTAAAGTTAGCATGTGCGAGCGAGACGGATAGCGAATGACATGCCGGATTTCCGCACTTCTCACTGCCCGACAGTAAGTATTGACTATCTTTAAGCGTAGACTTTCTGTCGTATTCAGATGCATTTTATCGCACCCGGAATCAATCATGCACGAGAATCGCCCCCCGCGGCGGCCAAATGAAGGGACAAGGGACGGACGGAGCGTTGATCGGAATGTACTATTGTGGGCGCAATCGCTGTCCAATTACATCGGACGGATCGTACGCACGACACGTTATTTGCCTCACTTCCACGCCTATGTGATGAGGGGTTGTGAAGCCGCTGATTTATGGTGGCCAATTGTCTTCTTTCGGACTATCGAGAAGTTACCAGTCAGCAAACACAGTAATGGGGAATTTGCACCCCATTCCACCCCAGCTTAGATTGGAGTGATATTGTTTTCATACCATAGAAAACGTACAAATATTGAGAAAAAATAGAAAAAAAAGTTTTTTTCCGGATTTTTAGAGGTCTCAAAAATGCGAAATGTCGAGTTACTGTAAAAATAAAAAACTTACAAGTTTTCTTCATTGAATTCTAAAAGTATTCTAATACCTAACTAAGGTCGTCGATGCTTAAAACATTCTTTTACCAGAGAACTCAATTCATAGTTAGCCTTTTTGTATGGCGCGTTTTTGTAACACGTATCTGGAATGACTTTTCGATAGGTTATATCATGAAAAGTATTAGTCGCAGAGAAAAAAATTAAGCACGGTTATTTATCTTTTAACATGGCCTCTCCAATGAGATTAAAAAAAATTTTGGGCAACTTCTCCTTTGAAGCCTGCCGTCCATGCGAACAATTTTTACTATGGGGGCAAAATTTAAATAAATAAAAAATATCTGTTCCATATCTGAATAGATTTGGCTGATGATGACGATGTATCCCGGAGAGCTAAGCAGCGACCAGGGGCCTGTTTCATCAAACTAAAATTCACGGTTTACTATGACAATTCCATGTACATGGCGAAGTCGATTAACGCAGACACTAACGAGTAGAAAGACGTGGTTATTATTCGGAATGTACATTGAATAGCGATAATAAAATATGAATTGTAGTTTTATGAAACGTGGCCCAGGGTTTGCCTGGTCAATATTCCGATCAACATTCATTGGTCGCTGCAGGCACGCGCGCTTTGGCTATTTTATGTTGCCCTTCGCTAATATTTATGCTAATTTAGTTGAGATATGGGACGTCCACTACCGGCCCTTCTACCCACATTTGCTCGATATTACTTTTATTCTTCGATAATCTTTTTTCCTTCATTCGCTCCATACCTATATCCAACCTAACGCATCATGTCTCAATTTTAGCCACTACATTCAAGTACAATGAGAATGTAGTGAGTAAAATTGTGACAGGATTTGAGTCATGACTCAAATGCAGGACCAGTATGCGGTGCAAGCTGTCTACCGATGCGTTACCAGCGCTACAACCACCGCCATCCCCTATAGCCTAGGGTTGCCATAACTTCTAGGAACCAATACGGGCCGTTTTCTCTTCCGATGCCCAAAACTCAGAAAAAATAACAAAGTTTTTCTTCCAAATGTTACATGACTACTTGTAATTTTTAACTAAAGTTAACATCAAATTGAGCACTTAGTTATTTTTTCGCCCAGTCATATTTTGGAATAGATTTTACTTTTGCCGCCCTCTCACCTCTGCCGCCGTCAACCGGGCGGAAGACCGCGCCGCTCACCTCTATTTCCGTATTTTGTCGAAACACGGGACAAATACGGGATATGCGGGACGGTACGATACGGGACGGGATGGTCAAATACGATGACAGTCCCGTATATACGGAACGTGTGGCAACCCTACCTATAGCACATTCAGCTATTCCATTATGTGCGGTAGTTAGCTATTGCGACAGGCAAACACGCATTTCCTGTAAACTGTCCACGGACTTGATCGATGGTAGCTGCGAGAGCTTTTTGTACTCCTTCGCCGTGCTTAATGACTGGAATAATAGATGTGTTGTGGAGGATTGATTACCGCCGTGAATGAGCTCACGCCTTTGATGTGCCCTGCCCGGAATAGTGCCAGTGTACCCAAGAGCCCGTACTGCGTTCGCTGAACGGGCTCCCCGCTTATTGTTAATAAAAATGACGAAAGCGCGCTTTTCTGGTAGTTATGTTCATGGTAGGGAATATGGCAATATTGCCAGGCACGGTAACTCAATATTCACGGCAGCCTTCCTAGTGAGGAACATGCATCGAAATTAGATTGGAGTAGCGTTGTTTTATACTACATTTTTATATTACATTTTGTCTTACCTTTTAATATCAAACGATTTCACATAGGACTCATAAAAAAGTACTAAAATAAAAATATACAAAATTATAAATACTTGAGTATTCTTATCTTTTTTTACGTAATTTAAATATTGATAAATGCTCAATACATACACTGGGTATAATATGGTTTTACGAGCACCATGTGATAACATAGTTAGAGTCCGATTTGTATAGCGAGTTTTTGTATCACGTGATGAGAAAAGTATTCGCGTAGAGATTCTATCTTTTCAGAAATCTACTAGAAATCTTTTTTAAAATTACTTATCTTCTAACATGGCCACTCGAATGAAATGAAAACATTTTTTTACGCAAGTTCTCCATTGCGGGAGTGATTCAAGGCATAATCAATAATATTAATTGTCATCTTAGGCAACAGCCTAATATGTCAGTTAATAGCTAGTGAAGAGATTTATCTCATCTGTAAATCCTAGTAGAAAAATTAGTTTTATAAAATTACGTGTTGCTTGCTCAAGAAGAAAAAACAAAAGACGATTCACATCATAAGCAGCCTATATACGTCCCAGTGTAGGGTACAGGCTTTCTCTCAGAGAGAGTACCCATACTTAAGCCCACTTAATCACCACGGGTGCCCACCGCGGATTGGCGATTTTAAGCGCTGAGGTATGTGAATAGCTCAAACACTCAGGTTTCCCCACGATGTTTTCATTCACAGTGATTAACATGATTACGGAAAAAGAATAAGTTAAAACTATTAAGAAGGTTGCGTACCTTTTGACAGTCGCCAACAGCTGGTGATGAATAAAATTCCCTATTCTACCGCTACATCTCGAGCCACCGCCGTGATAAACATCAGCGCCACTATTCGACTGGCGCACAAATAAATACAGTAATACCAACAGTGCAGTGCAGAAGTTATTAAGTCGCGGTCCACCGGGCCCGCCAGCGGTTTCAATTAACCCGGCCAAGATATGCGGCCATTCATGCCGACGCTCCTCAATGTAGCTAGCGCCCACTGCTCAGTACACCAGGCCCTAGATTCTGTTTGTAAAGAAAGATAAAGATAAAAGAAACGTTATAAAAAATAACCAACCACCCGACTGCTGAGCATGTAACTACTAAGCAGACGGGACCAACCCAGGTACCTCACATTGACAAATAACCATCGGTTTGTTGGTTATTTTTTATAGGAGGTTTTTATTTTTAACTTTCCAGTGATATTTTATGCTTTTCTTACATTTATGCTGATGTCAGCCTATAACACTTGTGCAAATACAACAAAACGATTGAGATCTCATTTGTCAAAATCTGACCATTGGTTAAGGAGTTAAGGTGGAACGTAGAATCGGACGTACTTATTACTCTCTTTTTGGGCTCCGCCGCAGTCGGGTATAAATAACTTATTGCCTTAACAAAATATAACTTGCAATAAAAGTCGACTTGAAACAGGGTTATGATATGATAGGCCAAGGTACTCTACTCAGCTGAGCTGGGGCTGACCGGGACTGTCCCGGGCAGAGACTCCCTTCGTGCCATTAATTTTCAAGATCTAAACTGGCAAAGATTAATGCCCACTGTGCAATAAAGGCTACTATAACATTAATGACTATTTAGGTGACAAAGATGTCTGGCAGTTCAATGCGCGAGTTCTAGGTTTATTTAAGCTCTCTAACTTAAGGGCAAAATTAAAAAAAGATTTAGTTGTGTCGTCAATTTTTTCTTTATAATTGATCTTGAAATGTTTTATTAAACTATGCGCACTTTATGGTGGATACGCACGTTTAATTTGTAAAGTTTTCTGCGTTACAATTAATACTTTCATTTTGTTTGATCATTATAACCACCCAAAAGGATTATTATCAATACGTGAGAGTGCAACCGCAGTTTCACAGCCAATATACATCATCGCCACATTGACATCGTGACTAGTGGGACATAGAATCATAATCATTATTACATTTTATGCTTAGGAAAGGATTCTGCAATAAGGTACCTAAATAAATAGATTGCCAAGTCAATATTTGTTAAAAACATACAAGATTTTTAACACTAATATGGTCACTATAAGATGTTGTTAGGTTAGCTAATTATGTAATAACTTAAGACAGAAAGACCCTTAAGTAGGGACTGAACAAATTAACCGACTTGGTATTACATGGAGCTCACAACTTTTTACGGTAGAAGAACTGAGTGGCGAGACTTGGTTTTTTTACAAGTTATGTTCTTAATGGCATCTCATTTCTTTTTGCAGATAGTCTTACTTTTTTTCGTTGACCATTTTACAAGTTATCTTTGAACATAATTATGTCTAGGTACCTATCTACACCTATTATTCCATTATATTATAGGTACATATACAGGTACGCTGATTCATTTACTGCAATTGTAACTTTGTAATCCTATATATTTATAGGGGATTTTAAAGTTATTTATCGAGTTAGTTTACAAAATATTTAGTTTTTTCTTGATTTATACACTAAACACTAATTTTATTCTAATTTGTAAGCTTCTATATCTGCTAGAAGTGCGTTAGAGTTTTGGTGATCGGTCAGTCAGTGACACTCACTCACGGGTGTGAGTGAGTGAGTGACAAAATTAAGAAACTTTGACTAGTTATAATTCTTAAGCCACTACTTCAAATTGAACTAAATTTGTAATTAATATAACGTGTTTATACAATGCCTGTTTGGTTACTGAAAATTCAGGCTTCTAGTTTTATCTACAACGAAGTTACTGGGGGTCGAAAATAGCCTAAACTGCTTCGAGAAAAGGATAGTATGGTATGGTATGGTATGGCATGGCATGGCATGGCATGGCATGGCATGGCATGGCATGGCATGGCATGGCATAGCATGGCATGGCATGGCATGGCATGGCATGGCATGGCATGGCATGGCATGGCATGGTATGGTATGGTATGGTATGGTATGGTATGGTATGGTATGGTATGGTATGGTATGGTATGGTACGGCCGGCCGTGCCGTGTTTTTGCTCGACTTTGCGGGGGCACTACCGTGTCCCCAGATTTTTTATTGTACGTACACCAGAGCACATGACTAAAGCAAGCTTTGTGCTAAAACGGCAAAATGTTAAAGTCTATTCAGATTCCAAAGATGTCTGGAATTAAAGCCAGTTCAATGCATGAGTTTTACATTTTAGAATAATATAAAAACTCTGTTAATTAAGGACCAAATTTGAAAAGACAAAGTTTGGAGTCGTTTTGTCCATTTTTTTCTTAAATTATATAGATTTTGAAACGCACACCTAGTTTAACTTGTAACGTTCATTAAGCCGCAGTTTTTGTGTTACTATGAATAAAAATATTTTGATTTTAAAATTAGCTTTTAAAAGAGCAGGGCCTTAAACCTATTGCATAGTCTAAGAAAATCTCGGTAGCGTCTGTAAGGTACCGCCAGTTTATTCTGTGAAAGATCTGAGGCAGCTACCTATTTCTCTATAATTTGCAGCTTACAATAGCTAGCTAGCGTAAGTCGTGACGTGTGCAACATGCAATCTTCTTGCCCATTATTGTGAAAGCTCGCTGGTAGCCCGACTGCCTCAAGCTAAGTACCTATATTTTAAGCATGCACTTAGTCACCTTAAGTAGGCACCATTACCCGCCAGAGCCTAACTGAACTGTGATACATAAACCACTTATTGGCGACCTTCCATTCCGTTCATTCAGTTCGAATTACATGCGACCAGAAAGGCCATTGCACATGCCAGCGATAATTTTAAGCTTTAACATACTGGTGACCCTTGGTTGCCGTCGTTTATTGTAACAAAAAGGTCACCATTGCTGTGTGGCGGTACGCAGGCAAGGTCGGTGCAATCAATATGTCGATACAGCTGGTGCTAGACTCCATAATGCATCGCGAGGTGTACACGAGGAGGTAGGCACGCCTTAAACCCCAGAAAGTGAAAAGGTTATGATTATTTGCACTTCGAAAGAACCTGTGGGCTTTATTGGGCGTATTTACATTGTGAAAGGTTCAGTCTCCCATTTGTATTAAGGCATGTTGAATACTTTGAATACTTTGAGGATACATGAAAGAATACACGGCTGTAAATGTTGACACCAACTTCCCTTACTATGGTAATTATTATTATTTATTTTATATATACAATAAGAACTTACAGTTAAAACCAAAACGCTCTTAATGTTATTTAAATATTGCACACAAAAATTAATTACCATAATAATATTGGCTCAAGCCAAATGAGTATGGAAGAAAAAAATGCGTGATAAATTTTAAACCAGCATGAACGTATGTTGGATCTAATCTGCGGGAGACGCGCGAAGTGACTTAGAAACCGGCTTTTAGTTTAGTCAAACTACGATATATTTTTTTCGCTTATCAGGTTTTTTGGTCAAATTATCTGCCGAGGATTTATAAGTCACCACATAAGAAGGCCTGTTCAGAAACGGATGCCAATAAAAACAAAGGTTTATAAATCAACTGCCCAGACCTAAAAATATAACGACTTCCTTCCAACAATTCGCTATAACCAGCTCAAGTGCCGCAGCAGTAAGCGATTTCACCTACAAAGCGGCAGTTACTTAGACCTGAGATTTCCGCACTTAACCTCATAGTTGGGCCATTATACGTCACTATCGCTGAAGAATCCGACACTAGGGTTACCTCACGATGTTTTCCTTCACTGTTAGCGTGTCGTATTAGTGCTACAACTTCACAAATGTACGTAACTTAGAAAACAAAGTAATTGATACATTGGATTCGAATGCACACACAACTTCCCGAATGTGAAGCTAGCGTTCTGCCGAAGTATTGAATAGGGAGGTTTATTTAAACTTGCAAGAACAAGTCCTAACAAGTCGAGAAGTCGATTGCTTTGTACTGAAAGGCGTCTTGATGGATAAACGTTGTGTATCGTACTGGAGCGAGAGATTTCATGACTAAGAATGTCTGCGTGTGGGGTCACCTTGTGAATCTCTACTATCGCTACCTACTTGGGTGGGAGAGAGCTTTTGTTTGTGCTGAACCAATTTTGTGTCAAGACAATGTCAAGAGTCATACGAGGGGTTTAAAAACTGACGCCGCTCGAAAACTTTGCATACTGGACACCAAACTACTGGAAAACAAATTACTTTGTCAAGAAAATGTTTACTAGTACTGCATTTATGGGAATGAATCGTATTGCTTATTGCATTGCTTAGCTTTGTATACGTGTGTGTGTTTTATGTGAATATATTATGTATCTATCTATCTATCTATCAAACATATACTCAGGTTTCCTCACGATATTTTCCTTTACAATTGGAGCTACACTACCACTACTACAAATTCAAACATATACGTAACTAAATAATCAAAGTCAGTGGTGCGTGGAATTCGAATCCGGGAGATCACGTATATGAATCCACGGGTCTACTGAGCCACCAATAACAACACCGCCCCTGCCTGCAGTATTCCCAGACGCTGGCCGACCAATATCGCCAAAATTAGAAAAAACAATCCCCCAAAAATCGCCTAAGTTCTCGCAGCCCAGTCACCTAAATTTTCATTAGTATTATTATTGAAAATGCATGCTTATATATCTTGAAAGACTCACGTTTTGGCAAATAAATAAATCTTTATCTTTGTCTATCTTTATCTTTCAGATAAAGACAAATATCTGCAATACAATGGCTTTTAAAAAAATAATAAAGCTTGTAGTATTGTAAGACTCCTTTTTACGTAAAATTATAGGACAGGTGACGTCCCGGTTGGAATAAGTATTAAAAAGCTAAGTTCACAGTAAGATATATAATGAATACGCCCCAAGAACAGAAATCCTTATGCAGCGCCCCAACGAATAACAAAAATCACACTGAATCGATAAATAAAAACACGATTACACTAAAAACTTATTAGGATTTCACAAGTAGCCCTAAATTCTCCGAAAAAAAATTGAGATAGCCCATTACAATTCTTAGTCGCCATTTTACCTTCCGCGGTAGCCCAAATGGCGATAAATCGCTTTACCGGGCAACACTGCCTGCCTGCTGCATTAATATTGCAGGACGTGAGCCCACCTGCTCAGGTAATTGCGGTGCTAGCGATGTGTGCAGACTTGCAGATTAAGGCTTGCCTAATTATTTATTTATTATTGCAAGAAAAATAATTACATTACAGTTAAAACTATTGCGTAATTAATTGCATTACACACATTTGTCATTTCACACATGGCGTAGGCCGGTTTCACGTTGGACGATGACCGTTACGACACGACATCCATCGGACTGGGCCGCGAATATATATGTTATTGTGTCATATATATGTTTTTTTTTGTTACGCTCTGTAGCCTAAACGGCTTGATGTTAGTTCTATGATTCGCGGCCCAGTCCGATGGATGTCGTGTCGTTACGGTCATCGTGTATATATATATATATACCCTCCTTCTGGCGCAGTCAGGTAAAAACTGTAATTAGACCATTTTCAGTTTTCGGCGGCCAGAAAGCAGACCAGACCGATGTTCGGACGATATAGTCGAATCGACGGAAGGTCCGTGGATGCGGATTGCAAGGGACCGTGAAATATGGCATTTGGGATAAAGGCCTATACACGATAGTGGGCAGCGGTTGGGCTGATGATGACGATGAAGAAAGACTGTTTTACATATAGATAATCTGCTTCGAATCGTAGGTCCAACAAAACTGAGTGCTTGCGTAACTTTGATCTGTTAATTGACAGAATAATCGTACCGTATATTTGGTGGTATATCTGGTAGGGTAGATTCTTAACAGATAATACTTAACAGAGGCCTTATTTGTAGACTAGCGTAGACAACAGTGCCTAGATAAAGTAGAAAGGTGTTTAATTAAAGTAAAAGTCCCGGCTCAGTGAGCCGGCGTCTCGCGGGAATTTGATCCCGGTTACTTGTTGCTTCCGACAAGGGGACTACTTGGGTTGCTTGATTGGATTGATCAATCAATCAGCCCGTATTCGTCCACTGCGGGACATAGGCCATTCTCACCCAGCTGCTACCAGCAATCTAGCCCAGATGGTCGGTCCAATGAGCTAATGGGCGTCTAACGGTGTGGTTGCCAATTCGCAACTTAATAATATTATATGCTGGGTCAATCACTTTAGTTCATTTCAGTAATAAACTACAAAATAGGCCACCCATTGTACTTTTTCATTGCATTTTAAATATTTTATATCTCTTGTTTCTCTTACGTGCAATAATAGTAGATTATGCATTAAGGGGATAAAGCAGTGTATTATGTCTCGGGCGATATTTTGAACCCCAAGGACAAGGGATCCTAGGGTTAACTCACGAGCGAAGCGAGGGAGTTACAGAGTTAACTCCCGAGCGAAGCGAGGGAGTTAGAGCTAGAATCCCGAGGCCGAGGGGTTCAAAAACGCCCGAGACAAATACACTGCTTTATCCCCAAAATGCATACTCTACTTTATATAAACACTGCGAGGCAATAAAACATAATACAAATAAAAAGAAAAAGTTTTCATTCTAATTTTGAATAAATTCTTCTTGGTGTAGGGCTCTATGAAAAGTTTATATTCTAATTTTGACGTTTGGTCATGGATTGCAAGGAGCTCGTATATTCAATGTTGATTGCATTCCAAATTCAAATGTCATAATTCCCTAGGGGATTATGAAATTCAGTACATTTATAATGACCCGGCTAGACCATAGAACACAAATGACTTGCTTTAAGTTGAGTTTGCATGACACATGTGTTATATAAAGAATATTCTTATCTTCTTATACTAATGTATACGTATGATTTACAGATAAACCTTATCACATCACATCACATCACATCACGTCACGTCACGTCACGTCACGTCACGTCACGTCACGTCACGTCACGTCACGTCACGTCCCGTCCCGTCCCGTCCCGTCCCGTCCCGTCCCGTCCCGTCCCGTCCCGTCCCGTCCCGTCCCGTCCCGTCCCGTCCCGTCCCGTCCCGTCCCGTCCCGTCCCGTCCCGTCCCGTCCCGTCTCGTCTCATCTCATCTCATCTCATCTCATCTTATCTTATACTCTTGTACAGGTGTGTCAGAAGCACAGAAAAGTGGTCAAAGGTGGCAAATTATTGAACATTTTGGGTATTTAAGAGAGGAGGCCTTCGCTCTGGATTGGAGCACATGTATTGAAGGCTACGTGAAAAATACTAAAATAGTCATACACTTGGGTTTCTATCCGTGTGGCGCCGGATTAAGAATAGCGTCATTTCCTCCCGTGGATGTCGTAGAAGGCGACTAAGGAAATAAATTACCAGGAGACGGGCAGCAGCCTCATCCTGAGATTCCAACCACATACTGGGATCGCCAACCCGCCTGCCAAGCGTGGCGATTATGGCAAACCCCTCTTGGTTATGAAAACCATGAGGGAGGCCTATGTCCTGCAGTGGGCGTCAAAGGGCTGATGATGATGGGTTTCTATATACGTAGTATGAAGAGTTTTTCATCAAAAAGAGTAGATGTTGATGAGTCGCTCATCGCTTGGTGACCTTGTCGCGTGCCTACAGCAAGCTTTGCTCTGCGACGAAACCCGGTCGCCGCTGTTGAGGTTTAACCTCTTCACAATTTTGTTAAAAACCATTGTAAATGTTGCCCGATCGGGTCCTTTAGAATTCTACAGATTAAAGGTTAGGGCTACCTTTAGTATCACAATTAAATTGCATAAGAATGATTCTCACAACTCCGCACACTCGTGAATCTTGTGTAGGAGGGTTGCCACTTATGTTTACAGCTTTTGGTCGTTTCATTAGTTTCAAGCATGAAATATATTAAATGCATTTTATTTATTTTCACGTAGTTTTCGAGTAGCATTCGCGTTGTTCTCTCGAAGGGAATCACTCAGCTGAACCTCGAGCGAACTTTGACGGCTTGAGCCGGTACTTTAGATTCGCTGCTCACTGAACCTTGCACAGTAGTTTATAAATTATATTATAATGTATTAAATGTATAACGAGTTCTCTTCGTTCTAGCATTTAAATACAGGACACAGGTATTCTCTCAGAGAGTGAGTATGGGCTAAGTCATCACGTGTATCCGGGGACTGGTGATTTCAAGCGCTTGGTGATTTGAACATCTCAGACACGGGCTCCCACCCGATATTTTCCTTTACCTCTGCAGTTAACAAATGGTATTGCCTATGATCTGAGGGTATTGCTATACAATATTCCGTGTGGCACCGGATTAGGATTCCGTGTGGCGCCGGATTAAGAATAGCGTCACTCCATTTCCTTCCGTGGATGTCGTAGAAGGCGAATAAGGAAATAAATTACCAGGAGACGGGCAGCAGCGTCTTCCTGAGATTTCAACCACATACTGCGATCGCCAACCCGCCTGCATAGCGTGGCGATTATGGCAAAACCCCTCATGGTTATGAAAACCACGAGGGAGGCCTATGTCCTGCAGTGGGCGTCAAATGGCTGAGGATGATGATGATTGCTATACAAATTCACAAATTCAAAGTCACTGCATTCGAATGCACGACCTCTGGAATCCGAGGCCAGCAGTCTACCAATGCGCTACCACTGTTTCTTAAGAGTTCAATAAAAAGTTAATTAACAAAAGTCAATAAGACAAGAATCATTAAAAGAACGCTAATTTTTGTGCCGAGTATAATCCCCGTTTTATTATATAGTAGGATTATACTCGGCACAAAAATTTGCATTCTTTTGTTGATTAACTTTTTTATTGAACGTTTGTGAAGATGTTTCAATGTTTGTAACCCAATCACGCAATAATGGCTAAACGGATTTACATGAAACTTGGCGTATAGGTAGACAAAGATCTGAATTGAGACATAGCATACTTGATGTCCCGGTAATGCAATCCCGTGGGATAATGTCTCAGAACACAAAAAGAAGAAAACATACAAAATAGATATATTACAATTGTGTCTAATTTTAATGAACAAACATACATTAAATACATCAGTTGTTCCATAGAGTGTCACTCATACTCGTGCTTCGTTCTTGGGAACTTTTACCCGCTTTCTTTGCTATAAAAGTGTTTGTTCGAGACTTGTGCGACTGCCAAATACTTCTGCGACTGGATAATTCAACGGCTATCATTTACATTAATCGGATGGGCATAATACAATTTCCGCACTTGACTAAGATCACGAAGGATATTTGGCAATGGTGTGAATTATGCGTATTATATAAAATGGTCAGACAATACCGTCGCAGATAAAGAATCAAGACGTATACCTACATCCCGATATAGAATAGTCATTAAATGACAATTTTTTTTCGTATTTAATTCAACAGTTCGGCACGCCTTTTATTGATCTATTTGCAAGTCGTATTAATAGAAATTGCATAAAATACGTTGCTTGGTAGAACGAGCCAGATGATTTTGCAATAAACGCCTTCAGCATCAGCTGGTCTGACATATTTTTATGCATTTTCAGCCTTTCCTATTATGTTAAAGACCTTAAGACCAACGATAATGGAAAAGGCATTATGGTAATACCCTTGTGGCCTACACAGGTTTGGTTTCCTCTATTTATTAGTATCAGAGCTAGTTACTTTCAAATTAGAGAGTTGCAATAGTGTTTTCAATTCTTTCAGCACCCCCAACATTCAAAACCATCTCATCCTGGCTGCAGGAATTTTTTCAAGGGGTGCCTTAACACGAAAAAATGTCCTGGAATCGACCGAACACGTTATGCTCGCATCGTTAGCCGACTACACTTTAAATCAATACGACGTTTGTTTTAAAAAGTGGTTTGATTTTTCTGTAAATTATTCTCTTGCTTTTATGTGGTATCAGTAATAGATGTTTTAAGTTTTCTTACGGTAATGTATGACAATGGTGCTAGATTTGGTACTAATAGTATCTTTAGGGCCGGATTATCTTTAGTTATATGCCTTACCGTTTCCCAAGATGAATGAGTAACAAGATTTTTTAAAGGGATACCTACGCTTACTCATGCCTAAATACAGTGTAATTTGGGACGTGTCAGGCGTGTTATCTCACTTATCGACTCAATATTCCAACGGAACGTTAGAGCATGATCAACTCACAAAAAAATTATAACATTGTCAGCTCTCGCTACGCCACACCGTGTGCAAACCTTTTCAAAAATTAGTATAAAGAATATTGAACTAAAACCTAATGAGATTGAAGTTAAAATACCCGATTGATTAAAAACTTCAAGGAAGGGAAATAATCAACTCATTTTGGTCATAACTTATTTTTTCGAGAAAAAAGAAATATGCCCAGCTGAGACTCTAGTCGATTACATGGAAAAATCTAAATGAATGTGTAAATCTGCGTTTTTTCTTATTGGATGTAGAAAACCACATAATGCGGCTTCCACCCAGACGTTGTGCAACTGGATAAAGGGCACGTTGCATGGATGGATATGGCGCATAGCACGAGGCATGCTTCGACATCAGTTAGGTGTTAACATTGACCTTATTGGAAAAAACCGCTGGCTGGAGCAATAGCTCAAATACCTTTTTCAAGTGTTATCATACAAATATAAACAATCAAGATTATATTCTTTTTTTTGCACTAACCCGATTGTCATGCTAGTATCACTCTATTTAACAACGATGAGCTTATCAGACTCTACATATACTTATACAAACTCACGCCTGTATCCAGAAGGAGTAGGCTCTGGGCCCTAGTAATTTCACAAAAACCCTACGCTTTGGGTCGTTTTGGTTTCAAAGAACCCATTAATTAGCCCCTTGTGGCGCGGCTGCGATAAATAGGAACAGTTACGAGTACCTTAATTGATATTTATAAAACCCATAACGAAAAACCTGGAGCAAATAAACCAATAAATAATTCCTACTCTTGGGAACGGCATGAAATATGTCAAAACCTCCAAAAAAAGCCATTCGTTTTGAAGCTACCATGTCAAGGATTGAGTCACGAGCTATGGTTTTAAACTTACAATCCTCTTTTTTATTATATAATGTTATACTATAAAATTTGTACTATTACATAATCGTACCAAGTATGAAGCTTGCATGTACTCTTATTAACGTTTTTACGATAAAACAAAACAAAAAAAAGATGTAGATAGACGGACAGACAGTGAACATTAGATAAAATTATGTTATAGAAAATCTTTGTTGAATTTAAACACATAATTTTGCACGTAGGCGAGCTTCATCGCCGGATTAAGAATAGCGTCACTCCATTTCCTTCCGTGGATGTCGTAGAAGGCGAATAAGGAAATAAATTACCAGGAGATGGGCAGCAGCGTCTTCCTGAGATTCCAACCGCATACTGCGATCGCCAATCCGCCTGCCAAGCGTAGCGATTATGGCAAACCCCTTCATGGTTAGAAAACCATGAGGGAGGCCTATGTCCTGCAGGGGGCGTCAAATGGCTGATGATGAGCTTCATTTTACGTAGCATTATCTACTAGCTAATCTAAGTTAAAAATAGAGTTTTTTCGGCAGCAGTTTGGGTGCGGATTCCAACAACGGGGGCTATAATTCTCGATCAGGTTTAATTCAACAGTTAATCAAATGCGCCGTTGAGGAAAAAAGCTCATTCCATTCCATTTAATTAAATTGGACCATGTAATACCATTAGCAAGTAAAGACTTCCAGTCGCTATTTGAAACAAGTGTTGGGAAAAAGAGGGATAAGAAAATAACTTTTAGAGTTTTGAATTTCTGTTGCACTGAAAGAATCTATGTTAATGTTCTCTCTGCACCCATGTCGGCCGAAGTAAGGATAACACATCTGGGGGTTCGCAAACAGAGATAATTTATAATACGACATGTTACTTATCTGTTGTGTAATGCAATAAATAAAATAAAATAAAATTTGAACTGTTTGTGCGGTACTTCTTTCATCGTGCCCTGCGTGCTCTAACGCCTGCACTCAGGATGACGTAATTCTGTGCCACGACTAAATAAGGATTTATATTATTTGTTTTGCCATCAACACGTGTTCTACTGCGCTGTAAGGCACTGGACGAGATCAGCAGGAATGAGGGGCTTGGCGTGGAAAGACAAAACTTTGGTCCAGCGGTAGGCTCTATTGATTGGTTAGAAAAAAATATTGATAAACAACAGGCAATAGATATCAAAGCTTCTCGAATAGCATAATTATCAATTCAACTGATAAAATTAAATTCCTATCATCGACAAGAATGTAGGATAATACACATAACATTAAGTCATTGCTTAGACTATGCTTACATATAGAGACTTTTACTGGGCTTAATCACGTTTCGACGAAATAGGGGATGTACTAGCAAAGGGCAAGATAAAAAGTACCCAAAGTGCGTGCATGTAACGATTAATAAATGTTGATGAAGAGAAAGTGATCTGTAAGGATCGTGTCAAGTGGTAGCCTCTGGTCACTGCCGACCCCTCTGGGATACAGGCGTGGGTCTATGTTATGTTATGTAATCGCATTTCGGTGGAGGTGAATAAGAATATTTATTTGCTAAAGCATGGTAATAACAAATTATGTAGGTGGTAACTTAAAATTATGTCACAAGCATGCTCTACCCGTCAAGGTGCGTAGATACAATTTTTGTTTAAAAAAAAAACAAAAACCTGATTGTTAGCTAAATTAGCAGCTAAAAAATATGTACATAAATCTTTGCACAGTAATAACAATAAAAGAAAAATGTTAAATATTAACTCTACCCTAATTATAATTATGATAACGAGATAAGAATAATATAAACCACAAGCGTTAGATAACTTAGACACATCTTGTTTACCATTACAATGAATTAATTAGCAGTATACATGTAAAGTGATTGCATGCATGTAAACTGAATTAATAAATACAAAAGAATTTCTGACTAAGATCGATCTGTTGAGACATAAGCTTACTGACTTAAATTTGACAGTTCTTCCATTTCAGTTTGTTAAATATTAAGTGGCGGTCGGCGCAAGCTTACGAACACTCTGTTTTTCGTAATAATCAATCTGTTAGTCTATTGTTACGTAACTGTGTCCCGGATTAGCTAGGCCCACTAAGTAAGTACTTACAACCTTAGACATAAATGTAAATTGTTTGAGTTCAAGTAAACGTTTTTTTATTATTATTGGGCATTATGCTAAATATTGACAATAGTTGCGAATGATACTTCATTTTAAAGGTATAAGGTCAGCAAATATAATGCTGCGATTATAAATTGATATAATTCACTGATTTTTTGTATTTTGTTGAGGGTAATTTGTTTCCCGATTTAAAAACCATGAATTTACTCTTCGTCTCATCGCACTTCAGTCCATGCTCAGTGGCATACGTCCTCACGTGTCTTAAGCAACTCCCGCAATGCACCGACCGTCGGGGCCAGCAGCACCATGTCGTGACCATACTTATATTATTGACACTAACGTTGTCAATCCGACAGCCTACATGCTAGCTGCTGAGCCCGGTGATCAGGGCATCTACATACAAGTTAAACAGGCTAGGAGAACTTAGCCCACCCTGCCTAACTCCACACTCCAATTTATATGGCTCTGACACTGCACTTGCCCATTTTACCTCATTGGTCTGGTTCATATACCAACACATGTACCTGGTTACGGTGGCGGAGAGTCGCTGGATGCGGGCGGCACAACACCGGGAAGCTTGGGAAACCATGAGGGAGGCCTATGTGTTGCAGTGGGCGTGAAATGGCTGATGATGATGATGATATACCAAAACATAAAAATATAAACTAATTTCGGTGGTAATTTAGCCTCCTCCAATTTTCTCCATAATACGTCATGATTTACAAGGTCGAAGGCTTTAGATATGTCGAGAAAACAGGCGTAGATTGGCGTTTTTCTATCTGCTTAATACCCACTGTATGCTTTAGACTCATTATTGCGCTCTTCGTCGATAGTCCGGCTCTAAAACCAAACTGTGCATCGTGTAATTCACTTTTGGTACTATCGTCGCCGGTGAAATGGGCCTATAATTAGATTTTCTCAATAAGTCACTAACGAAAGCCGTGCCAGGAAATTCTGTGTGACATTTTGTCTTAGGCATACCTATACTCTATTCGTTTTCTATGTAATACATGTTAAAAATTCATTACACTAGGACTTAAGCTTTTTTGTAAATAAATTATTATTATACTTTATTACATACAAGAAATTTACCAGGATATTACATAAGAACTTACGATAAGGCGAGCTTATCTCTGTAAGAAATTATTTGATTTGATTTTAAAACCTATTTAGAGGCTACAAAATAAAATAGAATAAAAAATAAAATAGTGGTTTTGCTATTCTATTATTACGTTTTTTTATTTTAATTCATTAATAAGTGTTTAAACAGTTTCATTAACAGGACTATCTTATTATTTGTTCCAAACTTACTCCTAAAATAAAAATTAATCAAAATCTTTTTATCCAAAGTAACACAGAAATAAACTAGTTGTCTATTTCAAAAGCTTGATAATTTTGGAGAAAAATTAGACAAAACCAGTACGAGCATAGATTTTTCAATGTTGGTCCTCAATTAACAGAGTTTACATATTATTCTACAACCTACAACTCACGCAATGAACTCGCCTTAATTACGGACGTCTTTTAACATCATTAATGTTATAGTAGCCCTTTTGACTACAACTTTTGACCACTATGATGTAGGTAACTGGGAAAATATGTGGAATAAACAATTATACTTTTCTATAATGATTAATTTTATGTTATTGATATTATTTTAAAATTAAATGTACTACATAAATAATTTATTAGATCAAAATCTGCTTAGATTGCCGCAATGAAATTTCAATATAATGTCCAATTTCATGTCGTGACGCCCACGATACAGGCTATGCCTAGTGTGGGGTCACCGTTACTCTAAGATATTTACACATGTTAAACCTTTTACAGTCTAAGCATTGTTTAACTAATATTATTTGCCTCTGTGTATTATTCTTTACGATAATAAATATTATTTGATTTGATACATAATAACTAGTGCACATGTGTACATGTTGACCTGCAGTAGACTGTACAAAGTTGTGAGTACATACTTGTCTAGAAGGAGACCCAACCGAAGGTCGTAATTGCAAACATGAAACGTAAGTAGCGAGGCACTCGGTCCATATATTATTATCTTGTTTCGAAGTTTGGGCCAAAGTCAAATATTACATGATAAATTTGTGTTTGAGTAAAATAGGTGCGTACAGACCTACTACGATGTATTTGCTGACATTGGAAGACCGGCCGACCTGCGACAGGCAGGAACCAGGGATACAAAGCTCTATTTTTAATGTAAGACTTTTATATTCTAGTGGAATATACCTACATACATACATAAACTCATGCCTGTATCCCAGACGGGTAGGCAGAGACCAGGGACGAAGGATCCCATCATCATATCCTGACTTGTCGATCATGAGACCACCTGTAAAGTCTACCCTTTCAAACAAAAACCGGCCAAGTGCGAGTCGGACTCGCGCACCGAGGGTTCCGTACAAACCTGCAAGGTTTACAAAGTTCGTTCATTACGACAATCGAGTCATAACTATGGTATTTTTATTGCAAAACATGAGGAAAAAAGTAATAAGTTTATATTTATTAAAAAATATATATTTTGTAATGTAACTAAAAATTTAAGGTTTTCGGAATTTTTCCTTTATGTGTGCTATAAAACGTTGCTTCATGCCAAATTTCAAGATTCTAGGTCGACTGGAAGTACCCTTTAGGTTTTGATTCCCTTGCGAGTACTTGCGAGTTTCAAAATATGCAGCTTAAATTGCTGTTTCTTTTGATTGCGTTGACATAGAAGTTAGATTTTGTTACAGCTTAAAGGTATTATAGACCTGAGTATTTGGTATGAATTTTAATTTAATACCTCTACGCGTTTATGAGGAAATGGGTAGTAAGTTTAAAATTATTAAAAAAATATATATTATGTGATGTAACTAAAAATTTATGGTTTTCGTAATTTTTCCTTTATCTATGCTATAAGACGTTGCTTCGTACCAAATTTCAAGATTCTGAGTTCACGGGAAGCACCCTGTAGGTTTTGATTCCCTTGCAAGTGTCGAAAATTTGCGGCATAAACGGCTGTATCTTTTGATTGCGTTGGCTTAGAAGTTTGATTTTTTCACAGCTTCAAGGGACAGTAGACCTGAGTAATTGATATAAATTTCAGCTTCATACCTCCACGCGTTTCTGAGAAAAAGGGTCTTGACAGACGGACGGACGGACGGACGGACAGACGGACAACAAAGTGATCCTATAAGGGTTCCGTTTTTTCTTTTTGAGGTACGGAACCCTAAAAAAGAATTTTCCAAATCGGTCCTGGCGTCTTCGAGTAATCAGGGAACATACATAAAAAAGAAGTCGTTTATGGAAGTCGGCTAAAAAGATAAACTTACAGGTAAATAACCAGAAGACTAATTACACTCACATGTTTTTAAGTCGCCTATAATTCGTCCCACTGCAGGGCACAGGCCTTCTCGCAGAGATAGAGCATGCCGTGGATTGGCGATTTCAAGCACTGAGGTATGCGAAATTTTCACTCAACAAACACCTCATACTTCAGGTTTCCCCACGGTGTGTTCCTTTACGTAAGCTTTATACTTACATCCGTTACGTTATATTCAATCAATAACAAAAATGTAATTATTGCAAGTGTTTTTAGTTTAAGAATTAATGGTTATGCCGAGAAAAAGCTAACAAAGGAACTCCACATTCATTATTTCAACAGAGTTTTGACTTAATTAGCGGAGTTTTTAACTTGAAGTTTGTTACTCATGCATTGTAGTAGGTACATTATAATAATACTGTTCTATACGAAACATATTAAACTCAAAAATTACTCCTAATTTATTCAATAGAATTTAAAAACTTAGTGCACACGATATGTTCTAAATACATTGTTGTTTTATTTGTCAACATAGTCACCGTTTAGTTAAATGGAATGGTACAAACATAAATTAATAATTATAAGTAAAAAATAATAATAATACGTCCACAATTACATTTGTCACAATGTTACCTAATGATAGCCAGTTGTTAGTTAGTTTCAGAATTAATAGTCACACAGCCGGTTTCTGAATTGAGAAATTCACTGCGTAAATACTTAAGTAACGTTCTGTTACGCCATTTTCTGATAAATTTGAAGAGACAGCACTACAGTTAACCATTTACTTTTTAGAAACTTGCAATCAGTCTTCTAAATTAGAATAAAGACTGCTACAGCGTGTTATTAAATACAGCTATTCCTAAAAACTGTTTGCTTAGTTTCAATAATAAATTTGCTCATTGGAAGTACTTTATTACTACTTCCAATGAGCAATGAGAAAAAGTATAAAATTATTTAAATGAGCGTAATTTCAATGTTATGTATGTGTACAGTGTAGGTATGTAAACTCAAAGTAATTATTTTATCAAGCGCTTCGTGTTTGTCTGTGTGGGATGTCACTGCGTGCATTTGCATATCTTTTTGCACTATGCAAACACACTCTCTTCCATGGCGCATTGCGTCATGCGTCCACTACATTCCATTGACGTCAGAGCAAATCTAATGAGAGTACCGCGATTTGTAGCTTCATAGGTAGGTGAGCTATGTATTTATTGCATGTCTCAACGTAAGTGACATGGTTTTTACTGCCCTTGGCAGATGTATTATTCTTGGTCAAATTACAGGCAACGACCGATGTAATGCCATTGTATGTAATGAATTCTATGTAGTACAGATAAGCGGCCGACGAGTTGTCATAGGTGAAATGATACAAGATGAAACGTGTTTTGGAGTTGCGTAGTGAACCAAGGTCTAATATATGGCTCCTATTTTATAAAATTACAAGTCACCGTTTATTACGACAATTCAATGTAAGTTGCGTAGCAGTGTCCTCCTTCTTGTTAATCTGTAGGATGGTCGACTTTACAATTTAATGGAATTGTCATAGTAAACAAAAAATTGTAGTTCTATGAAACAGGTCCCTGGGTGACCCAGCTTCGTTAGCTAAACTTTTTTTTGTAAAACGTCTTAGACACCGTTTTCGCGTACCATCAGGCCATGACTGGGGTTAAGTGTCAACCTGACCTAATTAAAAAAAACCTGTGTGTTACATAAACTCTATAAATATTGTAAATTGTGTAAAGAAATATTCTTTTATCATTGTTCTTCCACAACGCTGATAAAATCTCGTTTGGTTTGAAATTTTCCCGTCTGAGAGTACGATTCTTGAAGTTGCCTAATCGGGCCCACAATTTGAAGGACAATTTGGTCCTACTATTTATTGGGCAACCGAAAGAGAGGGCCAAGAATCATCTGAAAAAGGTCTGTAGCCCAAGAGGCCAAGTCGACCGGTACTAGGTGGCCTGAATGGGAAGCTGCCGCGAACCACCGTCAGAACAGAAGTGGACATCTGTGTTTGAGACATTATGCTCCCCTACGCAAGTCATTAAACATTCTGTATGGAAGATTGTTTGATTTTTTTTTTTTTTCTTTATTACACACCTGGTGTCAACTAAATTGTCACTTTCATTTTTACGTTATGCTTTGCCAGTACCCCTACACTAGTCAGTCTGACATACTTAGAGAATATACTTAATTTTGGAATCATCATCAATAATTTTTCTCTACGATTCTCATACATAGGTACATAAACTCACACCTGTACCCCGGAGCAGTAGCGTCTAGGCTATGGTAATTCCACAAAAACAGAGACTAGGGTTTGCAACTTGCCACGATCCCATCAAACCTCTTCCACTTCATCAACATTCATCAGTGCCTGCACGCCGCCGGTTTCGGCCACTACGATTATATTTGTGTTTAAAAATGGGTGGGGCTGTGTCGGGTCACACGGCCGTTGGTTTAACGTGAAACGTCTATGCCACCGAAACATGAATGTAGAAAAAAGCTGGCCAACTTCTCGTCCCAAAAAATACTTGATATATAAAAACTTCAAACTTCAAACTTCAAACTTCAAAATATAAACTTAAACTATAAACTTAACAAGTTCCTTGCCTTTGTTAAGACCTTGACTTTTTGTTAAGGATGTTAGTCTGATACAGTTCATAATAGCTTAGAAACGAGTATGATCAAGAATAGCCTTTACAGTAACAAAATAGTTTAATTTTATTTTATGTTTATCACACCTCTTAACAATTATACGTAAGATTTTTTCTACTTACAACGGATTACATGGTAGCACTTAATACACCGTTTGAACTTACGGCTCTGTACAATAAGTTCACCGTATATATATAAATATATATTTTACCATTTTAGATTTTTATTAAAATTTCGTCGCAAACCACTTATTAGGACCTAAATACAGACAGTCCTTGTAAGTTATTTGCGACATTTTTTTCCGCTAACAGTACATGTTTTATTTATGAATGCAGGAATGCATAACTTTACAAATAGGGGTTTCCTTATAAAGTTTTTCTCTAATCTTTATGGATTAGGCACTTAAAACGCTTATGACGCTTTATTAATTATGTACTATAATTATGACCCTGTATAACCTTGTTTGTTACACTTTGTTGCACAATAAAAAACATTGTATATATTAAACTATTTTCATTATTTTTACTGGACTTAAGATGTCTAATGAAGAAATATTATGTTTATAAATATGATCTGCTTTCGCTATGAAAGTAAAAAGTGTTATTTTGACATTCTTGCTGAAAGTAAGTTTTATTCAGAACTTTTTCTCAATCTACAATAGATTTGGTAATTCCCCTCAAAATACGAGTCTGTATTACACGGTCACCCTGTATATTTTTCATGATTTCCATTTTTTCCGTTACCTACTCAATAAACACGGTTTACATTCCAATTTTCAAATCTCTGGTTCTATTAGAAGTACCTACCCTAGACTTTTGATGATCTATCAGTGAGTAAGTCTGTGAGTGCCAAAAAATACCGTTTTTGGACCCCCACATTTTTTAAACTACAATAGCTGGAAGCATGAAATATATTTAATTAAGAAAGAGTAACTGAGTAGATAGGTAACATTTTATGAGAACGTTACAAGTTAAACTAGCTATGCTTGTTTATACATACATTTTACAGCTAAGTAGGTAGGTTAAACTAAATAGTAAACTAAACTAATCAAATATACCGCCCCGGGACACGCCGTAACCCCTCCGCTCCTTTTAGTCATGTGACTTATCTGGCTTCAAAAGGGGGAGTCGAAAAGTGCTCGAATGGCTTCGTGTAAATATATGCACAGCGCGGGCCCGCCGAGAACTTGGCCTGGCGCACGATAAGTAAGCGTTAATTTCTACCTCAAACTTCGCAATGAGTTACGCGGCACTGGCGTCAAATTGCGGCACGAGTCATGAGGATCATAGTAATAGCTACTTGGCTCTACTCAACTATGTAAATTAATTGCCCATGACGTGTTACAGAGCCCTCGCTGAGGCGACATGTTTTCGTTGCAAGCGGTTTTGGCAAGTGACCCCCTACTACCAAACTGAAAGACGTTTCTTTAAAAATTTTACTTTAGACGAGGAACTCGGGAATAGGACCGGTAATGATGCGATTTACTCCAACCGACTTTTCTGCGGGCCGGGTCTGTTTCTGGAGTAATTTAATGTTTGTCAACGCTGAGTGACTTCAAAAGGCAAGCGCCTTTGTAGGTCGGAACACCTTTTGTTATCAACCCCTATATTAACTGACGTGAGCCGCTATACTGCCTGAGGGGACGCTAGCTAAACTGTTTTGACACAAACATAACCATGAAAATATTGATAATATGCTTTGCCAGTAAGAGAGTCAGCATACAAACAATTTTTAGTTCAACAACTAATTAGTTGAGTTTCCTATATCTACGGCAATATTTGAACTTACGCACACTATTTGATCGTTGATAGTTGATCGCCTGAAACGTTAAAAAATTCATCAATTAAAAGCTGATCATCGATTGATCCATCGCTCTATGTGTTTTGCAGTAAAGGATAAAACACACCAACGCGGTGGCGGTGGTATTCCATACATACGTCATTAACGGCAGTAGTATTTTGTATGGTAACATGCATCCATCGTTCACTCTCGGCCATGTAAGATGAAAAGAGTAGGTAGGTGTACATAAATTATATAAGAATTGTTTTTAGACAAAATGACTCACATTTATAAAAAAAAAATCTTAAACTTCTGGGGCTTTTATGCTTATGATAGTAAAATATCCTGCAATAAAGAGATAAAAGTCGTATCAGACAAGCTCCACTGAGGCTAGACGAAGCACGCAGTTAACTATAACAGGGGCAGATAATGAGCTTTTTATGCGATAAATGGAATGTTGTACCGACACCCACTCTCTCCTACGAGCTTGCAGTGACGTCACGTCTGAGACTATCTACCCGACTGCCACGGAGTTCAAAATGAGGGTAATGTGTTTAGGTCTTTTGTTTGTAAACGGAGTTATTTCTAAAAGACGCATTTTCTGTCGGTTAGAGTTTGTCATTTGAAACCAGTTTTTATCTACGACTGCAACAAGGGTAGAGCACTTAAAGTGCTAATTAAATTGTATAAGCTGGTTTACTTATATAGGTAATTTTATTAAGTGAATATATAAAACTTAAGTAGTTGCTAAACTTAAACTCCAATAGTGGTGTTTCAGAAATTACGCATTTTAGAAATTATAATGTATATGTATGTATATTTAGTGGTGGTAGATCAGTGGGTAGAACAATGGGCTCGGAAGCGAGAGACCCAGGCTCGATTCCTATTGCGGGTATGTACCTATAACTTTGTTTATTTTCAAAGTTAGGTACATCTGCGAATTTGTAGTAGCAATACCACACGGTAAAGGGTGAAGGAAAACATGGTAAGGAAACCCGTGGCTTGGTTGGTTCCGCACGTATTGACTTGTCTTTCCTGTGGACTAGGCCGACTAAGCTGTCATGATGGTATAGATACTGGGCAAGCCTACTCCATCTAAAAAAACAATGTCCCAGGCACTGCAGCTTCCGAGTGGTCCCTTCATCTAGTGTGAGTGACGGTGCCATTGGGCGCTGTATAAATCATCTCATTAAATAGATGCAAAGGCCAAAGTTTATGTATATTTGTAAGTACCATTCCATATTGCCTCACAATTGCTTAACCAACCGTTAGATTTTGACAAATCTTCTAATCGTGTCACAGTGTTTGTTATCAAACTCCTCCGAAACGGCTTCACCGATTTGTATGTTTTTTTTGTGTACTTCGGCAGGTCTGAGAATAGGTCGTAGGCTAATTAATGTGGCAAAACAATGTTTGCCAGGTCAGCTAGTAAGATATACATCTAGTCATCATAATTGCTAAATCATAGGCTAAATCAGTATAAAAACAACAAAAAACCAAATGCCTGCACACTAGATGGCGTTAAATGTTTAATCTTGCTACTTGTCACCAGATGGTGCTGCTAAAATAACAAAAACAAAAACGTACACCTAGCATTAACTACTAAGCAGGCAAGACCAAAAATCAACATTGTGGATCATTGTGAGGTACTTTGGTTGGTCCAGCCTGCCTAGTAGTAGTCAATGCAAGCTAGTCGGGATTTTAGATTTTTTATTTATTTTTTCGCTAAGTGAATAGCCGCCGCATGCATGATGTCACTTAAACATAAGTAGCTGGACGACCGAGCTTTGCTCGGTATTTTTTTTTTGGTTAATCGTAATTTTTGGAAATTATATTTAGATAAGATGAAAAAAGGGGAAAAAAGGGAAAATATAATCGAACCGGAGACATCTGGACTCGAAACGGGTTCTTCTGGTTCTGAGCTTCTACAACCTTGTAGATGGTGGCGAAATTTACCTTCGTATTTTAATGATATTGTAACAGTTTTTCATTGAATGAAAACACGGATTAAATGACGTTTTCTAAAAATTCAACCTAGCTTTATCGCCTCCGAAACCCCCTGCATACTAAATTTCATGAAAATCATTGGAGCCGTTTCCGAGATTCAGATTTTCTATATATATACAAGAATTGCTCGTTTAGTGGTACAACAATAAATAAATCTTTAAGAATATTTATTAGGTAAAAATAAAAAAGTGGCCTGGATCTCTGCCTACTTCTCCGGGATACAAGCGTTAGTTTGTGTATGTATGTATTACTTATGAAAAGCTTCAAACACTTGCTAAGTAATCCAAGAAAGGACTGTTTCATGCTTCACTGATTGTCGTACTTGTAACTGCGACGGAACTTAAGACGCTTAGTATATCTAACTTTTATCTTCAACAAAAAAAAAGATAGTTATTGAAGATAAAAATGGCAGTGGAGTGTGTTTGTAGAATATAGCATACATACATGAGGGTCTAGCTTCGATTCCCAGCATGTAAAGTCTACATCCATACGACCTACGACCATTTTTGTTGCAATGTCGCCCGTAACGTAAATCGTAGAATTTGCTCGCCGGTATGCAAAGGTCCATGTGCTGTTGACTGTGCCTACCACTGTCACTCGATTTTCTATGTAATATTGATTTTGTAGCAATAAAACTTCATACGATGACTGAAAATATTATGAGGACACCTAAATATATAAAGTTTTCAAACTTGTGACAGTAATGCGTGACGCTCAATTCGTGATTAATCGTAACAGTATGTCATGCTCCTCTTGTCAAAAATAAATGATTTGATTTGATTTGATTGCGATGCGCGTATGTTACGTCATATTCATTATCTCAGCGCTTATAAGCAAGCGTGGCGATTATACCCATACTTTTCTCTGAGAGAAGGCTGTGCCCTGCTTATTTAATGCATGTTTGTTAGCTGCTGAATCCAATCCAATCCACTAAAGAGGCCAGCCAGGCACTAACATACCAGGTATTTACTTGGCTGATACCGGTCCAATGTAACAAGTAGAAACTAATCGGCAGCTCTCCCGTATTATCCCGTTCAAATGCTGTTAGGATACGACCTTTTGGAACGGAGCGGCATATGACGTCGACTGACACCTGTCCGTAGCGTTAGCAACGCTGTCGGGAAAGCGCGTGACACGTGAGTGAGGAATACAACTTCATCGGAAGTATTTCTTTTTTAAGTATATTTGTTACGGCCTGCGAGACTGCGAGAGTGTAGTCGAACTGTGTAGAATAATCTAGATGCTAGGTGCAGATAGATTACGTGATAGGTACTTATGTATGTAGAGACAAGGGAACCTTTCAGAATATTGTATGTGCTAGAAAGAGACAGAGCTATCTGTTAGACAGAGATAGAAAGACATTCTGGAATGTTCGATGATCTCGTAGAACCTATTTCTAGTATCTTCGATGTGATTCTGGGTACTTCCAGAAGATTTTATGGAATATTCTAAAGTTTTCTAGTACCTTCGATGTCTTTCTAGGTACTTCCCGAAGTTTCTAGACTATTCAAGTAGAGTTCTTTTATTACGTACTTGATCATTCGGGAACAATCTAGAAACCTCCGAGAGGATGGAAAGATATCGTACCTTCTCGAACTATCTTTACTATCTTTATTTAGTATTTTAGTCGCCTTGATACTTGCAAAAAAATAAATTAACTGATTAATATTATTCACCTGACTGTTTTTCTGACTCTACAAGTCATCACTGTCGCGTTAAGCACCTCCAAAACGTCGTATTGTAACAGCATTTGAACCGGTTAATAGTTCTAATAGCATTACAGGTAGTTGCGTTGAAGTGGATTACCAGCACAATGGAGGCTGAGACAAAGCGTCGTCTAGCTTCGGCTGTGAAGTCTATTGAACAATCTACGTTCAGAACACGTAAAGAACCAGTCCGGTTTACTAGCTTCTTCGTTAGTTTACTGATTGTGATTAAACTGTTAATGTGTTTTGTCAGGCACTAGACTTATTTTGTGGTTTGATGTGTTTCGGTTCTCGTCCATATAATATTAGCACGCTGTCATCATATGATGACAGCGTGATTATATATTACGTAAAGGGATGTGTAACTAGATTATAAGCATTAGCCATGGTAGTATAACATACAATGTTTTTTATCTGTTAATGTAATGCAAGAAATAAAATACGATAAAATTATGACTCTAGCCCATTTACCTCTCACTGCGTGTCAAATTTTCATTCATTCACTGAAATTCCAGTTGGTATATCGATTCAATCGCTCTATGGGCCGACTCCTCTGAATCATCCGGTAATAGATAAGCTTACGCAGAGCATTTTTACTCGACTGCGGTAGAGCCCAAAAAGAGAGTAGTGTGTTTAGCTTTTATCCATGTATGTAGGACCCAAATTCAATGTGAAGTACCCACCTGCTTAGAAGTTACATGCTCAGCAGTTGGGTTGTTGGTTATTTTTTATTTCAGTTTCTTACATGTATTGACTGTATTCTTTTTGTTGCACTAATCCGTGTTGAGGACAATTTTAACAACCTATTTAGAGGCTAAAAATTCCACCCACGCCGGGACTTGAACTCGCGACCTCTGGCTAACCGTGCTAGTTGGGAGAGCGCTGGCACGGTTAACCAGAGGTTGCGGGTTCAAGTCCCGGTATGGGTGGAATTTTTAGTCTCTAAATAGGTTGTATGTATTGATTAATTGACAAATTTTAATTAGAATGTATTATTTTTTAATGACGTATAATTCTTTTTCAAAAATAGGCCGTATGTTTACCCTGAAGGTTCATTCTAAATACAAGTGAAATAATTTTGAATTCGGATAATTTCTTTTCGTTATTACCCCTTACGTACAAACTTACAATTATAAACTTACGAACATTTGCTCTTTATAATTTTAGCATTTTGAAGTATATAGAGATTGGCTAGACAATCTGATCATTTCATCGGTCACGTAATCCAAGAATCGCAATTGCAAAGATTGCAATCAAGGAAATCGTTCGTAGCTAATCAATCCCAACCCCTATGGACCTTTGTGGAACTACATGATTTCATTTCAACTTAAGTCCAGGTAGTTGATGAAGAGAAGGAGATTTATCAGGATCGTGGCAAGTGGCAGACCCTGGTCTCTGGCTAACCCTCCGGGATACAGGCGTAAGTTTATGTTGTTGTTGTTGTAATTCGTGAGCCACAGTGAATCTGATCATAGGAAAGACGTTTATATATATGAAAACACGTTTTCTGTAACAAATTAACACATGACAAGAAAAGAAAAGGTAAAATATACATTGGTCAATCTACACATGAAGAGCGGTTCAAAAAATGTGTAAAGAGTACTTTGCGCCAAAAGGATACTATAACAATAAAGATTATTAAAATGTCAGAGACGTCTAAAATAAAAGCCAGTCCAATGCATGAGTTCTAGCTTCCTAAATAATAATTTGAACTCCGTTACTTAGATGACAATGATGTCTGGAATTAAAGCCAGTTCAATGCATGAGTTTTAGAATATTTATATAAATCCTGTAAATTAAGGACTTGAAAAGACTAAGTTTGGAGTTTTTTTGTTCATTTTTTCTCCAAAATGATCTAGATTTTGAAATGGACACCTAGTTTAACTTGTAACTTTCATTAAGTCGCAGTTTCTGCGCTACTTTGAATAAAAATTTTTGATTTGATTTAATTTGATTTGTCCTCAGATTCGAATTATGATCTTAAAAGTTAATACATAGGCTTAGTGTTATTTCACAGACAACTGTAAAAATTAAAAGATGAAATTACGATACAAATTTTGTATGGAAACTGCCAACCTGTATCGTAAGATAACTTTTTTGGTTATTTATTACGATACACGTGGATGTCGTAGAAGGCGACTAAGGAAATCAATTACCAGGAGACGGGCAGCAGCGTCTTCCCGAGATGAAAAGACGGTTTGAAGTTCTTTTGTCCATTTTTGTCCGAAAAATAGGCGCCTAGTTTAACTTGTAACGTTCACGCATTTTCGGTATTACTTTGAACAAAAACACTTTGATTTTATTTTACATTTTGGTCATTTTCAAGTAGTTTGGGAACCGGAGCTGGTTAGTTCAGGACCTGCACGAGCCTAATCCACGTCTTTGTCAATGTGTTGTCTATATTCGACTGAATGAAGGAGTTAAACTAAAATTAATTAGAGATCAAGTGATTCAAAGTGATGAGTGTCTTCACAGGTTGGAAAAGCTCCGTAGTTCTTGCACATATTTTTTAAACAACAATTTTTAAGTTTATTCGTTAAACTTTACTGAGACTGGCTTGCGTCAACGCTATCTAAAAGTACTACCTGTATCGAGCCGTTACATTACGCACAACCTGAGCCCTCGACGTCACAGCGGCGCATGAATGAGCGCTCCGCCAGCAACACACATGCAACGTATCAATGGCTACCACGTGACCGCTCGCGTGCACATAAACATAAGCGTGTTTTACAAACCGTACAGTCACAGAAGAGCCGTATTTCATACATTCATAAGCAGCCTATATACGTCCCACTGTAGGGCACAGGCCTTCTCTCAGAGAGAGAGAGAGTATGGGCTTAATCAACACGCGTGCCCACCGCGGATTGGCGATTTCAAGCGCCGAGGTATGCCAATAGCTCAGACACTCAGGTTTCCTCACGATGTTTTTCTTCACAGTGGTATTGCTAATGTAACTTCACAAATGTACATAACTCAGAAAACAAAGTCATAGGTACATGCCCGCACTGGGAATCGAACCTGAGTCTCCCGCTTCCGAGTCCAACGTTATACCCACTAGGCTACCACCGCTCATTCCATACATTGCGTAGCCAATTTCCTACTTGTTTATCTGTAGATTAAACGGCTCTGCAATGATTGTCATAGTAACCATAAATTGTAATTCTATGGAACGGGGTCCTAATCTGCCTCTTAGACTGTGTCTGCAAGCCAGCAATGTAACGTGACTACTGACTAATTAATTAGAATGCACGCATGTAAGGTCATTGTGCTGTGAGCTGTATTGCGTCGACTAATGACGGGGAATGTCACGTACAGCGGCCGCCCCAATGTCAAGTGCACACTCAAGCGATGACGTTAACGGGTCGGACCGTGACGTCACGCGGGTCGGTGTAAGCTCGAATTGAACGTTTTGTTAGATAGCAGAGTTTTAAAGGTTGCTTTTCCGGCATGTACCTATTCATTCTAGACATGTTTTGATTCTTTGGTTTACATAGAGAACGACACAGAAAAAAATTCAGCAATATAATATATTTATTCGAAGTTGGACCGGCCTAGTTGAACTGTTTGTCCTAAGTAGACGTATTCGTCTACAACTTCGAGAGTCGTGTTCCCCAATGTTATTGGGGTGGGCACAACACGGGCGTTCGACATGACCTTCGTTTTGTGTATGTTCATCTTAAGGCCCACCCTTTGGGAAACTCGACTGAGGTCTCCGAGCATTATGCCTCACTTCCATCGTTTTTGCCATGACTACTACATCATTGGAAAATCGAAGTGATATTGATGCCGCGTCCCTGTCATTCCAGAAGCTCGAAGGCGATCGTGTGAAGTGAAAGAAGTCAATAATCGAATCTATCTCGGCTGGGCAGCATTTGGGAAACTTAGAAGTCTTTTCGTCCAATATACCTCAACCTCAAGACAAAATTATATCACCAGTATGTGTTACCAGTGATGACTTATGGCACTGAAACGTGTCTCTCACTATGGGCCTCATAAGAAAGCTCAACGAGCTATGGAAAGGGCTATGCTCGGAATTTCTCTACGAGATCGAATCAGAAATGATGAGATCCGTACACAATGGAAGTCGTCGACATAGCCCAGCGGATTAGTAGGTTGAAGTGGCAGTGGGCGGGGCACATAGCACGCAGAACTGATGGCCGATGGGGCCGAAAAGTTCTCGAATGGATACCACATATCGGCAAGCGTAGCGTAGGACGACCAGCCACAAGATGGACAGATGACCATTGATAGTCAATAACTTTATAATGCAAAACAATACTACCTTAAAAAGTAGGAAAAACATGAATGTTGCGGCCAGGCACACGAACAGCACCCGTTCACGAGCATAACGCAGGGGTCAGCCATCACCAGTCTTAACCATTTTAGAGGGAGATAGGTGACCCGGCCACCACGCCACCATTCAAATTACTTTTAGCAAACCTACAGATTGAGTTCTTGTAAGTTATAAAATGTGTGATATAGTTATTAATATGCAATTTCGTTGTCAGTACCCTTGTAAAACTATATAAAAAAAGACCACTGACCGTGTACACCGCGCATTGGCAATTTCAAGCGCAAGGGTATGGGAACACCTCAGAAACTTGGGTTTTCTTACCATGTTTTCTTTCAAACTTAGCGAGTGTTATTGTTACTACAAATTAAAAAAATGTATCTAAATTATACAATCCATGTCAAAGGTCATTATGTATATGAATACCCACCCATGAACAGTCAAAACTTATAGTACGTTTTACCAACAAGGTAACAAAAAAAAAAAAATCCGTCCAAGATTGGTTTCTGTGATAATAACCTTTGAGATATTGAAAGAAACACCAAACTGAAGTAACAACAGATGAGAATCGTTAACTGCAGTGGAGAAGCCTTTCACTAGCGCTGTCGAGACGCGTTCATAAGGCCTAATAAGGCAGACGGCTAGTGCCGTCAGCTGCGGCTAGACAATGCAGCTGAAGCGCGGTATTGTTCGTGGGCGCAAGTGGGCGCCGACCCTAATTGCCTCGCGACTCGCGCTGTAGACGCGCCCTTTACGACCACGGGTTGTGTAAGAGCAGAACTGGCTTAAATCGATCCTGCCATTTAGCTGCCGTAGGATAAAACTCCTGCAGACACTCCCAATTATATGTTATATGACAACTTTACTATAATCATGTAGTGATAGTGCTATGTGGGTGGAAGGGCCGGTAAGGGACCTCCTAGGCGGACATACTTGGCCTAAATAGGGGATATATTAGCAAAGGGCAAGATAAATGTACCCGAAAAGTGCGTGCATGCAACGGCTAATGAATGCTAATGAAGCGAAAGAGATCTTTCTGGATCGGAGCAAGTGGTAGACCCTGGTCTCTGTCTACCCTCCGGGATAAACGCGTGACTTTATTTTATGTTATAATGATAATGGGGTTAACATTTCTTGTAAAAGTTATCGCCATTGCCAAGATTCACTTCGCTTCGACGATTCCCAAAGTGTAGGTACGTCTAGGAAATAAATTTACTTTTTATGTTGTTCTAATGGAGAACCTTGGTCTGTTTTAATCTCATTGGAGAGGCTATGAAAACATAAATAACGGTGATTCATTTTTAGGGTTCCGCATCCGAAGGGTGCTAAATGGGACTCTATTACTAAGACTTTACTGTCCGCCTGTCTGTCTATCTGTCTGTCTGTCATTGGGCTGTATCTCATGAACCGTGATAGCTAAGCAGTTGAAATTTTTACAAACAGAATAAAACATACATTTAAGGGAACTCCCATACAAGAAATGTAATTTTTTTGCCCTTTTTTGCTCGATATTAATAACGGCAACAGGTAGACGCTTGAAATATTCACAGAATATTTAGTTCTATATTTGCTTTAAAAGAAAATAATTAAATTTAAATAATCGGGCTCCAACTATAACGTCATAACTTGAATGTAACGCTTTACAACTTATGAAACGTTTATCAATATTTAAGTTACCTATGTCATAAAATAATGTTACGACTTTATTATAAAACTTTTGGAATTCAATGAAAACTAAATCTTAAAAGTTACTTGTTATTAGAGTACCTTTATACTCCGCGTTTTTGGGACCTGTACAAACTCGAGTAAAATATGTTTATGAGTTTTTCTACGTTTTATATGATATAAAAACGAAGTCACTCCAATCTACGTTTCATGTAAGTTCCTTATAAATGTGCCTAGGGTCATTATATATCATATTTGAACAAGAGTGCCATAACAGAATAATAAAGTTCTAAGACTAATGAAGTACGCCGCGAGCTCGTAATGTTTTAAGACTATAAGTGTTCAGCGGTCTGGATTTAGGTCTATAAGTTCTCGATCTAGAAATGCGCCGCTAATTGACGAGGTTCTAAGTGGACGTCCAGAAGTCACGTTAGACCGTCAGCCTATAGGCTCTGAATCTTTGCATGTTATTTTTAGGAGGTAATTGTAAACCTTCTCAAACTTATTAATACTTGTCCTTGACAGATAAGATTAAAATTGTACAAGAACTTATTTTGCTATCCACGCGAAAAGTTATACCGCCAACTCCTAAGCACCTGCTTTTGAAGCCGACTTACAAGTTAGTGAAACTTATGATTAGCTCCGTCACCAAAGTTATAAATAAGAAAAACTTATTGGAAAAAACCTTACTGCTAAAAAGTCTTAGCAAGGTAAAAGGACATTGCATCTTTACACGAATATCCAAACAAAAAAGGTTCACTCAAAGGTCGGTTTGAGCGATTCTCTAAACAAATAACCTCCACACAACACAATCACTAGACTTGGTCCCAAACTTGTATAGCTTGTGCTATGCTAATGAGGCAAGGATATCACAAACATGGAAATACACCCAGACTGAGGCCTTTTCTACAAATGTACGGCGGCCCCCGGGAATCGAACCCACGGCCTTTGTTTTGGCAGGTCCGACGAGGCAGTCGACTATTATATTATTTAAATGCCGATTGGGCAAACGAGTTTTCAAATTAAGACTTTTAAAATTAACTACCAAAATGCAAAATTGCTGACACATGGCGGTTTCAGGAAATACGTATTTTAGAAATAAATGTGTAGAAATAAAAGATTGCTATTCCCTCCAAGTGGGTACAGGCGATCATTATATAGAACCAAGAAGTCAATATTTTTTCTTTCTGTTGTTAAAATAGATAAATTTTATTTTAATATCGTAAAAAAATTTTTAAGAAGTCACTAGACATGTGCTCAAGCCGTTTGGTCACTGCGTGATCATAAAAAAATAGATCTTACGTATAAAAATCTCGTACGGCAAAAACGAAATTTTCGCTTGAATTGAATTTTTGCTGTATATTTGGTAGGTGTGATAATAGGTCGCAGGCTAATTAATATGGTAAAATGACGTTTGCCAATGCAGCTAATATTTTCATATGCGCGAAACATATAACCCCACTTATCTTTCGAAGGTGGTAAAAATAAGCGGATTGAATTATAAAGTCGCACGCTTGCCCGGCGCGAGACGCAAGCCAGTCACGCGCAGAGCAATCTCAACTTCTTTTCGACTAAATCAATTCCAGACTCGATATGAGCTTCTACTGGGAGGTAAGGAGTGAAGGCATACAGAAAGTCCACATATACATAGTTAAACTATCATCGTCATTACATTTAATAGGTATATTCTAGAGTAATATTTTTTTATTACATTGTATTGTATTGTATTGTCTGACTCAGGCGGCCATGCTTCGACCAAATAGGGGATGTATTAGCAAAAGTACCCGAAACCGGCGTGCATCCATGCAACGACTAATGAATGTCGAGGAAGCGAAAGCGATCTGTCAGGATCGTGGCAAGTGGCAGTCCCTGGTCTCTGCCTAACCCTCTAGGATGCAGGTGTGAGTTTATGTATATGTTTGTATCTTTTGTCTGTTGAATAATAATAATAATAACTGTCACACAACAATCACTTGTTCTGGTTCCAAACTAGGATACCCTGTGCTATGGTAACCAAGCAAGACTCACAAACAAAGAAATACACTCAGACTGAGGCCTTTTGTACAAATTTACGGCGGCCCCCAGTGGGGTTCGAACCCACTACCTCCGGCATGGTGATATCGCTAGTGAGCGGTGGTAGCCTAGTGGGTAGAAGACCCAGGTTCGATTCCCAGTGCGGGCAAGTAGCTAAGATTTGGTTTATTTTCAAAGTTACGTACATCTGCGAATTTGTAGTAGCAATACCACACGCTAACGGCGAAGGAAAACATCATAAGGAAACCCGCGGTTTGGTTGGCTCCGCTTTGCTGAGGTATATATGGACCGCCACCACCACCGCCACCGCGTTGGTGTGTTTCATCCTTAACTAAAAAACAATAATAATAATTCTCTCACAGAGAGACAGAGAGTATAGCATTCAAGTACAATCAGTAGTTAAGTGCGAAACTTCTGAAAGAATACTCTTCCGATGTTTTTCTTCGAAGAAATAAGATAAAGGAAGAACAATGCATATTTTACCGCAGAAAGTATTTGCATATACAGGGTGTAACGAAGTCAGTAACATAAAAGTGTAACATTTCGTACAACTTTTAGGATGGGGAAACGTCGACAGTAACATACATCAACATACATACAACATAGTCAAAATTGTTCGTACTGATGTAAAGAACTCCACATTTTTGGATATGTAATATAGGGATTTGCCTAACCATTCTGTGCCTAATGGACACATAAAAGCGTTATCACCTGACTGCGGAGCCCAAAAGGAGGGTAATGTGTTCGCTCGCATATATGTATGTAAGTATGTCCGATTCCATGTTCCCTCATAACTCCTTAACCAATGGTCAGATTTTGACAAGTAAGATCTCAATCGATTCGTCGTGTTTACGTGAGAGTTATAGGCTATATGAAGTCAGCATAAATAAAACAAAAATAAAAAAAATCACCAAGAAGACAAAAATAAAAAACTTCAATACAAAGCTGCTCAACATTAACTACTAAGCAGGTGGGAGCCAAATTCAACATTATGTGTTTCTCGTGCGTTGGTCCAGTGGTTATTGTTTAGCAGCGAGGTTGCTGGTTATTTTTTATTAAAGTTTTTTTGCTAATATGACTAAGTCCGAAAAATTCTAAGTTAAATCCCGTGTCCCCGCCAATGAGACGCGACATGGGTCCATGCTCAACCAAAGTAATTTGATCAAATTTTGCGCGAGGTATACAGAGGCATTCTCACATTTTTTCCATTACCTTTAGCGAGTGGTATTGCTAATATAAATGGAAATGAAATTGAATGGAGTGTTTGAAATTTGACTACTGAACATCTGGGCTAGACACGGACTTATTCGATACGTGGCGCGTGCTAGGAGACAGAAACGCTACGTGTCGTAGCAACGTCACCGGCTACGCCGTAGTAGCTACGCACTGCTACCGACTGCGTAGCAGCATCTTAGCTCTATCTTCGTCCTTGTATTGAATTTGCGTTGGTCAAACTTTCATAGTTTATAATTGCTTTGGGTCTGGTTTTATGTCTGTCCTTAACGTATTTATCTTGACTGACGTTGATCATATTTTGAGGCGTGAACGCACTCATTAGCTTTCAAAATCGTTTTTTGTACAATCATATTTGTTATATATTTACCAATCAATAAAAAAAACTTCTTGTAGCATATATATGATAATCAATAAAAACTACAAAGTCCACTGCAAAGTACAAGCTTTCTCTCCAAGATAGAGAGAGAGACAATTGACTCCATTACAACGTCTACAGCAGAATGGCAATTTTGTGTGGATTTTGTATGTTTTCAAGCAATAATTCACATTTAATATATGCTGATAATTTTGTTCAACAAACTTCTAAATTACTCGCGCGAAACTTTAGCGGGCGTAACCACCTGCAGCGACCACAACACAACTATAAGTCTTCTTAACAGAACTTGAGCCAAATTTAGTCGGCATTGGAGTTAGTACCCCAAGTTATTTGGCACTAAATATTCCATTAAAGTGTATATGACAAAGACAATGATTATTGTTGAGAACCTACTTTTACCTTCGGATTTTTGTAAGTTAAGGCTGGGATAAAACCATATCAGTAGTGTTCACTGTTCACTTCATCACTAGTTAGTATAACACTCACTGCCTCGCTCACGCACACTCTTGACACGACCGTCCGGCTTCCGGTCCAATGATTGACTGACTGACACTGACACCGAAGGCTCACCAGCCTGACAGCTGACAGCCTGCCGGTGTGTGCTCGAGACAGTGTTTGGTATCTACCCAGATACTCTACAGAGACTGATCAAAAGCTATACGGTTTTTCCCAAAATTCATAATTCCTGAGACTCCCAATTAGAGTTAGTGTTTGGTAACAACTATTAAACAGCGCCACTCTAAAGCGGCAAAACCGAACATAGAAAATTGTAAAAAATTAACACAATAAAATTTCAGCAGTCGTAAAAAGTTCTAGCAAATGACAAACTCTAACATAAGATCACTGTTTTAGGAATTGCGCGTTTTAGAAATAACCGCTCAAAAGAGAAAGTACATAACACTCTTTTACCCAGAATTGAAGTATTTTTTTGCATAATGAGAAATCGGTGTTAGAGGACTTTAACAGTACTAGTCTACTTGACAGTTCGACAGTCCGTGCGTTGTTTTCTTTATAATATTTTCACATCATCTTCGTTATTGTTGGCCGCACCTTTTGATACTAAGACATTTTATTACAGAAGTTTATCTCAGTGCGTTGGAATCCTAATATTATAAATGTAAAAGTTTGTGAAGATGTTTGGTTGTCTCTTACTCAATCACGCAATAACGGCTGAACGGATTTAAATGAAACTTAGCGTACGGATAGACAAAGACATAGCATACTCGATATCTCGGTAATGCGTTCCCGTGGGATAATATTTATTTTAATTAATCGCACGTAAATTTGCCCAGGGTGTACCTTGTTTTAGTCAAAGCACCATCCCTATGTCTCTTACCTTTTCGTCAGGCAGTTGACCATGTCCATAGAAACCTGAGTAGATTTCCATCAAACATGGCTAAGAACCATCTGGATCAATCAAGCTTTCAATTTAAAAAAAAACCGCACTGAAATCGGTTGATCCATTTAGGCACCACGACGGAACGTACAGACGCACAGACATAGGCTTCAAACTTATAAAACCCCTCTTTGCGTTGCGTTGGGGGCTAAAAATATATGACGTTGTGCAAGAATCGTATAAACGAAGTTCGCCGAGATAGCTAGTATATTCATATTCAAACTCCCGTTTGAATATGTTAGAATATGATCTATGATGTTTTACCTACAACTCATTATAAAAGTAACACTTCAAAAGCAAAATTTGTCAATGTTTAATATTTTATAAACTATTATTTTAACAATGACATCTAAATACAAAAATTCATTTGATATGCAGTCAAAATGCATTATTTATTTATTATAATGTTTAAAAGACAAACTAGAAATTACTAGAAATTACGTGCGCTCGCGCGCGTGTATGTGTGTGTGTGTATGTGTGTATGTGTGTGTGTGTGTGTTTGTGTGTGTGCGTGAGCGAGGTGTGAGTATGTATGAGTGAGTTAGAGTGATAGTTGTTTCATACTTATCGAGAAGAAAAAGATGCTTTCCATTCATAGTCGAAAGATTCACGGTGCTTCAAATCTACAGCCCGCGGCGGGCACGCGTTGTTATGAAGCTCATTATTATCGCTGAGAGAGGGCCTGTGTCCTGAAGGGGGACTTTGAGACTGCTTATGCTTAAGCTAAGCTCCTGATAGTAAATATTAGGTCTCGGAGATTGTACTTTTGGCGTTTGAGATGACTCGAGTTGTCCCTTTTGCCCTCCGCATTGTTATTGCTGCGAAGAATACAAGTGAGCTTTATATTATATTTTAAGTCTCAAGTTCCTTTCATGCAAATTCTCTTGTTCGTGTTGAGAAAAAAAATGCGAGACATAAACAGAACGAATTAAAGTGTTGTTAGAAAAAAAAAATTGAATAAAAAATAAAAACCGAATTCAAAACACTATAGCACTAAAAAGGTAGAAATAATTTAAAAGAATACCATTAAATTAGAAGCACTTATATATGTAGGTGCCAAAATATACGAGCTGAGCAAAATATAAGGCCAAAATATATGACCTGGTCATGAAACTGGGCACCAACTTCTACAATACCTACATGTATACATACTTCTAATGCAATGCTATTCTTTTAAATTATAAATATCTGACTTTTTAGTGCTACAGTGTTTTAAAGTCGGTTTTTATTTTTAATATGTGTATTTTCATGAACCAGGTCAAGTGACTGTGTCGTGTGGATAGTTATTATTATTATTATTTCAAAAAATTATTCTTCAATTTTAAGTGGGGAGAACACTAGTTTTATGAAAGTAGTCCCATTAAATATTATATTATTACGGATATTACTAAAGGGTGGGCCCCATTAGGCCTTATTTACTGCTGTCTATTGAAGAGTTCCGTTCTCCATCTCAAAAAGTCGTCATCACCAAATTGAAATGAGACCAATAAGACGTTATGTCTATTTGAACAAAAAAAAAAAAAGATTGTAAAAATCGCTTAAGATTTGACTGAGTTATGGAACACACATATGTCGAATTGAGAATCTTCTCCTTTTTTGAAGTCGGTTAAAAAAGCCTCGACGAATTTCTACTACAGCTTTGAATTTCTGAGTCGTTGTATTGTCTGCGCTCTGTGTATTTTTTCAAACTGTATATATTTATTATGAATTGTAGACGTTAATTGTGCCAGCACGTATTGTTTCACCCTATGGATGTTGAAAAATAATTTGTGTTGCCCAGAAAACGCCTGAAAAGCCCAGAAGTGACAAGCCGGAGCGCGCTACAGCTGAAAGTGCGGGGAGCAGTGCGTTGCCAGGCCTTACACATTCTCTTTAACATTTATTGCTTTGCAATTCCTAATAACGTATATTAGTTTAGGGCTCCGTACCCAAAGGGTAAAGGGTTAGTTAGGTTAGTCAGACAATACGGATAATAGAATTACCGACATTGTATTTTCTAAGGCTAACACGAGCACTACACATAATAAAAACTGAATTTGCATGAATATTTACTAAAGATATTTGATATTTGCCAAAGTACCGAAACGTCGGAAAATGAAATGAAGATGTTTATTGTTTGTTGAGCTGAACAAAAATTAACAATATATAAAGTAACTCTGAACCCCAAAGTAAATTAAATTGTATCTTGGGGCACAGTGATCCATTCCGGGTGAACTTAAATACAAAATACAAAAAAATACAAAAATATTTATTCATCCAACCAATTCCATTGCTAACATACACTTTTGCTGGGATTCCCTTTTAAGTATAAAGTACCTGTGCCAGGGAAACCCGCTCTTCCATAACTTGTAAAGGTTGAACATCTAAACCTACGCAAAATAAAGATTTTGTTTTAAGTGTGAGCTTAATTTAATTGTCTATTTTATTTAAAGATATAAATTTCAGAAATTAATTATAAGTAAGATTTCTGACATGATTTATACTTGTGTAGTGTGTGTGTGCGTGCGTGCGTGCGTGCGTGCGTGCGTGCGTGCGTGCGTGCGTGCGTGCGTGTGTGTGTGTGTGTGTGTGTGTGTGTGTGTGTGTGTGTATGTTTGCGTGTTTTATTTTTATTCATATTTATTTATACTTATTGTAGTTATGTGACATGTTGTAACAGAAATTCTGTTTCCTCATAGTTCTGGTTTAGGAGCCATTCAGTCACCGCCTTCTTACACTCAAATGTTAGCATAGGATAGATGACCAAACTACGATTTATCTGGTTATACAAATAGCCAGACAAATTTTCATATTGGCGACTAGCAAAACATGTTTTCACGCGGTTTGATTTAACGACTATATCATTTCTCCTTCTAAATTGAATTTTAGGATCATACGCTAAGGATTTATGTTTTTTTAAAATGACTGCCAAAATATACAACTTCCTGATTGTAAGAAGATGACATGATTGGTACAGTAATTCTGTGGGAAATATATGCGGTTTGAAGAGCATAACCTTAAGTAAAGAACGTTGTGCTCTTTAAGCCTCCAAAAATTTTGTTTTAGTTGTCCCTCCCCACACAGAAATACAGTAAATTATAATAGATTGGACCAATGATTTATATATATCACAACCTAGTGTTTGTACAGTAATAAAATAAAAGTTAGACATGCATACCTACAGCAAACTATAATATGGCTCAAGTCTTTTATTTCAAATAATAAAATAAACCTACATAAAATATTATTATAGATATTATATCGATACGCGATAGTTTTTACAAGTTTAATAGAATTAAATAAAATAGACTATTACATAAACATTGTAAAATGAAAAAATAAACGAGTAAATTCAGGTTTTATTACAATTGGTGACAACAAAGGTACTTATTTATAATTGAATGATATCCATACAATACATTCACTTGCTTTGGTCCCAGCCAGGATACGGTAACTAGACGAGAGCACCACACACTGAGAGTCAAGTCTGAGACAATGTATACAAATCGAAGTACGGCGGCTCCCAATGGAAATCGAACTCACGACCGTTGGTATGGCAATCAAACCTGTTACCGCTAGAGCAACCCGTCATTAGATTTAATTATTTGTGCACTAATGGCCATTTTATATGATTGGTCCGTCTGTACAGGGTTATCTCTAAATTCCATTTTACAATCTGCGATATTAGTAGAGAGCCTACAGCGCGAATTAAAAAAAACGTATCAGCCCTAATCTTTAAAAAAATATCAGTATGAAAAATAACTCACAGAACAAAATATAGTTTCAGAATATCGCATTTTAGAGGCGACCCTGTATATAAGCCTAACAACTGTTGATTTTCGATAAAGGTTGTCTGGGAGAACCGTAAAATTTCAACTGAAAATAGGCTTAGGATGGATTCCATAATTTGCAGGAAACAGCCACAAAAGAAGTCAATATTGAAGAAGTACATATAATTAAGTGTTTTGTGGTATTTAAATAAAAGTTCTAAAAACGCGCATAGCGGATGTAGCTGTTCAAACCGCCAAACTGAAGTGGAACTGGGCCGGGCACGTAAGCCGCATGCACCCGAGTAGGTGGGCATGACTTGCCACCGAGTGGTACCGCTCGGCGGCCATCGCAAACGGGGGTGGCCGAGAAGACGACGGTGCGGTGGGGTGATCTTGACAAGTTCTTGCCAGAGTAGTGGGACACATAATTTATTAATTTCCTTTAGCCTTCTAGTAACTTCAGTCTAGAGCTGATAATAGAGTCTTCCTCGTGTACAAGCTCATCATCATCATCATCATCAGCCATTTGACGTCCACTGCAGGACACAGGCCTCCCTCTACGTACTCTGCCGTAGTCTAAACAAACTCCCGTTCAAAGTTCAAGCTCTAAGACATTCATGAGAATCAGCAACACAGACAGGTACAGGAAATGGCCCGTCCCCGTATTAATCAATACCCGCGCAATCACGAACAATAAATCTTAATAAAGTGCTTCACATTCACACACAAACAAAAGACATGCACTATCCGCTCCGGGCTTCATTTCCATAACGTACCACCCTCTAAATCGGTCGTAAGCTCTCAAGAAGGGCACCCGTATCTCGTGTGGCGGAAGGTGCAAATTGCTGATGTTCGATCCCACCGCGCCGTAGGCCTCCGAAAAGAGTTAGCAACACGCAGAAGATCCTGTGTATAAAAATAAAATCGTGTTAATAAAAATATTGAAGAAGTAAGTATAAAAATAAAAAATATGATAAAGATGAGTTACCATCATCATCAGCCATTTGACGCCCACTGCAGGAAAAACCCTTCATGTTTTTCCATAATCGCCACGCTCGGCAGGCGGGTTGGCGATCGCAGTATGCGGTTGGAATCTCAGAAAGACGCTGCGTTACCATAAAAGTAATAAAAAAAGATTTCGACGAATTGAGAACTTCCACTTTTATTCAAGTTAGTTAAAAATAAGATACTTTACCACTTACAAATAGATAAAAAATACAATTACGGGCGCGGGCGGGACTTAAACCAGAATCGTTTGTTTCTGACAGACTCTCACTTGGCTACAGTCTCACCTGAGCCTCATCTCATTGAACTACAATCCATGTTTTACGATACAATTCGATGTACATTGCAAATCCGATAGTTAGGTGGTCAAAATCAACCCATTATGTCCCCACCGAGGGGCACGGGTCTCTTCCCTGAGGAAGGTATAGGCCATACTCCACCACGGGGGCCAAGTCCGGATTGGTGGAGGCTTGTAGACTAGTGGCTCGTCTACTGTCAGAAGTTGTCAAGCCGCCCTAAGGCCTCTGACTTGGCTTAACGACTGCCATCTATCGACGGCAGCCGGCACTAACAGCTTAACGTGTCTTGCGAAGCACGGAACCGCTCGGAAAAATGCCACTAGCGTTAGGCATAGTTAGGTAGTACTTGCTGTAAATTGAATTATGCTAAGACAAAGAACGGATGGTCCATGGGGTGCCAAGGTGCTCGAGTGGTGACCACGAACTGGCAAGCGCAGCGTAGGATGCCCGCTAGCTCACTGGACTGACGATCTGAGGCAGATTGCTGGCAGCGGCTGGATGAGGATGACCGAGGACAGAAAGAAATGACGTGCCTTGGGAGAGGCCTATGACCAGCAGTGGACGAGTATGGCCTGATTGATTGATAGAACTATTTGTGCGGTTCCATGCAGTTTAGTTGAGTATTTTTTTCAGTCTGGGTCACCGTTTCCAGCCAAGGCAACATGGTTTTGATGTGATCATCTAAATATTGATTGGTCTTATGACGACCTCTGTGGCGCAGCGGTAGCGCATCTGCCTACCATGCGACAGCTGGGGACAAAAAAAAAAACCCAGGTCTTGGATGTTTACATGTTTGTGATGTCGCTGTTTCTGGTTCCCACGACACAGGGTATCCTAGTGTGGGGCCAGAAGCAATGTATGTGCCTGTATGTAAATGTTTGTTTGTTTGTTAGTCTGTTAATTTTCTTGTGGAGTTTTATTGTTTTGTGCAAAACTGTTAATTTTTTTTCACAATGTATACTTTATTTTCGATTTGACAAAACACTTTAAAACCAAAACTCGTCTCCCTTCTGCGCCAGTCCAGCGACAGGCCACGGCGTTATCGCCAACAGGAAATATGACCGTCTACGTTCGACCCCAGCTGCCAAAGCGAGCGTGCCGCCGCCCTGACTCTTAAGTTACTGGCAATAGAGGTGCTATTGGATAGCTTTTCCTTTGGGTAGGCAGGTAGCGTCTTAAGGCTTGACCTAATTCGGGCCTAGGCGGAGCTTCGTTAGACTGACGCTTTGACTCAGCTGTCGCTAGACATCTTCACGGTATGGAGGTAGGAACGTTGCCGATGTTGATTCACCTGAGATTGAGCTGCATAAATAGAGTGTAACACGCCAAGGAGGTAGGAACCTTGCCGATGTTGATTCAGCTGAAATTAAGCTGCATAAACAGAGTAGTATAACACGCCACGGAGGTAGGAACCTCGCCAATGTTGATTCACCTGCGAGGGTGAGACAACATTCCCATATCTAAAGCAAACTGGGAAGTTCTTCTCTACTCACTTCCACTCCTGGTCCCAAACTAGGATGCGCTGTACATAGAAATATACCCATACTGAGGCCATCGCTACAAACCAAGTACGGTGGCTTCCATCGGGAATCGAACCAATGATCTCTAAGTTGTTAGTAAAGTAGGTTAATAACTAGACTATCGAGTACATAACTAGACTATACAAACTGGCAAACTATTTTCGATACAATACATTTTGCGTTAAGGTGTCATTTTGCGAACAAAGCGATCTGCGTCCAAACCGTAAAAACTTAGGCCGGCCACTGACATCTAATGTATTGAAGAACGGGAGACATGAAAAGACAAATTTCGGAAAGTCGGTCTGAGATCCGACAGATCGCTGCCATAGTATACGAGAGCAAGGGTTCGAATCCCGCATTTTTTCTTTATCACCTATTCAAGTTACAAGCGGTGATATTGGTTCCACCGCTTGCTTAATACTTGAGAAGTCATGAATTTGATTCCGCCATTGACTCCACATTATCACTCGTCTACCCACGTTACAAAGGTTCAGCGACGTGCGGGCGCCACGATACAAACTAAAATAATTCTTAAATATATTACTTACGTGCATGCAACGACTAATGAATATCGAGGAAGCGAAAGTGATCTGTCAGGATCGTAGCAAGTGGCAGTCCCTGGTCTCTGCCTACCCCTCTGGGATACAGGCGTGAGTTTATGTTATGTTACTTACGAAGTTAAGAGTCTATAATACAAGTGCAAAAAAGCCCGTCTCGGCTCTGTATTGTAGTCTCTAATATTAATGTGACGTGGCGTCCGAACGTCGCCGGCCGGTTGTTACATGGAAAGAGCTTAAGGGGGTCCAGGGAGTAACAGATCAAGTTTGCAAAAATTGTCAGTACAATCTCTTAATCATGTTAACTGTGATTGTTGGGAACCACGACAAAGAACCTAGGATCACGAATCTGGGACTAGATAGCATTTATACCAAAAACGGCCGTTTCCTAGGTTCCGGCAGTCCTAGGTTTTTGTGTTGGGTTCAGGGCCATGGGTCCTTAAAATCACTGTTAGCATGTTTGAGAGATTGTACTGAAACTTTTTGCAACTTTGATCTGTAAAAAAAGATATGATTTAATTTTCCTCGGTGACGCCAGTGTTACTCCCTGGACCCCCTGAAGGCTTTCCTTACGTAGAGCGTGCTGTTTCGCTCCCACAATTTAAAGTTTTTTTATATTATAATAATATGAGTAAATTTGTGATAAATTTGGACCGAGGGTTTGATGGATAATTAAATTGCAGATATTCAAGTCATATTTTTCTAACCGCCTAACATAGCTCTCTCCATTGCTGTAAAAATAGATACATGGAATTGACTCTATGACAAAAGTGTCGGAGAGAAGTATGGAGAAAACCAAAAACGTTCATAAACTTAAACCTGTATCTCGGAGGAGTAGGCAGAGACTAGAGTTTGCTGCTATTGTAATTACTTATGTTGCACAGATGAATAATTTAATGACAATTTGACTTATGTGCTTTAGTCCGCCAACCATAGAATTTATGTTCGGATATATTCATTTATTTGTAATTTTGTTGGAAGAGTCCGACCAGGTTTTAATTTGATTTTCAGATTTCCAAGGAAGTGAATTTAGACTTAAATTAATATTAGCTAGAGCTTACAAACATGGAGAAAAGATACGAAGTGCTTTCTTAGTTTCATTAGGAAATTGTCAAAATTTCATACTGATTTTACTGTTTCCACAAAATAAACCTTCGACTCGGTGCTGCAACATTTACCATGCCATGGATTTCATTCAGCACCATAAAGGGCTTACATTACACTCGCTGATAACAGCCAACATGGCGGTGAAATGGCATAAAACACCTTCAAGCACCGCCGTTACCGCCCCAGCCCTTTCCGTTTGTAACTGCCTCATAATGAACCCTATGAAGGGGCTTGGAAACAAAATAACTAGACACAAAAGGAGAAAAGTTCCACGTCACTTTTTAGGGTTCCGTAGTTAAGAAGGAACCATTATAGTTTCTCCATGTCCGTTAGCACAGAGACGATAAGTACTAGAGAGGTGAAATCTGCCATATCATCATCATCATCAGCCATTTGACGCCCATTGCGGGACACAGGCCTCCCTCATGGTTTTCATAATAGAAAAAATAAAAAAATTCGGTACTTTCGAAATTTCGCCGATGCCTGCACTTGCCCATTAGCTCAGTTGTCAGCTCAGAGGTCGCGGGTTCAAGTCCTGGGGTGGGTGAAATTTTAAAAGGTAAATAGGTGTTTAAAAGGTCTTTGTGCGTTTTGGCAATAAATCTACTTTAAATTTCTTTTTTTCACCTGATATTACGCCAGAACATGATGAATCATTGAGCACGGCACGGGCTAGGCCTATTGTCAGTAATAATAAAGCATAGCTTATTATTATTATTATTACTATTTTGCGAATCCCTCTATGTGTTATTGAACAGCACTGCCGTTTGTATACATAAGTAGCCTATTTAACATGATGCTGAAGTGTTAAAGTTTTTACCAAACGATTAAATTGCATATACTCTGTCACGTTACCGAGGGTTGTGTGAAGGCACAACCCTTGGTAACGGAAGCTAAAGAAATAAAAAGAAAGATTTAGAGATGTAAAAATATAATCATCAAAACCCCTAACCTATAGTTAAACTAAAAACTTAATACTAATAAAAACATCAAAAATGTATATAAAAGAAACCTTAGGTCCCAAAAGGGTAAGCAGATCGTGAAGGCAGGCCGTGGAGGCAGGCCGTGGAGACAGACAGGCAAGTTGCGAAGGCAGGCCGTGGAGACGGGCAGGCAAATCGTGGAGTCAGGCCGTGGAGAGGTAGACAGGAACTCAGGTAAGTCGCTCAAGCAAGAGCTCAGGTAGGTCTCACAAGTAAGACTCAGGTAAGACTCTCAAGTAGGACTCAGGTAAGACTCTCAAGTAGGACTCAAGTAAGACTCGCAAGTAGAACTCAGGTAAGACTGACTCGAAAGCCTTCTTGGGCGGCTTTTATACCCCAAAAGTAGTTCAATTCTAATATTCAAATTTGATCTGAATCTGCGTCAGAATTCTTCTGGAAGTTTCCGGATCTTGTTCCAAATCCATAATTTCGAATTCTAGGTCTTCTTTCTCTTTCTTGCATTAAATTCATAATTTCGATTTGGAATGCGAATAGTCTTCTAGAAGTCTCCATAGGCCAGAAGTTTCCTTATTCGACCTTCTTAGTATGACGGTTATTTGACAAAATTTAGAAAAGTAAAGAACAATATTGAAATAAAGGAATATCTGACTAACAGTTGAATCGTTGACAGTAAAGCAAAATACAATATTTACAATGTGAAAAGTGGAAAAATAATTAGAAATACGTATTAGCTTTGAAATAATAGTGAACCAACATTATGTTTTCGTTCGTGATAACATGAAAGTGTTGTTAAATTGGATTTCAGTGGTTCAAATTGGACAAAACGTAAGTCTTTTTTGCATTGATAGAAAGAGTAGGGTGCTAATCAATAGAATCGCGCTAGACGCGTAAGCTAAACCCTACAACTCTTAGTTCAGTTCCCAGGTTTTCACCGTAGTCCTCGCAGTACTATTTGTTCTTCGTACCTGTAACAAGAATAATAGAAAATTAGCCGTACATTGTCAGATGCAATAACAGCCTAGTATGACACGTAAAAACTTCAAACATATAAAGAAAAATTTCGGACTTGTGTGTGATATTTATAAATTACAAGTACATCAGTATTTAGGGTTTGACCTTAGCACTGATATCCTTATCTGTTAATCTGTTAACTGCATGAGCGCAAAAGCCATTACTTCGAAACACGTTAGTTATTTTTCTTTACTTCGAAAGATCGATACTCCGAAGATCCACCACCTCGAAGTTACTATAGGTCGATGTACTCGAAATATGCAACATCAAAATAACTAATTAACAGCAAAAAAAGCTGTACGTGCTCTTTAATAAATGAAATAAAACATCTTGGTTCATTCGAAAATATTTGAATTTTGTTAATTGCGATACCGATGTCGCAAGATTTCCTCAGTATTAGTACTCAAGTGTGTAACCGCTACACCAAGGAAGCAGTCAAGGAAACTGCAAATATAAGAAAAAGTAAGTCTCGTGTCAACGCGCCATAAATATTTTGGTGTGTTAGACTTCTTTGCTTTCGCACCTTTTATCTAAAACCGTGTTGTCACCGCATCCGTGAGCCGTACAGCGCTTTGATGGCCGATAACTTTGGCTTTGAACTGTTTACGAGGGGGCACTCGCGGTAATACACATCACAGCACGAGGGTTAACCACGTGCAGTAAGCGATGACGTGAATGTGAACCTGTCATAAGTCTAAAATATCAATCACATATAGTGGCGTGTGATTCCACTCTATTCACATTCACTTCCATTCCGTTCACATTATCACCTCAAGGGGCTCCAGGCACTAGCGCATTAGCGCCTGCCAAGGTAAAAGACGTATTTTTGTTGCTAAAAGTGTCCGACCAATCTCTCGTACATATATACATAAACTCAAGCCTGTATCCCAGAGGGGTAGGCAGAGACTTGGGACTGCCTCTTGCCACGATCCTGACAGATCACCTTGGCTTCAATCTCCCAATCATATTAATAGTGATTTTTTGGATCCGCAGCGGAGAGCCTAGGATCACGCACCTGAGACTAGACAGATAGACAGCATTTATGTAAACAGCGGCCGTTTTTGGCGTTAATTCTATGTAGTGGATTTTTCCCTAGGTTCACGGTTATGGTTTCTAAAATCACTTTCACACGATGATTCCGTTTAGTATCTAGATTCAAATAACATCAATCAATCAAGTAGCCCGTAGTCGTCCATAGCTGGGAATAGGTTGCGCCACTCCTTTCAGTCTGGCCATCGTAATAATAAAGACGGACAACTGAGACACTCCAAAAGAATCCATGGATGTCGATGGTTAGAGACCATACAATAAGGTACTTAAGGGAAAAGGCCCGGACACAGGAGTACACAGCACCCACGTCCCTGAGTTCCGTGCCTGTACCCTCCAATAGGACGTATATAAGCTGCATTAGTGACACAGGTTTTCGAAAAAACCTATTCAGAGGCTAAGAAGAGGTTTATAGGTTGAGGTTAAGGTTGGTTCGAGGTTGTCCTCTGCACGGGTTAGTTCAACAAAAAGAATATAAACAGGTTTTTACTTTTCGTTTGTACACAGGTTTAAAAAAAACCTATTTAAAGGCTAAAAAGAGGTTAAGAGATTGAGGTTGAGGTTGGTTTGAGGTTGTCCTCAGCACGGGTTAGTGCAACAAAAATAATATAAACAGGTTTTCACTTTTCGTTTGTCGCATCTGATGGGAAGCGGAGTCGGGATTTAAGATTGAATTGAATTGAAATAATTTATTCACTTAAAACGCAGATGTTATGTGCTTGCTCTTTAAATGGTTTTTAACTCTTGGTTTAAAGATTCTCAGGTTATACATGCTTGGACAAACAGAAGGCGGTAATGCATTGTATTTCTTGCAAAACGTTTAGTGCAAATTGGTGAAGCATCCAAAACTACCGTCTTATTATTCGAATGGAGGAAAAAGAAAGAAAAAGAAAGAAAAGAAAAAGAAGAAACAGAAATAGGAAGAAAGAATGAGTTTGTGAAGCTTCTTTGCACGCTCTACAAAATCTGAAAATGCAAAATAATTTATGTTATATTTTACAAAATAATATTAAAGCACGATATTTTGTAGTAGTTCTACTATTTTTTTCAATGTCTCGACTCTACTAGAGAAAACAATAATTACTTAGAGAATACGTCCCCAAGCGGCTATGCGCGGCATGCGACCGCGATTGCCAAGACCTCGTCTCAAGCACCGTTGCTCAGATCTGGGCCTTGACTATAATAAACACATAATATAGTTGTCCAATTCGACCAATTTAGCCCGACAAAAGGTATTATTTCGTAGTCTAAGCAATAGCGATACAATGTTACGTCCATTGGTTTCACTCGCGCTAATTAAATAGGCATCTTAGGCATCATCTCAACAGAGCCCCACCGAGCTAGCAACCGCTCAGGGGGCTAAGTCTCTTAAATGCAGTGTTTCAATAGAGGATTATCAATGCGGCAATGGTTGTTTCATTGGTTTTATTGGTAGCTTCCAACCAATCGCATTCGATGGAATAACCCATACAATTAAACTCAGCGCCTTGCGCTATGATGTACAGTCCGCACAGATCGGTTTGGCGGTAACGTGAACATAGACACAGATGGTTTGCACATCGCTTACAGTCTTTACAGTGTATGTATGAGTAATTGACGTAGTTTGAATAATAATAATATAAACTCACGCCTGTATCCTAGAGGGGTAGGCAGAGACCAGGGACTGCCACTTGCTACGATCCTGACAGATCACTTTCGCTTCCTCAACATTCATTAGTCGTTGCATGCACGCACGCCGGTTTCGGGTACTTTTTATCTTGCCCTTTGCTAATAAACCCCCTATTTGGTCAAAATATGTCCGTCTGGGTCGTCCCTTAACGGCCCTTCCATCCACATTCGCTCGATATATTTGTTTTGTCCTCTCCACGTGACGTAGTTTGATGGGTAATAAATGACTATTAGTCAATTACTAAAGTAGTCAATTACTCACACATGTAAAGAAAGTAAACGATGTGCAAACGATCTGTGACTATGTTCACGTTACCGCCAAAAAGATTTGTGCGGACTATACATCATAGCGCAAGGCGCTGAGTTTAATTGTATGGGTTATTCCATCGAATGCGATTGGTTGGAAGCTACCAATAAAACCAATGAAACAACCATTGCCGCATTGATAATCCTCTATTGAAACACTGCATTTAAGAGACTTAGCCCCCTGAGCGGTTGCTAGCTCGGTGGGGCTCTGTTGCTGCTTGTTTTTAAGTACAATCACATCATTGGAACATCGTTGCAAAGTAGCGATCTTCTCTCCGACAGCCAGCAGTTCACCATTGACATAGACGTTCATATTTGTGGGTAGACTAAAGTTTTTATCGAATGGCAATTGTCTGAATAAGCGCGTTTTTGTCGGTTAAAATTTACTTGTGACTGTCAGTACATATTTCTACATAGTTCGACTAGAGACTTCCGCACCTAGGCTCATAGTTGGGCCATTGTACGTAGCAAGCGCTCAGTTATGTCATCTCAGACACTAGGGTCTCCTCACGATGTTTCCTTCCTCGTTAGCGAGTGGTATTGCTACTATAACTTCACAAATGTACGTCACTTAGAAAACAAAGTAATTGGTACATGCTGAGATTCGAACCCACGACCTCCGGAGTGAGAAGTCGGCGTTCTACCGCTCCGCTACCGCCACTCCTGTCTGCACCTAGACTTGAAAACGGTCAGATATGCATGACACCAGCTAGCATTATTCGTTACCATTTATAAGAATCTAATCACCAGCTGTGTCCCAAGCAGGTAGTCATTATATTCATACATGGTGTTGATTGTATCACATATCTCTGTAAATCTTAATACGAAAGGGAGCGGACCTTCAAGCAACAGTCGCTTGGCTTAATAAGGTTATGTGATGTGATGACATAACCGGGAAACATAGTCTTATTCTTATTCTAAAAAAAACAGCGGTGGTAGCCTAGTGGGTAGAATATTGGACTCGGAAGCGGGAGACCCAGGTTCGATTCCCAGTGCGGGAATGTACCCATGACTTTGTTTTCTAAGTTATGCACATTTGTGAAGTTGTAGTAGCAATACCACTCGCTAACCGTGAAGGAAAACGTCGTGAGAAAACCTGAGTGTCTGAACTATTCGCATATACTCGAACAAATACTTTGGTTGGTTGGCAAATACTCTGGGATCTCTCTCGCTTGCACAATCCACCATTTTTAGGGTTCCGTACCCAAAGGGTAAGGTAGGTAAGGACAGCATAGTTTGCTGCTATAACAACAAATATTAAAATTAATAGCAGTATGTTACAGATTTTTCTTCGTAATTTTAATCGGATTGTAAAGAGGTTCCCTAGTTTGGTGCCCCGGGAAACTTTTGTATATATACCTAAGCTATGCAGCGATAAAATAAGTCATCACTGTAAATGTACCATATGTTTGTGCAATACATAAATATGATTGAAGAAATAGAGGGACGCAAGCGGTCTTAATCCAAACTTGAATGGAACTTTACGCCGTGTTTATTTCTAAGAACGAAAGTGGAGTCTTGTTCTGGATAATTGCGGAGTCACTCCCACAGAGACAGATAAGCAGATGTATAACGTGATTTACTGTAATCCAAAACTGGGTCAGCCGCGATTCGAAACGTAATGGAGTCATGTAGTTTAAGCCGTGGGCTGACCGTCAGTAATCACACGTCATAAGGTAAAACGGTGCGTATTGTATTTGTCAACAAAAAAGTGGACAAATTTATTTTTCTCAGTTTTGACCTTAAAAATAACAATGGTTTTCAATTGTTATTTTCAGGACTGAGGAAGTTAACTGCGTGATTTACGACAAAAATACATAGTGTTTATATATTACTAGCTGTGCCAGCGAATACGTTCGCGTTGTATTAGAATATGAAGTGCCCTTACCCCTTAATCAAGGCCATAGTCATCCTTTCATCCCTCGAGACCCTTTCGCGGTTTTTCTAGAGAAGAATGCCCATGAGCTCATACACAAATGTACTGGCTCAAAATTTTTATGTCTTCATCGAATAACTTTTAACTAATTATATTCTTTTTGTTGCACTAATCGTGCTATGGACAACTTTAAAAACCTATTTAGAGGCTAAAAATTCCACCCATGCCGGGACTGGAACCCGCGACCTCTGGCTAACCGTGCCAGCGTTCTTCCAACTGAGCTAATGAGCAAGTGCAGGCATCGGCGCAATCTCGAACCTCTTTACAAACTTCTCTGTATTACGTATTACTGTATTACTTGGCCATTTAGAACACTAACCTATGTCTCCATTGTAGATGTAAAAAACCAAAACCACATCCACTTTGGCTCTCCATTAGCGTAATAGTACATTATTGCAAAGGCAGCGAAATAGGCAATTGCAGGTCGAGTATGAGTTTGAAGGCCGAGCCGCATGCGAGGACTTCAATGATACGAGACAGGCAATTGCCATTTTGGCCGAGGCATATATAGTGCTTTTCTTAAAAAAATGCAAGGAATTAAACAGGGGCCTTTTACATAATAAATTTTCTTTTGATTTCGCTGGAAGCAGGTTTTCCATCGCTAATTTAGCTTCTGATTAATTGCGCTTCTTCTCGCTATTTCTGATTAAATCTGGTGGAGTGTAGTCAATGTTCATTTAATTTTCACTTTCAGAATCATCGGAACTCTTTTTTATTATTTTATTAACAAAATGTCATTATTTTTATTTTACAGTTTGTGCCGAAAGGTAAACGCATCTGTGGCTATACAGCCATGAGAACGCAATGTGCACGATAGATGAAAGAGTTCTAAATTCAAACAGCACACCGTTTCATACAACAATGCCGGCGCGCTCTTCGTTCCAAATTCAAAGAACGCGCCGGGAAGTGATTTTGGTTTTTCAGTCTACGTAAATATGATACTTCGCGTGTTCTTTATTCAAAAGTAATGACAATATTTCCGCGCATGTTTAAGAAAATACTATTTCTTTGCATTTGAAGAAAGAGCATTGTAATTCTTAAGAAGTTGAAACACAAGTAGAATCCGCTGTAATTGTTTACCATGTTTCAATATCATTATGTGACCATAGATATAAATTGTGCACCATTAGAACACAATATTTTTTATCTCTTGCATGGTTTTTAAATAAATACTTTTTTACTTTACTTTACTTTGTGGTTTTTGGCAGAGGGCGTGTCAATATCGGAAACATTTATTACTCGGCACGTAAGCTTTTTATTCTGTCTGTCTGATAAAAGTGCTACAGGTGTATGTTCTATAATAGGTAAGGTTGCAGCCATTTAGCTTTTGCTATATAGAAACTTCCGAGAAGATTATTTCCTTAATCTGTGGATAATTAACATTATGGTCAACTACTGCCATTTTGTGGACGGAAGTTGCAATTTAATACTTTATTGTTGGAAAACTGATGCGAAAGCAAAAAATACGGAAAAATATTAAATATCCTATTTTTATTTTACAATTCAGATGTTATCATATTTTCTGAGACACCACATCTATTTTCAGATTACTGTAGATGGGAAAATTCCTTTACTATTCTATTATCTCACCTTAGCACGCCGTCTCCCGTCGGCGCAGCTTATCGCTCACTCAAACTCATTGCAGTATAGGCAGTACGAAAGTGTGAGTCACGCATGATATGGTGCTAAAACGTCAAAATTTAACATTTTAACATTTAAAACGCGCCACTCGTGACGCATTAGGCAAGCTTATGTATGACCAACATGAATATTTGCGCTGGAATGATAGATTAGATTGCACTGAGCCAACCCACTTACTTATGCACTCTAGCAAAAAAAAATCCATGCACAGTGCAAAGTCGATTGATACACAGATTAACAAAACAAATCTGCTACGCAATGTATTTTGAACTGTCATAATAAACTACATATTGCAGTTTTATGAAACTCGGCCCTGAAAACTCACAGGTCATCGTGTGTTGGTTTTTCCATGGTGTCGAATACCATTACCAGGTTACGAAGATATTTATAATGCTTTTCTCGCCTCCTGTGGACTTAAGTGTGATGTTATGTAGCCTATAATATAATTATGTTAGACGAGAATCTAAGCAATAATCATGGTAAGTTTTATTCAATTCTCTTCAGTAGTTTTTGCGTGATGCGCGCAGAAAGAAACAGACTGAGACAGACATGTATCAGACAGAGACACAATTTACAGATTTATTATATATATAGATGTATTTTTGACGTAAATCTTACCCATAAATTTGTCTTGAAATCTTATTATCTCGTAGATCAAAACCTTGTTTGTCGTTTCGTCATCATCATCAGTCAGCCACAAGAAGTCCACTGCTGGACATAGGCCTCCTCCATGGATTTCCAAAAAGAGCGGTTGGAAGCGGCCTGCATCCAGCGCCTTCCTGCCACTTGGGTGAGGTCATCTGTCCATCTTGTGGCTGGTTGTCCTACGCTGCGCTTGCCGATATGTGGTCTCCATTCGAGAACTTTTCGGCCCCATCGGCCATCAGTTCTGCGTGCTATGTGCCCCGCCCACTGCCACTTCAACTTACTAATCCGCTGGGCTATGTCGACGACTTTCGTTCGTCTACGGATCTCATTATTTCTGTCTTGAGCGATTGAGGTATATACCATCTAATATTAGACGAAAAGACTTTTCTAAGTTTCCCAAATGCTGCCCAGCCGAGTTGGATTCGACGATTGACCTCTTTCACGAAGTTGGACCGGCCTAGTTGGACTGTTTGTTCTAAGTAGACGTATTCGTCTACAACTTCGAGAGTCGAGTTCCCCAATGTTATTGGGGTGGGCACAACACGGGCGTTCGACATGACCTTCGTTTTGTCCATGTTTATTTTAAGGAAAATCGACTGAGGTCTTCGAGCATTATGCCGAGGTCTTCCATCGTTTCTGCCATGACTACTACGTTTGTAGCTTGTAAGGACCGTATTAATAAAGCCCTTTTACCTCTGACATTATAAAATACCCTTCAAACTAAACCAAGCGCTCAAGAGCGATCTTAGACGTAAGAGCGCTTTATAAAACGAGAATTTTTTTTAATCGAACATTTTTGACTTAAAGCTTGACTATAAAGTAGAGGTAATATTTAAGAATTTCTTAATTCATACAATCTCAAAGGAGATTCAAGAGACAAGAAAGATTGTTTTGTTGCTTTATAACGCCGGATTACCGACGGCTGGCCCATAAGCTACCACGTGTCTGGCCGAAAAGGCGGTAGGTGCAGTGGGGCCGAAGGCGGAAGCCATACGTCACGATAATAATCGGCGACGTTCGCATGCACTCATGGTTCGCCCCGGACGCCGGAGACATGGAGTTGTAAGGAGGAGTGAACAAATAAATAGGCTAACTTATTTGTTATCTATGGCAGATGGAAGGGAAAGTGAAAGTGAAATAGGTTTTATTGCCAAAAAAATTCATTAATAGAACATAATAAAAATATAAGTACATGAAAATTCTTAACTAAATTTGGCAAAACGATTGTCTAAATGAGGCAAAAATTTCATTTAAATGTAGATAAGATAAGACGTTTATTAATATGAATAAAAATAATCATTTCTATGTCTAGGATTTGCCTATGAAAACTATGAGTACAGTAGACTCGTAGCAAAACAAGGAAAAAATAATAAAGAAACTTACAAAGAGCAGAATTATGTTGTGTATATACCGTTTATGCCGTAAAGGTACAACTGGTGAGCAGCATTACGTAATTTATGGTCGACTCAAATGTATACACTCATTTCTAGATACAGTTTAAACGACCAATTATAGTTTAACAGCGGTACCTTTTTGACATAAGAAAAATACTTCGTTTCTTATTAATAACTAGGTTATTAGAATCTGCTACGTCAAACGTCGTAGTCCGTACTACGGCGTAGAACTTACTACGACCGTAGCATTATTATGCTGGAGAATTAAATTATTGAAAAAGACACATAACTCGACTGCGTGAAAACTGTCAGCATAAAATTGTCAAACTTATTCAAAATGGACTGATCGAAACGTTAGTTCAAATATTTAATACATTTTTGGTTTAAAATTATCGTGGTCGAAAGTGTTCTCACAGTTCTCAACAAAGCAGTCTTTTAGGACGTACTCTTGCATACTTTTGTATAGTTTCAAATCAATAGCACAGATTTGTGAGTTCTTCTTCTTTATGTGTCTCCTATTGGAGGTTGGCAAACCAATTCGGCTATCTCGCTTTTCGATGCTGCCGATACAAACACGATTTGGTACTGGTACACAAAGGTTGAGTTGAACTACTTTCTTAAATTGGGATTAAATGATATAACTAAAATTTTCCATACAAAAGTATTAAATAGCTACATTTAAGAAGTGGTGCAATCAGCCTAAGAATCTGTTAACATCTGCCAGCTAGCTAAAGTATATAAAAAAACAACTGACACATGTTAGATTAGATTACAACTTCTTATTGCACACCATAAAGGTTATATTCTTTTTGTTGCACCACAATTTTTTTTTAACATAAAGTTACATGAAAAATCTTAAATATCTAAGATCTGTTTACGGTACCTATATCAAGAGATTGTTAGTTTACGAGAAACCGGGTGCTGTAAGTGACATCCGTGTTCAAGATAATTATTTATAATCGCTTGTTTTCGGCTTTTGTAGCCAAATCAAGTCAAAATGTTTTTCATTTTAATTCTATGTAGCACAGAAACTGACACTCAATGAACGTCACAAGATCGGAAATAGAAACGTGTTTTAACTTAAAATAATAAACGATGTTATCGGCTCGAGTCTGTAGTGGAAGAAAAAGCAGCGAAAAAACTTTGACCGTCTTTTCTCAAATTATACAAATTAAACGTAGGTGATAATCTGAAGAAATGTCAAGATAATTTTTGTAAATCAATCAAAACTTACAAAACTCTCAGATACGCATGTATTGTGTATACATGAGTATTTTCTAACTATCTATCTATGTACAAGTTATCTCACATGCGTTACCTATGTTTACCTAACGTAAATATGCTAACTATAACGATTTTGACCGGTTATAGCTTTCTGACCACTTTTGGACGAGGCTATCGGTAAAACGGTACAGATATAGATACCTAGTTTTGGAGAAAAAATCTCCAAACTAGTCTTAGGATTTTAGTACTTAGGGGAAACTGTGTACCCTAACTCTTTGTGTTATCTGCTACTATCTGGTGATTTATTCCTCTTTACTATAGACGCAGAAGCTACTGGCAAAGCGGCGAGCGCCGGCAAGGAGCCAAGCTTGGCTGCCAAAAACATTAAGAATATCACTTTTGTAACTGCCCGGCATAATAACTTTGTGATTTGATTGGTCTAGTAATTCGGTTGGTGTTTTGCGTTTGCAAAGAAAATTTAGAGGAAACTGCACCTATTTTAAAAAAATCTCACCAGAGTATGTACCCTAAGTTTCAATTCCCTACAAAAATATATAAATTCTTATCGAATTGCGTTTATTAAAAAAATCCATGCATAATATTTGGTGAGCATTTATCTGCTTCGGTTAGGATTTACTTATTTTGGGAAGGATTTCTCTGTTTGGTGAGTAACTTTAAAAAAGATGAGAGAAGAGGATGGGTCATTTAATGTCCATTAATTATTGTCGGAAATAGGCCGTTAACTAAGCCGCGTACGTACGTATGTATGTATATTTCTATGTGTGTATGTATGTTTGTATGCATGTGTGTATGCATGTAATTCAGTCGCTCAATAATAAATTGCAAAGCATATTCTCGGCATCAACCCTCAAGTCCACAAAGCTTCATTAAGCTATTCTCAAGTCCAACAGAATTGCGGCGCGGAAAAGTACAAAACACACCAATTAGAAAGCGTGATACAGGCTGAGCCCGATCAGCGGTGCTGGGGCCGTATTGGGGCCAAGCTTGGTCCAAAGTTTTTCAAGGTTTGGCGCCTACATTAAAAAGCATTACTTCTGCAGTAAGCAGTCAGTGAACATTCGTTTTAGAAGTGGTCGTCTGTAGCTAAACTTCTAAAGTCGAGCTTTGTAAAGTTGAGCGCAATTCTGTTGCGGTATTGAGAAGGCTTGAGCGGAATTCGAGCCATGCTCAGTCCTGGAACTTCTAAATACCATGGTTTAGCAAAAAAAATCAAATTGTCTTTTTATAAATCTACTTGCTGACTCGGCATAGGTTATTTTGCCATATTAATTAGCCTAAGACCTATTCTCAGACCTACCAAATATATTTTTATCATAATTTTGAAGGTATTTTTTGCGTCAGAGCTACATGATAACGACGGGAGATTGATAAAATAAGTCACGTCCTCTTATATACCTATAAGAATATAAAATTTATATCAGTTATATAGCTTACGGATTTAATGGAAATAACTTTATTGTACTTACACGACGGGAGATTGATAAAATAAGTCACGTCCTCTTATATACCTATAAGAATATAAAATTTATATCAGTTATATAGCTTACGGATTTAATGGAAATAACTTTATTGTACTTACTTATGTATTTTTGAAAAACGAAAGCAAATATTCGTGAGTAACAAAATCGAACAAAGGAGTGAGATAAGTTTAATAGCATTTTTAAAGAGCCAATATCTCAGAGATCTTCAGGAATAAACGAGTGCAGAAGATCAGTTCTACAATTTCATTATCCACTTTCAATTGTTGGTCTTAATCTGGTTCGATCTACCAACTCACATCCAGCAGGGGACTTAGGTTTTGCAAGGCAAGTTACATATTTCTTTCGTCGACCATTCTCATCCAGTCGTTACCGATAAACTGCCTTAGATCCTCGATCTAGCGAGCTGACAAGCATCCCACGGTGCATCCGCACGTGCACAGTGTTTACACTCGAGATTACCCCGTCCCGTCGGTTATCACGTCAGTTTGCTAGTGCGTTATATGTACATATGTATGTGTTCTATGTAAGTATGGAAGAATTTAAAAAAATCCGTATTACCTGATCACAAAGACCTTTTTCTACCGGAGCATTTGCAATACCCGGATGTCATTAACGAGCATTTTTTAAACATCCCAAACAATTATGAGCATAATAACTCTTACTTGACATTTCTTCAAATTCACAGACATCGAGATAATATTAATTTTAATTTAAACACCGTTGACGAATCCACCATATTGAAAATTATTTTAGAACTGCCGTCAAATGCAATGGGCAACGATAATATTAATAGGGACATGATACTTCTATCTCTCCCCCACTCCCTAAGCTCCATCACAGACATGGTAAATAGATCCATCTTGACCTCCACTTTCCCTGACCAATGGAAAGTCGCGAACGTCAACCCGCTCCCCAAAGTCAGCAACCCTTCTGATTTTAATGATCTTAGACCCATAAGTATATTGCCGTACCTTTCTAAGATACTCGAAAAAGTAGTTTCAAATCAGGTGACGCAGTATTGCGAAGATAATGACATTTTACCTGAGCACCAATCCGGTTTTCGTAAACATCACAGTACGTCGTCTGCTCTACTTGATGTTATAGACAATATACTTGTAGACCAGGATGAGGGCAAGGGCACTATATTGGGCTTGTTGGACTTTTCCAAGGCGTTTGACTCTCTGAACTTGGATCTTTTGCTTTCCAAGCTAACCTATTATGGGTTTAGACGTGAAACAGTTAGTTGGTTTCGCAGCTATTTGACGAATCGTCATCAACAGGTACTTGTACGTAAGTCTGACGGATCGGTCGTCAAATCTAAGCTACGTCAGGTGGGGAGAGGAGTTCCTCAGCGCTCGATCCTGGGTCCGCTCCTTTTCACCTTATACTCAGCGGATATCGTGAAATGCATCAAATACTGCAAATACCATCTCTATGCGGATGACCTACAGATCTATATTTCCACGGATGTTAACAGTGTCGCAGCATCTGTAAGCGCCTTAAATGAGGACCTAGAATGTATTTCTGCTTGGTGCACAAACAATGGCTTACTACTCAACCAAACGAAATCAAAAGTGATGATCCTAGGTTCAAAAGTGCAAAAGCAAAAAATTTAAGCTTTAAATCCCTCTGTATTTATAAGAGGAGTTCGCTTGGAGTTTGTTGACGAAGCGCGCAATCTAGGTGTAATAATGGATAGCTCCTTAAAATTTGAGAAGCACGTAGTAGAAATTGTTCGCAATTGCTTTTTCAGGCTTAAAATTTTGTACAGACTAAGGAAATATCTAAGTGTTAATACCAGAACCCTTCTCTGCGATACTCTAATAATGTCTAGAATTAGCTATGCAATTACTGCTTATGGTCCTTGCCTTTATGCGAAAACTCTAAAACTATTGCAGCGCGTTCAAAACGCTTGCGCTCGTTTTTGCTATGATATACCTGCTCGTGCTCACGTTACACCTTTCATTAATAGCGCTAACTTGCTGAAAATGGAGAATAGATTAAAACTCTTCATAGCAAATTTAATGTTCGGTGTCGTCAAATATAGGAAGCCTGCTTATTTATTTAAAAAACTCATTTGGCGTTGGGATGCACATGGCAATCGTAACAGGGCTAGGGCTTGTTCAGACCAGCTTGGTGTGCCGCGACACCGCACTGCTGCTTTCCGAGGCAGTTTTCGGTTCCAGGCCACCAAATGCTGGAATGACATTCCCCCACCCCTTAGGCAGCTTAAGTCTAAAACGTCATTTAAGAATAGTTATAAAATAGTTTTGCTCGCCGAACAAAAGTTGGCCCCCTAACACCTTGGGTTCTTCTGCATTTTATGATGTACAGAGCTGGTTAGAGCGTGTATGATAGCACAATCTGCTCAGCCTATAATTAATATAACTCTCCTTGACATTCGTGCATAACTACATCAATTTAGTTCAATCAATTTACACAATCTTTGACATCCCACAATTATTTATGTTTATGATTACTCTATTTATCGTTATTTTGTTTATTAGCCATTTGTACTCACTTCGCCTGTTCGAAGTATGACAAATGAAGATATTATGTACAATATTATTATTCTATTCACGCGACATTTTTATTTTATTATTTATTTTTCCATTTATCAATCAATTTCATTAATTATTTTACCCACATTTGACATGATCACACAAATTTATTTTATTTTTAATCAATTAAATAACATATTTATACAATTTTTATTAACGATTCGTAATATTACTACATGATTCATTTATATTTAATTATATCTTCCGCACCTCCGATCCATGGATATATCTCTCCGAACCTGGCAAGCCGCCTTTTACCAAGTAGGTACCTGGTACTGACGTAATACCAGCGCTGGAGTAGCTCGCTTCTCCAGCACATGCTGAGTCAGTACCATTTTGCATTTGCCGCACCCACAGCAATATTATGTCGTACGTATTTGATGCAGGTACATACCGTACCTTGCATCCTTGTACTTTATGTTATGTATGTTTGATTTGCTATGTTTGTCTCTTTGTTTTGTTTCACCTACCCACTGTACTCTTTTTTATGCTGTTTTGTTTATGTCCGTTTTAGTGTGTGTGTGCAAGTGCAAATAAATGATTTATCTATCTATCTATCTATACGAGGTATGTAAGTATGGCCGATTCTATGTTCCATTTGAATGTGGAAGGAAATGAACTGTCGGAATATACTTCCCGACTATACTGCTACCAATTTCCGGAAATGAATGTGCCGATCCTATGTTCCACATCTATTTCATAACTAATTAACCAATGGTCCGATTTGCGGCAGTGTTTGCACGAGTGTCACATATAAAAACAACATAAATAATAAGAAATGTATAAAAAACCAGCCAAGTGCGAGTCGGACCTGCGTACGAAAGGTTCCGTACCATAACGGCAAAAAATCACGTTTATTGTATGAGGGCCCCCTTAAATATTTATTTTATTCTGTATTTGGTGTTATAGCGGCAACAGAAATACATCATCTGTGAAAGTTTCAACTGCTTAGCTATCACGGTTCATGAGATACAGGCTGGTGACAGACAGACAGACAGACACGGTTCATGAGATACAGGCCGGTGACAGACAGACAGACAGACAGACAGACGGACGGACAGACAGACAGACGGACAGTGAAGTATTAGTAATAGGGTCCCGTTTGGCACCCTTCGGGTACGGTACGATAATAAAAAACTAATTAATAAAAATAAATAGACCCAAATTAAACAATATAAGTTAACACGAAGAACCCAGGTTCGTCCCGCCCGCTTAATAGTTAATGCTCAGCAGTCGGTTTGTTGGTTATCTTTTATTTCAGTTTTTTTTTTATGTAGTTTTAGACGAATTCCCGTTTTTCTTTTAGTTTTTCTTCTGTAACGTGTACTCTGTGCCCCGCCTTTGTAAATAAATCAGGGAGCGCAAACACAACCCTCGCGCCAGCTAATGTAATATATCAATTTTGTTTTATGTAAAAGTGACGTCATGGGCGCTAGGGGTTGCTTACTTTGACTCCACTTAAATGGTTATTTTTAGGGTTCCGTACCTCAAAAGGAAATATAGGAACCCTCATAGGATCACTTTGTTGCCCATCCGTCCGTCCGCCCGGCTGTCTGTCAATATATTTTATCTTGGGAACGCGAGGTATCGAGTTGAAATTAAAATCATGTACTCAAATCTCCAGGCCCTTGAAGCTGTAAAAAAATCAAACTTCTAAGTTATGTAAAAAAGGATGCGGCTGTTTATGCCGCAAAAAAACGTATATTTCGACACTCAGGGGAATGAAAATTTATAGGGTACTTTCCGTTGACCTAAATCTATGAAATTTGGCAAGTAATATTGTTTTTTACCGCAAATGCAGAAAAAAATCGAAAAATTATACATTTGTGATTAAATCATAGTCTTTGAAGTTCGGAAAAAGCTCGGAAAAACTGCGAAACTCGATTCCTGAACTATTTATAATATGTAAGTAGAAGTACCTACAAATTTGTACGGAATCCTTGGTGGACGAGTTCGCACTTGTCTAGTTTTTAGGGTTCCGTACCCAAAGGGCAAAGAGACCCTATTACTAAGACTTCGCTGTCTGTCTGTCCGTCCGTCCGTCCGTCCGTCCGTCTGTCTGTCACCAGGCTGTATCTCAAGAACCGTGATAGCTAGAGAGTTGAAATTTTCACAGATTATGTATTTCTGTTGCCGCTATAACAACAAATACTAAAAACAAAATAAAACAATTATTTAAGGGGGAGCCCATACAACAAACGTGAGTTTTTTTGCTGGTTTTTTATCTTTGTGTCTAATGTTGTATAGATAATGGTACGGAACCCTTCGTGCGCGAGTCCGACTCGCACTTGGCCGGTTTTTATTTCTGACGCTAGTCAGCTAGTCATGTTTCTTTACTTAGTAACTAAGAGAGCCTGCGCTGCCTAATAACTAAGTTTGTTGTGTGTATCGATGAAGTCACTTCTACGGACTGAGAGGTACTCGTACGTGCGGAGCTGAGGTAAAGAAATTCATTAAAAGCTTTTTTACACATTTAGTGTGCCATTTTGCAGAAAAAAATCTTGACCATGGTCATTCAGTGAAGGATTGATGATGTTTCAGAGAATGGTACACATATTCAACCAATTTTTCTGAAAATGTCCTGTATTGATATCCTTGCCTGATACTTTGGAGTATCCCAGCACGGAGTATCCTAGTTTGGGATCCTAGTTTGTGTTAAACTTATATTTCATACATATATTTTTATTTTATTTATTTGGCTCACGAACCAGGTTTCTGACAGTATTACATAAAAAAAATTAAACATGATTATAAGCGCACAGCATGATTATAAGTTATTGAAAGGAAATGTTATTAATAACTAACTTACAAACGGATCAAATAAAATTTGCAATAAAACCAGCATGCAGATATAACATAGAAAAACTAAGTTATAATAATTATGATGACAATAGTGACCTTATCATCATCGTAACTACTTATTTCATCATTTAAGAATACTGAGGATGCTAACTGCAGAGTTTTATACGTATTGTACAAAACTGTGCAGTTAGACATGTTTTGTGATAATTCTATAGCATTTATTTCTATGCACTCAGAGTACAACGGGCCAAGCTCACTACAGGCGTTGATTGCGGTGATTCAGTCAGTCGTACTACAGCAGAACCTTCGAAGCATAGTTTCAATCACTTCAAGTTAAGTTCTACTCGGCGAAGCAACCTGAGCGTGTAAGTACCAACACCCGACCCATATTCACCCATACGCCAATCGCTATAAGCGCTAGTTCGATCTTATACCGTATGAAGTAGAGTGTACATTAATAGGATGTACGAGAATAGAGAGGGGCTGCGCTTTGAATTGAAAGACGTAGAAAAACCGGCTTCCGCCAATACAGGATGGTAACGTTACTATAGTAAAGTAAAGTAAAAATGCATTTATTGCGATCAATAATAGAGCAAATTTGACTAAAATTAATGAATTCGGTACTAATAAAGAAATGACAGTTGGCAACGTATTGGTGGAGCCCTTGGTCAACAAAGTAGAGGTTGTGGGTTCGAATCCCCGTATTTTCTCGGATTTTCTAAGTTGCGTACATTTGTAGTAACTTAGAAAATCCAATCACGTTCATTTGTAGTAACAATACGGGCCTTAGGCACCTTGTCTATACGAGATAGTCAATATCACATATGATTGTTATAATACCGCAGAAAAGACCAAACATAGAGTATGAAGGTGCTACTTTGGAGAGAAGAAGTGTGGGAAGACGACCAATGAGAACAACTGGCTCAATTCAATTCAATTCAATTCAAATATTTTTATTCATTGTAAAAACAGAATGTTTACTTAATGAACGTCAAAGTTGTTAGTTTCACAATTAATGGATTATGTGGAGAAGAAGCTAACAAAGAAAGTCCACATTTGTTCTTTTCAAAACACGTTTTAACTTAATTAACAGAGTTTTACAGAGAGCTACATGTTAAAGTGGCGGAAAAATACTGGATGCAAAGCCCAAGACCGGAGCGAATGGCTAGCACTGGATGAGACTCAGAAAACGATGAAAGGAAGGAAAAAAAAGATAGATGGCAATTGACAAATAATAAAAAAACTTTTCTTCAAGTAATCTTTTGGGCAAACAAAAATATATCTATTACACAAAAAAAATACTGTGCACTGACAAAATAAGTGCAATTATTTTTTATCACAAACTTATGGTAGCTCTGTACGTTTCTACTCTACGGAGTGCGTGCGATATAAAAACCAGTCGAGTGCGAAATGGATGTCACCTCACACCCTGTACGTATACCCTGTATAAGCGGGAACATCTCTCTACGAGTATAGTCAGCAGAATAAGCAGTTTCTTTTGAGCTGAGATGTCAACGTAATACTTAAGGGGATCATTCAGTCAGTCAGCTAAAAGTAGTTTCCTCACGATCACTTTCACCATGACGTGAGTGGTATTGCAACTACAAATTATAAAAACTGCACTCCAGAACCGAAATTGTCGATGTTGGAGCTGCAACCGCTAAGCTGAAGTGGAACTGGGTGCGCCGCGTAAACCGTACGGTCTGGGTGTATTTTCATTAAAACTAAATTCAGATTCAAATTTTCTTTATTTGAAGTAGCACAGAAACTGCGAGTTAAGATAAGATAAGATAAGAATTCCGTGTGGCGCCGGATTAAGAATAGAGTCACTCCATTTCTTTCCGCGGATGTCGTAGAAGGCGACTAAGGAAATCAATATCCAGGAGACGGGCAGCAGCGTTTTCCCGAGATTCCAACCGCATACTGCGATCGCCAACCCGCCTGCCAAGCGTGGCGATTATGGCAAAACCCTTCATGGTTTTTCCTGGCCATGAGGGAGGCCTATGTCCTGTAGTGGACGTCAATGGCTGATGATGAAGATAAGAATATTCTTTATTGTACCAGGAAAAACACAAACATGAAATATTAACAAAAATGCAGCACAATTGGCGGCCTTATTGCTTATAACGGGTGATTTTTTAAGAGGTATAGGATTTGATTTAAAAAAAAAACACAAAAAATTTGAAAAATTTGATGAAATCTTTATTGGAATCGATAGAACGATCAATATAATTTAATGTTTGAAGATGATTTCATGCAAATGCTGGCCGCGGCTCCGGTTTAGATGGCCCATTCGCAAGGCCCAATTTCGGCACACTCTCTCCAACATATCAGCCGGTATATCACGAATAAATGCTTCAATATTGGCTTCCAGTGCGTCAATCGTTGCTGGTTTATCCCTGTAGACATGAGCCTTAACATGGCCCCACAAGAAATAGTCCAAAGGCGTTAGATCACACGATCTAGGCGGCCAATTGACGGGCCCAAAACGTGAGATAAACTGTTCACCGAAGGCGGCTCTCAATTGGGCCATTGTTTCGCGTGCCGTGTGGCATGTGGCACCGTCTTGTTGAAACCACATGTCAGGCATGTCCAATTCTTCCATTTTGGGCAAAAAAAAAATCGCCAATCATCACACGGTAGCGCTCGCCATTCACAGTAACGTTACGGCCATTGTCGTCTTTGAAAAAGTACGGCCCGATGATGCCACCGGCCCATAATCCACACCAAACAGTACATTTTTCGGGATGCAGTGGTAGCTCTTGCAATGCTTCTGGCTGGTCTTCACTCCAGATGCGGCAATTATGCTTATTGACATATCCATTCAACCAGAAATGAGCTTCGTCGCTGAACACAATTTTTCGATAAAAAAGTGGATCTTCCTCCAACTTTGCCAATGCCCATTCACCAAATGTTAGACGTTGTGGGAGGTCGTGTGGCTTCAATTCTTGCACCAGCTGTATCTTGTAAGGTTTTACACCCAAATCCTTTCGCAAAATTTTCCACGTAGTGGTGTAACAGAGGCCCAATTGCTGCGAACGGCGGCGAATCGACATTTCACGGTCATCACTAACACTGGCGGATACAGCCGCAATATTTTCTTCGGTCCTCAATCTAAGTATGCGTGTTCGTGGTTTAATGTCCAATAATGTAAACTGGGTTCGAAATTTAGTCACAAGCTTCCGAATAGCTGCCTCAGTAGGCCGACCAAACTGCCCATAAATTGGAAGAAGTGCGCGATGCACTCTCTTAACCGAGCATGCATTTTGATAGTAAAATTCAATAATTTGCAAGCGTTGTTCGTTCGTAAGTCGATTCATGGTTAAATTATAGACCAAACTGAACAAGTTCCATTTCAAGATCTAGATAATTTTGGAGAAAAGTGACAAAAAATCTTCTAAGTTTGTCTTTTCGAAGTCCTTAATTAACAGAGTTTTTATATATATATATTCTAAAACCCGGAATTCATTCAATACAATTTAATTCCAGAAATCATTGTCATCTAAATAATCTTTAATGTTTTAGTAGTCCTTTTGGCACAAGGTGGGCTTTACACATTTTTTGAACCGTGTTTCTATCAAGCTTAATATATCTTCAGGGATCCTATTGTAGACACGTATACAATTTCCCATAAAGGATATATTGCCAGCCTAATTTTTGGCAACGAAAGTTCTAGTATTTACATTGTGTAATTACATAATCATCATCATCATCAGCCATTTGACGCCCACTGCAGGACATAGGCCTCCTTCGTGGTTTTCATAACCACGAGGGGTTTTGCCTAGTGGGGGGTTTTGTATGTAAGCATGTTCATTCATTCATAATCGCCACGCTTGGCAGGCGGGTTGGTGATATTGTAATGTCATGTTTGTAATGTCCTTGCCTGGTTACCATAGCACAGGGTATCCTAATTATTTAATGGTTAGTAACTATAACCTGATTTTTCTTTTTATCTGTGTTTTATCTATAATAATTATTCTATAAGGAAAATTGTATCTTTTTATTAACAATAAATAATTTTTATCTTATCTCTTTATCTTTATAAACAAACATTAAAGCTGCTTTATACGGTTCCTTACCCGAAGGGTGCCAAACGGGACCCTATTACTAAGACTTCACTGTCCGTCTGTTTGTCTGTTTGTCTGTCTGTCTGTCTGTCTGTCTGTCTGTCTGTCTGTCAGTCTGTCACCAGGCTATCTCATGAACCGTGATAGCTAGGCACTTGAAATGTTAACAGATGATGTATTTCTGTTGCCGCTATAACAAAAAATTCTATAACCAGAATACAATCAATATTTAAGGGGAGCTCCCATACAACAAACGTACATACTGCTCCATATTAATTCATATAAACTCATCATCATCATCATTCAGCCACAAGAAGTCCACTGCTGGACATAGGCCTCCTCCATGGATTTCCAAAAAGACCGGTTGGAAGCGGCCTGCATCCAGCGTCTTCCTGCCACTTGAATGACTCGCTCCATATTAATTACGGCAATAGGTAGACGCTTGAAATATTCACAGAATATTTAGTTCTATATTCGCTTCAAAAATCCTTACTAATATTCTAAACGCGAAAGTTTGTATGTATGGATGGATGTTTGTTACTCTTTCACGCAAAAATTGTTGCGTGAAAGAGTAACAAACATCCTGAACGGATCCGGATGAAATTTTGCACAGAGAAAGATTATAGTCTGGGTTAGCACATGGGCTTTATTTTATCCCGGAAAAATACACATCAAAATTACCATGCGAACGAAGTCGCGGGTAACAGCTAGTAAATAATAAAATTGAAATAAAATAAATATTTAAATATTGAATCCTTCGTGCGCGAGTTCGACTCGCACTTGGTCGGATTTTTTTACTCTAACTATGAAGAAAAACCATTAATCAGCCCGTACACGTCCACTGCTGGGCATAGGTGGTTATTAAGCCCATAATTTATCTATGAGAGAAGGCCTGTTCCCACAGTGGGACGTACCTATGAGGTTGCGTTAATAGTTTTATTAATTTTATTCTGTTTTATGAATGCTGAGGAAGCGAAAGTGATCTGTCAGGATCGTGGCAAGTGGCAGTCCTTAGTCTCTGCCTACCTCTCTGGAATACAGACGTGAGTTTATGTATGTATGTACTCTTTTATTACTGTTACGTAATCTCTCTCTCTGGCCTTCATTTTGTAGTGGGACGTCCAAAGGGTATTTATGGCATGTAGGTACCTAACTGTGTGTAGCTTCCAAAGCTAATTTTGCTTTTCGATAAGAGCTTATGAGCTTAAATTTACTCTGAGGACCGTGGCTACATCAAATTAATTTGAAATACTCTGCTATAACATTGGATGTTAGTTTAGTACATCTGCCGGTCTTCGCCGGATTGTGATCGCATTAAAACTGTACTACTGTTAGTTAATGAGTTCACACAATAGCACTTTAATTATTTAGCCTCCTTCAATATGTACTATTATAGTAGTTTATGCAACTGTCATATAATGAAGGGTATTAAAACACGAGTGTGAGTTTATGAAACGAGCGCAGCGAGTTTCATAATAGTAACGAGTGTTTTAATACCCGTGTTATATGCAGTTGCATATACTACTTTATCTTCACTAATGCAATTAAAAATTAAATTCACGCGTACGTGTATAATCACAGTGATTTTGCCGCCACTAAAATTTAACCAATGAGAGCGCAGCTGCGCGCTTCAATAAAACGCGACCAACCTGATTGGCCCTGCAATCTAGTTGGTCGCGTTTTATTGATGTTATAATGAGATTTTACGATATCGATGTGAATATTATACCATCATGTGAAATTGCCTAAATTGAGTGTTTTGTTGTCTGCGCTATAACAGTAGTAATTATAAGTCAAGTATTCAAAACATAAGTAGAATGTTACAACATTAGTGTAGATAAAATTATTTATTGTACAAAAAGGTCTTTTCTCAAGTTTTAATGGAAATGGATACATATTTTACCCGTATTGGAAAATTAGGTGATCTCCATCGACATCTCGCGGTCACAGTGGCTATACGGACGTTCTCTAAAAATCGGCCAGGTGCGAGCCGAATCTACGTATTCAACATTATACACAAAGATCGAGAAAAAATTAATAAAAAAAACGGCAAAAAATCACGTTTGTTGTATGGGAGCCCCCCTTAAATGTTTATTTTCATAAGCAGCCTATATACGTCCCACTGTAGGGCACAGGCCTTCTCTCAGAGAGAGAGTATGGGCTTAATCACCACGCGTGCCCACCGCGGATTGGTGATTTCAAGCGCTGAGTTATGTGAATAGCTCAGACACCCAGGTTTCCTCACGATGTTTTCCTTCACCGTTAGTGTGTGGTATTGCTACTATAACTTCACAAATGTACATAACTTAGAAAGAAAAGTCATAGGTACATGCCCGGACTGGGAATCGAACCTGGGTCTCCCGCTTCAGAGTCCAATGTTCTACCCACTAGGCTACCACCGCACCACAGAAATCACATTTATTCTATGGAAGCTATGGAATATTTAAGGGGAAATATTTATTTTATTTTGAGTTAATTAAATTAAAAAAAATACTTTTGTTGTATGGCAGCCCCCCTTAAATATTTATTTTGTTTTGTGTTTAGTGTTTGTTGTTATATCGGCAACAGAAATACATCATCTGTGAATATGTCTACTGCCTAGCTATGACGGTTCATGAGATACAGCCTGGTTGCAGACAGACAGATAGACAGACAGACAAACAGACAGACAGACACACAGACAGACAGTCAGAAAGATAGACAGACAGACGGACGGAGGGACCGATGGGCAGACGGACAATGAAGTCTTAATAATATTCCGTGTGGCACCCTTCGGGTACGGAACCCTAAAATGCACAATAATATAATGATAAGCGTATTTTAATATTCATGTTTGCACCGACTGCCCGTCTCATTTTTCCTTCAGCAACTTTTCATCGTAGAGTTGTCTGGAAGAAATTACTTTTAGCAATAAGGCTGCCAGATTGTACTGTATTCTTTTTCAAATTTTTACGTTATCTGCTCTAGTGTACAATAAAGGATATTCTTATCTTGTTTTAAAATATTAGGTTTGCTGTATTGTTTTCTTCATTAATTTAATCTGTGGTTAACGGTACTGTAGGTATGTTACTCTTGAAATAATTAAGTAACTATGTTTAATTGTTACTGTACTACTCTTTATTTTTTCTTTATAAATGAAAATATCAATTTAGTTTTGCGCCCTTAGTGGGAGTTAAATTCAACTTTTTTTTGTGTGGTCGACTACTTTTGAAGTGAAGATTTCTTTAGGAGCACTTTTTCTGAACAGTCGGCGATGCTGAACTTAATTTAGAAAACCGCGTTTTCACTCCTGCCGTGTGGTCATAAGTGCAAACTCTTTTTTTAGATAGCATAAACTTACGCCTGTATCCACGAGGGGTAGGCAGAGACCAGGGTCTGCCACTTACCACGATCCTGGCAGACCTCTTTCGCTTCGTCAACATCCAGTAGTCGTAGCATGCACGCACGCCGGTTTCGGGTACTTTTTATCTTGCCGTTTGCGAATACTCTCTTTTTACTTCTCATTCATCATCATCATCATCAGCCATTTGACGCCTACTGTGAGACATAGGCCTCCCTCATGGTTTCCAAGCTTCCCGGTGTAGTGCCGCCCGCATCCAGCGACTCCCCGTCGCCGTAACCAGGTCGTCAGACCATCTGGTGCTGGGCTTATACTTTTCATCAATTTACTTAAAAGCCACCGCGTGATCTCAATATCAAGGCTTCAGTGCTTTCAATGCTCCGCTGTGTTCATCGCACTGATGTGTCAAGTCTCCCGGGTCCACAGCGAAATGTCTTTGCGTTTGTACGCCTGAGCCCGTAAACACAATCTCACCGCAAAATAAACGATTTCTATTCCTCCTTGAATCGTTCAAATAATAATAGCCAGTCAAAATCCTAAATCGCTTGGACTCCGTTCACGGACTCATTGGTCAATGCGCGTGGCTAGAGGTAAGCAAAACAATAAGCGAAATCGGTTCGCTTCATAGGGTAGGTTTACTTAATGGGTATTGAAGTGCAAGCGCATTAACCAATGGGCGCACAGGGACGGTTTTCATGTCTCTCCTCTCTCATCTCTTTCGCTTTCGCAGTCAGGTCCGAGTCGGACTCCCGCACGAAGGGTTCCATACCATTATCTATACAACATTAGATCGAGATCGATCAACAAAGATAGAAAAAAATGGCAAGAAATCACATTCGTTCTATGGAAGCTATGGAATATTTAAGGGGAAATATTTATTTAATTTTAATTTAATTATTTATTTATGAAGCGAATTTAGAACTTTATATTCTGTGAATATTTCAAGCGGCTACCTTTTGCCGTTATTAATATCGACCAAAAAACAGCAAAAAAATGACGTTTGTTGTATGAGAATATCATTGTATTGTCGCGTGTGAATAACGTTAATTTGTTAGTTTTGTCTTTTTTGAAAATAATATAATGTTGAATGTTTTATTCTTTTATTTCACTATTTGTCAATCAATATTTGTGTAATATACTTTTCAAGATTGTTTCATATTAACATTTTGACATTAAAGTTTTTAACTAAAGTTTATCACCATTCATCATACACCAGGCCTTACTTCATGCACGACAAATAAAAGAAGAGTCCGGAGTCGGGTCGGAAAATGCCTGTTATCGAAATAATCATAAGGGATCTCGAAACAAAATCTCCGAGGGGATCAATGTAATCAAAATTTAATGACAACTACGGTGAAGCGAAAGAGCTTTGTTAATATGGTGGTAAGTAACAAACCCTGGCCTGGTGTGTGTGTGTGTGTGTGTGTGTGTGTGTGTGTGTGTGCGTGTGCGTGCGTGCGTGCGTGTGTGTGTGTTTGTGTGTGTGTGTGTTTGTGTGTGTGTGTTTGTGTGTGTGTGTGTGTGTGTGTGTGTGTGTGTGTGTGTGTGTGTGTGTGTGTGTGTGTGTGTGTGTATCAGTGTGTGTACGTATATGTTTGCGTGTGTCTGTGTCAGTGCGTGTATCATTGTCTTAATACACTGTCACTGTTAGATTAATGCCCCCAATTGATATCATTCAACCAACACCAAAGTTCCTGTGAAAGATACAGTTCAAATCTAATACCCACAGCTAATAGCATTACAGCGCAAGATACTTCACCTTAGCGCATGGATACACATGACTTCCCGTCTCAGAGTCCTGCCTGCCTGCCACCGGTGGGAACACAGGACTTTCTCTTGCGATGCTATTCAAATAAAAAAGACCGGACAAGTGCGCGTCGGACTCTCCCAACGAGGGTTCCGTACAAATTTTTTGCTATTTACATGTTATAAAATAGATCAGGAATCAAGTCTCGCAGATATTTTTCGAGCATTTCCCGAACTTCAAAGACAATTTTTTTTATGATTCAATTACAAATGTATAGTTTTCTGATTTTTTTTTTACATGTAGTATAAGACGATATTACTCGCTAAATTTAATAGTTCTAGGTCAACGGATAGTATCCTATACCCACTTTTTTACGTTGACTTAGAAGTTTAATTCTTTCACAGTTTCAAGGGACTGTAGACCTGAGTAGATAAATGATTTTAATTTGAACTCGATACCTTTACGCATACCCGACTCAAAAGGTCTTGACAAAAAAGTGATCCCCATAAGGGTTTCGTTTTTTCCTTTTGAGGTACGGAACCCCAAAAACTAAGAGTACACTTAAAGAACTTCAAAGTTGCTAGTTTCAGAACAAGTAGATTTTGTGGAGAAGAAGCTAACAAAGGAACTTCACATTTAATCAACAGAGTTTTCAGCTTAAAGTGAGTTTATCGGCTTACTTAGGAATGTTTTGAACACTAAATTCAATATTTTTATTTCAGGATAAGTTAATTCATTTAGTAGAAATAAGACTAACACTTCAATCTTTAGGCTGGTTAAAGAAAGCTAATTAAAATAAATGCTTTAGCTATCACCATTATGGTTTTTATTGACAGAGGAAGAGATTCAGAGCGACGGAGGACGTTTCTAAGTCAAAATTACTTCTTCACAGAGGCACACTTGTCATCATCAACCCATTATGTCCCCACCGAGGGGCACGGGTCACTTCCCTGAGGAAGGTATAGGCCATACTCCACCACGGGGGCCAAGTCCGGATTGGTGGAGGCTTGTAGACTAGTGGCTCGTCTACTGTCAGAAGTTGTCAAGCCGCCCTAAGGCCTCTGACTTGGCTTAACGACTGCCATCTATCGACGGCAGCCGGCACCAACAGCTTAACGTGCCTTGCGAAGCACGGAACCGCTCGGAAAAATGCCACTAGCGTTAGGCATAGACGGCGACCCATCCATGCACTGAACGCGCCCTGTGTTGCTTAACCTTCGTGATCGTTTAAGATCACTCAGGCAGCCGGGGCTACGAGCGATTCACGCTTGTCCATCCAAAAATGAGCCGGTCTACTCGTCAATACGAACCACTTTTAATAAGGAAAACCCTTCTAAATTGCTGATGTTAAAAATATACAGTTGCTTATACAACGATTATTGTCTATTGTACATTTTATGATCTGTTACTGATTGACACCGTCACTTTCTCACGAGCACTCCAGGCCCGCGACCGAGCCCAGCCCGGCACGCGAGCACTAACTCGATCAGCGCACCACGGAGCTGCGGCTCGGGGCGGAGGCTCTGCCACCGACACGAGACTCCACACTGAAGCTTTGCTCGACTCAAAAATACGAAGGGCGGGTCCGAGTAAAAATTGCTTGTATACAACACAACCAAACGTCTCCTGAGGCTCTATTGTGTAACTTCTCCACTGTATGGATTTGTACGATTTAACCTACTGTGATATAACACATAGAAATATGTTTTACCACTTCGGAAACGTCAAAAGAACAAGAAGAATATTCTTAATTGTACAATAGGAGAAAACAAACACAAATTATGTACTATGCAGTACCATTGGCGGCCTTGTTCAAAAAATAAGTAAAAGTAAATTAAACTTCGTTTAATGTCCGTATGAGAAGTAATAATTTTTACACGGACTCATAGTATTGTGATTATTTACGCCACTATGGGATAGATAACACAGAACTTTGTTTTTTAAATGTGCTTTAACCAAAATGTATAAGAGCACTGTTGCCAGATACAGGTCTACAATCCAGTTCAGGCGCAAAAGAGAATTGTTCATAATATGCAGCTTTGTCTTTTGCCTAAGATTTTGTAATACCTTCTAATAAATGTAACAAACCACTATTTGTAAATGTTAAAGAAATAAAGATTATTATAAAGGTAAAAAAAAAATCTTTTTTTTTTTGCTTAATCATAAAGCTGTACTGTATGTCTCTTTCTCTGAGAGAAAGTACTTTAAGACACGGGCTGATTGTCAATCAGAGGGTTGGTAACCTAGAACTTTCTAAGGATCGTTTAGAGTTGGTCCCATTACTAAAGTTATTTGTATTAACCTTTAGCTGTGGACCGTGGGTCTCACAGACCCGGTCCTCACTTTAGTTTCGCGAAAACAAGCCCTCCCCCTCACGCACCGGACCCGAACGGCTAACAGTAGTTTCAGTTTTAGTTGCACTAGGATCGAGGATGGTGAAGGTCTCGTCGTGCAGTCCTCAGTAGGTACGTAAGTAATTTGCTATCAAAATCTGATCGGGGTCCATGAGACCCGCTGTCTGGATAAGTCTCTAATATTTTGTATTCCTTTTATAGCTTAAACTTATTTTCTTTGTAGTATTTTATAAACCAAGCACATGCACTACGAAAAGCTCAACACAAACATCAAACGAGCATTCTAAGCGCAAAGTTGTGAGAAAAATTTGAGTGATGTTGGTCCCTTGTAAGAAGTTTGTTGTATTCTTTTCAGTTGAGTAATTTTTGTTTCGTTATATGTTTCTTTAAGAGGTTAAACCAACTTTTTATTTGAGTTAATGTCATAACTACAATAATGAAGAGTGCTTCAAGTAATCTAGAGTCGAATTAAGACTGCAAAAGTCTTTAAGTTCGTTGATGATGTCTACAATTATGAAAGTTGTAATAAATTTAGATTATTTGTACGTTGTTTCTTTTCATTTTTAACCTAATGAATGAATATTACCTCCTTTAGGAATTGAAAAAGATATATTATTTATAAGGGGGCTCGGTGAGACCCACCGTCCATGGGAGTGTGACTTTTTGTCAGGTCCATAGTTAAAGATAAATGAGTAGAATAACCCCTTTAAGTTTTACCTGACCTTTCTGTAACACTCTGTATGTATATAATTTATTAACCACTAAGCAAGAAAACAGCAACTTTTTCCACAATCGCCTAATCGGCAGTAGTTTTTCAAAACTTTATTTTATATTAATCCTATGCTACTAGCGTGCCTGTAAAACAAACTGAACTTGACATCATTTCACCAGTGCAACTGTCTTCGTACCTAGACAGTTTGAAATATCCAACTTTAATCAGCTAGTTGGAGCCAGCCACATATAATTTGCCACGAGTCACTGCAGAAGTAAATTTAACTTAGGGCCAAATCTCCATTCAAAATAAACGCGCTTTGGCGCTAACCGAAGTTCAAAGTTCAATACAAAAAAAATATATAGGGTTCCGTACCCAAAGGGTGCCAAATGGGACCCTATTACTAAGACCTCAGTGTCTGTCTGTCTGTCACCAGGCTGTATCTCATAAACCGTGATAGCTAGGCAGTTGCAATTTCCACACATGATGTATTTCTGTTGCCGATATAACAACAAATACTAAATACAAAACAAAATAAATATTTAACTCCCATACAACAAACGTATTCTTTTTGCCGTTTTTTGCTCAATATTAATAACGGCGACAGGTAGATGCTTGAAATATTCCGCTATAACAACAAATACTAAAAAAATAATAAAATAAATATTTAAGGGGCTCCCATAAAACAAACGTAATTTTTTGCCGCTTTTTCTCGATCTTTGTGTCTAATGTTGTATAGATAATGGTACGGAATCCTACGTGCGCGAGTCCAACTCGCACTTGGCCGGTTTTTATTTTTAATTGCTTACCAGATACTTACTTCGGATTTTTTTAAAGGCAGTTTAGGACTAGACAATCTGCCAAACTATGCTCCGATGACTAGTTTAAGTAAATGAAGCGTAAACAAACGAGATTGTCCTCTTAAATTAGGTGAAAGATTTATATGTGATGATTATCTATCTATCTATGTTTGTTTCGTAACCACGGCTCAAATCATTTGGATGAAATTTGGTATACAGATAGACTTGATCCAATTTACGAGAAGGTGAGTTTTGTTTTTGTGCGCTTTCTTCTTTAAGGGTGAGATTAGAACAAAGGGGAAAATTTTGATCAGTTGTCTATTGTTTTAAACTCAGTTTAGCATCAATGGTGAGATTGGGATAAGGTTTAACCGGACCATTAGTTTTTGTGGCTGACAGTAGAGTGCAGTTCAAGTGAAATGAATCGTCGCTTTACCGCCGGACCTGGTCTACTCGAGACCGCGGTGTCAACGAAAATTAGCTAGTTGACTCACATCAAAATTGACTTAAAAAAATTCTATAGTAGATGTTTATATTTAGGCCCTAAGCAACCTAAATATATCGATTGGAATACATAAAAGTAAAAGATGGCTGTAGAAATTAAATTCAAAATAATCTTCTTTTAATCTTTGATTTTCTCCCCAACCTTACGTGTTTGTTTGCAAGCTATGTGACGTCATGACAGAGGGTAATCTTAAAAAATTACGGCTGACAGCCTTGTCACCTTAAAAAGTTCAATATTTCCTATCTTCCCTCCTTGGTTGGACCTAGAATCTTCCTCATCATTTTTTTCTCCGGAACCAGTAGTTTATTTTCTCTCTTGTGTGTGAGCGACTGATGGGAGATGATCGGACAGAGAAGAGGGCATAGCTGGGACTACAAAGTGACGAAGGACCGGTTGGCCACCCCAGGTATCTCTGAAAGCACAAAATGGCCAAGAAACTGCGTGATCTCCAGGCAGGCAACTGGTAGGAGACCACGTACGATAGAGACAAGTGGCGACTTCTTTTATCGGAGGGCAAGACTCACTGCGCTTGCACTGTCAGTATGACTGTTAAAATGACTGGCTTTCTACCTGGGGCTGACAAGCAGTCAAGGAGCGGTTGGCCGCCCCAGATATCAACGGAAGGGTGAACTGACCTGCGTGAGTTCCAGGGGGGGGGGGACAGAGACCAGTGACGACTTCTTGTGTCGGAGGGCAAGACCTACTTTTGGTCGCCGGCCCAGCGGAGTAAGTAAGTAGGTATCAATGGAGGTAACGTAACATATATGGCTTAGATGTAAAAGGCCTATGAAGTAGAAGCCCGTCTCTATTTCAATCCAAGTGAGCTCTAGCCATCAGGCGAGGTGACACCCGCAGATCCACAGTCTGACACGCGTCAGCTATTTCTGAGTCATATCTGTTTGCTGGATCGGACAGAACGCTAATATGTACCTAGCTTGAGTGGATGGCTTTACTTTTATTTAGCTAAACCCGCGAGCTCGATTGCCTGCGATTCGAATAATAACATAAATTATTATAAAAAGGATTCGAAAGTCCGACTATGAAGGATGGTTTTTATAGTAAGTTTTTTTTCAGTTAACTTTAAGTTTTTCATAGTTTCTATGACGTCTCACAGACCGTTGTCGCTGCATATCTCGCGTTGTACTTTCAGTTTACACGTGATTTATCAATATCATAATAAAGGAACCTAAATAGGGATGTCCATAATGTAACAAATAGAATAAATATGTCCTAAATTCCGTTATTATCGTTAATTACCATCGGTGATAGACTGCGTACTCTTGGTCTAGCTGTAACGCTTAAGTACCAAAAGACGGATTGTGGGTTCGAGTCACCATACTTTTTTTGTACAAATGGCCTCAGTTTGGGTGTCGTTCCTCGTATGTGATGTCCTTGTCAGGTTATTAAATCACAGGTTAGTGTAGTGAACGTTACTTGATTTTCAATGCAATGCCATGCAATGTAAAACAGCAACGAACGTCCCATGAAAGGTCACATTAAGATGAAAAGTATACTAAGTAGCTATGTGTTAATTTAGGTCATGGTCTATCTATGTACAAAATTTTATCCAAATCTATTCAGCCGTTCAAGCGTGATTGAGCAAATAAGAGTCAAACACCAAACTCAGTAATAATATAACTCACTAATAATATTAATGGAATGTGATGGGTTCAATGTGACGGAATATTTAGCTCAGTGGAGAGAATTAATATAAGACAAGGATTTATGAAATGTTAAAATGTTTTCGTTGACTAAAATAATAATATTTGAGAGAAAAATCACTGACAGTTAAGGAAAAAAACCGTCTAAGTTGTTGACATACTCAGCGCTTGAAATCACTGAGAAAATAAAATAACGAGGGAATCAAAAGATGATTAGAACTGTACAACCTTAACTCCCAGTTTCTCCTTCACTAACACGCTGTTAATCTACTGTTAACAGCTGTCAAAAAAACCACTGAAAGCTGTTAGCAGTAGATTAACAGCTTATTTGTGTACGAGAAACGAGAAGAATATTCTTATCTTATTTTACCCTTAAAGCTGGGTTCTCCGAGCGCACGGATTTGTATGGGACTTATTGCGCTGCGCGAGCAAATAGTAGAGGGAAAAGTAGGAATTTTTGAAATTACAGAAATACAAATCCTATTAATAGAATGTTGACGAACGACGTCACTAACATATTTAGTGATAGTAATTTTGGTACTACATTTTTTATTATCCAAGACTCAGTACAGCTCATATAAAACCATATCTAGTGATAATTTAGACTCATGTTCGCAATTTTTTTATGCCATAATCTTTAAGAAACCATGAAAATAATGACCGACGGAAAGTTTTTTTTTTTCAGATTTTAAATACCAACCGTTAGAAAGTGTAATGTATTTTATGCCACACCTGGCCAAAAAATTGTGTACATAACACGGGCTGTAAAATAGAAAGCCCTCTATCGCATATTTATGACCCTCGCCTGCGGCTCGGGCCTTAAACTTCTGCGATATCAGCCTTTCTTTATTTTACGGCCCTAGTTGTGTAAATAACTATTAAAACACCTGATTTGGGGATAATGTCGGAGAACCCAGCCTTATTGAGGTTCTGAACGTCTCTGCGGACATTAACCCGCAAACTCCCGCAAATTCTCAGTCATCTCGGGAACATGCCAGTGGGCAAGTCACCTAAACAGCACGCATGATTTATCGCAGTCCTCTGAGCTGACGCAACAAACGAATGGAACGAATCAAACGTCCCCTCGCCATTGGAAGAGTCAGTCGGGCAAGAACAAAGCGCACGATAACGCCCGGCGCACTAACCGTGAATACGCAGAAGGAACACTCTCTAACGCCTCTCTTGTCCATTACGGCAGGACGTTGTGTTGACTTCCTGACGACAATGACAATGTTGACTTTGGGTCCCAGTTTTTTGTTATTTTAGTATTTTAAGTGCGCCGTCTAGTGACTTTGAAGGCAACTTTGTGTAAAATGGATCAAGAATTTTACAATGTATTCTTTTTTCTCTCGTCGGATTTTAGTTGATTCAATATGATGATAAAGATGATGATGGCGACTGTTGTAAGACCGGCTTCGTCGAGGCGCCCGAGTGTGGTTGACGTAAGCAATCATGGCGGTAAACTTATGTCCGCATGGGCCACATTTCAAATCTTTATTTTCGTAATTATTACTTATAGTCGCAGGTGGGCCTTTAATTGATCCCGCTTAGCGTCGACATCTGTTCGTCTCTTCTCTTCAAAGGTGAACACATTTGTCTGAAACACGTGTCTGCTATTCTATCAGCAGCGCATTCCTCATGTTGATCCAAAATATACTATTGGTTTGGCACCAACACGTCGAGAAAAGAGCTAAAGATTATTATCCACACATCGGACATGCTTACAAGCTAAGCTTTCTTACAACCTTGCCCTCTGTTTGGTCGTGTATATAATGATGTCAGCGATAGCAAAATTATGATTTGAAATGGGTTCCAAATGGGACTCTATTTATGATATACCATCTGTCCATCTGTATGACCTATAAAAGACTAATAATAAGGTAATAAAGAGTTAACTCTTAACCCAAAATAGGTAGATAGTTCAAATTTACACAGAATTAAGTTATTACGACGAGTCGCCCAAAAATTAATTTAAAAAATAAAGGGATTGATGAAACGATTGATGGCCTTTTTTCTCCTGCAACGACATACAGAGTAGGTATATCCACTGTCCTTAGCCTTTGTTTTTCTCACTTTTAGCATCACATTTCTACCGCTTTTGTCTGACTTATTTTCTGTATTTACTTTTACTATATAATTATGTACGTCTCATAAGCAGCCTACATACGTCCCACTGTAGGGCACAGGCCTTCTCTCAGAGAGAGAGAGAGTATGGGCTTAATCACCACGTATGTACGTCTATGTGGCGTTAAACAAATGTTTTACCTTTACCTAAAAAAAAACATGTATTTACTAAAGACTCTAAACATTTATTTAAGGCTTTTTGTATAGGTTCTGGTGTAAAAATTGTAATACACACAAGTATCAAACTTCGTCTGATTACCTATAGTGCATGCTGACACTTTTTACTTCCAACGCAAAAGTAGACCTTGATTTCTGTTCCTTTTAATTTAATAGGCCACGTTCATTGGCATTCAGTGACTGAGCTGTACGCGTTTCCACCGAATTAACCCAGCAATCTATCAAACGGTGCCGATAATGTCGCGGGGTGTCCGAAAAATGGGTTTTTTTGCGTTGCGAGCGATGTCAGCTCTGAATGCTGGTATTCTTTTTAATTACAAACGAATTTGTAAGAGAATCTGAAAAATAATTATATGTAGGTCAGTGCCTGTAGACAAAAACAACATTTTTGACATAATTAAATTTGTTTATTGGTAACTCAGGTGCAGGATACACGGTCGCGTAGATTCCGAGTCTGTACTGTCGGAGCTGACAATAAATATTCGGTGCAAGTCTCGAGCACAATAAATAGTTGTGAATATTCAAGTATCAACAAGCATAATTGACTAGGGACACAATGCATTTGCCCCTTTCATCAAAGCGACAGATTGGCAAACTGTTTTAAAAATAACACAACATACTGCAATCCAATTGTGAGAATGTGTAGACAATGAAATTTTGGCCTTTAGATTAAAAGTCTATATCATCAACGCATATTTTGCTAAGTTTAAGAGATGCTTAGCCAAAATTCCAAATTTATAAAGTTGTATAGTTTTTATATAGTTGTATAGTGCTTCGCAAGGCACGTTAAGCTGTTGGTGCCGGCTGCCGTCGATAGATGGCAGTCGTTAAGCCAAGTCAGAGGCCTTAGGGCGGCTTGATAACTTCTGACAGTAGACGAGCCACTAGTCTACAAGCCTCCACCAATCCGGACTTGGCCCCCGTGGTGGAGTATGGCCTATACCTTCCTCAGGGAAGAGACCCGTGCCCCTCGGTGGGGACATAATGGGTTGATGATGATGATAGTTTTTATATTATATTTGTTGCACTAACCCGTGCTAAGGACAATTTAAAAAAACCTATTTTAGAGGCTAAAAATTCCACCCATGCCGGGACTTGAACCGGCACAACACAATAATTAAAATAATTTATACAAAGGGGGTTACATACTTAAATACAAACTAACATAGGTACTCATACAAAAACAACATTCTTACAGCTGTATCCCGGATGGGTAAGCAGAAGCAGTGTTTGCCTCTTTCCACGATCCTGACATTTTGTTTTATCAACATTCATTAGTCGCCGAATGCACATCGCCGCTTTCGGGTACTTTTTATCCTGCCCCTAGTAATACATCTATGAAGTGGTTCTACTTCATAATACAACACTGAAATAAGAAAGATCGCATCATGTTCCGGTCGAGAAGTAAAACCGGCCAAGTGAAAGAAAGAAAAAAAGAAGACATTTATTCAAATCGTCACACAAACACAAAGTAAACACGTTGGTAAACAAACAAAATAAACTAAAGTCGACAAAACAAAAATAAAAACAACAGAGTCGTGAAGAGAACATGTGAGGCATATAAAGAGGGGCTTTTTGTCTGCTTTTCTGCTTTTTCAACTTCATCAAAGTAATTTTTAATGGATTTCGTACGAAGTTTTCCTTTCATAAGTTGGTCGCCTGTTACTCGCTAACTTGTAAGCCAACTTAACCTTGATAGTTTTCCTTCTAAATTCATTGTATGTGTTACTGCCCCGCATTTTTTCACGTTTCTACAATCAACCGTTTAGGCGGAAGAGGGGGAGGAGGATGCTCTACTCTGACAAAAAATTGGGCTTTAAAGCTTTAATCCCAAACACCAACGATATTTTTAACCTATTACATTATGACCTTGAAAAGAACAATTAGAAACCGTTGTTGTGGTGGCTCGACTGGGTCTTTTAGAATTCTACGTAATAAGCGACTAATCTAACGATAACAACACTATGGTTTAGACGAGAAAAAAATGCAGCCCCAATTTAGGTGTAAAAAAAAAATGAAAAAATTTCTTTTCGACATTTTATTGTATTGTTTTGTCGGCGTAATAAATATGTATATGTATGCTAAAATTTCAGCTCTCTAGTACTTATCGTCTCTGTGCTAGGCCGCAGACACACAGATGGACAGACAGATGGACGGACATAGCGAAACTATAAGGGTTCCTTGTTGGCTACGCAACCTTAAAAACACGATTCCTTAAAACACTCCTCAGACGCAGTTTAAATAGTCTGTGGTAAAGGGAAATACGTACTACATATTATTTAAACTACCCATGAGGAGTGTTTTAGAGGAATCGTATTTTTACAAATAAGACCGTTAGATTGTGCGAGCGAGACAGCAAAATTCAAAGAGTTGAGTCAAGGAGCGGTGGTAGCGAGAGGTAGAACGCCGACTTCTCATTAGGGAGGTCGTGGGTTCGAATCCTGGTACGTACAAATGACTTTGTTTTCTAAGTTATGTATATTTGTGAAATTATAGTAGCAATACCACTCGCTAACAGTGAAGGAAAACATCGTGAGGAAACCTGAGTGTACCTCAGCACTTGAAATCGCCAATCCGCAGTGGGAACGCGTGGTGATTAAGCCCTCTCTCTGAGAGAAGGGCTGGGCCCTGCAGTGGGACGTATATAGGCTGCTTATGAACCGTGAAGGAAAACATCGTGAGGAAACACCAGTGTCTGAGTTATTTACATAACTTAGCGCTTGCTACGTACTTTGGCCCAACTATAAGGCTAAATGTGGAAATCTCAGGTCAATAGAACTACAGTCGTGTCGTGTTGTGCATATTATGTTACTTATGTGCTTATTTTGTTTTTGTGATGTATCTTGTTGGTATAATAAATGTCTTTCTTCTTCTTCAAATTGGCAGGCGCCGCCCGCGCCATGGTAGAATTGCACTGCAGATGGAGAACTGTGTTAGCACAGACATTCAATGGTGGAGCGGCAGTAGGCGGATGCTGTCACTGCGTTAAAATATCGCGATGACAAATGGACAGAACAAAATGGACGCGACGCAATAGTAGATTGTACCTATCAACATCATCAACGTCAGCTATTTGACGCCCATTGCAGGACATAGGCCTCCTTCGTAGCTTTCATAACCATGAGGGGTTTTGCCACAATCGCCACGCTTGGCAGGCGGGTTGGCGATCGCAGTATGCGGTTGGAATCTCAGGAAGACGCTGCTGCCCGTCTACCTGGTAATTGATTTCCTTAGTCGCCTTCTACGACATCCACGGAAGGAAATGGAGAGACACAGTTGTATCATAAGGGAGCAAAATAATATTTTCGGGGAGGGCGCTTTTTTGAATCCAGAGCAAAGTGAAGGATTCTTTAGTAGAATCCTGAACGTAGCGAGGTACCTATTCAAAGTATGTCGTCCGAGCCAAAAATATATTTTATAGTACATATGGTGCTACATTACCGCACTAGTGCAATAATGAGCACTTTACGTGCCTATGTCGAAACTTCAAAGGGCCATATGTACTATAAAACGTTGTACGATACACGTGCGAATAGGCAATTCGTAACTCGTGTCGATATAAAACACTCCCTTCGGTCGTGTTTTAATTTATCGCCACTCGTTGCGAATTTCCTACTTTTCGCACTAGTATCGTAATGTACTATTGCGCCCGAGTGACACACTACTTTTCACCACCCACTATGAGAAAATAAAAGGCGCATCTTGCATTTCTCCATTCAATAAAATTACCATAGGCTTTCATGTATTTCTCCCGGGATTTTGCAGGTAATAGAGTACCCATCACATTTCTTGCGTCAGTTCTAATATTTTTAGGCGTAATCATAATCATAAAGCATTTATTTGTGATCATAGGTACATTTACATTTGGTGTTCAGTCAGTTTTCGGATCGCTATGTCCTGCCTTAAATGCGTACAAATATATTTTTTGTCAGAGTAGATAATAACCAATCAATGTCACATGCATTTGAATTATTTGGAAATAAAAAAATGTCACAATCTAGGTATATAAATCTTGAAATTAAAATTAAGCAAAATAATAAGTACATGTCAAATAGTTATTTTTTTTTAAAGTATGTCAAATTATAAAATAAGTTGAAGAAACATTAAGTTACATCTGTAATACCTACTTCGATATAGTTATAACTGAGAAATATAATGTAACATAATTAAAAATATTAAGGTACATGTCAATTCGACTTTAAAGTAGGTATAAAGACCAATCCAAAGCAAAATAACATAAAAATACTTATTAATTAATTTTTATCCTCCATGAATTCATTAACAGAGTAATAGGATTTCTCAACAAGGTATGTGAAAAGGAGCCTTTTAAGTTTTCTCAGTGTCGCATTTTTTATTTCCTGTGGTATATTATTATATATTTTCGGTGCCATACAGTAAATACTTTTACGTAAAAGTGCAGTTTTGGACGGTGGCACGCGTAATTTATCAGTCTCACGCAGACCCCTATGCTGTATGTTATTCCTGGCTACCTCAAAAAAATGCATATTATTCCTAACAAAAATTACAGTTTCATAAATATATAACGACGGTACTGTTAATATTTTCAATTTCCTAAAGTAAGGCCTACAGCTATCAATGGGTTTTAATCCACAGAGTGCTCTAATGCAACGTTTCTGAGCTCTAAGTACTAGTTCTTTATTTGTGGAATTTCCCCAGAAAATTATTCCGTATCGTAAGGCCGATGCCGCATACCCGTGATATGCAGTTAATGTAGTGCCTATATTAACTACTTTGGCCAGTCTGTAGAGGGCATATGAAAAAGTTGTCAACTTTTTGCAAATCTCCTCTGTATGTGTTTTCCATGATAAGTTGTAGTCAATATGTATACCTAGAAACTTAGCATTTTTAACTTCCTCAATTTTCTCACTTTTATAATTTATGTTTAGAGACGGTTCACTTGTTCTTTGTCTGAAATACATTATTTTAGTCTTGTTTATATTTATTTGTAAATTATTGTCATCTAGCCATCTAACCATTGTCTCTAATGCTGAGTTAATTTCTCTCTCGTAATCGTTTTTATTAATACTCTTAAAAATCGCCGTGCTGTCATCGGCAAACAAAATCATTGGGTGTTCAACGATTCTGGGGAAATCATTTATGTACAAAAGCGTTAATTCTATATTTTCACTGTCACTTGAAGAACTCATTTTTCAAAACAAAACCATGAATGTCTAACAATCCGTGAAAATTGACAAAAACGCGGGATGTATGTAGTTCGCGCGTTTTTAAATTGATTTCTTTTTTTTTATTCAGCCCGGCGGCACGACTATAGGCCGTCGTACCAGCCAGTCTTTATTCAAACAATAATTGCGTTCGATTTCTTTGGCGCTGAACACTACGATGTTCCAAATTCAAAAAGTGCGCGGCAAAGATCATTGCGGCGAACTTATAAAGAGGATTAAATAGTAGATTGTACAACAAGTGCATAAAACGCACCATTTTACTCGAGACGTTTATCCATCCGAGCGAGCTTGCGAGCGAGGATAGATATAAAGTCGAGTGTAAAATGGGTTTTATGGACGAGTTGTACACTCTACTTTTCACTTCGATTGCGAGGAAATGAAACAGCAACATGTAAATATAGTAAATGCTAATTTAATTAAAATTGAAAGTTACATTAGAGCAATGAGAAATATTTAAAGCTGTTGGTATCTTTGCCTTGGTCTTAGAATACGAACGAAACGAAATAAAATAAAGAGGTTGTTGTATGAAGTTAAAGATGTTCGTGTGGCTGTTGCAGCGATTGCCTTGGTCTTCGACGAAGATTTTACTTTATGCTCTAGAGCATAAAAAGCGACTTTATGTCGCCTACGCACGACATAAAGACGAACTTTTAGAGCATGAGAAGTGAAAAACTCATTACTGCCCGCTAAATAGTAGTTTATGCAACTGTCATATAATGAAGGGTATTAAAACACGAGTGTGAGTTTATGAAACGAGCGCAGCGAGTTTCATAATAGTAACGAGTGTTTTAATACCCGTGTTATATGCAGTTGAATACACTACTTTATCTTCACTAATGCAATTAAAAATTAAATTCACGCGTAGGTGTATAATCACAGTGATTTTGCCGCCATTAAAATTTAACCAATGAGAGCGCAGCTGCGCGCTTCAATAAAACGCGACCAACCTGATTGGCCCTGCAATCAAGTTGGTCGCGTTTTATTGATGTTATAATGAGATTTTACGATATCGATGTGAATATTATACCATCATGTGAAATTGCTTAAATTGAGTGTTTTGTTGTCTGCGCTATAACAGTAGTAATTATAAGTCAAGTATTGACTTTTGGGCCGGATGTGGCTCGGGGTGATTTATTTGGTTAGGTTATATTATTTATTATTATTTATTTTCAATACTGTTTTTGACATAGTATTGAAAACATAAGTAGAATGTTACAACATTAGTGTAGATAAAGTTACTTATTAAATAGAAAACACTATGTACCTTTGGCTGCACTTAAAGACGAACCAAGTCGTCCTTTTCGAAAAAATATTTGCTAAGTATTTTCATGCGACTGCTGTAGACGGAATGAACGGAAAATTTTCTCGCTAGGTCTAAATCCACCAGCTGGAAGAGAATGGAAACGTAAGTTTTCGAATTGCTCTTGAGAATCGAATCTAAATGAACTGAAGACAGTGGACGTCTTGTCTATTTTAGAATTAAGTTATGATAAAAGTACACGATAGTATTTTCAGATAATTGAGTTTTCACCATTTTCTATTTTTTGTCTCGATTTCTGTCAAAAAAAGGAAAATCTAACTTCATTTAAGTACTAATAATAAGTAGATCAAGTATGATCCACTAATTAGTTCTTAAACGGGATCCTGTGGTAAAAAGTATTATAAGCACGGATTATAATCACTAACTTTCTCGTTACAATTTAAGTTTCTCGCCTGTTTCTGAACAAATATTTTCACTAAGTAAATAATAGTAAAATTAATAAAGATACAAGACTATGATGGTGAGAAACCTATCTTAGAAGAAACGCATTAATCTAGGGGTAAGGCGATGTAAAAAAATACAAAGCTATCTCAATTTTGACTGTTTATCAAAATTTTCAATTCATTTTATTATAATTATTGCTCAGGAAAATCAATGTGAATTAGTTGTTTGAAGCTGCGCGCAGTTTGCTTTATACGGGGCCTGAATCTGATCTGAATCGATATACAGAAACCGGTGGTTTGACTTAGGACGACCGTAAGCAATGTTCTCGGCGGGGCATTCCTCGTAGATCTAATTGAAAACTTTGCCAGCCCTTCCAGGTAGTTGGTTTTTAATTTATTTTAACATAATTGAGGTGCGGCAGCGGTGCGCGCTCTCTGTCTGCGGTACTGAAGAAAGTCTTCAGAGGTAGAAAAACATTTTACATCTTAAATTAAAGTTGGAAACTGTAGGTAGTGTGGAAGAGTAACATATTTATTATTTAAGAGTGTTCGAGGTGTTTACATATTATCTCAGCTCTCGAAATTGACAATCCGCGGTGGGCACGCGTGGTAATTGAGCCCAAACTCTCTCTCTGAGAGAGCCCTGAGACATGTCGAGGCTACTTAAAAAATTTATTGAAGTGAAAACTAGACAGTCACTAAACAGTAACTTAAGTCCGGTGAGGCTGAATTAAATATTGTTGGTTTCAGTCGGCCGGTGACGCTAAATCCCGTATACTCGTCATCTAAACCTAGAATTTCATGTGAGTTTTCAGCACACACTTTCTTTTTTGTGATGAATGAGGATTCAAATAATTTCTATACTATATTTTCCTACATACATAAAGTGACGTATCCCAGAAGGGCAGGCAGATACCAGGGACTGCCACTTGCCATGATCCTGACTGATCCCGATCACTTTCGCTTCCTCAACATACATCAGTCGTTGCATTAGAACATGCCATTAATTACGCAGTAGTCATTCTGTAATGTAATTAGAAAATTTGCAAATAAATTGATTCGAATATGATTCATATTATACGCTCGGGTCACACAGAACAATAAAAACTTTTTGTTTTTTTCTGTTCCGTGGGTCACGCATTAGCTAAGGCTCCGTGCACAAAACTGCGAATCGGCGCGATGCGAATTCGCCATGACAGCGCCATGAATTGATGCGATGCGATTTTGTGCGGCAAGGCATCTCCCTCAGAGCATGATATCTGTGGTATCTCCCTTCCACGATCCGAGTGACCATTCCTGCCTTCCATTCCCGTAATTTGTAAACTAGGTTGTGGCATGGAACGTAAAAAGAAGAGCTCACTTCTGTTATTGCTAAGGAGATACAGGAAAAAGAAACAAAGAAGATTTTGGTTTCATCCATTTATTACTATTATGAACGGCGATGCGAATAAATTCGCAGATTTTTACGATGCAACATCGCATTGCAGTTTTGTGTACGGGCCCTAAGACAGTGACATCATCAAAGAGGTTCGGGACTCATCACTCGAAGCAAAGAGCTGACGAGCTCATAAATCTGCACGAACAGATGGCGAAATATTTTCAAAATTTATTCGTTCCTGTTTGTTACCTGAAAATTGCTCTGACTCACACCATTTTATGGGTTCCGTGATGATTCAATATTTCTTAATGGATACGACCTTAGAACAAAATACCTGCGGTTACGGTTAACATATGACTGGTTTTATTGACTCTTATACATTTTGAATGTGAGCCAATAAATACGAAATTAATTCACTTAATAGCCACATTTTATTAACGTAGGAAGTGGCGGAATAAAGATTTAGGACTACTTAAAAGTTTCTATGGATGAAGACTCTTATAAAAATAACAAGTTAATGTGGAATAATATCCTGGATAAAGTTGAAAAGATTTGATTAATTGAGTGATCGCGTTTTGGTGAACTATCAAAATATTAAAATTAGTACTATTCAAAAAGGTACATACCGTATTCCCACGCCTGTATCCCGGAGCGGTAGGCAGAGACCGGGGTTAGCCACTTGCTACGATTCTGACAAACCTCTTTGATTCATCGACATTAGTCGCTGCTTGCACGATTGCACGCACATCGGTTTCGGGTACTATTTATCTCTCCCATCTTGAATAGTTCTCCTATTTAGTATGTTGGTGTTCCTCATTTTATACCCATATTTTTGCAGCAGGAATGTTTCAAAATTAGGCTTGAATTTACTACAGTAAGCAAACACTTTTAGCTCGATATTACATAGCCTAGTAGCGTGATATTTTATAAAACTTTTATAATATTCATTCTGGAAATATTTGGCTAATTAGATCCGGTATTTGTGTGCTCTCTCGAACCAGCCTTTAAAATTTTTTCGAACTTGCTCGGCTGATTGTACTTAAGTATTGGAGATATTTTACGAGACACACAATTGCGACAAGGGCATACAATCTTGGTACGGTTAATTTATTGAGGTTCCCGAAATGCTGGCGTCACGCGTCATCTTGAGAGATGCTTCAAATGAAATGAGAAATCTGGGGGGACGCAAACTGAACCCTAAATCAAAAAATTATCTTCCTATACCCACAACACTTTTAAATGACCAATCCAATGACACTATGCTGTAGGCGAGAAAAAAATTGCATCCCTAAATTAAGTGTAAAACCTCAATTTTTTTTTTCATTTGTTCTACCGATTTGTCGGCGTGATTAGTATGTATTGCCATTTTTGCCAAATTTTAGCTTTCTCGTACTAATCGTCTCTGAGCTAGAACGCGGACAGCCAACGGCAGACGGACAACGGACAGATGGACAGACGGACAGACGGACAGACGGACAGACGGACAGACGGACAGACGGACAGACGGACAGACGGACAGACGGACAGACGGACAGACGGACAGACGGACAGACGGACAGACGGACAGACGGACAGACGGACAGACGGACAGACGGACAGACGGACAGACGGACAGACGGACAGACGGACAGACGGACAGACGGGCAGACGGACAGACGGACAGACGGATAGACGGACAGACGGACATGGCGAAACTATAAGGGTTCCTTGTTGACAACGGAACCCTAAAATAGTATAACATAGTAGAAAACCCCCTATTAAATAGGTACAACACTTAACTCACGCCTATGTCTCGAAGCGGTAGGTAGAGACCAGGTTCTGCCACATGCCATGATCCTGAAAAACCCTTTGGCCCTGGCCACACAGAAAGGACGTGAGGCGAGGGAGCGGAGAAGACGCGTCGTCTTTCCAATGCACTTTCGTACAAAATGTACTGAAGGGATGGGACGAAGACGAAGCCCACACATAAGAGAAGGGGTGAGGGCGCGAACACCATACAAGGCGTCGCGACTTTTCCGCGCCCTCCCCCCACGTCCCTTCTGTACAGCCAGGGCATTTCACCCTATCAAGATTCATTAGGTGACGCACGCTGGTTTCGGGAACAATTTATTGTTGACGAACAGGAAATTACACAGATAGGCTTTACAGTACTACCACAACGGCCCTACAACAATGTTGCCACGGACTCAAAGTACATTACGTTTACACAATAGCCCATAAACTATCGTGTCGATGTACACAAATAATGTGTGGCCCGTTGCACAGACAACCCGCGCTATAAAAGTGTCAAACGTGGGAACTGGCCAACAATAACTTGTGTCGGGTCTATGACCCGTTTACTGCTTCTCGTGCCGTGATAAAAGTGGGGACACCTTTTTATTTAATATAAAAACTACAGGGTGTAACAAGTCCCCTTAATATATTTCGTTTCATTCAGTTTTGTTCTGGACGTAAACACACTTTCTTTTGAAGTTATGAAATTGATGGAAGTGGTAAATTTTTCACGAATAAAATAAATAAAATAAAAAACTTCCACACAACACTGTCACTTGTCCTGGTCCCAAACTAGCTAACCCTGTGTTATGGTAACCAAACAAGGACATCACAAACATAGAGATACACCCAGATTTAAGCCATTTGTACAAATGTACAGCGGCCCCCGGTGGGAATCGTACGCATGACCTCCGGCATGGTAATCAGACGTGATACCAACGAGGCAGACAATTGATTGCTAATTGATCTGGGTCGTGCAAACTACTTGCTAGACATTGTTGATTCTCATATTTTGAGGATTTCTCTTTAGGGTTTGTTTAGGGTTTGGTCTACAACCATGGCTGAATGAAATGAAATATGCGGGGGTGTTCTATATTTATATTATTTCTATAACATTTGCCTAGTTATGAAATACAATAACATGATCACCAAAAGGCAGGGAACTATAACGGAATTTTATCTAGGATGATGTGGGCACGCATGGTAATTAACCCATTCTCTCTCTCTGAGAGAAGGCCTAGGCGTGTATGGGCTACATAAAAAAGGGATATTTTGTTTATAAGTCAAAGTCAAAGTCAAAATTTTTTATTCACTATAAAAACAAAATGTTTACTTAATGAACGTCAAAGCTGTTAGTTTCACAATCAGAATTATAACAACTCAACATTGGCATCGCTGAAACGGTTATAGAATTTAAATGATATTGTGAAAAAAGTCGGACAAACATAAATCATCTCATTCAGTGTTTTAGGTCCCAATAAACCTGGCATCTATCGGCCTCACTTCATAGGAGAAACAATCATGGTTCACTATAAACAACATAAACATAAACATAAACATTTACATACAGGCACATACATTGCTTCTGGCGCCACACTAGGATACCCTGTGTCGTGGGAACCAGAAACAACGACATCACAAACATGTAAACATCCAAGACCTGGGGTTTTTTTTGCCCCCAGCCGGGATTCGAACCCGGGACCTCTCACATGGTATGCAGATGCACTACCGCTGCGCCACGAGGTCGTGTAAATTCGATGTACATTGCATAGCCCATTAACCTACTGACAAACAGATATGCAGATTAATTGTACGAATCAGCTACGCAATGTACGTCGAATCGTCATAATAATCGATGAATTGTGGCTTAGCTGAATATACCTAATAAAGTAGTAAAAACCCCGAAAATGCCCCACTTATTTAACTGGGAAGTCGTGCAAGTAGTGCACGAAACCAAGGCTCCTTGATAATTTCCGTACTGAAACGGTGACAAGCGTAAAACCCCCAATTAACACCCAACCTAAACTAACCTTGGGTAGTTGCAAGCCGCTAGCCAGCCCAATCAGACCTCTGGCCATGAATTCTTTACATCCAAATAGACGAAGCCTCACCTTAACCTAGCCTCGGTAAAGGCATTTTGCCGCGAAATGAGCTAGACATAGGTTGACTTAATAAAAGATCACTGCCTGCGATTACTATATAACATAACATAATAATTTATGGATGTCGCTAAGCAATATAGAGCCAACCCACATGATCGCCATTTTGAGTAAAACGCGGTCAAAGTTTTGAACACTGAAATGAAACGATTGTTATAAGAAAATTCGAAATAATACATTGGCCTCTGACGTTTGTAATAAACAAGAAGATAATATTGGATTAATAAAAATAATCAGTAATTACATATTTTTCGCAAAAACAGGGAAAATTTGTATAACGGAATGCTGTCCGCTATCTTCATCCGAAAAAAGCTTTAAGTAGCATAACACATTATTGCAAGGTGACGAAGAAGTGCTACTAAGTCCATAAATTGTACACTAAGTTACTTCACTGTCTATTGATGAATTTATAGTAGCGATGAATTAAAAAAAACCAGCCAAGTGCGAGTCGGACTCGCGCACGAAGGGAACCCTTTATCTATACAAAATTAGATACAAAGATCGAAGAAAAACGGCAATAAATCATATTTGTTGTATGGGAGCCCTCATATATTTATTTTATTTTAATTTAATTATTTATTTTTAAAGCGAATATAAAACTAAATAGGTATTCTGTGAATATTTCAAACGTCTACCTGTTGCCGTTATTAATTATCGTCAGCCCTTTGACGCCCACTGCAGGACATAGGCCTCTCTCATGGTTTTCCAAGCTTCCCGGTGTTGTGCCGCCCGCATCCAGCGACTCCACGCCACCGTAACCAGGGCCTCGATTCTGTTAGTGCATTGTAGTATAATGACAGGTACACTGTCGGGTCACGTGACGTGTTTTTTCGTACCATTGACGCCTAGAAGGTTTGGCACACGCCCGCGTAGACTTAAAGCAGCCATGAAATGAAAACCGCCATGTTCATGCAGTTGTCATGTTACTACAATGCATTAACAGAATCTAGGCCCTGGTACATGTTTTGGTATATGAACCAGGCCATTGAGGTGAAATGGGCAAGTGCAGTGTCAGAGGCATATAAATTGGAGTGTGGAGTTAGGCAGGGTAGGCTAAGTTCTCCTGAGCTGTTTCACTTGTATGTAGATGAGGGGTTTTGCCATAATCGCCACGCTTGGCAGGCGGGTTGGCGATCGCTGTATGCGGTTGGAATCTCAGGAAGACGCTGCTGCCCGTCTCTTGGTAATTTATTTCCTTAGTCTCCTTCTACGACATCCACGGAAGGAAATGGATTGACGCTATTCTTAATCCGGCGCCACACGGAGTTATTAATATCGCGCAAAAAATGGCAAAAAATTACGTTTGTTGTATGGGAGCCCCCCTTAAATATAAATTTTATTCTGTTTTTAGTATTTGTTGTTATAGCGGCAACAAAAATACATCATCTGTGAAAATTTCAACTATCTAGCTATCACGGTTCTTGAGATACAGCCTGATGACAGACAGACAGACAGACAGACAGATAGACAGACAGACAGATAGACAGGCAGACAGACAGACAGACAGACAGACAGACATACAGACCAGACAGACAGACAGACAGACAGACGGACAGTGAAGTCTTAGTAATAGGGGCCCGTTCGGCACCCTTCGGGTACGGAACCCTACAAAATGGGTTATGTTTCATTAATAAAAGTCACTTGCGCTCTCAAAGTTTTGTTTATCAGTCATAACTTATTTAACAATTGCTACAAAATCAAGTGATGAAAAATTTAAAAATATTCTTAAATAAAAAAGAAGACGTAAAGACAAGTGTTATATTATAACACTTCTGTTTGCTCAACTAAGTCCGTTCAAGCTCGTCAAATCGAACTAAGCCCACACTAGTGGTTTACTGGTCAAAATATTCCACTAACAAATCAGATATAGTTGAGTCGGCGAAAGGTCCGTGAATGCGGATGGCGAGGGACCGTGAGAGATGACTGCCTCGTTGGGCTAGCGGTATCGCTTCTGATTACCATGCTGGATGATGGAGCGGTGGTAGCGGAGCGGTAGAACGCCAGGATTCGAACCCTCGACCTCTCATCCGGTACATGTGTGTAGCAATAACATTCGTTAATGTGAAGAAAAACATCGTGAGGAAACCCTAGTGTCTGAGGTATTTACATATTGTAGACGATACATTATTGTTTTGTGTAATTAGTATTTTTAGTTACTAGTTAGTTTAAATCTTTCATACGTGTAAAGCCATCTGTTGGCAAATTGTTTGAGCTTAATAAAGCCTGACCTCACGCGCGTCGGTGCAGGAGGACCTTTGCACGTGCGTATTATCGATTTTTTAAAATAGAGAAATCCGCGTCCCCCACGGCGGCCATTTTTTTTCAGTTTGTTCCAGCTACTTAATTTTATATATTTTATTGTGCAACATTCATCGCCGCACCGACGTCTGCCTGTCAAATGAAAACCTCATCTAATGTTTTTATTGCTGAAAGGCAGTCCACCCGTTACAACCTTAACGCTTGCTACGTACAATGGTCCAACTATGAGGCTAAGTGCGGAAATCTCAGGTCTAACCAACTAACTAACTAACTACCATGCCGGATGATAACAACACAGGAGTCGCGGGTTCGATTCCTACTGGGGGCCGCAGCGCACTTCTACAAATGGCCTCAGTCTGAGTGTAGTTCCACGTCTGCAATGTCCATGTGGGGGAAAATGCCTCTACACAGCAATGGACAGCGGTAGGCTGATGACGATGTGCACCAGAAGTTATCTCCAAGTGCTCTCTCCTCGACAAAGAAACTATCGCCTCACAACCTCACCACGGTGGAGGCCTACACGCGAGACGGAAGTCACTTAATTGGGGTATAATCTAGACCGAGTCGAAGGTCTAGGGCTATTTAAAGGGAAGGCTGACTGCCTTGTGCCCACAAAACTGACCTCAGGTGAGGCGCTCAAATGTTCTGCGAAGCGTGAAAATTGTCCAAGGCCCATAATAGTTTTACTATATTTAAGTAGTTCTACTGGAGAATAAAATAACCGTTAACAAGTTCTTGTAGGGTGGGTCCTTTCTGCCGGGTTGGCAGAAGGAGAGCACCAACAGGGTATGCACCAGTAGTGTATAACTAAAGGGGGCCTCCCGTTTTTTGCCCAGCAGTGGGACACAAAAAAAAAAACAGTTCTAGTAGACCTTACTGAAACATCCTGTATAAACTCTACAAGGTGTTTCCCTAGGTTTTTTCTGTTAATTTTGGAACGCTTGTCCATTTACCGAATCAGTTAGTACGTGCCATGACAATGACAAACCTAGATGGCCATATTGTTCCAGCTTGTTAGTTAATGCAGACACGTTAGTTGCATCTGAAAAGGCTTCACTAATCTGAACGATAGGTTTTTGTGATAGTATGTCTGTCGGTCCGGCCCCTGAGATGTATAAAAAACTGGACAAGTGCGAGTTGGACTCGCCCACCGAGGGTTCCGTGCAAATTTGTAGGTACTTACATATTATAAATAGTTCAGGAGTCCAGTCTCGCAGATTTTCCCAGCTTTTCCCGAATTTCAAAGACTAATTAGTTTTTTATGATTTAATTACTAATGTGTAGTTTCAGATTTTTCCCTATACCTATATTACTTGCCAAATTTCACAGTTCTAGGTGAACGGAAGTACCATATAAATGTTGATTCCCTTAACAGTGTCGAAATATACGTTTTTTGCGGCATAAACGGGCGTAACTTTTTTTTACGTTAACTTAGAAGTTTGATTGCTTTCACAGCTTCAAGGGACTTATGTAGACATATGTCAGTGGTTGACCAAAAAGGGACCTGGAGGGATTGGAAACCGTTACTTTTTTTATTTGAATTTTTTAATCTGTGGTATTTTAGCTTTGTTTTGGTCTAGCCAGAATATTTTTAAGTGCCGTAGTAATTTTTTTAAGCCGCGCCCCCCCGTCCGAGCACGAGTTGCAACCTGTTTATACACGAAACTTCAAACGCGATTTTCTCGAAATCAATTATTTTCCCTTGAGGTCCCTTTTTGGTCAACCACTCACCTATGGTTTTAAGACATAGACATAGACATAGACATCTTTATTCATAATCATTAATTACACGTTAATTGATAATTCGGATACAATAATTAAAAATTTACAATTATCACAATTATTACAATTATCAAAATAATTACAATTAACACAATGAAAAATTACAGTTAATTCCACTTACTAATAGTAAGAAAAAGTAACAAAATAATAAGACTAGCTAATTAAGCCAGCCGTCATAGCTGTAGATCGTTTGCTTGACAAGCCACTTTTTTAGTTTAATTTTAAAACATTGCGATGATGTTGAATTAATTATATATCACTTGGCAGGCGGTTGTACACTCTCGGTCCCATAACATGGATTAGCTTACCTGATTTGGTAAGCTTGTGGGACACAGATGACAGTTTGTCCACGTTACGGGTGCTGTACCTATGGCAGTCGCCAAGTCTTGTGTACTCTAGCATATGCTCCCGCGTGTACACAGCTGCTTGCATAATAACCATTGCAGGCACTGTCAGTATATTATACTTCTCGAAGTACGGTTTGGCGGATTCATCTTTCGGAACTCGTGCTATTGCTCGGACAGCTCGCTTCTGCATTCTGAAGGCGCGCAGCCAGTCGGCCGCGCATCCCCAGAACTCCACTCCATATTGCAGCAGTGAGTGCACCGTCGCAAAGTAACATGATCTCACCGTTTCAGGAGGTAAGGTCCAGCTCAGCCTGTACAGAGCGAAGCACGCGCTGCCGAGTTTACCGCATAGGTTTCAACTAGATAACTAAGTTTTTCAAAGAAAGAAAGCCTACTAAAGTATTTCAGAAAATCGGAACATTCACAAAAAGCTTCGTCATATAAAGAGGCACAACAAACACAAAAATAAACTTACAAAAACAGAAAGAAAAACTAAAATACTAAAATAAATTCAAAATGGCACCCGGGACGCTCCCGGTAAAAGATCCCATGGACCTAAAGCGTTCCCCCGCTTCACCGTCAGGGAAATACTAAAGTATTTCATAAATTTTGTCCAGTTTCTTTGTCAATTTTCAATTTTAATAGAGATGTTGGCAATCAACTGTTTCACCGAAAAAAGCTATATTTCCACTGAATAAAGCCGCTATTTTTGCGAACGGCAAAGTTGCAAAAATTTAAAGATATACTACAAAAACCTCTGAAGTTATCCATTTCCGCTAAAATAGGCCGAGCTTCGAAAACGTCCCAAATCGTTTCCAATCAATAAAGCTTGACGTCAGGGCTTGAATGCTAAAACGAGAAAGTCTAGGCCCTTTTCACACTAATTTGAAGTATTAAGGCTTCTATTTTGTGATTGAGATTTATTTTAAGAAGTAAACAATACTTAGGAGTTATTACATAATGATTTTAAGAATTTTGAGGAAGCGAAAGTGATCTGTCATGATCGTAGCAAGCGGCATTCCCTAGTCTCTGCCTATCCCTTTGGGATACACGCGTGAGTTTATGTATATAATGTGTATGTCTGTTCATAGTTAAAACAGTTTTTCACCTTTCCGTCACAAGATTGTCTGGAAGAAATTGTTGTTAGCAATAAGGCCGTCCATTGGACTTTTTCATTGTAACTTTTATATTCTGTTGTTTCTTGTGTGCAAGAAAGAATATTCTTATCTTATCTTATCGTCGATACAGAGTTTTTACAAAATAAAGAACATTTAGGAGTAATTTGATAGTTAAGGCAGTTGTGCGTTCCTGTTAGATTTGATGAAGATCCAAGCATGTTAACATTGGTTTTATTCATTCAGCGTCTATTGGCAACCCTTTGTCCCACCTTCAGCTCCTTTCAGCACTTCAAGTCTCAGTGTTGACAGGATAGAACACGTGAGACAAAATAAGTTGGAGAATGGCGACAAACAGCAGCGAAAACGAAAAGGCTGGTGCCTCGACAGCGGTTTCAAACCGAACGGGGCATATCGAAAAAGTTACGAATCTGAGAGTCCCAGAATTGGGCATAGGGTTGCCAGTGCAACCAACAAAAATTTACGTTAAATTTATGGGGTAAGTGAAAAGTAGGACTTCGACTTGGTACAAAAAATGTCTGAGATAGTGTTATTTGCTGATGACACGTCACTTATTTTTAAAATAAGGAGACAAGAAAATAATCTTGACGATGCAAATAATGCTCTCTCGCAAGTACTAGATTGGTTCACAGCAAATAATCTGCTGCTAAATTCTAAAAAGACAAAATGTATAAAGTTTTCCTTACCTAACGTACGAGTAGTTGAGAACAACATAGTAATTGGACATGAAAAATTAGAATTTGTAGATGATACTGTATTTCTGGGCATCACAATCGATGCAAAACTACAATGGGGTCCACATATTGTAAAATTAGCACACAGACTTAGCTCTGCAGCATATGTAGTGAAAAGAATTAGGGAACTCACTGACGTTGCAACTGCTAGGCTTGTTTATTTTAGTTACTTCCATAGTATTATGTCCTACGGTATACTACTATGGGGCCGGGCAGCAGACATTAAGACTATCTTCATCTTGCAGAAGAGAGCCATCCGATTTATTTACAAGTTAGGTAGTAGGGATTCGCTAAGAGATTTCTTCAAAGAAACCAACATCTTAACAGTTGCATGTCAATACATTTATGAAAATATTATGTACGTTAGAAAAAATATCAAAGACTTCGAAAATGTTGGTGGCCACCATAATGTTAATACTAGAAATAAACATAAATTGTCATTTCCACTATTTAGACTTGCAAAAGTTAACACATCCTTTATGGGGCACTGTATAAGGTTCTACAACAAAATTCCTCAAGATATATTAGAGTTACCTCCAACGCGATTTAAAAAATGTGTTAAGCACATTCTGTGCAAAAAGGCTTACTATAACATCAAGGATTATTTAGAAGACAAAGATGTTTGGCATTAAACAGTAGATTAATATTATTTAAAGGACGATTGTGACTAGTGTTCAACACATTCATGACTAATATTTTAAGTTGAAAACTCTGTTAATTAAGTTAAAACGTGTTTTGAAAAGAATAAATGTGGAGTTTCTTTGTTAGTTTCTTCTCCACATAATCCATTAATTGTGAAACTAGCAACTTTGACGTTCATTAAGTAAACATTCTGTTTTTACAATGAATAAAAATATTTGAATTGAATTGAATTGAATTGAGCTTCCTCACAATTTTTATCTTCCCAGTTATCCAATCATTCCTCACTAGTGAATCTATCAGAAGAATAAAGTTCGTTGAAAAATATTGAAGCGACAAGTTATCGATATTGTTTAAAGAATATTATTTCCGCCTAAGCTCTCAAAAGCGCGTGGACGGAGCTATTAGTTTCATTAAAGGTGCAACAAATTCCCTTTGAAAAGAAACTCATGAATGTTGCAAAGTCTATCGAAGAGCCATAGAATAATAATGTGTAGAAGATGTAATTATGCTAAGATTGGCTTTAAAAGGCTTTCCGTGTGGCGCCGGATTAAGAATAGCGTCACTCCATTTTCTTCCGAGGATGTCGTAGAAGGCGACTAAGGAAATCAATTACCAGGAGACGGTTACCAGCGTCTTCCCGAGATTCCAACCGCATACTGCGATCGCCAACCCGCCTGCCAAGCGTGGCGATTGTGGCAAAACCCCTCATGGTGATGAAAACCACGAAGGCGGCCTATGTCCTGCAGTGGGCGTCAATGGCTGATGATGGACTTGAAAAGACTAAGTTTGGAGTTTTCTTTGTCCATTTTTTTTCCAAAATGATCTAGATTTTGAAATGGACACCTAGTTTAACTTGTAACGTTCATTAATTCGCAGTTTCTGTGCTACTTTAAATAAAAAAAATTGATTTGATTTGATAATGATGATAATGATGGCTTTAAAAGATCATGCCCTTTCTGTGATTACTCACTGTGGGTTACTCATTCATTATATAGATATTGTTGGAATGGGCACAGAGAAAAACGTGTGAACAGTGGAAAAATTGTTTTATTAATTTTTACAGTACCGACTAGCGGCCGACATTTTACGAATGACCGATTGAATGATTGAAAGTAAAAAGAATGAATCTGAACGAATGAATGGAAGAGTGGACTGGGATTTTTGATTATTCCAATAGATATAACAGTCACACACATACTCAAACGCATATATACACACACCCACCGTCTCATATACACCCAAATATACACATTTACACATAGTTCTAAAAACTAACTATAGCAAGCTCTCTCATCTTATTTCTTGCTACATAGTTTTTACGTAAGTTTTTTGAAACGGGACGGTACAATAAAATTAATTTATAATGCATGTCGTAAAGAACATTTTTAGTGTTATTCACTTAAGTTTTTTGCGTTCAGTAATTATTGCTCTGAATCGATGATAAATAACTTTTAGCATTTAATTTTTTACTCCACATTTATTTTGTCGAGACCAGTAATAGCATAACTTAGTTTGACATGCGACTGTATGATAATGCACATCTATCACAATGAACAACATAGCATTGTTCTCAGTCGCTATAAACACACGTAAACACGGAAAATAAACTTGATTTCCTTGATAGATGACCCATTTCACATTTTGACCTTTGCCAGCTCACTACTTAGTGCACGTTTTGTAATTTCTTTGAGCGGAGGATATTTCCAACCTTGGCAATCGGAGCAAATACCGTTCGCAGTGCAATATTAGTCTCAATCGCAAACGAAATTAGCTCTTAAAGCCTGGACCTAAGAGCGAATAGTAACTTAGTGGAAATATTGTCGATGGGATCGGCTACTCTGAAATGAGTAGAATAATTTATCTCGCTCATTTGGCTTTTAACTTTAAGTAACAATTTTACGGGAAGCAATTAAATAAATAGTACAATAACCTTTTAACATGTGTTTCTACAATCTTAAAGTTTCTATACCTCTCTTAGTTTAGCCTACTGCTAGTCTCGGTCTTAGAATAATTTTGTTACCTATTGTAAATTAAGGACTTGAAAAGACTAAGTTTGGAGTTTTTTTGTCCATTTTTTCTCCAAAATGATCTAGATTTTGAAATGGACACCTAGTTTAACTTGTAACGTTCATTAAGTCGCAGTTTCTGTGCTACTTTGAATAAAAAAAATTGATTTTGATTTTTTGATTTTTTAGTGCCTATTTATAAAGTATTCATTTTTATTCATATGTTTAGTCCAGTCAAATTAACGATCAACCTCGGAATGAGAGATAAGCTGACCTTGTATTACAGTACATTTGGCTGGACACTGCGCGCTTACCGCTCTCTTCAAAAACGGTTGAAGCGTCGGTCTCTACAAAAAAAAAAAAAAAATATTCAAAATTTATCGCAAATTTTATGCACTATTAACTATATTTTTTTACCTTTAACCTTGTATAACTTACAACACAGACACGAAATTTTATAAAACTTTAGAGGCAACTTTTAAAACGCCAAAATAAGGGCCAAATTACGAAAATTCAGTTCATCTCTCATTCCGAGGTTGACCCTTTTTCCTAGTTACCATTTTATAATTACTCGCCAGTTTTTAGTTCTTATTGTATACCCGTAGGATTTAGCTATTAACTTTTTTTTTTATTTCAATTGATGTCAATATTAACACTCTATTGGCTTATTTACCGAAGGATTGAATTATAAGTCTGTCTGAATAATTAGGTATAATCAACAAGTGGAATATGGGTTATACAGAAAACAGTTACTGAGTAGGGGCTCAGCAGTAATTGTATTTTGAATGGGCAATAAATACGCTACTCGACGGGAGGCGCCCAGCGAATAGATTATGAATCAATGGGGAACTTGCCGCAAAATTTGATTGGATTGGTATCGTATTAATACTATATAGACAAATTCTATATATTTTTTTGTGGGTTTTACAGTTTATAAAGGTGTAGAAGTTCAAGCTATTTCAGTTTCTTTCTCTGTTTCTCATTTGTCGTCAGTTGTCGACTTTTACCAAATTTGATGAGTGACGTCACTTTCAGGCTCCGGATTCAATGACGCGGCTGCCTCATTTTGGGGTCCCTCATATTTAGGGATGTTTCCAGGATCAATTTCCGCTTTTGTCACGGTGGATTCGCGGAGTTCACTTGCCAGTTGGTTAGCATGGTGGCTAGCCGTGTTTTGTAACATGAGATTTTTCAACTAACTCGCAGGTTGCCTTATTTTTTATTTATAACATAACATAGGTGATGCAGTCTATTAAAATTCGCGAAACTGTTATTTTTGATGGCGTATCTAATGGTACGGAACCTTTTATGCGCGAGCCCGACTTGGCCGGTTTTTTATTTCTTCGTTAATTGTCCGTATTTGGAGGTATCCGTAGACGTTGCTGGTGAACCAAGGAGCATTGAGCATTGTTCTTCAGAATGTTGTTCTAGGATCTTTGCAGGATTTCGCCATTAGAATGACAGGCTGATGCTTTACGTTCAAACTGGTTTAATTATAGTCTTGTAAAAGACAGTGGAGTATTTCTGCCGATCGGGCAGTACATGTCGCAGAATGTAAACATCATCTCACCCCATTTGCCGCAGATAGGTTTTATCAAAGTTGAACGAAGATGAACTTCTGATAATTATTTGACGTGATCTATGTATGACAGGACATCACTTTTAAGCCTTCGAACTTCAGAACAGTTTCCCGGGCAGTTTAAGACAGACTTACTACATGTAGTTTTTCCATTAATTTCTAAACGTTTTCCAATAATGATGTAGGCAAAGAAAAACATCAACTTACGAGTTAAACCAAATATTGTTATTTTATCCAGAGATTATTAAGGCGTCCGTAGCTTTGTGACGTCACAGATTACGCCGAATGCGTATGGAGCGTTTTATACTACGTGTCTAGAATTACTTTTCGAGAGGTTGTAAAAACTTTTAGTAATAATAAAAAATGCAGCCGTCAAGCGCACGCTAACACCCTATTCTACTATGAAATGAAATGAAAAAACTTCATTGTAAAACGGTTAAAAAAAAATGGTTACTGGCTCACAAACTAGGATACCCTGTGCTATGGGTAGCCAGGCTACATACAAAATACATAATAATATATGTTTCACAATAGTAACTAATTAACATTATGAAAATCCAAACGAAAAAAAGAAACAAATCCGCCCGCCCTTTCGCTTGACTGTACATTTTGGGTTCGCCTGTACCTACATTCAACGTTAACGGTGCGTGTTTGTCCAATGTCATGTTACACGATTATTGAGTAATTTTCTGCTTAATTTTAGCTCTAATTAACATCATTACAGGCAATGAAGGCTCGGCCCACACTATTTTGGTGGCTTAGCTTGGGCTTAATGCGTTTAACTCACCACTCCCAGTAATACAACCATGTGTGGGAAATATACGGAAAAACGTTAAAGGGGAGTTTTTTTTCCCCAACATTGGGGTGTAGGAGAGACAACGTATATTTGCCCAGCAGACCGATGATGAAGCGAAAGAGGTTGGTCATGATCGTGGGAAGTGGCAAACTCTGGCAAATTATGGGTTCAAGTCCCGGCTTGGGTGGAATTTTTAGCCTATTGTTTCTATCTAGAACGCCAAGGTGTATACTAATTTGTAATTTTCTAGTAATGAATTAACTTTACTGAGAAAATCAGACAGAAATAGTTAATGGAGAACTTGCACTGAAAAATGTTTTAATTTATTCGGAGAGACCATGTTAAAAGATAAATAAACGTGATAATTTTGTTAATATACGACTAATAATAACACATAGCACGCAGAACTGATGGCCGATGGGGCCGAAAAGTTCTCGAATGGAGACCACATAGCGGCAAGCGCAGCGTAGGACGACCAGCCACAAGATGGACAGATGACCTCATCCAAGTGGCAGGAAGACGCTGGATGCAACCCGCTTCCAACCGGTCTTTTTGGAAATCCATGGAGGAGGCCTATGTCCAGTAGTGGACCTCTTGTGGCTGAATGATGATGATGACGACTAATACTTTTTTTAAGGAAGAGCCCTTATAAAGGAGTTAGGGCATCGTCTGAGGAACCGTGGCATGGACTACCGCTCTGGGGCAAACTTGATGCAGACGATCTCTCTCGCTGTGCAGCGGGGTAATGCTTGAATGACAGTTAGTTATCGTTTGTATTCTTGTGTGTGTGTGTTTTGTATGTACACACATATATATAGGAAATATCCTTGCTTCTTGTGTATATTTTATTTTTATTACTTTGGACGACGTTTGTGGATCTAACCCGTCGAAAAGTCAATATAGTCACGTGGTACAAAAACGCGCCCTGGCTCAAACCATGACGTCAAAACTTGCAATATGAAGCGTTTATCCATATTTGAGTTACCTCGCCAACTAATATTTATATGCATGCAAGAAAACGTTCATACATGGGCCGGCCATGTCATCCGAAGAACTGATAACCGATAGGGTAGACGAGTTCTTGAGTGGAGACCGCGGATTGGTAATCGTAATGTAGGACGTTCTCAGACTCGGTGGAGCGACGAGCTTCGCAGGGGAGCTGGCAAGAGCTGGATGAGAGTAGCCGCGGACCGTGCTCAGGGGCATGCTATAGGAGAGGCCTATGTCCAGCAGTGGACAAGCGTAGGCCAAAGATGAGGATGATGAAGAAAACGTTCAGAATTTAAGGAAAAAACTAAATCTGTTATGGTTTTTGTTATTATCTTAGAGGAACTTTATTTTTTGCATTTTTTGTGACCCCGAAAAAAATATTTTTATTGTTTTCTTTTTAAGTTTTTCCTAAGTTTTTATATGATTTTTATGGTATAAAAGCAATCCAATCTAAGTTAGACGCAAGTTCCCTATTATTACTTCTTGCAAACGACAAAAATGAAATTCCTTTGGGGAGTCCCCCCGCCCCATCCCCCGCAAGTTTTCTCACAACTTTTATTCAGCTTCCTTGCAGCCTTTTACATTTTGATAGATAGATAGATAGATAGATAGATAAAACATTTATTTAACGGCACAATACTAAAAAACACATTATACAAAATAAAGAACATAAAACATAACATATTCATAAATATATAGGTGCTCAAATATTGAATTACACATAAAACATAAGAAAAAAAAAAAAAAAAAAAAGTTACACATTTATAATATCATGATTTTATCAAGTTACAAAACAGGGTTTTAAGTATTGAGCCCCTAAAATGGCCCCGACTCAGCATGTGTTGCAGGAGCACCGAGATACTACCTGCAACGCTGATATTCTGTCGCGGCCATGTTGCGGTTAGTCGTGTTTGTGAAAATAATAAAAGTAATGAAATATATTTATAAAATGGGTGCCCAATATTACCAGTGTGAGGTCTATATGCCTAAGTTTAGTGTAGTGTGTTGTGTTTTTGTCTGTGGTATGTGTATAAAAAAGTAAATGGAGAAAACAGTGTGAAAATAATACTAAATATTAAAGTGAGGTGACTCATGAACGGTGTTTTGCCGGTGATATCTGCGCCATTTTCGCCGAGAACTATCTACTCACCACGAATAGTGGTAGAAGGAACAACACAGGTAGGTACGCACGAAATTGTGTTAGAAGTTGATTTTTGTGCCTGCAACAGATGTTCTTTATAAATTTTTTTGAAATTTAATCTATTTTTGCAGGTACGAAAAGGGGGTGGAATATTATTCCAGCACTTTGTTGCTGCGTACCTAAAACTGCCACGGAAGGCCGCTGTTCTATGAATCGGCAAACTAAGTGGCACAGAAGCCCCTCTTACCCCTTCTGCGTGACGTGATTGTCTCCAGGTAAGTTTATTTAGTAGATAGGAAGGCTCTTGTTTTTTGATAATTCCAAATAACATAGTAGCTAGCTGAAGCTTTTGTCTCGCTTCCATTTTCAGCATGTTCGCGCCATTAAGGAAGGGGGTCACATGTGTACGAGGCGGTATATACAAACAGTATCGAGCACAGGCGTTCTGCACTCTTTGGACCAGATTTTGGGATTTTTTAAATAAACAGGGGCCATACAAGGCCGCGCAGTAGCTAAGTTTAGATAATACTAAAGTTTCGCATAGCCTAATACGCAGGGAAGGACTAATGAAACTACGTATGCGGTAAAGCAACTTCAATCGGTAAAAACAATTTCTGACCACTTCTTGGATATGGCGTTCAAAATGTAGTTCACCGTCCATCAGAATGCCCAGATTACGGGCCTCCGTAACTCGCTCAATCTCTTTATTCCTTACATGTACATTAATATTTAATTGTGATAATTTTTTGATTTGGTTTTTGGAACCTAACAACATATATTTAGATTTTATCGGATTTAGTACGAGACAGTTCCTTTCGGCCCATACTGAGATTCTACCTAAATCTTCATTTAGACCAGACACACAAGCATCAGTCTCTTGCGGAAGAATTTTTGTGTAAACTTGTAAGTCGTCTGCGTATAAATGATACTGATAATTCTTTATTGAGTCTATTATGTCTGCAGTATATATAATAAATAATAAAGGCCCAAGTATAGACCCTTGGGGAATTCCGCGATCTGTGGGCTTGTCTTGGGATACGGTCGTGGAGCCGTCTGATTTTTGTAAGACCACTCGTTGTTGGCGATCTGTCAAATAGCTCTTGAACCACCTGATAGTACATGAGTCAAAACCGTAATAGGACAACTTGGATAGTAGAAGGTTAATGTTAATTGAATCAAACGCACGTGAGAAGTCCAATAACGTAAGAATACTTCCACTACCTGTGTCTTGTGCACCTAAAATATTGTCTACAACGTCAAGTAGTGCAGTTGCTGTACTGTGACTTTTTCTAAAACCTGACTGCATTTTGGGAAGGATACTGTTTTCCTCGCAATACCGAATCACCTGATCATAGATTACCTTTTCAAGGATTTTAGAAACTATGGGGAGTAAGCTAATAGGTCGTAGATCGGAAATTTCAGTTGGGTTGGATATTTTAGCAATCGGGCGAACTATCGCAGTCTTCCAATAGTCTGGGAAGGTTGAGGATACAATTGACTTATTTACGATTTCTACAATGGTTGTTAGGGAATAAGGCAGTGTTGCGATAATCATATCCAAGCTTATACCGTCAATACCTTGCGCATTTGACGACAAAGACAAGATAGCCTTTGAAATTACAGTTTCGTTTACAGGTTTTAATACAAAAGTTGCATTTGAGTGCCTATTGCATTCATAATACGCCAGTATTGAGAAGCTGCATTTGGAGCTCATGACGTAACTGATGGTGAAGGAAAACATCGCGAGGAAACCAGAGTGCCTGTGGTGTTCCCCAGTTCCCCTCAGCGCTTGAAATTTCCCAATCTTCGGCGGGCACGCATGGTAACTAAGCTCTCTCGCTGAGATAAGGCAGATGCCTTATTGCCCCGCATTAGGACGTATTTAGGCTACGTAAAAAAATGAGTAGAATGAACATGTGGGCGTTTACTTTAAAAAATGAGAAGAATGAACATGTGGGCGTTTATTTAAAAAAATGAGAAGAATGAACATGTGGGCGTTTTCTTTAAACAATGAGAAGAATGAACATGTGTGCGTTTATTTTAAAAGTGTCGTTTTTGTCACAAAATATCATGAGCCCTTTCTCTCGATATTGATTGTAATTAATATGGATGACCGCGTATTGTAAAGTAAAAAAACCGGCCAAGTGCGAGTCGGACTTGCGCACGAAGGGGTCCGTACCATTATCTATACAACATTAGACACAAAAATAAAAAAACAGCAAAAAATCACGTTTGTTGTATGGGAGCCCCCCTTAAATAATTATTTTATTTTGGTTTTAGTATTTGTTGTTATAGCGATAACAGAAATACATACAAAATGTTATGTTATGTGTTGTATGGGAGCCCCCCCTTTTTTTTTTTTTTTGTTTTTAGTATTTGTTGTTATAGTGGTAACAGAAATACATAATCTGTGAAAATTTCAACTCTCTAGCTATCACGGTTCTTGAGATACAGCCTGGTGACAGACAGACGGACGGTCGGACGGACGGACGGACGGACAGACAGACAGCGAAGTCTTAGTTATAGGGTCCCGTTTTTACCCTTTGGGTACGGAACCCTAATGATGGTGAATTTGATCTGAAACTTGCTTAGACCGATTTGCAGCACTTCTTAAATATAACTTAAGTCGCCATTTAAATCGACTTTTGTGTGAAGAACTTCATTTAATTGCCGCATTTAAGAAAATGGTGAGAGTCAGGCTAAGAGTTATTTTACCTAAATACCTATTAGGTTAATAAATAACGCTGGCTATAGGACGAATGCTCAGTCTGTGCTGCGGGATGCCGGGCATGATACAGATCTGATTTTCCGGCAAGTCTTATAAGTAACAGAATTATAATAATAAAGGTAGGTCTGAAATTCCTGAGATAATGACGCGAAACCGATGCACAAGAGCCTTCGGAACGCTGTTTGTTGCTAGGTTTGTTGAGCACCGAGCAAATATACGACGATACCTCCGTAATTTCAATACACGCTCTAAGCCTCTACGCTTTATTTGTGTAAAATACTGAGATACTGTAGATAGATAATTATATCACTTTATTACACAAGCAGAAGAAAAGAATAAGTAACTGACTGACCGACTGTAATATTTTTTCTCCTTAAATATTTTTTTACGTAGCCGTTTCTGTATCCCACTGCTGGGCAAAGGCCTTCCCCAACTCTGACCAGATATTTCTGGTCATCACTCCATCATAAAATAAACTTCCAAACAACACAATCACTTGACCTGGTCCCAAACTAGGATACCCTGTGGCATGGTAACCATGCAAGGACATCACAAACATGGAAATACAAACAGACTGAGGCCATTTGTACAAATGTACGGCGGCCCCCAGTGGGAATCGAACCCACGACCTCTGTTTTAGTAGTTAAGCGCCTTAACGGCTAAACGAGGCAGTCAAATTAACGATTGAGAAAAAATATGGAACACAATAACCCCAAGAGTAAGGGGACTGATCGTGATCAGACCGTGGTGCAATCACGGAGATGGTTAGTTTATAGAAGCAACTGCTTCAAAATAATTAATGCAATAAAGACGCAATTGCAGCAACGGCTCATCATAATGACACTGTTAGAAAAACAGTTCACCCCTTTTTTAAAGGTCAGAAATACACGCGCATGCGTCGCAAGCAATTTTTAGAGTACCTTCAGATTGGCATGCGTTCACACGAAATCGGTGACGTGAAGTTATTTGGTCTGGTATTTTCAATGTGGATGCTTTCAGATATTTATTTGCAAAATAATAATAATAATAAGCATCCCTGATACACCTTGTTATTGAAATAACGCAAAACCCATGAACCGTTTTTGAGAATCGATAGTTGATTACCGATTGACAATCTTTGTTTCGCGTGGGAGGCCTATGTCGTGCAGTGGGCGTCAAATGGCTGATGATGGTGATGATGACATAAAAGGTCAAAAATATGAAAGCTCCCCAATCAATACAATCATACAATCACATTTTACAATTAAACTTGCATTTGACTTGCAGTGATTTTTCGAAAGCATTTGACTGCGTAGAACCTGAAACACTTTTCTTAAAATACAACGGAATAATGGGGAAAAGCTTAAAACTTATGGTCGTTATATTCTTTTTTTTTTTGTTGCACTAATCCGTGCTGAGGACAATACCTAATACAGAGAAGTTTATAAAGAGGCCCGAAATTTTGCACTTGCCCATTAGCTCAGTTGGGAGGTCGCGGGTTCAAGTCCCGGCATGGGTGGAATTTTTAGGCTCTAAATAGGTTTTTAAAACTTATGGTCATATTTAGAAGGGTACAAAACGCTGACATAAATAGAACTAAATCGACAGGCTCAGAGGTTAAGAGTGCCACGGTAATCAATTTTGGGGCCGTTACTTTTCCTCGTATATGAAATCCTTTGTAGAGATCCCAAAAGTTATATTAAACTTGCCAGGAACACGGTTAAAAAAATGTGTAGAGTATACCTACACGAAATTAACATTAAAGATTACTTAGATATCTAGAACTAAAGCCAGTTCAATGCATTAGTTCTAGGTTTTAGAGTATTATGTAAACTCTGCTAATTAGGGAACATATTTGAAAAGACTAAGTTTGCAGTTTTTTTGTCCATTTTTTCTCCAAAATGATCTATATTTTGAAATAGAAACCTACTTTTACTTGTAATGTTTATTAAGTCACAGTTTGTGTGCTATTTTGAACAATAGTATATTTCATTACAAGTGTGGAAAGGCTGTCATTGCAAAAAGTTCCGACAAATGTCTACCCGAGCCGAGGCGCAGCCGAAGGCGAGGGTTGACAGTCGGAACAAGTTGCAATGACGGTTCCGCACGTGTACTGAACGACTATTTTTAATACAGTTGCGAAAAAATGAAAAACTATTTGCTTTTTTCTCTTCTCGCCACGCAATAAATTCGTCGTATGTAGATATGTAGCGACTTTTTGACTTTTCCGGTAAAATGTTCTCCGAAGCATTTTGTGCAATTATACTGAGTTCCGGTGGTGTTAATTCAAAAAAACTAGGGTCGAAATTAATCATTTTGTGCAACAAACAACTAAACTCGCAAAGAAAATTTCTGAAAAATGGCGCCAACCGTAGAATATAAGCAGTTTTTTTTTTCTTCTTCACCCATTCTGGTAGGCAAGGGAAACTATGCCAAGTCTTCAGTAGAAGTTTTTTATTGATATGAAATGAAAATGAAATTTAATGAGATGAAATGAAATGAAACCTAACCAAACTCATTCAATCAAATAATTAAATCTGATATTGAAGCAAATTAGTAGCTTCTTTTTAGAAATATACGTATTTGCATGAATCATAAAAACTTCTATGATTTTTTTTAGTAAAAACTTCATGGTTGGTTATTCTTTTTAATAGACATTATTTTGACAGTTGGGAAAGAGAACGCACGAGTGCGGGAAAGGTAAAAAAAAAGCACGAGTGTGTAATAGCCCACATCCCGAACGCTATACGTCCCTGCAATACGCCACTTTTTGAGCAACTGTATTAAAAAAGCATTTTGATTTGATTTGTTTTTATGATTTCGGACATTCCGTAAATTAAAAATAATCATAATCACAAATGATCAAAGCTGTATGACACTGGGCATTTAACACAGAGACCTCAGAATAAAATAAGACCTACTATGTGATCACTATTGTTTTCATCATCTCTCAGCATCACCATTGTGATTGTGTTGTGTGGAAGTTATTTATTTATTTTATCATAACATCAATCGTCATATCAATGTAGGTATATGACACCGCAAACTGGTAAAATTTGCCTGAGACGTTCACTAGAAGTAAATAAACTGTTGCGTAAAATAAATAAGTCTCACTAGACTCTTCAGTCTTCATGCAGTCTTTTAATAAGAAGGCTACTTTTCGGTCAGACGTGTAGTCAAACGTTATAGAAATTGCTTTATTATAACTAAAGAGCTAGGCTATGTAATCATCATCATCATCATCAGCCATTTGACGCCCACTGCAGGACATAGGCCTCCTCCGTGGTTTTCATAACCATGGGGGGTTTTGCCATAATCGCCACGCCTGGCAGGCGGGTTGGCGATCGCAGTATGCGGTTGGAATCTCAGGAAGACGCTGCTGCCCGTCTCCTGGTAATGTAATTCGTTAGTCGCCTTCTACGACATCCACAGAAGGAAATGGAGTGACGCTATTCTTAATCCGGCGCAACACGGACTTATTGCATGTAATGCCACCGCCTTATAAACTTCCTAGGCGTTGAATCGAACTCCTGATTTAATCATTTGGTGGCAACATATAAATTACCATATAATATGTAATAATAACAGTATGTTGTATTTTACTATTTAAATAATTAAATAGTAAAATACAATATACTGTTGTGTTGAGGATTTATTCGTCGTATAAGGCAGTTGGATTTCTATACTGGGTGTGGTATGGTATTCTAGAATATTTATATTTAAAATATAAATACCTACTAGGTATATTATAACTTTATTTCATTCGTTCGAAATAAGTTTGAGAACCTGTGGAGTAGGGCGTTTCATGACGTAACGCAGGCTTTCACTGATTCTTAAAAATTGCTGTTGCGTCTGCAATGACACCTAGTAGTTCTAAGTAAGTGTAAGCAGGCAATATCCGTGAGTAGAATAAATACCGAAAATAGACGTACCTAAAGCCACCCCTTAGCTAAAAACTTTTAGTATACCAGAAGTTCCGAAACTGTTTTCCGCCCGAAAAAGAAAAGTAAAAACTTAGACACACGCTACTCGATGTCACGTACCTTTTAGTTGCCGAATCCAACTTCAGTGGTATTTCCGATGAAGAAAAATCGATTTTCAGAAATCAACAGCTGTGCTCCTATTTTCTGTTGGATCTTGACAACTTTTCCTTCACCACTTTAGCTCCAAATCACTCACAGTGCCGAATTAGACTAAGGCGGCAAGCAAAACAAAACACGATCGCAATTCAAAAACTTCTTCGAAAACTATACGAAATTAGAAAAACAAAATTGCTGTAAAAAAAAAGTTCACACTGCTGAAAATCCGGCCAGCAAAATGCACTAAGCGTTCGAAAATTCTTTTCGCGCCCCGCGTTCCGAATAGTCAGCGCCCAAAAGTTACACACGTAAAGTTGGTACTGTTTTCCCGCGAACGCCGGGCGGCAGCCCAATGCTGTGTTTTCAGAGACACTGAGCAGAAAAACGGCGGCGCGGACCGCGCATGCGCCCGGCGCCATCGCTTTTCAATGGATGCAATGAATAACCCGTGAGAGATTTGTTGTCTTTCCCGCCGCTCCGCTTCTTTTAGCGCTGATGAAAAGTTAACTGCATACCTCCGGTCTCGAAGGCGACAGGTCGCGAGAATGCGGACACTGCTCTATCCACGGTCATCCAAAATTAAAAATGTATCTTAAGAATATTTGTTATGTTCCGTTTATTAGACATACATGTAAACCAGGTAACTATATTAATAAATAGTATAGTTAATTTATATTATATAATAATAGTAATGTATTCTAGTTTAAAGCTAGCTTGACACCCAAAGTGAAATGAAAATATTTAGAAAAACTAATAACAACAATTATGACGCATTAACGAATTCGATTCCGTACTGGTTCAGTAAAACGGTGTCTACGCTCGTACTATGGTCGTAGAATTAAAGTTGTAACGACAAACTATAGTTTGTACATTATATTTAAGCTTAAAACATGTCCCGGACATACTTCAACCAAATAGGGCATGTGTTAGCAAAGGGCAAGAAAAAATGTACCGAAACCGGCGTGCGTGCATGCAAGGACTAATTAATGTTTGGGAAGCGAACGTGATCTGTCAGGATCGTGGCAAGTTGCAGTCCCTAGTCTCTGCCTACCCTTCTGGGATACAGGAGTGAGTTTATGTATGTATGTTTGTATTTAAGCTTAAAATTAAATAATTTATATGAACGTAAAATTTCGTATTTTTTTTTAGTTAAACCTGTATCTTCAGCGTGTGGGTGTACCGATATGATACCGGTCAATCTGTATGGTGCTACGGATGCAAAAAGATATGATACTAATAATATTCTTTATTGCACATCGGAAAACAATAACAAAAAAGAGCAGTTACAAAAAAAATGACCTTATTGCTAATAGTAATTTCTACCAGGCAACCTCATATAGCAGAGTTTGCCGGAGGAGAAAGAGATATGGGTAGTCGGAGAGATGAAGATGACTTCCATCGATCAGCAATGCAAAGTCCATTGGCAGAAAAATCGCTTGGGGTGAACGAGGTGGACGAGGTTGTGTATGCCACCCCAGTCCGCACTAGAGCGAATGAGGTCTCTTTATTTTTTGTTACTTCGACTCTTTTTAGGGATCAATAGTAAATCCGGAGAAGACCCTGTTCTCTCTTCGCCATCCTACTGGTAGTTCAAACGGAAACTTCCCCAAGATCATTAAACTTTCTTCAGAATTCCTTTAATTACAAAAAGGACTTACCTTTTAGGCTCTCATATAAATATCTCAATTTCTTTCCGTGGATGTCGTAGAAGGCGACTAAGGAAATCAATTACCAGGAAACGGGCAGCAGCATCTTCTTGAGATTCCAACTGCATACTGCGGTCGCCAACCCGCCTGCCAAGCGTGGCGATTATGGCAAAACCCCTCATGATTATGAAAACCACGAAGGAGGCCTATGTCTTGCAGTGGGCGTCAAATGGCTGATGATGATGATGATGATGATACATATATATTTTTTAATGGTAATCTGGAAGAAATGAGTGTTAGTAATGGGGCCTTAAATTTTTATGTAGTTTCTTGCACAATAAAAGAAGAAAAGAAAGAAAAAGAAAAGAAAAGAAAAAATCTTAATTTGACCGTACATAAAATCTTACTTCGCTTAGACCGGGTTTTTCAATCATCATCATCATCATCAGCCATTTGACGCCCACTGCAGGACATAGGGCTCCCTCATGGTTTTCCTGAACATGAAGGGTTTTGCCATAATCGCCACGCTTGGCGCCTGCCAACCCGCCTGGGTTGACGATCGCAGTATGCGGTTGGAATCACAGAAAGACGCTGCTGCCCGTCTCCTGGTAATGTATATGCTTAGTCGCCTTCTACGATATCCACGGAAGGAAATGGAGTGACGCTATTCTTAATCCGCCGCCACACGGAATTTTTCAATAGTCACATAAAATCCCTCATAAATCCATTATGGTTGCTGACGAAGACGCTGCTGCCCGTCTCTTGGTAGTTGATTTCCTTGGTCGCCTTCTACGACATCCACGGAAGGAAATGGAGTGACGCTATTCTTAATCCGCCGCCACACGGAACTACTGTACTACCCTTGTAAATATTGTTATTAAGTGTACTTTTATATACGGCAAATAAGTATGGTTTACATGCAAATACATAACTATTGCATGCTTGCATGAATATTCATACGCCCAGACTGGCAGCACATGGAATGCACTGAAACTCTGTATATGAAGATCTATTTTATTTACCCATGTACATGAATAAACGATACTTTACTTACTTTACTTTATTTTGGTTTCTGCGTTAACAATCTAAACTGTAACATTATTGCGATGACTTGCGTGTTCACTGGCTTTTAAGATACAAGTTTCCTAGTTTAAGAGTCAGAGCTCTCTAAAATTCCATTAAGTACTTTTAATGTTTACAATTAAAACGAAGGAGTTTGAGTTTAGTTATTGAATTATCGAGCTGTTGTTCTGCCCACTGGTCTCCTGTTCTCTCACAGCATAAGCCTGGTGAAATAAGCCAATGTAAAGTCGGCAGCAGATCAACCTTAACATTTTTGTCGCAAAGTCGCCTTTCACGTAACTGATTGATTAGAGTGTCATGTGCTGTCAACGTACATTGCAGTGGAATAGTTGGAGTTAATCTCCTCGCGTGTCCACTGCAGATTGGAGATTTCCAGCGCTGAGGTATTATATTATGCGAACACCTCAGATGTACCTCCTGGTTTTCTTCATGAAAGTTTCCTTCACAGTAACAATAAATAATAATAACTAGAGCGGTGGTAGCGCATTTGGGAGGTCGTGGGATCGAATCCCGGCCGGCATATACTGATCGTGGGATCGAATCCCGGCTATGCGATCGAATTATCGTAACAAACTACAAATTGTAGCATTATGAGACTCTGCTCACGCATACGTCTGCCTTGCGGTAAATTTCCTTATAGTATAAGAGCACGCTCTGGGCGTTTCTGTGTCTTCTGGCACATCGCTTGTCTGTGCCGGGGAAATGGAGCGAGCGGCGCCTCGGCATTACAGTTGCGAGCTGAATCGAACGACGGGGAAGGATTGCAATCGCCGGTTTTGAATAAAATGGTTTTGTCTACTAAACATAGGAACTGAGTGCAAAGAGAGCGAGAAGGCCTAGGCTCTATTAAGTACATACTTGTTCAATATAATATGGTTCTAAACCCTAGTATAAGCAACGGCAACACCTCTGGTCAGAACTGTCAGAACTGTCAACTTGGATTTTTGGGTGGGAAATTGATGCTTCACGCGGCGTGAAATAATTTTAGCACGGGTTAGTGCAACAAAAAGTAGGTATATAATCATGTAGGTATAGTGATATCATTCCGCGATGTAAAAACCTAACTGCAAAGTGGGTTATTCGGGGCTGCAAGTGATGTTAATCGCTTCGGTCAGATGTCGCTGCCTGTACGTAATAAAGAGAAGATTGTAAAGAGGATCGAAATTTCATCGATGCTAGTACTTGCCCATTAGCTCGGTTGAGAGAGCACTGGCACGGTGAGCCAGAGGTCGCCGGTTCAAGTCTCGGCATGGGTGGAATTTTTAGCCTCTAAATAGGTTTTTAAAATTGTCTTCAGCACGGGTTAGTGCAACAAAAAGAATATAATGAGGGATTTTTCATACTGAATTTTTATGCTTGCTGTTGATAAAACGGCTGATAAAAAAGTGGTTTGCATTGATGAGTTAATCGAGTTAGTGCCACCGGAACTTCCCTGCAAGATTTTCTAGAGTGTAAAAGCGCTCTAATTTGTTTTTTAATACAAAATAATTTCGCCAACTCGATCGTGGCCCTCCCAATCTTCAGATATGGTTTTTCGGTACTGGTGGACAATAATTTTCAAGCAATAATTTCCAATACTTCCACTTAAAAATTAACAAACTATTTTGATTTATAATATTTCAAGATCGATATAATTATTATTAACCAAGCGAATGAAAAGAATGTTGAATGGCTCAGCCAATTCCAGTTGCTGGTTACGCCGCTAGCGGAATGCTTCGATGAAGGTGGAACGATTCGAGCGTCTACTCTAAACATTCTGAAACCGATTTGTATCGTATTGTATTCATTTATTTTAGGCAATGCCCTAGTGATATAGTGTTAGTAACAATAATGACTTATGCTATGTTAGTAATAGTGACTCTATTGGTGTGTGGTGCCGGATTAAGAATAGCGTCACTCCATTTCATTCCGTAGATGTCGTAGAAGGCGACTAAGGAAATAAATTACCAGGAGACGGGCAGCAGCGTCTTCCTGAGATTCCAACCGCACACTGCGATCGCCAACACGCTTGCCAAGCGTGGCGATTATAGCAAAGCCCTTCGTGGTTACGAAAAACCATGAGGGAGGCCTATGTCCTGCACTGTCGAACAATAAGCAAAGTCGATTAACTTACAGATTAAAGTAGGAAGACTCAGCTACGCAATGTGCTTAGATCAAATTGTCATAATAAACTATGAATGGTAGTTTTATGAAACGCGGCCCTGGAGTAGTCCCCTGTATTGGGAGCAGATTCCTGTTGTTATTCACGACATAAATGCGTGCGGATCGCGCACAATGTAAAGTGCCAATTATGAAATAAATAAAGGTTAATATTATGTTCAGAGAACCGTAATCCTACACTGTTATACAGACGTGATAGGTATATTTGATTACATTTACCTCTGAGGCCTAATTACCTATCAACACCAAACCCGGTCGAATTCCTGACGTTTGCGATAATAATTGGTATGGAATTTCACAGTAAAGTTAGACCATTGGCATCGTTCAAGATTTGGTGTGCGTAATATAAGGGGGCTGATCTGGGTGAAAACAAATTATTTTTGAAACATTATCAAAACTAAGAAATTTATAACAGAGAACTATCAAAGTTCTTGAACTAGTGAGACGAATAAGTGACCTAGATCTAGCTGATAACATGATAAAGATAAATCCTGTATTGTAACCGTTTTTATCAACGGTATGTTTACATGTAAACTAAAGCTGAATGAAAACAAATAAGTATATCAGTTTTAAACAAAACCAATTGGCCCAATGTAAAAAAAACCCAGACAAGTGCGAATCGGACCCACCCACCGAAGGTTCCGTACAATTTTTGGGAATTTATATATTATAAATAGTTCAGAAATCGAGTCTTACAGTTTTTCCCGAATTTCAAAGACTATTTCTTTTTCTTTCCTGTACGGTGTTCTCGTGTGTGCAATAAAGTATTATAAAGTAATTATTATTATTATTATTTATTAGCTACTCCAACAGTATTTTCACATTTCATTTAAAGACTACATTCTAATGTATAATTCCGTGTGTAATTTCGGTCCAACGTGTTTTACCAAGCGTGGCATGCAAATAGGAGAGGCCCGCCACTTACTCAACAGATATAAAAAGGTATGTGAAGTTTAAAAAGAAATGGAAGTGAAATCGTAACAAATAAAGTTATAAAATAAAAAGTCAAATATCTAATGTCAAAGGGGATTAGTCCATGTATGCAAAAGAAGTCAAATTACGTTAACAGAAAATGTGTTAAATTAAAAATTGTCATTTAGAAATTAATTGAGATTCTAATAACACATGTCAATCGTCATTTTTTTTAATCTTATCTTAAATAAATTTGTATCTTATTATCTATAGCTCATTGGAATCTTATATATTATAGGGGTCATGCGTATAATAATTTTGCCTAATAAAGCTGTCTTCGCCGGCTGTAGAAATAATTTGCTTTCATCACGTCTGTTTCTGATTACCGGTGCAGACAGACGTGGAAACAGCTCAGGGTTACATTTTACGAACATACTCGTAGCTACTTCAAATAATATGTATAGTGACGGAAGCGTAAGCATTTGTAGCATAAGATGAAATTACTAGCTAAATATCATACCAAGTACCCTGTTAATTTGATTCCATTGAGTGTCGAAATACACGTTTTTTGCGGCACAAACAGCCGTATCTTTTTCACGCTAGCTTAGAAGTTTGATTTTTTCACAGCTTTAAGGGACTGTAATTCTGAGTATAATTATCGTTTTAGTTTTAACTCCATACCTCAACGCGCTCCCGAGATAAAGGGTCTTCACAGACAGACGGACGGACAACAAAGTGATCCTATAAGGGTTCCGTTTTTTTCCTTTTTAGGTACGGAACCCTAAGAAATAACTCTTGCAGCTGCATAGCGCGCTTTGCAGCCCTTCTGTTACCTTTCGAGCACGCTAAAACCGTAAGGGGAATTTTATGGTATGCTGCATGTAACTTTTATAGGGAAAACTTTGACATCGCGAAAGGAATATCAGGTTTTCCACACAAAGTGGAGTAATTGAGACTTCATATTTGTGGTTAGATCTGTAGCATTGATTTTTTTGACTTGCTAAACGGTAGCTATCAGTTCGAAATTATTTGAAGAAAATTTGTTTCATAAATTGTTAGCCCACATAACGGATTTTTTTTAGCTGTAGATTTTTATTTCTATTAAAACGGTTACACAGCCCGACAGACTCAAGAAATTGGCCTTGTTTCCAGCTTTTTTATTCCACAGCAAATCAAAGTACCGCGGCCTTTTACTGGAATCGTACCCACGACTACTATGTTGGCACTCAAAACGCGTTACCGCTAGACCAACGAGGCAATCAGGGCCGCGTTTCATAAAACTACAATTCAAAGTTTATTATTACAATTCGATGTACATCTTCCTACTTGTTAATCTGTGGGTTTATCGACTTTGCAATGTACAACGAATTGTCATAGTAAACCATGAATTGTAGTTCTATAAAACATACCCCGGAATGACAGCTCCGCCTCCCCCAGCCCACTACAGGAGCGTTATGAAGCTATCAAGTCTCGTCACTGGCTAGAACACAATAGGGCTAGGTCTGGATTAACAATATATTTCATCCTACGGGCTGTTCCTGTCGAAGCCATAACTATGAAGTCCAGACAGACGGGTACGACTAAGGATGGGCCTCGGAGAATATATGTATAAGGTCTCGTCATAAGAGAAGCATCATAAAAATTATGTCTTCATTCAATTACAAATATGTTCAGGAAGCGAAAGTGATCTGTCAGGATCGTAGTAAGTGGCAGTCCCAGGTATCTGCCTACTCCTCTTGGATACAGGTGTGAGTTTATGTATGTATGTTCAATTAATACCACTTGGTTATTCAGCATAGTCCACAAATGTGAAAAAAATTACTTCACCGTAAATTATTTCAATACAGATAAGTCACATTTTTTCAATAAGTTTTCGTGAGAGAAGGTTCTCTGAAAATTTTCCATCATAGGGTTACCTGAAAGAAATTGCTTTTAGCAATAAGACCACGAATTGTACTGTGTATTTTTCAAATTTTTACGTCATATGCTCTAGTGTACAATAAAGAATATTATTATTTTATCTTTCTCCTCCATCCATTTCTAGCCACGACTATTGAAACGCAATAAATGTCGTGCCATCTTGCTCTTACACGCAACATCCCCATAGCGTAATTAAAGCGTTTAAACTATTAAATCTAAAGTAAAACGGAAGATTTGGGGGAAATGTTAGTAATAATAGTTCAGTAAAGATGTCCTAGCTACCCCACATTAAACGTGTTATATATATTTGATTACTAAATCACGTTGTTACTCTTTTTACAATTTTGTGAATCGACGAATCACCAAACTAACGAATCAGATTGCTATGCCTACCATGCGTTTCTCTATGTCAGCGTTCGTTTCCCGAATATCTCTCACCAAACCCTGACCGGTTGGGAGCAGCCTGCGGGTACGGGCCGTGGCGAGATTGATGGATACGTTGGGCGGGGCCCGTTTTTATCACAATCATATTCGAACGAAGACTAATAGCGGTCCGCTTAGTGGATTATACGAGGACTTACAGAAGAATACAATACAACTTTTTTTATTTTACTTTATTTAGGAAACGAAGGGTACACAGTATTTTTATTTATCAACCCAAGAAACAAGTCTTATTAGTCTTCTTATCTTATCTTTCTGATCTTTGTAGCACAGGTATTTTACCTAGCTTAAGATCATGGACTTCGCAATATAATCCATACATCATCATCACCATCATCATCATTCAGCCACAAGAAGCCCACTGCTGGACATAGGCCTCCTCCATGGATTTCCATATAATTTTTAAGTAAATAAATCTTTTTGACCTCATCCAAGTGGCAGGAAGACGCTGGATGCAAGCCGCTTCCAACCGGTCTTTTTGGAAATCCATGGAGGAGGCCTATGTCCAGCAGTGGACTTCTTGTGGCTGAATGATGATGATGATGAAATCTTTTTATCTGACTTCAGTGTTGCGATGTCCTTGCTTGGTTACCACAGCACAAGGTATCCTAGTTTTGGACCGGACTAGTGATTGTGTTGTGTGAAAATTGTTTATTATTTCGTATTATTATTATCTTTCATCTTTTTTATCTTAAATATTTATTTTATTTTAATTTCATTACTTATTTTTGAAGCCAACATAAAACTAAACATTCTGTGAATATTTCAAGCGTCTGCCTGTTGCGGTTATTAATATCGAGCAAAAAACGGCAAAAAATACGTTTGTTGTACAGGAGCCGTCCTCAAATATTTATTTTATTCTTTTTTAAAAGAAATACATCATCTTTGAATATTTCAACTGCCTAGCTATCACGGTTCATGAGATTCAGCCTGGTGACAGACATACAGGGTCCCGTTTGGCACCCTTCGGGTACGGAACCCTAAAAATTATAATTAAAATAATGTAATATTTAATAATATATTATGTGTGCGTGCGTGCGTGCGTGCGTGCGTGTGTGTGTATGTGTGGGCTTGTATGTGTCTCTGTGTGTATGTGGGTGTAGATTTATGGATTTAAATGTGTATCATCTTAAATTAAAAACTTTTCATAGTTATAATATCAGTTGGATTAGCAGGAAAATCTGAAACTTTCGTGCCATTCTACGAGTTGCTGCTGTTTTTCTTATGATAAGAAGAAGGAATCAATGGAGGGCTCCCATTTATCTCATTTAACAGATCCGATTTATCAGAACCTCTTGCTAACTCATCGCGAAAATCTCCTCGAAAAATATTTAAGTCAGTTGAGTGTTTAGAACAGGATTGCACATCACCTATTTTGAGATTAATTTGTGCTTATTTTTTGAGATTATTGTGGAATATACGACTTACACAAGAATACAATACAACAATTTTTTTTGTTTAGGACACGAACGGTATTTTTGTTTCTGAATCGAAAAAAAAGGTATTTCTACTTTCTTATCACACACACACTTTACCTAGCTTAGAGACCACGAACTTCACAATTCAGTCTGAACATATTTTAAGTAAATTAATCATCTGGCCTCAGGTTGGGTGTATTTACATGTTTGTGATGTCCTTGCCTGGTTACCATAGCACATCATCATCAGCCATTTGACGCCCACTGCATTACCTAGGCCTCCCTCATCCTTGTTCAAGCTTCCCGGTCTGCCGTTCGCATCCAGCGACTCCCCGCCACCGTAACCAGGTCGTCAGACCATCTGGTGGGGGGCCTGCCCACGCTGCGTCGTCCGATCCGAGGTCGCCAGGTCAGAACTTTTTCGCCCAAACGGCCATCACTTCACAGAGCTATGTGCCCCGCCCACTGCTATTTCAACTGAGCAATTGTTCGAGCTATATCAGTAACTCGGGTTCTTCTGCAGATCTCCTCATTCCTGATTCGATCACGTTTCACTTCCGAACATAGCTCTCTCCATTGCTCGTTGGGCGACCTTGAGCCTTCTTATGAGGCCCATAGTTAGTGACCAGGTCTCACATCCATAAGTCATCACTGGCAACACACATTGGTTATACACATTTGTCTTGAGACACTAAGGTATTTAGACGCGAAAATGTGTTTTAGTTTCCCGAACGCTGCCCATCCGAGTTGGATTCGACGAGTGACCTCTTCCTCGAAGTTGGACTTGTCTAACTGGACTGCTTGTCCAAGGTATACATAGTGGTCGACAACTTCGAGGTCAGAGCCGCCATAGCCCATAGCACAGGGTATCCTAGTTTGGGATCAGGATAAGTGATTGTGTTGCGTGGAAGTTATTATTATTATTATGCATTCTAGTACGATGACAACAGCATGAACGTGCTAGTTTAGTTTAGTATTTTCTAGTTGTTTATAGAATGAAAAAAACATGTCACGTGGCCTGACCGTTCTTCTGTCAACGTGTATCAACATTACAAAGAAATACACACAGTAGGTATATAATAAAACTAATAATACACTAATAATCCGCACACTCTGCAATCATGACTTCATGGAACTAAATACCAATATAATACCAATACCAAATACCAAGGGATAGTTCACTCCCTAACGGCAGCGGTCTAGATATTTTTTTCATGGAATTTACTGTATTGCAGAATTTAATGTTAAATTTGAGGCCGTCAGCGCAAATTTTTCATATACGTACTTATCTATTGCAATTTATTTAAAACATAATAAATTTTGATGCAAAACTGGCCTATCCCTAGTTTCACCCATGGATAACAGATGGCATTGTAGACATTTTTTTGCACGTATTGTTTTGGCCAACGAAGCAGACTATGTATTCAATTTAAATTCATGAAAATGTATAGCTCATTATCTCCGTACTAACTATGTTAGAAAGAAAGAAAGAAAGGAAGAAAGAAAGAAAGACATTTATTATACCAACAAGATACATCACTGAAACAAAATAAGCACATAAGTAACATAATATGCACAACAACAGAAAGAAAACTAAATACACAACAGACAAAACGAATAAATAAAACAGGACCATAGATGTAGCCTGTGGTGTATCTACATTGCCACAAAAGGCAGCTGACTCAGCGTCGTGCTGAGGAAGTGATCCCTCAGCGCTGATTTTCAGTCAGTGCCTACGGTAACCCATAATTGTACTACGGAGTGCGTGCCGTGGTGCAGTCAAAGAATTAAGACAAATTCCATTGTATGTATGTTATACAATAAAGTAAAAAAATAAATAAAATATCGTCATAAAATACTTACATATATTATTAGTTTTAAATTAATATGTGTGAAATATAGAGGAACACCATAATAAATTAAATTTAATAAGTAAATATAAGTGAAGGAGAAGAGAGGAGAGGAGAGGAGAGATAGGAGGATACACACCGAAGTAAATAAATAAAAAGTAAATACATGCCCGACATAATGCGATGGTGGCCTATGATTTAGTTGATGCGATTACATAGTCGGTCATTTTACTAAATAGTAAAAGTAGAAGTAAAAGTAAATCAGAGTCAGAGGCGGCGAAAAATCGGGCGGGATAGTCTCTGCTGTTCAAGCAAATATACCTTGAGCTTGCGCCCAAAGGCATACCTACTGGAAGCGTCACGGACTGGGGGAGGTATATCATTCCAGCACTTGGACGCCGCAAAACGGAACGGGCCACTTTTGCGCTGACGGCCTCACTTTATTTCATTAATAATAGTTTAGGCTGTAATGTTTTACAATCAAACGAATCATATCACTAAATAGCTAATTTCGAGAATATAAGATATTAGCTATTTAGTGATATGATTCGTTTACTAACTAAATAGCTAATTTCGAGAATATGGCCTCGATATGAAACTTCCTGAGACTACTCAAAGTGTTTCAAAATTACTACAGTTGGTCGCGTGTTTCGGTAAACATCCTTCGGGGCTCGTAAATCAACCGAGCGACTGCATAACTTGTAATTTCGTTTCCGCGCGCCGTACTCAACTGATATTTACTTTTAGAAGGCTAACTTAGTACTTTCCCTCCAATCAATCAGAGGAAGGGCGCCGACACGATGGTTGGTTGCAGCCGGTGGCAGCATGTACTGAGCGGTCCCACCAGTTCGCTGTGGAAACGAGCTACCCATGATCGTAATCAGTCATGAGGAAACGACGAAGAAGTAGAGAATCAATCAGAATAGCACGATCATCCACCGCTGGGACTAACCGCGCCACTTCTTTCTGTGCATCCTCATCCTCATGCAATCCCTTCCAGTTCATCTGTTTAGTGAGCTGGCAGTCTCGCGCTGCATTTGCCAGCCGGTCGTCTCCACTTAAGAAACTTTGTATCCCAGCCCAACTGGCTGTGAATACGAAAAAAATCCAAGCAACTACCTACGTTGAAGTTTTTTGTTTGTATTTGGTGAAGAAATCGAGGCCCAGTAAGAGACAAACATGGATGAAAGTAGACAGCAATGTAGGCTAATTGATCCGCCTCCTTAGTCTAGAGGTAAACATACTTGACTAATAAATAGAGATCGTGAGTTTGATTCCCACATGGGTGTTTTCCATGTTTGTCCTAGTCTGGGTGTCCTGATTTTGGACCTTTTTTTTGTTATTTATTTTTTATTTCATTTATGACATTCTTTTCTTGGGAGTTAGTTATGAAAAGGCGTAGAAAAAATTGTTTGTGTGTATACATAAGCAGCCTATCCTTCTCTCAGGGAGAGATTATGGGCTGGTGATTTCAAGCGCTGAGGTATGTGAATAGCTCAGATACTCAGGTTTCCTCACTATAACTTCACAAATGTACGTAACTTAGAAAACAAAGTCATAGGTACATACTGGGACTCGAACCTGGGCTTCTCGCTTCCGGGTCCAATGTTCTACCCACTAGGCTAGATCCACCCACTACCCACAAGACCTCTCTTGTTTTGTGTGTGAATATGAACAAATAACTTTTTAAGATGTGTGTGAGGTCGTAACATCTACACTTACCAAGTTAAAGCTCTAGGTAGTCAATAACAATACGCCGTATTCTTTGTTTTTGATAAAATATTTAATACACAAATCGTACTGTTTGTTTGTCGGCTCTGAGTAATGGAAGTACACTGCTCCAGTATTTTAATTCAATTTCTTACTGGAAATAGGTAGGTATGGCATCCGGAGGTTAACTTACGTGGGTAGTTCACAAACATAATTACGTACACAGAACCATAGAAACGGGATGCAAATATTGTGTGCGAGCGAGACAGACTAATTAAATATTTCATTTGACTGTTAGCGGTTTTTCTGAACTTCATAACAAATTGTATTGTGAGGCATAAAGCATCACAATATAAATGGATACTGAAAAGTCTGGCTGTATAAAACAGCTCCATTTATATTCCAAGCATTAATTATCTCGTCGTTAATTAAATAAAATTGGTAAGTATGTAGGATTTTCAGCATAAAATGTTTTTCCTGGAAGAAATATTAATTAAGCTTGGTATGGTCAGTAGGTTACTCAGTCAAATTTCCAGAAAAATGGATAATAATTTTGTAGATACTCTCAGTGATACTAAAATAAATAACAATCGATGTAGTCGACAAGGAACCCTTATAGTTTCGCCATGTCCGACATGTTAGCAAAGAATGTTTTGAAAGGGGAAATTTTATGAACAATATCTTTTCTTCTTGTATCTGGGTTTAGATTTGAGATTAGGGATTGACTTTTGAGAGAAGCTTTACTAATACATATAGATACAATCCAGTATACTCACTGACTGACTGACTGACTGATCATCTATAGGTTTCCTCGGAAACGGTAAGAGCTACGTGAAAATTGTGTATGAGAAAGTTGTAGGATATGTATGATATACAGCCATCCTATGAAGCCGATTTTGAAATTCAAAATGGCGGCGCCAACATGGCCGTCCAAAAATTGGCCAAAGTCGGCAGCCAACTGGGCATATGCTAGAGATGTGCTATAAAGCCAAAAGACCCAGGAAGGTATATGAGGAAAATCGGATATTTCGGAATTTCAAGATGGCGGCCGAGATATCTATTATCGCAACTGACAAATTTTCTATGGAAAATTTGTACTAAAAATCGACTTTTAGTACAAATTTTAAAACAAAAATGAGGGGGGACAATTTAGCGAGGCCGAAGCGGGGATGAGGAACTGGCGAACAAGTAATAACGCAAAAGCCAGATGGGACAAACTTGCGAGGCCGAAGGCCGAGCTCCGCGAAGCGGGCACGAGGAACCCTGCCGCGGCGAGGCCGAAGGCCGAGACCATACAGGTTTCGGCAAACAAGTAACAACGCAAAAGACAGATGGGAGAAACTTGCGAGGCCGAAGGCCGAGCTCCACGAAGCGGGCCCAAGGAATCCCACCGCGGCGAGGCCGAAGGCCGAGCTCCGTTCAAGCCGAAGCCAAAGGCCGAGACCATACATGTTCCCACGCAACCAGTCCTAATCATAAGTGTCTAGCGAGGCCCTAGGCCGAGAGCCGCGGAGAGCGAAGCTCGAAGCGGCTGGGGATTGGCGCGCGCGCGCAGAGGGCTAGGGGGCAAGCCCTAGCTTAGAAATGATATATTTGCCTAACCGTCAACACCTTGGCAGTTTGATAGAGTTTCTGTTGGATAACGCCGGGGTAGACAGAGCCCAACTTTGAGCACAGCTCTCTGAGAAATTTCAAGGGCCCGGAGAAGTGTTTTTGCAGCGGCCCCCCATGTACTCGTATCAATACAGTAAGAGATCAGGGACTGGCATAGGGCATAATATATGGTGTTTATAAGTTTTGAATCGGCCACTTGCCTTAATCTTTTAACAATACCTAATCATTAACTTACGAGTTCTTCTAGCAAGTAAAGAGATATGGAGTTTGAAAGTCGGGTTTGAGTCGATGACAATGCCTAGGTACTTAATATTAGTTACGCATTCTGCTGACGAAGCACTGTTGAGACATTTGATTGAATGAGCTTTTAGATTAGGACTAGGTGTCAGATTTTTCGATGAATTGCATACTTCGATGAAGTTGTTAGTTCTGTGAAGCTGGTAAAAACATCTCCTTCTACGGAACCCTACACTGCGCATGGCCAACACGCACATGCAGCAAATAAAGTGAAGGAATACATCGTGAGGAAACCTGAGTGTCTGAGCTATCCGCATAGGTACCTCAGCGCTGGTATGTAAACACCTCCTAGACTCAGGTTTCCTCACGATGTTTTCCTTCACAGTTAGTGAGTGGTATTGCTATTGCTGTTTACAAATGTATGTAACTTAGAAAACCAACTCATCGGTACATGCCGGGATTCGAACCCACGACCTCCCGAGAAGCCGGCGTATTACCGCTCCGCTACCACCGCTATCAAGGCAGCTTACGTAATTTGAACCGATTCAATGTGTATTAGAACTTCATACTAGCAACACGCGAGAAGCTCTATCGGAACAACTCAACAGTAGCCGCCAATCACGAGGCTTAGACTTTCGCCGACTTAACTAGGGTTCTGCACCCTGAAAGCTCACTTATCACGTCGGAATAGAGTCGTGTTTGGCGAAAGGTCGCGATAAGATAGTCCGTGCACGTAGCGCGCCGTAAAGACTTGTAAATTTCGTTAGGGCTCCAACTCCGACAAAACTAAGAATTAGGTCGAATCAATCTCGCTGAGGTGAATCGAGGGAAAAAGCAGTCAGCTTTACTTTGCTTGATTTTTTTAATAACAAAACTAAAGTCGTCAAAACATAAGAAGCCCGTTTTGACAGCTGCAAAAACCATAGAATCTAACCTATTTTGAGATCAAAAACATTAAAAATCTATATTATGAGAACTTTTCGGATTACAAAATTTGTTTTTTCTTTCAAGCATTAAATAATATGCCAGAGAATGTGTCTTTTTATGTACTTGTTCGAGTAAATCCAAAGTAAAATGCATTTTTGTGTAGCTGTCAAAACGGGCTTCTTACATTTCGACAACTATAGTGGCAGACCGAAGAGGAGATGCTGTGGCGACCTGACCGAATATTCGTCTGGGTGGGGGGAGTTGGCCAAAGACAAGCAGAAGTGGAAATCTAAAGGCCTTTGCCCAGCAGTGGAATACAGTCATGGCTGAGTAAAAAAAAAACTATAATTAGAACATGTATAAACTGAGGGTTCCACTGGACGGATATCGCAAACGTGGCCGACCCAAACGCTAAGGGCGGGACGACCTCACGTCCTTTCTACCGGGTTGGCAGGAGGTGACCACGAACAGGGAGGAGTTGAGAGCTAAAAGTGAGGCCATTGCCCAGCAGTGAGATACCATCGAGGCTATGTAAAAAGGATGTAAAAAAAGCTTTTTCACCTCACTAGCTCGTAAAAGCTCTGTTTATCATTCGAAATCTGCGTGGAAAATCGCACTTTATCCGCTAGCGTGGAAAGTGTTCTTAAAATTCGAATATTTTTATTCAATAAAGGTTTCGTACAATAAATTACATATATATAGAACCTCATTGGTTTCGTACAAGTTTATATTCTCTGCAGCCAGTCCATTGATGATTGAAATGCAAATACTTATTTCATGTCATGCGCCAGCCTCATTTAAAGAATCGCACTGGCCGGCAAGAAAATTTGATTTAAAAAAAAAACTTTAAAATTTTCTTCTCTTTATTGAATTCACTTTACTTCCATTATTTTGGTTTGTTTTTTGATAAAATCGAAAGAAATCATAAAATATGAGCGAAGCTAGCAGCGACGAATTTAATATTTATTAAAACTGTTTTTCTTGCACCTAACATTTTCCTCGCTTTAGTGAGGTGAAAAGTTGTGTGTTGCGCTTGGCAGCAAAGTTATTTAGTGTCTCGTACCTTTGAAACCCTCGCTACGCTCAGGATTCTATATTTGAACCACTCGCTTCGCTCATGGCTCAATCCTAGAATCCTTCGCTTGCTCAGGTTTCAATACAAGATACTTGCGCCAAAAATTAACTTTTCACTTCTCATGCTCTAAAAGTTCGTCTTTATGTCGTGCGTAGGCGACATAAAGTCGCTTTTTATGCTCTAGAGCATAAAGTAAAATCTTCGTCGAAGACCAAGGCAATCGCTGCAACAGCCACACGAACATCTTTAACTTCATACAACAACCTCTTTATTTTATTTCGTTTCGTATAAAACGCGACCAACTAGATTGCAGGGCCAATCAGGTTGGTCGCGCTTTATTGAAGCTGCGCTCTCATTGGTTAAATTTTAATGGCGGCAAAACGTACGCGTGAATTTAATTTAATAAATTTGTTGTTTGATTAATTGCATTAGTGAAGATAAAGATGTTGCTGTTTCATTTCCTCGCAATCGAAGTGAAAAGTAGAGTATACAACTCGTCCATAAAATCCATTTTACACTCGACTTTATATCTATCCTCGCTCGCAAGCTCGCTCGGATGGATAAACGTCTCGAGTAAAATGGTGCGTTTTATGCACTTGTTGTACAATCTACTATTGCAGCCTTGCATAACAAATAACTATTGTCGTGGCGCCCCCTCTTAAATCGCGGAAATAGTAGATTGTTCACCAAGGGCGCAAACAAAATTTTTGCGTCGAGGTTGTGAAATTCAACACTACCGAGACCAAAAATGATTTGCGCCCGTGTAGAAGACTCTGCTTTTCACTACTATCTGAGAGGAATGAAATAAAAGATAACACTTATATACCACTCAAATGTAACTTCTAGCAGGAGGTTTTGAATTGCTTGTGTTGCCTGTTTTTTTATATATTCTGGTGTTAAGAAGACACTATCGTCATCGCTTGACGACATTTTTCCGAGAAAATAAGTGAAAATAGACAAAAAAAGCGCGCCAATGTTATTGATTTTTTGCATAGAAAAAAAAAACTTGCGTTCCAATTTCAAATATTTGACAATTAGGTGCTTAAAAGTTTTGCAGCAAAGAGTTTGGTAGTTCAGTAAGTAGTTCCAAACTCGGTTTTAAAACGTATTGTTTGGGTTGGAGCGAAATAGATATAGGATGAATCCTCAAGAGTGAAAGAGAAGTCCGACTTCTTAGTAAATGAGTGCATTAGTATATAAATTCAAAATTGGATTTTGAGTCTATTTACTTAAAGGTACCTAAAAGAAAATAGATTGAAAACCCGATTTTGAGTCTATTTACTTTGATGCATCTTAGCTTGAACAATAATAGCGTGTTTTGGGTCCTAAATTTGGGCACCAAAATGCATCATTTCGAGCAGATGGAGTGAAAAATGTAACAAATTTGTATTTTAATCAAATAGCCCGGCTCTGGACTTCACCAATATAAGCAACCTATAAGCTATTGGAGCAACCAATTTATGTTTCCACAAGTCGTTACGAAATGAGTAGTAGCAATACAACTCGCTTACGGTGAAGGAAAAACATCGTGAGGAAACCTGAGTGTCTGAGCTATTCACGTACCTCAGCGCTTGAAATCGCCAATCCGCGGTGGGCACGCGTGGTGATTAAGCCCATACTCTCTCCCTGAGAGAAGGCCTGTGCCCTACAGTGGAACGTATATAGGCTGCTTATGTTGTGTAAAAATACATGTAGGTATTGTGAAAGTATAAATTAAAGTTCTGTGTGGCGCCAGATTAAGAATAGCGTCACTCCATTTCCTTCCGTGGATGTCGTAGAAGGCGACTAAAGAAATCAATTACCAGGAGACGGGCAGCAGCATCCTCCTGAGATTCCAACCGCATACTGCGATCGCCAACCCGCCTGCCGAGCGTGGCGATTATGACAAAACCCCTCATGGCTATGAAAACCAGGAAGGAGGCCTATGTCCTGCAGTGGGTGTCATATGGCTGATGATGACGATGATAATTTGAAGTCGGTGCTCAAAATATATGTGCTGGTCATGAAACTGGGCACCGACTACAAATTATACTTCTTTTCAATTTTTAGCGGGGTATCGGGAGAAAAATAAACAAGTCACTTATAACCATAATTTTCCTACTTAATGAAGTAATTAACTGCATAGTTGCTTTAAAATTTGATGTTCTTAATTTCCATCTCCGAAAGTCTTCAGAACATCACCAAATTAACTTGGGACTACGTTCACACTATTTTATGGAACATACGGATGGATATTACTAAAGGATGGGCCCCATTAGGCCTTATTTACCGCTTTCCATTGACGAGTTCCGTTCTCCATCTCTGAAAATCTTCATCAGGTCTTCACCAAACTAAAATTGGACCAATGGGACGTTATATCTATTCGAACAAAAAAAGAATTGTCGAAATCGGTAAAGATTTCACGGAGTTATGCGAAAACATAGCCAAATATATGTTTATGTATACCCGTCAAACTTCATGTGTTTTTGAGGTCGATTTAAAATAGACAAGATTTTTATTTGTATACCGAAAAAAAAATCAATCGCAAACCATTTACAAAGGTACATAGTACAATTGGCGGCCTACCAGTAATCACCAGTAACCAATTAAATTCTGACAAAAGAACATTATAAACACAGATATCTGACGAAAGAACATTATAGTAACCACAGATAACTCAATGCTCTGAGATAGTAACCAATGTGGCGCCCCAGCCCCACATGCCTCGGTTGCTCCGCAATGTAAATAATAAGTCTAATTTAACCTAACGCACTGGTTTTCTTTTTTGACGGGATCTTATCCCATATTAGATTACAAAATTCTTTATTGCACAGTAAGCATATGTGTACTTCGACAAAATAGGGGATATATTAGCAAAGGGCAAGATAAAAGGTACCCAAAACCGGCGTGCATGCATGCAACGACTAATGAATGTTGAGGAAGCGAAAGTGATCTGTCAGGATCGTGGCAGGTGGCAGTCCCTGGTCTCTGCCTACGGGATACAGGCGTGAGTATGTATGTGATGTATGTATTTAGACGACCTTAATACTAATGAGTATTTTCTTACAGCTGACCTTGGGTAAAAAGTAAAAGTAAATGGAAGTATTTTAAGCAGCGCAAGGGTATGCCTCCATTACGCTTTTTAAAATACTATTATTAACAGACACATCACTTATGAACAGTGATATAATTTATTTATTAATACTTTTATCGCACTTAAATTGAAAAAAAAATATCTCTACACTGTCTGAGTTCGTTATCACAATCGAATGGTATATGAATAAAGTGTATCAGTTCAGTCACCCTAAGAAGGCCAACAAAAATCCAATGTAATTTTCAACAAAAATGCAAAAGTGAATCCGAATGTTAAGATTGTATCAGTATAAATGTACAATTTATAAACAACGTGATTAAGTCTTGGAAAATTACGTTTTACGTTTTTAAAGTTCCGTACCCAAAGGGTAAGGGACCCTATTACCTCCACTGTCCGTCTGTCCATCTGTCCGTCTGTCACCAGGCTATATCTCACGAAACGTGATAGTTAGACAGTTGAAATTTTTATTAATAACGGCAACAAGTAAACGCTTGATATATCCAAAATGTTGTATAGATAATGGTACGGAAACCTTCGTGCGCGAGTCCGATTCGCACTTGGCCGATTTTCTTTTAAAGCTGCCATCGGCATTCTTTGGCTTTGGCTTTCAATAACATTAGCACTATCGTGGTAGTGCATTTGTAGTATTGTGGTATGTACTTATGTATTTTATGTTTTCCTGGTTATTCATTCACATTCATATTCATTCATTCTATCTATCTATTTATCTAATCAGCCTACAAACAGAGCCCACGGTTGGACATAGCCTTCTTTAAAAACTCTCAGTTGGGAGAACGCTGGCACGGTGAGCCAGAGGGCGCGGGTTCAAGTCCCGGCATGGGTGGAATTTTTAGCCTCTAAATAGGTTTTTAAATTGTCCTCAGCACGGGTTAGTGCAACAAAAAGAATATAATCATAGCCCTGTTCTCTTCATTCATTCATTCGTTAATTATTCATATATGTAATAGTGTTGTTGTGGTCAAAAGGGTAAATGACGGAAAATCTTGGTCTACAAGGGGGGAGGCCTTTGCTCTGCAGTGGGACTCCCATGTTTTGGAGGCTACAAAAAGAAAAGCAATTGTAGAATTACGGCTTGCTATAATATGGCTTGAGTAAGGCAAAAAGATGCATCCAACAACTTTTTATCTCCCCAACATGAATCTGTTTTCATTTCAAAGAGGGAGGAAATACGAAAAAACACCTAAGCCTAATGTTCGAGGAAAATTCTCAAAATGCCAAATTACATCACTTTGGCAGCGAGCGGACCGCGAACGTGAGATGCTGAAAAGTCCTTTTTATGGTTCCGTAAAACCGAAGTTGCCAAAACGGGCCCCGTTTAATACGTCGATGACTTCTGTCTGTCAGCTATAGAGGGTTTTACCTCCAGTATCGTAATAGGCAGTCTGTTGACATTTTCACAGAATCTGTGAAGATGTTTGGTTATTTGAATGTTTGTTACTTAATCACGCAATAACGGCTGAACGGATTTACATGAAACTTGGCGTACAGATAGACAAAAACCTGAATAGAGACATAGCATACTTGATATCCCGGTAATGCGTTCCCGTGGGATAATATTTATTTTAAGTTTAAAATAGACGGCGTTGTGCGAGCGAACGTTGTGTTTTAAAAATAGATGGCGTTGTGCAAGAATCGTATAAATGGATTCTGTGGCGGTGCAAAGTTTTCCGGGACACCTAGTGTGTAAATAGAGACGAAATATGAAATGTGTTATAATCAACAAAGGTACGCCTGAAAAACCTATATAATTATGGTGGCTAATGTGTATAATTAGCGCTTGAAATTGCTAATTCGCAGTGGTAATTAAGCCCTATGCTCTCTCTCTGAGAGTAGGCCAGTGCCCTTCAGTGGGACGTATAAAGGCTACAAAATAAAAATATGGCGTTACAGAACACTCGGTGCGTGAGTCCGTCTCGTACTTGGCCGGTTTCCTTGTATTCACGCTTTTATTTCGGCGGCGTGCCAAACGAAATAACTTAGGGTTTTGGTCCGGAAACTAAACTTGCCAGGTGAGACATTTTCGATTATAGCACTTATTTCAAAGGGCATAAGCACCTTAACGTTCAGCGAGGACGAACGATCTGAAACGATTGAAGATAGTTTTATGAATGTTACAGGAAATTGAGGGATTTCTTTGGGCAGCGTCTGAAAAGTCTGAATGGATGAAAATTACCACAGGTGACGTGAAATAGTAGACCTAGGGAGCAAACAATAATTTTTAAGGCGAGTGTTTCTTTGAATCCAGAGCTTAGCGAAGGATTCTAGAGTGGAATCCTAAAGTAGAATCCTGAGAGCAGCGAGGGGTTCAAAGTACATCACTCGAGTTTAAAATAGTGTTACTGCCGAGGAAACTCTACTTTTTACCAACCTCTATAAAAATAAGTAAGAATAGAATAGACCGTTTGTACCACATGTTAGCGTCTGATACAATGTTCTCTGGAGTTAATAGAATACTTTCATTGTCACTACATGAAGACACGCTCATTTTTAATAAAAACTTTGTCAAATCCCAATTTGAGTATATAAACAATTACGAACAAAGGCGGAGGTATCCTTTTCGCGCGTCTTTTATTTTTCACAAATTTTTTTCATCATCATCATCATCAGCCATTTGACGCCCACTGCAGGACATAGGCCTCCATCATGGTTTTTAACCATGAAGGGTTTGACCGAAATCGCCACGCTTGGCAGGTGGGTTGGCGATCGCAGTATTCAGTTGGAATCTCAGGAAAACGCTGCTGCCCGTCTCCTGCTAATAAATTTATTTCCTTAGTCGCCTTTTTTTAATTTGATTAATTTGGCTCGCACGTGGTTTCTTTATCATACAATGTTCGTGATTGATTGATGTCTTTGGTGATTGGAACTTTTACTAGAAATATCCACATTCCAAATTGAAATTACTTTTCATCCCTAGGGATCAAAGAGCTATTTTGGTCCCTGTTGACAAGAACTAAAGTTGCTCTTTTTATTTAACATCTATTTAGATGTGATAAAAACTCCTTTCTGGCCCCTTTTTCTGTACCTCAAAAAGTTTCTCCAAAAATGAATAAAACCATCAAGTTGGATTTATTATCAAATACAGTCTCTTGGATCTTTAAGAAACCACGCTTGTAAACTTACAGCCAATACAATAAAAAGATATGACCATTCATAAAATCAAACTTACTGCCAACACCTGCACATACATTTAAATATTCAGACTACAACCAATCTTAACCTTTCCTTTGTCTCTTCCGTAGTCGGGTAAAGAGTCTTGTGACGGGTGCCGAGAATAGCATTCGTTACTTATTTAAAGATTAGCCGTTTTTAAATAGACAAAGGTATTTCGAATAATCGATCCATCAACATCAATAAATTCATCAGCCCTTCTTCGTGCACCACTGGCCATACGTTGGGTTAGATAAACATACCAACACAACAGTAAATATTTGGCTAAAGCCCTGCTCAAGTTGTATGGAAGAACAATAACATTTTTATTACTAGTAGGCGTACCTTTTGACTGCCATTAGTTTATCAATACCATCTCCAAGGGAAGGTAAAACCGATAAAAACAGGAAGTAGGTCAAACAGATCGGGTTCAGGGGTCACTACACAAAGGTAGGGTATATTTTGTTACTTAATAACCTCCTAATGAGGTTATTAAGTAACAAAATAAGCAGAGATATGGATACGAAAGTAATTTGTGTAGGTAATTTGATTCCCGTTACACGGCCACGACGGTCCTTGAGATTAAAGAAATAAACAAATAAATAGCATTTTCACCAAACATAAGCTTTATCAAGAATTAAGTTTAGCGAGAGACCCAGGTTCGATTCCCTGTGCGGGAATGTACCTATGACTTTGTTTTCTAAGTTATGTACATTTGTGAAGTTATAGTAGCAATACCACACGCTAACGGTGAAGGAAAACATCGCGAGGACACCTGAGTGTTTGAGCTATTCACATACCGCAGCGCTTGAAATCGCCAATCCGCAGTGGGCACGCGTGGTGATTAAGCCCATACCTCTCTCCCTGAGACAAGGCCGGTGCCCTACAGTGGGATGTATATAGGCTGCTTATGTAAGCTTAGCATATCAAGATCACATTAGAAGAATGGTTACAGGAAATAAAGTCCTACATTTATATTAGTAGCCATGAGTCGTATACCTTTACTTTTATTGTGGTGTTTATTTCTTCTTAAAACCGGAGTTAACGGAGAAGGAACACATCGTGAAGAAACCTGTGAAAACTTTATCGCTTGGAATCGCCAATTCGCCGTAGGCATATGCTCTCTCTCTGAGAGAAGGCGTACCAGTGGGACATTACCTACTTACTATGGCACATATGACTAAACTATAAACAGGTTGTAAACAGGATTTATAAAGCGGAAGTTCTTCTCCAGCGTTCTTAGCCCAACGACGCAATTTATTGTTTTTCTTATTTTCCTAAAACTCTATCTGCTGAAACGTTAATTAATATGCTTATTCTGATCTTTAAAAAATCACTATCCTATGCCGATTAATTTAAATTTGACGGTAGTTGTTCTACTAGCCACAGAAATTAAAATAGCAAAAATCGACTACCTTGTTGGTCTAGCGATATCATGTCTGATTACCATGCCGGAGATCGTTGGTTCGATTCTCACTGGGGGCCGCCGAAGATTTGTAAGTCGCCTCAGGCTTGGTGTATTTTCCATGTTTGTGATGTCTTTACCCGGTTACCATAGCACAGCATATACCAGTTTGGGACCAGGAAAAGTGATTGTGTTACATGGAAGTCAATAATTATATTATACGAGAAAACTGAGCGTGATCTCACAGTCGATGGGCTGAAAAACTAAATAAAAACAACAAAATTCTCAACTGTTGAGCATTAACTTCTAAGCAGGCTAGACCAATCCAGGTCCTCGCAATCCTCGCCTGCTTAGTAGTTGATGATGATTGTTCCGACCGGTTTCGGCCATGGCGACCACTTTGACCCCTAATCAGTGATGTGGCGCTGGTGCGCTCGAATGCTGAACAGTAGGACTTTTTAATGTTAGTGAACTTAGCATTGTCCAGCATGTAAAATTGTAGATTGAACAACAAGTGCTTAAAGCGATCTATTTTTATGCGAAGCAATTTTTTGGTCCGAGCGCAGGAGGACCAAAATAGGATAAAAATGGACATTTAGGCCTGAGTTATACACTCTGCTTTTCACTTCGATTCCGAGGAAAATTTCGGACAACAAAATCGTCGTAACAGTGAAAGAATGTAAGAAATAACCAATTCCCGCCAATTTATTTTTAATGTTTTTTTTTTAATGTTTGGGAATTTAGACTTAGATACTTGTTTTCTGCCAAGTCATAAAAATATTTCGGTGCATTTTTAAACAATAATCAGCTCCTATTTTATCTGATTTCATTATAGCATTAAAATGTGAAAATTACTTTGCTGAATTCCGCCAATATCCCAAATTTGGATTTTTACATTTTAATGCTATTATGGATTTCTGCAAAGTAACGCCTGATTCCATTCAATAATTTGATTATACGTACGGAATTCAAACAATTATAGCAAGAATAAAATAAAAGAACAAGTTTCAGTATCCTACGAAATTTTACTGCTCAATTAAATTGTGCAATATATTTTCACTCTGGCTGTTGAGCCTCATTATCTTAGTCTTAGAAGAAAAAAATAATTTATGCACTAGAATTTAAAAAGCGATTTTATGTCGCCTACGCACGACTTAAAGTCAAACTTACGAGCATGAGAAGTAAACAATTAATAAGAGTTTTTGTTGAATGCATCTGAGTTGTACAGTTCCTGATATTTTTCAGAAATAGTCCGGGCGTTTTTACGGGTCTGTAGAACTCTGCTGCATGGGACAAGAACTTTCATTCATTTTAAAGTTCACTAAATTGACATTTTATTGGTTATTTTTTACTTCAGTTTTTTATTAAAGTGAGCAAGTGGCTTTTCGATACATTTCTCAGGGACAACAGGAAGGTTAATTGGATTGGAATACCTTCAGAGCGTTGGCGTAGCAACCGCCAGATAGATATTGAATAATGAAAAACCAGCCTAGTGCGAGTCGGACTCACACACGAAGGGTTCCGTACCATTATCTGTACAACATTAGACAAATATAGAATTTAAGGACAGAATTTAGAAACCAATAAGAAGCGTTTAACATTGACATTTAACGACATGACATCGGCGCTGTGAAGGTTACATAGATGGCCGCTAGATGGCAGCGTTTTTTGAATGGGAGCCCCCCCTTAAATATCTATTTCTTGTTATAGCGGCAACATAAATACATCATCTGGGAAAATTTCAACTGCCTAGCTATCACGGTTGAGATACAGCCTGGTGACAGACAGACAGACAGATAGACGGACAGACAGACAGACGGATAGTGAAGTCTTAGTAATAGGGTCCCGTTTGGTACCCATCGAGTACGGAACCCTAAAGAGAAACAAAAAGAGGACACGAGACTCATTACAATGCTGGCTGTTCGAAATACTAGAAGAAAACAGTTTCTATAAAGGAACTGTACAGAGGCGAATCTCCAGAAAATATTCATATTTCTGTACAGCATGAATTTAAGGTGGTTTGCCAAAGCAAAATAAACATGCCTTAACAATAGCTATGTATCAAATATGCTAGTTTGTTTTTTTTTCAAAAAAGGCAATTTCCAAAAATATTTCGAAACAAACTCGGAGCCAGCAAAAGAGGTGCGTGCGGGCCGCGGATCCGCGGTCATTGTTATGACAGATGGAGAGGCGGTACTGATTGTTCGCACATTTTTTTAAAATAAGATTACTAATAATAATAACTTCCACACAATACAATCACTTGACCTGGTCCCAAACTAGGATACCCTGTGCTATGATAACCAGGCAAAGACGTCACAAATAGGAAAATACACCCAGACTGAGGCCATTTTACAAATGTACGGCGGCCCCCATTTCTCAATAATTTTTTTTTATTACGACTATATTGAAAAGTAATAGTCTAAATAGATGCCATTTTTAATAAAATTACTAATTACATAACCACGACTTTCAAACCACCCAGATTTCAGCGTATATTTATATTTGTAGGTCTATTCCCATATTTATGATGTACTCGCCTGGTAACCAGACCACAGGGCATCCTAGTTTGGGAACAGGCCAAGTGATTGTGTTGTGTGGAAGTTATTATTATTATTACAATTTGATTGTATACCTACTCAAAACTGCCTTCATTATTCACTTACAGACTGACTAATAACTAATTACAAAATACTACATGTATTTAATACATCAAAAGCCACTATACATCCCACTTTAGGCAAGACTTTAGGTCACAGGCCCTCTCTTAGGGAGAGAGAGAGAGGGTATAGGCTTAATCACTACGCCTGCCCACCGCGGACTCGCGATTTCAAGCGCTAAGATAAGGTACACCTCAGAGAGTCGGGTTTCCACACGTTAATTTCCTTCATGATTAGTCTTGCTACTAAAAATTTACATATGTCCATAGTCTAGAACACAAAAAACTGTGGGAGTCAATAAAATCAATAACAAATACAAGCAGAAAAAACTATTCTGCAAAAACTCCTAACTTGTAATGGTATTTCGGGAATAAATAAAGTAAATTAGTTCTTTGCAAGTATAGGGCAATCCATGGCTGAAAAAATTAATACTGACTTACCTCCTTTGAGCGAGTCATTAATCTGACTTCAAGCCCCTTTTGGTTCTTTTGAGCTCCTGCCTACAAATGGTGATGAAGTAAAGAAAATAATTATGATTCTAAAAAGAGACTGTCGTCCTGGATGGATCATGATTTCAGCCAAAGTATTTGTTGCCACATGTAGTATTGTAGCTCCGATTCTTAGTGACCTCTTAAACAGATGCATGCAGAGCGGTACGTTTCCACAAGCTTTTAAAAAGTCTCTAGCTCACCCAATTCACAAGGCAGGAGACAGATCATGTGTTAACAACTATCGACCTATTGCAATTCTGACCACTCTCTCAAGGCTGTATGAGCACCTAATTAACACCAGAGTAACAAAGTATGCGGCTTCCGAACAGGAATCTCTACCGATGATGCAGTTCATATGATGGTTTATTTTGTGGTGAGAGAGCTTGACAAAGGGTTAAATGCCTTATTATCTTTCTTGATCTTGCGAAGGCGTTTGACATGGTCTCTGTCCCCCGCCTGCTGAATAAGTTGGAGACAATGCGTGTTAGGGGTGTCCCTCTTAACCTGTTCCAAAGTTACCTTTCGGGTAGACCTCAACGGGCAAAAGTCTGCGATGCTGTAAGCGAAGATCTACCTATAAGCTATGATGTACCGCAAGGCAGCATATTAGGACCACCACTCTTCCTATGTTATTTACACGATTTGTGTCAACTAAACTTAACAAACAGGCATATGCATATCACCTTAACTTTCTGGGCCGATACATTTCAGGAACTTTTTAATATTTCGCAGGTCGGTTTCACCAACGTCTATCACAGGCTGGCTTAAGACTCTTTGACATTGAAAGACGATAAAACAAAATTTGTAGTTTAGCAATTTTAAAATAATCTGGATGTTCTTTTTTCTATCAAAGCTCATAAGTGTCGCTATAATCCCTCAATATCTTGCGATTATCCTTTCGGTAGCATTATTGATATTTCAAAATCTAAGCTAAAACCAAAATTATCTTCATACCTACTAGATTATAGTAAAACTGAAAGCTTAATTGAAATTAAAATCTAACGTAAATTTACTTACTTTAACTTATCATTTATTTTAACTTAACATCCTCTCTCACGCATGCACACACATACGCACACATACACACGCACACACTCACACTCACACACACACTCAGTGGCTGAACCCCGACCCCAAGACCTAGTCGTAGGGCTGAGTTATGAGTACCTACTCGTGTACCCCTTTTTCATTTTGTATTTGTATTTTTAAGTATTTTCTTTATTTGTGTAATTTCTCTGTCGGTCTTGGCTTGGCTGACTTGGCGTATATACAGTATATTTCATACTTTGTTGTCCTATTCGTTGGGAGGCCTGGCATCCAAAGATATAGATCTCTTATCTAGTTTCGGACCCACACTTCTATTATTCCATATTGTACCTCTTCTATTATGGTTCTCTGCCTTTTTGCAGAAACATTTTTGGCCGATTTTCATTTGGCAACTAACGTTTCGAAGAATATTATTTTGCGGAATAATTATTTACCAACTTTTCTTATTATTTTTTTTTATTTCCCAACCTCGCAGTTGCCAACTGTTTGTTTGGTTTGCTTTTTATAATCACATTTTTTCAAAATGCCAACTTTTAAGTAGCGTATGTTTTACTTAGCTTAATATTCATTCAGTTGTTTATTGTATACCAAATGTTGTGACAGGTATTTATGATTTATCATTATTATATTGGTAAGGAGGTTAGGGCAAACCTATAGATTAACCTAAAGGTTAGGAAAACCTAGTAAAATGGATAGAATTTTCCTAGCACTCGCCGGCTGCTGCCGCGGCACGCTCGCTTCGCTCGCTCGGCTCGTGCGTGTGTTGGTCACAGTTCTAACCTAACCTAACCTATAGGTTTGCAAAAAAAAAAAAAAACTGTATTCAAATAGCACCCGTATGCTTTGAACTTTAATTTAACATGTTCTAATACGTATCCTACATTTATTGTTTTTTTTTTTTTATATATTATATCTATTTACGAAAAGGGAACTGTTTCACAGACGAAACGTTATTCATCTAATAGTTGTTTGGCCTAGTAAATGATTTGAAAAATAATAAATACCCAAAACGTTTTGTTTCATTATAATAATCAGCTTAACAACAATCCTACCAAATGAAACGTTGCCATACAAAAATTTGTAAATCGTTTGTTGTCAAAGTGAAAAATAGGTGAAATGTTGGTTGGCAAGTGATAATCAGCGTAACAATTTTCTGCGAAAAGGCAGGATCCCCTTCTATTATACCTAATTTGTGGATGGGGAAATAAAATTTATTTGTATTTGTATTGGGACGTGCCATCCCATATTAACTTAACTAAATCTAGCGCCAGTAAAGTTAGTGTATACTAAACGTTGACAGGTCACAGTTCCACGCGCAATTGCTCTAAAAAAACTATAGCACTACCAATGCTATTTCTTACTACATACACTCACGCCTGTGTCCCGGGAGCGCAGGCAGGGATAAGCCAGTAGAAACCAGGTTTCGCCACTTGCCACAATCCTGATGAATCCCTTGGCCTTCAACAACAAGTCGCTGCACGTAAGAACGCCGGTTCCAGGAACGTTTTATCTTGCCCTTCACCAAAACATCCTCTGTTTGGTCGAGGTATGTCCGCCTGGGACGTCCCTTACTGGTCCTTCCAGCCACGTTCGCTGGATATACTTATTTCTTTCGTCAATCGATTCCTTTTTAAGTTATGGTTGGGTTGCCCTTGTAAAACAGTGAACGTATTCGAATTCATCCTGTATATGGTCCTAAGTACCGAAGATCATATAATTTGAGCCAGTCAGGAAAAAGCCATCAGGCGAACGAAACGGAAAATGCAAATACCTCGAGCCACGTTGAAATAAATTAAATGGCCGCCATCTTTGTTGCGCAATGAGAAAACGTTACGTAATAAGAAATAGGGATTGTACCGTCGACATCAGGGGCCTGTTTCATAAAACTACAACTCCTGGCTTACACCAATTCGATGTACATTGCAAATTCGATCTACCCACAGATTAACAAGTAGGAAGACTCAGCTAAGCAGTGTACATCGAATCGTCATACATAAACTCACGCCTGTATCCCACAGGGGTAGGCAGACACCAGAGACTGCCACTTGCCACGGTCCTGGCAGATCACTTTCGCTTCCTAAACATTCATAAGTCGTTGCATGCACGGACGCCGGTTTCGGGTACTTTTTATCTTGCCCTTTGCTAATACATCCCCTATTTGGTCGAAGTATGTCCGCTTGGGACGTCCCTTACCGGCTCTTCCACCCACATTTGCCCGATATCAAATTGTCATAACAAACTATTATAGCAATTTTATGAAACGCGGCCCAGGTTACGTTACATTACGTTTCGGTTGCAAAGTCGTCCTTAACATAACTTATAAGATAAGATAATTGTTTATTTGAACACAAATAAATTAAATTTGTAAAGGGTGTTGTGCTGTTTACCATACAGCTGGGGCTTACGCGCTGATAACCGACTATATTCCATCTAAAAAACCGGCATCATTTCATTGATTGTCTCTGTTGGTCTAGCGGTACGTTTGACTGCCAAAACAGTGGTCGTGGGTTCGATTTCCACCGGAAGCCGCCGTATTTTATTTGTACCAATGGCCTCAGTCTGGGTGTATGTCCTTGCCTGGTTACCATAGCACAGGGCATCTTGGTTTAGGAGCAAAATGATCGTGTTGTGTGGAAATATTATTATTGTTCACTTAAATCTTTACCTCTTCATAGGTGTAAAAAGGCAGGAGTGCTACTCAGAGTTACTGAATAGAATTGGGAAAGGAATGTTGCGTTTGTTCAGACTCTGATTGAATGCCGAATGTCTCTGTTGTAATGCAGAGTGTATTTTTTACTCTCGCCATATATGCTCAGTTACGCTCCAAAAATGAAATCTTTTTTTACAAATCAAATTTTCGCAAAAGTCGTATAATCTCTCAATCATGTCAATAGTGATTTTTAGAACCCATGGCCGTGAACTTAAGGCAAGATAGCATTAATTCTAAAAATGGCCGTTTTTGGCATAAATGCTACCTGGTCCCCGGTTCTTGATCCTAGGTTCATTGTCGTGGGTCCTAAAAATAGGTGCTACCATACCTAATTAAGAGATTTTACAAACACTTTTTGCAAAAGGATCTTTAAAAAAAAGATATGATTCTTTCCCTTGGTGGCGCTAGAGTGTAACTCTATGGAGCCCCTTAAGGGGATCCAGTGGACTAACTGCGTCACTTTCGAATTATTAGGATCACGGACCTGGGAATAGATAGCATTTATGTCAAAATCGGCCGTTTTTGGCGTCAACGCTATCTAGTCCTAGGTTTATTGCCTTAGGTTCACGGCCATGAGTCTTAAAAAATCACTTAACATTCACAAGATTGCACAGAGACTTTTTGCAAAAACGATCTTTAAAAAAAGATACAATCTTTTCTCTTGGTGGTGCTAGCGTTACTCTATGAAGCCCCTTAGGGGATCCAGTGTGAGATCCACAACCTCCGGCATGGTAACCAGACGCCATGTCGCTAGACCAACGAGGCAGTCAAAGATCGTATCTGTCAAGCGAAGCTGAAACGACTGGCTTATATAAGTAAGCTTTGATTTGAACAAACAACCTTGCGTATTTTTCATTGTTTATCAGCACACGAAATAAGAGTAAACAATATTTCTACCCGACTTGAAAAAAAGGATTAGGCTCTCAATTCGTCCGTGAATTTTGGGTGGTTTGAGAGCCATAGCAAAATGAACGTGCCTCAACAAAAGCTGTCGAATACGCTAGTTAGTTTTAAAAAAGGCACTTTATTTGCATTTTCCAAAACTATCTCGTCACGGACTCGAATCTGTGGGAACCACTGGTAGCCAGCCAGAGCGGTGAGTGAGTGCCGCGGATCCACGGGCGGGCGAGCGGTGGCAGTACTAATTGTTCGCAAATATTTAGAAACAATGAAATTTCGCAATTATATTTTCTATCTTTTCTCTTCTTAAAAGTAATAGATGAGATGGAAGAGATGGATTTTTAATTACTAATTACAAAAACGCGGCCACCAGCCACCCAGATTTTAACGTGATGTATGTTCAGCGATAACTTTTTACCACGTTGTCGGATGTCTTTATTCTTTTTAGCGTTCCGTACAAGAAGGGTAGCAAACGGGACCCTATTACTAAGACTTCACTGTCCGTCTGTCTGCCTGTCACCAGGCTGTACCTCATGAACCGTGATAGCTAGGCAGTTGAAATTTCTACAGATGATGTATTTTTGTTGTCGCAATAACAACAAATTATTTTTTTTTTTTGCCGTTTTTTGCTCGATATTAATAACGGCAACAAATTCAAATTTATTTAATCACAGAAACAATTACAGCTGCGTGGTATTAACTCCTGAACTGCCCTCGCGGAATGCAACGTATAGGTGGCCCATACTAAGTTGGACACAGATCTGTGTCGCGGCAGACGAGTGGTTAATATACAATATCTAGGTACTTACATTTCAACAGTCTTATATATGACAAGTCGAACCCACCAAGGGGTCGAAGTCAAGGGGTCCCCCACAGGTAGATTCTTGAAATATTCACAGAATATTTAGTTCTAAATTCGCTTCAAAAATGAATAAACAAAGGCGGGCTCCCGTACAAAAGACGTAATTTTTTGCCGTTTTCTTTGTATCTTGTATAGATATGGTACGGAACCCTTCGTGTGCGAGTCCGACTAGCACATGGCCGGTTTTTTTTGTTTTTCTTCTTAGCGTGTCGATGGCAAAACCAATTTTATTAAAGACTTTATGAAACAGTTGCGACCCAGAACTTAGCGGCGTTGGTTGCGTTATAACTTACAATCATTAGGTTCACCCTTGTTCCTCTCTTTAGGTCACGGAACAGTTAGGTCCCCGTTTTTGTTTAAAAAGGAGGCAAATTTACAAATTTGATCAAGATTTGTTGGTGAGATTCATAAGAAGTCACCGAATTCTGTATTTTTCTTGATGTATTTCTGCAAAAAGTGCTACTTTGGGCCTCAATATCTGCTTAGCAAAGCTGTTAATTTTCACAGGCTTGGTTTCTTTGGAAAATATGCTTATAATGATGCAGAGAACGCTGGCTTTGTGGAAGGGCGTTAGTAAATTAACATGCAATATAGATTTGTTTGGAAAATACTTGCCAGATGTTACACAGTAGATAGATTATTGTTGTCTAATTAAAAGTAACACTAACACTAATGTCGTTTAGAGACACTACGAAACCGCGACGTACTTACACTTACAGACACTTTTGGCAAATCCGATCTGTAAAAGAAGATATCTTTTTTTTTTCATTGGTGACGCTTGTTAGCCCACTGGATGTGCCTGTCTGTCTGAGTGTATGTCACATAAACACAAAAAGATCCGACTTCAATGCATAAAACAGTTTCGTTGCTAGACAAAGCAAAATAAAAATAATCCGCACACTGAAAACGGATTATTTCGCATAAAAAAATGGACGGCAGCTTTTCAGTTGCTTCACCTAGCCTAGAATACTGTGGCTTAGTTATTTACACGTGTGAATACAAACGCCAGACATTTAGTTACAGTTTCAAGTTAGCGAATGTTTTCTATTATCCTCCACCTCTGTGTTGCGCCTAAAGAGTGAAATAAAATGAATAAAATGAATTGTCGCGATCTGTTTTGGAAACTAAAAATCCACACGGTTACAGCGCTCTACATAATTGAATTGTGCAAATTAGTTAGGCATCTTCCAGAGAAATTTCCAATCAGCGCTGAACGTAAGTGTGGTAGGTTAAAAGAACGCTTCAGGCATCATCTCGAAGTTAAGTTCTGTAGAACGACATCTCACAGTAAAAGTACTAGCCATGCAGCAGTTTCTGTATACAATAAATTACCAAAAAATATCAAGCTTCTCCCTGGTGATCGATTCCTCAAGGTGTTAAAGGAATATCTACTTGTTATGTGCCCATACAATCTGAACGAATATTATCAAAATTGTAAATAGTTTTTAATACTGATTATTGATCTAATGCTGAAATTTTACTGATTTATTATTTAATGAGCTATGAAATAATGTACCTAATGTTATTATTATCTATTATACTAATTCTAAATTATCAAATTGCTATGCCATTATCGGTAAAATTACACTTGTACCACATTTTTTGTAAACATCATACTATACTGTAATTTATTGCAATAAAATGAAATGAAATGAAATGAAAAAATAATATCATGTCGCAAACACAATAGGTGCCTAGCCGAAACTATCACACGCCCATTCGAACCTGCGCGTTAAGCCTCGAGACACAGGGTGGCATTTCGCCTGCCCTTCGAAGGGCAGTCGTAAATAACGACGGGCGAAGTTTAATGTGGCGGAAGGGGAAGGGAAGGGATGGAATTACTAGTGTCGCACTTGACGGGGATACGGGAGTAAGGCGTTCACACACCTGCGACTCGCGATAAATGGCATGACATACGTGTAACATAATAACTTCTTACCTACATGAGCAGCCTCATATCACCTCAACGAGGCACATTTCCAGAAAAAAACATGCCAGTTAGAGTTTGTGATATACGAAAATTTTAAATATGAAATAATTAAGTGAAGTAACATTTATTGCCAACAGTTTAACTATAACTAAGACATTATAGTAAAAAAAAAAAAAATAAGGCATGAGCATAATTTTTGTGCTACTTTTTCTGATATTTTTAAATCATTTGAACTTGCACATAATGGTTTGCCTTGCTTTGATTGCGTTTGCCACTTATGACAATCCTGTAAAACTTATTTAGCTCTTCCCCTCTGGGATACAGGTGTGAGTTTATGTGATCTCTGTACATATACTCTCCATCGTCGCTTCTCTGGAAGAAATTGCTATCAGTAAAAAGGCCGCCAATGGGGAATTGGCACTAAGAATTGTTTTAAAATAATAGGCCATGTTAAAAGATAAATAAGCGTGGTAATTTTTTTTCCTCTACGACTAATACTTTTCATAATATAACCTGTCGAAAAGTTAATACAGTCACGTGGTACAAAAACGCACCAGACAAATCGAGCTCAAACTATGGCGTCACAACTTGCACGTAACGCTTTATATCGATATTTGAGTTATCTCGTGTGCAGCTACAACCTTATAAGAAAACGTTTAGAATTCAAAGAAAAAACTAAATCTAATAAGTTTTTCATTATTAGAGTAACTTTATTTGTAGCTTTATTTTTGTGATCCCGAAAACTCTCCTAAAAATAATTTTGTACTTTTGTTTTGTAATTTGATTTTATGTGTCTTCTATGGTAAAAAAGCAATGTCACTCCAATCTAAGTTAGACGCAAGTTCCCCATTGTTCTGTATCTTTGTAGATAGAGATTACTTTATTACAGAACCAGTAGGAAGAATTACAAGTGATGTCTAATTAATGATATCTGCAGAAAGCCTAATTGAGCCTAACGACAGCGAAGCAAGATTAAAGGGTGGTTTCTGCCTGAAGTGAACTAACGCAGACAATTTTAACACCATCGATCTTAAGCTCAGCGATTTAATTCTGTATCGAAAGGTCAAAAAAGTGCACCTTTCTATTTATGAACTTTTAAGGCCAATATTGAGTTTTGTATTTTAGACAAATTCTCAAAGGTAACTTATTTTTGAGACCGCGCTGCGGCCTCAGAGTTTGGGTTTAATTTGAGACGGATTAAAATTGAACTTTCTAATTAAATTACAGTGACAAAAATAGAGGTTTGTAATCAGTCTCAATAGTAGGTGATTGCCATTTTCGTAATATCACCTGAACCCTTTCAGCTACCTACTTAACATGCTCCACATTTGGACTCCTGATGTCAAGTCAGTAATAATCAATAAATTACAATTACTTTAAATTGTGACATCAAAATTTAACACTCTGAGTCAACACAACACTTTTATATTTTAATTTATTTATATTCCTTTACCACGAGCGGTGGTAGCCTAGCGGGTAGAACATTGGACTGTGAAGCGAGAGAGCCAGGTTCGATTCCCAGTGCGGGCATGTACCTATGACTTAGTTTTCTAAGTTATGTATGAAGTTATAGTAGCAATACCACTCGCCAATAGTGAAGGAAAACATCGTGAGGAAACCTGAGTGTCTGAGGTGTTCATATACCTGAGCGCTTGAAATCGCCAATCCGCGGTGGGCACGCGTGGTGATTAAGCCCATACTCTCTCCATGAGAGAAGGCCTGTGCCCTACAGTGGGACGTATATAGGCTGCTTATGTATGTATATATTCCTTGAACAAACTTGACATTTACACCAGAAAACAAAATACACAATAACACAAAACAATAACAATAATACTTTCATGGTGACCTCTTCATAATTGTTAGTTTTCAAATACCAAAATAAAACTCAATTAAGTTTTCATATAATCTAAGTGTTCACTCCAAAGTAGTGGAAAGTAAAATTATGGCCTGTAAGCTATAATTAGCTAATCAAGCCGTGATCTATCGCCTTCTAAGCCGCGACATTTCCCCTGCAGCGCTAACAGCACTTTAATTTAACCGTGATTGAGTCATAAAGAGCAGCTTTAGCTTACAGCACTGACGAACTAGACGCAGAAGCTAATACTCAGTCTATATTGCATTTGTCACAGGTCACATCACTCCGAGAAATATTATAGAGATTTCAAAAAGAGAACGCTGTAAAGGAATTGTCCTAAAAAAAAAACTTTTCGAGAAAAGGTAATTTTGAAAGTATGTCATCGACTGAGATCCTACGAGCTAAATGAGAGAATGTTACTAATTTTTAATGGTAGCATTATATTTACTGACCTTTTAAAATTAAGTATAATTTGTAACTACTGTCAATATTTATGACAATGCCCGTTGTAACAGAAATTTGGAAAAAACATAATATTTAGAAGTATTCAACGAAAAGCTCATCGTGGTAGAAAACGAGTTTGAGCTTAATTCTCACGCGTGCACACCGTGGATTCACGATTTTAATCGCTCTGGGGGATCACAACAGACTCAGGTTTTCTTAGAATATGAAGGTATTGTTGTACATATTCACAAATGTACGTAATTTTAAAAACAAACTTAGCGGTATTTGCCAATATTCCAAACCAAGACCTCGTAAAGATGATGCAACTGGACTAAAAAAACCGGCCAAATGCGAGTCGGACTCGCGCACGAAGGGTTTTGTACAATTATCTATACATTAGACACAAAGATCGATAAAAAACGGCAAAAAATCACGTTTGTTGCATGGGAGCCCGCCTTTTAATATTTATTTTATTTTAATTATTAATTTTTGAAGCGAATATAGAACTAAATATTCTGTAAATATTTCAAGCGTCTACCTGTTGCCGTTATTAATATCGAGCAAAAAACGGCAAAAGAATTACTTTTGTTGTATGGGAGCGCCCCTTAAATATTTATTTTATTCTATTTTTAGTATTTGTTGTTATTGCAGCAACTGAAATACATCATCTGTGAAAATGTCAACTGCCTAACTATCACAGTTCATGAGACAGACAGACAGACAGACAGACGGACAGACAGACAGACAGACGAACAGTGAAGTCTTAGTAATAGGGTCACGTTTGACACCCTTCGGGTACGGAACCCTAAAGACGGATATGAGCTAGTGGGGCTACGTGCCCTTAGGACTCCGAACAAACGATTAAAATCTAGTGGTCTTATTTCGAAAAACACTATTCCTTAAAACACTCCTTGAAGCCAGTTTAAACAGTCTGTAGTTAAGGGAAAAACTTAACTACACAGTATTTAAAAGGCCTCTGAGTAGTGTTTTAGAGGAATCGTGTTTTTTGAAATAAGACCGTAAGTGTTAGTAAAATATTTTTTTCTGTACTTGTGCAGTGAGACATATACTTTTCGCAAAACATTACGATCCTAGGCCAATGGGAGTGTCTTTATGATTTTGAAGATATTATTTTACCTATTTATTTGCTACATATTCGTATACCACATTTACAAAACTTTTGTAATTAAATTTAAGAGAGTATAGCTACTTTCTTTCCACTTCAAAAAGGATTATGCCTTTCTATAACTTCCTGTAATCTCCGCTACGTCGCGTCGCAGTTGTTATGCAAAATCGGTTAATCTTGATAGCGGCCCGGTTATATGCTTATTGTGCCGCGCCAAGCTCGTATAATTCTCTTGTCGAGAGGTGGCATTTTCACTACATATGATAATATGATATAATCTTTAAAATGTATAAATCACGTAAAGAATTTTTTTTGCATGCAAGTCTGTCAAGGTAATTAAGTATACCCCATAAATTATCGCGACTTATGTTAAACGTATACCGATATGCAGTTATACGTAAGGTAAAACGCCTTGATAAGATAAGATTATTCCTTATTGCACACAAGAAGCGAGACATAAAATATGAAAGTAACAATGAAAAAGTACAATGGGCGGCCTTATTGCTATACGTAACAGCAGCACGCCTAGCCTACAGACACATTCATCTAAATTTTATTGCCAATTTAATATTTGTCCTGTCCTCTATTGGTTTAACATTTGCACGATTTTAGATAGATAGATAGTCAATAGAGTGCGGCCTTGTCTACCAAAAAGGAGTTGTTGCCATATTTAATAAAAGTGTTGTATTTTCGTCTGGCAACCCTGTAAAAATTGTTAGCGGTTTTTACCGACAGCGGAACTTCGCTAGAAAGTTACGAATTGCGTTTCGTTCCTACGCAAGCAGCTAATTAAAACCATTAATTTTTATTCGATTTTTTTTTAATTAGCACGCTTTATAATTGTTGTAACAAAACATGTTCCTGCCATTTTCTGTGGTTTTCTTGTTTTATTTTTGCTTGGACTGGGTTCTTTTAAAAGATAAATAGTATGGAAAAAATTATGAAACAAAAACCAAAAAGAAAGTAGGTATAATACAGCAAAAACAGAAAAAACATTGACAAAATATGTATTTTCTGTTGAATTCTATGATCTCGAAGCCTTGTCTTCATCTCCCTGGGTACTAGACATGTCTCGGTCGCATATGACAAAATTAGTGTCTAACTCGGCCGAAATCATCTCGGCAATGCCGCCACGTTACCGGTGGTAGACAAATCTCGGTCGTCTCCATCTCGGTCGCGGTCACCATGCTAACGTCATGACATCTCGGGCTCGACAGATAAATGGACATTTTTGCATTGAGAAGGGTATTTCTCGAGCCTGGCATGCTAAGCGTACTGGTGGGCGTCCTACGCTGCATTTGCGTATTCTCCACTGGAGTACCTTTGCACCCCATCGGCCATCGGTTCTTCGGTGAATGTGACGGCATATTTACGAGAAGCAGAAGCAAGACACAAACACACAAACACGACACGCGTTGTAACGCATTTTTCACACAAGTATCGGTGGTGGTGTGTTTGTGTCTTGCTTCTGCTTGAAAAAGTGGGAGAGAGGGCGGTACATTAACTAGGTAGGTGCTTGTGGTATTTTGGCGGAATTTAGCAAAGTATTTTTTACATTTTAATGCTATTATGGATTTCCGCAAAGTAACGCCTGTTTTCATACAATATCAGCTATTAATTTGCGATAGTATCAAGCATATTGACGGACCCTGTACATAGGGTTTTTGAAAGGGATAAAAGTGGAGTTTCTTTCTCAGCTTCGTCTCCACACAATCTATTAATTCTGAAACTAACAACTTTGACGGTATTTACGGAAATATATTGTTGTTATAATTTAGGTGGAGATTTTTTATTATTTTTTTAAGTATTTTACATATTAAGTACCTTATCTCTGTAAATTACTGGTGTGCAACAAAGATTTATCTATCTATTTTTTTTTGTTGCAATTGGGTTATCTTTAATAATACAAATTATGTCAAATTATTTTTGGTTTTTTTAAATTTTATCTGGTTGTACCATTTTACGGTTTTTCTGCATTGAAATACTGCCTGATAAACGTTACACGAGAATTGCGCCTCAAACGTGCCAGGCGGACATAAAAACAAAAAAGAACATTTATTAATTTATAGAAATCACGCATAAATAGCAGAACTGATTAGGATGAAACTTGTCATACCTACACACACGCAATAAAACAAAAGTATTTTTTAAATCAATTTCAAATCTGCTAATAAGTGGGATGGGCTAGGAATTCACCTCAGTATTTTTCGCAGATTCTTCCCCTTTTCACCCGGACCCTCATTCTGTTTGACCCTTATCAATCAGGATTAAGGAAATTAGCCGAAAACCTTAGCCGCTTCAGCTTTCCTTCGATCACCCATTAGCCGTATTTACATTAGGCGGTGGTCGTATTTTAACAAGTGTCACTTGCCAGTCGCTTTAGCATCGCTTGAGAGATCTTGTCCTGAATCATCATCGTCAATCACCAGCGCTGAGAGCTCACACCCTCAGCACAATGCCCTTTGTGGCAACTTTGACACACCACAGGATGCACTGTAACGCTCTGTATTATGTTGTATTTATGTGACTTGTTTTATCCTTTATACTTGTTTATGTTACTTGTTATGCCTTTTTTTCTTGTGATGTGTTAATTTGTCCCAATAAATGTCTTTCTTTCTTTTCATTTATTCATTCAATAATTGTATCATATACCTAAGGTAATATTTTTTTATTTTTTTAAATAGTATTTCTTTCATTTCTCAGTTTGGCAAAACCCCCAGCTTCCTGGTGACATACTGACTAGTATTAAGGCCGGATTTTATACAACATATATTTGGTGCAATAAAGAACATCAATAATAATGATCTAGACCAATCTTCCGATTGGCTTTGTGATTGTCGAAGACAAAGGGTTTTGTAAACGATTTTTCTGTCCGTCCGTGCGGCAATAAAACAATAAAAAAAGGTATGGCCGAGAATCCCGAACTGAATGTCAGAAAACACATTATTACAAAATACGTTACGCAAATATATGGTAATACAAAACCCTCAGTGTACAAATACAACTCGTATTTGGGCAGGTTTTTTTTTCACCATCATCCACCGTCTTTCTGTTAGGTACTATTAATTTTTCTTAACCCAATCACATGAAACTGCCTTATCTTAAAAGATAATCTAATCTTATTTATGCTTTGGCGCCAACATTGGTCAAATATGGCAGAAAAAAAATACACGTGACAAGTACCAGTCCCTGGGATCTACCCCTCTGGGATACAAGCGCATGTTTATGTGTGTACGTATGTAAATTTTATGCTGCAGAACCTCAGTGCGAGATTGAAACTCGCACTTGGCCAGTTTTTTTTCGTTGTCTAACTATCATCAACCGTCCTTCTGTTACTGTATTTTTTTCAAACGCAATCACATCTAATCGGACCATTTGCTGCCATAAGGGGAGCACAATAGAGACATAACGCGATTATGGCCGCCATATTTCGAAGAGCATGCTAAATGGCGGCACGGCACGGCATGCGTTTGTGATGGCGGTGATGTAATCTGCCTTAGGGCCAACGTTGGCGCTAGCGCATTAGCATTAAAATGTGAAAATTACTTTGCTAAATTCCGCCAAAATCCCACAAGCAGCATGCGGTTAGTTAATGCACCGCCCTCCCTCCCACTGTTTCAAGCAGAAGCAAGACACAAACACACCACCACCGACACCAATATACTTGTGTGAAAAAATGCGTTGCGATTGCGACGCGTTTCGCCTCTAACACGAGGCATCCTCAGGCTCCGGTGCTAACGCATTAGTAAAATACGTTTGTCTTATTTATACCACCTCTGTACGACCCATTGCAGGGCACAGACCTTCTGTCAGAGAGAGAGTATGAGGTTTTATCTACAAGAAGGCTGAATGTTTCGTGCGAATAAATTGAGAAACAATTAGATTTGTGTGTGCGTAAGTGTGTGTGAAGAATTTCTTCACAATACGTAATAACAGACATTTGCGCAATATTTTTCGGTATCGGCTTGGCCGATATGAGCGTTACCAATAAGTAGAGTAATTAGGGCAAAATGTTGTGTCAATACATAAAAAACTGCGTCTAACGTGGTAAGAGTTCTGCTCACGACATTGGCGTTTAAAAACTTTTAATTATTACCATCTTTAACTAGAAATCTTTGCACCTGACGCGCAATTTGGTTATTTCAGTCTCGAAAGCCTTAACGTTTCCATGAATTATGTAAAGCCATAGGAGCAAAATAATGTTCCAACCTCTCTGGCAGAGGCAAAGGTATGAATACATTTCTCTACGCGAAGCATATTGTATGTGGTATGCAATGATATGCAAATGCGTCGGCAAGGTAATAGCTTCCAGCCAAACATGCATATTTGTGACTCCGCTACAAACTATGACAGCGCCAGAACAGGTCTCATTTATACACAATTGACAAAATATGAAATGAGTTACTTTTCCTTCATCACTTTCGCTTCCTCAATATTCATTGGTGGTTGCATGCAAGCACACCGGTTTCGGATACTTTTTATCTTGCCCTTTGCTTATACATCCCTTATTTGGTCGAAGTATGTTCGCCTGCACGTCGCTTGCCAGCCCTTCCACCCACATTCGCTCGATAATCGTATATTCGTTATAATTATAATACTGAATTCAGTACAACCGCAAAACAGTCTCAAGGGATGAAAATTTAGACAGGCCACGACCTGAATAAAGGGGCAAGGTCACTTCATTTTAATATTATAAATGTGAAGTTTGTGAAGATGTTTGGATGTTTGGATGTTTGTTACTCAATCTCGCAATAACGGCTGAACAGAATTACATGAAACTTGGCGTACAGATAGACAAAGACCTGAATTGAGACATAGCATACTTGATATCCATGTAATACGTTCCCATGGGATAATATATATTTTAAGTTTAAAATAGATGGCGTTGTGCGGGCGAACGTTGTGCTTTAAAAATAGATGGCGTTGTGCAAGAATCGTATAAACTGATTCTGTAGCGGTACGAAGTTCGCCGGGACAGCTAGCATTAATATAAATTTTGGTACCACCAACACCGAAGTGAACCTTCTTTTTCTCTTTTACGCCTCCAGCGTGTTATTTTTCTCGCACACCCTTGAAAGAACCTGATGGAATAGCGAATTATATGTTTTGGGATTTAAATTGGAATAAGAATTGCGTTTTCGCTACAATTCACACATATCAAACGAAAAAGAAAAAAAAAACAAACGCTTGATTTGTGTACGCGATTGTGATATTCCAGTATGGCGGTCTATTGTATTGTCTACTCAGTATTATATTCTTTTTTTTATGCACTAATCCGTGCAGAGGACAATTTTAAAAACCTATTTAGAGGTCAAAAATTCCCCCTATGCCGAGACATGAACTCACAACCTCTGACTAACCGGGCTAGCGCTCTCCCAATTGAGCTAATGGGCCGGTGCAGGCATCGGCGAAATTTCGATCCTTTTTACAAACTTCTCTCTATTACGTACAGGAAGCGACATCTGGCTGAAGTAATTTACATCACTTGCAGCCCCGAGTACCCACTTTGCAGGTAGGTTTTTACATCGGAATGATATTGTTTTTTCACCGTACATGAAAATTCAAAATTGTTTTGTTTAGTTGTTAAGTTTCCTAGTGTAGGGCTGACTGTTTTGTATTTCTGGCAAAACTGTTGGTAAATAAAGCATTTTAATTTTTTATAGATGTTTAAATGGTTATATTTTTACATTATTTGATTTAGATTGAAACATGAATTATTTATTTAAAGAAAGAAACACTAATAAATAAACTACAGCTTTACATATTTACAATAAATGTTATCTATATATAAAAGATTGTCTCTAGACTGCTGCCGTTGGGGAGAGTTCCCAAGATACTGGCAGCATTACCCCTCTGGATGGCCATGCTGATACGCTGACCGAGGTAGCTACCAGCTCTAGGGTCGCCTGACAAGTCGATGAGGCGCATAGATATTTGTTTATAAAGATTACGCGCCTCAGGGCCCCACGGACCCATCGTCTCGACCCCAAACGGCGCAAATAAGTAGCTGTCCCCAAGGATAGAGTATTTGCGCCGTTTGAGGCCTTCTGCCATAGCCGCCGCCGCGCCCGCGGCCCTGCCGGTGTGCGTGACATGGGAAGGCGCCAGTGTGTCAACGCAGGTTGCGTCCCACACCAGCGGCCTCCCGTTCTGCCACGGCACCAGCGACATACCGTCCGGTCTCCTTCCATCGTCCCGTACTATACCGTTAGGCTCAAGGATGGCCGGCACGGCGACGCTGGAAAGAGCCCTGCGGATTATATCATTCAGGGACGCATGACGCGACAGTCGGCCTACGCTGCGTTGGCAGGATAGGCCATGGTGTCCCAACTCGTCGACTTGGTCTCCGCAAAGGCAGCGGTGAGGCTGCACGGTTTTACAGCCTAATCGCAGGCCCTCCCTTCCTAGTCTAGCGGTTGACTACCAAAACGGAACCCGCGGTTCGATTTCCAATGGATGCCGCTGTACTTGATTTGTTAAAATTGAAATTGAAATTGAAATTGAAAAAAAATTTTATTTATCGCATCTAATTACATTTAAAAAAATCATAATAATATAAATAATTCTAAGCTTAGGGATATTGATAAAAAGGGGTTTGCTCAGCATAGATGTTGTGTTAGACACAACGCTGATTTTCAGCAAGTCCCTGTTAAATTTTCGATTAAATAAAATTAAATAATAACAATTACAATAAAATTAGAATTAGAGTTGGACGTGTCTATAAAATTGAATAAATTACAAATACACTAAAGAATTCATTAAATTAAATACTTGATACATTAATAAATGTTACGTTAAAATGAGGATAACCATCAATACAACTTGATCCTCCACAGGACAGAACAGAATTCAAACTATAATAAATCAATAAATTACGAACGCAGCAACTCCTGAATGATTTAAATCAATATTTAAATCAATAAAAGTATGTACCAATACGAAATGAGTATTTGAAATTGTCATAAGATTTGAATATAATAAAAAATTGGAAATAGAACAGAAATACGGCAATTTTTTTAAATTATCAATAAATAAATCAATCATCATAAGTATTACTGTGTCATATTAGGGCAAATTTTTATTTTATATATGTATACCTACTATATTAGTCGCTCCTTTGTATGTAGGATAGACTCAATTTAAATTAAAATGTTATGCCATTTGGGTCTGCTGCTACGATCTTTGATCCAATTCATTTTACACAAGCAACACCAAACCGCTAATTGTATACTATGTAACTTTGATTACTTATTTAAGATTTTTCATGTATCTTTATAATGTATGGTATGCAATAGATCTTATCTTATCTTATCTAATCTCAACAACACTTATGTCTACAACTTTATTAGGTTTACATTTATAATCAACATCTACATCAAGATCCATTTACAATTTATTTAGTTAAATAATATTATTTATTTGCTTATCGAAAAGGACTTTTTTTAAATTAATTTTAAAGGTTAAAGATGTCATATAATCCCTCAGGGGAGGCGGTAGATCATTCCAAATCTTTGTCGCAGCGTATTTAAAGCTACCTCTATAGTGCGACGTTTTATGCTTTGGAATTATCATAAGATTAAGCTGCCTTCTTCGATGATTGCGAATGTATGTATCGTTGGCCCAGACAAATTTGGTGTAAAGATAGAGGGGTCTCTTTCTATAAACCACTTTATGCACAAGGTTAGATAGGTGAAGTTGCCGTCGCGCTTTCATTTTAAGTATGCCCCTTTCATTTAAGAACGGCGTTACGTGGGCCCTTTTTGGGATAGTAAAACAGAATCTAGCGCATGCGTTCTGGACTCTCTGTATGGCCCGTTCCGTTTTGGCCAGTATCCTGGGACCATAAACTACGTCACCAAAATTGAGTAGGGACAGGACTAAGGTTTCGGTTAGTAGTATGCGATTTTTTTCTGTTAGATATGCTCTGATGTTGTACAGTACCTTCAGTCTGTAGAAAGCATTCCTTATTTTACGGTCAATGTGTTCAGCAAATTGCATCTCAGAGTCCATGAGCAATCCCAGATTGCGCGCTTTTGTCACTCTCTCAATAACCTTGCCAGAAACCATAATCTTCGGTTGACACTCTATAATTCCTTGACACTGGCGTTTGGTACCCATCACCATGTACTTAGATTTTAGTGGGTTGAGTACCAGACAATTTCTTAAGGCCCATTCCTGTATTACGCTGAGGTCTTCGTTGATTTTAGCCACTGCTGTTTCCACTTCGCGGGGCTTGAATGAGTAATACAACTGTGTGTCGTCCGCGTACAAGTGTACTTGACAGTAGGTAATCTTGCTGATTAGGTCTACTGTGTACAGCACAAACATCAACGGACTAAGGATAGAGCCTTGCGGGCAACCACGAGTTATGGGTCTAAGTTCCGATTTAACCGTGCTACCCTCTTCGCCATTCACCTCCACGTATTGCATTCGGTTTTCAAGGAATGAGAGAAACCATTTGCATGCCGAATCGGAGAGACCGTAGTAACTTAGTTTCTCTATGAGAAGGTTCTGGTTTATGCATTCGAAGGCTCGAGAAAAATCGAGGAGAACCAAAATGCTGCCCTCTCCCTTATCTGAAGCCTCTATTATCTCATCAGTAACGTGTGCAAGGGCTGTCTCTGTTCCGTGACCACCGCGGAACCCTGATTGTACCAAAGGGATGATATTTTCTCTCTCGGCATAGGCTGTGAGTTGCCTGTGAACTATACGCTCCAGGACTTTTGACAGGACGGGCAATATGCTTATGGGTCGAAGATCCTTATAGTCGTTGATTGACGCGCTTTTCGGTATTGGTTTAACTTTTGCTAGCTTCCAGTCATTTGGAAAGGAGGAAGAGATAATGGATTGATTAATTATTGCTGTTATTATTGGTAAAGTGATAGGTAGTGTTCTGCGGATCATGCTTATTGTTATATCGTCGAAACCAGACGCATTGGTGCCTATGCTGAGAAGTATCTTGTTTACTTGTTCTTCTGTACATGTCTCTATATAGAACTGCTTTTCCGTAAATTTATTCTGTTTAAAATAATCTAGTAAGGCTGCATCTGCGACTGTGTTGCCTGGGATATTTAAGAACGCATTATTTATATCATTCGGATTTTTCAGTTGGGATGGTAGATCAACAACCTGTGGACCCTTGCCTGTTAATGATAGTTGTTTTAAGTGCATCCACATTGATTTGGGATTTTTTGTATTTTTGTTTACATAATACGTAAAATATGCTCGTTTTTCCCTATGTATTGAACTGGTGACATAGTTTTTTAAGGTTTTATAGTATTCTTTTTTTTTCTGACATTTTGATAAGTGAGCCCTATTCCATGCGTTGTCGCGATGTTTCATCATTATTTTAATAACGTCCGTTACCCATGGTCTAGGATTTTGCTTTATACGTATTTTCTTTATAGGTGCATGTTTGTCGAATAAATCCGTTATTAATTCATTGAATCGAGTTAACATTGAGTTGGCATCTACTCTATTTGTCACTTCATGCCAGGGTATGCTATGTAAATCATCCAGGAACATTTTTTCATTTATTGGCCTTAGTCTGGGTGTATTTTCATGTAAATGAATTTTGATGAAGCGAAAGTAATCTGTCAGGATCGTGCAAGTGGCAGTCCCTGGTCTCTGCCTACCCCTCTGGGATATAGGCGTGAGTTGATGTCATATTATGTTTTATGTTTTTATTTTTATGTTTGTGATGTCGTTGCCTGGTTATTCTGCTATATTAGTAACCAATAGACTTATTTATAGAACACGATTCCTTAAAACACTACATAAACGCCGTATAAATAGTCTACGGTAAAGTCTTTCCCTTAAAGTCTCTTCCACAGACTATTTATACGGCGTTCATGGTGTGTTTTAAGGAATTGTTTTTTACCAGACTGCGGCGGAGCCCAAAAGGAAAGTAATGTGTTTGGCTCGTATTTATGTAAGTATGACCGGTATAGAACCGGTCATACTTACATAAATACGTACCCTTGTAACTCCTCAAGCAATAATCAGATTTTGACAAATAAGATCTCAATCAATTTGTCGTTTCACTCGAATCGATTGAGATCTTATCACACTCGCGCATTGCCATATGAAATCAGCATAAATCCAACAAAAAATTAAAAAATATTTTCTGAGGACTAAGACGAGCACTAGAAAAGCTTTCAAAAAGACGCCTGTCATGACGCCTGACCACGGCTCTTGCAAAAGTACCGGAAAATTGTAAAATGGAAAAGTAAATATCCGTTCAAATTCAGTTTTATTAATTAAAAAAATAACAGACATTTTTTTTTTATAAATACTAAACAATAACCCGACTGCTAAACATTAACTGCTAAGCAGCCGGGACCAAAATTAAACAATGTGACTCCTTGCGAGTTATTTAGGTTGGTCCCGGCTGGTAATAAACCAAAACCCGACTGCTGAACATTCACTTTCAGTAGTCGGGTTGTTGTTTATGTTTATTTCAGTTTTTTGTAGATAAAACCGCAAGTCTGTAGTCCGTGAGCTGTACGGTCCTTCCAATTATAGGTTTCGGAACAGCCTGCGTCGCATATTTCATTACACTCATTTATTTGTTCAAATATTCCCTTGTTGGAGTCAAGTTTTCTTAAAATTGCGAGACCCAAATTACATTTTCCCTCGTTTAAAACCCGAAAGGAACTTAACCAATTATCTTTGTAATACAATGAGATCTGCACAAAGCGAGATTGCAGCCTGAAATGCTTCAATATAAAATATCAGAAACAGAGTGCTACATCTTATCAACACAAAGTACAGACAGAAGTTGCACAGCATCATCGGTAGTTTACAAACTATCTGTCGCGGTGCAGAGCACTTGCCTTCTGTCATGCGGGGATCACGCTAACCGAACGAATCTTTTTTTCAACTGATAAAGACCCAATGCTGAGTGTAGATCAAATGAAATCAAAGTATTTCATTCAAAATAACACACAAACTGTGACTTAATGAACGTTAAAAGTTAAACTCGGTGTCCGTTTTAAAATCTAGATCATTTTGGAGAAAAAATGTACAAAAAAACTTAGTCTTTTCAGAGTATTTTGATTCTTACTTAACAGAGTTTACATATTATTATTCTAAGACCTAGAACTCATGCATTGAACTGACTTTAATTCCAGACATCATCTAGGTCTCTTCCAAAGCGCGCCATTCACTTCGGTGTTGTGTTTTGCGCATCCAGACTTTTCCTACCACTTTGACCAGGCTCTAGAGTGAATAGAATTATATAAGCGCGACAATAGTTGTTATTTGCTCTATTTGGTAATCTACAAAGGAATCTGATCCCTCCGCTTTAAGGTGCACGGGTAATGCCATTAGAATGCGATTGATTAATTAAAACTGGCCTTTGCATCTACGTAATGAGATGATTTATGCAGCGTCCAGTGCACCATCACTCACACTAGATGTGTGAAGCGATCTTTCGGACGCTGCAGTGCCTGGGACATTGATTAAATTATGCGGACAACTTTTTCGATGGAGTAGGCTTGCCCAACACCTTTACCATCCTGACAGCTTAGTTAGCCTAGCCCACAAGATAGACCAGTCAATTCGTGCGGAGCCAACCAAGGCGCGGGTTTTCTCACGATGTTTTCCTTCATCGTTAGCATATGGTATTGCTACTACAAAAATTCGCGTAAAAAGTACGTCACTTTGATAATAAACAAAGTGATAGGTACATGCCCGCACTGTGAATCGAACCCGGGTCTCCCGCTTCCGAGTCCAGTGTTCTACCCACTGGGCTACCACCGCTTTTATTTGTTTTGTTAAACTAACAATAATACCAATGAAACAATAATTAGCGTTCCAATATGACTCTATTGTACAACTATGCATTTTAAAAGCTTGCTCCCAGTCCATGTCCATCAGTCCTTGTTATTTGCCTACCCACATTTCTGCCCATATCTAGGCATCATTGTTATCTTGTCTACGGTATATAATGGCCTTTCCATTTCCACTTCTTACGGGCAATCGATCACTGAACTAATGCGAAGGAGTAAAACTTCTTCAACTATTGTAGACGTTATTAACCGACTTCAAAAAAGGAGGCAGTTCTCAATTTGGTCACGCGCATATTTTAGTTTTTTTGCTATGTTCTCTTCGTTAACTTCGTCAAATGTAAACCGATTTCGAAGGTAATTTTTTTTCTGACTAATGTGTACCGTCCGATTTTTGGTCCCATTTTAAATTGGTAAAGATCTTATGAAGACTTTCGGAAATGAAGAACGGAACTCTTCAATGGACAGCAGCAAATAAAGCCTGGTCGGAGCAATCCTTTAGTAATTGGTGTATGATTAATAAAATATGTCCCAGGGCATTCACGAAAAATCGAGAATTTTTTTTTTGAAGTAAATTTAAAACCCTATATAAATATAATTTAGATAAAATACATTAATAATTTAGAGTCATTGCCGAGCTGCATGACCAGCAGAAACATTTTGGGCACCGAATTCAAGTATTAATATGTATTCTGAAATCGGTATTTACGTTTTACATAAAAATTTTTGGTAAAAGCGAAAAAAGTTCATTGACACCGTGAGCGAATTCACTTTCGGTGCCGATCGGCTCGGGCAGTGACACGACAGCTTTTGCCATTCCAAATCCATGACGCAGCCACTCAATTACCAAATCTCTATTTTCGGCAATAAATGTAGCTTCCACTTTCACTTTCAAATCCACAAACGTGCGGTCCGCAAGAATACATCACACTAAAGCATTGTGGCGACCACTGGGCTAGAGCCTTCGATCGGCTTATCTGTATGCAGCATTAGTAGAGAAAGCATACGTACTTATCCCAGGTGTGTTTCATGTGTCCGGCCCCCGAACTATTAGTAACTCTTCATATTTAATTTATAGCACACACACGTCTTCGGTTGCGTGAAATATACACGTAGAAATCTGGGTGGTCTGAAAGTCGCAGGTATGTAATTAGTAACTAAAAATGCCATAAATTTAGACTCTTACTTTTAGGCACAGACGTAAAATAAATATACAGTTGAGTTGAGAATTATTGTTTCGAAAAATTCGCGGACCATTATTTAGTACCGCCTCTCCGTCTATCAGAACAATGACCCGCGACGACGGTTTTCATATCATCATCTCATTTGAAATTGTGTAGAGATGTTTTTGGAAAGGACCTTTTTTAAAAAAACAAACTAGCGTATTCGATAGCTATTTTAAAATCCTATTTAGAGGCTAAAAATTCCACCCATGCCGGGACTCGAACCCGCAACCTATGACTGCAAGTGATGTAAATTACTTCAGCCAGATGTCGCTACATGTATGTAATACAGAGAAGTTTGTAAAGAGGTTCGAAATTTCGTCAATGCCTGCACTCGCCCATTAGCTCACTCGGGAGAGCGCTGGCACGGTTAGCCAGAGGTCGCCGGTTCAAATCCGCCGGTGGAATGGAATGGAACGGTAGGTGGAATTTTTAGCCACTGAATAGGTTTTTAAAATTATTGTCCTCAGCACGGATTAGTGCAACAAAGAAGATAATCGATAGCAACGTTCATTTTGCTTTCAAACCACCCAAACTTCATGGTGTAGATTAACGCTGCTTCGGGCCCATAAAAATAAAGTGTGAAAGAAGGGCATATCTTTCTTCTTGGGCAATAAAGTGCAATATAGCAGAGTAATAAAAGTCAAACCAACAAACACACTTTTGCATTAATAATAAAGCATTTATAACAATAATGTAACAGACAAGTAGGAGGTAATCGGTAGAACGCCGCCCTGACATTCGAAAGGTCTTGGGTTCGATCCCGGCATTTACCAATGACTTTTTTTCCTACCTAAGATAGCTACATTTCTGAAGTTTAGTAGATGTACTACTTACCAGCTTTGAAGAAAATTATCGTGAGGAAACCTGAGTGACCCAGGTAAGCAAATACCTCAGCGCTTGAAATGGCTAATCCGCGGCGAGCATGCGTGGTGATTAAACTCATTCTCTCTCTCTAAGAGAAGACACGTGGCTTGAAGTAGGAGGTAAATACATAGCCTCACAGTTACGTAGCAAGGGCTGAAATATGTTAACACCCCAGACACTAGTGTTTCCTCAAGATGTTTTCTTCATATTTAGCGAGTGATATCGCTAATAAAAATTCACACAAATGTACGTAACTTGTTTAAGTAGGTAATATGCATAAATCATGTGGTGTCCTTCTGTCTTTACTATTTTGTGTAATCTCTGAGCAAAGATTTAAATTACGTCAACTAACAGAAGCCCTTGTGTTTTCTTTTCCTTTGTACTTGCAGATACAAAAAAGCGCTTTCAAAATATGTCATGGGTGGAATAATTTCTCTGTAGGTACTTCGGTAGAGGCTTAGTGGAATCAGACTTTTGTATTGTATTTATTTCATCTTTTGGTACATTTCATACACTTAGACACGTCATTATATGGAGTAGATAATAATAATTGATAGTCAAATGTTACATCTCCGAACAACACATGCACATAATAGTAATAGATTAATACAAAAATGTAAAAATAACATAGTTGAATTAAATTACTGATGTCAGATTAATTATAAATGTCACAGCACAAGATAAATTTACAATAATACAAATAAATTAAATTACCACCATTTAAATAAATGACATCATTACTTCATTAAGTTACAGGGTCAATTATATTTTTATTATTGAATGCTTCATCTACAGTACCTTTTCTTGATAGCTTTTCGTGATAAGGTTTTTTCTAAGTACGCTACAGAATTCTTTGTGGTTAAACAGTTTTACTTCGTCAGGTAATTTGTTATAAAATTTGATTCCTTGGACTAGATATGATTTAGATACTTTAGCGAGTTTATGTGTTGGAAGCATCAGCCTATTTCTATGTCTCGTCTCAATATTATGAGTATTTCCAACTTTAACAAGCATATTTAAATTATCTCTTACATATATTAAACTTTGGTATATATATGCTCCGTATGGCGCCGGATTAAGAATAGCGTCACTCCATTTCTTCCCGTGGATGTCGTAGAAGGCGACTAAGGAAATACATTACCAGGAGATGGGCAGCAGCGTCTTCCTGAGATTCCAACCCCATACTGCGATCGCCAACCCGCCTGCCAAACGTAACGATTATGGCAAGACCCCCTCATGGTTACGAAAACCATGAGGGAGGCCTGTGTCCTGCAGTGGACGCCAAGGGGCTGATGATGATGACGATGATGATGATGATAATGATATATATTCTCTAACCATTGTCATTATGCCTACTTCTCTGAACTTTTCCCTACAAGAGTCTCTATATTTAAGTCCCAGTATATAGCGCAGTGCTCTTTTCTGCAGCACAAATATTTCTTTCTTTCCTTAAGATCAGATGAGTGCATTCAACAACTTTCAATGCTAATAAAACATTTGTTACTATTTTCTATACTTTACTTCTTCTTGCGTTGTTCTGCTTCTACAAGTTTGCGTTTGCGTTTGGTACAATAATCGTCATCATCATCATCATCAGCCATTTGACGCCCACTGCAGAACATAGGCCACTTTCGTGGTTTTCCTAAGAATGAGAGGTTTTTCCATAATTGCCACGCTTGGCAAACGGATTGGCGATCGCAGTATGCGGTTGGAATCTCAGGAAGACGCTGCTGCCCATCATCATCATCAGCCATTTGACGCCCACAGCAGGACATAGGCCTCCTTCGTTGCTTTCATAAACATGAGGGGTTTTGCCATAATCGCCACGCTTGGCAGGCGGGTTGGCGATTGCTGCCCGTCTCCTGCTAATTGATATCCTTAGTCGCCTTCTGCGACATCCACGGAAGGAAATGGAGTGACGCTATTCTTAATCCGGCGCCACACGGATAGACAAACGTTTGCTACAATCCTTATGTCATAAAAAAAATACAAAATACAAAAATATTTATTCAGTCCTGTTATGTTACAACATGTGATGCAGAACCCTACCAAGTAAGTGTCCTACCCACCTGTGTCTACCATGCCAGGTAATAAAGGGTAACTAATGTAATATAGTTTTCAGGTAGTAAACTAATCGTGTAGTAATCGTCCTTCATTTGACTAAGTATGTCTACACTCTTTCCCCGAGAAAAAGCCTGTGCCCTGCAGAGGGACGTATAACATAACATAAGCAGCCTATATAGGTCCCACTGAATGGCACAGGCCTTCTCTCAGGAAGAGAGTATGGGCTTAATCACCACGCGTGTCCACCGCGGATCGGCGATTTCAAGCGCTGAGATATGTGAATAGCCCACACACTCAGGTTTCCTCACGATGTTTTCCTTCACATTTAGCGAGTGATATTGCTAATATAACTTCACATATGTACATAACTTAGAAAACAAAGTCGCAGGTACATGCCCACACTGGGAATCTCTCGCCTCCGAGTCCAATGTTCTACCCACTAGGCTAACACCGCTGAGACGTATATAGGCTGCTTATGTAAGTATGTTTTATTGTGGAGACTATTCAGGATTACTGCTCCTTCTCCTCGCTTCTGAACCTTGCTTGAATCTCAATCTAATTTAAAAGGCAGTTGAAAAGTCGTGGCCAAGAGAAATGTCTTCTGTCTATTCGTTTATGTTTAAGAGTCTGTCGTACGACACACTTAATCAAGGAACGAGTTGGCCGGCATCAACTATTATCCACTATAGCCACAGTTTTGATATGATTTGTTTAAGAAACAGTAATTTGATTTGTGGAGCATCGAAAAATAATTTATTTTTACTACTTTCGTGATTACTAAGACTGCTGTCCGTCCGTCCGCCTGTCACCAGGCTGTATCTCACGAACCGTGACAGTTAGACAGTTGAAATTCTCACAGATGATGTATTTCTGTTGTCGCTATAACGACAGCATAAAATTAATATTTAAGGGAGGCTCCCTTCTAAAAAACGTAATTTTTTACCAATTTTTCCTCGATATCAATAACGGCAACAGACGCTTGAAATATTCAAATGTTGAATACGTAATAGTACGGAACTCTTCGTGCGTGAGTCCGACTCGCACTTGGCCGGTTTTTTAAACTCGTTACGTTTCTATATCATAGTCGGAATGTTCCCTTTAAATGTTCCTAACAATGTCACTTTGTAGTTGGCACTGCAACTAAGTCAACATAAGCACTAAATCACCAACAATCATCATTAACTTAGGCCCGACGGACGGGGCCGGGTCTCCTGAGCTAATTCCACGTGAGTGACATCTCAGAGCCACGTAACCTGACGCCAGATATTAGTAATGCAGCGCTGCATTTACTTCAGTTGATTTATGAAGTCCCTTAGTGGCTCTTTAGCATATAAACATACGAAGACACGAAATTAATGCACCTCTGCTCAGATATATAAATTCTGGTGGTTTGTTAAGGCTCAAAAACTTAAACTATTGAAGGTATTAGCTTTGTTCTACATCATGTAAACGAATTCTATCAAGAGTAATTTAAATCGTTTGGAAAGGAAGAATGTCTATGAAGTCGTTTGCTCGTCTTAGATTCATAATTTTTATCATTAATTCAAGAAATATCCACGTTGGGGTAATTTTTTTCGCTCGGAGCAATGTTGAATAAAACTATATTCTGTTACAAAAATAACAGTTAAACAAAATCCAGACGATACAACAATTCTTTTTCGCGCCGCAAAATAGGCTACTTTGTGATTAGGGAATGCAATCCCCGGGATACCGGGATCCCGCATACATTTTCCGGGACTAATCTCAGTCATAAAATTTGCGGGATCCCGCTGAACTGACGGGAACTGATCATACGTGTTAGTATGATCTACGCTTTTTTGGAATCCTGCGCGCGGCGGCGTATGCTTGTGAATTTGACAATATTCTTATATTTAAGTGACTATGGAAATTTATGTTTCTGATGTTTATATTATTCTGATGTTTATGTTGCTTTGTCAATTAATGTCTTAATCTTTATGTCTAAAAGTATTAATAAACTCTTTGTAGTGTACCAAAAATCTTATCGAATTTTGGTTAAATTAAAAACCATGAAAACGAGGTTCATTAGTTCTTTATTTGCAATAAGCGACACTGAATTAATCGAAAATAAAATTAAAATGTCTGCTTCATGCACATTCATTATTGGCGGACGGATTGTTTTACTAGATAACAGCGAGTTTTTTGTGTAAAACTTTATTACAAAACAACGATATGCGTTAAAGTTACAGTACACCTGGTCCTGTATACATAACAGCTTTATCATCACGCGTGCCCACCGCGGATTGTCAATTCAAGCGCTGAGGTATGTGAACACCTCAGACACTCAGATTTCTTTACGCTACTACAACTTCACAAATGTACGTCAGAAAACAAAATCATTGGTACCGAACCCACGATCTCCCGAATGAGGAGCTGGCGTTCTACCGCTCCCCTACCACAGCTCCTTCCTAGATATGTTAGAAATCGGAAAATATTTTCTCCGCACAAAGCTTTGGCCTTTTATCTAGTATGTTTCGGCGCAACTATTATTATCGAGATACCCCCAACATTGCAATGTTTCCGAGACTCGACGAGAGGCGTCGAAAGCCATGATACAGGCTCGCCTAGTATGGTTTTCGATATGAAAATATAATAATACAATTACACACCTACCTACTAATCTCAATGTATAAATATTTTAAACATAAACATTTACATACAGGCACATACATTGCTTCTGGCCCCACACTAGGATACCCTGTGTCGTGGGAACCAGAAACAATGACATCACAAACATGTAAACATCCAAGACCTGGTTCTTTTTTTGTCCCCAGCCGGGATTTGAACCTGGGCCCTCTCGCATGGTATGCAGATGCACTACCGCTACGCCACGAGGTCGTCAAGACATGTAATTTTTTTTGTCATACAGACGTTCGTAACACAATAAATTTCTTATTTCTTATCTACTTAATGGAAAGATCTATACAGCGTCCAGTGGCATCTTCACTCACACTAGATGGGTGAAGGGACCACTTGGACGCTGCAGTGCCTGGGACATTGCTTTTTAGATGGAGTAGGCTTGCCCAGCACCTATACCATCCCGACAACTTAGTTGGCCTAGCCCACAGGAAAGACGAGTCAATACGTGTGGAGCCAACCAGGGTTTCCTCACGATGCACAAGTAATGTGAGGTCAGTGTATCGCTATCCTAAGGCTCGGAAGAAGGTTTCCCCCCTAATGGGTCTGACCTAGATCCACTTAACTGCTAAAAAATATGAATACAGCCACACCGCTTTAATTACCTCTGAAAGAACGCGTTTTAACGGGGAAAATCTTTTGTCTTTTTGCCGGGTAAGTAAGAAAATTCTCCTCTCAAATCCAGTCAAGCTCTAATGTCACACGAAAGCTAAATTAAACAAAAAAAACTTAGTATACAGGTACAAGAATGTATGTCTGGGATGTTCACGTACCTCAGCTTTCGATATTGCCAATCCGTGGTGGGCACGCGTGGAGATTAAGCCCATACTCTCTGAGAGAAGGCTTGTGCCCTGCAGTGGAATGTGTATAAGCTACATAAAAAAATTGTATATTTACTTTATTGCACAAGGAGCAGCATGTACACAGGCGATCTTATCTCTGCAAGAGATTTCTTTTAGCAAACCTTCGAGGATCGGACAAGCACATAATAACGGGTTTGAATGAAAACGTGCAAAAAATACAGTATTCCCTTGAGAATTACGTAATAAACAGTAATTAAAAATCTACTTGCGAGGAAAATGAACTACATAAAAACTCACTTAAAAATAATTTACAGCACAAAGTTAAGATTATAGCACTGCTCCGTCAACCGCTTGTTGAAAGTAGGGCACAGGCCAATTCCACTTGTGAAGAAAAACATCGTGAGGAAACCTGAGTGTCTGAAAAAAAAACTAGAGTTTATACAAAACCATTTTAAAGTCTCCCAGACACAGGCGACGTGTGATCGCGGCTCTCTTCGCGGATAATAATAATAATAACAACTTCCATACAACACTATCTTTTGTTCTGGTTCCAAACTGGGATACCCTGTGTTATTATAACCAAGCAAGGTCGTTACAAACATGGAAATACACCCAGACTGAGACCGCTTATATAAATGTACGGCGGCCCCTAGTGGGAATTGAACACGCGACCTCTAACATGTTAATCGGAGGTAATACCGCTACACCAACGAGCCAGTCAACAAGTTGGATATTTTGCTTAAATTAAAATGCTACCCTCTCTACTTATTATTCATTACGGAACCAGCTCAAAGTTCTCAACCCAAGCTATGATTAAATTAACACTTCGCCCTAACACGGCTTGACAAGGCTTATCCCCTGTTTCTCGTAGACAAACTGCTAGGCTTGTTTATTTTAGTTACTTCCATAGTATTATGTCCTATGGTATACTACTGTGGGGTCGGGCAGCAGACATTGAGACCATCTTCGTCCTGCAGAAGAGAGCGATCAGATTCATATATAAGCTAGGCAATAGAGATTCGTTAAGAGATTTCTTTAAAGAAACTAACATCCTAACAGTTGCTAGTCAGTATATCTATGAAAATATTATGTACGTTGGGAAAAATATCAGTGACTTTGAAACTGTAGGTAGCCAACACAATGTAAATAATAGAAATAGACATAAACTTTCCTTCCCAAAATTTAGGCTGGCAAAGGTTAATACATCCGTTATGGGGCATTGTATACGTTTCTACAATAAGATCCCTGAGGATATAATAAGCTTGCCAGAAACGCGGTTCAAAAAATGTGTGAAGCGCACTTTGTGCCAAAAAAGCTACTATAACATTAAAGATTATTTAGATGACAATGATGTCTGGAATTAAAGCCAGTTCAATGCATGAGTTTTAGAACATTTATATAAATCCTGTATATTAAGGACTTGAAAAGACTAAGTTTGGAGTTTTTTTGTCCATTTTTTCTCCAAAATGATCTAGATTTTGAAATGGACACCTAGTTTAACTTGTCACGTTCATTGAGTCGCAGTTTCTGTGCTACTTTGAATAAAAAATTTTGATCTTGATTTTTTATTTTCTTACAGTATTTACTGTCAACAGCTGTAAGTTGGCCACAGTGCATACAGAAATAAAAACCGTCCAAGTGCGAGTCGGACTCGCGCACGAAGGGTTCCGAACCATTATCTATACAACATTAGTCACGAAGATCGAGAAAAAACGACAAAAAAATTACGTTTGTTGTATGGTAGCCCCCCTTAAATATTTGTTTTATTCTGTTTTTACTATTTGTTGTTATAGCGGCAACAGAAATATAGCATCTGTGAAACTGCAGATAGTGAGATACAGCCTAGTGACAGACAGATAGATGGACAGCGAGACAGCCAGACAGATGGACAGTGAAGTCTTAGTAATAGTGTCTCGTTTGGCACCCTTCGGCTACAGAACCCTAAAAAAAAGGAGGTAGATTAACAGATTGTTAGCCATCAAGAAACTATCCTGGTCTAGTTAGGGTTCCATACCTCAAAAGGAAAAGCGGAACCCTTATAAGATCATCTTGTTGTCCGTCCGTCTGTCTGTCAAGACCCTGTCAAACCCTGTCGCGGGAACGCGTCCTGGAGGTATCGAGTTGAAATTATTTATTTTTAGGCCCTAATAAATTTACATTTCGACACTCTCAGGGGGATCACAATTTATTGGGTACTTTCCGTTCACCTAGACCTATGAAATTTGCTTAGTTATATCGTCGTTTACTACAAGTAGAGGAAAAAATCTGAAATCTATACATTTGTGATTAAATCATAAGAAAATTTGTATTTGAAGTTCGGAAAAAGCTGGCAAAAACGGAAAGCCCTCGGTGGGCGAGTCCAACTTACACTTGTCCGGTTTTTAGTCTAATCAGACCTGAAATTTCCGCACTTAGCCTGATAGTTAGGCCATTGTAGGTAGCAAGCAGCGTTGAGGTATGTAAATATCTCAGACACTAGCGTTTCCTCACGATATTTTTAGTTAGCGATTCGTATTGCTACTACAATTTTACAAATGTACTTAGAAAACGAAGTTATTACAATGGTACATTCTATATACGTGTATAGAGCGGTGGTAGCCTAGTGTTTAGAACATTGGACTCGAAAGTGAGAGACCCAGGTTCGATACCCAGTGCGGTTATCTACCTATGACTTTGTTTTCTAAATTATGTACATTTGTGAAGTTATAGTTGCAATACCACTTCCTAACGGTGAAGGAAAACATCGTGAGGAAACCTGAGTGTTGCATACCTTGCGCGCGTATTAATTAAGCCCATGAGTAAAGCTGAGAGAAAGCCTGTGCCCTGCAGTGGGGCATATAATAGGCTTCATAAAAAAATATATCCAGCAACATTAGTTTTATTTTATTTTATTAAGGATATCAACAGCGTAAACACATAATTTGATTACAATGATAAAGAAACAGTTCACAAGGCCAATAACAGACATCCACAAATAGGCAGTTCATAATTACTAGAAATATACCACGGTAGCGCTCAGCAATATAAAAATACATGCATTTTTTTTATTATAATAATAAATACATCTTCGGTCTATAGTTCGGTCTACAATAGGATTATATAGGTGCTAGGCAAGCCTACTCCATCTGAAAAACCATGTCCCAGGCACTGCAGCGTCCGAGTGGTCCCTTCGCCCATCCAGTGTGAGTGAAGGTCCCACTGGACGCTGTATAAATCATATCATTATGTAGATGCAAAGGCCAAGGTTTTTATTACAAGCTCGTAGCTCAGTTTCCACTGTGTCTTTTATTCAGGCGCTTGATAGTCTAACTGCTCTAATTATGCTCAAAATACTGGTTCATGTCTTAGACGGAGTTTACACGTTCAGTCTAGCGTCAGTCAATTCTATCAGTCAGGTTAGACTAACGGCAGACTGATTGTCTATTCAATGGACTGATGGACCAGACTGACGTATATTTGAATATTTTGGTAATTTTCTTCAGTCACGGTTAGACTGACGGCAGACTGATCGTCTGAATGTGTTATCAGTCTCGCATCAGCAAGGATGTTTTAGCCAAGTTCTTGCGCATCAGTCAACGCCAGTCGACGCTAGGTCAACACTCAGGCACTTCGGGCAGCATACTATAATCTTGAGGCAGCATGGAGGAGGATTCTCTTTTTAACAACCATTGTTTACACCACTCCATCTTTTGGCGTTGTTTCATTTACATAGCTATTATTATTGCAACGCAGGCTTTTTTTAAATCCATAATCACGCATAACAATCTGTGCTGGGTGCTGTCGTTTTGGTGTTTTCTTTCGGACTGACGCAAAATCCATCAGTCTTGAGTGATCGTGTAATAACTCGCATCAATCCGAGCTTGATCAAGTTCACGGACTGGACTGATGCTAGACTGAACGTGTAAACTCCGTCTTACGCTCACACAATCTGTGGGCAATGGGCTTGCTAGAGATGCATTATCCAACATCAGTTTGTTCCAATTCAGTTGTTTTGAGGAATAAAAGATAGCGGCAATTGTGTTGGCGCCACGACTTCCGGTGCAGGCTGCGCGCTTGACTTACACCGTAGCGGAAGCACGTGACACGCGGTGGACGAACTAGTCGGGCGAGAGCGGAGTGGGGCGGCCAATCAGCGGCCGACACTAAGCACGAGGCCGGACGGGGAGTTCAAGTTGCGGATTGATTATCATGGCGATTGCCGTCCGAAGCGTTTGGTTAACCGGGCATGCTGCCGGATTTTTTGAAGATAATTATTTATATACTGTTTAATCAAAGTTAAAATGGATCTGAGTATGAATTAAACTAGGTTTGTGTTTGATTAGAGAGCTGTGAGTATCAATGTGATTTAAAGTGTTAATTTATCTAAAAATAAATGTATTAAAGCTACCTTTGGGTTTCAGTTATACTATTGTGTCTAATATCAGAAGTGCTGAACTTGTGCCCCGAAAATGGCTGGAAATCGTAGTCGCAAAGACGTACGAAGTCGTACGAGGAAAAGAAGGAGGGATCGTTCATCGTCTAGCAGTAGTACTAGTTCTAGTACATCAGGTGGAACGCCGCCACCTCGGAGCAAGAAGGCAAAAAAATCAGCTGACAGTCAGGTACAAGGTTGCAATAATATGGTTTTAAATTCAATGGTGCCAGAATTTGATCCTCTTACCGACAAAGTCGATAATTGGCTAAATATTGTTGATTTGCACGCAAAAACCTTTCAATGGAAAGATGCTGTGATCATTTTTCAGGCTGTGAACAAGTTGAAAGGCACTTCGAAAACCTGGTACGATTCTTTTGTAAGGAATGACAGCTGTTGGGCTGTTTGGACGTGGAAAGAGTGGCGCAATAAGATATCTTTCACATTCCAAACTCGACGCAATATGCATTCCTTGCTAAAGGACGTAATTGACTCTAAACCGAGTGCCTCTCAATCCTTATATGAATTTTATTTCGAACAAAAATCGAAAATTGACAAACTGCACTTAAATTTTTCGGACCGCGATATAATTTCAATAATTATTGGCAATATTAATGACCCTAACATCAGTGCCTCCGTAGACGCAGGTAATTTTCTATCGTGTGATCAACTCGCAGCATTCTTACACGGGCGCACGCATACAATGACCAATCTACCTCTGCAAAATACACAATCACATTCTCAGTACAAGCATACACCAAGAAACCATCCTAAGATCGAACCTACAGGGTCTGGCTCTTCGGTGATTGAATCTATAAATCGTTCTACTGGGCAAAATCCAGACCACTCAGCGTCATTTCCAACAAATAAACAAAGTAGGCAACTAAAATGTTTTGGTTGTGGCGGAAACCACAAGAGATTTGAATGCACAGAAATTTGTACCTTCTGCAGTAAAAAAGGTCACTCAGAGAGCTATTGTCGAACAAAAAAACAAAATGAAGTAAAACCAGAAGTAAAATCAATTAGTTCAAACGAGTCAAAAAAAAAGTTTAATAAAATTGCTAAATTGGGTTCATTTTTGCATCCAGTTTTCATTGATATGGGTAGTGACTGTTCTTTAATAACGACGGAATTGGTAGAAAAGTTTAAAATTCCCAAAATTAAACTGACAGACAACATAAATCTTCAAGGATTTTCAAACAAATCGACTGTGACGGTTACAGATTATATTTTGACTACTCTCGTTTTGGATGATGTCGAGTTTGAGAGCGTGAAGTTTTATATTGTGGATGATTTGACGGGTTGTAATGTATTAATCGGGAGAAATGTAACAGAAGACCCATCTGTTATGTATATTAGGATAGGAGATGTTCTGAAATTCGAAAAAACAGAAAAAGTAAGCGCAATTTTTTCTGAAGAGTTCTTAGATTTTAATGTTGCACCCGAGTATAAAGGCGAGTTAAAACAATTATTTGATAAGTACCCAAAAAGTTACTCAACCAATTTGGCTACACTAGGCAAAGCTCGTGATTTTGAACTCGAAATTGAACTTGAATCAAAAAAACCTGTGTACTTTCGGCCATATCGACTACCAGAACCCGATAGAGTTTTATTGCGTTCTATTATTGATGAATTACTACAATTTGAAATAATACAAGAAAGCACATCCAGTTACGCTAGCCCAGTCTTGTTAGTTGATAAGAAAGAAGGAGAAAAGCGGGTATGTATCGACTACAGGTCTTTAAATAAAGTTACTATAAAAGACAAGTACCCTATGCCTCGTATTGAGGATTTAATTGATAGACTTAAAGGCTGTAAATACTTTACTAGTCTCGATTTGAAAAGTGGCTACTATCAAATTGGCGTTAAATGCGAATCTATTGACAAAACTGCGTTTATCACCGAAGACGGGCATTACGAGTTTCGCCGCATGCCTTTCGGCTTATCGAATGGACCTTCTGTATTCCAAAGAATAATGAACAGAGTCTTAGGAAACTTAAGGTTTGGTAGTGTAATTGTTTATCTGGATGATTTGTTAATCATATCTGAAACAATAGAACAGAATCTGGTCACTTTAGAAACTGTTCTAAAATTATTGGTTGATCATGGACTCACACTAAATTTAAAAAAGTGCTTTTTCCTGCTAACTAGCATAAATTTTCTTGGGTATGACGTGGATGGTAATGGCATTAGGCCAACAGTAAAAAAAGTCAATGCCGTAAAGAAATTTCCGGTACCTAAGACTGTACACCAGCTGAGACAGTTTTTAGGTTTGGTGAATTATTTTCGTAAATTCATTAAAGACTGTGCCACTATTAGCAGTCCCCTAACGAAACTCTTAAAAAAGGGTCAGAAATGGATTTGGACCGAGGAACACGACCTTACAGTCCAACAGTTAAAAGATGCGCTAACTAGCGACTCAGTTCTGGCAATTTTTGACCCGAGTAGAGAGATCATCTTATATACAGACGCTAGTCATGATGGTTTGGCTGGCATCTTAGTGCAAGTGCATGAACATGGTGAAAGGCCGGTCTACTTCTACAGCCGTCAAACTACAGAGGAAGAAAAGAAGTATCACTCGTTTGAACTCGAGCTATTGGCAATTATTGCAGCATTACAAAAATTTCGGCATTATTTATTAGGTCGTCATTTTAAAATAGTCACCGATTGTGATGCTGTTAGACGCGCTATGGTAAAACAAGAAGTTATACCCAGGATAGCTCGTTGGGTTTACCAAACACAGGAATTTGATTACCAAATTACTCATAGACCTGGCATTAAAATGCAACATGTTGATGCACTTAGCCGCAACCCAGCAGATGCCGACGAACCTTCTGAAGCACAGGCTGTCATGTCTATAACAGAGGCAAATTGGCTATTGAGCGTTCAAGAACAAGACCCTAATTTGTGTAAAATCAGAGATATTTTATTAACTGGAGAGGTTGATGAAAATAAAGATATTTTTAACAAATACGAAGTCCTTGGTAACAAAGTTTATCGACGCACTGAAATGGGTCGTAGGTGGGTAGTTCCTAAAACATGTATCTGGCAGGTTATTAAATATAATCACGACGATGTTGGTCATTTCGCGCTAGATAAAACATTAGAAAGAATAAAACATAAGTACTGGTTTCCTAAAATGAAAAAAGTAGTGTCTAAATACATAAAAAATTGCATAAATTGTTTGTACAATAAAAATAAAAGCGGTAAAAAAGAAGGCGAACTATACCCTATACCTAAATATGCACGGCCCTTTCACACCCTTCACATGGACCATTTGGGCCCTTTCGTAAAAACTTTCAGAGGTAATTGTCATGTTCTGGTACTTGTAGATTCATTTACGAAATTCGCATTTATCTCAGCTGTACCCAATACTGGTACAGAATGTGTTTTAAGAGAGTTAAACAACTTATTCAAAATTTTTGGCAACCCGAAACGACTGATCACTGATGCTGGTTCAGCCTATACTTCAAAGGCTTTCATAACCTACTGCAATAACAAGAACATTCGTGCCCATACAATTGCCACTGGTATGCCTAGATCCAATGGGCAAGCAGAACGCTATAACAAAACAATACTGGAAGCACTGCGTTCATTGGGCGCTGACACTGATTATGACAAATGGGATGAAGTTTTAACGACCCTCCAACAAGGCATAAATAGCACAGTACAGAGGACTATAAATGCAGTCCCTAGCGAAGTATTTTTCGGCTATCGTCTAAGAATGGAGAGTGACAGGTTTTTGCCGGAAGAAGAACAAATCATCGACATGACAAGACTACGATGTGACGTAGATACACAAATAAAGGCAGACTCTGTTAGCCAAAAGCAGATGTTTGATGCAAAACGATGCACGGCTAGAAGTTATGAACTTGGCGATTTAGTCCTTATAAAAATACCAAGTCAAAGTAACAGCGGGAGCAGCACAAAGTTATTGCCAATTTTCAAAGGACCATTTAAAATCTCAGAGATCCTAGGTAAAGACAGATACCGCGTGGCTGATTTGAGAGGTAGTGAAAGGTCAAACAGAAAGTATTCCGGTATAACATGTGTGGAAAATATGAAACCATGGATTAAAATAACAGACTGGAATGATGATGATAACAAGGATGTTGGCGATAGTGGTATGTAGTTTACGTTGTTTTCTACTTTAACAGGGATGGGTTATGGAAATAAAAACATAAATGACATTGGGTACATTGTTCAAAGACATTGTTTATTAGCAAAGTTTGTAATAATAGTAACAGTTCATGTTTTCTTTTATTAAACTACGACTCGATGTTCTACAACCAACTTGGCCGTCCATATGGCTTGTTACAGATGAGGTGCGACCTCGAGTTTGTGGCAAATTGAGCTGAGACGTAATTCGTACAGAACTGATTCGGTGAACCGGAAAGCTTTGTTGGGTATGTTGACTGAGAGTCTGAGCATGCCCGTCCAAGGTCGGATGACCGAGATCAGTGTACAAATTGGAACTCTGATGCTCTTGTAATGGATTGAGACTTATGTGATGGTTGTATAACATTGGGAACATTGACCGTGGTCAAAATTGCTACTCAATACTTACATTAGTTACTACATTCGCAGGGCCCCATGTGTCTGGGGACAGACACCTTGCAGGAGGGCCGGATGTTGGCGCCACGACTTCCGGTGCAGGCTGCGCGCTTGACTTACACCGTAGCGGAAGCACGTGACACGCGGTGGACGAACTAGTCGGGCGAGAGCGGAGTGGGGCGGCCAATCAGCGGCCGACACTAAGCACGAGGCCGGACGGGGAGTTCAAGTTGCGGATTGATTATCATGGCGATTGCCGTCCGAAGCGTTTGGTTAACCGGGCATGCTGCCGGATTTTTTGAAGATAATTATTTATATACTGTTTAATCAAAGTTAAAATGGATCTGAGTATAAATTAAACTAGGTTTGTGTTTGATTAGAGAGCTGTGAGTATCAATGTGATTTAAAGTGTTAATTTATCTAAAAATAAATGTATTAAAGCTACCTTTGGGTTTCAGTTATACTATTGTGTCTAATAATTGTATTTGGCTCTCGCTCAGCAACTGTTTCATTCTGACGCGCCAGTAAGGACAGAAAATAAGGGTACATTTTCAACCTATTCTATGAATTGTAGAAAGGAAACTTACAAAGATCTTAGATTTGGTTCAGTTTTAGTGTTTTTACAAAATACTTCTGCTACATCATCATCATCATCATCGGCCCATCTCTACCCACTGCTGGATATAGGCCTTATTGCCATCACGCTATTTTTCGCATTCTCTCGCCATTCGCACGACCTGACCACGTCGGCCGAACATCGGGCTGTTGGTCCACCGACTGACCGCCGCCCGGTCCTCGGCCGCCACTCCGTTACTGCCCTGGTCCACCTGCCGTCTTCCCGCCTCTACTACTTAAAATACTTCTTAAAGGACAGAAAATTATATTTTAGCAAAATGATTCATTTACGTACATTGCCTACTTAAAAGTAAGCGCACAATGAATAGCGATTTGACGATGAGTAACGACCACGCCCCAGGTGCCCAAGAATTTGAATAAAAACATGAGAAAAACAATATTTTTATGTTATTAAAAACTATTGCCATTACACCTAAACTAAAGTTTGGTTCGGAGTTTTATTGTCCTAAAGCAAAAATTTTTCGTCCATTTTTAGGGTTCCGTACCGTAAGGGTGCCAAACGGGACCCTATTACTAATACTTCACTCTCCGTCTGTCTGTCTGTCTGTGTGTCTGTCACCAGGCTGTATCTCATATACCGTGATAGCTAGGCAGTTGAAATTTTCACAGATGATGTATTTCTGTTGCCGCTATAACAAAAGAAACAGAATAAAATAAATATTTAATGGGGGCTACCATACAAAAAACATGATCTTGCTCGATATTAATAACGGCAACAGGTACACGCTTGAAATATTCACAAAATATTAATTATTTATCTTCGCTTCAAAAATTAATAATTCCATCATCATCATCAGCCATTTGAAGCCCACTGCAGGACATAGGCCTCCTTCGTGGTTTTCATAACCATGAGGGGTTTTGCCATAATCGCCACGCTTGGTAGGCGGGTTGGCGATCGCAGTATGCGGTTAGAATCTCAGGAAGACGCTGCCGCCCGCCCGTCTCCTGGTAATTGATTTCCTTAGTCGCCTTCTACGACATCCACGGAAGGAAATGGAGTGACGTTATTCTTAATCCGGCGCCACGCGGCGTATCCGGCGCCACACGGAGCGATTAATATTTCAATAAATATTTCAATAAATAATTCAATTAAAATTAAATAAATATGGGGGGCTTACATACAACAAACGTGATATTTCGCCGTTTTTTCTCGATCTTTGAGTCTAGTATAGCTAATAGTATGGAACCCTTCGTGCACGAGTCCGACGCGCACTTGGCCGGTTTTATTTCTCCAAATTATCTGGATTTTGAAAGGACATCTAGTTTGACTTGAACGTTCATTAAGTCGCAGTTTTTGTGTTACTTTGAATAAATACATTTTATTTTGATTTTTGATTTAAAATATTACCTAACCTGGAATATTCTACTATCTATCAATCAATCTAAATAAATCAATGAGTCAATAACGTTGCTTGCTTATGTTGACGATACAGCTGTCACCGACCGCTATCTTATTTAAAAGCTACTGAGCTTTTCAATCTCTTATACTACGTGCATAACTCAAAACATATATATGTAGAACAAAACTGGAAAAGTGTGAGTCGGACAGGGTTCCGAACAAATTTGTAGGTACTTACATATTATAAACACTTCAACAATCGAGTATGGGCAGACCTGAGTAATTAGTTTAAAATTTAACTTGATACCAGGTCAGGTAATAAGGTCTTGACAGACAGACGGGCGGACGGACGGTGGGATAACAAAGTGATCCTATTAGGGTTCCGTTTTTCCTTTTGAGGAAAGGAACCCTAAAAATATCCGCTTATAGTCCGGATTTCAGGTATATACCCAACAATGTCACGCACAGACTTAAAGGTTCCATAAAACAACACAAGCCGAATTTCACTAAGCCGTAATTGCTTTCTAATTTGAACGTCGGAATCCGCTTTGAATCCGTTTGAGTGACGTCTGCTAGATCTTCCTGCTTATTATATCCACCTGTAATATTGTAACATCTTACAAGTGAATTCAGGACGAGCAAAATTAGCCCTTAGTGGTTGCAAATAAAGTCACAAAGCTCCGTAGAATACGACGAGGTATAAGAGGAGGTCCGCAAGGTAGGCGGAAGGTACAAGAATATCTAGGAGTGGTCGCTTAGCGTCTCACATTTTGATCTCTAAGGCTGTTGTTACATGGAACATACTTTCTCGCTCGTAAAATTTCGTAATTTTAGTAATTGTAATGAAAGAGCTAGATTGGATATCCATAATGCTGGTCCCAACACTTACGTGTGGTAGCAACACTTGGGTATTGCAAAAGAAGCAAGAAAGTGGGATTAATGCAGTAGAAATGAGGTCCTTGAGAAGTATGTCTGATGTTATACTTTGAATGACAGGATACGCTTTGAAACACTTTGATTAGAGAAAGTTGTGGACTGAAGAGGATGTAGTGACTAAAATTGAGAAAGGAATTTTGCGTTGGTTGGGACATGTGGAGAGGATGAAGGAAAAACGATTGACGAAACAAATATATCGAGCGAATGTGGGTGAAAGGGTTGGTAAGGGACGTCCGAGGTGGTTATACTTCGACCAACTAGGGGATGCATTAGCAAAGAGCAATAACAAGTACCCGCAACCGGCGTGCGTACATGAAACGACTAATGCATGTTGAGGAAGCGGAATATCAGGATCGCGACTGGTGGCAGTCCCTGGTCTCTGCCTACCCCTCTGGGATGCAGGCGTGGGTTTATGTATACATGTATGTAATAAAATGAATATACTTTTGATAAATCTGATCTGAGGGTTTGGTAGATAATAAAACTGTGCAAATTAGGCAAAATTATGTTTGTTACCCTATACTAAGATTTTGGTTGAGAAAATTTGGTTCCAAAATTAATCATTTTTAAAACGACTTTTTTTTATTAAAAACTACGTATAGGACAACAAAAATATATTTAAAATGTCCGTAATTTAACTACTCATCATACACTCAGACAAAATTTTTCAAAAGCTTACACAATATATTATTAGGATATTTAGAAATTTTAAATTGTGCGAGCAAGACAGCACTCTTCATGTAAGAACCGGCAAGCATGTTGTTGGCAATACTGCAACATTGAGTCAATGTAGATAGGTAAGTGAATGATGGATAAATAATTGCTTTATTTTTTCTCTCTGCGTGCGTCCGCCGTATATTTTGCTGGAGCTGTGTAAATTGCATTCAAATCCGAAAATAAAATACTAGTTATTCAACATACGGTGTATTTTCCTCAGCAGCACAATACATTCCACATTCAGACAGTGTCTACACCACTTTTTATAAAACTAAAATTCTATGTGCATTGCACAGCCGATTATCATACACAGATTAACGAGTAGGAAGACCAATTGTACTAATCGGCTCTGCAATCTACATCAAATTGTCATGATAATCTATGAATTATGATTTCAGACTCCTTCTACGATTGCTATCAAGTGAGACAGAGTTCCAGTACAAACTGTCTAGTCTGTACTAAAAAAAAGTAAATAAAAATGTAATAAGAACAAAATTCGTTTATTCATTTTTTATGTAGCTATATAAGTCCCACTGCAGGGCGCAGGCCTTCTCTCAGAGAGAGAGTATGGGCGTAATTACCACGCGTCTCCACCCCGGATTGCCAATTTCAAGTGCTGAGGTATGTGAACACCTCAGACACTCAGGTTTCCTCACGATGTTTTCCGTCACCGTGAGTCGTATTGCTACAATAACTTCACAAATGTACTTTACTCAGAAAACAAAGTCATTGGTACATGCCGGGAATCGAACCAATGACCTCCCGAATGAGAAGTCGGCGTTGTACCGCTCCGCTACCAACGCATTAAACAATATCAAATTACAAAATTGCGTCGGAGCCCTGTGTACTAAGCCGAGGCCTGTGTTACAGGTAGTCCCGTAGGTAGGATTTTTCTTTTTTATAAGTTTTTTATAACTAGCTGGCTCGATAAACGTTGTTTTTGCATATTAAATAGCCTACGTCCTATTCTCAGACCTACCAAATACACACAAAAATTTCATAAAAATCGGTGAAGCCGTTTCGGAGGAATTCCATACCAAAGGTCTACATGCCTTTTCAATGGCCAACTTTATATAAGAATAACACATTTTGTATGGCAATCCGAATTTATAACCAAGTACCTGATAGCTTTAAGAAATTATAATTACCACTCTTTAGAAAGAAATCATTTCAACTATTATTAAACAAAATGTATTACAATATAAATAATTAATTCATTAATGACAAATTATAATTCATCGTTTTTTTTTTATTTTTGTTATGACCTTATTTTATTTCAAATTTCATGAACTTTTATATAAACATGCTGACATTTATTTTTTTATTTTGTGATATGTTATGATTTACACCCTTTAATGATTTTTTAATTTGCATCAAATATTTTTGTCATGAATATTAAAATATTTTAATTTTAAATTAGACGATCCAGCTTAGAACATTTGCACACCGCAAGGTAGAACATGAAGGAACCTAAGAATTACCTACTGTAAACCATGTTATTTACCCATGTTCTAGCAAATAAATAATTTTTATTTATTTTTGTTTATTTATTTAACACTGTGACACGAGATTTTTACATATTAATTACATTAAGAACAAAAGTTTACAAAAGTTAAATCCAAAACAACATGCCTAAATTTTGAATAAAAAATGCAATACATTCATAGATCTAAAAATACAGAACAACAATAAATTAAATAAATGCAAAGATGAATTGTTGTGTGAGAGTGGGTGTTTGTATGTAAAGGGTGTAAAATATGAGATCTGTAAGCATGGTTTGCACATAGTTTCAATGCAGCTTGTTTTACTAGCTAGTATAATGTTATATACCCGTATAATAACCCATAAGTTTTCCCATTGGTCTGTGTTTGATATTACTTACAAAATATAATTCAGTTATAGTTTTACTATTATCTTGTTATTTTTTTTTAATTTGCATTACGATGACATATTATTAAAATACTAGCTGCTGCCCGCGACTTCGTTCGCATGGTAATTTTGATGTGTATTTTTCCGGGATAAAATTTCATTCGGATCCCTTCAGCCGTTTTCGCGTGAAAGAGTAACAACGTCCATCCATAAATACAAACTTTCGCATTTATAATATTAGTAAGGATAAGGATGATCTCATATTCTGTACAAATATAAAATATTTTTGACTGCGCAGAAAAGGTAAAGCTACAGTGACACTCAGAAGTTATGATAATATTATTTAAGTGCCAATTTATTTAAAAATTGTCAAGATGTTGGATCTAATGGCAGCCGTACTGAAACTGTCACGAAAGTTATGGCGAAGTGAAATCTTATTTACGCGGAGTTTGAGCGCTTTGCATATCTCGTCTTTTTATGAAAATAATTTATTTATAATGGGAAGAGGCGAGCTGACCGTCTTTTTATAAAAAAATATCCAATCATTAGTAAATTGGTTTCCGATTTCCAAATTGAGAATTTCACAAAGTATAAGCTGAAGACATTGTCTTCTTTGTAGACATTCAGTCTCTTTTCAAAAATAAACAAGTCAAATCAATAGGTATTTAAGTGTTTATTTAGAGAAATTCTTAATGTGGAATCCGGCGGTTAAGACAATAAAAACTTCTTTAGACACGGCTAACTGTGAAGGAAAATATTGTGGGGGAAACAGGAGTGCCTCACGTGTTCACATATCTTATGAACCGTGATAGTCAGACAGTTGAAATTTTCACAAATGATGTATTTCTGTGGCCGCTATAACAACAAATACTAAAAACAGAATAAAATAAATATTTAATGGGGCTCCCATACAACAAAAGTGATTTTTTGCCGTTTTTTGCTCGATATTAATAACGGGAACAGGTAGACGCTTCAAATATTCAAATGTTTAAAATTTTCTAGGGTTAACACATGCACAAGACATAATAAAAACTGAATCGACCCCTCTTCACTTGCAAAAGTACCGAAAAGTCCGAAAATTGTAAAGTGAAAAAAATCCGTGCAATTCAGTTTTTTTTTATATTCAAATATGGTATAGATAATGGTACGGAACCCTTCGTGCGTGAGTCCGACTCGCGCTTGGCCGGTTTTTTCTTCAATGATCGAGCTTCTCAATGAGCTTGAAATTGACAACCCGTGGGTACCTGTGTTGATTTCGCCATACTCTCTCTCACAGTGAAGGCCTGTGCCCTGCAGTAGGAAGTCTACACTACGAATTTTCAAAATGAACGTGCCTTAAAGTAGGTATCGAATACGCTGATCTGTTTTTTAAAGAAGTAACTTTAAAGTTCTTATAGACGGAGAGGCGGTACTAATTGGTCGCGCATATTTTTGAGCAAGATTTCTCAACTATTTTATTTTATTTACGGCTATACTTTTTAATTGTAATTAATAATGTAATGTAATTAGTAATTTAAAATGAAATGTGTGTGTGTGTGTGTTTTTGTTTCCTTTATTCTTATGTTTTTTATATTTTTATTTAATGAAGTAACGTTGTAATTTATTTATATGGTGGTAATTTAATTTAGTTGTATTGTTGTAATTTATTTTGTGCTGTGACATTTCTAATTTATTTTATTAGTACTTAAATGAAGTTAGATTTTCCTTTTTTTTTGAGAGAAATCGAGAGAAAAAATAGAAAATGACGAAAACTCAATTATCTGAAAATACTATCGTGTACTTTTATTTAGATTAGCTGACTCGACGAACGTTGTTTAGCATAATAGATTAAAGTTAACACAGTACTTAAAGTAATAGTCTAAATAGAATTCATTTTAAATTAACCGCGGCTTTCCAACCACTCATACTTGAGCCAGTACACAGCCTAAGAAAGCAAGCTCACATTCAACAAGCCGAAATTAATCAAAAGTTTTTTTCTCTTATCTCAAACTTGACAATGACAAACTGGCCAAGTTTTATTTTAACGTTTTTCGTGTTACAGCCGAAGCTTTAAGTTGGTAGGGCGAGATTGTAATTTTTTTCATGTGCAAAATGTATTCTAAATCTAAATAGAAGTGGTGATATAATGAATGGTAATTTGAGTAAAATCTAATATATAAAAATCTCGTGTCACAGTGCTTGTTATTGAACTCCTCCGAAACGGCCTCACCAATTTTTATGAATTTTTTGTGTATATTTGGTACGTCTGTGAATATTTCGTAGGCTAATTAATATGGCAAAACAACGTTTGCCGGGCTAGATAGTTTTTTTTTTGTCTTTCAAGGAATTGCCGCCTCTTAAAAATAACTCTGTATATTATCCTAACCTCAGGGGCGCCCTGAAATCTTTTCCTTGCTGCGAAGAACGCCCTACTCACGCCGCTCTCTATTCAAATTCACAATCGAACGTTTGGAATCCAAAATGAGAAGCGTTTCGTTCTTATTTCAAACTGTTGCCTCAGCCCCGTCTCCCAAAAGAATTTGAACCCGAATGGCTTTGTCTTAAGGCGTGTTTTCGTACCATTATCGTAAGGTTAAGGGTTAAATTCGACTTGCGAGTAAAAGCTAATTTTACGCGTAAAACGCAGCCGTGTTTAGCAAGCAAATGCGTTTATCTACTCGTCGACTGTAACTGAGCCACCTTACATCCAATTATATTATTTGCTCTAGATGCAGAGGCTAAAACGTTTCATTTGTTTAGACTTGGTAGTGCACTGAGTACACAGTCCCAGACTTAGTGATTCAGAGTGACACGTACATGCAGTGCCTTCTCTCAGACAGCGATGGTCTTATTCACCACGAGTTCCTTTCGCAGACTGGCGAAAGGCCTGAACAACTAAATTGCCTTTGGCTCACACAAAACTACCGTCAATGTTGAGTGTGAGAGAGTCAAATAGTTTTTCAATTACTCTCTTTAAGTAGTCGTGCTTAATTTCAAAAAGCCGACCGGGCTTCAATTCAATGTCATTATTATACTCCTTAAATACTCAAGAAACAACTTTTATTATGAGAACATCTCCGAATGTATAAAATGTTTGATATTTACATTTTATACATTCGCTGAAACAAATATCAAAATCTCGTACGGAAAAGCTGATATTTTTTTCAATATTTCAGAGATATTAAAAGAGTTTTTGGCGCTAGTTAGACATTTATATTTTTAACTATCACTGCCTAAAGCCAATACTAACCCCCAGTTTCTCGTACACTAACACGCTGTTAATCTACTGTTAACAGCTGTCAATTGACCAAAGTGCATAAAAAAAACCACTGACAGCTGTTAACAGTAGATTAACAGCTTGTTAGTGTACGAGAAACCGAGGGTAGAGCAGGTAAAACTGCGCTGAGGTATGTGAATAGCTCAGGCACCCAGGTTTCCTCACGATGTTTTCCTTCACCTTTAGCGAATGGTATGGTATTGCTACTATAACTTCACAAATGTACTTAACTTAGGAAACAAAGCCAAAACTACCAATTAATACGCAATTACACATAAGAAATGACGAAGCGCGCATTTCGGGATTGCACGGATAAGCAAAATGTGCGACGCTAGATTGTACACCAAAGTACATCTAGACTGTAACTCTGTGATGTGCAATACGATGGGAAGTATTCTACAGGGTGACTTTGAATTCGTTCACCGTATTTTAAGGAGACATTCTAACCATGATTTAGGAACATATGGTGCAGGTTTTTAAAAAAAAATCACGCGTCTAAAATTTTTTTTTTGTCACCAAAAATTAGTTCAATTAAGCATAACCACACAACATCAGGACAAAAAGTAATGAAATTCCAAAAAGAAAAACTATGTTCGAGCGTCTTACGGTCGGCATCAGACTCTTAGCTCCAGTTTCTCAATTGAGAATTTTGCTAAGCAAATAGTTAACTGTAGTGCTGTCTCTTCGAATTTCTCAGAAAAGAGCGTGACAGAATGTACTTAAGTATTTACTTAGTGAATTTCTCAATTCAGAAACGGGCCCTTAAAGCATTTAACATAACAGAAAATTTTGAATTTGGATTCACTCAGAGTTTCGAGACAAAGGTCGGATACGAAAAATACATATTTTGCAAATATGTTGTACGATTTCTGATAAAACATTAATAATACTGTTTTTCGCAATAAAAAGAACATTGCCTCAAAATTCATTTATTTATTCATTCATTTACTAATTCATTTATTTATTTATTAACCTGGTTTCGTTTCCGAGTGCTGCACGTCAGCGCTTTACTGGGTACTGACGGAAGACCAGCGCTGGAGTGGTCTGCCTCTTCAGCATATGCTGAGTCAGAGCCCCTTTGCATTTGCCACACCCACAAATCGTTTTCTCGTATTCTGTTGTTTTGCCTGTGCTTGCATTTTTGTGCTCTCTGTTTGTCTCAATGTTGTAAAATTGTGCTCTGTTTTCTCTTGTGCAACTATTTCTTGTATTTAAATTGTTGTATATGTGTGTGTACGCAGATGCAAATAAATGTTTTATCTATCTATCTATCTATCAAAAGTTATAAATAAAAAATGAAAACCGACTTCAAAACACTACAGCACAAAAAAGTTAGAAATAATTTAAAAGACTTCCTTTAAATTAGAAGTATGTATACATGTAGGTATTGTAGAAGTATAATTTGGAGTCGGTGCCCAAAATATCATATTATAATGTCCTGGTCATGAAACTGGGTACCGACTTCAACTACTGCTGTAGTGTTTTGAAGTCGGTTTTAATTTTTTATTTGTTTTTTTTTCTATTACTGCCAACTTAAAGACAAAAATGTAACGGTCGATCACTGTACAGAGATGTCACTTGAGTCGTCTTAGTCCAGAAAATCTGTACAAATCGGCCATAAAGGGCGTAACGGGGTGTGTAATGACTTATTTATGGTCTGACGGATTGACCGCAGCCGCTGGTAAATCCCAATAGTTACGTTCAGACACAGTTGACTGCCCGGAGCACGGTGTGCAAAGAGTCAGGCCGACTTGGATTACGTGCTAAGTGTGATTTGCGTCGTATTTAACGAAAATTCTTCGTACAAATCGATGTCAAACAAACAAACATTTAAATACGGGCACATACATTGCTTCTGGCCCCACACTAGGATACCCTGTGTCGTGGGAACCAGAAACAACGACATCACAAACATTTAAACATCCAAGACCTGGGGTTTTTTTTGTCCCCAGCCGGGATTCGAACCCGGAACTTCTCGCATGGTATGCAGATGCACTACCGCTGCGCCACGAGGTCGTCTAAAATCGATATCAACCAATCAGTTCCTACTTGTCTATGGCTGGTCATAAACTAGTAAGAACAAAGCACGCCACTTGTTTCTGTCCTCGGCAATCCTCATCCAGTTGCTGCCAACAATCTGGCGCAGATCGTCGGTCCAGAGAGCTGGTGGGCGTCCTACGCCGCGTTTACCAGTATGTGGTTTCCACTCGAGAATTTTTGCACCCCATTAACCATCCGTTCATAACTTAAATACCAACATAACATATTTACGCAGGGTCAACTCATTGGGTCGGAGTAAAAGCGCAATTGTGATTGATTGACATAAGGTATAAGATTAGCCAGCTAATGAGGTAGTAGGCTGGGCACATATGTCAAAAACTGCTGGGGACAGGGGCGCCGGAGTGTAAGATGGGGTGCAAGGTGAGCCGAAAGCTCCCCCAAAATTTTAAGCATGCAGGTACGGGCCCTTTCGACCTGCAAAGTGGGCCACCATAATTTAATTTCTGTTTTGGATAATCCCCCTTAATATTTTTTTATTCTAATTTATGATAATTCTAACTAGTTGGAACACTCGTCCTTGAAAAAGCCTACATCTCTGTCTCTCACACACACACACACACACACACACACAAACAAACACAGAAAATGACTTTCGTTCAACTTAGACAGCTTCTCGCGGGCCTTTCTGAACGAACTCGGGCTCTTTTTGTACTCGCTCCCCCCGGCGAAACCTACTCCCTGCGCCCCTGGCTGGGGAAAAAGATTTTCTATTATACCAAACTCAGCGTGGGACGCTCACCAGCTAACTGGATTGATGGTCTGAGGAAAATTGAGAAGGCCTTTGTTCAGCAGTGAATAAATGTGGGCTGATGGGCTGGATTGGACAAGCGCTTCGTTGTAATTATTTGTGTCTGAACGCACCCCTTAAGCTTATCCGGCAAGGGCGCAGGACAATTTTTAGGACCGCGACGCAAGAAGTGCCGACTAACAAGTGGTAATCTAGTTTAGGGAGCGCTTTGTGGCGACCCGAGGCTGGACCGGCCCTGTTCATATATTGTTCAATATATTTTAGAGCGGAATAGAAACTACATTATTTATAATTTTATCGCATTGACATTATTTTTGACTATATATTCTTTTTATTGCACTAACCCGTGCTGAGGACAATTTTAAAAACCTATTTAGAGGCTAAAAATTCCACCCATGCCGGGACTTGAACCCGCGACCTATGGCTCACCGTGCTAGTTGCTCTCCGACTGAGCTAATGGGCAAGTGCAAGCATCGATGAAATTTCGAGCCTCTTTACAAACTTCTCTGTATTACGTACAGGTAGTGACATCTGGCCGAAATGAATTACATCACTTGCAGCCCCGAGCAACCCTTTTTTTTTTTTATTATTTTTGACTGTTTCAAAAATGAAATGGCTCAATGTAATAATTTAATTTCAACCTTGATTTGTAAAAAGAAATTAACAACTCCTATCTTAATATTTGCATGCCTAGAATAAATTAACATAAATTATTTTATGTGTTGTAATCAGACTTATTAGTATAATTAGTACATTTTTTATTGTAAAAGCCTTTGGATGCAGGTTTTTTTTTTTTGTAGTATAAGCGACTCCAACTTCCAAACTACCAATGACATTGAATTTAAAGTTGGATATTCATAAAACTCGTTAAATTTCTAGTATATCTGTAAACATCGCGGCATTTAAAAGAAAAAAAGATATAAAGCATTTTTTTTCTTTTCGCTCTCCTGTAAAATTCGTAAAACGGCTTTTCCTATATTTCTTCCCTAACGGGTCGATATTGGACACAAATAAATATGTTGTGTCTTGTAAAGTACGGTCTTAACACTCCACGTGGTAAGAGCCACATAGCGTTGTCGGAGCTTCATTGGAGTCGGAAGTTGTCGGTCTGCCGTAAAACGGCCGTAAAACAGACAAAGTTGTGTGATGAAAATGCGCTGCGGAAACTAATGTCGTTGTCACAGCTTTGCCAGAAGCCTCACTGGTTCTTTGTGACGTTTTTTTCATACAGGTCAATACGTGCGGATGGATGGATATGGATAATGGATGGTGTAGGTGCAAACCCACTCCATCTAAAAAACAGTGTCACAGGTCCGAGTGGTCCCTTCACCTATCTAGTGTAAGTGAAGGTGCCACTGGACGCTGCATTAATCATTACGTAGATGCAAATGTCAAAGTTTTTTTTTCACACTATATAGCGATTGGCAAGTTAGAATTTTTTTTACAAAAGTGGGTCAGTTTACCATCAGTTTGACCAATGTGTCCAATGATCAACACAAATATGGCAATGTTGATGATGATGATGATGATGATCAACCCCTTTATTTATGATAAAAAAATGCTCTGATTTGATTTGAGATGGTCTCCGTGGACGGACGTATTCGGAGTTATTTTAAAAATGTCAATTTTGTTTTTGTGTTTTACAATCTCTTGATTATAAATTTACTGTTATGCATGATACAATCCTTGTGTAAATACATGCATACATAAACTCACGCCTACATCCCAGAGGGGTAGGCAGAGACCAGCGACCCCCACTCGCCACGATCCTGACATATCACTTTCGCTTCCTGAACATTTATTAGTTGTTGCATGCAGGCAGGCACGCTTTACTTGTGTAAATAGATAATTATTTTCATTTTTTATTATTTTAGTAAATCAAACATATGAGAACAACAATTATAAAAATAAAAAATATACGACGACCTCGTGGCGCAGCGGTAGTGCATCTGCATACTATGCGAGAGGTCCCGGGTTCGAATCCCGGCTGGGGACAAAAAAAAATCCCCAGGTCTTTGATGTTTACATGTTTGTGATGTCGTTGTTTCTGGTTCCCACGACACAGGGTATCCTAGTGTGGTGCCAGAAGCAATGTATGTGCCTGTATGTAAATGTTTATGTTTATATAGCGTTCGAGCGTCTTATGGTCTGCGCAGGGCAACTTAATTGTCCTTTCACTTGCTAATGCATATCGGACAACAGACTAAAAATTTAACATAGCGATGTCGTAGAAGGCGACTAAGGAAATCAATTAGCAGGAGAGCAGTGGCTTCCTGAGATTCCAACCGCATACTGCGATCGCGATTCTGAGAATCGCTCGTAGCCCCGGCTGCCTGAGTGATCTTAAACGATCACGAAGGTTAAGCAACACAGGGCGCGTTCAGTGCATGGATGGGTCGCCGTCTATGCCTAACGCTAGTGGCATTTTTCCGAGCGGTTCCGTGCTTCGCAAGGCACGTTAAGCTGTTGGTGCCGGCTGCCGTCGATAGATGGCAGTCGTTAAGCCAAGTCAGAGGCCTTAGGGCGGCTTGACAACTTCTGACAGTAGACGAGCCACTAGTCTACAAGCCTCCACCAATCCGGACTTGGCCCCCGTGGTGGAGTATGGCCTATACCTTCCTCAGGGAAGAGACCCGTGCCCCTCGGTGGGGACATAATGGGTTGATGATGACTGCGATCGCCACCCCACCTGCGTGGCAATTATGGCAAAACCCCTTATGGTTATGAAAACCACCAAGGAGGCCTATGTCTTGCAGTGGGCGTCAAATGGCTGATGATGATGATTATGAAGGAAAACATCGTGAGGAAACCTGAGTGCCTGAGCTATTCACATACCTCAGCGCTTGAAATCGTCAATCCACGGTGGGCATGCGCGATGACTAAGCCCATACTTTCTTTCAGAGAGAAGGCCTGTGGCCTGCAGTGGGACGTACATAGGGTGCTTATGAAACCATGATTTATTGGTTCTATGAAACAGGCCCCAGGTCATCTGTGCCCTTTTCCTCTGTGAAGAAAGCACACGCTGCAGCGATGTGGCTGCGGGCGAATCATGTGTTGAATCAAGCTGCAGTCTGCAGTGGCTCTGCGGTTGTGGCAGCGACGAGAGATTTATTACATCCAACCAGCGATGCTCCAAGTTAGGGAGTTTTGCTGTGAACAGATTAAAGGAGAACGCGCACATATCCGCTCGAGTATAACGCACAGATACATAGATATATTATAATATAACCTATACATGCTGAAATCTGAGTGGTGTAAGAGTGTCGGAACCGTTATTAGTAATTAAAAATACCATCTATTAAAGGCCGGTTTCTGAATTGAGAATTCCACTAAGTAAATACTTAAGTAACATTCTACCACGCTCGTTTCTAAGAAATTCGAAGAGACAACACTACAGTTGACTACATATTTACTTACCAAAATTCTCAATTCAGAAACTGGCTCTTAGATTATTACTTTTAAGTGCACGTGTAAAATTAAAAATTGAGTTCAGAAATCTTGTTCCGAAAAATTCGCGAACAATTAGTAGCACCACTTCGTCTATCAGGATAAAGACCCGCGGACCCGCGGCGCGCACGCACCGCTCTGGCTGGCTATAATACTAATTGCTCTCACAGATTTCAGTTTGTGTCAACATGGGACAATGCAAATAAAGTTCTTGCTTAAACACCAGCGTATCCAGTAGTTGCTGTTCCTCAGACGTGTCCTAAAAATCACTATTGACATGATTGCTAGATCTGAGAGAAAGATAGATTGTCAAGTTTAATTCTGCATGACAATACACATTAAAATACAAACTAAGAAATAATATAATCGATACAAAATACACCCGCAGGTTTCGTCAAAATGGTAAATTTAAAAAAAAAAGGAATAATACAATGTCAAAACACTATTGCTAGATTGATCTGACACTTTTTTCAAAACCGATCTTGAAAAGAAGACATGTGTTTTTTTTATTGGTGGCGCTTGTATATGTCGTTGATCTTGAGATGTCTTTTGTGAGAAAAGTTTGAAAGCCTTTGCTGACGAGCACAAAGTAAGCAAAATCGATATTTAAAATACAGTAATAAGACGAGCATGTAGAGTTGGCAACTTGTAGACTTGGCCTTCATTTTGTTTGGTCTTCATGTAATTATTGTGCAGACATGTGAGAACCACTGAATTGTAATCTTTTAAGAACTTGCTGTACCATGTTTGCCTACAAATAAATGTTATTTTATTTGCTTTGTTTTCGTCTATTTAAAAGGTGGTTAGTAAAATGGTTGATGGTTTATAAAGCCATGTCGGGTGGAAATCGTTGCTATTCCGTGAGTATTTTTGGAAATAATAAGTTCATCGCAAACTTGATTTGATTTTAAAGCAGTTAGATAGTATGAAGAATATAAGCACAACATGAGAAGCTGACTGCCTCGTTGGTCTAGCGGTTAACACGCTTGACTACCAAAATATGGTCGTGGGTTCGATCCCACTGAGGCCGCTGTCATATGTTATGTACAAACAGCCTCCGTGTTTTACTAAAAAGTGAACGAGCAGAGCTCGGTCGCCCAGTTACCCCATATGTTACTAGTTCAACACCACGGTTAACTGTAAGGTTGTTAGCATTAAGTTCGCATTTGTGCTTTTTTTTTTGTAAAAGCAATAAAGGTTTTTTTCTAACAATAATAATAACGTGATCTATCTTCTTGTATTCTTATCCATCCGTAACTTTAAATTAGGTTTGTCATTTATAATATTAGTAAAAAAGAGTATTAAACTAATCTAATCTAATCCAATTCTGTATGAGGCATTGTATATGAGACCATAAGATCCCTAAAGATGTATTAAGCTTACTAGAGACGCGCTTAAAAAATTTGTACTCAATTGTAACGCAAGTTGGCTACATTGGCGTCGACAGTAGAGAGGCAGACCATTACAGTGACAAACAGTAATACCCATCCAGGTGGTCGTAAAGGTTTACCGGGCGCGGGTCGCCAGTTCGGTTCCGATGCGACGCACGTCGCAAATGAATGTGCACGGTTTGCTGGCCGATCGCTACATTGTCTGCTACGGGAGACTGGGGGTCACTAGCGTTGTGACCTTTCAGGTTTCAACCCAAGCATCACAGCAAAGCCCATTCCATAGAACTACAATGGAGAATTTGCGTCTAACTTAGATTAGAGTGACATTGCTTTCATACCATAGACATAGAAGACACATCAAAACTTAGCAAAAATAAAAAAATAAAAACGTCAAAATATTTTTTCAGAGTTTTCGGGATTACAAAAAATGTGAATAATAAGAAACTTATTGGATTTAGTTTTTAAATTGTGTTCTAAACGTTTTTTTAATAACTCAAATATTGATGAACGCTTCATACATTATAAGGCATTACGTGCAAGTTGTGACGTCATATTTTGAGCCCTATTTGTATGGCGCGTTTTTGTACCACGTTACTATATTGACTTTTCTACAGGTTATACTATGAAAAGTATTAGTCGCAGAGAAAAACAATACTATATTGATTTATCTTTTAACATGGTGTCTCCAATTATATTAAAACATTTATTAGTGCAAGTTCTCCATACAAGGTTTACTTTAAACTTGAACAAATTCCATTTGTCAAAGTAAACCTTAAATATGAGAAAACGATGTACATTGCGTAGCCGTTTAACCCATAGATTAACAATTAGGAAAACTACAATGAAATGAAATGTTTTATTATAAAAGCAATTACATATACAGCAGTTACAATATTTTAATATCGAGTCTGGATATTCATAATTTAAGATATACAAGGCTGAAGGTAAAGTAATGCACATTTCTCTTTAAAACTAACTAAGGCTAAAACAGTAGTGTTTTGGTAAGTATACGGGAAAAAAATGTGGGGTTTTTATATTTACAAAATGTAAATGCTAGGCCATAGATTAACAACTAGGAAAACTCAAGGCAATGTACATCAATTTGACATATTAAATTAAAAATTCGCGTATTTGCCAACGATTTATAATACATTGAATAAGCGCTAAAGATTCTTCAGAAATAATTGCTAGCGGTTCGTCAGAAATATGTGCTGTGAACATTCGTCAGAAATAAGTGCTAACGATTCGTCAGAAAACTCGGCAGTGGATTATTAATGTTTACTAAAATAAATGCGATAAAAGTGTAAGTAACGGATTCGGGCCAAACGGCAAGTTTTTAAAAGCTGTTGAATATATTTTTTCATTATGTATAGAACTATTCAACGGCCTTTATTTTGTATAACCTGCAATGTATTATAAATCGTTGGCAAATATGCGAACTTTCAATTTATAGTGTACATTGCCTTGAGTTTTCCTAGTTGTTAATCTATGGCCTAGCATTTACATTTTGTAAATATAAAAACCCCATATTTTTTTCCCGTATACTAACCAAAATACTACTGACTCCGTGATTGCAAGGAGATTGTCAAGTTCTTACATATCACGTATTTTTTTGAGACGAGAAGATGCCCAGTTTTTTCTCTACGTTTTGATTCCAATGGGTTTGCGTAACTATTATTCGTGCATTGTGAGAGAGCACTGTGGCTGAAATCTCTGTGCACCTTGATCTTGCTAAATTAATTCCTATATAACTTCGCTTCGCTAACCTAACCTAACCATGTTCATGATGTAAATCAATAAATAAAAAAAAAACCGGCCAAGTGTGAGTCGGACTCGCGCACGAAGGGTTCTCCATTATCTATATAACATTAGACACAAAATCGAGATATAGAGGCAAAAAATCACATTTGTTGTATGGGAGCCCCCCTTAAACATTAATTTTATTTTAATTTAATAATTTATTTTCAAAGCGAATATAGAATTAAATATTCTGTGAATATTTCAAGCGTGTATCTGTTGCCGTTATTAATATAGAGCAAAAGACGGCAAAAAATACGTTTGTTGTAGCGGAGCCTCCCTTTAATATTATTTAAATCTATTTTTAGTACGTATTGTTATAGCGGTAACAGAAATACATCATCTGTAAAAATTTCAACTGCCTAGCTATCACGGTTTATGAGATACACCCTGGTGACAGACAGGCGGACAATAAAGTTTTAGTAATAAGATCCCGCTTGGCACCCTTCGGAACCCTAAAAAGTACAATCGTATTGATGTATTTTAACCGTCCACAACAAGAGCTACCCAGCTCCAGCCATCGCCCCATTCGGTCGCCAATAACGCCATCATAACGCCCCGTAATATGGCGTTTGCAGTAAAATGCGACCCAGCCCCGGAGCGTTACGTTTGTTGTTCTCGGGCGTTGATTTTTTGGCAGAGTGAACTGAATTAAATATGACTCATTTTTGTCACGTAATATTAATATTAATTATCCTACGACCCATTCTCTAACCTACAAAATATACACAAAAAAATCATAATAATCGGTGAAGCCGTTTTGGAGGAGTTCGATAACAAACACGCTATTCTGTGTCTATGCTAAATTTCATCCAGATCCGCTCAGCCGGTCTAGCATGATTGAGTAACAAATATCAGTCCATCCAAGCTTTCGCATTCGTAGCAAATAATATTGGATGGATGTTTGTTACTCTTTCACGCAAAAATGGCTGCACGGATCCGAATGAAATTTTGCACAGAGTTAGATAGTCTGGATTAGCACATAGGCTATTTTATCCCGGAAAATACACATCAAAATTACCACGCGAACGAAGTCGCGGGCAACAGCTAGTAAATATTATATAATTATAAAAAAACTAATAAGTATATAAAAAATCTCGTGTCACATCTCGCGTGACTTGGAAAAAAAACTGGTTGAGAAAATTAAATGCGCCCAATCTTACTTGCTACAAATGAGAAAGTTTGGATGTACTAATGTTTGTTACTCAATCAAGCTAGAACGGCTGAGCGAATCTGGATGAAATTTAGTATAGACATAGATAATAATAAAAAAATCTTTATTCACTAAGCAGCGGTTATAGTTTCCACGCCGTTGGGGCTCTGTACTAAGTAGAAACCTGTGTTACAGGTACCCCGCTCCTCCTTTTGACATTGCTAAGCTTAATGAGTGAAGTAAATTTTAAAGGCTGCATAATATTTAGATTTGCATGTAAAATGCAGAGGGAATTAAAAGAGCTAGCTTTCATGACTATTTAGAAAGTAGCTTTATTTAGCTTTGTTTTAAGTTTTAATTATCGTGTGTTGTTTGTTGCTGCAATAAATGTTTCTCTTTCTTTCTTTCTTTTCTAAAATATCTACCTAGAGAAACTTTTGCAATACATGAGGTAATCTCGTGGCTCTCCATTAAAACATACCACCGACAATTATGTATAATGAACGACTAGCCTACTAATCTACTAAGAGCTCCTACAGCTAGAAGCATAGGTGCGAATATCGAACAAAAAGAGGTATCTCCCAGTGTCGCAGAGCGTGCCTCCTCCATCTCTCTAAAACAAGGTTCAATTAAGCAGAGTACGCCATTCATCGCTGCCCGGCTCCGGACAAACCTGCACTACCTACTAACGGAATATCTTTCCTGCAGAAAGTTGACTCATTTTTCAATTCAATTTATCAGCCCACATCATTACTAAATTGGGTGCAGAAAAATAGAAAAAAATATACAGCAAAACCAACACCACTATCTACCAAAATTAATAAAGCACACCACTATTATTTTATCTAATAAATAATCGCGGTTGGAGACGTTTCAAATATTACTATTTATGAGCATCGCGAGTCATTATATTTTTTTTTTTTTTTTTAATATCTAATGAAAGTCAGTGTTCATGTACATTATATTGTATACATATGAAAAGGGAACACTCTGCTTACTGACATACAGGTCCAAGCAGCGTGTTCCCTTTTCATATGTTTATAATATAATGTACACAAACACTCAGTACCCAATCTAGTAGTGATGTGGGCTGATACACTGAACTGAAAAAATGAGTCAACTGATGATGTCATATAGGTCCGTCGATAATACCATCTTGTTCGGGAGGCAGAGGCTACACTTTGCACTTTGTAATATCGTTACAAATTTTTCATTCGCTTGTGATCAAACGAAATGTGCTCTTCTCTCCCTGAGAGAAGGCCTGTGCCCAACAGTGGAACGTACATAGGCTGCTTATGCAGCTCTTGTGTGACCTTCTGTGATGCGTATTGAGTCGCCGCGCTACCGCCGGTGGTGTTGGTATTTCCCGGACAATCGCGTCGCTTGTGCGCTGAACAACTGCGGGTTTAGTCGGGTCGTGTAGACGAGGACCGTCACTGAGAAACTTTTGGAGTTAATGTTCTTTAATAATTTATCTTGCTTGTTCGATGCCAGTGTAAATATGGTGAAAGGTCCCAAATGGAGTTCTAATAGCGACACTTAAAACGGGATAATTAATCGTTTGATGCTAATAATAATCGATAAAATACACACAAAAACAAATACCGGATATAGATTTTTTTTTAGAATCAGTTTAATATTTTACGCTTGAAATGAACAATTGGAATTTTCGTCTCGAAGGCGTCAATTTTACATATATATGCAGGGTGTGACAAAATCTCCATATACTTATATATAAAAAATAGGGTTTCTACTCGTGAATACGATCGACTGTTAGTAAGGATTTTCCCCGTCAAAAATTGTGAAATAATATCAGCTGTTCCAAACATTGGAATTGTTCTACCAAAAAATTCTTTTTTTCGAGAAAATACATTGTTTTGAGAGCCTGGACTGAATATTTCGATTTGGGCTGCCTTAATTATTTTTTAAAGCGAAAAAAAAAGAACCACTGTGACCAGAGTCTACGAAACCGGAAGTGCGTCATCAACTGAGATCCTACGACCTGTCAGTTTTTAGTGATACCATGGCTCGATACTCCTTCTTCTTCTTCTTCGGTTTCTTAACTCCGAGGGCCTCAACCACAGATTTCCACTTCTAACGGTCGTTCGCCGCAGCTTCCAATTCAGGCCAGCTAGTGCGGATCGACTTGGCCTCTTGGGCTATAGATCTTTTCCCGGGGATCCTTGGCCGCCCCCTCTTTCGGGCCCAAAGGGGTGTACGTGAGGGCTTGTCAGGCATCTCTTGTCCCGGCGTAGCATTAGGCGTATCCAGCGGCTCAATACAAGAACTCTTTAAATAAACAAAACTAAAAAATACCGGCGTGCGTGCAAGCAATGCCTAATGAATGTTGAGGAAGCGAAAGAGATCTGGCAGGATCGTAGCAAGTGGCAGTTCCTGGTCTCTGCCTACCCCTCTGGGATACAGGCGTGAGTTTATGTATGTAACTAAAAAGACTCATAATTTGTGTGTCTTTGCGTTTTTCATTACAAAAAATATTAAGGAAACTTTCATTCACGTGTGAAACGAACTTTAGAAGGTTGAATTACACAAAAAATACAAGTAGCACTATATTTACTGAACTTATACCTTTAAGGCGAACTACTATTTGTAACCACTGTATGCCTATTAAAGTTACCACCTGTGGAGTTAAAATATATGGAACAGCTAATATATTTCGTTTCGCGAATTCAAAGACTTTTCCCACTTTTTGGATAGTAATGGAGATTTTGATACGAATTTGATAAACCCTATAGACACTGTTTATCAAAAATCATTCTTTTCGGGTACCACCACTTACATAATTATGTTTAGAGATCAAGTGAAGAACGAATATACTTAATTACCTTTTTTTAGATTGTTCAGAAAACACTATAATAAAATTAATTCTTGTTTCGAAATGACAAGATTATTGGTTTAGATTATAGAGAAAATGTTATAGGTATAGTAAAATTATTTCTTTTTTCGAAAAGACAAGATTATTAGCTCTGAGCTCGCAAAAAATTGTGTCCCTCCGACATACAGAAGCCAAATGGACCAGAAAGCGAAGTAAGCACGAAAAAAATACAATAAAAATAACAGAAAAACCCGACTGCTAAGCATGTCGAATATACTACTGACTACGGACTGTTCGACCAACTTTACTGTAGTTCAGTTCAATCTGTTGTTCCCAGGGATCTTAAAACCGGTTTCAGTGATACCGAAGAAAAAACAGGTTTCGCTTAAACGTTCAAAACCAGTTTTTTAACTATTAAAACATAGACAAATATGAAGAAAAATTATTTAACAAGTTATCACAACATTTTTTCAGGCACTACGAAGTTTGAGGGATCAGCCAATTTACAAAATAAATCGAAATCACTGAAAAAATCGTTAATTTTTTTTTCCTCAAACAGCCACCGAAAAACTAGTTTTCTGCTTCCTAGTCAAATACCTCCGGTTTTGTGACCCCTTAGTTTTTCAACTAAGGACCGTGGCCGCTATTAGGGGGATGGGTGTAGGTAGACTGGTAGAGTGCTCTCCATCTGGAACTGTTGTTGGCTGCGTGAACCGCCTGTTGGAATATAAGCGTTGTTCCCTTGGTGATCTGGTCACTCCATTTAGCAGGTGGTCTGCCTCGAACCCTCCTCACTTATTTACCCATCTTTGGCCGTCATTATATTATATTCAAGGCTATTTGATCGTACTGCCACTGATAATATTATGACACTTTAACTGTATATAATTTTAAAAAACCTATTTAGAGGCTAAAAATTCCACCCATGCCGGGACTTGAACCTGCATGAAACCAATTTTTAAAATAATTGTCCTCAGCACGGGTTAGTGCAACAAAAGGAATGTAATGTATTATAATTTGTGACCGTCGATACTTGAATGTGGTTATTTTAATAGCTCGTTATAAATGCAATCTTTAAATCAATTGAGGCCTCATTTTTTTTAATTCAATCTCTTAAGAGTTAACAGGGTGACCCAGAAAGCCCTACATACGTACACGTGAGCCGAACACATCTCGGGTCCCGCCACAGTCGGGTAAAAAGGTTCGAACCCAATACCGGCCTAATCACTTGTCCGCACGCGTGTTCCGCGCCCCGCCCCACTGCCGCAGCGTCCTGGCTAGACAAAAGCGCTACCTCGGCTGAAATAGCGATGATTCGCTTCACGACTAGTCTTGCACAGCCAAATATGTGCAGTCAAATGTACGAAGCAATTTAAATTGTGTACTTTGTCCGTTATGTTTAAAAAAAAATCCTTTTTTGCTTTTTTGTATTGTGCCGTTAACTAAATGTTTTTTATCTATCTATCTTTCAGTGGTTCTGAGTTGACTACAAATCAACCAGAGATAGTTATTTCGGAAATGGGTAATTTCAAATCAATTGATAATAATACATTATGCAACCTATATAAGTCCACTGTAGGGCACAGGCCTTATCTCAAAGAGAGAGGCGGGCTTAGTACCGCGCGTGCTCAACCGGCCGCTTGGCAATGTCAAGCGCCGAAGTATGTAAGCACCTCAGCCACTCAGGTTTCCTCACGATTTATACAAATATATACATAATTAATTATTTTTTTTCACAATGTCAAGTAGCCCATTGAAAACCATTGTTATTTTCAAGGTCAGGACTGAGCAGGTTAAGGGCTAAACACTTTTTGGTGTAATTTCTGCATTGTGTCTCCAATAACAATTCTGTCAGGACCGTATCGAGTGGCAGTCCCTTGTTTCTGCCTACTCCTCTGGGAACCAGGCGTGAGTTTATGTTATGTTATGTTTATAATATTTTTACAAAAACCGAGTCAGTTTCCGAAACTTTCTCCGTTGTTAATTGACCCTAACAGCGTTACCGGTCCCGTTGGGACGAGTTGAACGTGTTGCGAACTATAAAATTTAATGTTCGTAGAAACATCGGCTCCATCAGTCTTTGCCAACTTTGCTCTCGCTGTGTTACAGGAACGGTGCGGGGCAGTCAATTCGCTTCCACTTGAATACTTTTACAACCACGTAGCATAAACTCACGCCCGTATCTCGGAGGGGTAGGCGGAGACCAGGGTCTGCCATGATCCTGACACGTCTCTTTGGCTTCATCAATCAACATATAGTAGATTGTACAACAAGTGCATAAAACGCACCATTTTACTCGAGACGTTTATCCATCCGAGCGAGCTTGCGAGCGAGGATAGATATAAAGTCGAGTGTAAAATGGGTTTTATGGACGAGTTGTACACTCTACTTTTCACTTCGATTGCGAGGAAATGAAACAGCAACATGTAAATATAGTAAATGCTAATTTAATTAAAATTGAAAAATAATTATGGTTCCCGCCAATTAACTTTTTTTTCTTTTTTTTTTCTGTAGGGACGTGACACCTGACTTAAGGTCGTTACATACTGCTCAGTTATAAAAACATTTTCTTTTTATAACTATGATAAGTTGTTGTTATGGCTTAAATACTATACTGATCTACTAAATTGAAAAATAAACAAATATAAAAAATAATAAATGAGACGAAATACAAATTATAAGTTTATTTCATGAAGTTTTATTGTGTACTTTGGCTGTTGGTATCTTTGCCTTGGTCTTAGAATACGAACGAAACGAAATAAAATAAAGAGGTTGTTGTATGAAGTTAAAGATGTTCGTGTGGCTGTTGCAGCGATTGCCTTGGTCTTCGACGAAGATTTTACTTTATGCTCTAGAGCATAAAAAGCGACTTTATGTCGCCTACGCACGACATAAAGACGAACTTTTAGAGCATGAGAAGTGAAAAATTATTTTTTTAAATACTTTTCAAACACTAAAAAGTGGACGTAAAAAAATATAGCTGGTCTTTAGATTTTTCATGGTATTTTTGTACTAAGCATGAGCTTTTAAATAAGTTTTACTAATTTCTCTTTAGTCTCACAGTGAGTGAAATTATACTCTCTTAATTCCAGCAGTGAATGTGTAACTTTGAACTAGTAAAAAAGATACAGTAAAAAAATTGCATACTATTGATAAATTTTGTCTAAGGCTTTGCTAGATAGTAAAATTACTGATATTTAAAACACCTGACCTATACTTTGTTTGTGACTAAGAAAATTTACTGATAAATTTAGAATTTTGGAAGTGACCTTTCTTTGCCAAAATCAAAGAAAAAGAAAACCAAAATGTATTTTAATCATAATTTTATTACCTGCACCTCACGCTAACCATGAAGGAAAACATCGTGAGGAAACTCATGGCTTGGTTGGCTCCGCACGTATTGACTTGTCCTTTCTGTTGGCTAGGCCGACTAAGCTGTCAGGATGGTACAGGTGCTGGGCAAGCCTACTCCGTCTAAAAAACAATGTCCCACGCACTGCAGCGTCCAAGTGGCCCCTTCACCTATCTAGTGTGAGTGAGTTGCTACAGCACGCTGAAATCATCTCATTACGTAGATGCAAATGCCAATTATTTATACCTACCTATATATGTTATTGATCCAGATACACAAAATATTTTTACAAAGACTGATTAAACATTTGACTAACCGGCAGGTATGCGCTGTTTTAAATCCTATTACCCAAAAGTTACAATAAAATTAAAAAAAAGAGTCGAATTTATACTTCATTAAATGCGTTTTTTAAATGATTATATTTAATAATTTATTTAATAGAAATATATATTATTTTTTGTAACTCGAATATGAAGATTCTAAATATTTATTTTATGCGCGTATGAATGAAAGAAAATACATATATTGTATAACATTCTTTTTAAACATACCTGAGCAGTGGTAGCGGTCGTGGGTTCGAATCCCGGCATGTACCATAACTTTGTTTTCTAAGTTACGTACATTTGCGAAGTTGCAGTAGCAATAGCACTCGCTAACCGCGAAGGAAAACATCAACAATCCGCGGTGGGCACGCGTGGCAATTAAGCCCATACTCTCTCTCTGACAGAAGGCATGTGCCCTTCACGGGGACGTGTAGTCTACATATAAAAAACCTGTACTAACATTTCTGTTACATAATATCGTTAATAGATCTCACTAAGCTCGAGAGAGCTCTCTCTATGAAGATTTCAGCGATAATCCCTGGCCTTTTTAGCTTAAAATAGGCTGATTACATACTGTGCCACTCCAAACGGTTGGTAGAGCAAAGATCTTTTGGCATAATGAACGTGTTGAACTAATTACCTGAGAATGGAATAGGCTCAGTGTAAAAGCCTTCAGTCGGCGCGGAGACATGACTGACATGGTTGCTTAAATCAACAACTAAATTAATTTAGTACCGAAATCCCGGGAATAGATCCCTAAGTTTTTCGGTCGCAGAGAATTTAGATTTCTGAAATAGTTTACATCCTAATTCTAGTCCTAGTTTTAATTAGTAGTAATTAGATAATCTTATAGTTCGATTTTTTTTGTCTATTTTTATATTGTTTGAAATTATTGTTTGCAATTTTCATTTCTGAAGCAGTTTATGTCCTAATTTTATAGTTTTAATTAATAATAATTATATAATCTTATAGTTTGGAGTGTTTTTGTCCATATCCAGTTTAGCTTCTACGTAATATTCATTAAGTCACAGATTCTGTGTTATTTTGAATTGATTTGATTAAATAGTGTGATAAGAGAACTTTGGGGACTAAAACAGAATATAGCGACTAGAATTGCGTTTGTTTGGAATTGGAGGAACGAAAGGAGGAAAATTGTCAAAAGAAATATTATATCGATAATAGACTTCGCAATAGCGAGTAGTTTGACCGAAGACGGGATGTGCTAGCGAATAACAAGGACTTAAAAAGTACCCGAAATCGGCAGGTTTGACTTCCTGATTGTTGACGAAGCGCCAGTTAATGTGTAACAAAAATAAAGTAACATATTTTGTGATTTTGGCACTCAATTTGACTATTGAATTAAAACTAAATTTTGACGACCTATTATGTCTCCATCCCAACTCAAGGCACATAAAAGCTCTAACAATAGGTGAAATATTTTCTAGAGTCAAATAGTAAGTGATAATTTATAAAATATCACGGAAATCGAACATCGTTTTGAATAAAATAACTGAACAAAGGGTAGGTTATGATAACCTTGCTATTTGATGAATTCATTCCAGCAGGAAAAGTAGCGTTAGCATAACAAAAAAATCAATAAAATTACATGTTAAATTTACAAGGTTCGATTTCAGTCATAATATCATTTATAATAAACGCCTAAAGACATACTGTTTGTTAGAATTTATATGCTTAGCCTATTCCGAGCACAGCTAATTACTAACCGGATTACGACACTCTGGCGCTACCACGCCCCGCCATGTTACTTATGATCTCACTGTAATCTGCTTTATCTACGCGGGGAACTAATTTTTGGCTCGGAGGCAACGAAAGACTTAAGACTAGGTACTGCTTTACAAGTTATTTAATGGGATCCAGTGGGCTAGCGCTGCCAACGAAAAAAGAGTCATATTACAGATCGTATTTGCTTTATCTGTGACTCTACAGACAAATTTTTATTCAATCAAGTTAACAGTGATTTTTAGGACCCATGACAAAGAACCTAGGATTACGAACCTGGAACTAGATATAGCATAATCAGCCTATATGCGTCCCACTGTAGGGCACAGGCCTTCTCTCAAGGAGATAGTATGGGCTTAATCACCACGCGTGCCCACCGCGGATTGGCGATTTCAAGCGCTGAGTTATGTGAATAGCTCAGACACTCAGGTTTCCTCACGATGGTTTCCTTCACCGTTAGCGTTTGGTATTGCTACTATAACTTCACAATGTATATAACTTAGAAAACCAAGTCATAGGTACATGCCCGCACTTGGGATCGAACCTGGGTCTCTCGCTTCCGAGTCCGATGTTCTACCCACTAGGCTACTAACGCTCCTACCCACTAGGCTACCAACGCTCACGGCGGTTTTTGGCGTTCACGCTATCTAGTTCTAGGTGTTCTGCCTTAGTTTCAGGGACATGGGGCTTAAAGTAACTATTAACATGATTGAGAGATTGTACATACACTTTTTGCGCATTCAATCTGTATAAAAACATATGTTGTTTTTTTCTCGGTGGCGCTAGTCTGGAGCCTCTTAAAGGAAGTAGAAGAAGAAGAAAGACATTTATTATACCAACAAGATACATCACAGAAACGAAATAAGCAGATATGTAACATAAGTACATTTTTTCGAACGACTTACGAACAGTTACTTGGTAATTTACAAGTTGACGAGATAATGAACGTTATTAGTATCCAAATTATTTATTAAATAAAAGTTGCACATAGGCAAAAAAACATCCACAACAGTTTCGCTACATGTAAAGAAATTTTTTCTTCCCTTTCGTTGTTTCGTATTTCGTTATTTCGTACAGTTTTTATGACAATTGTACAATTATTGCGCTGCGACTCCCAACATTCGCACAACGGCTTTAGTAAATGTATGAAACTACTATGTATGAACGCCAGTGCAGTATCCTGAAAGCAGAATAAATTATTTTATATAATGTTACCATTCTCTCTCTCTGAGAGAGGGCCTGTGCCCTGCCAGGGAAACGTATTTAACAATTTTATCTTTGAATGGAATTTGTACGAAGTTTTCCTTTTATAGGTTGGTAGCCTCGTTTATTATATTATATAATATATACTCGTTTACTTGTAACTGAGATAGTTTTCATTTTAAGTTCATTATATGTGCTACTGCCCTAAATATTTTGACGTTTCTACAATCAACCATTTACCCAGGCGAGGGAGGGAGGGGAGACACCATACTCCAACAAAAATGTTGCGCAAAAATCCCTGAATCAAAAAATGGTTTTCTGACACTCATATTTTTAGACGACCAATCCAATCCCCTCCAATAATATCCCTCGGTTATGAAAACCATGACGAAGGCATGTGTCCTGCAGTGGGCGTCGAGTGGCTGATGATGATGATCCAAAGATACCACCTGACGATAATCCAACGATATCGCCGACAATATAGTGTAGGGGAGAAAAAAAAATTGCATCCCTAATTTGGATGTAGGGGAGGTACCGTTTTGTCGGCGTGATTAATATGTGTCTTTGCAAAATTTCGGCTTTCAAGTACTAATCGTGTCTGAGCTGGGCTGCAGACAGACAGACAGGCAGATAGACAGAGTTCCTGGTGGTTTACATAAAATCTGAGTTCCTTGTCATTCGTATTCCCGCACTGCACAGCAATGGACCTTGTAGGGCAGGGCGGCTGCCGGCTGTTGACCAAGTCAAATTATTTTAATCGGCTTTGTTCAATATAATAGTCTATGCAGCACGGGAAGTCGGTATTATATGGTTTTATTGGCCACTTCTTTTTTGCTGTCTAAGAAAAAATATACACACAAAATGCCATCCCTTTTGCCGTCAAATAAATAAACTCTTAACAAAATCCTAGTCAGCGTGAGTAATTAATTTAAGCGCTGAATTTGAGTGGTTTCTTACTGACAAGTAATTGTTGCTCAAAAGACTTTTATTTCTTCCAGAAACTGTATTTTTTCTGACTGCTGATTAAAGTTGTTGTAATTAAATATGCCTTTGACGCTCGGCATTCTCCACGCTGTTTTTTCTCCTCGAGCTCGCAAATCCCGTACGTAATGTAATGGAAGACGTCGCGCATGATATGACACCGTTATTAATCCACTGAATCCGGGTAATGTATTATCCTCCGCGAGTCTCCATGGAGGTAGTACAGAAGTCCCTATTTAGGTTACATACGCAAGTCAGCCTATATACGAGTACGCCTAGTGGGCCTGCAGTGGCAGGGCACAAGCCTTCTCTCAGAGAGAGAGTATGGGCGTAGTCGTCGTAAGAAAAACGTAAAACATAGGTACTCGGAATGAGAGAGAATTTTTGTTTTACGTCAAATCGTACGTTTGCAAATGTTATTGTTAGCTTTGTAAGCCTCGATATATTATGTGTTATTGTTATACAGGGTTATTTTATATAACCTTTTGTGTCTCCTTAAGCTGTAATCAGTGAGCAGTAATGTTCAGACGCGCTCATTTCGTTGGCCTCACTGATATTACGATTGTCTAGTTCTTAGCCGTGAAAAGCTTGTATGGTTGGAGTTATCTTTAGTGATAAATTACATAATGATAATTACGAGAGGAATACATTAGCAAGTTATTAGCAAATAATTAATAGGAGCTCCTAGTGTGAATGCCTTCGCGTGATTTTTGGGAAAAAATATATAAGATAGATTTTAATCCAGATTTAACAAGTGCACGAAAATTATATACGTGCATCAGCATAAAGCTGCTTGTGTATTAATTAATAATAACAATAGAAGTACGTCTATTAAATATAGAATCATCATCATCATCATCAGCCATTTGACGCCCACTGCAGGACATAGGCCTCCTTCTTGGTTTTTATAACCATGAGGGGTTTTGCCATATATAGAATGTTTTATTGAAAATAAAAATAATTCCCAGTTTTCTAGGACTATACGATGGTTATCGTATATATAATGCTTTTATATTTTGCCTCCGCTCCGCTGCCAAGCGGTGGTATCGGAGCAGTAGAACGCCGGCTTCTCATTCGGGAGGGCGTGGGTTCGAGTCCTGGCATGTACCAATGACCTTGTTTTCTAAGTTACGTACATTTTGTAGTTTTCTAAGTAGCAATACCACTCTCTAACCGTGAAGGAAAATATCGTGAGGAAACTTGTCTCTGAGGTGTCCTCATACCTCAGCGCTTGAAATTGCCAATCCACGCTGGGCACGCGTGGTAATTAAGCCCGTACTCTCTCTCTGAGAGAAGACCTGCAGTGGGACGTATCACGTATATAGGCACCATAAAAAAAATGCCTCTAAATATCTACCTAGATAATTTTGGTTTACTCCTACATAGGAGCTACTCTCAGAATTGGACTTCGATTACCAGAGTCTTGAATACTAAAATTGTAAATAAAAGTAAAAAACCTCATGACCTATGGATGTATTATTCGCCAGCTTTAATCTGAAAATCCTAATCTAAAATTTTTTTTATTTATTTCTAATATTTACATCATGTTGGCTACCTATAGTTTCACAGTCACTGTTATATTTCCATAAGTACATAATATTCTCACAAATATATTAATCAGCAACTGTAAGAATTTTAAGAAATAATAAAGAAATACTTGCTTCCTTTTCCTTTAAGAAATATCTTAACGAGTCCCTACTGCCCAGGTGATATACGAGTTTGATCGCTCTCCTCTATAAGTCAAAGATGGCACAATGTCTACTACCTGACCCACAATAATATTCTTTAACAATATTATTTGGAAATATTTAGCTAAAATAAACAAGCTTAGCATTTATGACGTCGGTTGTTTCGCTAATTTTTTTGACTGCATATACTGCAGATCTAGACTTACGTGTATTTTTTTCTGTGAGTATCCCATTAAAGGTTTGCATCAATTGTGATATCAAGAAATACAGTTTTTTCTACGAGGCATTCAAAAACAACGGGCAGACTGACATAATTCCAGCCTAGATTGAATGCCGAGCCGGATCGCCGAGCCAGCCAAATCAATAGCGTATCGATTTACATACAAATGGACTAGTGAATGAAACATTCCATTCTACCTACCAACGTACGTAATACGTGTATAACCTTTCACGGACGAATATAGCAAGGCTTTTAACTTAATACAGGTTCACGGCGTCACGAGACAAAAGAAATGTCAACAGAAAGCCTAATGTGTTATTTGAAAGGCGTTATTTGCCATAATATCAGCACCGACATTTTCCCGATAGCAATCATGCGAGTCTGATACATAGCGTTTTTGAGATGTTTTGAGGCAATTTCTTTGATGGATCATAGTAGCAGAGATAAGAGAATTCGCCAGAGAAATAAGATGATTGATATAGCCTGTAAGATAGGAAATTTGAAGTAGCAGTGGGCTGGTCATATTTGGCCACGTAGAGCTAACCGATGGGGTAAGAATGTTTTCGAGTGGAGACCACTAACTGCCACAAGTGCAAAGAATTCTGAAGACACTATCGTCGTTTTAGTTTCGCTGTATTTATGGTTGCTGTTAACTGGCAGATTGCTGCTGGATGAAGATGGCCGAAAACAGATAGAAGTACCGTGTCTTAGTGTGACCGAATGTGGGCTGATTGATAGAATTGGATGGATCAGAGAGTAGCTGAATAGATTATTTTAATTTGGGAAAGGGAAAATGTGTGTGCCTTTTCTGACCTTTTCCGAAAAGTTTCCCAAAATTTGCGTTTACACCTTATACAGTTTTCTAGCAGGCAGCTCAAACTTTCCAATGGTTCAGTCAGCCGTTTACTTTTTCCATGATCAATTTGAGAAATTACATGTAGTGCCCAAGCGCCTCGTTTTTGTTCTACGATGGTGGTTTTCCGGAATGAAAACCAATCACACTAACTACTATCACACGTCATTATCGTTAGTTTGGTACACTTATCGGCAGAATCGCATGGTAACGTGGCGCAAGTTTTGAAATAATGACGACGCGTCCTCTGTAGGGTAATCAGTGGCAACGATACTTTCTATGACGGATTTATATCCTATATTTATAGCCTAGTGCTGTCCATATGTCTGGCCGCAGTGTTTTCCTACATTTGTGAGAATTCATAAGCAGTCTATATACGTCCCACTATAGGGCACAGGCCTTCTCTCAGGGAGAGAGTATGGGCTTAATCACCACGCGTGCCCGCCGAAGATTGGCGACTTCAAGCGCGATGTATGTAAATAGCTCAGACACTCAGGTTTCCTCACGATGTTTTCCTTCACCGTTAGCGAGTGGTATTGCTACTATAACTTCACAAATGTACATAACTCAGAAAACAAAGTCATAGGTACATGCCCACCCTGGGAATCTCTCGTCTCCGAGTCCAATGTTCTACCCACTAGGCTAACACCGCTTTATTTTGTGAGAATTGACTATGTTAATTATTGCATGGGTACTCGTACTAGCTACTGTAGGTATTATAACTAGGACGATTTGAGAAAAGATGGTAACTGTTCCGTGTATTGATGCTGTTTTGCATACCTATATATTGGTATACCTGTACAAGCATAATATTGATGCATGGATGTAGCTATAAGTTTCTTTCGCAATAGTCTGTATTAAACTACCACAGAGATTACACGCCTGTTTTAATCATCACCGCTGCCAGCTATTCTGAACCCTATTTCATTGACCATATGGTCGCAACGAGCCGGAACGATCCAAGACTACCGCCCGGTTGACGAGAACAAAAGAGGACCGGATCTCTAAGATAAGCCTATTGAAAGAAATCACAGTTTCGCATGCATTTTAAAATCGATTGAATAAAAACTCATCGTGTTTACGTGGACCTTTCGACAAAAAGTGCTGTGTAGTTACAATTAAAAGCTATTGTACGCTAAACTTTAGACTAAATCAAGTGCTCAAACATGTCTACAAGTGAACAGTTGCTATGTGTGTTGGAGGAAACTGCTATTCTACTAGAAAAAACGCAAATTAACTTGAAAAAATGCCCTAAAGCGCGGCTAACGAGAGGATACATTGAAGCAAGATTAGAATGCGTAGAACGATATTGGGCTACGTACAAGGACTCTCATCAAAAATTAGTGGAGTGTACGCCTAAGGAAAAGCGATCAAGTATTCCATACTTCAAGAATGATCAATACTTCGTACACGAAGATATTTTCTTATGTACTTGCGCCGACCTAAAGGACTTGTTATTTGCATCTAGGTCACAACCAAAACAAAGTGACACAGTTACCTGCGATCAAGCGAGTTCAGGAAAAGAGGTTCAAGTTAAATTACCCCGCATTCAGTTACCTACCTTCAGCGGCAACTACGAAGAGTGGCTTACATTTCATGATTTGTTTACGTCACTGGTGCACGACAATACAACTTTGAGTAAAGTTCAAAAACTACACTATTTGAAAAGCAGTGTTAGCGGTGAAGCCGAGTTATTGTTAAGACACATACACGTCATAGAAAACAACTATGAACAAGCGTGGGAAATTCTGAAAAATCGTTTTGGAAACAAGCGACTTCTCATCAATTCACTTATGAAGAGGTTATTTTCACTGAAGAAAATAAATACGTCGAGTGCAAATCAAATCAAAACCTTGTTGGATTCCACCAGTGAGTGTTTGAATAGCCTTGAAACCCTTGGAATATCAGTTTGGCATTGGGATTTAGTGATTATACACCTGGTAGTACAAAGGTTAGACATTGAAACACACAAGGCCTGGGAAGAATACTCCTACAACGGTGAGCCAAACAAATTACCTAAGTGGCAAGATTTGAAAACCTTTCTCGAGACTAAATTTCGCACCTTGGAATTAGTCACACATGCCTCATCTTCAGTGAGAGATAAACCTGTCAGAGAACGGGCTTTTCGTGCAGTACCATGCACGGCTGGAGCAAAATCGTGTGTCAAATGCAACGAAAACCACACACTGTGTCATTGTAAGGAATTTACTCAAATGCAAACAGACGAAAGACGCGAATTTGTAAAAAACAATAATCTCTGTTTCAACTGCCTGTTAGTAGGGCATTCAGCGCACCGATGTCGCCTTCAAGTATCCTGTCGCATATGTCGCCGGCGACATCACTCTCTGCTTCACTTACCGAAGAACAACAGTCAAGCTGAGACTGCGCAGACACATCTTAGCCATATTGAACCGGAGAACAATGTGAAGGACAAAACTGAAGACAGCCTTACAATGTCGTCACATTTCACGGCTAAGAAGTCAACAGCCTTGTTAGCCACAGCACTAGTTCCTGTACGAGATGAACAAGGAAATACGACAGTTCTACGTGCACTAATAGACCAAGGCTCGCAGGCAAGTTTCATCACAGAACGAGCGGCGCAGTTGATGCAAATAAAAAGAACACCAATTAATGGGACAATCACTGGAGTCGGCTCAACAACAACTACAATTAATCAGGTGGTACAACTTGAGGTTCTTTCTAGGCACAATGAAGACTTCAACCTCAAGGTCAAAGCATACGTAATCGCCACAAGATTAACTGCGCAGCTTCCATCGAAATCAATCACAAGTTACACACACAACTGGCCACATCTTCATGGCCTCACCCTGGCTGATCCTAGCTTCCATCAGCCAGGGCGCATAGATATGTTACTGGGCGTCGATGTCTACGCACACATCTTGAAGAATGCTGTAATCAAAGGTCCGCCAGGCTCACCATGCGCACAGAACACGAGCCTAGGCTGGATACTTTTCGGAGACATAAACAACAGCACTTCAGACGACATGATCGTAATGCATCATCAAGTTGATATCGACACAATGCTCCGAGACATGTGGGAACTCGAGTCATCGACCAAACCAGAACTAACAGCCAATGAAAGAAAATGCGAAGACACTTATAAGAAAACAATTGCCAGAACGGATGAAGGAAGATACGTTGTGAAATTACCTACAAAAGAAGAGAAACTGAAATCCACAGAAGGAGAGACACGAGAAATAGCAATTAAAAGATTTAAACTATTAGAAAAGAAGTTTGAAAAGAACGCAACATTTAAAACTGAATACTTAAAGGTTATCCACGAATATCTTGATCTTGGTCAAATGGAAGAAGTGCCAAGGAATGAAATAAATCATCCATCAGTTTACCTGCCACACCACGCCGTCATTAAGATGGAAAAGGAAACGACGAAAGTACGAGTGGTATTTGACGCGTCGAGCAAGGGAAAAAATGGAATATCACTCAATGACGAACTACTGGTGGGTCCTCAACTGCAAGAGGACATGCGAAATCTCTTAATGAGATGGCGAATGAGGCGAGTATGTTTCATGGCAGACGTCAAACAGATGTACCGTCAGATACTGGTAACAAAAGAAGATGCCGATCTTCAGCGCATAGTCTGGCGTGATAACCCTACAGATACAATCAAGGACTATCGTCTTTTACGAGTGACCTTCGGCACAGCATCCGCGCCATATCTGGCCATTAAGACGTTACAGCAAACAGCTGAAGACTACACCAGCCAAAATGAAATTGACGCCCTTGCAGTTCAGACAATAAAGGAAGACTTTTACGTCGACGACTTGATGTCCGGCCAAGACACTCCCAAGAAGGCAATAGATGTAGCCAAGATGACATCAGATATACTACGTAAAGGAGGATTCACGCTACAAAAATGGTCGTCCAATAGTTCTGAATTCTTACAACATTTTGAACTATCTGAACGGAGTGCACAAGTCAGCCTCAACCTTAAGGCCGACGGCAACATACGAGCGTTGGGTATATCATGGAACGTTGGTGAAGACGCCTTTCAGTACGAATTGAGTTTACAGCCTCCCTCCGAAATAATCACAAAACGGATCATCTTGGCTGAAACCCAAAAACTCTTCGATCCATTGGGCTGGTTGGCTCCATCCATTATAACAGCAAAGATACTAATACAGAAATTGTGGCTACAGAGAAACAGCTGGGATGATGAAATAGATCCTGAAATAAAAAAGGAATGGTTAGAAATAAGACAAAGTTACGAAAACCTGAAAGAAATAAAAATAAAACGATGGCTACAAACTACAATACAAGAAGAAAAAGATGTTACCATACACGGTTTCTGTGATGCCTCCATGAAAGCTTATGGAGCAGCAGCATACTTACGAGTGAAGAAAGAGGATGGACGATATGAAACAAATCTCATTGCAGCTAAGGCTAGAGTTGCTCCAGTAAAACCTGTGTCCCTCCCTCGATTAGAGCTTTGCGGTGCCACACTTTTAGCGAAACTGCTCAAACAGGTTCAAGAAGCCATGAAAATACCCGCTACTGCAATATTTGCATGGACTGACTCGACGATAGTCTTATCATGGCTAAAGGGAGACCCCACGCGATGGCAAACCTTTGTGAGAAATCGAGTAGTAAGCATACTTGATGACGTAGGCAACAATTGGTATCATGTTCAGTCACAAGATAACCCCGCTGATGTGGCATCAAGAGGAATGTTCTTATCAGAACTACAAACTTGTAAGTTGTGGTGGAAAGGACCACAGTGGCTCCAATCCGATGATATACCATTTGAACGACCAGACATCACAACAGACATGGAAATAAGACACACAATGGTCACGAATTTGAAGGTAAAGACTTCCGAAAGTGAAGATAATGAAGGCATAACATCGCAATTTCAAGACTTTGAAAACTTATCAGAACTATTAAGAACAATCGCATACTGCAAAAGGTTTTTGAACTACAAAAAGATTGATACAATTTTTGTGATCTCACCTACAGAACTGGAAGACTCACTAAAGGCATGCATAAGATTAGTCCAAGAGAAATGTTACAAACAAGAAATAGAGGCAATAAAAGAGAATAAGCAAGTGAAACGAAATAGCACATTGAAGTCACTGAATCCTTATATAGATGTAGAAGGTATACTCAGAGTGGGTGGACGCATACGCCACTCAAACTTGAACGAAGAAAGCAAGCACCCCATGATACTCGACAACAAAAACAAGCTAACAGCGCTGATTGTGGCCGACGCGCATAAACGCACCATGCATGGCGGGCCCCAACTCATGATTTGCTATTTGCGAACAAAGTTTTGGATCGTGAGACCTAAGGGAATAGTCAAACAATATGTTCACAGATGCTTGATATGTGCACGACAAGCTGCTACCGCCAAAGCTCAAATAATGGGAGATCTACCCAAACAAAGAGTATCACCAGCTAGACCATTCCTGCACAGCGGCGTTGACTTTGCTGGGCCATACTTGATATTGATGTCTAAGGGTAGAGGCATAAGAACCTTCAAAGCTTACATCTCCATATTTGTTTGCATGGCCACCAGAGCCGTTCACTTAGAACTGGTCGGAGACATGACCACGGAATCATTCATCGGTGCCTTTAGAAGATTTGTTTCCCGAAGAGGCAAATGTACTCACTTATGGAGTGATCAAGGAAGAAATTTCGTGGGAGCGAATAAAGAACTAGCAGATGCCTTCCAAGAAGCCAAATTGCAGTTCAACGATGAAATAGCCAACACTCTGGCATCTGATGGCACCCACTGGCACTTCATACCAGCCTACAGTCCCAACTTCGGTGGAATATGGGAATCTGGAGTGAAATCACTCAAGTACCACCTGAAAAGAATACTGAACAGCCATTTGACGTTTGAAGAAATGTCGACGCTTCTATGCCAAATCGAAGCTTGCCTTAATTCGCGCCCTCTAAGCCCCATTGATGATAGCGATACTGAAAACATAGATGTACTAACACCGGGCCATTTCCTGATAGGCGAGCCGCCTATAAATGTGCCATCACCAGACGTGTCTAATATGAAAATCGGCCATCTATCTCGTTGGCATCATACACAGAAGCTACTAAGCAATTTTTGGCACAAATGGCAACAAGAATATTTGACCCGACTGCAACAAAGACCGAAATGGTTGAAAGTTACCCCCGATCTTGAAAGAGGACAAATAGTGCTGATAAAGAATGAGTGCTTACCTCCAGGAAAATGGCTGCTGGGACGTATCGTAGAGAAGCACCCAGGAGCGGACGGCGTGACCAGAGTGTATAGTGTTAAGAGTGGTGCCAGTGTAGTGAAACGATCAATAACGAAATTGTGTAAATTGCCAATTTATAGTGAAAGTAATGAATAAGTGTGAAAATTACTGATGAACTGATTACCTCATGGAACTTTTAATTTAGTTTACTTAAGCATATGTATGATTTCCTAATGTTTTAAATTAATGTTGAGTTATGGACCCATCAGTTTTATTCTGTAAAACGATCGTGGTCTTGGTTATTTATTCAAAATATTTTACTTAATTACCAATCTGAGATAATGTTTACAGTCCACTTATGGGAAAGTAATTTTTTCTTTTGAAGACATTTTTATAAAATCTATATTATATTTTCAATTTTGATAATGATGCAATTTATAGCGAATTTATTTATCCAAGGGCCTCATATCTGTACTCTGTTTTGTTTTGTTGTTGAAAAGGATACTTAATATCCTTTTAGTGGGCGGTATGTTCCGTGTATTGATGCTGTTTTGCATACCTATATATTGGTATACCTGTACAAGCATAATATTGATGCATGGATGTAGCTATAAGTTTCTTTCGCAATAGTCTGTATTAAACTACCACAGAGATTACACGCCTGTTTTAATCATCACCGCTGCCAGCTATTCTGAACCCTATTTCATTGACCAGTAACAGTGGAGTTTTTTTCGCCGTCTTTTCTCCACTACAACTCGACACGAAGCCAGCGGATAACATTACACATTGACATTCCGTAAAAGAATGTATATAGTGCCACAAAGTTATCTGACCCGGTAGAGGTGTCAAATATAGTATGGAAACGTCAAGTTTACTATGAGAAAAGTGACGCCTTCACCGGGTCAGGTAAGTTTGTCGCACTCTAAATTCTTTACGTGGAAATATTTTTTTTATTTTGGATTTCCATTATGCCTGTGACTTTGGTGTAATTTGACAGATAATCTTGTCCTAAATCAACTAGAGCCATAAATTCTTTACGTGGAAATATTTTTTTTATTTTGGATTTCTATTATGCCTGTGACTTTGGTGTAATTTGACAGATAATCTTGTCCTAAATCAACTAGAGCCATGTTTGACTGGCTGTAACCAAAAGCTGCGCCTGGCTTTGCTGACGAAAAAGCAATTTTTCTTTAGAGCAACAGGCTCGTCTCTTTTTACAACGACACTCATAAATAACATTTTATTGTTTCATAAGTAATTAACTGCTTTGTCGTGGAGATAGAGGCATTTTTATCTACGTCATGAGTTAGAAAACGAGTCGTTAACATTTGACTGATAAAATTAATGTGAACAAAAGGATTTGTTATCTAACATTCGACTGCCTTGTTGATCTAGCAGTGTCAAGTCTGATTACCATGCCGGAGGTAGTAGTGGGTTTGATTCCCACGGGCTGCCGTAAATTTGTACAAATGGCCTCAGTCTGCGTGTACTTGCATGTTTGTGATGTCATTACCTGATTAATACTATGTTAACGTACCTCGAATAGAATCTTTAGGCGATTTAGGACTAGTCGGTTTTGTGCCAACACAATCACTTGAACTATTACCAAACTAGGATACCCAGTGCTATGGTAACCAAGCAAGGACATCACAAACAGGGAAATACACCTAGACTTAGGCAATCTGTACGGCGGCCCTCGGTGAGAATCGAACCCACGACCTCCGGCATGGTAATCATACGTGTTGCCGCTATACCAATGAGACAGTCAAAAAATTTTATTTAGTCGTAGTACCGGGCTAATACTACTAAACCGTCAACTGCACGAGTTTCGAACCCACGACCTTTTTATTAAGACTAATTGGACATCAACCTGCGAATTTCCATTCAATTTCCGTTTAAGAATTTGGAGAGAAGCATTTTATTCACTATTGGATGCCAAATCCTTCGCAGAGGATGTATATTTCCATAACTAGTTTCGATTTCCGAGAAATTCTAAGCTTTCCGAAGTCGTACAGTCAGCTAACATCTTTCAACCAGCTCACGGTAGCTCTTATTGCCACTGTGTTTAAACTATTATCGAACAACATGTGGTACGAGCATATTAGGAAGCAAGCAGCAGGCGTCAGCAAACACTTACAGATATTTCAGGCTAGTTCCGGCTTGGCCCCTAATTTGGGACGAAGTTAGGCATATGTTAGACACAGACTTCATTCATTCGTAGTATTTATTACAAGTCAAGGTAAAATTAGATAGACACGAGTATCGCAATTTTCGTAATAGGAGTAAAAAATACGAAATTTACAAACGTGAAAAATTACGTGTCATAAAACGTACAATGTCAATCAATTATGAGATGATAAAAAACTTTTGCATCTACTTATGTAGATGATTCACTTACACTGTAAAGTGATCACTCGGACGCTGCAGTGCCTGGGGCATAGATTTTAGATGGAGTGGATGAATTCCTACTTTATATGTCCCAATGAATTATACTTAGTCACATTAAAAAAATGTAATATTTTATATAAAATCATGTCTATTAATTTTTTTTAAATAGCTACGTCATCTATTTCAAACATCGTGACGTAAATCTGAGTATTTGAAGCTGTTCGATTAGAAAAGATCAAAACTAAGATACTAGAATATAGGTATATTATCTAGGTAGATAGCACCTATGTGCGATATAAGTAGAAAGTTCGGGGACCTACTAGGTACCCGAGCTATCTCGCAACTTTTCGACCTGCTGCTCATAAACAACCAGAGGTATTTGTTGCTTCACCATCATCATCAGCCACCCGACGCCCACTGCAGGACACAGGCCTCCTCATGGTTTTCTTAACCATGAAGGGTTTTGCCATAATCGCCACGCTTGGCGGGCGGGTTGGCGGTCGCAGTATGCGGTTGGAATCGCAGGAAGACGCTGCTGCCCGTTTCCTTCCGTGGATGTCGTAGAAGGCGGCTAGGAAATACATTACCATTTGTCGCTTACTCCTTCATAAGTGAATAACAAAGCCTTCTGCTGAGTTCAGCGAAGGTCGGAGATAGCACATAACACTTCTGACTCTTATGCACCGCTTCTGACAATCCCGTGATATCCCACCGCAACTTGCTGATTTCCTCTTCCAGCTCCTCCAATTTTGTGTCAGTCCTCAGTGTCCTCACGTTGTACGTCACCAGGTCGAGACGTCCTTTTTGGTAGCCGGATCTCTGCCGAGGATTCTTCGCACCCGCCCCGCCGTTAACATGACCGCTACCGTAGCCAGGAATAGCGGGTCCGCCGGGGACTGGGGGCCTGGGTATTTTGGTTGCAGTCAAGAGGGGTTTTTGCCATAATCGCCACGCTTGGCAGGCGGGTTGGCGATCGCAGTATGCGGTTGGAATCTCAGGAAGACGCTGCTGCCCGTCTCCTGGTAATTTATTTCCTTAGTCGCCTTCTACGACATCCACGGAATGAAATGGAGTGACGCTATTCTTAATCCGGCGCCACACGGCAAGAGAAATATCATCATCATCAGCCATTTGATCCCCACTTCAGAACATAGGCCTTCCTCGTGGTTTTCCAAGCCTCCCGGCGTTGTGCCTCCCGAGTCCAGCGAAATATTAGTAGAAAATTATTGCCTAAGAAAAAACGGGTCATATCCCATAGGATGTACTGAGAATAGGGCTGAAATTCGCATATCCGTCGGAGGCGATCGAGACTCGCAGCCAATATCCGGAGCCCCCTAATATGCCGGCGCCGGGCGCCGTGCTTCAGGTCGATTTGGAACATCTTTGCCGTATGCAGAGCTTCAGAAATGTTCCAGTATTCTAGCAAGCAAACTCAATAAATATTTCCATCGCTGATGTCTGTAACACAAACTAGCTCCTATAATTAAGCGCACTAAATCCTGAGCGACTCCAATCGCCTAACTGTCTTATTCGATACTAAATGCTGTCGCATTTGGTGCGCGTAATTGGGCCGCAGAGCTGATCAAATAAAAATGGCTCCCTTTTTATGGTTCCGTACCCGAAGGGTGCCAAACTGACCCTATTACTAAGACTTCACTGTTCGTCTGTCTGGCTGTCGGTCTATCTGTCCCTCTGTCGGTCCGTCTGTCTGCCACCAGGCTGTATATCATGAACCGTGATAGCTAGGCAATTGAAATTTTCACAGGTGATGTATTTCTGTTGCCGCTATAACAACAAATACTAAAAACAAAATAAAATAAATATTTAAGGGGGCTCCCATACCACAAACGTTGCCGTTTTTTTTGCTTGATATTAATTACGGCAACAGGTAGACGCTTGAAATATTCACAGAAAATTTATTTCTATATTCACTTCAAAAATAAATAATTAAATTAAAAGAAAATTCATATTTAAGGTGGGCTCCCATACATCACTTTTTGCCATGTTTGCTCGATCTTTGCGTCTATTGTTGTATAGATAATGGTACAGAACCCTTCGTGCGCGAGTCCGCTTCGCACTTGGCCGGTTGTTTACTGAAGCGCTGCGCCCGCGCGCATGAATCGCGTTTTTATGTCGTCGTGGGCGATAGCTCTTATATATATTACGATGATGCTTATGCTATTGATTGATTATGCAAATGCTCTCTCTGTCTCTCTAAAAGAAGGCCTGTGCCCTGCAGTGGGAACGTATAAGCAAAATTAAAAGAACGAAACAAAGAAAGAAAGTACATTTATTTATATTGTCACAGAAATACAAGGTAAACACGAAGGTACACAAATAAAAAACACGAACTTCAACAAAACAAAATTAAGATAAGTGTAGATAGGTATCCAAAGGATCAAATTGCTTTACAATGTAAATTATGAACGAAGTCCTTGGTCACCCTCGTCTCTCCTCAACCTACATCCATCATCAAACTTCTGGGGAAAAAACGTTTTTTTCTTATAAAACGCCGTGCATATTTTATCATGGGGAAAAGATAATATAAGAGCTAAGCTCCTTTGAGAGAGACACTGTAGTTATATGTATTTCGGTGTGTTATGTATTATTGCAGTAATTTTTCATCACTAATATCACGTTGTAATGTACCTATTTGTCCCAAATCTTTTGTAATTATATTAATATTAGAGTTGTTTCTAAAATAGACAACCCTGGAACATATCGGTTAGACTTTGTCATTTACATCAACTTTTGTTCGACAACATTTATTTTTATTTATTTATTTATTTATTTGAGGGTTCACACTCTCAGCACTATCATATGCTAAGTCAGTTGCCATTTGCAGCAGCAGAGACACACCGCCACAATTTCTGAAGTGTTCCTATTAGTTTTAATTAATGTGTGTTGTTTGTTGCTTTAATAAATGTTTCTCTTTCTTTATTTTTAACCGACTTCAAAAAAGGAGGAGGTTATCATTCGACGCGTATATCTATGACGCGTATGTTCCTCCATAACTCCGTCAATTCTTAAACGATTTCGACAATTCTTTTTTTGTTCGAACAGGTATAACGTCCCATTGGTCCCATTGAAGTGAAGTGAAGATCTGATGGACACTTTCAGAGATGGAGAACGGAACTCTTCAATGGACAGCAGTAAATAGGCCCTAAAGGAGCCTATCCTTTAGTAATATCCGTATGTTTCATAAAATAGCGTAAAAATAGTCCCAAGTTAATTTGGTGATGTTCTGGTGAAGACTTTCGGAGATGGAAATTTAGAACATCAAATTTTAAAGCAACGAATTAAGTAGGGTAAATTATGGATATAAGGGACTTATTTATTTTTCTCCCGCTCCCCCACTAAAAATTGAAAAGTAAAAATTTTTAAATGAAAAATAAAACCGACTTAAGAACACTGCAGCACAAAAAAGTTATTTCTAACTTTTTAGTGCTGCAGTGTTCCGAAGTCGGTTTTTATTTTTTATTTAATTTTTTTTTCTTTCAAATGGAATGACTTTCTTCTATGAAGGACAACGACTAGGTAGAGACGTAAAGCGCGAATAATAAAAGTAAGTAAATCCTAATATTTCGAAACCATCGGCCACGAACGCCACCACGTCATTAGACCATGGTTTTCTCGAGTGGATATTACAAACTGGCAAACGCAGCGTAGAATGCCCATCAGCTCGCTGGACAGACGATCTGAGGCAGATTGTTGGCAGTGGCTAGACGAGGATGTCCGAGGACAGAAGGAAGTGGCGTTCCTTGGGGGAGGCCTGTGTGCAGCACCACTGCTGTCTTGTTACTTGTCCACACAAGTGCGGGCTGAACTGATTGATTGATCTGATCATCAAATGGTTTGTGAATTGGACGTACCAGGCGTTACTCACTGGTCAATGAAACAACCTTTATTAAACATTTCGATAGCTCCCGCAGCGACTAACGGGACCGCGCATGCCATCGGTCACACTCGAGACAAAAATCCGGCGAAATGATGGCAGAAATCGCGCACCCGAACGCAAATTTAATGAATTTCATCTGTCAGTCTGTGCGCGTCACTGCTTCGCTGGGCAGCGCAGGGTTGGGGCTAGGCTCTAGCGTCCAGGGGGTCAATTCTGAACATCAATGTTCAAACGTTTTTCATTCTCCCTGTTTTGTGTCCCACTGCTGGGCAAAAGCCTTCCCTCTTGCTTTCCATCTCTCCCTATTTCCAGCCAGTACGCACCATCCCGGCAAGAATGCATTAAAGTCGTCCCTCCATCTTTGCCTTGGTCTGCCGCGACGTCGCTGTCTATTTTGGGGAACCCAGAAATTGTATTCATCATCAGCCCTTTGACGCCCACTGCAGGACATAGGCCTCCCTCATGGTTTTCATAACCATGAGGAGTTTTGCCATAATCGCCACGCTTGGCAGGCCGGTTGGCGATCGCAGTATGCGGTTGGAATCTCAGGAAGACGCAGCTACCCGTCTCCTGGTAATTTCTTTCCTCAGTCGCCTTCTGCGACATCCACGGGAGGAAATGGAGTGACGCTATTATTTATCCGGCGCCACATGGAGTTGTGTGTCGAAATTGTATTACAAAACTAAAATTTTCTGTTAGTAGTAGATAATCCCGATTAGTGGAGGGGCACAAAAAATATCTTCTTCACCACTTACGGAGATTGGCAGTTCCACGGAGCCTAGAAAAGTCCTACTACAGGGCGTGCTCTCAGAGCCTGCTCTCAGACAGAAAGAGAGTATGCCCCGTGCCCGCTGCTACTTCAACTAGATGCAGACGTGGTTATCAATTAGATGCTTTGACTTTTATGCTATCTTTGTTGTCAAAGCCCACTCTTTATTTTATTTATTTATTAAAGAAAACAGAACTTTTCTTCCACAAATCACTCTACCCCGTACCTAGATCCTAGCTCCATCCCTGCTTAAGTCCGCATACACATTTTGAATTAAAGAGGGGAATTTTATCCGCAACGTATTAACTGTCGCTTGGTGTCACGATTTAAATGTGTTCTGCGTTATTTACTCGCTGAAATTCGTTTCATTTTTGTCAACCCATGCGAGTAATTGTATAATTTTCAATCTGAAGCACCAAATCTACCGATATACTTGCCCCTGCAGAGTTGCAACTTCTCTCTGAGAGTGAGAGACTTCGTTGGTCTAGCGGTATCATGTCTGATTACCACGCCGGAGGTCGTGGGTTCGAGGCCCCCAGCCGCCGTACATTTGTACAAATGGCCTCAGTCAGGGTTTGTGATGTCCTTGCCTGGTTACCATAGCACAGAGTATCCTAGTTTGGGACCAGGACGAGTGATTGTATTGTGTGGAAGTTATTATTATTATGGACTCAATCACCACGTGGTTTTCCGATCCCAAGCGCTGATATAAAGCAATATTTCAGACGTTCAGGTTTCCTTACTAAAATTATAAGAGTTGTTTATTTGTAACGCAATCACGCATAAGTGCCTGTTTGGCCTCCAAATAGATGAGTTACATGGATACCTTACATCCATTAATACAAATGGATTTAATTAAATTAATTAAACTCAGGTGTGTATCGGAAGGGTGTATCAGGTCTCCTACATCGCAGGCATGGTTATAGTATGTAACTGACACTCAGGGCCGCTTTTCAGAAAAGTACAATTCATAGTTTATTATGACAATTTGATGTACATTACGTAGCAATCTAGTGGTTAATCTGTAGGTCAATTGGCTATGCAATGTATATTGAATTGTCATAGTAAGCCACAAATTGTAGTTCAATGCAAAAGTCCAGGTTTTATCACGATAATGGCACTTCATTTTTCGTTTTAACAGCCGAGGGGAATGAATGAGTGTAGAATGACTTCGTGGCCTTGTGCTACACATTTTACACCCTTCCACCTTGCCACGCCATTCCGTCATCACTTTAACAACAAAAAAATAAATCTTCGGTGACCTAAACTTCCATAGTTATCTAATGGCAGCGTAGCTCACAATTTTCTGCGCATCAAATAAGGTTCTGGTGACCTGTTCTTTCACTTTTCCTCTACTAAAAGCCAGGTTCTGCAGTTCGCGGTAAAGAAGTGGCCATCCATTGACCGGAGCGGGGAATACTTAACAAGCTATTGCAAGCCCCAAGGCCGTGGCCCACTTCCTTTAGAGAGTAGGCCTGAAAAAGGCGACGACTTATGAAACTTTTAGAAAGGACAGACATTACGCTCCGTACTTTATGTATGCCCTGGATGTTAGCAAACCGTGATTTAGTACTCTTCTGATAGAACGCCTGTGCCATTTAGTGTGACGTATCTTCTTATTCCGTGTGGCGCCGGATTAAGAATAGCGTCACTCGATTTCCTTCCGTGGATGTCGTAGAAGGCTAAGGAAATCAATTGCCAGGAGACGGGCAGCAGCGTCTTAGTGAGATTCCAACCGCATACTGCGATCGCCAACCCGCCTGCCAAGCGTGGCGATTATGGCAAAACCCCTCATGGTTATGAAAACCACCTGCCTGCAGTCCTGCAGTGGACATCGAATGGCTGATGATGATGATCTTCTTCTTTGGTCCCTTAACTCCTAGGAGAGGAGAAGGCTTGAACCACAGATTTCCACTTCTGACGGTCGTTCGCACAGCTTCCATTGTGACGTATTTATATTTTGTATGTAGCCTACTTACGTCCCCCTGCAGGGCACAGGCCCTCTCCCAAGGAGAGAGTATGGGCTTAATCACCACGCGTGCCCACCGAGGTATGTGAATAACTCAGAAACTCAGGTTTCCTCCCGATGCTTTCCTTCACGGTTAGTGAGTTGCTACTATAACTTCACATATGTACATAACTTAGAAAACAAAGTCATAGGTACATGCCCGCGCCAGGAATCGAACCTGGGTCCCTCGCTTCCGAGCCCAATGTGCTACCCACTAGACTAGCACGGCTATTGTGTCGCTACCAATTGTGACGTATATTGTCTATAAAAATAAATATAATATTAGGGGTTAAATTGCCGTTTTATTGCAATAGGTTCTTTGAATTGACATAGAATCTTCATGGTTTGAGGTTTTCGAATGAAACTTTTTTCAAATGTTTCTATGATGTTCTTTTTTTAAAAAAATGTGAAACATTTGAATATCGACTTTCAATTGTTTTTGTTATTCAATTTAGACAAGAAAGATGGATACTGCGAAAATTCGAGTGATTTTTGAATACGAGTTCCGACGCGGAACTAACGCGGCAGAAACAGCCCGCAATATCAATGCTGCGTTTGGAGAGGGGTCTACTAATGAACGCACCGTGCGATTTTGGTTTAAACGCTTTCGTGATGGAAATTTCGACTTAAAGAACGAGTCACGAGGAAGACCGCCCACACAGGTGAATAACGATGAATTAAGAGAGATAGTGGAAGCCGACCCTAGTCAAACTACCCAGGAATTAGCGGCATGATTTAACGTTACCTTACCCACAATATTGACTCACTTGCGTCAAATCAATAAAATAAAAAAAATACGAAAAATGGGTGCCTCATGTTTTGACTGATCTGCAGAAAGAAACGCGTGTTGAAACTTGTGTTGCCTTGTTGAACCGGTACAGAAATGAAGGAATATTGGATCGAATTGTAACATGTGATGAAAAGTGGATTCTTTATGATAACCGGAAAAGAAAAATGCAATGGCTGACCCCAGGTCAAATGCCACAACAGTATTCAAAAATCACTCGAATTTTCGCAGTATCCATCTTTCTTGTCTAAATTGAATAACAAAAACAATTGAAAGTCGATATTCAAATGTTTCACATTTTTTAAAAAAAGAACATCATAGAAACCATTTGAAAAAAGTTTCATTCGAAAACCTCAAACCATGAAGATTCTATGTCAATTCAAAGAACCTATTGCAATAAAACGGCAATTTCATACTTTAACCCCTATTATTTTCCATTAATTTCGGGACTCACAGCGGCAAAACGAACAAACGACTGACTCTTGATCGTATTTAATTTATTTTTGTAGGTATTACAGATAGTATACACCCATGTAAAAATCCTCAAACCATCAAACGTATTATGATTTCATACCCGTTTTTTTTTTGAAGCGGTGGTAGCGGACCGGTAGAACGCCGGCTTCTCTTCTCAATCGGAGGGTCGTGGGTTCACATGCCGACATGTATCGATCACTTTGTTGTCTAAGTTACGTACATTTGTGAAGTTGTAGTAGCAATACCACTCGCTAACTGTGAAGGAAAACATCGTAAGGAAACCCTAGTGTCTAGTGTAATGATAAACAGGAGGGCAGATGGACAGACACATGAACAAACATACAGTCGTAGCAGGCGTATTAATAGGATTCCGCTTGGCACGCTTCGGGTACCGAATGCTATAAGCAGCCTATATACGTCCCACTGTAGGGCACAGGTCTTCTCTCAGTGAGAGAGTATGGGCTTAATCACCACGCGGTGGCGATTTCAAGCGCCGTGGTATGTGAACTCAGGCACTTAAGTTTCCTCACGATGTTTTCCTTCACAGTTAGCGAGTGATATTGCTACTACAACTTCACAAATGTACGTAACTTAGAAAACAAAGTTATAGGCACATGCCCGCACTGGGAGTCGAAACTGGCTCGCTTCCGAGTCCATTGTCTTACCACTAGGCTACCATCGCTGTTCGAACGAATAGTAAATATAAGGAGAAAATCTCAACTCTATCCCAGTAAAGTTATTTAGAGCACGCTACTGGTTAAAAATGTTTATAATTTTATCGGAAATTAAATGGTTATATTCTTTTTGTTGCACTAACCCGTGCTGAGGACAATTTTAAAAACCTATTTGGTACGGTTAGCCAGAGGTCTCGGCTAACCGTGCCTGAAGTCCCGGCGTGGGTGGAATTTTTAGCCTTCAAATAGGTTTTTAAAATTTAATGGTTGTTAGTCCGTTATTACAGACTAAAATCCTAGTATTATATTAATATGGATGTGATTACGCACCTATGTACAAATGGTACAAGCTCAGAGCATTGAATAGTTGTGTGCGTGCTGGCTGCTCAGAGCGCGCCTTATCCGCATGTACACACACACGTAACTGCTTTGCACGTGTTAGCCACTTAGGCCGATATTCAGAAACACAGCGTTGAGCTACACTTAACGTGCACTAAGCTGAGCATCGGTTGAGTAATCTCAACAAAGACTCAAGAATTTTGTATTCACAGTCAATATCTCGACTCGAACTCAGCTAAGCCACAGCTCAAGCTAAACTTACTCGAGCGTGTAATCTGTGGTACAGTTTTTGACGTTACCGGTTTATATTATCTGTTAACGCTACATGAAAGGCATACAATAATCAAGAACGTTTTCAAAAATCCACAGGATTGAATGAGATGGCAAATGTCGAAACTTTTTACGCGCGGTTATACTTTATTTTGACTTCTCATTACTCTAAAAACACAATTTAACTTTTTGAAGGAAAATGAGCATGCAAAATGTCAAATTGTGAATAAAAAAAGGTTACTTCACCACAGGTTAGTTAGATTTCTCGAATTGCCTACAGGTGTCACTACTTTCTTCGTCATTGCCACCTTGAGTCTGAGCTAAGTCGCCGAAATCCACTACTCAGTCTCAGCTTAGCTTGCGCTCAATTTTTGTTATCTCAAACTCAACTGTGAATACAAAATATCCCTGAGACTTTCATTTTGACAGTTGGAAGACCCGGACTCACATTGAGCTCACGCTCAAAATCGTTTCTGAATATCGGCCTTAGAGTGAAGGGACAAATGTGTGCGTATTTAAGATGTGTGCGTGTTTCTTGTGTTTATTTAACGGTGCTTGTGTCATCATCATCATCATTATCTCCCATTTGCCCAATCTCCCTATATTGAGATATCGTTCAATGACTCGCGATGCTCATATTAGTAATGTATTAAACGAGTCTAACCGCGATTATTTATTAGGTAGAATTTTATTAACTTTGATTCCCGACGTTTCGGCAACGTTGCAGCTGCCGTGGTCACGTGTAGACTGAAGTGGCGAGTAAATAGACGCGGCTAGACCCGTTTAATACAACATTACTCTTGAGATATCTATGGGTTCAAGTCTTCTTCTTCTTCAGCATTAGTTGAATGATGCCTCTCTATAGATCCTCCAAAGCGAGGTCGTCTAGGTCGACCCTGTAATAGCACTGACGTCATCAGACCATCATACAGGGTGGTGTGTTTTCAATTGCACACGTAACAGGGCTTCTGTAAATGATCGCGTCCTGTATAATACATGTGATGCTTCTTAGCCAAATACTAAAGAAACAAAATCATAGGCACACCTATTAAATAAACACACGGTATGATAACTACGGATACTGAATTTGTGTTCCATAGCGTTGGGTGATTATTACTAAAAAACCGGCCAAGTGCGAGTCGGACTCGTGCACAAAGGGTTTTGTACCTTTATCTGTACATTAGACACAAAGGCCGATATTCAGAAACACAGCGTTGAGCTACACTTAACGAGCACTAAGCTGAGCATCGGCTGAGCAATCTCAACAAAGACTCAAGAATTTTGTATTCACAGTCAATATCTCGACTCGAACTCAGCTAAGCCACAGCTCAAGCTAAACTTACGTGAGCGTGTAATCTGTGGTACAGTTTTTGACGTTACCGGTTTATATTATCTGTTAAAGCTACATGAAAGGCATACAATAATCCACAGGAGTGAACGAGATGGCAACAAATGTCGAAACTTTTTACGCGCGGTTATACTTTATTTTGACTTCTCATTACTCTAAAAACACAATTTAACTTTTCGAAGGAAAATGAGCATGCAAAATGTCAAATTGTGAATAAAAAAAAGGTTACTTCACCACAGCCACAGGTTATTTAGAGTTCTCGAATTGCCTACAGGTGTCGCTACTTTCTTCGTCATTGCCACCTTGAGTCTGAGCTAAGTCGCCGAAATCCACTACTCAGTCTCAGCTTAGCTTGCGCTCAATTTTTGCTATCTCAAACTCAACTGTGAATACAAAATATCCCTGAGACTTTCATTTTGACAGTTGGAAGACCCGGATTCACATTGAGCTGACGCTCAAAATCGTTTCTGAATATCGGCCAAAGATCGAGAAAAAACGGCAAAAAAATATGTTTGTTGCATGGGAGCCCCCCTTAAATATGTATATTATTCTTTTTTTAGTACTTGCTGTCATAGCAGCAACAGAAATACATCATCTGTGAAAATTTCAACTGCCTAGCTATCACAGTTCAGATACAGCCTGGTGACAGACAGACAGACGGACAGTGAAGTCCTAGTAATACGGTCCCGTTTGGCACCCTCCGGGTACGGATCCCTAAAAACTGACGAATTATTTGAATTTGGCATTTAGTCCAATGACTCTGTTATCTAAGTTACGTACATTTGTGAAGTTATAGTAACTCGCTAACTGTGAAGGAAAACATTGTGAGGAAACCTGAGTGTATGAAGTGTTCACACACCGGAGCGCTTGAAATTGCCAATCCGCGGTGCGCACGCGTGGTGATTAAGCCCATACTCTCTCTCTGAGGGAAGGCCTGTGCCCTGCAGTGAGACGTATATAGCCTGCATAAAAAATCGTCTAGCGTGCGTCTAGCAGCTCGCAACGTAAGGTCCGTGTTCGATTTGCACTCTGTGTGTTTACGCTAACACCCTGTTATCTACATCGCACGGGGTTTGCATTGAAATGGGCGGGAAAAGTGTTTTCGCATGACCAGGCTTAAGGGTGCGTTTCTACTGACGCGGAGCTGGGCGGAGTGGAGCGGAGGTGAGCAGTGAAAAGTGGCAAGTGTTTTCATTGAAGCGGGGAACTGAGCAGACCAGAGCTGCATTGATCCGTGTTCCTATCAGTCAAACTCAATCTCTTGGAACAGTTTCACTTAGCTTCTCATCCATTTTTGACACTTTCAATTAGAGTCACATACAATGTCGATGACGTATGACAACGTATGATTGTTAAGTTTTGGTCTCATATTTATTGTGTGTGTTTTTGGTATAGCAAATTAACTTTTTATCTATCTATCCCTACCCGCCGCGCCGCACCGATGCGGAGTGGATATTTCGAGCACTGGGCCAATTCACGGTCCTCTCCTCGCCACTCCGCCCAGCTCCGCGTCAGTGTAAACGCACCCGCAACATTGATAAACGATGTCTTCGTTCACTTAATTCTGCTTAGATACTCTGTGTAATCCAAAAATATACTGAATTTACCTTAAATTATGTCAGTTGTTCGAATCGAGTAACTGTTTATTGCGAATAACCACACGCGCGTTTTAATCGAATCAATCGATTGCTTATTTAGCTAGTATTTTACCTTATTTCAGAATAGAAGGAGGATTACTAAAGGGCAAGATAAAAGGACCCGAAATCGGCGTGCGTGCACGCAACTACTAATGAATGTTGACGAAGCGAAAGATCAGGATGTCAGGTCATCCTACGTCAGGATCGTGGCATGTATTTCGACCTTATTAGGTCTCAACGTCATTTGGTCTCCAAGTAAATACTAACTAAAGACATTATGTCTCCATACAACGAAAGTAATGGCGTCTGAAAGCTCTTTCTTGATTCTAATCGACAATTTACGTTTCGTTTATTTGGTACTAGGAACGGTGATAACCGTAAAATTGTCTTTTATTCCGTTGCTAATGGTTTGACTCGCTTGTACTAATACACCATGATACGTACGTGGATATTGTTCTTATTTATTTATTCATTTAAGGTAACAACATCGCCATAGTACATTGTTCACCGAGAGGAGAAAGTGACCGATTACCGTCGAGGGTGTCGTCCCGAGCCGTAGGCGAGGGCTTTAAAACACCCGAGATCGGGAATCGCAGTTTCTCTCGAGTGATACATAGTGCTTTATACTACACCTGCTTGATAGTTTTATTTTACTTTCTACGAAAACTGAATCCTCAAACAACACACAAATTGGAAATGGCGCCAATGGCGTCTGCAATTTTCACATGTTCTTTTTTCAAATTGTTTATCCTGCCGCCGCAGGGTCGCACTGCCAGCCCGACACCATCCAACACACAGCTAGTGGCCAGTGTCATTTTACGAACTTGGAGATAAAAACTCACTGTAAAAACTTTTTGGCTTTTGATATTTAGGTTACCGGCGCATAGTCTTACCCAAAATTAAAAAAGAAAAACCACGTAAGAAATGGATTTTCATACACTTTTCTCTCCCGCTCAGATGCGTTTTCTCCCCGCATATTTGTTCGATATGCAATGACGTACTTTCTACCGTAAATTTGATAAAGTATCAAGGTACTTTCCAAGCAGGTGTAGTATAAAATAGTTTTGTTTTAAACATGAACCCTAAGCAGAAGGGGCAGAAGCTAAGCTAAGCTTTGTCTGTTGTGTTTTTAGTTTTCTTTCTGTTGTTGTGCATATTATGTTACTTATCTCCTTATTTTGTTTCGGTGATGTATCTTGTTGGTATAATAAAAATACATCAGTAACAATATATTCGTGTTAATTCATCCAGATATTCATTAATTGAGTAATAGGCTTTTTCTTTTGATTCTGTTTAGTTTATTTAGGAATTTGTAATCACTCCGTGACTCTTTTATGCCCACGGGAATTGTATTATAGGCACGCGGACATGTGAAGGAAAACTTCGTAAGGTTACCTGAGTGTCTGAGCTATTCACATACCTCCGCACTTGAAATTGCCAATCCACGGAGGGCACGCGTAGTGATTAAGCCCATTCTCTCATCCTGAGAGAAGGCCTGTGCCCAGTGGGGCGTATATAGGCTGCTCATGCCATAATGTACGCGTACATAATGTACGCGGACACATAGCCTCTACCAAGCGAGTATATTGTTTGCTAGTAACGACTTCTTCAAAACCTGTGTTCTCTATGTATCTCATTACGAATATTTTCTTCAATGACACAACACCTGAGAAACCAACGGATTCAAAGTTTGTTAAACCTTGACCGTACTTAACTGTATGTCCAAGGTCAGTGAAACCATTGACATCATAGGTTGGCAAGAAAGTGTTTATTAATTATCTTTTTATTGATTAAACCTTTTTCATTCATTTGCTTTTTGAAATCGAAAGCTTTTATTCCCACTGATTAGACAGACACACGGAAATAGAGCGCACATTGCCACCCTTCAAAGGAAAGCCGTTTTTCAATCGCCCCGGTGCTTGGCGGCCATCTTGGAGGAGTGACATGAATATTTAGAGCCTGACACCGCTGCCTTGATAGGCCACGAGTTGGCCGTCGGCAACACTTCGGCTTAGGGTGCCAAGATAAGGCAAACTTAGGGTTGCATAATGTTAAAATATACATATATTTCTGTATAGGGTGTAACACAGTCCCTATATCTAGCCAAAAAAGGGAAAAGGGGTTGTTCTACTCGTCTTTACAAACAACATTAACAAATTCGAAATAGCAAAAAAAAAACAGCTTTTAGAGTTACAATCCATTTAAGTTCTAACTAATGTTTTATGTATAGGGAAGAGCGGGTGATCGTGCTCTTTCACTATAAAGGGAAATTTCCCGCCAGGCAGATCGTATGCCTGGGGACGGCCGGTCCGACTGATGTTCGCCGGACGTTATATCTATGGTATGTCATGTGAAACACTTTGCTTGCGCGATGCAGGAATGTTGGAGTTTATAGTGCGCGCGCAGAGTTGACATGTGCTCGCCACATATGTTCAAATGATTTTTTTAAACTAGCCAAGTGTGAGTTGGACTCGCGCACAAATGGTTCTGTACTATTACCAATGCAACATTTAAATATGTCAAGCATCTTTCTGTTGCCGTTATCAATATAGAGAAAAAACGGCAAAAAAGTCATCGCTGTATGAGAGCCCCCCTGAAATATTTATTTTATTTTAATGTAATTATTTATTTTTAAAGTGTGTATATAACCTGATATTTTGTGAATATTTCAAGCGTCTACCTATTGCTGTTATTAAAATTGATCAAAAAATGGCAAGAAAATCACGTTCGTTGTTTGGGAGACCCCCTTAAATATTTATTTTGATGTGTTTTTAAAACAGAAATACATCACGTGTGAAAATTTCAACTGTCTAGCTACCACGGTTCATGAGATACAGCCTGGTGACAGACAAACGGACAGTGGAGTCTTAGTAATAGCGTCCCTTACCCTTTGGGTACGAAATCCTAATAAAAATGATTAGAGTAGAGTAATTTTGCTGCCTTATTCTCCACTACAAACTTGGTTATTTAGCCTGTTAACCGTTAGACCAACGGAAGAGTCACGTGCAAATATTAGGGGTTAAAGTATGAAATTGCCGTTTTATTGCAATAGGTTCTTTGAATTGACATAGAATCTTCATGGTTTGAGGTTTTCGAATGAAACTTTTTTCAAATGGTTTCTATGATGTTCTTTTTTTTAAAAATGTGAAACAAAAAAAAAAAAACCCAGGTCTTGGATGTTTACATGTTTGTGATGTCGTTGATTCTGGTTCCCACGACACAGGGTATCCTAGTGTGGGGCCAGAACCAATGTATGTGCCTGTATGTAAATGTTTATGTTTATGTTTATTTGAATATCGACTTTCAATTGTTTTTGTTATTCAATTTAGACAAGAAAGATGGATACTGCGAAAAATCGAGTGATTTTTGAATACTGTTGTGGCATTTGACCTGGGGTCAGCCATTGCATTTTTCTTTTCCGGTTATCATAAAGAATCCACTTTTCATCACATTCGCAATTTCACAATTCGATCCAATATATATATATATATATATATATATATATATATATATATATATATATATTTCTGGTTGTGCAATCAAATAATCTCTATCTTTCTATCTATCTAAAACAGGGCTTCTTCTAGGTGTATCGATGGCAAACGATTGCCAGCGTATCGCCATCATGGTGAAGGAATTTGCCAATCAACGTCAATTATGCTGAAGAAGATGTCAACTGGAAGCCGTTGTTACACTTTGAGGTACCCGATATTACATAACACAGGTTTACAGACGGTCGGCCCACGGCCTATGAGGAACTCTAGTGCACAGAAGGGCTACTTATTATTCAGTAACAGTCTTATTCGTCTAGCGGTGACAGGGATACTTTCCAGTGCAGAGTATATCGGTTCAAGAACTAGAGCTAAGACAAATTGTAATATTATTAATGGCTAAATGACTTTCTGCATGATAAATCAATATAATTCTAAACTTAGTTATCATCAGTAATTTAGACACTACGTAACATTTTAGTAAATTTTTGCCTCACTTGGACTTGTACTATTACTGACATTAAAATGATTGCATGCCTGAATGAATATTCATACGTACATAATGGGTAGAACATAGTATGAACTATGACCTTTTATAGACACAGACATCTTTTATTGATAATATTCATTACAAATCAAGGTGAAATTACAATAAATAATAATTTTTCGTAATAGGAATATAAAATAAAAAATAAAAATCACATTTACAAATGTCAAATATAACATGTCAATTTCGTAATAAATATCACTTATACTTAGTCATTAATAGAATAAAAATAATATTTTATAGAAAATAATATTCAAATTTCTATTAAAAACGTGTTAGTCAAAAGCTTACGCTTTGTTCTCAATTTAATAAGCGAGAAATTCATCATAATATATTATGTATAAAAACACTTCTCGATAAGCAGATTTTTTTAGTTAAATTTTAAACGTGGAGTCATGGCTTGCACTCATGATATCCTCCGGAAGTTTGTTGTAAACCTCCGGAGCCATGACGTGGATGGCTTTGCTTGTCTTGGTCAACTAGTTTTATCTGTAGTCATACATAAATAATTACAATTTCTATCAATTAGGATCGTATTTTCCTAATAATAATTGTAATATAAAATGTTAAAATTAATATTATCGCATCAAAATTAAATACAATGTTAATTTAAAATAAAGATAATTAAGGATAGTAAAAATTCAAGCCATTTATGTATAAAATTATTAAGTAAAAAAAAATACAAATTATATTAAAATGTCAGCTTAAATTATCATCTACCAAAAATTACGTAATATTATAAGCAAATATTTAATTTTTTTTTTTAAATTACTTGTATTTAATTCTCGTAGTTCCTTTCGTATTTTGTTATAAAGAAAACAAAGTCATTGGTACATGCCGGGATCTGACGCTTAGTACTTACCTAACATTACTTAGATACATAAACTTACGCCTCACCTGTATCCCAGAAATAATATAATGTAATAATATAATGTTGACTAAGCGAAAGTGATCTGTTAGATCGTGGCAAGTGGCAGTCCCTGGTCTCTGCCTACCCCTCTGGGACACATTACAATGACGCAGAATGAATCGAAGGAGGAAAAAAGGGCGATTGAACCACTCCAGCTGCTCCGAATAATTACGCCGCTTAAGATTCTCAATTTAAATGCGTTTTGATGGGATAATGGACGGATTTGAGCGATAAATCGTTGGTATTGAAGTACCAGTTGGTTTACTTCTTAACAGTGTTACTTAGTAACTAGCACGACTGCGAATTTTGCATCGCGGCAATGACAAAGGTTTAATTTTAGCCGGATCCCGAATCGCACGGGATTTGATCGATTCGATTTAAGTATTGTAGACGTATAGATTGGAGCCGGTGCCGAGTTACATAACCAGCACGTACATTGTGGACACCGACTCCAAAATATATTTAATACATCTAATTTAAAAGTCCTATTCATTTAAATTATTTCTGTGTATTAATGCTGCAGTGTTTTGAAGTCGGTTTGTTTTATTTAAATATTTTTATGTCACGATTTTTTGTGAATATCACTACGACTCCAGTGTTTCCAGACAGCAAACGCACGAGTCTCTAAAATAAAACAAATCGCTTTTAAAATCTAAAGAGTTCCCTCGATTTCTCCAGGATCTCTCGTCTGATTTGGACTTAATGACTATGGGACTACCTGTGAATTCTACCCTTTCAAACAAAAAAAAAATCCAAATCGGTCCACGCGTTTGAGTATCGGGGAACATATGTACATAAAAACATATGCAATTGGGCAGCAGCGTCTTCCTGAGATTACAACCGCATACTGCGATCGCCAACCGGCCTGCCAAGCGTGGCGATTATGGCAAAACCCATCATGGTTATGTTCGAAGCTTGAAAAACCATGAGAGAGGCCTATGTCCTGCAGTGAGCGTCAAATGGCTGATGATGATGATGATGAACATAAAAAACGAATCCGACGTCCGACGAATTGAGACCTCCTCCTTTTTTAAAGTGGGTTCATAAAAAGATCCCAAAAGGCTAAGTTTTATTACATTTCATAGTTTAATATCCTTACATTTGAGCTCAATGGCGGCTTTACTTCGTAGGAACCTACCAAAATTTCTAGGCAATCGAGAATCATAAAATATTCAGGCGTCAGGATCGATCCGCTGGAAAAACTTTTCGAATCCATTTTAAATCATAAAGCGGCCCAAATGAGGGCTAATTGAAAGCGTCGCCAGGGGTGGATTGAGTTGTTTTCAACTGTACGTCAAACTTCAGCAAAATTTATGAAACAATTAATGCTTTCATTAATTTTATAAAAAAATCTTTGTTCTAAATTTCAAGATAATACGGCAACAATTGTTGTACTTCCCTTACAAACTTTGGAACCCCTTTTTACCTTTTGATAGGTCTAATTTTGAAAAATTTGAGAAATACGTGCTTCATAAATGTTGTTTCATAAAAGGCGTGTTTCTAAACTTTTTAAAATTCAACCTAGCTTTTCTTGTAACGTTCAATAAGTCACAGTTTCTGTGTTACTTTGAATAACATTTTTTTTGACTTTTGACTTTTGACAACACCTATAAGGATGAAAAAACGGTGTCATCAAAGTACAAATTTACTTTATCAAAATAAAGGAACCCGTATTTCTCAGTTTTTCAAAATTGTACCCCTAAGAGAGTAAAAAGGGGTGCCAAAGTTTGTACGGGGAGTAAAATATTTGTTGTTGGATTTTCTTAAAACTTACAAGAAATGTACTTGAATGAAATTATTGCAAGACGCATTTCTCAGTTTCTCGAAATTCGATTGCTAAGAGGGTGAAAAGGGGTGTCAAAATTTGTATGGAAGATTGAATTTTTGTGGTCGGATTTTCTTGAAACTTAATACAAATTGGATTTTTGTGCCACCACATTATACCGGGTGGTAATAGAGCGGTAGTAGCGGAGCGACAGAACGCCGGATTCTAATACGGGAGGTCGTGGATCCGAATCCTGGCGTGTAACATGGCGTGGTTTTCTAAGTTACGTATATTTGTGGAGTTTTAGTAGCAATACCACCCGCTAACAGTGAAGGATGATATCGTGAGGAAGCCCTAATGACTGAGGTATTTTTTACATGCCTCAGCACTTGCTACGTACAATGGCCCAATTATGAGGCACAGTGTGTAAATCTCAGGTCTAACTAACCGGGTGGTAATAAATTAATGCCCTTTCTAAAACCCATGTATTATCTGCACGTATATAACGAACATTTTTTCCAGAGCTGAAAAATCTCAGGACACATTGGCTTAGAGGTTTAAAGTCACTTAACCATCGTTATGGTGGTCCGATCGGGTCATTTCAATTTCTACAGTTTTTTTTTGCGGAAATGTATTAAAACATAACAACATAAACTCACGCCTGTATCCCAGAGGGGTAGGCAGAGACCAGGAACTGCCACTTGCTACGATCCTGACAGATCACTTTCGCTTCCTCAACATGTATTAGTGTCGTAAAAAGAACATTAATCTTATGGAACCTATTAAAATTACTAAAGTGTCCTTTAAAAAAAGAATTTAGAATTTCTACCATCAATTCAATTGAATTATGTTACCATCTCAAATCGATGAAGTTTTAACAGAAAACGAGATTATAATAAGTGAAACATTTTCAGGCTTCACCTAAATCCATTCCTGGACCCCGCGGCCTCCTAAATTATCAATTAAGGTGGAAATCGGAATAAAATTCCCGCCGCAGGGTAACTTTTAATTTCATTCTGCGGTCTAACACCAACCACTTTAGCTAAGCCTCTCAACTTGAGCCTGAAGTCAGCAAGCACGGGTCAGGAACAAATGGTTGCGTATTCATTACGTTTCCGTAGAACTAAATGTCAACTTTTGTGGTACTTCGGCATCGCCACGAGTAACTTCGTTTCTAAAATGTGGCCTTTTATTTTTAGACTGACGCAACGAAGTGGCCTAATTATATCTTTGTTGATAAAGTTTCCATTTATCAGTCCTTAAGGCTGCTATTACGTCGAGCAACGCTGTCTCGCTCGCACTATTTCATATTTTTAGTGATCGTAATAAAATAGGTGTACTTTTGACAAATGCGCTCTGAGGGTTTGATGCATAATTATATTGCAGACATTCAAGTCATATATTTTTAACCTGTAGTAAGTTTTTGATCAAGAAAATTGGATTCCGAAATTAATAATTTGAGAAACGACTTTTCTTCATTAAAAACTACGTAAGGGAAAACAAAAACATATTTAAAATGTCCTTAACTTAATTACGCATCGAACCCTCAGACTACGTTGATCAAAAGTTTACTCATTTTATTACAATAATTAAAAATATTAAATTATGTGAGCGAGACAGCATGCTTCACGTAGCTTTTCATAGTATGTTCCTGACGTCACGAGCAGGCCTCCGCGGGCTTCGGACCGGTCATACACCTTGTCGCAATCGCACGCATGTCAGCGCATCTTATTATTATTATACACCAGCTACAAATACAACGTCTTCATTATTATACTCAAGATATCCTAAAACTGAAGCTAAGGGAGCTTGGCACTCAGCCACGTAAGAACAGTCTTAATATTAATTAAGGCTGGGTGCTCCGAACGCACGATTTCTATTGGACTTATTGCGCAGCGCGAGCGCATAGTTGGGGGAACAGTAGGCACTTTTGAAATCACAAAGATGCTTTTATCGACCGACATCACTATAAACCGACATCACAAATAAAGTCACGTTCGCAAATTTTTTGATACAGTAAAGTTTAAAAAAATCATAAAAATATAATGACCAACTGCCCTGGATGAAGAAAATACTTTTTTTTTCAGATTTTAAATAGGTACTACCTTAAATAAAACAACTGTTTACCTTAAGCACAGAGGCGCCGCGGGCTTAGTGACTTGTGGAATTTTCGACCTACACACAGTGTATTACATAAGCAGCCTATACACGTCCCTCTGCAGGGCACAGGCCTTCTCTCAGGGAGAGATGCCCACCGCAGATTGGCGATTTCAAGCGCTGAGGTATGCAAATAGCTTTTAATATTTTTTGGCTATCAGTGGAAGCCTGTTAATGACTATCGTTTTTCATATTTTTAAATAGTATTTTTTTATATTATATTATATATATATATATGTCAATGGCTTTCATAAAACTAAATAAATAAAAAGTTAAAAATAGCTCATAATACACACAGTTTATTAAAGAATCTTTTTTGAAAATTGAATGACAAGTTTACTGTTCAGACCGGCACTGTAAAAATACATCCCAATGTAGCCTGCTACGCAGCTACGACGTAGTCGCTACGACGTAGTCGCTACGCCGCGCCGTAGCAACCAACTAGGCTATTCCCTATCTAGATCTATTTTAAATGTAATAAAATTCAAAGCTATCTCAATGTTTCCGATTTATCAAGTTTCTCAATTCCTAAATTTTTGTTACTGAAATCTTAACATCCAAAAATGTAAACAATTATTTTCATCGGTGAACCTTGATGTGTATTTTCTAAGGTTTTCCGCTAAAGCAGTCTAGTAGCTATATTAAAGTTATTGATCGAATATAATATAACATACGTTTCATAAATATAAAGTTCAGGTCACAAAAGTGTACAGTATTTTATCTAACAGTATTTGTGTTACTACCCGTGTATAATTTTTTATTAAGTTTTTTACGTTGTGTGGTTTATTTTTGTTTCTATGTTAACACTCTAAATTGTAACATTATTGAGTCGACTGGCGTATTCCCTGGCTTTCAAGATACTGGTTTCCTAGTTTGAGAGTCAGGCCTTTCTGTGATTTCATTCCTTTTAATGTTTACAATACAGTTTTTATTGTTGCGTACCCGAAAGGTGGCACCCTATTACTAAGACTTCACTTTCCGTCTGTCTGTCTGACTGTCTGTCTGTCACCAAGCTGTATCTCAAGAACCGTAATAGCTAGGCGGTTGAAATTTTCACAGACGATGTATTTCTGTTGTCGCTATAACAAAAAATACTAAAAACAGAATAAAATAAATATTTAAGGGGGGCTCCCTTAACGGCAACAGGTAGACGCTTTAAATATTTACAGAATATTAAGTTCTATATTCGCTTCAAAAATAAATAATTAAATTAAAATAAAACAAATATTTGAGGGGGGCTGCCATACAACGAACGTGATCTTTGCCGATTTTTCTCGATCTTTGTGTCTAATGTTGTATAGATAATGGTACGGAACCCTTCGTGCGCGAGTCCGGCTCACACTTGGCCGGTTTTTTTTTTAATAAAACATTTGTGTTTGAAGTGATGAGTTGCCTTCGCACGACCCCTTGAGCGTTGGCAAATTACGTCGACCTTCCAGCCGCTGCAATAAAGACGACCCATCAAGCCCAAAAACCCAAGAATCACGGGCCCAATTTAAAAGCCGACTCACGCTCATTATCTTCAGATTACGCGCGGGACCCTCACGGTGAAAAAGGTTTTTCGGTATCTAATATTGGGAGTTAAAATAATATTTTCAACTCCGCTTGTTACGTTGGAAGTTAGCCCGTTCCAACTTTTATCGCGGCGCTCCTGAGTTAACGTTATGGCGTCCGGATTTGGACGTGGACCCCTTTTAGCCGACGCAGGATTTCTCTTTAGTTTCTATAATAATTTCAAGTCCAACGTACCTCAGTGACTTAAGACAAAGGTGTATAACCAATGATTGTTACCAGTGATGACTCATGGATGTGAGACCTGTTCGCTGATGATAGATAGATAGAATTTTCTTTATTGTAAGCAAAGATTACATTAACAGAAATTCAATAAATCGCAGTAGAATTGGCGGCCTTATTACTAGAAGAAATTTCTTCCAGGCAACCATAGACGGAGACAAGAAAGAAGTTAGAGACACCCGGTGCAATTAAGAAATATGAGTTGAAAAGTATATAAACTTACTTAAACCATACATAAATATTTGAACAAATAGACATACATACATACTAATAATCAAATTATATATAGGGAGAGGAAATAGTATAATATACCTACGTAATTACCTTATCTATTCTATAGATAGGTAATATTCTTTCACTTTCTCATAAGAAGGCTCGAGGTCGCCCAACGAGCAATGGAGAGAGCTATGTTAAGAGTTTCACTGTGTGATCGAATCAAGAATGAGGAGATCCGCAGAAGAACCTGAGTTACTGATATAGCTTGAAGAATTGCTCAGTTGAAGTGGCAGTGGGCGGGGCACTTAGCTCGGAGAACTGATGGCCGTTGGGGCGGAAATGTTCTGACCTGGCGACCGCGGACCGGACGATGCACGCTGCGTCCCCCCACCAGATGGTCTGAAGACCTGGTTACGGTGGCGGGGAGTTGCTGGATGCGGGCGGCACTACACCGGGGAGCTTGGAAAACCACGAGGGAAGCCTATGTCATGCAGTGGGCGTCAAGTGGCTGAATAAAAGTTACGACTCACTTATCCTGGTCCTAAACTAGGATACCCTGTACTGTGGTAACCAGGCAAGGACATCACAAACGTGGAAACACATCCAGACTAAGGCAATTTGTTCAAACAAATCAAGTACGCCGGTATCTAAGGAATCGAACCCACAACTTTGCCACGTTGGACAAACGTCCAACTGTAGGGCACGCCGCCACGTATGATCAATCAAGCAATCACTTCTTCCACTGCTGGACATAGGCCTCCTCCAAGACCCGCCGCTTAATTCTGTCCTCGTCCATCCTCATCCAGCCACTGCCAGCAATCTGCCTCAGATCGGGCTAGTGGGCGTAATACGAGTACCTACACTGCATTTTCCAGTTCATGGTCAGTACTCGAGAACCTTTGCACCCTTTCGACCGTCGTCGGCTCTTTGGCTTGGCTCAGTTTGCTAATCTTATAGGACGTATATAGGCTGCATTATATTACATAATATTATATTAAGGGTCAAATTCACAGGTCAAATGCGGATTTCAGTCCCAAAAATCGTCTGCGGGCTCGAGCGGGCATCTCTTAACGGTCGCCTCTTTTTCTTTAAGAGCTCTTTTTTGTTGGAAGAAATACTCGTTCCCTTTTATTTGTCTTTAGCCGGCCGGGGCCCGTTTATGTTGCCATTTGGTTCCAGAACTCCTTGTGTGTGTAACGCTAATATAAAATAAACGTGCTCACAAAATCACACCTGAGTTCCAGAGGGGAAGGCATAGCCTAAGATTGATTTTTATAAAAAACACTATTCTATTAAAGATTCCTCAAATGCAGTTTAAATGGTCTAAAGTTAAGTCTTTGACTATAGGTGTTTGAGGAGTATGTATGTATCTAGCCCATAAACGTCCCACTGTAGGGCACCGACCTCTCAGTGAGAGAGTATGGGCTTAATCAACACGCGTGCCCACCGCAGATTGGCAATTTCAAGCGCCGAGGTATAGACTATCTTTATGGTACACAAAGATTACATTAACAGAAATTCATTAAATTGCAGTACAATTGGCGGCCTTATTACGGGTATGAGCTATGAACCTATGAACCTCAGACACTCAGGTTTCCTCACCATGTTTTCCTTCGGGGTTAGCGAGTGGTATTTCTACTATAACTTCACAAAATATGTACGTAAATGAGAAAACAAAGTCATTGGTACATGCCGGGATTTGAACCCACGATCTCCCGAATAAGAAGCCGGCGCGTTCTACCGCTCAGGTACCACCGTTTTAGTCTAAATTTTGTCGCAATTATGATATACCACTTTTGCTTTATCGAAATTTAGATGTCCGTCTCGTAATCACGCATAAATAGCTACCTGGATATTGAACAGCAGTAAATTAGCAAGATAGAATATAGAAATAACGTAGCAACATAGAAATACGATACTTTTTTGTTGGCAACACTGAAAATATGACATGAAATATGACGTGAGTTTATGTACTGTAATTGTGCCGCCAATTGTGCTGTACTATATTATTGTTAAATTCTCATATGTAATTCCTGGTGTACATCATCATCATCATCATTCAGCCACAAGAAGTCCACTGCTGGACATAGGCCTCCTCCATGGATTTCCAAAAAGACCGGTTGAAAGCAGCCTGCATCCAGCGCCTTCCTGCCTCTTGGATGAGGTCATCTGTCCATCTTGTGGCTGTTCGTCCTACGCTGCGCTTGCCGATATGTGGTCTCCATTCGAGAACTTTTCGGCCCCATCGGTGTACATACAATAAAGAATATTCTATCTATATATCTTCTTCTTCTTTTGGTGCCAGTCGGCTATCGATGTGGCTATTTTGGCCCGTGATGTTGCGGCTCGCAAGAGTTCTATATTTGTCGCGTTATACCACTCTGCAAGATTTTGGAGCCACGATGTTTTTCTGCGGCCAGGTCTCCGTCGTCCCTGGACTTTGCCTTCTATCTATCTATCAATTCAAACAGGTTAATTACAAGTTAGGAAGTAGGGATTCGCTAAGTGATTTCTTTAAAGAAACTAACATCTTAACAAATCAAAGTCAAGACATTTATGAAAATACTATGTACGTACTTTCGAAAAAATATCAGACATTTCGAAAATATTAGTAGCCTTCATAATATTAATACTAGGAACAAACATAAATTTTCATTTCCACGACTTACCCCCGGTTTCTCGTACACTAACAAGCTGTTAATCTACTGTTAACAGCTGTCAGTGGTTTTTTTTTGTATGCACTTTGATCAGTTTACAGCTGTTAACAATAGATTAACAGCGTGTTAATGTACAAGAAACTGGGGGATAGGCTCGCAAAAGTTAATACATCCTTTAAAACCTTTCCTTTTGGGGGTTTGAAAAATGTTTTAAGCGCACTCTGTGCATAAAATCCTACTATAACATCAAGGATTATATAGAAGACGAAGATGTCTGGTATTAAACAGTAGATTAATGTTAATGAGGTTTTAGAGGACGATTGTGTCTTGTGTTCATATTATGAGTGATAATTTTAAGTTAAAAACTCTGTCAGGTAATTAAGTTAAAACTTTTTTGAAAAGAGTTTCTTTGTTAGCTTCTTCTCCACATAATCTATTAATATTCTTTGCCAGCCTAAATTTTGTTTCCAAAATTAAGGCTGGCGAAAGTTAATACATCGTTTATGGGGCATTGTATACGTTTCTACAATAAGATCCCTGAGGATATAATAAGCTTGCCAGAAACGCGGTTCAACCAAATGTGTGAAGCACACTTTGTGCCAAAAACATTAAAAATTATTTAGATGACAATGATGTCTGGAATTAAAGCCAGTTCAATGCATGAGTTCCAGGTTTTAGAATATTTATATAGACTCTGTTAATTAAGAACTTGAAAAGACAAAGTTTGGAGTTTTTTTGTCCATTTTTTTCTCCAAAATGATCTAGATTTTAAAATGGACACCTAGTTTAACTTATAGCATTTATAAAGTCGCAGTTTCTCTGCTTCTTTGAATAAAAAAATATTGATTTGAATTCTGAGACTAACAACTTTGACCTTCATGAAGCAAATATTTTGCTTTTATAATGAATAAATTATTTGAATCGAATTGTATTGAAATCTGGTAGTAATTAATTAGCTACTTTGAGTTAGTAATTTAGGGCAATGGTGTATAATTTACTGTATTTAGATTGCGAGTCTAGCAAAATAACTATGTAATTCTAACCTGTTGAGTGGCTTATATCTAGTTCTCTTTAATAAGTTGTTTTTTTTTTCATGTTAGACAATAGTAAGCGCCTTTCGCTTTTACACTACCTGCTTGAACTATAAGTGAGAAAAGGTTCCATAGGGCAGATAAGTCCATACCCAATATTGTAAAACATAAAATATTTATTATCTGTGCCTGTATTTTCTCCAAATAAATAGTCGACAATCCCGTTTATTTTCCACCTCACGCAAACCACAGACCTTAATATGTCTCCACTGACTAGACTACTGTACCCCAATCATGATTCTATCAATCAACTCGTATTTGTTCACTACTGGACATAGGCTTGCCCCAACGGCGTGTGTTGTCTGTCTTTGGTCATTCTCAACCTCAGCTCCCAGCAGTCTGCCTCAGATCGTCGGTCCATGAGCTGATAGGCGGCCTACGCTGTGTCTGCCAGTTCGCGATCTCCACTCGAGAACCTCGGCTCCAGCCAACCACCCCATCGCCATCATCATCGTACCCCATATCTCACTGAACCTCAACTCTTATGTAAATAGCTCAGTTTACCCCATACCAACCTTTGGATAAGCTATACAAGTGTCGAACAACTCGGTGACAAGCAGCAGACACACCTGTGGCCCAACGTACACACTCGTATTGTAATTAAAGTGCGGCTTACACAGCAATTCCCACGTTGTGATACGGGGATCTTTGTAATTACTGAGACTGTGAAGGTCACCAGTGGAAACAGTTTCAAGTTTACGCGCACGAACTTCTAACTCGAAATAGGAACGGAATAACCGAGAAAACGGAGTCTTTCAGAAAGTTTCAGTGAAACTGAGAAGAATATTCTGCTCGTTATAAATTCTGTATTGCATAAAAGAGACTTAATGCTAATAACATTTTGTACTAGACAATGTTCTAAAGCAGTTGCTTCAACAAACGTGTAGTTCGCATGCGGTCGGTGTACGGTTGTTCGAACAGCACGTCTCGACTGGTGGACTGCGCAGTTGGTGGGCAGTTTTGATGTAGTTGTGTCGATTGCACGGAGGCTGCATCCTGTCATTCTGCAGACGGCTTGCAGCTATCTATTAGGCTCCAAATCATTGTTTCAATGTCAACATTAAAACGGAAACTTACCGTAAGACGGTGTGATTAGAAACTTGAGTGTGAATAGAAACAAAAAGTGGATAAACGATTTGCTACTGAAAATACAACTGTACCGACGTTCTTGATACAGCTTTCAAGAAGAGTCACTATATTTATAAGTTCAATAGGATATCGGTGACAAAATAGTGTATTATGCAGTTAGTGAATAAAGGACAGATTTAAAGCGAGGGCCATAGATGAATCACGAGCAAGTGAAGGATTCTAACGACTGAATCACGAGCGTAGCGAATACATACTCCAGTTTTTAATTACCCCGTTTCACTGTACTCTGTACTGGGATAGAGTTTACTTTAACCTACAGTGACATGTACCCTTTATACCTAATTATTCGTCGGCGTACACACTAGCATACAAACTTCCCGTTAAAACGCACAAAGGTGTGCGGTAGCGACCACATTTCTTCTGGTGAGTAATTAAGTTTCGCGCCAGCTGGTTAAGAGGAAGCGCTTTAAGCTTCTAATTGGACAATAATGCAGTGTAGGTTAGCCACGGATCGACTCTCCCTACATACATTCCGATAACTACATTTTAGCTACTTTTCAGTAGACTTTTTACTTTTTAACGATAGACGTTCACTTTTTTTTAGATGCAGTAAAGTTTAAAAAATCGTAAAAATAGTGACTGCCTGCCCTAGATAAGATATTGAAAAGTACTAGGTATGTATTTTTTTTAGATTGTAAATATTAGTAATTTGAGAGTAAAATACATTTAAGGCTCCGGTTTTTCGGGGTACGATCGGAGAAGCTAGCCTTAAAGGTAAAAAGTATCATAAAATTGAATCCCTAGAGGATTACTAAATGAAATGGCTTAGTTTCTAGAATCTGATATCTATAAAATCCACAGGTTCACAAATAAAAAACCGGCCAAGTGCGGTGATACTTTTTCTAAATTCAATATATGTGCTACTACCCTAAATTTTTGACGTGAGTCAGACGCCAGTTCCTTCACTACTATCGCCTGGTACGTCACGACTTCAAAGTTCTCACCTCAAAGAAATTACATTTTAAACATTCTGCCGGCGTACAAAAGTCCAATTTTTGGGCTCCCACAAGGAAAAATCCTTATCACGAAGCTGCTCCGCTCAAAAAGCCTTATCGGAGCCATCGAGCAGCTCGCGTCGAACATCCTCCTCCTCAATGACCCGACGATTTATGGTGAATAAAGATAAGAATACATGGCGTGTTGCGGCAGAAGAATCTACTATAATCGGAGCCTAGAACTATTAGCAAATAGAAAACTTACCAAATAAAAATCACCATCAACCCGAGTGAAAAGTAGTTAGAAAATTTAAAATTGATCAGGGAAGGATTTAAAATTTGGGAAATAAATTAAAGGGCCACGTGTTACCGCTTATTTATTTACTCTGATGGTCAAAATAAATGTTGGCTGATAGGATTAATGTTATGCTTGTTTTTGTTGCTGTTTAAATATAAATTGGTTCCCTATTAAGCTATAATGGCAACAGAATCACCGAACCAATTTTGGTTCACGTGCGCACGTTTCAAGCCGTGAGTGGAATTATAAAATGTGACGAGGATAAAGCGGGACAAATTATGGAACCTTCTTACGCCATAATGTGTTTTTCTATCAAAAAAGAAGCAGGTGAATTAAAAAAAACCACCATAACATAACATAAGCAGCCTATATACGTCCCACTGCAGGGCACAAGCCTTCTCTCAGGGAGAGAGAATGGGCTTAATCACCACGCGTGCTCGCCGCGGATTCGCGATTTCAAGCGCTGAGGTATGTGAATAGCTCAGACACTCAGGTTTCCTCACGATGTTTTCCTTCACAGTTGGCGAGTGGTATTGCTACTATAACTTCACAAATGTACATAGCTTAGAAAACAAAGTCAAAGGTACATGCCCGCACTGGGAATCGAACCTGGGTCTTTCGCTTCCGAGTCCAATATTCTACCCACTAGGCTACCACCGCTCGAGTCTTCATTAAAGGACAGGACAGCCTAGGTAGTGAAATTACGTTGTCAAAAGCATACTTATTCTTAGCGCTTAAAAAAACTGACTGACTGCATGTATTGTGTGTGCTGGTACCTTCTCCACATTATTATTGTATTCTAAAGTCGATTTTGAATTTTTATTATATATATCATCATCAGCCATTTGACGCCCACTGCAGGACATAGGCCTCCATAATGGTTTTTAACCATGAAGGGTTTTGCCATAATCGCCACGCTTGGCAGGCGGGTTGGCGATCGCAGTATACGGTTGGAATCTCAGGCCCGTCTCCTGGTAATAAATTTATTTCCTTAGTCGACTTCTACGACATCCACGGAATACGTCCCACTGTAGGGCACAGGCCTTTTCTCAGGGAGAGAAAAAATATATATTCACTAACTGTAAAGGAAAACATCGTGGGGAAACCCATCATTAGGTATACTCAGTATTTATTTTTTTATTTAAAATCATTACAAATGTTAATACAAGCGACTGAGAGAGATGTCAGAAATAAAAGCAACCTTTGGTACCGAAACCTATCTGTACCTTTTTGTTTTGTGCGAGGACTCCGCCTTAACAGACTGCCTTAAATCGTGCGGTTTCCCTTAACTCGCCCGCTGGGAAGTGTATTAGGATGCGCGGCGTGGCAGAGTGTAAAGTGGGAGGGTGTCTGTACGTGCCTCTGCAAGACATAGGCCTTCTCTGTCAGAGAGAGATTGAGAAAGTGGTTTTCAAAAGTTGCCCTATACATACCAACCTCCGGCTTCTGAATTGAGAATTTCACTATGTATTTACTCTATTTGTATTAGGGATGAGCAAGATAAAAAGTACCCAAAACACGAAGACGAAACGCGAAGCACGAAGCGAGACAGTCTTGATCTGTCAGGTAGCAAGTGGCAGAACCTGGTCTCTGCCTACGCCTCCGAGATACAGGCGTGAGTTTATTTTAAGTTATGTTATTTACTTCAGTCTTCTTTTAAGTGACAAATAAAAACAAAACAAAAAAATCTTTAAGGCTGGGTTCTTTGAGCGCACGGATTTTTATGGAACTTAATGCGCTGCGCGAGCGAATAGTTGAGCGAAAAGTAGGCATTTTTGAAATTACAGAAATACAAATCCTATCAATAGCATTTTGATGACCGACGTCACTAACACGGTCAGTGATAGTCATTTTGGTATATTTTTTTTCCTATCCAAAACGGTTGGAATGTTTCTGCGTAACATGGTCCAAAAGTCAATGTAAACTGTGTGTCGATAGCACATCAATCAATCAATCATATATTTATTGCCATAAATTACGTGTTCATTAGACATGATAGTTTTAATGTGATACCAACGGCGTGACAATATCGTAAATAAATTATAAACTAAATCATGCATTTAATAAAGTAAAATTAAATATGGACTGAGATTATAATTCAACATTAACCCCCAGTTTCTCGTACACTAACACGCTGTTAATCTACTGTTAACAGCTGTCAGTTGACCAAAGTGCATACAAAAAAACACTGTAGCAGTAGATTAACAGCTTGTTACTCTTACAAGAAACCGGGGATAAGTCAGTCAGTTGTCAACTCTATCGGACCTGGAATGCACGCTCATCCAGAAATTCAGTTATTTTATAATAGCTTTTCAATATAAGTAAATTAAACAGATCACGTTTAAAAGAGGGTAGATGAAATGAAATTAAATGAGTTGAATAATTTATTTCAACGTAAAGAATTTACATTCTGTTTGCTGAATGTCAATGTACTATACTACTATGTTAGCCGCTGCCTTCGGGCCGTATTTGTAGTGGAGAAAAAGGCAGCGGGAAAAAAAAAACTCCACTCTGACCATCTTTTCTCAAATCATCTTAAACTTAATACATCAAAGCCATGATATGATTCCGTGATTGCCATCAATAACTTTAAAAGCCAAAATAGTGCAGTTTTATGCGGTAGGGCTCTTATGTTGTTTTGATTTCGTCTACATAGTTGTCGCTAGAAAAGCCCGGGGTTACTCTTGTTACTCATCATCTTAGTTGCGAAAGTGCCAATACATTACACACCTGACTAGAGTCATCATCATCATCATCATCATTATCAGCCATTTGACGCCCACTGCAGGTCACAGGCCTCCTTCGTGGTTTGCCATAATCGCCACGCTTGGCAGGCGGGTTGGCGATCGCAGTATGCGGTTGAAATCTCAGGAAGACGCAGCTGCCCGTCTCCTGGCAATTTATTTCCTTAGTCGCCTTCTACAACATCCACGGAAGGAAATGGAGTGACGCTATTCTTAATCCGGCGCCACACGGACTAGAGTGCTCACATGTTGATACGCTGTCAACTGTACACATGAGGGTGTACATAATAGGTATATTTTAGTTCTATCACTATATTCACAAATGTAAACTCTGTTGTCACCCCTTAATATTAACGGGTTATGGGCCTGACACGCCTTAACACAGATTAATATTAATCTAGCAAGGGTGTCAGCTCGTCTCCCTATTTAAATGAACTGAATCAAATCTGTATACATATTATATAACATCACCGTACTGACGTACATTATTAAGTGTGTATATACATTTCTCTGTTTGGAAGAAAATTACATTTGATAATTAGTGGTGTGCAATAGAGAAAATTTTTTTAATCGTATCCCAACATGTCTAAAATTACTAAATTTAACTGAATTCAAACGGAGTCTGTATAAACTGTTATGCGATAAATGCTATTATAAGATAGAAGATTTTTTCTCGAAATAACTTTTTGCATTAATATGGCCACATTAATTTATCAACTAAATACCTGTTAATATCGATGAAATTGTATTATTTAGGACAATTTTAAATTATGAATGACATTGTAATATTTTTTCCATTATTTGACATTTAATATTAGCGCACGAATCTAGATTTAAGAACACCGATATTTGTACGCCGCGAGGCAAATATGGCGAACGTAAAATATAATTGTAACCATCTGCATGTAAACACCCCTATTTGACAAATAAAGACATTGTATTGTATTGTATTGTATTGTATTGTATTGTATTGTATTGTATTGTATTGTATTGTATTGTATTGTATTGTATTGTATTGTATTGTATTGTATTGTATTGTATTGTATTGTATTGTATTGTATTGTATTGTATTGTATTGTATTGTATTGTATTGTATTGTATTGTATTGTATTGTATTGTATTGTATTGTATTGTATTGTATTGTATTGTATTGTATTGTATTGTATTGTATTGTATTGTATTGTATTGTATTGTATTGTATTGTATTGTATTGTATTGTATTGTATTGTATTGTATTGTATTGTATTGTATTGTATTGTATTGTATTGTATTGTATTGTATTGTATTGTATTGTATTGTATTGTATTGTATTGTATTGTATTGTATTGTATTGTATTGTATTGTATAGAGTAAATTATGTTACCTGCTTATAAGCGAAATTGATTTTTAACCGACTTTAAAAAAGATTATTAATTCGACGCGATTTTTTTTTTGCTATGTTTTCGCATCACTCCGTCAAATCTTAACCGATTTCGACAATTCTGTTTTTGTTCAAATAGATATAACGTATTAGAAGAAGATTAAAGCAACGAATTAAGTAGGGTAAATTATAGTCATAAGGTACTTGTTTATTTTTCTCCCGCTTCCCCACAAAAAAAAAAATAAAAAAAATATATTCGTTATTGTTGCAAAACTAATTGGAAATAGCCTGGCTACTTAAAGCAAATCCTAAATTGATAGTTAATGTATCCCTGTTTTACAACTAAGTTTTTTCATTTAATTTCGCGAAACAATATTTTCCACCATGGTTATTGCTGCTACAAATTGACAAAAGCATGTAACTAGGAAAGTCATTGGTACATGCCAGTATTCGAACCCACGACCTCCCGAATGCGAGGCTGGCATTCTACCATTGTGTTCCCCCGCGCAATCATTGAAACATTAACAAGGAAACGCAAAAAAGACAACAATTTTAATGACAGAAAAATGGAGATTCACGCGCACGTTTAAGCGCCACGAACGGGTAGAACTTGCCGAAATGGGCCATTGACGGGTTGAATGGGCCTTTTTGACCCACAGCCGCACTGGACGATAATTTGTGGCCACTCAACCACTGCCGCCGCCGCAAGGGTTAAGAACTAAGTGAGCGGAATTGTTATTTTTTCTGATTTCTGTTTGGAAACTCTAAAATAAGTATTTTTATAAATAACATTAATTAACGTACAATATTTACAAAACCAAAAAGAAGTAAATTAATCTGAACCTAAACCTATTTAGAGCCTAAACATGCCACCTATGCCGGGATTTATGGCACGGTTAGGCTAGTCAGTATATCTATGAAAATATTATGTACGTTAGGAAAAATATCAGTGACTTTAAAACTGTAGGTAGCCAACACAATGTAAATACTAGAAATAGACATAAACTTTCATTCCCAAAATTTAGGCTGGCAAAGGTTAATACATCCTTTATGGGGCATTGTATACGTTTCTACAATAAGATCCCTGAGGATATAATAAGCTTGCCAGAAACGCGGTTCAAAAAATGTGTGAAGCACACTTTGTGCCAAAAAAGCTACTATAACATTAAAGATTATTTAGATGACAATGATGTCTGGAATTAAAGCCAGTTCAATGCATGAGTTTTAGAACATTTAAATAAATCCTGTAAATTAAGGACTTGAAAAGACTAAGTTTGGAGTTTTTTTGTCCATTTTTTCTCCAAAATGATCTAGATTTTGAAATGGACACCTAGTTTAACTTGTAACGTTCATTAAGTCACAGTTTCTGTGCTACTTTGAATAAAAAATTTTGAATTTGATTTTTGATTTCGGTTAGCCAGAGGTCGCGGGTTCAAGTGGAAGGAAGGAGGAATTTTTAGCCTCTGTGTTCTGGTGTGTTCAATAAAGAGTACAATCACAAGAGTACTAATTTAACGTTACAAAATTCTGTAAGTCCAGATACTTTTAAATCAACAAACTCTCATTAGCGTTACTTAAGAATTGTGCATTTTAAAGTTAACTCTGTGGTACTGTGTAAAACCTTAGCTTATCTTTTCGGAGGTGTGTAGGTTCAATCTAAACGCGCTAGTCTAGAAATCATTAACTTAGAATCAGATCAGCAAAAGTTCGATCACGTCGGTTGCAGTGTCGACTCGTGAGCGTCTCCCTAGCTGGCACCTATAACATTTTGAGGTACGGCTCGGTTGTAGCCGACGAAATATATTATTATCCATTTATACAGACCATGAAAGACGCCCACTGTTAAAAGACACACACACACACACACACACACACACACACACACACACACACACACACACACACTCACACACACACACACACACACACACACACACACACACACACACACACACACACACACACACACACACACACACACACACACACACACACACAGATCATACAGATAGTCATAACTCATAACGCCTAAGATCAGATTAATAGATCTGAGTAAAAATCCCTAAAGATGAAAAAGATAGACGCTGAAGTTATTCAAAGTTAGAAACAATATCTGTTCAGTGTTTTGAGTTACGGTTAAAAACCGTGGTTGTCGGGCGAGCCACGTGCAGTGTAGGGGTCTATAGGTGTTAACATATCGATGCCAAATTTTTGTTTTCTAGTACTAATACGGATAAACGGATGGACATAGCGAAACTATAAAGGTTTCTTGGTAACCACGAAACCCTAGAAAAACAGAATATACTAATCACATCGATAGATCCTGCTAGATTGACGATCTCCCAATCCCGGCCAGGCAGCCCGCCAAATGGGTGCTCGAGAAATTGGACACTGCTGCGTAGACAGTCTCTTGGGCTCGTATTTCGATACTAAAATAAGTTTTTAGGGTTTCTTCGTCATAGGATTCTTTTATCAGTCTCGTTTATAAAGCGCCCGGCAAAAGATTTAATGAAAAGCAAAAGGAAATTATTTTTTGTTGTCAGCAAAGTTATGAAAATGTGTGGAATCATTTTCATAACTTCGAGGCGGATGAAAACTAAGTTTGGAGTTTTTTTACCTTATTTCTCCAAAACGAACTTGACATGATTACCTATGTTTTACTGGTAATATTAATTAAGTCGTAGTTTCTGCGCAATTTTGAATTAAAATACTTTGAATGTGAGCTTAGAAAAATTTACATTATTTTTGTTAAAATGATTATTTGCTTACAGGGCCTTATTCTTCTACATTAGTCTGCAAACTGAAAACCGTGCCTTGATGTACGATGTTCATATAATTAACAAGCTGTAAGCTATTTGTTAACCAGCTACTTTGGCATGCCATGTTACTAACTTGCATGGTAACACAAATTCAATATTACTATTATTTCCGTTAATACCTACAATTTTTCTTTTATGTCAGTAGTAATAGAGACTCTCTGAATCGATTATATCAGCTATACGTAGTGGAGCGCCTGCGATACAGGATTTCCTAGTGCAGGGCTCAATGTCAATTTTATCTTATTCTCCGTATTCTGCAATAAATAATTTTTATTTGTTTGCAAACAAACAAAACTATTAACATTAACACTACCGTAAACACTACAAATTCTTAATAGTGAACTTGGTGTCAACGGAATAAAACAAAAGATACAAACGCCATTTACAGTTTCTTAACATACAGGACCGAAAGGTAAGCTAACTCTGACGTCTGATTTTTATTTGGCGTGTCACGATCTTCAAATAACGGTCGGAACCCTTCATCCCCGAGACAGCCTTGCACTTGGCCAGTTTTTTGCAGAAAGCTGCCGCTAGACTGGCGCTCCCTAGTCTGGCTGGCTAGCCTAGTAGTCGAGTACAGTTGACAGTAGCTCGGAATTTATATTTTTGTACGGTCACCCGTAACTAAAGTAAAGAGCGGCGGTAGGGGAGCGGTAGAACGCCGGCTTCTCATTCGGGAGGTCGTGGGTTCAAATCGCGGCATGTACCAATGACTTTGTTTCTTAAGTTACGTACATTTGTGAAGTTATAATAGCAATACCACTCGCTAACGGGGAAGGAAAACATCGTAGGGAAACCCTAGTGTCTGAGGTATTTTCATAACTTAGCGCTTGCTACGTACAATGGCCCAACTATGAGGCTAAGTGCGGAAATCTCAGGTCTAACCAACTGACCGTAACGAAACTATGTAGAGTGAAATGGCGCTGGCGCTCTACAAGGAGTTCGCTTAAACTGAGGTTTATTGTGAACGTCAAAGGTACAACTGGTACAGTTTGTTCGCATCATCATCATTATTCAGCCACAAGAAGTCGACGCAACGAGCTATGGAAAGGGCTTCGCTCGGAATTTTTCTAGGAGATCGAATCAGAAATGATGAGATCCATAGACGAACGGAAGTCGTCGACATAGCCCAGCAGATTAGTGAGTGGAAGTGGTGGTGGGCGGTGCACACTTCAGGTAATTAAATATGATCCGATAGGTTTGTGAGTTAGAGCGCAACTGCTCGCGGCATGCGCCTACTGCAACTTTTATAACAGACATTGCGCGGCCAGATTACTTATTTCGGCAAAATTGATGAAGAAAAACATTTGTTTAACTCCACAAACACTAACATAATTGTAACAAATGATCAGAAACAAACTAAACAACAAAAAAAATAAAAACATCATAAAACAACGGGGGACCCAGGGTGGGGGCGGCCCGCGATGTCAACAGTGGTGTTTTGAGCGATATCCGAGGGATATTAAAAAGGTCAGAATTTTTGAAAATTTTATGTACATACATAAACTCACGCCTGTATCCCAGAGGAGTAGGCAGATGCCAGGGACTGCTACTTGCCATAATCCTGACAGAGCACTTTCGCTTCCTCAACATTCATTAAAAATTTAATTTAAAATTTCATCATCATTGTCATCATTCAGCCAAGAGGTCCACTGCTGGACATAGGCCTCCTCCATGGATTTCCAAAAATACCGGTTGGTAGCGGCCTTCATCCAGCGCCTTCCTGCCACTTGGATGAGGTCATCTGTCCATCTTGTGGCTGGTCGTCCTACGCAGCGCTTGCCGATGAGTGGTCTCCATTCGAGAACTTTTCCTGCGTGCTATGAGCCCCGCCCACTGCCACTTGAACTTACTAATCCGCTGGGCTATGTCGACGACTTTCGTTCGTCTACGGATCTCATAATTTCTGATTCGATCTCGTGGAGAAATTTGAAAATTTTAATTTATAAAGTTAGGTGTTGTTTCTGTTTATTTTGAAAATTACTAAAACTAATGTCATTTCGCTTTCAGATTCGGGAAGCTGAGAGCGCGGCGCTTTCAGAAAGGTGCAGTACGAGTGGGCTAATACAAATCTAAGAATTTTTTTTTCAGTATTGTATGAATATTAGGGAAAATATTATAAAAATGTTAGTTCGCGTAGGTAAACTTTTTGCAAGACGATTAGCATGGAGCTCGAAAAAATTTTTACCCTATCACATTGAAAGTGGTGTCTATCGAGGCGGGATATAATATCCGTCGGAATATCCGAGGGATATTAAAAAAGTTGCCGTGTGGTGCCGGATTAAGAATAGCGTCACTCTATTTCCTTCCGTGGATGTCGTAGAAGGCGACTAAGGAAATCAATTACCAGGAGACGGGCAGCAGCGTCTTCCTGAGATTCCAACCGCATACTGCGATCGCCAACCCGCCTGCCAAGCGTGGCGATTATGACAAAACCCTTCATGGTTAGAAAAACCGTGAGGGAGGCCTATGTCCTGCAGTGGGCGTCGAATGGCTGATGATGATGATGATTGGCACCCTTCGGGTACGGAACCCTAATAATTTAATCTTCTTCTTTTGGTGCCACTCCTATCCGGGATCGGCTATCATTGTGGCTACTTCGTTTCTCGATGTTGCGGCTTGGAAGAGTTCCATATTTCTTTACGTTTTACAGAATATAGTGCACTTTTAGAAGTGAAAACAGCGTTTGATGCCAATTCGCAACGCGTATGTGGAACGCTCCCACGTTGCGTCGCGTATATTAATTTATTTCAGACAACCCATCCATAAATGGGTAGTAAATTACCAACGGTCTTATTGGCAGTCGGGGCAGCGGTAAAAAACGGGTCTTTTACGTGTACAGAATAAAATACAACTTTTTACAAATGAGACTGTTATCTGCACCAAATTGATTCAAAGGCCTGGGCAAATGCCTGCCCAAATCATTTCTACAATCAAGTCAAGTGCCAGCTCTCAATCAAAACGCGGGAGCTCGGAGCGGTGTTCGTCGGAATGAGCGTCGGCGTCTGACTCAAACGTGTAGTAAGTACTCTGCGAATTACTGACACGAAACTTAAAGATGTAGAGGTACAGTCTAAGCTACATTCGTCCAAACACCCAAACACATTGAAATATACAGTAGAACCTTTATTAACATTTCTCATATAACGTGCAAATGAAAATATAGAACTCCTCAGCACACACACACACACACACACACACACACACACACACACACACACACACACACACACAGGCACGCACGCATGCGCACACGCACGCACGCACGTACGCACGCACGCACGCACGCACGCGTGCACGCACGCACGCACGCGTGCACGCAAGCACGCACGCACGCACACACGCACACACACACACACACACACTTATACATAAATTGCATCTAATATCTATATACTAACATAACACAAGCAACCTATATACGTCCCACTGTAGGGCACAGGCCTTCTCTCAGGCGGAGAGTATGGGCTTAATCACCACGCGTGCCCACCGCGGATTGGCGATTTCAAGCGCTGATAGCTCAGACACTCAGGTTTCCTCACGATGTTTTCCTTCACCGTTAGCGAGTGGTATTGATACTATCTTTATACCACGTTACGTTTAAGAGCGTGCCCTCCTGACATATAGGTACTAGGAGGGTGCAGCCCCTGTATTTTAGATGTAAAATTATAAAGAAATAAACAATCTGAATTTGATACCGATTTATTCATCTATCCTCAATGTTTTTATGTTGTTCATTCTTCTTATTCATTTTATGGTGCCTCTCCGACAAGCGAGGCCCGGCAGTCGGCTCCGCATATTTTTCTGTGTCTGTGTTTTTCATTGAAATACTGTCAATTCAAGAAAGGGACTGAACAACTATCTCATTACCCTCTCTATTATCTGAGCGACAGGCACAGTCGTTCAATCTCTTTCATAAAATATAACGTTTAATCATTATGAAACCGTACTAATGTCCAGTTAAATGAAAAGATTTGAATTTAATTGAATTTAACCTATATATCCCACAAGACAAACAACTTCTCATATCAGTTAGAGAAGATATTTTTTTCGCTTTTTTTATACTTATGCTGAGTGTTCGTCGTTGGCCAAATCAAATCAAATCAAATCAAATCAAATCAAATCAAATCAATTTTTTTTTATTCAAAGTAGCACAGAAACTTAATGAATGATACAAGTAAAACTAGGTGTCCATTTCAAAATCTAAATCATTTTGGAAAAAAATCCTCCAAACTTAGTCTTTTCAAGTCCTTAATTAACAGAATTTATGTACCTAAATATTCTAAAACCTGGAACTCATGCATTGAACTGGCTTTAATTCCAGACATCATTGTCATCTAAATAATCTTTAATGTTATAGTAGCTTTTTTGGCACGATTTAATAAAGATTATTATATCCTCAGGGATCTTATTGTAGAAACGTGCACAATGCCCCATAAAGGATGTGTTAACCTTTGCCAGCCTAAATTTTGGGAACGAAAGTTTATGTCTATTTCTAGTATATACATTGTGTTGAGTGCCACGTGAGTGAGGGGGCGAGATTGGGCATCTCTGGGATATATGTTACACAGACATATTTGAGTGCAAAGGTTGAGTGGACACGACGAACTGGCAAAGGCGTAGGAGGCTCACCAGCTCGGTGGACCGGCTATCGGAGGCAGATTGCTGGCAGCGGCTGGGTGAGGATGGTCAAGGACAGAAAGAAGTGGTGTGCTTTGGACAAAGCCTATGTCCGGCAGTGGACGAATGCCTACGGGCTGATTGAGTGATAATTGAGTTTGCTTGTGTCATTTCATATCATATCTCACTCCCGAGTTACCCTAGTGAACTTTTGAGTCAAATGCCACCCTGAAAGGTCAATCTGTACATTTATCTTCAGTAGAGGTACGTCAAGAGGGCGTGATTCCCGACGATTGTGCTTATTAGGACTGTGTCCTCTGGTTTTTACTGGGGATCTTACCTTAGTGAAGTCGACTGTATGCCTGATAGACTGGTTTTCCATCTTATTTGCTGCTTTGCAATTTTATCTGGCTTACAGTATTTTCGACGACTTCGTGGCGCAGCGGTAGTGCATCTGCATACCATGCGTGAGGTTCCGGGTTCGAATCCCGGCTGGGGACAAAAAAAACCCATAACTTGGATGTTTACATGTTTGTGATGTCGTTGTTTCTGGTTCCCACGACACAGGGTGTCCTAGTGTGGGGCCAGCAATGTATGTGCCTGTATGTAAATGTTTATGTGTATGTGTATGTTTATGTTTATTTGTTCTATTACACCAATAATATTAGTAGGCTTCAGAAATGAAGATCAAAGCTTCTAGTTTCAGAATTAATAGATTGTATAGAGAGGAAGCTAATATGGGAAATCACATTTATTGTTTTAAAAAAATGTATTATGTAAATAACAGTGTTTTCAATTTAAATATCCATGATCGAGTAACTCATGGATGTTTAAAATACTGCAGATTAGATTAGATTTTTATGATCTTTATTGTACACCATACATTATAAAGATACATTAAAAATCTTAAATAGCTAAGTTACAGAGTATACTACTGGCGGTCTTATAACTAAAAGCGATCTCTTCCAGACAACCTACCAAGTTTACCTACACAATATACAGTGTACAGTCCTGTTAACGTTATTTTAATACCAGACATCATTGTCTTCTAAATATATTTATTAACACACTTTTAAGCCGCATCGGAGGCGGGTAATTCTAATATACTCGTATGTTGCGGAATCTTGTTGTAAAACCTTATACAAAGCCTAGTCGAGTTATCAGTTGGCTACTTTAGCGGCTCAACCAGAGACACTGTCTCAGCAGCCATTGTTTCTAAGTTTAGTGCCCCGGAAGTTACCAGACCGGAAGTTATGCCTCCGCGGCGCATTGTTTACAAGTTGCTACCTAATCTAGTCGCATCGTAAACTGGCACAAGGTTTAAAAACTTTCTAGTGGGGCAATAAATTTTAGTAGAAGACCTATTTTTATGTATACTTCTAGTTTTTATAAGTTTAACGGGCCTTTTTTATATAGCCTACATAAATCCTACTGCAGAGCATATGCCGTCTCGCAGAGAGAAAGAGTATGGGCTTGATTACCACGCGTGCCCCCCGCAGATTGGCAATTTTGAGCGCTGAGGTATGTGGACACCTAGGACAATCAGGTTTCCTCATCGTTAGCGAGTGGTATTGCCACTACAAATTTACGTAACTTAGAAAACAAAGTCATTGGTACATGCCGGTATTCGAACCCACGACCTCCCGAATGTTAGGCCGGGGTTCTACCGCTGGGCTACCACCGCTTCTAGTCTTGTCTAGTTGCATCGTGACCTGGCACAGGGACTTAAAACTTTTAGGTAGAAGACCTAGTTTTGTATCATCATCATCAGCTATTTGACGCCCACTGCAGGACAGGCATCCTTCGTGGTTTTCATAACCATGAGGGGTTTTGCCATAATCGCCACGCTTTCCAGGCAGGTTGGCGATCGCAGTATGCGGTTGGAATCTCAGGAAGACGCTGCTGCCCGTCTCCTGTTAATTGATTTCCTTAGTCGCCTTTTACGACATCCACGGAAGAAAATGGAGTGACGCTGTTCTTAATCCGCCGCCACACGGCTTCCTAGTTGTGTATACAGTCATACTTATAAGGGGTCTAATCGGGATTGTTTAGACTGTAAACTTCACTACCTTAATTCCCGACGTTCCCGAGCATTGCCTGTCATTGAAAAATTCTAGTCTTATTTGTAGTTGTTACTAGACAAAGCGGTGGTATTTTTTTCTAAGTAGCCTTTACTGTGTCCCACTGTTGGGCAAAGGCCTCCCCTTTAGATATCCACTCCTCCTTGTCTTTGGCCAAGTATTCCCACCCAGGTAAATATTTGGTCAAGTCGTCACACCATCTCCGCCTCGGTCTGTCACGTCGCCGGTAGCCATCGCACGGTACCCAATCGGTGATGATTTTTGCCCACCTCTCCAGGTGGGCCATACGTCTGACTTGGCAAGCCCAGCTCCACTTGAGCCGTCGCAACTCCAACGTCAATGATTTTAGTTTTGGCGCGCAGCGTGGTGTTCCAGATTTTGTCAATCATTTTACGCCTAGCATGCTGCGCTCCATTGTCCTTTGTTAAACCTTGAGTTTTGAATTCTGATGTTCAGTCAAAGATCGGGTCTGAGCACCGTAGGTTATGATGGGCAAGATGCACATGTCAATGAGCTTACGGTTCAAGGCAAGCGGAAGCTCGCCTTTCATCAGGTCTTTCGCAGACGAGTAGCTCTTCCAGGTGTTGTAGATGCGACGTTCGACGTTTTATTTGATTTTTTTTATTTTTATTTATTGAAAGAAAACAAACAATTGTACAATAAATTTACTATGAAGGAAAACTTAATGAATAAATTCGCTTAAAATCACGTGGGCACGCGTGATAGTTCATTACCACGTACTTTTTATTTGCTTGCACTGCGCCCTGCAGGAGGATTTGTATAGCCTTATTCTATAAACAGACCCGTGTTAGGTAGTTCTGCGAAGTAATCTCGCAAATGGCCGCTATCGGCTAATAACGGGAATAAATAATAAAGATCTCAGCGTAAACGCTTTAAATGTAGCTGGGCTCAGTCCAACTCAGCGTAGCACCTCCCGTAGAGTTAAAAGGCATAGAAGCAGTTCGCACTTGCGAATTTCATCAGAATAAGAATCATCTATTCATGAATATAAGTATGCATATAAAAAATAGTCTTCAGTTTTACATTAGTTCATTCCATGTTCTGCCCTTTAAGAGCGTATGAATATACAAATACAAATATTCATGGATACATGCAATAATAATTGTAATGACAATAATAGGCATTTGTTTCAAGTTCACAAGAGTCAACAATCAATTCAAATGTCACATACATACAAAAACTCACGCCTGTATCCCAGAGGGGTAGGCAGAGACCAGGGACTGCCACTTGCTACGATCCTGACAGGTCACTTTCGCTTCCTCAAAATTCATTAATTTCGTCAATTAATTAATTTCCTTAATTTATTCACAAATGTCACCTAATAACTGAGTTTCCATATTTAATTCAATATTTTTGCCACACAAGAAGTCGCTAATAATAGGGGTTAAAGTATGAAATTGCCGTTTTATTGCAATAGGTTCTTTGAATTGACATAGAATCTTCATGGTTTGAGGTTTTCGAATGAAACTTTTTTGAAATGGTTTCTATGATGTTCTTTTTTTAAAAAATGTGAAACATTTGAATATCGACTTTCAATTGTTTTTGTTATTCAATTTAGACAAGAAAGATGGATACTGCGAAAATTCGAGTGATTTTTGAATACGAGTTCCGACGCGGAACTAACGCGGCAGAAACAGCCTGCAATATCAATGCTGCGTTTGGAGAGGGGTCTACTAATGAACGCACCGTGCGATTTTGGTTTAAACGCTTTCGTGATGGAAATTTCGACTTAAAGAACGAGCCACGAGGAAGACCGCCCACACAGGTGAATAACGATGAATTAAAAGAGATAGTGGAAGCCCTAGTCAAACTACCCAGGAATTAGCGGCATGGTTTAACGTTACCTTACCCACAATATTGACTCACTTGCGTCAAATCAATAAAATAAAAAAATACAAAAAATGGGTGCCTCATGATTTGACTGATCTGCAGAAAGAAACGCGTGTTGAAACTTGTGTTGCCTTGTTGATATTCAATATTCAATATTCAAATGTTTCACACTTTTTAAAAAAAGAACATCATAGAAACCATTTCAAAAAAGTTTCATTCGAAAACCTCAAACCATGAAGATTCTATGTCAATTCAAAGAACCTATTGCAATAAAACGGCAATTTCATACTTTAACCCCTAATATATTAATTTCATAGCACTAAGTCCGCCGCATCGCCATTGTAGAGTTTACTTATGTGAAATAAACGTATTATTAATAATAATGACCCAAACCGATGTTTAAATAACCTTAGCTCAAGATCGTTTTTCCTTATCATCATAAGATATTATCAGATATTATTACATATTATTATTATTATTTATCGTTGTGAAGTTTAATTTGTAAAGTTATAGTAGCAATACCACTCGCTAACTGTGAAGGAAAACATCGTGACGAACCCCGAGTGTCTGAGCTATTCACATACCTCAGCGTTTAAAGTCGCCAATCTACGGTAGGCACGCGTGGTGATTAAGCCCATACTATCTCTCTCTGTCTGAGAGAAGGCTTGTGCCCTGCAGTGGGGCGTATATAGGCTGCTTATGAATTATTTGTCTTTAAAAGTTAGACTGTGGTCGGTGCAGCAACTTCCACGTAGTCCTGTCTCAGGCCTGTTCTTGGGCAGTCTTTTTTTTTGGAGAAACAGTTCTCTCGCTCAAAGTATACAGAATATTGGGATCTCAAACAAATGGCTCGGGGCTGCTGAGGTACTGCAGCACGTCATCTATGTTTTTTGAGGCTCGCATAGACGGATTTTATGCAATTATGCGGAAAAGAGCTGTTTACCTGGGTGGGAAGAGTTGCTCAACCAGATCCGAGGCAGCACTAGCAGCATCCCGAGAGTTGTAGCTGGCAGATGTGACTGCCTGTTAATGTGGCAGATGGAACAGTGGCACCTTAGATAGTGGAGTGTGAGAAAAAGCAAAAAATAATTTCAATAATAATTTAATTAATTATTAATTTAATTATAATTATGAGAATGTTTTTTACTCTGTATGGAGGTACTGAGGAATTGAAAACAAGCATAGCGCTAGTTTATGCTAACGATCCGTGTCATAACAACGCTGAAATTTACGCGTCCATTGCGTGCTAAAATTTTTTATATTTCAATAACCCACAATTTTTTTTATTTACCGGCAATATTTTATTTATTTATTTAATTGTACTGAAGACAAACAGCAAAATAAAACAGAAACATAGGAAACAGAAGTACAATCACAAATCTCCACTTATAGATTCAGTATAGCGAGACACAAAGATAAAAATAATAGTAAGCTACAGATTATGGATAACACAAACATTGGACATAATAGGAAATATATTTTTTCCACGGTACAGTAACACAGTACATTTTTTTAACCACTCGTCTGCCGCGACACAAATCCAACTTAGTATGGGCCACCTATACGTTCCATTCCGCGAGGGCAGTTCAGGAGTGGATAAAGCTGTTTATGTTGATGCCTAGTTTGCGTAGCTTTTGGGCCGTTTGTCTGTGAAGGCTGCTTTGCTTCTATGCATCACTGGTCTATGTCGTCTCAAACCTTGAGTGGAAGCGTGCCGGCGGGAAAACTCGGAAATTATGTTAAAAGTACCTGCTCAGTTGACTGTAAAGTAGCGGTTTGTTAAATGAATTTTCCGCGAAGGCTCTGTTTTAGTGCCACAAAACGCGACTCGACATTGCCAATTTTGCATTCGCCATTTCGCCTGCAATGAACGTTGACTAGAAGGCTTCTCAAGTCTATCAGCGATCAAAACCTGAATGAGAGAAAAAAATTGGCGATTTCAAGCGCTTTTTTAATATCTCGGACATACAGTATTGGCTGATTGGCATTGAATGCAGTGAATGAACATTGGCTGATGATTAGCAGCTGTGAATGAACATTGGCTGAAGATTAGCAGCTGTGAATGAACATTGGCTGATGATTAGCAGCTGTGAATGAACATTGGCTGAAGATTAGCAGCTGTGAATGAACATTGGCTGATGATTAGCAGCTGTGAATGAACATTGACTGAAGATTAGCAGCTGTGAATGAACATTGGCTGATGATTAGCAGCTGTGAATGAACATTGGCTGAAGATTGGCAGCTGTGAATGAACATTGGCTGAAGATTAGCAGCTGTGAATGAACATTGGCTGATGATTAGCAGCTGTGAATGAACATTGGCTGAAGATTAGCAGCTGTGAATGAACATTGGCTGATGATTAGCAGCTGTGAATGAACATTGGCTGATAATTGACAGAAGTGAATGGATATTGGCTTAAGATTGGCAGCAGTAAATAGACATTGGCTGAAGATTGGCAGCTGTGAATGAACATTGGCTGAAGATTGGCAGCTGTGAATGAACATTGGCTGATGATTGACTGACCCTGTATTACTTACTACACTCAGTAAAATGTAACATTAGACTAAAACAAATTTACAACTCCATCTTTTCGCCGGTCACTCAGTAGATAAAAACTTGGCAACGATTGGCGAACAATATCTGTAAACTGAACTGTACATTCAATAGCAGTAAAGCTCTCTTGTGGTAGTTCTTATTCTGTTGAGAAGAAAAGCGAAATTCGTACCGATAAGGGATTTATAAGGTTTCGCTGAATGTGTTTCCGTAGACAAGAAGTTTGGCTAACTCTACTGACGCCATTGCTTTTCAATTTGTCTGTGATCAAACTTAGGACCACATCTTACTACTATTTATAAATACAAAAGTCAGACGGATATACTCGTATGTTTGTTACATAATTATACCAGAACGGCTGAACTGATCTGGATGTAATTTAGCACGGAGATAGGTTATAGTTGGGAATAGCACAAATACTACTTTTATGCTCGAAAAATACACGTCAAAATTTTCCACGCTAACAAAGTCGCAGGCAACATCTACATTGTAGTCTATAATATATATATAATATATATATAGCTTTGTGCCCAATATTCTTCAAATATTGGCAAATTCTAAGATTTGCCTCGTTTGATTTCACTACTAGGTCTCGCTTTGTTACCAATACCATTGGAATCCTGCGTTATTGGTATCGTAATTTTAAAAATAAATTTTTAAAGTACGGGTAACCCTTTAGCTTAAAAAATGTAGTAAATTTTGAATTAATAAATCATCACACTATCAATCCTTAGAACTGAACTAAAGGGTCTAACTAACGTGTTCGAAGTAATAGTTTTCCCACTCACGTAGGGGACCCCCACCACTAGGGTCGTGAGTTCTGTTCCTGTCTTCCTTTATTCTTCCTACTCTGTAGGCTAATTGGCTATGTCATATTGAATTGTCGTAGTAAACCATGAATTGTAAGTCTATAAAATAGGCCAGAGGTTTACTCCTCCGAGTACCCAAGAAAAGGCGTCAGTTTTATCTCTGATGAAGACGTCTGCAAAAAATATAAATTGAGATAATATTATTGTTTAGGTGTTTATGGGAGCAGCGGTAGCGGAGCGGTGGAGCACTGGCTTCTCATTCGGGAGGGCGTGGGGTCGAAGCCTGGCAAATACCAATTACGTTATTTTCTAAGTTACGTACGTTTGCAAAGTTGAAGTAGCTATAACACTCGCTAACTGTGAAGGAAAACATCCTGAGTAAACCTTAGTATCAGAGCTATTTACATACCTTAGCGGTTGCTACGTACAATGGCCCAACTATGAGGCTAAGTGCGGAAATCTCACGTTAACAGTTGTTTATTTTTTGTAACAACAGAAAAAAGTCTCTCATTTGCATGTTTTCGAACAATTATCTTCTGTCACTCGTTACGCGTCCACTCTAATTTAGTTCGATGGCACGTCATAAAACTACTTTTTAAGAAAGCAAAAAACCTACTTCGAGAATGATCAAGAACTCACTATAAAGAAGAGTTTGATGATTTTTTCATAGATTAGATTACTAGCATAAGCAGCCTATATACGTCCCACTGTAGGGCACAGGCCTTCTCTCAGAGAGAGAGAGTATGGGCTTAATCACGACGCGTGCCCACCGCGGATTGGCGATTTCAAGCGCTGAGGTATGTGAATAGCTCAGACACCCAGGTTTCCTCACGATTTTTTCCGTCACCGTTAGCGAATGGTATTAACTTCACAAATGTACATAACTTAGAAAGAAAAGTCATAGGTACATGCCCGCACTGGGAATCGAACCTGGGTCTCCCGCTTCCGAGTCCAATGTTCTACCCACTAGGCTACCACCGGCTTAGATTACTAGACCTTGACCAAATTTATATAGGACCACCCTTGAGCTACCCACTTTCTAACAAAAAAATATATGAAGTCGGGCAACGTGGTAAATATTTCGGTAGCCGGGAAACTGCCAAACTTGATATGTATAAATTACCTCATCATCAGCAATTTTTACGCTCACTGCAGGACATAGGCCTCCCTCATAGTTTTCCCTAACCATAAACTGTTTTGCAATAATCGCCACGCTTGGCAGGCGGGTTGGCGATCGCAGTATGCGGTTGGAATCTCAGGAAGACGCTGCTGCCCGTCTCCTGGTAATTTCTTTCCTTAGTCGCCTTCTACGACATCCACGGAACGAAATGGAGTGACGCTATTCTTAATCCGGCACCACACGGATATGACCTCAGTCGGGGTATATTTCCATGTTTGTGATGTCCTTGTCTGGTTACCACAGCACGTTTACCCTAGTTTGGGACCAGAACAAGTGATTGTGTTATGTGGAAGTCAATATACACAAACGGACAGACGTCGTAGGCCTATTAGTTAAGTTACCCGTTGGCACCCTTTGCAAACGAAAGCCTAAAACCGGCCAAGTGCGTATTGGGTGACGCGCAGTATAGGGTTCCGAAGAAAGAGGGGGTTTTATTTGCTTTACGGAACTAAAAACTTCATCAAAATTATATTCAGTGGATTTTGTACGAAGTTTTCCTTTTATAAGTTAGGATCTATCACTCATTAATCTGTAAAGCCTACTTAGCCGTGATAGTTTTCCTTTTGAGTTCATGTGTTACTACGCTGAATTTTTTCAGGTTTCTATAATCAACCGATTAGCCAGGAGAGGGGAGAAGGGACGCCCTACTCGCGACAAAAATTAAAAATTAGCGCTTTAAAGCTAAATATTTCGCAAACGGAACCCTAAATCGAAAAATAGTCTACAATATGGTGTAGGCTAGAAAAAAACATCCCTAATTTAGGTGAAGGGGAAGTACCCTGAGATATATTTTTTACGAGATTTTATTTTACCATTTTGTCACTGTAATAAAAAAATTATATCTACGCCAAATTTCAGCTCTCTAGAGTACTAGAAAGCTGACATTTGGCATAGATATAAATTAATATTAATAAATAAGTATATCGTCTCTGTGCTAAGCCGCAGGCAGTCAGACGGACAGACAGACAGAGAGATGGAAGTACGGTCATGGCAAAACTATAAGGGTTCCTTGTTGACTACGGAACCCTAAACACGAACAACGACCCAGAGTACACCCCACTCCATTTTTTCGCTAGGGTAGCCGGAAAAAAACTCAATAAATCCGGTTCGTACCAAGCTTAAGACAATGCCGGCGCACCCTGCTAAGTGCTACCCATAAAATATGGCGTCAATTATAAAGAAACGGCGTCCCCCATCCCTCTTCCTTATCGGTTTTAATCCAGCAAGTGCCTCAGGCGCTCCTCGCAAAAACCATAAACCATAAACAACTTCACGTCGACATTCCAAAGATTACCTTCGCGGCAAAAAGCATTTGTGTGTCACCCGGAAGTCTGCCTAGTGGGCGTAGGCGCAGAATGTCCTATTCGCAAAATAACGCCTTGACGCGTGTCATCGTCGCATAACGGATTTTTCTCAAAATGCCCTATTTGCAAAATGGTGGCGGCTTTGTGATAGAAACACACATAACATAACGTAAACTCACACATTTATCTCGGAGGGGTAGACCAGGGAGTGCCACTTGCCACAATCCCGACAGATCTCTTTCACTTCATCAACATTCATTCAGGGGCTCCAGGGAGTAACACAACGCCCAAAAAATCATAGCTTTTTTTAAAGATCGAACTTGCAAAAATTGTCTGTACAATCTCTCAATCATGTTAATAGTGATTTTTAGGACCCATGGCTGTGAACTTAGGGCAAAAAACCTGGGATGGCCGTTTTTGGTATAAACGCTATCTAGTCCTAGGTTCGTGATCCTGGGTTCTTTGTCGTGGGTCCTAAAAATTACTGTTAACGTGATTAAGAGATTGTATAGATACTTTTTGCAAATACGATCCGTAAAAGAAAATTCTTTTTTTCTTTCATTGGTCGATTAATCTGAGTTAGCCCACTGGATACCCTTAATCGATGAAAATATTTATACAAACCAAATACGTACGTGCTAAATTTACCCCTGTGCCATTTCTGTTATAAAAACATTTGATCAGACAATAGTAAATTTTTACTTGCTGTAATTTAGACCTTCTGATAAATTACATTTTCGGAACGAAGGATCCAGGACTTAAGAAGGATTGACCGAATCGGGAACACCACGGACCGCTCCAGACCCAAATTACTGATGTGGGCATTGTGACCGCAAAGCTGAAATGGAACTGGGCGGGTCAAGTCAGTCGTATAGCCGGACAGATGGGCAAAAGTTGCCCTAGTGAGTTCCAAGTGATATCGCAGATGTTGTCGGACAAGGCGAAGATGGACTTCTTTTCCCGGATGACAGAGGATGGCTGAAGATGGGAACGAGTGAAAGTTCGTAGGGGATGCGCTGGTCCAGCACTAACTGGGGTATCTTAAACAAATATTTTCTGAATCTGATGTTTTGCATCAAAGTGTCTATTTTGCGAATAGGACATTCTGCGCCTAAGCCACCTAGTGTGCCTGCTTCGTCTGCTATGGCCCTAACGTGTCGTGTATTAAGATCTACCTGAGTTTACTTTCAGTAGGCCATCTACAGTACCGTCAGGTGAGAAAGTTCCATGTCCCTTTTTGACTGAAAATAGAAAGGGAACATTTAATGTACTTTAAAGTAGAGGCCCAACTGTAACTTGCGATTTTTAAAATAAATAATTTATAATTATAATTTTACGGATAGTACCTTTAAATAAGTCATCTTTAAAATTATTATTTTAACTTGGAAAATTAATATTTGAGGACTGAACCCGGATACACCGTATCAGGATATTAACAAAATATTTTTGTGGCCACATGAGATTTCTGAGACATAAAAAAACACATTTTACATCTATTTTTTTCCTGTTAAAATTTACAAAGCATGCTCTCACTCTCTCTGAGAGAAGGTCTGTCCCCTGCAATGGGACATATACCAGCTGCTTTGCTTGTGCAAGAAAGGAAGTAACATTTGCCTTAGGTAGGTTTTAAAGCTCGACTGTACGCTGAGCGTTGTCACCGTAGACAGCAACAGTAGAGTGGAGCGTCGCGCTGAAAGCATTTGTCTTGAGCCGCCGCCGCCGGCGCCGGACCACACGCCATCCGTCACAAATGAGGCCAAGGAGCTACGAATGGTTAAAGACCGCTTACTTCGCTGCCTTATATTAATGCTCGTCCACCGCTGGCCTCAGGCCTCCTAAAAAGAAGTGCTTATCATAGAGAGATAAAATGCGTAGAGGTGTAACAGTAGACTATGTGGCACGTTACCTACCACTGTCCGTTATGGTCCATAAAAGGGGGCATACGGAAGATTCAAAAGATAACGAGGAAGTGACGTATACCTACGCAAAATAAATAATCACAGGGGGATTACGCCCGTAATGTTGGGTAGACAGATTGGTCCCTTCTTACTCACGGTCCACCTCCTGAGACCACCTGGGTGAACCAAGGGATTCTTTTTACAACAGACTACCTTTGTTCATCTGGGTGTTCGTTAAGAAATATATTTTTCCACCGTACAACTTGACATCGAAACTCTTCAAAGTCTGAGTCGGACTATCACCAATAAAAATCCAGCCTTATAATGTTTTATCAGAGAGGTGAACCGTTGTAAAAAAAATCCCACGCTTCATCCAGGTGGTCTCAGGAGGTGGACCATGGTTAAGAAGCGAGATTGGTCACCTTTTGGGTTTCACAAAGACATGCTGACCATGGGTGACTTTCTCTGTAATCACCATGCTGCTGGATCGACGGATTGATCACCTTTCCTCGTTGTTTCCCCAAGGGCAAAGGGGTCAGAAAACAGTAATTTATCTGGACTACTGCTACTTCAGCTAAGGAAATTATAATTCAAGACAAATCGTCTCTGCCTTATTATTATATTATTATTGTGGACACGACTGATAGCACGTTGACCAGATTGCACCATATTCCTAAATGTGACCCAGGTAGTATTTAATTAAAATTCATCATCATCATCAACCCATTATGTCCCCACCGAGGGGCACGGGTCTCATCCCTGAGGAAGGTATGGCCATACTCCACCACGGGGGCCAAGTTCGGATTGGTGGAGGCTTGTAGACTAGTGGCTCGTCTACTGTCTGAAGTTGTCAAGCCGCCCTAAGGCCTCTGACTTGGCTTAACGACTGCCATCTATCAACGGCAGCCGGCACCAACAGCTTAACGTGCCTTGCGAAGCACGGAACCGCTCGGAAAAATGCCACTAGCGTTAGGCATAGACGGCGACCCATCCATGCACTGAACGCGCCCTGTGTTGCTTAACCTTCGTGATTGTTTAAGATCACTCAGGCAGCCGGGGCTACGAGCGATTCATCACATAAAATTAAACTTAATTGGTCATTAAACGACCTGGCTACCCATATCACAGGGTATTCTAGCTTGGGAGCACACTCATGTAACTAGAGTTTACAAATAGATGTTTTCATTTCGTTTCATTAGAAAATGATGCAAGTCGGCCTTAACTAAATGTTTCGTTTCTACCACAAGACATCGAATCTCACTCCAAATCTTCTCAAGTCTTTGTCACGGCAAACGTCCTCGTTTAGGCTTTTTCCTCACGCGGTACGTCTTTGAAGACACACAAAAGCTAAAGTATACGAGTAACTGAAAGTTACAAGTTCCTGAAATAACGTGAAAATCAGACCACTTCCACCGAGCACAAGTTTAAATATTCATAAAAATCCCCTACGTTAAATAACCATCGCTCGTAGCCCCGGCTGCCTGAGTGATCTTAAAAAAACGATCACGAAGGTTAAGCAACACAGGGCGCGTTCAGTGCATGGATGGGTCGCCGTCTATGCATAACGCTAGTGGCATTTTTCCGAGCGGTTCCGTGCTTCGCAAGGCACGTTAAGCTGTTGGTGCCGGCTGTCGTCGATAGATGGCAGTCGTTAAGCCAAGTCAGAGGCCTTAGGGCGGCTTGACAACTTCTGACAGTAGACGAGCCACTAGTCTACAAGCCTCCACCAATCCGGACTTGGCCCCCGTGGTGGAGTATGGCCTATACCTTCCTCAGGGAAGAGACCCGTGCCCCTCGGTGGGGACATAATGGGTTGATGATGATGAAATAACCATTGTTTCGTTTTAATTACCCTTGATTGTGTCCCTCTGCGGGGCTTTGATTTTTTAATTTAGATTTCAAAAGTAATATAAAAATTATTCTAATAAAATATTATAATTTAGATGAAAAATTAATTAATAAAATTAAACGTTTTTTTCGATTTGGTTTAATATTCGATACTAAAGAAACGGTCTTTATGTTTGTCGGTATTTTAATAACACGTTAAGTATGCAAAATGATTTCATACTTGCACCGCCACTTAAATAGATATGTAGTTACGTTTAGTATTAATTTTATACATGCATTTCAATAATATGTTGACAGCACAATCTTTGCCAGATATTTTGATAGCTAACACGGGTACCACGTGGAAAAAGTGGTATTTTACCAACATTATAATCATTTCATTCTATAGTATTTTGTCATAAAAATTGCGATAGCATCGTTGTGCAGTAAACGTAGTGTTGATAACATTAGCAGTCATAAGCAGCCTATATACGTCCCACTGTAGGGCACAGGCCTTCTCTCAGAGGGAGAGTATGGGCTTAATCACCACGCGTGCCCACCGCGGATTGGCGATTTCAAGCGCTGAGCTATGTGAATAGCTCAGACACTCAGGTTTCCTCACGATGTTTTTCTTCGCCGTTAGCGAGTGGTATTGCTACTATAACTTCACAAATGTACATAACTTAGAAAACAAAGTCGTAGGTATATGCCCGCACTGGGAATCGAACCTGGGTCTCTCGCTTCCGAGTTCAATGTTCTACCCACTTGGCTACCACCGCTCATTACCAGTAATCTGGCATACGGATGTTTGAGGGCAGAAGTTATTAACGAGCCTTAAAGGAAGTCTACATCCAGCAGAGGACGGATGTGGATTATGGATGACTGTATAAGAAACCACTATGTATATATAAAATATTTTGAGGGATCCCTTTGTGAAATATTAAGCTTTAAAGCGCAATTTTGTCTAAGAGTAGGGCGTCTCTCCCTCTCCCGGCTAAACGGTTGTAGAATCTTGAAAAATTAAAAAAAATCAGGGCATTAGCACATATAACGAGCTTAAAAGGAAATCGCGGCTAAGTAGTTTTTACAAGTTAACGAGTGATAGTGATAGTGACGAACTTACAAAAGGAAAACTTCGTAAAAATTCCATTCGTTTTAAGCACAATAAATAAATAAATTAATTAATTAATTAATTCATTCATTCATTTATTCATTCATTCATTCATAGATTCATTCATTCATTCATTCATTCATTCATTCATTCATTCATTCATTCAGTCATTCATTCATTCATTCATTCATTCATTCATTCATTCATTCATTCATTCATTCATTCATTCATTCATTCATTCATTCATTCATTCATTCATTCATTCATTCATTCATTCATTCATTCATTCATTCATTTATTCATTCATTCATTCATTCATTCATTCATTCATTCAGTCAGTTATTCATTCATTCATTCATTCATTCATTCATTCATTCATTCATTCATTCATTCATTCATTCATTCATTTGAAAAGTTACTTCGATGAAGTTGTAAGGCTGGTAAAACCCCTCCTCATCCGCGTGGCCCGACACGCACTTGGCCGGTTTTTTTCACACATTAGACGGCCAAAGCTGTGGTAAATATAATATCAGCAACCACAAATTTATATTTCCATGTAAATAATTAATCTCTGCCTTCGAGTAGTTGTAGTGGAAAAAGGCAGTGAAAAAATCCACTGTGACCATCTTTTTTCATATCATTTCAAACATAATACACCATAAAGGGCCTAGATGACCTCGTGCGGGGACCGGAATCGATCCTACGTCTACGTTAATTGTTGTTAATCCAATAATTGTTATTAACTACCATCCGATATAATTAGTATAACCCTTAGATCTACTTTAAACTAAAAGATCAAATGAATTCGTCCAAATAAAATATTCTATAATTAAAACCACTTGCTTGGAAATCGATAAACGCAACAGTAGTATGCGGTTGGCATCTCAGGAAGATGCTGCTGCTCAAATTTTTCCATGACATGTTTGTCTATATCATCAAGATCTTTAATACTGGCGGCCATATTTAAACTAGCATAAGCCACAAGGACTGTAAGTAAAATCAGCATGATTATGCTACTCTGTCTTGTGTACACTACTTGATTGTTTTATTTGGTGAGGCTTTTAAAATTACACTTCACATAACTATTTGACAATAGTTTTTATGACAAATACCTATAAGCTGAAGAGATATTTTCTTTGCCACGGGTTCCACGTGTAGAGTTATTAGTTTTATTGATTAGTTTTATGGTATCCGTGTGGCGCCGGATTAAGAATAGCGTCACTCCATTTCCTTCCGTGGATGTAGTAGAAGGCGACTAAGGGAATAAATTACCAGGAGACGGGCAGCAGCGTCTTCCTGAGCTTCCAACCGCATACTGCGATCGCCAACCCGCCTGCCAAGCGTGGCGATTATGGCAAAACCCCTCATGGTTATGATAACCATGAGGGAGGCCTGCGTCCTGCAGTGAGCGTCGAGTGGCTGATGATGTTCATGATGATGGTATCTTTAAAGGAAATAAGTAACAAGTGTCTATCTGGTAAATTTCCGCTTTTGCATGAAGTTGTAGATAACGCAGTGAACGCTGAAATTGATATTAACGATATGATAGGTACGATTATTTAGCCGACTACTTCCAAAATTTGGAAATCAAACTGAATATTGATTCTGAACAGAATTCGATTAACGACTACATGAAAAAAATTGACAATCATGGCCAATACTTCACCCTTTCACACATTTTGCTTTTCTATGGCTGATGACAAGAAAAATATTTATTCTTTAAAGGAAAGAAACATTTCAGTAAACAATGAGTTGCGTTTAAGCTTGACTAAGATTTGCTAAGGTTTTAATTTCCGGACACTCTATGAACGTGCCAATCGTACTTTAGTAATGTTAAAAAAATATTTCCAATTCAATTCAAAAGTGTTCAACTAGGTTTGACGGCCCATAAGTTTTACGGAACTTAAAGCCATGCCGGTGACCAGTCAACAGAAAGTAATGAAACGACGCCAATCATCAGTCAATGTTTCATACATCCTCAAACAAACTCGTATCTTATTTAGCCAAGATCCTAGCAGAATAAATAAATAAGTATGTAGTTCTCTACTATCCGTCTCCTTGCAAATTTTCTAGGACATTAGCTAAAATTTGCTTCTATTGTTCTATATTAGTAGTGTTTGATAATTTTAAACGATATTAGCTAAGATCCGCCTTACCCAAAGATCCTACGACACATACTTGCCTATTTGACGCTTCGGAAAAGCAAAATGCAGTGGACAGTCACAAAATAGGGGGCAGACGTAAAATAGGGGGCAGGCTCCTCGTGGACGGATTAACAAAAACAAAAAATAGGAATCCACTTAAAAGTGTTTTATTAACGCAAAATTATCGTGGAATCCCCTGCAATGACTGCCTCAAACAGTACTTCTAGACTAGAGCCTCGAAGATCCCGTATGCCACCATGTTGCAGGCATTGACGCCCCTCTTGACGCGAATGAAGCCCTGCTCACCCCAGCCTGGGCCCCACGAGTTCTTCAGCTTCCAGAACGGAACGCCGTCCTCTGAAATGGATACACAAATTAAAGGAGTGCCCTGTTGGACTAGCAAAAACATGGACGCGGCCCACGAGTTCTTCTGCTTCCAAAAGATGACGCCGTTTTTTGAAATGGATACATAAGATAAAATCAATGACCTTTTTGTCTACCGGGAACATGGATGCTGATAATGGGAACAAGCCTCAGCCACTATCAGGGTGGATTTCGATGAAAGAAAAGAAAAAGATTGCACGCCAGTAAATACAGATAGGAACTTGTAGTATTAATAAGTTAATTGTTATCAATCTCATAAGAATAACAAAATAAAAGTATAGAGAATAATGTTTACGCATAGTTATTATTACTATATTTTGTTTCATTCAGCTTTGGTCTGGATATAAACAATTGTTTTTAAAGTACTTATTCGAAGTAATCAATATTCAGTCAATCGTCTACTATTCAAAGTAAAAAAGAATACAAAAATGGTAATACATCTTAATATAAAATAACATTAGTAATAAAATGTATCTTAATATTTACATAAATAATGGTTGATATTTTTTTAAATTAATGTGATATATGGATGACCCAGCACGAACAGACATTACAGCTTCGCGTATTTCAACAATTTCTCTCCACTGTTTGGCTGTACGTAGACCAAAGGTTAATTTAACATAATACAAGCCATGTACCTACGTCCTAGAGAGTTAAAACACAAAACAGTCTTCACCTTCTCCGTAACCGACCAGCACTACTCCATGGTTCACTGGGCTTTCCGGACAGTTCTCCAATACAGAGCCTTTGTAGTACCTGAATTCCTCACTCGAAGCTGCTACGTCTGAAAAGATATAATAAATGTATAGACCAAAATAAATCTCTAGATTTAACTTCCACTTGCAGTCTTCCATCTTCGCCAGATGTCCCGCCAATTTCCACTTAAGCTCCTCAGGTCTGACCTTGAAAATTATAATAGATTTCTATTGTTATTCTCAAGTAGCCGCCATTATTTTACTATCCGGGTACCTGCAGTCTTCCCTCTTCGCCAGGTGTCCGGATAATTTCCACTTAACCTCCTCAGTCCTGACCTTGAAAATATCAGTAGATTTATATTTCAACAGATTTCTATTGTTATTCTCAAGATCAGGACCTAAACCATGATAATGGTCAGTGGGCAGACCAGCAGCCTGATAGTCGGAGGATATTGAAAAGTCAGCGGAAGGTCCGTGGATGTGGATGCCAAGAGTCCATGAGAGTTGGCATTTCTAGGAGGAGGACATTACGCAGCAGCAAACGTTGCCGCACCCAATCCAGAGGCCACTGTTCGTAGCTGACTCATGATATTGCTCCAGTCAGCCTCATCATCATCGTCAGCCATTTGACGCCCACTGCAGGACATGGGCCTCTGCCATAATCGCCACGCTTGGCAGGTGGGTTGGCGATTGCAGTATGCGGTTGGAATCTCAGGAAGACGCTGCTGCCCGTCTCTTGGTAATTTATTTCCTTAGTCGCCTTCTACGACATCCACGGGAGGAGATGGAGTCAGCCTATCAGCTTTCAAAAATATAATTTCAGCAATTTAAAAGTGGCCAACTTCGTCAAAGTAGACCAAAACTTGGAGAACGCATAAAAAATTATGTCACTTTGGTTATTACCAATGAATAGTATATTTTTTCTAGTACCATTATATCTGATAGCAAAGTGAACAAACCTAATGATTTATACTAATATGTATTTTTAGGGATAATGGGACTTACCAAGGGCGATCACTTTCGGACATAATCTCGCTTCGGCCTGCGTTTAACCTTTCCATTTGAATTTTGTTCCTTTGACAGAACATGACTAAATGATTCATGCTGTGAAATGTATCACCTATGAGTATGACTCATGTTGTGTATAAAATAAAAAAATGCTGTGATACTAACGGACACCTAGAGGCCCCTTGGAAGCCAGCAGCGTCTTGAGATTCTCCTCATCTTGGATGTGGTGTTGCACGCAGCCCCGCAGCCGGACCGCGCGGCTGGTGCCCGTCCGGCACTCGCCCTTCTGGCCCGTGAAGCCGCTGGTGTAAGGGTACTCTGACGCTGTGGTCACTCCATTGTCTACCGCATACCTGCGGTAAAAGAATTGGTGATTTCTTCAAATTAAACGGCAGCCCAGTTAGATTTGAGCCTACGAACTTTGTCAAGGTAATCAAGCTGGTTACCGCTGCACCAAAGCAGCCAAGGCAAAATAAAGGCTCATTTAGTTACTTACTTAGTTAGACCTGAGATTTCCGCACTAAGCCTCATAGTTGGGCCATTGTACGTAGCAGGAGCTAAGTTATGTAAATACTTCAGACACTAAAATAAAGGTTCAAACGCACCCGAAACGGGTGTGCGTGAAATCGACTAATGAACCTTAACGAAGCGAACCAGCTTCGTCAGAATAGCGGCAAGCCCTGGTCTCCTACACCTTCGGAATACGCGCGTGCGTTCGTGTATGTACTTACTCAAACCCAGCATTCAGAGGAGCGCCAGTATTACAGTCTCTGGAGTGAGGGCTACAGTCCGTAATTTCTTGCTCTGATAAATTCAGGAGTGTCCCCGTCTTTATTGCGTAAGCGCTTTCCGTAGCACCTGCAAGAACGCATAATGTTTTTCGTAAGTTTGTTAATAAAGTAAATAATTTTACATACATACAGAAGATAGTACAGATAAAAAAACGAAGAAGAAAAGAAAACATCGTGAGGAAACCTGAGTGTCTGAGGTGTTCCTCAGCGCTTGAAATTGCCAATCCGCGGTGAGCACGCGTGGTAATTAAGCCCATACTCTCTCTAACACAAGGAAGAAAAATCCTGACTACATTGTATGTTTCTTACGGCTAAAAACTTAAATTTATTCTTTGCCATCGTGTATAAATGAGAACATAGAACTAAAATTACCAATCGAAGTAAAAGCCCAGCAAGTGCCACAGTTTCCCTGGTGTTTCACCGGCGTAACTACGCCCTTAGCGACCCAGTCGACGTACTCAGCACTTTCTTCTCGGCCTTCCCCTTGTTCGTCCTCGGCTCCCACACTCGGCTCTCGGCTTCGGTTTCTAGCTTCGTAGGTACAGGATGAGAACATGTCCGTTGGCAACGGAGGGAACCTTTGACGTATCTCTTCTGGAGTGTAGTCGGCAAACTCGGATACGGCTGGAAAGGTATCGCAATTTTCAAGGTAATGTCAAGAGAAGTCATAACTTCAGTAGGAAATCGGTGTCACCAAGACATTTTCCACTTTTAGTTTCTATTCGTACTCCAGTTTCTAATCACCCCGTTTAACTTTATTTATTTTATTTTACTTTATTAGGAACAACAACAGCGTAAATTGATTATAATTACTTATTAACTAATAACAAAAAACTGTTTCGTACAGCCCAGACAGATGACCAGGCGGACAAGGTGAGTCTCTTAAATGTAAAGTCGTAAAGTTGTTCAATAGAGTGACGCTAGTACGACAATGGTTGTTTCATTGACACTATTGGCAGTCTACTAACCAATCGCGTTCCAATGGCTTACCCGTGCAACTTAACGCGCCTCGCGCGATACGATATTCTTTGCGGGAACCGTCTATTTAATTCGCGCGCGTTATACTATTGCAGTCACATTGTACTGCCACTGCCTGGTAGACTACAAAATAGTGGCAAATAACATCTAGTGTCATGCTAATATCATTGTATTGACCAACTATATGATCAATCAAATATTACCTAACGAGTGGAAAAAAGCCCCTTCCCGTGACGTACCGGTCGGCCGAGATTTTTCGCACTATAGTCTCTAACCTTAAAAGTATTTATGGTTTGTTTTAGTTTGTATAATTGCGCTCGCATGTCGTCGGCCCGTTGTAATGTGCTACAATAATTTGCATGGACTACAATAATTTCTGCATAAGATAGTGAACTCAACTGTATGGGGGGACCGAGCGTGCCATATTTATATGAGAATAATTCACAATCAGATCATATCATAACATAAATTACAGTATAGCATTTAATTGACTTAAATATTTAGTAAATAATTAATACATTGAATTATAGTGAGTTTACATTATTTTAGTAGACTCTGAAGCCTGTGATAGATAAAAATATGATCAGTGACCTATGTAATCCATAGTTACAATCGATAGATATACGATGGCTTCGGTTAATGAATTTAATTGAATAAAATGTTTTATTCATTAATATTCATAGTTGGGGGGTTTGGACCACCTGAGTTGGGGGAGGCCTTTGCCCAGCAAACGAGGCTGTGTAAAAATAATAATAATAATAATAATCGTCCGGAGATTTCTCTCTCTGCGGCCCTAACTACCGGTAGCTTAAAGCCTAGCTCCGTTACCGGTGGCCAACTAGGATAGGTTTATAAAATATATTTTGTATGTTTTTATATTTTTTTACTTTTATAAACCTATTCTAAGTCATGAAAATAAATAAAGAGAATAATAAAAAAAATATCGTTTCTAATTCATAATTTCCCATAACGTGACGTCATCGTCACGATAGCAGGTGATTGGAAATTGTAAAGAAATGACCCCGACCACCGATTTCAAGGTGCTCACACTGCGTGTTGACTGAACAATCAGATCGAATCGATTCTATAAACAATCAATTGTATACAATTAAAAACTAGAAATTAAGTAGGTACCATGTATCTCTGTAAATTACTTTTGTACAATTAAGTGTTATCTATCTATCTAATCCTTACTAATATTGTAAACGCGAAAGTCTGTATGTATGGATGGATGTTTGTTACTCTTTCACGCAAAAACGGCTGAACGGATCCGGATGAAATTTTGCACAGATATAGATTATAGTTGGAATTAGCGCATAAGCTATTTTTTATCCCGGAAAAATACACATCAGAGTTACCAAACCCTAAACGACTTAATCCTACTATAAGGTTTTTAATTGTCTTATATCTAGAGTATAATCCTTAATACTCACCGAACATGTCTTTACCAGCTTTCCGAATCAATTCGTTTATCTTGGCCAAGGTCTGCTTAAAGATGTGAAACCTTTTCTGTTTCTCCTCGGCGTTTTTGTAATGTCGTTCGAACTTTACAATGAACTCTTCGAAGTAACTCTCAGCTCGATCTAAGCGGTATTGGAAGAGATCGCTTTGGACAACGTTTCCTTGCATGACGTCTATGCAAGCACATAGTACTAATACTACTATGGAGGTCAACATGATTTCGTCTAATTGCTTCTGTTTGTTCCGACAGCCTGACTGTCAGCACGAGAAGTATTTTTGAGAGTTGCTGCAGTTTTAAGGTGTAGACAGGTCTTATAGTATGCTACTTCATACCTACTTAGTTTAATAGGAATCCAAGAATTCCATAGCTTATCTAACTTTAGGAATTTAAATTTACAGTGCATTTGATTTCAAAGAAACATTTTTTATTGTTTTTAGGGTTTCGTGGGTGCCAGCGACGCAATCACGATATGATAATATAAATCCTATTTAATAAATAACTCCTTAAGGGGTTTCATTTGTAGTAACACTAGCGCCACCAATGGAAAGACCGGCCAAGTGCGAGTCGAACTTGCGCACGGAGGGTTCCGTACCATTATTGATACAACATTTAAATACTTCAAACGTCTACCTGTTGCCGTTATCAATATCGAGCAAAAAAATCACGTGTTTTGTATGGAAGCCCCCCTTAAATATTTACTTTATTTTAATTTAATTATTTATTTTTAAAGTGAATATATAACTAAATTTTCTGTGAATTTTTCAAGCGTCTACCAGTTGCCGTTATTGTTGTATTGGAGCCCCACTTAAATATGTATTTTATTCTGCCTTCAGTATTTGCTGTTATAGCGGCAACAGAAATGCATCATCTGTGAAAATTTCAACTGTCTAGCTATCACGGTTCATGAGATACACCCTGGTGACAGACAGACAGATGGACAGTGGAGTCTTAGTAATAGGGTCTTTTACCCTTTGGGTGCGGAACCCTAAAAACAATATATTTTTTGCGCATCGTTTTTGCAAAAAGTGTCAGACCAATCTCTCAATCTTGTTACCAGTGATTTTTAGGACCTATCGCCGTGAACCCAAGGTAAAAAATCCAGGTCCGTGAATAAATGCTATCGACCGAGAACCTAGGTCAGTGATCCTAGGCTCTCGGTCGTGGGTCCCCTGGGACGGGCGAGTTTTTTGAGCCATGTTTTTTTTTGAGAGAAGATCTCTGCCCTACAGTGGAACCTATTTACGTAAGTCTATGCTATTTTTCTGTCCACCCACCTTCACAGAGCTTTATCTCTTGACACGAAGACGACAGATAGACGGAGAAGTATCGGACACCCACCTGGAAGACCTAACAAACGCTGGAAAGATGATATGATCAAAGTAGCTGGACAATGGACATAGTTGGACAAAAGACAAAATATGGCATGAAATGGAGGAGAGTTTAAAATTCTCAGAATATGTGTTATTAAGGCGGATTATTCAACAAAATGTTAGTGCGACAGACGGTCAGACATCGTAAGCTTAGTAATACATACTTATATAGGTAATACAATATAGGACCCCGCGTTCCTAGCCAAGTTATTTCACATGGTTCGCAAAGAAATATTTTACAAGTTCAAAGGGGTTTTTACAGGAACGAAAATTAATCAGCATCCTATCCAACCGGGTAATATGATTTCAGGCTGAAATAAAAGAATCCATTGACCCAAAAGATTAAAATAATAAGTAGCTACGGGCCAGCGGCAATTTTGTCAATTGGAGAGCTTTGTAGCGCTGAAGATGAATGTGAAACATTTACATAGGCTAGGACTCTTACTCTGGACTCAACAAAACAGATACTCGTAATAAATTGGATTTATAATGTTACGAATAATAGTCTTATAGATATTTTATATAAGTGCTAGAGTTAAACAGCGTCTATTACAACAAATGCGCTGGGAGAATCGATTTTTAGTACTAAAATTTCCAAATAAACCTTGTCATTTTTCATTTTCAATCGTCAATAACTCGGCCGGGATTTTGTAATTCGGAAAGGTCTGATTATTCTCATATGAGAATCCGGAAAATTTGGCAACTTGATTACATCTTAGGTCCAAAGTAAAGCTAGTTTGCTGCGGACGTTCGGACAACGACATCTACAACTTTTAAGCACTGACAACGGATTGTTGTACCCTAAGCAACGGTTTTCAATTTTGCGCCCCCAAAACCCCAAATATATGTGCTGGTCATGAAACTGGGCACCGACTACAAATTATACTTCTACAATACCATTAACCTCCAAAGTCCTGACCTTGAAAATAACAATGCTTTTAGATTGTTATTTTCAAGGTCAGGATTTAGGAGGATATTGAATACATACTTCTAATTATTTAAATTATTTCTAACTTTTTAGTGCTGTAGTGCTTCGAAGTCGGTGTTTATTGTTTAATTTTTCACTTTTTAGTGGGGGAACGGGACAAAAATAAACAAGTCCTAAAGGTCTTGTTAACCATAATTAACCCTAAGATAAGATAAATTACCAGGAGACGGGCAACAGCGTCTTTCTGAGATTCCAACCCGCCTGCCAAGCGTGGCGATTATGGCAAAACCCCTCATGGTTATGAAAACCATGAGGGAGGCCTATGTCCTGCAGTGGGCGACAAAGGGCGGATGATGAAGATAAGATAAGAATATTCTTTATTGTACCAGGAAAAACACAACATAAAATATTTTATTATTTACCTTACTTAATTAGTTGCTTTAAAATTTGATGTTCTCAATCTCCATCTCTGAAGGTCTTCAGCAGAACATCAATAAATTAATTTGGGACTACTTTTACGCTATTTTATGAAACATACGGATATTACTAAAGGATGTGCCCCATTAGGCCTTATTTACTGCTGTCCAAAATGAGGCACATTTGCCGTTGGACGTTACATCTATTCCAACAAAACTATAATTGTCGAAATCAGTTAAGATTTGACGGAGTGGAGTCATGCGAAAAAATAGCCAAATATATATATATACGCGTCGAATTGATAACCTCCTCCTTGGAATTCGGTTAAAAACTAACATTTGCTAAACTTTTATACACTTCATTTATTTATACAGTAATATTTTTCGTTGTGAAAATACAAATTTAGAGTTTATTTCTCAATACTTTTGAGTAGTTACCTCAGAGCTTAACAAATCATCGGTACAATTGGAGCACTAATAGCCATCAGCCGGTTAATGGATTAGCGATGCGCGCCAAAACCGACCTAAACGCTTTAGCTATTAGCTGTGTAATTGATCAGCTTCCTTTGCCGTGACTACCAGAAAATTCCGTATCCGCAATAAATTTTAAATCTCCAATTTCGTTTACCAAAAAAGTTCAAATCAATACTTATTAAAAAGCCCGGGACATTAATGACCATACATTAAGGACTATGATTAGCTCTTTAAATAAGGCTGAAAAATAACGGACAAGCAATATGATAAATGTGTTTACACTGGCAATCATTAAGGCGTTAACTCAATAAGGAAGTAAATAGTTCGTTCTTCGATTTACGTTTCCACTCGTGGTAAGTGGCAGACCCCTGCGTGTATTTCTATGTTTGTGATGTCCTTGCCTGGTTACGATACCACGGGGTATCCTAGTTTGGGACCATGGCAAGTCTGTCCGTCCGTCTGTATGACTGTCTGTCTGTCCGCGGCTTATCACAGAGATGACAAGTGCTAGCTAGAGAGCTGAAATTTGGCATGTATAGACATACATACTTAGTACACCGACAAAACTGTCGAATAATACCTCAATTTTTTTTATTAAGGTACCTCCCTACGGCCAAATGCGTGTCGGGCTACATACAGTGTAGGGTTCCGTAGAAAGAGGGCGTTGTATCTGCTTTACAGAACTAACAACTTCACCAAAGTAGTTCTCAATGGATTCTGTAAGAAGTTTTCCTCTGATTAGTTGGTCGCCTATTACTTGTTAATTTGTAAAGCCTACTTAGTCGTGCTAGTATTCCTTTTAAGTTCATTATATGCGCTACTGCCCTGGAATTATTCAGGGTTCCGTATCCTAAAAATGTATACACAACAATGAGTCACGTTTTGCCGTGTTTCATTCGAAAAAAGAAATTCCTTTATCATAAACGAATTTTCGCAATGAAACACGAAAACCTGTAAGGTACGTATTTTATTGTTGTGCACATATTTTTGGTTATTATAATCGGTAACTACCATTTGGGTATTGAAAAGTACATCATGAAGATTAAAATTAAGACTTTAAAATTAACGTTCTACCACCATCCTCTATTATTATTATTATTAAATCCTTTATTGCATATAAAAACAGAAAGTTTTGCACATAGGCGAGCTTAATGCTACTTAGCATTATCTACCAGCTAACCTAAGTTTTGATGAGAGCATTATCAGGTATTGCAACTTACTTAATATTAAATATACTTACTTACTAATTATTATTCAGACCTAGATATATAAAATATAATAGGGGGGAGATATTACACAAATACAACATAATAATAAATAAATACTAGATACAATAAATAAATACATAAACCTACAGATTTAGGAAAGATATTGTGAAATACTTATAATATAATAAATTAAGACAAATGCTGGAGATTTAGGTAGTGGCGATAGACTTTGGTTTTGAATATTTCAAGCGATGGGGCCTGTCGGATGTCTAGAGGCAAGCTATTCCAAAGGCGAATTGCTGTCACAGTGAAGGAGCCTGAATAACCAGCCGTATTATGCTCGGGGGTACGGAGATGCAATGCTCGGGAAGGTCGCAGAAGGCGACCCTCACTGAGGAGGAACTCGAAACGTCCTCTGAGGTAAGAGGGGGAACAGGGGTTATTAAGAATACCATACAGAGTGGCGAAAATGTGAGCATTCCTGCGGGAACGGATGTTGAGCCACTTCAGCTGATTACGATAGGAAGAGACATGGTCAAACTTACGCAGTCCAAATATAAGACGGATGCAAAGGTTGAGCAGTCTGTCGAGTTTGCTGAGCAGCTCCTCAGTAATGTCGGGATAACAAACGTCAGCATAATCGATAATAGGGAGAAGAAGAGAGTTGACAAGAGTAACTTTAGCAGAGTATGGGAGAAAATTCTGAAGCCGCTTAAGAGAGTGCATGGAGGCAAAAACTTTCCTGCTGGTCTCGGCCACGTGAAGCTCCCAGGACAGGTTGTTCTGTATGTAGAGACCTAAGTTTTTTACATTTTTGCAGTAGGGGAGAGATATTCCATCGTAGAGTACAGCAGGAAGTGAGTCCACATCGAGTCTGGCGATAAGAGGTCGGCTCCCGACAAACATGACCTGCGTCTTGGTAGGGTTCACTATAAGACCATACCGCATCGACCATTGCCGTATAGCCTCAAGATCCTCGGACATGTGACCTATTGCTGTGGATACATCCGTGAGTCTGCAAGGCAGGTAGAGTTGGAGGTCGTCTGCGTACAGATGATAAGTGCTAAACTTGATCACGGAAACCAGGGTGTTAATAAAAACTGAAAAGAGGAGAGGGGACAGAACTCCACCTTGTGGAACACCAGCAGTTAGATCACACCACTCAGAAAAAGTGTTTTCCAGGCAAATGCACTGCCGGCGTCCCGAAAGGTAAGACGAAAACCATTCGGTCACTGATCCCGAAACGTTCAAGGATTTGAGGATAGCACGAAGGATGTCATGATCAACGCAGTTAAACGCATTGCTGAAGTCCAGCAGGGTAAGTAAGGTGAGATGACGTTCGTCGCAGGCAAGGCGGAAGTCGTCAGTGATTTGTTTGTTTGTGATTTGTTCTCTACGTTTGTGTGTGTATGTGTACGTGCGTGCGTGCCGTGGGTGCGTGCGTGCGTGCGTGCATGCGTGCGTGCGTGCGTATGTGCGTGCGTGCGTGCGTGCGTGCGTGCATGCGTGCGTATGTGCGTACGTGCGTGCGTGCGTGCGTGTGTGCGTGCGTGCGTGCGTGCGTGTGTGCGTGCGTGTGTGCGTGCGTGCGTACGTGCGTGCGTGTGTCTGTTTTGTGTTCGTAGGTATATTTTGGTTTGTGTAGCCATCTTATGCCCGAGCTGCATTGAATACCATAGGAAACATTCTGCAATGATTTTTTACCAACAAGCGCATTGCTTCTCCAAGATGGTGATTATAACTGGTCATCATCAGCCATTTGACGCTTACTGCAGGTCATAGGCCTCCTTCGTGGTTTTCATAACCATGAGGGGTTTTGCCATAATCGCCACGCTTGACAAGCGGGTTGGCGATCGCAGTATGCGGTTGAAATCTCAGGAAGACGCTGCTGCCCGTCTCCTGGTAATTAATTTCCTTAGTCGCCTTCTACGACATCCACGGAAGGAAATGGAGTAACACTATTCTCAATCCAGCGCCACACGGTTATAACTGGTGCTTATCCTCAATGCAGCTCGGGCATAAGATGGAGCCGGGGAAATCCCGCCACACGTAAGGGAACCGGCTAAGCTGGGGAGAGGGATGAAGGCTGAGGAACGCCATTAGAGGACGTTAACATCACGCCAGTAGGTTTGCTGCCTCTTGGCTGCCCGTGTTCCCATTTTCGGTGCTCCGTTTACATACATACATAAACTCACGCCTGCATTTCGGAGGGTTAGGCAGAAACTAGTCTGGTAATTTTGAAAAATGTCTAATAAATCAGTCCAAGCGGTGGAAAACAAAGTCTTTGAAAATAAGTTGTTGTAAAATACAAACTCTAAATGACGTTTTCCAGGACCGTAGCCGCGTCAATGGAGATGAATATGGATATAATATAAATAGATAAATAACACTTTACTGCACACAAATACGGAAATTACAGAGATATATCACAAGACCAAAGAGCAGATGTTTTATTGTTTATCACTACATGTTTTTTTTTGTATCAGTCGTGTAGATACTAAGCTACGAGATGCAGTAAATGGAATAATTAGATAGAGAGCACTTTATTGTATAAAAAAATACTTTTTTACTAAAAAAAACCCAAATTCAAGGGTTTCATGATTTTCTCATGAAGGTGTCCTTTCTAAAAAAAAGAATTAATGAAATATAGTCAAAGAATTATCGATGAACATATTAAAAAAAAAGTTCTCTTAAAAATATGAAAACAAGACCACATTGATAAGAATGTTCATTAAAACGGATCGTTTCAGTAGTATACTTTATATCATCTAGCGTGGATGTAAATTAGTGTCATTTATAGAAACACGATTCCTTAAAACATTCCGTAAACTGGAGACTTCACAAGGGAACGACTTGACCACAATCTATTTACAATGCGTTTATGGAGTATTTAAGGGGCAATCGTGTTGGTAACAACACCGCTCATGTGTAATGTTTCACCGTAGCTCTAATCAGTGCGTTCTCGGTAAAAACGCGGCTAGCGGAAACGGGGACGGGCCTGAGGCCGTCATCAAAAACACATTCCCGAACTAGGTCGAGTATAATTTACATAGCCCGACTATTCAGTTAAACGTCGGGATTCGTGTTTGTTATTATTGTACTGCCGTGCCGTAACTAAATAAGGAAAGGGTACAAACGACACAGGGTATCCTAGTGTGGGGCCAGAAGCAATGTATGTGCCTACATGTAAATGCTTAAAAAATAAAAAAGAATAAAAATAATAAAAAAAAAAACGTAGATACCCTCTTATTGTGCATTGTTAAGCAATGTCATACGCTACCTACTTATAGACTTTTTTATGTAGTCTTTATTCGTCCCACTGTAGGGCATGGCCTTTTCTCTGAGAGAGAGAGGGAGTATGGGCTTAATTACCACGCTTTTTCACCGCGGATGGCTATTTCAAGCGTTGAGGCTGGTATGTGAGGACCTCAGCCTCTCAGGTTTCCTCACGATGTTTTGTCTCACAGTTAGCGAGCGGCATATACTAAGACAAATTAGTGTACGTACGTAACTTACAAAATAAAGTCATTGATACATGCCAGCATTCCAACCCAAGACCTCCCGAATGTGAGGAAGGTCTTCCACTTAGACTAATCTGACTAAATTAAGCAGCGTGTAAATATATACATACAAAGAGACATTACATTTTTTGAGCATACTTTTTCACATATTTTCTTAGTTTTTCTATCTTTCCAAGGAATAGTATCTAAACTGTTTCTAAATAGGTACTGCAACCTTTTTTTTAAACTAATTTGAACAACGGGTAACGTACGAGTATTCAAAACATCGGAATCTCAAACAAACGTATCGCTGACTTACGTGCCATAAAAAGGTTGGAAGTCCATTGCGGGCTTACATTTTTTTTATGCTTAAATAAGCCCAACATGTTATTGATTGCTAGTTTGTGACACACTTTATGACACGACACACACGCAGCTATTGATATATTTTCGAAGAAAATGTGATCTATGTGGAATACAAAGTTTCACCTCGGGAATCGAACCCAGAACAGATGCCCTGAAGAGAAGTTCCCTTTGAAATAATAAATGATAAAAGTGTATTCGTTTCTTTGACTCGCAAAAAAACGCCTCTCTTCGGAATTGAAGGCAAACTCGCGGGAATCAAGTTTGAATTGTCTACCCCCATATTGGCATCGAGCGCTTTATTCTGAAGAGAAAGCGCTAGTTTTATTTTGAGTAAATATTTCAAAGAAATTTACTATTGGTAAATCATTATACTGTTATCATGGAATAACTTCGGATGAGTAAGTATGTTTTAGACCATAGAAGCTTTACCTATAATATGTAAATAACAATCTGAGCTTACGTTACCGTGACATAATATAACGTGACGTGACATGATGTGATGCAGGTCACACCTACTTCTGTAACAATAGTAACTGATGTTTTAGAATTGCAAGCTGTTGATTGCACTCATGGGATCGTATAAGGTAGGTATTCCTACCAACTTATGTATTAGACTTAAGATGATTTGAGAATGGATGCTCAGGTTTTTTTTCTTGGCTACCTTTCTCTCCACCACCAAGTCGGCCCGACGGCAGCGTCTAATATCTAGTGAGCAATTAGAGCTGGGAGAGTCCACGCTATTTTTAGGTATAACGAGCTACGAGATAAATCATCATCATCATCATCATTATCAGCCATTTGACGCCCACTGCAGGACATAGGCCTCCTTCGTGGTTTTAATAACCATGAGGGGTTTTGCCATAATCGCCATGCTTGGCAGGCGGGTTAGCGATCGCAGTATGCGGTTGGAATCTTAGGCTGTCCATCTCCTGGTAATTGATGTCCGTAGTTGCCTTCTACGACATGCACGGAAGGAAATGGAGTGACGCTATTCTTACTCCGGCGGCACACAGAACATCCGGCGCCACACAGAACCTATCGAGATAGGTCAGGGGGTCACCTATCTCCCTCTAATGGTTAAGACTGGTGATGGCTGACCCCTGCGTTATGCTCGTGAACAGGTGCTGTTCGTGTGTCTGGCCGCAGCATTAATGTTTTTCCTACTTTTGTAAGAAGGGTTATTTTGACTTTTAAAGTTGTTGGTGACAATCACGGAATCGTATCATTTATAGGCTTTGATGTATTAAGTTTAAGGTGATTTGAAAAGTTGGTCAGAGTGGAGTTTTTTTCCCGCTGCCTTTTTCTCCACTACAATTATGGCCCGAAGGTAGCGGCTAACATAGTAACATAGTACATTGATATTCAGCAAACAGAAAGTACCTTTTTACATTGAAATAAATTATTGATTTCTGATTTTAAATTGACATTCAACGAACATAATGCATTAATCTTCTGATTTCTGATTTCTAATGCTAAATTCTAGCTTCAAAAGCGCTCAACCGTTCCGCTCAATAAGCTCGCCTGCCGAACACAAAGCCAGGTGTCTCCCGTTGAGCCTTTTTTATGGAAATGTCCATACTTGTCCAGAGTGAAAAATACAGAGAGTCAACTTGCAATAAATTGATAGATAGAGGGACAAATGAAAAACAACATATAAAAGTTCCCAAAAGCGGTGTGCGTGCATACAGTAGCCAGTATCGTGGCAAGTGGCAAACCTTAGTGTTTGCCTACAGGCAAACTCTAGAGGGGTATATGGGTATACCCCTCCAGGCTAGGGGCTGGAGTTTATGTTATATTATGTAAAATTTATCTTAACCTAGTCTACATTAAGGGAATTTCTCTTAGTCGTCTGTCTTGACTACCTTTATGGCCGGTCACTGAGACTTAGAAAACCCTCGCATTTGAGTAGAACACTCGCGTCATAGTTGCCTCAAATAATTTATACAATTTCACTGTGCAAAGTGTGAACATTCTGTCACAAACTTAGTCAAGCCCCAAGCTACTTGCGAATCAAATTGGACGAAGTGTTGTAACTTAAAAGTTTGCCGGCTCTCTTATTATAACGGAGGATGAATATCTGAGATATATATTGCTCTTCATTTTACTTATTCTCCTCGTTTAGAGCCTGGGGACCCTGGCGTGACTTAGTTAAACTGACTAAAGGCCCGGTTTCTGAATTGAAGTGTTTACTAAGTAAACACTTAAGCAACGTTCTGTTATCTCTTGTCCAAGGAATTAGAAGACGCAACACTACAGTTAACTATTTGAACTAGTTAAAGAAACAATGACTGAGTACTGCAAAGGTTTATTCTCTCATTTTAAATATATTGTTAAGCCAAAACCGAGTTTTTAATTTAAAGATAATGTAACGCATATTATTTTTTTATTATTAAAGGTTTAATTAATAATTGTTATACTATAGGAATGACTAATATAGATAACTAAGACTTTACTGTCCGTCTGTCTGTCTGGCTGCCTGTCACCAGGCTGTATCTCGTGAACCGTGATAACTAGGCAGCTGAAATTTTCACAGATGATGTATTTCTGTTGCCGCTATAATAACACTAAAAACAGAATAAAATAAATAAATAAACGTAGTTTTTTTGCAGTTTTTTGCTCGATATTAATAACGGCAACAGGTAGACGCTTGAAATATTCACAGAATATTTAGTTCTATACTCGCTTCGAAAATAAATAATTAAAATAAAATAAATACTTAATGGGGGCTTCCACACAACAAACGTCATTTTTGTCGTTTTTTCTCGATCCTTGTATCTAATGTTGTATAGATAATGGTAAGGAACCCTTCGCGAACGAGTCCCACTCGCACTTTTTTTGTTTTTTTTTTATTATTTATTATTTGGTTCGCACTCCGCCTTAATAACTTAGGTTCTTTGAAATTTCAACTCGTAAATTACGGTTCGAGAGTTAAAGCTCTTCAGTTTTCCAAATTTAGAAAAGCCTCGACACTAAAGTTTTGTTCAGAATCACATCTTTGTTGTTCCACAGCCAGAATCATAATGCACAAAAAATCTTCTTTTTTTTATCCCTAAAAAGGGCACCCTCCGGAGGACACGGGGGAGGGAGGTGGTGAATGCTCATGCATAACAGCACAGGCCCGGACGTGCTGCCAATGTGGGACTCACAGGAAGTGCGCCTACCCACTAAACATCACCTGGGGGCTGGTTTGGTCCTAAGGACCCCTAAACCGACATTTTATACTCTCCCATTTACATAAACCACGTGGTCGAACTACTGATAATTGTGACAATGATAAGCACAAATAAAGTTGACAAATATAAACATGATTTTAACTTGATAATAATTTCATTATAATGATTTTAAATATATCGACCCTATGGGGAAGAAATGTAGAGAAAGCCATTTTATGAATTTTACAGGAGAGCAAAAACAAAAAAAAATATATATATATAATAAAAACAATATTTATTATGTTTAATATAATGCTAGTAATAACAAATAATAAAATGTAACAAGTTTTATGAATAGTATTTTTTTATGTATTAAAAAAAAAATCTTAGTGCAGTACACAATTGCACCAAACTGCGTAGCAAGTTAAATTCAATATCTTTAGTAGTTCAGAGGTTCAAAAAAAACCTGCATCCAATGGCTTTTACAACAAAAAATTTACTAATCGTTCTAATAAGTCAGATGGCAACAAATAAAATAATTGCAGTACCTATAAGCCATAAAGTACCAGAGCTAACAACTTCGTTTTCGCTTTCCTTTTGAGTCCATTATAAATATGTGCCCTGTATTTTTTCACGTTTCTACAATCAACCGTTTAGCCGGGAGAGGGGGGGACGCCCTTCTATGGCAAAAAAATGCTCTTTAAAGCTTAATATTTCGCAACCGGGACCCTAAGTAGAAAAATGGTTGACCTACACCCACAGTATTATTAAACGACCAATCCAACGACACCCTACACTCTATGCTGAGAAAAAAATCCCTAATTTGGATGTAGAGGTACCTACCCCAAAATAATTATTTTTTTGAAATTTTATCCTACCGGTTATCGTCTCTATGCTAAGCTGCGGACAGACAGTCCGACTGACAGACAGACAGACAGACGGACATAGCAAAACTATAAAGGTTCCTTGTTGACTAAAAAAATGTCTTTTACGGCAAAAACAAAGTAGTAGTAAGTAGTAAGCCATTTTTTGTGAATTTAAGGAAACGAAATATACAGATCAAAAGAGCTCATATAACCTGTATAAGATAACTGAGTAAGACTGCAAAGTCCATTTTCACCAAAATGGCTCTTACGACACTTCATTCTTAAAGGGTCGATATTTAATTTGAACATTCCAGGGAAGTGACTCTTTATTTTTTTTGACTTATTGAAAAAAATTGTTAGATTAGATTAGATTTCTTTATTGTACACACCAGGAAACAAAATACATTAGAAGGCTTACATATCTAAGTTTTGCCGTATACCTACAATTGGCGGTTATACTGCTAAAAGCAATCTCTTTCAGACAACCTTAGGGTGGATGGAACTGAAAGATGAAGAGATTAGGTAGGTAAAAATAAAAAATAAACTAACTGACTTACAAATAATATTCATGCATGTGTAATAATGTTTAAAAATGCCTGTGATTCATGAATATAGTTATTTATGATACACGTGCGGGAAGTAAGTTATTACGAATAAGTGCCACAGAGTGACAACACGAGCGTAGCGACTGTGTTCAGTGGCACGCATTCGGAATAACCTTTTACGATTACGTGTCATACAAGATTTTTCAATGTGTTTTGCGAGGAAATAATAATACAATAATAATAATAATAATAAAAATAATACAAATAACCCATTTATTTGATGTAGGTAACTTATTACGTAGTAAAATTAAAAGTAATATTTGAGCAACTGTGTAAAAGCAATTAATGCGTAAATGAAATACCTACTCAACAATCTAAACTTAATTTTTTTCGTGTGCTTAAATTTGTTAAAATCAAAATCAAAATCAAATTTTTTTATTCAAAGTAGCACAGAAACTGCGACTTAATGAACGTTACAAGTTAAACTAGGTGTCTATTTCAAAATCTAGATCATTTTGCTACTAATTAGGTACTTATAAAGCGCGTTTGCTTATGAATAATTGATTTTATAAATATATCAAAATCTCTTTGTACCCAAACTCCATAGACAAAACAATGACGAAGGAAAAAATCCTACTTGGTTTCCTTAGTCATTGCTCAAAAATTAAAAAATTACTTTTTTCACATTCGAAAAAAAGGATTTCAGTAGTGTTTTATTTAACGCGTGCTCTAAAGGGTCCCGCTTTTTGGCCAGGTGTGGCATAAAAGATTTTTTGTAACAAATTCCTGAAAGTAACATGTTATAATTATTCAGCTTCAACAATTGAGCCAGAATGCTTACTCTAAGGACAAAAAAACGAACAAACATACATACGTAGTAGGCAATATTAATAGAGTCCCGTATGGATATGGAACGGAACGGATTCTTCCACTATCGGACAGGGATGGCCCACCAAAATTTCAAGTTGTCCTAGAAGTCCTTATCAAGTCTTAACCTGACCACCACTCCAAAAATACGTCTGCTGAAAACTAAATTAATTATCCTCTCTGGCCACTCCGTCTGGCAGATACTGGGCCCGCATCAGAGCTCCCATCGCACGCGCGCTGTATTGGAAAACTTTAGGGATCAAGCCTCTACTTTGGATGTCGACACGCCACAACATAGGTACCAATTTGAGATTCAAGCCATTCAGAGGAGGAATGCTGCCAGCATCTTGGGAATTCTCCCCAACGGTAACGATCTAGAGACAATTTTTTTTATATCTAGAACTTAAGGACCATATTAGCAGACATCACAACTTCAGGTGAATATGCATTCTAATATCGGATTTCAACTATCATACCCACTTCCTAAATTTCTAAAGAAATATATCGAGCGAATGTCGGTGGAAAGGGCCGTAAGGGACGTCCCAGGTGGACATCCTCGTAACTTTGCGATGTACCACATCTACCTTCTTGTAATTGTGCACGTAAATTACTAAATAAAATCTGTTATATTCTACTCTACTCTGCCCTTCCCTGCCCTGCCCTGCCCTGCTCTGCCCTGCCCTGCCCTGCCCTGCCCTGCCCTGCCCTGCCTTGCCCTGCCTTGCCCTGCCCTGTCCTGCCCGGCCCTGCCCTGTCCTGCCCTTCCCTGCTCTGCCCTGCTCTGCTCTGCAGGGGATCTATTAGCAAAGGGCAAGATAAGTACCTACCCGAAACCGGCATGCGTGTATGCATCGACTAATGAATGTCAGGATTGTGGCAAGTGACAGACCTTGGTCTCTGCCTACCCTTTCAGGATACAGCCCCTAGTTAACGTTACGTTATGTTATTCCTAAATTTTATTACTCCTCCGATGAACTTGGGCCCAGCAAAAGTGTCTTCCATTCCTCTCTGTTCAGGGTCGGTCTTTGATGCTAGCCCATCTTTATGCTAATTGCTGGATTCCTTGACATCCACCATATCTCTTGCTATACCACTCACCACTCACTTGCTATACAGTCATTCCACAAACAATTCACATAGCAAAAGGACAATTATCAGCAGTAGGCCTCCAAACTGTTTTGTGTTTTATTGTGTTCACAACTATTTGAATGATAAATTCGCTGTTTGGAGCCGCATTAGCAGAGGCCCCCGACGACCGTACAAGCTAATGTCGGCCTTCATATTGGATGTCCACAAAGGGCTTTGTGAGCAGTGGGTCTTTGTAACCAGACGTTTTTTGAGCACGAAGGAGTAAGTTAATTTTCCGATCTTGGTAGTCGCTACCGTCTAATACACACATAGTTAATCAATAGAATGATATTAGGTCAACAATAGCTGCTATTTGCCAATATTTCGGAGTCCAAGGCGAAACGAGTCACGACTGCCATGGTCGGAAGGCTTAGGGTGCGTTTTGCTACCACGTGTCTGCTCCGCCGCAGAGTTGGTTGACCATGTTAGCGACCAACTCTGCGGCGGAGCAGACAATCTACAAAGTGCTTTGTAAGCAGGGTGTAGACGATACATACTTTTCAGCTGCAAAGTTAAGTTTGTAGTTGTTAGTTCGGCGTTAAATAATTAGGCATTAAATAAATAAATATAAATAAATAACTTTCACACAATACAATCACTCGACCTGATCCCAAACTAGGATACCCTGTGCTGTGTAACCAGGCAAGGACGTTACAAACATGAAAGTACACCCAGACTGAGGCCATTTGTGGCCATATACGGTGGCTTCCAGTGGGAATCGAACCCACGACCTCTGTTTTGGTAGCTAAGCGTCTTAACGGCTAGACCAACGAGGTAGTCAATAACTAATAATATTGACTTATAATAATATGTCGTCGCTGTCACTGAATTTTTATAAGTTTTTTATTGTTTTTTGTGAACTCTGAGATGGCCTTGAATGGAAAGTTTTTCATTAAAATGAATAGAAACCTCAATCAGTTTGAAAGTTACAAATTAATACTTTGTGTGTTCCTCAGAACTGTGTTGCCCGATATGACCGACATATAACATCTAATAAATAAATAAATAAATAATAAATAACTTGAACAAATGACTCTGACTTTGCATCAACGTATTTCGGGTCTCAGGGGCGATTAATCAGACATCAATAATTTATTTCAACGTAAAGAATTTACATTCTGTTTGCTGAATGTCAATGTACTATGTTACTATGTTAGCCGCTGCCTTCGGGCCGTATTGCCGTATTTGTAGTGGAGAAAAAGGCAGCGGGAAAAAAACTCCACTCTGACCATATTTCCACAAATCATCTTAAACTTAATACATCAAAGCCTAGGTATGTGATATGATTCCGTGATTGCCATCAACAACTTTAAAAGCCAAAACATTACTTTATTTTCTTACAAAAGTAGGAACAACATTCATGCTGCGGCCAGACACACGAACAGCACCCGTTCACGAGCATAACGCAGGGGTCAGCCATCATCAGTCTCTCTCAACTATTTAGAGGGAGAAAGGTGACCCGGCCGCCACACCACCATTCGAATTTAATGACATTTAGCAAACCTGCAGATTGAGTTTTTGTCAGTTATAAAATGTGTGATATAGTTATTAATACGCAATCATGTCGTCAGTACACTTTTTAAAACTAAATAAATTATAATATTAATAATTAAATGACAATGAAATCGCAGTGGGATTGGTTTACTACCAAGGGCTTACATCGTTCATATACTCGTCTATTCTATAATAGGTTTTTTTACATAGTGACTTTTTAATTTTAATTTTTTTTCATGCAAGGATAGAACACGTTTTGGAATTCTGTTGTAAAAACGAACACAATAGTCTACAAACGATGTATTTGCCTTGGCTAAACCAACTTTAGAATAAGCAAACTTATTTCTATTTCTAATGTTTACGTTATGGACGTCCCTATTTAATCTGAACATTGTTATATTTGTACTGACATACATAGCGTGTAAGAATTCCTATTTTTTCTTTGAAACGCTCCCTTGGCGATCCCCTATTGCTTAAGTTGTAAATAGCTCTTACTGCTCTTTTTTGCAAAGTAAATATTGTTTCTATATCTGCTGCCCGTCCCCATAATAACAACTCATTTGAAAATAACTCATAAAATAGACCAGCCTCGCAGTCGATACGTCTGTAAGTTGTTTTTTTGACTGCAAATGCAGCTGAACTCAACCTTCCTCATAGTTTTTCTATATGCAGACCCCATAGCAGTTGCGAGTCTATAGTTATGCCTGAATGTAGTGTGGACTCTACTAGTTCTAATTTCTCACCAGATATTATTAGTCACATGATAAAATTTTTAACATTGGGCAATGAGAACTTGACGCCTTTTTTTTTTCGCATTTAACATCAAATTGTTCACCGTGTACCGTTTGGAACTGTAGATAGAGAATTGTATACATCGTCAACATTGACTAAACCTCTTTTTACTTTAAAAATTAAGGAAGTATCATCAGCAAACAATATTATCTGCAATAGTTTTTCTACTAGATAGTACAAATAATTTACGTAAACCAAAAAAAAGGAACGGTCCTAGCATAGAACCTTGAGGGCCTCCTACTTTTACATTAGATCCTGAGGATTTAACTCTATTAATATCTACTTTTAGGGTTCTGTCTGGTAAGTAAGATCGAAGAAGAGCTGGCTAGTCATTTTATGAGGAGCATTTCTTGGTCGACGTAATCAAACGCCTTGGACAGGTCAGAGAACACCCCGATGGCATCCTGCGCCTCCTCCCACGCATAAATATGCTTTACTAATACTATGCCTGCGTCCGTCGTTGAGCGGCCCTTCGAGGGATGCGGAATGTAATTTAGAATTGTTTGGACTTTTGTTTCATCAAATTAACAAACAGAAAGTAATGTTTGCTGTTACATATCCATCGCAAACTCATCCCGTCTGAGGGGTTCTGTCTTCAAGCTATCTGCCGGAAATTGTACTATTCGTTAACACAGGCAATAGGCAATATGATTAACTGCTGCACGCTGCAAGTTGACTCGATTTTTCAAACCTTAGCGTAAACGAATGGAATTAAACCTTGGTGGAATCAAATCATAGCGTAAACGACGTTTCTTTCAATTATTATAAAAAATTCGACAAGTTAATTTACCGCAAAAATACTACACATCGTAATGCTATAGGTACCTACAGCTGAAAGTTTGCTGCTTTAGTATTGACCAATAATAACTAGTAACTACAAACTTCAACCGGCCGTTTAGTGTACGTGCAACTGCATTGGCGTAGGGCTGGCTCGAAGGAAAATTTAATTTGGAGGTTGATTCAGCTTTGGTCTAAATATAGTCACAAGAAAGTAAACAACATCCACACCAAACTATTACAAGCGGTGCTTCGAGAGATCGTAAGGATGAACTAAGCCCCCCATGTCACTGTCACTAAGCGTGGTATTTTGAAGACCTCCTTCTCCTCCCCACTGAAGACCTACTGGTTGACGTCTCTTATCGTTAGGCTCTAAGAAACAGCCAAGGAGTAAACCTGGCGCAGTTTTCCGAACACAGTTTAGCTTAATTGGATTAGTTTCGCGGCCTTTTTCTCGAAGTTGCCTCTACCATGTTGAATAATCTGTTCTGTCTAAATTGTGATAATATGTGTAATGTAAACTCAAAGAGAAATAACATAGTGCATAGAGGAACAGTCCTCCCGTACCTAACTTGTTGCTGCGAATGCCCCTCCTGGAATTAATTAGTTCTTGCGAACAGTATTTGTGTAAGCGAGACGCAGTCAGGCCGCTGACTACTTGTAGTTGCAGTTAAGGTCTAGCAGTGAACGCACATTGGTCCACTGCTAGACGTAAACCTTCCTCACGACACACCTTCTGTATATCCTAGGCTAGCCACTACAGGTAATCTGTAATAATGATACAGTGGGGAGGCCTTTGCTGAGCCGGGATACAAACGAATAGAAGAAGAAGAAGAAAGACATTTATTATACCAACAAGATACATCTCAGAAACAAAATAAGCAGATAAGTATCATAATATGCACAACAACAGAGAGAAAACTAAATACACAACAGATAAAATGAATAAATAAAACGGGACCATAGATGTAGCTTGTGGTGCATCTAAGTTGCCACAAAAGGCAGCTGACTCAGCGTTGTGCTGAGGAAGTGATAGGCTGATTAAAACGAAAATAGCATTGCTCGGACGTTGGATTAATATTAGGGGTTAAAGTATGAAATTGCCGTTTTATTGCAATAGGTTCTTTGAATTGACATAGAATCTTCATGGTTTGAGGTTTTCGAATGAAACTTTTTTCAAATGGTTTCTATGATGATCTTTTTTTAAAAAATGTGAATCATTTGAATATCGACTTTCAATTGTTTTTGTTATTCAATTTAGACAAGAAAGATGGATACTGCGAAAATTCGAGTGATTATGAGGCACCCATTTTTCGTATTTTTTTATTTTATTGATTTGATGCAAGTGAGTCAATATTGTGGGTAAGGTAACGTTAAACCATGCCGCTAATTCCTGGGTAGTTTGACTAGGGTCGGCTTCCACTATCTCTTAATTCATCGTTATTCACCTGTGTGGGCGGTCTTCCTCGTGGCTCGTTCTTTAAGTCGAAATTTCCATCACGAAAGCGTTTAAACCAAAATCGCACGGTGCGTTCATTAGTAGACCCCTCTCCAAACGCAGCATTGATATTGCGGGCTGTTTCTGTCGCGTTAGTTCCGCGTCGGAACTCGTATTAAAAAATCACTCGAATTTTCGCAGTATCCAAATTTCTTGTCTAAATTGAATAACAAAAACAATTGAAAGTCGATATTCAAATGTTTCACATTTTTTAAAAAAAGAACATCATAGAAACCATTTGAAAAAAGTTTCATTCGAAAACCTCAAACCATGAAGATTCTATGTCAATTCAAAGAACCTATTGCAATAAAACGGCAATTTCATACTTTAACCCCTATTATTTTAAGCTCCAAATAGTTCATAAGCAGCCTATATACGTCTCACTGTAGGGCACAGGCCTTCTCTCAGAGAGAGAGTATGGGCTTAATCACCGCGCGTGCCCACCGCGGTTTGGCGATTTCAAGCGCTGATGTATGTGAATAGCTCAGACACCCAGGTTTCCTCACGATGTTTTCCTTCACCGTTAGCAAGTGGTATTGCTACAATAACTTCACAAATGTACATAACTTAGAAAGAAAAGTCATAGGTACATGCCCGCACTGGGAATCGAACCTGGGTCTCCCGCTTCCGAGTCCAATGTTCTACCCACTAGGCTACAACTGCTCAAAATAGTACATTTGGATAAATTTAAGAACTAAAGGCAAAATAAGAATACCAAATAGCTTTGTAAATGAGATTGAATGTGCCAACAATTAATCATTCTGTTTGAGTGAATGCAATAATAATTGAAATGAAATAATTGAATACAGTTTTTAACCACTACCTTGATCTGCAGAATAGGCAGTAACCTATCACCAGTTATTCAATATGTATGTACGTATTATAGTCGTTTTTCTTTTTATTTCGTATTATAATTTGTGTAGGTTTACCTTAATTTCTGTTAATCTCCCCCCTCCCTCAGCCCCTCCTGTAGACCTAAGTTAATGTATTTACCTATGTTTACTTAAGTTTATTATTATATTTCTTTAATCTTTTTCTTGCACTACGACGACTTCACTGTCCGTCTGTCTGTGTGTCTGTCTGCCTGTCCGTCTGTCTGTCTATCTGTCACCGGGCTGTATCTCATGAACCGTGATAGCTAGGCAGTTGTATACATAAATTTATAGTAAACCCCATTTCTTGGATTTTCCTTTAGTTTCTGATACTTCTATACATCCTTACAGTCCGCTCTCCAACACTGTTCATAGACTGGTTGGAATGTCTGATGTCTGCCGACTGTACTGCACTTGACAGCAAGGCTTGTATTATGCTATTAGAGCTTGTTTGCTTCGACCTGAGTTTACAACCCACTACAATGCCCAGCGTTATTGGTTATTGTTTTAAATTTAGCTGACAGGGGGAGCGCTGTGTTAGCATATGTCCGCTGTGTTCTCCGAGATAACCCCTAGATCAGGTATTCTAAAACACACTTTTCAATGTTCTATCAAGGGCCATCGGTCATTATGTTTATGATTTTTTAATGATATGGTTTCATTTGAGCTATACTGAGTTCTGGATAATAAAAAATATACCAATGTGACTATCACTGAATGTGTTAGTGACGTCGGCCGTCAAAATTCTATTCACAGTATTTCTATTTCTGTAATTTCAAAAATGCCTAATGTAATCCCAACCATTCGCTCGCGCAGCGCAATAAGTCCCATACAAATCCGTTCAGCCGGAGAACTCTGCCTTGACTTGCAAGACTTTATAAGACTTCATAAATTAAAAAAAAATACCTAAACATAATGCATCAAACTGAGACAAATGAGACAATCTGTCAAGGAAACAAACAGAACCAGCATGGGTAGAACAACAACGCTAGTCACGCGTTTTAAATGTCAAAAGTCATGACTCAACTGACCAGATAGCATACAAAAAAAAAACACTGACAGCTGATTAACAGCTTGTCAGTGTACGAGAAACTGGGGGTAAGTGTCAAAGTCTGACATTTTAGCGCCACAAAACGCGCGACTCGTGCTACCGTACTACCCGTGTCCTTGCCAACTGCCTAGAGCGATAACACACTTGATTGTTAACAGAGGTGATGTGAGTTGTACGCCCCGCAATCATTTATTTTGAAAAGGTTTTTAATTTTTTACTAAATGCTTTCCATTTTTGTGACGTCTGTCCTGTTATCAAAGTACTGTGTGGACGTTGATATTTTAAATTCTTAATAAAAAAATACCCTGTCATAAATATCATCAAGAACTTTAAATATTGAAACACTTCAAATTAGACAGTGGACGATTTAAAAAACCGGACAATTGCGAGTCGGACTCGCACACCGAGAGTTCCGTACAAATTTGTAGTCTCGTAGTTTTTCCGAGCTTGTCCCGAACTTCAAAGACAATTTTTTTATGATGTACAGTTTTCAGATTTTTCCCTGTACTTTTAGTATAAGATGATATTATTTGGCAAATTTCATATTTCTAGGTCAACGGGAAGTAAATATAAGTTTTTTGCGGCATAAACGTCCGTAACTTTTTTTTACCTTAAAGACCTGAGTATCTGGTTCTAATTACAACTTGATAACTCCAGATAAAGTGTCTTGACAGACAGACGGAGGGACGGACGGACAACAAAGTGATCCTACTTGGGTTCCGTTTTTCCTTTTGAGGTACGGAACCCTAAAAATGAAACGCACCAACTGTTACGCATTTACAGAATGTATGAAAATGTACAGAAGCAAATGCTGTTTGATTTAGTCCAGACTTATTTAAAAAATTTATGCATTTACAAATAACTCTGTAAAAGGCACCTTAAATTGGAAAACACGACCTTTTTGGACATACCAAAAAATTTTTTATTTTGAAAATAAACGAAAAAATGACGAATCCGAGTTTGCTTGAGAGGAGCGTAGTATTTCACGTCATGGAGTAATTCGGAGCAGTTATATTGATTATTGCAGATATTATATAAAATCTTCATCATCATCATCATTCAGCCACAAGAAGTCCACTGCTGGACATAGGCCTCCTCCATGGATTTCCAAAAAGACCGGTTGGAAGCGGCCTGCATCCAGCGTCTTCCTGCCACTTGGATGAGGTCATCTGTCCATCTTGTGGCTGGTCGTCCTACGCTGCGCTTGCCGATATGTGGTCTCCATTCGAGAACTTTTCGGCCCCATCGGCCATCAGTTCTGCGTGCTATGTGCCCCGCCCACTGCCACTTCAACTTACTAATCCGCTGGGCGACTTTCGTTCGTCTACGGATCTCATCATTTCTGATTCGATCTCGTAGAGAAAATCTTAGCGGCTAATAAATCACGACGGGCCTGAGTAGAGTAGAGTATTTTTTTTATTTGCTAAAGCATGGTAATTACAAATTATGTAGGTGGTAACTTAAAATTATGGCACTAGCATGCTCTACCCGTCAGGGTGCGCAAATATTATTTTTGTTTAAAAAAAAAGAGTTTGTTGAGCTAAATTAGTAGGTAGGTACAAAAATATGTAACATAAATCTTTGCATAGTAATAACAGAAAAAAAATTGCTTAATATTAAAGTGAGATCCTTTAAGAAGTCCTTTAATAATACTTTTTTCTATGAGAATTGTATATAATACCGTTTTAAATGTTGTGAGAGGTAGCTCCAAAATGTTTTGTGGTAAATGATTGAATAATTTTATTGCCATACAATATGAGTTACGCGAGTGTAGAGCTAATGATTGTGCTGGCACATGTAGTTTGTGAAGACATAATTTCGTAGTAAACAAATAAATCGTTGTATGACATATAGGACTATGTGAGTCGTCAGTGGAGACTTCGTAAATATATTTTTTGAATGAATTATTTTTTTTACGATAAATTTCGTAATAGGGGTCCCATATGCATGAAGCGTGCTCAAGCTGTGAGCGCACAAGTGAGAGATATAACGTAAGATAATGATAAGATAAGATAAGATCAAATTTATTTATAATATTATAGGTATAAGTGTTACATAAGAATTAAATTTAACACAGGTAAGAGTAAGTACGAAGCCTTAACTAGGAATAAACCTGTATCTTAGGCTGTGTATGTAAGATCCTAAATTATTGTAACGAAAAATTTAACAATAATTCTGGAAATAGATCGTATTAACCCTAGTACCTTAGAATTAAACAGAGGTTATTGAAAACTTCTTAACTTAATGTGATGCAAGCCGCGGAGATCTCAAAAACATGTTTTTGATATTGCATCTAAAGTCAAATTCTAAATTGATCCTCACCGAAAGATCTCAGGGGGAACTCAAAGTTATAATATTCTACGGAGTCCGGCAGCTTAAAGCCGCGCTAAGTCCCCAAGTCAATCGCAAAATATTATTCTTCGCCTAATCAAACAAATTTAACTGAACTAAAAGATGTGGAAGTTGCTCCCAATGCTATTCAGTGAAATCTAGAAATAAGCGACATTCAGACCCATGGCTTTGATCCTAACGCAAAAAAACCTAGTACTAGATATCATGAACGCCAAAAATGGCCGTTTTTGGCATAAAATTTATATAGCAATATTGTCTTGGTTGGTTTTTAGGGTCCCTCATCCAAAGGGTAAATTATTAAGTTGTTTAATATGCGTATACGACTACCTTTGCTGTGTTGACTATTTAACTGTGACGTCACTAGCGACGCCATGACACTGGCGAGCGTTTCGGTGGGATTTTGAAATCAAAAATTCAAATGTCTTTTTAGGTTATATTCTTTTTGTTGCACTAACCCGTGCTGAGGACAATTTTAAAAAGCGACTTAGAGGCTAAAAATTCCACCCATGCCGGAGGAAGGGTACCCGAAGGGTGCCAAACGGGATTCTATTACTAGAACTTCACTGTCGGTCTGTCTGTCTGTCTGTCTGTCCGTCTGTCAGTCTGTCTGTCACCAGGCTGTATCTCATGAACCGTGATAGCTAGGCAGTTAATTTTTTTACAGATGATGTATTTCTGTTGCCACTATAACAACAAATACTCAAAACAGAATAAAATAAATGCTTAAGGGGGCTCCCATACAACAAACATTGTCTAAAGACAGTGCTCACCGTCTAGCGGCCACCTTCACAGCGCCGATGTCATGTCGTTGAATGTCAATGATAAACGCTTCTTGTTGGTTTCTATAGATGGCACTGTTCTCAAATTCGATCTTTGTCATTCGTCGCAGCCTCCAGTAAATCATTTCGCTACGTTTTGAGTATTATCTATCCAACAGAGCCACTACATAGCAGACAAATCGTGTTAAATAATTATCGCTGAACATACATAGAAAATATACAAACTGATTGAGAACCTCCTCTTTTTTGTAGTCGGTTAAAATGAGAAAAGACTTGTACAGATTCTGGAGATGGTTTGATTCTCCTTGATACCTTTACCCTTTCTAGAATATTTATATAAATTCTGTAAATTAAGGACTTGAAAAGACTAAGTTTGGACTTTTTTTGTAAATTTTCTCTCCAAAACGATCTAGATTTTGAAATGACACCTAGTTTGACTTGTAACGTTCATTAAGTCGCAGGTTCTGTGCTACTTTGAATTAAAAAAAAATATTTTTTGATTTTTTGAAACAAGGAGAGGCAGGAGCTTCTGTGAAACCCATTTTGTCTTTTCTAGTTTAACGATCAGTAAGTAGTTTAATGTAATCCTACTTTGTATTCTTGCCTCGAACTTGGATTGTGGTCCCGGGGAAGTTTGGATTGTATCGGGAAAACCCTTTAAAGTTATTCTTTCTAAGATTATATTCATATTTATTGATTCGGTTTAACGACATCGTTAAATAGTTCTTTTAAATAAATCTTCATCTTCAAATCAGAAGCTTTGCTTTTGTAATAAATAAGTAATTCGGTATTTGACACGATCAAGAATAAATTACTTCATATGCTCGATTAAAACAAAAATTACAAAATATCTCGGAAAATGTATCTATTTTAGTCAATTACTAGTTATTACAATTTTTAAATAGATTAAACATAAAAAGAGTGCTCTAAAATGTGACGTCATAAGCCAGTAGTTTCATATAAAATTCCGTTTTAAAAGTAACTAATTTGATATTTTGTCATTCCAAAATAAAAATACGAGTAATACAGTCAATTTGATGGTTCGTCAAGATATTCATCGCTAAAGCATACTTTTTTTTCCACATACTTTTTTTTAATTATTTATTTTAAAATATGTTATTACAGAAATCAAGGATACTATGTTTAACTAAAACTTATGTCAGCACTACACTTTATTAACTTACACTGCAAACCCTTACTTGAATTTTGTCGGAAGAGGCTATTTTTCTACCAAAAGCCAGATTTCTTTTTTCGTCCTGAGCGTTGTGCCTGCATAACTCATTTTTTAAATATATCTTTATAGCTGTAATAAAAGTTATCCATTCAACTAAAAGACCTCCCGTAGTGGTCCAACGATAAGGTGATAGACACACATGCCCACATTGCACGAGTTATCTTAGCTGTGTGTAACACTATCAACGTAAGGAGTCTTGCAGGTGCGGAGCTCTGTAGCAGTAGGGATCTAGTATCGCTCATTAAAACTCGAATATGGATGATAATGACTCCTTCTGACCAAGTTCGGTCACGGAGACGGTTATGGCTGGGGAGATGCGGCGTCATGTCCCTTATGTAGTTAATCCTAACTATAAAATGCAGTCGCACCGAAGTTTTCCATTTGAGTAGTGGTTTTTAACCGACTTCAAAAAAGGTGGAGGTTATCATTATTCGACGCGTATTTTTTTTTTGGCTATGTTTTCGTATTAACTCCGTGAAATCTTAACCGATTTCGACAATTATTTTTTTGTTCGAATAGATATAACGTCCCATTGGTCCCATTTTAATTTGGTGAAGATCTGATGAAGACTTTCAGAGATGGAGAACGGAACTCTTCAATGGACAGCAGTAAATAAGTCCTAAAGGGGCCCATCAAACGAACGACGAAGAAGAAGAAGTTTCAACTAATGGTAAATGAAGATGAGTTCTAAGATTTTACGTGCTTACCTGTAATATTATTTTATGCGCATCGGATTACGACGAATCACTTCAGGGCATATGTTAGTCTTACTTACTTATATCCTGTTGCCCCTCATCAGGGAAATTGACTTTATAAGAGATCTTCACTTTCTGCGGTCTTGAGCGGTGACTTCGAGGTCTTCCCATCCCAGGCCAAGAGTTTTCGCCTGTAACGTAATTGATCGGCGCCAATTGATTTTTCGTCGCCCCTTCTTTCTCTTTCCCGGAGCTTGCCACAAGAGCCTCGTGTTTGGATGTTGGACTGACCTACTTAAAGAACGTGTGGCCAAGCCGCCTCCACTTTCTAGCCAGGATTTCTGCATTAATGGGCTTCTGATTCTTCAGTCCACAGTTCTGCGTTTGATATGGGGGGGGGGGGGGTCAGAGAATTTGTAGCATGTATCTGAGGAATTTATTTATAAACGCCTGCAGCTTACTGGATAGATCTTTACGGACGAACCACGTCATTTAGTCTAGTAGTTATCGGATAAGCTAACGATGGTAAAGCCACTCGTTTTGCTCCACCAGTCATGTGCTGACTTGAAATGAAATCGACGAAATCATGCAGTTGTCATTCTGCTACATTGCATTAACAGACTACAATGCATTACGCCCTGAGGCCTAATTATGCGCAACAAAACCCGTCGGAATCCTGACGTTTGCGATAGCAATAGTATGGAATTTGACAGACGATTGGAATCGATCAGGATTTGGTGCGTGTAATATAGGAGCAGAGTGTGGTAGCCTAGTAGGTAGAACATTGGTCTCGGAAGCGAGAGACCCAGGTTCGATTCCCAGTGCGGGCATGTACCTGTGACTTTGTTTTCTAAGTTATGTACATTTGTGAAGTTATAGTAGTAATACCACTTGCTAACGGTGAAGGAAAACATTGTGAGGAAACATGAGTGTTTTAGCTATTCACATACCTCAGCGTTTGAAATTGCCAATCCGCGTTAGGCACGCGTGGTGGTTAAGCCCATACTCTCTCCCTGAGAGGAGGCCTGTGCCCTACTGTGGGACGTACATAGGCTGCTTATATAATATAGGGGCAGCTCCTTTATTCCGTTACTGTCCACTGTACCTATTGGGTTCCATTAGACTGTTCACTTAGACGATTCCGAAGTGTCAAAATGTGTATGTATTTGAGAGTGCGCAATAGAGTAACCACCTCTCTGTTCTGTTCAAAGTGCATACAAAAAAAAAACTGTCAGCTGCCAACTGTAGATTAAAAGATTGTTAGTTTACGAGAAACCGAGGGTGGAGGACGAGTGGAAACGGTGGAGAAGTTACTTGGGACCAGTTTCTGAATTGAGAATTTCGCAAAGTAAATAGTTAATTGTAGTGCTGTCTCTTCGAATTTCTCAGAAAAGAGCGTGACAGAACGTTACTTAAGTATTTACTTAGTGAATTTCTCAATTCAGAAACCGGCCCTTGGTAACTTCTCCAACGCGGCCTTGGTGAAACATTCATCTGACACAAAGTGTAATGTGACATGTGTCAATGTGTCTAACTACGTTTGAGTGTGAAAGCTGCTTAAGGCCCAGAGCCGTGACCAGCCTCAGAACTAGCTGCTTAACATTCCCCGGGGTCCAAACGCGCGAGTTATGTTTTTCTATTCTATCCTTCAATATTTTATGACCGCCTAATACCACATTTTGGACTCGGAACTGCTCTTATACTAGATATTAAGTGAGTTATATCCTAAAAAAAAAATATCTAGAGGCTAAAAATTCCACCCATGCCGGGACTTGAACCCGCGACCTCTGGCTAGCCGTGCCAGTGCTCTCCCAACTGAGCTAATGGGCAAGATAAGTGTACCTACATGATTATATTTTTGTTGCACTAACCCATGCTACGTACCTTATATCTCTGTAAATCCATCATCATAATCATTATCAGCCGTTTGACGCCCACTGCAGGACATAGGCCTCCTTCGTGGTTTTCATAACCATGAGAGGTTTTGCAATAATCGCCACGCTTGGCAGGCGGGTTGGCGATCGCAGTACGCGGTTGGAATCTCAGGAAGACGCTGCTGCCCGTCTCCTGGTAATTGATTTCCTTAGTCGCCTTCGTTTTGTCTGTTGTGTATTTAGTTTTCTGTCTGTTGTTGTGCATATTATGCTACTTATCTGCTTATTTTGTTTCTGTGATGTATCTTGTTGGTACAATAAATGTCTTTCTTCTTCTTCCTTCTACGACATCCACGGAAAGCCATTGCTATTCAGTGACGCTATTCTTAATCCGGGGCCACACGGAATCTCTGTAAATTACTGATGTGAAATAAAGTGTTATCTATCTTATAGCACAGGCAGAGGGACAGGTCAGATTGACTATGGACGTAGCTACAAGTGGGTAGAGGTGGCTTTGAGATCGTAAACATTAACGCTGAAAAAAGACGCCCCTTTTGGTGAGCATCGGAAATACCAAAGTAGAAAACAAAAGGTAACATTTTTTGATGTGTACAATAAGGAGTTCCAATCTAATCTGGAGGTACCTACGTCTGGGGCCTGTTTCATATAACAAATCGTGGTTTGCCATAACAATTCCATGTAGGTACATTGCAAAGTCGATTTAGACACAGACTATCAAGTAGGAAGATTCGGCAATGCAATGTACCTCGAATTGTCATTAATAAACTATTGTGGTTCTATGAATCTCGGCCCAAGAAATACTTTTTTTTAATTTGATTGCGAATTTGTAAAAAAACGTGAAACAACATCTTGCCGCGTTACTAGTTGCCAGAATTTGTTACTGCAGAACTAACTTTCTTTTATCATGATCATCATCAGCCATTTGGCGCCCACTGCAGGACCTATGCCTCCCTTATGGCTTTCCAAGCTTCCCGGTATAGTGCCGCCCGCATCCAGCGACTCCCCGCCACCGTAACCAGCCTAGATTCTGCTAATGCATTGTAGTAACATGACAACTGCATGAACATGGCGATTTCATTTCATGGCTGCTTTAAGTCTACGCGGGCACACGTATCAAACCTTCTAGGCGTCAATGGTACGAAAAAACACGTCACGTGACCCGACAGTGTACCTGTCATTATACTACAATACACTAATAGAATCGAGGCCCGGTCGTCAGACCAGCCGGTGGGGAGCCTGCCAAGGCTTCGTCGTCCGGTCCGCGGTCGCCAGGTCGGAACTTTTTCGCCCCACTTTATTTAATATAACGCTATTCATTTGTTTCTTCATTACGCATTGTTTATAATTTACTGCTTTTCTACCTTTACACGTCCCACCGCAGGGCACAGGCCTTCTCTCAGAGAGGGAGTGTAGGCTTGATCACCACGAAAGTGGGTCTCTCGCTTCCGAGTCCAATGTTCTACCCACTAGGCTACCTCTGCTCGAAAACAATTACTTACCAGCATGTTAAGGTTAAGCGTCGCATGCCTACCAGTTAATTTCTTGCACCACCTGTGGTTGACTGGTAGAAAATGCTTATAGCATTAAGTCCGCCACATTGCCATTGTATTTTTTACTTATGTGCAATAAACGTATTAATAATAATAATATGCAGGTCTACGATGTCCTTGATGTTTTATTTCACAGTTATTGAACGACAGCGTTGATTCTTTTAGACGGTTAGCATTTATAAATAACTAATATCAATTTGTAGTTTTTTAATTCGAAAATAAATAAAAATAAAGAAAAAAATAAGTATATTGTAACTTATACCCTTATCTAACTAACTTCTACAGCTAAGTACGTAATCGGTATTTTGGTATTGTTGTACAATGTGCAGTTCGGGACAACGAAATATGCTTAATCTGCCATAATTTACGAGTCATTATTATACATTTTTATACAGGGTGTAACAAAATCCCCATATACTTTCGGAAATAAGGGATTCTACACGTGAATAAGAGCAACTTTTACTATGAAGGAAACTTCGCGAAATATCAACTATTCCGTATAAAATTACTTCTGCAGAGTCTGGTACCCACGCTATCCACCCATTTTCGGCCGTGAATCGGGATTTTATTACACCCTGTAAAATTTGATACATCTAAAAATAAAAAAAACATTTTCGTTCATACTTTTTCCATGCACAAAACTCATTGTACTTATAACTTACAAAAATGTATTCATAAAATTGTTTTTCTTTGAAATATAAATAAATAACTAAAACCTCAAGCAAATACTCGCTAAAAGATTGCGACATTCAATATAATATCCAGTTTATTAACTATTTAAGTAGATATACCAATAATTAAAATCATAAATATTATTATAAATATTTAATCTACGCCAAGAATTATACGTAAAACGGCTTAAAAAATATATGTAAAGACCAATTTTTCAATCATTGGACAGGCACAAAAAACCAGTTAAAATTGAAAATAGTAGACCTAGCGTTTAGCTGGCGACCTGCGCCGTCATAAGATAACTAAGTAAATAGATAAATATGAATCTATAAATATGACCTACAACCCTGTCAATAGGGGTTGTCAGTCATACAATTTATCTGGGGATAGCTCTGTAAATGTCATGATGCAAGACGTTTTTGGACTTATTCACTGGATAGAGTCTACCATTGGATAAACGAATAGTGCCGTCAGATAGCGTTATCCCAAGTCGGTCTAAAGCTATGTTAGACATGAGCATTCACTTGTAATGAGCATTCTAGCGAATTTTCGTTACAGGTAAAAGCTCACAAAAGAAACGGCAGCGTTTTAGCGAGCATTCCAGCGAGCATACTAGCGAAACGACGTAAATTTGCTTCAGGCTTATTGCTGAGCCGAGCAATTTTGTCATTGTTCTGCCGTCTGATACCTTAATACATTGTGAGTGTGACTAGCATTTACTAGCGCGTTCGCTAGAATGATCGTGTTCGTAGCGATGTTTAGCTCTACGTTTGGCTCTGTTTGTTCTGCAGTTCGACAAATTAAGAAACGGCAAATGCTCATTGTTCTGTTACAGGTGAATGCTCAGGTCTATCACCACCTTAACGCGGAATGGATAGATACATGTCCAGATTTTCCAGGGATTGAAAAATCGACCTTCAGTTAAAGGCTCAGCTTGCGATATCCTACTTAAAAATTAAAAGTTTAAGCTAAAAAATATCGATGGTCAATTTACAAACAAATTTCCTGAAACCCACATGTACTCCAAATCATCACGAGCATTTCTGGGTAATCAACCGCTTAGGAAACATTGCTGTTCAATTTCACACTTCCTACTGTACATTTTTACAGAAATGCATTTAGTATCATATGCGGGGCGTCCCACGGCTATGCCACGTGGAGGGAAAGTACCGTGAATATTCTAAATGGAACTAAAATTTTTACTAAAAGAAGACATTATTTTAATTCAAAAAACAATTTTAACTGCATTCATAAATTTTTAAATAATTACATGATTGAACCGGGAATCGAACCCGCTACAGGAGAAAATACGTCTAAGTTCTGCTTGTAGCTCGTGAATACTTTAATACTGGTTCTTGTAAACAACATTTTTTACATAACCCCATAAAAAATGTAACGCAATGTCAGCTTTTCATTTTTCTGAACAAAATTTCACATCAAATATTAAAATTCATGGTCTTCCTTTTAATTTTGACACTATGATATTTAGCAAAAAATAATTATTATGAAAATAATTCGTTAAAGATCGGTGTCACAAAGCTACAGGGTATTTTTTTTCTCGTGTAGCGGGTTCGATTCCCGGTTCAACTATGTAATTATTTAAAAATCTATGAATGCACTTTAAATTGTTTTTTTAACTAAAATAACGTCTTCTTTCAGTAAAATGTACCATCTACAATATTCAAGGTACTTTCCCTCCATAGCCGTGGGACGCCCTGTATACCTACCGAACATTTTACAAGGAACGTTAGCGATTTTTTTAGTTTAAAAAAAAAATTGCAATTTTATTGCGCAATGTATGCAGAACAACGGGACCTCAAACATGAGAAGCGCTAGTTTAAACTTACGGTCTTTGCCATAAGAACAGTGAAACATATACTGCGTGCTAACATTTTTACTTTCAAAAACCAAAAAAATATTTATTTCCTAGCTAATATTTATAGAAAAAGTTGTTTTTTTAGTGTCTTAGATTAGCTTCGGGTGTACCCCATATTATTATATTCTACTGAACACCTAATATTTTAAAGCAATAACGCATCAGGTTTCAGTCTCCACTTCTATGACGTGCCTGTGTGTTGACTTATGAATACCTTCGAATTGATTCTGGATATCTTTTAAGCTCCTGTCCTTGGTTTCAGGCACAAAGAAGTACACAAACAAAGCCCCGAACATAGAGTTTATAGCAAAATGCCAAAGCGTCCATCCAGCCTTCAAGCTATCATCCATATTCTGGTACAGTTTCGTCACGGCGAAAGCTAGCAGCCAATGGAAACCCGCCGTTATAGCTGTAGCTCTTCTAGTCAAGTTTGCTGGGAAGATTTCCCTGAGCATCAACCAGGGTATAGGTCCAACGCCAACAGCGTACACAGTGACAAATATGCACAGAGTCAATAGTGGAACCCATGTGCTGTTGTTCATCAAACTCGAAACTTGCAGCTGGTAATAGATCGCCAGAGAACCAGCACTTATTGCCATCGTAGAGAAGGAGAATATTAACAGCGTCCGCCGCTGGATCTTCTTCAAAAGCATGGTGGAGAAGTACGTAGAAGACACGAGGAAGAAGCCCAAAATGATCGCAGCACCAGAAGAGGTCATTGACACCTTGAATGACATGAAGATTTTCTGGGCGTAGAAAAGAACCGGATACATTCCACTCATCTGCTGAAAGATCATGAGTCCGAAAGAGACGACTAGAGCTTTCGCGGTTGCTCTCGTGTTGAAGAGTTCCTTGAAAGTGGCTCTGTTTCTTGCGTAGTTTCTTAGTTGTTCTTTCATGGCTTTGATCTCCGCGTCTATGTCATTATCGATACCTCTAAAGTACCTCAAGGCAGCTGTAGCTTCGCCCTGCTTGCCCTGTGATATCAGGTAGGCCGGTGACTCGGGTAGGAAGATGAAGGCTATGAAAAAGGATACCGGGATACTTGCGCAGAGGAAGGAGAGCCAGGACATGTTGTCAACCAGGCCTGAAAGAAAAAATATAGGAAAGAAAATTAAACTTCGTAAACACTAAATGTGATAGCTAGTGGTCTGTGGTTACTAAGTGGTAACGCTCAATATAATCAGGGCACTGCAGAAAGTTCCAGTAAAACTTAAGGAGATTATTCTACTCTTCAAGTACTAATACAGATTTTGTGGAATTCTTTGAACAAATAATTAAAAGAAAGAGCTTTTATTGCGAGACCAAAATCTGAAATTGAGAAATAAAATATTAGCCGTTTCATATAGAGTCAAGTCGCTCGAGTAGGTACCAAAAATTTTCAAGTTTCGAGATTGGTTTGGAAGTAGTTTATTTATCAATGCCAAAGAAGTAGTTTTCAAGTTATTTCACAACAAGCCCTTTCCTTTTCGTCCTTTTTGTCAACGATATATTTTCCTGCGTCCACCACGGTAGCTGCTTATTATATGCGGATGATATTAAAATATTTAAGAAAGTCATAGACTCGTCCGACGTTGTAAAATTACAGTCTGACTTAGATAGAAGAAAAATTCAGTTGATTCTGAATACTTTATCAATGAAGAGCAGGTTAGTCGGGCTGATGAGGTGCGTGATACTGGACTCGAGTCTCAGTTTCGTTCCACATATTGAACGTATCATCAGCAAAGTGGCCAAGTTACTGGGACTCATTAAACGCTCAATGAAGGATTTTAGAACGGCCGGCAACAACATTTCTATTTTTAATGCCATAATCCGTAGCGTATTAAAAAATGGAGCAGTTATCTGGAATCCTCTTTATGCCACCCACTCTACACGCATAACCTTTGTCATGTTTGCGTGCTTGCTGTTGATGTACCTAATAAATGAAATAAATAAAACTGATTTTCTTTAATTTGTCACCAAAGATTGCTTCACTCGCCCCTTCAGACCTTGCACACAACTCACCAATAATATACCCGAACAGTACACCGCAGGTGAAGTGAACATGGTAGTAGTTGACCAGTGAAGGAAGGAGGGGCTTCTCGGCGATGTCGGCTACGTAGGGAGGAATGGCCACGCTGAAAGCCCCCACTGCGATCCCAGCCACCAGGCGTCCTACGTACAGGCCGTAGACGTTTGGGCTATTGAAGAAGAGTATGGTTTAAGACGAGCGTTGGGCTCTAAAAAAAACGTTTACTACTAGACGTCTTATGTATTTGTCTTAAAATTATAGTAGGTAAATAGCCGCTAATGGACGGGCTTTGAGCTCGTCTCTTGACCTGATGCGTCATACGTATACGTCGTGGACATTCGGGTTGCAAAAGAAGGGAGTGATTCAGAATTAAATGCCAGCCACCAAGTACAGTACGTACGGACCATTGATAAAGAGCTTGGTTCTAATTGAAATAAACGCCAGCTACCAGCCATAGACATCAATATTTAAAAAAAGAAACAAATTAATTTAACATACCTAGTCCTTTTGGGCTTTGGGAGGATATAATGATTCAGATTGGAACCAAAGAATATCGGTAGATATCTTATGTACAGGCCTGTACGAGTTTTGGCTGCAAGAGTAGAATTCAAAAAACTCAAAACATTTATTGATCACTGTAGTTAGAGCAGCATTTATTGATTGTTTGACTTATTGCGACATCCAAAGTCACGCTACACTTTTCTACCCACGGCAAACTTTGAAAGCCACCGATTCTCTTAATGGAGTGACCAGATGACCAATAAAACAGCGCTTAAAACCCATCTGGCGGTGCACGCAGTGAACGCCAGGTCCAGGACACTACAGCTTTTTCCGTCATAGCGACCATAATCCTCAGCATTTAGGGACTGGCTGATTGAATTAGATTTCCCTTAATTAGGTCAAAATACCAAGAAATTCAAGATTATTTCATCAAAGAAGCACCTTACCTTGACGCTACTAGAATCCAAGATACAAGTAATGGCAAAGCCAAGTACAGTAAAGTCTTTTTCCGACCAAAGTACTCGGACAGGAGACCTGAGGGCACAGCACCAAAGAAAGCCCCTAGGCACAGCAAGGAGGCTACCCAGGATCCTTGAGAGGAGGTTATCTGCAACAAAGGTGATTAGTGTGGTTAGAAAGTGAAGTGTAGTTTACAACATAAGTCAGTTACCACCGGTTTCTCGTCCACTAACAAGCTGTTAATCTACTATTAACAGCTGTCAGTGGTTTTTTTTTTGTATGCACTTTGGCCAATTGACAGCTCTTAACAGTAGATTAACAGCGTGTTACGCGCGTACGTGAAACTGGGGGTCAGTGTGATACAAGGCTGGTCATAACTACCGAAGAACGGATGTTGTTAAATTCCATATGTCATTGTGATCCCGGGTAATGACAATCAAACCGGGGGACATATTTTCAGTTTTTGTAATATGTTTTGATGGGCAAGCGTTTATGTATTTATTTTTTAATTATTGGTTTTATGAGGATTATAGCAAGTGGCAATCTTTTGTCTACTACCTAGCCCTTGAGAATACAGGTTTGAGCTTATGTCTGTCTACCCCTCGAGACTACAGACTGGAATTTATGTCGGTTTGATATTTTTGTAACTAGTGCGCCTTTTATCCCATCCATTTTAAGGAATGTTGATAAAAACGCTTTTCAAAATAATTTTACGTGTACCGAGATTTTAATGAGGGAAAAAAACTTTATAAAAGTTTTTCCAAACAAAAAGGAGTGTAAATTTTGTTAGTATATAGATAATGTATTTTCGTGTTTTATTTTAGGACAACAATTTCATTTATTAAAAGCACAGAAAATACGCCGTTCACTAAAACGGCACTAACCCTTTGGGCAGTAAATCCACCAAAATGCCAGGCTGTAGAGTCCGCGTTAATTTGGAGGCTGTTCCGTAAGAGGGTCAACACTAATTGGTCATATTTTATCCTGGCAACATCAAGGAATGAGCGCCGGGGGCTGCCATGTGGCTACATCTATAAGATGCTATATTTTATGCCCCAGATACTACAGGGTCCTTGAGGTCACTTCACTCGTCTAAGTGGCCATGTGAAAATGTGCCCAAGAACGTTGTCAAATGCAACATTAAAGAGCATTTGACAACGCAGCTGAATTTTGAAGCTCCAAACATTTTATTGAATCTTATTTTTTTTATTATAACTTATTTATGTATGTTTATCATAACTACATATGTAATGGTTTATGTACGTATATTGTTATTTATATAAGTATATAGGTATTTTAATATTCATAATTGCACCGACGACCCATCTCTCTTTCCTTCAGAATTTTTCCAACATAGGGTTGGAAGAAATTGCTATTAGCAATAGGGCCGCCAATTGTACTCTATCTTTATAAATATTTTATGTTGTGTTTTTCCTGGTACAATAAAGAATATTGTTATCTTATATTATCTTGAATCAATAATTAAATAATCACAAATAAATAACTTCCAAACAAAACAATAGCGTGTCCTAGCCCCAAACTAGGATACCCTGTAACCCACGACCTCCGGCATGGTAATCAGACGTGATACCGCTAGGCTAACGAGGAAAACAAACAAAAATGTATTTAAAATATCCACAATTTATATTCCGTGTTCTAGCCGTGTTCGGCCATAGCGACCGCATACAAGACTCATTTCTTTATGGTTGAGGGTTTCGCTGGTGTGCCCTCAGGTGACTGGTGCAGCCGATCTTGGCTCTTAAAGCGCGAGCACACAGGGCGCACGTCAAGACACCATTGACGTAGTTATATTGTATGGCCGCCGGTGGTCGGGCCTTTAGCTCGTCGCGCTTGGCATCTAAGTCGAGCAGTCAAACCCACAGACCGCGTTTATCTAAAGTATACTCATTTTATTACAATAACTAATTGTGCGAGCGAGACAGCACGCTCGACGTAACAGCAGCTGCTCCAGTCAATTAATACTATGCACTTACCATCAACTTAGGATGGGGTGGTCCCATGGTCCCATTGAGACTCGTGGACGCTGCTTCATCGCCGTCCTGTAAAAGACCAAATAGAAATACATCATCATCGTATATGGCAGAAACAGGAACGGGGTTCTAATTGTGCGCTCCAAATCCCGAACGATTCCAATCGTCTAACTGTCAAATTGTTATGGAATGATCCGAACTCGTAATACGTGAACTGTACGTAATACAGAGAAGTTTATAAAGAGTTAGCCAGAGGTCGCGGGTTCAAGTCCCGGCGTGGGTGGAATTTTTAGCCTCTAAATAGGTTTTTGAAATCGTCCTCAGCACGGGTTTGTGCAACAAAAAAAAAGAATATAAAGTGATATCGCCTTATACTGGAAAAAATCTGAAAACTATTAATTTGAATAGAATAGAATTATCTTTATTTCATTTTCCCAGTTCCAGTACTCCATACTCTTCTGTAAAGTGTTGCCGTTTATTTTTTTCTACGAAACAAAAGTATTTTTACTTTCTTTGCTTTTTATTTGAAATAGTTAAGCAAGAAAAAGCTCCGCTTTATTTAACTGTGTCCAGTTACGTTACAATGCTGCACTTTAGCTAATTACAAGGAGTAACACAAAGACCTGTATAGGGTAGAACTCTGTATTTGCGGGAGGATAAGAGGAACGACACAATATTATACAGGGTGCGCAAAACCTGACTCCCGATCCGAAAGCTACGCATGGTGGACACCGAAACAAATTTAAACAACCTGTATCCATTTTCATTTATAACAGACTTCAAGAGAGGCGGAGGTTCTCATTTCGACGCGTATGTTTTTTTTAAGTATAATTTTCTCAGTTAAACTCCTGCCCTTTTCACATTTTTTATTAATTCCCAATTAATTGGTATGATTTTATTACAAAAATAGTGACCAGCTTAGTCCAGTCCGGTCCAGTCCAATCCAGTTACGTCCAACCCAATCCAGTCCAGTCCAATCCAATCTAGTCCAATCTGAGGATATTTGTACAAATCAAGTACGCCTCCAGCGGGAATCGATCCAGCAATAGTATCTGTCAACTTATGTAGTAATTAAAAATATATTCTAGCTGAGTCTTCAAACGTTGTTTTGCCATATTAATTAGCCTACGACCTATTCTCAGACCTACCAAATAATATACACAAAACATTTCAGGAAAACCGGTGAAGCCGTTTCGGAAGAGTTCGATAACAAACACTGTCACACGAGATTTCTATATATTAGATTTATTGTGTAACTATGAATTTCAATATCTGGGACTTGGCAAGGGCTTTCTTTTAGTAAAAATATCTGGTACAGAAAAACCCGCTCCATTGCATCCAATGCTTATGGGGTATTATTACATTTATCATTATATTTTTATAAAGTTACATCCAAAATTAAAACTATGGGTATTTTATTGTTCACTTATTTCATCTTACATTTTTGGGAAGTCAAATAAAGATTTAATTATTACAAATATATTTTTCGAAATATACTTTCGTAAGCACTACAAATTATTAATTAGGCTCTCCGAATCAGAGCGAAACCTGCTCGGACCCTTCCGACAAAGAACCAAGTAAGTTTATCCGGTATTAAGTTAGTACCAATAACATCTGTCAAACAGAGTCACTGGTACACTTTAAGGCCCGAGGGCACCTGTTCATTCCCTCTCATTCAGTGGCCGTGAGTTGTGTTAATACCCGTGCGCGGGTTCGTTAGGCGGTAGAGGGTGCTCGGGCCGAAGTTTCGCCATAAATAATGTTTTCATTAGTGGCGCAGTGTAAATCACCCCGACCGCGCGCGCGACAACTACAGAATCTGCCGCACGCGGGCGGTTGGAACGCCGCGTTGATTTACGCTATCCGCTATGCTAGGTCAGACACTAATGGGCATTGTCCTAAAAACACGTTCCGTTTATTTTTTGTTTCGACAAAATAGTAAATTTTTAGAGCCTGGGCTGGAATTTTCGATTTGAGCTGCTTTAATCAATTTTAATAATTAAGTTTTAAAGCGAAATAATGCACGAAAAAACGTCATCATAACAAACAAAACTAAAAGTAATCTTTCAGTGCAAACGTAGAAGGTATGTATTTTTTACAGATAACATTAGACATCTTAGCATTTAAAAGCCTGTTTAGAGGCTAACAATTCCACCCATACCGGGACTTGCACCCGCGATCTCTGGCTAACCGTGCCAGCGCTCTCCCAACTCAGCTAATGGGCAAGTGCAGGCATCAGCGAAATTTCGAACCTCTTTACAAACTTCTCTGTATTACGTACAGGTAGCTACAACTGGGTGAAGTAATTTTCATCACTTGCAGTTATTATTGTTGTAAAATTTGTGGTAATAAAGTATTTTCACTTTCACTTTACTTAACCTTTAAAATAAAACCTTTAAAATGCCGTAGGTATCATTTTGTAACTGTTGTCAAAATTTAGGCCAATCTCCGTTTATAATCCTGTGTTTCGTATAGAAACAATCTGTTAAACCACTCAGCTGAATAAAGATCGAACAAAAATAAATGACAGTTAACAATATATTTACACTTTGTTAGTGTACGAGAAGCTGGTTTTACACTCCGGGAATATTTTAGAACCAGAAATCAGTGGCTCTATTCTCGGACTCCTTACGATTTAACCGAATCCGAAATGTTGGGTATGTACATATTTTGAAATTGAAATAGAAAAATGTTTTAATTATCGCAAAAAAAATCAAAAGCAATTTCAAAACAACATACATTTTGACGCTTTGCCGTAAAAAACCACCCACTTGAATGTCACAGAATAGAAGGTATTATGACAATTCGATGTCAATTGCCAAGCAGTCTTTCTACTTGTTAATCCGTTTATAACCGCCGTTTTTGTGTTAATGCCATCTAGTCCTGGGTTTTCTGCTTTATTTTCTCGGCCATAGGTCCCAAAAACACAATCAACGTGATTAAGAGAATAATCCGAAACTCTTTGCAAAATTGTCTGTAAAAATAAATGTTTTTTTTTTTCATTTCTGGCATTAGTGAACCTCATGAGTATTAAACGTTTGAGCCGATTGCTTGCAGTTCCCAAGTTGGGCGCAGAAGCAAAATGTCCGACTCAAAGATTACACGGAACTTTATGAATTTTAATTGCGAATGCGGTCAGGCCGCGCCGTTTATTGACTCCATTAAACATTACTTACATTAAATTTTTGGGCTGCTCTTTTTTACTACATTTAAAATACACAGAAGTGTCTCTGCCCTCGGTGCACGATACAGCGGAAAACGTTTTTATCTTTTATTTTATTTATTTGTTCATAAACAATAGAAACATTTCGTCTTATTTATAAAAACACGATTCCTTCCGATTGATTCATTCGATTCGAGTGTATATTATGTAGTGTATGTTGTGCACGTCCATAGACTCGTTTTACACCTCCACTACAACTCCCCAAGGTTTGCTGGAAGAAATCTCTTACAGAGATAAGCTCTCCTTTGTACATGAAATTTTGTATTGTCATATTTCCTTTACTGATTTTCGTGTGCAACAAAGTATTACGTATTATTGTTATTTTAGTGGCAGTCCCTGGTCTCTGCCTACCCCTCTGGGATACAGGCGTGAGTTTATGTATGTATGTATGTATTATTATTATTCTTCCAAGACACTCCTCAGAGGCAGTTTAGGTAATCTGTGGTTACGTTTTCCCTTTACCACAATTTATTTAAACTGACTCTGAGAAGCGTTTTAAGGAAGTGTGTTTTTATAAGACCGATTGTATTTGAAATTTCACTCACAACTAAAGCTTAAAATTAAGTGCTTAAAATTAACTGCCTCGTTGGTCTAGGGGGTAACACGTTAGTTTGGACCTGTGGAGAGCATGAAGGAAAAAAGATTGACGAAACAAATAATAAAAAAGGGTTAAAGTATGAAATTGCCGTTTTATTGCAATAGGTTCTTTGAATTGACAAAGAATCTTCATGGTTTGAGGTTTTCAAATGAAACTTGTTTCAAATGGTTTCTATGATGTTCTTTTTTTAAAAAATGTGAAACATTTGAATATCGACTTTCAATTGTTTTTGTTATTCAATTTAGACAAGAAAGATGGATACTGCGAAAATTCGAGTGATTTTTGAATACGACTTCCGACGCGGAACTAACGCGGCAGAAACAGCCCGCAGTATCAATGCTGCGTTTGGAGAGGGGTCTACTAATGAACGCACCGTGCGATTTTGGTTTAAACGCTTTCGTGATGGAAATTTCGACTTAAAGAACGAGCCACGAGGAAGACCGCCCACACAGGTGAATAACGATGAATTAAGAGAGATAGTGGAAGCCGACCCTAGTCAAACTACCCAGGAATTAGCGGCATGGTTTAACGTTACCTTACCCACAATATTGACTCACTTGCGTCATTTCGCAGTATCCATCTTTCTTGTCTAAATTGAATAACAAAAACAATTGAAAGTATATTCAAATGTTTCACATTTTTTAAAAAAAGAACATCATAGAAACCATTTGAAAAAAGTTTCATTCGAAAACCTCAAACCATGAAGATTCTATGTCAATTCAAAGAACCTATTGCAATAAAACGGCAATTTCATACTTTAACCCCTAATATATCAAGCAAATGTGGGAGTAAGGGCCGGTAAGGGACATCCTAGACGGACATGATTCGACCAAATATTGGATGTATTAGCAAAGGGCAAGATAAAAAGTACCCTTAACCGGCGTGCGTGCATGCAACGACTGATAAATGTTGAGGAAGCGCAAGTGATCCGTCAGGATCGTGGCAAGTGGCAGGCCCTGGTCTCTGCCTACCCCTCTGGGATACAGGCGTGAGTTTATTTTTGTATATCTGTAATAATAATTAAAAAATAATGTCAAACGCAACAAATAGTCAGGAGATCTAAAGCCAGCCCTCATAATAAGAATTATTGCTTGACAAGGTACGTTTAGCTTCATTTTGAAGCATTGCAGAGATGTTGATTTTATTATCTCAATTGGCAAAGTGTTGTTTACTTTCGGTCCTATATACGATATCATTAACGAAATTATAACGAAATCCTTTTACAACCAAAAAGTGGCTGAAAATGGCAAAGATATGCAAAACTACAACCACTCTGTGGATATGTTTTTGCCGCTTCTTTTAAATAAAACCTATCTATCTCTGCACATCCACATAATTCTCACTTCTTTATCGGAACATATAAACTGAACTACTCAACCATAATTCAACTAAGCCATAACATAACACCCAGATGCAAATAAATAACAAGCTTATCTCTAACTGTGTCCCCACCCTTTACGCCGAGTTATCAGAACTAAGTTATCTTAACATAAGAAAAACTGATTCTAATTCAAAGAGCCAAAGGTGCAAAGTCTAATAAAGAACGCAGCGGCACGTGAGCCTATTACTGAATGCGCAGTGCAGTGGCGATTTGGAGACTGGTGTGGGGTGAGCACACGCGGCAAAGCGACAATAATTTACCCAGTTGACGATCCCCTGTCTTGTCAACTGGGTTAATTTACTGACCAGTTTTTCCCAGTGTACCTTTTGTTTGTTAGCCGTGTTTGTGTCCTTCAGATAGACAAAGGCCTCCCCCATGATCTTCCACTTCCTCTCCTGTCTTGAGTTGTCATCTCCAATCCGGGCAAGAAGGTTGAGAGAACGTCCTGCCATCTCCGCCTTGGCCGACCACGTCCGCGAACAATTTTTGCCCACCTGGCTAGAGTTCTGGATCCATACGACTGACGTGACCTGCTCAGTTCCACTTGAGTTTTGCGGTCACAGCTAAACATCAACGATTTTGGTTCTAGAGCGGAGCGTGGTGTTTCGGATTCGGTCCATCCGTCCAGGATGCTACGCTTCATCGCCCGTTGGCAAACCTTGAGCTTGGTCTTCTGATTTTTGGTTAAAGACCAGGTCTGAGCACCGTAGGTTAAGATCGACAGAATACACATGTCAACGCGATTTCGCTTCAAGGCAAGGGGTAACTTCTACTGGCCAGAAGCTTTTTAAAAGATTTTTTTTTTCGTTTTCGCACACCTTAATCAGATTTTTAACCGTAAAACGGTTGTAAAAACGTTTATGTTCAATTTACAGTCGGATCTTTATCCCGTTAAAAATGTGAGCAATTTTATGTAGGCTTGGTCAATGCATAATTTAGATTTTCTTTCGAAATAATTGTTATGTAATTTCTATGCGAAATAAAGAATATTCTATTTATTCGTCATCGGTATTTCTAAATCTCGATGTATCAAAAATGGTCTTTTGTTCTAAAATCGAAGGAGCTTGGACTTTTACTGAAATATATTCATATGCTAAGAATACTTATAAGTAGTTACTGGATGGGCAAATATATGGTTTTTCTCTCGGTGATAATCGATGCTAATCGATATTTTTTGTAAATACCGATACAATATAATGTTATATTATATTATAACGATATTTTTTGTCTCATTTGCTCGACCCTATTTTAATGCGCCATGTCGAAAGCCGTGAGTTTCCAATCCGGTATTACAATTACCTAATAAAATCTGGGCTCAATTTTGTCGCTTTTCGCTAATTGCTAGTCCTCATGCAGTTGCGAATGTTTATTGGCAAATATTTCACCGTTTCGAGTAAAAAGTTTCTTTGCGGTCAATGCAGCGAATTTTGCGCACGCTGAGAGATTTTTTGCAAACAAAAATCCAAACTAACGATGCACGATGCGCCTATAGTAATCTATGATGCACCTCGTTTTTGTTGGGTACTAAATACACATCGCGGGCGTGAAACATAAGCGCTCTGGTAGATCTGCAGCCAATGAAGGTATACTCAGCGGTACCAACCACTTCATTCATATTGATAAAGTTCAAGTTCTAGCCCGAGAGGACAGTTTCTTTCCTAGGATGATACGCGAGGCAATAGAGATCCGGCGGAATCCAAATTTCAATAGAGATCGTGGTTGGAACATGGCTACAGCATGGGAACCACTACTTAAGTGCACGAGACCCCCTTGCCAGAAGTGTGACTGTAGATTGAATTTTAATTTCAATAACAAATAATCAATATTTTTGAGTACATATAAAATTATTGTTTTGCTAATTTAAATTAAAAAAATTGCCAGAATATTTTGGGACCGTAACTTAATAATTTTTTGCCGAGGGTAGTAAACTAAAAGTTAATGCTTTCAAAATGACGCCTGTCACCTCAGTCTACCGAGACCGCGGCATTTGCAACGTCAGAAAATTGTAAAATGAAAAAATGTCTAGTGCTCGTGTTAACCTTAGAAAATACTCTACTAAATAATTTTGATAGACAAACCAGTTATGGTTTTAGAAGGACCAACTCCATTTCGCGCTGGGTGTTTCAGAAAGGTAAATTAGAATGCAAATGTTGTGGGCGCCTGTTCTCAAAGTAGAAGCTGTGTGTGATTCTGTTTATGTATCTATGTATCTACCTATACAGCCCAAGAAAGACGCCCACTGTTGGGCATAGGCCTCTTCACCGTCACGCCAACCTCGCCGGTCCCCTGATAATCTCGTCCATTGTCCTCCTGCTGCTTTCTTAATGTCATCGATAAATCGGGTAGCGAGCCTGCCTACCGAAAAGGACATCTACCATATAGGTACCTAAGTCTTAATAAAAATATTTTTGACGTTTACTGGGTTACCAGATGTCAATGAAAAATAAATAGCGCTGAACTAAAAAGATCTATTCCGTTCGTTCACTTGGTGCACGAATGAATAACTTACTTATCTTACAGAATTTCATTCAACGTGAAATTCCGACACTCGAAATAAAACAAATGAAATGAATTAGTGTTAGTAGTGTTAAATGTTAAATAAGTGACGAACGAGTGTTATTCAAGTGTTTACCTAAGTAGATAACTTGTTCAACGCAACAGCTGAGCGGCGACAAACAACCGTTACCGGTTGTAAACATTGGATACAAACGAACATTTTAAGGGGAGTATATTGTTTTTACGGGACATTTATTGAATATTTCAGTGTGTTTTTCGTCTCTTTATACCTAAATCGAACATAACAGAACTAGTCTATTTTAGTTATTTTCACAGTATTATGTCATATGGGCTGGTTATTATGGGGACGGGCAGCAGATATAGAAACAATATTTATTTTGCAAAAAAGAGCAGTAAGAGCAATTTACAACTTAAGCAGTAGGGAATCGCTAAGGGAGCGTTTCAAAGAAATAGGAATTCTTACACTGGCTTGCCAATATATATTCGATAATATAATGTATGTTCGTAAAAATATAACCATGTTCAAATTAAATAGGGACGTCCATAACGTAAACACTAGAAATAGAAATAAGCTTGCTTATTCTAAATTTCGTTTAGCCAAGGTAAATACATCGTTCGTAGGCTATTGCGTTCGTTTTTACAACAGAATTCCAGAATATGTTCTATCCTTGTCTGAAAATTTAAAACATTCATTAAAAAATCGCTATGTAAAAAAGCCTATTATAGAATAGACGAGTATATGAAAGATATAAGCCCTTGGTAGTAAGCCAATTCCACTGCGATTTCATTGTTATTTAATTATTAATCATCATCAACCCATTATGTCCCCACCGAGGGGCACGGGTCTCTTCCCTGAGGAAGGTATAGGCCATACTCCACCACGGGGGCCAAGTCCGGATTGGTGGAGGCTTGTAGACTAGTGGCTCGTCTACTGTCAGAAGTTGTCAAGCCGCCCTAAGGCCTCTGACTTGGCTTAACGACTGCCATCTATCGACGGCAGCCGGCACCAACAGCTTAACGTGCCTTGCGAAGCACGGAACCGCTCGGAAAAATGCCACTAGCGTTAGGCATAGACGGCGACCCATCCATGCACTGAACGCGCCCAGTGTTGCTTAACCTTCGTGATCGTTTAAGATCACTCAGGCAGCCGGGGCTACGAGCGATTCATGCGAAGATAATTATTAATATTATAATTTATTTAATTTTAAAAACGTGTACTGACGACGTGATTGCACATTAATAACTATAGCACACATTTTATAGCTGACAAGAACTCAATCTGCAGGTTTGCTAAAGGTCATTCGAATGGTGGCGTGGTGGCCGGGTCACCTATCTCCCTCTAAAATGGTTGAGACTGGTGATGGCTGACCCCTGCGTTATGCTCGTGAACGGGTGCTGTTCGTGTGTCTGGCCGCAGCATTACTGTTTTTCCTACTTTTGTAAGAAGTGTTATTTTGGCTTTTAAAGTTATTAGTGGCTATCACGGAATCATATCATATAGGCTTTGATGTATAAGTTTAAGATGATTTGAGAAAAGATGGTCAGAGTGGAGTTTTTTTTCCCGCTGCCTTTTTCTCCACTACAAATACGGCCCGAAGGCAGCGGCTAACATAGTAACATAGTACATTGACATTCAGCAAACAGAATGTAAATTCTTTACGTTGAAATAAATTATTGATTTCTGATTTCTGATTTCTGAATTAACTAAGTGAACGAATGAACTATCGACTGGTTTCGCTATTTGTAGTTGAAATGACAAAATTATGAATAAAACAATCTTTAGTCACTTTAGTAACTCGAGTCACTGTTACTACTTGTTTTATGAACATTTATTATATATTTCAGGTACGTAGCATCTTCTTATTAATTTTCCAAACGTATTATTAATCTGTACTCCTGTAATATGTTAATTTTTTTATAAAAAAAGGCGAAAAGCCACTGTAATTATCTTCGTTTAATATTGAACGAATGAAATTATTGAACCCGTCACTTAAACCCAACACTAGTAAAATAAATCTGGCAACATTATTTCAGAAAATGACAGTTGCTATTCGTCAAAAGTGTTTTCTAATTAAAACGTATACCTAGTTCTCGGCCACCACTCTGTGACTGCCTTCGTTCACCGACCGTCTGTTACATATAGATGTATAAAAAAATCTTTAAAGGAAACTAGTTACGCAGAAGGATAAAAAAGTCTTTATAGGGACCCAGTTACGCAGAAGGATAAAAAAGTCTTTATAGGAAACTGGTTTCCAAACTCCGGTTACCTTAACGGCCGAAGGGGTTCTGTCTATTCTGTTTACGCTCTTTAATAATCGAAATAAATGTATTGTGAAAGTTAAAAGAATTCTTCTACCCATTGATAAAACAACTTTGATTATTATTATTATTATTTAATACTTTTATTGCACTTAGCCTAACGTACCTAATTTACAATACGGCGGAGATAATGCTGTAAGCATAATAATTAACTATAATCATTATAAGCATTATAATCATTATGAGAGAAACTTAGAGTTTCGAAAATAATATAAGCTCTTTCATACAATTGCTAAAGAAAATATTAAAATGAAGTATGGAATAGCTGATTTTTTATTTCGATATTTCGGAGTTAGTCTCACAAATTTGTTCCATCGGTAAAATTAAGTTTCACCAGATCTTTCTTAACGAGAATCTAACCCACGACCTCTGCGTTGGTGTCAATAGTTTTATCGCTAGACTAAGGACTCAGTACATAATCGTTTGTATAATTTTTATCGATTGTACTAGTTCTAATCAATTGCAACTTTGATGGTGCAAGGTATATATCCCTGTAATATTATACTCTACTAGCTTACCCTGCAAACGTTGTTTTACCATAATTAATTAGCCTAAGACCTATTTATTCTCAGACCTACGAAATATATACAAAATAATTCATAAAAATCGGTGAAGCCGTTGCGATAGTGGTGCCATTTGAAGCATTGGGGGCTAGTTAGTGGTCATATGCATCTAAGGGGTGCAGTCGATAGGTGAATGGGTGATGAAACTAAACGTTACAAAGTTACGGGAAACCTTCTACACGCATGTTATGTTACACGGCTTGCTATCGACTATAACTAATTATGACGTGTATTTGTGTGTGTGTGTGTGTGTGTGTGTGTGTGTGTGTGTGTGTGTGTGTGTGTGTGTGTGTGCGCATGTTGCGTGCGCAAGCGTGAGTGACTGCATGCGTGCGTGCGTGCGTGCGTGCGAGCGTGCGTGGGTGGGTGCGCGAGAGAGAGAGAGAGATACGGAGTCTGTGGTGTGTTTGTTTGTATTTATTTACTTACTGTCCGGACATCAGCGTTTACTAGCAACGGAAGCGCTGCTGACGACCAGGCTACGCACACTCCTGCAGCGAAAGCTCCCAAGTTCACTGGAGACAGAAAGTGGTACACGTTTACTATACTTTTATTGCACTTAGCCTAATGTACAATACGGCCGACTTAATGCCATAAGCATTTTCTACCATTCACCCTCAGTCAAATATAAATTAAGTTTTGCATAAATTGCTCTAGTGTATATACGATTAAACATCTAATTGACGTCATGAGGTTAAGGTAAGGTAAATTTTACCTAATCAATAGTCGCGATTAGTTTAATATATAACAATATAGAGAAAGAAGGAGCGTATTGTTCATATAACGATACCACCGTCATTTATATTTTTTATCTCAAATATGTCGCGCTTTTGACGTAATAAGTAACTAAAACGCTATCTACTAAGACTATTACTTTTTATTACTTTTAAGTGCTTTCAAACAATTTGCGAACAATTGGTACCGCCTCTCCGCCTATCCGAACAATGACCCGCGGACCCGCTGCGCGCACGCACCGCTCTGGCTGGCTACTGATGGTTCTCATAGATTCAAGTTTGTGTCGAGATATTATGGAAAGTGCCTTTTAAAAACTAACTAGCGTATTCGATAGCTATTGTTAAGATTCGTTCATTTTACTATGGCGTTCAAACCACCCAAAATACATGGTGTATAATGTGGCACTTAAATTCTTAATGCCTCTCATTATCTATGTTTATGTCTTACTCGTATTATTGTGATAATCTCAAAAACATGACACTGGCAGACCCATAGATAAAGCGAGCACCGGAAAATGTAATTTGTAAACTAATTCATCGATAACCACCAATTAAACTGTGTTTCTTTTTTACTCACCGATACCCGTGGCTATGTACTGCGTAGTAATGCCCGAAGTGTCTCTTTTGATATCTGGGACCGTTTCCAGACGCAGTAAGAGCTTCCCATTCCTGGCATGTCCAGGTCTGTCACTATCACTCACTCCGTTCCGCGAGTGACAGCTGTCAATCACTGCATCACTGGCGCTGCGAGCGTCATTGTGGCCGTTGGCGGGTAATTTGATGTCGACAAGGTCGTCGGTGCCTTCTGTCTGGTGGTTGGATGACGAACCGGCTTCTAGGTCCTCTAGAAATGGTTTTGACACTGCCACTGCAAAGAATTGTAATAGTTTGGATTTTATTACCAGAGGTAATGCTTTCCATTCCGCCACGTACTCGCTGCATCAGTGAGGCTGCCCGTTTACGGAGAATGGCATGAAATCCGTCAGTGTGGGCTTCCAGATGTACTGCTGAGCTACAATCGAGGGGCTTGGCAGCACCATGTTATCTACGTAACTTATGTTATTGACAGCTTTGCCATCAATAGAACACCTGACCTCAGTACTGAGCTCAACTATAAGTTTGTGCATATGTTTATTTGGCAGAGGTAAATAAACTAGGTACTTATTATTGGATTTCATTCTACGTACTAAATAAGACTAGCAAAAGCAATAAAATGCAAAGGTTCTGTTGCCAAAACATGGTTATTTTTATTATCAACACGTTATATCGTCATTATTTTTTATTTTAGTTCCTTTCTCAACAATACCATGATAACATGAGACGCCATTAAACGTTGTCTTATTGTAAGCAATCTTTTGTTTTATCAGAATTAGTACAAAAACAGGGCACAGGCCTTCTTCCAGGCCTTAATAATAATATTTATTTATTTATTTCAGATAACTTTGGTCCATTTGATTGGCAAGCAATATTATGTACAAACAGTTTGGTTAGTGGGCGTAAAAACAAAACAAGCTCTCAAGGTTCGTGTGTGATCCGGTTTGTATCTTTTTGATGGGTTTTAGATTGACGCTACCACGTAAGTCCTCACTCTGTGGAGTTGTCCAATTTAACCTTCTCCGAACTGTAAAATACGTACATATTTTGGCACTTTGGAGTCGTCAAAACGGTTAATCCGATAGAGTAGAAGTTTTGTTTTCAGTGATTTATTAATTTGATAAATATATGTCCACCTAGGGCATCTCTTACTGGGGGGCGCAGTCTCTCCACTAAACGGTTGATTGTAGAAACGTGAAAAAATTCAGGGCAGGAGCACGTAAGTCAGTATAATAGACTTAAAACGAAAACTATCACGGCTAAGTAGACTTTACAAGTTAACGAGTAATAGGCGACCAGTGGTGCCTAGTGGGTAGAACATTGGACTCGGAATATTTATAGTAGCAATACCACTCGCAAATGTGAAGGAGAACATCGTGCGGAAACCTGAGTGTCTGAGCTATTCACATGCCTCAGCGCCTGAAATTGCCAATCCGCGGTGGGCACGCGTGGTGATTAAGCCCATATTCTCTGTCTGAGAGAAGGCCTGTGCCCTACAGTGGGACGTATATAGGCTGCTTATGATATGATGAGGCGACCAACTTATAAAAGGAAAACTTCGTGCAAATTCCATCGAAAATTACTTTGATGAAGATGTTAGTTCTGTAAAGCAAGTAAAAACCCCTCCTTCTTCGGAACCCTACACGCGCTTGTCCAGACCTGGGCCTAGATTCTGTTAATGCATTGTAGTAACATGACAACTGCATGAACATGGCGATTTCATTTCATGGCTGCTTTAAGTCTACGCGGGCACACCCATCAAACCTTCTAGGCGTCAATGGTATGAAAAAGCACGTCACGTGACCCGACAGTGCACCTGTCATTATACTACAATGCACTAACAGAATCGAGGCCCTGGTCGGTGATTTTTTATACTTAAGATTGATCTTTTATTAATTTATTTCGTACCTTTGAGATCCTTGTGAGCCATAATGTGGGGTAGAATTTATTTTATGGTTTGATCCTATCTATTCGGCGTTAAAACTTATCAACTAATATGCTATCTAGTCAACCCTAATCTCTACATTTACAAGCTTCTGCCGTTGTTAAATTAAAACTTTGAAGAAAAATTTTGTAAGTCTCTTTATAGATTTTATCTCAGCTTTAAGTATTAAAATATGTAGTTCACCACAAGCTCCTAGATTAAAATACCTGACAATAGTAGAATGGCATTTCTACAAATGAAGATTCTCTGCAACGGCATTAGAGCGCCAAATATTGCAACATCGGAAACTAAGCTTTTTTTGTTACTGCAGGGGCAAGCGGATTTTTACCGCGAAGATTTACTTTATTCCATGTAGAGCTTAGAATGTGAATGTCTGTAGATATGCTTGGACAAAACTTGAGTTGCAGAAAAGTTCAGTGAAAGTTAAAAGGGGTCAATGTTAAAAAACTTTAATTATATAACCAACCAATCCGTGTGGCGCCGGATTAAGAATAGCGTCACTCCATTTCCTTCCGTGTATGTCGTAGAAGGCGACTAAGGAAATCAACCAAGAGACGGGCAGCAGCGTCTTACTGAGAGTCCAACCGCATACTGCGATCGCCAACCCGCCTGCCAAGCGTGGCGATTATGGCAAAACCCTTCATGGTTAAAAACCATGATGAAGGCCTATGTCCTGCAGTGGGCGTCAAATGGCCGATGATGATGATGATATAACCAACTAGTAACTTTTGAGTGTAACTTTGTAGCGGTGGTAGCCCAGTGGGTAGATCATTGGACTCGGAAGCGAGAGACTCAGGTTCGATTCCCAGTGCGGGCATGTACCTACGACTTTGTCTTCTAAGTTATGTAAGTAGGTACATTTGCGAAGTTATAGTACCAATACCACTCGCTGACTGTGAAGGAAAACATCGTGAGGAAACCTGAGTGTCTGAGCTATTCACATACCTAAGCGTTTGAAATCAGCAATCCGCGGTGGGCACGCGTGGTGATTAAGCCCATACTCTCTCCCTGAGAGAAGGTCTGTGACCTGCAGTGGGACGTATATAGGCTGTTTATGATATACTAAAATATAACCAACTAACACTAAGTATCGCTTTTTGAGTGTAACTTTGTAGTCTGTAAAGAAGTTCGTCTGTTGAGAATTTATAGGCTTTTTTTGTTGAAAGGTGGGAGATCCTGTGCATATGCAGCAACTTCATGCGGACGTGGAGCTGAATAATGTCTGCCCTGAAGCTCCACAGTGCATCTGGCAGGATCTAATTCAGGCATCACCCGATCGTAATGGCGCGGTTTTAGGAGCGGTATGTATGAGGAAAAGTCGACGCTTTCGACACGATAGAAGAAGGAAATGTCGATTACGATTGAAAGGAAAGGCATGTATTGTAGGAATACTTGGTGCAGGACTGCCTAGTTGGCCTACCGGTAACACGCTTGGTAGTCCAAAACAGAGGTCGTACAGTCTGTTCATGCTTACTTGTCCAATTTAGTAAACAATATTCTAACCTCAAAATTGAAATTTGATGCCGAAACTAGATATTTTCTTGCAAGTTCGTGCACTTTGTCCCAGGTTACTTCATTTATGGGAATATGGCAGTTTTCGACTAAAAAGTCATACTTTGCGGGTAGAATCTTGTTTACTAAATTGGACTAGTAAGGATGAATAGACTATAGATTTGATTATCGGTGGGGCCGCCGTACTTGATTTGAACAAATAACCCCAGTCTGGGAGTATTCCCATCGAAAGAGTGTAACACTAAGGGACTGCTTAAGTCATCCCTAACGGACCTTTGATGAAGATTGATATTTGAAATAAACGGTATTTTTCACTTCTAGACCGTTCCTATCTCTGAGCCAGTGTTAAATATTGCCTTGAGGGCAGGTGCAGGCGCTGTCCGGGCGTAGGATCCGGTACGTGACCGACCGAGCATGTTTACCGCGACGCTGATTTTACGCTCTTGTCGCGAAGCGGGAAATTGTCACGAGGTTCGAGGAAATATACCGGCACTTCGGTTGGATATATATATTGCATTATATATAATTTTTCTCATTTTTATTGTCATTGCGTTATTTTTGTGTCTGTAATTTTGAAAGTGAAAGTGAATATATTTTATTTACCACAAATTGAATTTAATTTGCATGCGTAGTCTCAGTGCTGGTTTTCTGTTTTTTTTTTTATGACAATCTATTCTTATAAGTGGATCTGTATTTATCCTGTTGTTGTGATGTGAAATATTCCTCAACGTTAGATTAGAGTAATGTTGTTCAGTATTATAGAAAAATACAGGAAAAATAAAACTATAAAAATATTATTAGCATAATTCCGGATTCACGTAGCATAATTCCGGATTCACTTACTTGATTTTTTTAGGAATTAAACTAGTAATGCTTACGAAAGTACATAAAAAATATATTTTTCGGGGTTTTACAGCTCTTGTTTGGGCAAGAATATGTAGCTCTATTTGCCCTCTAATTGTATTTAAATTATAATATTGCAATAAAAAGCTCGTGTGGTTTGTTTGACACTTTTGACACTGACTTTATTTTCTGAAGAGACAAGATTATAAAGGAAATAGGTACAGCAAACTAAAAAGGTGTATATCTAACCGAACATGCCGCCCACCAAAAGGACTTTGAGGCCTTTTCATTTACAATCGGACCCTCACTAAATATCTACTTCTATGTTTACATTCTTATACCTACTATGAATATCTATCTACCCGAATTTATATGTAAAACCGACCTACCTTTTACTTGACATTTATGAAAAATTAACACAAGTATTGAGTATATCCACTAAATTAGTAACAGGATTACCCAAACAATGTATAAAAGAAATACCTATTTAAGTAAATTAAAGCAACACAAATGAACCGTACTAAGACCATATAAACAAATTTATAAAGTTAAATCAATCAATGTAAACTTTAAGTACACAGATTAAATAAACTTGACTCCAATGAAATAAACTTATTCTCTTGTAGAAATGGGTAAAGCACATAACTTAGAAACAGATCTTCGAGTAGATTTCCCGTTGTAACGTACGGTATATACCCGTGTAATACTATCTAAGCCAGAGTGTTTTTCCATGATGCGTGCTAATGCCCACTTGCTGGGGGGCAGATGCTCATCCTTTAATAATACTATGTCGCCAATTTCAAACTCTGGTGATTTTCTTTGCCACTTAGGACGTTGATTCAACCGTGACAAGTATTCCGATTGCCAGCGCCTCCAGAACTCCTGTACCAGTCTTTGGGTATATTGCCATCGGGTTAACACATTTATCTTGGCTGTAGTATAATCACGGTCTGGAACAGTTACGAGTGCTTCTCCAACAATGAAATGTCCAGGCGTAAGTACTTCAATATCATCCATTAGATCTACATCTGTAGATACCGGCGTCAATGGACGTGAATTTAAACATGCCTCTATTTGGGTAAGAACTGTCGTGAACTCTTCAAACGTTAAGTTTGTGGTCAAGATTCTTCGTAAATGTTGTTTTACTGACTTGACACCGGCTTCCCAAAGTCCTCCAAAATTTGGGCTATACGGTGGTGTAAAATGCCATTGCGTGCCGTCATTTGCTAACTGATCAATCACATCACCGGGAACGTCAAATCCACTTTCTCTCCACATATCACATAATTCTTTGTTTGCAGCTACAAAATTAGAGCCATTATCACTCCAAATTTCCTTGCATCTTCCTCTTCTAGCGACAAAACGTTTAAATGCGGCGATAAACGCCTTTGATGTCAAATCGCTCACCAATTCCAAATGGATAGCTTTTACAGCCATGCATATGAAGATGCAAATGTAAGCTTTGCTAGTCTTGGCTCCTCTTCCTTTGGAATTTAGCACATATACTGGCCCAGCAAAGTCAACTCCACTTCGAGAGAAAGGGCGTGAAGGCGTTACGCGAGGTACAGGTAAATCACCCATAATTTGCTGTCTACTAGCTGCTCGCTGTCTTGCACAGGTCAGACATTTATGTATGTATTGTTTTACCAAACTCTTGCAGCCTACGATCCAGTATTTACTCATCAGGTAAGTTATCATCATATTAATTCCTCCATGCATTGTTTGCAGGTGTGCATCGGCTAATATAAGAGAGATGAGATCATTTTTCTTGCCTAGGATGATAGGATGTTTTACATTCTCAGAAACTTCCGCGTTTCTCAATCTACCGCCCACCCTGAGAATGTGTTTTTTGTCAAGAAATGGATTAAGCGTCTTTAAAGTGCTTGTCGTCCTCACAGCTTTGTTATCTTTCAGTCTTCTGATCTCATCTGTGAATTCTTCTTCTTGTACTTGTCTTATGCATATTTCCAACGCTCCTTGAATTTCATCGGTAGTTATTGACTTTTCTATCTTTCTCGGATCCCTTTTCAGATTTAGAAATCTTTTGCAGTGTACTACAACTCTTAGCAATTCTGTAAGTGTATCATACTTGTCTAATCTTAAACTCATTTCTTCGTATTCTGTTACATTAGCGTAGGACTGTATGTTTTTCTTTTCTAACTCTGTGGAAAGAGTTAATGGTTTTGTGAATTCTATAGTCTCATTTGCGAGCCATACAGGCCCATTCCACCATAAATCTCTCTGTTTTATTTCAGTTATACACGACCCTCTCGATGCGATGTCGGCAGGATTGTGAGATGATTGAACATGGAACCAGTGCGTATTATTTGTTTGCTCTAATATCTCCACAACACGATTCGCGACAAACGGTTTCCATCTATTGGGTTCTCCACAAAGCCATGACAAAACAATTGTCGAGTCTGTCCATGCAAACACGTTCTGTGCTGGTATTCTCATTGCTTGACTTACTTTGTGCAATAGCTTAGCTAACAGCGTCGCTCCGCATAATTCGAGTCTTGGCAGTGAAATTGTTTTAACTGGAGCTACCTTAGTTCTGGCAGCGATTAGGTTTGTATAAATCTGTCCATCTTCACTTTGTACTCGGCAGTAAATGACCGCTGCGTATGCTTTCACGGAAGCGTCACAGAATCCGTGCAAAGTGATGCGGTGCTTTTCAGTGCTCCATATGTGCAGCCAACGGTTTATGGTAATCTGATTCACATTTTCCAAATCTTCTCTGATAGTCAGCCACTCTTTCTTTAATTCTTCTTTAATTTCTTGGTCCCAACCAACTCCTTCAAGCCACAGTTTTTGAACGAATATCTTGGCCGTAACAATGGCCGGCGCAATCCAACCTAGTGGATCAAACAATCTCTGTAAATCTGATAAGACAGTTCTTTTCGTAATGTGTGGAGTTGCAGATTCCAACTGAAGTTGATAACGAAATTCGTCTTCTCCGAGATTCCACGATACGCCAAGAGCTTTAATTGTACTATCTCGTAGCAAGTCCAAGTTTGCTTTTGTACTGACCTTGTTGGTATCAATCGACTTCAAAAAATCTGTATCATTAGAAGCCCATTTTTGTAGCTCGAAACCGCCTCTTTGCATTATCGTCATAACTTGTTGGCTCAAACTAATCGCTTGTTCAACTGTATCGCAGCCTGATATAAGGTCATCAACATAAAAGTCTTCGTGTATTATCTTGGACGCTTCAGGATAAACGTCACCTTCATCATCTGCGAGCTTCATTAGTGTTTTTATCGCAAGGTAGGGCGCAGATGCCGTTCCAAAGGTAACTGTTAACAGTCTGTAATCCTTGACTTCTAATGAATCATCATCACTTTTTCTCCAGAGCACTCTCTGATAATTCACGTCTTCTTTTCTTACGAGAATCATTCTGTACATTTTTGTGATATCGCTTATGAAGCAAACCTTATGCATACGCCACCTCATTATAATACTGCGCAAATCTTCTTGAAGTACAGGTCCAACCATCAACTCATCATTCAAGGAAACGCCGTTATTATTTTTGCTTGACGCATCGAATACCACTCTCACCTTGATTGTTTCTTTATCTCTTCGTACCACAGCATGATGTGGTAGGTAAACCGAGCGATCGTTTATTTGTTCATGTGGCACCTTTTCCATGTGCCCCATTGTTATGTATTCCTCTAACACTTGGTCGTATTCCTTTTTTAGATCAGGCGATTTTTCTAATCTCTTTTCTTGTTGTAACAGGCGTTTCATTGCAATTTCTCTGGAATTACCATCTGGTGAAATGGGGTTTTTGGAGCGAAATGGAAGTTTGACGATATATCGACCTTCATCGTTTCTGGTGTACTGTTCCTCATACATCATTTCGCATTGTTGTTCTTCCTTTGTATATTTTCTTTTTGTATCTTGTTCTACTTCCCAGAGCGTTTTCAAAAAATCTTCGTTGATTATTTGATGATGCATAACGACGACAGACTCTGGTTGCAGTGTATCTTGCACCTCGCCAAACAAAATCCAACCCAGGTTTGTTTTATGAGCACACGGGGAACCTGGTGGACCTTTAATCAGTTGATTTTGTACTATTTGGGCATACACGTCGACACCCAGAAGTAGATCGATGGACCCTGGCTTATGATAGCTTGGATCTGCCAGCACTAGCCCTTCTAAGTGAGGCCAGTCTCTTTCGTTAATCGTGTGGGTTGGTATTTTGGTAGTCAGTTGTTTGGACATAACATATGTTTTGACTTCCATTGTGAAGGCTTCACACTGGGATTCTAACTTGATCTGAACTACTTGCTTGATGTCTTCTCTTGTGGAGCCCACACCGACGACTGTGCCTTTGATTGGGTACCTCTTGGCCTTAATAAGTTGCGCAGCTCGTTCACTTATGAAGCTTGCCTGGGAGCCTTGGTCGACTAAAGCTCTCAAAGTAGCGGTGTTATTGCCTTCACTGACAACTTGTACGAGGGCGGTTGCTAATAACGCTGTGCTTTTTCCAGTGTAAACATGAGACGCCAACATTGTTATGTCTTCTTCCTCTTCATCCTCCTCCACGCTTGTATGTAGTGCCACACCGGGTTGTTTATTTTGCTCGAGGTCGCCCGTTGTGTTACTTGTGTTTTCCTTAGTCTTATTTTCGTGAAGAAGAGTATGATGACGCCTTCTACATATCTGGCAGCTCGTTGAAACTCGACATTGCCTTACAGAGTGTCCTGGTGCAAGGCAATTGTAGCACATGTTGTTTGTTTTGCTGTATTCGCTACGTTGATTCGGTGTATATTTCCCAAAAGCTTTACCGGCTCGAAGGACCAAAATGTTTGGGCAAGAATATGTAGCTCTATTTGCCCTCTAATTGTATTTAAATTATAATATTGCAATAAAAAGCTCGTGTGGTTTGTTTTGCTGTATTCGCTACGTTGATTCGGTGTATATTTCCCAAAAGCTTTACAATGGCTTATTGTATGATCCTCATTGCACATAAGGCATTTCTTCGTGTTTTCAACATTGGTAGCGATGTGAAATGACTTTTCTCTTACAGAAGTTGGAGTTGCCTTTTGTCTGGTTGGTTCTATGAGCTCCAGTGTACGGAAACGACTCTCCAGGAACTTGCGGAGCATTTCAAGTGAAGGAAGATTCTCAGGATCCTGAATGCTGCTGCTGACATATTCCTCCCAATCCTTGTGTGTATCGGAGTCAAGTTTCTGCACAATCACAAATATAATCAGTGGATCCCAACCTTCAGTGCTGACCTTCAAATTGCTTAGATGATGTAAACATTCCGATGTTGTGTCGAGTAAATGTTTAATTTGACTCGATGTATTTACCGTCATCTTCTTTTGAGCAAAGAACCTCTTCATAATAGCGTTAATTGTCATTCTTTTATTGCCATACCGTGTTTTAAGGAGATCCCAAGCCTGTGTGTAGTTCGAATCTGTCACATGTATGTGTTTTAAGATTGAGGCTGCTTCTCCCGCGAGACTTGTCTTTAAATAATGCAATCGTTGCACATTATCTAGCGACGTGTTGTTGTGAACCAATGATGTAAACAGATCGTGGAAAGATAACCAATCTTCATACGCTCCACTGAATACTGGGATCTGTATTTTCGGTAAAACCACATGAACTTGATGTTGAGAACCACTGGATGTTGGTACTGGAGATTGTTGTTGAGATAATAACAAATCTTGCAAATCAATTTTCAGTGAAACGTACCGTTCTTCGTGTTCGTAAAACTTCTCCTCTGCAATATAAGGTACTTTATCTCTTTGGTCTCGTGCAATTAGCCGTATTATTACGCCGTAGGCTTCTTTGTATTCGATCCAGAAATCTTCTACGCATTTTAGGCGTGCTTCGACGTAATTCCTTGTTAATCTAGCTTTCGGACACTTTTTCAAGTTCACATGCGTTTTATGTAGGTTCGCAGCAATGTTCTCCACGACATTTAACGCTTTATCCAATTCCGTAATCAAAATAGGATCGTTGACTTCCGTGGCCATTGTAACTTATAGCTTCAACGAAACAACGTGATGAAATTTCGATTCCCACAAACGTCTTCAATTGCAATAATTGTTTCTGGGCTACTTCTATCCGGCTCGAAGGACCAAAATGTTTGGGCAAGAATATGTAGCTCTATTTGCCCTCTAATTGTATTTAAATTATAATATTGCAATAAAAAGCTCGTGTGGTTTGTTTGACACTTTTGACACTGACTTTATTTTCTGAAGAGACAAGATTATAAAGGAAATAGGTACAGCAAACTAAAAAGGTGTATATCTAACCGAACAGCTCTAATTACTCTAAGTTACTCTAATATTAAAAAATACCAGATTTAGTTTTTTCACTGAATTCTAAACGTTTTCTAAACAGAGTGTACGCTCGCAAAAAGATTATATCACGAGATAACTCAAATGTTGATAAACACTCAATATATTACAAGGAGTTACTAGCACCTGGTGACGTCATAGTTTGAGCCCAACTTGTACGAGAAATTTCGGTTCAATTAAACTCTTAGAACATATAGCAATAGTTAATAAATGTCCTACAAAAATAACCTTACCTAGTTCTGGCAACCAATAGCGATACGAAAGCCCCTGCCAAGCTTGTAGTATTGAAATATTACACTCACACAAACACACAGCCGACAGCGAATTGTTCTTTCCTAACACTTGACAGAATGGGGGCCACATTGAACATTGTTCATCCCTTGTATCACGTAACTTTCAACTCTATCGGCATTTAGGCGGCATTTAAGTATTTAGACAAATCCAAAGTGTCAAAATATTATGTATGTATTCGACAGTTCGGAGTAGGCTACATCAGACAACTTCATACAGTGGAGGACTTACGTGGTTGCCCCCCAGGTTTTAGAAGTGATTTGTTCTGGAAACTTTTGTAACCAGTACACGTTATATAACATTTATTTAAACTCAGCAATTTTTCGCTAAGTATAAAATTTTGTACAACAGTTTCTTATACAGGGTATCTCTTAGCTATGTCACAAAGAAGGCACTTTATAAATTAAAGATATCACTTTAAATGTTAATCCGGATTCACTTTCTTTTAAATAATACTAGGAATAAGTGAGTCCGACTAACGCGTATAAAACGTGTTATTAAAATGACTAAAATGACTACAAAATCAATACATACATTTAGCCACTTACAATAAACGAAAATTCCACATTATATTTTTTCCCTTCATACAAATTTGGAACTTAATACGATCAATTTGTATGAAATATAAAAAATTAAAATTGAGAATCTTTAGCTTATATATTAGTAGTAGTATAATTATGGATACTTAAAAAACGTTATTTCAATAACAAGTTTTAAATCCGCTCTGAGCTCTGCAGATCTGAGCAAAATCTGCTTGACCCCAGGAGATCTACTTAAAAGTAAATGAATCCGGAATAAAAATTAAAGTTATATCTTTAATAAGTTAAGTACTTTTTCCTCCGTGTGCACAGCTGAGTTATACCCTGTATAAAAACTTTTGTACAAGATTTTTTTTTAATTTTATACTCTTAGATCAACGATAAACTGGTTTAGGTTTTGCGTTGTCCGTGAAAAAGAGCTTAATATTTTATTAAATAAATATTGCCTATCTCATAGAAGGAGTGAACGAGAGAGGATCGAGAAGTTAAGAGTGCTTATCAGCATGGGTAGAACGATGGCACGAGTCGCGCGTTTTGTGGTGCTAATATGTCAGAATTTTTTTCAATTCAATTCAATTCAAATATTTTTATTCATTGTAAAAACAGAATGTTTACTTAATGAACGTCAAAGTTGTTAGTTTCACAATTAATGGATTATGTGGAGAAGAAACTAACAAAGAAACTCCACATTTATTCTTTTCAAAACACGTTTTAACTTAATTAACAGAGTTTTCAACTTAAAATATTAGTCATGAATGTGTTGAACACTAGTCACAATCGTCCTTTAAATAATATGAATCTACTGTTTAATGCCAAACATCTTTGTCTTCTAAATAATCCTTGATGTTATAGTAAGCCTTTTTGCACAGAATGTGCTTAACACATTTTTTAAATCGCGTTGGAGGTAACTCTAATATATCTTGAGGAATTTTGTTGTAGAACCTTATACAGTGCCCCATAAAGGATGTGTTAACTTTTGCAAGTCTAAATAGTGGAAATGACAATTTATGTTTATTTCTAGTATTAACATTATGGTGGCCACCAACATTTTCGAAGCCTTTGATATTTTTTCTAACGTACATAATATTTTCATAAATGTATTGACATGCAACTGTTAAGATGTTGGTTTCTTTGAAGAAATCTCTTAGCGAATCCCTACTACCTAACTTGTAAATAAATCGGATGGCTCTCTTCTGCAAGATGAAGATAGTCTCAATGTCTGCTGCCCGGCCCCATAGTAGTATACCGTAGGACATAATACTATGGAAGTAACTAAAATAAACAAGCCTAGCAGTTTTTCAGTATTTGACAGTTAACGTACAGGAAAGTCGCGACTTTTGACATTTAAAACGCGCGACTAGCATCATCGTACTACCCACGCTAGGGTTGCCAAGCGGCCAAAGACCAGTTGGCCGCCCCAGATGTCGTTGAAAGGATGAAGTGGCCAAGGAGCTGCGTGAGCTCCGTTCAGGCAACTGGTAGTAGACCGTGCAGGACAGAGATATTAGTGGTGATTTCTTGTATCGGACTTCACTTCTAGTTGGGACTTCATGCCTGAGGCGGAATAAGTATTTTCTACATAAGCAGCCTATATACGTCCCACTGTAGGGCACAGGCCTTCTCTCAGAGAGAGAGTATGGGCTTAATCAACACGCGTGCCCAGCGCGGATTTGCGATTTCAAGCGCTGAGGTATGTGAATAGCTCACACTCAGGTTTCCTCACGATATTTTCCTTCACAGTTAGCGAGTGGTATTGTTACTATAACTTCAGAAATGTACATAACTTAGAAAACAAATTCATAGGTACATGCCCGTACTGGGAATCGAACCCGGGTCTCTCGCTTCCGAGTCCAATGTTCTACCCACTAGGCTACCACAGCTATAATAAAAAATCCATGCTAAAAAACTAATTTATAGTGGTGTCGTACCTAGTTGATCATTTTGTTAAAGGAGACAAAAACGCACCGTTCCTAGTTTTAAACTAGAACTATCCGTTGGACCTTGTACTGACAAGGCATTGTAGGTGAAATTGAGCTGATTATAATAGAGACGGTGATCATAACAAAACAAACACCTACTATCGATATCCGTGTGGAAGTTCCAAGTCAGTCACGAATCCACAATCACAGGCGCTGTCATCGGACGGGCGCAGCGCGACGCGGGATCGGTCGCGGACTGGGGAGCGGGCACGATAAGATGATTGGTGATGGACGTAAATAGCGACAGGGGTCGTCAACAGTGCTGAGAGTTGGGCCTTATCAGGTCTCGAGTTGTGTTGTAAGGAGACTGTCCTGAGACGCGCCCGTGACGCGAAAGCGATACTTGTGGGTAGTTGTAACAAAAACAATATTAATGTCAGTGGAAGAATTTTTTTACTAGCAACACTGCCTTCTCGGCTGTGACTCTTGACAGATGACATTCCTCATTGTATTTCGCGCCATACGGACCGAGCTCTTCAAAATCTCATCAAACAATAACTGTACAAAAACCCATCGTACTTCTACTAACACTAAAATAAGAAAGTTAAAGTCCATAATATTCTTGGCTAACTAATGCCCATAGGCCTAATTATGGAGTTTGACATTTAGACGATTGGAATCGTTCAGAATTTGGTGTGCTTAATATAGGGGCTCCCTAACGGTGAAGGAAAACATCGTGAGGAAACCTGAGTGTGTGAGCTTTTCACATACCTCAGCGCTTGAAATCGCCAATCCGCGGTGGGCACGCGTGGTGATTAAGGCCATACTCTCTCCCTGAGAGAAGACCTGTGCCCTAAAGTGGGACGTATATAGGCTGATTATGACACTATAGGAGCATAGTCTTATTTCCAATGTTCGAATTAATAAAATGTTCGTGCAGGTAACATGAATTCAGTTCATGGTTCAGTCCGTAGAAGATCCGTGGATGCGGATGGCAAGGGACCACAGAACAGAGAATGTTCTGTGCAAGGGACCGTCAGAGATGACAGGTAACATGAATGTAGTTCAGAGTGTGTAGTACAGTATAATAATAATAATATTATATTACCGCTCTAAAATCGTCGCTTCAAAACTTTGACACTCACATTACATTACGTCATAAACTCACTCCTGTGTCCCGAAAGAGTAGACAAAGATTAGAGTTTGCCACTTGCCACGATTCTGATAAACCGCCGTCGCTTTATTAACATTCATTAGTCGCTACAAGTACGCACGCCGGTTTCGGGCACTTACTATCTTGCCCACGCTCTGAGATCTTGCTCCTCGATAATGGGAAGTATTTATTGACTATTTGGAAGACGTATGTCCTCCTCAGACATCCCTTTCCGGCCCTTCTACCCACAAATTGCTCTATTTTTAAGCCTATGAACGTCTCACTGCAGGGCACAGACAATCTCTCAGAGAGAGAGAGAGAGAGTATGGGCTTAATTACCACGCGTTGCCAACGCGGATTGGCAATTTCAAGCAATTTCAATTTCAGGTTTACATTTATTACTGATAAAAAGGTTATTTTTATTTATTCCTGCACTGTGTCCTGTTTACGAGATGTCCCCGGACGGTTGCAGATTTGCTTTTCGCGCGGTGGCTCCGCAAATGCGATTCGTTAGCTGCCAGCTTTGCCAAGGTTTTTCGCTTATTAACAGCCAGTTGCATTTCTGGCGCTTTGTTCCAACCGTTCCTGCGTTGTGTTTTGCAAAATAGCGCAATGCTGAAAACTATTCTATTCGGTTTCGTTCAGTGGGATTTCTCTTTCATTTCTTTTATTTGTTAAAATAGGCACCATAGCGATTTCTCTGTGGCTTCTTAAGGCGTCATATTAATATGAAGTGTTTCAGCCTTAGCAGATCCAAAAGGGCCAATTCTAAAATCGCCAATAACACTGCAATTTTTTGTAAATAAATGCGATACCTTAATTCGCAAACCGAATAACTCCACTTTTTGTCGAAAATGACTTTTTGGTACCGAAAGAAACTAGATTTTTTTCTCTACCGTTTGCAATTCAAATATTTCCAGGTTTTTGCGCCGTTTGAAAGTAAAACGCTATTAGAAAATCAAACAACTCCACTTGAAATGGAACGTTTCAATTTTGACAAACAACTCCCTCGCATCGGCCATTTTGTATGGCGTTATCGACGGAAGCGCATGCGTCTGAGTGTTTTCGAAAGTTAAAACTGTTCATAAGTTATTTAGAGACTGTATATAGTGTTTAAACAGTTGACAATACAACGCGGTAAGTGTTTCGATAGTCTATTTTAACTGATAACTTTATTTTGGCACTGTTTAAAGACAAAAAAAAATCTTGATAACACTGGGCTTGGAGTTGATAGTTTTGCTATTGTTTGTTTTGCATATTTGTTTGGAGTTGTTCGATATGCCGTAACGGCTTTTGGGAGTACTATGTTTTTTACCTCCCGTATTCAACTTTTTTTTTTCAGAAATACCTTCAACTAGCCTTGTCAAGTAGGTATCTATCAACCTACCTAGCTACCTACCTACGAGTACCTACCTGCCTACCTACCCACCTGCCTACCTACCTACCTACCTATCTACCTACCTACCTACCCACGAACCTACCTATCTATCTTCCTACCTACTTACCTACCTGCCTCTTGCCTACCTACTTACGTACCTACCTACCTAGCTGCCTAACTATCTACCTACCTGCCTACTTGCCTATATTTAAGTGAGGGCTATCTTCTTGTGGTCTAATTTACTTTACGCTTTGTTTGGTGTTGTTTGCTTTGTTTTTTTTTTCTTTAATTACCAATCTCCACCAATCCGGACTTGGCCCCCGTGGTGGAGTATGGCCTATACCTTCCTCAGGGAAGAGACCCGTGCCCCTCGGTGGGGACATATAAATGGGTTGATGATGATGACCAATACGTACATGAAACCTGTGACGTGATTCCTTCACAAAATGATGAGATAATTTCTAAAGATCCAGTGTACCTACCGTAAAACCATAAAATCGGTACCTACCACATATTTTGAAGGTTAATTTATAGTAAGTTTAGTTTGTGTAGTAAGCTTTTCTTTTACAGGTCACTGATATAAAAGCTCTTCAATATAGGCCTAATGGAGAAAATATTTTACAAGTTGAGGTTTGGAGACGAGTGGAAACTACTGAACCAAAGGAAAACCCCCGTGGAAAATTTAAAAAATCTTTTCATTGCAGTTGCTCGTAAAGTTTTCTTTTTTGTGTAACAAAATTATGCGGAAACCGACTCTTTATTTCACGCGTGAAACAAAGTAATTTTTTAAGTTTTTGACTCTGTGGTGCATGGTGCAAGTCATAAAATTTAAAAAATTACAAAGATGCAAGGAGATTTTGCTGTCCAAAAAAAAATTACTTTCAATTTCAACAATTAATTTGGTATTTATAAGAAATTTTCTTTATTATACTTATTTTTTTGTTGTATTTTCTCGCAAAATGCATTGAAAAATGTTGTAAGATACTTGAGCGTAAAAGGTTTTTATACGAATAAGAGCCAAATTGAAAACACGAGCGCAGCGAGTTAGAGAAACCTTACTTTCCGCACGTGTATCTTAAATAACTATTACGATGAGCGGCGCAAAATAACAAAAAAAAAGTATTCTGATCAACAGCAATTAAAATCATCTATGCCCCTTGATTATCAGGGTCACTACGATGCCCTACCTCACGATAATTAATAATTGAACTAGCTAAGTTTAATTTTTATATTACTGTCTTTGTAAATACTTTTTGAATAAAACCAAACAACTCCAATTTCTGTTTCATTTTTTGTCAATGTAAAATATATCAACTCCAAAAATCGCCATTAAATCTATACGCTTAGGATTTATATTATTTTAAATGGATTTTTAAGTTCAGTAAATTTATAATTTCCAACTAGATTTTTGTTTTTCCTTTTTATCTTTTAGTTATTTTTTTATGAAGTTTCTAGTCTCTCCTGTAAAGTTTACTAAAACGGAGTTATTCGTTTTGCGAATTAAGGTATCGTAAGTGTATTTTATGAATAAATTTTCTTCATCATCATCATTCAGCCACAAGAAGTCCACTGCTGGACATAGGCCTCCTCCATGGATTTCTAAAAAGACAGGTTGGAAGCGGCTTGCGTCCAGCGTCGTCCTGCCACTTGGATGAGGTCATCTGTCCATCTCGTGGCTGGTCGTCCTACGCTGCGCTTGCCGATATGTGGTCTCCATTCGAGAACTTTTCGGCCCCATCGGCCATCAGTTCTGCATGCTATGTGCCCCGCCCACTGCCACTTCAACATACTAATATGTCGATGACTTTCGTTCGTCTACAAATTCGTCTGTAAATTTTCTTAATATCGTGTAAAGAAGCAAACGGAACAATTCTTTTCAAGAGACCGAGGTTTGGTTTGAGCGCTGGCTCGGTAGGTATGTGAGTGGCATATGTTTGAATTTCCCTTCACCGTGCAGGCAGTCCGATTATGAAACGCTTTACCGGTCGAAGTGCGGAAAGCCAAGTCCCTGCCTATTTTTAAGGCGCTGGTAAAGGAGCACTATCTCGCTAGTTTACTGTAATACTGTTTCTATTATTTATAATATTGTTCTGTTTTTATTTGTATTTTACTTGTCCTGACAATATGTATATTCTGTTAAGTAGGCTTAAGATATAAATTTATGTATGTGTTATATAATATTCATTTTATTTTTATTTGTGTATATTTTTTATATGTATCTGTTGATAATGTAATATAAGTACTCATAATTAATTATAATAATTTATGCGTGTATAATTTGTATAGCTCTCAACCCATAATTTTTGTATGTTTTTACATCTACTGAACATTGGTTCAGTCCAGTCCATCCAAAGGTTGTCTGGAAGAGATCGTTTTAGTGATATGGCCGCCATCTTAGGTTGAGAAATATCTGTGTAATTTCCATTTTTATGTACAATATCTATCTTTCTATGTCAATCACCTCAGTGCTTTGTGAATTATCTCATTTATGATGTGATCCATCACAGATTCCGAACCGTCTTTTCGTGTGAAGTTTGCTAGACACAGTTGCCAGCCCCTGGCCAAGATAGCCCGGGTCGCAACCTTTCGCCTCCTCTCGGCGCTAGCCGACAAACAGACAGACAGACACCGTGATATATTTACATCACACCTATGGTCGCATCCAGGTCTGCCATAGCAAAATAAGTAAAGAATTATCAGTAACACATTCCTCACAGAGTGTTGTAGAGTAACCGTTTTTTTTTTGTTAGAACATAAAAAGTATCCTAATATTTCGGAATTTTCGGTAGATGATAATTTAAGTTGAAATAATGACTGACATTTTAATATAAGTTATATTTTAAATTGAAATTAATCCAGAGACTGTTTACATAATTGGACATAATAATTAATACTTACCTTTAATTTTCACTATCTTTATTTTCATTATATTTATTATTATTGCATTCATTATCTTTATTTTAAATTTTACATCCTATTTAATTCTAACGCGATACTATAAATTTTGACCCGTTGACATTTTATATTACAATTTTTATTGGTGCTGCCTTCTTTTCACAATTTGTATGCCACACGAGGCAGGGCGTATACGTAACCCAAAAAAAACATTTTTGACCCTTTTATCTACGTAATGAGATTATTTATGGAGCGTCCAGTGGCACCTTCACTCACACTATATAGGTGAAGTGACCACTCGGACGCTGCAGTGCCTGGGAAATTGTTGACGCATTTTAAAAAGCTGCTTCGGCTTGGCAACCTTTGCCACACTGGGGCATAGCCGTGCATGGGGTGTCGTGCGTCGGTGTTCATTTTGGATTTTTCCGTAGTCCTCATGACCTGGGGGGAAGCTCCCCATCCTCCATCTGGTGGTGGTGAGCCGCTGAAACGGGTTATTGCGGGAGTGCACTTCCTTCTTTTTAATATTTTCACAGTTCTTCCTAAAGGCGAGCCACCTATCTAGCGTAACACCCAGATATTTTGGAAATACGTTATGAGCTAGGAACTTCCTGCCACCTGATGTTAAGCCTGCATCATCATAAGCAGCCTACATACGTCCCACTGTAGGGCACAGGCCTTCTCTCAGAGAGAGAGTTGGGCTTAATCACCACGCATGCCCACCGCGGTTAAGCCTGCGCCCCGCCTAAATTCACTTATTATTCTTGCCCTCTTCGCTCGTAACACTACTGAGAACAGTAGCATCACAGGTAACATTACGAGCGACTTAGGGTTGAATGTGTTGGTAGATCGGGGGTAGAGCGATGACGCCAGTCACTCGGTTTAAATTAAAAAAATCGCAACTTTTCAGTACATTGTCAAATTCTGACATTTTAGTGCCACAAAACGTGTGACTCGTGCCATTGACTCGAGCACGTTTTTTGTCATTCTTGGATGTAGCCAAATAAATTTTCTCAAGATTGTGATTACTCAAACGTAACTAAAATGTATACAAAGTGCCTATTGTATACCTATAATTTTATTCATGTAAAGATAAAGATAAAGATAAAGATTTATTTATTTGCTAAAACATGTGTCAGTCAAGATACATAAGCATGCATTTTGGATAATAAATAAGAAAAATTCGGATCAACATGTTCTACTGTTATCAGCGTACAAATTTGAGTGGCGGTAAGTCAGGACACGGTTTCAACCATTCTGATGTTAAAAAAAAAAAACTAACATTAATTTAACTTGCATTATAAAAATTCAATTATTAACATTTCAATTACATCAAGAATATTTAAATAATTACAGTGGTCAATATAATTAGAATTTGTCATTGAGAATGTCATTTATAAATTTCATCAATAATATTTTAATAATAACAGCGGTCACTACTTTAACTGGAATTTATCATTGAGGAAGTCATTTACACTATAATAACATTTATCAACTAATAATGATTTGAGCTTATTTTTAAATAGGGAAGTATTTAATTGTTTATAGCATGTTGGTATTTTATTGAATATGATAGGCGCCATACATAGGATGCTTTTGCTCAATAGCGCCGTTTTACAGGAAAAAAGGCGCAGTCTTTCTGTGTCGCGTCTATCACGAGTCACTGTTTCAGATAAACGTGGGAATAAATGAGGGTTGGTCTTCACAAAAGTAGCTACTTCTATTATGTATAATGACGGAAGTGTCAGAATTCGGTGCTTAGTAAATAAAGGCTTACATGTCTCGGTTGTCCTAATATGAAACATAGCACGTATACACCGTTTCTGCATTTTAAATGCTACTTCTTTATTAGTCGAATTACCCCAAAATATGATTCCGAATCTAAGAGCAGATTCTACAAGCCCGTAATACGCCGTGAGTAACACATCTGTACTGACTACTGGAGATAATTTATGTAAAACATATGCGGAAGTACTAATTTTTTTAGTTAATTGATTTATGTGTTCTTTCCAGTTTAATTTATTGTCAATTGTCAAACCCAAAAATTTTGCAGTTTCAACCTGATTTATCGTATTATTTTTAAAAATTAATTTAATGTCATTGTTTTTAATTCTTTGGCTGAAGTGCATAATATTTGTTTTCTTAAGATTTATTTTTAAATTATTGTTGTCGAGCCAATTTATTATCGAAGTCAAGGAATTGTTTATATCTAATTCATAATTATCGTCTTTATATTTAATAGTCACTGTGCTGTCATCGGCGAATAGGGATATTGGATTATTAGTCGATTTTGGTATGTCATTTATATATATAATAAATAAAAGGGGGCCCAGTACACTTCCCTGTGGCACACCGTGAGTAATTTTACGCGAATTGGACCTGTATGACACTTCATTCTTTGTTTTGCAGTTCAGCCTTGATATCTCCGTTATTTGGTGTCTATCTGTCAAATATGATTGTATTAAATCTAAAACATTACCTCTAATTCCGTACGCTTCAAGTTTTTTAGTTAGGATATTGTGGTCCACATAGTCAAATGCTTGTGTCATATCACAATAAATCGCACTGACTGGAGATATCTTGTCCATTTGACACATAACATTTTTTAGGAAGTCGTACACTGCCATATTGATTGTTTTATTTCGACGGAAGCCTTTTTGTTCGTGGCATAAAATATTATTCTTTTCTAGATAGTTGTTTATTTCCTTGTAGTAATATTTTTCAAATATTTTAGAAATTATTGAGATTAAGGCAATTGGCCTGTAAAACTCCATTAGTTCTTTGTTTTCTTTCTTGAATAGGGGTTTAACAAGCGTAAGTTTCAAATCCTTTGGGAAAATGCCCATTAATATACTTTGATTAACTATATGGCTTAGTGGGTGGCATATATATTTATTTGCAGCCTTAATTATTCTTGTTGAAATGTCATCCACACCCACACTATTTGTGTTTCTAAGTGTAGTTTGGAAGATTTAGGAATGACTCCTGTCCTGCCATCATAAAATGCTCCGTTATACATATCACATCTGTGTTTATATTTTTGTCTGCTAGTTCATCTAAATTGATCACGAGTAAATCTGCTTTATTTAATAGTCCGGCTATATTCTGATGTAGAATATTAAGATACCTAGTCTCGAAAAAAAAATTGTGTCATTATCTATTGGGTCATAATCGTTGTCTTGTAGGTCAAAATTAGTTGTTGATCCCATTTCAATAAACTTTTTTATGTCGTTGATGATTTGTCGCATACCGTATTTATTTAGCTTGCCCGTGAAGCTAGAGAACATGTCCAATGATAAATTCTGGTTTGTGTCTAAGAACCAGCAGTGTTTGTGTGTTTCAACATCAAGATATAATAGATTTATAAATTGCTCAGCTCTGTAGTTGAACATTAAAGCTCCACAGATATAGGTCGGCGGGCAAATGATTACATTTGTGTGTGTGATTTTTTTTAAGGTATTTCTCAATAATTGTATCACACTGATGTAGTTTTGGTTCATTTTGATGTCCGATTCTCCCAGCAAAATTATACAGAAGTCTTCTTTCGTGAGTTTACATACTTTTGTCTCTATTCCCATCAGAAGTTCATTAATTTGTGCTGCAGGTTTCGAAAAATGACAGAAAGTAAACTTTTTCGCAAATGTGTCTTCAAGATTTTGTAGTACATTGTTATTTCTGCCGCTAATTACACATAGATGGGGTTTTCTTTGTTGGTCTGTTTTTGGTTGTTTTTCCATATGCTGCGTTTTCTGAGTATGCATTAGAGAATTTAAGTTAGTATTAGATATTGTCCTAGTTATCTGAGCTTTGGATGCTGTATTTTTTTTATTTTTTTTATGTAGTTGTTTTTTCCCCGATACTTCGCTATTTGTTGCTGTTAATTTAGTTTCATCTATCTCTAGATGAAGCTTTTTATGTGAACATAATTGAGCATTTGAATGGCTCTTAGTTCTTAAAGGGGTCTTTTGCGATTTTGGTGATGATGTAACCGTTTTTAGTAGTTGATTTTGTCTAATTAAATCATCATTTTTTGTTTGCAACTTAGTATTTTCTATGTTTAAGGCAGCTATTTCCTCGTGTGCACTTTGCAACTCAAGAGTTAAGTTTTCAATCTTCTCTCTCATTTGCTTCAACTGTTCGCTGGCATCGTCGTCGTCCGATATGTTTGGCAAGCTATTTGTTGTGTCGTCCAACGTCCGTTCCCTGATGTGACTGTTGTTAACGTCAGACTCTGAATTATTGTTACGTGGGCGTCGAAATGTGATGTTTTCGAGAAAGTTCTGCATTTTTTCTTGCGCCTGTGGCTTGGAGGAGTTTATTATTTGAATATCAAGAAACAAAAATTATTTATTTAACTAGGTCTCGAACCCGGGGTACTTCGCTTAGCAACGACGTATTGAGTCAGCCCGCTAGCCGATCGAGCCACTGCGGATGTTATTGGGTGTCGCCAATTTGAGCATCTAGTGTTGCCTGAGAAAAGTCGTTACTCAAGGTCGATCACTTATGATGTGTCATCGAACTCGTATTGCAGTCACAACAAACAGCAGTTTAACCGTCACTTCAAGACCATAATTTGGATAAACCACCACTTTTTCACTTCACATTTGTATGATCAATGACTAATTTTAATTCACTTCAGTTTAAGTTTTAGATTATCAACTTTGTTTGTAAAAAAAGCACGATTTTTACGTTGTTTTGATTAAAATTTTGACTAGCTATGCGTAAGCGTGTCTATTACTCGCGCCAGACGGAACGTCACTGAAACTATAGAAAACGCTGCTGTTTGTACATTTTATTTTCCTTAATACTATTAATAAGCAACATTAATACTTTTTGTACCACCGTTTCTTTTCAAAATAATCAAATAAATGCACTGTAAAATACAGAGATTAACAAAACACTACTTAATACTATATATCCGAGAATGGGCAGCTGAAAATCATTCATTTGACGGTTCTTTGGTCTCGAAGTTACCTATAAGCATTAGTATCCGTCTAATCAGCCCACAAACGGAGCCCACTATTGGGCACAGTGGGCTCCGTCTGTCACGCTAACCCATCCGGTCCTTTGCAAGTCTCGTTCAACGTTTCCCAGTCGCTTTCACAAAATTAGTGTTAGTCTTAGTATATTCAGGAAGTAATAATTTCAAGAACCTTTCTCCGTAACTAGTGATGTAATAAAGGTTATTAATATTATCTTTATTACATCTAGGTATTTATTATTTAGAAAAAACGATTTATTTTTACGTCTTTATTGTACAAAAACGTTTATTTAATAAAAAAAATCACCTAAAATGCCGCGTAGTTCCTGCAATAAACGTGTTCGTGATCACAATCAGCCGTTTATAAAATGCTAGTAAAGCATTAAGTACTAGTTTTTCCCTCATACATTAGAAAAGTCGTTTTTTAAATCGATTTTTATAAGAACTGGAATAAGCGATTCTTGAAAAATCCATTTTTGGTGTGCCTATCCCTAACTTCTCACGTTACGGACATTAGTGAAAATATTGTAGCAATACCACTTCCTAACTGTGAAGGAAAACATCGTGGTGATACCTGAGTGTCTGAGGTGTTCACATACCTCAGCGCTTGAAAGTCTCAAACGGGCGTCAAATGGCTAACGATGATGATGATGATAAACTTAAATCTAGAAGCAAGGAATGTAAACGCGCCCGGCTGGATGTTGTTGAATTGCGCGATAAACCGATGGTGAGACGCTATCGGTTAAGCTCGGTTACAAGCAACTCATAACATTGCTGTCGCCTACCGAAAGTACCACAAAAAATATAGGTACTTTTCAGTTGTGACCTTCGAGATCGCTTATAGATTTTATCAGTCTCATTTATAATAACACCGATTCCTTGAAACAATACTCAAATGCAATTTAAATAGTAGGTACCTGGTATGTAGTGTAATTTTAATTTTAATTTGGCGACGGTTGTCACTGACACTTGTTTAGAATGACTGGACCTCTAAGCTGCTGTATCATCTACGCTCCCACTAGCAACAGCCGGCGTATTGTCTGTGGCCGGATTGACGTTTGCGCAGCAGGCGAAACAGCCGCCTAGCCTATTTTATTGCTATAAGGACCACTCTTGGAAAACGCTAATAGGAAACCAGCTTCGCTGGCTATAGAAGGCGTAGTACTCGTTAACGTTTACATATTTTAATCTTCTTAAACCACGCATTGAACTGGATTTAATTCCAGACATACTTGTCATCTAAATAATCCTTGATGCTATAGTAGCCATTTTGGCACAAAGTGCACTTTACTTGAACCGTTTGTGTTTATTTCTAGTATTTACATTGTGTTGGCTACCGACATCCGATTGGCTTAAAACATCTTTTTTTTTTAGAAATATTTTTTCAATAATATTTCATTGACTTCAGGGCCCTATTTCATAGAACTACAATTAAATTGTCGTAGTAAACCATGTTTACTACGAAAATTCGATGTACATTACAAAGTCGATTAACGCTTAGACTAATAAGTAGGAAAACTCTGCTACGCAGTGTAGGTAGGTACATCGAATTACCATAATAAATTGTAGTCTTACCAAACGCGGCCCAGGTAATTTTTGAGGCCATAGGTATCATCTACCATTCGTAGTAGTTACAGCTGCTCATAAAATATCATCATCCGTATTTATAACACACAATCGCTTAAGTTTTTAAATCCCCTATTGTTATTCTGTAAGACCTGGAGTAGCGCTTGCAAAAGCTGCTAGCGACTCAGTTGGAATCGAATTGTTAACTTGTTACGTGCGCCCGGCCAGTTGAAAACTTGCTGGAAGCTTAATAAGACTGGTGGGCAACACTCTAAAACTTTAGCGTTTGACGCTTCTTTGTTCCATTTCTAGACTTGCTTAAGACTTAGCAGACCCTAACCCCTAACATGAATAAACTAATGTCATTGTAATTCTAACGAAGAAGATCGAATCGCGCGAGGCGCCGAAACAAAAATATTTTTTCATTCCCCATCTCGGAAAGCGTATTTTTGCTCTTCGATATCTGAGTGCAAAAGCAGTTTTTATCCGCTAGAGGATAAAGTAAATTTAATTTAGAATATGGTGTGCACGAAGTTTGTAAATTCAAAACATTAAACAATAAACCTACTTTATAAACCTCCATGGTGAAAAATTTATCACACATTTTTTTTAATTTGGCAAAACTCAAACTCGGAACCTCCTTTGTGTTTTTTTTTTGCATTTTAGTCATTTCCTCGCTAAGAGGGGATGAAAAGTTACGTGTTGCACTTGAGTGCAGAGAGTTTTTTACCTTGTGCTCTTTTGATTCCCTCGCTAACGCTCAGGATCCTAATTTTTTAATCACTCGCTGCGCTCATGATTCAATTTTAGAATCCTTCGCTTGCTCGGTCATCAAAGTTGAGCACGCGGTCAAAAAGCAACTTTGCACTCTTGTATAACAAATAACTATTATCATTTTATTATTACTATTTTTGTGCGTGTCTTATACCTTCAAAAGTTAAAATAATGTGACCTCAGTGCAATTTTGGGGCAAGTTCTCAACAGTGGATTTAAAGTCGTGTTTTCACGATCATAGTATGTACGCTCGGGCAGAGTGATTCATCTTAGTACCTAACTAAAAACTGTAGTTCACTCGGATGGTAGTGTACATACAGCTAAGTGAGTCCAGATTTTTGCTCCAGCTTATACCTACGCGTTTTGTTGCAAACGGCGTCGCTCCTCGTGCCAAAAATTACCAAAGATTTACTGTGGATCGAAGCATTATTAAAAATTTCTACCGTCGAACGTCAACAAAAAAAGCATAAAAAAAAAGAAATAAATCACATGGTCACGGAATTGGAAACCATTACAACAGCACAGCTTCATAAAACTCTACAAACATACACATTTCACTGCCACCTCACTTATTCTTACTAGATGCAGCAGGAGTTTATACTATATTGGTGCCATTTGTTTCTGTAATTTCATCTGGGCCTAGATTCTGTTAATGCATTGTAGTAACATGACAACTGCATGAACATGGCGATTTCATTTCATGGCTGCTTTAACTCCTCGTGGAACGAAACGTATAGGTGGCCCATACTAAGTTGGACACAGATCTGTGTCACGGCAGACGAGTGGTTAAGTCTACACAGGCACACGTATCAAAACTTCTAGGCGTCAATGGTATGAAAAAATACGTCACGTGACCCGACTGTGTACCTGTCATTATACTACAATGCACTAACAGACTCGAGGCCCTGGTCAGCTAAAACGATTAAAGTACTAAAATCGGCCGTTGTCGTCAGAGTCTACTAAACTGTCGGTGTACACGATACGAGTAGCGAGCGCCTCACTAACTAAAATAGTTCATTCGGTCCGGGTGTACTAAGATCGTGAGAACTCAGCTTAAGCTGAGATTTCTTTAAGCAATTCCTAAAGCGCTGAAACTGCACAGTGATGTTTGACTTGATTTAAAGTTTTTATAGCTCGTTTCCTGTTTGTGTGACGTTTATTCAAATTTTATTTCATTTACGACTTTTACTGTTCCATTGAACTTCCCTATCATTCATGATAATGGTCTTATGACCGATGAACAATTCCATACACAGTACTCGCACGCGGAGGGGTCCGTGCGAGTCGGAATTCCGCACGAAGGGTTCCGTACCATCTTTACAACATTTGAATATTTCAGGCGTCTGCCTACTGCCTAATAACTAGATTTCAGATTTCAGATTTCAGATTTCTTTATTGCAATAATCATGTGTCATTACAGTTCTTATATGTAATTCAAGAGGTACATGACACCCTGTAAGGGCACTACAATATGATTAAACTAATTCCTTAATTGCTAGCTTATAATTGTCTATTTCTAGTATTATTTAATTATACATATTTTCTTTTCTATTGTGTACTTTAACATTAATTATCACTGAAAAATTCTTGAAGAGAATAGTAACATTTCTGGATCAAGTACTTATTGAGGGTTATTTTGAATAAAGTATTGTCTTTTATATTTTGTATGTGATATGGTAGAGCATTGAAAACTTTTGCTGCCATTGAGTGGGGACCAGAGTTTATGATTTCTAGTTTAGCAATCTTGGTGGCTAGGCGTTGTTGTGATCTAAGGCCCTCAGGGCGAGTATGTTGTGGAAAAAGAGGCATATTATTCCTGACAAAGACGCTGATTTCTAAAATATAGAGCGCTGTCATAGTTAAAATATTATATTCCACAAAATATCTTCTACAGCTCGTCCTCGCGTCTATATTAGCCAGAATTCTAATACATTTTTTTTGTAATATAAAGACGTTTTTTGCGTCTGTGCTATTGCCCCAAAGAATTATACCGTACCTAAGCCAGGCTTGTGCATACGCATGATAAGCGCATGTTGCCGTCCTGAGGTCTGTAGTTTTTTTCAGCTCTGATAGGGCATATATAAAGCTTGAGAGCTTACCAGTTATCTTTAGAATGTGGCTTTTCCAATTTAAATTATTATCTAAATTGATACCTAGGAGACAAGAAGTCTCTACATTTTCTATTACAGTTCCGTTAAATTTATAGTTTATAATATCTAGGGGTCGTTTTTGGTAAGGTCTGAATTCCATTAATTTGGTTTTGTTAAAGTTAATTTCTAAGTTATGGTCAGCTAACCAAGTTTTAATTCTATTTAGGTGTGAGTTTAGGTCTATAGTTAATTTCTCTACGTTTTGACTAGGAAAAATCAGGGATATATCATCTGCAAATAGCGTACATGGTATATTAATAGTATTAGGTAGATCATTTATATATATTAAAAAAAGTAAACATCCGAGCACGCTACCCTGCGGGATCGATTTGGTTAATTCTACTTCATTTGATCGTTTTTTACCGATTCGCTTGGTAGTTGAGTTATAATGTTCTATATCAACATATTGTATTCGGTTGCGCAAGTACGATGAAAACCAGTTGAAAGCAATACCTCTCACTCCCACACCATAGAGTTTTTCCAAAAGAGCTCCGTATAAGACTCGATCATAAGCTTTGCTCATGTCTAAGAGAACTCCAATGGCATGTTTTTTATCGTTCAGTATTTTTAAAATCTCGTTAACATATGTAATTACTGCTAATGTAGTCGATCGACCCTTACGGAAACCATTCTGATTATTGTTGAATATATTAAATTTTTCGCAAAAATTGTAGATACGTTTGTACATAGCGGATTCAATTATTTTAGAAAAGGTGGGAAGAAGAGCAATCGGGCGATAATTATTACAATCGCTACGGCTGCCGCTCTTGTGTAAAGGTTTTACTATAGTTATTTTTAGTTTTTCTGGTACGACGCCTTGTGTAAAAGACTGATTAATAATAAAAGACAAAGGTGGGGACAGTTCCAATGCACATTCCTTTATCAGCGTTGGAGGTAACTCATCAAAACCACAACTTCTTTTGCTTTTTAGTTTCCGTATTAATGAAAAAACTTCAGATGGTGTAGTTGGATGAAGAAATACTGAGCTATTGAGCAAAAAACGAAAAAAAAACACGTTTGTTGTATGGGAGCCCCCTTGAATATTAATTTTATTCTGTTTTTAGTATTTGTTGTTATAGCGGCAACAGAAATACATCATCTGTGAAAATTTCAACTGTCTAACTATCACAGTTCATGAGATACAGCCTGGTGATAGACGGACGGACGAACGGACAGCGGAGTCTTAGTTTGGGTACGAAACCCTAAAAACGAAATAAATATATAATAATTAATTATGGTACTACACCATAATTAATTATTATATATTTATTTAGTATGTCAGGAAATCTAATGGACACCTTATATAAATTTTTATCACCTTAGAACCTGATATAAATACAACTTGCAGTAACATATTCTTAGCAATTATTGTAACTAAATTCCTGCTAAGTAGTTAGTATAATCATCATCATCATTCAGCCACAAGAAGTCCACTGCTGGACATAGGCCTCCTCCATGGATTTCCAAAAAGACCGGTTAGAAGCGGCCTGCATCCAGCGTCTTCCTGCCACTTGAATGACGTCATCTGTCCATCTTGTGGCTGGTCGTCCCACGCTGCGCTTGCCGATATGTGGTCTCCATTCGAGAACTTTTCGGCCCCATCGGCCATCAGTTCTGCGTGCTATGTGCCCCGCCCACTGCCACTTCAACTTACTAATCCGCTGGGCTATGTCGACGACTTTCGTTCGTCTACGGATCTCATCATTTCTGATTCGATCTCGTAGAGAAATTCCGAGCATAGCCCTTTCCATAGCTCGTTGCGTGACCTTGAGCCTTCTTATGAGGCCCATAGTGAGAGACCACGTTTCAGTGCCATAAGTCATCACTGGTAACACACACTAGTTGTATAATTTTGTCTTGAGCGATTGAGGTATATTAGACGAAAAGACTTTTCTAAGTTTCCCGAAAGCTGCCCAGCCGAGTTGGATTCGACGATTGACCTCTTTCACGAAGTTGGACCGGCCTAGTTGGACTGTTTGTCCTAAGTAGACGTATTCGTCTACAACTTCGAGAGTCGTGTTCCCCAATGTTATTGGGGTGGGCACAACACGGGCGTTCGACATGACCTTCGTTTTGTCCATGTTCATTTTAAGGCCCACACGTTGGGAAACTCGACTGAGGTCGTCGAGCATTATGCCGAGGTCTTCCATCGTTTCTGCCATGACTACTATATCGTCGGCAAATCGAAGGTGCGTGATGTACTCGCCATTGATATTGATGCCGCGTCCCTGCCATTCCAGAAGCTTGAAGGCATCTTCCAGTGCGTTCGTGAACAGTTTCGGAGAGATAACGTCTCCCTGTCTCACGCCTCTTCTCAATGGAATTGCCTCCGAATTCTGCTCCTGTACTCGGACCGACATGGTGGCGCTGTTGTACAAGCACTTCAGCACCTCGATATACCGATAGTCAATACAGCAACGCTGGAGAGACTTGAGCACTGCCCATGTCTCGATCGAATCGAAGGCTTTCTCATAGTCCACAAACGCTAAGCAGAATGGCAAATTATACTCCTCAGTCTTCTGTATAATTTGCCGCAGCGTGTGAATGTGGTCTATGGTACTAAAGCCCTTTCGGAAACCGGCTTGTTCGGGAGGCTGGAAGTCATCAAACCTGCGTTCGAGACGATTCGTGAGGACCCTCGAAAACAGCTTATAAACATGGCTCAGAAGCGAGATGGGTCGGTAGTTCTTCAATAGAGAGTTATCCCCTTTCTTGAAGAACAGCGTCACCACGCTTCTGTTCCATGCTTCTGGCGTTTTTCCTTCGAGCACGACGGAATTGAAAAGCTTCTGAAGGACTTTAAGTACTGGTGTTCCACCCGCTTTCAGTAGCTCTGATGTGATTCCGTCCTCTCCTGGTGCCTTGTTATTCTTGAACTGTTTCAGGGCCATCCTAATCTCGTACAGGCTGATGTCCGGGATGTCTTCGGTATAATGTCGGGTCAGTTTGGCTCTCGGATCTTTGTTCAAACTTCTAACAGGTTTTGCGACTGAGGTGTATAGCTGTCCGTAGAAACTCTCAATCTCCCTCAGCACCTCTGATTTGGTCGACGCTATACTGCCGTCCTCTCTCTTCAGCTTCGTCAGCTGGCTTTGCCCAATAGACAAGTCTTTTGCGAACACTTTGGAGCCCTTGTTCCGCTCTATAGTCTCTTTAATACGTTCGGTATTAAAGGACCGAATATCGTGCCGCATAGACTTTGAGATATGTCTATTGAGCTGCCTATATGACTTAGCATCCTCGGAGGACTGCAGTTGCAACGCGCGACGTTTAGCCATTTAGCACGTTTAGCAACGTTTAGCCGTTTCGAGAGTATAGTTTGAGAGCTTTTGTGGTCTACTCGTACGGTTGGGTCTATAGAACCTCGAGCCCACTGTACGGACAGTTTCTACAAACCTGTTATTGATCTCGTCCACCGATGCGGCGCTCTCCAGGCACTCAAAGCGATTTGACAATTCGAGTTGAAAGTTCTCGGGGTTCTGGATATGGGCACGAGTAGGTCGGAGCGTGGACTTCATGGGACGAGACCTCTCAAGTTTGACATTGATATTCAATGTGCCTCTTACTATTCGGTGATCGCTTCCGGTTTTCACCATGTTGATCACAGAGACGTCATTGAATATTTGTCTCTTGGAGGTCAGGATGAAGTCTATCTCGTTTCTCGTGGAACCATCGGGACTCAACCAGGTCCATTTCCTGTGAGGTGGCTTCTGAAAGAAAGAGTTCATCATAAAGAGTCCCTCTTTCTCCAGGAAGTCTGCCAACCTTTGTCCTCTCGGGTTCCATTGCCCATAACCAAATTGCCCCACTCTCATCTCACCCTCGCTTCTTGTGCCCAGCTTCGCATTGAAGTCCCCCATAACCACATTAAAATAGGTCTCCGAGGTATGTATGGCCCTACTAATGTCCTCATACATCGCCTCTACCTCCTCATCGGAGTGTGACGAGGTCGGTGCGTATACCTGAATGACCTTCAGCGAATATCTCTTAGATATTCTGAGTATTAGGTACACCACCCTGCTCGACACACTGTTGATGGCCAAAATATTATTTACGAGGGACTTGTGGACGAGAAACCCGACACCACCCTGGGACTGTTGCTCGCCCTCCCGGTAGTAGAGCAGGTTACCAGATTTCAGGGTTATCGTGTCCTCGCCCTCTCGACGGACTTCAGATAAACCTAGGATATCCCAGTGTAACCTACCCATTTCCTCTTCCAGCTCAATTAGCTTTTCGTCTGTCCTCAATGTGCGAATGTTGTGTGTTACCAGGGCCAGTCGTTTTCGTTTTTGGGGGTGGTAGCCAGATCTCTGCCGGAGATTCTTAGCACCCCTTGCTCCGCCGTTACCGTGGCCGCTACCGTAGCCAGGAATAGCGGAGCCGCCGGGGACTGGGGGCCTGGTTTTTTGTTGTATTGCCATGAGGGTATTTGCCTTACTCGCCACGCTTGGCATGCGGGTTGGCGAGCGCAGTATATCGTATTTTCGCAGAAGGCGCTGCTGCCCACCTTCTGGTAATGTCCCTTAGCCGGTTTTTACGGCACCCGCGGGAAGAGATGGGGGGGTACTATTCTAAAGCCGGCACCCCACGGCGCGGTTAGTATAATACCTTAACGTAATTTTGTAATAAATTCAAAATTGTATCAATTTCTGTATCAGTCCGTGTGGCGCCGGATTAAGAATAGCGTCACTACATTTCCTTCCGTGGATGTCGTAGAAGGCGACTAAGGAAATCAATTACCAAGAGACGGGCAGCAGCGTCTTCCTGAGATTCCAACCGCATACTGCGATCGCCAACCCGCCTGCCAAGCGTGGCGATTATGGCAAAACCCCTCATGGTTATGAAAACTATGAGGGAGGCCTATGTCCTACAGTGGGCGTCAAATGGCTGATGATGATGATGATGATTATTTTCTGGATATCTATTTTATTGGTCTAAAGTTAGCGGCTTCACCTCGCTAGCGGTGAAGGAAAACATCGTGAGGAAACCTGAGTGTCTGAGGTGTTCACATACCTCAGCGCTTGAAATGGCCAATCCACGATGGGCACGCGTAGTGATTAAGCCCATACTCTCTATCTGAGAGAAGTTTAAAGACAGTGGGACGAATGGGTTGCATAAAAAACCTAAGTACATATAAATAAACATTAAGCCGTAGATTTCCTAAATGAACTTAGAATAAAATTGAGTAAATTCTGTATATAGACTCAATTTAATAACTTCAAGAATGTTATGAAACCGTTATTGCTTTGATAGAGTTACTGGCCAGATAAGGCTCCAGATATAGTTTACAAAATACCCTTTATTGTTTTCAATAATAAAATGGTACGACTTTATTATTGAAATAAAAACTGGCCAAGTGCGAGTCGCACTCGCGCACGAAGGGTTCCGTACCATTATCTATACAACATTAGACACAGATCGAGGACAAGATAGATAATTTTTCTTACTTAACATCTGTTGGTTGTGTCTATTAAATTAATAAATAAAGGTACATTGAAAACAGCGTCATCTATAGAAACCAACAAGGACCCTTTAACATTGACATTTAACGACATGACATCGGCGCTGTGAAGGTTACATAGATGGCCGCTAGATGGCGATCGCTGTCCTTAGACAACGTTTGTCGTATGGGAGCTCCCCCCCCCATATTTATTTTATTCTGTTTTTAGTATTTGTTGTTATAGCGGCAACAGAAATACATAACTTGTGAAAATTTCAACTGTCTAGCTATCACGGCTCATGAGGTGCAGCCTGGTGTCAGACAGACAGGCAGACAGACAGACAGACGGACAGTGGAGTCTTAGTAATAGGACCCCTTTGGGTACGGAACCCTAAAAACATATACTTACCTATCTCAATGTTGGCACCAAATTAATACTTCAGCTGAGGTGGATTGATAACCTATGTGGGTATTCTACACCGATTTATGAATGAATCTAAAATTTAAAAATCTGGTGTCCCAGTGTTCGTTACCGACTGAAGGCCACCGTATATTTCGCACCTTGATTTCCTTAACGTCACTAAACAAAAATCAAAATGTAGGTAAGTCCGCCATCTAACCTACAATCTCGGGCCTATGTTTGCTGAAGACACTGGTTTGAATAGTTCACTAAAACCCCCTAGATGGCATTGTGTCGTTAGGTACTTTCTCGCGGAACGCATGAGTTTTAACTGAAGAATGACATCTTCGCTGAAGATGTGTGTATTTCGTTTAGTGACGTTAAGGAAATTAAGGTGCGATTTGTACAAATGGTCTTAGTTTGGTTTGGGTGTAGTTCCATGTTTGTGGTGGCCTTGCCTGGTTATCATAGCACAGGGTGTCATAGTTTGGGACTAGGACAAGTGATTGAATTGTGTGGAAGTTATTTATGTATTTTTTTACGATTATTGGTCCGACTTACACCATTTTTAGGGTTCCATACCCAAAGTGTAAGGGACCCTATTACTAAGACTTCCCTGTCCGTCTGTATGTCTGTCTGCCGTGATAGCTAGACAGTTGAAATTTTCACAGATGATATATTTCTGTTGCCGCTATAACAATAAATACTAAAAACAGAATAAAATATATAATATGTAACGGTGCTCACATACAAGAAACGTAATTTTTTTGCCATTTTTTGCTTGAAATATTAAAATGTTGTATAGATAAACATAAACATAAACATTTACATACAGGCACATACATTGCTTCTGGCCCACACTAGGATACCCTGTGTCGTGGGAACCAGGAACAACGACATCACAAACATGTAAACGTCCAAGACCTGGGGTTTTTTTTTTTGTGTCCCCAGCCGGGATTCGAACCCGGGACCTCCCGTATTATGCAGATGCACTACCGCTGCGCCACGAGGTCGTCAAATGATAATGGCATGGAACCCTTCGTACGCGGGTCCGAGTCGCACTTGGCCAGCTTTTCTTAGATGTCAGTCATAATTAAGCCACAAGAAGTCCACTGCTGGACATAGGCCTCCTCCATGGATTTCCAAAAAGACCGGTTGGAAGCGGCCTGCATCCAGCGCCTTCCTGCCACTTGGATCATCTTGGATGAGGTCATCTGTCCATCTTGTGGCTGGTCGTCCTACGCTGCGCTTGCCGATATGTGGTCTCCATTCGAGAACTTTTCGGCCCCATCGGCCATCAGTTCTGCGTGCTATGTCAGTATTTGAGTTAAATGCTACTAGTTAAATCATATTTACGAAAATAATGTAATTCGACCCCAAAGATAGGCACAGGCCTTCTCTTAGAGAGAGAGTATGGGCTTTATCACCACGCGTGCCCACGCATTTCATTTCATAGCATGTCAAGCGGTGAGGTATGTGAACACCTCAGACACTCAGGTCCAGCAAGCAAAATCAATTAATTTCCGGTTATTTATTTATTTATTAAAATGCAATGCTATAAAACAGCTGTTCTTTTTTGCTAAAGTTATTCCCATAGTAGAAATTGACCGTATTAACGAGCAGAACCTCCGATTTCCGGACGTATATGCCGTCTCTTCTGTGTGGACTTCGTCCTGACCCTTCACTACATTTTGTATGAAAGTGAATTGGAAAGACGACGCGTCTTTTCCGCGCCCGCGCCCCACCTCCTGCATGTGTATCTCAAGCCTAGGCCAGCGGCCACACAGAAGGGACGTGGGGCGTGGGCGTGGAAAAGTCGCGTCGTTAATCCAGTTCACTTTCATACAAAATAAGCCCACTCAGAAGAGATTCAATTCAATTCAATTCAAATATTTTTATTCATTGTAAAAACAGAATGTTTACTTAATGAACGTCAAAGTTGTTAGTTTCACAATTAATGGATTATGTGGAGAAGAAGCTAACAAAGAAACTCCACATTTATTCTTTTCAAAACACGTTTTAACTTAATTAACAGAGTTTTCAACTTAAAATATTAGTCATGAATGTGTTGAACACTAGTCACAATCGTCCTTTAAATAATATTAATCTACTGTTTAATGCCAAACATCTTTGTCTTCTAAATAATCCTTGATGTTATAGTAAGCCTTTTTGCACAGAATGTGCTTAACACATTTTTTAAATCGCGTTGGAGGTAACTCTAATATATCTTGAGGAATTTTGTTGTAGAAACTTATACAGTGCCCCATAAAGGATGTGTTAACTTTTGCAAGTCTAAACAGAGACGGGACGAGGGAGCGATTTCTATATAACGCGTCACGTCTTTTCACGACCCTTCTATGTGGCCGCTGGCTATAGTTTATGCGCATTGGACTGATACCTTAGGCCAGACGTCTAATGTGCAAGCGCCGACTTCCTCGCGATAACTCCGTCTGACCCGGCGCCTGCGCCTGCACCGCTGTGCACTATCGCTGTAAACGATATCACGGTGTTCGGCACTGGCCGGGCAGATGGCGTGATGTTTTACTAGAGCCGAGTTTCATAAAACTACAAGTCGTAGTTTATTATGACAATTCGAGGTAGGTACATTGCGTAGCAGAGTCTACTTCTTTTTAGTTTAAATTGTTACAATAATAATTAAAGAGAGCGCCACCTCACAATTAGGGTTGCCAACTTTCTTTCTAACAAAATATATAGTATTTTCGTAGCTATTTCCTCTAAAAATATAGTAGAAGGCAAAATAATGGTAAAAACATAGTAAAAAATAGCGGCAGTCGTGCCGCGCGATTCACGGACTTAGACTTGAAGAGAGAGCTTTAGAAAAAGATTAAGGCTGGGTTCCGCTTTACGCAAAATATAGTAGTTTCGTCTACTATAATATACATTTTTTTAGAAATATAGTATTTGACCCCCTAATATAGTAGGATACTATAATTATATAGTAGGGTTGGCAACCCTACTCACAACTATTTTTCTACTTGAACATGTTTAATTTATCGTTCCTGTATTACCACACAGACTCTAGTCTAGCGCGGAGTCCGCTGTAACTTTTTACCATGTTTCAATATCATTATTCCACATGAAATTATTGTATGCAAGTTGTTTAATGGCGTCTGTTACGTAAATTGTTTAGTCTTCATTAGGCCAAGGCGTCCCTTGACCTACACACCCTTATCGATGCGTTGCAACACTAAGAGTACTCTGCACCAAATTAATATTCGCTGGACGTAAACAAATTGGGTTTATGGATAATAATATCTTTTTTATAATAATGTTTTTCACGAGCACTGGACATAATAAAACTGAATTTTGGAACGTAACGTAATAATTTCTGCTGAGCGTAGTAAAGTAACAGTTAATGCTTTCAAAAAGACGCCTTTCACCTCAGTCTACCGAGACCACGGCACTTGCCAAAGTACCCAAACGACGGAAAATTGTCAAATGTAAAAGTAAACGAGTAAATATCCGTTAAAATTCAGTTTTATTAATATTGAATACTGATGCCGCTAAATACGGAAATACGGCTTAGAAATCGAATTCCAAGATCTTCAGAGCGCAGTACAACTGGCGAAAATAGGAAACTTTCTTTCTGTTACAAACCTGTCAAATTCTTCCGGTTTTCATAGTTGTCAAATTTACATACATAGTGGGTTTTTTTCATACCTATCTTATTTTGATCAATAATTAATTCTTCGTTACTGGGATCCATAAGTTTACCAGCGCCCCTAATGAAAAAATCATACTACCTACATAATACAGATTCAAATTCACTATAAATTAATGGGACAGTTGTACCTATGTTCATTCATAAGTAGCCTATATACGTCCCACTGTAAGGCACAGGCCTTCTCTCAGAGAGAGAAGAGAGGCTTAATCACCACGCGTGCCCACCGCGGATTGGCGATTTCAAGCGCTGACGTATGTGAATAGCTCGGACACTGACGTTTCCTCACGATATTTTCCTTCACCGTTAGCGAGTGCTATTGCTACTATAACTTCACAAATGTACATAACTTAGAAAACAAAGTCATAGGTACATGCTCGCACTGGGAATCGAACCTGCTGCTTCCGAGTCCTAGTTTCTACCCACTAGGCCACCACCGCTTACTGTACCCATGTTATATTACGCTATTCTATGTAATTTAAATGTTTAATGCTAAATTATTACTTTATTTACCTGCAATACAGGCCTATAGCCCGAAGGCATAGGCAGAGACCAATGATTGCCCGCCGTTTCTTTGGTTTGTCTGCTTGTTTACGTATAAGAAACTTTCACATGGCACAGATTATAAAACTGTTAACTTATCACTGCTGCTTATTATTGCTTATGTTTATTGCCACACTGGGAAAACAACCTGTTTACTTCTTTTGGCTGAGATCGACCATATCCACGAGGCCAATGACGGTTTGTGTCTTACAACAGGCGCCATCTGTTGGATGACATTGTAAATAAAACAATTCAATACATGAATTTCACTTAAAAATGTTTTAATAGAATAGGAGAGGACACGTTAAAAGATAATAAACGTGTTATTTTTTGTTTCTCTGCGACTAATACTTTTTGTAATATAACCAATCAAAAAGTCAATATAGTCACGTGGTACTAAAACGCGCCATACAGATCGACCTTAGACTATGACTTCACTCCCTAATGTAACGCTTATAATGTATGAACCTTATAACGTTTATCAATATTTGAGTTATCTCGTAAAATAATGTTTTTATGCATGTACACCCTTATAAGAAAACGTTCAGAATTCAATGACAAAACAAAGTCTAATAAGTTTTATGTTATTAGAATAACTTTGTTTTTCGCATATTTTGTGACCCCAAAAACCCCAAAAAATTTTTTTTTATCGATTTATTTTAAATTTTGCCTAGGTTTTTAAAGTCACTCCAATCTAAGTTAGACGCAAGTTCCCCATTCAGTTCAAATATTTTTATTCATTATAAAAACAAAATGTTTACTTGAACGTCAAAGTTATTAGTTTCACAATTGTTAGATTATGTGGTAAAGAAGCTAACATTTGTTATTTTCAAAACACGTTTTAACTTAATTAACAGAGTTTTCAACTTAAAATATTACTCATGAATGTGTTCAAACTAGACACAATCGTTCTATAAATACCCTTTAATATTAATCTGCTGTTTAATACCAAACATTTTGTCTTCTAAATAATCATTGATGTTACGGTAAACTTTTTTTGCAGAGAGTGTGCTCAACACATTTTTTAAACCACGTCGGAGGTAATTCTAATTATATCTTGAGGAATCTTTTTGTAGAACCTTACACAGTGCCCCATAAAGGATTTATAAACTTTTGCAAGTCTAAATCGTGGAAATGACAATTTATGTTTATTTCTTTTATTAACATTATGATGGCTACCAACATTTTCGAAGTCTTTGATATTTTTTCTAACGTAACTTTATAATATTTTCATGAATATATTGACTTGAAACTGTTAAAATGTTAGTTTCTATAGAATTTCTGTTAGCGAATCCCTACCACTTAACTTGTAAATAAATCGGATGGCTCTCTTCTGCATGATGAAGATAGTCTCAATGCAAACTGCGTACTTATGCAGTTTTATTTTTAGTACCCTTTTATTTGATCTAGTCACAATTTTCTAAGACTAATTCGCAAAAAAATTACAATCTTTTATTAGAGTCTGGGAGGCGATGTCCATAGTAATGTTATAAAAGTAAGATGTCCATATTTAAAGGATAAATAGAGTCCCGTTGGCAAGGCAGAGTTTGTTTGCTGCCTGTATCGGCACTACAAATTCGTTTATGTAATAGCGGCGTTTTACCTGAAATAAAACGCTTATTAAATACTTACCTTATTTGAAGCTTTAAGTTTGAGATAGGTAATCTCCTTTTCCGTGCCAGTCGACGCCGCTTGAACCCTAATCGTCGCACTTTGCTAGTCTGTGACACTCTACCAACCAGGATGCCTTGCGCGTAGTAATGATTTCAGAACGCGCGACGGCGATCTTGTTTGTCATTGTGTCGAAAACCACAGGCAGGAATTAAATATAAGCTTCAAATAAGGTAAGTATTTAATAAGCGTTTTATTTCAGGTAAAACGCCGCTATTAAATCCTGTACGTTATTTGAAGCTTTAAGTTTGAGACGTGTTTGTTATCGCCTGGTGGTAGAGTATGCCAATGTGAGATGATTCACAGTTAGCTGTGTGTGTGTAATACAAAATAGTACAAAGCTGGGTAGGTACTGTACTAATGTAAAATATTCCAATAGATATCCACAGACCCAATAGTGCGAGTAATTAAATTTTACCCCAATTCTCTGAAATCAGGACAATAACACAATTTGCAGGTACGTACAAATAAACAAAGGATAGATAGGTAGGTGTACACACATCAATCCATAAAATATATGGGATAGTAGGATTCGGAGCTTATGCGATCGATCTACTATGATAGAACTGTTAAAAAGTCAACAGGGTTTCTCCACTGATATAAGCATCCTTATCATCCTTAGAGTTTTCTAATAAAATTGAATAATAATTATATCACTTGTGACCAGAGTGACATAACTTAATGAACTTAATAACAAGTAAACATTTATTCTTTGACAGACTATTTTGGAAGTTACAGTTGATCCAGACCCTGCAATACTATGCCAGCTGCTGATAAAATAGTAGGCCTTCAACCTGCGTTGTAATAATAATATGATAGGTAGCTTTTGATGGGCTTCCTATACTTACAAACATGTTTAGGTAGAGCCTATATAACAGGTTTGTCTTTGAACCTGCAAAGGACCTGAATAAATTGACATGATTCAGATTTTGGCTTTGGCAATAACATTCAACTCGATTACTTATGGGCTATGGCTTTTGAGTCAAACATAACACAGTAGCACAGGAAACCGTAGTGTCGTCTATGTCTGCCATAACAGATTTAGAGAAAGGCAGCTGTGTCTGGCGAATTATTTAGATAGCTAATTAACTAATTATGTACTTCAACAACTATATTGTTTGTGGAAGAAACTTAATCACTTATTGCAGACGGGATTTTTGTTCCCGGGTAGAGTTTGCTTCAGCAACCGATAGCAAAAGAAGTGTAGATTGACGTCCACGAATGTGTTAAATACATATTGCTGGCAAAGGTATGCGAGCCTAACATTTACCAGCTCCCGATAAGTCTCTCAGGCGTTTATTAAAGGTTCATGTAAAACTGCTTAGGAATTGTATAACTAAAGTGGAAAAAGAGCCACTCGTTCTTGTTTTTAGCTCTGCTCAACAAAATACAAAAAACTCAATATGGTCTGCGTCCTCAAGGGCGGTGGTTCATAGTTTGCCACTACGGTCACATTGCGGTAGTTATTGGGACTAGGTACCCACTCTTCGTATATATACAGCTTGCCTCACAGTGACGACGCTAGATTCCATTTTTATGGCCGAGGATGTGTATTTGCTAAGACATACAGAGCCAGCTTCATGGCGGGTCGGATGCGCCGCACCATGGCGCCGAGTCCAGGAGGGCAGCGCAGGACTATTGACCAAACTGTTTGAGTAGACTTAGATTTAACTTAAGTATCATTACCTGTATAGTGCGGATATAACATAATACCTTTATTTAATCTAATTACTACTAACGTTAGAAGTCAGAAGTCGATCAGAAAGAATATTGTTCAATTTAACGTGAAGCAAAGGGGAACTTTTGCCTGGGAACTGGAACTTTTAGTAAGGGTGCCTTGGAAAGAGTATATAAACCGACTTGCTGACAAACTGCATTAAATAGCCCTTTATGACAAGGAACAAGCCACTTCTTTGAAAATCTTCGCCCAAGTGAAAACTTGATAAGGCAAAAATATCAAATCATATGCTAGACAGTTCAAGACAACCATTTTCAAAACTGTTGCCATTCATCATATTATTATCTACTCGAGGTTAGTCATGTCGATGACCACTTGAGATATATCTTTGCTTATATCTTACTCGGGTAGGACATATTCGCGGTACACCTCACTGGATTGGGGCTGCAATACTGCTCCCACTTGGGACCTTATGGCCCAAGGCTGGTGCTGGTGATGTAGGATCATCCTTCTCAAGGTATACGTAGTACTGACTGAGCTTGTCCAGCAAATCCATCAAAGGCTTCATCTTTGTCCCATTTTGTTCGCTAAGTAAGATAAAACCATCCTTGCGTCTCATAGCCTAAGAAAGCAGATACCTAACATAAATACTGACAGTTCCTCTGTTATGCAGTACAGCTTATACTCCAGGCAGGTTCACTTTTCTGATAGAAGTTATTTACATAGTTATAGACCACACCCATACCTATGGGTTACATTCACCCCCAGGGGATATAAATAGGATCCAAATTCAAAAAGAGTTGAGCCAGTTAGGGTAACTTGAAACTTCTTCCTTTTAAGCACCAGTCGAATATAGTACCTGAGGTACTGGACAAATCAAGAAATGAATTGTAAAACAAATGATAAATACTTTTCCCAGGCGGTCTCCCATCCAAGTACTGAACACGCCCGATGTTGCTTAACTTTGGTGATCGGACGAAAACCGTGTATTCAACATGGTATGGATGTTCGCTGGTTTATTATTCTGAACCATTAATTATTTAGAAGATAACCATACAGTAATGGTACCGTTGAGAGGACATTGACCCTTAAATAGGTAAGCTTAACCCAGTAATGCTGCGGATTACTTTGCAACAAAAGGTTGATCTTCAACTTGTATTTGCTGCTACTTTTGGTCACAAGGAACATAAGATAGGAAACATTGTTTAACAGTACTTTTACAGCACGCCATCTCCCTTTAGCCTTGGTAGGTAGAAGTTTTCTCACAAATAAAATGGAACTACATAATTAGCTTGTACTCTAAAGTTTCCATCGTTATGATATGTTGATAATTGTTGCCGCCGCCCCCCCCCCCCCCCCCACCTTTTGAGGGTTACATGTTATTGCTTATCCATCTATTTGTGTCTACGTCTTCGAACAGCTATGAACCGCTTCTTATATAACCTGCGAGGCATGATAATAGAAGTAATAACTACACATCAGTGTGTTGTGTATAATAATAGTGCTCTGCGAGAGTATGTGATTGCCAACTAAGTTATGCTAATAACCCCGTGAGGGTTTATTCATGTGTTGGCAAGGATACTGTAATTTTATCATTAAAATTCAATTAATAAACATTTTACATATTCCCCAAAATTGTTTTGCACTCAGGCTTAGGCGACACACGCAGACCCCGCGAGGGTGTACTTAATTGTTTAGCAAGTCTGACTTTTTATAATCTTGCGAGGGTTGATATTAGGTACCATGCATAGTTGTTGATAGTACCCTACGAGGGTATGTGAATATTTGTCAACTGTAAAACTCTGTAACAGTGGATAGGTATTTACCATATCTGAGTATTATTCTACACTGTACCCTGCGAGGGCGCGTGATTGTTTGCTACTTACCACGTACCTATAGGTGTATTGTACAAAGGTAGCGGGGATATTGATTGATATACAATTGATTGCCAACTCTGTTCACCTTATAACCCTAAGAGGTCTGCTGCTTAACACATATATGCATGTTAGTACATGATATCCTGCGAGGATACTTGATTGTTTGCCAACTCTGATCAGGGTTCTGTGAGGGTTGATGTAGAGCCTGGTAGGTACACATAGTAGGTACCATGCGAGGGTATGTGATTTTCTTGTGTTGATATCATGCGAGGCTATGTGATTGTTTGCCATCTTGGCTTAACTTAAAATCCTTCATAGGTAGTACCCTGCAAGGGTATGTGATTTGCTTGGGTTGATATTCCGCAAGGCTATGTGATTGTTTGCCAACTTAGCTTAATGTTCTTCATAATAGGTACCCTGCGAGGGTATGTGTAGCTCCATGGTAACTCAGTTGTAATCAATAACCTGCAAGGGATGATAAAAAGCAAGCATAGATGCATCCATTATAGTAGGCACCCTGCGAGGGTAGGCAACTCTGTGGCAAGTCAGTATTTAATAACGCTGTGAGGGTTGATGTCGATTGCACATATTTTTGTATACAGTATGTAACTCCATGTACCTTGCGAGGGTAGGCAGCTCTATGGCAACTCAGTTGTATTTAATAACCCTGCGGGGGTTGATATTGACTGCACATAATATTGTTCTTAAGCAGTATGTAGCTCTATATACCCTGCGAGGGTGGGCAGCTCTATGGCAACTCAGTTGTATTTAATAACCCTGCGGGGGTTGATATTGACTGCACATAATATTGTTCTTAAACAGTATGTAGCTCTATATACCCTGCGAGGGTAGGCAGCTCTATGGCAACTCAGTTGTATTTAATTTAATTAATAACCCTGCGAGGGTTGATATTGACTGTAAAGAATATTGTTGTATACAGTATGTAGCTCCATGTACCCTGCGTGGGTGTGTAATTGTTTGCCAGAGACCTGCGAGGTCTGGCGTACAACCTTGCCAGTTCAGATTATCAAAACTGATGTCTTTCAGATAACTTCTCGTCTTCCAGCCATCGGTCATGGACTAGTTCTTTTAGTACTGCCTCAATCATCTTTGGAATTATGATTAGTAGATGTCATTAACCTCAAGTCTCACGAACTTCTCTTGTAACGCAACATGACTGCGTGGGAAGCTAAAGAATCAAAATCGAACTGAAAATTGCAAATATTTTATTCAACGCTGCTTGCCAACATTGACAGTAGATTAAAATATCTTCATTTACACGCCTTTGACCGATAATCGAATGGGTACTGAAAATCGGCGAGGGCACCGACACCACACCATAACTTTCGTTTCAACAAAATTAAAGATATTCATTGTCGGAATTATAACCTCAAAATCTAAAGAGTAGGATATATTATGTAAGATACTCACTGTTGACGTGGTCTTAAAACACCAATTGACATTATCAGTAATGCAATACTTACGTGTTAGATATTAACCACTCAATAACTATTATTTTACCTGAAAATTTTTTTAGGGGTTCAAGCATTTTTGTAAACTGCGTTCGTAGAAGCAGAATATTTATAACACAAACGGTAACACCGTTATATACTAATTGTCGTGTTGTTTATACACAATAGCACGAAAATATCACACTTTTTAGAATATTTGTATTTTTTGTCGACTGTCATTAGCGGAAAATTCGATGCCAATGTCAAACAAGATCGCCGTCGCGCGTTCTGAAATCATTACTACGCGCAAGGCATCCTGGTTGGTAGAGTGTCACAGACTAGCAAAGTGCGACGATTAGGGTTCAAGCGGCGTCGACTGGCACGGAAAAGGAGATTACCTATCTCAAACTTAAAGCTTCAAATAACGTACAGGATTTAATGTAATGTTTTAACGAGATGTTAATGTAATGTGGTTTACTCCGTGTATCATGTTAAGATAATGCTGTGTTTTTGTCGTTAAAATAAACATTTTGTATTTTGTAATCAAAAATCAATCAATCAATCAAAAATAAAAATCGCTCCGACAGTTCTTGAGCTAGAACCAGCAAGAAATAACTTTTTCATCTATCCCAATACGGTTTTCGGTCGGATTGTACTCGCAATGATCCCATTAAGTCCAAATGACCCGGAAAAAGTAACAACTAAGAACAAAAGTTGTGTTTTCATTAAGCCCAATAGATTGATACGATAATTTATTTTTCTCGTTTCATTGGTCTTTAACCACTTTTCTCTAATTCTTACCTATGTTTACCTACTCGCTATTTGTTATTTTTATATTTGATAATTATAACTACCCCTACACCTTGTCCTCCGGCATAAAGGCGTGAGTTTATGTTTATGTAAGTATGTCTGTTTGATATCCGGCAAAAGTTAACACAGATCTCAGTACCACCCAGATCTATTATTCATTTGCTATTGGAGTCATCATCATCATCATCATCAGGATATGCTTGTCCACTGCTGGACATAGGCCTCTCCTATTGCACGCCACTGAGCACGGTCCTCGGCTACTCTCATCCAGCTCTTGCCAGCCAGCTGTTGGAGTATTTAGTGTAAATTTTAACAAAGGCATCTTATTTGAAGCTACAATTGTGCCTTAAAAATACGGTATGTCATCAATATCTCTCTGAGAAGAGATCGATACCCGGCAGTGGAACGTGTAAAGGCTGATTACGGTCTGTTATTTTATATCACAACAGGAATTTCGATCTAATGAGTCTTAGACAAGGCCGGTGTAAAAATTAATCAAACATACATAGCATATTTGACATCAATGAATATCTGTATATTGTACAAAATGTGATGATAAGATGTCATAATAATGTACCACATTCAGAGCAATTTATTTTTGTAAAAAAAGAATGACGACAATCTGCAAAATATAATAAATAATAATAAATAATTTCCACACAAAACAATCAAGTCCTAGTGCCAAATTAGGATACCCTGTGCTATGGTAACCACGTAAGGACATCACATATATAGAAATACACCCAGATTAAAACCATTTTGTACAAATGTACGACGGCTAGTGGAAATTAGACCCTTGACCTCAATTCAATTCAAATATTTTTATTCATTGTAAAAACAGAATGTTTACTTAATGAACGTCAAAGTTGTTAGTTTCACAATTAATGGATTATGTGGAGAAGAAACTAACAAAGAAACTCCACATTTATTCTTTTCAAAACACGTTTTAACTTAATTAACAGAGTTTTCAACTTAAAATATTAGTCATGAATGTGTTGAACACTAGTCACAATCGTCCTTTAAATAATATTAATCTACTGTTTAATGCCAAACATCTTTGTCTTCATCCTCGAGCCGGGTAATCAGACATGATACCACTAGAGCAACGAGACAGTCGACAGCCCCCATTGAGAAAATATAAATAACAAGGCGAAATAGTATCAAACTGTGGGACCAAACGGCAAAACAACCGAGTAGTTTGCAGCTGAATAAATCACTAGCGAACAAGAACAATTAATAGAAACAGGTAGGCGCTGGCCTTAGAAGTTTTGTGGCTTCATCCTCGTACATGTTGGATGGAAACTACGTTTGTGTCTGCTAGATAAACAGACTCGTTTGGGACCAAAGTGGAGCTCGAACACGAAGTTTTGATTTGAGTTTCGAGATCCGGCGCTCAGCATTCAACCTCTTTCACACATGTACAATGTAAGCTAGTCGATTTTAACGTTTCGTGCGTGCCCACCGCGGATTGGCGATTTCAAGCGCTGAGGTATGCGAATAGCTCAGACACTCCTGTTTTTCCTTCACCGTTAGCGAGTGGTATTGTTACGATCGCTCGTAGCCCCGGCTGCCTGAGTGATCTTAAACGATCACGAAGGTTAAGCAACACAGGGCGCGTTCAGTGCATGGATGGGTCGCCGTCTATGCCTAACGCTAGTGGCATTTTTCCTAGCGGTTCCATGCTTCGCAAGGCACGTTAAGCTGTTGGTGCCGGCTGCCGTCGATAGATGGCAGTCGTTAAGCCAAGTCAGAGGCCTTAGGGCGGCTTGACAACTTCTGACAGTAGACGAGCCACTAGTCTACAAGCCTCCACCAATCCGGACTTGGCCCCCGTGGTGGAGTATGGCCTATACCTTCCTCAGGGAAGAGACCCGTGCCCCTCGGTGGGGACATAATGGGTTGATGATGATGATTGTTACAATAACTTCACAAATGTACATAACTTACAAAACAAAGTCATAGGTACATGCCCGCACTGGGAATTGAACGTGCCCGCACTGGGAATTGAAACGATTAGAACACGCCGAAAATCGACCCGTGAAGCCCCCCAGAAAGCGGTGGTAGCCTAGTGGGTAGAACATTGGACTCGGAAGCGGGAGACCCACGTTCAATTCCCAGTGCGGGCATGTACCTATGACTTTGTTTTGTAAGTTATGTACATTTGTGAAGTTATTGTAACAATCATCATCATCAACCCATTATGTCCCCACCGAGGGGCACGGGTCTCTTCCCTGAGGAAGGTATAGGCCATACTCCACCACGGGGGCCAAGTCCGGATTGGTGGAGGCTTGTAGACTAGTGGCTCGTCTACTGTCAGAAGTTGTCAAGCCGCCCTAAGGCCTCTGACTTGGCTTAACGACTGCCATCTATCGACGGCAGCCGGCACCAACAGCTTAACGTGGTTTGCGAAGCACGGAACCGCTCGGAAAAATGCCACTAGCGTTAGGCATAGACGGCGACCCATCCATGCACTGAACGCGCCCTGTGTTGCTTAACCTTCGTGATCGTTTAAGATCACTCAGGCAGCCGGGGCTACGAGCGATTCAAAGAAATAAATATATATATATACACAAGACAAACGAGTAACATAAACGAGTACATAGGCGAGCTTATTTCTACAGAAATTTCTTCCAGCCAACCAGATTCGTCGTGAAACGCCAATTCCAAACAGATAAGGGGAATAATGTGTGCACATTAATGTAATTGAAAAATAATAAATAAAATATAAAAACCAACTTCAAAACACTACGTAGAAGAATTTTTGTAGTCGGTGCCCAGTTTCATGATCCAGTTTCCACCAGAGAATGACTTACTGAATGAAATTATTTTAACAAAGTGCTTATAACATCATAACTTAACTCAATTATTTGCCTTAAAATTGGAAGCTCTCAATTAGCTTCTCCGAAAATCTTCACTAAAAGAACTTCACCAAATTACCCTGAGTCTACTTTTGCGCTATATTTTATGAAAAATACGCATAAGTATTACTAAAGTATGGGCACCATTGGGCCTTATTTACTGCTGTCCATTGAAGAGTTACCTACGTTCTCCGTCTCTGAAAGTCTTCATCAGATCATCACCGAATTAAAATGGGACCAATGAGATGTTAAATCTATTCGAACAAAAAAAGAATTGTCGAAATCGGTTGAGATTTGTCGGAGCTATGCGAGAATATAGCCAAAAAAATGTGTTTAATTAAGAACCTCCTCCTTTTTGAAGTCGATTAATATAAGGGTACATACATATAACATACAAAGATGAAAGAATAAAATTACTTAAACTACTAACAACTATGTAAAATATGGTATAAACTACATATCACCTAATATAATATATTATAAGAATCTTGCTTCACCGATTTTTATGATTTTTTTTTTGTAGATTTGGTAAGTCTGAGAGTAGGCCAAGCCAGCTAGTAATAATGTATTATGAATGTTGACGTAGCAAAAGAGTTTTCTCAGGATCGTTTTACAGTACATAACATTTTGCTTTACAAAACCGTATGACAAAGATATAGGACAAATCCTTCAATACATTACGCGTGTCGTTAGCTAAAGCTTAAGTGGTTTATTCAGTAGATCCAATGTAATAACATTTTAGGGAACCCATTCGCACCCGTGTTTTTACTTAGGCGGAAAAGTAACATGAAACAGACGGACAAAGACGAAAAACTAAAATGGAGTGTAGATTGTAGAGGTATGTAAGCATTGTACCAAGCTGGGACTGCGCAGACGCAGCAATAGAAAGTAAAATAACATTTAAGCCTTTACAGGAGTAATGAGCTGAATATAGTTTTACTTGTAACGTTCATTAAGTCACAGTTGTTTGCTATTTTGAACAAACTTATTTTGATTTGATTTTAAAAACGGAAAGTGACATCTAAAAGAAAACGTTTCTTGTGAAAAAAGTTCCACAAGCTTTATTGTAGAGTAGGGAGACGTCTGTCGGGTAAATTTCCACTCATTTTTTCTCTCATATAAGTATTGTTTGCACCTGTGCGTACCTTTCTTACGGCAAATGGCATAATCAGCATCGAGCGGCCATAAATATTAGGTTTTGCTCGGCCAGTTTTTGCTTATCATAACGACATCAGCCATCACGGGTAAACGAGGGACCGAGGGGCCCGCCGTCAATACAATCCGACAGAAGTTAACACCAGAGGCCTAATTCAATCAATCAATCAGCCCGAACCCGTCCACTGCTGGACATAGGCCTTCCTCAAGCCACGCCTCAGCCATCCTCATCCAGCCAGTTCAAGGACTCTACTCGAGAACCTTTGCACCCTATCGCCCATCGGTTCTTCGGCATATGTGAAAAGCCCGCTGCCACTTCAGCCTTTAGGGACATAGGGGTCTGAAAACAGACTTCCATAGCGATCGATTTTGCGCCTTCAGTTCAAGCTCGTGTTGGTCCCGATTCTGGTGGCTTCCTGCTGGACTGAGCGCCTCCAGGAGGTTTAAGAAAATCCTCTCTTTCTCGTTCAAAATTCGATGCGCTTCATTTAGAGACAGGGCTGCGGTTCAAGTTTAATATGACAATCCGATGTACATTAGTACAGTCGATGGAAGGGAGTCGCTGGATGCGGGTAGCACAAGACCAGGCAGCTTGGAAAACCAAGAGAGAGGCCTATTTCCTGCAGTGGGCGTCAAATGGCTGATGATGATGATGATGATGATAGTATAGTCGACGGAAGATCAACCTGTACACTTTTGTTGCAAAATCACCTGTAACGTAACTGACTAGAGTGCACGTGTGTAATGGTTGGTGAGCTGTCGACTGTGCATTACTCTTCCCGCTCAACGCCACCATCGAAAGCTATACCGCCTCAAACTCAAGCAATGAATTATAGTAGCGTTGTTTCATAGCTAATGTTTAAGACTATTGAAGGATGGAGATAGGATGGACCTTTTATACGTAGGACAATGCACGCGATAAAGCGCGAATTTCCGAAAATTATTTATAGTTACGGAACATGACATAAACTAATGCCTGTATCCCGGATGGGTAGGCAGAGACCAGGGTCTGCCACTTGGGACGATACTGTCAGATCTCTTTCGCTTCATCATTAGGTATACATTATTCATATTTAGTATAAGAAATAAGTTTTCCGTGAAGGAAAACATCGTGAGGAAACCCGCAGTTGGTTGGTTGGCTCCGTACTTGGTTGAATTGTCTTTCCTGTGGGTTCGGCCGACTAAGCTGTCAGGATGGTATAGGATGGGCAAGCCTACTCCATCTAAAAAACAATGTATCAGGCACTGCAGCTTCCAAGGGTCCCTTTACTCATCCAGTGTGAATGAAGGTACTTGGTGAAGGACGCTGTATGATCATCTCATTACGTAGATGCAAAGGCCAAAGTTTTATTCATTAGTGTTTGCATGCACGCACGCCGGTTTTTTTTTATCTTTCCCTTTGCTAACACATTCCCTAGTTGGTCAACTTACAACTCAAACTTTCTGTACATTCTTGATCTATAAACGCGGTAAAAGTGAGCTGAATATCGTTCATAACTGCTGATTATTAGACCCGTACTCTACCAGGTAGAACATGATGCTGGACCGAAAGAAAAAAGACGTTCGATCTGTATTCCAGATGTCTGGATGCCCGACCTTCTTCGAAGTCATGTAACGACGAATACATTGTAAATCCTGCCCTTGTGTCCTGTACCCTTTTATATTATATTATATAAAATATACTTCTTTAAGCGCCTGACCATTATTGGAGCTTTTTGTATTGTAGAGTAGTACAGCACCGGTTCCTAAGCTTTTAAGGCAAGGTAGTTTTAAGAGGTAATTTTAAGGTTTTTTGCGTTGATATGTGAGCATTATGAGAAAGTCTGTTTGTATTTTTACTCTTTTTTGTTTTCTTTTTACCATCGAAATTTTTACTAACTTTTCTATTTACTTTTATTTACTTTTATTTTATTTAGTATTTACATTTTGTTGGCTACCTAGTTTTAAAGTTCTGATATTTATTCCCGACGTAACGTGCTGACGTGGCAAGCTTATTATCTTCAGGAATGTTATTGTAGAATCATATATATGTACCCTATAAAGGACATTATTTAACCTTTGCCAGCCTAAATCTTGGAATAATAATAATATCGTGTCGTCCAATGTGAAAACGGCCATTAGCATGAAAAATGGCGGCAGACGCGATAGCCGATGATCTGTCGCGCAAACACCGTGACGCGCGATTTATATTCATGAGGCTGATGTTGGAGCCGAAAATATTATTTCAATTAGGTGTAAGCTTGGGGAACATTAATTTGCGTAAGGAGAGTGTCTTGTGAGCGTGGAGTAATTTGGTTATTTTATTTTATGTACTGAATAAACACAGCCAACAGATTTTCGGCTAAACACCATTACAGGCACTTTATAGAACTTAGAATGCAGCCTAACATTCTTACAGGCGTATAACCACACTCTTGACTGACAGTTTGAGTCGGTCTAGCGGCAAATATCACGTCTGATTATCATGCCGAAGGTCGTGGGCTCGATACCCACTTGGGGCCACAGGTACAAATGTCCGTAGTCTGGGTGTATTCCCATGTTTGTGATGTCCTTGCCCGTTTACCATAGCATAGTGTACTCTAGTTTGAGGCCAGGACAAGTGATTATGTTGTGTGGAAGTGATTACATTTAATATTTTTACTGTTAGTTTAGTTTTCGGATTTTATTTGATAATTTGAATAACACGTTGTGTGAGTCACACTACATGACACCGACCATCTCTTAGTGAAAAAGTATCAATTGTGAACACCTCAGACCCTGAGGTTCCCTCACGATATTTTCCTTCTCATTTGAATTATATTTCAGTTTACTAACCATTAGAGAGAAAAAGGTATTTTTAACATTTTACTGAAATTAAAATCTGAAAAAATATTATTACTTTTCAATGGCCTACCAAGGGCCGTCGGTCATTATGTTTATGAATCAATACAAATCAAATTTTTTCTTCAAAGTAACTGCGACTTAATGAACGGTACAAGTTAAACTAGGTGTCCATTTCAAAATCTAGATCATTTTGGAGAAAAAATGGACAAAAAATGTCCAAACTTAATGGACAAAAAATCTCCAAAAAAGTCCTTAATTTACAGAATTCATATAAATATTCAATGAGTTCCACTCATGCATTAAACTGGCTTTAATTCCAGACATCATTATCATCTAAATAATCTTTAATGTTATAGTAGCTTTTTTGGCACAAAGTGTGCTTCACACATTTTTTGAACCGCGTTTCTGTCAAGCTTATTATATCCTCGGGGATCTTATTGTAGAAACGTATACAATGCCCCATAAAGGATGTATTAACCTTTGCCAGCCTAAATTTTGGGAACGAAAGTTTATGTTATTTCTAGAATTCACATTGTGTTGGCTACCTACAGTTTTAAAGTTACTGATATTTTTCCTAACGCACATAATATTTTCATAGATATACTGACTAGCAACTGTTAGGATGTTAGTTTCTTTAAAGAAATCTCTTGACGAATCTCTATTGCCTAGCTTATATATGAATCTGATCGCTTTCTTCTGCGGTCTCAATGCCTGCTGCGCGACCCCACAGTAGTATACCATAGGACATAATACTATGGAAGTAACTAAAATAAACAAGCCTAGCAGTTGCGACATCAGTTAGTTTCCGGATTCTTTTAACTGCGTATGCTGCAGAACTGAGTCTATTTGCCAATTTTTCTATATGAGGACCCCATTGAAGCTTTGCATAAAATAATAAAAATAAAATAATTTTATTTGCTTAGAACGTGGTACACAAGGATGGCATGATATTATATATGAGCTCACATTCTGTTAGATATGTTCTAACATGCAAATATTTAATTGTAGTTTATTGTTATTGAAATGTCAAAATACCATAATGAAATTAATGAATTACAAATGTCAAATAAGTTTTTATGTCAGGTGCTAAATCCACAAATGTTAATATACTACAATGTCCAGGTCAAATACAGTAATTGAAATGTCAGTTGCATTTAATTAATAAAATTAAGTCAAATAGATCAAAAATAAAAAATTAAATTATTTAAAAATAGCTTGAATGTCAAAAATAAAATGGCACTTTACTTAAACTTCTCTGTCATAAATTCATTTATAGAATAGTAGCACTTTTGGCACACCGAATTATACATTTCTCTCTTGAACATCGACCATCTTAAATTTAGAAATTCAACAGGTATTTTGTTGTACACTCTTACAAGCATAGAGCCGCAATTTCTGCTATGCAAAGTTGTTTTACATGCTGGTAATATCAGTTTATCTTCATATCGCGTTCTAAAGTTTAATGCCTGTTTTTTTTGTTGTAAATAAGTTTTTATGTTTCGCTACAAAACAAGCTGCCTCAAAGATATACATGCAAGGTAAGGTAAGTATGTTGAATTTCTTAAAAAGCGGTTTGCAAGAGTCTAGTGGTTTAGCGGCCGCGATGGCACGAATACATCTTTTCTGTATTATAAATGCCCTGTTTGACTCCGTAGAGTTACCCCATAAGATCAAGCCATAACGTATTATGGGAGCCACACATCCATGATATGCAAGAAGTGCAGTTTTCCTATCAGCTATATTATTTAGCCTATATATTAAATCAATTTTGCTATTTATTTTACTAATAACCTGTTCTATATGTCGTGACCAATTCAACTTTTCGTCAATATTAATGCCTAAGAATTTTGCACACCTTGTTCTTTCTATTTCTTCATTTTTACATTTCAGTTTTAAGTCGATCTGTCTCATTTTTATATTTTTAAATAGTGTATACTTTGTTTTTTTTGGGTTAACTTGCAAATTGTTTATAGCTAGCCAAGCGCAAATACTTTCAATCGTTCTATATTTCTTCTTCAAAATGTGCAGTCTGGTAAGGTATTATTAAAGATATGTCATCCGCAATTAGTATGCATTTATGATTTGTTATAGCCGGAAGATCATTAATGTACAATAAAAACAATAATGGTCCAAGAACGCTGCGAGGAACGAGGCACCCCATATTCATTTTTCTGTAATTCAGATCTGTAGGCTCCATTCCATTGTTCGTGTGAAGCCGAATTGCTGACTATGGAGATGTTAATAATTATTAAAGTGTGTAAGTAGCTGACCTAGAACTATTTTTCGAATATTTTACTCAAAACGGGTAGAACCGAGACTGGTCTGAAATTTGTGGGATCTTGCCTGTCGCCACTTTTAAATAAAGATACGAGCCTACTATATTTCATTAGGTCAGGGAATGTACCCTCATCTAAACATTTGTTAAAGATTCTGGCCAAATGGGGTGCAAGGACATCGATTACTGAGCTAACTATTATAAATGACATACTCCACAGGTCTTCATAAAAAAAAAATGGCGCACATAGTCTAAATTATCACTACACACGGTTTTATTTGAGCTGTACTGAGTTTTGGATAATAAAAAATATACCAAAATGACTATCATCAAAATTCTAATAACGGGATTTGTATTTCTTTAATTTCAAAAATTCCTTTTTTTCTCCCAACTATTTGCTCGCTCAGCACCATATAAGTCCCATACAAATCAGTGCGCTTAGAGAACCCAGCCTTAAGCCCATTCTCCCTCTCTAAGAGAAGGCCTGTGCCCTGCAGTGGGACGTATATAGGCAGCACAAAAAAAAATTGTTAGATTGAGTAGGTTACAGTCCAATGAGTTCTACGTCACATTCCGCATTCCCTGCTAACGAGACTCTTAATAGATCCATGCGAAGTCAAAGATATTATAAAACCCCATTTAGAGGCTAAAAATTTCGTGCCACGGCACGGTTAGCCAGAGGTCGCGGGTTCAAGTCCCGGCATGGGTGGAATTTTTAGCCTCTAAATAGGTTTTTAAAATTGTCTTCAGCACGTGGTAGTGCAACAAAAAGAATATAATCAAAGATATTTGTCCAAGTTATTTGTCGAGCATTATCCATGCTGGCATTCAAACTCAGAACCTAACCTAACTCCACAAAATTTTGCTCTTATTTAGGTATTTCAATTTAAAAACTATAACATACAGTAATTAAAAAAGTTCAAAAAGATAAGAAATACCGTGTGTTATATTACTTTCAATTGAAACACCTAAATAAGGACAGCTTCGGCCTAGTGTGGGGACCACTGCTTACTCCTGGGTCTTTAAAATGAATAATAATAATCGAATTTAATTGAAATGTATGTTCTATATTTGAAAGATAGCTGTGACATATTTTTGGGAGACAAATAAATTTTATTTCATTTCAAATAATCCACGCATAGGTAGGTAAGCATATTACATATCTAAAGGCTAGGATGCGCCGTCATATCTATAACTTCTTTTTTTTAACTTATAAACTTACAAACCTTGCTCTTTACAAAGAGGAAAAGTTTGAATTATTGCAAGTTTACCAGGGGTAATCTCCGTAACTACATATCCCACTGTACGGTTCGGCGGGGAACCTAATCCAGGTGAACCGTACTTTGTAGTACCACCAATTCGCAGAACATGATTGCAGGTACAAGTCTCAGCTCAGGACCTCATAAAGCGGCTAGGGACCTATAAACCACCGCGCCGCTGGGCTGAGATCAGAAACTCATGAAAAGAAATATAATTGCGCGAAAGAAAATCCTAACGCAGCAGAACAAATCCTTACCACCGGTACTCGGAATGGGCTGAGCATAAATGCCTATAGTTGGCGCGTACACTTCGCCGAAGACGTTTGCTGGGTCAGCTATATATGTATATTTATATATATACGTATATGTATATATGTAATAGCTGACTTAGCCATCGTTGTTTTGCCATATTAATTAGCCTACGACCTATTCTCAGACTTCCCAAATATAACAAACATTGTGCTACGAGTTTTATATATATTAGATAATTTTTAGGGTTATCCGAAAAATAAAAACAAATACAAAAAAATAATTTAAATGTAAAAAAGCGGTAGAACGCTGCTCTCATATTCGGGAGGTCGTGGGTTTAAATCGCCGATGCCAGCACTTGCCCATTAGCTCAGTTGGGAGAGTGCTGGCACGGTTAGCCAGAGGTCGCAGGTTCAAGTCCTTGCATGGGTGGATTTTTTGACCCCTAAATAGGTTTTTAAAAATACTCTTTCACTTCATCAACATTCATTAGTTTCTACGTGCACGCTGGCCAGTTTCTGGTTCGTCACAATGGGTGCATTGATTTGCACGAAACAAATACACCGTGAGGGAACCTGAGTGGCTGAAGAGTTCACATACTTCAGCGCTTGAAATCGCCAAACGCGGCGAAAAAACGTGGTGATCAAGCTTATAGGAACTTTTTCTCTCTGAGAGAAGGCCTGCGCCCTGCAGTTGGTCCCAGGGCATCTCTGTCCTCGGCTATCCTCATCCACTTGCTGCCAGCAATCTGCCTCAGATCGTCGAATCAGCGAGCTGGTGGTCGTCCTTCACTGCGTTTGCCAGTTCGTGATATCCACTCGAGAACCTTTGTAAATCTTTGTAGGATGATGACCATATAGAACTCGAGTGCGACTTTCATTCGCATTTTTTTCTATTTGGTGACTCTGTGGAGCGTGCCGCTTGATATTTTTACGACAGATATAAAATCTGAACACGATTCTTGAATCCAGATCCTCCTCTGCTGAAATAGAACCGAATGTCTGTCTTTCCATATAACCATTAAGATGATTAACAATTCAATAAATTTGGTATTAACTCTTTTCCTAACAGAATGTAGTGTCTAGAATTGAGAATGAGGTCTGGACATAATTATAGAGAGGACGAAGGAAAAAAGATTGACGAAACAAATACATCGAGCGAATTTGGGCGGAAGGGCTGGTAACGGATGTCTCAGGGGTGTCCCCCTTCGACCGAATAGGGGATGTATTAGCGAAGGGCAAGAAAAAAAGTGCCCGAAACCGGCGAGCGTGCATGCAACGACAAACGAATGTTGCCTACCCCTCTGGGATAAGGGCGTAAGTTTATGTTATGTTAATAGCAGGAGATTTTTCATCAAAATCAAAATCAAAATTTTTTATTCAAAGTAGCACAGAAACTGCGACTTAATGAACGTTACAAGTTAAACTAGGTGTCCATTTCAAAATCTAGGTCATTTTGGAGAAAAAATGGACAAAAAAACTCCAAACTTAGTCTTTTCAAGTCCTTAATTTACAGGATTTATATAAATGTTCTAAAACTCATGCATTGAACTGGCTTTAATTCCAGACATCATTGTCATCTAAATAATTTTTAATATTATAGTAGCTTTTTTGGCACAAAGTGTGCTTCACACATTTTTTGAACCGCGTTTCTGTCAAGCTTATTATATCCTCGGGGATCTTATTGTAGAAACGTATACAATGCCCCATAAAGGATGTATTAACCTTTGCCAGCCTAAATTTTGGGAACGAAAGTTTATGTCTATTTCTAGTATTTACATTGTGTTGGCTACCTACAGTTTTAAAGTCACTGATATTTTTCCTAACGTACATAATATTTTCATAGATATACTGACTAGCAACTGTTAGGATGTTAGTTTCTTTAAAGAAATCTCTTAACGAATCTCTATTGCCTAGCTTATATATGAATCTGATCGCTCTCTTCTGCAGGACGAAGATGGTCTCAATGTCTGCTGCCCAACCCCACAGTAGTATACCATAGGACATAATACTATGGAAGTAACTAAAATAAACAAGCCTAGCAGTTGCGACATCAGTTAGTTCCCGGATTCTTTTAACTGCGAATGCTGCAGAACTGAGCCTATTTGCCAATTTTCCTATATGAGGACCCCATTGAAGCTTTGCATCAATTGTGATACCCAGAAATACAGTTTCTTCTACAAGGTCTAGTTTATCATTCCCCAATATAACATTGCTGTCAACCATTTTGACATTTGGTAGTGTGAATTTTATACATTTTTTCTTTTTTGAATTTAATAATAACTTATTAGAAGTAAACCAATATAGATCGATTTGTTTTGTAGGTAGTTGGATACTAGCCGAAACTTAGGTTTACCTTTACTAACAATAAAAACGGTTTCCTTACATTCGCTACTAGTTAATCTGCATGAGATAAATGACAAAGCGGGAATTGGATCCGAAAAAGTTGCACCTGTTGAATTCATCTCTGTGGCGGTCCAATTTTAATAAATTTGATTGTCCATATTAATATTTTATTAATTTTATTTATTTATTTTTTATTTATCAAATTGTCTAACATTACAATTCGAAACTACATACAAACATTCAGGTTTGAAGGCCGGAGTGCATTACATTGGTAGAGCGCCTTAACGCGAATTCAACTGATGTTAATTCACTATATATTTTATTTGATATGTTAAAGAAGTTATAATCTGATAAAAAAAATAAACGAAATCACAAAGTCTCACTGGGAATGGCGCATTTTTTAAATAATGTGTATCATGTCATGTAAATTAAAGTAAAGTAAAGTAAAAAATGGTTTATTGTTTATAACTTAAAATTAGGTACAATTTCCAGAGGCACCCACACTAGGAGACCCCGTATCGTGGGTGCCAGTTTGTTATATGTTGCATAAATTATGTAGCGTAGATGTAAATGGATATTTAGAACTCGGTGCCAAGAGCAGAAAAACGGTTCACTTATGTACAAGTTTTATTTACACTGAATAAATGTTCACTGGCACGGTGGAAATTATAATGTACGGAAGGAGTTGGCACTGACTAACCGAAATAACTTAATGGAACTAAAAACTACGGCATCTGCTTGAAAAATAACATTTTAAACGAACCGGTGATTTTGATATCACCAATTTTCCCGACAGACAAAAAATAGTACATTGTTATACAAGGGTGGAAAGGAATCAATTCCCATACGAGGTGTTTATATAGACAGGCTGTAGTCCGAGTGAGAATTGGTGACTTTCACCCGTGTTAAACACTCTACTTTTCATTTCGAATATAAGAAAGTAAAAAATAGCCATTTCCTTTGAAATTTCTGGCAAAAGATTTTCGATTACTGTACTGTGAATCTGGGGTCAATATTTCAGAATCGCTTGAACTAATTTTTAATCAATTTTTTGTCTTAGGAATCGAGATTTTCGAGATCATTTTCGGTACAGCTTACCGAGTTAGTATCCCGCCAAATAATACTCTTTTTTAAATTTTAAAGATGGAACACACCGCGTCACCGCCCTAGGCCCGTCCCGCTTACTAGTTTTTTTTTAATATTCACACTGGCTGTTTATACACTCACAAGACCTATGCATTTTTTTTTTGGAATTTTTTTTATGTAAAATTTTTCGTAGCATCATTCCCGCCCTAGAGAGGGAAGCAATTAATATGAGTCTTTCTCGACCAAGGATGGGAAGCAGCGTCTTCGACCCGCTACTCGGATTAAACAAACAATACTTTCCGAGTATGAGAAATGAAATAGTTATTTGTTATGCAAGGCTGCAAAGTTAATTTTTGGCGCGAGTACCTTGTATTGAAACCTGAGCAAGCGAAGGATTCTAGGATTGAGCCACGAGCGAAGCGAGTGGTTCAAATATAGAATCCTGAGCGTAGCGAGGGTTTCAAAGGTACGAGACGCTAAATAACTTTGCTGCCGAGCGCAACACACAACTTTTCACCTCACTAAAGTGAGGAAAATGTTAGGTGCAAGAAAAACAGTTTTAATAAATATTAAATTAATGTTTATTTATTTCAAAAATTAAAAGTAAAATTACTACAATTGGTAATATTGAAAGTTAAATTTTTTTTAAATCAAATTTTCTTGCCGGCCAGTGCGATTCTTTAAATGAGGCTGGCGCATGACATGAAATAAGTATTTGCATTTCAATCATCAATGGACTGGCTGCAGAGAATATAAACTATTACGAAACCAATGAGGTTCTATATATATATATGTAATTTATTGTACGAAACCTTTATTGAATAAAAATATTCGAATTTTAAAAACACTTTCCACGCTAGCGGATAAAGTGCGATTTTCCACGCAGATTTCGAATGATAAACAGAGCTTTTACGAGCTAGTGAGGTGAAAAAACTATTTTTAAATCTAAACTTTTTTTCCTTCCCGGCTACTCCACCATGTATCCTGCCACCTACGCTCGGCGTTCGCAGGTTCGAACAATGTGGATCGACCCTGCGTCTGTGAATGTTGTGTAGAGTCAACCCCACATATAGTATTGTCTTTTCGTTCTTTTCGACAATAAAGGATATTGTCATCCTACTATCGTACTTATAATATTATAAATGTGAAAGTTTGTGAAGATGATTTGTGTTCGTTACCCGATCACGCAATAACGGCTAAACGGATTTAGATGAAATTTGCTTCCATGGATGTCGTAGAAGACGACTAGGGAATTCAATTACCAGGAGACGGGCAGCAGCGTCTTCTTGAGATTCCAACCGCATACTGCGATCGCCAACCCGCCTGCCAAACGTGGCGATTAAGGCAAAACCCCTCATGGTTATGAAAACCACGGCGTAGGTCTATGTCCTGTAGTGGGCGTCAAATGGCTGATGATGATGATGTTACCGAGATAGTTTGAGTCCCGGGGAAGGACATAGGATACTTTTCATTCCGGAAATTACTCATTCCATGCGGACGAAGTCGCGGGCAAACAGTAGTCTAATATAATTTCAAAAGGGCTAGTATGCCCAAAAAAGGTAAAGTCCAACACAAAACCTAGTGAATCAATAAATCCGGATCCCACCGTCTTACATATCTGTTTTACGATTCCAGAAGGGATATATTGAGGCCATAAAAATACCGAAGTTAGTAGGCTTCATTCAATCACCCTCGGCTAATCAATAGGATTGTATTTTATATGTGAATATTGTCCTGTCTTACCCCCGCACTGGGAATCGAATCTCGGTCTCTCGCTTCTGTGTCTATTGGCCGTTGCCCGAATTCATTGCGAATTTGTAGTAGCAATACAAGGTAATCCGCGGCTTGGTTGGCTCCGCACGTATTGACTTGTCTTTCCTGTGGGCTAGGCCGACTAAGCTGTCAGGATGGTATAATGGCTCGAAGAATTGCTCAGTTGAAGTGGCAGTGGGCGGGGCACATAGCTCGGAAAACTGATGGCCGTTGAGGCGGAAAAGTTGTGACCTGGCGACCGCGGACCGGACGACGCAGCGTGGGCAGGCACCCCACAAGATGACGACCTGGCAGGGAGTCGCTAGATCCGGGCGGCACATGACCGGGAAACTTGGAAAACCACGTGAGAGGCCTATGTCCTGCATGTCGTCGAATGGCTGATGATGATGATAAAGCGAAAACTTCGTAGCAAGTATTCTCCTCAGTGGGTTACAAGTGAAAACAGTGCTTTGCCTTTGGGAAAATACTCGTACGTACAGTGTTTTGTCGCTCTTTTCTCCACATCATGAATTTTAGTTGGTTTGAAAGCTATAGCAAAATGAACATAGCTATCAATATGCTAGTTTGTTTTTTTAGGGTTCCGTACCCGAAGGGTGCCAAATGGGACCCTATTACTAAGACTTCACTGTCCGTCTGTCTGTCTATCTGTTACTAGGCTGTATCTCATGAACCGTGATAGCTAGGTAGTTGTAATTTTCACAGATGATGTACCTATTTCCGCTATAACAACATATATTAAAAACAGAATAAAATAAATATTTAAGGGGGGCTCCCATACAACAAACGCTGTCTAAAGACATGACATGGTTACATAGGTAACCCTTACAGCGCCAATGTCTGTTAAATGCTTCTTGTTGGTGTCTATAGATTGCGCTGTTCTCGAATTCGATCTTTGTCTAATGTTGCAAAGACAATGGTACGGAACCCTTCGTGCTCTCAAGCTTCCCTCAACCCCTCAAAACCCCTCAAGCTTTGGACTGATAAATTAAACATATCAAGATCACCTATCTTCGCCAGTTTATTAAATTGGTTACAAACTCCCCGTAGATATGAGTTTTGCATATACCTTGATGACTTTATGCCGTTTAACATTGCCGTTCTTGAATTCTTTCAATTAATATAAATCGATCAGTTCGATGTGTGTCCGTTGTTTCATTCGCATGATATTATTTTGATTGCGTTGGCTTGAATATGTTACACCACAGTTATAGTAAAGTTGTGAAAGTTTGTATTGATGGATAGCTAACGGAAAATAACCACCAAAATTTCCACGCAAACAAAGTCGTAGGCAACAGCGAGTATTTCACATTAATAGCAATTTGATCGCTTCACGAATTCCTAGGAAAATGGCCTTGGCAGACAGACAAACAGACAACAAAGCGATCCTATTAGGGTTATGTTTTTTTCATCAAGCGTATATCCACACAAGCTCACTCAAAAGTTTGCATAAATAGAAGTGCAAAAGCCTCCATGTTTTTTATTAAACATCGCATAGAAAACTGTTCACAGCGGGATAAAACAGGCAAAAAATAAACGAATACCCATTCAATCCTGAGCAAAAGTCGAATCATTCGAAACTACTGCTATATTCACTCCACGAATCCACGAGGCCACACGATGCGATGGGTCTCGATGTGATTATTCCGTGGATGTGGAAATGTATCGAAGTTCCACTTTTTAACGATTTCCTTCCGGAGAGTGAGCCTGAGAAATGGACGCTTTATAATATTGTAAAAGAACTGTTGGAATAGGGAGCCGACCCAAACACTACGCTAAAAAATCAACTCATGGAAAAATCAATCTATTGAGAAATCGAAGCTGAGAAATTATAACAATCGACATTTTATTCAATAAATAATAGTTTTAGAAACCAAAAAACTCGCTTCTTTCTAAATAAGATAAATAAAAAAAAAAACAGTAAATTATATTAGTAATAAATGAATAAATAGATATTTAACAAATGACAACAGTCGATAAAAAGTACCCGACACCGACGTGCGCGCAACGACTAATGAATGTCGAGGAAGCGAAAGTGATCTGTCAGAATCGTGGCAAGTTGCAGTCCCTGGTCCCTGCCTACCCCTCTAGACTACAAACGTGAGTTTATGTATGTATGTATGTACAACAGTCGATATCGAGTACCACGCGATTCTTTTACAAAAACGTTATTTTTTTTGTTAATCTATATTGAAATTGATTTTGTTCTTTGTGGTTCGGTTTACCACAAAAGCGTGTTTTTTAGTTTTTTTAAGCTGTAATAAATTTTTTTGACTTCTATCCGAGGCCTAAGTCCTACATTGGGCGTCAAATGGCTGATGATGATGATGATGATAAGGGCAATATAAATAAGAAATAAATAAGATGATGATGATAAAGGCAATATAAATAAGAAATAAATAAGAAAAAAGTAAAACTCTACCGCCGAATAAAAGTTATAATTTCTGGGCGCATTGGGCAGTGGGCGATCAACTTTGTCCAGATCGTCCACTGCCCAATGCGCCCAGTGCTGTGCGCACAGCACTCACAGTTTTTCACTACTGGCTTACTCTAATAGACAAACTTATATACTTTCTACTACTATTATTAGACTAAGGGCCAATTTTTCAATAGTCAGATAAAACTAAACTGGAGAATAAATTGCATGCTATCACTGTCTAAGTCATACGACAAGACAGTGACAACGTCAGTTTTATTCTCCAGTTAAGTTTTATCTGACTATTGAAAAATCCGCTCTTACAAATATTAATATTACACAGATATATCATAATATGATCATATTATGATCTGCACATATTTTGTGATAGACTGGGGTTTTTTAAATCTATGATTTTTGGAATCTATTTCAGCTGCTTTTCAGATATACCTATGTAATATTGTGATATATATATGTCATATTAATATTTGTAAGTCTAATAATAGTAGTAGAAAGTATAGGTTTTCAACATTCTATGTATGGGAGCATTCGTTTTAGCATAGTTTTACAGAATGGTAGGAAAAAAGTATCCTTATAAATTAATTTAGAATTTCGCCTCGATACCCGAAAAGATATGCATTCCAATAGGTCTAATTGGCCTCTTATTCATCATCATCAGCCATTTGCCGTTTACTGCAGGACATAGGCCTCCATCATGGTTTTTAACCATGAGGGCTTTTGCCATAATCGCCACGCTTGGCAGGCGGGTTGGCGATCGCAGTATGCGGTTGAAATCTCAGTAAGACGCTGCTGCCCGTCTCCTGGTAATTTATTTCCTTAGTCACCTTTTACGTCGTCCACGGAAGTAAATGGAGTGACGCTATTCTTAATCCGGCGCCACACGGAAAGGCCTCTGATTATCTTATGCAAAAGAATAAGATCGTGCATTCGTATGCGCTTCCAAAGATGCACTATTTTAATTTGGATGAATCTATCGGCTTTTCTCGGAATCGCCAAGTGTGGCCATCCCCGAATTTCACTGTCCCCATATAAAATTGATGTCAAGAGACCCTGAACAACTATTTTCCTTAATGTGTGGGATCTCTCCATACTTTATTTGTCTGTTATAACATCACCACGCCATCTGCGTTTCATAGTGTGACAGATGAGTTTATCCGATTGTAAATTTGACAACAGTGTAAAGAGATCCTTCTGCATTTCGTTACTTCTGTATTCAGATTCACGAAAACGAGAAAGGGTTGTTTCAATCGGCCGCCCGTCGCCGTTATTGGCGCTCAGGGGGCGAAATATTGATGGCCCTTGTTTATTGGCACGCTGGGGGCCAAATATTAATGGCCCTTGTTACGGCCCGCGTCCTCGTCGCCAAATCATGGAGAAAGGGTGGCGATAACTTGATCTTTTCGTAAAGATGCCTTAAGTTTTTGTTTAAAACTACTTCCAACAAAAACAGAGGTGTAATGGTTGTACGCTTCATGTATGTATGTTTGTACAGAGCTTCGATGACTTATAAAAGCCTGACCCGATTTATAAGTGTGTGACGTATTATGATCTCGTAGCTAAACTCGGTCATGGTTTTACCCAAATGCGACGGAGACCAAAAGGAGGTAAATTTTTAGCTCGTTCATATATGTATATTTCTATACAGGTATACTCGTATGTCCGTAAATTCACATTACATATTTTCAAAATTACTTTACGACTAAAGCGGCTGGTGTGGAGCATGTTGCCGTCTTCTGTTTTTCCAGTATAAACGTGTCATAATAAGGAAATATAATGTAAGGCTATTTAATTAAATATCTTCTTCTTCTATTAAATACTTTTATGTGAAATGATGACCGCTCAGACGATGAGTTGTCTCTTACATCGTCTCAGCCGCAGTGTCTCAGTTAGACTCATAGGGTCTTATTTGTAAAAACTAAATTCCTCCAAAATACTCCTCAGAGGCAGTTTAAGTAATCTGTGGTTACGTCTTTCCCTTTACTACAGACTATTTAAACTGGCAATGAGGATCGTTTTAAGGAATAAAATATATAGAAATCAGTAATCAGTACATAATTTATTTCAACGTAAAGAATTGACATTCCTGGCATACCCATAGCACAGGGAACCTAACCTAACCACTCATTTAACCCTTTTCTAAAGTTTTTTTAATTCTTTTTTTTCATTCTGTTTGCTGAAAGTCAATGTACTATGTTACTATGTTAGCCGCTGCCTTCGGACCGTATTTGTAGTGGAGAAAAAGGCAGCGGGAAAAAAAAACTCCACTCTGACCATCTTTTCTCAAATCATCTTAAATTTAATACATCAGAGACTATATGAGCCTATTGATGTAAGTATTAGTGTGTATTGTATTATTTTATTACTGAAATATATTTTTATATATGCCCCCCCCCCCCTTCTTTACAATACATTTAGGTACTTATAAGTATTTTTATCTCTTTCTTTTTTGCACGACTACCTCAATTTTTGCGTCTCCTGTACCTCCTGCAGGTTGACTGGTAGAAAATGCTATTAGCATTAAGTACACTGTTTGTACACTGTCTTTGCGCAATAAATAATTAATAATAATAATGATAAGATCCCGTAATTGCCATCAATAACATTAAAGGCCAAGACATTACATTAATTTCTTACGAAACCCTAAAAAAATATTTTTTAATATTTAATTCTACCTTTTTGTCGACGTGATTAATTTGCATGTCTGTGCCAAACAGCTTTCACGTACTAATCGTCTCTGTGAGACAGACGGACGGTCATGGCAAAATTATAGGGGTTCCTGGTTGACTATGGAACCCTAAAAACAACTTTAAGCTGTTACCAATAGATTAATAGATTGTTTGTGTACGAAAAACCGGAGGTATGCCCAACACAACTACTTCTGAAATGTCACTTAATTTTTTGTCAATTTAATTTTGTATAAAAATTTTTAGTGCTACTTAAAAAATGCGATGGAAGCGCAGCGGTAAAACTTTTTCGGCCTCACATTCGGGAGGTCGTGGGTTTGAATCTAAGTTACTTCACATACCTCAGCGCTTGAAATCGCCAATTCGCAGTGGGCCGCGTGGTAATTAAGCCCATACTCGCCGAACTCGAGAACGCCTTTGCCCTGCAATTGGACGTATATAGGCTACATGAAAATGAAAGCTACTTAAGCCCCATTTAAGAAAATTTCGCAAGTCAGCCTAAGGCCGACTTGCACCACTTTTTAAACGTCACTTAAATCCCCGTTTAAATTTACTTTTGTATCAAGAATTTTAGTTAAATGCTGTCCCACATTTAAGAAAGTGGTGCAAGTGGGCCTGAGAATAAAACGCCAAGATGCTAAATCGCCCCGTAGCCAATACCAAACGGTAATAAAATTTATTAACTCAATTTCATATTGAATTCAAATTGGACTCGTCCCCTCCTTAGCGAATCATGAAAAAAAGCTGACAACTTCGTCGCTTGTAACTCGCATCGCGTATCGCGGCTTCATTTCCCCTGTGATTTTTTCCTGCTCATGGAATTGACTGCGTGCTCTACTGTTACCAAGACCTGGAGTCTATTTCATAGAACTACAATTCGAGTGCACGTATGTTAATATTGATGTGCTGTCGACTGTACATTGTATAGCCGAATAATCCACAAATTAACTAGTAGGAGACTGTTACGGAATGTATATCTAATATTCAGTAAAAGAAAACACGCCCACGCACACGCACATGCACATTCACAAGCACATACACACGGACGCACGCCCGCAAGCACACACGCACGCACGCACGCACGCATACAAACACAAACACACACACACACACACACACACACGCGCGCGCGCACATACATCATTCACCAACTTAAAACATACACCCACTTTTTCCTGTAAGTGTCACTGCATTTTACTATTCATATGTATAGGCTGTCCACTGTTGTTCAGAGGATCACTGGCTCTCATAATATAGATTTTTTTAGCTTGGGAGTCAGAAGACTCACTAACTTAGTTCTTTGTCAGCCTTCTATTTACTCCTACTTTATGTCTATTTAAACACTTTTGTATGTAGCTATGAATAAAGTTATTCTTACTATTATTATTATATCGAATTCTCATAAAAAACTGTATATTGTTGAAGTTTCATGAAACGCGTGGAATTTGGAATTGGAGATTTTTGTTACTATCTTCCAACTCGTTTATGTGCGAAAGGTAAGCAAAAAACACAGTTACTTAATCGTTATCCAGTGGGCTTACAAGCACCACCAATGAAAAAAAAATCTTTCCTTTTACAGATCGTATTTGCAAAGAGTATCTATACAATCTTTCAATCATGTTAACAGTTCATTTTTTTAGGACCCACGATAAAGAACCTAGTATCACGAACCTGGGACTAGATATCATTTAGGCGGTTATACGTAACTAGTTACGTAGAAAGCAAAAAGTTCCTTGTACGTAACTTTTTTCGTAGCGAGAATAACAACTGGTTACGTAGCGTTGGTGTCGTAGGCGGTTATACGTAACTAGTTACGTAGAAAGAAAAAGTTATTTGTACGTAACTTTCTTCGTAGCAAGAAAAACAACTGGTTACGTGGCGTTGGTGTCGTAGACGGTTATACGTAACTAGTTACGTAGAAAAAAAGAAGGTTCTTTGTACGTAACTTTCTTCGTAGCAAGAAAAACAACTGGTTACGTAGCGTTGGTTTCGTAGGTGGCCGAAGGGATCTGGCCCTAGGTTTTTTGCCTTAGATTTACGGCCGTGGGTCTTAAAAATCACTATGAAAATGATGGAGAGATTGTACAGACACTTTTTGCAATTTCGTCTTAAAAAAAAGATGAGTTTTTTCCCCGGTGGCGCTATCGTTACTCCCTGAAGCCCCTTAAGGTTCATTCCTGAGCGACCCCAAATTAAGTGATCACACGTACATCAACTGTTAGTAATTTTCTGCTAAGTACATCCAAGGCTATAAAATTACTTCATACCAAAATTTAGTTATTAATCTACCAGAAAAAAAAATAACTGTGGTAGCCTAGTGGGTAGAACATTGGACTCGGAAGCGGGACACCCAGGTTCGATTCCCAGTGCGGGCATGTACCTATGACTTTTCTTTCTAAGTTATGTACATTTGTGAAGTTATAGTAGCAATACTACTCGCTAACTGTGAAGGAAAACATCGTGAGGAAACCTGGGTGCCTTAGCTATTCACATACCTCAGCGCGTGAAATCGCCAATCCGCGGTGGGCACGCGTGGTGATTAAGCCCATACTCTCTCCCTGAGAGAAGGCCTGTGCCCTACAGTGGGACGTATATAGGCTGCTTATGAAGCTACCAGGTTCATCGACTTTACAGTTTCCTATAACCGCTTGGTACACTGTGGATTTCAAGGACAGTCGATAGCATATCAATCTTTAGTCGCATGCACTTTACTCACTAGCTTTACGGGCGACTTCGCAACAACAACTGTAAAGCTTGATCTGTAGTCTAACACACACATTTTTTTCAATAGAATGATATAAGCACGACCATAGCTGTTATTTACCTGTATTTGGTCGTCTACTAACCGATAGCAGTATAATGTAATTCAGTACTAAGATGCACCGTGTGGCGCCGGATTAAGAATAGCGTCACTCCATTTCCTTCCGTGGATGTCGTAGAAGGCGACTAAGAAAATTCACTACTACTAGGAGACGGGCAGCAGCGTCTTTCTGAGATTCCAACCGCATACTGCGATCGCCGACCCACCTGCAGGCGTGGCGATTGTGGCAAAACCCTTCGTGGTTAGGAAAACCATGAGGGAGGCCTTTGTCCTGCAGTGGGCGTCAAATGGCTGATGATGATGATGATGATGATTAAGATGTACGGGTTATACCACTGGAAGTGACTGGAATGCGATTGGTTACTAGACTACCATTAGTGTCAATCATACCACCATGGCTCTATTTTATGCATTTTAGAGACTCGCCCCCCCATCTCTTGACTGTACCCAGCAGTGGACTGAACAGGAAAACGTTAACTTATTCATAATAACAATTTGGCGGCTGCCGCGTAAATTAAAATCCAATGATAATTATCATGACAAAGGCAACGGTAATGAAAAGAAGAAGTCAATTCAAAAATGGAAAAAGAGACGTTATTAGGTCGTGGGCAGACTGAGGCGATCCCTTCGAGCCTCTTTGTCGTGAAAGGAATTTCACCCTTTGCATGGCTAATGTGATATTAGCAATTTTATTAAAGGTGATAAAGTTCAATAAAATAATAGTTTAAAGTTGTAATTATTATGATATTGGAGAAGGAGAAGAAAAGCTTACGTTTTTGTACCGCAATAGAAGGGGTCGTAAAAACAGAAAAAATAAACATTCAAAAAAATTACCGTAATATTTGGAAAGCCGTGATAGCGCAGCGGTTGAGTGCCAGTTTCATATTCGGGAGGTCTTGGGTCCGAATCTCACTTACATGTATAATGTTGTTGTGGCAATACCACTCGCTAACGGTGAAGGAAAACATCCTGAGAAAACTTGAGTATCTGAGATGTTCACATACCTCAACGCTGAAATTGCAATTCCGCAGTAGGCACGTGTGGAATTAAGGCCATACTCTCTCTCTGAGAGGAGGCATGTGCTTTGAAGAGGGACGTATATACGCTAAATAAAACCAGGCCGATTATGTGTCTAGTGTCTAGTGTTGTGTGTTCAGAGATTGCAAATCTATCACTGGTATACCTAAGTGACGGAAAAATTGTGGGTAGACCACAGATATAGATAGTATCATCATCATCATCATCAGCCATTTGACGCCCACTTCAGGACATAGGCCTCGCTGCCATAATCGCTACTTGGTATGCGGTTGGAATCTCAGGAAGACGCTGCTGCCCATCTCCTGGTAATTTATTTCCTTAGTTGCCTTCTACGACATCCACGGAAGGAAATGGAGTGACGCTATTCTTAATCCGGCGCCACACGGAATAGATACACATAGATAACGCAAGTGCATGTACTCCGCGTGTCCGAACCCCGACAAAGCGTTGAGGTTGGCCGCCGCTACTTACAGTCCGCGCGCGGTCCCATCACTAAACTGCCGTCGTGGCGTAGGGTAGGGATACAAAATATGGCACGCTCGGTCCCCATACATTTGAGCGCACTTGAGACGTCTATCTTGGTCTGTGGGGGAAACCCATATGGCTTTGCTCACTGATTAAAAAGAAAAAAAGACAAGTCTTTGCTTTGTCATTGTGCTTGTGTACTAAATAAATATACATATCGGCAAGCGCAGCGTAGGACGACCAGCCACAAGATGGACAGATGAGCTTATCTAAGTGGCAGGAAGGCGCTGGATGCAGGCCGCTTCCAACCGGTCTTTTTGGAAATCCATGGAGGAGGCCTATGTCCAGCAGTGGACTTCTTATGGCTGAATGCTGATGATGACTAAATAAATAAATGTTTTTATTCTTCTTCTAGGACTGTTAGCCAGTGAGCAATATCAGCGATATCGAATGCCAAGTGTGCTCGGGCCCTGAATTGAGGAGCATAATTGCTTGTGACCGGCCGTATCGCCTTACCGCCGTTTTGAGAGCGGACAAAGGCCCGTGGAATTGTACAATATTAGATCCAGAGTTCACAGGGCTGGACTCGGGAGTCTCAGAAAGTCTCTCAGTCGATTCTCTTATTAAAAAAGTAAAACATTTCTTGCATTTATTCTTATTTGTCTACATTGTACCTACTGACTATATTTTTCTTGCAATCCCGTCTATCCAAAGGTTTTCTCTCGAGATGAGCGATGACACCGCCATTTGTATATTATGCCATTACTTAGATATAAGAACTCACTTGTGATTCGTTTTTCTGGCTGTACCTATCTTTTCTCTATCTATCTGTTAATCTAAGTTCCTTGTTTTTATGTGACCTTTTACTATTAGGCTTTTACTTTTTGGTCTTTGAAATGGCAATACCACACGCAAACTCCAAAGGAAAATCCAAGGTACCTTTTTCTATTCTAACAATAAATAAAGTACATATTTGCATGGTACAGATGACAGCGGTTCCACTTTTATATCTTTACTTGCAAAGGTCATGCGCTGTTAACAGTGCTAACATCATTTGTCAAAATTATAGTACTTAACTATGTAATTGGAAATATAGTGGATGTAACTGACAACACCCACCGAGGGTTCTGTACAAATTTATAGTCGTTTTTCGTAGTAGTATATGTCGTAGTAATATAAGTTTATAGTAGTTTTTCCGAGCTTTTCCCAAACTTCAAAAAGTAATTGTTTATAATTTAATTACATATCTATAGTTTTCAGGTTTTTCTCTCTATTTGTAGTATTCGACAATATTACTCGCCAGATTTCATAGTTTTAGGTCAACGGAAGGTATCCTATAAATTTTGATTCCCTTGAGAACGTCGAAATATACGTTTTTGCGGCATAAACGGCCGTAACTTTTTTTTACGTTAACCTAGAAGCTTGATTTTTTTATAGACTGACTGTAAACTTGAGTGTATGGTTTTAATACCTCCACGCGTTCTCGATATAAAGGGTCTTGATAGACAGAAACTTCAAAACTCGTAACGTGGGAAATGAATTTAGGGATTTATATGCCAACTATGGTACAAAACATCAAAATCAAATCAAAAATCATATATTTCTTTTGCCATACTACAACAACAAAGACAGCACTGGGACCTCCTAGTAGGTATAGTAATACCTGTGTCAGGAGGCCCCACTATTTCATTATTTACATTAACAAAAGAAAAATAAACTCAACTTGCGCAACATCAAGTATGTAGGTAGGTATTAATTAATAAATATTAAACATTCTAAATCTTATACTATTATTGTATATTAATGTACATATTGAAGTTTTTCTTTTAGCCCTTGTGTGTGTGAGTACTATGTGTGTGTGTGTGTGTGTTTGTGTGTGTGTGTGTGTTTGTGTGTGTGTGTGTGTGTGTGTGTGTATGTGTGTATGTGTGTGTGTGTGTGTGTGTGTGTGTGTGTGTGTATGTGTGTGTTTGTGTGCGTGTGCGTGTATGTGCGTGTCAGAAATATGTCAGAAATTGTTTTATTTGCAGTTAAAAAAATCACTTATTTAAAAAAATTAAGAGACAAGACGGACGGACCGACGGACGGACGGACAACAAAGTGATCCTATAAGGGTTCCGTTTTTTCTTTTGAGATACGGAACCCTCAAGTGCGTGTTGGTTCACGCGCAGTATAGGGTTCCGTACAAGGAGGGGTTTTTTATCTGCTAAGCAATTTTCAATGGAATTTGTGCGAAGTTTTCTTTTTATAAGTTGGTCGCCTACTCAGCCGTAATAGTTTTCCTTTTAAGTTTTCTATATTTGCTACTGCCCTAAATTTCTCTAGGTTTCTACAATCAATCGTTTAGCCAGGAATCCTCTGCTCTAACAAAAATTTGCGCTGAAAGCTTAATATTTCCCAAACGTAACTCTAAATAGAAAGATGGTCTTCCTGCACTCACTATATTTTTAAACGATTAATCTAACAATACTCTACACGATGGTGTAGATGAGAAAAAATAATTGCACCCCTAATTTAGGCGTCGGGGAGGAACTTTAAAAAAAAATCTTAATGTTATTCTACCGTTTTGTTGGCGTGATTTGTAGTACCAATAGTCTTTGAGACGGACATATAGACGGACGGACTTGTTTACTACGGAACAATAAAAAGGTAACTATCAGATTTTTACATAACGTATTAGAATCGATTTGCCATTATGTGCCAGATTGAAAACTAGACGAAAAGTGGAATTAATGAATATCCAATACGTTTCCCTGACTACAGCCCTGGTCCCTCCATGACGATATTAAAATCATCTTTACAATCCTCTGCTGGGAGTTGAATGCCTAATTAAAATGGCTCCTTCCAGACCAATCGTTAAATATCTGAATCGGGAATGCGCCTCAATGAGCCACATTAATAATGAGACAAAATCTGGAGATGGGTTTTTAATTGGTTCCATTCATCGGCTTGCTCCCTTTATTCGCGCCAACGCCTGTGAAAAATGTAGGAGCAAAATCAAAATTGATTGCGTAAACATTTTCGCAGGCGTTTTACATCATTTCGCAAATCCCCGTAACGAAGTGCGAATGGAAAGCGCACACGTTTCGATTGTCGTGTTTCGCAGGTTAAATTAATATTTTATCTCAATCACAAACACAATCGAGTCTCCAATCAGAATGGATCAATTTAATAAATCGAACACGAGTACGAAATAAGTAAAACCTAGTAAAATTAAATACATGCAATAAAACATATTCCTAAGCTACTATATTTTAAGTTATCTTTATAAGAATACATTGACAAACACTCTAAATTCTTTGGTACAAACATTCAATATAAAAAACTCTTGCACGCTCAGTATAAACTTTATATAAGGGCTCGAAACTCCGTTCTATCTTAATATTTCTTTCTCGAAGCTACCTTAGTCACCTTATATAACTATTTGTATACAGGGCGTCCCAAAGTTATGGGACATGAAGGGAAAGTACCTTAAATATCGTAGATAGGGTATTTTGATGAAAGAAGACTTTATGTTATTTTTAAAAGTTAGTAATTCTGCATTCACAGATTTTCTAAAAATTACTTGCTTCGTCTGGGAATCAAACCGACTTAAATGTAAAAAAAACACCCCTACTTTTATGATTCCAATCGAAAGAATGACCAAAAACTAATAATGCTTCTCAAGATTTTCTAAATGAATGTTTTCCTACTTGGATTGGTACGAATGGACCGATTAGATGGCCGGCCAGATCCCCGAACCTTACAACATTAGATTTCTTCTTTTGGGGATACGTGAAAGATATGCTATACAAAAAGCGATACGAGAACGTAGGCGAGTTACAAATAGAATTGTGCCATATCGTATCGAATATTCACCATAAAAAGATAAGAAAATCAACAGGCAGCGGACTCATTAAAAGATTGGCAATTTGCGTAAGACAAGAGGGATCACATTTTGAGCATTTAATTAATTAATTTAAAAAAAATACCCACTACGGCAGATTCATGTATGTTTTTAATTTGATTAAAATGATTAATTTCACACTGTTTCTTTCTTTTAAAATACTATGTTACTTAAGAAGAGTTATTAGTTTTTGGCCATTCTTTCGATTGGCATCATAAAAGTAGGGGTGTTTTTTTTTTACATTTAAGTCGGTTCGATTCCCAGACGAGGCAAGTAATTTTTAGAAAATCTTTGAATGCAGAATTACTAGCTTTTAAAAATAACATAAAGTCTTCTTTCAGCAAAATACCCTATCTACGATATTTAAGGTACTTTCCTTTCATGGCCCATAATTTTGGGACGCCCTGTATACTTAGAAAACATAACTAAACAAACGAGATTCATTTTTTCCTACCACCACTCATTTTTTCCATTTCTTTACAACCTCAAAAGTCTTTAAAAGTAGCATTAGTTTACCGATAAGCCCAAACCACAGTGCTCTAGGCTGCCCCGAGGCCTGCACCACCTTCATCTCTGCCCGTATCAACTCCGCGAGCGTAGCAAGAGCGCCAATTTGTCTATTCTCAACTGTCATCTTAAACTCTTCAGAGTATTAAAATGACGAGACAGGCGGTTTCTCTACGCATGCAAACATGAAGACACGATAGCTCTCTCTTGGAGATCTGTCTCTCGTTAAATTTAATTAAATCTAACACATTTTTTCTCGAGGGGATTTTTTCTCGCAAAATAAGCGCTTAGTACGAGTAGATATCTCTGCTACTATCGAGGGTGCAGACAAGGCTTTTATAGGTTCATATTTTTTTATTTCTGCGTACTGCATGCCTTTTTTATTTGAATCCAAATTTAAGAAAGTATTGCTAACTTATTATGTAATCGATATTTGTATTTAAAACAAATATCTGGCGGAGAAAGAAGGTTGTACGGTAGACGTGATATCCTAACGATGTGCCCGAAGAGAAGTTGCTAGAAAATCTAATAATAAGAGAGAGGATGCTCACGCTGCGTCCAATAACAGCTAAAGAACTAGCTAAAAACTATTATCAAAACAAAAACCCGATTGCTGGCGTTATATACCCAGTTATACATGCGTCGTCAATCCCTTTTACCTCTACATCTTACTGCCATAAAAAATTTAAACCGCTATTGTATTTCGTTTTCAGTCAATCCATGTTCGCACTTATGATAATACTATTGACAGTGGAGAGAAAAAAACAAGTGACAAAGTTTATTGCGCATCGCGCCACGTGCGAGATATCCTGCCCACGCTTGTGCGTGCTTGTGCTGCGCCTACAGGGGCGTTTAGTAGCAGAGCCTCTGAATGAGAACAAACTGTTACTAGGGCTGTCACCTCTCCAGGCTTAACCCGGAGTCTACGGGTTCAAATGGTGCAAGTCCAGGCTCCGGGTTAACATTATATTATGATGCTCCGGATCTGTAGAATATTTTTCTTCACCTACATAGTTAGAATGGGCAAATAAAAATATACTAACTTATACTAGGGGTACATATTGAATATACATATTGAATTTGACGTGTCTAACTTGCATCAATCTTTATGTTTATTTCAGTTTTTTTTTTTTTTTTTATTTTATTAATTGCCCAAGATATGTCGAAAAACTCTTGAACGATGCCACTGTTCGTAGAATGGACACTTCACCGTACTACTGATAGTACGAAAAAATGGTTAGCCGATACCACCGCTTGTTGACAGCACGGTTCGTCGAAACAACGCTTCAACTAACAAATGGTAGGTCGATACCACGAGTCGCCGAAGCCGTGGTTAACCGAAAGGATTGTAGAACGAAATAATCTTTCATCGATAGAATGTACCGCCGATAACACCTTTTTCTTCGGCCGGCCGGCCATACTCGAGAACGGCAAGCGTAACGTCAAATCGCTCTGTTCGTGGCCACAACTTTATCCGGTCCCCGCGATACCGGCGTACACACTAGGTAGGGATCTCAGTTTTACAACTACCCGCTCTTTTCAAAACTTTTGTTAATTTTGGTTTGTGATTGTAATTTGTTTGTTTAATAAAAATAAAATAAATTTGGCTATCTTTTTCTGTTAGTGGAAGTCCAGGGAAAGTTTAAAACGGTGAAAACAAAGAAAGATAGGTAGATGTAGGTGATACGAAGTTCACGGGGTCAACTAGTAAAAATAATGATAAAAATCTAATTCATATTAATTTTCTGTAATAGTAAAAGAAATCTGTAAAGCTGTAAGGGGTTAATATAAAAACGATTCTTCCCGATTATCTCCGGACCCGACTTGTTTTAAAGATGGCAGCCCTAACTGTCGCCCTTATTGATATACCAGGCACGAATGCATCAACAACAAAGGCACACAAGCCCTATTTTGACTAACGATACGCGGGTGGAATTCGTTCAGCTAGCGTGACGCATGCTCTTGTTGGTGTTACTTTTGTCCCCGGGTAAATTTGCAATATCCCCGAGCACGCTAAATCTGCAGGTACCCTACAGAACAAAGCCAAACCTCACAAAAACTTGTCCAGGCATTATGCTAGACATCTTCTAGAGTATGGTGAAGAAACTTAATTTAAAGAAGAGAGCGTGATAGCTGGGTAGATTGTTGTGTCTGGTAGAAGATGAGCAGCTCTCTGTGCTCGTGACAGTGAATCATTTAAGAATAAACTCGATCTAAAGGATAGAGCGGAAGCACCCAATGTGTGTGCGGGTAGGTTACTGGGTGTCTTTTATTAGGTAGGCAGTCCTCTGAGTAATGTTGCTACACAAACAGAGGCTAGATCTAAAGAATATAGCTGGGTCTAACCAAGACCTGCACGTACCGACTGCTACATAGATTGCTATCTAGCAGTCGGTACGGGCAGCTAGATAGAACTAGATGTCTGTTCGTAGACGGGCTTTTTGAACATGGTAACTCTATCAGAAGAAGCTCAATCTACAGAACAGAGCAGGGTTTAGTTTTACTGGTAGCTAAGCAGCGTCTTGTGTATTTTCGATTGACACAGTAACGCTGAACATACCACGCGTCCGTAGTTTATCGCTGTAAAGAATAGCTGCTATATTATGCGCACGAAATCTTGAACGATTCCAATAGCCTAACTGTCAAATGCCATATTAATTGCCATAGCAAACGTCAGAATCCTGAAAGGATTTGGTGAGCATAATTAGGCTACCAAGCTGAGTCTAGCCAATTGCTGTATGGGTAGACTACTGGATTTCTGATACTCAATACAGAGCTCCTTAATCACGGTGGCATCATAACAAAAACCCAGATTCAAAGGACAGAGCTGGGTTAAGTCAAGGCTTGCATCGAAAGACAGCTGTTCTGTGATCGGCATCCTAGTAGTAGACGAGTTTCGAGTCCAGTGATACAACACACTGTGGTAGACTATTACTGCCCAGAACAGAGCTAAGTCTATGGCCCTGGGCACATGACGTGACGTGGCGCGAGTATAGAGTTCGCGACCTCACCACGTCTCTTCTGCCCTTTGTATGAAAGTGAATTAGGAAGACGACGCGTCGTTTCCGCACCCTCCCCCACGTCCTTTCCACTGTGTGTCTCAGACCTCTGGTTCCTTGAGTACGGTGTGGTTTACCACTCCGTGCGTTGTACCACACAGTGACGCCAAACATAATATACGCTGTTAGACTATTCGCTCTACAAAATAGAGCTGGGTCTAGCTAATGTCTGTACAGGTAGACTACTGGGCGTCTGGTAGTAGACTGGTGGTTCCTTGAGTACGGTGGCGCCCACCACACCGTGCGCTGCCACCAGCAGCAGTCGCCGGCGCCGGTGATGGCGCAGAAGCGACGAGATCGTACTGAATGACCTGGGGGAGACATCAGAAGATTCTAAATGTTAGTAGACGAATCCGATTTCAGGCCAAATTGGTTTATCCTTTGAATACATTTTGTTTGTCTAGTTGGATTGTCTTTGATTAAGCATATTTAACCGTTAATTTATTTCAATGATAATTCATGATCAGTTTAGATTTCCTGGACTAAACTAGCCTAAGACAAACTAGTTTGGTCTGAAATCGGGTCCAGCTGTTAAAATATCTATACTTCATTGTTTTCGGGATATTCAAGGGATTACCTATTCATTCTATTTACCATATTTGAAAGAAGGTCACAGCAGACATAAACAAACATACAGTCTTTTGTGCAGTAACTCTTACATAGAAGGAAGGAAGGAAGGAAGGACCGTAGTACAAGTTTCCCCTCTCCTTCCGCAGCCATTAATCTGCCGTATGCATTATATTCCTTGCCTTCATTCTCTCTCTTTCTTGCAGATAATCTCAGAGGCTAGTCTACAAACCTCTCTCCTTTTCTGGCAAAGCCGAGGGCCAGCCTGCCGTCCGCTCGTCTCCGGATCCCAACGTTGTGGACACCGGGGGAACACGCCACGGTCAGCGTGTACATGTGGTTGGCCTGATGACAAGAAATTTGTGGTTTTCAACCCTCTGACGTGGACACTGATGGTAGTCTATACGTCCCACTGCAGGGCAGAGTATGGGCTTAGATACCACGCGTGTCCACCGCAGATTGGCAATTTCAAGCGCTTAGGTACGTGAATACCTTAGACACTCAGGTTTTCTCACGATGTTTTCCTTCACAGTTAGTGCGTGATCTTGCTACCATAACTTCACAAATGTACGTAACTTCAAAAACAGTCATTGGTAAATGCTGGGAATCGAATCCATGACCTCCTATATGAGGCCGGTGTTCTACCGCTCTGCTACCACCGCTCATCGATGGTAGTATAATGCCCGACCAATAACTTGGACAATTAACTTTGACTTTGGCGGGGACGCTGGATGTCACTTAAAGTTCTTCGGACTTTAGTTTGGTCAATATTTAAGAAATAATTTAAAAACGTTTTGCTCTCACGCATCCATTGCAAACCTATCTCGACTGCGCGGATCAAGCTCAAGTCATCTGTCAGACATCTGAGACATTACTCACACTAGTTCACCAATTCAAAAACCAATTTAAAAATATTCATTTTTAGGGTTCCAAACGGGACCCTATTACTAAGACTTTACTGTCCGTCTGTCTGTCTGTCTGTCATCAGGCTGTATCTTATGAACCGTGATAGCTAGGCATCTGAAATTTTTACTGATGATGTATTTCTATTGCCGCTATAACAATAATACTAACATTAGAATAAAATTAATATTTCAGGGGGGCTCCCATACAACAAACGCGATTTTTTGCTGTTTTTTCTCGGTCTTTGTATCTAATGCTGTATAGATAATGGTACGGAACCCTTCGTGCGCGAGTACAACTCGCACATGCCCGGTCTTTCTTTAAGTGCGCGATTTCTTAGCCGATTTCCACCTGGCTACACCCATTCATTATTATTCTTGTGCCTGTCGGAATCCAGCTTAAGTCTGTCTGAATATTTTTATCACGATGCTTAACTCTGTTAATTTTTCAGAATAAAATTACACCTATATTTATAGAAAGTATTCTGAGATAATAATAAAGATATTTTGCACCAAAAATACTCTTGTAAGTGATTTTGGGTATGGGTATGGATTTTGGTGATGGGGGGGGGGGTTGACTCTAAAACTTCACCATGTATCGCCTGGAGTATGGGGGCTTAAAGCGTTGGTAGCCTAGTGAGTAGAACATCGGATTCAGAAGCCAAGTTCGATCCCCAGTGCGGGCATGTACCTATGACTTGGTTTTCTAAGTTTTCTACATTTGTGAAGTTATAGTAGCAATACCACATGCTAACGGTGAAGGAAAACATCGCGAGGAAACCTGAGTGTCTGAGCTATTCACATACCTCAGCGCTTGAAATCCCTCATCCGCGGTGGGCACGCGTGGTGATTAAGCCCATACTCTCTCCTTGAGAGAAGGCCTGTTCCCTGCAGTGGGACGCATATAGGCTGATTATGCTATATAGGGGTTTAAAAATTGGCTAAAAACATCACGCTATTAATGGACGACCATTAATATCTAATTCGGGAGGCAGAAGCATAGAACTCTTAAATACATGTGTGATAATAGTTAAACTCAGTTTGGTTGCCTTCTTTACCCATATTTTTGGTATTTTATTTCTGTTTTAATATTTTTCCCAGATTCTTCGTATTGACAAGTAGAGAACCCGTTTTCAGAAAGGGATATTTTCAACATTCTGAACTAACACTAAAATCACTACCTAATGCGTAAAGGTGAAAGGTTCCATAAATAGGATAAGGGTCACATCCTTCCGTTATTGGTCTGTTCTGATTGAATGTAAGCTAAAATATTAACGTAAAAAGACTTATTATAAAACAAAAAACCGACTGCCAAAAAGTCTTAAGCAAGACGTAGATGAGTCTCTTGAATGGTCAATCTGATACGATTTGAAGAAGAAGAAGAAATTATTTATTTAACGCCACCACCTGAGGCCACCACAGAACAAAGTGAACGCCACACAGACATATACATGGGGCACACTAAAAGTTTTGCACTTCTAGCTAATCGGAACTATTTGAGTTTCGAATGTTACATTTTTAGAAACGGCTTGCAACCTTCTTAGTAATAAAAAAAATTGGCGGGAAATCATTTGTCAAATCATGTAGAAATCAATCACTACGTACGCAACGAAACTGGAATTAAGTCGAAAAGATTTTAGAACGATGATTTTTTATGATTTTAAAAGTTCTCTCTCTCCGCAAGACTGTGCCACTCTTCAAAATCCTTTTCTCTCCCTGGGGCCTGCCGTAAATTTGTATACGTGGCTTCATGTGTAGTCTTGGTGTATTCCACTTTTCTGTTTGTAATTTCCTTGCTTGGTTACAAGCCTAGGTGGTATACAGGGCATTCCCAAACTAGAATCATCATCATCAGCCCTTTGACGCCCACTGCAGGACATAGGCCTCCCTCATGGTTTTCATAACCATGAGGGGTTTTGCCATAATCGCCACGCTTGGCAGGCGGGTTGGCGATCGCAGTGTGTGGTTGGAATCTCAGGAAGACGCTGCTGCCCGTCTCCTGGTAATTTATTTCCTTAATCGCCAGTGGAGTGACGCTATTCTTAATCTGGCACCACACGGAGTTGCAGTACGTACCCTGAATTCCAGTTTGGGATCCAGATAAGTGCTTATTATTCATTCATCTAAGTAGTCGGATTTAGACGTACTTTTTTTTCTAAACAGAGAACAAAACTGAACCGTCATTGTTCGGGAATTGTCGGGAATAAATCTCGCGTCGTCAATACCTTTCATTGGACACATGTATCCAAATCGGTTATGCCGTTTGGCCTCTGGGTGGTTGTAAAGAAACATACATAATTATAATATAGTAAGATAGAGTAGTACATACGCGCAAAACACCTCCTTTGCTATCGCAGTCAGCTAACAAAGTATGACCAGATCAAATATTCCGACGGGAAAAATGTTTCCTTTAGCACATATTTTCCACATTCACGCAAAATCACTCGCATCGTCCACTCAAAGCACTGGAATATTGCTGGGTCTGAACCGCTGCTATTTACTGACTTATTTACCTTGTATATAGTGGTAGATAGGTACACAGGGAAATACAGAAGATTCTTACCGTAAAACTGGATAATAATTATTCGGAACGGAATTTATAATATATTTTGTATATTTTATTTTTATGTAGCCCATAAACGTCCCTTCTCTCAGAGAGACAGTATGGGCTTAAACACCACGCGTGCCCACCGCGGATTGGCAATTTCAAGCGCTGAGGTATGTGAACATCTCAGACACACAGGTTTCCTCACGATGTTTTTCCTTCACCGTTAAAAATATATTATTATTCGCCTTTTTATACTAGTCCTTAAACTAGTCTGTAAAAAGTTTCTTTCATTGAGTTTCTTTACGAGAGTCCGACTACATTGACACGTCTTGTATGTGTTGCCGATTTTACGACACTTCGAAATATCATGTTTCGATTATCAATAAATAAATACAGAGCGGTGGTAGTGGAGCGGTAGAACGCCGGCTTCTCATTCGGGAGGTCGTGGGTTCAAATCCCGACATGTATCAATGACCTAGTTTATCTTGATTTGTCTCTATTATTTTGCACTAATTTGCATTGTACTGTACACATATTTAAGGGAAGTCACTTGCTCCTGAGGCACAGGTAATCCTAGTTTGGGAGCAAGGGTTTCAAATTGCACAGTGGCAAATTGTAATTCTCAATAAAGATATTTGTATTTGTATTTGTATTGTCTTCTAAGTTCCGTACATTTGTGATGTTGAGGAAACCTGAGAATCTGAGGTTTTCACATACTCAGCGCTTGAAATTGCCAATTCGTGGTACTCTCTATGCCCTACAGTGGGACGTACATAAGCTGCATTATCATTTTTACAGTTCCGTACCCAAAGGGTAAGAGACCCTATTACTAAGACTCCGCTGTCACACCATCCGTCTGTCCGGCGCTGAATATGTGAACACCTCAGGTTCTCAGGTTTCCTCAACTTTTTCGGGGGGCTGGAAGTCATCGAGCTTGCGAGCGAGACAGTTTATAGTGACTCTCGAAAACTTACAGACATGGCTCAGAATTGAGATGGGTCTATAATTCTTCAATAGGGTTTTATCAACTTTCTTAAAGAAAAGTATCACCACACTTCTGTTCCATGCCTCTGGCGTTTTGCCTTCGAGAATGGCGGGATTAGATAACTTTTGGAGAACCCTAAGAACCGGATTTTCTCCAGTTTTTAAGCTCAGTTGTAATTCCGTCATCGCCCGGTGGTGCTTTCTTGTTCTTAAGACTGTTCTTACGTGGAGCATGCTATTTAGCTCGCAGAATTTAACATTTTTAGTGATTGTAACAATATGAGTAAACTTTTCATAAATGTGGTCTGAGGGTTTGATGTATAATTAAATTACAACAATTTTCTTTTCCTATGCCTAGTTTTTAATAAAAAAAAGTTGTTTCCAAAATTATTAATTTTGGAATCAATTTTCTCAATCAAAAACTTAGTGCATGTTAAGAAAAATATACATTGAATATCCGCAATTTAATTATGTATCAAACCCTCAGAGCACCTTTATCAAAAGTTTACTCATATTGTTACTATATTTAAAAATGTTAAATTGTGCGAACGAGACATCATGCTGCACGTAAGAGCATCCTTAAGCTGTTTGAGAGCCATTCTAATCTTATACATTATGCTGATGTCCGGGATGTCCTCGGTGTGGTGCCGGGTTAGTCTAGCTTGAAGAACTTGGACTAGACCTGTATCAGGTTTTTGTGAAGACGTATATAAATTATGGTATTATAGTATTTTCTGAGGTTAACACGAGCACTAGGCATAATAAAACTGAATTTTATCGGATATTTACTCGTTTACTTTTCCATAGTACAATTTTCCGACGTTTCGGTACTTTTGCAGGTGCCGTGGTCTCGGTAGACCGAGGTGACAGGCGTCTTTTTGAAAGTATTAACTGTTAGTTTACTACCCTCGGCAAAAATTATCAAGTTACGTCCCAAAAATATTTTGGCAATTTTTTAATGGAAATTGACACTACAATAATTTTATATAAACTCAAAAATAGTGATTTTTAGTTATTGAAATTAAAATTCAATCTAAAAAGCCGTTATTTTATATAAATTCAAAAATATTGATTATTAGTTATTGAAATTAAAATTAAATCTACAGTCACACTTCTAGCAAGGGGGTCTTAAAGCAAACGAGTAAATATTCGCTAAAATTCAGTTTTGTTACGTATATAATTTTCCACAAATCTTTCGACCCCCTCTAAAATTTGTAAATAAATAATAGAAATATACTCGTACCTATCTATTTTTTAAAAACCTACTTAGAAATAAATATACCTATTATGTAGTTGGGCATAATTTCACACAAAAATACGACTGACTTGTAGGAAATTGGCCAGTTTTAATCCTGCTTAAAATATTATGGTCTTCAAAATAGGTCCAATATTTTTTTAAATACCTATAGGAGTAATAAAATTATCTAGCAGTTTGTTTTAGAATTCCAAGTAACGCCATCTCGCATCCGGTGGTAGAACTAATATTCATTTAAATCGATAGCAGTTTTAGCAAAATATTTAGTGAGTCCAACTTATTATTATTATTATTATTGTTATTATCGTTATTATTATTTTTCGTTATAATATATAATACGTCCCACAATTACGCCAAGTTTGATGCCTGTACATATTACGGTTTTTACGATAGAGCACAAACATAAATGTTGTATGTCTGGTCCGACGGGTAGACAGAGAGACAGACAGACAGCGGGTCAGTAACAAAGACCCGTTTGACACGCTTCGGGTATGAAACCCTAAAAAGCCTTTCTCGAGGCGTGCAGGTTAAGTAAACAGAACTAAAGTAGTCCTTCGCGCCACTCTAGTTAGTACCCCTGGGCTCCTGGGTCACACATTAGAATCAATATTAATTAGGGGCCAACGAGCGATCGTTGGACAGAGCAGCAATCAGCTATAGTACTCCTTTTACATAGCCATGCCTGGCTGACCTTTCCAGTGGAACAATTCCCTTGGGCAATGTGGTCACCAGAGTTCGGAGCGCAAGGACATCGGGATTCTACAGGGTATTACAGAAAGGTCTAATAAACCTTAAGGGAGTTATTGCACTCGTCAATGCAATGAGACTAACTCTGGAATTGCAAAATATCAGTGGTTTCGTACACTCGCCAGAGCAGGTATCAAAATTGTATATACATAGAACAACTGCGTTTTTTGCGATTTTCGTTGTTCACAGTTTTTAAAAGTTGTTCACAGTGCAGTCAGCCATCTTTTTTCGCCTAACCAAGTTTCAAGTTTCAACTAAGTTCTACCGGACCTTTCTTTTCTCACACCCTGTATCCTTTTGCACACCCATTCCCGGTTGATCTCCCTTGGCAGAAAAATGCCTTGGAGATTAGGATCGCCAGAATTTTAAGCACAAAGGCAGCAGTAGGCTATAATACCCCTTTCGCTCATGAGTTCTTGGTTGTCCTGGCGTTAGAACCAATCCCTTGGAGTTTGGAGTCATCAGAGTTTGGAGAGCAAAGGTAAGAGGCTGAGAGATAAGAGGCCCAACACGCACTTGACCGGTTTTTTGAAGTCGGTGATTAAAAATTTGAACAAAGATGAGTAAGTTCACTTTGAGGGCGACTTTTCAAAAGAGAATATAGACGTTAACGTGCCGTTGCCTGTACTTTAATCAGAGCTTTGTTCAAACTAGTTCTTCGTTAATCATCGTAAATGGTTTCCAGCCTGAACTTCCACCAATTGCCTAATATATCACGGGCTCTAATGATCCCCTTTAATACGTTATGTATTTGGCTACACACAACTAGGTAGGTACTTTGGTACTTAGTGCAAATTCAATGCCATTGATGTTTCAAAGCCACGATTTGCAACGTTCCACTGCGCGGCACCGGCCTTTTTTCCAGAGAGAGATGACCCGATGATAACCTAGAGCTAACAATAAGAAAAAAAGATTGTACGATTTTTTTAAGTGCAATAAAAGTATCAATAAATAAATAAATAAATAAAAACATACATTCTCTCATATCAGTCTTTTTCAAACGCACGCTACGCGTACGGGAAAACCCACTTTGAGGCCAAGTGACGACATAAAATTGTGTACACAACAAGGACTGTAAAATAGAAAGCCCTCTATCGCATATTTATGACCCTCGCCTGCGGCTCGGCCCTTAAACTTCTGCGATATCGGCCTTTCTTTATTTTACGGCCCTAGTTGTGTAAATAACTATTGTTCACTACCAACTGTCCTGGCGAACTTCGTACCGCCACAGAATCCGTTTAAACGATTCTTGTTACCATGGCAACGCAATAAATAAATAACTTAAGAGTTTTGCTTGAAAAAAGGTTACGGTAACAATAAAATATTATCTCACGAGTATGCATCCTATGTCTCAAATCAGATCTTTGTCTATCTGTATGCCAAGTTTCATGTATTTCCGTTCAGCCGATATTGCGTGATTTAGTAACAAACATCCAAATTTGTCCGCGTGCAATAAGTAATTTTCGGGATGAGAAGTATCCTATGAAGGACACTCAAACTATCTACATGCCAAATTTCATCTAAATCCGTTCAGCCGTTATTGCGTGATCGCGTTTTCGCGTTACTCATAACAAACATCCTAACATCTTCATAAACTTCCACATTTATAATATTAGTAGGAAGTAGGATAAGCAGAAAGTAGGATTACACGATACGTAAATAAAATACTATGATATGATTACTAAGTTCTGGCATGCACACACAACATTATCACACGTAATTTTCAGTATCTTAATAAGTTTTTGATAAAACCATACAACTCTTTGAATTCAGAATTTTGGCTGAGCATCTCTTCATCGTCATCATCATCATCAGCCTATGTTTGTCCACTGCTGGACATAGGCCTCTCCTATTGCATGCCACTGAGCACGGTCCTCGGTTACTCTCATCCAGCTCTTGCCAGCTTCGCATAATGCGCGTTGAAGATATCGACTTTCGAGATAGTGGCCACAACTTCGTTGTTGAGTCCACACTTTTCACAATCGGATTGTAGTATGATGTGTTATTCTTAAAAACATTCAAAATGAAAGATCAATCAGTTTGATCCCAATGATCGTGACTATACCTCCTTCATATGACCTTTGATATTTTGATACCAGTAGTGGGATGTTTGTGCAGAATCAGAACAATTATCTCATTATACTAAGTAGCTATCTGTGCTCAGAAATAGCCTATAATCTACTTAATACAGGCGCCATCGTTCTGTTCGAATAGACGGGGGTTATTTCCGTTAAACCCGAACATTTGTGGCTGTTTATTTATTACGTATAGCACTGACTTGATAACGATTTAACGGGTCTAAACGCAATTATTTATTAGGTAAAGTATTACATTATTATTGTAATTTTTTAATATCTATTTGCTTCCCTCAAGTTCCCTATCACAAAATATGCACGGCATTATTATAAAAGCGATAAGCAAATAGTTGTCCAGTCCCTTTCTTGAGTTACTATTGTTATAAACAAAACAACCTATCTTATAAATCTTTATCATAAATCTATGAAGAAGTCCATAAGCGGCCTTCGATTTCGACCTTAACAAAGCACGGCCTTCGGTCTCGCCGCGGTGGGGTGACTCGTCCCCGTCCCGTCTAAAAAAGTGGTATAGTTTAAATGCCCTAAAAGCAAAAATCATCAGCAAAAAATTCTACAAAGGCATCGCAAAATTTCAATCAGCAATTACTTATTTTTTGGCAGCCATAGAATCTTTTAAGCAGTAACTAATGGCCGGCTGACATAAAAAATAAATAATAACGTCAGACACTAATATTATAGATGCCACATAAAAAATAATAACTTCCACACAACACAATCACTTGTCCTTGTTCCAAACTGGGATACCCAGGTAAGGACATCACAAACAGGGAAGTACACACAGACTGAGGTCATTTGTACAAATATACGGCGGTCCCCGTGGGAATCAAAACCACGACCTGCGGCCTGGTAATTAGACGTGATACCGCTAAACGAATATAAAATTTGTAGCTAAATTGTCAAATTGATCAGACTCGGACTCCTCACTAGAGTCTAGATTCCTCAGACTCGGTGGAGCGATGATCTTTGCAGGGCGGCTGGCAAGAGCTGGATGAGAGTAGCCGAGGACCGTGGTCAGTGGCGTGCAATAGGAGAGGCCTATGTCCAGCAGTGGACAAGCATAGGCTGATGATGATGATATAATCAGAAAATTCCAAATTGATCAGCAATAAATTCCTACCTGATCAGGAGCTTTTAGTTTTTATCACCTTCCAAATTGTTGTTTTAAAATTTAATTCCTTAATTTGGCAACGCTATTAAGCGGACCCAGACATGCACCAACTACGACAGATATGCACCAAGTATGGCCAACATGCACCAACTATGGCAAACATGGACCAACATCTTAAATTAGTAATATATTAAACGGGTCTAACCACGATTAATTATTAGGTAAAATTTAATTATAATAATATTTATTTATTTCAGATAACATTGATCCATTTGATTAGTAAGCAATATACACACAGTTTGGTTAGTAGGCGTAAAGACAAAAAGACAAAAATTAATTAATTATTTTAGATTATTAACAAAAATATTTACACGTGATCGACACCATTGTTTTAAAAAACGTGTATCATGTCGATCAGCCATTACTCTCAGTATGTTAATTACGAGCTAATTCAATTTTTCATAATTCAATCAATGCTAATTACCTTTGATTCCCTACGTTTTTTAAATGAGGCTTAAATAACGAGCACTTCGTACAAAAGTCAATTTACACTAAGCACTTTACTGTTTTTGAGACTTACTAATAATTTATCATTAATTTCCAGAAGCGGTGGTAGCCTAGTGGGTAGAACATTGGACTCGGAAGCGGGAGACCCAGGTTCGATTCCCAGTGTGGGCATGTACCTATGACTTTCTTTTCTAAGTTATGTACAATGTGAAGTTATAGTAGCAATACCACTCGTGAGGAAACCTGGGAGTCTGAGCTATTCACATACCTCAGCGCTTGAAATCGCCAATCCGTGGTGGGCACGCGTGGTGATTAAGCCCATATTCTCTCTCTGAGAGAAGGCCTGTGCCCTACAGTGAGACGTATATAGGCGTATATATACGAGTAGGTTGCTTATGATGATGAATTTCCAGAACCATTCCTTGACCTTCAACAGCCATTAAAGAAATGATGAAAGCAATTGAGAAAACTCGAAGCCAAACTTCGTCACTGAAGTGCTTTCCCATTTCAAATCCGTTGCAACAATCGGATTATGACAACCGCACGAATTCGATACATCAGCTTAGACTCGTTTGATGGCTGTAATCTCTAACGGGCCCCGAGCGTATTCGCTGGGACAGCATAGCGCGGCAGGCCATTAAATACTGCTGATGCGGGCACCTTGGCCCCCTTACAGTCTCGGGGTGCACCGGGTGCTGGGGTGGCCGACAGTGGCCGGGACCCCGCGGGGCGGCCTCCTGGGGCGCGGCGGGGCGCGATCCGGTTGATGCAAATCAACATTGGTCGTTGCCGCGCCGCGTTCCACGAGGCGGTCCAGGTGGCCATCGAGGGTGGCTACTCGGCCATACTGATCCAGGAACCTTACACTGGATCGGTGGGCCGAGTGGACACCCGGTATACTTGTATACAAAAGATGGCCACCAGGGACAAACCGGTCAAGTCGGCCATCCTAGTACTCGACCCGGCCCTCTCTGTCGTCCAGGACGCCACCACAATCACGGAAAACGTCGTGGCGGTGGTGGTGGAGTGCGATCGGCAGAAGATCGGCCTGGTTTCGGTGTACCTTGAGGGAGACCGTGACCTCAGCCCCTACCTTCGCGACATCCAGGCCTTCATGGACCGCATGGGCACCAGCGCGGTCCTTCTCGGCGGGGATATTAACGCCAAAAGCCTTTGGTGGGGCTGCGAGCGCGATGACCAGAGGGGAACCCTGTTCTCCGAGTTCGCAGCCCAGGTGGATCTGCAGGTTCTCAACGAGGGAGGAGCGCCGACGTTTTACATCTGGCGGGGGGATAGGCTTTTTACAAGCATTGTAGATGTAACCCTCGCCACGTCGGCGCTCTTCCATCGAGTGAGGGGCTGGATGGTCCGTCCGGATCTCATCCCCTCCGCTCCCGATCATCGGGCGATAACGTTCGAGGTGGGGGTGGGACCCGAGACGGAGCCGGACAGAGCCTGCGGATCCACCAGGCGTTACCACGCCGGGAAGGCCGACTGGGATACTTTTCGGGCCTCGTTCGTCGACCGTCTGGGAGACTGGACGGTCGAGGAAATCGAGGCTATCGAGACGCCCGGCGGTCTTGAGGAGGCCATTGGTAGGTACACCGCGGCAATTCACGGCGCGTGCGAGGATTCGATCCCTCTTCTGGCTCCACCAAAGGCACCCAAACGGGTGGTTTGGTGGAGCCATGAGTTGCAGCTTAAAAAGCGCAAACTCATCACGATGAGGGGTCGAATCCGGCACGCGAGTAGCCGCCGAAGGGACGGGGTGGTCGCGGAGTACTTGGTGGCCAAGGAGGACTACAAGGCCGCCATTGAGGCGGCCAAGACCGCCAGCTGGGTGGAATTCTGCACTAAGCAGCAGCATGAGAGCGTGTGGGACGGCATCTATAGGGTGCTAAGATGCGCCGCTCGTAGGAGGGAAGACACCCTCCTCAGCGGCGCGGATGGACGCGCCCTGGATGCCGTCGGTTCCACCGCCCTCATAGCGGATACATTCTTCCCAGCTGACGATCTTCAGTCCGAGTCGGATACTCATGCCCGTGTCAGGCAGGCAGTCGCCCGCATGGAGGATGAAGCTAGGTCCAAGCCGCGGGAGTTTATTCCCTTCTCCCAGCACGAGCTCTCGGGCGTCTTGAAGGGCATCCACCCTAAAAAGGCGCCCGGGGGGGACGGCCTCACGGCCGACATCTGCAGTGCGGCCATCAGGGCGAGAAATGATGTATTTGTCGCCCTGATGAACGCCTGCCTTTCTCTGGGATACTTCCCTAAGGACTGGAAGGCTGCGGTAGTCAAAATCCTGCCTAAGCCCAGCAGAGATGACTACTCGCAGCCGAAATCATACAGGCCAATCGGGCTCCTGTCAGTCCTGGGGAAGATCCTGGAGAAGATGATGGCCGGGAGGCTTCTCTGGCAGCTCGGGGTGGGCGGAGGACTGAGACTGCGCCAATATGGCTTTATGCCGCAGCGCAGCACCGAGGACGCTTTGTATGATGCTGTACAGCTCATAAGAGATCACGTCGGGCAAAAACGCATTGTCGGAGTCGTCTCCCTCGACATCGAGGGGGCTTTCGACAATGCGTGGTGGCCCGGAATAAAACACCAGATCCTGGCCACTGGATGCGACCAGTCTGTCTACCAACTTCTGTGCAGCTACCTGAGTGAAAGACAGGTCACAGTCAGGTACGCGGGGGCACAAGTAGACAGACCTACTTCGAAAGGTTGCATCCAAGGCTCGACGTGCGGTCCCTTGCTGTGGAACCTGTTACTCGACCCTTTGCTCCGGCGCGGTGGGGACCTTCGGGCTCACCTGCAGGCGTTCGCGGACGATATTTTGATTATCGCCGCGGCGCAGACTGTGGGTGAGCTCGAGGACATCCTCAATGCCGCGCTGGACGCCGTGTCCGAGTGGGGAGAGGGGGCTAAGATGAGGTTCGCCGCTCGGAAGACCCAAGCCATGGTGGTCACCAGGAAGCGCGATGTTAACCCACCCAAGCTGAAGCTTGGAGGGGAGGACATCGCGTTCTCGGACGAGATCACCGTGTTGGGTCTGACGATCGACAAGAACCTCAATTTTCTTAGCCACCTCAACAGGGTCTGCGGCAAAGCTATGGCTAGGTTCCAGATGGTGTCTAGGGCGGCCAGGGCGACATGGGGCTTAAATGCCGATATCGTCCGGCTGCTCTATACTACCGTCATCGAACCTACCATCCTCTATGCGGCTAACGTCTGGGCGCCTGTCGCGCAGCGAGCGGGGGTCAGGGCCTTACTCGACAGGGTGACCAGGGCCTTCGCGATCCGCATCGCCAAGGCCCACCGCACCACCTCCTACACTGCCGCCGTTCTCTTGGCGAGGATCCTCCCCCTCGACCTTAGGGCCGAGGAGGCCCTTCAACTTTACGAGCTGAAGAGGGGGAGGCCCTTCGCCCCGCTGCCGGGCCGGGAGGTCGAGCGCCGCTGCAGCCCGTTCACGCTGGCACACCCCGCTCTACGAACTCCAGTTGAGTTCGAGGAGGTGGCCAGCGTGGAGGAGCTCAGTAAGGTGCCCGACGATTGGGCCCAGGCCTATACGGACGGCAGCAAGATCGGGGGCAGGGTGGGGGGTGCGGTCACTCTGTGGAGGGACGGCGTTGAGGTCCGCACCAGGGGGTTCAGGTTGGAGGGATTCGCCTCCGTCTTCCAAGCGGAGATGGTGGCGATCTCCAGGGCTCTCGACCTCGTGGCCGGGGGTCCCGGTCCCATCAGGGCGAGCGTCCTGAGCGACTCCAGATCTGCTCTGGAGTTGCTCAGGAACCCCTCGCCCACACACCAGCTGGCCGTGAAAATTCACGGCCAGCTGGGGGACATACAGGATAACGGGGGCCTGATCCGGTTTTTCTGGATCAAGGCCCACGTCGGGATCCCCGGCAACGAGCGCGCTGACGAGTTGGCCAGGAGGGTGGCGTTGTCTCGCAAAGACGCGGCAGCCTACGACCTGTATCCCGTCTCACATGCAAAACTGCAGGTGAGACGGGAGACAGTGGCAAAGTGGCAGACCCGCTATAGTGAGTCTGCCACAGGCCGCGTCACCTCGCTGTTCTTCCCGGACGTCGCATCGGCCCACAAAGTCCTTGGCAAATTCACCATGTGCAATGCCAAGGCGCAGCTCCTGACGGGGCACGGCGGCTTTCGAGCGTACCTCCACAGGTTCAAGCTCGCGGGGAGTCCGTCCTGCATTTGTGATGACGTGACTCCCGAAACGCTGGAGCACCTGCTGGAGGAGTGCCCCCGTTTCGGAGCTGCTCGGGCCGATTGCGAGATACTCCTGGGAGCAGCGGTGAGGTGCGAGGCATTCGCCGCCTTTATGGCCGACTCTAAAAGTCGAGAGGTCTTCCTGCCCTTCGCCCTGGGGGTGACGCGCGCGGCCTCTAGAGCAAACGGGGGCCGGGATTAATATGGTCTCACAGCTCTGTCTTTTATCTTTTACTATTGTTTTACTTATTTTATACTCAAATATTTTAAATTTTTACATTATATACATTTTACGTTTATGATTTTATGTTAACCCCGGCGCCTTGCTTGTCACTACTCCTAGGAGTAGTCAGAGACAAGGCGTCGGGGTATATATTATTAAAATTGTAACTAAACTTAATGCTGAAAAAAAAAAAAAAAAAAAAAAAAGAGACAGAAAATAAAAAACAAGAGACAAAAAGAAAATAGAGACGGAAAGAAAAAAGAGACAGAAAAGAGAAAGAGAAAGGATAAGAGAGAGAAAAGGGAGAACTTATAAGTTAAAGTTTTAACATTTTACATTTTTAACTTACATGCTTTAGGATTTTATCACAAATAATTTTAGCAATAAGACATAGCATTTTATAATTCTAGACGATTTTAACATCATGAGTTTTATATTATATAATTTTTATTTTTAATCTTTAGAGTTTTATATTTGAACAATTTTAACATTACGACATATTCTGTATAATTTTTAATAATTTTAACATAATGACATATCCAATGTACAATTTTAATTTTTTAGACATTTTATTATATAACTTATACCATTTTAATAAAAGAACGAAGGTAGCCACGGAATAAATGGTGGCGGTAACTGATTTAAAAAAAAATAAAAAAATAAAAAAATCTCTAACGGGCCTCACATAAACAGGATTAAACGATTACAATTTAAGGCCAATTTTACCGTTCAAGCTTTACCCACGTATTACCAACACTATTAACCTGCTTAAATGAATCAGTGAATAAAGTGAATCGGCAAATCAATATTCCAGAGGATCAGCGGATCATTGGATTATAGGACCGATAGATCAATAGATCAATGTATCTTTAATGAATCGATCAACAGATGCATGGATTACTGGACCTATGAATCAGTGATAAATTAATGGGTGTAAAAAAGGAACCTCCAGAAAGACGTACTTACCGAGCCCTGGGCAACAAGCAATGTGCTCCTGGCGCTAATTGGCAAATAATCACCACGATGGCAAACATCGTTTCAAAAACTTTACAATCGACAATATCAATCACGAACAGACCCTCACCTGACTGGAAGGTCTCAGGAGGAATGTCCCGTCAGGCTGGCCGGCGAGCAACATAGCCGCCTCAGCTCTGTCCACGTCCATGTAGTAAGGCTCGCGCGCCACCGGCACCGGAAGCGGCCGCGCCGCCATGTTGCACGACTTCCGATCCGGCCATCTTTGCGTCTGCGCGGGCTTCTCCGCTTCTGAGTCCTCGGACGCGTCGCTGGTCTCTGGCAAGGATGGAGAAACCCGCTAAGGTAGGTGGACACCAACCATTCTGCGCTCTTAGCGCCAATATTTGACAGATAATTTTATGTTTATAATTGTGTGTATGGTACCCGGGTGCCTTCCATTCTATATGCCTCACATGTTGTATTCACGGTATTTTGTTTGTTTACTTTTCCTTCTTTCTTTCTTTCTCTCTTCCTCTCTTTCTTGAGAATAAGGAGCAAGTGACCTGGCCGGGTCAAGGTCAAACATCATACATACATAAACTCACGCCTGTATCCCAGAAGGGTAGGCAGAGACCAGGAACTGCCCTTTGCTAATACATCCCCTATTTGGTCGAAGTATGTCCGCCTGGGACGTCTATAGTATAGTATACTTTTTGCATGAAGTGATTCATGCTTGACACGGCCGGGTGGCGTACGTGCCAATGGTGTACCGTGAATCAACCTTTGGGCTACGTATACTTTCTTCCGGAAGGAGACGACAGGACTACAATAACCGGTGAGCAGGAAAGTGGAATTTTTCCTATCTCACGACTTATAACTTGATCGAAGGATACACTGGTTTGGTTCTGAACGGCCTGAAATGGCCAACCTTGTTATTTTGCCCCTTTTTCCCGTCGCATTATTATCATTCACGCTGGGAGCATCGATCATTCTTATAGCACTACTCTCACTAAACCCTTCGAGGTAATATCACCAGAAAGGGGTAGAAGGATCGTATTCATCGTCATCATCATAATCAGCTGGTGTCAGTCCACGGCTGGACATAGGCCTCTCCCAAGACACGCCACTGAGCCCGATCTTCGGCTCTTCTTATTGAGGTGCCAAAAATCTCTATACATAGAGCCGTTGTTCACGTCCATACCTAAATAAACTCACTCCTGTATCACATAGGGTTAGAAAAAGACCAGAATGAAACAGCCGATTTTTCAATTATTCAATTCCATTTTGGGTTATTTTTTTGTTCGGGTGTATATCCAAGATTATTACGTTCTTGCCTGGCTACCATAGCGCTGGGTATCCTAGACACGCAATTGTGATGTGAGGTTTTTTTTTATAATCCGTTAAATAGATAGCTTGAAAACTATTTGTTTTGATATCAGCTTGATAGTACTTATCCAAGATTGACAAATACTTTCTACTTTGTCTTACTTCATACTTTTTTTGCAACTGTTACCTATGTAATTTTTTTGTGGAAACTACATTACATAACTTACGTAACTCACTTCTGTATCCCAATGGGGTAGACAGAGACCAGGGCTTGTCACTTGCCACGATTCTGACAAACCTCAAAGAAAACTATTCAGGTCCAGACTCTCAAATCTACCCTCTGGGTATCATTTTAAACACAGTGTAAAGCTAGCTCTACCCCCGAAGACATAATGGCGCTGCGATGACACCCCCGGTACGGAAAGGAAAGCGTATGCGAGCGAATTACGTCATCCATCATATGTGACGTCATACCACTGTCTTCTTTGTATGTACAGTAAGAGGCGGGAGGAAGTTGTAGACACAATTATAAACAGGGTATTTTTGAACTAAAACTTTCGTAAGTTATTAACTTGAATCCGAAATTAAGTTAATAGGGTTAGTTAAATAACGTGTACAATTCCTAAGGAACTTTAAATAAGAGGTGGTCATTTACAATTTTTGTTCTACGCCTTTTGATTATATTTTGTTCAATTTGTAAATAATACATGTACTAAGACCACCAGCATCAGCCATTTGACGTCCACTGTTGGACATAGGCCTCCCTCCCATGGTTTTCCTAACCACGACGGGTTTTGCCAGAGTCGCCACGCTTGGCAGGCGGGTTGGCGATCGCAGTACGCGGTTGGAATCTCAGGAAAACGCTACTGCCCATCTCCTGGTAATGTATTTCCTTAGTCCCAAGGAAATGGAGTGACGCTATTCTTAGTCCGGCACCACACGGAAATATTTTATGACAATATTTTTATGGTATTTATTTTAATATAATTCCAAATCTCAGCACTCTGTAGTGCGTCACCGTAGGCACTGACTGAAAATCAGCGCTGAAAGCTCTCTCCCCTCGGCACAGCGCTGATTCAGCTACCTTTTGTTGCAATTTAGACACACCACAGGCTGCATCTATGTGTTTGATATATTTTTGTTTTTTGGTCTGCTTGTTGGGTAGGTTTTCTCTCTGTTATATTCATATTTTGTCACTTAACTGTTTGTTTTTTCTGTAATGTGTCTTAAAATATCTTTCTTTCTTAGTTTTTATGTTGTTTTACGGTTTTTCTGCTTTGTGATGTTGCTGACTATGATTGACCGGAGTGCTGAAGCGCGAGTGTTATAATGAAACCCTGATATTTTGAAAACTATAAATGTAGTTGTAAGTAGGTTGCGTATTTTTGAGGTTACCGTTTAGTTTTGCTATAGCACAATTTAATTTAATCTTATTTAATCTTTTTAAGCACTAAGGTAACTTTTTGTGTTTCCTCACTATGAGTTCAAGAGTGGTATTTTTTATTTATTTATTATAGGTTAGAGAACGTTGTAGACTGAAAGAGGATGTAGTGACTAGGATTGAGAAGGGAATGTTGCGTTGGTTTGGACATGTGGAGAGGATGAAGAACGAAGGACGACGAACGAGGATAAAGAGTGGATTGACGAAACAAATATATCAAGCGAATGGGCCAGGACGTCCCAGGCGAACATACTTTGACCAAAAAGGGGATGTATTAGCAAAAAGCAAGATAAAAACTACCCGAAACCAGCGTGCGTGCATTCAACGACTAATGAATGTTGAGGAAGCGAAAGTGATCTGTCAGGATCTTGGCAAGTTGAAGTCTCTGCTTACCCATCTGGTATACAGGCGTGAGTTTATGTGTGTATGTATGTATAATATTTTAGATTCTAGGGAGACTAACAGCTATACATAGAAAAGTTAGGACAAACAGAGCCAGTTAAAAGTCTTGACAATTAGATGTTAATTAGATAGAATGCAGAGAGTTCCTAGGTGATAACCACCATTTAGATTGAGCCAAAATAACATAAAAAAGAGAAGCAAGAAAGTAATTAATCAATTAATTAGATTAATTGATTAATTCAATACAAGCACCGCCGAGTTTTAAAAGACAGGTGTCAATAAACAACTGACCAAGCACACGCCCCGCCTCGGACTGTTTAGTATAAATTTAGTATAATGCTATTGTATATTCATCCGTGTGGCGCCGGATTAAGAATAGCGTCACTCCATTTCCTCTCGTGGATGTCGTAGAAGGCGACTAAGGAAATCAATTACCAGGAGACGGGCAGCAGCGTCTTCCTGAGATTCCAACCGCATACTGCGATCGCCAACCCGCCTGCCAAGCGTGGCGATTATGGCAAAACCCCTCATGGTTATGAAAACCACGAAGGAGGCCTATGTCCTGCAGTGGGCGTCTAATGGCTGATGATGATGGTGTATATTCTAACAAATGTGATAGTGTTATTCCTCACCTGCGATGTCTGTGAGGCAGTGGATAACCCGGCAGCAGAGATCGACTAAACTGTCGTTGATCCTGAGACTAAGGTTACGCAGCAGCGGCACGCTGACTCGCATACACCAGCACATTCTGTTTTAGTATTCAGTGTTGAGAGTTTTCTGGGTGGAACCGCTTTCGCCTGTGTTTTGGTTTATTTGATGTCGTGTTGTTTGTTTATGTTTATTTACAACTTTTTTTCCTGATTTTCTCTTGCTTGATTTATGTATAAAACATGATTGGCTGGGTTCTGCGTGCATTCAAATTCCTACCCAGCGGTCAAATTGTTAGCAAATTAATGGTGTTTACGAAAAAAATCCAATTATAAAATTTTGTGAGCGCATTGAGGAATTTTGGTCAGTACCTCTTTATTCATTTTGAGATAGATTTATTTATTGTGGGAAGCCTTCATGAATTTTGGTGTAAATTTAATTTATTTTATTAGTCAGTCTAAGGGTGACTTACAAGGTGGTTTAAACATCATGAAAGAAAATTACTCCCAAGTCTTAGGTTACACCGGTTGTCTTTTTTTTTTAACAATTTAATATTTTAATAACCTATTTAGAGGCTAAAAATTCCACCCATGCCGGGACTTGAACCCGCGACCTCTGGCTTCGGTCAGATGTCGCTGCCTATAAGTAATACAGAGAAGTTTGTAAAGAGGCTCGAAACATCGATGCTTGCCCATTAGCTCAGTTGGGAGAGCGCTGGCACGCTTAGCCAGAGGTCGCGGGTTCAAGTCCCGGCATGGGTGGAATTTTTAGCCTCTAAATAAGTTTTTAAAATTGTCCTCAGCACGGTTTAGTGCAACAAAAAGAATATAATTTAGTATTTACTTTCAGTGAATCAGCTCAATATTTTTCAGCCCCATGGGATGCCTACTGTTCAGAAATGACCTCACAAACAACCTGAAAGCCATAATAGTCGAGTCATACGTGCTCTTACGCATATTGGCCCCGAGCAAGATGATTGCATTAGGAATGGTGACTCAACACAAGTGTCAACTAAGTGAGACGGTGTCTCGTGAGGCACACATATGGTGCCCTCTTCCTAGGATAAACTTAATCAGCCTACGCAGTAGGGCGTCTCTTGAAAAAAACTTAAGTCGTTCTTTTGTAACGCATACTCTCTGTTTTTATTCCTCTTACGTCAGCACAACTGTAAATTAAATATTGTTTAAATTTAACGATGGGTACTTTCACCCTGGAGGTAGGGTGTCTATCAAGAATCTAAAGTAGTTTTTTTTTAACACATATTATACTCCTATTTTGTTCCTTTAACGTCAAAACTTCTGAACCCGTGCCAACTTTCACCTGAATGTCCTCGTATACATTTGTATGGCAAGCGTGGATCAAAGTATCAATGTTGATAAAAAATTAAGGTTTGTTGCAAGCAAACATTTTCTTTTTAGCAGTCGACGTAAAATGGTGTATTTTTATCCATCCAATAATGATGGGTACTACCCGTTCTAATACCACTTTTTACTATGGGAAAAGTAATTAATAAATTAATAACTACTACATTTTAATATGAATTATGTAACAATATTAATTACGTGACAATTTCCTTTCGTCATGAATAAAATTTGTGAAAACCTTTGATTATTTTCCGGAAGAGAGCGACAGTTTCGCGTGTACTGCGTCGGATGACCTGCGAGTCATCGCCTCACGCTGACTCACTCGGGGGCCAATTAGTCCGACAATTTGAAACTTGTTACGCGGAAAAATATGCGTTCATTTAAATAAAGGCTGAATTTTCATTGGCACGAGGATTTGCTAGCAGGAGTGGCAGTGGACTGGGCACAGCCGCCTAAGAATTGATGGCAGATGGGGTAAAAAGGTTCTCCAGTGGAGAGCACGAATTTTATACAACCTACCACCTTCATCTTTATTCATCCTCGTGTTTGTGGCACTGTGACCGAACCGAAACTTTAGGCGTAGGGCAAGCAAGAGGGTGGTGTGTAGGGAATTTCAAATACCTTTTTAGTATTGGTACCAAATTTTTAACAAGAGCAACATAAAATTGTAAAACCAAGAGCATCTGCCAGCAAACCATTATTCAGTTTGGCGGTAATGCGTCTTTTTTGGGGTTACGTATGTCAAAAGGAAAAAATCAAACCCTTACAAGATCACTTCATTGCCCGTCCGACCGTCCGTCCGTCCATCTGTTCGTCAAGACCCTTTATCTCGGGAACGCGTGGCGGTATTGAGTTGAAATTGAAACGATACACTGAGGTCTACAGTCCCTTAAGCTGTGAAAAAATCAAACTTCAAAGTTAACGTAAAAAAAAGACAAGGCCGTTTATGCCTCAAAAAATGTGTATTGCGACACTTAAGGGAATCAAAACTTATAGGGTACTTTCCGTTGATCTAGAACTATCAAATTGGGCAAGTAATCGTCTTATACTAAAAGTACAGGGTTTTGTGATTTAAACATAAGGATAAGACAAAAAAGATAAAAAAGTATTTAACTACTACTACGTACGGAACTCTCGGTGGGCAAGTCCGATTCGCACTTGTCCAATTTTTTAGATTAGCAATGAAATATCTACATACAATTTCATGCTTTCTAATATTTTTCTTAAGTTTTTGTCGATGTTGTTAATTTGTATATTATGTATTTTTTTATAATTAAATTAGCTTTAGTTTAAAGATATTTTTGCATGTTAATTACGTAATATCACCCTAAATATATTAAATGAAAATAACGGCTAATACGTTTTTAAGTTTTCAAGATTGTCCCAATTACATAGATGTATGCAGACTGACTCTACGGATGACAGTATTTTTGTTGCAGCGGACTTTAAAGGAAAAAGATAGAAATCAAATTGTGACGAGCATCATCAAATAGTTGATACAAACAGACATATATTTTTTTTTTTTAATAAACTCCGTATTTACTAAGGTAAACGCCTCTGTGACCGGAACTTTGTACCACGAAAGTCCTTAAAGCACTTGTAAAACAATTTTATCCACAGTTTTCAAAACTCTCTCGTGCGACGCACCGATACAAACTAAACTAGTTGAACTGTAAACAAATAATAACCGGGTAGTTTTTTTCACTCGCTTTTTTTCATTTCAGTTATTTTATTATTGCAGACCAAACGGAGACCCTGCTCAAGGGATGGGAATAGTATCGATATAAAAAAATAGTCAATACAATCGACTGAATTGACAATTTCACTTAGTAAATAATTTAGTATCAGTTTGGGACCTACTCATTTGGAACTGTCAAGTGATTGTGCTGTGTGGAAGTGTTTATTGTTTTCATCTTAGCCTTTTTTCTGTCTTTAGATTTTTCGACTACAAAAAAACAAGACAAATCAATGTTAAGTATTTAATTTTCGAAATTCTCACTTCAAAAACCGGCTATTTTATCAAAATCATACTATTTTGAATCAAAGAGTGACTAACATTTCAAATCAAAAGTAAAATTAGAGCCAAAAGTCTAGCCAAACCAAACCAAAGAGTCCTACAAGCCCTTAAATTTTACACCTGAATGACGTAAAAGGAAAACGCTGTTCTGCAAACCCCCAACTGAGGTAATTTGAGGCTGATTTGATGTGATTACTTTTAAAACGTTTACAGTGCCAAGCAATTTGCGCTAAGCACCTTTTTACGCCTCTTTAATGGACATTAGCAATGTGAGAAGAGTTTTAATTTTGTACATTACAGTTTCATGGGGTTCAGTAAAGGTGAATAAATTGTGTGGAAAATGGTAGTGACTCAAAAGTAGGCTCTAGTATTATGTGATATCTCTCTACAGTCCGGCATTAAAAAATAATTTTAAACTTTATTTTTTTCATATCGCAAGTGGCAAACAATGGTCACTGCGTACCCCTACGGGAGACAGGCGTGAGGTTATGAATGTTGTGTACTGTATAATATTGAAAGTAAAATAAATTATTGACACGGAAGATATTCGAGTTCTGCGTTATTTCAATTATACATTATATAAGTAGATTCACAGTGAATGGACAGTTTTATTTAAGTAGATTGATTAATTGATTGATTGATAGTAAATGATTTACAGTTGTGATTTAAATAGCATAGCAATAGAATCTCAACTCAATAGCCGTGAAAGAAAACATCGTGGGGAATCACTACGCCTTGTTGGCTTCGCACGTACTAAGACTAACTACGGAACTGTACAATGCGCGTGGTCTGACATGCATTTGGCCGGTTTTTAGGATTCTGTGGTCAACAATGAACCCAGCAAGGAAACTATAAGTTTTGCCATGTCCGTCCGTCTGTCTGTCTGTCTGCCTGTGTATCGGTCTGTCCATCTGTCTGTCCGCGGCTTAGCGCAAACACGATTAGTTCTAGAGAGCTGAAAACAGAGTAGGGCGCCCCCCCCCCCCCCCTCTCCTGGCTAAACAGTTGATTGTAGAAACGTGAAAAATTCAGGACAATAGTACATATGAGGAACCTGAAAGGAAAACTATCACGACTAAGTATCGAGTAATAGGCAAACAACTTATAAAAGGTAAACATCGCACAAAAACCGTTGAAAATTACTTTGATGATATTATTAGTTCTTTAAAGCAGATAAAAGGAACTTATTTCTACTAAACCCTATAGTGCGCGTGGCCCGACAAGCACTTGGCCGGTTTTTTTTTGGATTCTGAGGTGGTACGAAGCGTGCCGGGAGAGGTGGTTTAAGTTAAATTAGACCTCGTGTAAATCATGGTTTACTAATGTATTGCCAAAAATCGTTTCCCAAAGTATTACTTCCCAAACTATTTTCCGCAAATTATCAATTGGCAAAAAAACATTTCTCAAAACAACTTAAAGCAAATAAACAGTTAGCAAAAGTTATTATGGCAAGTTATTGTTTACCAAATAAATACTTGGTCAATATTTGCTTGGCTTGGAAATTAACCTACACTAATAATTTCGGTTAGTTTTCGGTCTTACATGTTCAACCTAACACGCTCCTACGCGCTCCGCTACGCTACGCGCTTCGTCGCACCTATATTTTTAGCATAATAAACGTTTGTCTTAATAAAACTTGACGCAGTAAAATTATGCGAAATGATAATTTGACCAAATGAATAAAATGCGAAATGAAAACTTGCTAAAGTTTCATTTGGGAAATGAAACTGATGCCATAAGTTTATTGGGAAGTAAAATTTGGCGAAAAATACTTTGGCTAAACGGCGGTATCCCGTAAATCATTGCATGAACAGTGCCTAAAACGCTTTAATTAACTTATTAGTCAACTATATTTATCGACACAGTACTGTCCCAACACTACGCATATGCGCCCCACATGACACGCTTTCGGAAATAAAACGAAAAACAAACCTCTATGAGAAAGTGGAAGCTGGCTTGCGTTTGGCCATCGCCTGGGTGAAAAGGGTGGCCATTCTGTGCCCTATGTGGAGAGTCATAAGAGTCGATAGTATTATCTTTTTGTAAGAACTGCCTAGGTACACCAGCCATCTTTGAACCCTTTTATGAAACACGTTTATGCAATACTTATGCCAGCGGCTTATGCCTAGTTTAAACGTGTTAAGTGCAATACAATGTAGTCATGACCTTGTACAATTTTTACTATTCTGTCAGTTAATTTTAACCCTTTTAAAACTCCTCATGTAAGAAGTAAATATCCCGCTCTTCATTTAACTATGATTCGATAGATAGATAGAATTATTATTATTATTAATACGTTTATTGCACGTAAGTAAACAATACAATAGCAATGTGGCGGTCTTCATGCTATAAGCATAATAAAGTATATTGTACACAGAAATTAAATTAATCAATTGGCAGTGGCTGGATGAGGCTGACCGAGGGCAGAAGAAAGTGGCGTGCCTTGTCAGCAGAAGACGAGAACGAGCTGATTCATCATAAGCAGCCTATATACGTCCCACTATAGGGCACAGGCCTTCTCTCAGAGAGAGAGTATGGGCTTAATCACCACGCGTACCCACCGCGGATTGGCGATTTCAAGCGCTGAGGTATATAAATAGCTCAACACTCAGGTTTCCTCACGATGTTTTCCTTCACCGTTCGCTGATTGATTAATTGAAATTAATCGAAATATAGTACAATTGGTGGCCTCATTAGGTACTAAAAGCAATTTCTTTCTAAAAGGAGACAAAAAGAAATTAGAGTCGGGTAGTCGATGCAATAAAAAACCTAGGCTAGATTTAATCAGAATTCAACCATTTGCGATTTATTATTATTCAGAAAAAGGCTAGCGCCTGGAAGAAAATAAATAAAAAAAAAACTTGTCCAAAAACGTAAATCTAGAAATAAATTTAGAACCTCTAGGCGATTTAGGACAAGTCGGCTTTGTATATGCACAGTCGATGGCATATCAACCTTTACGCGCGTGATCTCTACTCGGTTGCGTTACAGGTGACTTTGCAACGAAAATATAAAGGTTGACCTGCAATCGGCTGTAGATTCTTGGCTAACAGTTTCTATCAAGTGTCTAAATATTTTTGAAAGATCCATTAATGTAATAAGATCCTCCCGATCGCTTGTCTAATGAGCTAAAACGTTGTTTATTATTACCGCGTTTAGACTGGGCAAACGTTCCTATTTAATTCAAAATGAGAAATCAGAATTAGTACCTAATCAGATATCTGACATTTATTTCAACGTAAAGAATTTACATACTGTTTGCTGAATGTCAATGTAGAATGCCCGCTGCTTTCGGACCGTATTTGTAGGGGAGCAAAAGGCAACGCGAAAAAAAAACTCCACTCCAACTATCTTTTCTCAAATCAACCTCAGTTGCTTCCTATATGAGAAGATACCATGATGGCCATCATCATCAGCATCATCAACCCATTATGTCCCCACCGAGGGGCACGGGTCTCTTCCCTGAGGAAGGTATAGGCCATACTCCACCACGGGGGCCAAGTCCGGATTGGTGGAGGCTTGTAGACTAGTGGCTCGTCTACTGTCAGAAGTTGTCAAGCCGCCCTAAGGCCTCTGACTTGGCTTAACGACTGCCATCTATCGACGGCAGCCGGCACCAACATGATGATGATGATGATGATGATGATAGCATGATGGCCATCAATAACTTTAAATGCCAAAGCACTACTTAATTTTTGACAAGTAGGTAAATACCACTAGTACCGCCAATTGTATGCCACTATGCAATTAAGTGTTCTCTATCTTTATCTATCTAAATAGATAAATACTTATCCAGGGTTTAATAAATAAATATCTGACTGACGGAGTTGTCAGAGTGAGTATGAATAACGAACATACAATAAGACAAAGAGCATTCTATGACTTGATTCGTATGTAAGCTACTTCGTATTTACGCGTCCCGCTGGCACTCAGGTATAATCACCATCTACTTGAAAGAGTTGGAGACAATATATATTACAATCCGTTAACTCGTGAGTTATATTATTAATAATAATAATAATAGTTTATTGGTACTTACAGGGTTGATGTACACATGTTAGTGAACTTAGCATATCATTTTCCAGCATATCAAAAATAAATGGACAGATGACCTCATCCAAGTGGCAGGAAGACGCTGGATGCAAGCCGCTTCCAACCGGTCTTTTTGGAAATCCATGGAGGAGACCTATGTTCAGCAGTGGACTTCTTGTGGCTGAATGATGATGATGAAAAATAAATGAGAGTTCTTGTCACATGCAGCAGTTCTATAGTTCCTGATACTTTTCAGAAATAGTTCTGGCGTTTTTACATAGAAGAAAGTCAATTAAAAAAATTATATGCTATCTTCCCGTAGCATATCACTTCTCAGAAAATCGAAAAAAAGTAAGTTCTTATGGCATGCAGCTGAGTTCTACAGTTCACTTAACTGTTTAAATATAAATAAAAAAACGCGAACAAAACGCCATCTATTTTTAACTTAAAATAAATATTATCCCACGGGAACGCAATTTCGGGATATCAAGTATGCTATGTCTTAATTCAGTTCTATGTCTATCTGTACGCCAAGTTTCATGTAAATCAGTTCAGCCATTATTGCATGATTGAATAACGAACATCCAAACATCTTCACAAACTTTCACATTTATTAGTAGGATTGCATACGAAACATTGAACAGGACATCGTTTGTACTTTGCACTACGAGGTGGGTACAGGGTCCATACAAAATTACCCAGTGTTCTTTCTCATTCGCTGCCTATATTCGCTGGGTGTAAACGCGGACTCAAGAAAAACACCGAGCATCTTTGCTCGGCTCAGTAATTCGGCAACTTAAACACTTTTTGCGAAGCCCGAAGTGTTCGATTTGTCTAAGAAACCGCTGGTGAATATTACGGGCCTGGGCACATTGGAGATGGTATAGAACAGAAGGCTAAACTAGTCGTTGAAGACAAAAAAGTCGTCTTTAAAATATGCACTAAATAATAATAATAACTTCCACACAATACTTGACCGCTCGTCAACCGCTGTCAAAAGTCGTTGACCGCTTGAATCGCTCGTAGCCCCGGCTGCCTGAGTGATCTTAAACGATCACGAAGGTTAAGCAACACAGGGCGCGTTCAGTGCATGGATGGGTCGCCGTCGATGCCTAACACTAGTGGCATTTTTCCGAGCGGTTCCGTGCTTCGCAAGGCAAGTTAAGCTGTTGGTGCCGGCTGCCGTCGATAGATGGCAGTCGTTAAGCCAAGTCAGAGGCCTGAGCGGCTTGACAACTTCTGACAGTAGACGAGCCACTAGTCTACCAGCCTCCACCAATCCGGACTTGGCCCCCGTGGTGGAGTATGGCCTATACCTTCCTCAGGGAAGAGACCCGTGCTCCTCGGTGGGGACATAATGGGTTGATGATGAATACTTGACCTGGTCCCAAACTAGGATACCCTGTGCTATGGTGAGTATGGTGACCAGGTAAGGGCGACACAAACATGAAAACACACCCAGACTGAGGCCATTTGTACAAATATACGGCGGCCCCCAGTGGGAATCGAATCCACGACCTCGGTTTTGGTAGCTAATCGTCTTAACGGCTAGACCAATGAGGCAGCATACTAAACAGAAAATAAAGTTCACACTACATGGGGCCATAACTTCTCTTATAATACGATTGGTATCATATATGCTGAGTCAGAGCCCTTTTGCATTTGCCCCACCCACAGTACTCACACTGGATAAGGCATTGCTGTGTGTCTCGTTTGTTAATGTTTTTTTGGTAATAATATTTCGTTGTGTTTTGTATGTGTTGTTTGCTTTTCTAACTACTGTATTGTGTATGTGTGTAAATGCAAATAAATAATTCATCTATCTATGTGTCTATTATAATAGATTTTCGCAAAAACGTGACAATCATAAACGACAATAATGGTGACAGCTACTTTTTCTAAAAACGTTCGTTTTTGGCAAAAATGGTTTAAAGGTTCTTGGACCTAGTTTTTAGGTTATAGGTAATGTATGTATTTAGTTAAAGGTCCCCTTCACTCATATAGTGTGAGTGAAGTACCACTGGACGCTGTATAAATCATCTCATTACGTAGATGTAAAGGCCAAAGTAAAGGTAGTATAGGCACAGGCCTTCTCTCAGGGGGAGAGTGTGGGCTTAATAGCCACGCGTGCATACCACGGATTGGCGATTTCAAGCGCTGAGGTACGTAAATATCTCAGACACTCAGGGTTCCTTACGATGTTTTCCTTCACGGTTACCGAGTGGTATTGTTACATGCCCGCACTGGGGATCGAACCTGGGTCTCCCGCTTCCGAGTCCAATGTTCTACCCACTAGGCTACCACCGCTTCGTAATTAAAGTAATTAATATTTAATAATTCTGCTACTTAAATTTAATTAACCTCCATACAGTTTGAAGTAACGTTCTACATTTATATTATATTAAAGTACTTAACTGTATTTTTCATACCTACCTGTTTCGAATTGTTAACGGTTTTTCAACTCTATTTAAAGTACAGGCAGTTCCTTGCCAGATTCATTGTAAAACCTATCATCAACTGCAACTCTGGTACAGCGGGAGCTCTGCCCGAAAATACACCGAATTACCTACGCCTGCGTTTCACTCCGACCATCCCAAGCTTCTGTTACACTAGCCAACCTTTCAGGAGGCTCTGTGTGGCTCTGTTACTGTTTACCTTCAAAGATCACAAGCGAAAAGTAATTAATTTGTGATTAAATCTTCAATGGCAAGATTAATTAATTTTATACAAAATTACCAAGGAACGCCTCAGGACCCTTTCAGCTTCAGTATGACTAGGTCGGCTCGGTTAACTGTGAGCCCTGTTAATTATTTATTGGGCGCTTTTTGATTCGCAAATTTATGAAGTAAATTTTTTTTAATAAAAAATAAAAACCGACTTTAAAATATATGATCGAATATGATCTTTAAGTTCTACGTAGGTTTGGTAGAAGTATAGTTTGGAGTCGGTTCCAAGTTATGTATAAGACGAGTTATTTTGGGCACCGACTACAAATTATACTTCTACAATACCTACATACTTCTAATTACTTAAATTATTTCTAACTTTTTAGTGCTGTAGTGTTTCGAAGTCAGTTTTTATTTTCTATTTAAAATCAATAACTTTTCAATTTTTAGTGGAGGAGCGGGAGAAAAATAAAGAAGACCCTTATAACCATAATTTACCCTACTAAATTCGTTGCTTAAAGCAAATTATTAATTTGACGTTCTCAATTTCCATCTCCGAAAGTCTTCACGAGAACATCACCAAATTACCATGGGACTACTTTTACGCTATTTTATGTAACATACGGATATGACTTAAGGATGTCCCCCGTCAGGCCTTATGTACTGCTGTCCATTGAAGAGTTCCGTTCTCCATCTCTGAAAGTCTCCATCAGATCTTCACCAAATTAAAATGGGACTAATGGGATGTTATATCTGTTCGAACAAAAAAAGAATTGTCGAAATCGGTTAAGATTTGATGGAGTTATGGAGCAATATAGCCAAAAAATATATATACGCGTCGAATTGATAACCTCCTCCTTTTTTGAAGTCGGTTTAAAATAAAATCATTGGTACATGCCGCGATTCGAACCCACGACCTCCCAAACGAGAAGCCGGCGTTCTACCGCTCCGTTACCATTACCATCCTTTACATCAGCAGTCGGGTGGCGAACAAAATAAACATCCGTTCCGATTTAATCACGTTTTAAAGCACAGATTTAAGCAGGTTTTCTCTATTGAATCAAATGAGTTTGATTCGTGTGTAACTTCGACTTGATTTGAAGGGATGCGATTTGAATGTTTTTAGAGCATCTGTAATGAGTTTTATTCCATTTGGTTTTCCAGTTGGTATGTTGGACCAAGAGATATACAACGCAGGAGGCAGAAATGGAGATAAATTACATGTGCCGTCGCAAACACTAGCATTACATACTCGCAACCCTTATTGTATGGCGATAAAGTTATATCTTATTGTTATTTCATTTGAAATTATCACACTTATAAATTTTAAAACATATACATAATAGGTCTCAGCTTCGTGCTCTATTTTATATACAATGTAAGCCAACGGCCCTCGTATAAAACATGTTTAATAATAATTTTACAGTTTTGGCCTTATCAGGTTGCCAATTATATATTAGTATATAATTGGCAACCTGATTGATTGGCAATAATTTAAGCGTTTATTATACATAATACAAACAAATTTAACTTCTCAACTTATAAAACTTAAAGAATTTCATTTAAGGAACTATAAAATAATTAGAAACAAGAGATCTTTCGAAATTTAAATGCTTGAGGAACAGTCATGGAGCAATTTGCGCACTTTATACTTAAAACTAGAAATGCTATCGCAGTGGATGTCCACCATCATCGTCTATGTTTGTATATGTGTTAAAGAGTTTCATCATCCTCAGTATTGGTGAAAAGGTTGGAGTCGTTGAAAATGTTTGTCTGGAAGAGATTTGTAATGATGGCCAAGTATAACTATTTTATAAAGAACTAAGAGGTCTATTTGCTTTCTACGTGCTTCTAAAGAGTAAATTAAAAAAAAAAATACAGTACGAATTTTTAGTGGCAATACCTAACGCTAACTGTGAAGGAAAACATCGTGAGGAAACCCCACGGCTTGGTTGGCTCAAGCTGTCAGGATGGTATAGGTGTTGGGCAAGCCTACTCCATCTAAGAAACAATGTCCCAGGCACTGCAGCGTCCGAGTGGTCCTTCACCCATCTAGTGTGTGTGAAGGTGCCACTGGATGCTGCACAAATCATCCGTGCCGCGCGCGCGCACTAACCTGCTCGACAAGGCTCCTCTGACGCGCGCACTGCAGCTTCTAAACCAGGTCGCGGAAACTATCGACTTGTTTTCGTGTACGCTGAGCGAATTCACAAAGGTCACAGTTGGTATACTTTGTGACCCTAACTAGGATTAAAATAAGCTATGGTCTCTGTCTCCCTCCGGGGTACAAGCGTGAGTTTATGAATGTATGTAGTACTACTCTGTAGTACTCTGGAACTACTCTGTCGTATTAGGCGCAGCCTGTAAAGATAGTAAGTGGATAAATAAATAAATAAAAATAAATAAACAAATAAATAAAAATCTCATTACGTAGATGCAAAGTTATTTGAAATTTAAATAAAGCAGACATACATAATATACCTATATTTATATATCGAATCAGTAACGCGACGTTTGTAGCAAAAATACAAAAGCTGCTAATGAGATTAGATAGTTCCTGTAGCCGTTTTTGTTTTACGTTAGCTGCTACACTCTCCTACCAACCCGTATCATTCACATTTGCGTCGCTGGCAAAATTCACGTCGCATGTGGCTCGTCCGTGATTATCGGACGAACTAATTCGATTGGCAACCATGATGGGATCCGAGGCATGGGTGGGCCACGAAATGTGCATTGGCAAAGCGCCTTTGCTCACAGGTGGGCATAGGCTAGTTAATCAGCCCGGTCTCGTCCACAGCTGGACATAGGTCTCCCCTAAGATACGCCGCTTCTTTCTGTCCCCGGCCATCCCTTTCCAGCTGCTGCCAGCAATCTGCCTCAGATCGTAGGTCCAGCGGGCTGGTGGGATACGAAAATGACTCACTAAAAAACGGGGGCGTCTGCACACTTTTTAAATCATCATCATCAGCCATTTGGCGCCCACTGCGACACATAGGCCTCCCTCATGGTTTTCCAAGCTTCCCGGTCTTGTGCCTCTCGCATCCAGTGACTCCCCGACACTTTAACCAGGTCATCAGACCATCTGGTGGGAGACCTTCTCACGCTTCGTCGTCCGATCCGCGGTCGCCAGGTCAGAACTTTTCCACCCCAGTGGCCATCAGTTCTCCGAGTTTTGGGCCCCACCCACTGCCACTTCAACTGAGCAATTCTTTGAGCTATGTCAGTAACTCGGGTTCTTCTGCGGATCTCCTCATTCCTGATTCGATCACGCAGTGAAACTCCTAAGATGCTCTCTCCATTGTCCGTTGGGCCACCTTGAGCCTTCTTATGAGGCCCATAGTCAACGGCCAGGTCTTACATCTATAGGTCATCACTGGTAACACACATTGGCTATACACGCTTGTCTTTAGACACTGAGGTATTTTTTAAATCATAAAGTGATCAAATGAACCAAATTATTTAACAACATTGGGCCAGATGAACTATTAAAAAAAGTTTTATTTAGTCCCACATGCGTTGTTTACATACATAGGGGACTTAGATTGAGATATGGTAAACAAAAGTAGGGTACAAATATGATAGTTAAATAAAAAAAATCGGCCAAGTGTGAGTCGGACTCGCGCACGAACGTTCCGTACCATTATTATTCATCATCAGCCATTTGACGCCCACTGCCGGACATAAGCCTCCCTCATGGTTTTCATAACCATAAGGGGTTTTGCCATAATCGCCACGCTTGGCAGGCGGGTTGGCGATCGCAGTATGCGGTTGGAATCTCAGGAAGACGCTGCCCGTCTCCTGGTAATTGATTTCCTTAGTCGCCTTCTGCGACATCCGCGGAAGAAAATGGAGTGACGCTATTCTCAATCCGGCGCCACGCGGAATATTATTACCATTATTAACATTCCAATATTTAAGCGTCTACCTGGTTAATTCTTCAGGTATCGGGACGGCCAAGCTTGCAACTCGCAACAAGCATTACAACGATTACGTGCGCGCGCGGCAAAGACAACCGGGTCAATGGAATTTTTATTCGGTTCAACTGTTTTAAAATATCGTTTTTTTTTTGTTCTAGTTTATAATAACAGCCACTATAATATTTGGTGCTTTTGCATTTATTGCCATCCAAGCCAAATTGTTAAATCATACATCTACGCCTCCACAACACAGTTCAAAATCTCTTTCACTCCTTTCAATATTATCACTTTAAATAATGTAACTACATCAACATAAACTCACACCTGTATCCCGGAGAGGTAGGCAGAGACCAGGGTCTCTCACTTGCCCAGTAATGTAATTAATAATTTCTATGCAGGCACCCGTTTTTGCGGTGACTTAATTGTTAGTTCTTCTTAACTACTAGTTTTAATATTTTGTTGCTATCAGTGGAAGCCTGTTAATGACTTTCCGTTCTCATAAGTTATATAATGTCAATGGCTTTCCTAAAACTAAATAAATAAATAAACAACCGCCAAATTCGAAACTTTTCACGACGAGCATTTACAGGTCTGCGGCGGAATTTCTTTTTGTTAAATGCTAAATACCTAGGTACACAAAACGCGCGAAAACGCGTCGATCCACGCGGGGTCAAGAATAATAGTTAACTATTGTCATGATTTTGAAAAATTTTAATGAAAACAAAGATTATTTGATCATTCTGGCATTAGTTTGCATTGATATTGTTTCCCAGTTGCATTACCGGTCAATATTCAACATCACGTAATTAAAAGTATTCAATAAAATAGTGTCATGATATCTGCAAAATCGGAAGTGTCGTTGTCACTATTCAAATGTAACCGGTCGTTAGGTTGGCATCACTACGACAAAGTATGGCGGGGTGCATCGTTTAGTTGGGAAGGCGAGAAGCGCAAGCTGGATCACTTTTCCTGTATTCTTGGTGGAGGAAACATATCTTCACACTATGATGAGGGTTAGTATTGCTATTTACCTCTAGAGCTCGAGTGACTTACTACTATTTGATTCTGAATATATTAAAAAGCATTGCCAATAGGGCTTAAGACTTTTTACCACGTCAAGGAGTATACATTCAATAATCGAAATTCGTAAAAAAAAATATTTAAAAAAAAAATTGGACGTTTTATTTCTTAGGTACAGAAATATATACGCTGGTTCCGTGGCCCTAGTCGAACCCAACCATCGAGAGACGCTTCGCCCGTCATTTCGCATTTCCGGATGTTTCCGCACGGCGAGTTCTATTTTTAAAAGTGATTTGAAAAAAAAGGAGATTCAATCCGCGGAGGGCCCGAAAAGGCGCATTCCTTCAAGGGCACTGATGTGTTCATGTGATACGTTATAGGGATTTTGATTGGCATTTAAAGTTACATGTCCATAACAAACCCGAAGTTTCCAATCAAAAATTGGCCACGGCATTGGTTTCTTGAGGCATTCATTGGCCGGTATTAAATTGCATGGCATCGTTGGACTAAGGGCAGAAAGAAGTGGCGTGTCTTTCGGGAGGCCTATGTCCAGCCGTGTACTAATACGGGCTAATTGATTGATGTAATAGCCAAAAAAGTATCGTACCTCTGCCCAGTCCAAAGTTGCTGCTGAAGATGCTCATGATGAAGCCCAGGAAGCCGTCGTCTCTGACCTTGGGCAGCGCGACGTCGCAATAATCCTTCTGCGGTTGGATAGGCTCCATGTAGTCTTCCACCGACGCTGGCGATACCTGGTGGTGCAAACGTTATACAGGGTTATTTCTAAAATGTGTAATTCCTTAGGCACCCTAATTAGAGGTTTTATTTTGCAGAAATTTTTGTTCTATGATTTTTATTTTTCGAAACATCACGGTTTATGTAATTTTAATAAATTCGCGCTTAACGCGCAAAATAATACTGTCGTAATACTGTCGTAGTCTTCAGTAAATCATTGTCCTATATAGAAGAATGTCCTTTCTCCTTAACACGTATGGTTACAAGTATTTATCTATCAAAATCAAACAGCCGCCACGCCGAAACCAGTTTTTTTTTGTTGTTGAAATGACAAACTCTAAGTAAGGATCGCTCATTTTAGAAATAAGTCTATATTTATTTTGGACATTTATAACTAAAATATCGACACAAGGAAAAATTGTGAGGTAACACTCGGTTTTAAAGAGTGAATTAACTTTATTGACGTAGTTTACAGTACGCTCAGAGGTTTTGCAAGTATTTTCCCTCGGTGGATATTATTTCTGTAGGTTAGGCCACATTCTCTCAGAATACCATAATCTCATACCTGTATCTCGGAGGCTAGGCAGACTGGGGTGAAACTAGCAACCAGTGAAAGAGATTTGTCAGAGTCCTGTCACGTGGCTAACACTTGCAACAAACACGATCCCGACAAATCCCTTTAGCTTTGACAACATTCTGAGTTCCGTTTAGTTGTCTTCAGTTAGGAATTACTTTAATATGCAGTGCGCATTGTCCGGCTATTTTTTTTTGTTTTCTCTTAAAATCTCGGACACAAAACTTCTAAGTAAAGGTTTCTTCTACTGTACTTACATCACCCACTCCATCCTTTCCTCTTGGTCTGATATGCACGGAGTCGTACATATTACTACAGCATTCAGAAGCATTTTCATAAATTGACCCTGTCTTTACTTCTGCTGTTGCTGGATTTACTTCAACTTTCTGTGTGCATTCATGTACATTCTTGCCACCCTGTGCGTTTTCTCTTTCCTTTCTTTTCAATGTCGCGTCTCCTCTTTTCAGAAAAGGAAATTTAATTGTGTTGAGTATCTCATGTATTTTTGACAAACGTGGAATCCTAGAAATTTCATAATTCACAGAACTTGACCTATCTCGAACTTTGTTATCTTTGACGTCGTTGTAGCATAAATCTTCGTAGAAATGATCTTCGATAACTAACTCAACTGATCCTGAATGAACGGGCTCTTTGACGAGTGAATCTTCAATATTTTCAACTTCAATGTTCTTGTATAGCTTTTTGTTAGTGTCATTTTCAACTGTAGTTTTTATAGTGTAATATCCTCGATCGCTGAATTTTTCATTTTTATAAAATTTGAATTTTCTCAAGTCGAAATATGAATGGTCGTAACTAAAGCTAAAAAACCGTCTCGGTTTTTTGCCCACATCCATTGGCACGTAAGATGATATTGCTTTATCTTGAGTTTTCCTGTGACTTTGGTTCGGGTACAGAAAGCTCTTCATAGGCACTATTTTGCTTATAATATCCTCTACTTTTGTAATAGGGGTTGTAGTGAATACTTCTTCCCTGATTCTCTTGGCACTAACAGTTTGATATTGACACTCGATTGAATGCGCCATTTTGATTGCTTCTTTGTCAATGTATTCTATGTTAGCGTGTGTAAGTATTGTTTGATCATCGAGATATCTGTGTGGGTGATTTCGCAAATCTTCAATGAAATTAATGAATTTCCTTGCATTTATTTTTGGTCGCCACAGTTTGAGGATTCCCTCCGTGACACTCTGAAATATTAAAATATCGTTATCTTCTGTCGTTCCAACTTTAACTAACTTTAAGTAATTCCCAAAAGTATTACATAACTGCAATTCCCAGGCATTGGAGCAGCTTAAGATTCTTCATACCGTTTTCCTAAATTTGTTTATTTTTTATTTTTTCGGGTTTATCTTTTTAATAGATTAGTGAATCTACTACAATAAAAACATTTACATATGTAAGTTCCAGGATAAACTTGGAACTACTGGATTGCAAGCTGCCAGTGAATAGCATCGACATTCTAGCATCGTCGTTAGAAAAAATATTTTAAGGGCAAATTTTTCAATAGTCAGATAAAACTTAACTGGAGAAACTTGATGTCCTTATCCTGATTGCTGAAGCACTAGGAGAACTAGCACGTTGCTTGTACTTTATTATTATTATTATTTAATGCTTTTGTTGCACAAAGAGCCAATTTTTCAATAATCAGATAAAACTTGTCTGGAGAATAAATTGCAAGCTATCACTGTCTAAATCATACGACAAGACAGTGATATCAGTTTTATTCTCCGCTTAAGTTTTATCTGTCTATTGAAAAACCCGGTCTAAACTAAATTGTTTGAATCTGTTAGATGAAACTATTGCGGCAAGAATATCCATTTCACTACCAACTAATATCATCAAGGGGCACCTACCGAACTTTCATTTGTATAAATAACTTCGCCTGAGTATTCTTCCTTAGTTATCATTATAATACTCTTCTTGCCAGATTAGTATGTGATAGTGATTGATATGATATGAGAAATTCGGGCGAAAAACGCACCAAATAAGCATTATTAAAATATTTTTGTGCGCTTAATACTAACAAGTTTTTAGAGTTCCGCAGCCAACAAGGAACCCTTATAGTTTCGCCATGTCCGTCTGTCTGTCTATCTGTCCGCAACATAGTACAGAGATGACAACTACTAGAAAGATGAAATTTGGCATGAATGTACATACCTATTTATCACGGCGACGAAAACGGTACGATGATATCTTTAAAAAAAAAATTTTAGGGTAAACTACACCTAAATTAGGGATGCAATGTTTTTTCTCGTCTACACCATAATATGGAGTATAGTTGGATTGGTCGTTTAAATATATTGTAAGTTTAGGAAATCCATTTTTCGATTTCGGGACCGGTTTGCAAACTATTAACCTTTAAATCCCATTTTTTGTTGGAGTGGGGAGCCCTCCCCCTCTCCCGGCTAAAAGGTTGATTATAGAAATTTGAAAAAATCGGGGGCAGTTAAAATCAGAGCACATAAAATAAACTCAAAATGAAAACTATCACAGCTAAGTAGGCTTTACAAGTTAACGAGTACTAGGCTACCTTATAAAAGGAAATCTTTGTACAAATTCCATTGAAAATTACTTCGATGAATTTGTTAGTTCTGTAAAGCAGGTAAACCCGTCCTCCTACGGAACCCTACACGCACGCATGACACGCACTTGACCTATATTTTTTTATTTTTGGAATCTTTATTATTGCCTTTAGGCATCGTTCATGTTATTTCTATTATTTTGTCTTATTTCATCTCTATACATTTCCGCCGAGTCTGAAGCCAATGTATCACTCACCCATATTTCATTTTTTTTACAAAAATCCAATAAATAATTGAGTTTAATGCAAAAGTATAAGTGTATCGTTTGTATCTTTATATTTGTTTGTATAAACATGAAATAGATAAACAATGTGATTAAACGTTCTAGAAAGCTCTATGAATGTTGTGAAAGCTCTTTCAATTTAATCTAATCTAAGTACTCACTAATAATCTCAGCCCATCCAGCTCCTTTTCCCTCACGTACTGCAGAAACTCCTCGTCGAAGCCTTGGTTCTCCACCACCTTCAGGACCCCCTTCACATCCAGGTGCTCTACCCTCAGTCTGGGTCTTTTTGACTCCATGTCGTTTGCAGCACCTTTAGGTTTCTAGATCTTAAATCTTTCGCAAATTCGCAAATTATAGTATTATGGTTTTAATTTACAAACGACATGCCGGATTGCAATGAAAAAAACGTTAAGAGGACACATATTGAGTTTCATCGTGCTTAAGAAAAAATTATAACCTCATGAGCCTTTGCATAAAAATTCTCACAAGACTCAAATATAATGTTCAATTTAAACCTATTTGTGTCCTCTATAATATATATTGGTAAATATTTATTGCAATCCGATATTTCATCTGTAAATTGAAAGTAAAATATGTGTGTATTTGCCACTTAAAAACTCCTTAATTTTTATTGTCAAATAAGTAAATTATGTTCTAAGACCGGTATTGTTTTAATCAATCTCACTTCTCTAATTTAGCTTACTCCAGCTCTTTAAAAACAACATTTCACTTTAGACTAATGCACTTTGCATAACATTTTGTTCTGTATTAGTCAAATGATTAAATTATAAAATTTTGATCGGGCTCACTTCTTAATTTAAATTATTCGGCGCACGCGTTGAGGCGCCGACCTGACTGTGAAACGAGGAGGTTTGGATTCGAATTCGGAATACAGGGCTAAAAGCCCGCTCTTTCCGCGGGATTGTACAAACACAACTGTTTTGTTCAGATCACAGACATGAGAACAAAATGAATAAGTTACAGAAGGTCTGTCCGTTCTGAAAATTTATGTCGGCAATAATTTTAGTTAGAACTAGCTAAGTATATTCGCTCGCAGCTTGTAGTTTGCCTACATTTTGTATAAGCAATTATATGGGTAAAAATCACTTGTACCACGTAGTAAAATGGCTGAATTTACTAACTATTAATATAGGTCTCTCGATTGGACAGGACTTATCCATCCATTAGTTCTGTCCAATTCAGATAAAAAATATTAAGGTAAAATCAGCCAACTTGCCCCAACCGACCTTTTTTTACCTGACTGCGGCGGAGCAAAAAGGAGGGTAATGTTTTTAGCTCGTTCGTTGTATGTATGTAACAAAATCATTTAATCGTATATATATGCGAGTTAGGTAGGTACATATTCTTGTTTTTAGGCTTTCGTGAAAAGGCACTGTGGACCTGTTTCATAGAACTACAATTCATGGTTTACTATGACAATATTTATTTAAAGTTGGAAATTCAATGTTATCCAACTTGACTGTACAGAAAACGTCAATAGAATTCATGCCAATTATACAAAAAATGTCAACAGTGTTTCAATTGTCAAAAATTACATTTAAAAAAAAGTCAATCAATTAGACTTAATAAGAAGTAAAAGTAACTAACTAACTATGTCCAATTCTATGTTCCTTCATAACTTCTTAACCAGTAGTCAAATTTTCATAAATAAGATTTCAATCGAAAAGGAGTAAACTTTTTTATGCACTTAACATTATTTACTTACGTCAGGAGTCACTTACCTGCGAAACCTGATTGGATTCTTCCAACAAAACTACGAGAACATACCTTTTTTTTATTAATTCATAACTAAAAAAAAACCTTTACATCATCATCATCATCAACAGCCATTTGACGCCCACTGCAGAGCATAGGCCTCCTTTGTGGTTTTCATAACCATGGGGGATTTTGCCATAACCTTTACATATTTTTGTACAAATATCGCCTAACTGCGATGCAGTTTGTTTTGTTGTATTACTTTTAATCTGGCCTTAAGTTAATATATTTGGACATTGGATAACATACAATATGTACCTTTAGCCTAGGTTCCTATTTTTGTTTTGTTTTTTTTTTTACAGGCACGTCGAAGAATTATCTTATCTTATCAACAACAAATAGGAGACAATTTACCCGATAGTTATTTACCCAAGGAGTCTGGGTATAAAAGGGCATTCTGCACATCTCTATATCACATAGCACAACTCGTAAATTGAGAGCAGCATAATTAGCCTGATTGGGACTCTCGGCTCACCCGAGGCTCAGTGGTTTCGTATGTTTGCTTGATTTTGGCTCTATTCTGGCTGTTGACTTTTTAATTGTTGGTTCTTTTAGTTCTATTGTCAAGGAAAACATCGTGCAGATATCTGTTGTCTGAGGTGTTCGCATAAACCAGCACGTGGTGATAAAGCCCATACTCTCTCTGTGACAAAAGGCCTACAGAGGGATATACGTCCCTACTTGTGTTAAGTATTTGGTTCTGTACATATTTATTTAACCTCTTTTTATTTTGCATCATTTGACCATTACCTTATGTATTTGGTGAATAATAACTTGCTGACTAAAAAAACTGTTGGCAGTAGCCGCGCCGTAGCATAATGAGCGTTACGTCGCGTCAAAACGCGTGTCGAACAAAGTCGCGCGTAACGCTCGTTCTTATGCTACGGCTAAGGACTCGTTTACATATCGAAGGAAGACCTAATATTTCATTACTTATAACATAGATGTACATTCTTATTTATAAAAAAAAACGATTCCTCTAAAACACTCCTCAGAGGCAGTTTAAATAATCTGTGGATACGTATTTCCCTTTACCAGAGACTATTTAAATTGTCTCTTAGGAGTGTTTTAAGAAATCGTGTTTTTTTTAATGCTTCACGGTACCTACATCTATATTATGCATTTTGCTACCAGCTTTAAGAAGTTTACTGAGAACTAACCTTTCAGGTGACTTAATCCTCTATGATACACTCCTGAAACCTCATGAATATGATTGTTTAGACTATAACATCACCAACAAACATCACATCGATATATTTCACTTTTGTTGCTCTGAGTTGACCTCAGCTTACTAACTCCGTTAGTTTAATGATTCCTTTAATTGTTTACTGTAGAGACTTGTTTAAATGTTATTGTTTCTGAGTTGTATTTATAGTTTTTCCAACATTGACACGTATTGTATTTTCTTCTCGCGTCTTATTGTTTAGAAAACGTGCTAATATGGAGACCTAGAGAGAGGCGCAGAAGTGCGGGCAGGCAACCAACGAGCTGGACTGAACGACCTGGTCAAAGAGGCAGGAAAACCTAAAAGTCCAAGACCGAAGTAAATGAATGAATGGCATTGGAAGGGATATAAATCCAGCATTGGGTGGATGTTCCCTATCTGCATACGAGACCGGCTGTTTAAAAAATAAAAGATAGAAATTTAAACTGATTATTTTAAAAAAAAAGAAAAGAAATACATTATTTAAAGTCATCATAGCTCACCGTTGCCCACTGCTGGGTATAGGCCATTTCCCCCAAATGCCATCTCCACGGTCCCTTGCCATCCGCATCCACGGACCTTAAGCCAACTCAACTACATCGTCCGACCATCGGGCTGCTGGTCTGCCCACTGACCGTCCTGATCTTGGCTGCCACCCTGTGATTTCCCTGGTCCACCTGCCGTCTTCTCGCCTCGCCAGGTGTCCCGCCCATTTCCACTTCAATCTCGAGACTCCTTCGCCAATGTCATCGAGTTTTGTTCAGCGCCGGATGACGGCACTATTTTAACGTGATTAGGTTCAATTCAAAGTGGTAACCAGAGTCTATTTACATTTGCCACATGTACGTTGTTACTTTTCGCTTTTCGCACCAATAGGTACATACACTGTTTTGTTCTATGCTTTCTTTTGCTTTGTATGCATCGCTGTTTTGTTTTTTTTTTTGTTTTGTTGGTACTGTTTCTTGTGATACAACTAGTAATGCTTTGTCTACGTATGTGTGTGTGTCTTATGTACATACATGTTTTATCTATCTATGTATCAATCTATATACCTGTCTGAACCACCCAGTATTCTCGTATTCTCTTAGGTTTGTAAAAGTACCAATAGTACATTGTTACCCTACGAGTTAAGAAACGCTCGCCCTTGCTACACTCGGGCACCAAACCTCGTCTCGGGACTAAATAAGTCTTTCACCCGAGGTAAACACTGTGTTTTTCATTACCAAAATTAAAAAAAAACATGAATTAGCTAAAATGCTAACACATCTCTGCTATACGGAAGTACAAACAAAACTCTACAACTCGAAAAACAAATGAAGATCGGATTGTCGCTTTCCCGCCTTTTTTTCTCGTCACTGGCTAACTGAAATTTGAAAAGTTGTAAAATGGTTCAACAGATATTTGAAAATAGAACTAGTTTTTTTTATAATTTCACAGCTGTCACTTGAAAACGATTCTCCCTAGGGCTGAAAAGTATTACTTTCAACCCGCTTCTCAGGCAACTTCAGAGCTACATTCCGACTATGAGTAGGCAATGAAAAATACTTTTCACACCTCCTGCTCGACAATGCCTTATTACGTACCGTCAAATATCATCGTAAAGCATGGCCTTGTCTCTCGAGGGCAATAATAATGAAGAATTTCCCTAGGGAATAAAGTGATTTGAATTTAGAATGTCAAAATTCGCATGAAAACTATGGAGAAGCCCCGCATTGCAATTCGAAATTCGAATTGTTGTTCGAAACTCACCTCTTTTTTTTCTTTTTTTTCTGAAATACTGTGTCCTGTGACCGCGCGAAACACCAACAAAAAAAAGAAAAAAAGGCGCGAATTGCAAATACGAATTTAAAAGTTATATTCAATTTAAGTTGCTAAGCCGTAAAAGAGTGTGGACTTTATATTTAATTTCAGGTTTTAATACATATTTTCAACTTATGCAGCCCTGTCTTTTTATTGTCTCCCAGATGGTGTGAAAAGTAGAGTATTCACCTCTGGAATAAAACATGTCTTAGTCTCGGGCGGTATGAACCCCTCGCTTCACTCAGGACTCTACATAACTCCCTCGCTTCGCTCAGGAGTTAAAATTTAACTCCCTCGCTGCGCTCGCGAGTTAACTCGGAGTCCTTCGCTCCGCTCAGGGTTCAATATGCCGCCCATGACATAATACATGGTTTTATTCCCTTAGTGCATAATCTACTATTGCAACCCGAACATTAACACAACAGAAGTCAATTGGCCGGGTGATGTCACCTCGGTCCGACTCGTAATTGAATCAGCCTAATTACTTACGCCTTCTCACTCGCTATCGTTATCGAGCGAAGCCTCCTGTACATAAAACTACCTAGAAATGAAAAGAAATTTGTTTAACTAGAAAAACCGGACAAGTGCGAGTTGGACTCGCCCACCGAGGGTGAAAAACCACAAAGTTGTAGGTTCTGACATATTATAAATAGTTCAGGAATCGAGTCTCACAGTTTTTCCGTGATTTTACCAAACTTCAAAGACAATTGTTTTTGTGATTTAATTTCAAATGTTTAATTTTCAGATTTTTTCCCGTACTTGTAGTATTCGATGACCTTACTTGCCAAATTTTATGGTTCTAGGTCAATGGAAAGTACCCCATAAATTTTGATTCCCCTGAGTATCGAAATATACGTTTTTTGCGACATAAACGTGTATCTTTTTCTTACGTTAACTTAGAAGCTTGATTTATTAAGGCTTTAAGAAACTATAAACTTGTGTACTTATATCTTTTTAATTTCAACTAGATACCTCTACTGGTTCCCGAGATAAAGGGTCTTCACAGACAGATGAACAGACGGACAACAAAGTAATTCTATAAGAGTTCCGTTTTTTCCTTTCAATACTCAATACTTCGTTGCAGCAATAAGTTTGGTAGGATCTTAAATAACAGACTGTCGAGCACAGCAAAAGCCTTATGACTATTTGTTGGCGAAAGCGCTTCAGGAACCCAGGGAATTGCGTTGTGATATTTCAAAAGATTTTCTTCGGTAACACAAGTTTATTCGTCAGCCATTGTTGCGTAAGAGAGCGATACAGGTACAGACAAGATTTGGTATTATTGAAAATAGCGCCATCTATAGCAATCTATAAGAAGTGTTGAAGCGATAATTGACATTATGACATTGGTGCTACTATACATAGCCGCCAGATGGCGAGAGCTGTCTTTAGACACTATTCGTTATAAGGCTTTTGCTGTGCCTAAGTTATGACTGTTTCGAGGTACGGAACCCTATAAACAATATCGCTTTGTCTACAATGGGACTGCTTTGTAGGTACAGCTTGACTGCTAAAACAGAAGTCGTGGGTACGATTCCCGCTGAAGACTGCGGTAATTAATTGGTACAAAAGGCCTCGGTCTGAGTTTATTTCCATGGTTGTGATGTCTTTGCCTAGTTACAGGTTTGCACAGGTTCTCCTAGTTTGTGTGCAGGACCAGTGAATGTGTTGTGGAAGTTTTTATTGGAAGTTGCTAAATAATAATTAAAAGTACATGCACAAAATCACCCGTACTTTTTGGCTAAGCCACCGAATATATATTTTTTTTACTTTTTAGTGCGTGCGTGTTAGAGCTAACAAGGCCGCCAATGGAGAAAACAACATCGTCTTTTATGATAAGTTTTTTCCGAAAGTCAATATCACAGTGATAGCTATTTTAAGAACCTACAGCCAAGAACCTGGGGCCTGTTTTATAGAACTACAATTCATCGTTTACTATGACAATTCGTTGTACATTGCGAAGTCGATTAACCAACCGTTTAATAAGTAGGAAGACAGTTACAATTTCACAATTCGATTTACTCCATTATAACTACAATCCATAGTTTATTATTACTAATAAACTATGAACTGTAGTTTTATGAAACCCGGCCTTGGGGTAACCTAGCGAATAACAAGACAAAAGTACCTGAAACGCGTGTATGCAGCTACCATGAATGTCGATGAAGCGAAAGTTTTGTCAGGATTGAGTCAATGAGTCAAGCGGCCATCCCTGATCTCTGCCTGCTCATCCGGGATACAGGCGTGAGTTTATATATATGTATATAATGTGTGATCATGTGATCTTTAAGTGATTCAATACGATTGAAAGCGATACAGTAATTCTCCGTAAATGCTGTCTTCAGTACATCGCTATTATCGGATAAATATCCAAACACTCTGCTTTCTGGTGAGCCACAAGCTTCATACTGTAAATATGACGGCCTAACGACCAGTATAAAGCCCTTGTTTTGTGCCGGATTATGACAAAGTGGTCTTTGTTGTCTACTGTCTGTTACTAATCATTTTTGCCTATGACACTGATGTTTTACAGTGATTTCTTACTCATAAGATCGAAATAATAATATGAGTAATGGGAACTTGCCTTAAAATTTTATTGTCACGTATGTATATCCAATTCAGTGACAAATAATAGCCCATATTCAGTGAAAATCTCATTTAGCAACCTATTTCAGGCCGACACTTCCGTGTGGCGCCGGATTAAGAATAGCGTCACTCCATTTCCTTTCGTGAATGTCGTAGAAGGCGACTAAGAAAATCAATTACCAGGAGACGGACAGCAGCGTGTTTCTGAGATTCCAACCGCATCCTGCGATCTATTCTTAATCCGGCGCCACACGGAACTTTAAACGGGCTTTAAATACGAAACCTTAAATGACTCATAATATCCATAATTATACATATACATCCATATATATCCTGTAACTAACTCACTTATAAAGTAAACACTCGTTTTCAGACCATTTCTTTATTACATTAAGATATTTTCAACCCTACATTATTTATTCACTTTAGTCTTACAATGTTGCACCTTAACCGGGCACCGACACAATGGATACTTTCTTTGACAAAACACATTTACATCGAGCACAGTACAGCTTCCTCGTCACTAAACACTTCAAACACACTAACTGACTCTGCACAAGACATCATACTGGCCGATGGCCACCTCTGCACCAGCAAACGATATACAGCACGCACTTTCGCTCTGCTGTACCTTCCCAGGCGTTATCGAAAGCTGATACTTCGCCCTTCCAACATATATCGGCTCTCCTGAAGACGTATTTCCTCCTGTTATAGCACTGGGTGGTGCACTCCCATAAGATGCAGGCACCCAGCGCAGCCCTTCAGGCGCCGAGCACAAAACCTCAATATTCTGTACAGGAACTTCCTTGCCGTTGTAAGGAATGGACGCCGCGTTATGCCTTACTGATAATTTACCGGGAACCAGGTCGCCGTTATGGTAAGCCCGGATGACCCATAGAGGAGATCCGTCCCAGCCCTCGTGCCCGCCTACGAGGGCTCTGCCGGTCAGAGTGCTGGCTAAGGTTGAAGTCGTAGGGACCCACTCGAAATCTCCAGAACTTTCTACCGCTTGTACCTGTTCAGTCAGCGCCGGTGGCTGGTAAGTGGGAGGTGGCTGGTTCTCTCCAGATTGATAGATATGATTTGTTATGAAGGTGGCTTGGGACGGTTGAGACGGTGGTTCCGGTAGGCCCATCGTGACTGGCACCATCATTGTTGGCATGTAGTAGGGGTATCCGACGGGTGGCGCATGGTGGACTGGTGGTGGCCAGTGGTATCCCGGTGCCCCGTAGTATCCCGGCGGTGGTGGTCCGTGGTGGTCTGGTCCGTAGTGGTCTGGAACAGGAGGGCCCTGCGGCCACTGTGGATATTTTGGATGTGGCGTATATTTCGGTGGAGGTGGTGGTCCGTTTGGTGGATAACTCATGTTGAAACCGGTATTGAATAGAACTGATGAATATTGCACGTAAACTCACAGTTGCGAGCAATGTTTTGGCACTGATACCGCGTTATCGCTGTTTTTGTGGTTTATATCCGAAGGTTTAGGTACTTTGTTCGAGTAGGCTGGTTATCATATCTGGGATTGATAGTGTATTGATAAAATTGCTGTTATAAGCAGGTAAATTGGCATGTAACTCTTTTTACCTTTTTTCTTCCTCGAATAGACATTTCCGTGAAACAAAGATAATTTTGATAGAACGTACTCATAGTTCATAACTGTAAAGTTTGTGTGGGTATTTTTCGTGTTTTCTCAATGACTCATTTAATTGTTTTGCTGATAGCTGCATTAAAAATGAATAAAAATGCGCGTGTTATTTTTAAACAATAATAATCATGTAATTCGATAATAGATAAAAAAATTACAAAATGCTTACATATGTTGTATATAAATAGTACAGTATCAATTTTTTTATCTTAAAATACTTATTTAATTAAAAAATTCATTTTGTACAGATTAAACATTTAGAAACATACATTCTGAAATGGACGGAATATAACAAGAAATTTCTCTCTTTCTTCCAAACTAACAATAATAAATATTGGAAGGAGAAAAAGCTATTTCCTAGTAATAAAGACAGTGTATACCGTAACTATGACTCAATAACATTATAGTCCTATGAATAACGTACACAATTATAGCGAAGACATAATAATCTTCAATTCAAAGTATTTGTTTTTGAATTCGCTTTTAGACTTTCACAATGGTACGCCGTACCTTTTACACAAGTCACTCTTAGTATTTCACCATACGTATGATATAGTTTATTTATTTATTTATTACATGCAAATAGCTCAACAGCATCAGCTGTAACAGATTATACGCGTTGTCAAGTCAGTACTAAAATATTTGTGACATCATCCCTTACGTTAATATCACAACGCGTGACACACTTTGTATTTCAAATAACTAAATAAGCAACACATTATTCGCTTTATCCAGCTTTAAGGTCTCAGTTGACTATTCACTGCTCCCATTGACGTCCGTCGTCACCATCATTCTCGTTACCTTTATTGTGAATTTTTTTCATGATTGTTATCATCACCATAATCTCATCATGATCAATAACAACTTCATCATAATATGATGTTGTTATTCCATCCACACCATCTTCTTCTTTATTATTATATTGTTCATTATAATCTTCATCATCATAATTAGACTTTTTATCATCATCATCTTCATCAACAGACGACATCATCAGTACGTCGTCAGTAACTACGTCAGTACCACAGCGCGGAAGACGCACCGCTGTCCGTCCATCAGCGCAGGCCAAACGAAGGACTTGATCAGGTCCGAGCGCCGCTCGCGAGCCTCACCCGAGGAAAAGCGGACGTGCTTCTCTGGGTTCATCACCACTGAAATTGGAGAGCAAAAAAGTTAAGAGATGTATTTTTTCGCAATCTGCAAGCGTTAAAAATAGTTACCATTAGCAATGTGCGCCAGGAAAAGTTCTCGTGCAATTATTTTTTTTCGTTGAACGCGCCATTTCTGAACTGATTTTAACATCAATAAAACTGTCAATAACAACCTGCAACTTTAATTTCTGTTTGGACATATTACAGTGCCCCTGTCAATTTTCCACATTTGAATTGTTTTAAAGATAATATAGGTACCGGTACTTTAAGATAATATTTTTAAAATCATTAAGATATGTTGTAGCAAAAAATACACGTGATTCTGGGTAGAAACGGGTGGGATAGTCTAAAACCTCACGTTGTATCACCAGGGAGAAGGGGAGTTTCAAAAGTTAGTATAAAACATCACGTGATTAGTGGACGACCCCTTATAGGTATAACTGTGTAGATAGGTGCAAGGCAAGATCGATGTGCTATGACATGTGCAAAAAATAACAGTTCTAAGTTCAGGATCAGGTTCAGGTGTACTATAATTAAGGTGAGGAGTTCAAATATCAACAATTTCAGGATGTGGCTGCTTGGTATCGACCAATTGGCCCCTTCGCCCAATCTGGTAATGTGCTGCGCATGTATAGGCAACCATGTCACTTGGGATTTATCATTGACCTCTTTGTCTCTTACAAAACATTTTATTTTTATCCTATTCTTGGGCAAACAATATGGCACGAAAAACCGTGGTCTATTTCACAATATTATTTAGTACCCGACTTTCCTTAGAGATGACATCACTCTTTTCAGTAGCCTCTCGATCTAAACCTAACACATTCTAATTGTAATTTAACAATATGGTGTAAAGTTGGTGTCAATATGCAATGGCGAGAAGTGAAGCTGATCAACCAAGCCTCGCAACAGGCTGTGGCCACCAGTTCATAGAAGGGTCTACGGTGGCCTTATTTTGTGCACCAAATCCTGTCGGAATCTTGACGTTTGCGATAGCAATTAGTATGGAATTTGGCAGATAGAAGATAGAAATCATTCAAGATTTGGTGCGCGTAATAAATGATCTGATCTCTTTCCACCTACCACCGTATGGACCCACAATTTTCTTCTTTTCAACAACACTTTATGAAAACCTGAGGTGTTTAGAGTCCAGGGTGGCTGGGTGCCATACATTAATGTATGGTTGCCTTCGACTCTGTATGCCTCACATGCTCGCTTCACGATTGTTTAGTTTTTATGTTTGTTTTGTTGACGTTCATGTATTTTATTTGTGTACCTTTGTGTTTGTGTGTCTGTTTACATAGTGTTTCTGTAACAATTTAAATAAATGTCTTCTTTCTTTCTTCCTTCCTTCCTTTCCTTAAAACAGAGGTCATAGGTTTTTTGTACAATTGGCCCCTGTCTGTTTTTCCATGTTTGTGACGCTTTTGTCTGGTCCCCTGGTAGGGTATCGCACATTGGGATCACCACAAGTGATTTTGGTGTACGCAAGCTATTATTATTCTGGCAGCCTCTAGATCAAACTAACACTTTAATACCGACCTGGTGTGAAATCGGTGTCAATGCGCAGAGGCGGGGAATGCAAGCTGATCATCCAGGCGGTGCGGCAGGTGGCGGCCACCAGAGCGTGGAGTGGTGCACACGCGCTCAGACAAGGATACTCACGGAGTGTGCTCAGGACCTGGAAGTTAGTCAAAATTATGGAGTTATGTTGATGAACGGAAATATGGCTTCATAATATATCCACGTTTGAATTCCTTCACAATAGAAAAATATCGCCTTTGTAAGTATTGTCGTCGTCAAAACAAAATATTATCCTTGAGTGGAGCTCAATCGGCAGCTTCCTATGTTTAAAATGGCTGAGGGCTTACATTACATTTTAGGTGACGGTCAATACATTTTGTAGGTCTAATTGCAAACGAATGCAATAACGTCCTCTGACTACTTTTTTGTTGGAAATCATCGAACATTGTCAAAACACTGCTGATCATTGTAAACCGCGTACACCAGCTTATACTTCTGTGCAAACCTTAATTACGTCACTTTGTAACAGGAATCCTGTGCAGAAAGCTGGTCAAAATTAACAAAAGTCTTCCCAGCATCCCCAAGCGGAAATCCCTGTGCTACATGAATTTAATGGCAGCAGCGGTGAGATAGGCTAGGATTGCCTCGGATGCCTCGAAGCCCTCGTGAGCCCCAAATCCCCAATTTTTTTTCAGGAAACAGGAACCAACTGGTTAAATGCTAAACTAGGTCATCTTCATACACTGACCTGGCTACCAACAGTCCTCTCAGCATCTCCAAGAGGCAATCTGGGCTATTTCCTGCATCAGCTTAGTAGCAACGGTGGTGAGACGTGCCAGGGTAGCTTCGGATTCTTCGGAGCTCTTATGAGCTCCAGATCTCCAAACTTATTTTAGCAAACAGGAACTAACTGGTTAGGTGGTAACTCATCTTTATATGCTGACCTGGCTAGCTACAGCCCTCTCGGTATCCCCGAGCGGAAATCTCTGAGCTGTTTTCTGCATCAGCTTGATAGCTGAGCAGCGCATATGCAGCGCAGTGAGGCGTGCAGGGTAGCTTCAGTCGCCTTAAAGCCCTCGTGAGCTCTATATTCTCAAACTTGTCTCATCAAACAGAAAACAACTGGTTAGGTACTAAACTAAGGTAAGTCATCTTCATAGACTGACCTGGTTAACAACGGTCCTCTCAGCGTCCCCGAGCGGGAATGCCTGGGCTGTTTCCTGCATCAGCTTGGTGGCAGCAGTGGTAAGGCGTGCCAGGGTAGCTTCGGATGCCTCGGAGCCCTCGTGAGCTCCGAGCAGGGCTTTGACCTCGGCCAGTCTCCGGTCCCGCAGGCTGATGGCTGCGCGGAAGGAGAGCTGGAATATTGAGGGAGATGTTGCATGTTACAATGAAATAAATTTAACTCAGTGCTAAAATTCGGTATCAGTGTTACAAATATTAAAAATTCTCAAAATTTAAAGGTCTGCCCTGTGGGTTTTGTGAAATCAGATTTTTATTTTAAATAAGTTACATTCTTTATGTTGACTGTCAAATCACAAAGTTATTGCTATCTTCGGCTCGAGTTGTAGTGGTGTGGTGTAGCAAGAATAGCTGTTCGAATTTAATAAGCCACGAATATTTACTTACACTTTCAAGTGAGAGGTTTTATAATACTTCTCTATTAGTTATGCTTTTTTTTAATTTCAGACAACGATAGACCGAAATCGGTCAGTAATTAATAATTAATTTCAAGGCATTCGCTCAATTAGTATTCGAATCACTTGTATTAAAATCAATTTGAAATCTGACATGCAATGGTCATGTCTATAGAATGCTATGAACTATTCAACAAGTCAATTAATATAAGATATATTTGGGTGCACAAGAGTACTTACTGCAACTATGTTATTATTACTATAATTAAAATTCTTTATTGTATTTAAACGCGTAGTTTTGCACACAGGCGAGCTTAATGCTACTTAGCATTAGGTATCTACCAGCTTACTTAGGTTTTGAAGCAAATATCAACAGGTAGAGCAACTTAACATATACTAAATACTTATTTAAACTTAGATACCTCTAATAAAATCATACATAGGGGAATTATTATACAAATGCAATTATTATCGTTGTACAAATGCAACATAATAATAAATAAATACTCAATACAATAAATAAATACATAGAATCTACAAATCTACTAACGACAATGTGACGTCTACATGTGAATACTGCTCATAATAATTATACTCTTTTTGTTGCACTAACCCGTGCGTGTAGACTTAGGCCCGCTTGCACCACCGACTAAAATCCGTTTAACTTTAAATTAAACAGAATTGTGACTGTTCCGTCTTCTGTCACTATCTGTCAACATTCTATTTAACTTAAAGTTAAATGGATTTTAGTCAGTGGTGCAAGCCGGCCTTAGTGACTGTAAACTTTGGCTTTGAATACTTCAACCGACGGGGCCTGTCGGATGTGCAGAGGCAAGCTACTCCAACGGCGAATTGCTGTCACAGTGAAAGAGCTTGAATAGCCAGCCGTGAATTAGTCAATTAGTAGCCAATTACTTACGACAACGACAGAGAAGACGATCTTGTACTTCAAGTGCGGAGTCTGCCGCAGCGGCTCCAGCGCCGCCAGGGCCGGCAGCGCCTCGTCCGCCGCGCGCCCCCAAACCGACGCGTAGTGGGAGACCAGCTTGCTCCTGGACGTACAATGAAAGAAAAAACTGAAATAAAAAATTACCAACAACCCGACTGCTGAGCATTAACTCCTGAGCAGGCGGGACCAACCTAAGGAGTTTGGGTCCCGTCTGCTTTGTAGTTAATGCTCAGCAGTCGGGTTTTTGTTATTTTTTATTTCAATTTTTTTATTTTTGTCTTTCTAGTGATTTTTAATGCTGATTTATATATAGCCTGTTACACGCGCGTACTGATGTTTTACATACATTTCACGTGATTGGAGTAGTTAAATAAAATTAACAGCGCCATCTCACTAGATAATTGTCACTACTCATGGTTGTAATATAACGTTACTTAATAGCGATTTTTGTTTTATTGTTATTTTTCTGTCCCATTACTGCTAATTTAATATAGCCTATGACACTGGCGCGGGGATGGCGAATCGATTGAGACCTTATTTATCAAAATCTGACCATTGGCTAAGGAGTTATGAGAGAACATAGAATCGGACATACTTACATACATATGAGTTAAACTTGTTACCCTCCTTTTGGGCTCCGCCGCAATCGGGTATCTATATCGAGCAAATGTTGGTGGAAGAGCCGGTAAGGGGACATACTTCGACGAAATAGGGGATATATTAGCAAAGGGCAAGATAAAAAGTAACCGAAACCGGCGGGCGTGCAATTGCATGCAACGACTAATAATTAATGTTGATGAAGCGAAAGAGATCTGTCAGGATCGTGGCAAGTGGCAGTCCCTGGTCTCTGCCCAGTGCACCCCGCTGGAATACAGGCGTGAGTTTATGTTACTTTATATTTATTTGTTCCAAAAACAATTCCATGATAGTTCCCACTTTCTCCGTTCTGTGTTTCCCACACTATAAAATAGGAACTTCTAGTACTATTTGAAAGAGAATGACTTTGGTATAAGGATGGGTGAGCTACTAGTGACTAGAATTGAGAAAGGAATGTTGCGTTGGTTTGGACATGTGGAGAGGATGAAGGAAGAAAGATTGAATAAACAAATATATCGAGCGAATGTGGTTGGGAGGGCAAAGTACAGTACAAAGGATATGAAGCTCATAGACAAGTACCTGTCATCGTGCTGCTGCGGCGTGTGATCGTCGCTGTCTGAATGATATCCATCGCTGGCGGAGTCGGTGGGCGAGCGCGGCACGGTGGAGGCGGGCGGGCTCTCGGCCTCGTTCATCAGCGACAGCACCGCGTCGCAGCCGCGCGAGAAGCTCATCAGCACGCCGGCCACGGGCCTGGAAGACGGAGACGGCTATTGGGTTAATTATATATATAATGATGATGCAGCCTATATACGTCCCACTACAGGGCACAGGCCTTCTCTCAGAGAGAGAGAGAGTATGGGCTTAATTACCACGCGCGCCCTCCGCAGATTGGCAATTTCAAGCGCTGAGGAAGCGCTATGTGAACACCTCAGACACTCAGGTTTCCTCACGATGTTTTCTTTCACAGTTAGCGAGTGGTATTGCTACTATAACTTCATTGGTTTATGTATTTATATAAATAAATTCATTCTCATTCATTTCTCCCTCCGCAAGACAAAAACAAGCAAGACTGCAAGACCTGGCCGCAGAAAAACGTCGTGGCTCCAAGATCTTGCAGAGTGGTTTAGCACGAGAAATGTAAAACTCTCCCGAGCCGCAACATCACGGGACACAATGATAGCCGACCTCCGATAAGTGGCCTAATTACGCTCACCAAATCCTGAGCGATTCCAATCGTCTAACTGTCAAATTCCATACTAATTTGACAGTTAAACGATTGGAATCGCTCAGGATTTGGTGAGCGTAATATAGGGGCATGGCTGGCTCCAAAATGAGAAGGAGAAATAAATCAATAACATCGCCACAACACAGTAGTCCCAAACTAGGATACCCTGTGCTATGGTAACCTGACAAGCACATCACAAACATGAAAATACACCAAGACTGAGGGCATTTGTACATGAATCAATGCAGGCTGCCAGTTTTGGTAGTCAAGCGTGTTAACCGCTAGACAGAAGAGGTTCATTTTGTGTATTTTCATGAATTTGTTGTAGCAATACCACTCGCTAACTGTGAAGGAAAACATCGTGAGAAAAACCTGTGAGACTGAATGCACTTGAAGGTATTTACACATAGTAATACGTTAATTGTAAGATTTTTATCGTTTATCGAAGTTTTATCGAAGTGACAAAGCGGTTACAATAAATACTAGAAGTGTTAATTTTAAGATAATACTCATCATCAACCCATTATGTCCCCACCGAGGGGCACGGGTCTCTTCCCTGAGGAAGGTATAGGCCATACTCCACCACGGGGGCCAAGTCCGGATTGGTGGAGGCTTGTAGACTAGTGGCTCGTCTACTGTCAGAAGTTTTCAAGCCGCCCTAAGGCCTCTAACTTGGCTTAACGACTACCATCTATCGACGGCAGCCGGCACCAACAGCTTAACGTGCCTTGCGAAGCACGGAACCGCTCGGACAAATGCCACTAGCGTTAGGCATAGACGGCGACCGAAGGCGGCGGCGAAGATAATACTAGATATTATTATTTACTACATAGTGTTATTTGTTAATTTTAAGTGTTAAACCCTATTTAATCGAAATAAGCTTTATATTTTATACATTCAACAAATAGAATGTAAAATCTTTACGTTGAAAGTTTGATTTCTGATTTCTGTGAATCGTGAAAACAGGGCCTGAATCACTCAATTAAAGCATAAGCGTAACAGTAGCCATTTGCCTGGAACTACAGCACATCATGCAAGTAGCCCGTGAGAGAAAGAAACGCTGACATTTCATTAAAAGAACAAAGAAATAACTTGTACTCTTAATTGCGTGACAAAGCCCTCACCCAATCACACTCATTCACAAATGACCGCACTGTGATGCAACGCCGTTTAGAAACCGGTTCTTAGCCATAACTTACTAGGTATGGTTTAATCAAGCATCGATTCCTCACACAAAGACGGTGAGAACTTTTGCGGATAAGCGCAAAAAGCTTATGCAATCGCTTTCGTTGAACAATTAAACGAGTGCTGGCAGTTTACGAAAGGTCAGCTCAAAAGTGGCGAAATGGAGCAATTCTCTTATTTTTGCCTTTTAAAGGGTCTCCAGGAGGTTCACTATATAAACATAACATAAACTCATGCCTTTATCCCGGATGGGTAGGCAGAGACAAGGGTCTGCTACTTGCCTCTTTCAATTCATCAACATTCATCAGTCGTTGCATGCACGCACGCCGGTTTCGGATACTTTTTAGGGTTCCGTACCCAAAGGGTAAGGGACTTGATTACTAAGAATCCACTGTCCGTCTGTATGTCTGTCTGGCTGTCTGTCACCAGGCTGTATCTAATGAACCGTGATAGCTAGACAGTTGAAATTTTCACAGATGATGTATTTCTGTTGCCGCTATAAACAGAATAAAATAAATGTTTAAGGCGGGCGCCCATACAACAAACGTGATTTTTTTGCCGTTTTTTGCTCGATATTAATAATGGCAACAGGTTGACGCTTGAAATATTTAAATGTTGTATAGATAATGGTACGGAACCCTCACACTTGGCTGGTTTTTGTTCATAGCTGTACAAAGATTTATGTACATATTTTTTTAGCTACGTACTAATTTAGATAACAAAGTAGACTATTGCTTACTAAAAAAAAAAATTGCGCATCCTGGTGAGTAGAGCTTTTAAGTTACCACCTACATACTTTGTAATCACCACGCTTTAGCAAATAAATAGATTTATTCTTATTTACAAACCTCTTTCAACCAATCAATACAAAATAATGTTATTATTACTTGTATAATAATGTTATTTAGGATTGATTAAAGCGAACGAGGTTTGTCAAGATTGTGACAAGTGGCAAAGTGTGTATGTATGCACGTATGTATGATTTGAACTGATTTTACTTCGTTGTAACTTATAGTCTGTAAATGTAACAGGTTAAAACCGACTGAATGAATGTGTGATACTTCAATATGTTGGTTGTCTGGAAGCGATCGATTTTAGCGATAAGACCGCCAATGGTATACCATTAAGAACTAGATATTAATTATATCTCTGTAAATTACTGGCGTGCAATAAAGTGTTTTCTATCTATGTTTTATGATTAGTAATTATATTTATGTATATATTCGTATTAACTCCACATTCTAGCATTTTTTTATGTAGAGAGTATGGACGAGTATAATATAATTTTCAACACACCTGCTCGTAAAGTAGGTCTTATTACAGCGTATTTACACTGATAATGCAGAATATTACCCATGCCGTGCCTTTTACATTACATTATCGCACTAGTGCCTTTTCATTATGTACATATCTTTTTAAATATTAGCAAGAAGTATTAATGTTTCGAAAACAGCTAAGTAGTTATTTGCGTAAATATAAAATTCAATTCAAAATGTGATAAATAATTAAAGAATTTCATGAAACTGCTTGTTAGCTTGTTGGTATTTATATTTTGACGGTGTATTTTTACCTATAAATACCCAATTTCAAAATTTATAAATATGTGGCTACTTTGCCGGTGCCCTTATCTCAGACTTGCGCGCGCATGCAGCGCTGAGCGCGCGAAAAAATAAAATTACGGCCGCCATCTTTTTAATGGGTTTCTGTTTGTTAAGTTTATTCACAGTATTGCATTTCGTTTGTGAACTTTTATTTACTTTTCCTCGCAAGTGTGTTGAAAAACGTCGTATGAAACACGTGAGCATTGGTCATTACACTTCTCGTCTCCATTAAGCCTTCGCCTTCGGCTCAGGCTTAAAAACCGACTCGAGTGTAAACATACCACACTTGTATCATAATGTACTATACCACACGTATTCATCGTAGACTGGCAATTTCAAACGCTGAGGCATATGAACACCTGATACACTCACGATGATGACGTTTCCTTCCTCACTTAGCGAGTGGTATTCTAGCAAATAAGTGAATTAGGTTGAAAAAAATCATATAATTTTTATTTAGCTATGCAAAGTATAGTAAGCATTTCATTCATAAGCAGCCTATATACGTCCCACTGTAGGGCACAGGCCTTCTCTCAGAGAGAGAGTACGGGCTTGACCACGCGTGCCCACCGCGGATTGGAGATTTCAAGCGCTGAGGTATGTGAATAGCTCAGACACTCAGGTTTCCTCACGATGTTTTCCTTAACCGTTAGCGAGTGGTATTGCTACTGTAACTTCACAAAAGTACATAACTTAGAAAACAAAGTCGTAGGTACATGCCCGCACTGGGAATAGAACCTGGGTCTCTCGCTTTCGAGTCCAATGTTCTACCCACTAGGCTACCACCGCTCATTACATTATAAGCTGCTTATTCCGGTAACGCGCTGATGAGCACTTCATCCAATAGAAACTTCATTTCAATTTTAGTGCCGAGTGCTCGACCCCAAACAATTCGGCAAAGATTACCTCCGCGGAGTATTGAAGACCGTCATTATTGCCAGAAATAACAACATGGTGACTATTCAATTTGTCATCACAACAACCCGCGACTCAAGCCAGTTGCACAACTGATCAACACATGCTTAGCGAAAGTAACAAAAAAGCTTTCACCCATATTCACACGGGTTGCGTAACCCAGTATTAAATAACGCGAGATAAACGGCGGTTTAACACAGGGTAAAGTGTTACAAATCACCGCCTATAGTTTGGGCGGGTCCGGTACATCCAATTGAAATCAAATTGAGAGAGGTACATAGAAGGTTTAGAGATGAAAGGGTGGAGCAAGTGAAAGAGTTTGTCTACTTACGCGTTACGGGTACTGACGGAAGACCAGCGCTGGGGTACCATCATATCTCCAGCTTATGCTGAGTCAGAGCCCTTTTGCATTTGCCGCACCCACAGTACACACACTGGATAAGGCATTGCTGTGTGTCTCATTTGTAAATGATTTTTTGTAATAATGTTTCATTGTGCCTTGTGCATGCTCGTACTTCTGTATTATTGTTTTTATTGTGTATGTGTGTGTGTGTGTAAATGCAAGTAAATAATTCACCTATCTATCTACTTACGGAGCCTGTTTACAAAGATGGACAGTTTGATGGTTTCCTATAAAATATTGAGGATGGGAAACGGACCTAAAAAAATATTACTAAACAAAGAAGCCAAGCCAAGTAAGTTTTATTCTAAGATTTGTAGTCGTTTTTTACTAAAAATATGACAGCTCACGTCCACCATTTTGTTTTTTTCGTGACGTCATACAGCCAGTGATACTCACGTCGTCAGTACCTTTCGCTCGACTCCTCACTTGTCAAAATAGGTCCAGCCGATTTGCCTGTGCTCGGTCATAAAGCAATATCATACCTACATAAGTTTTTTTTATTGGAAATATGTGTGCTATACCACTTGGTAGTTGCCAAAGAGTTTTCTGCTGATCCCTCTGTCACCAGTACTATTTTTCTTCTTCCAAACATCTATAGCTACACAGAAGTTTGAGACTGGGTCAGTAACGTCTTTAGTTGCAGTAATTGCCAGTAGTGGAGTAAGTTTGGCAATAAACGTTGCCCGGTATCGAGCTTAGTGGCGGGTTCTCACGTTACGATGAGGGGACTGGCTGGTTGAGTTAATTTTCGGTGGTCACTTGCACCAAAGCAAATTTATAACCTACCGGAGGTACTTTTCTGGTACCTCTGGTAAGATTTATCTACCAGACTGTCCTTTCAGATACTTAGGCGTTCCCTGGATTATAGAAAAATATAATGTTCGTTATTATTACATAAGCAGCCTATACATATATACGTCCCACTGTTGGGCACAGGCTTTCTCTCAGGGAGAGAGTATGGGCTTAATCACCACGCGTGCCCACCGCGGATTGGCGATTTCAAGCGCTGAGGTATATGAATAGCTCAGACACTCAGGTTTCCTCACGATGTTTTCCTTCACCGTTAGCGAGTGGTATTACTATAACTTCACAAATGTACATAACTTAGAAAACAAAGTCATAGGTACATGCCCGCACGAATCGAACCTGGGTCTCCCGCTTCCGAGTCCAATGTTCTACCGACTATGCTACCACCGCTCCTCGTTATCATTATTATTACCAAAGTGTTTTCCATCTTTATCTAATTATTTTGTGGTCCTAAGTCAATCATTTATCTCATTTATGAAAGAAATACCCTATTTCCAATTTCTTGACTTTGATCATAATTAAGCTTTGGAAAAGAAACCTTAAGAAATTAATAGACTCACCCATAAATGACAGCACCATGAAAAACACCCAAAAAATAAATGTGTATAAATTAATGTACGAGTATTCGTCAATAACTGCAACAAAATTAAGTGCAGTAACTTCTGGCCAGACAGAACGCTGTTGAACTCACGGCCTATTTACAGAACACTAACTTACTTTCATAGTATCTATTAAACTCAAGTTCAACACAAACATTGGTGCAAGTTTCCACTTATCTTTGTTATGTATGGAACTTTAATTAGGCATGGCATGCACGCAGAAAAATTGGTCCAATGATTTAACGAACCATAATTAAATCAAGGCTTAATGTGCTAAAATATTTTGTTTAATTGCCGCATTTCACACCAACTTTACCAAAACGTAAGGAATAAAGTTAGCTAGTCGGAAAATAAATAAGAAAGCCAAATGGTACCATGTGGTTCCTAGTTAGTTGTTTTTTTACCCGACTGCGGAGAAGACCAAAACGAGGGTAATGTAACAGTAATGTATTTGCCTAGTATGTACGTATGTATGTCCGATTCTATATTCATCACAACTCCTTAGCCGATGGACAGATTTTGACTAATAATATCTTAATAGATTCATCGTGTTTGCGCGAGTGTCATAGGCTATAGGAATTCAGCATAAAGACAACAAACAAAAATAAAAAATCACTAGAAATATAAAAAATAAAAAACTGAAATAACTGAAAAAATAACCAACAACCCGACTGCATAGCATTAACTACTAAGCAGACGGGACCCAAATTAAATATTATAAATCATTGCGAGGAACATAAGTTGGTCCCGCCTGCTTAGTAGTTAATGTTCAGCAGTCGGGTTTTTGGTTATTTTTATTTCAGTTTATTAAACACAAACTTTCTGAATAAAATTAATTTAACAAAATAGCATGTATACAGGGTGTAATAAACATCTCACTACTTTCACTACACATTTACAACATGTTCAAGATTGCGAAAAAACATTCAGATTTCGGTGTTTTAGTTTTTAAGTTTGCTGAAAAACAGAAAAGAAAAATTTCGCGATTTCATGACTTGGATTGTCTGAAATTATAAGGTAAAACCTTTCTTTGTATTTTCTTTTCCATTGGATTTGTATTTTTTGTGACTCGACCGAAGACAGCGGATAATATTGCGCAATGGAATTCACCAAACAGAATGTAAATTCTTTACATTGAAATTAATATTTGATTTCTGTACCCCGGTCTCTGCCTACCTTTCCGGGAAACAGGCGTGAGTTTACGTATGCATGCATTTGTATTTTCACCTAAAGCAGATAACAAAAGTAAACATTGTTATGACGTTGAGTAAATAGTCGCGTCAACTTCTCTGAAATGAAAATGTTCTTCACTACAATTTTCAGTCAATATTACTCTCTATTGCACGCGTGCTTAAGACTAACTTCCCTTGAACAGACATTGAAAAGTGTTAGGTGCATTACGTCTCGGTAAAACATAATAAAATAAATAATTCATAGATGAATATGAAAGCCATTGTTCAAAGCATTTCCCTCTTCAAAGATATAGGGGAAAGTCAAGAAAACCTGTCTCGAACGGTTTTCCTCATGAGACAATGGGATTTAAACACTATTCATATCCACTTAAGAGCTTGTGAAAGTAGAAGATTTTGTTTCCTAAAAGGCTAAAATTAAATGGAAAGCTTATCTCAATAAAAACCGGCCAAGTGCGAGTCCGACTCACGCACCGAGGGTTCCATATATAAATACATTATTAATATATTACGTATTTAACAAAAAAGTGAGTTCAAAATCAAAATTAAAAAATCAATTTTTTTTTTTTTGTTTAAAGTAAGCACAGAAACTGCGACTTAATGAACGTAACAAGTTAAACTAGGTGTCCATTTCAAAATCTAGATCATTTTGAAGAAAAAATGGACAAAAAAACTACAAACTTAGTCTTTTCAAGTCCTTAACAGAGTTAATATAAATATTCTAAAACCTGGAACTGATGCATTGAACTGGCTTTAATTCCAGACATCATTGTCATCTAAATAATCTTTAATGTTATAGTAGCTTTTTTGGCACAAAGTGTGCTTTACACATTTTTTGAACCGCGTTTCTGGCAAGCTTATTATATCCTGAGGGATCTTATTGTAGAAACGTACACAATGCCCCATAAAGGATATATTAACCTTTGCCAGCCTAAATTTTGGGAACGAAAGTTTATGTCTATTTCTAGTATTTACATTGTGTTGGCTTGGCTACCTACAGTTTTAAAGTCACTGATATTTTTCCTAACGTACATAATATTTTCACAGATATACTGACTAGCAACTGTTAGGATGTTAATTTCTTTAAAGAAATCTCTTAACGAATCTCTATTGCCTAGCTTATATATGAATCTGATCGCTCTCTTCTGCAGGACAAAGATGGTCTCAATGTCTGCTGCCCGACCCCACAGTAGTATACCATAGGACATAATACTATGGAAGTAACTAAAATAAACAAGCCTAGCAGTTGCGACATCAGTTAGTTCCCGGATTCTTTTAACTGCGTATGCTGCAGAACTGAGCCTATTTGCCAATTTTCCTATATGAGGACCCCATTAAAGCTTTGCATCAATTGTGATACCCAGAAATACAGTTTCTTCTACAAGGTCTAGTTTATCATTCCCCAATATAACATTGCTGTCAACCATTTTGACATTTGTTAGTGTGAACTCTATACATTTTGTCTTTTTTGAATATGAATTATTGAGTTCTTTCTTAAATGGACACCTAGTTTAACTTCCGTGTGGCGCCGGATTAAGAATAGCGTCACTCCATTTCCTTCCGTGGATGTCGTAGAAGGCGACTAAGGGAATAAATTACCAGGAGACGCGCAGCAGCGTCTTACTGAGTTTCCAACCACATACTGCGATCGCCAACCCACCTGCCAAGCGTGGCGATTATGGCAAAACCCCTCAAGGTCATGAAAACCACGAAGGAGGCCTATGTCCTGCAGTGGGCGTCAAATGGCTGATGATGATGATGATCATCATCTTTCATTCAGGCTGCTGTTTTCTAATCTACGAACACGTACATGCATTTGTAAAGTTATAGTAGCAATAACAGTCGCTAATCGTGAAGGAAAACATCGTGAGGAAACCTCTGTGTCTGAAGTGATTACATGCTTGAAATTTCCAATCCACAGTGGGCCCGTGTGGTAATTAAGTCCATACTCTCTCTCTGAGAGAAGGCCTGTGCCCTGCAGTGGGACATGTATAGGCTGCTTAAAAAAAGGTGGTTTAACCTGCTCTTAATCTACGCTCGACTAATCGGTCGCCATAATCGTGTTCCTACCTCCTCGTCTGTCGGAAGTTGCACAACTCAACGGTTTGAGTTAATTCCTTCCACGATTAGCATTCATAAACTATTTAAAATACAATTATAGTTCTGCGTCGTTTCCTCAAAGGATGTTTTCTAAAAATATGCTACATTTGATGGTTATCTCTCTCGCCCGTTTACATTGTGACCACTGCTATTGAAGTGAGAATTTCATTCGTGTAGACACTTGTCATGCAATTGTTTTATATGGGTGGCGCTAGAGTCTTATTGACTACGAAAACTTTACATCGAGATATAATTAAAAACTAAATTTTATTTAACGAACTCAGTGAACGCATGTTATGTTTTAAGCTTACTTTTGAGCCAAATTAAAGAAATAGTTTTAGGTTGCGTTCTTACGATAGTTTCAGTAAGATTAAATCATATTCCAAGGAAGATGAAAAGGCACTAGGAAGCGAAGTAAGCTAATTGAAAAATAAATATCATAATTGAACACGTAGCTACTTTTATGCAGTGATCGCGATTAAAATATAGAATTGTTTTTAAGATACGTTTATACGTTTATTTTGTCATTTCATTTCATTCAAATTCAACTGGTAGGATGCTAATCGAGCAGAATTATTTTTTAACGTCCCTGGTCCGGCCTAGAACTAATTGTAAAATTATTATTATTAAATTCATTATTAATATTATTTTGGCATTTTCTACCATTTAGTCTTTGATACGACGATAGTGGAGTAGATTCTTAATTAAAATACTAACCTAGTGATACTTGCACAATACATCATCATCATCATCATCAGCCATTTGACGCCCACTGCAGGACATATTGTCATAATCGCCACAATACATATACGAATATAAATCTAATATATAAATCTCGAGTCACAGTGAAACGGCTTCACCGATTTGTATGATTTTTTTTTTTGTGTATATTTTGTAGGTCTGAGAATAGGTCGTAGGCTTATTATATGGTAAAACTACGTTTGCCGAGTCAGCTAGTAATACATATCAAACGAAAAACGGGCAGGTATATAGGTAAAGTAAAACTAAACTAGGTAAAGTAATTGATAAAATTAAACTCTTTCAACCTTATTCTATTTGGAAAAGTGAAGTGAACAGGGACTACAGCAGGAGATGTTGAAAATGATGTAAAAGGGGATTACAAATTTGATACAATACTTTGATTCCAATCTTCGCGTCGGAAGAGCCCTATGAGCACTTAAACACACAATAACGCTAAGCGAGCGGCAAACACATAACTTCCTTTTTTGCGCCCTCGGTTGTAATTACGTACCTAGTAATCAGTAGTAATGGAATCTCTGGAAGATTCTCCATTATTAGTTCAGCGAGCTTGAGGTTATATCAGGTAATTATGCTTGGGTTACGCCTTCAATCCGTAATCAGGTAAGTAGAGACACTTGACTTCCGTAAATTCTCAGTGATCATACAACCTATCGCCTGATAGATGCTGCAGCAGTTGAATTGTTGGACGATTCGATGTCTGTTCCGTCAGCTAGATTTTACTTGGAGATTGGACGAATTACCCCATTTATGAAAGGGGAAAATGTATGAAAAAGAGGGTTGTTCGCTATACTAAATTACTTCTTATTTTGATGCCTGCCTACTACTGGATATTGGCCGTCCTTGGATCCACAAATGGTTTTAAATAAGCCTTCTCTCAGGGACCGAGTGTATGCTTAGTCACCACGCGGATTGCCAATTTAATGCGCCGAGGTATGTGAAGCTCAGATACTCAGGTTTCCTCACGATGTCTTCCTTCACGGTTAGCGAAGGCTGCTTACGAATGCTTAGATGTCATAATAACCGGAGTTAGCAATAATAACAATAACTTCCACACAATACAATCACTTGACCTGGTCCCAAACTAGGATAGCCTGTACTATGGTAACCAGACAAGGACGTCACAAACATGAAAATGCAGCCAGACTCAGGCCATTTGTACAAATGTACGGCAGCCCCCAGTGGGTATCGAACCCAGACCTCTGTTTTAGTAGCTTAGCGCCTTAACGGCTAGACCAACGACTCGATCGACAACACTTGCTGTGTTTGTCTCATCGCAAAATGTCACAAAAGACTCACCTCGTTCCTAACTTAACTCCGGAATCATCTAATTCATCATGTTTTAGTTCCAAAAAAGACTCACCTCGTATCGCTCAAGTCCAGGTTCAGGTCGGCCCGCTTGACCTGCCCCACGCAGGCCAACACGGCCTTGTCGCTCTCGACCCTGGCAGCCAGGGAGGCCACCAGCGCCGGCAGCTGCTGCAGCGCCGGCTTGTCCACGATGGTGAGCAGTGACTTGTTGTCAATCAAACGCCGCTCCACGTCGCCCAGCGCGAGGGAGAGGAGGCGCTGGTGCGAGGAGGAGGCGGGGTCCTGGGTTATGGTGACTGGAGACTGTGGGGTAGAGGTTTGGTTGGATAAATTCGTCGCAGTGCAGATGAGGGTGCGGCGAATATTGGGAAAAAAATTCAATCTGTAGAATTCTAATGAACCAGATCGGGCCACCGTAACATTGGGTTTTAATTGTTCTTTTCAAGCTCATAATCTAACAGGTTAAGGAACACTAACAGCACAATGGCAGGAGGTGGCCATGAACAGGGAAGAGTGGAGAGCTAAAGGGGAGACCTTGGCCCAGTTATAAATACGGTGTCGCGAGATAGACAGATAAACATAATCAGAAGCAACAGATTTGCCAATCATCCCTTACCAGTTCTTCTAGCTTATGCATGGCCTGCTTGTAGACCTCGACGTGTCTCTGCAACTCGTTCTTCATGGCGACGTGCAGCGAGATCAGCGCGCCCGTCTGGTCCGCAGTCAGCCCGTGCGTGCCCAGACCTGTGGACGAGCGACTTTGAGTCTTATTTACTTACTGGGTTGAAATTGATTGGCAGTTGAGAGCGTTCAGACCTGGAAGCAAGCTGTCTATCCCTAGATCTGGAAACCAATAGGGTTGGGGTTTAAACTGAAAATTAGTAGCAAAAATTATTTTGTGTGCTTTCTTCTTTGCGATTAAGGTAATCAAATAAACAAATCAAAAAATCCTTCTCTAAGGCCATGTTCTTTAAAGATATTTAGTAAAGGTATTTTTTCTAAAGCTAACTCTACTACTCTGTAATTTCCTTTTTTATGTAAGTTAAACGTTATCTTTATCTTACCTTATTAAACATTATGTATTAAGATATATAGATATATGATAGCTAAATTGGTATTTCAAGTTATTTATTTACTTTTCTATACAAAAATGGTCAATTTCGTTAGCAAAAAAGATACCTGTAAAAACTCACCTGTAAAATTGGAACAAAATCTATGAATCTATGAAATTATATGGAGCATTTTATAATTAAAAATAGCCCCAAAAACAAATAGAAGCATTTTTATTTATAGGTGGGTCATTATTTAATTTTGACCCTCACTTCGCATAGTGTTCCTACACACAGCCAAAGCGAATGGATGACCTTATAATTTGTTATGGTTTTAACAATCTTGATGACTTCCCAACTCTCTGGTAAATTAGTTTTACCTCATGGAAACCTGTGTAATCTTCGACTTCCTCCGAGGTGATTCAAGCTTGACTGCAGGGAAGCAGACAGACTTATCAGTGTAATGGTTTTGGCAATCCATGGAGATTTGTTAACGTAAATCGTTGTTAGAAAAATCTCTTCAATGATCTCTTTTGAGTAGGAATTTCGTTTGTGATTAATAAGCCAGCCAACCAGTCATTGCGCAGTAGAGCTGTCTAGGACTGACTTAGTGTCATAATTCAGCCGTGACGGGCGTGTACTTAAAATGTACCTAAATATAATTTAATGCATAGACATGTTAATATTATTAGTAACATAGAAGAAGTCGGCATTAAGCTTATTTAATTTTATAGAAGTGAATGGACGACGTGACTTAAGCAAAACAAGAGTTTGCGATGGACACGTCAAAGCCTTTTTAGGGTTCCGTAGTCCGACAAGGAACCCTTATAGTTTCGCCATGTCCGTCTGTCTGTCTGTTTGTCCGTCCACGGCCTAGCGCAAAGACCGGTGGTACTAGAAAGCTGTAATTTGGTAGGTGTATACATATTTATCACGCCAACAAAGTTAAAGAATAAAATGTTGGACAAAATATTTTTTACTGTACGTCCCCTAACATGAAAAGTGGGGATGATTGATTGATTGGTAGCACATATAATGAACTTAAAAGGAATAGTTTCACGGCTAAGTAGACTTTACTAGTAACCGAGTAATAGGCAACCAACTTATACAAGTGAAATTTCGTTTAAAATCCATTGAAAATGTCTCCGATGAAGTTGTTAGTTCTGTAAAGCAGATAAAAAAAACTCTCTTTCTCGAAACCCTATATAGCGCGTGGCCTGACCTGACACGCCATTGGCCGGTTTTTTTATTTATTAATATGACTAAAACAAATCCTGATCAATTTTAGATCACATACCGCTCTTAAATTTGACCAAGTCTTAAAGTCTTAAATGACATCCCGCGTCCCCCGCTAGTGCACCTTAAATACATTCATGCGAAGTCAAAGTCATTTGGTCAAGTTGTGCTTAGCGCAGCCATAGACACATTTTTTTTAGTTAGCCCATTTACTGTCTCACTGCTGGGCAAAGGCCTCCCCTTTAGCTCTCCACTCCTCACTGTCATCAGCCATTCCCTGGCACTCGGCAAAAAAATCGTGAGGTCGTCCCGCCATTTCCGGTTTGGTCGGCAACGTTTGCGGTAGCCGTCGCGTGGGACCGAGTCAGTGGCAATTTTGGTTGACTGGTAGAAAATGCCATTAGCATTAAGTCCACCTTTTGTACACTTTGTGCAATAAAAATTGATAATAATTATTATTATTTTAGCCCATCTGTCTGAGCCCATATGGCTTACGTGACCCGCGCAATTTCATTTCAATTATTTTAACAATTAATGCTTTAAATGTAGGCTATATTTGTCCACTGCAGCACACAGGCCTTCCTTCAGGGAGAGAGAGAGAGAGTATGGGCTTAATTAGCACGCGTGCCCACCAAGGATTGGTGATTTCAAGGTATGTGAACACCTCTGAGACTCGTGTTTCCTCACGATGTTTTTCCTTCACCGTTAGCAAGTGGCATCGCTGCTACAACTTCACAAATGTACGTAACTTAGAAAACAAAAGTCTTTGGTACATGCCGGGATTCGAACCCACGACCTCCCGAATGTGAGGCGTTCTACCGCTGCGCTAACACCGCTTACTTGAATACATTTCATATTCATCATCATCATCATCAGCCATTCGACGCCCACTGCAGGACATAGGCCTCCTTCGTGGTTTTCATAACCATGAGGGATTTTGCCATAATCGCCACGCTCGGCAGGCGGGTTGGCGATCGCAGTATGCGGTTGGAATCTCAGGAAGACGCTGCTGCCCGTCTCCTGGTAATTGATTTCCTTAGTCGCCTTCTACGACATCCACGGAAGGAAATGGAGTGACGCTATTCTTAATCCGGCGCCACACGGCATTTCATATTACTTTTTAATATCAAGTTATTACTAATAGACAAATAAACCAATTCAGCAAAAAACCTTAATGAAATCGAAAGTGCATGATTACGTCTTTCTATTATGACTATTGAACATTAATAATGTAGGATTCATTAGCGAACGCTAAATTGTTATTCAAATATAATTTTATGATGATTTATATAATACTATAAAATCACAGAATTGGCCAATGTAAGAGGCCATTTTACCTACTTTTTAGTTTCATCATCTCTCTGTACAATCGATTACCTAAAGAGAAATTGAACACAACATAAATAATAACAGAACAAATAGCACACGTAACAATGAATAACCTCCTGCGGTTGACTGGTAAAAATTTACGTTTGTTGCCCCCATGTTGCCCCTCTTAAATATATTTTTTTATAACGGTATCAAATATACATAATCTGTGAAAATTTCAACTGCCTAGCTATCACAGTTCATGAGATACACTCTGGTGACAGACAGACAGACAGACAGTAAAGTCTTAGCAAAAATTAAGTGGTCTTATTTATAAAAAATGAAGTAATGCCTCTTTTAGATTCTTTTAAGTAAGACACTATTTCACTTTAGTGAGTGTTTTAATTTTTTATGATTTATAAAAGGTTCTATCTAAAACGCTGTTGTTTTTTTTAAGGTTACGCATTTAATTCATTCTTATGTAGTCTGTGGTTGTGTCAGAAACGCTTTGTTGTAGTAAATTCCTAAAAGAGAGTTGACGAAGATTTGCGACTTTTTTTTAAAACTCGGAGTTGTATTGACAAAACTTAAAACACGATAGAAAATATCGAAAATATACCTGCTAAGACGAAGAAAAGTAGGTGCAATTGCAATTTTTCGCCGCCATAATCGCCTCATCTGGCAACTCTGAGAGAAACAGCTTTTTGTGTTTGACATTCATTCACTCATGTGGTGCACAGTGCACACCACAGATTAAAGACACTGCTTAAAGTAGGTCAAAGGGACATTTAACGAGACTTTAGCTGCTGAGGGCTTATAGCTTACCTAATGTAGAGATTTGACTTTATAAATCTTAATTTAGTTAAGATCTGTCTTAAGACTGACATAAGTCTCACTGAGGGCTGTTTTAGTGGAATCGTATTCATTATTCATACGACTTGGACTTGGAGCTTTCAAATCGCTTAATAATCACAGTGTTATGACAATAAATACAACTCCTGACCATTCATCCGTCATTTGAGTAATTGATTGAAGATGGCCTGAACATGCTTGCTTTTGTGAGTTATATAACTTTTTTTGCACTTAAAGCCACGTAAGCATATTTACGTAATGCATTATTCGACTAACAAAAAAGTAGGTGGATACTTAGGCTAAACGATTCGAATTGAGGGCGGAAGATGCAATTTGCGTAACATAATAACAATATTATTGTTTGTATTTGTGCCACGACGATTTTGAGAGCATTAAAAAGTTGTACAAACTCTTTAATGTGGCACTAAGACCGGTACCTACTTTCTTATTGCCAAGTTTACATTTGTGAGATAAGAATAATTCCGCACAACACGGACCAGGGTTGCGACCACGTAAGTCCTCCACTGTATGGAGTTGGCTGATTTAGCCTACACCGAACTCTCAAATACATACATACATATTTTACACTTTGGAGTCATCTAAATGCTTAACCCGATAGAGTGGAAAGTTACGTGATACAAGAAGGCGTGAGAGAAAATGTATTCTTGATCCTTTCAAGAACTGTCACAAGACGAGAAAAAGACGAAAAAAAAAGTAGAAAATAAATTTTACTTTCTGTTCGTACAGAGAGAAGTTATCTTAGACAAATCGCAGAAAAAAAAACCAGGATGCCTCGTGCTATGGTAAGCAGGTAACGACATCACAAACATGGAAATACACCCAGACTGAGCAAATTCGCACAAATTAAGTACGGAGTCATGCCTCGATCTCTGTCACGGTAATTGGACGTGTTATCGCTAGACCAACGAGGCAGTAATTCAAAAGGACAAGAAACTATTGTTAAGCCACCGCCGAGAGATATTTTTGTTCCACTACCGCTTTAAATTAACGAGCATAATTGCGTGAACGGTTTGAACTGTCAATGTAATGAAAACATTTGCCAAATCCACAGTAGTGTTACACAGCTTTTATACCCCTAGTTTCCGCTGGTGTCCGAATTGATAATTTCACTGAGTAAATACTTAAGTCTCTAACTGTGTCGTTCTTTTACGATAAATTTGAAGAGAGAGAACGTTACATAAGTATTGACATGTAGTACATTACATAAACTCACGCCTGTATCTGGGAGGTGTACATGGTGGTGTAGAAGGTGTAGAGGTCCTGTAAAACCTCTTTCACTTCATCAACATTTGTCAGTCGCTGCGTGTGCGCACGCCGGTCTCGTAAACTTTTTTTATATTTTTTATCATTCATAAGCAGCCTATATACATCCCACTGTAGGACACAGGCCTTCTCTCAGAGAGAGAGAGTATGGGCTTAATCACCACGAGTGCCCACCGCGGATTGGCGATTTCAAGCGCTGAGGTAGGTATGTAAATAGCTCAGACACTCAGGTTTCCTCACGATGTTTTCCTTCACCGTTAGTGAGCGGTATTGCTACTATAACTTCAGTATTTACTTATGCCCGGTTCCTATATTTAACGAATCCTTATTCGTAAACGGTAACTTATTCTTAACAAGCGTCCCGTAACTTGAATAGCTGGTTGATATTTAAAAAAAATGTACAGGAACTTTACAAATTGTTATGTCCATACATTTATCGTACGGTACGTTATTCGAAACCGTTTTTACGAGGAATACTTGAGTAGACATTTTAACCATCCGTAAACAAAACGAGTCGTTCTTGAATATAGGAACCCGGCATTAGTGAAATTCTCAATTTCGAAACCCACGGAAACATAAGGGCCCCGTTTCATTAGGACAGTTATTATTAACTTTACTTTGGAGAAACTCATCTTCAACATCGATGAAAACTAGCAAACTACGTAGTACTGACACCCACGTTTCGTCGTAATTAATTAGCTCAGCATGGTTCGGGCGTTGAATTAACAGCTTTCCTAGTGACTCTCCTAAAAAAGTTGTTTCTCTTGGGTAAATTTCCCTTTTCATATTTGCCTCAAATCTGACAAATCTTGTCTCCAATATTTCTACTCCAAATCTATCCAGCCTCACTGCTGAGCAAACTCTTGAATTGTACAATACAATACAAATACTACAAAAAAAATTGTGAACTGTAAGATTACTCTGTGTGGTAACAAGCTTGTCCCTAAGTCTATCTCATCCCTTACCCATTCTTATACCCTATGTTGTAGCCGATATATGTTCTCTTATTATGCCATATTCGTTAGTAACACTGAGTTCATCCTTACACACACTGCTTTACATTAAAACGTGCCTTTCACGGGCTCCGTGGACGTATACGGAGATAGAATATTGTTTATTGTACAAAGAGATTACATTAACAGAAATTCAATAAATCGCAATACAATTGGTGGCCTTACTACTACAAGCAATTTCTTTCAGACAACCATAGACGCAGACAAGAAAGAAATTAGAGACGGGTACTCGGTGCAATTAAGAAATAAGACAAGATAAGGACATTCTTTACTTGTATTGCACACAAGAAGCGAGACATAAAATATGAAAGTTACAATGAAAAAGTACAATGGGCGGCCTTATTGCTAACAGCAATTTCTTGTACGTTTCAAATACGTGTTGAAAAGTATATAAACTAAATTAAACCATACATAAATATTTGAACAAATAGACATACATACATACTAATAATCAAATTATATATGGGGAGAGGCAATGATATAATATACTGTACCTACGTAATAATATTGGATAGATTATCTCTAGAATTATCCTTATATCTACATAGCACTCCTTTACCTAGCCCAATCACCACCTTTATCCAGCCCTGTCTCTTACCCTGCACAGCCTGGTCGATCTGCCTCCTCGCCTGCTCCAACTGCGCCCTAACCCGCGGCCGATACTGCGCCAGGGCCGAAGCCAGGCGGCCCGTGCGCGCCCGCATGCCCCCCTCTTGACCCCCGTGGAGCACCACCAGCCGCCATGCGACCGACTCGCAGTTGATTTCCGGCCGAGGGTTCACTTCTAGTGATATTAGCCTGGGGAGAAAAGAAAAGGAATGTTATTAATATTATTATATTTAATTGCACACAAAACATTGATCAACCCTCATCATCATCATCAGCAGCCATTTGACGCCCACCGTAGGACATAGGCCTCCCTCATGGTTTTCGTAAGGGATTTTTGCCATAATCGCCACGCTTGGAAGGCGGGTTGGCGATCGCAGTCATCATCATCATCAGCCATTTGAAGCTCACTGCAGGACATAGGCCTCCTTCGTGGTTTCATAACCATGAGGGGTTTTACCATAATAGTCACACTTGGCAGGCGGGTTGGCGATCGCAGTACGAGGTTGGAATCTCAGGAAGACGCTGCTGCTTGTCTTGTGGAAATTTATGTCCTTAGTCGCCTTCTACGACATCCAGGGAGGGAAATGGAGACATTACATAAGAAATAACATTTACAAAGACGAGCTTATCTCTGGAAAATATTTCTTTCAGCAAAGCACGATCATCCAAGTGGCAGGAAGGCGTTGGATGCAGGCCACTTCCAACCAGTCTTTTTTTGGAAATCCATAGAGGAGGCCTATGTCCAGCAGTGGACTTCTTGTGGCTGAATGATGATGAAAGCACGGGGAATCGGAGATGCAGTAAAAAATGTAAAGTGGTATCTTGGGTAACGATAAAAATCGAAATTGATGGGCAAGAACACATATCTTAATAAACGTATACTTACGATGCGGTCCCGATGGAACCTCATGGTAGGTATATCTGAATGATGGAGAACGAAAGAGACAGAATTTGGGCACAAATTAAGGGGCAAACTGGTGCTAACTATGGAAAAAATCATCTTCGTCGGTCGAAACCCCAGGAATTTTGATAAATTAAGTTCAAGTCCTCGGTTACTGACCCTGGGTTCCAGACTGTATTTTCTAAAAATAGCTATCACTATCATTGAGATGTTAATTTTTCGCAAAATTGTATTCTAAAACGAGCTATAATTTTTTCCATTGCTAGTGCCAGTTAGCTCCGAGCAGCTCCTTAATCGTTGTTAAGGCGATTTCAAGCGCTTTGCATACCAAAACAACACAATGGATAAAGTACCCTTCGGCAAAATTCCCGGGGTATATCTATTCTTCTCCTGTATCTTTTTGTTTATATATCATCACCATCAACCCATTATGTCCCCACCGAGGGGCACGGGTCTCTTCCCTGAGGAAGGTATAGGCCATATTGTTTATATATATTTTAACAAATATATTTTATTATAAAATTCTCTCTCTCTAAGCGAAGGCCTGTGCCGTGCAGTGGGATGTATATAGGCTAAATAAAAAAACCTAACTTGTCAGTTCCACAATTAATAGATTATGTGGAAAAGCATCTAACAATGAAACTCTACATTCATTATTTTCAGAAATATTTTAACTTAACCTGTTAGATTATGGCCTTGAAAAGAACAATTAAAAACCATTGTTATGTTGGTCCGATCGGGTCGTTTAGAATTATACAGATTAACAGAGTTTTCAACTTAAATGTGATTACTCAATGCATGAATATGTTGTTTATAAAATAGAGCCAAGTCTATTTTAATCGGCGTTATGTTAACTGTATCATAATGGCATAGTAATATCTTGGCAATACCTTGCTACCTAAAAGGTGATTGTTTTTAAGAAATGTTTTCTTCAATTGTACTTTATCTGCTGTCTACAATTCTACGAATCCAGATTTTGAACGTATTTTATGAAATTACGTACCAACCTAAATCCGAAATTATACTTACCTACTACTGGCTTACCAATGTTGGCGCCAATGTCTGGGCTAGACTGACGATAAAGTCAAACAATGCAAACTTTTTTTTATGCAGCCTACATACGTCCCACTGCAGGGCACAGGCCTTCTCTCAGAGAGAGAGTACGGGCTTCATTACAACGCATGTTCAGCGCATTGTCAAATTCGAGCACTGAGGTATTTGTTTTTTCCTTCATAGTTAGCGAGTGGTATTGCTACTGTAACTTCACAAAATGTACGTAACTTAGAAAAAAAAGTCATTGAATCGAACCCACGACCTCCCGAATGTGAAGCCGGCGTTCTACCGCTCCGCTACCAAAAATTTTAGTGCACAAACGCAATTCACCAGCCAACTTAGCGTTTCTCGGAAACCGTAAACGCTGCAAACTGGCCTCAGATAAACATCTGCGAAGCTTACAGCCAACAAATGATAGGCTTTCGACCAGTGATGTGAACCGGTACTAAGAAAAGACATAGATGTCCGTGTAGAATTAAAGCCAGTTCAGTGCATGAGTTCTAGGTTTTAGAATAATATGTAAACTCTGTTACTTTAGTATCAAAAGACTCTGAAAAGACAAAGATTGGAGATTTTGTAATGGACACCTAGTTTAACTTTTAACGTTCATTAAGTCGAAGTTTTTATATAGTTTTGTATAAAATACTTTGTTTTATTTTTTGTTTTGAAAACCAGTGAAAAACAGGTTTAAAAAAACCGATATCAACAAATTAATTAAAGATTAATCGATTACTTTTTGTAAGGTGCGGCCAGTGGCCAAGAGAAAATTCACATTGATTTTTGAGATGAAACGCTTAATTTCAAAGTAAGACATGCTTTAAAGAAAATACAATTCAATTCATATTTTTAAACCTGTACCGACGACACTCGATATTTTTAGTTGTAGCAGACTGTGTGATGACGTATTTAACCTGTTTTAGCACCAAAATTATTTATTCACGCAGTAGACATATTTAATTTCCTTTTCATAAATATGATAACACAATTTTTGATAGAAACAAAAAACCTAAAAAACCGGTTTGCTTCTAAAGTAATTGAAAAATACCGGTGCTGATATTGTAATCGGTTCACATCACTACTTTCGACCGACTCTAGCGCTCGCCACCGCGTTAACACCTCAAACAATGGAGAAGACGACGCTGAGGCATGATGACAGGTTGCCAGTGTTACTCGAGAGTTTTATGGGGTCGATGGTGCTGTAAAAATTCAGGCAATGAATGTGGAGGAGTTAGTTTAGACAGGTCAGTACAATGGAAATGATTCTGACGTACTAAAAAACAGCTGATCCTAACGTTGGTACTCGGTAGAGCGGCGACTTCTCATTCAGGAGGCGGTGGGTTCGAATCCTGCCCTGTAGCAATGACTTTGTTTGCTAAGTTGCGTACATTTGTGAAGGAAAACATCGTGAGGACACCCTAGTGTCTGAGTATGTAGCGCTCGCTACATACAATGGCCCAACTATGAGACTAAGTGCGGAAATCTCAGGTCTAACTAGACTAACTAGAACGTTGGTACTCACTGCAAAAGACACAGCGCAATCACCTGTCACACAAACTGAGGCCATTTGTACAAATATACGGCGGCCCCTAATGGGAATAGAATCCAGACCACTGTCAGGGTAATCAAACGCGATATCACTAGACCACCGGGGCATTCATGAAATCCGCACATTTAATAGATTTGTCCTAAATTAAATTAGCATAAAAGCTTAGTTAGCTGTAGAATACTCAATACATTTCTTGCAGCTATAAGTTTGGAATAAACAGCACAATAATCTATTATCTTCCAATCTGGGCCCTTATAATGAAACAGCGATATGTTCGAAAAGGTCGTCAACGTCGCGCTTGAGTCCGACAATTCACTCGAATTAGCGACAAATACGGTTCTTTTTTTGAGTAGTTTCGAAATTTCCTGCGGCAGAGTAATGAACGCTAGAAATGCATGGGTCTTTATTAGCCCAATGACGTCATGTCCGGCCGATATTAACACACGACCATCGCGCTACTTCCGATAATGTCGCATTTTTTATAACAAGGGCCTGAATTTGACTTTGACAAAGGTTGGTCAGACGTCGAATCTACGTTAAAATTTGTTTTTAATCATTACGTTCTACTAACGATGCAATATGTACTTAACTAAATTATGTAAATTGAAATTTACTTTCTAAATACAGATTACATATACTCACGCCTGTGTTCCAGAGGTGTAGGCAGAGACCAGGGTTTGCCACTTGGCACGAACCAGCGACGGATAGTATTCTTCGGGCATTTAGTCAGACTACCAAATAATTTAAAAAGATAATGTTCTTATGACCACTTAGATGCCGTAGTGCGTGGGACATCCACCTTTACCACAGAATAACATCCTCTCAGCTTAGTCGGCTCTACGCGTATTGAATGAACACATTCTATAAACCATTGAACCTACGACCCTCCGCCAGTAGGACGCCAGACGTCACCAGATATTAATCTACCCGCAAAACACTCAGTTAACAACTCAAACAGTTAAACTAACGGTCTGCCGTGCCCGGGTTAGGCTTACACATTCAATTCTATTTCCCATAGTTTGGTTCCCAGATCTCTTGGCAAAAAGCATGAAAAAGTGTTCAGTAGAATTGAAAGGAATTGGACTAAATGTGGATTCTAGTGGGTTCTCGGTAGAGTGGTGATTGAAATTACATTTCTTCGCTCAACAATTGAATCTACATATTTTATCAAAGGAGAAAAATCGCTGCATATTTGCTGTTAATTACAAGCCTCATTTCCTACTCTGTTATTGTTGCTTCTTGTCACGCGGTCTTCAATTAAACCATGTTTCAAAGGTTTCTTGAAGTGCAGGTTTTATGATAATGGACAAAATTAGTGAAGGCGACATTGAGGTTAGAATACAGTAAGCACTGTTTCGACTTCTAAAGAGTTTATTTTGCGTAACTAGAAAGGTTTAATTTATCCCTGCCACCCCAGGTCCTCCAAAGAGCGCCGTAGAAGGCCTCCCGAAGTGCCCCGGGGATCCGAGGAGAGTCACCCGTTGTCTGGCCACACCCGCGCACCGCACCAGCACGTGTGCGGCTGTTTCTTCAGCATTCACGCATGCTCTTTGGCTTGTCAAAAACGTCCACCGTTCGCAAATGGCCGCTTCTCAGAATGCCTCTTTTGTACAATGTCGGAAATTTGCAGAATGTCCCATGATCTGTTGGTTTTTTGTTTCATTTTCACATTTTGCGAAAGAGACCTTCTGAGAAGTGGCTATTTTGTTAACGGTGGACATTTTGCGAAGTGGACATCTGGCGATGGAGCGCTCACGACCAAGGTTCTCTCAAAAATGGCAGCTCTCTAGGTTTTTTTTTTATTATTCATTTTACAAAGTCCACAGCACAAAGTTACAAAAGACAGGTTATTAATGTAGACCAAACATAGGCCAATTACGGACTAATATTTTTTAAAGTTATCTTATTTACAAAGCACAGTTTCAGAAATTATACAGCTTAACCCGCTTGATCACCAAAACAGAGATCGTGGGTTCGATTCCCCGTTCGGCCGCCATACTTGATTTGTACGAATGGTCTCAGTCTGGATATTTCCATATTTGCTATGTGGTTGCCTGGTTACCACAGCACAGAGTATCCTAATGTGGGACCAAACGGACCGATTAGTCCAGAACTGGAAGAGATGGCGTCTCTTTGTTGCGGAGGCAAAAAACTACTATGGTAATAAATAGAGCCAGATTAAAACCATGACACCGCGTATTAAATTTATGTCTTTATCAAAAACACATCATCATCAACCCATAGCAGTCCACTGCAGGACATGGGTCTCTCCCTGTATGGGAGGTTTTGCCGTAATCTCCACGCTTGGCAGGCGGATAGGAGATCGCAGTGTTTGGTGGTCTGGTGTCAAAGGTCAACGCTGCTGCCCGTTCCCTGGTTTCCGTTTTTAGTCGCCTTTTACGACACACACGAGAAGAAATGGGGCGGCTCATTCTAGGCCGGAGCCACATGGCTCCTTTTATCAAAAACACAGGGTAAATGCCCAAAAAGATCTCCACTTCCTGGACACTACGTTTCGTTCTATCAGCACCTAACCAGACAGAAAAATTAATGAATGGTGCCTAATTTATTCATTCATATGACGCGACGTAACGCGGGGCTGGAATACGTAATGCGCTTTCGACGCGCGTGCACATTGTTGGCTCGGTTATGTAGGTATGCGCTGTATGATTGAGGGGGTCGGGGGTCAGAGTGATTCGTGCGCTATTAAGAGGCGATGAGACTAGTGATTGTTATATCACCTTTGGAATTTGCATTCATTTGCATTTACACGTCAGGCTTTGGTTATCTGGCTACCATATTTTATCACAGAGCATCGTAGTTGGGGACCAGTGCAAGTAGTTGTGACGTGTGGATGTTAAGTTACATTACAGTTTACGTTACGGTATGTTATGCATATTTGACGAAGCCAGGGTGGATGATTTTTATGCTATTACTAGCTGCCCCGGCGAACTTTGTACCGCCACAGAATTCGTTTATACGATTCTCGCACAACGCCATCTATTTTTAAAACACAACGTTCGCTCGCACAACGCCAACTATTATAAACTTAAAATAAATTTTATCCCGCGGGAACGCATTACCGGGATATCAAGTATGCTATGTCTCAATTCAGGTCTTTGTCTATCTGTACGCCAACTTTCACATTTTTAATATTAGTAGAATTAAAAGCTGAAAACAGCAGCAGCATCCTGAGTATGATTGGAGACCAATCTGACTGCCACATTTACAGGCAATAGATTTGCACGCAAGTGTTTGGATTCGCTAAGTGCTGTAACGATTCCTTTATAGAAGCTGGCTGGCAGAGCCTTCTAGTCATATTTTGTTTTAGATGTCAGTCGATCCCCAGCTAGGCTAGGGAATCGATGAAAAAGATTACAATAAAAAACTAATATTAGCTCCTTAAATCTGGATTTTAATAAGTAGTCCTTTATGGGGCACTGTGTACGGTTCTACAATAAGATTCCTCAAGATATATTAGAGTTACCACCGACGCGGTTTAAAAAATGTATTAAGCATACTCTGTGCAAAAAAGCCTATTATAACATTAAGGATTATTTGGATGACAAGGATGTCTGGTATTTAAATAATGTTAACAGGAACGATTGTACCTAGTGTAGTGTAACTTTAAGTTGAAAACTCTGTTAATTAAGCAAACCTGTTTTGAAAAGAATAAATGTGGGGTTTCTTTGTTAGCTTCTTCTCCGCATAATCTATTAATTTTGAAACTAACAGCTTTGACGTTCATTGAGTAAACATTTTATTTTTATAGTGAATAAAATTTTTTGACTTTTTTTTTACTTTTAGCGTGTTACAGTACGTAGCTATTAAACCGCCGCCAATTGGGTACCACTACTTAGATATAAGAAACTATTTGTAATATCTTTCACCTGGTTGTACAATAAAGTGTTCTCTATCTATCTATTAACTAACAGGGTCTAAGTTTTTATTACGTCTGGGTGTACCTTCATATTTGTGATCTCCTTGGCTGGTTGCCATAGCAAAGAGTATCCTAGTTTGGGACCAGGACAAGTGTTGTGTGAAAGTGGAAGATTGCCAGAGGAACTGACAACTTGTCAATAGATTAAAAATAAATTGATAACGACAAAGCGACTTGATCGACGGTGTTGCGTTGGTATATTCGCGATTTCTGTCAATGGTTTGTTTGCGTATGGACTGAAGTCAAATTAATTTAAATATACGTAATTTATATATAAGAATAATATAGGTATAATATATAGAGATAGAGCGATTCGCCAACAAACTATTTTGCAATTCGGCGAAATTGTGTGCCAATATTAGGGTTTTTTATTTTGATTAAATAAACAGACAAAAAAAACGAGAATCCAAGAGGTAAACTATCAGAAACGTATGTTGCGTTTGGAAACTCACGCCTGTAACCCGGAGGGGTGGACAAAGACCAGGTTTTGCCACTTGCCACTGACGGGACAAACCTCACAATCATGGAAAAATACTTAGACGAAACAACTGTTACATAACAGATTGTTAAGAGCGGAAGAAAGAGCCTTTGGGGCTACGAGCACAGTATTACATGTATTGAATGTTATAGTAATTTTGTCTGTTTAGCGCAGATTTCCTCACAGTTCCTTTCACTTCCCGCTGCAGACACTCCAAAGAGCGAGCAGCGCATTCTTGAGTTCTTCAAGTTGTATTTTTTTACATTCCCATCTCCCATACAGCCAGACAACCTGCTTTAGGCCACTTTCACTTGTACTCGAGAGGCTGTGGCCGGGGACTCCGTAAAAGCCTTTTAATCATGCCGACTTGGTGCGTGACCGACGGTTTTTTGCGATATGTTTGTTGTGTTGACAGGTGTAAATATTATGGATATTTGGTTTTGCGTATGATGATGGGGATGAGGATGTATTAGCAAAGGGCGAGATCAAAAGTACCCGAAACCGGCGTGCGTGCATGCAACGACTAATGAATGTTGAGGAAGCGAAAGGGATATGTCAGGATCGTGGCAAGGGATACAGGTGTGAGTTTATGAATGTATGTGTGTTGGTTTTGCGTTTCGGGTGGCTGATGTTGTTGACTAGGGTTAGGTATGCCTTTAGGTAACTTGAACAAAAATCCACTTTCACGATTCTTTCTCAGATGCAGTTCACAGGTTTTTCTAAAAGGTATAAGGCTCGACACGGAATGGACGAAATAACCGCGCAATTTTATTTTATATTTGTTTAACTGACTCAATAATATCCGAAGAATTCTAAGTCACATCCCCCGTGCCCCGCCAATATGTCGCTAAATATGTCCATGCGAAGTCAAAGTCAAGTTATTGGTCGGGCATTATATCATCCACTAAATGGATCAAGGGACCACATGAAACCGGCAGAGCCTGGTACACTGTGTTTTAGATGGAGCAAGCTTACCCAACTTAGGTGCTATAGGTATAGGTTACCCAACTTAGGTACCATCCCACCATCTTGATAGCTTAGTCGGTCTGGCCCACAGGAAAGAGAAGTCAATACGTACGGTGCCAACCGAGCCGCGTATTTCCTCACGATATTTTCCTTCACCGTTAGCGCGTGTATTAATTCTACAAATCTGATCAAAGATCTGGTGGCTTTTTAACAAGCATGTTCACTTACGTAATGTTAAGTATTGCGTCTGTTTTTTTTCTCGTAAACTTCGATTTTAAGTCGAATCGAGTACGTTACGCGATAATGTGCTCTAAATTCTTGCTCGGATTTAATTGTCGAGTTTACTATTGCTTACTGAAAGCTCTACCTCGATTAAGATCGTATCCCACCAAAACATTAATGTAAAAATAACAACTCAAATAAGTACATAATATGTAAGAGCTTGCGTCATCATCATTCAGCCACAAGTCCACTGCTGGACATAGGCGTCCTCCATGGATTTCCAAAAAGACCGGTTGGAAGCGGCCTGCATCCAGCGCCTTCCTGCCACTTGGATGAGGTCATCTGTCCATCTTGTGGCTGGTCGTCCTACGCTGCGCTTGCCGATATGTCGTCTCCATTCGAGAACTCTTCGGCTCCATCGGCCATCAGTTCTGCGTGCTATGTGCCCCGCCCGCTGCCTATTATGTCCCAAATTTCAAAGCTGTAGCAGAATAAAAGTTTGATGATCAATCAATGATTCAGCGAGTGGAGAAAATTGCAATTTTTAGACACGCATGTCTTGGAAATTGTATTAGCTGGATACATGAATTTTACAAAGAATGTTTCTGTTCAGTTACCTTTCTGTTCTGTATACTTATATCTGCAAATGCAATTGAAAAAAAACCTGTTTGAGCAGGCACCGTTTATTTTACAGTTAATTAAAGAAAGTGGATTACAATATGACGTATTCGTTTCTGTTATATCATTCGTCGTCTGAATTATGCGACGAAATAGTGAGTTAATTATCATAAATATAAATAAACATAAAATCAACGTTTCGCGATTAGTTGATTAATCACGCAGGTGGGATCGTTCTGAGTCAAGTAGAAAGTTTATAAACTTCATTTCATATGGTGGCGAATTGAGTGTTAGCTACCAGAAGTTTAGGTTGACATTTTCCGCGGCACAAATAAAACCCAGTCATTTCAGTGCTGTTTCACAGATTATCTTGTCCTGAATACGTCACATATGCGCCTATATACGTCACAGTGCAGGGCACAGGCCTTCTCGTATGGGCTTACCACGCGTGCCCACCGCGGATTGGCAATTTCAAGCACTGAGGTATGTGATCATCTAAGACACTGGTTTCCTTACGATGCAAATAAATCGTAAGTTTTTATATCATGAGTAGTCAACTTACTGTGCTGCGGAGAGAGAAACAACAATTATCTCCATTATGAGTTTTAAAGCAATTCGTTTACTATTAACTGAGAGATACAAAGAAATATTCTCCCTCGTTTTTTAGAAATATTTGGTCTAAAAGGATTCGCTAAAATTTCAAATTAACTGAAAATTCAGCAAAATTGTAACGGTGACATAGTACTACATACTTGAAGTAGATATTTTTTATATTTCTCTTTTTAACGAACCTCACGAAGTTCATAATGCAATCATTAATGTTGATATCAAATACCTCTCTTTCCATTATACATGAAGTGTTTAACTAGGTACTTACGATATTTATTCATTTTGAAAAAACGGCCAGAACTGTAGCGATATTGAACAAAAATTATCTTATCTTTAACTATCACAAAGCCACCGAAAAATGGCTCATTGGCATAATATTACAGGGTTCAAACGGAAGACTGATTACAGGCAGACTCACGTGGCAATGAATAAATCAGACTTGAAGCAGCCATTCTGTGTGTGCCGCAGATTATTTATTAATCTTAATGAAAACGTCGCGGTCGGATGGGCGCGTCGAGATAAAGAGATGCAGAACCGCCATCTTAGATTTATGATGACTGCTAATTAATATCCTGTCGCTATCACACGTTCTGATGCCGCAGATGCGCTGGAGCAGACGAATAACTGCTCAAGATTGTTTGAGCATAAATAGCCCAAATTCAGATACAGCAGGTTACAAGCACAAATACGTCCCACCACAGCAGACCAGAGTCTTAAAAATACCTTCTAAAGGCACAAACAACTGCAATCACCAAGCAAATAGGCGTAAAACCATGTGGCTTTACAGTTTTATGATCGATTTTTCTTTTTTGTTATGTTAACGAAAAGAAAAATCGAATGACTAACTTTGACGTGTGTCAAACATTGTGCATTTTATAAGATAAGATAAATGTTTCTTTGAACACAAATATATTAAATTTGTTCACAATATCATTGTGCCCTGACTCCCGAACTAGGCGGGTACCTGTATCTCAGGAGCCAGTGCTGTCCCGAAACGTATGATACAATGCTATTCTGTGAAAAATTACACATAAAAACAATCAATCAATAAGGCAGTTATAATATATTTTATGTACCTATACTTTCTTCGGAAGAAAGTTACAAATTAATTAAAATGTTATAACCCTGTATATGCAAAGGGTATCGCTCTTTGTGCCTGCTCTTATTGAAATAAATTTTAAATTCGCGTATAGGTATGTATGATTGTAATTAAATCCTAATTCATTGAAATCATAAATTTAATTACAGGCATAGTACAAAAACTGCAATCACAAAGCATAAAACCGTGAAACAGGGTTAAAGAAACAGGGTCATTTTCAAAAGTATCTTGTTTAGTCCGTGTGTCAGGCACTGGACATTTTTTAACCCTATACAATCCGAAGGTTTATGCATGGGTTCACGATAGAACCACTTATGGCATATCTTCTTTCACTGGAGAAATTATAAATTTAATTACTGTTCATAGATGGAAGACCATTTTATTGATTCAAGACACCGTTAGTAAAATTAATAAAGAATGTTTATGATTGCACAGATGGTGTTGAGTCGTGTGATAAAGCAATTAAAGTAAAACTATTGCCGGCGGGGCCGATAACAGTTATGTTCCGGGTTTGATTCCCGGTCAGTGGCGGGCACGGTTGGCTGGACACATCGATAATAATTGATAGGTGATTGGAAACCAGAAGACCTGATCAATAATGGTTGTTGACTAATATTGAAATTCGGACTACTTTACCATATATTTTTAATATTTCTGGGAGGAGCACTGCTTATCCTAAACCACAGGATTTAACCTTTTTTAGGAAGCAGGGTACCACTGCCTTAGTGATAAGGTCATATTATTTAAAGAAATCTCACATACATGACCTTACATGTTAAAGTAATAAGACGTTTTCTATAAAGTTAACGAAAGAGTAGACAATAAATTCGGTCTGTTACAGTTCAACGTGATAGTTACAGACTATATTTAGCAACTCAAATTTGTTTACAATATCTGAAACTCACAATTGGATCTTTACTGAGCTCAAAGCAGATAAATTTATTCCAAAATGAGAATTGTATGTTTTCTTCCTTTTGTTGGTTTTAAAGTCTTCATACCTTGTTTGGAAGAAGCTAGCTTGCACGACACAGGTTATCCTAGAGTGCAAGTGATTGCATCAAAGTGACAAAGCTGGTAATTTAGATAGATAGATAGATAGATAGATAGAATATTCTTTATTGTATGTACACCAGGAATTACATATGAGTATTTAACAATAATATAGTACAGTACAATTGGCGGCCTTATTACTAAAAGTAATTTCTTCCAGACAACCATTGACGGAAAAAAAATGAGAAGCTAATGACGGGTAGTCGGTGCAACTAAACAATACTAAGAAAGATATTTATATATTTAATACACATACATAAACGGTACATAAATATAAGATAAATATAGAATTTAAATTTTAAGATAACAAGTAATTTTTAAGATGAAAATGTTAATTGTTTCTTATGTGCTACACCCTATTCTATTGACAATAAAAAACTTTTATACTCATACTGAACTCTTTCTTGTCCAAAAATTGTTTACATTTTTTGTTGTTTTAGTGCCAAATGTATATTGTAATAATTCGACATAATTATTGTTATATGTTCAGTGTGCCTATCAAAGTAAGTACATATTGCATTCTAGAAATTTCAAAACGTGTCAAAATTCCTTTAAATAGAACTCGTTAACAGTGAAGGAAAACATCATAAGGAAATCTGAGTGTCTGCGGTTTTCACATATCTCAACGATTGAAGTCGCTGAAAGGACCCGTGGTGATTACGCCTATACTCTCTCTCTCTCTCTCTCTCTCTCCCTCTCTCTCTCTCTGAGAGAAGGCCTGTGCCCTGCAGTGGGACGTATGTTACTTGAGAGACAACTCTCTCCCATAGAGAGAGTAGATAGGTACGCCCATACTTTCTTTATGAGAGAAGGTCTGTGCCTTACTGTGACGCATATAACCTGACAGACTACTCTATCACACGGAGATAGTATGGACGTACGCCCATACTCTCTCTATGAGAGAAGGACGTATGTAGGCTGCCTATGTTATGTCATCATCATCATCATCGGCCTACGCTTATCCACTGCAGTGCTAGACATAGACCTCTCCTATTGCACGCCACTGAGCACGGTCCTGGGCTACTCTCATCCAGCTCTTGCCAGCCGCCCTGCGGAGATCATCGCTCCACCGAGTCTGAGGGCGTCCTACACTACGTTTACCGATCCGCGGTCTCCATTCAAGAACTCGTTATGTAATTGTATTAAAATTTAAACACTACGCTCTACCAACGGACCTTCTGTTTGCTCTTGTGGCCAAATGAAGCGTTTAGCTCTTTTTCTGTTCACACGAGAAAACATTTTGTTCTCCGCCCGCATTCATGTTTAAACACGCGGAGATAATAACAGATCTATAAGATCGATTAAACAGCTGATAAAATGCTTTAGTACTCGTAATTGCGGGGACTGCAGACAGTACCATTTTATCGTACATCTATTCTGTCTGGTACATTTAGCCGGGTTTGTGGCAAGTGGCAAACCCTGGTCTCTGCCTACCCCTCTGGGATACGGGCGAGAGTTTATGTTATGTAATATCTATTATGCTAACTTGCTAAGATTAGATTAGATTAGAACACTTTATTGTACACACCAGAAAAACAAAATACGTATTAGGAAAATGGCATCCTAATTACCACATTAAATTTAACCTTATCACCTTTAAATAGAGCACAAGACCAAGACCCTCACGTTACGGGATGAATTCAGTAGGCCACTAATTTTTAAAACCAAGGAACATCCTTTTATATCACCTGTTTTAGGCTGGTGAGATAAAATTTTAGGCTTACTCTGTAACTTACTTAGTAAGAAGCAAATAAATTAAGAAAGTGGTATTAAGTATTATTATTAATGAAACATCCGTGTGGCGCCGGAGTAAGAATAGCGTCACTCCATTGCCTCCCATGAATGTCGTAGAAGGCGACTAAGGAAATAAATTACCAGAGACAAGCAGCAGCGTCTTCCTGAGATTCCAACCGCATACTGCGATCGCCAACCCGCCTATGGTTATGAAAACCATGAGGGAGGCCTATGTCCTGCAGTGGGCGTCAAATGGCTGATGATGATTGATGATGATGAATGAAACATTCAGACGGCCCATGCCCTGCTAAGGGTAATTATTATTTTTAAGTTTCGGCTCAATCCAATTGTGTGACATGTGCAGTTCTTATTAAAATGTCAGTGTTAAAGATTGATTGATAGTTAGAGAACTCTTTAAAGGCGTGACGGTGTACCCATTATGTTTATGTTATTGCAGCATTCCTAAGAACCGTTTAACAGCAATAAACAAGTATTAAAGTCGTGTAAGTACCGACAAATTGCCTGTATAGGACTTTAAGCAGTCGTAAATGGTTGCCGTTAAGATATTATGTGGTCCACGTGTGATGGATGTATGCTACTTTTTAATAATGTCAATGTAACAGTGGATTACCCGTCTTGTCACTTGATTTACGTATTTGGGACCAATTTGTCTTTGTTACGGTGTGTTATGAGTACATTGGATGTATTTTAAGTTACGTTTTGTGATAAGAATATGTAATAATATGGAGTTTCTTTGTTACCCTCGTCTCTACATAATCTATTAATTCCGAAACTAACAACTTTGAGGTGCATTAAGTAAACATTTTGTTTTTATAATGAATAAAATTTTTGAATTTTAATTGTGATAACATACCGTATATATTTATGCGGAAAAATTAAGTGGTTAAAATTGTAGTACAGAATAATTACGCGCAAAATTGTACAATATTTCCTTATTAATTACTGCTTAGGAGATTAAATAACAAAAACATGCATAACTCTAGTTTCTGTATTCACGAAAATAATTTCAATAGCAGAACTTTCGCTTTTATGTCACTGCAATCAGAACTCGGTATTTATGAGACAACTAGTCTCGATAAATAACGATACTGAGAGTCATAATCGACAATCGGTCAAGACGAATACAATAAAAAAGTACGAAATGCTATTCGATTTTAGAACTTCCGTCTACAGTATTAAGAGCTATCAGCATTTTGTTGACGGTGTGGTAGTGGAGAATATACACGTGGTTGTTACGCGCATTCTGACTTGTCTTTAGAGAAATCTCGATAAATCACACGCTCGTAGTATAGGCGTCAAACCTGCTAACAGATGTTCGTACAAACTACAAAAATTTGGATAATCTTTTCAGCTGCAAGGCAGAGGCAATGTTGTGAACAGAGGCAACGACACATGCATCATTACAGGCATATTATGCCTACTTTCACTCCAGACTTCTTTATGGCTTGGCGCTGTGGGGAGGAAGTGTTGAGTTAGACAAAATTTTCATTTTACAGAAGAGGTGTGTTCGAATTTTAAGCGGAGTCAAATCAAACAGAGTGTCTTGTCGCGATCTGTTTTGGCAACTAAAAATCCACACGCGGTTACAGCGCTTCTACATAATTGAATTGTGCAAATTAGTTAGGCATCTTCCAGAGAAATTTCCAATCAGCGCTGAACGTAAGTGTGGTAGGTTAAAAGAACGCTTCAGGCATCATCTCGAAGTTAAGTTCTGTAGAACGACATCTCACAGTAAAAGTACTAGCCATGCAGCAGTTTCTGTATACAATAAATTACCAAAAAATATCAAGTTTCTCCCTGGTGATCGATTCCTCAAGGTGTTAAAGGAATATCTACTTGTTATGTGCCCATACAATCTGAACGAATATTATGAAAATTGTAAATAGTTTTTAATACCTACTGATTAATGATCTAATGCTGAAATTTTACTGATTTATTATTTAATGAGCTATTATTATTATGTGACCTAATGTTATTATTATCTATTATACTAATTCTAAATTATCAAATTGCTATGCCACTATCGGTAAAATTACACTTGTACCACATTTTTTGTAAACATCATTATCATACTATACTGTAATTTATTGCAATAAAATAAATTGAAATTGAAATTGAAAGTAGGTATAATGTTAATGTTCCCGACATAAATAATAATGGTAATACTGCACAACTACAATACTGGACGCTAAATGACTCACATCAAAATTGAAGAAGTTTGAAATAAAACCGGCCAAGTGCGAGGCGGACTCGCGCACGAAGGGTTCCGTACCATTATCTAGGTATCCAACATTTAAATATTTCAAGCGTCTACCAGTTGCCGTTATTAATATCACGTCTGTTGTTTGGGAGCCCCCCCTTAAATATTTATTTTATTCTGCTTTGTTATAGCGGCAACAGAAATAAATCATTTGTGAAAATTTTAACTGTCTAACTATAACGGTTCTTCAATTCAATTCAATTCAAATATTTTTATTCATTGTAAAAACAGAATGTTTACTTAATGAACGTCAAAGTTGCTAGTTTCACAATTAATGGATTATGTGGAGAAGAAACTAACAAAGAAACTCCACATTTATTCTTTTCAAAACACTTTTTAACTTAATTAACAGAGTTTTCAACTTAAAATATTAGTCATGAATGTGTTGAACACTAGTCACAATCGTCCTTTAAGTAATATTAATCTACTGTTTAATGCCAAACATCTTTGTCTTCTAAATAATCCTTGATGTTATAGTAAGCCTTTTTGCACAGAATGTGCTTAACACATTTTTTAAATCGCGTTGGAGGTAACTCTAATATATCTTGAGGAATTTTGTTGTAGAACCTTATACAGTGCCCCATAAAGGATGTGTTAACTTTTGCAAGTCTAAATAGTGGAAATGACAATTTATGTTTATTTCTAGTATTAACATTATGGTGGCCACCAACATTTTCGAAGTCTTTGATATTTTTTCTAACGTACATAATATTTTCATAAATGTATTGACATGCAACTGTTAAGATGTTGGTTTCATTGAAGAAATCTCTTAGCGAATCCCTACTACCTAACTTGTAAATAAATCGGATGGCTCTCTTCTGCAAGATGAAGATAGTCTCAATGTCTGCTGCCCGGCCCCATAGTAGTATACCGTAGGACATAATACTATGGAAGTAACTAAAATAAACAAGCCTAGCAGTTGCAACGTCAGTGAGTTCCCTAATTCTTTTCACTGCATATGCTGCAGAGCTAAGTCTGTGTGCTAATTTTACAATATGTGGACCCCATTGTAGTTTTGCATCGATTGTGATGCCCAGAAATACAGTATCATCTACAAATTCTAATTTTTCATGTCCAATTACTATGTTGTTCTCAACTACTCGTACGTTAGGTAAGGAAAACTTTATACATTTTGTCTTTTTAGAATTTAGCAGCAGATTATTTGCTGTGAACCAATCTAGTACTTGCGAGAGAGCATTATTTGCATCGTCAAGATTATTTTCTTGTCTCCTTATTTTAAAAATAAGTGACGTGTCATCAGCAAATAACACTATCTCAGACATTTTTTGTACCATAAACGGTAAATCATTTATATAGACTAGGAAAAGGAGCGGCCCTAAGATAGATCCCTGCGGGACTCCTATTTTTACAAGTGAACCCGAGGATTTAATACGATTTACGTCTGCTTTTTGGACCCTTCCTTCTAAATACGATCTTAAAAGATCTAAACCTGCACCCTTTATTCCGTAGTGTTTTAACTTTAGGAGTAGCGTTTCGTGGTCTACACAATCAAATGCTTTTGATAAATCACAAAATATGCCTACTGCATCCTTGCGATCCTCCCACGCGCTGAAAATATGTTTAAGTAACATAACTCCGGCGTCTGTTGTATTCCGCCCTTTAGTAAAACCAAATTGCTGGCTATGAAAGAGTTGGTAATTATTGAAATGCGTAAGTAATTGATCTAAGATGATCTTCTCAAATATTTTACTTAATACTGGTAGTACTGAGACGGGCCTAAAATTGGTTGGATCGTGTTTATCACCGCTTTTAAATAAGGGTACTAGTCTACTACATTTCATGAGGTCCGGAAATACTCCCTCATCTACACATTTATTGAAAATTTTTGCTAACGGTAAAGCTAGGACATGGATCACTGAACTAACAATTTTTACCGACATACCCCACAAGTTCTCGGTTTTTTTAAGATTCAATAATTTAAATTTTTTAAGAACGTTATGGGGCTCAATGTAATTAAATGAGAAATCGTGTTCGCACGAGGAGACATGGTCTTTTAGTAATGTTGTTGCACGATCAGGTGACGAGTCTAACGGAGCTGTAGTCACGATTGGAACATTAGTGAAGAACTGTTCAAATGCTGCAGCGATATCTTCATTTGTCGTTATTATTTTGTCGTCAATCTTAAGCGAAATATCTCGGTCTCCTAATTTTGTTTTACCCGTTTCTCTATTTATTATTGTCCAAATTGTTTTAATTTTATTCGGTGACTGTAAGATTTTATTCTTTATATGATCGCATTTAGCCTTATGACAGACGGCCTTAAATAACTTGGAATATTTTTTGACGTGCTGTATGAATTTGGTGTCATATGTATAAGTCTTTTTGTCATACAGTTCATAAAGTGTGTCTCTACTTTTCCGGATACCCGAGGTTGCCCATTCACTAAATCCTACTTTATTCTCATTATTTGTTAGCTGCCGCAATTTAAAAACTTTTTCAAAACTACCCGACACGACTTTGAAAAAGTCTACATAATGAGCATTAGCATTTTGGTAATTTTCTTGAGTTTTTATGCTACTTTCAAGGTCTACTTTAAATGACTCTAATTTTTTACTTGTTACGGGCCGGCAGAGGATAACCTGTTCTGCGTTTTTTCTATCTATTTCAAAATGAACAATTTGACCACTGTGGTCTGACTTCAAACAATTTACTGTAGAATTATCTGAAAAGTCGCAATCGCAGTAAACATTATCTATGCAGGTGGCAGTAGTTTCGGTTATTCTAGAAGGCTCCAAGAAAATATTTACTAAATTAAACGACTTGAAAATTATTGTCAATTTGGTATTTAAAGCCGAGTCTACCAATAAGTCGATATTGAAGTCACCACAGACTATGACTTTCTTATTACTGCTAGAGGCTACCTTCAAAACATCCTCTAATATGGATTCAAATGAACTGTAATCGCTGGTAGGGGGCCTGTATATGGCTACTACAATGTGTCTAGACAGTTCAACACATGATATTTCAATTACTTTTTCAACAGAAAGTCTGCAAATGTCTTTCCGTTCTTTAAATTTCAAACAATTTTTTGCTAGTATCAAGGATCCCCCATGAGAGGTTCATGAGATACAGCCTGGTGACAGACGGACGGACGGACGGACGAACAGCGGAGTCTTAGTAATAAGGTCCCTTACCCTTTGGGTACGGAACCCAAAAAAATGTAATAGGTATGGTTACGCCCCAGTTTTACGTGTTTTTCTTTGCAAACTACATGACGTCATGGCAGAGGTCATCTTAGAACATCGTGGTTAGCGTTTTCATTGTCCATCAAAAGCTGAATTTAAAATGGTAGTTTTTTTAGTTTTCTAGAGACTCTTATAAATGAACCAATAGCTTTACGCAATTTAAACGCTCATACGAGAAAAAATCCTAAGTAGCAAGAGTTTTCACAAAGATAGGGGATTACTGACACCCTGTATAAAGATGTAAATATTAGTCAGTTGTCGTCTACACTTCGCTAGGTACAAAATCGCGTTACGTCGAAGGTTCAAAAGCCAAGTGTAAATAAAGTTTGTTTAACATTTTCCACATTTTACATCTCTATTTGCATCGATAATTTTCTGTCAACAATTCAGTTACATTTTACATGGTGCGCCGCTAGCGAGGGTATATTTACAACTTTATTCATGTTATATATTTTTGTGTGTTGAAAGTATATTTTTAATGTGTTTACAGTTTTTATGCTTTGCAGCAACGCTGTTGAATAGACAATCAAATACTTAAAAAACCTATTACATTATATTACATAAACTCACGCCTGTACCCCGGAGAGGTAAACAGAGACCGGGGTTTGCCATTTGCCACTATTCTGACAAACCTTTTTCGCTTCGTTCATTAAAAAAAAAAACAGTTTGAGTCGGACTCGCGCACGAAGGGTTCCGTACCATTATCTCTACAACATCAGACACAAAGATCGAGAAAAAACGGAACGGTAAAAACTCACGTTTATAGTATGGGAGCCCCTCTTAAATATTTATTTAATTTTAATGTAATTATTCATTTTTGAAGCGAATATACAACTAAATATTCTGTGAATATTTCAAGCGTCTACCTTTGCCTTTATTAATATCGAGTAAAAAACGGCAAAAAGAAATACGTTTGTTGTATGGAAGCCCCCCTTTATTTTATTCTGTTTTTATATGTTTTGTTATAGCGGCAACAGAAATACATCATCTGTAAAAATTTCATCTGCCTAGCTATCACGGTTCATGAGATAAAGCCTGGTGACAGACAGACAGACTGACAGACAGACTGATAGACAGACTGACAGACAGACTGACAGACAGACTGACAGACAGACGGACAGTGAAGACTTAGTAATAGAGTCCCGTCTGGAACCTTTGAATTGACGTTGTTCGTGGTGCAATGATTTACCGGAGACTGCAACACTGGTCAAGCTTGTAAGCGCGACTTTAATCAAATGATGTAAGCCGTGATATTTCGAAAAAAAAACAAATCCGTGAAAAAAATCATAGAACAAAAATTGTTGTGCCAACTCTAATTGAAGATTTCTTAGAAGAAGATGAGGCATATATTATAAAAGCAGTACACACGCCACAATAACAAAACAAAACCAAAAGTAAATATATTATTATATTGGGGTTAAAGTATGAAATTGCCGTTTTATTGCAATAGGTTCTTTGAATTGACATAGAATCTTCATGGTTTGAGGTTTTCGAATGAAACTTTTTTCAAATGGTTTCTATGATGTTCTTTTTTTAAAAAATGTGAAACATTTGAATATCGACTTTCAATTGTTTTTGTTATTCAATTTAGACAAGAAAGATGGATACTGCGAAAATTCGAGTGATTATGAGGCACCCATTTTTCGTATTTTTTTATTTTATTGATTTGACGCAAGTGAGTCAATATTGTGGGTAAGGTAACGTTAAACCATGCCGCTAATTCCTGGGTAGTTTGACTAGGGTCGGCTTCCACTATCTCTCTTAATTCATCGTTATTCACCTGTGTGGGCGGTCTTCCTCGTGGCTCGTTCTTTAAGTCGAAATTTCCATCACGAAAGCGTTTAAACCAAAATCGCACGGTGCGTTCATTAGTAGACCCCTCTCCAAACGCAGCATTGATATTGCGGGCTGTTTCTGCCGCGTTAGTTCCGCGTCGGAACTCGTATTAAAAAATCACTCGAATTTTCGCAGTATCCATCTTTCTTGTCTAAATTGAATAACAAAAACAATTGAAAGTCGATATTCAAATGTTTCACATTTTTTAAAAAAAGAACATCATAGAAACCATTTGAAAAAAGTTTCATTCGAAAACCTCAAACCATGAAGATTCTATGTCAATTCAAAGAACCTATTGCAATAAAACGGCAATTTCATACTTTAACCCCTATTATTATAAATGTGAAAGTTTGTGGAGATGTTTGGATGTTTGTTACTTAATCACGCAATAACGTCTGAACGGAATTACACGACACTTGGCATACAGATAGGATACTTGATATCCCGCTAATGCGTTCCCGTGGGATAATATTTTATTGTTACCGTAACCTTTCTTCAAGCCAAACTCTTATATTTATTTATTGCGTCGCCATGGAAAGAAGAATCGTGTAAACGGATTCTGTGGCGGTACGAAGTTCGTCGGGGACAACTAGTAATACATTAAATTATACTAAAAGAAAAAAAGGTGGAAAACAAAGGTCACAGCCGGTCACCGCTATTATAAATGGCTGCTGAGTCAGCAGTATGCTGATAGGCAAGCCTCCAGCGCTGATTTTCAGTCAGTGCCAGGAGCTATCCCGCGAGCGTTACAAACCGCCGGGGCACAACCGTGAACTATACGATCTATATCTAGTCTATACTAGAATAGGTAGTTATTATGTAAACACGATGGAATAGGTACTTGAATTGCTGATTGGGGTCATAAGCAGCCTACATACGTCCCACTGTAGCGCACAGGCCTTCTCTCGGAGAGAGAGTTGGGCTTAATCACCACGCGTGCCCACCGCGGATTGGCGATTTCAAGCGCTGAGGTATGTTAATAGCTTAGGTACTCAGGTTTCATCACGATGTTTTCCTTCACGGTTAGCGAGCGGTATTGCTACCTACTATAACTTCACAAATGTACATAACTTAGATAACAAAGTCACAGGTACATGCCCGCACTGGGAATCGAACCTGGGTCTCCCGCTTACGAGTCCAATGTTCTACCCACTAGGCTACCACCGCTTTTTATTGTTTCATAGTAACATTTCGATGTACATTGCGCAGCCGAGTCTTTATTGTTATTATTATTATACTTTATTGCACACGCAGCATTGAACAGGACATTATACAACAAATGACATTTACAAAGGCGAGCTTAAGATATTTCTTCCAGCAAACGAGTCTTTCTACTTGTTAATCAGCCTTGCAATGTACATTAAATTATCACAGTAAGCCATGCATTGAAGTGTTTGAAATAGGCCGAGGATGCATAATCAGGGCTCTGGTCTCAAGGTACCCCACCTGACCTACGCCTACAATAATCCAGGTCACACACCAGTCCAGACCTTAGGGTCGGCGCGCACTGGGCGAGAAAGTCGCCCGGACCGGTTCATGACCACTTTCATTCACATCGGGATGCGTGTCTTAAAATGCTGCCAAACGACGACTAAGATGGTGTGACGAATTGCTGATCTCGACTCTTGACTCGTGCCATGGGGTTTTTAGTGGCCAGATCACTGTTGTTGTGCCCGATGATCAGTGATCGAAATAGGTAGAGTGGAAAAACCTGGCAAGTAGGCTCTACAATGATTGAATCGTTTAGGTACAAAGTTGGTCAAATCCATTCATAATTAATGCATTTTGTTTCTCTGTGATACAATTTGGAGGGTTACTAAATAATATTACTTTATTCTTGCTGAATCTCGGAATTCCAACTTGGGCAACCTTCTTTATTGCATAGCCGGTAAAAGACAAGTGTGTCGCTGCGCGTGAAAACACATGCAATTTACAAGTCAAAGCAGAGTTTTGGGGTTTTAACAAAACATGCTACCATCACAGGTAGTATGACGACGTTATTCGCGCTTTTTAACGCACTCAAATATCAAAGCTGTGACTTTAGTGTATAGTTGTGACATTTAGCACCACAAAACGCGTGACTCACGCCGTAATGCTACCTATGATGCATGTTTTGTCTCCTCGACAGTTGAAGGTATACTCTACCTATTCCAATCACTACTAATGACAATGATATGATCGCTACACAACTTACGACGGTAATATAAATTAACCACCGAGACTTCTTCTTCTTCTTATCGTGTCGGTGACAAAACCAGTTAGATTATATTGGCCCAGAACTTGGCCACGCGCACTGCAGCGTCTATGGCGTCCAGCAAGACCTCTCGAGTGCATGTGCATAAGGGACACACAGAGAGGTGCTCCATAGTCTGAAGGGAGATTCCGCAACAGAAGTGATTCCGCTCCTCACCCATGTAGCCCAGGTGGGGCTTAGTTACCACTGAGACTCAATATATACGTAATTATATTTTTATTGCTCAAAATGTCGTAAACACATTTTGAGTCATAATTTGAAAAAAATTCTAGAACTACAAAATTTTAGTATTTTTTTTCTACAATGTGTGCTGTAAAACCTTGATTTTTGCCAAATTTCAAACTTTTGGCAACGGGATATTCATCAATATTCGTCCACTTGCCCTTGCCGCCTATCACGCTGACGCTTTCTTCAACGAAAAATTAGCGGACATTTCAAACAAACAAAACAAACAAAATGTTTAATGAGCTGAACAAAAAGTAACAACATAAAGTAGGTAACTCTGAGCCCCAAACTAAATTAAATTGTATCTTGGGGCACAGTGGTCCATTCAGGGTGAACTTAAATATATCACAACATAGTGTTTGTACAGTAATAAAATAAATTTTAAACATGCATACAGCAAACTATAATATGGCTCAAGTCTTTTATTTCAAATAATAAAATAAACCTACATACAATATTATTAAAATATTATTATAGATATTATATTGATACGATAGTTTGTACGAGTTTAATATAATAAAATAAAATAGACTATTACATAAACATAAGTATAAGCCTGCTGGAATTAATATGACGTACATAAAACTACATAAATATACTGTGATAGATGGATCGTAATAAGTAAACCAAACATCTTTTCCAATTCCAACTTTGGTAATTTATTCACGATGTAGGGTAGGTTGCTAAAAGTGTGGGTTTAGTAACCAACGAGTAGGCAAACTCGTAGCCAGAGAAGCGTGAGACTAGATTGCATGGTATGGAAGTGCTATGAGAGATCTCAGTCAATTGGTTACCAGTGAAATAAGAAAGATTACCATAGACCTATGCAGTGAGAGAGTCGGCTACAACCATATACCAAAAAACAAAAAATTATGTGTCCTGCTATTTGACTATTTTAAATAAGTTTTCGGTTTGGTTGTAGTCGAGTTGTAACAGAAAGTTTTGAAGCATTCGGATACACGCAAATCTATTTAAGTGACATATGTTTAATTCCTTGTGGACCTTATTGTATATATAAGGCCCACAAAATTTTATAAATCTTTGGGCAAAACCAGTTCGAATTTGGAGATAGGAAGTGTTTTTTTTTTACTTAAGGAAGAGCTAGGTTAACAATGCAAATATTGCAAAGCAAACGTAAAGAGAGAACAAACGAATGACAATAGCTAACATTGAGGAAAGCTTATGTCAACAAACTAAGTAACTCGGTTACGTAAGAGACGCGCGGCGGCTCTCAGATCGGTCGCGATAAAATACTATTTACGACCTCTGAAACCGAGTCTAAATACAGAAGTCTAAGCTCATAGCAATTTGTGGAAAACCTCTTATCTTTTACTTAACAAACATAACATATAAACTCACGCCTGTATCCCGGAGGGATAGGCAGAGACCAGAGTCTGCCACTTGCCACGACCCTGACAGATCTCTTTCACATTCCAGTACAGATATGAATAAGAACTGAATTGGCACGGATATTTACTCGTTTATTTTTTTCATTTTACGAATTTCCGACGTTTCGGTACTTTTGCAAGTAGCAAAGTGGTCTACTACCGACTTGCAAAAGTAAACGAGTAAAATATCCGCGCAAATTCAGTTTTTGTTGTGTCTAGTGCTCGCGTTAACCTTAGAATATACTATAGTACAGATATTGTGACCGGGTTATAAATTTAAAAATTTCATTGTCCATATCATTTTAGCATCGAAATTTGTATAAAAATTCCAAAATTCTATCTAATGTATGCAACAGTTGCACTTTTAACCTTATATCAGCTGAGTTGTTTCTATAATAACTTGGACTAAAAATAAATTAGTGGGATACTCGAAGGAGGGTAAATTCAGTTTCCCTAATAAGTAACAGGGGTAATAAAAAAAAATTAAACACCCAAACTTACAATCTAAGTTTGAGAGCACAGCTGAATACTTTCAGGTTTATCAAAATGTATAAAATTTCCATATTATTTAGTATCAAAATTCGAAACTTCTACCGAATCCATGAAACAGTTGTACATTTAACGCTTTTTCAGCTGCGTTTTTCCTATAATAATAATTCATTTGTGGCGTAGGGGGGGTAAAATCAGTTTCCCTAATAGGTGACGCCGGTAACAAGATTGAAAACCTACCAACCTACTATTTTAGACTTACCTAATAGTATAACAGTGGTCTTTGGAAAACAAAAATGCTGGAACCAAGTCCCGCCATTAATAAATGAAATTTATAATAGGTATGTAATATAAGTAAAATAATAATTGTTACTGTTCACTTTAATGTAATTAATTTTAATCTAATTTGTCTAATAATCTGATCTGCCAATTATTTACAATAAGTTACGATTCAAAAATTGAATGCTGCAGCTGCACGCCTGTTATTGGGGTATTAGGCTAGACAAGAACCACATTAGTATAAGAACTCTGTATTTTTGTGCTTAATGCCTGTTGGCTGTGGTTTAAAAGAACAACTGAACACATAGGTTTATGCTTATGCCCTCTGTACGAGTGCACCTTTTGTTTCATTCTTTCAAACCCCGAGCTCTATGGAGTTAAATCTAAAATTACTCTTTGTCTAGAAGAGCTAGGGAAGGTTTTAGAGTGAACAGGTTATAATCTAGACGTGAGATTCCTTGGTAACGCTTCCTAGTTTATAAATTAGACATTTAAGCTTTTTACCTTAGCTTTTACCTTTTACCTTTTTAGCTTGTCACCTTGAGCAGTTGTAAAAAATATCTGGTTGCATGCAAGCTTTAGAAAGCAAACTACATTTTATTACGCTGTTTTATTGTGCTCATCTTATTCTCACTGAACTAAGTTCAAAGTTAAGTTGCAAAGCCCCAGTTTGAGCAATAGGCCTAGACCGGTAAGGGATATCCCAGGGAACATACGTCGACCGAGTTAGTGGGTTGCGAAGGGCAAGATAAACAGTACCCGAAACCGGCACGCATGTAGTCGCTACTAAGAAACGTTGATTAAGCGAAAGGGGTTTATCAGTTTCGTGGCAAGTGGCAACTCTGATCTCTGCCTATCCATCCGGGAAACTGGCGTGAGTTTATGTGTGTAAAGTGTGATAAGTTTCATCCAAATCTGAAGAGCGGTGGTAGCGGAGCGGTAGAACGCCGGCGTCTTATTCGGGAGGTCGTGCCAATGACTTTGTTTTCTAGGTTACGTACATTTGTGAAGTTACAGTGACAATACCACTCGCTAACACGGCCATCAGTTTTGCGTGCTATGTGCCCCGTCCACTGCCACTTCAATTTACTAATCCGCTGGGCTATGTCGACGACTTTCGTTCGTCTACGAATCTCATTATTTCTGATTCGATCTCGTAGAGAAATTCCGAGCATAGCCCTTTCCATAGCTCGTTGCGTGACCTTGAGCTTTCTTTTGAGGCCCATTAGTGTGACGTATATAGGCTACATAAAAAATAAAAATAAATCTGTTCGGGCATTCATAGATAAATGCACGGCAAAAAGTGACTTTTCCTATCATTATAAGTTGCATGAAATTAATTTGAAAATCATATCAAACATGGGTGATCATAAACCTCAGTACCATGTTGCTGTCAAAGCAACATTCAACATATCGGGAGTTCAGTCGACATGAACCTTTACATTTCAGTTGCATAATCGCCCGTAACATAACTGAGTAGAGTGCACGGATGTAAAGAGAGAGAGAGAGAGAGAGAGAAACAAATTAAAGGTCGATGTGCTGTTGACTGTACGTTACGCAGATGTTATCTCTAACAGGGACCTTGCCTTGCCCACCCGAGCATGGTCTATGAGCGACGCTGGCCGGACAACGTTGGCGCCAATGGCTTGGCTGACCAATGTTGGCGCCAACGGCTGGGTTAGACTGGCGATATAGTCAAGCAATGCTATCTTTTTTTTAAGTAGCCTATATACGTACCACTGTAGGACACAGGACTACTCTCTGAGAGAGAATTTAGGGTAACTATGCAACAAGATAAATTGGCAACCCCAAAATTATTTATTAAACAAATTTAATATAAAAAAGTAAGCATGCGGTGGTAGCCCATTGGGTAGAACATTGGACTCGGAAGCGAGAGACCCAGGTTCGATTCCCAGTGCGGGCACGTACCTATGACTTTGTTTTCTAAGTTATGTACATTTGCGAAGTTAGAGTAGCAATACCACTCGCCAATTGTGAAGGAAAACATCGTGAGGAAACCTGAGTGTCTGAGATGTTCATATACCTGAGCGCTTGAAATCGCCAATCCGCGGTGGGCACGCGTGGTGATTAAGCCCATTCTCTCTCTCTGAGAGAAGGCCTGTGCCCTACAGCGGGACGTATAGAGGCTGCTTATAAAAAAGTGAGGATGTCTTAAAAGTTGATTGGACTGACAATACGTATGTTTATACCATAAAGGTCAGAAGAAAAGAAGAAAAAAACTAAAGTTAACGTATTGACGGGTAGAACCCTCTATTTTCTTTTGTATGGATATAGGGATTTTCATACACCCTGTAGAATATGGTGCGCGAAATATCACAGAGTTACAAACCGCTATATTAGCGTATACCTAGTGGTAATGGGAAGGGTAGACGGCACCAGAGAACGCGGTCGAGCACCAATGCGATGGGCCGACCAAGCTAAGACCACTGTGGGCAAGCCTCTGCATGAATGTGCCAGAACAGCATCTGACCGCGAGGAATGGCAAGACGTCATTAAGCACGCAACCTCATTCCACAATAAAGCGTTTTCATGAGGACCACGAATACTCTATCAAGAGCGTACCGACCAAGAAGATCTTATGCACAATACCATGTCCACACATACACACACACACACACACACACACACACACACACACACACACACACACACACACACACACACACACACGCACGCGCGCGCGCGCTTCCTCAACATTCATTCATTACTATAGAAATTTTAGAACAATGTGAAAACGTCACGAGATAGTAAAATATGATGAGTGTGGCTGATCGTGTTGCTTCCTTGGCCGTTGGAGCCAACAGTTGGTGTTACTATATGATAACACATCAATTGGATAAAGGAAACGTGCGCGTTACGCTAAGAAAATGCATTTTACAAGCATTTAAAACCATGTTGCAGGAAATACGGATTTTTTTCGTATGAAGAGCTAATTGTTCGAAGGATATGTAGTATTTTACGATGATTCATTAGGAAGTAGGTAATGAAATGAATTATTTGGGTAATTACCTGAATAAATGCCTTAAGGCCTTAGAACGAATGTTGAAGAGTAATAAACTAGACATTATGTCGCTGTAAACTGGGAAATCAGTTTGATGAAGCTTTGTATATATCAATCAATTGATTGATGGATTAATGGAATGTTACGAATGTTGGACTGTTGAACACTTAGACATACACATACTTATCTGGTTTTTCTGAGAAGGTTTAAGTGTAAGTACTACCTAAGATACAAATTTTCTTCTAGTTTATAAGTTGTGAAGGGCAGTAATGGAATGTTAGATCAATGGAATGTTGAACACTCAGGCTCGCATACTCACTCTACACACATACACACACACACACACACACACACACACACACACACACACACACACACACACAAACACACACACACACACACAAGGTTTAAGTGTACCTACTATCTAAAATACGGAGTGTTTAGTTGTTTCATTTACATTCTGTTGTCCACGAATACGTTATACATTTACTTGTGCAATTTAACTTTTTGTTAACGAGTACTCACCGTGTGAGCAGCGTCTCGATGGCAGCAGCTGAATGCGGCAGCGCATCCAGCAGTAAATCGATGGGGAGGTCGGTGGCCACACTCTGCAGAACGCCAGGCCCCAGGCGCGCTAAAATAGCCGCTGCCTCGCGGAACTGCCGCCCCTCAGCCAATAGCAGCACGCGACGCAGCGCCAGACGAGGAGAGGTATACGTGTTCTTCTCTCTGTCGCGCTCGCGGCGGATCCGCTCGCGGCTCTCGTTCATGTTGGACGCGTAGAGGCGGATGTTCATCGTTGGGCTGCGCTCATGTTGGTGACGTCAATTGGGCTTTGGTGGCATCACTGCGTGGCTGTGGAAGAAAGTTGTGAGTTAGGAGTGAGTGGAATATGGGTTGGTGATTCAATTAGGAAACAAATGCTCTATGGTTTTTAGGTACGGAAGTCAATAGCGTTAATTTAGATTAAGTAAAAACCCCCCTTTTTAGTAAACGCTGTAGACTCTACAGCGTAAAAGCGAAATTAAAATAGCAAATAACTTTATAAATAAGATGATTGTATTATTAAAAACTCGATTGAAAAGAGGAAAGCCCTTCACCCATTTTATGTAGGTAGTTTCATAAAAATTGAAAAAAGTGATTATCTCCGCTTTGTCTATTCTCCAGAGCGCGGTTGATAAACGACAGCAGTAAATAGCACCAGAACAATGCTCGCGGTCAGTGACAGGTGTCAATGAGCTTTAACCCCGAATGACAGACGGACGGAGTAACTGTTTCTATTATTACGATTGCCGATTGTACCAATCGGACGCCCTCAGTAGCATGATCCGCTACCGGCCGTGATTTTGATCTGATCTCATTTTTTGGTTTCTGTTCATCATCGAGGAGTAGTCACAGGGCCAGTTTCTGAATTGAGAATTTCGCTACGTAAATCGTTGACTGTAGTGCTGTCTCTTCAAATTTCTCAGAAAAGAGCGTAACAGAACGTTACTTAAGTATTTACTCAGTGAAATTCTCAATTCAGAAACCGGCCTATAGTCACATAAGACTAGATTAGGATAAGTTGCAGTGGCAGTGAGCTGGTCACATATGCCGAAGAACCGATTGCCGATGGGTACAAATGTTCCGGAGTGGAGAGCACTAACTGGCAAACACAGCGTAGAGCCCTGGACCGACGATCTGAGGCAGATTGCTGGCAGCGGCTGGATGGGGATGACCAAGGACATACAGAAGTGGTGAGCCTCGGCGGATGCCTATGTCAAGCAGCGGACGAATACGGGCTGATTGATTGCATTATTGTTTTTTATTTATTTATAATTAATATTATTGATTGATTGAGAAGTGGTGTACTTATACGTAAGACCAAATAGAAATACTTTACCAAGAATTTTTTGCATTCTCAATTTTTGCATGCCTAAGAAGATGAATTGTGAAGAAACTTGTTTATATCTTACCGGCTTTAACTATGTACCACTTTTCGTGCAAATAAACTATTTCATTTCATTAATGACACTGAACTAGTACAAGCACGATTAATCAAACTATTATACATAATTTCAAAATAATCTTCATCTTTTTTGGGCAACGGTATAACGTCCGTTGCCCTATCAAAATGTTTCAACAGAAGAGAAAAACTAAGCTAAATTTGTTTTATCTATAATTGTAAAAGGTCAAGAGGAATAGCAATATCGTCACAAGTGAAAGAAACTGGTTGGCTCAGTAGTTAACCGGGCACCACGGATGATTAGACACCTTTTTGTTTCAGCAAATAAGTCCCGACCACTGACTCTTTTGTGGGTCAGCTGACGAGATTATTTGAATTCCTTTCCTATAGCTTTTTGCTGAATAAATTGGCCGAGTCATTGAAGAATATTTGGGCATTTAAGTTTATTAGATTAGATTGGTGTAATTCGCGTGATTATGTGGTTTAGGTGCAGCGTTACGGTCAAGTGGTGTACAAATATAATAATAACATAATAATTATTATTATCTTACATTTTTTCGAATGTATTACAATACCTTAGACAAAAGTCAAATCGTATAATTCTGCTTTAGATGGAGGGCCCGTTGTAAAGTGGATAGACGCTAACGTCCTAACGGGCCTAAGCCCTGGCCACACAGAAGGGACGTGGGGCAAGGGCGCGGAAAAGACGCGTCGTCTTTCCAATTCACTTTCATACAAAATGTACTGAATGGACGGGACCAAGCCCGCACCGAAGAGACGGGGTGAGGGCGCAAACTCTATACAGCACGTCGCGTCTTTTTCGTGCCCTCGCTCCACGTCCCTTCTGTGTGGCCACTGAAAATATTTAAGGTTTATTTTAGCTTGTATCTTTGCGTCAGCTCGTCGCCGGCCCGTCGTAACGTGGATAGTCCTGTAATCTGTACAATTCTAAAGGACCCGATCGGGCCACCACAACAATGGTATTTAATTGTAATTTTCAAGGTCATAATTCAAAAGGGTATACGCCCGTGCCCTACAGTGGGATGTATTTTGATTATCAAACTGAGTGCAAACCTCTTATTGGCTTTGACGTTAATCGTCTCAATTTTGTAAACAAGCTGTTGGTTTTCCAATAAACAATAAAAAACGCATTTTTACACAAATAAAATCGTAACCTATTTAAAATCAATCGTATCTATTTCACCGAAGATATATGCAGAATTCCGCTATGGAATGTATTTAACCGTGGTTCTAAGCTTGCGTGTCAGATAATCACTTATCAAATCATCATCGTAGCACTTTCTATGGAAATTGTGCCACCTACACCGTACAGGCTGCTAAAAACGATGGACGTTTTGTTTGGTTATAGCATTTATGTAGTCGATGTAAGAGCTAGCCATCATATGGCTGACTTAAATTAAAAATTATTTTCTATTATCATTGAGATGATGACAGTCATTGTTGAAATGGCGTGGCACTTGGCTACTGCTTACAGGCAAGTCGTTGGTCAGTCACACAAATACACGAATGAATTTGTTACCATGAATTTATTGTAAAATCACTCAGTGGGATTGAAATACTCTTTTGGATCTCTCTGTACCGCTGATGGGCAATCGCGGCTTGAAAGTTAAATTATTGTAACAGTAGTTATACATTTACACGAGGCAAATAACGTTTGGCAGCTAACAATGTTTGTAATATTTTATCATGATTTTTATTCTAACTATAAATTTGACCATTCATAATGAACTCTAAGACACGGAGCCCACTGATTTGGCGTTTGACACGGGCATGGCACGGACCTGGCGCAGGCATAGTACACACATGACGATAAAAGGCGTGGAGTAAAGGAACTGACAGCGAACTGACCAGAAATGTCGGACGAAAGGCCGTTAAGTGAATTCAGATTATGACCTTATGATCGTGTGTTTGTTACGGCATTTGAATGAAATTGAATGATGTCCGCGCCATGCCTGTGCCAGACGCCAGATCAGTGGACTCCGCGCCTATGTGTCGGATTTTCTTATAGATATGCGAGCTACTCTTATTATACAGATAAGAAAATCTGACACTTTGAACTCGTTCAAAGCCTAGATTCTAATAATTAAATGTAGCAGAATGATAATTACATTAAATTCATTGCCGATTCGAGTCAACGAAACCGTGAATGTGACCCGACCCATCTATCTAAATATATAAAAATCTCGTGTCACAGTGTTTGTTATCGAACTCCTCCGGAACGGCTTCACCAATTGTTATGAATTTTTGTGTATGTGGTAGGTCTGAGAATAGGTCGCAGGCTAATTAATATAGCAAAACAACGTTTGCTGAGTCAGCTAGTTGTACTATAATGCACTAGGAGAATAGAGGCCCAGATATTAACATCCATGAGGCACTAATGAGGTATGTATTTATGTAATAAAGTCACACAGTTAACTTCAGATGTTCACCTAATTTCGCCTTAACTTCACCGTAATCTGCTAAAAGCGCCCATTGGAAAGTCCATCAACGTTCGCGAGGTGACGGCCTAAAGTAAACATTCCGATCACATTACTAGACTTCTAACCACATGACTGTGGAAACAGAATGTCTTCTCAGCTCAGGGCATACCTAGCGAAAATTATAGGTAACAGTGGCTACCTGGCCATGACTAATTTATATCAATCAAATTGACACTATGGGTGTTGACGAGAAAAAAAATTGCCTCCCTTATTTAGGTGTGGGAAGGGTACAATAAAAAAACGTTTTGTAAGATTTAATTCTGCCGTTTTATCGGCGGGATTAATATGTATGTCTATGTCAAATTTCAGCTTTCTCGTCCTAATCGTCTCTGAGCTAGGCCGCAAACAGACGGACGGACAGACGGACACACAGACGGACGGACATGGCGAAACTATAAGGGTGCCTTGTCGACTACGGCAACCCTAAAAAGGCAGAACAAATATTTCATTATTAAAAACGACAACTTTTTATATTTTTACATATTAGTTGAGTCCTTTAGTTTGGTCCTGTGGTTTGGTCCAATTGACAAATAATTTAAAAAAATGTTTCGTCCCATCCATCACAAATGACGGTGCGGATTTTCGGATGCGGTGGTAGCCTAGTGAGCAGAACATTGGACTCGGAAGCGGGAGACCCAGGTTCGATTCCCAGTGCGGGCATGTACCTATGACTTTGTTTTTTATGTTATGTACATTTGTGAAGTTATAGTAGCAATACCACTCGCTAACCGCGAAGGAAAACATCGTGAGGAAACCTGAGTGTCTGAGCTATTCATATACCTCAGCGCTTGAAATCGCCAATCCGCGGTGGGCACGCGCGGTGATTAAGCCCATACTCTCTCCCGGAGAGAAGGCCTGTGCCCAACAGTGGGACGTATATGGGCTGCTTATGCAAGACTTTTGTGTGGCAGACCTTCTAGCTTTTCTCCGTAAGCGCGATAGACGGTGATGCCACCGTTATTACCACAAGCAATGTAAGTCACACTAACGGTCACAGAACTCATACATATTGTCTCTCTATCTGTGTCTTGAGAATCGTAACACATTGCTCTATGTCACTGCAATGCGCTTTTAATATTAGTCTCTGGTCGCTTCGCATTTCTTCGCCTTCATATAAAGGTGGATCGCCAGAAGAATGGTTCGTAGTGTTGGTGCAACAGTGACTTGCGATGTTTTTTCGTCACTTGCATGAAATGGGTCGAGTGATGATACTTAACTGTTTTAGATTTATGATGAGTTACACCTGAGATGTCCGCATTTAGCTCCATAGTTAAGCCGTAGCGAGTTTGAAACCTCAAACGCTGGTTTCGGTCAGTGGTATTGCTAATATAAATTCATAAATATACGTAACTTAATTTTTATAGTGTCCATATTGGGCATCTTTACGTTTCAGTTTTCACGTATTTACTAATAAATATAAGACATTTTTTAAGTGAAATAAATCTAGTGGCGCTGCACCGCAAATTGCCCGTATACAGCGGGATTTGAACCCGCGACCTCTGGCTAACCGTGCCAGCGCTCTCCCAACTGAGCTAATGGGCAAGTCAGCGAAATTTCGAGTCTCTTTACAAACTTCTCTGTATTACGTACAGGCAACGACATCTGTCCGAAGCAATTTACATCACTTGCAGTCCCGAGTAACCTACTCTGCAGAATCTTTGAAGCCAGAGGTCACGGGTTCAAGTCCCAGAAAGGGCGGAATTTTTAACCTCCAAATAGGGTTTTAAAGTTTTCCTCAGCACGGGTTTGTGCAAATAAAAGAATATAATAATTCTATATGTATAATTTCTAATGATATATTTAAGCAAGTAAATGAACTTGCCGGCCCGATAAGTTCTATACATAAAATCAGCTCCCGCGACAGCTCCCGTGGGAGAGAGTTCTCGAAATGATGTCAGCATTCCCCCTCTCAATAGCCAGGCTGATGCGCTGGCCAAGGTAGCTACCAACTCTAGGGTCGCCTGACGAGTGGATGAGGCGCGTCGTTAGAACTTTACATAATGACGTTCGCTGAAAATCAGCGCTATAGGGTGCCCAGCATCTCTCAGCACAGGCTGAGCGTCAGTCCCATTGTCAAGTTGTTTCACTTCAAATCTTGTTTAAAATAATAATTATATAAGTAGTTCAGTGTACAAGTGTAAAAAATCTATTTTTGGCAATAAATCGTTATTCATTCCTCTACTCATTCTTCAAAACCTCTTTCGCTTCATCAACATTAATTGGTCAAACCCTGGTCTCTCCGGGATATAGGCGTGAGTTTACGAATTTATGTATGTGGTACATGATTTGAGGTTGCCTGGAAGAAATTGCTAGGTATTAGCAATAAGGCCGTCAATTGTATCTTTTCTTGTGTCATTGCTGTTTCTGCTGTTAAGAATATTCTTATCTTATCTTATCTTACATGCCGAGATTCGTACTTGTACATTTGTGAGTTTAGAGTTGAATATCACCCACTAACTGTGAAAGAAAATTACGTGAGGAAACCTTAGTATCAGAGCTGTTCACCTACCTAAGCGATTAACTCTTTGTGTAGGCTGCTTATACAATGCTTAACTTGCCACTAATTTCAAAATTGAGCATAAGTCTGTCTCTTCTATACCTATCTCTCAAAAAAGAACGAAATATACCGATAAGTATCTGTATATTTCAATTCATCATCATCATCAGCCATTTGACGCCCACTGCAGGACATAGGCCTCCCTCGTAGTTTTCATAACCATGAGGGGGTTTTGCCATAATCGCCACGCTTGGCAGGCGGGTTGGCGATCGCAGTATGCAGTCGGACTCTCAGGAAGACGCTGCTGCCCGTCTCCTGGTAATTTATTTCTTTAGTCGCCTTCTACGACGTCCGCGGAAGGACATGGAGTGACGCTATTTTTAATCCGGCGCCACGCGAATAATTTCAATTAAATTAAATATTTCTATTAAATTTTGCAAATTACAATTTTAATACATAAATACTTTAAATTTTAGGTATTCCCTTATTAAAATTGTAATTTCTCGGCAGCTACATATTCTAGAACAAAGCTGAGAATTTCAGCCCTCATTCAGCAGACGTGTAGTAAAAGTGTTAGAATACTTCAGTGAACTAGACGTAAATTAAATTAGAAAACCGGCCACTATCACGAAATGTTGTAAAACATTGTTTAATTAATTCCACCGAAGTTAATGGCGAGGTCAAATTGCAACTTAGAATTCAGTTGCATTGATTTTACCGAATCATTTAATAATTAATTGTTTTCGAATAAGTAATTGATCTCAGCCTGGAAACAACTTCATAGATAAAATAAACTCACGCTTGTATCCCAGCGGTGTAGGCAGGGAACAGGGTTTGCCACTTGCCACGATCCTTATAAATCTCTTTCGCTTCGTCATTCATTACTTGCTGCGTGGACGCACGCTGGTTTCGGGTATTTTTTATCTTGCCTTTTGCTAGTAAATCTCCTATAAATTACCTCCCATATACACACATACATTAATTACATAAACCCACGCCTACCTATAAACTAACGATAAACTCAGATACTTACTTACCTGAGACCCGAAAAACCTACCCTCTGACGTTTTTGGGTAGTCGTGTAAGGAAAAAAGTAGCAAAGAAGGAAAGGAAGCACCTGTCTACCTCAACAAACTACATTCTTACTCGAACGTCATAAAATGTGAATATTATCTAGAGTTCTCTAGCAAATTCCAATCAAATTGCTGCATCTATCGAACAGCCATCTTGCTATCTAGTTCACGTGTGCAATAAGAGGTGGAGAGACGATTATAATACAGTGCAACATCCTTATTCTAGGTCTATCCTACATGATTTTATGAACATTATATACCACTGCGAGGAACGTGCCCTATTATATTGGAAAGAGAGTCATTTACAAGTACTACCTACGTTATGACTTTGAAGATGATTCTTTAACGATTAACCGAAAAATGTTAAGAATGTGATTGCGATTTTTTTTTTAGTTTTTTTTATTTTATGATAAATAAAATTATTTTATTCCAGCCAAAGCTATAACAATATTACATTCCTCTTCCTTATATGCCGTTTCCTATCGAAGGTTGGCATGTCAACTAATATATTACATAAAGTTACAAAATAGACCCTTTGTTAGGGTAGGTTTCTTAGGGTTATAAAAAAGCGAGTCGGACTCGCACATTATCTATACAGCATTACACACTAAGATCGAGAAAAAATCACGTTTGTTGTATGTATATTAATTTTATTTTAATTTCATTATTTATTTTTAAAGCGAATATATAACTAAATAGTTTGTGAACATTTCAAGCATCTACATGTTGCCGTTATTAGTATCGAGCAAAAAACGGCAAAAAAATTACGTTTTTGTTAAATCGGAGCCCTCCTAAAATATTTATTGCGTCCTGTTTTTAGTATTTGTTGTTATAGCGACAACAGAAACACATCATCTGTGAAAATTTCAACTGCCTAGCTATCACGGTTCATAAGATACAGCCTGGTGATAGACAGACAGACAGACGGACAGTAAAGTCTTAGTAATAGGGTCCCGTTTGGCACCCTTCGGGTACGGAACCCTAAAAAGGGTACTTTTTACAATTATTTGGATAGTATCTCAGTTAATTGTAATCGAATCTTTTTTAAACTCATAATGTAGATAGTACTTACATGGCTGTCTTCGTAATAACATACATACCGGAAGTGAAAGAAATTTTTTTCTTTGCTTAAACCTCTAAGCGATTTAGTTTCAGTAAAAATATTCCCTTACCGGACCATTATGGTAGCATAAGCAGCCTATACGTCCCACTGTAGGGCACAGGTCTTGTCTCCGGGAGACAGTACGGGCTTAATCACCACGCGTGCCCACCGCGGATTGGCGATTTCAAGCGCTGTGGTATTTAAATAGCTCAGACACTCAGGTTTCCTCACGATGATTTTCCTTCACCGTTAGCGAGTGGTATTGCTACTATAACATCACAAATGTACATAACCACACATAACTTAGAAAACAAGGTCATAGGTACATGCCCGCACTGGGAATCGAACCTGGGTCTCCCGCTTCCGAGTCCAATGTTCTACCAACTAGGCTACCACCGCTTAAGGTAGATGGGACTGTTATCAACTTTACAGCCGGTAATCCAAGGTAACGATTTCTATCAAGAAAGTCCAGACCAAGTTAGCACTTAGTAAAAATCGCATTACAAATATAGCGATAAAGTGATAGTCCACAAGTGTGTCAGCTAGAAACCCGACCTGTCCGGCGGGTGCGAGTTTGATTCTCACTGAGTATGAGCCTAGAGGCCCAAAGAATACCCGCTCCAGTATATTAAAGAGCCGTTAACCAGAGCGACCCCTCTACGTGTACACTCACGAGACAACTCGCCAATGAACTGAGATATTTGATCATCATAGTCTACAAAATTAGCAACTTGAAGTTACAGTGAGCTGAACACATCTGCCAAAGAACTGATAGTCGACGGGGTATAAAGGTTCTCAAGTAGAGAACAAGATACGAAGATTAACTCGCTGGATCAACGTTCGGAGATAGATTGCTGACGGCGACCTCTGGCTAAATGTTCTTTTTAGAAGTGACGTGCCAATAATGTCCATTATTCAATCAGAGCGTCTGAGTGCTTAGAGTCGTCAAGTCCGCGCTGTTAAACCCATATTCTCTCTCTCCCTAAGAGAAGTTCCATGAGAAAGGCATTATGCTCTCAGTGTAAGAATGGATAAATATTCAAATGTTTAGTGACTGCATACAAACACGAAGGCTAGTCGTAAAGATAGTGCAGTCGACAATATATCAACATATAGTTGCCTTCACCCGTAACGTAACTGATTCCTGTACCCTACAGGGATGTAAAGGATGACGCACTGTCGAAAGTGCTCTACACGCCAGGTTAGCCTGCGGGAAAGAACATAGAGGAGTTTAGAACATGTGTATGTTACACATACAGTTTGAACCTCAGGTTTGAACTATATAACTTAGAGGTTCTATTTAATGGATTTACGTTAACCGAACTGAAAATATTTTTCTCTGTCATATTTCAAGCATGAAAATAAATAGTGAACAGTTATGGTACCGTGAGACTAGCGTACCTACTCTGTGGCATGGTTACCAGACACGTAGATGCATCGCAAACACGGAAAACACCCAAACTAACCATTGTAGATCTTGAAAAGAGGCATCTTTTTATTCTTTACTAGCTGTCCCGGCGAACTTCGTACCGACACAGAATCCGTTTATACGATTCTTGCACACCGCCATCTATTTTAAACTTAAAATAAATGTCATCCCACGGGAACGCATAACCGGGATATCAAGTATGCTATGCATCAATTTAGATGTTTGTCTATCTGTACGCCAAGTTTCATGTAAACCCGTTCAGCCGTTATTTCGTGATTGAGTGGCAAATATCCAAACATCTTCATAAACTTTCACATTTATAATATTAGTAGGATTATGTCACGTACTTTACTGTTACGTGATATAATCCTATTATTAGCCTATGTGCTAATCCAGACTATAATCTATCTCCGTGAAAAATTTCATCCGGATCCGTTGAGCCGTTTTTTGCGTGTAAGAGTAAAAAACATCCATCCATACATATTATAACCTTTCGCGTTTATAATATTATTCAGGATTATAATATAATAATAAATATAAATAAAGTAGGATGTAAGTAGGATAGGATATACCCGTTATGTACACTTTGCGGGCCTTCTGTGTCTGACCACTGTAGCAGCAATTCTCTCCGCAAATGCGGTGCCAGTCTACATATCAGATGCATATGCATATTCAAACGCTCACCCTTAAAGGAAATGCTCGGTTTTCCTCCATTTCCACTTTCTACGATTTCACGGTGACACTTCATGTATTTGCTACTTTATATATACTCACTGTCTCGTTGGCCTTAGCCGCTAGGCCAATTGATTGACTGCCAAAACAGAGGTCGAGGGTTCGCTTCCCACTGGAGGCTGCTGTACTTGATTTGTACTGATGACCGCGATCTGGGTGTATTTCGGTGTTTATGATGTCCTTGGCTAGTTACTGTAGCCCAGAGTATCCTAGTTTGGGACCAGGCCCTCGCGAAGAAGATCGAATCGCGCGAGGCGCCGAGTTAAGTTGTACGGGTTATCGTTTATTTAACTTTTGACTGATGCACACCCATAAAAATCTTCATTTATTTGACAGAAAACCATAGGCGTAAAATGCAACACTTTATATACACCTTTATTTTTTCATAATAGTGATGCGACGTGTTTTGCTACAATATTATAACGAGTAGATTATGTAGCTAAAGGCCAGTTTCTGAATTGAGAATTTAGCTAAGTAAATAGGTAACTATAGTGCTGTCTCTTCGAATTTATCAGAAAAGAGCGTGACAAAACGTTACTTAAATATTTACTCACGAAATTCTCAATTCAGAAACCGGCGGCCCTACTATTCAAGTTGATTTTCTATAAAAAGTATAAACCTATCTTATTACAAAGATCTATACTATAATAAATTAGGTTTAAATATTATAAAAACAAATTAATATGAAAACTCGTTGGGTAGTTTTTAGTTTATCACGCTCAGATAGACAAACTATAAAAATATCAAAATAAAATGGCAATGCAACATAATTTAAACCGATTATAATAAAAAATCGAATTGGTAACTTTACAAAACATCACTAAATTGAGCTGTCAAAAGTTAAATAAACGGTTGGACCGACAATACTCCCTAGGTAGATAATCAATAGTGTCGATGAAATAAACATTACCGTGCTAACATGACTCTATTGAACAACAATGCATTTTAGAGACTTGTCCCCAGGGCGAGTGATGGCGGGGCATTAGTGGTTACCCCACGCCCCACCCAGAAGACATAGAATAAAAATACTTAGTAATTTTAATCATGTTATTGAAGTTATTTTTGTTTGTTAGCTTATGTGGGTGGAACTGCCGGCAGGGGACGTCCCTGGTGGACATACTTCGACCAAATAGGGGATGTATTAGCAAAGGGCAAGATAAAAAGTACCCGAAGCCGGCGTGCGTGCATGCAACGACCAATGAGTGTTGATGAAGCGAAAGACCCAAGATCGTGGCAAGCGGCAGACCCTGGTCTCTGCCTAAAGGTCCGGGACACAGCCGTGGGTTTGAATAGCGACTACATTCTTTCAGAGAGCGTGTGGAGAGCGTGCCCACCGCTGATTGGCGGTTTTCAGCACCGAAATACCTCAGCCGCATAGTTTCAGAAGCCTGGGCCTCTTGAATCGAATGCTTTTTTTCTACTTAAAACAGTTTCAGCTGAACTTCAGAGGTATACATGGGATTCTGGTGTTGCAGGATGATTATTTGTGAAAACAATCGTACTGTACAATGTTCAAAAGTACCCGAAACCGGCGTGCGCGCATGCAACGACTAAATAATGTTGAGGAAGCGAAAGTGATCTGTCAGGATCGTGGCAAGGATCTTGGCCTTTGCATCTACGTAATGAGATGAATTATGCAGCGTCTAGTGGCACCTTCACTCACACTAGATGGGTGAAGAGACCACTCGGACGCTGCAGTGCTTTTTTTTATAAAGAACACTTACCAAAACAAACGGAGTCCCACAAACCAGAGCACAAAACAAACACTGTCTATCAATTACACTTCATTAATTTAACACACCAACACCTCAAAATAATCTAGTCACTATAGAGTCCTGCCAATCCTCGCTTTACATAAAAGTTTTTTTCAAATTTCGAACGTCCTGAAATTTTCTAAACCCTGAAGCAATTTCAGCTCTGTGTTGGCTGTTCAGTTTTCAAAATAAGAGCGCCTCCCGCTTCATTGGCCGATCTGTTTTCGAAATCGCGATACTCGCGCGTGATTGGTCGTTCGGTTCTGAATCAACGCGGCGCGTGCGTCCGTATCGCGGTCGGCGCAGGCTCTGTGGTGCTGGCGGGAAGCGGCGGAATGCGTGAAAGCTTTTAACTCGCTGTGCGCGGAAGGGAACCAACAGCCCTATTTCATAGAATTACAATTCATTGTTTCCTATGACAATTCGATATACATTCCAAGGTCGATCAAGGTCGAGTTGATTATCAAGTAGGAAGACTCGGCTTCGCAATGTACATCGAATTCTCATAATAAACTATGAATTGTAGTTTTATGACATACGGCCCAGGTCATAATATTATTAGCCAGTAATCTTCATGTTAAGCTTCTTGTTTTAATAACCTTCAATTAAACTTCATCCGTAAGTGTTACCATTACAAATCGCATGCCTAAATACTTGTTACTCAAATAAATATGAGTCTATCATTGATAGCACGTTAGCAACATATTATAGTACAACATGTTTTTTCAGTCGCTCTATCTCTTTCTCTATCTGCACCAAGCCCGTACGTCTGACTAACTAACTAATAATACAAATGTTTACCTCGATATAACCGAAGAATAAAAAAAAATTCACAAAAAATCACTTTTCTGACCTTGCATTCCGTCGTGTGCATTTTAAGTAACGTTTACATAATTTATAATATCTTTGAGAAACTCATCATAAACATCTATAAACGTCTTTCATTGTGATTTTTTAAAAGAATTTCATAATACCTTTAGATTGGATAAGCCTTGTATGTGATTTATCAAGTTAAAAACTCAATTACATTTTTTACACAGTTTTCCTCCACACAATCTAGTTTTTGAAACAGATTACTGCAATTAGTTGTTTTTGTTTATTGATAAAAAAATTAAAAAAATAGTTTATGTTTGAAATCAACAGACACGACACCATCGTTCATGTCGCATAACACCGTCCGCCTGTGGCAGGTGGCCCAAGCGGGGTTCTCACGTCCACGGATGATTTATAATTATAACCATCATTATAATTATTATAGTTAACCATTTCCACCTATACCTAAAGGCGTAGAGATGGGCCCATCTGGACTGAATTCGGGGCACGTTCTTTCTTAAATGTTCTGGCTTATTTGACTACTTCTAGTGGCCAGTAATACATTACAAATACAAATATGTTTATTTTTCAATGCACAAATCTAGTGCAGTTTATATAGATACAAATGGTAGATGTGATATTAGAATTTGTCGATATCACTGTACATTATACGTACAGTGATGTCGACATCTCTGAGAAGGTATACAGAGCCATCAAATCATTTCGAATTTGTTTATTTCGCGGTTTATTCTGCATCGCTGGAATAATAGAGACGTACAGTCGACAGCACATCAACCTTTACGTACGTGCACTCTAATCAGTTACGTTAAGGACTACTTTAGAACAAAAATGTGTAGGTTAACCGGCTGTCGACTGAATAGTGACTTTAACCAAATTTGGTATCAGCATAAATGTTATGCATTTATTCTAACACCCAAAAAGAGGCATCTTCATACATCTTACACCCCGTAGGCGGTAGGCAGAGGAGCTAATTCTTTTTTTTAGCCAATTACATGTCTGAAACACATAACCATCCTTTTCGCGGTCGGGTAAAAAGAAATAACAAACGATGCAAAGAAGAAGATAGAATGTCCGACTGTTCCATAGACACACGTCTGCACTAATCAATAATTTTGTCAGTCAACAAGATAGACTTCATAATTCTTGTTACATAATGGTCTAGCTCTAGAAATTACTTTCACATGCGTTGAACGTAGGCATTTCGATACCGAAGGCTATGCTTATAGAGTATAGAGGCAGAACCAATGGACTTTTTATTACATAATGCTTACTATTATCAGTCTCCCCTACAATTTCTAACCGACTTGAAATAGGATGGTTTTTCTTGCATCTTCTTGCAACTTCGTCACCGAATTCGACAATTGTTATTTGTTTGAATAGGTGTAAGGTCCGAAATACCCAAAAAGATTTTCAGGGACGGAGAACGGAACTCTACAATGGACAGCAGCAAATTAAGCCTGATGGGAGTAATCCTTTAGTAATTCGTAATCAAAGTAGTAGCCAGGGTCTTCACGAAAAATCGTCGAATAAAAATAAAAACTGACTGCTGAATACAATATCTAATAATTCATAGTCGGTGGCCAAAATTTGGGCTGGTCATTCAGCTCTTCCAAGACTCCTTTTATTTTTTACTAAAAAAAATCGTTACTGCTCTACTAGGTGTGTCCAACCACGAGTTTTGATTGTTGAGTAAAATCTAACAATCCACAAACAAAAGTGAAAATAAAGATGAGCACGCTTAAATAATGCAAATGAAGTAATTAATTCTATTTTAAATCACATTCGCCGTGAGTAATGAATTAACATTATTACTTAACTCTGCGCTAATGCGAGTTTAAGTACCGTATTAAAGTATCACTAGGGAGAGGCATGCACGCAGTGTGAACTCTGGCAACTCCTCGAGAATAGTATTGCCTTAAATAACGCTAAAATTATATTTAAAAAAAAATGCTAAGTGCGAGTCGGTCTCGCGCACAAAGGGTTTCGTACAATTATCTATAATAACGCTAAGATTATAAAGGTTTCGTAACATTATCTATACAATATTGATATATTTCAAGGGTGTATCTGTTGACGTTATTAATATTGAGCAAAATCGGCAAAAAATCATGTTTGTTGTATGGGAGCTGCACTTAAATATTTATTTTATTTTGTTCTTAGTATTTTTTGTTATAGCAACAACAAAAATACATCATCAATGAAAATTTCAACTGTCGAGCTATCACGGTTCATGAGATACAGTGCCTGGTGACAGATAAACAGACGGACAGTGGAGCAGATTGGCGAAGCGCTGGGGTGTGAAGTTTCTTCTCCTTCTTTATGCTTTATTACACACATAAAATCCGTTTTCTCAGTTTCAATACCCTATGCTAAGGTAGGCTGGAAGAGATATCTCTTAGTTCGCCTTTGTAACAATGCTATGTAATACATTTTCTAATTTATGATTTGCAATAAAGAATATTTAATAAAGAAAAATTAATTTGTCTAAACGATAATTTCATCCTTTATCATAGTCTCACAAAGCGTTAGGAGAGGACCACCTTCGTCGTCACATCAAATAGACAACTTTCAATTTCTTTTATCAATACTTTCAACAGCTGAAACTTCGAGGCAGGTCTATGTTTTCATAAGCAAAAAAAGTTTGACCAGTAAAAGCGTTGCAAAATATTACCTTTTTGTCCGATATTCTGCAACAAGCAGCACATGGTGTTGGTGCAGTTTTTAATGTAATTGTTTCCTATATTGGAAATCGCTACAAATCTCTGTTTTGCGGTAGCCATTGTTACCCGTCCGCTAAGAGTCATTGAACTTATTACGTTCATCTCTATCTGACGTTGCTGTGTCATTAAACTTCAATTCATCATTCAAATTAAACCCGGTCTGTAACGAAATGTAGTTTAGCCTACTTTTTGAGTAAACTTTATAGGTCCCACTGAAGGGCACAGGCCTTCTCTCGGAGAGAGAGAGCAAGGGCTGAACTCACGCGTGCCCACCGCTGATTGGCAACTTCAAGCGCGGACGTCGTGTGAACACCTCAGGCACTCAGGTTTCCTCAGGATGTTCGCATCGCATCGTCGCAGACAAAGTGTACATAAGCAGCCTATACGTCCCACTTTAGGGCACAGGTCTTGTCTCCGGGAGAGAGTATGGGCTAAATCACCACGCGTGCCCACCGCGAATTGACGATTTCAAGTGCTGAAGTATGTGAATAGCTCAGACACTTAGGTTTCCTCACGATGTTTTCCTTCACCGTTAGCGAGTGGTATTGTTACTACAACTTCACAAATGTACGTAGGTCGGAAAACAAAGTCTTTGGTACACAGCTCCCGAATGTGAGACCGGCGTTCTAGCGCTGCGCTACCACGGCTTATTTATTCTTCAAATGTGTTTTTTAATACAGAGCAATAAGGGTGAGCTACGTAAAGATTTTAGGTACCGGAAATCTCTTCCTGCATTTGACCTCTGGTGGCGTACAGTCGACAGCAGGTCTACCTTTACGTATTTGTTGCAAAGTAGCCCGTAACGTAACCGAGTAGAGTTCACACGTAATGATGCGTATAAAGTTTACACGTAATGCCTCGCGTGATTGCAAAAATCTGCAACCGTAATTTTATCGCGCAATAGTCAAATCGCAGAAAATAAAACAATAACAAAAGTTTGTACTAGTAATATTGAAATTAGTCATATTATCCTATCCGAAAATGTGTCCTAAAACCGGGAAAGATGAACTATTTTCTTGTAGCTCCTAATGTTTTTTTTTGTAGTTGTTGACACGTCAACCTTTACAAGCTTAAACTCAATACTCACTTTCTTTACGGGCGAAAATGTAAATGTTTGTCAGCTGTCAACTGTACATAAATTAAGGGAAGGGTTAATAAGTAGCCTTGAAAAGTAAAACGAGAGATATAAAGTCCTGACAAGTGACAACTTAACATAGGATCCTTTTATTTGTTCTGTATGGCATTGTGAAGAGTTACGTATTTGTATCGGTCACACGTTATGTAAGAAATAAATGTAAAGATTGCAATCACATTAGCAAACGATTAGCACCTGAAATATCAACTTTCAATCAGCCAAGGAATACTTAATACGTCTGTATCGCCTTACAACTTTCTCCAAACAAAAAATATTTTACTAAATTTATTATTTTACCGATAGGATGTAAGCTGCCACATCCGTTGCGTGGCCTGTCAATAAAATTATGTAATGTTTAAAAAAAGTTGATTCAAGATGGCGGCGTTAAATGTTGTGGTCACGCGGCAACTTGTGAACTAAAATATAGGGACACAGAAAACATTATTCAGTGCACAGAAAGCTTAACTTGCGATATACAAACGGCATGCCATTACGAATCCATTGTAACTCTAATGTGTCTTGAAGAATCTTGTTGTAGAATTGTTATAGATACAGTGCCACAATGTTGTGTTTTTACATAAGTTGATTGATTCGGCTCGATTTATTGCGCACTGATTTTGTATAATATACAAATAAATTAAATAGAGTACCTATGCTATACAAGTCCAACTGAGCTGTAAAGGAATTACTAGCAGTCTCACGATATGAATAATAATATCAATCATAATAAACTACAATCCGTAGTACAATTCGAGGTACATTGCGTAGCAGAGTCTACTTGCTAATCTGTGGGTTAATCGACTTTGCAATGTATATCGAAATTGTCACAGTAAACCACGAATTGTAGTTCTATCAAACAGGCCCCTGGCCATTGATTACCTGCGTGAAGGGCATAAGATCAGTTTTACAAATATAGCCTACGTTAATTTATATATAATTTTGTGTGCGTAAAACAATTGTTTTTGGTTTTTCTACTCGTAATAATGAGTGAGTTCACTGCATAGCTTAAATCTTACAAATAAAATATATACATTCAGAATTTTAAAAAGCTCTCCTCTTTGCGGTGTTTGTGCCTCTGGTGGAATAATTTGCCCCAATAGTCAATTGGATTAAATTGTAATTAAGTCAATAAAACCAATTGGATACCAATCGCGGCATCTTATGGATTTTGTATTTTTTAGAAACCAACATCGAACATTTCTATGAATAACTGAAGTTTTATGTCTCCAATCCGATCAGATCGGCTTCGCCCTTCCGTGCCAGCCTCGTCTGGACCGGTAACCTATGCCTGGGACTTTCACTGGTGCATCCTGAGATCGGGATGCACTTTAAACCGCAGTATCTATCTGGTGTATTGTGACCGTCGCCGTTGGTCGTGCCTTTTCCCGCCAATTGGGAAAGTGATGTCACCACTCATTGAGGCATGAACGACAATAACCGTGGGAAGGAGCCGGTCTAAGGGTATTCGTTCGTTCGTTGATTAATTCATTCATTCATTGCGTCACTCATTCATTAATTCATTTATTCCGTCATTCCTTCATTCATTCATTCATTCAGTCATTCAAACATTCATTCTTCATTCTCGTTGACTCAGCGACCCAAAGTGCATCTTGACCTTCGCAACCAAAATATATCATCTATTTCTGTCCTGCTCCTTCCAATCGTCCTCCTCGTTTCGTTCTACGTGATTCCAGCCATACTTGGGATGTCTGACCGGACTTCCATCGTAGAAACCGTCCATTAATTACGTGGAATTTTTACACGTACAACCCCTCTCCCCCTTGTATCATTTTCCGGTAACACAGCAAAAAAACATAGAGTAGTTTATTACGTACTTTCATGAATTCAAAAAGTGAGATTCTCGTTGATCCCCCCTTCCCCTTAAATGAGATTTGGTTTGTTTTATCCGTGAACTCAGCGGTACCAACCACTTCATTAATTTTGATAAATTCAAGTTCTAGCCAAAGAAGACCGTTTCTTTCCAAGGATGATTCGCGAAGCAATAGAGATCCGCCGGCATCCAAATTTCAATAGAGATCTTGGTTGGAACATGGCTACAGCATGGGAACCAGTGATTAGTGCACGAGACCCCCTTGCTAGAAGTGTGACTGTAGATTTAATTTTTATTTGAATAACCATATCTAATAATCAAAATTTTCAGTTTATGTAAAATAATTGTCTTGGCAATTTAAATTTAAACATTATTGGAACATAACTTACTAATTTTTCTAATTTTTGCCGAGTGTAATAAACTAACTGTACAGTTAATGCTTTCAAAAAGACCCCTGTCACCTCAGTCTACCGTGACCACGGCACTTGCAAAAGTACCGAAACGTCGGAAAATTGTAAAATGAAAAAATAAACGAGTAAATATCCGTGCAAATTCAGTTTTTATTGATGTATCCGGACAAAATTTTGATTTTGATTTTGATTTTGAAAAATATAAAAATACTTTGGACGTGTTTTTGTAATTTTTTCCTCGCAAGCGATCTACATCTTGCTTGGGTTGTTTACATAGGTATCATTATTTCGTAGTTCTCGTTTATTTTCGCTTAAAGTAGCGCACTTTCAATGAAAACATTTTGACTTTAACTTGATCACCATTAGAACAAAACCTGTCTACTAGCTACTAAAACGACGACAATACAGGCAGGCTTTTGTTGGCTATGGCTATCATGGCTGACCTGCCCCCGTTCCAGCCAATATAGAATATAGACAAATAGGCGATTACTTGCACTTACTGGCTGTGTGTGAGCTATTAATGACGCTGCCGCGGCATTGAAGGTGTTTTGCTCCCACGGGGCGCGTATAGTCTGACCGCGGAATATTTCGCTTTAACTGAAAACATTTTAATGACTCTCTGCTACTATAAGAGTGTAATGTTTCAAAAGTATTCGTGGCAAGTGGCAGTCTCTGGCATCTGCCCACCCCTTTGGGATACATGCGTGAGTTTATGAATGTATTTACCTAGTATTTGTTAAGAACTAGAACTTTTGTGAACACTTCCCGAAACTGTGATTACGATCTTCAAATGAAGGTTCCCTTGTATTTAAAAGTCTACACCACATCAACTTTGTATAGAAATATTTGATGGTGACATTTTTCCACACCTAGCTTTCTTGCAACCGTCGTCTATGAGTCACGTGTCGTTTTTAACAAGCTTTTGAGCCTCGTGGTGAGGTTTTAGACTAATCCCTTCCCTTCCCAAATTCACGTATATTTATTGTTACAAAATATCTTGCTAATTATCATAATATTATGTTTAAACACAGGTGTAATGTAATGTAAATATGGGAAATAAACAGAGTTAGGCACTGTGATGAATATGTTCAGATAGATACTAAGATTGCAGATTGTTTCTTTCAGGCCTAACAAGAGTTGGAAAAGTTGTAATCGTATGAAATTTGACGAAAATATTTACAGACATGATATCTTCCATTCGTGATTTTTTCCGAATCCCCTCCCCCCTTTCGAGCATCACGTGAGCACCTTCGCACGCGTCGTTCCATCCATTTCAATTTCATATAAAATTTACCTACTGACGGGACGTGACGAAGCCCACACAGAAGAGACGGGGCGATGGCGCACTCTAGACGCGTCGCGTCTTTTCCGCGCCCTCGCCCTACGTCCTTCCTGTGTGCCCCATGCCTTTAGCTTAAAAAAACTCGACAGCGCCATCTAACTTCCAAACCCATAATATCGGTTGTACTATAGCAGTGAGCACTGGCTACAATAACACATCATTGTGCCCATGACTGGTCGGAAATCGGAACAAATAATATAATGTAACAACTAACCACTTTCTTTATGAAACAATAATCGTTATCAGTGTATGAACCTACCTAGAACATAAACGACAGAAGGTAGAGTGCAAATTCTGAAAATACTGGCAAGCGATCTGAAGTATAGGATAGGTTGATTTATCGGATTGGCAATTTCAAGCGCTGAGATGTTCGAACACCACAGACACTCAGCATTCCTCAAAATGTTTTCTTTCACAGTTAGCGAATGTTATTACTACTACAACTTCACAAATAAGTATGCATATATTGCGCCCCTGTGCCCCCTTTATTGTTGTTTTTGTTTAGTGTTTTGCCTTGTCTGTTTTTCTTTGTCCTAGGCATAGGAACCTTGTATGATGTCGTTCCTATGTCCGTGCAGCGATAAATAAATGTATTCCTTCTTCTTCTTCTTCTAAATTAGTAAATAACGTCATTGTTTCATTACATTAGTTCTCCACTACGACGCGACCCAAAGACAGCGGATAAAATTATACACTGACATTGCTTCGATGTAAATTTTTGATTTCGAACCGGAATTCGAACCCACGATCTCCCGAATGTGAGGCCTATGCTATTTAGGACCAGATAATCTATCAAACGGTGCTAATATGCCTGGCTTTACGTCTGGGTGTATTTCCATGTTTGTGATGTCCTTGCCTGGTTACCATAGCACAGTGTATTCTAATTTGGGACCAAGTGATTGTGTTGTGTGGAAGTTATTATTATTATTTTACTGCTATTGTTAGAACCTAGTACTTGAAGAAGTCGATTTATTTGATTTATTTAACGCCACGCAGACATATCCAAGACGTAAAATATAAAAAACACGTCAGAACAACAATAAGGGAACACGAGCTATGTCCAAGCGGCGATAAAACGGCCTCAGGCTCAGTAATTGCTGCAGGTCTGCTGCCCACAGCAGTGACTTTCAGCAAGGGCCTGCTCTAGTGACTCACGAAACATCGCATCGACGCAGACAAAGTGTACATAAGCAGCCTATACATCCCACTGTAGGGCACAGGTCTTGTCTCCGGGAGAGTATGGGCTAAATCACCATGCGTGCCCACCGCGAATTGACGATTTCAAGTGCTGAAGTATGTGAATAGCTCAGACACTTAGGTTTCCTCACGATGTTTTCCTTCACAGTTAGCGAAGAAAAATACAAAAATATAAAAATATAAAACACAAAAATACAACACAATAAAATACATAGAGCGACCACAACTAGTGTCAGGGAAGGATAAACATAGAAGGTGAGATAAGCATCTATGCTAGTAAGTTAGAGTCAATAACCGAGGACTTTGATCGATTTCCGCTAAGAACGGCCGTTTCTGGGAAAAACGCTTTAAAGTAGGCTTAGGTGCTTTAGGTTATTGGCCCTGGGTTCGAGGCTTTAGGTTTCAAAAATAGCTTTCACCTTTATGTGATTTATGATGTAAAATTTTTGCAAAAACGTATTTAAACGTAAATATATTTTTTTCCATTTGTTACTTTTGTTACACCTTGTTAGCTCCGAGTGGCGACTGAAATTAAATTAACGGTATCACAACTGGAGTGGTTCTTTTGTGTTATTTCAGCTACTTTGTGTCTTCAAATCATTCTCCATCTGAGAAGAACATGTTGAAGGTATGATAATGACCTCGTTTCTTTGATATTGACAGTCGAAATTAGTTGGTATTTTAAACGGTCGTTCGAAAATTGCCACTTTCTTTGGATCGTTGAAGTTGAAACCTCATTCTAACGACTGCTGCTTAGAAAAACCGGCCAAGTGCGTGTCGGGCCACGCACAGTGTAGGGTTCCGTAGAAGGAGGGGTTTTTTACCTGCTTTACATAACTAGAATTTTATACGAAGTTTTTTTGTATAAGTTGGTCGCCTATTACTCGTTAACTTGTAAAGCTTACTTAGCCGTTTACCGTTTAAGTTCATTATAGGGGTATGTGCTACTGACTTGATTTTTTTCACGTTTCTACGCTTAAAATATTTTTAACCTCCTCAGTCCTGACCTTGAAAATAACAATTGAAGATCAGTCCTGACCTTGAAAATAACAATTGAAGACCATTGTTATTTTCAAGGTCAGGACTGAGGAGGTTAAACGACCAATCCAACGATCCCCATACTATAGTGTAGGCGACAAAAAAAATCATCCCCAGAGGAGTTCCCCTAATTCTTTTCATTTCAGATTTTATTATACCGTTTTGTCGGCATGCCTATATGTATATCTATGCAAAACTTCAGTCCCTGTGCTATGCTGCAGACAGACGGATAGAGAGATAGGCAGATAGAACGGACATCGGACATGGCGAAACTATAAGGGTTCCTTGTTGACAACGGAACCCTAAAAAGCGTTCGAGCGAAAACCACCTCGTGATGATCATGATGATGGTCATAATTATTATCTTACCACTTCACAACAATAGCTTTCCCTTCTACACACACCACTTTTACTACTACATCTGTGATAATGACAAATCACAGACATTTCATCTTCATGGGAGTCAGGGTATTACAATGGAAAACTTGCACTAAAAATGTTTTAATAGAATAGAAGAGGACACGTTAAAAGATAAATAAACGTGGATCTTTTTCTCTCTGTGACTAATACTTTTTATAATATGACTAGTCGAAAGTCAATATAGTCACGTGGTACAAAAACGCGCCGTACACCTTAGACTATGACGTCACTCCCTAACGAAGTTCTTATGAATATTTCAGTTATCTCGCTCCTGCAAGAAGACATTCAGAATTCAATGACAAAACGAAATCTAATAAGTTTTATTTCATTAGAGTAACTTTATTTTTCGCATATTTTGTGATCCCGAAAACCCAAAAAATATATTTTTATTGTTTTATTTTTAATTTTTTCCTAGGGTTTTTATATGATTTCTGTGGTATAAAAGCAATGTCACTCCAATCTTAGTCAGGAGCAAGCAGTGGCGTAGCATGGGGGGGGCGGAGGGTGCGGTCCGCACCGGGCGGCACTTTGCCGGGGGCGGCGCTGCGGAGGTGGCAGTTAGAAAAAAAAATAAAAATAAAAATAAAAATTTCTTTCAGTGTTTGTTTCGTCTTTTTTTTATGTTACCAAATACCCAGGTACCTATTACGTTTTCTCTGTAATTTTTCTGTGATATTCTACCTATGTCAAAAAATGTTTTCACCTCACTAGCTCGTAAAAGCTCTGTTTATCATTCAAAATCTGCGTGGAAAATCGCACTTTATCCGCTAGCGTGGAAAGTGTTTTTAAAATTCGAATATTTTTATTCAATAAAGGTTTCGTACAATAAATTACATATATATAGAACCTCATTGGTTTCGTAATAGTTTATATTCTCTGCAGCCAGTCCATTGATGATTGAAATGCAAATACCTCAGAACACAAGTTCTGAGGCAAATACTTATTTCATGTCATGCGCCAGCCTCATTTAAAGAATCGCACTGGCCGGCAAGAAAATTTGATTTAAAAAAAAAATAACTTTCAATATTACCAATTGTAGTATGTAATTTTACTTTTAATTTTTGAAATAAATAAACAGTAATTTAATATTTATTAAAACTGTTTTTCTTGCACCTAACATTTTCCTCGCTTTAGTGAGGTGAAAAGTTGTGTGTTGCGCTCGGCAGCAAAGTTATTTAGCGTCTCGTACCTTTGAAACCCTCGCTACGCTCAGAATCCTAGAATCCTTCGCTTGCTCAGGTTTCAATACAAGGTACTCGCGCCAAAAATTAACTTTGCAGCCTTGCATAACAAATAACTATTATTTCACTTTTCAATTCAATAAATCATTCAATAAAACTAATAAAAGTACTCTTTTTACCATGCCCAAATTTTTTATAATGGATTACAAAAATAAGAGGGCGGCAAATTTGGAATCCGCACCGGGTACTAGTGACCTATGCTACGCCACTGGGAGCAAGATTCCCATTGGAGTACGCACAGTGGAATAATTACTTGTCCAAGACCAATGATATTAAAGTAAAGTATTCAAGACCAGTGGAAAACCTAACTTAACACCTGTATCTCGTACCTGCAGGAGCAATATGTTAATCTACTGCTGATGGCTGTAAGTTGGCCAAAGTGCACACAAACAATAATACAAATAATTGACATCTGCTAACAATCGGTTGTTAGAGTGTCAAAATTGTTAGTTTCACAACTAATAGACTATGTAGAGAAGAAGCTAACAAAGAAACTACACATTTATTCTTTTCAAAACACGTTTTAACTTAATTAACAGAGTTTTCAACTTTAAATATTAGCCATGAATGTGTTGAATACTAGTCGCAATCGTCCTGTAATTTATATTAATCTACTGTTTAATGCCAAACATCTTCGTCTTCTAAATAATCCTTGATGTTATAGTAAGCTTTTTCACACAGTGTGCTTAACACATTTTTTAAACCACGTTGGAGGTATAGATTATACCATATTTTACTCATCATCATCATCACATAACATACTCTGTTCTGTGATCATCATCATCCTCCATGCTTGTCCACTGCTGGACATAGGCCTCTCCTATTGCACGCCACTGAGCACGGTCCTCGGCTACTCTCATCCAGCTCTTGCCAGCCGCCCTGCTTAGATCATCGCATATTTTACTCGTTTTCATTATTTTTTTCTTAATACATAATATTGTCCTGTCTGCAACGTTCTGGGGTAATGATAACAGCGTCCTACCCGTCATGATATACGGTGCCGAAACGTGGACACTCACGCTGGTCCACAAACTTAAAGTCGCTCAACGTGCTATGGAAAGGGCTATGCTCGGGGTTTCTCTGAAAGATCGAATTTGAAACGAGGTGATCCGACAGAGAACCAAAGTCACCGACGTAGCCTACCGAATTAGCATACTGTAGTGGCAGTGGGCCGGCCATATCATCCAAAGAACGCATAACCGATGGGGTAGACGAGTTCTTGAGTGGAGACCGCGGATCGGTAAACGTAGTATAGGACGTCCTCAGACTCGGTGGAGCGATGATCTTCGCAGGGCAGCTGGCAAGAGCTGGATAAGAGTAGCCGAGGACCGTGCTCAGTGGCGTGCAATAGGAGAGGCCTATGTCCAGCAGTGGAAAAGCATAGGCTGATGATGATAACAGCGAGGTCCAAGCCACTCTTTCAGCCCGGTCGGTCTCGATCGGTCGCGTGTTATGTGCGATTGGAATAATGCATAATTAATATTGCCATACCAATGCGGGGCGGCTTGACCGATCACTTTCACCATCTCTGGCGCTGCGAGTTTTGTTTGTTTTCAATTTCGTATTCTTTCTACGGAACCTGAGACCATAAACTACTCTCAAGATATGGTATTTTATTTTTATCGGAAAATTTACCACATTTGAAAACATCACACCTGTATCCCGGAGGGGTGGCAAAGACCATGGTTTGGCACTTGCCACGATACTGACCTCTTTCGCTTCATCAACATTCATTAGAGGCATCTACGCACGCCGGTTTCGGGTACTTTTTATCCGGCATGAATGTCTGGTGTAAAAAAGTCACAGTGTTCTCTAGAGGCTACATCCATCGCTTTTTCTCCTACTTGTCACGTTAGATAAAAAAAAACCGGACAAGTACGAGTTGGACTCACCCACCGAGGGTTCCGTACAAATTTGTAGGTACTTACATATTATAAATAGTTCAGGAATCGAGTATCACAGTTTTTTCCGAGCTTTTCTCGAATTTCAAAGTCAATTTTTTTTGTGATTTAATTACAAATGTATCGTTTTCAGATTTTTCCCTGAACTTGTAGTATTATACTTGCCAAGTTTCATAGTTCCTGGTCAACGGAAAGTACCCTATAAATTTTGATTCCCTTGAGTGTCGAAATATACGGTTTTTGCAGAATAAACGGCGGTATCTTTTTTTTTTACGTTAACTTAGAAGTTTGATTTTCTTACAGCCAAGGGACTGTAGACCTGAATATAAGGTTTTAATTTCAACTCGATACCTTCACGGGTTCTCGAAATAAAGGGTCTTAACAGACAAACGGACAGACCGACGACGGACAACGAAGTGATCCGTTCCGGAAGGGTTCCGTTTTTTTCCTTTTGAGGTGCGGAACCCTAAAAATCTGCCAAAACAAAAGCCAAATTCTATTGTTGCCTTAATGTGCTCTGGGCTGGCGTATCGCTTAGGAAATCATAATAGAGCAATAACAATTCTAACAGAGCATAACTCACGCGTGCTTCGATACGTTAACCTTACGAATGTGCAAACGGCTGTAGATAAACGCGATCTGGAGAGCCGTAATTAGTGCGATTGAAGTTAATTGCAGGACTGGCCTTTGGGAGCTAAGACACCGTGACGGTGCTTTGGTATTACGTCGGCGTGATGGAGGGGCATGTAGACCGAAAACAGACTCATTGTTTACGAGTAGGGTTAGGACAAATATTACTAATGAAACGACATTGACAACGTGAAGGAAATGTTATAAAACATTAAAAAGCCCGACAAAACGTGGCGACGCATCTTGAGTGAAAATGATGTAAGTTGTTTTATAATTTAAAGTGGAATGAAAATTGGAAGTACTTACTTTGGAGTAGTTTTACGCCACTTTATGTTGATGAGGAGTTATTCATTTTGGGAGTCCTTTATATGTTTATTATTTTATGTGGCTATTAATATGGCTTACGATTATTAATTTAGATAATCATATTCAGATTTAGTGTGCGATCGACTGTCTTGTCGCTAAAAGAGATCTCTTCCAGACAAAGTTAGGATGGACAGTACTGACAGAAGACGAAAGTAGGCAGGTAGGGTACATACGATACATCAATTAATATGATACTAGGGTGGATCAATTTATTTTGGCGAGTGTTTAAATTGGACCAGTTCAAAATAACCGTTGTTTATAAGATCCAACATCGCAATCAAATACATTGACATCTAAAATAGATGTGTAGCTGTCACATAAAGGATTCACCAAAGTAGCTTCAGAATCGAACGACAATCTCTTCTTAATAACTGAGAGTTATATCTTAAAAAACTACGTCCTCTTCATAATAACCTGCTAATCTTTTAAGAAGGCAGGTACCTATCCAGCTCTTTCCTTACGCTCTACACCTAAAGAAGACCTTAATAATTGGAGTTAACACTTGATGTAATCGTAATTGCAATACTCATGACACAATAATCACGGTAATCAGAGAAACAAGGTGCCTTGCTTCCATCAGCTGAATTCAACTCTGTCTTGTCTAAGTTGACATCCGCATCACTAAGAAATTGTATGAAACATACGCTGGGGAAACGTGTCAAGTGTAGGTAGACACCTGTGACACTATCATGTATCATAATCATGGAAAATTACGAAAAAACTCAACTTCCACACCACTTGACACCATGCGAACTTTTATAAGACAAAAGGGAAAGTAAAAATCAATAAAAACACGCCTCGTTAGGGCAAAGTGACTCTTATGTTGTGATGAATACGTGTGGCGTGATTTTTTCCATTAGTTTTGATACTTTCACTTTATATCTAGTCGGATAGGCAGGTGATGTCAGTTGTAAAATGGCGATTATTTTAATTTTATTACTACAACTAGGGTTTTGGCATACTTTTGGGGTTCACGCGCGGTTCGTTTATAAGAGTTTTGGTCGTCTTCAATTTCATATCCTCTTAACCTGGTTTAGAATCCATCTTTGTGTATTGGGTTCATATCTGACTGGCAATTTACATATTAGCCTACCTGCTTATTTTCGGCTATTACGGAAACAATCAATGTTGTTTCTATCGTAGATTAATTGTAGAGATCAGGATTAGATGACTAAGCAAATAAATAATAATAATAACCTTTATTCAACTAATTTATTAAAGTAAGTATGATTCATCATCATCATCATTCAGCCACAAGAAGTCCACTGCAGGACATGGGCCTCCTCCATGGATTTCCAAAAAGACCGGTTGGAAGCGGCCTGCATCCAGCGCCTTCCTGCCACTTGGATGAGGTCATCTGTCCATCTTGTGGCTGGTCGTCCTACGCTGCGCTTGCCGATATGTGGTCTCCATTCGAGAACTTTTCGGCCCTATCGGCCATCAGTTCTGCGTGCTATGTGCCCCGCCCACTGCCACTTCAACTTACTAATCTGCTGGGCATGATTCTTGAGTATGATTCTTGCGGATAAATAATTATTTTACAATGTTAATTTGAATTGTAAAGCAAGCAAATAAATAAACCTGCGAAAGTATCGCAGACGCGAAAAAAGAGAGATTGTGTAATATTTTTATTTCCAGTTCTTAGGGTTCCGTACCAAAAGGGTAAGGGACCCTATTACTAAGACTCCACTGTCCGTCTGTCTGTCTGTCTGTCACCAGGCTGTATCTCATGTTGAATTGTGATAGCTAGGCAGTTGAAATTTTCACAGATGATTATTTCTGTTGCCGCTATAACAACAAATACTAAAAACAGAATAAAATCTTAAGGGGGGCTCCCATACAACAAACGTGACTTTTTGCATACTAATGTTGTATAGATAATAGTACAGAAACCCTTTGTGCGCGAGTCCGACTCACACTTGGCCGGTTTTATTTTTGTATGTATTCCACACTTTTTTTTTACTTCATACTTAGCCTTTGTGTCCCACTGCTGGGCAAAGGCCTTCCCGCCTGTTTTCCATGTCTCCCTGTCCCCAGCCACCTCGCACCATCCTGGCAAGAATGCATTTAGATCATCCCATCTTCGTCTTGGTCTACCGCGACGTCGGGTCCATTTTGCGGAACCCAGCCGGTCCCAATTTTGGCCAACCTATGCCCATACGGCAGACATGACCAGCCCGTCCCACTTTAACCTGGCGGTCACAACCCTAACATCTGCAATTTTAGTTTTTGGGCGCAGCGTCGTGTTCCTAACACGATCTATGCTTTTTACACCTAAAATACTGCGCCCCATTGCCCGCTGTCAAACCTTGAGTTTGGACTTCTGATTTTCAGTCAAAGACCAGGCTGAGCGCCGTTGGTTAGGATAGGCAATATGCACATGTCGATGAGCCTTAGCTTGAGGGCAAGCGGTAGCTTCAGCAGCTCCTCCAGGGACCAGAAGTTCTTCCAGGCGTTGTCGTTACGACGATCGATCTCCTTTTCCTGCAGCTTCCTTCTCCTGAAGGAAACTATCTGATCCAAGTAAGAATACTCGTCGGCGTATTGTATCTCCTGCCCATCTACCTCGACCCTACGTTTCACGCTATTCGGCATAGACTGTGTCTTTGACCTATACAAAGACACTGTGTATGTCAGTGTCCGCACAAATAAATAATAATAAAGGGGTTAAAGTATGAAATTGCCGTTTTATTGCAATAGGTTCTTTGAATTGACATAGAATCTTCATGGTTTGAGGTTTTCGAATGAAACTTTTTTTAAATGGTTTCTATGATGTTCTTTTTTTTAAAAAATGTGAAACATTTGAATATCGACTTTCAATTGTTTTTGTTATTCAATTTAGACAAGAAAGATGGATACTGCGAAAATTCGAGTGATTTTTGAATACGAGTTCCGACGCGGAACTAACGCGGCAGAAACAGCCCGCAATATCAATGCTGCGTTTGGAGAGGGGTCTACTAATGAACGCACCGTGCGATTTTGGTTTAAACGCTTTCGTGATGGAAATTTCGACTTAAAGAACGAGCCACGAGGAAGACCGCCCACACAGGTGAATAACGATGAATTAAGAGAGATAGTGGAAGCCGACCCTAGTCAAACTACCCAGGAATTAGCGGCATGGTTTAACGTTACCTTACCCACAATATTGACTCACTTGCGTCAAATCAATAAAATAAAAAAATACGAAAAATGGGTGCCTCATAACATAATCACTCCAATTTTCGCAGTATCCATCTTTCTTGTCTAAATTGAATAACAAAAACAATTGAAAGTCGATATTCAAATGTTTCACATTTTTTAAAAAAAGAACATCATAGAAACCATTTGAAAAAAGTTTCATTCGAAAACCTCAAACCATGAAGATTCTATGTCAATTCAAAGAACCTATTGCAATAAAACGGCAATTTCATACTTTAACCCCTAATAATAATGTGTCTCTCACCGTATCCTAGGACATTAGTGATAGTGTTGTGTGCAAGTTATTATTATTATTAAACTATCTTTTGAATCTACCGCAATCCCTTTCAAAGTTATCTGGATTATGATCGCGATAGTGGCTTTTAAATGGAATTGTCTAAGTTTGAGAGTCGCAATACCAATCATCTTCCCGAATGAAATCAACGCTCAACGGTCTACGAAAATCAACGGTCCACTTTCAAATGTATTCGTAGCTGTGATTTCGATACACAATATTAATTAAACGTCAAATTTGCGATTTAGTTGTGGTGCAATACCCTTAACCTTCAAAAACGTGTCGCAATCGTAATCCTATCACTTTCAATGACATCTCGTGTCAAATAAATGCAGTCTGAAGTTCCTCAGCACCATTCAAAGTCTAGTTGAAAGGGATCGCAACAGATTCGAGATAAAAGACAGACAATAGCAGGCACCAAATTTGGAAAACCGTCCATTCCAAAACGTAAATTATTTACAATCAATTTCATATGTTTGGTCACAGTTAAGGTTTAGTAATAAAAAAAGACATTTTAGTTTTTACATTTTAAATTCCCGCCAGTGCTCGCCAGTGTCGTGGCGTCCTCTTCGCGTTTTGTATTCAGCAATGCAAGTGTTATTAAATAAATGCATAATTTAAGTAATTTTATTACTGTCTGTTTTTATGGCAACACAAGTATTGCTCAAGTATTGTTATGTTTGTTGGTAAGTTGGTAAAAGTGTTTTTGTCTCTCTCTGTGTGACCGAATATCATGGCGCGTGTGTTGTGTTATCTGAATATTATCTGGTTCTAGTTCCGCCTTTTAAATCTACAGTCCACTAGCTTCACCCCGAGCCACCTTCTAACACTGTCATCATGCCTATTACCCCGCGGGGTCAGCAGAGGCGCCGACCACCTGGCCACAGACCTCGGCCTCTCTTCTGTTAGTGTATTGTACCACTATGACAGATACATGGTCGGGTCACGTGACATGTTTTGTTTATACCATTTGCGCCTAGAAGGTTTTGATACGTGTGCGCGCATGGGCTTGAAGCCGCAATGTAATGAAATCGGCGCGTTCATGCGGTTGTCATTGTACTACAGCGCATTAGCAGAATCTACGTCCTGGCTTTCTACTCTAAGGTATATTGGTGCCAGGTTCTTGTGAGCTTCGTGATTCATTCATTATTTATTCATCCATGAGAGTAATCGACCACCTCAGTTTCCTATAGGCCTTTTGACGATTTGAAGGCTTTTATCTAAGTTTTTTTTTTTTGTTGAAAGTTCAATCAAAAGTTTGAAGATACCTGTGTTGCCTATTAGTGGACTTGATAAGACTTGTACCTATTTGTACAATGACGTAACAAAATAAGTTTATTTTAGAATTAGAATAAATGCAAAATAAAACCGAATACACATGCACCCGAATACGTATGACTTCATTTTACCAGGGGAGTAAGGGGAGACTCTGATAAATCGTATTCTCTACAATACGCAAAATAACAATATTTATTCTAAGATTGTGTCACATTGTGTGCTCATAAAACGGAAAATAATTTTTTGAATTGAAGTTTTCACTAAATCTACGTTTCGTTTTGTCTTAGTAATATTTAGTAAAATTCGCAATACAAAATCCAATTTTAGTAACATAACATTTTTTTTTTATTAAGTAATCTTCAGAGCTTAGCCCGTGTCAAAGCCAAAAAGGTAACATCTCGACAAAAAACATTGCTGTCTGCTTATAATCCTGTTTGCAACTAATGGAACCTGTCGCAATCAGCACAGTGGGTTGCTACCATAACCTTGAGTCGGGGTTTCGGTGAAACTTTTTGCATTACTTTGATGAAAGTCTTGTGGAATTTTGGCAGCTTTGATCCGATTTTGGATCAGTCTACCTACTTTGCTGAAAGTTAAAGTTGGGAGTGACTTTCTACACCGTCAACGCCATCTTTGAAGCGTTTTTACACAAAAGAGCAAACCACCTACATTTCGTCAAGAAAATGCTAAAATTAGAAGTGAATGTTATTTTACCGAAAAATTAGTCAAATTATTACTTTCATTTGAGTAACAATTTTGAATCCAATGTCTTTACCTTTTTATTTTTATGACTCATGACCAAAAAAATAATGTAGAAAGACACATAGTCTTAGCAAAGTCATATAGGTCATCTTAAATTTTAACTTTTTGTGAAGATGTACAATTGTTCTGCCGCCTTGCGCAAGCAATATTAGCTTTAAAAACTCAATAAGTATAACATAACGCTTTATTGATATTTCATGAATTATCCCCTAGGCCTTCGTGAGATACGAAAGACTTTATTTTATTTGTAGTACTAAGCATGTGGATCTACATTACATAAACTCACAGCTGTATCCTATAGGGGTAGACGGAGACCAGGGTTTTTCACTTGCCACGAATGGTACGGTGGTATTGGTATTACCTGCAAATAAGTACTACAGTGAAGGAAAACCTCGTGAGGAAACCTGATTTTTGAATCGCCAATTCGCGGTGAGCACGCTTCTATTACATAATGCCTAATTTCTCCGGTCAGTGGCCGCAGTTAAAAAAGAGATTAGATGGAGGTTTTACACTCATTTCAATCTGCTTAGCCACAACCGCAAACAATATAGCAGACACAGAAGGCCCACCTTAGAAAACTCAAAGTACCTACTTAATTATTTTAAATTAATATATTAACTATGAAGGGTATTGCCATAATCGCCACGCTTGGCAGGCGGGTTGGCGATCGCAGTATGCGGTTGGAATCTCAGGAAGACGCTGCTGCCTTCATACCTTCATGGTTAAAAACCATGATGGAGGCCTATGTCCTGCAGTGGGCGTCAAATGGCTGATGATGATGATGATGATGAATATATTGAGCGCGTGATGGCCTGATGGGGAAAAGGCCCAGCAATGGGCAGAGGTGGGCTTTCGATGATGATAATGATATTAAGCGCAGAAACTGTGGCTTAATGAAAGTCTAAAATTAAACTTTTAGATCCAGATTCTTGTGGAAAAGAAATGAACAAAGTCCACACTCGGTCTTTTGTTTTTAAAATTTGGTCCTTAATTTAACAGAGTTTAAAAGAAGTGGCGCGCCTTGGGGGACGACGTATGTTGTCGAGCAGCGGACCAGTACGGGCTGATTGATTGAAATTCTTATTCTAAAACCTAGAACTCAGGCGTTGAACACAGCCCGGGGGCATAAAAGTGGCAATCTGACTTAAGGCCCATTTTTCAATAGTCAGATAAAACTTACCTGGAGAATAAATTGCATGCTATCACTGTCTAAATCATACGACAAGACAGTGACAACATCAGTTTTACTCTCCAGTTAAGTTTTATCAGACTATTGAAAAATCCGGTCTTAACGACTAGACTTAAGAGTTATTTGTCGGTTTTATCAAGCAAATATGACACTTGGGGAAGCTCGTATGCTAACAGTAGGTATGTTAATAGTCAGTTGGCCAAAGTGCTTACAAAAAAAATAACGGACTGCTGCTAACAGTACATCAACAGATTAACAATTGTTATCTACGAGAAACTGGGGGTTAGTGTAACAGGATTTGCATTGAAAAGTAAGTCTGAATATCGCTTTTATCCAATAGGGCCGTGGTTTTAATGTCAGACATCTTTGTGACGTATATTTTTTTTGTGTTTTTAATACCTGTTTTTCAAGCGAGATTTATTACTCTTTTCTCAGAATTCATTTCAATCTATTTTTTTAGACTGAGTTCTGCATCATCGCCTTAAAACTACCATTATTACTACTACTATTTGTAATATCTTTCACCTGGTTGTGCAATAAAGTGTTCTCTATTCTCTATCTATCTATCTATCTATTATGCGCATGACTAAGACTTTCTGCTACTTCGTACAGTTAAAGAAAGATTACCGCAGTGTGATAAAGTGATGTACCACTGTAACCCCCAGTTTCTCGTACACTAACACGCTGTTAATCTGCTGCTGTCAATTGATCAAAGTGCATAGGTACAAAAAAACCACTGACATCTGTTAACAGTAGATTAACAGCTTGTTAGTGTACGAGAAACCGGGGGTGAGTGTCGTTTGTACTGACAACAATGGCGGACAGCCACATAGTAGGTACGCCGCACGGCGGACCTTACAACCGACTAAGATGCGGTTATTGAACAGTAGAGTTGATTTACAAGCATTTTCCAGGGATACAGGGCAAGTTAATATCCAAAAATGGACACTGTCTCCCGATGTGTAGGCGTCGGCATGAACCTGGAGCAGACTGAGGTTATGTTCAACGATAGAGTCCTTCCAGAGCCAGATGTTCAGGAATATGTCTGCCTAGGGCAGACTATTCAAGTGGGCAGAGGCAACTTCGAGAAAGAGGCCGGGAGACGGATCCAACTAGTTTGAGCTGCATTCGGAAAAGCGCCAGATTTTCTCTTCGGCTTAGAACCTAGAGAGAAGTCTTCTTCAAGGACGAATTGATAACGTCGTTCTTTTCTGAAGTCGGTTAAAAAGAAAACTGTTAATTTAATTAAATAGTTTATTGATTGACTTAGGCCGACTTGCACCACTTTCTAAAAGTTAAATATTTAAATTTCTACTTAAGTGCTGCAGTAAGAAGTGCTGCAAGTTGACCTTAACCATTAACTCATCGATGATTATTCAGCTTTTAATTAACAGTAAACACAGATATGTATATTAAACACCGATATGTACCTACAAGATTGAACATTTTACTCAAATATGAGGTTTAGTAACAGCAAAATCGATCTGTTGAAAATTTGCTACAATCATTATATTTTTACACGATGTAACCAAGTAGCAGGTCTGTGAACCTACTCGTAAAATGACGATACTCACGATACTCAACCAAGTAGCAGTTCGAGGAAACTACTCGTAAAATGACGATACTCACGATATGTAATCATTATCTAATTTACAATTTGTGCTGTAACGTGAGATTCTCTATAGATAAGTATTCGATTTGAACCAAAAATGGTCATAACTCTGTCATCCTACCGTATGCTCTTAAATCTGGATGTGCTTAGTGACGCCGCAAGCTTCGCTTTGCGCGGCCGTGTCATTTGAAACGGTAGCCAGCCACACTATATTATATTCTAACCCAGTGGCACTCAGTTGACCATCTCTGATCCACGGTTTTTCTCAATTAGTGAGTCTACCGAGAAGGTAGCCACGAGGTTGAAAGTTGCTCCACCATCCAGTTTTAAACAGTGATGGTGACCCGACCATCCCTCTTACTTATGTTCGCCCCACCATCTACTCCTGAACAGTAATGGTCAGCTGCTTGCTGCGGTTGCTCTCAAACTTATCGGGGCTCTTGATGTCGAGGATCATGAGCAAGGAGACAGCAAGCCCCATCAGCGTGAGCGCAGCCACCATCAGCCCCGACCATATGGCGGCGGTGGTGAAGCCGATGCAGTCAAAAGCATCAGCGAAACGCTCAGTGCTGTCCATGAATGGTTGCATCTGGAACAGAATGGTCTTTATTTTACACTAGCAACATAATACGATTCTCTTTGGTCCAGCGGTTAACACGCTTGACTAACAAAATATAGGTGGTGGGTTTGATCCCAACTGGAGGCTACCGTATTTGATTTGTACAAATGGCCAGTCTGGGTGTATTTATATGTTGGTGATATCCTTGCCTGGTTTCTACAGCACAGAGATACTATACTAGTTTGGGACCAGGATAAGTGCTTAGTCATTGGAACGTACATACTAGTGCATCCCGCCCCTCCTGCTGCCTTATTTATATCGTCGACCCGTCGGATAAGCGGCCTACTCAGCGAACAACAACCAGTTCGCGGCCACCGCTCTGTGACGGCCTTCGACCACCTTCGTCCTCATCATTGTCATTATGACTCTGTGATGCATGTTAATAAAACAAACCTGCACATCCGGCAGAGTCAAGCTGGCCTCCTCGGACGCATAGACCAGCGGCAGACTGCAGTGGTAGGCGCGCCCCAGGACGGCGGAGGGCGCGTCCGGCGACGCCGGCGCCTGCAGGTTCAGCCCGGTGGCCTCCAGCCCACGCTTTACCTCCACGCCCACCGCCATCCACCAGCCGGCGGACTGCTTGAAGCTGAACTCTAGGGTTATCTGGAAAAAACGCAGAAGTGTATGACTCCGTCGCTGCTCAGTCTTGCGCTTTTGCGGATATGCATGTAACTTTGTCGGAAGAGTCCGACCTGTATAGACATGCTGACAACTTATTTAGGCTAAGCCTAGCTCAGCAATAGAAGATGAGAGAGACTGAAAGTTGCCACTAGACGCTGTTTAAGTTATTTAGCCATACGAGCTACTACTTCTTGCCGCAGTCGTCAAGCAACAAGATTGCCCGAAAGTAAGGACGAACACAGCGATGTATGAAGTCACTGACAGTAAAGTTGTCTAGTTGTACTCATATGATCCCCTCCAGCATTTTTTTTAAATAGAGAATGTTATTTTGTTTAACTTTGTCTTCAGCCATGAGACTGACCCAAGAACGTTTTATCCTTGGACTGACCCTTCAAGCAGTCATACATCTGACACAATATAATCGAACCTAATGGATAGCGTTGATAGCAAAAGCCATAATCAGCCAAAATCACGTCCCCCAGTCATGATCATACGACCATAAAACAAGACCCGTGTCTTGTTTATTTAGACTTCATAGGAAAACCAAACGTTTTGATGTAAAACTATCGTGAAGGCAATCTTTAACTGTCCCTGTATTTTTAAAAGTGTTGACCTCTCGTATGTATTCCAAGTTTTACCTTTTACCCTCACCTTACATGCATCAAATTACGTCTGTGCCCCAAATTGGTAAAAGAGACCAGGATTTGCCACTCACCTTATCCCTAGTGTTATCCCCGTCAGCAAAACGCACCACGAGGATGGTGTACAGCCTAGTGGGCTTGACAGTGGGCTCGCCCACCGGCGTGTCCAATAAAGTCTTGGATCCGTCAGGCCAGCGCAGCTCTGGGACACCGGACGAGTACAGCAGCGCCCCCTTGCCTGGGGGGCCTGGGGGAGAAGATAAGATAAACAAGTTTTCAAAGTCAAAATCAGAGTCAAAAATTTTTATTCACTACAAAAACAAAATGTTTACCTAATGAACGTCAAAGCTGTCAAAGCTGTTAGTTTCACAATTAATAGAATATGCGGGGAAGAAGCTAACAAAGAAACTCCACATTTATTCTTTTCAAAACAGGTTTGCTTAATTAACAGAGTTTTCAACTTAAAGTTACACTACATTCAAATAACCTCATAATGAATGAAAATTAAAATGAAAAAGTTTATTTGTACCCAAACCAAGGATTTCGCAACAAAATTAATATAAAAGCAACTGCTTATTAAATAAAAATTATAACCTAGTAAGGAAGGCTTTAATAATTATATTTCATCAGCTCTGATGCCTAAGCTAGGTAATAACCAGTGTTACAGACATAAGCGTTTCCCATTTGTAGCCAACAATATTTTTATTTATTTTGAAACAGTCGCGTGTGTTGCTTTCAATAGAAACTAAAGAGCTAGAGTGCAGATTACTACTACCTAAAATTAACAGTAATACATTTACTAAAACTAGAAAAATACGTTTCCAAAAGACTCGCATCGCGAGTCATTAAAGAATACTTTTGAACATAAATTCATACATACATATATACATACCTACATAAACTCACGCGTGTATCCCAGAGGGGTAGGCAGAGACCAGGGACTGCCACTTGCCACGATCCTGACAGATCATTTTCGCTTCCTCAACATTCATTAGTCGTTGCATGCACGCACGCCCGTTTCGGGTACTTTTTATCTTGCCCTTTGCTAATACATACCCTCATTGGTCGAAGTGTGACGTCCCTTACCAGCCCTTCCACCCACATTCGCTCGATATATTTGTTTCGTCAATCTTTCTTCCTTCAACCTCGGTTCATGAATCTGTTCATGAACATTCTGAGGCAGAAAATCGTCAGACATCATTCCGGTTCCCTTTCTGACAAGACAACAAGGAGTATTCCTCTTGGAGAACCTACTTAATCTTGTCGTATGGCAGTGGAGAAAGTCTCACGAACCCAATCTACTAAAACGCAAAATGTTCAACTTAGATAGATTGAATATTCCTAATTGTACACAGAAATCACATTAACAGAACTTAAATAATGCAAAGGCTACCTGTTGCGTTATAAAGCGCGTAGGAAGGCAAGTTCCGGGCTGGCTTCTCCTCCGCCTCAGCCGTGGTGGTCTCCGCCTCGTCGGCCGCCCTGCGCACGCGCAGCCACTCCTCCGCGTAGTCACTCGACACCGGTTGAGACACCGAGTTGCCTGGAACATGGGGGTTTTCTTGTAGCTCAACTGTAGAACGCTGGCCTCACGTTCGGGTGGTCGTGGGTTCGAATCATTTGTGAAACCCTAGCGTCTGTCGCGAGTACACTAAATTATTTTAGTGCAATAAATAATTTTTCAACTCAATTCACCTCAATGCTTTACTCACTTACGTTTTGACACTTACTTTTTTAAATTGTCTATCTTAATTATATTTGTGCTGTGAGCTTCTTGTGATTGAATAAAATAAAATACACAAAAATCGCAAAAATGCTTCACCTACACTCTGGATTAGACCCACTTGCAAGGATCGTGTACATACCTCGTGAGCAGACTATCTTCAAAATTACCTAGACTCTCAACCGTAGCTCACTTCACCGTAGTAGTATAGGAAATATTTGCTATGATACGTATAAAATCATCTAGCATTATATAAATACGCCGTTTTAATTCGGTCACTAGATGCCCAACACTCACCCAAAATGCCCAACACCTTGCCTTCCCCGTAGATATCCTCCAGGCGAGCAAAGGTCTCCGTCAACTGGGCGTCGCGCTCCGACCAAGGGCCTTGCAGGGTGAGCATCTGAAATGTCACATTTTAAGTCTTTTAGGAGTGATCTAGCCGGAACCTTATTGTGAAGCAGCACTTGAGCCCGACAATTCACTCGAATCTAGCTACAAATACTCCTGTCAGGCAAGTCTAGCAGGAAATTTCGAAACTATCGCTAGATTCGAGTGAATTGTCGGGCTCAAGCCCGACGTTGACGACCATTCCGAACATATCGCAGCTTCATAATAAAGGCCCTGCTCCGAGTTTCATAAAGCTACAACTCGTAGTTTATTATGACAACTGGAGGTACATTGCGTAGCAGCGTCGTTTTGTTAAATGTGTGGGTTAATCGACTTGTCAGTGTAAATCAAATTGTCTTAGTACGCCATGAATTGTAGTTTTATGAAACATGCTCCTGGGGGTGAGTCTTTAAAATGCATGGTTGCTCAATGGTTGTCTCATTGACACTGTTTCTAGTGTACTACCCAATCGCATTGCAATGGTATACCCCGTGCACCTTAACACCGCGCCTCGCTCGATTCGATCTTTTTCGCGAGAGATGCCTATTTAATTTGCGCGAATTATACCATTGAAATGGCATTGTCTACTTCTTTTGCTTAGAAGACTATCAAATAGACGCAAATAACAGCTATTGACGTGTTTATATTATTCTATTGACCAGATATGTGTGTATTGTGTATGAGACTCAGGGTTAACTCAGTGTTAACTTGTGCCACCATTGGAGAAATCATAATTTCTTTCATAATACGTTTTGGCAAAATGTGAAAATTATAAATCTAAATATAAACTAGTCAATAGTAGTAGTTAGCTACTTTTAGAACCTATAGCCTTGAACCTAGCCTTGGTGGCGTTAGTCACCTCGTAGCACCAGTCATTGGTAGGTACATGCGCTGGAATTCGAGACCAAGACCTCCTGAATGTGAGGCAAGCATTCTGTCGCTTTTCAAAATATTAATAAAAATATATTTCATTTCATTTATACTTCTCTACTTACACCGATATCATATTGACAAAAAACCCAACACCAGCGGCTGCTTTATCGCGCCGGATTCCGACCGATCGAACAAGCCGGTCGGACCACGTGGTGTTAAAGAGAATTTGGATAGGCCTGGCAACTCACCGGTCTCCTTACCTTAACTCTAGCGCGATCGCGCTCGCTTCTCTGCGTCAGTCCTTGTTGGGCGTTTTCCAGGCACCAAAAATTATTCTTTAACGTCCATAGGGCATAATGAAGCTCGTTGGCACATTTAAGATCTTCGACTTTGAAATGATTACGTATAAATCACGAAACAACACATAGAGCGCAACTCCTCTCACATTTTTTATTTTCACCAATGTGAAGAGTGTGCCACGTCACCGATAGAGGCGCGACGATCACCCGGAAGGCACCAGTGCGAGTATTTAGATTGGATCACGGATCGTCACCAGAACAAAAAACTTTTATTATCTAGAATACGCGAACGATTCCAGAATGTGTTGTTTGTAAGAAAACAAATAAAAATAGAATTTAAAACTACGGGGATAGCGGGCGACGTAGTAACGCCATCTGCTCGACGTTTTATCGCGTTATCGCGCTGCATGCAGTGGTCGTGTCTCGTGTCGAAATACTTATTAGGAAATTTTATAAATGGGCCCTAAAATAAAGGTTTCTAACTATAAATAAATTTGCTCTATAAACTTACGGATATTTACTATTAACTGTTAATAAGTCATCCTTAAAATTGCTACTTCAACGTAAAAAATTTCTTCTTTATATAAACTTTAAAATTAATATTTGGGGACCGAACCCGGATCCTCGGTATTGGGAACTTGACACAATACCGCTGAGTTAACGAGACATGAGACATCAGTGAAAATAAGCATTTCAGGGTCACTTTCTTTTTGTTAAAATTTACAAAGCGTGATTTGGACATTGAATTTGTAGTAGAAATCAAATATTTTAAAGACTTTTATTAATTTATAGCGACAAACATTATTGTGTAGAAGGCTGAATTTTTATTTCACACACCTGAGTCTCATTGCTGATATAGTCAGGATGAACGTCCAGGAAGTCCTGAGGCAGGACCAGCATAGTTTGGCCCTCCAGCATCTTCCGGAGTCTAGGATAGTACCCGCTGGACAGAGGCACAGAGTCCTGGTTGTTGAAGACCACTATCGCTTCCTGCTCCGAGTAGATCCTCATCAGATCATCCTGGTCCAGGTACTTCAGGGCTGGTCTCTTGTACTTATCAAGCGATTTTGGGCCGAAAAACAAGAAAGGACCTTCTAGATTCGCTTGCACTACACAGATGAACGGCAGGAGAGTTATTAAGTATGTTTTTAACCCCATTTTGGTGAGGTTTCAAGAAATGTTTGGGCTTTGTTTGCTGGGTGTTTTCTATATTGATTTTGTGCGCGCATGCGCGTCGGTATTCGCGAAGTTAAGCGCTCTATTTGTTGCTAAGTTCATGGTGTTGAATTTCCCCGAGTTCCTCATTGGTTTTTACTTTTTGATTAATTAAATTAATTATTTATAAAAACCGGCCAAGTGCGTATCGGGCCACGCGCAATTTAGGTTTCCGTAGAAAGAAGGTTTTTGTTCTACTTTACAGAACTAACAACTTCATCGGAATCATTTTCAATGGATTTTATACGAAATTTTACTTTTATAAGTTGGTTGTCTATTACTCGTTGACTAGTAAAGCCTACTTAGCCGTGATACTTTTTCTTTCAAGTTCATTATATGTGCTACTACCCTGAATTTTGTCACGTTTCTACAATCAACCGTTTATCCAGGAGAGGCGGAGGGGCACCCTACTCGGACAAAATTTTCGCATATTTCGCAAACGGAACCCTATATCGAAAAATGGTCTTTGTATACCCACAATATTTTCAACGACCAATCCAACGATACCTCACATGATGGGGTAGACGAGAAAAAAAATCATCTCCACTTTTCGTGTTAGGGGGAGGTACAGTAAAAAAAAAATTCCAACATTTTATTGTTTATCTTTGTCGGCGTGATAAATATGTATACACACACCAAATTACAGCTTTCTAGTACCAACGGTCTTTGCGCTAGGCCGCGGACGGACAGACAGACAGACCGACGGACGTGGCGAAACTATAAGGGTTCCTTGTCGGACTACGGAACCCTAAAAAGGCGTTAAGACGGAGTTAAATCCGGTTTATTATATGAATTCGTCTTATAAACTGGCTTTGGCTCCATTTTAAAAGTGTTTTAGTGGAATCTACTTTTTATAAATAAGACTGTTAGTATACTTACTTTCGCTAAATCTATTCAGGCATAGACACAAAAAAAATTAATTAAGGTCTTCGTAGACAAAGTATATAGACGAAGTACTTAATTTTCATAAACTTTGTCTTCGATAGATAAACACGGCGAAGAAGTTCATAAATTTTCTTGTCAATTTCCTTTATCAAAAACTAAGCATATGAAAATTAAAATATGTCTGAAGTGTTCGCAATTTTTCTAGTGCCGTTATAGACTACCGTTGTCAAAATTATTCTTTTTTTTTACAAACCTTAAAAAAAATGTAATGTGCGAGAGAGACGGATGTAGGAAGTGAAAGCAGGGCTTAGGCAACATTTTGTTGTATACAGATTAAGGGCGTGCACAAAAACAAAACTGAATTTTGTAACAAAAAATATAATTCATTTATTTTTTATTGCCTACCTACTTACATGTCTAACCTACGGTTTCTCATGCACTAACAAGCTGTTAATCTACTGTTAACAACTGTCAGTGGTTTTTTTTTTGTATGCACTTTGGTCAATTGACAGCTGTTAACAGTAGATAAACAGCGTGTTAGTGTACGAGAAACTGGGGGTAATTTAATTATAAATAGTTATAGTATAATCGCTTAGGATAGCTCAAACAGTCTTGCGAGGTGTACAAGAGAGATCCAGAGTAGTGAGGAGTGAATGAAGGTCCGTGATGATGCAGAGCGACGCGTCGAGAAGAAAAACGAGTTTTCTGAAATTCAAGATAAGATAAGAATATTCTTTATTGCACACAAGAAGCGATACATAAAATATGTAAGTTACAATGAAAAACTACAATGGGCGGCCTTATTGCTAACAGCAATTTCTTCCAGACAACTTTGTGACGGAAAGGTTGCAAATTATTTTTTCAAATGAATGAATGTTTTTTTTATATTAAGTTAAAACTATGTAGTGCACCTACGTTAAGTAAATTCGGATCTCCCAAAAAGCATAACTAGTTTAACTCGAGGTCCTTTGAATGAATGAACTAACAACTTTGACGTTCATCACGTAAACATTTTGTTTTTATAATGACAAAAAATTGAATAAAAACTGAATTTGAACGGACATTTACTCGTTTATTTTTCATTTTACAATTTTCCGACGTTTCGGTACTTTTGCAAGTCCCGTGGTCTCGGTAGACTGAAAATATTTGAATATAATTTAATTGAATTGAAAAATCTTTATCGCAAATCTTTGTTACAATTCAAAGACGAATATTTTTATTCTTCACTTTGGCACTTTTTTACTTTTTTGGGCTCATAGTGGATGCATATTACCGTTAGCGGCTGATGGAAGATGGTCGAGGACCGTAAGGATAGACGGAGAAGTTGTCAATCAGTGGAAGAATCAGAGCTGTTGGATTGGATCGGACACGATTTAAAAGAATCAAGATAGTTGGAATTCGGATCTTTGATATAGAAATTGCTACAAACCGATGTTCCGAAGGTTATTCGCGAACTAAATACTTTTAGGTGCCTTTTATTCCTGTAAAATATTCTTGGTACACCTACCAGTCATACAGTAAAACAAATGACAAGTATGAAAAAGAAAATTAATACGCAACATACAAATGAAGCGGTTGTAGCCTAATAGGTAGAGCCACAGAACATAGGAATAAAGAACATTGTACTCGGAAGCGAGAGACCCAGGTTTGATTTCCAGTGAGGGCATATACCTGTGACTTTGTTTTCAAAGTTATGTACATTTGTGAACTTACGTTAGCGATACCACTCGCTAACGCTGAAGGAAAACATCGTGAGGAAACCTAAGTGTCTGGTCTATTCAGCTCAGAGCTTGAAATCGCCAATCCACGGTGGGCACGCATGGTGATTAAGCCAATACTCTCTCTCTTAGAGAAGGCCCTGAAGGCTCTGAAGTTCCCTACAGTGGGACCTATATAGGCGGCTTATGATGATGAAGGTACAAAAGTCTCCTGACAATGATGATATTAGTGGGCGCTTGTTAGAGATCATAGAAGGGTCGGTGGCTTGACAGAGCTGGTACGAGATGATGCTCTTACCCTTTTGAGTGATCGTGATAACGATGATGATGATGATAATGATACACTTACTCTTGTTAGTGTTCTCATGAGGGTCGGTGACTCCACAGAGGCGGTACGATATGGTACTCTTGCGTTTGTTGTTGATGTAGCCGGGAATGAAGATGCTCGGCGCGTCGAGGCGGCCGCTTGCTAACAATCTAAAAGAGAAGAATAAACATGGTTTAGAAATAAAACAGGATAACCTAGTCAACGAATGTAACCATGGTAAAATAACTGAGGCAACTAATAAAACTGTTAACTCGACTGGGATCGTCACACAAATGGGATACCGCCGTTTAGCCAAAGTATTTTTCGCCAAATTTTACTTCCCAATAAACTTATGGCATCAGTTTCATTTCCCAAATGAAACTTTAGCAAGTTTTCATTTCGCATTTTATTCATTTGGTCAAATTATCATTTCGCATAATTTTACTGCGTCAAGTTTTATTAAGACAAACGTTTATTGAGATACCGAAAGTGGGTTAGGTTAGGTTAGAACTGCGACCCCCACAGACACGAACTGTTACCAGAAATGTGGGTTAGGTTAGGTTAGAACTGCGACCCCCACAGACACGAACTGTTACCAGAAAAGTGTGTTAGGTTAGAACTGCGACCCCCACAGACACGAATTGTTACCAGAAAAGTGTGTTAGGTTAGAACTGCGACCTAATGAATTTTGACCAAGTATGTATTTATTTGGTAAACAATAACTTGCCATAATAACTTTTGCTAACTGTTTATTTGCTTTAAGTTGTTTTGAGAAATGTTTTTTTGCCAAGTGATAATTTGCGGAAAATAGTTTGGGAAGTAATACTTTGGGAAACGATTTTTGGCAATACATTAGTAAACCCACACAAATAGCTCATAGGTAAAACCGAAACAGTCAAGGAATCCAGCAAGTGTCTTGTGTTGTATTGTTCATATGAAAATCGCACAACGTTTATATTCTACAGTTGTCAAAGAGGTGAAAACTTCTACTCTACTGCTAATTCAATAGTTGAGGAGTTTTATTAACATCATCATTAGTTGTAATTAAGTTACGCAACAGTTGATTTAAGTACCACTCTGATAAATTGATTAAATTTACAAACGTTAATACAAAAAATACAACATTTGTGCCAAACTTAACAAACTTTAGCGGTAAGGTAAAGTTTGCATCGCAGAGTGGTTAGTGCTTTAGCCCGATGTTTTTCTTTCCATGTAAAGATTTTTTATCGGGTACTCCGACGAATTAAAAACATGGTAAGAATCCTGTTTCTTGTACAATTATTCAATTCAATTCTATTATATGTAAAGATTTTCGCTATTATCGCTACTATGTTTTGTGTTCAAGTAGATGGTTCTTATAATTCCTGGTAAACATGCAATAAAGAATATTATGCCTATCTTGATGTGGACTAAGCTACCTGGTAAAATCCAGCTCCAGCTGATTAGCGTGCGGCCCCGTGAAGTGCAGCAGGATCTGGATGCAGGTGCCCTGGTGCAGCGGCCGCGTCTTCCTCGAATCCACTGACATCATCCACTCTGGCACGCCCAGGACCTTCCGCACTTCTATTAAGAACTGATTGCTGCAATGAAAACACATACTCTTCATTGTGTTAGTCCTGTTTTATTTATTCGTTTTGTCTGTTGTGTATTTAGTTTTCCTTCTGCGTTGTGCATATTATGTTACTTATGTGCTTATTTTGTTTCTGTGATGTATCTTGTTGGTATAATAAATGTCTTTCTTCTTCTTCTTCTTCTTCTTCTTCTTCACTTGTACGCGAATTCGTCTACTTGAGTTCCGGATAAAATATCGGTAGCATCCCATACACTGTCTTCCTTCAAATTATTTCTTCATTCGCTCTGGTTCAACGACGAAGAGTAAATCCTAACCTTCACAACTAAAAGGCGATATAAATAGAAAGAAGAGTAAATACTACAAAAGACTAAACTTAGAAAACAAATAAATCAAATTCTTAAACAACAAATAAGTCTTACTCTGACGAGCAGAGCAATCAACTCAATCCTAGCAATAAGATCAAAAACCATGCAAAACCTGGCTTAAATTACCAGAAGACCTTCAGACAAGAAAGTCAACACTTACAGCACAAACCGCGGCGGCTTCATGATATTGACGTATTTGATGATGTCCTTGTCGGGCTGAATGTTGGCGCAGGCGAAGCGCTCGGCGCTGCGCTCCGGGCCAAAGATCACGATGGAGCGCCCCATGGCGGTCACCGTGCCCTCCAGGGGGAAGTTGCTGTCCTGGAACACTTGCCGGTCGCCGCCGATGTCTGAAGAATAGAGAAGACTAAATGAACAGAGATTATGTTTAGTTTATCTGCCGATAAATCGATAATATCCATTCATATTATCCATAAGGATAGATTATCATCATCATCATCATCAGCCATTTGACGCCCACTGCAGGACATAGGCCTCCTTCGTGGTTTTCATGACCACGCGGGGTTTTGCCATAATCGCCACGCTTGGCAGGCGGGTTGGCGATCGCAGCATGTGGCTGGAATCTCAGGAAGACGCTGCTGGTTAGTGATTTCCTTAGTCGCCTTCTACGACATCCACGGAAGGAAATGGAGTAACGCTATTCTTAATCCGGCGCCACACGGACAGATTATGATGATTCGCAACTTGAAGGGGCAGTGGTCTGGAGACCACGAACGAGCAAATGCAGCCTTGGAAGCCCACTTGGCCCAGCCCAGCTCCTTGGTTCGACGATCTCAGGTAGATTGCTGGTAGCGGCTGAAAGAAGGTGGCCAAGGACAGAAAGAAGTGACGTGCCTTGGGGGAGGCCTGTGTGTAGTCTTTACTGGTTGCTGCAGCGAGCTTGACAGCCTGTTACATAGTTACCACAGGAAAATTCACCAATACACACTGGCCAGCATGGTGTTTTAAGGCTAATATCTATCCCCTATCACAAATTAAAAGGAAAGGCCTAAACCCAGCAATGGGCCACGGTAGGCTCATGATGAGGATGATGAAAGGTGGCCATGTCGTGAGCGATGGTAAACAGTAAAGATATAATAAACTCACTTATTGTCCCAAGACGTGCCGTGATGTCTCCAACGTGACAACGCAGTGGATTGTCAGCGCCACACTCCTGGTTGTAGAGGTCTTGCTGTAAAGCAAACAGAGAGTTATGGGGAGATTCCAGATTGAGGATATGGAAATGGAGTACGATACCCAGGGACAAATTATACTAAAAACGGAACAAAAAAAACCGGCCAAGTGCGAGTCGGACTCGCGCACGAAAGGTTCCGTACCATTATCTATACAACATTGGACACAAAGATTGAGAAAAAAACCGCGAAAAATCACGTTTGTTACATGGAAGCCCCCCTTAGATATTTATTTCATCTATTATTAATACCTTTTAACGAGCAATTCTTGTATATATCTAATCTGAATCTCGGAAACCGCGGGTTCCGGGGGTGACAAAACGATCTAGCTAGGTTTCATTTTTAGAAAACGTTGTTTCATCCGTGTTTTCTGGCAATGAAAACCTGCTACAATATTGTCATCATTAGAATAAGTTATATAAAATTTCACCACGATCTACAAAGTTGTAATAGCTCAGGTGGGAAGTAGGGCGGTCCGATTATTTTTTTCCCCATTTTTTCATCGTATCTGAACATAATTTCAAAAAACACGAGTATTAAAAAAACGAGCAAAGCTCAGTCAGTCAGCGTTAAATTTGTCTTTTTTTTATGTTTTTTGTTATCGTTTTCTTTATGTTTAGAGTATTGTGCCGTTAAATAAATTGTTTCTCTCTCTCTCCCTCTCTCTCTCTCTCTCTCTCTCTCTCTCTCTCTCTCTCTCTCTCTCTCTCTCTCTCTCTCTCTCTCTCTCTCTCTCTCTCTCTCTCTCTCTCTAATATCGAGCAAAAAACTGCAAAAAAAAATACGTTTGTTGTATGGGAGCCCCCTTTTAATACTTTTTTTCGGTTTTTAGTATTATTTGTTATAGCGGCAACATCTGTAAAAATTTCAACTGCCTTGCTATCACGGTTCATGAGATACAGACAGGCGGACAGACAGACAAACAGACAGACAGACGGGCAGTGAAGTCCTAGTAATAAGGTCCCGTTTGGCACCCTTCGGGTACGGAACCCTAAAAAACGAACAGAGACAAGCATTATCACCCGTTTTGAATGCTTCGAGTAGCAGTTGGTTCTTGTACGATTAGCATGAACAGCGAGTAACATACTATTCCTAACCACACACATTCAGTCTTCCAGAAAGACAGTTCAAGTCATCAGCTTAATATCTCGTGAGTGAAGCAATGTGAGTAAATTGATGAGGTCTCTACGTCCATCGCTTTACAAAGTGTAGGTCTCCTTACGTCAAACCTGGCACTCGTCCCAACGGCTAATTTAAATCAAAGCCGAAGTTTTGTGACTTCGTGGCCGCGACAAAGGCAGTGTCGGACCAAATCCCACAAGGTGCAGCCAAAATCCAAACTTACATTTAAAGGATCCGCTAGCTGCGTGAAATAGGGGTTCCACACGTATCCTCCAGCCACGCACCTCGTGTTGGTGACCTTCACAGCTGCGTCTACCCCCACCGGGTTCACGAAGATGTTCCAGTTGTGGTTGCGCGTCTGGGAATACATACGAGGGTGGGTTTGACTCTTCACATCGTATCCAGAGGGGAACATACTTGTTGAGAATTTTATGACCGTGTAAATCCCCTTAATTAGGTCTCTGGAAAAACTGGTAGACTGGAGTAGACATACAAAGGCTTAACTGTCTACTGTTTGTCTGGATGAAATTAATTTTTGTAATGACGCCGCCAATTGTACTGTACTATATTATTGTTTAATTCTCATATGTGGTGTCCTGGTGTACATACAATAAAAAATATTCTATCTAACTATATATCTCTCCGTAAATTAATGGTATGCAACAAAGAGTTATCTGTTTTTCTAGTAGCTTAGTTAAAAGTGGAGGTCGCCGTATTTGTACAAATGACCTTACTATAGTTGTATTTGCAGATTTCACTTTTTATGGATGCAGATACTCGTAGATGGCATTTGGGGGAAAAGGCCTGTACCCAGAAGTGGACAGCGGTGGGCTGATGATGTTGATAATGATAGTTGTATTTCCACGTTTGTGATGCCCTTGCCTGGATACCATGGTATCCTAGTTTGGGACCATGACAAGCGATTGTATTGCGTGGATGTTGTCACTGTCATTTCTTTTCTACAGATTGTGAACTCACATAATTCCTGTCCCTCTCTCCCGGATGCCGCAGCTTCACCTCAATCACGGTATCACTGGCGCTCCCATCATTATGCTGCAGCTGCGTCATCCTGATGTAGCCCCAGGCGAAGCCCCCAGGGTGGTGGAACGAGGCGATGGCGCGGATCTCTCGCGCTTCCGAGGGGGAGTATCCGCGCTCCACCGTGGCGCATGCCCAGCGACGGTCTTTGCTCTGGAAGATGGAAGAAGAATATACAGTATATAGATAGTAAACAAACCTACGACATCCCAAAAACTATCGTCTGACCGATGGTCACTTCAACTGTGCGTTGTATAAGCTGTAAGAACCCTTTTTAGGATTTTGTGTCTCATAAACGGAACCGTAATTGTTGGTCTTTAGTATGAGGGATCATTATTTCCAACTGCAAAGTAATCGTTCGTTTGGATCACTCAGGGTGCGAGACGACCCCGAACTTGTGCGGATTTTATCTGTTCTTTACATACCTTTCGGTGCAGTGCCACGGACCGGCCCAAAATGCTGTAATGTCCAAACAACGACATCTGCGTTTCGTTAAAGCTGGTGCTAAAACTCTTAACACCGTCCAGCAGGCCGTACTTCAATCCCATGTCACCCAACTCGTATTGGTCTGCAGTTCCTGGTGATTTAATACATGTTATTGCTTCAAAATAAAAAAAAAACGTAACTCTATTTTACCCCGGTATCCAAGCTGGTAGTCGCGTTTTATTGTATTACCTGGGATAACGAGGTATCTAACATAGCAATCCTGTTCAGGACAGACAAGTATGTATAGTTGTACGTTACCTGCAGTAACGGGGCAACATAGGGTTTGGTAATCGCGTTGTCAAGTGTTACCCCGTTACCCTCAGGTAACCCTCTTGAGCAGGTCAGATTTGGAATACCTTTAGTCGGTGGAGGACTGAGCGATTTATCCACGTTGAAAGGGTTGTAAGTTTCGTAGAGAGTTGTCCTTTCACACGGGAACTCGAGGTCCTTTTCCACTGGTGCCTAGAAAGAATACAACAAGGTGTTCAGGAAAATCATAGCGTTCGGGATATCTAACAGCAAAGATAACAAAGTTGACAAATTATGCCAGATATTATATGTTCTTTGTAATTCGCTGGTAGGAATCTGAATGAACGAATGAATTAATGCGAGAATTATTAAAAACCAAAATCATTCCTATTCTCAGCATACCCACCAACCCAAACTCACTCACCTCGTGTATTTTATAGTTGTTGACATCCTGGTCTATGCCCTCAAGGGTGACCTGTACGTCAGCTACATCATACTCCGACTCTTGAATCACCTCAAGTTTTCCCTTCAGGGCCACTTCCACCCCGTTCCCGAACCAATCGTGGACGACTGCCTTGCGTCGTTGGTAACCAGTGATCCTGAAATAGACATATTTGTTTTACTCCGATGTAGCACACGTAAGTTAGGCTGCATCAGGCTTAACACTGGAACACGACGAATAGTTTGGCTGCCCGTAGGTTATTCCCATTGCTGGTTTATAGTAGAAATACCACTGACTGACTTGTAAAATATCGTGAGGAAATCCATAACATAGTTTGCTCTACACATATTCAATACAGATGCTGTCCACTCCTCTCAGTGGTCGCTTCACCCATTTAGACTAGATAGGCTTCTAGATGGTGCTTAATCATCCATTATGCCAGGGTCAAGTTTGATTTTATGCTCTGAGAACATAGCTTGTACATATGGACATCTAACTGAGGACGTTCACGCTCAAAACTGATCACCAAAGTGACTCACGGCGAGCATGCCATCCTTTCGCCCCTCGCCACCGGTCCGTGGTCGTCGTAGATGACCAGCGACCTCCGCAGCACGGAATGCTTGCCCGCCAGCTGCAGCAGCGTGTCGGTGAACAGACGGCGCGTTAGCCGCGCGCTGTCTGACTTGCGGCCGGCTATGGAGAGCGTGCCATGTCTGGAAGTCAAGAGTTACAGAAAACTTAGAGTATTTGTTTCGGTCTCCGGTGGGATGACGACATTATGAAGGAAGCAGGATGACAATGGATGAGACTGGCAGAGGACCATAGGAGAAGAGTTTGATTAGAATGAAGAGTTTTTGTGTCCGATGGGTTGATGACATTAAGAAGGCGGCATAAGAGCAATGAATAGGAGGCGTACGGGTTCAAAGCTGTTGTTGTGACGTGGATAAAGAATATGCCCAACAGAGGGCTTTCTTTATGGATAGATATATGAGCCTTTACCACTTAATAATACTTCTTTCTCCTCAAAACAGAGCAGAAAGCAGAAGATTATAGAAAGTGATGACCAGAAACGTCGTCCCTTTCTCCTCCGCCAACTTATCTCTTTCTAGAAGGACAACAATCTGTTCCAAATTAGGTCATACCCATTTGCTCAATGATGATATTTCCTCTCCAGACCCTAACGACCCACAGACTTATATAATTTTCAGAAAAATGAAAAACAATAGCGTGACATAGATGAGTGTTTTTTTCTTCTATGAAGCAGTCCTTGCATCCAATCCATCATGAGACTGGATGAGGTCCGGGGATTAGCGTGGCCTATGCCCAACATTATCACTGCGTTAAATAGATTACCTGGTATTAAGATCCCCAAGCCGGCACAAGCCTTCCAGGCCGGGCTTGCAGTACAGCTCCGGGTGCCTCGTGTCGATGTCCATCCCGTGAGGCTCCAGAACCTTCCCGGCGCTCAAGCACCGCGCTGTCCAGTTGTAGTAGTCTCCTCCAGGTGGACGAGCGTGGACCGCCCAGCGGTGCTCGAACGTGTTGTTTACGTTCGAGCCGTCAGCGTGGACCTGGAGGGAAATGGTTTTGGATTGACCGTGATATCTTTGAAAGAGTAGGAGTGATATTAGCTTCTAGGCTTCATCAGTTGGGGACTTCTTTCCAGATAATTTATTGTAACGTGTCAAACAGGTTGAAAGCTTGTGTATTACACAGTGAATAAGTAGAGTGTTGTACAGCAGGGTCCAGCCTGGATGAGCCAGTTTTACCTTCTAAAATATAGTAAAGTTAACATGTTATTAATTACTGTCCCAGTCAGTGATAGTACAAAATTATATTCGTAGGCCCTTCTCTGATGAGAGTTTCAAGCTCTGTCAGTCTCCGATATATTGGCAGTAGCGCGCAAGCAGCAGCGGCTAATAGATTAGTAAAGTTATCCCAAAGGCTCATAGCTAATTAATGTTTATCGGATTTTTTTATTCACTAAAATCTTAACACATTTGCACGGCCAATCTAGTGACGGCCACACAAGGTCAAGCCGGAAACGTGGTGACCTAATCAATTACTTCTAACGTTTTGGGCGCTTACTCCTAGTGTAATCGAACCTCAGGTATCCCCTACTGGATTCTAGTACTTACCAGGCCCTCCACAATGACCGTGGTATCTTCCCAGGGCCTCTCCAGAGGCTGTCTCAGGATTATTCTCCCCACCAGCGGGTATCGCAGCACCACCTGCGCACTCGCCATCGCCGTCTTGTACCTCGTTGTGGACTCGTAGAGGAATATCGTGCCGCAGATCGGCTGCTTTGGTGAGCGTCTACAAAGGCAGAAAATATGGATTCAATATTAATTTCTCTAGTGGTACAAAGTTGTGCTACCACAACGAGGCTACTAGGCTTTGGACTGGGTAGTCAAAGTCAACATTTTACCTCCCCGCAAAATGAAGCAGAAGTGATCAATGCACTTCAACACCTACTGAAACCGGGTTGAGAATCGAATCAAAACTAGTAACTTGATAACGCCTGCCTAATCTTGAATTGCAATCGTGTTAATAATTGCGCCATCTCATTGCTATTTAATTTAGTTCAGGAGTTACGTACGATAACGAAAACAGAACTTCGGGTAGGTAGCGTGGCGTGAGCAGCGTAATCACCTCTTGGATGTCTTCGTTGAACTTTAAAGTATATTTCGACAGTATTTAGATAGAACTTTTTCGTCTTTTCTCTTCAAGAAAATGTAGGCCCGTTTTAGATAAGTAGGTGAAACGGACACTCAGACGCAGATAGCTGGTGCCCTTTATAAAATGAAAAGAATAAATGTAGAGTTTCTTTGTTAGCTTCTTCTCCGCATAATCTATTAATTGTGAAACTAATATCTAGCTTTGACGTTCATTAAGTAAACATTTTGTTTTTATAGTGAATAAAAATTTTTGACTTGACTTTGACTTTGAAGCAGGCTTGTGAAGCACCTATACCATACGGCATTATTTTTTTAACCCGTGGGTCGCGATCGCGCAGGGGGTCCCCCGCCTTTATAAGCGGAAGCGAAGCCACCGCGAAAAAGTAGAAAAAGAATAAAAATTATACATTTTTATTAAGAAATTGATAACACAAACGAACTAGAAGTTGGAGTCGATGGTTTGGCATAATATAAAATTAAAAGATAATACGAAAAGCATTACATACTGGAGCCAAATCCTCTATTTTCAAATTGCTTGTGTAAATCGGAGTCGATGGAAAAATATTTCTGTTGTAGTACTTAGCCGATACCTAATAATGAAAAAAGAATGTTAAAAACAGAGTACGGGGTCGCGAATTTTTTTTTTTACGTACCAAGGCGCGACGGCCATGAAAAAGGTTGAAAAACACTGCCATACGGAATACAGCATGAATATATAGTAGCTTATATATATAGCCAAGTGTTCTACCGGTATCACGTCTGATTACCGTGCCGGATGTCGATCCCCACTGAGGGCCATCGTACATTTGTACAAATGGCCTCAGTCTGGTTACCACAGCACAGTTTGGGACCAGGATAAGTGATTAAAACATAAAATAAAAAAATAAAATATAAAATATGTTTATTTATAAGAGAAGATTAGCTGAAGAAGAATGAGAAGATTAGACGATGGCGACTCCCACACTAGGCGCAGCCTGTGGCGTGGGTGACGGGGTGACGAATTGTATTATGAAGAAGTTATTACCAATTAGTATACGTCCAGCTATAAGGCACAGGCCTTCTTCTGGGAAAAAGCCCATATCTATCTGAAGATAGAGAGCGGATTGGCGACCCTAGACACGTACTACGTGCGTGATTTACAAAACTTAGTCATTGTGGTCAAGTCAACGTTCTAGATATTTCACATTTAAATTTTGACTAATTTGTATTTAATTTAAATTTCATATTTTAATTTGTTTTTAATTTGATTTAAATGTTGTTTTAATTTTAGTCTGATTTATCATGTGTAATAATAGAATATTGTAGTTTACCTTTCCACAACGACGGAGCGATGCACCACACTGTGAACCCCCTGTAGAGGCAGGAACACGTCCCAGTAGCGGCCGCTGAGCTCGTGCGCGAGCCCGGGCAGCAGGTATTTGTGAGTCAGGTATTCCGTGCGGTCCTTGTACTTGCCTAGCAGGTCTCCGATCGCGTACTGGTCTTGGGTCCCGAGACCTGACAAAGTTTACGTTAAATTTGTTGAAATTGAGTGACTAGAATCGTGCTAGTCTGGAGACCCGAGATGGGCGCAGAAGTGTGGGTAGGCAACCAATGAGATGGACTGATGACCTGTTCAAAGTGGCAGGAAAAGACTGGATGCGAAAAGCCCAAGAACGTAACGAAAGACGTGCATTAGAAGATACCTACACTCATTAGGTGGCTATTGGTTGAAGGAAAAGAAGAAGACTAGAACCGACAATTGATAAGGGATCGGGGCTTAAAGCAATGAGTTTCCCATTTTCAGGCTGGGAGTTTATTTGGCTTTTTATTGTCGTTGACTAGAGCACAATCCGCCATCAATGTATTTAGTGGTCTGGTGCGGCGTTTAAGATTATAGTGGAGGTTCAGTTTCTAGAGCAAATAACTGGTATTGAGATTATGAAACAAAAATTCACGAACATGGAAAGAGAGGAGCTCAATTTGCAGTGAAATGCCCTGTTCTTTTCTTTTCAGTAAAGTGGTGCTAACGTATTGGTACGGTTCTTTGGACAAATCTGTGGCTATATCAGCTAAGGTCCAGCAGACCTTGGTTAAAGCGTAATGCTTTGTATAAGAGAGTAAGTTAAGTTGGTCTTTGAAACAGTTGGGCCAAACAGAGGCATATTTATTGTATCTTGGGAAAGCAGAAGAAGAAGAAGAAAAAACATTTATTATAAAAACAGTGCACACGCCACAATAACAAAACAAAAAAAGAACCAAGAAAATATTACAACATAAATTTTATAAAAAACAAGGGAAAACGAAAGGTCACGGCGTGTCACTGCTGCTATAATTGGCAACTGACTCAGCAGTATGCTGAGGGTCAAGCCTTCAGCGCTGATTTTCAGTCAGTGACACAGACAGCTTGATAAACGAGTTGCCAAATCTAACAGTTGGCCAACCGAGTCAATGCTACTAGGGTAGTCTCCTACCTGGTGGTGGCACGGTGCTAGCATCTATACCAGCCGGATTGTACAGATGTCCCGTAGTGTTACACAAGTACTGCGCCTGACTAGCGTCCAGTAGCTTCGCGGGCAGATCCTTGATGCTGTACTGCAGAACTGAAGAGACAAAGCGCAGGTTTGACTCGTAGTCCTGATCGGAGGCTTCTGGAATGATAAATACAACATTTATGACATAGTACCTTACCTGTATTAAGTTTTGGAGTTATAGCATTTCTGACACCTTCTTTTCCATGAAAAACTCAGTTAAAATATATACTTTTATTACGTTATTTACTGATACATTTCTGATTTACGGATACATACCGTTACATTCATATCATATACTAAATTTGCGGGATATTTTTTGAGGAAAATAATTAAGAATTACTTCATGGGCACGATCTTTCTAACCCGATTCCTACTGTCTTATGATCATATTGAGACAGAATATTCTGAGGTAATGTTAAAGACCGGTTTCACGGCTTGATCTTTTTTCAACTTGCGGTCTTATATAAAACACAGCTCACATTAAAGTAACTGGTCTAGTCCTTCTTTATGCACTTTGCGTAAAATTATTATCATACCCAGTTGGAAGTCAGCCCAAGTGGGGTCGAAGGGAGACCGTTGGCTAAAGTCCACCGAGCCGTGGATTCCGTCCATGTTGATCAGCGTCCTGGAGGAGAATATGAATATTACATAGAGACCAATAAAATAAAAACTTAAACTGACGGCTGTATTTTGGAGCGGTAGGCAGAAACCGGGGTTTGCCATTTGCCACGATCGTGACAAGCCTATTTCGCCTCATCAACGTTGTTACTTCTTTTAGATTGTAAAAATGGTAATTTCATTATCAACTTGGGTCTGGATTCTCTTACTAATGAATCCGTACTTAACTTACTAAATGTGTAGTGCTTACAAAAATTTTAATTTGGAAAATGGTTATCTGTTAATGTACATATATATAGGTTACCTATATAAGTTAGTTTAATAGTTATTCTGCATTAGAATTAAGATATTACTCTGATTTATAAGTAGCATACCGATCGAATTAGGCTAATCCTATATGAATACGTATTTGTGGAAAAAAGAAAATAAATATTCATACTAATAGGCAAACTCTCATATGCCTAGCTTAAAACTTCTCTAAGGATGTAAAATTTTGGAAAATTTATTAGGACTGGAGTAGAACCTCGGCACGCACTTTCAGATTATCGTTCATATACCGTACTAGCGAATCAAATACACACGGATGCCGGATGCTATCAAATGCATACTAAGCATACTACTATAATATACTACACAATAGTGCAATATATAATATTAGTAATATGCTTAAATAACATTGCATGATGCATTTCCTCTTAGTTCTTTCGCCAACACTGTGGCTAAAAATAAGTGCACTGAAACAGAGGAAGTTTTATATCTAAACGTCATAAACTATTCCGATCATCGTATCTGTTTGATGTTTATTTATTTTGGCAGTAAAGATTGCCTCAAATCCTGCCATAGTCTCGTTAAAAGATAGCTGGATGATCGCGGCTAGCTAAAGATTCAATGATATAATTGAAGACGAACAGTTGGCTCGGTCATCATAATATATCAAGTATAAAATGTTTGTTGATTTACTAAGATTGATGATACAGTAAGTACGATTGGTGTACAATAAAAGTTTTCAACTTACATGAATACAACTCACACAGTATCCCATAAGCTTAGGTAGAGACCACAGTTAGCCCTTGAAACTAATAGACCCCTTTTGTCAGTTCTGTAACTACTCTACCCTACATTAGCAGCCTATATAATATACGTCCCAATGTAGGGCACAGACCTTCTCTCAGGGAGAGAGTATGGGCTTAATCACCACGCGTGCCCACCACGGATTGGCGATTTCAAGCGCTGAGGTATGCGAATAGCTCAGATACTCAGGTTTCCTCACGATGTTTTCCTTCACAGTTAGCGAGTGGTATTGCTACTATAACTTCACAAATGTGCATAACTTACAAAACAAAGTCATAGGTACATGCCCTCACTGGGAATCGAACCTGGGTCTTTCGCTTCAGAGTCCAATGTTCTACTCACTAGGCTACCACCACTGTACCCTATTTTGTACAAATCATTTAACATTTTCTCATACTTACTTCGTAGTCTTTGGTTCCATAGGCCTTAGCTTGGCACAAGCCAAGAAGCTGTCAGAGTGACGATTGTCATATATCACCACGTACAAACTTCTTTTAGTCACCTCCATATCAGATCTCAGGACGTTTATCACTCCGTGCTTGTAGATTGTCTTGAATCTTTTCTGATAGCCGTCAGTAGCTATTTTGACCAGACCCAAGTGCTTATCTAAATCACCCACACTCATTCCTTCACCAGCATTGTCTGGATTGAAAACCAACTGCAGTACATTGCAGTTGTCTTCGTGGCTTCCCTTATCGGAATCGAAAATATCTGTTACGAAAATCTTCCATTTGTGCTCGGTGAAGTCGACTTTTTCTGTAACAGCTTTAGCATGGTACAAATCCGCTTGCACATAAGAATCCGCTTCGTCAAATTCCTTGGCGTGCAGCCAGCGGAAATTCAGCGTTCCGGCCACGGGAGACGTGAATCTGGCCACCGCGTGCCTCTCGTAAGACATCTCTGTTGACAGTATGGACGCGCATATCACTTTATTATGCTCCGCTGTAGTCAACACTAGACTTTTACCCCAGACGCCTTCTGGGCCAGTTAGAAGATTGCCACTTTCGAATTCTGCGTGGTCCTTGCCGGGTATAATGAGGTATCCGAGCTCTTCTGTCAAGTCTACTATCTCTTTGCCCAAGTTCTGTTCTGAGCAGCGGTTCTCGCTGATGTCTCTGTAGTCAACAGGGAATTCCCTGATAGTCCAGCGCCATACTTGGTCAGGATACTGGAGGGTGGGCTTCAGGTTGGTTCTGATGGTAATGAGGGACTTGTTCCTCTGTGTAAACTCTACCTCGCCGTGCAGGCCATGCTGGGAGATGTAAGCGCGGAGGACAAGCGCATGCGTTTCTGGAAGGAACCGGGACGAATGTTTTGGTTGCAATTTTTATAATAAACAATATCATACCTTTGTTAGTCACAGCTCAGAAACCACATCACGTTTAATTATTTCCTTTAGGCATTTGCTTAGCGTTGGCAAAAATCTACTTTTTGGGTTTCCGTATCCGACAGCGCTAAATGGGACCCTATTAATATGCTTGCCAGCGACGTCTGTCTGTCTGTCTGTCCGTCTGACCTATAAAGAGCTTTATCTCTTGAACCGTAATTTAGCTTGTTGATTTCAACTGTAGGTCGTAAATAGCACATATTATATTTTTTCTTGCCCGGTTACCATAGGTTACCATACTAGGTAGTTTGGGACCAGGGCAAGTGATTGGATTGTAGAAGTCGAAGTTTTTGATGGATTGGCAGTTTGACCAAAAGGTTAAAATAATGGGGTTCCCTGTACAATAAACGGACTTATTTTAATGTTTTCGCAATTATAAAAAACTAATTAAAGTCAAGTTTCAGTTATTTTCGGAATACCTAGTCCATGTAGGTAAGTGTCCACTCTCTAGTGAAGTGGATATTGACAATAGGTAATCAGCACGAAATTGAACCTTGTACAAAGCTGCTACACTTTCTCTTGTCATTATGTTTATATGCTTTGAAAAGTATCAGCTACTGTCCGAGGTAATAAGGGTTATTTTACTTGTTTCATTGTGATTCAAGTTCAAGACTAGAATGATTTCATTTTTAATTTCAAGGATAGAAAGAACCGGATCTACTATGATATAAAAATATAATTATATTTATCACTTCTTCGTGTTTTGCAAGTACCTACTCCTTCTCGCCCTTTGCTTCTTTAATTTAACTTCACATCAGACTCTCACCTGATTAATAATAATTTGTTTAGTTTGACGAGAATTACTAAACAAAGTTAAACCAAAAACTCACCATGATAAAACAGAATAACTAACAAAACTAGAGTCTCAAAAAGCTTTGGCATTACACGACTATGTTTAGACATATTCACGAACAAAAACATCACGTTTTATTCAAAAAACTCTTAGGTATTTTCATACACGTTATCTTGGTCATATTGTGAGGTATACTGACTGTCTATACAGCCAAAGTGAAAGGCAGTGTATCCTCAATCAAGCAAGTATAACTTAGCGACAGGGACGGGTATAGTAGGAAAGAGAGGTAAAGTGTGACGTCATGAGGTCGCACGCGCCGGTTTTCGTAATAGTTACCTGTTAGTCGTGCATTATTGACATTGTTGTGGGTACCATTACCATTAATGTAAGTGCGAGGCTCGATTCTGGTGGTGAAATGTAGCGTCTTATTAGCGATATCGGAACTTCAATACTCATCAGCGTCTTTGTGAGGGCTTAATCACTACACGTGCCCTCTGCGAATTAGCAATATCAAGTGCTAAAGGGTGTAAATACCAAAGAAAAACAGTTTTCTCACATTCAAAGTTTTTTCCTACTTTTGGTAGGTATTTGACGTATTTTACTACTGAACAAATTCCAGCTAAAATATCTTTCTACGGTCTAACAGAATGCAAAGCGCTGTTGTTAGATCTACGTTGAAGTGAAGAGCCTACGTATTCCTAAAACTAGATTAATAATGCTCTTCAACTCAGTTCCATGGTCAAGGTGTTTGCTATAAAATTGAATCTAGCTAGACCATACGGCCGCGCATTACGTATCCTATCTTTTTGGTGAGATTTAAAACATCATCAAACGAATTCTACTCCAACCAATACTATCTATAGGTACTACTCTTATATTTTCTAACTAAATATAACCTCTGGTCACCTCTAGACGTTGGTCGTGTTTCTTAGAACTACAATTCGTGGTTTATTGTGATATTTGATACATTGCGTAGCAGAGTCTACCTATTTGTTAATGTGTGGGTTAATCGACTTTGCAATGTACGACTACATCGAATTGCCATAGAAAGTCATAGTAAACCATGAAATGTAGTTATATGACACAGGCCCCTGGAAGCGTAATCAAACTCAAGGCTCAAAAAAGCCGGATTGAAAGCTCTAAGGCAGCTGCGAAATCATAAAAGTGAAGTTGACATGCTGTGCCGCGCTCTAGGATGCTCACAGCGGCTGGATGGATGAAAATGGCCGAGGACTGAAATAAGTGGCGTTAAGTATAAGAACTACAAAAACGGCCCGAAGGCGGCGGCTAACAGTGTACATTGACATTCAGCAAACAGAATGTAAATTATTTACTTCGAAATACATTTTTAGGATTCTGTACCTCAAAAGGAAAAAAACGGAACCCTTATAGGATCACTTTGTTGTCCGTCCGTCTATCAAGACCCGTTATCTCGGGAACGCGTGGAGGTATCGAGTTGAAATTAAAACCATATACTCAGGTCTACAGTCCCTTGAAGCTGTGAGGAAATCAAACTTCTAAGTTTTTTTTTATGTAGCCTATTTACGTCCCACTGCAGGGCACAGGCCTTCTCTCAGAGAGAGAGAGTATGGGCTTAATTAGCACGCGTGCCCACCGTGGATTGGCTATTTCAAGCGCGGAGGTATGCGAACACCTCAGACACTCAGGTTTCCTCAGGATGTTTTCCTTCACTGTTAGCGAGTGGAATTCCTACTACATCTTCACAAATGTAAGTAACTTACAAAACAAAGTCTTTGGTACATGCCGGGATTCGAACCCACGACCTCCGGAATGAGAGGCCGCCGCTCTCCCGCTGCGTTATCACCATACCTATGATTTATACCCATTTATTTGCCAGTTTTATACTATGTAACTTACATATTTAAGATTTTTCATGTATATAAATAATTTATTTTTTATTTTTTGCATTTTTATTTGTTTCACGTATAAATGTTTATGTAATGTTTTGAGTATTGTGCCGTTAAATAAATATTTTTATCAGGAGACGGGCAGCAGCATCTTCCTGAGATTCCAACCGCACACTGCGATCGCCAACCCGCCTGCCGAGCGTGGCGATTATGGCAAAACCCCGCCATAATGGTTATGAAAATCATGAGGTAGGCGTGTGTCCTGCAGTGGGCGTCAAGTGGCTGATGATGATCTATCTATCTATCTATCAATAAAGAGTATTAATCTAATGCAATCTATTTAATTTGATTATTTTCGCAATAAATAATATCTCTAAGTCGCGTCTAAGGCCTCATCAAACACTTCTTTAGACAGAATGACACGTTGATCAATAAAGGTTCGCCATCCCTGGAGTAGTCTCCCCTCTCCTGTACCAAGAGGACAGGAATAACGGTCGGCCGCCGAGTTTATAATAAGCGAGGGGGCGGGCTCGCATGTGGGATGGCGGTTCGAGCCCCGGCCGCGAGTTGTGACGTCAGATGATTAGTCAGAATGAGATGCGGAGTGGACCGATTCCATAATGATTGACTAACCAACGTTAGATAGAATATTCTTTTTTGTACACAGAAATTACATTAACAGAAATGTATTAAATCGAAATATAGAACAATAATTAAAATATGACACCTAGTTTGACTTGTAACGTTAATTAAGTCGCAGTATCTGTTCTACTTTGAATAACAAAAATTTGATTGATTGATTGATTGATAACTTTCATCATACATATATTTCTTTTAGATTTTCGACACTTTATAAACATAAACATTTACATACAGGCACATACCTACATTGCTTCTGGCCCCACACTAGGATACCCTGTGTCGTGGGAACCAGAAACAACGACATCACAAACATGTAAACATCCAAGACCTGGGGTTTTTTTTGTCCCCAGCCGGGATTATTGCACACCAGTATATTTTTTTTTTGTATGTAAAAGTAATCCTTTTATTAAATGTGTTCTGTTTATTCTTTGTAATATTTGAGCTTAATGTTATTTTTGACGTTGATTTTTGCGTATGTTGTGTTTTTAGTATTTTGCCGTTAAATAAGTGTTTCTATATGTCTATCTATACTTGACTGCCTCGTTGGTCTAGCCGTTAAGCGAAAGCCAAAACAGAGGTCGTGGGTTTGATTCCCACTGGGGGCCGCCGTGCATTTGTACAAATAGCCTCAGTCTGAGTGTACTTTCATGTTTGTGACGTCCTTGCCTGGTTACCATAGCACAGGGTATCCTAGTTTGGGACTAGGTCCGGTGATTGTATTGCGTGGCAGTTAGTTTTATCGTTATATATTTTGGAACTTTTCACAAGTCTGTACAAAGATCATTTACCACAAATGTGGTCTTACTTGAGTTTTTTTTGGCAAAATAAATGATCTGAATCTACAGACTACCAATAAGAACTATAAATATGAGACAAAGACAAGAAAAGTAACAAAAACAGTGCAGCTTGCCATAATTTGTCTATGGCGAAATCCAAGCGGAAAATTGAGGTTAATTCTTCGGGATCCAGAGTTGCCCGGATTTTTATAATTTTATTATAAATCAAATCTGAGTCCGGTCCGTCTAACCGGTCTTTTTGGAAATCCATGGAGGAGGCTTATGTCCAGCAGTGGACTTGTTGTGGCTGAATGATGATGATGATGAAATCTGAGTTGCTATTGGTCTAGCGACAACACGTCATGCGCGCGGGTTCGAGTTGCTATTGGTCTAGCGACAACACGTCATGCGCGCGGGTTCGAGTTGCTATTGGTCTAGCGACAACACGTCATGCGCGCGGTTCGAGTTGCTATTGGTCTAGCGACAACACGTCATGCGCGCGGGTTCGAGTTGCTATTGGTCTAGCGACAACACGTCATGCGCGCGGGTTCGAGTTGCTATTGGTCTAGCGACAACACGTCATGCGCGCGGGTTCGAGTTGCTATTGGTCTAGCGACAACACGTCATGCGCGCGGGTTCGAGTTGCTATTGGTCTAGCGACAACACGTCATGCGCGCGGGTTCGAGTTGCTATTGGTCTAGCGACAACACGTCATGCGCGCGGGTTCGAGTTGCTATTGGTCTAGCGACAACACGTCATGCGCGCGGGTTCGAGTTGCTATTGGTCTAGCGACAACACGTCATGCGCGCGGGTTCGAGTTGCTATTGGTCTAGCGACAACACGTCATGCGCGCGGGTTCGAGTTGCTATTGGTCTAGCGACAACACGTCATGCGCGCGGGTTCGAGTTGCTATTGGTCTAGCGACAACACGTCATGCGCGCGGTTCGAGTTGCTATTGGTCTAGCGACAACACGTCATGCGCGCGGGTTCGAGTTGCTATTGGTCTAGCGACAACACGTCATGCGCGCGGGTTCGAGTTGCTATTGGTCTAGCGACAACACGTCATGCGCGCGGGTTCGAGTTGCTATTGGTCTAGCGACAACACGTCATGCGCGCGGGTTCGAGTTGCTATTGGTCTAGCGACAACACGTCATGCGCGCGGGTTCGAGTTGCTATTGGTCTAGCGACAACACGTCATGCGCGCGGGTTCGAGTTGCTATTGGTCTAGCGACAACACGTCATGCGCGCGGGTTCGAGTTGCTATTGGTCTAGCGACAACACGTCATGCGCGCGGGTTCGAGTTGCTATTGGTCTAGCGACAACACGTCATGCGCGCGGGTTCGAGTTGCTATTGGTCTAGCGACAACACGTCATGCGCGCGGGTTCGAGTTGCTATTGGTCTAGCGACAACACGTCATGCGCGCGGGTTCGAGTTGCTATTGGTCTAGCGACAACACGTCATGCGCGCGGGTTCGAGTTGCTATTGGTCTAGCGACAACACGTCATGCGCGCGGGTTCGAGTTGCTATTGGTCTAGCGACAACACGTCATGCGCGCGGGTTCGAGTTGCTATTGGTCTAGCGACAACACGTCATGCGCGCGGGTTCGAGTTGCTATTGGTCTAGCGACAACACGTCATGCGCGCGGGTTCGAGTTGCTATTGGTCTAGCGACAACACGTCATGCGCGCGGGTTCGAGTTGCTATTGGTCTAGCGACAACACGTCATGCGCGCGGGTTCGAGTTGCTATTGGTCTAGCGACAACACGTCATGCGCGCGGGTTCGAGTTGCTATTGGTCTAGCGACAACACGTCATGCGCGCGGGTTCGAGTTGCTATTGGTCTAGCGACAACACGTCATGCGCGCGGGTTCGAGTTGCTATTGGTCTAGCGACAACACGTCATGCGCGCGGGTTCGAGTTGCTATTGGTCTAGCGACAACACGTCATGCGCGCGGGTTCGAGTTGCTATTGGTCTAGCGACAACACGTCATGCGCGCGGGTTCGAGTTGCTATTGGTCTAGCGACAACACGTCATGCGCGCGGGTTCGAGTTGCTATTGGTCTAGCGACAACACGTCATGCGCGCGGGTTCGAGTTGCTATTGGTCTAGCGACAACACGTCATGCGCGCGGGTTCGAGTTGCTATTGGTCTAGCGACAACACGTCATGCGCGCGGGTTCGAGTTGCTATTGGTCTAGCGACAACACGTCATGCGCGCGGGTTCGAGTTGCTATTGGTCTAGCGACAACACGTCATGCGCGCGGGTTCGAGTTGCTATTGGTCTAGCGACAACACGTCATGCGCGCGGGTTCGAGTTGCTATTGGTCTAGCGACAACACGTCATGCGCGCGGGTTCGAGTTGCTATTGGTCTAGCGACAACACGTCATGCGCGCGGGTTCGAGTTGCTATTGGTCTAGCGACAACACGTCATGCGCGCGGGTTCGAGTTGCTATTGGTCTAGCGACAACACGTCATGCGCGCGGGTTCGAGTTGCTATTGGTCTAGCGACAACACGTCATGCGCGCGGGTTCGAGTTGCTATTGGTCTAGCGACAACACGTCATGCGCGCGGGTTCGAGTTGCTATTGGTCTAGCGACAACACGTCATGCGCGCGGGTTCGAGTTGCTATTGGTCTAGCGACAACACGTCATGCGCGCGGGTTCGAGTTGCTATTGGTCTAGCGACAACACGTCATGCGCGCGGGTTCGAGTTGCTATTGGTCTAGCGACAACACGTCATGCGCGCGGGTTCGAGTTGCTATTGGTCTAGCGACAACACGTCATGCGCGCGGGTTCGAGTTGCTATTGGTCTAGCGACAACACGTCATGCGCGCGGGTTCGAGTTGCTATTGGTCTAGCGACAACACGTCATGCGCGCGGGTTCGAGTTGCTATTGGTCTAGCGACAACACGTCATGCGCGCGGGTTCGAGTTGCTATTGGTCTAGCGACAACACGTCATGCGCGCGGGTTCGAGTTGCTATTGGTCTAGCGACAACACGTCATGCGCGCGGGTTCGAGTTGCTATTGGTCTAGCGACAACACGTCATGCGCGCGGGTTCGAGTTGCTATTGGTCTAGCGACAACACGTCATGCGCGCGGGTTCGAGTTGCTATTGGTCTAGCGACAACACGTCATGCGCGCGGGTTCGAGTTGCTATTGGTCTAGCGACAACACGTCATGCGCGCGGGTTCGAGTTGCTATTGGTCTAGCGACAACACGTCATGCGCGCGGGTTCGAGTTGCTATTGGTCTAGCGACAACACGTCATGCGCGCGGGTTCGAGTTGCTATTGGTCTAGCGACAACACGTCATGCGCGCGGGTTCGAGTTGCTATTGGTCTAGCGACAACACGTCATGCGCGCGGGTTCGAGTTGCTATTGGTCTAGCGACAACACGTCATGCGCGCGGGTTCGAGTTGCTATTGGTCTAGCGACAACACGTCATGCGCGCGGGTTCGAGTTGCTATTGGTCTAGCGACAACACGTCATGCGCGCGGGTTCGAGTTGCTATTGGTCTAGCGACAACACGTCATGCGCGCGGGTTCGAGTTGCTATTGGTCTAGCGACAACACGTCATGCGCGCGGGTTCGAGTTGCTATTGGTCTAGCGACAACACGTCATGCGCGCGGGTTCGAGTTGCTATTGGTCTAGCGACAACACGTCATGCGCGCGGGTTCGAGTTGCTATTGGTCTAGCGACAACACGTCATGCGCGCGGGTTCGAGTTGCTATTGGTCTAGCGACAACACGTCATGCGCGCGGGTTCGAGTTGCTATTGGTCTAGCGACAACACGTCATGCGCGCGGGTTCGAGTTGCTATTGGTCTAGCGACAACACGTCATGCGCGCGGGTTCGAGTTGCTATTGGTCTAGCGACAACACGTCATGCGCGCGGGTTCGAGTTGCTATTGGTCTAGCGACAACACGTCATGCGCGCGGGTTCGAGTTGCTATTGGTCTAGCGACAACACGTCATGCGCGCGGGTTCGAGTTGCTATTGGTCTAGCGACAACACGTCATGCGCGCGGGTTCGAGTTGCTATTGGTCTAGCGACAACACGTCATGCGCGCGGGTTCGAGTTGCTATTGGTCTAGCGACAACACGTCATGCGCGCGGGTTCGAGTTGCTATTGGTCTAGCGACAACACGTCATGCGCGCGGGTTCGAGTTGCTATTGGTCTAGCGACAACACGTCATGCGCGCGGGTTCGAGTTGCTATTGGTCTAGCGACAACACGTCATGCGCGCGGGTTCGAGTTGCTATTGGTCTAGCGACAACACGTCATGCGCGCGGGGTTCGAGTTGCTATTGGTCTAGCGACAACACGTCATGCGCGCGGGTTCGAGTTGCTATTGGTCTAGCGACAACACGTCATGCGCGCGGGTTCGAGTTGCTATTGGTCTAGCGACAACACGTCATGCGCGCGGGTTCGAGTTGCTATTGGTCTAGCGACAACACGTCATGCGCGCGGGTTCGAGTTGCTATTGGTCTAGCGACAACACGTCATGCGCGCGGGTTCGAGTTGCTATTGGTCTAGCGACGAAACACGTCATGCGCGCGGGTTCGAGTTGCTATTGGTCTAGCGACAACACGTCATGCGCGCGGGTTCGAGTTGCTATTGGTCTAGCGACAACACGTCATGCGCGCGGGTTCGAGTTGCTATTGGTCTAGCGACAACACGTCATGCGCGCGGGTTCGAGTTGCTATTGGTCTAGCGACAACACGTCATGCGCGCGGGTTCGAGTTGCTATTGGTCTAGCGACAACACGTCATGCGCGCGGGTTCGAGTTGCTATTGGTCTAGCGACAACACGTCATGCGCGCGGGTTCGAGTTGCTATTGGTCTAGCGACAACACGTCATGCGCGCGGGTTCGAGTTGCTATTGGTCTAGCGACAACACGTCATGCGCGCGGGTTCGAGTTGCTATTGGTCTAGCGACAACACGTCATGCGCGCGGGTTCGAGTTGCTATTGGTCTAGCGACAACACGTCATGCGCGCGGGTTCGAGTTGCTATTGGTCTAGCGACAACACGTCATGCGCGCGGGTTCGAGTTGCTATTGGTCTAGCGACAACACGTCATGCGCGCGGGTTCGAGTTGCTATTGGTCTAGCGACAACACGTCATGCGCGCGGGTTCGAGTTGCTATTGGTCTAGCGACAACACGTCATGCGCGCGGGTTCGAGTTGCTATTGGTCTAGCGACAACACGTCATGCGCGCGGGTTCGAGTTGCTATTGGTCTAGCGACAACACGTCATGCGCGCGGGTTCGAGTTGCTATTGGTCTAGCGACAACACGTCATGCGCGCGGGTTCGAGTTGCTATTGGTCTAGCGACAACACGTCATGCGCGCGGGTTCGAGTTGCTATTGGTCTAGCGACAACACGTCATGCGCGCGGGTTCGAGTTGCTATTGGTCTAGCGACAACACGTCATGCGCGCGGGTTCGAGTTGCTATTGGTCTAGCGACAACACGTCATGCGCGCGGGTTCGAGTTGCTATTGGTCTAGCGACAACACGTCATGCGCGCGGGTTCGAGTTGCTATTGGTCTAGCGACAACACGTCATGCGCGCGGGTTCGAGTTGCTATTGGTCTAGCGACAACACGTCATGCGCGCGGGTTCGAGTTGCTATTGGTCTAGCGACAACACGTCATGCGCGCGGGTTCGAGTTGCTATTGGTCTAGCGACAACACGTCATGCGCGCGGGTTCGAGTTGCTATTGGTCTAGCGACAACACGTCATGCGCGCGGGTTCGAGTTGCTATTGGTCTAGCGACAACACGTCATGCGCGCGGGTTCGAGTTGCTATTGGTCTAGCGACAACACGTCATGCGCGCGGGTTCGAGTTGCTATTGGTCTAGCGACAACACGTCATGCGCGCGGGTTCGAGTTGCTATTGGTCTAGCGACAACACGTCATGCGCGCGGGTTCGAGTTGCTATTGGTCTAGCGACAACACGTCATGCGCGCGGGTTCGAGTTGCTATTGGTCTAGCGACAACACGTCATGCGCGCGGGTTCGAGTTGCTATTGGTCTAGCGACAACACGTCATGCGCGCGGGTTCGAGTTGCTATTGGTCTAGCGACAACACGTCATGCGCGCGGGTTCGAGTTGCTATTGGTCTAGCGACAACACGTCATGCGCGCGGGTTCGAGTTGCTATTGGTCTAGCGACAACACGTCATGCGCGCGGGTTCGAGTTGCTATTGGTCTAGCGACAACACGTCATGCGCGCGGGTTCGAGTTGCTATTGGTCTAGCGACAACACGTCATGCGCGCGGGTTCGAGTTGCTATTGGTCTAGCGACAACACGTCATGCGCGCGGGTTCGAGTTGCTATTGGTCTAGCGACAACACGTCATGCGCGCGGGTTCGAGTTGCTATTGGTCTAGCGACAACACGTCATGCGCGCGGGTTCGAGTTGCTATTGGTCTAGCGACAACACGTCATGCGCGCGGGTTCGAGTTGCTATTGGTCTAGCGACAACACGTCATGCGCGCGGGTTCGAGTTGCTATTGGTCTAGCGACAACACGTCATGCGCGCGGGTTCGAGTTGCTATTGGTCTAGCGACAACACGTCATGCGCGCGGGTTCGAGTTGCTATTGGTCTAGCGACAACACGTCATGCGCGCGGGTTCGAGTTGCTATTGGTCTAGCGACAACACGTCATGCGCGCGGGTTCGAGTTGCTATTGGTCTAGCGACAACACGTCATGCGCGCGGGTTCGAGTTGCTATTGGTCTAGCGACAACACGTCATGCGCGCGGGTTCGAGTTGCTATTGGTCTAGCGACAACACGTCATGCGCGCGGGTTCGAGTTGCTATTGGTCTAGCGACAACACGTCATGCGCGCGGGTTCGAGTTGCTATTGGTCTAGCGACAACACGTCATGCGCGCGGGTTCGAGTTGCTATTGGTCTAGCGACAACACGTCATGCGCGCGGGTTCGAGTTGCTATTGGTCTAGCGACAACACGTCATGCGCGCGGGTTCGAGTTGCTATTGGTCTAGCGACAACACGTCATGCGCGCGGGTTCGAGTTGCTATTGGTCTAGCGACAACACGTCATGCGCGCGGGTTCGAGTTGCTATTGGTCTAGCGACAACACGTCATGCGCGCGGGTTCGAGTTGCTATTGGTCTAGCGACAACACGTCATGCGCGCGGGTTCGAGTTGCTATTGGTCTAGCGACAACACGTCATGCGCGCGGGTTCGAGTTGCTATTGGTCTAGCGACAACACGTCATGCGCGCGGGTTCGAGTTGCTATTGGTCTAGCGACAACACGTCATGCGCGCGGGTTCGAGTTGCTATTGGTCTAGCGACAACACGTCATGCGCGCGGGTTCGAGTTGCTATTGGTCTAGCGACAACACGTCATGCGCGCGGGTTCGAGTTGCTATTGGTCTAGCGACAACACGTCATGCGCGCGGGTTCGAGTTGCTATTGGTCTAGCGACAACACGTCATGCGCGCGGGTTCGAGTTGCTATTGGTCTAGCGACAACACGTCATGCGCGCGGGTTCGAGTTGCTATTGGTCTAGCGACAACACGTCATGCGCGCGGGTTCGAGTTGCTATTGGTCTAGCGACAACACGTCATGCGCGCGGGTTCGAGTTGCTATTGGTCTAGCGACAACACGTCATGCGCGCGGGTTCGAGTTGCTATTGGTCTAGCGACAACACGTCATGCGCGCGGGTTCGAGTTGCTATTGGTCTAGCGACAACACGTCATGCGCGCGGGTTCGAGTTGCTATTGGTCTAGCGACAACACGTCATGCGCGCGGGTTCGAGTTGCTATTGGTCTAGCGACAACACGTCATGCGCGCGGGTTCGAGTTGCTATTGGTCTAGCGACAACACGTCATGCGCGCGGGTTCGAGTTGCTATTGGTCTAGCGACAACACGTCATGCGCGCGGGTTCGAGTTGCTATTGGTCTAGCGACAACACGTCATGCGCGCGGGTTCGATTCCCCCTAAAGGCCGCCGTACTTTGATTTTACTAATGTCCTCAGTCTGGGTATTTTTCAAATTTTTCCATGTTTGTGATGTTACCGTAAGATAAAATAAGAATATTCTGTACTTTACTTCATTGTACACGCCAGAAAATAATTACAGAGACAACAGTTACAAAAGAAAAGGTTCTTCCAGGCAACCCTATATTGGGAAGATAGGAGGAGGAGGGCCGTAGGAGAAATTGAGACGGGTAGTAGGAGCTAATCGAATATTAATGTAATTACGTATACATGATGATAATAATTATACATACCTAATTATATCGTACTTAAATAAATACTATTATAAATATACATCATGATTAAGTTATAATAACAAGCATGATAGGAAATTATAAATGTGGTATACCCGCATTGTTTGACCAGATTCATAGTTTTTAGGGTTCCGTACCTCAAAAGGAAAAAACGGAACCCTTATAGGATCACTTTGTTGTCCGTCTGTCCGTCCGTCCGTCCGTCTGTCAAGACCCTTTTTCTCAGGAACGCGTGGAGGTATGAAGCTGAAATTTATATCAATTACTCAGGTCTACTGTCCCTTGAAGCTGTGAAAAAATCAAACTTCTAAGCCAACGCAATCAAAAGATACAGCCGTTTATGCCGCAAATTTTCGACACTTGCAAGGGAATCAAAACCTACAGGGTGCTTCCCGTGAACTCAGAATCTTGAAATTTGGTACGAAGCAACGTCTTATAGCATAGATAAAGGAAAAATTACGAAAACCATAAATTTTTAGTTACATCACATAATATATTTTTTTTTAATAATTTTAAACTTACTACCCATTTCCTCATAAACGCGTAGAGGTATTAAATTGAAATTCATACCAAATACTCAGGTCTATAATACCTTTAAGCTGTAACAAAATCTAACTTCTATGTCAACGCAATCAAAAGAAACAGCAATTTAAGCTGTATATTTTGAAACTCGCAAGTACTCGCAAGGGAATCAAAACCTAAAGGGTACTTCCAGTCGACCTAGAATCTTGAAATTTGGCATGAAGCAACGTTTTATAGCACACATAAAGGAAAAATTCCGAAAAAATTTAGTTACATTACAAAATATATATTTTTTAATAAATATAAACTTATTACTTTTTTCCTCATGAACGCGTAGAGCTATCAAGTTGAAATTCATATCAAATACTTAGATCTAATTGCCTTTAACCCGTGAAAAAATACCATAGTTATGACTCGATTGTCGTAATGAACGAACTTTGTAAACCTTGCAGGTTTGTACGGAACCCTCGGTGCGCGAGTCCGACTCGCACTTGGCCGGTTTTTTTCTTCTTTTGTCTCTTCTCATAGTGTCAGTGTCAAGTGCAGTTGTGTTAAGAATAAATCATAAATTCAATATTATTGGGATATTTAACTCTCAGAGCCCTCAAAAGGAGATTTTCAAGACATATACGCATGCAGAACTTCCGCGAGTATTTCTACAATCCATACTTCATTTTTCCCTTCCTACAGTTCATCAGCCAATTCCATCCAGATCCACCATCTTTATTCACGCATATACCTAGAGGAAAAACAAAGTTTACACTTACAGAAAAAAAAATACAACTTTTTTAGAGAGAAAGAATTCTACTACCTTGGATTTAAATATAGCAGCAGATGGGAAGCTCCTAAGAACAGTTCTGACGGGAGCGCCTTAAGGGCTATTCCACAGCCGGACCCCCTTACGGTAAATGAGCTGCTAACGAACCTTGTCTTATGACTCGGTATTTTCAGCGCCAGATTCTGGTCGGACCATAGTGTCCGGTTGTGGGAGTCACTGAGAGTCTAAATTATACGACAAGACAGTGACAACGTCAGTTTTATTCTCCAGTTAAGTTTTATCTGACTATGGAAAAATCTGGTCTTAAGCCATATCAAATGGTTTCAAGACAAGTGATTTTGTTATGTGGATATTATGGATGTGCGCTTCGGTCTACCGGTAACACGCTTGACTACCAAATCAAAGATCGTTGAAAAAAAATACAAGAGTCGTAGAACAAAAGTTGTTGTAAATGACAAACTAAACGACAGGTTTCAGGAATTGCGCAATTTACAACTAACCCTGTTCATAAAACCACAATTCGTAGTTCATTATGACAATTCGAGGTACAATGCAGAGTCTACTTACTTATACTTTATACTTTATTGCACACATAAAAACACATAAATAAACAACATTTACAGAAAAATTAAAAAGTGTACATGGCGTGCTTATTTCAGCAGAAATCTCTTCCAGCCAACCCTTGATGTGGTGATACGAATTATTACAATATGTGGATGAAACAGGCCCCTGATCTATATTATCACAGTGCGATCCTACGTCAGTTGACCCGAATTCCGCATCCAAAAGTCACTCCAACACACTCCGATAGCATCTGGAGGCCGACCGCTGCTGACGTAGCCTGGAAAGCTGGGGCACCCTTCGTGTTTACTATCACCGGCCAACAGTTTAATTCGAAAACTTCATTAATTTGCCGCGTAGTGACATAGATCTCATTGATTATGACGAGAAGACGTGCGGTGCACACGTACACCTGTTAGTAGTTTTTTAGAGTTCCGTAAACGAAGGGTGGCAAGGAGACCCTATTAATATCACACACAATTTATAGATAGAGAACATTTTATTGCACAATTGCATTACCAATGAAAATAATTACTTAACGGTTAGGTTAGGTTAGGTTAACGGGCAAGAAATACGGGTCATCGTGTAGACTTATTACGGCTTTATTATTTATAAAAACACGATCCCTCTAAAATCAATCCAAAACTCTGTTTATTGAAGCTGTGGCTATATCTTTTCCTTGTAAAATCTCCACCACAGACTGTTTTAATCGGCGTTCTTGAAGTGCTTTAAGGAATCGAGTTTTTATAAATAAGACCTATTATTGTCTAACAACATAATGACGTATTACGTTACACAGGTACTTTGACACTATCCTAGTTTCTATTGTTTTGGTACGTATTCCTTTAGCACAAACACAGTAAGTTTAAAAACTGTACAGGACATGATGCGGCACAGAAATTTCAAAATTAGCAACACTAAAATTTGATCAGATCGATATTTGGGGCGAAAAATAAAAATCGGAATTCATCGTCAGCCCAGAAACACGAAAGTCTCCATTGGAACGTTCGATTTTTAAATACCTAACAATTCCGGCTCAGGTGAGGACTCTGGGTTTATTTTCGTAAAATAACAAAACCGCATCGACGACGCGCGCGTCCCGGCAGCTCCTAGCTCATTCTGATGCCCACGAATCGAAAGCTATCGTATTTTGTCGAACTATATATGGAATCGGGAGACAGTGAGGGAACGGTGAGGCGTGTGCGGGCGCAGGGGGTTCTCCCTCAGGACGTCTAGGTGGGAGCGCCGACTCGGAGTCAGGGTGTGACTGCCGATCGGATCAGTCGCTCCTTCGTCGACCGGCTCGAACACACAACACAATGGTAAGTGACCAACACAGTGACACGAACACAAGTGATAAAGATAATGATAGTGATGATGTGAACAGTGATATGGACAAGAGTGGTGGTGAAGACGCTGGTCTTGGTGAAGAACGAGAAGTAACTGAGACCGGAAGGGAAGATTCAGAAGTAGAAATCAGCCAGAAACTTGACAATTACACTAAGCAAGATGCAATAATGCAAACTCAAGTGATGCATACCTACCAGATGATAATGATTGCTTACAATAGAACAAATGTGGATGCAGTTGGTTGTTGATAGGTACTTAAAGCAAACTGTAAAGACAATCCTGCACAGCCAAATTATAAATTAAACATAAGAAATGTAATATAATCAATTAATAGATCTATATGATTTTCGACGTACTCTGACTCTTTAAACCTCTACAAACTGGTTTACTATCTTACAAATAAATAGCGGATGTATTAACAAAAAGCAAGATAAAAAGTACTCGAAACCTGCGTGCGTGCTTGCAACGACTAATGAATGTTGAGGAAACTAAACCGATCTGTCAGGATCGTGGCAAGTGCCAGTCCCTGGTCTCTGCCTAATCCTCTGGGATACAGGCGTGAGTTTATTTATGTGTATATATTTATGGTGAATAAATAAATTTTAAATAAAAGAAATTCTCTTGAACATTAAAAATAAATACCTCTCTAATCTTAAACAAAACCTGACTATAATCCAGACAATCTCATAAAACTCCGTAAACCGGCCTCCAATTAGAATCGAAATTACCAACAACGTAAAAGAAATTAGAGCGCCGGAGCTATTTTGGGCCAATTTACTTAAGCAATGGAGCAGTCTCGCTGTAAGCGGACGCCGGATTGTGTTCCCGAAATAGCGGCGCCATCGGCATGCCGCGCCCGCCTAATCAGGTTCGCTGCCAAGATCGGAATAGAAACAGCAATTTGAGGATTCCGCAAGGGAAGTTACTTTAAAACTATTTCAACGAAAAACAAATCGAAAAAAAGTTGCCGAAGTTTTGTCTCAGCGTGTGCAGCGTTGTTTTGGAGAAGATGGCTAATTGATTCAAATGAGAAATGAAGATACGCATGCTTTCCTCCTAGTCTGATGTAATGGAGAAGCTGGAAAACAAACTCAAAACAGAAATTCGAATTACAGAAACAGAAATTCAGTTAACAGAATTCGAATTATGGCCACCTTCAATGACATTCAGGATCAACCACAAACGATGACGCTTTAGCTGATCAAAAACAAAGACACAACACAACATAATTTATTCGACAATACGTGTACGTAACCAGCCTCAAGTGTTTTAAAACTTGTAATGAAGGGATTACGAATTACGAGTTTTAACGTTCAGTGTCTAAATAAAATTCAACTCAACCTAGTTACAACTTGCCCCGAAATCTAACCTCTCCTCTCCTCTTCCAGGCGGATGCTAAGAAAGAGAAAGTAAAGAAGAAGAAGGTAAAGGAAGAGGGAGCGGCGTCCGAGGAGGCGTCCGCGGCGGCGTCCGCCGCACCCTCTGCGCCCGCGTCGGGCGGCGGCAGCGAGCGCCAGTCGTCTCGGGGCAGCCGCAAGGCTAAGCGCACCGGCTCCAATGTCTTCTCTATGTTCACACAAAAGCAGGTCGCTGAGTTCAAGGAGGTGAGGATCGTAGCGCGTGCGTTTCGTTTCGTTCCGTTTGCATGGGAGCACGAGCAAACGGAACGAAACCTTTGATGCTTTGACAGATAAAACTGACTCTCATAATGAAGTTTAGCAATTAGCTCTGCATAATTGTCTCAGGCCACCAGCTCCGCGTGTTCATATCTGTACCTCGCAAGCTGAAATAAGCTTAATATGATTACGCGGATGCAAATATTTTGCCTACTGTGGTCTTTCTGAACTCTGAATGCATTTAATCGAGTGATTGTAGAGACTTGTGGATGCAGCATGCCCAAGATACTGTAAGTGTACCAAGGTAGTGCAGAGTCAGTCATTCCTTGCTGCATCAAGTTCAAATCATGCCTTTAAGATGCCCCTATGTATTAAATACATCTCTCTCGAGGGCTTGACGTAAGCTTATCAACGGAAAGTTAACACCTCTTTAGTTTTGAAATGACCGATCAAACAGACTAATAATGAAATGCTGAAGGAAGGGTAGTAGAGGTATGCTGATATCAGGGCAACGACAGCGTCGTTGAGGACACGTCAAAGCGTATGTTAGAAGCTAGCCCTACACAACTTACCAAGCGTTATGATTAGGAAGACTGTGACAAAAATCTCACAAAGAATAATCAGCAGCGGATCAGAATTAAGTAGGTATCAAAAAAAAATTTGATAAAGAGACCGTACGAATTACGGATATGACCTTGATCTGGAAAAAGTTGATACTTATCACATATTTACTATCAGCTGCTGATTCAGAACTAGGCTAAAACTAATGTAAAGTCTAAACCTAAACACGAGATAATGATCTCTCGGTTGAAAACCAAGCTTGTTTTTGTACGCAATAGCTTACGTACGTAAGATACAACCGCTACATCGCTCCATTTCCTTGAAACATCTCTTTAAGTTACCAGAACCCTGCAGTGCTCTCGAGCATCGGCAATGTTTGTAAACTTGCACGCTCCGCACGAGCCGAGAGACAAACAATAGTGTTCAACTCAAATATACGACGAAATTGACATGATGTACCTAGACTAGTAATTCGTCAGGTATGTGCGAGATATCGGTAAATATTGTGTTGTCTGGCACAATCTTCGTATCGAGTTCGACACATAGCGGCATAGTTTTAAACCAACTTGCTGTCTATTGCCCATTGAATGCCCAGCACGACCATAGGCCGCCAAAATGTGTCTAATTTTCTGGACGCTGAGCTTCTAACAGAAGATTGTGTTATCCTAGTTAGTCAGTCCAGATTCTCTTTAGCTCTTTGCACTTTCGTATATACTCAAACTCTTTTTCTCTCTCCCGCAGGCCTTCCAGCTGATGGACCACGACAAGGACGGCATCATCGGCAAGAACGACCTCCGCGCCACCTTCGACTCGCTCGGCAGGCTTGCCTCCGAGAAGGAGCTTGACGAGATGGTGAACGAGGCCCCCGGCCCCATCAACTTCACCCAGCTCCTGACCCTGTTCGCCACCCGCATGTCTGGAGGCTCTGACGAGGACGACGTCGTCATCAACGCCTTCAAGACCTTCGACGACGAAGGCAGGATTGACTCCGAGCGACTCAGGCACGCCCTCATGACCTGGGGCGACAAGTTCTCCGCGGAAGAAGTCGATGAGGCTTACGACCAGATGGACATCGATGACAAAGGCTTCATCGACACCACCAAGCTCATCACCATGCTCACGGCCAGCGGTGAGGAGGAGGAAGGCGGCGAGGCCGCGTAAACAACTCGTAGGATCTAAGCGATGCAGTCATGGAACACCCCGACCGCAAGGTTCAGCCCAGAACACCGCAGAGGACGCCACTGAACCGAACATCAACTTTTCTAATAATCTCGTCTATGTAAATTAATTTATTGTTTCCATTTTTTAATTTATACGTTATGAAAATATAGTTCTACTATAACAAAAATCAGCTGAATTGTTAACTTTTTGTGTCCCTGATTCAATAAATTTTAAGGCATGACACAGCCCCGAATACTACAAAGTTTTTCTGGTCCAAAATTAGATAATCCGTAACCTAGATTCCTATCCGAAACAAACTTGTTTGTAACTCCATCCGCACGTGTGAAACTCTAGAAACTAAAAGCCAGAAAAAAACGTGAACCACGAATAGCATACATACAGTTGACAGGGCCTATATCAACCTTTACACGCATACACGGTTCTGCAATAACCAATTATATTTTCGACGCTACGATTATGTAAGGCCTTTATATCAATGTAGAAGCAGTGTAGAAGGATGTTAGTACAGGGTCAACACTGGAATACTGCTTTAGTCCGATTCGGGAGCGGCAAATTCTACCGCACACCAAACAACAAAAACCATGTGAATATCACACAAGGAATCCACCTCAGGCTAGCATATTTTTTTTGAAAATGCGTACATACAAAACGTATCAAATATTGACGCATACATTTTGGATTATCAGACTAAACATAACAGTTTAATTTGCTGTCGTGTGTACATAATACCGTAAACACTGCCACTGATCAATATTTTGTGGTTTCCGAACGTAAGTGCAAATGTCACTTTTGACAGCTATCACTCGAGTGGCAATAGTGATGTGAACTGATTAAAAATTTTAGCTCCGGTACTTTCCAATTAAATTTTGGAAAAAAAAACGGTATTTTTAAATAATTTTAGGTTTTTAGGATTCCTTACCCGAAGGGTGCCAAACGGGTCCCGTTTCCGTTCATTACTTCATTACTGTGCCTCCGCTGCCTGTCTGTCTTTCCGTCTGTATGTAACCGTAATAGGTAGCCAGTTGAAATTTTCACAGAATATACGGTTATTAAGGTGGATTACCTAAAAAGTAATAAAAATTTAAAATAATAAAAAATAAGAGGGATATTCAGTCTCCATACAACAAACGTGTTTTCTGCAATTTTTTAGGGTTCCGTACGTGAAGGGTGCCAAACGGGACCCTATCACTAAGACTTCACTGTCCGTCTGTCTGTCTGTTCGTCTGTCTATCACCAGGCTGTGTCTCATGAACTGTTATAGCTAGGCAGTTGAAATTTTCACAGATAATGTATTTCTGTTGCCGCTATAAAAACAAATACTAAAAATAGAATAAAATAAATATTAAATTTTTCCCATACAACAAACGTTGTCTAAAGACCGCGCTCGCCATCTAGTGGCCATCTATGTAACCTTCACAGCGCCGATGTCATGTCTTTAAATTTCAGTGTTAAACGCTTCTTTTTGGTTTCTATAAATGGCACTGTTCTCAAATTCGATCTTTGTCTAATGTTGTATAAATAATGGTACTTTTATCAAGAACAGGTATAGCGGTTTAACGGTTTTTTTTATATTCTACCGTAAAAACAGGCATCAAACTTGGCATGATTGTGGGACTTATTTTATATTCTAACGACAAATAATAAAAAGTGGCCAAGCGCGAGTACGGAACCCTCGGTGCACGAGTCCTACTCGCAATTAGGCCGGGTTTTTTTTTTTCAAAGGAGTCATATGATATTTATCAAAAGAATAATGCATTGATAAAATAAATTAGATACATAGATAGAGAACACTTTATTGCACCACCAGGTGAAAGATATTACAAATAGGTAGTTAGACTATGTCACTTATATAATTTAATCTTAAAGTCATAATTTTGGTGAAAACTGATATCATCCAACAGCCTGCTCAACCTAAAAATACCGATTATGGTCGTTACAGGGTTCTTAATATGGCATTTGAATTGAAGTTACTTTTTGAACGCATTTTTGCTTCGATAATAATACTACGATCATATTCTAATTAAATAAAAATTGTTTGGAGGGCCGTTGGCTTAGCTATTAAATGAAAATAAAAAATAGGTTTCATAAAAAAATCTATGTGAATTTTCTCTTGGTCACCGGCTGCAATTTATAAATTAAGCTACAAAAAGTAATCGATTAGTTTTTTAAATAACCGGTTATAGTTATTTCCGAAAAATCGGTTTTCTTAGAATTTGTTCACATCACTTGTTAGCAATTGGCATTTGTTTGATGTTTTTATTTATTGGTTCTGTGGGTAGGTGGTAAGAAAAATGACTTCGGAAACTGAAGAAAAAGTCTTGAAAGTCTTCAGGTTTGTGATCCCAACATGTACGAACGAAGAAGTACAATTCAAGCTAGAGGTGCCACTGGATATTCCACATCACGGGAGCACCAGGGAAATGGTCCAGAGAGTTATAAACATGTTCCACATTCCGGTTTACTGGGAGGAAGGTAATTTGTGTTTTTTCATAAGTAGAAGCCTTTAGTTTTGTGAGACTTAGTACTGTAGGCTTCTGTCTAGGTGGGGGAGAGGTATTCCTGAGATTTGTTGTTAATATTGTCAAAATATCCACCTTAGAAAATGGCTGGAAATTACCGTCAACCTTCTTATAATCTTAATACTACAGTAAAGTTATACTTCTAATTGTTTGGGAAACTATAAATATATTCCAGCGATATTTTTTATTTATGTAAAAAAATAAATACAAAGTGTCTTTGGAATAGGATGTAAGAGTAAGAAATGTTTTATTTATGAACCATAACACAAGATATAGTGAACAATGTTAAATGACAACATAAGTACTAGCCTAATGTTAAAAATACACTTTTAGATTCAAAAGTTCACTTACAAACTCACATACAAACACGTCTACAGTATACATTTGTAACTTTTTTTTGTTGTTTCTTAATATAATATTTGTAGAATTAAACGACAGTCTAGCGAAGTTCATCTCAGAAGAAACTAAGAAATTCCACAACGCGCGCGACGAAAAACTTCTCAACCAGCTAAAAAACAGCGAAATCAATGTAGACGGTATTGTGAAGAACTGGGAAAAGCTCTTCAAAGAAAATGTTATGGAATACGCAGAACAAAAGGGCACTTCAGACGAAGAGGTCTTTGCCACAGCATATCATAAACTTGTTCACTCACCTGCACTGGAAACCATCCTTCAAGTAGAGAGTTCTTACGCCAATACTGTGTCAGACACTTTGAAGAATAGAGATGAAGATATTCAGAAGATAACTCAGAGGTTAGTTGATTTTTCAGTACTAGACAATTCTAAGGTGGGTATGGCCCTGATGCCGCCGGGTATCTACAACAATGGTATATCTATAAAACGGTACAGAAGTATGATAGTACTCACTATTCACACCTAATTAATAACGCTTCATGATAACGTCTCGTAATAAAAACATGATTCCTTGAAACACTCCTTGAACTCAGTTTAAATACCACAAACTATTTAAAATGGATTTCATGTGTGTTTTAAAGGAATTGTGTTTTTATAAAAAAACCAATATATTTTATACACCAATAATATTGAGTATCGTCGCTTAGCACACAACACCACGCAAGTATTTTATCCCTTCTTTACAGGAGAGACAAAGACTATTCAGAAAAAATATTGGCACAGTGACAAGTTTTGTTAATAACGCCCATTGAATAGCTAGTGCTTGAATGTTATACATTTATCATTCAAATGTCAAAACTGACAAATTTTGACTTGAGCGGTGTTGTTTGCTAAGCGACCCCTTATGCATATTTTTTTGTAAATGATTGAGTTAATAGATATTATACCCCTAAACCCTATTATTCCATATACCAAAATTTATAAAACTACATCATGCATAGACAAACTGAAGAGATGGAAGAGAAAGTCAGCCTCCTCAACACATTCTCAACGGAGGAGGACATCAACGAGCTGGCAGCCAAGCACTTTGAAGAGCAGAGTCTGGTGGCAGGCCGCTGGGGCTCCCAGCTAGACGCGCTGTGGCAGACGCAGCGCGCGCAGTACCGTGGCTGGCTCATGAAGACACTAGAGGAATATCAGAGCACCTCGGCTTTGAATACACCTAGGTAAGCGCAGAATTTCACTAAACTAAATTTTAGCCCTTAATACGATTGAGATACAGGTTACTTTTTAACCTAGTTCAAGCATATGTTATTTATACCAATGTTAGATTAAAGCCGATTGTACACTGTTATGACTCTAGTATTTGAAATACATTTTTATTATTATTATTTTATGATTATTATTCTTATTAAAGTCAAAACAGAATTGTTCTATTGAACAGTATTCTTTTTTTACTTTTTAGCCAGCTTTTTGGTTTTTTGGCAAGCTTACCGGCAAGCTTAAGCTTAACAGCAAATTCAGACTACAACGTCGAAATGCACAGATAGAGAGATAGAATATTCTTTATGCGCCATGTACACAAGGAATTACATTCAATCAATCATTAGATGCTCCAATCATGCATCTAATGATTCGAGCTTTATAACTTATCAATGTACCATCTCATTTATTCATCAATTGTACAGCTATTGATTATTTATATGATCTTTAATTTTCGAGGACGTTATGATTTAAGAGAACTAAATGGAAATACCAATCCAAATGAATTTTTTCCGCGTCTTCAAAAATATGTTATTTTACGAAGCATGTCAGGCAGGCATACTTTTTAAAAAGTACTTACCCGAAAGGGGCGTGCGTGCATGCAACGACTAATGTTGATGAAGCGAAAGAGATCTGTCAGGATCGTGACAAGTGGCAGACCCTGGTATCGGCCTACCCCTCCGGGATACAGGCGTGAGTATATGTTTTGTTAATTTATTTATCTCTAAGGGCCATCCCCATCATAGCAGCTCCGATACTCAGCTGTGAGGGACCGACTGATTGGATTGCAATTGGATCTCTAAGAGGATCCCTGTACCAGGGTCCAACCTTCAACTGTGTAGCCCTTCCTTCAACTTGGACGAGGCCCTGACCGAGCCCTCCCCTCCCCAGCAACTCCCCTCTGGGCACGTTCACCGTGGAGAAGTCTTTCCCCGCCCCCCGCGCGCCGGCCTCCCCCCGCCTGGAGGAGAGCTTCACCATCCACCTGGGCAGCCAGCTCAAGCAGACGCATAACCTGCGCATCGTCGCCATGGATCTAATGGACCTTTGCGTGCCCGAGAGCGAAGAGTGAGTGCTTACCGCTTAACTTACCGCTGACCGCAGTTTGGATTATGCTGAGTTGGGCCCGTTTTGGGGACGCAATACTGAAATTTTCCGAGGCTGTTTTTATTATTATTGTTTGTCTTCGTGGTACTTTTGATGTTACCTACATTCTACCTGATATTGTATTTTTTAGGGTTCCGTACCTCAAAAGGAAAAAACGGAATCCTTGTAGGATCATTTTGTTGTCCGTCCGTCCGTCTGTCTGTCAAAACCTTTTATATCAGGAACGCCTGGCGGTTTCGAGTTGAAATGAAAACCATATACCCACGTGCAGGTACAGTCCCTTGGATCCCTGTCAAAAATCAAACTCTAAGTTAACATAAAAAAATACGGCCGTTTACACCGCAAAAAACGTATATTTCGACACTCAAGGGAATCAAAATTTATAGGGTACTTTCCGTTGACCTAGAACTATGACATTTGGCAAGTAATATCGTCTTACACTACAAGTGCACGGAAAAATCTGGAAACTATACATTTGCTATTAAATCATAAATAGTCTGAAGTTTGGGAAAAGCTTGGAGAAAACTACGACTCGACTCCTGAACTATTTATAATATGTAATTACCTACAGATTTGTACGGAACTCTCGGTGGGCGAGTCCGACTTGCACTTTTGTTAACTGTTGTATTTCGTTATGTGATTTTGTTTTTGAGTATTGTGTCGTCAAATAAATGTATTTTCCTCTTCTTCTTACAGATTTTAATAAGGCTGCTTTTACTTCTGGCGTTACTCGTTTGCTCTTTCTAACATTCTTAATACTTGTGAAATAAAGAACCTCGGTTCAAGTCCCGGCATGGGTGGAATTTTTAGCCTCTAAATAGGTTTTTAAAATTGTCCTCAGCACGGGTTAGTGCAACAAAAAGAATATTACTTGTGAAATTACAAGTCTTTCAGTATAGGATCAGTCAAGACCGTTAATAATGACTAGTATTAAGCTCGCCTTTGTACAATACTGTTTTTTTTAGTGCAATAAAGAATTTTTCAATTTAATTTATGAAGCTAAAAAGTGCTCGAAAATAATGTTTTTATACGTTTACACCCTTATTAGGCAACCCTTAGAATTCAATGAAAAGACAAAATGTAATAAGTTTATTATTACTATAACTTGACTTTTCGCTATATTTCAAATCCCGAAAACCCAAAAAAAAAGTTTAGTTTTTAAATTTTTCCTCCGTTTTTATATGTCTTCTATGGTAAAAAAGCAATGTCACTCCAATCTAAGTTAGACGCAGGTTCCCCATTATTGTTTTAAAATTGCCTCTCCATTGATATAATTTTTCTTCTGTATGTGTAAAAAAAATATTTCTTGTGTGCAATAAAGTATAATAATATCCATTCAGTCTCTTGGCTATGTATGGAGATCTCGGGCCTAATTAACTGACAGTCTCCCGTCCCCCAAGCCAATCGTCGAGCCGCCTCCAGACGGCCCTGGGCCTATACTCGAGCGAGCTGTCGGCCGTGGTCCTACTGTGCGAGGACGGGCCGGGCTTCTACAACGCGCACGCGGCCCGGCTCGGCCGCGCCGCCGCCGAGTACCACTTCCCCAGTCTGGACGCACAGCTCAGCCGGCTCGCCGAGGCCGTTAAATTGCCGGTAACTCGTCTAACCAGTCACTTAACCAGTCCTGGGCCAGTAATCTTCTACAGCGGCCCGGCTCGGCCGCGCCGCCGCCGAGTACCACTTCCCCAGCCTGGACGTGCAGCTGAGCCGGCTCGCAAAGTCCGTTAAACTGCCGGTAAGTCGCTTAACCACACATTACCAGGTCTCCGTCAGACCGCCCAGGTACCTAGATATTTTGACGGGTTATGCATCATTTTTGTATAATTCCAACCAACCAAGCCTACCGTCCAATCAACTACGTCACGCATGGCGCACCGAATGAACCAATCACGGAGTGATTTACTCTGCACCACATCTTTTATTGACAGGACTGGGGCCGTTTTTTAGTGTGAATTTTGTAGGACGAAACATTTCTATGGTTTTTTAGGGTTCCATACCTCAAAAGGAAAAACGGAACCCTTATAGGACCACTTTGTTGTCCGTCCGTCCGTCCGTCAGTCTGCCTGTCTGTTTATCTCGGGAACGCGTGGAGGTATCAAGTTAAAATTAAAACTATATTCACAGCTAGTCCATTGAAACTGTGAAAAAAAATCAAACTTCTAAAAAAAGTTACGCCCGTTTATGCCGCAAAAAACGTATATTTCGACACTCTCAAGGGAATCAAAATTTATAGGGCACTTTCCGTTGACCTAGAACTGTGAAATTTGTCAAGTAATATCGTTGTGTACAATTTTATGAGGCAATAAATACTTTTTTATCTATCTTTAAATACAGGGAAAAATCTGAAACGATACGTTTGTAGTTAAATCATTAAAAAAAAATGCCTTTGAAGTCCGGCAAAAGCTCGGAAAAACTGCGAGACTCGATTCCTGAACTACAAGTTTGTACGGAACCCTCGGTGGGCGAGTCCGACTCGCACTCGTCCGGTTGTCTTTTATTCGTAGCATCTATGTGTTTAACCGTCGCCGGTTGTACCCGAGCAGGCCGAGAGACGCAACCAGGCGCGCGTGAAGGAGCAGTCCGAGAACCCGAACAGCAACCCGCTGCCCCGACTGCGCCCGCGCCGCAGCCTGCAGACCGGCGACGTCTACGTCACGCGACACTCCAACCTCGCCGAGGTGCACGCTGTCTTCCATCTGGTCGTCGATGACACGCTCAAGTCCGGTTAGTTCGTTCGTTCCATACACACATACATACATAAACTCACGCCCTGTATCCCAGAGGGGTAGGCACTAGGCACGATCCTGACACATCACTTTCGCTTCCTCGACGTTCATTAGTCGTTGCACGCACGCACGCCGGTTTCGGGTGCGGTAGTACTTTTTATTCTTGCCCTTTACTTATACATCCCCTAATTGGTCGAAGTATAATTGATTAATCAATTACCACTAATTGATTATCTAAAGCCCAAGAGGCCAAGTCGATCGGCACTAGCCGACCTGAATCGAAGTCGGAAGTGGAAATAACATATAAAAAAACACAACATATAAAAAAGAAGAAACATAACACCAATTCAAAGTTTGTGGTTGAGGCCCTATGTACCCTGGTAGTTAAAGGACCGCAGCAAAGAAGAAGACTATTTTTACTATTATTATTATTTATCATATTATAAAATATTATCCCTATCACTTTTTTAAGAATGATCTGAGTGATATTGATTATTATGAAGATCCTCCCAAAGTTATGGCTGCAATAAAATATTGGGCATTGAATACTCCTTCGCACCCAGGAGACATCAACTCGCGGCACCCGGTGATCCTGGGTCTGCGGAACATCCTGAAGACGGCGTGCTGCAATGACGTCACCAGCGTCACGCTGCCGTTGCTACTTACGCACGAGCTCACTGACGTAAGCCTGCACTCTTGGAGATCACCTATGGCCGCTCTTACGTGGAGCACGCTGTCTCGCTCGCACAATTTAATCATTTTAGTGACTGTTATAAAATAACTATACTTTTGATAAATATATGTTAGTGAAATTAAAAGAACAATTCCGGACTATTTTACATGCACCTTTATATGATGTTTCCAAAAGGGGCTATCAGCCCTATTGCTTAGTGCTTTAAGGATGCTATTTGGACTGCCGCAAGCTTTACTCAGCGTGGAAGCCACCCGTTTCCGTATGATGGCGACAAATCCGTCAACACGGGCTATGCATCAAACCCCCAGACCACATTTATCAAAAAATTACTCATATTATTACATTAAAGAATAAAGAGAATAAGGGTGTACAATAAAGAATACGTAAGAACAGTTAAAGAAGGGATGTTATTGAAAAGGCGTAACATACCATAAACTCACGCCAGTATCCCGGAGGGGTAGGCAGAGACCGGGGTCCGCCACTTGCCACGATCCTGACAGATCTCTTTCGCTTCATCAACATTCATTAAAAAAGCGTCTTGATAAACGTTGTGTGTTGTATTAGGCCAAGAAGAGAGCATCTTACATAATAACTATAAATGTGTGCGCGACTCGGTAATATTTTTCGATAGAAATTTATTAATATTTGAAATGTTAATTATTTCAATTAATCGTGTCTTACTTCGGACCTACATTCACAATTTTGCTCCGAATAAGCAATTCATATTTACAAGACTTGACAAGTTAGTTTTTTCGTTTATACCCCCTTTTTTAAATGAACCATCAAGTTACGCCATATTACGCGCACCAAATCCTGACCGATTCCAATCGTCCAGCTGTCAAATTCCATACTAATCGGTGCCTAATTATCGTTGTCTCAACTTTCACGTGCCCCCACACGTGGGGCACTTTCACTTTTACACCTAACCGGCCTCTCAACCGTCTTAACCATTACCCTATGAAGTAACAGTCTGATATTAATTTCTCGAGCGCGCAGGCGATGACGGCGGCGTGGTGCATGCGGCGAGCTGAGCTGGTGCTCAAGTGCGTGAAGGGCTTCATGCTGGAGACGGCCGGCTGGGGCGGCGCGGAGCTCCGGAGTCTGCAGGTGGGCTAGTGTGACAGTCGGCGCTGGAGTGAGGGGCTCCATGCTGGAGACGGCCGGCTGGGGCGGCGCGGAGCTGCAGGTGGGCAAGTTTACGTTCAGTGCTGCTTCGCGTGGATATCATGCAGTGGCGTAATCCCACCCCGCTGTCGCGTGACTGCAGCGCGGTAACCGAGGGACTCCAGCGCGCTTGCTAATTTTTGTATTGCCCCCAGACGCCACCTGCACAGCCGTGCAACTAAATCACCTAGTATGAAAGCGCTCTAACCCCCGGTTTCTCGTACACTAACAATCTCCTAACTGTTGATAGCTTTCGGTTGGCCAAAGTAAATACAAAAAAAGCAACTGACATGCTGTTAATAGTACTCGTAGATTAAGAGACTGTGCTGTACGAGAAACCGGAATTATTGTTACACGTATCTTTTGCAGTTGGCGGCGCCGGCGGGCATCGCACCCGCGCTCTTCCACACGTTGGCCACTCAGTTGCCCGAAGTGTTCCGCACTCCGACGCCCCGATACTTTACTACCAACAATAGTTAAGGCCATCTGACCTACTGTGTTTCAAATTCGACGTCTCGGTCGCTAGGTATTCATAAAACTACAATGCATAGTTTACAATTCGATGTGCATTGCGTAGCCGGTTAATACAATTACGGCCTTATTTAGAATAACGCGATTCCTCTAAAGCACTCCTCAGAGGCAGTTTATTTTCGGTTACAGTGTTTTAAGGAATCGTGTTTTTATAAATAAGAACGTTGGTCTTCCTTTTGATAATCTGGGTTAATCGGCAGTGCAATTTCGATGTACACGTTAAGGGGATGGGTCGACAGTGTGACGAAAGGGTAGGAGGAGTCCTAAGTTTCGTGACGTCACTACATAATTAATAAATTTATTGTTTTGTTATTTTTTCAAATGTTTGATACGATGTTGATGATATTAAAAAATAATTTAAATGGAAGAAAAAATTATTTCGGAACTTTTTTTCAGTTCCGTCACACTAGGGAGGGAGAGTCTCACGAATGTGACCAACTGACAAGGACGGTGGAGGGCAAAGAATCACAAAATTGGTGTGCCGTACTGTATGAATGACCCCTTATCGAATTTCCAGCCCAATCTACCCACCCACTGTTTTCCCCAATGCACGTCTTCCTTTGCATTCCTCATCCAATCGCTGCGAGCCTCAAATCGTTAGACCAGCGAGCTGCCTTTGTATCACGTAACTTTCCACTCTATCGGGTTAAGGGCCAGTTTCTGAATTGAGAATTTCGCTAAGTAAATAGTTAACTGTAGTGCTGTCACTTTTATTTTCTCCGAAAAGAGCGTGACAGAATGTTACTTAAGTAATTACTTAGTGAAATTCTCAATTCACGTCAATTCAGAACACGAATGGCAACCCTGGCGTGCAGATGGTCGATTGCCGATTACTGGTGTGCAATAGTGTTAATCTACTGTTACAGTTACTTCAAATCACTGCCTGCATGTGTTTTACTCGAAAAATGGGGGATTTTCGAAAGCGGTGGTAGCCTAGTGGGTAGAACATTGGACTCGGAAGCGAGAGACCCAGGTTCGATTCCCAGTGCGGGCATGTACCTATGACTTTGTTTTCTAAGTTATGTACATTTGTGAAGTTATAGTAGCAATACCACTCGCTAACTGTGAAGGAAAAACATCGTGAGGAAACCTGAGTGTCTGAAATATTCACTTACCTCAGCGCTTGAAATCGCCAATCCGCGGTGGGCACGCGTGGTGATTAAGCCCATACTCTCCCTTAGAGAAGGCCTGTGCCCTGCAGTGGGTCGTATATAGGCTGCTTGGGTATTTTATTGTTCAATAATAACAAGTTTTTCTATGAGGAAAAGTATCAGCTGTATCACTTTATATTTTAATTGTTGCACTTTATAATAGGTGTCCTGTAGAATGGCAACTTTTGCGGATTGACAATGGGATTTTATGACCTTCTCTATAAACTTAGTTTTAAACTTGAACCCAATTTTCTGTTCAAATTTGAAGCTTATTATGTCTTTAGTGTTCAGGCGTTTTTTGGTAGATTTAGATCGCAAAATATGTCGTTGCAATGTCTATGCTATGTTCATTCCTATAGACAGAAAATAATTTTACTTGTGATACTATGTTAGCAATACTACTTTGATTTTATACTAGTTAAGCATTTGTATGTAGATAATAAGATTAAAAATAAAATTAAATATTTAACTAAAAGAATTTATATTCAATCAATATTTATTTCTCATCCAACATTTTACTAAATCTTAAAAGCACACTATTTTAGATTGACCATGATAATTTCACATAACAAGTATTTTGTTCCCATTGTAAGTTTTTAATTATTGCCTTATTGTAAATTTCAAAAACACTGCCGAAAATACGCATTGTAAACTTTTAAACATTAATTAAACTTCAATAATATTTTGTACTCGTTATTTGTATCCAATACATTCCAAAATACATTATTAGTGTTCTTAACACGATCAATTCATGCATTTGAAGTCCGAATCCACGTTTCTAGCATTTACACCACCTTACTTCAGGGACTTTCTAATCTTTTGAAATCCATTATTAACAAAGGTGATCAACAGAGATTTCAATACTAGTAGTAGCAATTTATAGAACCTTCAGCGCCTATTATAGTGCTATAATAGAACTTAGAGCGAAGAAAGTAAGATTATTATCAGCTTAATTCCGGATTCATTTACTTGATTTTTAATCAATTACCGCTAAAAACGACTTTTGGCAACAATACGATAAGCGATAAGCTGTGTTCAGTAGGCCTTACGTAGCTGAAATTGAGCATAATCTGACAATTAAAAAACTATTAACTTAACTCCGAAATCACTCACTTGAATTTTTGTTTAAAAGTTAAAAAACTATAATATTCTAAAAGATCACAAACCACTAACGAACCCTTACTGTCAGGTCCATTTGAGATTGCAGATATAAATTATTTCTAAGCTAAGCTAAGCTTAAACAGAAAAGCATCTACAGTAGCACCTGCTGGGGCTCCGTGAGGTTAATAAGCGCCACTAATGAAACAAGAATAATCTGCGTTTATACCAAAAACGTTTTTGCAAAAGTGGTTTACAAAAAATGTTATCCTTATAATAATAATAAAAATAGGGGTTTTAGGGCCAAGGATCTAGGGTCAAAGGTCTAGATAGCATTTGTGCTAAAAACGGCAAAGGCTTCCGAGGTTTTTGGTCATCAAATCTACGTCTAAGGTCCTGACCCACTTATTTTATAAGAAAAAAAAAGTTTTTTAGGCGCTAAAGAACCTCGTGGTTCAGACTCGAAATAAGAGCAGTTTTGCGTACAGACAGATGTTAAATCATAATATTACGCGGTACACGAGTAGATCGTCTCACAGCCACTTCAGTTTCTGGCACCAAAGTAAAGCACGAAAAAATGTCTAAAAACGTGGAAATTGCCCCTCAGTACCAATTTTTTACATTACAATTATAATTTGAGCACACCTGTGCGAGATTTTACTTCTAAAAGACCGTTAAAGCCCATTATTATTCCCCTATAATTTTATAGATATGTTTTGCCGAAAATCACAACTATAAATATAAACAGGCAACGGTACTTAAAAACATTTTGCAGGTCATGTTTTGCGTAAACTAATTGGCTAAGGCAAATGTTGTCAACACATGGTTCCCTTAAAAAAGCAGGAATACCAAACATTTTCACCAACACTTACTATCAAAGCTAAAAACCTTGAAATAATAAAATGTGATTAAAATTACGAAATATCGCCTAAAACATAATCAAATAATTACTAAATACTCTATTAAATTAAAAAGAAACATACAATGTACTCGTAGCGTAATGTACTTGTACATGAAAAAAAGTCATTGCTCATCAGTTTTTCTGCATTGATCAAGTCATCGCCCGTGATCGCAAATCTGTGGGTATAAGCTTCAGACTTGCTAGTCAAAATACGACATCGATAAAACTGGTATTCATTTATCAGATACATCTAAAAGGCGCATAAAAATCGACATACCTTGTCACGTTATGTGCGAATGTAACGTTTATGTAACGTAACTATTTAGTGAGCTATGTCGAGGAATTCGATAAGATTAGAGTCTTGAAGGAGCGGCCGGTTTGTCGCATGCTTAGGCTCTAATCAGACGGGCTGCGTTTCAACCGACTGCAAAGTTGCAATCAGACTGCTCGGTTGGTTGGCAGTTTCATTGCAATCGTGCCAACTGCATCCCAACTGCAACTTTGCAATTGAAATGCGGACTGCGTTCCCTTTCGATTCTTAAGGCTGTTCTTCCCTCTGACATTCCTCTTGTCCGCACATTGTAACAAATTTAATTATCGTACATGAGTATACTTTTGACAAAATGTGTGGTCTGAGGCAGCACTAGGTAATCAAATTACGGATATTTTAAACATGTTTTATCTTCATATACTTAGTTTTCGATGGAAATACACGGCGCAACACGTTCATAATTTTAGTGGCCTTTTTTTATCAGAAATTCATGATCATCAATGGCATACATATAATGCAGATGATGTTTCAGCGTTTTTGCATACAAACTAAGTATAGGATAGGATATTTTTGGTATCCTATACTTAGTCTGTATTTTACTTTCTAGCACCGCCTCATACCAAAGTATGCGCATTATTTTACCAATAGAACGTTAGAATGAGCGAGCATGGCGCATACCACATAAAAAGGAGCCTAATGTAACACAAAAGAGAGCATACTCCCTGCCGCTGTATGTACGTGTAAAATACCAGCGGCGAGTGGAACTTCAGCCATTCTGATCCCATGCAGTTATTAGATGATTCTTAGTTTGTTAAGGTGCAGTGCAGAGGCGCTTTCATTGTATGTATCATTTGCAGTGTGTATCAAAATCACATCATATTCCCCAAAAAGGGAAGTTCTATTCATAAATATGAACCACTTTTACTAAATAGCGGAGAGATATAAATTCCTCCACTAAACTTTAGTTTAGTACCTGCGACACCAAATGTCTGGAACAGGTCATATTATTTCGCAATTCCGAAGTAGTCTCCATACTTAAAGTTGTTCGTATGACGAGTAGAACCCCTTCTTTAGGAAGGTGAGTTTCTTACACCCTGAATCCCTTTCTTTTACTCGAAATCAGTCGAAATCACCCCTATCGCATTGCAATAAGGTTACAGTTTCCTAATCGAAGTATAGTCGCCCAGTGGTTGGAACTTCATTTGGGCGCTAATTTAACGAGCAGCTTAAAAACTAACCAAGAGTTACTATAAATAAAATTTAAACGAATCTCACAAAAATATACGTCTAGGTTCCCACGAAGTCGCTTCCGATACCTGAAAAGAGACAATACATGAATTAAACCAAAATCGCACGGTGCGTTCATTAGTAGACCCCTCTCCAAACGCAGCATTGATATTGCGGGCTGTTTCTGCCGCGTTAGTTCCGCGTCGGAACTCGTATTCAAAAATCACTCGAATTTTCGCAGTATCCATCTTTCTTGTCTAAATTGAATAACAAAAACAATTGAAAGTCGATATTCAAATGTTTCACATTTTTTAAAAAAAGAACATCATAGAAACCATTTGAAAAAAGTTTCATTCGAAAACCTCAAACCATGAAGATTCTATGTCAATTCAAAGAACCTATTGCAATAAAACGGCAATTTCATACTTTAACCCCTAATATTATAACAAGTTCAGGAATCGTGTCTTGTAGTTTTTTCTGAGCTTTTCCCGAACTTCAGACTATTTTTTTATGATTTAATTACAAATTAATAGTTTTCAGATTTTTTCCTGTACTTGTAGTATAAGACGATATTACTTGCCAAACATTGTTCTAGGTCAACGGGAAGTACTCTATAAATTTTGATTCCCTTGAGTGTCTAAATATACGTTTTACGAGGCATAACCGTTTTTTTTTTCTTCAACATAGAGAAGTTTGATTTTTTCACAGCTTCAAGGGACTGTAGACTTGAGTATATGGTTTTAATTTCAACTCGATACCTCCACGCGTTCCCGAGATAACGGGTCTTGACAGACGGACGGACAACAAAGTGATCCTATAAGGGTTCCGTTTTTTTCCTTTAGAGGTACGGAACCCAAAGTACCCAAACATACGTGAACACCTCAGTCACTCAGGTTTCCTCACCACGTTGTCCTTCGCGGTTACAGTGGTATACAAAATAGGTTCCTTTGCTCACCTTATAAATGTAATTTGTACTCGAGTCAGCACTAAAGTAGACGTTACATCATTTTCTTCTGGAGCGCGTCGACGCTGACGTGGGCGCTGTAAACAAACAAGTCCAAATGTTTTGATGTAGTTTAAAACACATAAAAAGGTACACTCATGAATTCATTTATGCATGTTGTATTCACATCCAGTAGAGCGTACATTGTACCTAGAGACTATTGTATATTTTAAGTGTTTTGCCGATGTAACGCTCAGTTTTGTGAACCCACCAATAACACTGTTAGAGCGGTGGGAGCCTAGTGGGTAGAACATTGGACTCGGAAGCGAGAGACCCAGGTTCGATTACCAGTGCCTGCATGTACCTATGACTTTGTTTTCTAAGTTATGTACATTTGTGAAGTTATAGTAGCAATACCACTCGCTAACCTTGAAGGAAAACATCGTGAGGAAACCTGAGCGCTTGAAATCGCCAATCCGCGGTGGGCACGCGTGGTGATTGAGCCCATACTCTCCCTCTGAGCGAAGGCCTGTGCCCTACAGTGGGACGTATACAGGATGCGTATGTTATGTATGTTAAACACTGTTAAAACATTAAACTGTGTAAAACATAATCAGTCTGGTAAAAAAAATATACACTGACGAATTGCAAATATCCCCCATTTTTTAAGTCGTTTAAAAACCCTTTTTAAACACGCAAACGCTGCTTTGTTGGCCCCTAATTGAATACTCCCTGATAGTTATAACAGTTCTTTGTGGTTTTTTTCATGGAAAAGTACCAACAATTTTAAAGTCTGATTTCGTCTTTAGTTAGGCAGCCTTATTCACGGGCTCGATACACAGATACATAGAAGGCACTGGGACAGATGGTATTGCATGGAATCTAGAACATGTACCTGTTTTGCTTTTGTACATTTAAGTGTTTGTGTGTGTGTGTGTTTACAAGTGTAAATAAATAATTTATCTATTTATCCATGTAATTTATGATTTATCTAATTACCTTTGGACGTATTAGCCTGTCGTCGCGTGCTCCGTGCCGCTTTCACGGGGCTTGCCTTGGCTTTGGCTGCCTTGGTTGCCTTGGCGGGATTCGCGGCTGCCTTGGTTGCCTTGGCGGGATTCGCCGCCGCCTTGGCAGCCTTGGCGGAGGTCGCCACAGCCTTGGCAGCCTTGGCGGAGGTCGCCGAAGCCTTGGCGGAGGTCGCCACAGCCTTGGCAGCCTTGGCGGAGGTCGCCACAGCCTTGGCAGCCTTGGCGGAGGTCGCCACAGCCTTGGCAGCCTTGGCGGGGTTCGCCCGGGCCTCGGTGTTCCTGGTAGTGCGCGGCACCTTCTTGGCTGATCCTGTGTACAGACAGGACGAGTTGCAACACGTTTTACACGAGTCCCGCTAAAAGCAAAGCACGGCCTAGCACAGAAGGCAGATGGGGCAAACTCGCGAGCTTCATTCAGGAGACCTTAACAAATCCTAATTTGCAGCCAAGCAGAGCTGTAGAAAAACCTGTGAATTTAAACCAAGACTACTAACCTCTAGAGCTGGACATAGACGCTTCGTCACTTTTCCTTTTGCGACCTTTCAATGTGGCTTCTGCGGCACTTTGGTTCTGTAGATGAAAAAATATATATATAACTATAGTCACTGTATAATATAACCACTATAAGATAATGACATTACATCACTGCATTACTGTAAACGGATTAATGTTGTCAAAGTTGAAGACAGGATTTTACTTGGCAGTAGAGAGGAATATGGAGAGCTGACAGTGAAAGAACATTTTTACCAAATGAACTAGAGAACAAAATTTCACTAATAAATAACTCCATTTACCTTTTTCCCCCGCGTAGTCTTAACTGCAGCTTCCTTTTGGTTTCCAGTCTTCTTCTTCGCTGCCTCCGTTTTCTTAGTCTTTTGAGCTTTGCTTTGTGCGTTACTTGAGCCGGCCTCAGTCTCTGGAGACCCAGCGGGTGATTTTCTACCTCTCACAGTTGTAGTTTCGACTTCAGCCGCTTTGCCCCGTCTGGAAGCCTTGGCTGGTATCTCAACGTCTAAGATAGCACCTCTCCGTTTACGTCCCTTAGGTTCTGTGACACTGGTAGACGTTTCAGTGGTATTCCTGCCTCCTTTTGGTTTCACTGGGGATTCTTTAGGTTTTGTTTCTTGTGTCTTACGGCCTCGTTTTACTGGTCGGGGTGATTCTACCTTCTGGGTTGGTTTGTTGCCAGACTGTTGTTTCGGTGGAGACTCAACCTTGCTGCGGCCGCGTTTGGGTGCATTTTCGACTGGGGAAGATTTTTCTCTGGTCTTCTTTCCTCGTTTGCCTGTGGGCTCGATCTCTATTGAGAAGTTGACTTTCTTTTGCGGTTTCAACTGGGGCGAGGGTTTGGCGATGATCAGAGTGGCGTTTTTGCTTACTTTGCCCCGTTTGGTTTTAGGTGTCGCTGGTTTTTCGTCGGCCGGCCTATTTCTAGTGGTTCTAAGCCTCTTAGGAGAAGTTTTTGGAGACGCTTCTTTAGTTTTTCGTGTTTTGCGAGTTTGCTTGGGTGAGGGCGGTTTCGGTGAGGCGAGTTTAGGCGATTTTGGTCCTGCCCTAGTGTTTCTCGCTGATTTTGGTGCGGTTTTTGGGGATACCGGGGCCGATTTGGGCGATTCCGGCGTGGCCTTGGGTGCTTTAGGTGCCTTCTTAGCCACTGTCCTGGGCGATTTAGCTTTGGGCGCTTTGCCCGTCTTTGGTGACACCGGCGCTAGTTTGAGGGACTTCGGTGCCTTTTTAGCAACTGCCCTCGGCGACTTCGCAGGTGATTGCAAAGTCTCTCTAGGTGATTTAGGAGCCTTCTTAGCCGCCGCCCTCGATGGCTTAGCGGATGCCTCGGGTGACTTGACAGCTGCTTTGGGGGATGTTGGTGATGCCTTTGGTCCTCTCTTAGCTCTTGTTGGCTTAGGCGACTTGGTAACAGCCTTTGGCGACATAGCGACTGCCTGGGGTGACTTAGCGTTTGCCTTGTGCGACGCCGGCGCAGCTTTAGGTGCCTTTGGGGCCTTCTTAGCCAATGCCCTCGGTGATTTTGGAGACTGCGTCACTTCAAATTTAACAGACGCTTTAGGTGAAGTGGCAACAGGGTTTGCTTTTGGTGATTTCAATGTGATAACCAAAGAACCTCTAACCCTCTTTGTGTTAGTAACCTCTGGCGCAGCGGTAGTTTTTCTACCCCGAGTGGCTTTTGGACTCTTTGCAGGGGTTTTTTGTACTCTAGACGCCCTCGTCGAACGTTTCTTTGGCGGCGAATGTGGGGTCCCAGCCTTGGCGTTGGACTTTGTAACGCGTGAAGGCTTTGGCGAAACTAGCTTCGAATTTGGCGACGCTGGGAGGCGTACGATTCTAAAATAATGAATAATAAAGTGAGATACTTTAGCGAGACACTTTTACACTAATAGGTTTAAAATTTTGTCACGGCGACCTAGTTGTGTATAATAACAATAGGCACAGAAATGAAAAATGAAATCGCCCAAAAATCTCCCAAGCTAGGATTCCCTTTCCTATGTGTAAGTAGTTTAGTAACATAATGGACTGATTACTATGCACGGGGTACTTTGGGAACCTCTGCTATAAGGTACAGCGGCATTCACCACAATCTAGTTCATTAGACGAGGAACCAACATGAGATGTGAAAAGCTGGCAGTAAAACTACATAACTAAGGATCCCAATCCAATCAATTACATGTGAGCGTAAAAACAAAGAGACAGCACTTTCAGTTTAAACGACCGCTATAGGAAATAATTACGGACTTAATAATAATTTTACTCACCGAATTGTAACATCCGAGTCAATGCTGGTCTTCTCAGCAGCGATGGGCGAAACGCGACCCAATTCTGATGCGTTAGCAGTCATGTTCCACCGACCCTTCACCGGAGTGGAATGTACCAACGCCCTCTTCTTTATTGGCAAGTTAATTTTGCTGAAGTTCGCGCTTTTCTCTAAGGAATTTTCGACGAAAGAGCGTTTCTTTATAGGTAAAGACTTTTCGTTGAACGACGACGATTTTTTAGGCTGGATTACGTCTGGTATGCTCTTTATTAACGTGCTGATTCGAGTGCGCGATTTCTGTAATGGATCTGTTCCCTCTACTGTGTCCGTAGATAACTTTTGTAGCTCACGGTTTTTAGACTTGTTGAAAGACTTGTTTTGGGCCTTGGGCGAGGCAGGTTTCTTACGTTTTTTAGCCTCTTTCTCGAGCCACGAATCGCCCTTTGTGAGTAAATCGAAGGACACATTCAGAGATTTATTAGATCTTTGGTTCTTCTGTCTTTGAGCAGACTTCGCTGTGAAGCTCCTAGCGTAGGTAGCTTTGACTTTTGGCTTTCCGAATGCTTCGTCGAAGAGTAACTCGGACATAGAAGCGTCGTGGCGAGAATTTCTCTCGGAATTTGCGGACGTATTGAAAAGTTCTTCTACGCCACTCAAGTCGTTTAGACCGGTCCTGGACGTTTCTCTTCTAAAAAGCTGTTTGACACCCCTAACATCAGTCAGGTTGTTCTTAGGCGACCGCAAAGTGAGTGCATTTTTCAGTCCAGAGACATTTCTTAGATCATTCTCTGGACTGGTCTTTTGGAACAGCTTTTTTACTCCCTGCACATTGGCCAAGTCGTTTTTAGGTGATTTACCTCTTCCTTTCGTCCGGTATAGAGATGTGACACCGGTAACGCGTCTCAAATCATTCCTCGGAGACGACCTGAACAGCTCCTTCACACCTCGTACGTTAGTCAGATTGTTTTTAGGGGATTTCGCGAATAGATTCTTCACTCCGGCTACACTAGTCCTTACGGACTTTCTTCCACGTAACAATTCCTTTACCCCTCTCACGTCACTCAGGTCATTCCGCGGCGTGTTCTTGCGGAACTGCTTCTTGACTCCTGAGACGTCGGGACTGTTTCCTGGTGTAGTCAGCGGGCTGACAAAGAGCTCTGGTGTGATGTTTTCCGAGAGGTCGAGGAGAGACTGCTCCGGGCTGCGTCCAGTTAACGCTGTGGTATTCCTAGTCCTCTTTTTAGGTGCTGGCTCGTCGTCAATTAGTTGCGTTCGAGAGAACTCCGTCATGCTCTGAGATAGCTTCCTCTTCACCGGGCTATTGAAGAGATCTTTTAAGTCAGACTCGTTCAAGTTGTCAATTATAGAGCGTTTCGACTGCGGTTTTTTCGCTGTAGAGTGTTTGTTCTTCACAGCCTCTTGGACTAACTTCACTGTACTTTTTGGGGTAATGTTTTCCTCATTGCTCGGTTTCGGAGCTCCGTCGTCGGTCTTGTCGGAGATTTCTGAGGAGTCTTTACTGTGTCTAAGTAGAGATTTCCTAGCCGCGCCTAAGTGGAACGACTTGGATTTTGAACTGAGTCGCCCCCTCTTCGGTTGTGACCTCAACCCCTCAATGGTTTTTCTGCTGGGTTTAATGGACAACCGTCCGCGTTTTGTAGAAACTTGAGAGAACAAAGATGAAGTACTGGACTCCAGTAGACTTTGTATGCTGAGTACTGGAGTACTGATCTCTTCAGGGCTGTTTCTGTTCTCTGGAGTGTGTAGACCATCCCCTGAAGGTCCAATAGTTAATGTCAAGTTTCTTGTGCTCTTTCTTGAGGTGTTGGACTTTGTACTGACTTTTGAGGTATTAGGAGATTTAGGACTCTGTCGCGACGTATTAGCAGGCTTGAGACTCCGCTTTGAGGAGTTAGGAGACTTGGGACTCAATACTGAGACATTAGGAGACTTGGGACTCAGTGTTGAGGCGCTAAAGGACTTGGTACTCAAGCTTGAGGCATTCGCGTTGGACCGTGTGCTCTGTCTTGTGGTGTTCGCGAACTTTAGACTAAGTTTTGAGGCATTAGGGGACTTCAGAGTCGATCTTGAGGCATTCTGGGATTTCAAACTCAATCTTGAGGCAGTAGGAGACTTCGGACTCAATGTTGAAGTATTAGGAGACTTCGGACTCAATGTTGAAGTATTAGGGAATTTAGGACTCAATCTTGAAGTATTAGGGGATTTCGGACTCAGCGTTGCAGCATCAGCATTGGACCTTGTGCTGTGCCTTGTTGTATTAGGTGACTTAGAGCTGTGTCTCGAAGTGTTGGGGGACTGTCTCGTGCTATTAGGAGAAGTCGAGCTCTGCGATGAAACATTAGGGGACTTTGAACTCTGTCTTGTGGTGTTAGGGCTGGATTTCGATGTGTTCCTAGAATTGGTCGTCATGTCGATGGACTTGTACGACGAACGCGAATTGCGCTTGGACGTTTTCGGTGAGTCTTCATCTCCAGAGATTATTAGCAAGTCACTATCGTTAGCAGTCCTTCTGGACAGCCGAGATACTCTCGTAGTTTTAATCGACACTGGTGGCTTCGTGTTTTCCGGCGTAGATAACGAACTGGACCTTTTAGAAGACACACTGAGTTTCGTCGCCTTAGGTGTGGATAGCGACAGTGACCTTTTCGATTGCGATGAGTTTCTTCCAGAAGGACGATTTTTGTTCGACGACGTCTGGACGACAGGCGTACTGGAGCCTAACAGGAGGGAAGGCTCGATGGTAGACCTGGTTTTTCTGCCGCGGTTGTCGGGGGTCGCGAAGGTGGTCCTTGTGGACCTCGCAGAGTTATATTCCGACGAGCGAGATTCGCTTGAGTTTATCGACACCAAATCCACTATGGAATACGCCTCGAGTTTGCTTCTCGGCGATCGAGACATAGTTCTCGTCCTGTCCGGGTCCAAAGACTTCGTAGCTCGTCTCGAGTAAGAGGACTCATTGGTAGGACTTTCCAGAACTTTCTCCACCATTAAACTCCCCCGGACAGACTTTCTAGCACTGGGGGATCGCGGGGTCAAAGTCCTCGTGTAATTTTTACTCTCGACTGACGTTCCAAGAGACCTCTCGAGTATGCGACTGCTTCTAGAGTGAATGGACCTCCTCGGAGACGGACTGTCAGGCAACGTACTATCGGAGTACTGTAGAGTCAAATCCTCTTCCGAAGCGCTTCCATCGGAGAGCGACCGGCCTCGAGTTGTGTGTGAAAGAATCAGCACCTCCGATTGGTCGTTGAAGTTCTCAAGATTGCTGAGGTCAAATTTGATGGACTCGTTCTTTCTGGTGGTGTTTTTCGCCGTGGGGTCTTTGAGAGCGGACTTTTTGGGACTGGGGAGAGTGGGGGAGAAGGCTCCCAGCCCCCGAGCGCTGCCGCTGCGGTGTGGGCGGTGGTGGTCTGTGTCGGAGATCTCTAGGATGCTTACCTGTGGGAAACAATACACATAGTTAAACAACTGGTCTTATCGCAATCGATTGTTCATTAGGTAAACTTAATTCCCTTAATTTTGGACGTCACGTGAACAGCGCGCTGCCGTCTATTTATTAGGTTTGTAAAACAGGTAACAAACTAGGTAAACATATTGTATTATATTCAACTGTATCGCGTTAAACTATACTAAAGATAAACCATATTTGGTGACAGAGTTCTCTCTATCTGAGAGAAGACCTGTGCCTGCAGTGGACGTACATTATCTGACAATTGACAGCTGTTACCAGTAAATTAAAAGATTGTAAAAAAAAAAGACACTGACCAACTCATGAATGTTTCCTAAAAAAATAAATTCTTTATTGCATTTAAAACACAGAGTTTCGCACGCAGGCGAGCTTAATGCTACTTAGCATTATCTATCAGCTAACCTAAGCGTTGAAGATTTGAAAAGAAGTTGAAGCGTTGAACACTTACAGAGTTTCCAGCGGACCCACGAGAGCTCCGCGCCGACTTATGAGGCTCGTACCCACTCAACCTCCTCGGAGTCTCATCGTCACTCTTAACCTCTCGAGTCCTCACGGACCGGCGACTCTGCCTTTTGGGGGTCTTGTCTTTTCCCGGGGTCTTCTTAGCACTTGACGGAGACTTCCCACTTTTGGGGGTCCCGTTCGCACTTGGGGTCTTTTGCGAGCTCGGGGACATTTTGTTGGTGCTCTGGGGTGTTTTGCGGATCGGGCTGGCTCGCTTCACGAGGTAGGAGGGCGCCGGCGCCGGAGAGAGGCTGGGCGGCTTGGATTTGGGCGTGCGACCCGTCATCAGCATGAGGGCGGCTTGCTTTGTTGGATCTGACGGGGACAATTATATATAGGGCTTTCGGAAGGGGTACCCAATGTCGTCGTCCGTTGCCGAACAAAGGTCGACGACTTTAAATAATAACTACCAAAACACAATCACTTGTTCTGATTCCAAACAAGAATAAAATGCTAGGTATCCAGGCAAGGACATCACAAACATGGAAATACACGAAATCACAGCAATGGTAGAGCGGTGGTAGCCTAGTGGGTACAATAATGGCATTAAGTCCGCCGCATTGTACGATTTTTTCTAAGTGCAATAAAAGTATTATTAAATAAATAAATATTGGACTCGGAAGCGGGAGACCCAGGTTCGATTCTCAGTTCGGCCATGTACCTATGACTTTGTTTTTTAAGTTGTAGTAGCAGCAATACCACTCACTAACGTTGAAGGAAAACATCGTGAGGGAACCTGTGCTGAGGACAATTTTAAAAAACCTATTTATAGGCTATTTTTAGCCTCTAAACAGGCCAGAGGTCGCGGGTCCAAGTCCCGGCATGGAATTATGGAATTTTCGTGGAATTTTTAGCCTCTAAATAGGTTTTTTAAAATTGACCTCAGCATGCGTTAGTGCAACAAAAGGAATATAATTATATAATAGGCTGCTTATGTATTATGAAGAAGAAGAAGAAAGACATTTATTATACCAACAAGATACATCACAGAAACAAAATAAGCACATAAGTAACATAATATGCACAACAACAGAAAGAAAACTAAATACACAACAGACAAAACGAATAAATAAAACAGGACCATAGATGTAGCCTGTGGTGTATCTACATTGCCACAAAAGGCAGCTGACTCAGCGTCGTGCTGAGGAAGTGATCCCTCATTATGTTACATCAATGTATGAAATCACCTACATAGTTCCAGCGGACGCTTGTATCTTCCACCTTTGCTGCAAAGGTCTTCCTCGGAAACTGTGCGGCATATTTCAAATTGGGAGTGATCGCCTTTCTCTATACCAAAGTGTAGCTTGAGTTTTAGTGTTACCGAGTTAAGAATACACATACCTAGTTCCAGCGGCGCCTGTATCTTAGCCACCTTAGCCACCTTAGCCACGGGCGTCTTCCTCGGCGACCGTGCGGCGTAGTGGAGGCCGGGCGTGACCTTCCGCAGTACAACGGTCCGCAGCGGCGTGGCGCGCTTGGCCGGGGCGCCGGCGCGGCGAGGCGACGCCATCGGCGACGCTTTGGGCGTCACTGTCAATGCATTTATTTATTTATTTCTAGTACTATGCAAACTGTTGGAGACAGATTTTACAATGTACACTATTGTTGACATTCTGTTTGATCCATTCACTAGTCTAGTGTGCGAAATGAAAACGACTACCCGAAACCGGCGTGCGTGCGTGCAACGACTAATGAATGTTGAGGAAGCGAAAGTGATCTGTCAGGATCGTGGCAAGTGGGAGTCCCTGGTCTCTGCCTACCCCTCTGGGATACAGGCGTGATTTTATTTATGTATTTGTGTATGAAAACAACTTTATTGCATATCAGGGTTACATTGATGGTTGCTGGCTTCCAAATTAGGATTCCATGTGCTTTGGGTAGAAAGGCTACTTCCAAGTTAGTTTTACAGTTATTAATAACTAGCAATCAAAGGTTTATGGGTAAAATACAAGGTAGCTGGCCCTGAGGACTACTCATAAGGTTTGTGTTCCAGGAAATAAAAAGTAAGATTTTTATGCGAATACTTTTTATAGCAAATATTTTTTCTTTAGGCTAAACTTAAGTTTCTTTTTTTTTTTCATTTATACCTAATTCATCAATGGTAGTTTGGTTTTAATTTAGAAACTATACACGGAATCTCAATGAAACAATATATTAAGAGCACAGAAATCGAAGTTTGATTGTTGAATCTCATCAATGGTCGACAGATACAACCCTTTATTTAATATCGGTAGCTTTGTCGCAGTCCGACATGTCGTTTATAAATTATAACCAAACTTCGTTTGAATGAGAACGGCCCTTTGAGAAACTTTCTTACAACAAATAACCTACTAACCAGTAGCGGACTTCCTCGGCGCCGACTTCCTGGACTCGATCCACAGCGTGGCCTTGGTGGTGTTGGTGAAGTCGGCCTTGGGGCTCACTCGGGGCGCCGACTTGCGCCGCGGCTCGGCCTCGGCCTCGGCCGGGGGCGGGGGTGGGGGCGTGGGCTGGGGGTCCGGCTTGGACAGCCGCTGGCGCTTGCCGGCCTGCGAGTAGGGTCGGTGGGGCTTCACGATGAGCCTGGGCGTTGATTCTGGAATTTGTGCGCGTTCAAGGCTGCTGTTGCGTCGAATAACTGAAGTACAGTTGCTAAATTAAGAAATTAGCGCTCCCTTAGTAAAACTCATTTAAAAATACTTTTGATAAACTGTCGGCGCAACTACTCTCTGCGACTTGACGCCTAGCGCCACCTGTTGAAGATTTTTATCGATGCAACACGTATCGCCATCTATTACCGAAAATAGGAACTAAAATACCCCCACCTCTATAGCTTGGGATCTACATTGTTTTATCGACACACTACTCGCTTGTCTGTTACCTTTCGAATTTTAACGGTTATTGAAATAAAAACTGATTTACACTTTTTAAACGAATAAAATAAATTATTGAAGGAGCCCTGAAAACCCCCTCATACTGCACATAAAGAAACCAAACACATTTGATCGTGCGAGCGACACCGCATGCCAAACGTAACAGCAGCCTTAAGATAAGAGAGTAATAGCAGGTTGTAGATGATGAAGCATACCAGAAGGAACTCTATTAACATTCTCCCGCCGCTGCGGCTGCACTAGGGCGAGCTACTCGCCGGGCATGGAGGCTCAGTTTTTCAGCCCCAGCATGAGCTGATTGCTTCACTGATTAAGCTTCTATAAGGTGCAGTACTTGTGTCATCGTTCTCCCGCCGTTGCGGCTGTACTACGGCGACCTACTTGCCGGGCATGGAGACTCAGTAGTTCAGCTCCAGCATGAGCTGATTGATCGCGCGTGAGCTTCGCAGCGAGGTCGTGTATGTACGGTCACGGCACAATACCTGTGTTATCGTTCTCCCGGCGCTGCGGCTGCACGATGGCGACCTGCTTGCCGGGCATGGAGGCTCGGTGGTTCAGCTCCAACATGAGCTGCACGGCGGGGTCGACGCGGCGCGCGGCGGCGTCGCTGGCGCGGGCGCGGCCGCGGGGCGTCTTACCCTTGCCCTTCTTCGCGTAGAGAGCTGGTGGGGAGGAAGGAGGGACTGAATTTTTACGGTTACGCTGGAGGCACTGCGCTCCAGAACCGAGATTGTCGACGTCGGAGCCGCGACCGCTAAGCTGAAGAGAAATGGGGCGGGCCGACAGGTAGGGAAAAATCACCACCGAATGGGTTCGACGCGACGGATATCGTAAACGTGGCCGACTCGAGCGAAGACGGGACGACCTCGCGACCTTTCTACCGGGTTGGCAGGACATGGCCATAAACAGGGAGGAGTAGAGAGCTAAGGGTGAGGACTTTGCCCAGCTCGTATACATTTACAGAGTCTAATCACGATTAAACACGGTAAGTGTACAATTATGTATGTGCTACGCGTGTCATAAAAAATACTACTTTAATGTAAGTCACTCAATCTTTCTTTGACTGTGAATCTTACAATCTTGAAAATATGTCACTTATAAAAATAAACACATGTACTATACAATATGCACCAAAAGTTTCGTCCAGAACACAGAAGAATAAGTAAAAGATGAAGGCGGGTATTGAGTAATTTTGAAGAGTACACGAATTTGGTTAGAATAATAATTATTAGATATATAATAAAATGATAAATGATAAAAAATATATTTAAACCACTTGCTAATAAATAAACATTTTTCCAATTTTAAAAACCTATTTACATATTTTTCCAATTACATAAAAATCTGATTAGCTTAGGTATTGGTGTAAAAAATGGTTGCTATTGACAATAAAGTTCGCCGTATTGTACATTAGAGGCCATTCAACTATTAGTATAAGGGGTCTTAGCTTTGCTTATTTTTGCTGAAGAGGGGGCGTGGGGGATAAGTAATTGTAATAAATCTGCTGGAACGGCCCCTTAGGCTAAGTTCAATAAAAGTATGAAATAAATAAAGAGTTTACCGTTGGCCTCACACTAGACGGTAATCTGTATAGTGGGGACCTGGTTATATTGAATTGACAGTGTTCAAAGTTGGCGACGGATATAGAATCATATATTTACTTAGGTAAAACCGTCAGTGGTATGAAAATGCTTCACAATTACAAAATGAGATTAGTTGAGTTAAAAATTATAAAAATTCAATATACTAGCTGACTCGGCAAACATTGTTTTGCCACATTAATTAGCCTACAACGTTATTCTCAGATCTAACAAATATACACAAAAATGTCATAAAAATCCGGAGCAGTTCAGTGTGGCATGAGATTTTTATATACATATTAGAAGATTACTAACTAAAATGTTGAATTAAAGAGTTATGTATCTCACAAATCTTGGTTACCAACAGCTCTAACCATAGAGGGCTGGTAGATTGCACCTTCAGTTCAGAACCTTCACTAACCTTGATTAGCGACCGCCTTGACGGCCGATGGCTGGTCGTACTCCCAACGTAGGGATCTGTCTCCCAGAGTGATGGTGTCGCCGTGCTGTAGGCCGGAGACACTGACAGGCTGCCCGTTGACCAGGGTACGCCCGTCGGATATGTTGCGAATCACCGTCTGGGGAGATAAGGGTCTTTGAGGTTCAAACATCCATAACTTTGCAAACAAAATAGCCCACTTTGAAACCTCTTTATCAAAGCAGAGGAAATGTTGCTTTCCTGTCGGTTTCTAAACGTCTGGTACCCTAAGAGAATATTTCTAGAGATGTAGGAAGTCTCAGCCCAAATCTGTAGCTAGGGACAAGAGCACAGATCTCTGTATATACCAAGCGTCTATTTCGCTTGGTAAAAACAAATACAATATACAGAGCTGACAGCCAACCTCCAATAGAGGAGAAAGACGAACCTGGTGCCCTAATAACGTTGGGGCTTGACCGTGGGCAGCATGACCCGGATATCGCAGTCGGAGTCGCTGCCGAGGGTCACCAGTCCTTCATCAACAGAACTAGCGGCATACCTGGTGCGCCCTGACGACGACGGTGGCGTGGTGGCGGCTGACCGTGGGCAGCATGACCCGGATATCGCAGTCGGGGTCGCTGCCGAGGGTCACCAGCCCGCTCGGCAGCGAGTAGCGCTTCACGTCGCGCCCTAACCGGTCCAGCACCACAAGGCGCCCGCCCGACATGCCTGCAACGGAAGGTAATAATTATTATTTACATTTCTAACGAAAAAATTTATTTCTTTCACTTTGTTTATGTGCCATCAGCCTTACTGCCTTAGTCAGACCTTGGAACTTTGATTTGATCTTGACAAGTTGATGTCCAGCATCATTGTAATTCATTGTTATTTATATTTATAAGAGAATATTCTTTCTTTTTTGGCGCACCACATCATTGCTTAAGCATTAAATTTTTGTTACTGTAAGTTTTAATATTTTTTTACAGCAAGTTATAATGATAAAAAAATTATATCAATCATAATGTATTGTATTTTCTGAGGTTAACACGAGCACTAGACATAATCAAACTGATTTTTAAGAGGTATTTACTCGTTTACTTTTCCATTTTACAATTTTCCGACGTTTCGGTACTTTTGCAGGTGCCGTGGTCTCGGTAGACTGAGGTGACAGGCGTCTTTTTGAAAGTATTAACTGTTAGTTTACTACCCTCGGCAGAAATTATTAAGTTACGTTCCAAAAATATTTTGGCAAACTTTTAAATTGAAATACTGATTATTAGTTATTGAAATAAAAATTCAATCTAAAAAGCAATTATTATTTTATATTAACTCGAAAATATTGATTATTAGTTATTGAAATTAAAATTAAATCTACAGTTACTTCTAGCAAGAGGGTCTCATGCACTTAAGCACCCATGCTATAGCTATGTTGCAACCACGATCTCTATTGAAATTTGGATGCCGGCGGACTTCCATCGCCTCGCGTATCATTCTAGGAAAGAAACGGTCCTCTCGGGCTAGATCTTGAACTTTATCAAAATGAATGAAGTGGTTGGTACCGCTGAGTGTATGTTCACTGACTGCAGATCTACCAGAGCGCTTATGTTTCACATCCGCATTATGTTCTTCACCCGCTCAGCTATGGTACGCTTAGTTTGACCAATACGAGGAACCACATTCACAGACAAGCTTGTATACTCCTGCCTCTTGCAAGGGAATCCTGTGCTTGACACTTCGCATGAATTGGCGCGTTTTAAAATACTCCCAATTTTGTCAGTCACTCCTTTCTCTGTATTAATTAGGTCATCATTATTATTATTATTATAATTAATTCTTTATTCCACAAAGACAGTATACAAAAGGTGGACTTAATGCTAATGGCATTTTCTACCAGTCAACCAGTTTTCTATCATCATCGTCATTCAGCCACAAGAAGTCCACTGCTGGACATAGGCCTCCTCCATGAATTTCCAAAAAGACCGGTTGGAAGTGGCCTGCATCCAGCGCCTACCTGCCACTTGGATGAGGTCATCTGTCCATCTTGTGGCTGGTCGTCCTACGCTGCGCTTGCCGATATGTGGTCTCCATTCAAGAACTTTTCGGCCCCATCGGCCATCAGTTCTGTGTGCTTTGTGCCCCGCCCATTGCCACTTCAACCTACTAATCCGCTGGGCTATGTCGACGACTTTCGTTCGTCTACGGACATCATCATTTCTGATTCGATCTCGTAGAGAAATTCCGAGCATAGCCCTTTCCATAGCTCGTTGCGTGACCTTGAGCCTTCTTATGAAGCCCATAGTGAGAGACCACGTTTCAGTGCCATAAGTCATCACTGGTAACACACACTGGTTGTATAATTTTGTCTTGAGCGATTGAGGTATATTAGACGAAAAGACTTCTAAGCTTCCCGAATGCTGCCCAGCCGAGTTGGATTCGACGATTGACCTCTTTCACGAAGTTGGACCGGCCTAGTTGGACTGTTTGTCCTAAGTAGACGTATTCGTCTACAACTTCGAGAGTCGAGTTCCCCAATGTTATTGGGGTGGGCACAACACGGGCGTTCGACATGACCTTCGTTTTGTCCATGTTCATTTTAAGGCCCACACGTTGGGAAACTCGACTGAGGTCTTCGAGCATTATGCCGAGGTCTTCCATCGTTTCTGCCATGACTACTATATCGTCGGCAAATCGAAGGTGCGTGATGTACTCGCCATTGATATTGATGCCGCGTCCCTGCCATTCCAGAAGCTTGAAGGCATTTTCCAGTGCGTTCGTGAACAGTTTCGGAGAGATAACGTCTCCCTGTCTCACGCCTCTTCTCAATGGAATTGCCTCCGAATTCTGCTCCTGTACCGATAGTCAATACGGCAACGCTGGAGAGACTCAAGCACTGCCCATGTCTCGATCGAATCGAAGGCTTTCTCATAGTCCACAAACGCTAAGCAGATTACTTAGGTATTTAATAATAATTTTCACAGAACCTGCAATCACTTGCGCTGGTCTCAAACTAGGAATTTATGCTGTGATATAGTCATCATCATCAACCATTTGACGCCCACTGCAGGACATAGGCCTCATAACCATGAGGTGTTTTGCCATAATCGCCACGCTTGGCAGGCGGGTTGGCGATTGCAGTACGCGGTTGGAATCTCAGGAAGACGCTGCTGCCCGTCTCCTGGTAATTGACAGCGCCACACGGAACAGTTAAGATCACAAACATAGAAATACAGATTTTAAGGTTTTTGCTTGAGCGGCAAAATCGGTAATCTATATGTTATGGAAGAACTTCTTCTTCTTATATATGTTAGCTCACCGATTTTGCCGCTTGTCGTGGTTGACTAGGGAGTATCCTGTAGGGATTTCAATCATGATTTAAGTATAGGGGGGTATCTTGGTTTCGATTTAACCCATTTCGTGTGTTTTTATTAGAGGAGTTGCGATTTTGGTTACTTGTGTATATAACATGTAAATAGCAAAAACGACCGTGTGGCGAGCACATGTCAACTCTGCGCTCGCACTATAAACTCCAACATTCCTGCATCGCGCAAGCAAAATGTTTCACATGACATACCATAAATATAACGTCCGACGAACATCAGTTGGACCGGCCGTCCCCAGGCATACGATCTGCCTGGTGGGAAATTTCCCTTTATAATGGAAGAGCACGATCACCCGCTCTTCCCTATAGTGGTGACCCTGACGTGATCAATGTCAACCTTCCTTCGCTCTCGCAGCACCCCACATACAATCAGTCTCAAAGCAAGGCCAGCATCCTCTTTCCTCTCACCTCATCAGTTCCACTACAGTCAACGCACCGACTACTGGTACTGATGGTGATCTCCCCCAACCCCTCGGCACGGCAGCCACACAGCAACAGCACACGTTGCCAGTGGTACAGCAGCCTTCACCGGTTCCTACCACATGCGCGGTCCCCATGGTACTGTCGCCGGTGAAGTGACTGTTAGCCGCCGAACACCCTCAACCGCTAGTCGACTCACTGACTCAGCGCCTCCTGGCACTTGCAGGCTTTAGAGCACAGACTTCGATTCCTATCAGACCTAGCTATGCGTAGCTACGGTCTTGAAGGGGAGTGATGTGGCGAGCACATGTCAACTCTGCGCGCGCACTATAAACTCCAACAATCCTGCATCGCGCAAGCAAAATGTTTCACATGACATACCATAAATATAACGTCCGACGAACATCAGTTGGACCAACCGTCCCCAGGCATACGATCTGCCTGGTGGGAAATTTCCCTTTATACTGGAAGAGCACGATCACCCGCTCTTCCCTATAAACGTAAAAACCACTATAGAATAAAGACACCATTAAAAAATATACGCGTCGAATTGAGAACCTCCTTCTTTTTTGAAGTCGGTTAAGTCCATTAAAAACGAAACGCATCATTAGCACAAATATGCCAATTTGCTCAATGGAAAAAAGATAAAAATTACATTTTGCGACTGCGCCGTCGGGGTCTCCGGCCATAAAAAATTATAATGAAGTTTGTTGCTGAGCAAATGAAGCAAGCGGAGCCCTGTTTTGGTTACTTCATTTGATCCCCGTTTTGGCTGCACCTATTACTTAGATTATTTGTATTGGAAATGCCAAATTGGCTACTGGTAAGTTATTACAACGATTTATTACAGGCTATGATTTTAAGGTACAAGCACATTATCTTGGGTCGCAGCGGGGGGAGCGGGCCGCAGTGCAACGCAAAATGCTTACTTAGCACATTAGTGACAGGCGGGTCGCAGCGTATTGACGGATTTGAGTATAGATTTAGATGTGTCAATGCCATTGAAGCAATGAAATTGAAAGCAATATTGAACAGTAATTGAACCATGTAAAAGCTTGATGGCTCAATGCAATTGAAGTAATGAAATTAAAAGCTATATTGCACCGAAATTGAAGCATGTAATATTGCCTTTAAAAGATCAATAACCATAACTCCATTTCTTATACGAGAGATTCAAGGGGGAACACCTGTATAACATAAACACACAAGACACTTCCTACAAACGGGTTGCACTTCCCGCAGTGCCGGAGCTGTTGCAGTAGTAAATTCAGTCCATTTATTTGAATTTGATTTACCAAAGAGTAATTCAGTAAGTGTGTTAGAGAAAAGTGAGAAGAGAAAAGTGATCATACAAGAGGGGGCATCCTCACCCCCTCCGCTCCCCCATCACCCCCTAACTCACTAGACATTCCCGCCCGATAGTTTAACCAAACTGGACTTTGATTATGAATTTCATGCACTACCGATTTTATACACCGTTATGATTACGAAGCGCAAGAACCTGAGCTAACTGTTATTTATAAATTCTAACAGTACTATTTATAAAAACACGATTCTTTAGGAACGATCCAGAAACTGGTCTTGCCCTATAAGCAAGACTATTTAAACTTCATTTGAGGAGTATTGCACTGGAATCTTATTTTTAAAAATAACACGGTAAAAATACGTAGCATAAAATACCTATATAATACAACAGCAACCAATCAAAACATAGTATCGAGTAAACGTGCATCCATAAGTTGGTTCACTTATGACCAAATGCCCCAAATAAATATGCTAAGTTATCGTAAATTGTGTGAGGAATAATTTCGGAAACTCGTTTTGTTATCAAACTGCGGTTTCCCGCCAATCGTAATCTGCTTATATTTTCAGTTTCTTAGCAAAATAGATTCTTCAGTTCACAACTTATAATAAAATAATCCAATGCCACGTATCGGCTACACGTCTAAAACGTAAAATTAGCATAATACATACGAGAAAAACCAAATCAATCGCGAATATAATTTTAATCAAAAGATAGAGATGCGTTCTCAAGCCTTACCTGTTTTATCTCAATTATTTTCCCAGCTGAATAACTTGTCATACATAATAATAAAACGTAATATCGTCCAGTTATTTGTGCACGTTTTCTTGTCTAAAACAACACTCGTCTTGGACTTTATCCATGAAAAAGCCACAAATAAAACACGCCATTGACGAATGAATAAAAAATGGCGTCGGTTGCGTCCACAGACAGAATCATAAGAGTTGCGTGTTGCGTCGCGGTCGCGCGCGGCGGCCAGTGTTGCCAGTTGGTTCACAGGCCAATGTCGATTATCGCTAGCGATGGGCGACTCGAGTCCATTTACTCGAGTTACTCGAGTTGGGCTGCCTGCGAGTAAACTCGAGTTGGAAATTCCGTCAACCGAGTTGACTCGGCGGGTGTGCGCGAGCGAGCTGACTCGCGAGTGTGGCTGAGTGAGTCAGTACTATGCGACCGAGCTGTGTGTCAGAGTGAGAACGGTACAACATGCAACTCGAGCTACAGTATCAACGTGGCTGTGGATACATAAAGGATGAAACAAACCAACGCGGTGGCGGTACTTACATATCCATTTACTGCAGAACTATTTATATGGATGTTTGTATGGACGGCCACCACCACCGCGTTGGTGTGTCAGGTCCGACCGACTCGCGCAACTTGACGGCAGAGTGCGCGCTGAGACAACGCTGACTCGAGTTGCTGCTCGAGTCAGCCCTTATTTAAACTCGAGCTACTCGAGTTGGACAAAATGTGACTCGGCCCATCGCTAATTGTCGCCTGGAAAGACGGTCGCCCAAAAATCGCCTATGTTCTCATGGCCTAAATCATCTGAATTTTCAGCCCTGTAGCCCAAAATTGCCTCAATAAAATTACTCTTTATACTGGCACACGTTTTCTACGCAGCTGGTTTCTAAAATTCTCTCTATAAATTTTAAAAATAATGAAATACCTTTTTGACTTTAAGTTACAGGTCAATCACCGCTTTTTACATTAATTGAAACGTTACAGGTGCCACTAAAAATCCAAAAAACAATAAAGTGATAAATAAAGACATTGTGTCTTACAAAAAATACATACAACTTGTTCTGAATTCCCAAGTAGCCTTATTGGTACCTAGCCGGTCGTCGATTATAATTTTTGTCGCCATTTCACCTTCCGACATATTCCAAATGGCGATGAATCGCCTCATCTGGCAACACTAGCGACGGTGCGGAATTGCGGACAGTCAGTTCAGTGGCCTAATTACGCGCACCAAATCCTGAGCGATTCCAATCGCATACTAATTTGACAGTTAAACGATTGGAATCGCTCAGGATTTGGTGAGCGTAATATAGGGGCTGAGCACAGAGAACATAGTGTGAAAAAAGGTGGCCGTGTATGCCGCTCAGACTAATCTGAGCTATGCCCGCAGAGCCGACAAAGTTTCAATTCAATTCTTAATTATGGCTACCCTAAGGATTCTGCCAATGTCGAGTTTTGGAGATTGTTTGATCGTGTAACCAAATCCACAGATTACTTTGACAGATGTTTGTTTGACAACTTCGGCCATCAGTGATGTAACCGATTGCGAACCGGTACTTTGAAATTACTTTGCAATTGCATTAAAATGTGAAAATTACTTTGCTATATTCCGCCAAATTCATTTTGGCGGAATTTAGGAAAGTAATTTTCACATTTTTATGCTATTATGGATTTCCGCAAAGTAACGCCTGATTCCATACAAACTACATTTACAAAAAACCGTTTTTTAGGTACTCTTGGATTTTTTTCTTTGATCAAAAAAAAGTTTTATAATGGGGAACTTGCGTCTAACTTACATTGGAGTGACATTGCTTTTATATCATAGAAATCATGTAAAAACCTTGGAAAAGCTTAAAAATGTAACGGTATATTTTTTCGGGGTTTTAGGGGTCTCAAACTATGCGAAAAATAAAGTTACTCTAATGAAATAAAACTTATTAGGTTTCGTTTTGTCGGTGTACATGTACATGCATAAAAACACTATTTTACCAGATAACTCAAATATTGATAAACGCTTCATAAATATAAGCCGTTACGTTAGGGAGTGACGTCATAGTCGAAGGTTGATTTGTATGGCGCGTTTTAGTGCCACGTGACGTGACTGTATTGACTTTTCAACTGGTTATATTATTCAATTCAATTCAATTCAAGTCAAATATTTTTATTCATTGTAAAAACAGAATGTTTACTTAATGAACGTCAAAGTTGTTAGTTTCACAATTAATGGATTATGTGGAGAAGAAGCTAACAAAGAAACTCCACATTTATTCTTTTCAAAACACGTTTTAACTTTTAACTTAATTAACAGAGTTTTCAACTTAAAATATTAGTTATGAATGTGTTGAACACTAGTCACAATCGTCCTTCGTTTAAATAATATTAATCTACTGTTTAATGCCAAACATCTTTGTCTTCTAAATAATCCTTGATGTTATAGTAAGCCTTTTTGCACAGAATGTGCTTAACACATTTTTTAAATCGCGTTGGAGGTAACTCTAATATATCTTGAGGAATTTTGTTGTAGAACCTTATACAGTGCCCCATAAAGCATGTGTTAACTTTTGCAAGTCTAAATAGTGGAAATGACAATTTATGTTTATTTCTAGTATTAACATTATGGTGGCCACCAACATTTTTGAAGTCTTTGATATTTTTTCTAACGTACATAATATTTTCATAAATGTATTGACATGCAACTGTTAACATGTTGGTTTCTTTGAAGAAATCTCTTAGCGAATCCCTACTACCTAACTTGTAAATAAATAGGATGGCTCTCTTCTGTAAGATGAAGATCATCTCAATGTCTGCTGCCTGACCCCACAGTAGTATGCCGTAGGACATAATACTATGGAAGTAACTGAAATAAACAAGCCTAGCAGTTGCAACGTCAGTGAGCTCTCTAATTCTTTTGACTGCATATGCTGCAGAACTAAGCCTGTGTGCTAGTTTTACAATATGACATGAATATTTACAAAGTGTTAGTCGCAGAGAAAAAAGATTCAACGTGTCCTCTCCTACTCTATTAAAACATTTTTAGTGCAAGTTCTCCATTTAAAAACTTAAAATAAAGTATAATGATGTCTGTTTTGTAATGATATCATAATTTTAGTGCAGAAACAGGTCAACGGCATAATATTGTAATCTGCTTAACTTTAAAGATACCAATTACTGTCGGCAGAGGTTACCAAAACATAAACTGAATTAAATTACCTTTTATAAACTGGGTTTTATTTAAAAAAAACAACGCAAATTTGTCTTGTTTCCCGGCTGAACCCTATAAATTACCCTAAAAAAAGATTACTTTTTCAAAACTACCGGTTAATATCGGTTTTCGCAAAAGCCGGGCTTTTTCCGGTTTTCTTAAACCCGGTTGTCACCACTAATAATAGCCATTAGCCATTAATATTTCAAAATAAAATACTCTGTGCGTCAACTTGAAAAGATATTCTCAATAATTTGTTTTAATGCTAGTCACGCACAGTACAAGTGCCATACAAAACAAGAATATATATATAAGAAGCGATCTTAGAATATAATACAAGACATGAACCTTAATAACACACATAACCCAAGTTACTGGTTTGTTGTACGCGAAGATCAAAACAATGGCATGGTCAGCAGTCACAACTTTCCTTTACAAAACCCTCAAGGTAAGTTTCCATCTTTACAACCCCCCAGTGTAATAAGATTCCACGTAGTTCAGATATTTCATTTCAAAGATCAGACTTCTCCACTCTTTCAGCCACCAACGCCCGATACATAATTGACACGGGAGGACCGAGGCCAGAGATTCAAATAGCCGAACCCTTGGAGGTCATCAGAGAGGAAACCGTGCCTGTCGAGACACGCAACCGTACCAAGGACTGTGGCTTTTGGGACCGGAGCAAGATGAAACTACTTCTAAACCTCTGTACAGACAGAAAATTCAAGAACTTCAACCCCAAAGACAAGTCAATGTGGAGGGAGATAGCACCGTTTGTGGGCACCACCCCAGAGTCATGCTACAGGAAGTATTTGAATCTGAAAAGCTCTTTCATCAGAGTCTATAAAAAGAAGTTGCTTGGAAGACCAACCAAATGGCCTTACTTTGAAATGTGCGAAGAAGCTTTCAGGAAATGCATGTTTATGTCACCTGATATGCTGGAAACTTGGGATGAAAACAGAACTAGGACTTTGCTTTCACTGTACATTGATTACATGGAAAATGGTCAGACCCAAGATAAGAACATTTGGAGGGAAATAGGCCTGGCCTTGGGTACAACACACAGAAATGTGTACAAGAAATTCAAATATCTGAAAAGAACTTACATTAAAATCTTAGAAAGGACAAGAGAAAGGGGAAAGATGATCAAATGGCCATACAATGCTTATTTCCAAAGGATTGTCAGTGAGGACAATCCAAGGCAATGGAATGATGCAAAGATAAAATTATTGCTTGATGAATACACAAAAAGAGCTCATAAGTTTGCGAGCCCAAGGTTCAAAAAGAAAGAACTCTGGAAGGAAATATCTGACATTGTAGGGGAAAGTGTGGGCAATTGTGACAAAAAGTTCAGGAATTTAAAACTAACTTTTGTCAAATACAAGCAGATGACCCGAGCAGGTAGAAAGACCAACTGGCAATATGTGAAACAGTTTGAGCAAATCGCTGAGCAATCAAAGCATCCTAATGACTCTACAGAGTCAGAGTATTTCCTGAACAAATACAAGCCTCAGAACTACATTACAGAGCTTCTGACATTTTACAAAGAAAACAAAAGCAATTTCAGAAATCCATTGGTCAAAAACAAACTCCTATGGAAAGTCATTGCTAAGAGAATCAACTTATCACCAGCAGAATGCGACAAAAAGTTCAGAAACCTGAAACAGACTTACATCAGACACATAGAAGTGAAAGAAAGGACTGGAAAGGACACCAACTGGCCATATTTTACTTTGTTCGAGAGTATTTACAATAGTGATGACATAAAAAACAAACGGCAAGTGCAGAAGAAGGCGGATGTGGAGGATGTAATGCTAAATGCAGTGCAGAATGTAGTCCATGGGGTGACAAACAGAAGAGAACAAGACAAGAAGTTTGAAAGGTTAATAGAAGTGGTTGAGGAATCCAATAGCATCCAGAAGGAGAGGAATAGAATACTTCTGGCACTGTTAGATAGTAGGAATAGATCACGGTGAAATTAAAACTGTTTTTCTTACATTTCAATAACTTTCTTAAACATTTTTTATGTAGCCTCAATAGGCCCTCTTTTAGACAGGAGCAGCCGCAATGCCGTCCCATTTGTAGGTTAGATGCATTTTGTGAGGCCCTCACGAAATGCATCTAACCTACAAATGGGACGGCACTGCTGCAAGACAACGGATTTTATCAGGGCCATTTACAAATGGCCCAAAAATATATGGGTGAGGCCCCTCCAAGGATCCACAAAGTGTTGCTTAGCCAGGCAGCTCCCAGTGTCAAACCATGGTGGGACCATGGCTCGGATTGTTTTAAAACCTGAGATTTCCGCGTTTAGCCTCATAGTTGGGCCATTGTACATAGCAAGCGCTGAGGTATGGAAACACCTCAGACAGTAGGATTTCCTCACGAGGTTTTCCTCACAGTTAGCGGCTGGTATTGCTACTATAACTTCACAAATGTACGTAACGCTGAGTCAGCAAAGTCATTGGTACATGCCGGTATTCGACCCCACGACCTTCCGAATGAGAAGCCGTCGTCCTACCGCTCCGCTACCACCGCTTATTATTGTTGTTTTATACCTTTTATCTAGGTACCATTTGCTACCTGCCAAAAATTACTCCCCAATGAGAACAGATTTCAAATCCGAGTCGTAGTTCCGCCATAATGACGCTCACGAGCGAAGCGGCATCGGTTTTATCTATTGGTTTTTCTCGAAGGTGGCTCAACCGTTTCTTGCGCAGTGGGACACGCGCATGTATCTAGTTCCGTGCAGATTTAAATTCTAACTAAAGGGCTTAACTAGTATTTAGTGCATTTGACGTGTACACACTTAAAATTAAGTCGCTTATTATTAAGTTAAAATGTTGGTACTACTTAACAACTTAATACGTGTAAACCAGCCTTAAAACCCTTTGATGTATAGCCACCCGCGCGATAACGCCCACGCAGCCCGAATGTTCGCGACGATATGATAGCCGATAATTTCCGTGTGACGCCGGAATAAGAATAGCGTCACCCAAAGGAAATGTCCTTCCGTGGATGTCGTAGAAGGCGACTAAGGAAATAAATTATAGCAGGAGACGGGCAGCAGCGTCTTCCTGAGATTCCAACCACATACTACGATCGCCAAGCCAAGCGTGGCGATTATGCCAAATCCCCTCATGGTTATGAAAACCACTAGGAAGGCCTATGTCCTGCAGTGGGCGTCAAATAGCTGATGATGTTGAATAGCCGGTCACATCTGCGGGTATCGTGTCATGGCGCGAAGCTTTGTGACGATACCCGCAGATGCGGCCGAAGCATCAACCACATACATAATAAGTAACAATGCCTTGTTGAATGAGGATCCGCAGAAGAACCTGGTTTAGTTACTGATATAGTTCGAAGAATTGCTCAGTTGAAGTGGCAGTGGGCGGGGCACATAGCTCGAACTGATGGCCGTTGGGGCGAAAAAGTTCTGACCTGGCGACCGCGGACCGGACGACGCAGCGTGGGCAGGCCCCCCACCAGCTCGTCTGACGACCTGGTTACGGTGGCGGGCGGTGAGTCGCTGGATACGGGCGGCACAACGCCGGGAAGCTTGGGAAAACATGAGGGAGGCCTGTCATGCAGTAGGCGTCAAATGGCTGATGATGATTGCCTTGTTTGTAAAAACACGATTCATTATACACACTTCCCATTTATTGATTTATCGTACCTATGGCGTTAAACGTTGGTCTTAATGGGTAGGTACATTTCATTAAATTATTATTATATTAGGTAACTATATCATATTAATATATAAAATCAAAATAAAATAAGAACCAAAATTAAAATTTGCAGTTGTTCAAATACGTTGCCGACTCGCCGGTGAGGTTTTTGAAGTCTTTCTTTGGCCCGTTGTATCTAGTTAGTGGGCAGTCGTAGACCATAAGGTGTCGATAGTTTGTTGTGGGTGTGCACATTCGCAGGCCTCAGAATCACACCATCCCCATTTGTGCCACATATGTAGGCACAGTTACCCCCGTTGATTTCCACTCATCAGAACTTGCGTCGCAGACATTCCACAAAGGGTTGTAGGTGTGAAAGCTTCTCGTGGGAGGATCACATGACTGGGGTTTGCAAGGTGCTGCAGGTCATTATTAATGGGGAGTAGTAGGTTTGTGGCTATTTTATCAAGTTCCCGTCCCACGCTCATTTCTCTTCGGATATCGGGGGGTGCAATGTTGCTAATGGCCGGCATGGTAGCACTTTACGCTCGGCGAGTGATGCCGAGGCAGGTAACCGTCCTCACGCTCGATTAGCTCAGTGGTCGCCGAACCGTTCATCAGATGCAGGTCGAGTCTTTTGGGCAGTTTCTGAACTAAGAATTTTGCTAAGTAAATGGTTACCTACTGCTTCGAATTTCTCAGAAAAGAGCGTGACAGAACGTTATTTAAGTAGGTATTTACTTAGTGAAATTCTCAGTTCAGAAACCGGCCCTTTGCGGCAACGGCTTTGAGCGCGCTCTTATGCTTCGGTTACACACAGCGACTAAGTGAGCGACGAGTGCCTACTCCGCCACTGTTCGCTATGTGTGACAGGCTAATCGTTGCGAGTAAAGTCGCCGTAGTTAACATGTTATATCAATTTTCAGACAAAATTGAAAGGCTAAAGGTGAACGCAGACCTGGCCGCACCTTGCACCGCTTTTGTTATTGTTTCGCTCACCTGTCCGCGCCGCAGTCGTTCCCGTCGACGCGGCGGGCGTGACGCGCCGCACTTTGGCACCGGCCGCCGCGGATGACGTCATCAGAAGCGGCTTTGGTTTACGGGCCGCTTCAGGTACTGCGGCGATCGCGGTGCGGGTTACACAGAATTTCATATTTAGGCCAAACCAACGCGCGGTGGGGTGATCATTTGTGTACGAACTTAAAGGGACAGCATCGATACCTATGTGGTATCGATGCGTCCTCTGCCCTCCGTCCACTTGGATCATTGTCCGCGGCGTCCGGTGCAGCGTCTGCACGAATGCTTTCCCACCCCAGGGAATGGGAAAAAATAAATAAAAACAGAAGTGATGTTTAGAAATGGTTTTATTGTTACTTATGCTTTTATATGTACAAACAAACTATAGTAGATTATCAGTTTTTCATTCAGAATTGAGAAATCATTAGCAGAATTAATTTTATAATTTGTCTTCCTCGGCTACTTGTTACAAATTATCAATGTCTTAGAAAGTACACTGATTATGCTTATATGTCTTACGAGTCTTAACTTAAAAATATATCTGTGTGAATTAGACTTAAACATTACATTTGACATTCATAACTATACCACAAAGGAATGGAGAAAATTTAGTTTAGAAAAAAATATTGAAAAAACGTCTTCAACGGAGAGTCATACTCAATAACACCAGTCAGTATACTCTTGCAAAAGGTGTGGTTGAATAATTTTGATGTTGTTTATGTTAGTTTAAGACTGAACGCCATTAAATCAGGGAATGATCTTTACCACACCGATCACAAGATCCGCTGACTGAAGTAAATATTCGGCAATCGAATGGACTGTAACACCTAGACCAGTAACTAGCATAAAATAATACTCGAACACACGCTCATTCTCTCACTCAAAGTTGATACAATGCTAAACCTATGAATTACCACACTATGTAGTTACATCTAGGACATCCGATATAACGACCGCGTGCCTTGCCCTCCAAAACAACTAAACAGAAGTACTAATTTCGCACTGGCCGGTCCAACAAAAAATAGTACATTTCACAAAACATTAGGTACCTGTACCTATACGAAAAGTAACAAAAGAACGATTGGTCACCACTTGGTGACATTGGTCAGTCTTTACCGGGATTTGAAAAGTCCAGATGAGTGTATTGAAGTGGCAAGGCATTTGCAGTCACACAGGTCGGGTAGGCGGTTCACTTCTTGGCATTCTTCTTGGGCGATGGTGCCTTCCCTTTGGCGTTGTTTGAAACTTTCGCCTTCTTACCCTTGGGCTCGCCATCTTCATCGTCTTCATCCTGTTAACAAGATATGGGGTGTCACTAACCAACCTTTCAGTGCATGCTCTGAGGCAGTGCTAGTGGAAAATGTATATTCAATTTAATTGATAATGATCAGACAAATGCCTCGAAAGCAATCATGAGTGGGCGTCGCATCGTCAGAACGACTTTGCATGCCCATCAAAGATTCGGTTAGATTTTATCATCATTTTATATGAGTGGTGGTAGCCTAGTGGGTAGAACATAGGACTCAGGAACGAGATCCAGATTTGATTACCAGTGCGGGTATGTACCTATGACTTTGTTTTCAAAGTTATGTACATTTGTGAAGTTATAGTAGCAATACCACTCGCTAACAGTGAAGGAAAACATTGTGAGGAAACCCGAGTGTCTGAGCTTTTCACATACCTCAGCACTTGAAATCGCCAATCCGCGGTGGGCACGCGTGGTGATTAAGCCCATACTCTCTCCCTGAGAGAAAGCCTGTGCCCTACAGTGGGACATATATAGGCTACTTATGTTATACGGACAGACTTGTTTTATTTCTCTTTGAGAGTGAAACAATCAAAGTAATGTTTTGAGGGCGATATTCTTTAGTGAATTGATGATAAACGAAAGTTTAATGTGAGTGCATCAGAAGGTAAAGGGCAGAAGAATGAGCATACAGAAAACCAACAGCCAATTGTTTCTGAGAATCCAAGAAAATAAAAGATATAATTTTGACAAGGCATGGTGTGCCTTGTGCTCGTTGCAACAAGGTCCTTTTCCCTCTGTTCCAACCTTACTCCACTACCTTCCAGCTTTTTACTACATGAAGGTTTTCAGTACCTCATTCACCTTGCGTTTGCCAGCTGATTTTCTTTTATTGTCATCTTCCTGTAAATCAACCAATGTCTTCAGTTTCTTGTAAGGCTTTATAATAATGGTTGCTGTGGTTTAATCACAAGAGAATTTCAAAGGAGGATAAAATAGTGTTCTGGATGAGGATGAACAGTGATAGTAATACTAGCTGCCGGTTTTTAAATGGAGCATGATACTGAAGTTATTATCTTGTGAAATACTTAATTCTCAGAAACGTCAAAACGGACTGGTAAAAATTCACCACTAGTTTCAGAATTAGTAGATAGATAAAGATAGTGCACATACAGAAAATAAAGCATTAAAAGTGTTTTTAAAGAATTGTACTTTCTCTACAGATCTTAATTTAAGATTCCCAAAGAGAATTAGACAATTTTTAAGTAGGTATTTACTTTTGTGAAATTCTTAGTTCAGAAACCGGCTGCGCAAATGCAAACTGCTTAGAAACTACTTTTACTTGCAGTCTTGTTAGAGTAGAGATTTAACACCAACCTTGAACTGAGAATCGTCTCCCTCTTCTTCATCCAGCATCTCCTCTTCCATCTCATCAATGTCTTCAAACTCCTCGACCATGCCACCTAGCAAGTGCTGACCAATTAAGTGCACAGGTCCCGAACCCTGAAAATATCAACCACCTCATAATTAAGAGACCAGGGTGGTATTACATGACAGTCATCCTAGAAAACGGTCAGCCAAATGCCTCGAAACGATCATGAGAGGGCGACGCATCGTCAGAACGACTTTGCATGCCCATCAATAGTTCGGTTGTGGATTGTCATCATTTAGAAGTAGAGGGGGTTTGCCTTCAACAAGGTTAAGCACATTGCAGCTTGTTGTTCTTGCTGAAGCCATTTTGTCTAAAAAGGGGTCACACACACAATATGCGAGATCTGGCATAACAAGCAGTTAAGCCTACAGGGTAAGTTCAATAGTATGTGACTATCGAGTCATCATGCCAGGGCTGATATGATTTAAATCACGATTAAAATAGTGATCTTTTAAAAAAAACAGTGATATGTTCCACACGTGTCTAATGCTATGTTTATCTACACAGTTCAGGAATTCCTTCTTCCATTTGAAAAACTAACTTTGATCAAATTACAAGACCAACATAAACAACATCTGTGATTATAAGTGACCGTAATTGCATTGAAACCAAAATTATGTTATAATAATAATAATATATAATTTATTTCAAACAATTTAGGTCCATATAAAAACAAACAAAAACAAAAACAAAAGGGTGTTAGTAACAATTATAAACTTAACTATCATAACATAAACTCACATTCATTAGTCGTTGCACGCACGCACGCAGGTTTCGGGTACTTTTTATCTTACCCTTTGTTAATACATCTCCTATTTGGTCGAAGTATGTCCGTCTGGGTCGTCCCTTACCGGCCCTTCCATCCACATTCGCTCGATATATTTGTTTTGTCAATCTTTCTTCCTTCATCCTCCACATGTCCAAACCAACGCAACATTCTTTTCTCAATTCTTGTCACTACATCCTCTTTCATTACTTCTCAAGGACCTCATTTCTACTGCATTAATCCTACTTTCTTGCTTCTTTTGCCATACCCAAGTCTCGCTAGCATACTAAGTGTTGGGACCAGCACTCCATTATGGATAGCCAATCTAGCTCTTTTGGAGATGTTTTGGCCACTCACAAAGGAGTGCAATGCACCATTTACACAATTTCCTGCTTTTATGTTCATATATTAATTTTATTTTCCTTGTTTATATATTTAGCAAAAATATGACAAAAATGAATGTGCAATAAAAAAACCAGCTAAGTGTGAGGTGGACGTAGGTTTCCGTACCATTATCTATACAACATTAGACACAAAGACCAAGAAAAAAACGCCAAAAAAATTTTGTTGTATGGGAGCACCCCTTAAATATTTATTAATTCAGAGGGAACACAGATAAGTTTATACTCGCTGGAAGTTAGTAAGCTGTACCTGGATGAGTGTGAATGTGACAGGGGCATCAGGGAACTCAATGTCGAGGCGCGCGTGCCTCGTCTCTCCGGCCTTTAGCACAGCCACGGGGATCTTGATTGCCTCCTGCAGAGACATTGCTTCCACCTGCGGGGCAGAACATTTGTTACAGCTATTACCTCAGGGTTGCCATGCATAAAACTTGTGTTATAAACCTGATTTACAGCATAAAAAAAGTTTTTAAACGCATGGAATGCCAACGCTTCCTTGAATTTTACAAAGCAGGATCTCATCTCAAACAAATCTCATCTGAAACAATGTTCCACACAGATTTCAGTCATTTAATTTTTAATAGACAACTTAATGACAAAGAGGGCATCATTATCAGTACCAACAAGTATGCACTAGTCATTCGATGATTATGTGATGACTCAACATAGATTATTGTCAAGTAGTACTGAGGAGTGATATCCTATTCTACCTGGTTCTATGACTATTTACAAAGATATCTGGTTTCTAAATTATTAATCTCACCAAGGGTAACAACACAGACAACTGTAAAATTAGGTTTCCTGAATAGTTTTGTCATTGCCCTTTTTTAATACCCTGTCAGTGTTGTAAGGCAACTTGGAAATCCAGATGTTTTGTTTCTTCTTTCTCAGACATGAACCATGAATATTGATGGACTTCCACATCTTATAATTTTTTTAGGACTGCCTGTACATCTGGTCCAGGTTATGTATTCGACATTTCTTGTGCATCTGATGAAACAATCTGCAATAAAATTCAACGCATTTAATTGCTCACCTGTACAACATTAAGTTCGTCGGGCTTGGCATCAGGTCCGAGTAGCGCTTGACGGATGAGGAGCTTGTTGTTGCGGTAGTCGGCCTTCGCTTCGGGATCCCATGTCTCGGACTGCTTGGTGGCTGAGAGGGTAACACCTGAAAACAAACAGTGGATGATTTTGTCCAGTATTCTATAAGACTTAAATGGTTATCGAATGGCACTGGTTCCCTACGCCAATGCTAATGTGGTGATAGATCGAAGCTCATTTACCATAATGCTTACGAGTTTGACAATGCCGTAGTTTCAATTTGCTAAATGACCATTGTTCGAATGTAGGACGTAACAGTGAACTTGAACGCCACATCAAATTCCTCAATTGGCCGGTTTATAGCTTTATAACACTTTCGTTAGAACAGAATAAGCCGCATCGAGGGGATCGGCGAATCCTCGTGCTAATAAAGAGGCATAACCTCAAACAGACCTGTGTAACGGTCGCGTAAACAAAGACGCTAATGTGCATCTTAACTTCGTAAGTGTTTAAAAATAATAATAACGATACAGCCAGATTCCAAGTGATGATGCAAGCACCGGTAGCGCGGACGCTTGGGCGCCGACAATTCAAATCCTCGCGCCCAAACGACCAAGAACTAACTTCGTACATTTGCAAAATGCCACGCTATAGAAAAAAATCAATAAAGTATACCTATCCTAGGCCGTGCCAGGAATAACGCCCACCACATGGCAAATAAATGAAATACCTCGGGGTTCTCGAAACAAGGTACCTAAACTCCAAAAAGCCATTTCGAAGAGCAAGTCCTAAAAATGGCGGCAAGTCCTATTTCAAAACGCCGCAACAGCGGAATTTGCAAGTTGTGGGCAGGGAAATAACGTAAATCACTAAATTACTATGGCAAGTTATAGTAACAGAAGTAATCACAAAAAAATTCAATGTTGAGCAATAAAATGGCGAAGTAGCCGGGTGTCAAAACTGACGCTAAATAAATATCCAATTGTCCGGTGAAGTATTACATCTAGACTACAAATAATATCAAAATCCAACCCATCAACAATCATAAAATGAAACTCACCGTAGAAATATTCGTCCGACATGGTGATTTCACTAATATATTGAGATTTTTGCGACACGTTCACGTGCGGGAACCGGCGCACAAATCTGAGGAATAATGTTGCCCGCTTGATGATTGCCAGTGCCACTTTTCCCCGTCCCTTGAGACCTCGACCCAGAAAAAAAGCTGATTTCTTTAACCCTTTACCGGATAGATATTTTTAAATGTTTGAAATATACACGATATTCTAAGTAGTAATTAAGACTTAAGAAAAAAGAAATAAAAATCTAAAAGCATTCATAAATAAATTATTTTAGGAAATAACGTTGTTCCAAATATGGAACCCCATGCACTCGGTTATTGTATTTATACGTGTTCCAAATCTGTAACTTCATGCAGGATGTGTTACGAATATGGCTATAAATAATTAAAATCGGGAGACCAGAGGGCCGGCGCGTACCTCGGCCAGAGGATAAGCCTGGCCATCCAAAGAGGTAACGTCGCCAGCGTTCTGGGCTCATTACCGCGGGACAGTGACCTGGGGCAGGTGTTTTATTTGTAAATATAGAATTAGTTATTTGTATATTTTTATCATTTATATATTAATTAAGTCTCTTATTTTATGTTTGAAATAATTAAAAGAATTTACGTACCATACATAATAAAAAAAAAATGGAATAGGTAATAATTGTAACGGATATTTGTATTTTAAACAGTTAGGTACATTACTGACACACATTTCTTTTTTACTTGTAAGCCAGTAGTGTACATTACTATGCGGAGAAATAGTATGTTTTTTAGGAAAATATATTTTAGTTAAAGTATAATAATTATCCGCTTAAAAAGGTTAATCAATAAATGAATTTCAGCAGAATTCCTCGTAAATTGCATTTACCAAAAGTGTCTAGATGATGGCAAATTTCTGCTGTAGGCTAGTATTACTAAACCATAGACAAAAAAATCGTTCCGAAACGTCAAAAAATACAAAAATATTGGCGGATCGGATGCAAACTCTCGATCTCGGAAGAATAGATCCAAAAGCCTATTTCATAGAACAACAATGAAGAACTTGTACTAAAAAATGTTTTAATATTATGATATTATTAAATTATCTGTTAAAAGATAAATAAACGTAGTAATTTCTTTTCTCTGCTTTTCATAATATAACCTGTTGAAGAGTCAATATAGTCACGCGGTACAAAAACGCACAATATAAATCTGGCTCAAACTATGACGTCACAACGTGCACGCATAGCATAATGTATGAAGCGTTTATCGATATTTGAGTTATCTCGTAAAATAATGTGTTTACCCTAAAAAAAACGTAAATCTAATAAGTTTTTTGCTTCGCTATTTTTGTGATCCCGAAAACACCGAAAAAAATATTTTTATGGTTTTATTTTGTAGTTTTATCTAAGAATTGTCACTCTAATATGCTCCAATCTAAGTTAGACGCAAGATCCCCGTTCCTGGTTTACTATGATAATTCGATATCTAGGTATGCCTAGAATGATGAAATGTGCAGAGCTAAATACTTACCTATCTGACCACCATAAGTACGACATTTCATGCAAATAAACTCATTTAATTTCATTTCAAAGTCGAATAACCCACACATCAGCTATGTACGTCGAATTACTATGATTGTAGTTTTATGGGCTAGTTTCTGAATTGAGAATTTCACTAAGTAAATATTTAACTGTAGTGCTGTCTCTTCGAATTTCTCAGAAACGAGCGTGACAGAACGTTACTTAAGTAGGTATTTAAGTGAATTTCTCAATTCAGAAACCGGCCCTATGAAACGCGGCGCAGCCTCTATTCACATCACATACGCATACATATATATGGCGTGACACTCCGTGCATATTCCTCGCAAGTATTGCAACTAGCGACTTGTAATGGCTTGACTGCTTACTGTGTGACCACGTAGTCCACTGTATGTTGGAGCTTACACGTTCAGTCTGGCGTCAGTTCAGTCCGTGACCTTGATCAAGCTCGGATTGGTGCCAGACTGATGTAGCTAGGCGAGGTATTACACGGCCACTCAAGACTGATGGATTTTGCATCAGTCCGAACGAAAACACCAATACGACAGCATCAGCAACAGACCTTTATCTGTGATTATAAATATTAAAAACAAGCAGCCTATATACGTCCCACTGTAGGGCACAGGCTTTCTCTCAGAGAGAGAGTTTGGGCTCAATCGCCACGCGTGCCCACCGCGGATTGGCAATTTCAAGCGCTGAGGTATGTAAATAGATCAGACACTCAGGTTTCCTCACGATGTTTTCCTTCACCGTTAGCGAGTGGTATTGCTACTATAACTTCACAAATGTACATAACTTAGAAAACAAATTCATAGGTACATGCCCGCACTGGGAATCGAACCTGGGTCGCCGGATTAAGAATTCCGTGGATGTCGTAGAAAGCGACTAAGGAAATCGATTACCAGGAGACGGGCAGCAACGTCTTCCTGAGATTCCAACTGCATACTGCGATCGCTAACCCGCCTGCCGAGCGTGGCAATTACGGCAAAACTCCTCATGGTTATGAAAACCACGAAGGAGGCCTATGTCCTGCAATGGGCGTCAAATGGCTGATGATGATAGATAAAAAAAACTGCGTTGCAATGATAATAGCTAAGGCGATGAAAAAACACCAAAAGAGGAAGTGGTGTAAACATAATAGTTGTTAAAAATTAATGAATCCTCCTCCATGCTGCCTCAAGATTATAGTATGCTGCCTAAAGTGCCTGAGTGTTGACCTAGCGTTGACTGGCGTTGACTGATGCCCAAGAACTTGGCTAAAACATCCTTGCTGATGCGAGACTGATAACACATTCAGACGTTCAGTCTGCCGTCAGTCTAACCATGACTGGCGAAAATTATCAAAATATTCGAATATCCGTCAGTCCGGTCCATCAGTCCATCAATCCATTGAATAGACCATCAGTCTGCCGTCAGTCTTACCAGACTGATGGAATTGACTGACGCCAGACTGAACGTGTAAACTCCGTCTATCCTCCTGAGGCCCAAGCTCAATTTTGCTAGGGTTCGCTTACTGGCACAATGTTCTTCCACAAGAACATAATGTGTTAGGGTGCTTACAGCCCAAACATTACGACCTATTTTAATGTGGTTATGGGGGACTTCAATTCGAAGCTGGGCACAAGAAGCGAGGGTGAGATGAGAGTGGGGCAATTTGGTCATGGGCAATGGAACCCCAGAGGACAAAGGTTGGCAGACTTCCTGGAGAAAGAGGGACTCTTTATGATGAACTCTTTCTTTCAGAAGCCACCTCACAGGAAATGGTGAAAACCGGAAGCGATCACCGAATAGTAAGAGGCACATTAAATATCAATGTCAAACTTGAGAGGTCTCGTCTCATGAAGTCCACGCTCCGACCTACTCGTGCCCATATCCAGGACTCCGAGAACTTTCAACTCGAATTGTCAAATTGCTTTGAGTGCCTGGCGAGCGCCGCATCGGTGGACGAGATCAATAACAGGTTTGTAGAAACTGCGTCTAGTGAGTTTCCTTGAGAGGAATAACCTCTTAACCCAACGACAATTTGGGTTTCGTTGTGGTAGGTCTGTGGAGGATGCGGTATCTCTTTTGGTGAAGCTAGTCTCTGGTTATCTGGACTCAGGACAAAAGTGCCTAGGAGTTTTTCTAGATTTAGCTAAGGCCTTTGACACTGTCTCCGTCCCCACCCTCATCAGAAAACTGAAACTACTTGGCATACGAGGGGTAGACTTAAAGTGGTTAAACAGCTACCTTTGTGGGCGGAGACAGTGTGTTAAGATTGATGCAACCCTCAGCGATCCCCTCTCATTAAATGTAGGCGTTCCACATGGTAGCATACTCGGGCTAACACTTTTCTTAGTTTACATAAACGATATCGTAAATATTCAATCACTGGACGCTGAGTTGATATGCTACGCCGACGATACTGCAGTGATCTTTCACGGGGTTTCCTGGAATGAATTCACGAAAAGGCTGTCTCCGGAATGAACAGCATAGCTACTTGGCTGAACAAGAACCTGTTGACTCTTAACACAGAGAAAACGAAATAACTTAACTTTTCATATTTCCAAAGCATCTGCCCCTTCAAACCTGTCAGATATTCCGATACATCAATGTGGAAGGCAAGAGGGCCAATCATGCTCCTATCCAGGTATTCAGCGCATCAGGAATATTCGTTACCTGGGAGTTCAGCTGGACGAACGCTTAACATTTGGTCCACACATCGGGACACTGTCTGGCAGAGTTCGCAAGGTTATTGGCATAATGATGTGTCTGAGACAAAGTGCTGATAGAAATTTACTAAAATACATCTACATCACCCTTTGTCAGTCACTCATCACCTGCTGCATCTCGGTCTGGGGAGCTTCAGCCAAAACACAATTGATAAGACTTGAGAGAGCACAGCGCTCTGCTTTAAAGTTAATGTGCAGAAGATCCCGCTTATACCCCACAGACAGCCTATACCAGGACTGCTCCGTACTTCGTGTCCGACAACTCTATATCCTTGGAGCTGTGCTAGGTATCCATCGAAGCGTCGTCAGCTCTCCAGCATGTGCCCGGTTAAGCGCAAAGAGAGTTTTTAAAATCCCAGTACTTAGAACGAAAACTTCTTTTGCACAACGCTTCTCCCATTTTTCTTCGCCTTTCCTTTATAACAAAATTCTAAAGCGCTGTGATATTCAAAATTTAATACCGAACGTATTAAAGAGACTATAGAGCGGAACAAGGGCTCCAAAGTGTTCGCAAAAGACTTGTCTATTGGGCAAAGCCAGCCGACGAAGCTGAAAAGAGAGGACGGCAGTATAGCATCGACCAAATCAGAGGTGCTGAGGGAGATTGAGAGTTTCTACGGACAGCTATACACCTCAGTCGCAAAACCTGTTAGCAGTTTGAACAAAGATCCGAGAGCCAAACTGACCCGACATTATACCGAAGACATCCTGGACATCAGCCTGTATGAGATTAGGATGGCCCTGAAACAGCTCAAGAATAACAAGGCACCAGGAGAGGACGGAATCACATCAGAGCTCCTGAAAGCGGGTGGAACACCAGTACTTAAAGTCCTTCAGAAGCTCTTCAATTCCGTTGTGCTCGAAGGAAAAACGACAGAAGTATGAAACAGAGGCATGGTGACACACGTTCTTCAAGAAAGGGGATAACTCTCTATTGAAGAACTATCGACCCATATCGCTTCTGAGCCATGTTTATAAGCTATCGAGGGTCCTCACGAATCGTCTCGAACGCAGGTTTGATGACTTCCAGCCTCCCGAACAAGCCGGTTTCCGAAAGGGCTTTAGTAACATAGACCACATCCACAGGCTGCGGCAAATTATACAGAAGACTGAGGACTATAATTTGCCATTATGCTTAGCGTTTGTAGACTATGAGAAAGCCTTCGATTCGATCGAGACATGGGCAGTGCTCGAGTCTCTCCAGCTTTGCCGTATTGACTATCGGTATATCGAGGTGCTGAAGTGCTTGTACAACAGCGCCACCATGTCGGTCCGAGTACAGGAGCAGAATTCAGAGGCCATTCCATTGAGAAGAGGCGTGAGACAGGGAGACGTTATCTCTCCGAAACTGTTCACGAACGCACTGGAAGACGCCTTAAAGTTTCTGGATTGGCAGGGACGCGGCATCAATATCAATGGCGAGTACATCACGTACATTCGATTTGCCGACGATATAGTAGTCATGGCAGAAACGATGGAAGACCTCGGCATAATGCTCGAAGACCTCAGTCGAGTTTCCCAACGTGTAGGCCTTAAAATGAACATGGACAAAACGAAGGTCATGTCGAACGCCCGTGTTGTGCCCACCCCAATAACATTGGGGAACACGACCCTCGAAGTTGTAGACGAATACCTACGTCTACTTAGGACAAACAGTCCAACTAGGCCGGTCCAACTTCGTGAAAGAGGTCAATCGTCGAATCCAACTCGGCTGGGCAGCATTCGGGAAACTAAGAAAAGTCTTTTCGTCTAATATACCTCAATCGCTCAAGACAAAATTATACAACCAGTGTGAGTTACCAGTGATGACTTATGGCACTGAAACGTGGTCTCTCACTATGGGCCTCATAAGAAGGCTCAAGGTCACGCAACGAGCTATGGAAAGGGCTATGCTCGGAATTTCTCTATGAGATCGAATCAGAAATTATGAGATCCGTAGACAACGGAAGTCGTCGACATAGCCCAGCGGATTAGTAGGTTGAAGTGGCAGTGGGCGGGGCACATAGCACGCAGAACTGATGGCCGATGGGGCCGAAAAGTTCTCGAATGGAGACCACATATATCGGCAAGCGCAGCGTAGGACGACCAGCCACAAGATGGACAGATGACCTCATCCAAGTGGCAGGAAGGCGCTGCAGCCCAGCAGTGGACTTCTTGTGGCTGAATGATGATGAGATTAACACAAAAAATAACATCAATTTACGGCTGTATCCTGTAGTGGCATTAAATTTTTAAAACATTATTATCTGCTTTTTAGGGTTCCGTACCTCAAAAGGAAAAGCGGAACCCTTATACTTGGTTGTCCGTCCGTTCATCCGTCTGTCTGTCAAGACCATAGAAAATATTATATTTCTGGGTCAAGACTTGTGTTCTGAGGTCAAGACCCTTTATCACAGATTAGAAAGACAAATCTCGGTAACGCGTGGAGGTCTTGGTGGAGGTATACTGTTGAAATTAAAACCATAAGGTACTCAAGCCTGCGATTAATTTTGGGGTTGCAATGCAAGCAGCCAAGTTGAAGCCTTCTTTTTGTGTTCTGAGGTTGAAGCGCTATGACGCTCTGCTTACACCGTCACACTTGCGTCCCACCCAACGCATAGCAAGTGACAAGTAGCAGATAGGTACGAACCGATAGTGTAGAACAGCATGTTGAAAGGCATAGATTACGTCCATGGGCATAGATACGAGTACAAATTTTTTAATACAGCCATTTTGAACGAGTATTTAAAGGCTGGTTTCCTATTGGTGCGTTGCTAAAAATAATTATGATCCCATTGGTGAAAATTGGTAAACACAGTTAACAAACGCTGAAACACCAATGAGATTCCAGACAGTCTTCAACTCCATCCATTGACAGATTTTTCCTAAAAAGAGCCATCTCGATTTCTTGATTGACACAAAATTTGTCATCCGTATAAAAATATTGCCTTGGTCTCCTTCTCCGTTATTTAGTTTTGTTTCTCCCGTCTCCCCCAGGTTCAATTTTTCAGAAGTATTTATCAAGTATCGTGTGGAGTTCCCAATTCTGTAGTCAATATTTCTGTGAGTAAATTTTCGCTTAGCGATTTTGTTCTTGACCTTATAGTCATCGATGCTATGCAGTTTTATGTTGTGTAACGACGCCAATAACTAGAAAAGGAGCGATGCCAAGTTTCACCCCATGAAGGAACCTACGTACTATAAATATTAGATCAGCGGGATAATTTCTCTGGCACAAATGCCCTACGAAAATAATTTGACGAAAAGTGTTTTATTGCTTACTCGGATTTCCCAATACTCGGTGGCTTGTGCAAGTGAACGTCTTAGTTTTCACTGTTGTTTGTAACGAGACCTCATTAAAGTCTTTTATTTCAGGTCGTCGCATATTTCTAATTGGAATTTTGTAGGCATGCAGCTGTCTGGCTTGGCATCTGTGTAAATAAAGCCTTTGTGGACAAAAAAAGAGGCAATGAGAACTTCATAGTCTTGGTTGGCTACCTAGGATAGTGAGAGGAAGTTGGGTGTCCTCGATGTTATAACTGGTGGTACAATGAGTGAAGAGGAGAATGAGCAGTGCAAGAAGAATGTGTCTCTTACTGTGGAGTCCTCGGCTGGAGCAGAGTGTGAGGCCCACACCATTGATGCGTCCACTAACGTTTCACAGACAAATATCACTCAGGTAAATTGAGCACTGAGTGCTTTAAAGTTGATTTTACAAAAGTTATAAGTCTATATAAAATATAGACAAAGTTTTTAATTGTTTTTTCACTCAAATATAAATGGCACATACTCTGACTTGATTACAGGGAATTTGGTCTAGAGACTATCACAGTAACAAATAGATAAACCAAGAAGATGGTGGTCAATGGATTGCCATCCAAACTAAAACAAAAACTTCAAGAACCCATCTGATAAAGACAAGATACTTATAATACTTACTAAAATAATTAAAAACTTTGTTGAGTGTTATTTCAATTAAAATTTTACTACAAGTTTAACATCCAGTAGTATCAATATTGTTTTTGACTGAGATTTCTTTGTGAGAAGAAAATTTTCATGATCATTTTTATTCCAAATCTGGACTTGAGTTAATAATTTGTGGAAGATTTAACAGCCTTATTTATAAAAACACAATTCCTCTAAGCCATTCCTCAGAGGCAGTTTATTTAATATGTAGTTAGTTTTCCTTGTAAAATCTCCACCACAGACTATTTTAATCGGCGTTTGTCGAGTGTTCTATTAACCCTACAGTGGTCGCGTCCCTAGAAGTAACAGAACTGGTCGCGCGGATTACATAATGTAGTCCGTTTTAGTTTGTTTTTTTTAAGAATTAAATCAATTTTTATGCCATTTTCTTTAGTAATATTCCCAGAAAACTTATCTACTATTCAATATAAACTGAAAAGAAACTCAAAATCAAAATAACTCTCTTAAGAATCAACAAAAACATAAACTTATTAAAAATCGTCTTTGAATAATCACTTTGGAGATTATGACATCAAAAAATAAGTATTACTTATATTTATTAATTATTTTCTAAACATAAATTGCACGCATGTCTAGAATAGTCCGGACAAATGTTTTTGCTGCATATATTGCAGCATCTTCGGGTGCTCTTATTAATGTCAATACGTAACAACACAATCAATAAATGTAAAAATATAGGTCGCGCGGATTACGTATGTAGACCGCGCGCTTTCACAACCTCTCCCGAAACAAAAACCCGTCCCCAATGCGCGAGCGCAACTTAGCGGGGCGGGGACTATCGAGCTTAAAGTACATGGAGTCTGAGCTAACAAATTTGAACCGTCTGCGAAATATTCAGTTTTTTACCACTCTGGATTACATATGTAATCCACGCGACCACTGCAGGGTTAAGGGATCACTTTTTTTTTAAATAAGACTGTTATATCTTAGATTTATTACTTCTGTCTGGCTCGCACATTTTAAATTATTTTTGTGATTGTAAAAGAATTACTCTAATAATTATGTACTTCTGACAAATGTAGTCTATGCAGCACTAAATTAAATTATGTAATAATGAATTAAATTATGGTAATTATTTGAAAATTTTAATTTAATCTTAGTTTCACTCTCAGTTGTTACAAATAACAAATAACTTGACCTATGACTTTTGCTTTGCATGGATGTATTTCTTGTGTCATTGGCTTGGACGCAATATATGGCTTCGAAATATTCAGACAGTCAAATGAATAAATAATAAAGTAAAATAGTGTCAAATAAAGTATAATAATACTAATGTTACTTTTTCATATCCATCGAAATCTCAACCCAAGGAAGCAGATTTTTCTTCGAGATCTGCTGGGCATGGTAACAAAAATTATAATAAATGATAATATTTTCCCGTATAAGATAAGAAAAATATGTCTAGAGTTTTAAAAAACTATTTACAGGCTAAAAATTCCACCCATGCTGGGACTTGAACCCGCGACCTCTGGCTAACCGTGCCAGCGCTCTCCCAACTGAGCTAATGGGCAAGTGCAGGCATTGGCGAATTTCGAACCTCTGTACAAAGTGTTATGTCTAAAGTGTTCATAATTTTATTTTGCTGCACATTTGCAAATATTAAACTCAGAATGAGTTTATGATAATAAAAAGTTTAAGGGACATGCCAGTCAGAAGCCGGTCTTAAGGTCATTCCATCTCAGAGAAGGTATTTGCCCAGCAGTGGTCCCTGTGATATTCATTACTATTTTGAATCGTACCTGTACTTACTTCCTACAAATAGCAATCACCTTACAAAGTGCAATAGAATCTGTGTGGTGGGTTATCATTTATCATGTCAACTCAAAGTCATTCTATTTAATGGCTGTAGATTGTCCAGAGTTAAGCACTGACGTACAATAACTGATTGATTGTTCTTAAATTGTCTTGCACTTGTTTTGCAACTGTAAGTGTGAGGTAGTAAAATGCTTTGTTTAGATTGCCAAGCTGTTATAGTCGAGCCCAAAGGATCTGAATTCTCGCAAAAGTGCTAATAGCCCACACAACAGGTTACTTTTGAAATAGCGTTAAACTGGCAACAAGTTATATTGCTTAGATGATAAAGAAACTTTGCTGTTATGTACCTAACATCGTAGTTAACCCCGAAAAGCGGAAATAAAACATGGAAAAAAGTTTTTGTGAAGAAAAAAAATGATGAATTTTTACCACAGACAGATCAAGGCTCAATTGGTCCTAATCCGTCACTTTTTACAGGCATTCTTTATCTTATCTCTTTGACCTGACCTATTTTTTTTCCCAGTTGACGAGTAATTAGTGATAGGGATGAAGTTTTTACGCTTGATGAATGAGTCATGGTCAGTTGCACCGTCCAGAGGTCTTATTCGCTGTTGTCACCGGCAACAGTGGTCTATGACTTGCGAATGGTAGCTAAATACGTTATTTGACACGATCAAAAATAAATTATTTCATATGCTCGATTGAAACCAAAATTACAAAATATCTCGGAAAATGTATCTCTTTTAGTCAATTACTAGTTATTACAATTTTTAAATAGATTAAACATAAAAAGATTACTCTGAAATGTGACGTCATAAGCAAGTATTTTCATACAAAATTCCGTTTTAAAAGTAACTCATTTGATATTTTGACAAATACCCAATTGCGTGCGTTTGCGAGTGAGTGCGTGCGTGTGTGCCTGTATGAGTGCGTGTGTTTTTCCGTTTGTGTGTGCGTATGTGTGTGTGTGTGTGTGCGCGCGTATTAGAGAGGGATAGAGAGCGAGGTTTGCCCTTAAGAAATAATGTGATCACATCTTATTAACCGCCCTCAAAAAAGGAGGAGGATATCAATTCGACGCGTTAATTTTTTTTGTAGTAGCAAGAGAAGGTCAGTGCCCTGCAGTGGGAGTTATAGGTTGCTTATGTTCCTTTTTATCTGCAGATAAATCGATCGTGGCAAGTGGCAAACCCTGGCCTCTGCCTACCAGATACAGGCGTGTGTTTATGTAATGTAATGTTATCCGCAGATGACAGCGAGCTCTGTAGCCCCGTGCGAAAACACGGGGAAGTGGCGCTGCGAGCAGTGTACCTACGAGAACTTCGCTATGTCCCGCAAGGTATGAACACGGGACCGTTTATGTAGAGGGCGCTGTCGTGACATCTTATTGTAACTGTTTTCTGATTGGTTAGAAACTCACGGACGTATGGGGATCGAACTAAATTATAAAAGTAATTTTTATCATAAATTCTCTTAGCTAAACTAGGTATGTCTCTCTCAGTAGGATGTTTAGTAATTCTTCGCTAGAAGTACGTAGTTTTGAATTGTAGTATGTACTTTACATTCATCACACGATTTCACACTTCTTTGAAAATGAAATGAAATGAAAAAACTTTATTGTCAAACGGTTACAAAAAAATGGTTACTGGCTCCCAAACTAGGCTAGCCAACGTGCTACCCTAGTAGATTTGGTTACACCCTGGATAGGCTGCTAATGCTATGCTTTGATTTTTATAAGAGCTCCACAGACATAATATTAGGGGTTAAAGTATGAAATTGCCGTCTTATTGCAATAGGTTCTTTGAATTGACATAGAATCTTCATGGTTTGAGGTTTTCGAATGAAACTTTTTTCAAATGGTTTCTAATGTGAAACATTTGAATATCGACTTTCAATTGTTTGTGTTATTCAATTTAGACAAGAAAGATGGATACTGCGAAAATTCGAGTGATTATGAGGCACCCATTTTTCGTATTTTTTTATTTTATTGATTTGACGCAAGTGAGTCAATATTGTGGGTAAGGTAACGTTAAACCATGCCGCTAATTCCTGGGTAGTTTGACTAGGGTCGGCTTCCACTATATAAATAAAACGGCAATTTCATACTTTAACCCCTGTTATTACTATAACAATAAAGAACGCACGGACGTCACTGATGGGCCCCATCCATCCTTGGCCCCATCCGATCCGCCATCAAATTAAACATATGTGCACAATTTAGTGTCCTGGCTCCCAAAGTTGTGAATCCCCCACGGCACGAAGCCGCTTCGGCTGAAAAACCGCTAAAATGTCGCGTCGTGGGAGCTTCCCACTTTCTCGCGAGGCCCGCTATTGTCTCACTAACAAAGAGTGCCGCCGAGTAAACGGGGGACGACGACAGTGACAGAAGCTTTTCTTCGTACCGTGTGTAATAAAAATTAAAAAGTGGAAAAAGCCCTTCCTCTCTCTCTGAGTAGTCCTGTACCCTGCAGAATGGCATAGTATGAAAGCATAATCTTATATATAAAATCTCGTGTCACAGTGTTTGTTATCGAACTCCTCCAAAACGGCTTCACGGTTTGGTAGGTCTGACAATAGGTCGTAGGCATTCGTAGGCTAATTAATATGGCAAAACAACGTTGGCCGAGTCAGCTAGTTTATGTATAAGTGTAGTGTCGTATTTAAAATCACTTATTTTTTCCGGAAATGCGGCTTCGAGTCATCATTCAAAACGCCAAAAAATTATCAGAATGACACTAAAATGTGTGAAATTCCCTTCGGCCGTTAAGGTAACCGGAGTTTGGAAACCGGTTTCTTAAAAGGATTTTTTTATCCTTCTACGTAACTGGTTTCCTATGAATATTGTTTTATCCTTCTACGTAACTGGTTTCCTAAAAGTACTATGTTTATGTTATTTTAGCCACCTACGAAACTAATAACCGGATTGCAGAAGAAATGGTTATTGGAATTGAGTATTGTATTTAAATAATTGTTTTTGTAAAACCATAATTATACCATTTATGTGTGGTTTATTTCAAATATATGAATTTAATAATAACATTTATAATATAAAATCATTTCATTAACAAACATAAAAACAAATAACTTCCTTAGTTGGAAATAAAAATAAAAATTCGCATGATGAAATAATTTCAAAACAGGTATACAAAGGAGATTACTTATTCAGTTACATAGAAGTATAAAAAAATCTTTAAAGGGAACCAGTTACGCAGAAGAATAAAAAAGTCTTTATAGGAAACCAGTTACGTAGAAGGATAAAAAAATTCTTTTAGGAAACTGGTTTCCAAACTCCGGTTACCTTAACGGCCGAAGGGGTGAAATTTATGTGGAGCTACCGTGATGATGATACGTTCTATAAAAAGGGGCTTGCTAAAATCCGTTGAAGAGCTCCCTTTTCCATCTACGAAGTATCACATCTTTCAATTCAATTCAAATATTTTTATTCATTGTAAAAACGGAATGTTTACTTAATGAACGTCAAAGTTGTTAGTTTCACAATTAATGGATTATGTGGAGAAGAAGGTAACAAAGAAACTCCACATTTATTTATTGTTTTCAAAACACGTTTTAACTTAATTAACAGAGTTTTCAACTTAAAATATTACATGAATGTGTTGAACACTAGTCACAATCGACCTTTAAATAATATTAATCTACTGTTTAATGCCAAACATCTTTGTCTTCTAAATAATCCTTGATGTTATAGTAAGCCTTTTTGCACAGAATGTGCTTAACACATTTTTTAAATCGCGTTGGAGGTAACTCTAATATATCTTGAGGAATTTTGTTGCAGAACCTTATACAGTGCCCCATAAAGGATGTGTTAACTTTTGCAAGTCTAAATAGTTGAAATGACAATTTATTATTGTCATGTCACGGGGCACTGTATATATATCATAAATACTTTGATAAGATATAATACCTGAATATGCGTACCCTTTATTTACAAAATAGGAATCGTCGAGATCTTTACGACGATTCGACGATGGAAACAAAATGTACATTTGCTTCGAAGTGCGAACCTTTTTTTTTGAAATCTGCACTTCTCCTTTTTTTAAGTAGGTACTTCAGAACTACACTTCTTCTAGCAGTAGGCACATCTGTACGTAATGCATGCGGGTCCTACATTGTCTTTCTTGCGAAACAATTTCCTTTACAATTTTGAGACCAGGTAATCTTCTGTTCTTTGTCTTAGTTGCAAAGCTTTTTCTTGCTCCATCTATTGTGCGAATTCTCTAGACGAGTGTCGAGACTGAAAGTGTTTAATGATGATTAATGAAACATAAACATAGTACTCGTATTCAATACACTCGTGCTTATATTCTCGAGGGAATGAGCAAGAACAAATGCCTCATAGACGCCTTATTACCAATTCTATCTAAGTCATTAGCACACATTGATCCACTTCTGGACATAGATCCTAGATCCGCTACCAAAAATTTAACCTGGATCATCGGTCCAACGAGCAGACGGCTCATTGGTTTGTTTCTTCGACAGATTTACCAGTCCACTGCCATTTTTTCGTGCTAATAGCCTGTGTCAGTCACCTTTAGTTCTTTGGCGAATTGACTCGTTTTTAATACGGTCCGTCAAAGAGTCTCTGAGCATAGCCCGTTCCAGAGCACGCTGAGAGACTCTGAATTAATCCTACCGTTATTGTTTAGGGTTCAGTTTCGTAAGCCATGGTGGACAAGACGCACTGGTTGTAGACTTTTGCTATATTTGGCCACATGTCTATTTGTGACAAGTTTTGTTCGGATAACTTTCACCGATGTCGATGAGATGTGAGCGCACTATTTAGTCCAGATTACGAAATGTATGATTAAATTCAATTTGAATTAAGTATGTATTGCACAATGAATTCCAAATAAGTAGAGCACATTAGGCAATGGACGCGATTGGACGCAGAATATACACATAGAAATAGAACATAAAAACGTATATAAAATATGTCGATAGTTTTGTTATGCTAACACTACTTTTCTTATTGCAATGAATTGATAACGCAGCCAGGTCGATAACACTATCACGTCTGAGCATTTTTAATTCACATTAGTAATAGCATTAGCGTCAGCATAACAAAACGAACGAAAAAAAAATGCTCTATTTACCCCCTGTTTTATAAATGAGATCCCTATGTCTTTGATCTTTTTCATCTCTTTCACCCCCGAAACCATCGTTATCTATTTTTGTTACACGTTTTCTATTGTTGTTCTTTTGTAAATATAGAACAAATTGTTTCCGCGATACACGGGCTATTTGTTTTACAAGCTAAGGAATGTGTTTCTCTTGAAGTTCGTCGCTTGTTTACGTCTTAGGGACACAAGCTTGGGTGGCATGGGAGGGTGGTAAAGTTACGATACTAGATCAATTACTGCGAAGATATAAAAAAAGTGCGCTATTGAATCTTATATCTGATATGGTTCCTTTGGAAGAATTATTCGTAATGATGGAGAGATATTTGGCTTTCGGGATGAACGTTAGTAAATTAACCGGACACGACGGGCGACCTCACGATCTTTCGGCCGGGTTGGTAGAAGGTGGCCACGATCAGGAAGGGATGGAGAGCTAAAGGGGAGGCCTTCGCCCACCACCATCAGCCATTCGATGTCCACTGCAGGACATAGGCCTCCTCGTGGTTTTCATAACCATGAGGGCTTTGCCATAATCGCCACGCTCGGCAGGCGGGTTGGCGATCGCAGTATGCGGTTGGAATCTCAGGAAGACGCTGCTGCCCGTCTCCTGTTAATTGATTTCCTTAGACGCCTTCTACGACATCCACGGAAGGAAATGGAGTGACGCTATTATTAATCCGGCGCCACACGGATAATCCGGCGCCACCTTTGCCCACAAGGGGACATAATCGAGGCTACATAAAAAATCTTTCTTTGCGGTATTTTTTACCCCCGCAATTACAAATGACTGTTTCCTAAGTTAGGTTCATTCGTGAATTTGAAGTAGCAATACCACTCGCTAATCGTGAAGAATAACATCATGACACTTGAGCGACTGAGGTGTTAAAGTACTTCAGTGCAGCGGCGGTAGCGGAGCGGTAGAACGCCGGCTTCTCATTCGAGAGGTCGTGGGTTCGAATCTTGTAGGTAAGGGTATTTTTTTTTCAAAACCGAGATATTACCACTATCTAACAGGAACCAGCTAGTAACCAATAGTGGAAATATTTATTGATACTTTAATCGTACAATATCGTATCGTAATATCTCGGTTTTGAAAAAAAAAAGGTCCCTTACTGTAATTATTTTTTGTGGCAGCCGTACTTACATGGAGATAAAAAAAATGCTTAATATTTACAACGAGATCTAGACATAAAGTAGTATTTCTATTTATTAAAAGTATTGTTTTAATCAAGCGATCGGTTTTTTTTGTAACTATTTAATTTGTATTGTAATTAAGTCATTCAAGTTCATAAAAAAAAAATTACAAAATTACAATCGGAACACGAGCGTGGGCATACAAAAGCAGTCGTTACACTATCCTTTAAAACAATTAATGGCTGTCCACGACACAGGCTCGGCCTAGTGTGGAAGCCCGAGAGTCCATAGTAGCACTGTTTTTGCTCACCCTTGCTTGTAACTCGCTCGTCTCGATCTGTCAACCGGTGAAGTGCGTGTTCTACCCGTCACCTACAGGCTACGACACAGGCTGCGCCTAGTGTGGGAGTCGCCATCGACCATAATTTATTGTAATCTCTTCTTATAAATAAACATTATTTTTTTATTATTAATATATGTATTTCAGAATAAATCCATATATTAGTAACAGAAGGACTTAGTCTATATTAGTAACTAAACCTAGGTAATAGAGAGGCGAAGTTTAATTTGAATATTTATTGGATCCGCGCACATGCGTGCAGCAGATCCAGTGCCTGAAAATGTGGCAGTCAACTTTGACTCCAATTACACCCAGGGCCTCGATTCTGTTAGTGCATTGTAGTATAATGACAGGTACACTGTCGGGTCACGTGACGTGTTTTTTCGTACCATTGACGCCTAGAAGGTTTGATGGGTGTGCCCGCGTAGACTTAAAGCAGCCATGAAATAAAAACCGCCATGTTCATGCAGTTGTCATGTTACTACAATGCATTAACAGAATCTAGGCCCAGGACGCTGTTAGGGCTCCCCGGCACTCTGCTCAGTATTGAAGCAGTTCGCTTTGTAATAATAGAGACGAAATCATCCACCCTGGCTCCAGCGAACATACCTGACGCGCTGCAGTACCGGGGAAGACCCATCAGCATCCTGAATGCATTGTTGTACTGCACGCGGAGGGCGTTGTAAGTCTTCTGCGTATACAATATTATATATTTCTTATTATAATTGTTTGCAGTGTACCATGTGTCGCGTTCCGAAGCCGCTGCTTGGTGAAGACATCTTCCGTATCCAAGATGGCGCCAGCGCGTTGCCCCCGCCACAAGACATCTGCGGTGAGTCTGCTAATGTTAGCGATGGGCGACTCGAGTCCATTTACTCGAGTTACTCGAGTTGGGCTGCCAGCGAGTAAACTCGAGTTGGAAATTCCGTCAACCGAGTTGACTCGGCGGGTGTGCGCGAGCGAGCTGACTCGCGAGTGTGGCTGAGTGAGTCAGTACTATGCGACCGAGCTGTGTGTCAGAGTGAGAACGGTACAACATGCAACTCGAGCTACAGTATCAACGTGGCTGTGGATACATAAAGGATGAAACAAACCAACGCGGTGGCGGTACTTACATGTCCATTTACTGCAGAACTATTTATATGGACGTTTGTATGGACGGCCACCGGCACCGCGTTGGTGTGTCAGGTCCGACCGACTCGCGCAACTTGACGGCGGTGTGCAACGCTGACTCGAGTTGACTCGAGTTGCTGCTCTAGTCAGCCCTTATTTAAACTCGAGCTACTCGAGTTGGACAAAATGTGACTCGGCCCATCGCTAGCTAATGTTAGTCTAGTCCCGTCGTTAAGGTCTTATAACTGTAGCTTTAAATTAGTTTTAATTTAGTTTTTAGGGTTCCGTACCTCAAAAGGAAAAACGGAACATGTACTCAGTCCTACAGTCCCTTGAAGCTGTGAAAAAAAACAAACTTCCAAGTTAAGATAAAAAAAAGTTACGGCAAAAGTTACTCAAGGGAATCAAAATTTATAGGGCATTTTCCGTTGACCTAGAACTATGTAATTTGGCAAGTAGTACCGTCCCATACTATGAAATATGAAATAAGAAAATGTATTCTTTATTTTTTATCTTTAAATAAGAAGGATGAAATGTCTTTTTATCAGGTAATAATAAATCTATTTGTATTTATTTTGTTTATGCTCTATCGTATAAACGGTAATACATACAGGCGATTGTGGGACTCATTATATATACTTACTAACGACCAATAATAAAAAACGGTCAACTGCTACTACGGAACCCTCAGTGCGCGAGTCCGACTCGCACTTGGCTGGTTTTTTTTTTTAATTTTTATTCCATATTAGAACTTGGCGCGGACAGTTTGTATAAAAATAACAATATTAAATTATCCATAATTAAAAATATTTAGTGCCAAACGGTGGAAAGATATTTCAATGTAATTAGTTTTAAAATTAAGCAATATATAAACATGTTGAATAATTATAATAATACATATATACAACGATAAATAGTACATACACACTCATAGATTTATAGACATAATTATACCTATATTATTTTTGTTGCACTAACCCGTGCTGAGGACCGTTTTAAAAACCTATTTAGAGACTGAAAATTTCACCCATGCCGGGACTTGAACCCGCGACCTGATGCCTTCACTTGCCCAATAGCTCAGTTGGGAGAGCGCTGTTACGGTTAGCCAGAGGTCGCGGGTTCAAGTCCCGGCATGGGTGGAATTTTTAGCCTCTAAATAGGTTTTTATAATTATACTTGCATACATACGGATAGAATTACACATTATTATTCGGAAGACGAAGATAGTTTTCTTGCACTGTACTCTTGTAAATATGTAGATAATAGGCAACATTCAAATGTCCTTATTCGCAGCCGCAGAGGCGGTCGCCGAACGGCTGAAACCGCTGCGGATATCCTCGCCTCAGGGACAGGCCAGCGCGTCCGCTGCCACCAAGTGGCCGTGTCCTGTGAGTGTCCCCTTTTTTAGGTTCCGTGCCTCATAAAATAACGCGACTGCTAAAGCCTTAAAAAAGGCCTAGACGAGTCTGTTGAATTTTCAAACTCATCAGGTGGGTTTCTGTTTTACCCTCATTTGATCAGGCTGCTGAGGTAGAATATTGAACGGACTCGACTTTGTAGCAGTAGAGTTTTTTGATTTTGTAATAAAATAAACTTTTGATATTTTTTGGTAACTTTTCAGTTTGTAATTTTATAATGTCAGCTAGTACATATTTATTTTACTTTTATTTATGACTCGCGATACTTATACTTATATATACATTTGACGATTCTAATCGCGATTATTTATTAGGGAAATTTATAAAGGTACCTTATGTGCCGACGTTTCGGCAACAGTAATCACGGGTACTCTGAAGTGGTGATTACAGTAAAAAAATACGGCAAAATACAGGTGACTTGAGGGTTGACCACCTACCCTCACAATGAAAATTCATTGTACTCGCCCTTTCAATCTACCTGTGACCACAGCGACTGCAACTTTGCCGAAATGTCGGGAAAATAAGGTAATATAATTACTAACTTAATAAGTTATAGATAGATAACACACATTATTGTACATAAAAATGGAAAATACACAGATATTTCTTAACCTAAGATCTCTTCCAGACAACCTATTATCGCGATTAGAATTGCTAAATGTATTTTTTATATCTTAATATGACTGCTGGCAAGCGCCATTTTGTTTTTTTCGTGACCACTCATGTTGTGCAAATAAATGTAAGTAGAACATCGATCGCCCGAACGTCGGTCATCCGAACGACCGCTTAACCGTATTGGCTACAAAACATGCGCCCCGTTTCTCCTAATCTGCGCTGAAGAAGAGGTTCAACAGTGGATGAACGTTGACTATGGAGATCCAGAGTACGAAGTATTGTAGCATAGTGTAATGCACGAAGTTGCAATTAATATAATATGGTTTTCGTTGGTAAATACGAGACCATAGCTCGATCATCCTAATTAATCGGTTTTCGGAACACCCATGTCCCGCAATTAGTTCGGATAATTATATTTTTACTGTACTCGCGTTTGTACAAATACAGTGGTGTGAACTGACCCGTATCCCGGCAGACGTGCACGTACGAGAACTGGCCCAAGGCGATCAAGTGCGCCATGTGCGGCTGCGCCAGCCCCGCCCCCCCCGCCGCAACCCCCGCCGCCCCCGCCGCAACCCCCGCCGCCCCCGCCGCCGCCGCCGACAAGATCCGCTCCACTGTCGGTGAGACTATCGTCCATACACCACTCCACTTTGCTCCACAGCTGGCCATTGGCCTCTCGCAAGGTGTTCGTTACAGAACAAAGATTGATTAAAAGAAGGGATATAGCAATGAATTAATTTTAATTTTGGTATTTTACAACAAAAAGAGATATATCAGAGCGCTAGTCAGATCAGAGAGAGCGGATACGGAAATCTAAGTAAAAGGAGACTTTTTTGACAGCTAGTTTGACAAGTCAACAACCAATGAACCACAAGCGACAATCAGAACATAACATAAAGTATTTTACTTACTTTAGCTTTATTTGTAGAAATCCATTTTAAAAACACTTGTAATTAGTAATATGTAAAAATGTATATAATAAAATAGCGCTCATAAAACATTTAACAATAAAATTATTAAAACTAACTAAAGTACTTTTCGTCGTAGACACAAGGCACGCCACTACATTCTATTTTATTTTATTTGGTGTACAAAACAGATCACAACCATTGCATGATATAAGAATATTAATATGACATGAGTACTGAGTTGTGGTCTAAAGCATGCACACACAACATCGCCACATGTAATTTTGAGTATCTTAATAAAGATATCTGCCGCCGGGATTCTATCTCGGACCGTCTTTCCAAGATACGAGAATCGATGAACCTTCCAAATTAAAAGTAGGTTTTTCCTTCACCGTTAGCGAGTGGTATTGCTACTATAACGTCACAAATGTACATAACTTAGAAAACAAAGTCATAGGTACACGCCCGCACAGGAATTCGAGCCTGGGTCTCTCGTTTCCGAGTACAATGTTCTACGAGTAGGTTATTTACAGGTACAAACGGCATCTGCAACTGTCAACTTTTCGATCAACTTTTGACTTTTTTATGGTTCCTTAGTCGACAAGGAACCCTTATAGTTTCGCCATGTCCGTCCGTCTGTCTGTCCGCGGCCTAGCTCCGAGGCGATTAGTAGGAGAAAGCTGAAATTTGTCATAGACATGCATATAATCACGCCGACGAAACGGTAGAATAAAGTCGTAACAAAAAATTAGGGTAGTAGCACATATGAACTTCAAGGAAAACTATCGCGGCTAAGTAGACTTTACAAGTTAACGAGTAATAGGCGACCAACTTATAAAAGAAAAACTTCGTACAAAATCCATCGAAAATGACATTGATGAAGTTGTTAGTGCTGTAAAGTAGATAAAACCCCCTCTTTCTACGGAACCCTACACTGCGCGTGGCCCGACACGCACTTGGCCGGTTCCTTTAATATGACAATAAGTGAACCAATTTATTAACTGACCCAGGGCATTATTTTTATCGAGAAGGTCGTTTTCTTGCCTCTTAATTTTGAACCTTCTGCTCTTAGGCATAAACGACATCTGCAACAGCCAAACCGCTTCGATCCACGAGCTGGAGTCCAACAACCGGCGCAGCGCCAAGCGGCGGAACAACACCGACTGGGTGTGGCTGCAGGCTTGCCTCGGTGAGTGTGACCCAAACAATATACACGTGTTACAAAACCAAATCAAAACCTCTAAATAATCTTTTTATTTTTTTCTGTAATGATAAAGTAGCTTCCACACAACTGGTCCCGAACTTGGGTACTCTCAATCAATCCGTCAATCAATACATTTATTTGTCCAAACATAGGTATTGTGCTTACATTACAGTATAGTGTAGCCAGATCTTAAATTTTATACAATTTGTCCTCTATGCGCTATGGAAACCAGGCAAGGACATTATAAACATGGAAATACACCCAGACCGAGGCCATTAGTAACAGTTAATACTAAGTGTTTACATAGTTGATCTGTCATAAATAGAAGGGCTTCTCTATAATAGAGTTTTATTTGTTACTTTCATTAAGTCGCAGTTTGTGTGATACTTTGAATAAAAACAACCTGATTTTGATGTAATTATGTTTCTGAAATACGTACGTACGTACTGTTTTTTATTTTGTACTTGTTATGTTTTTTGGCGCGAAACGTCCTTCATTTCGATGGTAGAGGTCACTTGCTAAAACCGTGGTTTTTATTTACAAACGACATGCTGGATCACAATGAAATGTTGAAAATACGTTTAGAGGACACAAATCGATGTTTGATCGTGCAAAGAATTGGAAATAAACTTTTCAAAGAGAAATTATAGCCTTGTGAATAGTTTCTATAAAAATGTCTTATGAAGCTTTAATTTCTTTTCTATTCTGTTATTTTCAGTTGTAAGCACGATTAAACTTCAACTTGTGTCTTTTAAACATATAAGCGAAGCATCATTGCGGCATGTCCTTTGTGAATTTAAAATCAAACTACGTTTGTGTGGGAATTGCTCTTTGAAGGGCTGCTCTAAGGTTGATGTTACGTCTCTAATACTATCTCGCTCGCACAATGTAACATTTTTAGTCATCATCAGCCATTTGACGCTCACTGCAGGGCGTAGGCCTCCCTCATGGTTTTCCAAGTTTCCCGGTGTTATGCCGCCCCCATCCAGCGACTCCTCGCAACCGTGACCAGGTCGTCAGACCATCAGGGGGCTTTACATCTGTAATGATTGTAAAAAATATTTGATAAAAATATTAAAATATCTATAACATATTTATTTTCCTATACTTACGTTTTGATAACGGTTACGGTCCGGTCTTAAGGCTGCTCTTACGTGCAGCGTGCCGTCTCGTTTGCACAATTTAACATTTTTTAGTTTTTGTAATAATATGTGTTTTCTTTTGAAAAATGTGGTCTGAGGGTTTCAATGCATATGTTTCTTATCCTGTACAAGGTTTTTGATTGCGAAAATTTCATTCCATTATCAATAATTTTGGAAACAACTTATCTTTATTGAAAAAAATACGCCTATGAAAACAAAGACATATCTAAAACATCCGTAATTTAATTGAGCGTCGAAGCTTCAGAACACATAAATCAAACGTTTACGCATATTATTACAATATAAAAGAAAATATGTTAAGTCGTGCGAGCGCGACAGCACGGCCCAGGCAAGAGCAGCCTCAAGGTCGCAGAGACTGAGCCGTGCTGTCGCGTGTCGCATGTGTCGTGTGACATGTCGCGTGTCGCGTGTCGCGTGTCGCAGGCGTGGTGGAGGGCTGCGCGAGCAGCGTGGAGGCGTACCTGTCGGCCGGCGGCGACCCGGCGCGCGCGCTGTCGGCCGCCGAGGTGCAGCTGCTCAACCGCGCCTCCGCCTTCGACGTCGGACACACGCTCGTGCACCTCGCCATACGGTGCGTCGCTGCGAGATGACACCCTACTAGGTAGCAGACGGCTAGATGACACGCTACTAGGTAACGGGTTACTAGATAACAGGCTACTCAGAGACATTTACGGGACGCCCGTGCACCTCGCCATACGGTGCGTCGCTGCGAGATAAGAAGCTACTAGATAACAGGCGACTAGATGACAGGCAGCTAGATAATATGCTACTAGGTGACGGTCTACTAGATACCCGGGGACACTTCGACGCCGTGCAGACGCTCGTGCACCTCGCCATACGGTGTACAGCTACTGCGCGTTCACTCAGAACTTACCGCATCACTCTGGCAGGGACCGCGTTGGGTGCTAGGACTGCCACAAAAGGTTCAATGTAGTGAAAACATTTACCAATCAGCGTCAAGAGCTCGTCGATTGTTACCGAAGATGCGCCAGAGTAGATTCGTCGTTCGGAAAGACTTTGGAACTTAAACTTCCAAGTCGTTCACCAGAAGGTAACTACGGAAATTCAAAACGGTCACCATGAATCTAAAAACATGAGTAGGCAGAGACCAGAGACTGGCTCTCGCCACGATCCCGACAGGTCCCTTTCGCTTCGTTAACATTGAAGTCGTCGCATGCGCACACGCCGCACCGTGATACCGAAGTCGTTGAGCAAACCTTACGTGTGGGTCTGTCTGTTGCAGGTTCCAAAGACAAGACATACTGTCGACGTTGCTCTCGAGGATATCGGGCGGCGGGCCGGGCCTCAAGCGGTCGCCGTCCTACATCGGTAAGTGGCTCACAGAAACACACCACTTATTTCGACTGTTTTAGAAACGTAGTTGTGAAAGAACTGGCGCGTCAAAAAAAAAATTTGTTATATGCAATATTTTAGTTTCGGAACAAGTCTATACTGTTAGGTAATAAATACAGATATTTTTAACAGTAGGTTAGTGAACACATTTTATTATTTTATTTTATATTATTTTACTTGAACTGAGATCCAGTGCCTCCGCATAAGGCTATCAGTCCTATTTGCGATGACGTTATGAAAATGTTCCTCCACTTTCATTTGAAATCTGACTGAAATCTTGACTGTGCATTTGAAAATGTAATTCGAAACTGTGATTCCAAATTCAAAGTGGTACGAAGTGGTATTGAGGAAGCGAAAATGGTCTGTCAGGATCGTGGCAAGTGGCAGTCCCTGGTATCAGCCTACTCCACTGGGATACAGGCGTGAGTTTATGTATGTATATAAATTCAAAGTGGTTGCTACTGAAACCGCCTTGAATTTGGAATCACAGTTTCGAACCAAAGGTCAGAAATTAGGAATGTTTAGAAATATGTTAAACCACTAATGTTACAATATCATCATCATCAGCCTACGCTTGTCCACTGCTGGACATAGGCCTCTCCTATTGCACGCCACTGAGCACGGTCCTCGGCTACTCTCATCCAACTCTTGCCAGCCGCCCTGCGAAGATCATCGCTCCACCGAGTCAATATGTTACAATATGAATAATTATATTTATCTACTCTGATACTATAATACCAAGATTATAAAACTGAAAACAAAACTCTTATGACAAACATTACGCATAGGCCAAAAATAAAAAGTTTTATTACGCTACAGGTCTTGTATGGACATCTGTATCATAATATAACTTTTTAATCATAAAGATACAACTATACAACCTCCAGTTGGACCAAGAAGGTTGAACCTCTACTTTTAAAAAAAGGTTTCAATGAACGAGTCCGCGGCGACGCAACACGCATGCGCAATCGATGTTTGCGCCTTGGCGCTAACATTTTACATTTAAAAAAACTTTTCAATATTTAAACAAAGTTTGGTTCTGTCTGTAAAATAAATTAGTAGTATGACACTGTACATAACTTGGTCTTATAACACTCGTGTGAGAGTTTAACTCCTGAACTGCCCTCGCGGAACGCAACGTATAGGTGGCCCATACTAAGTTGGACACAGATCTGTGTCGCGGCAGACGAGTGGTTAAAAAAACTCGCCTACGGCTCGTTTTTTTAAAACACACTCGTGTTATAAGAACCCTTATTATGCAACAGTATCATGAACTACTATTATTGTAATGAAAAGAACATTCCCTCAAACCATGGCTAACGATTTCAAAATCACGTTGTATTTGATCGAGCACATCAGTAAACGTTTGTAACCTTCCAGCGCCCGACCTGGCGTCGGCGATCCGCCGTCACATCACCAGCAGCATCCGCACCAAGAAGGGAACTCTGCCGTGCCGCTACATCAACGAGTTCTGCACCTTCACCCTGCCCTCGGGTCAGTGTTCACGCCGCTCGCGTTTTCCCTTCAGCGTTCACACCACTCGCGTTTTCCCTTCAGCGTTCACACCACTCGCGTTTTCCCTTCAGCGTTCACACCACTCGCGTTTTCCCTTCAGCGTTCACACCACTCGCGTTTTCCCTTCAACGTTCACATCTTTTGCGCTGTTCACAACACTCGCGTTTTCTCTTTAGCGTTCACATCACTCGCGCTTCCTTATAGAAAGAAAGAAAGAAAGAAAAATATTTTTATTATTAAAAACTCAAACTACAAAATTACCAGGGGTCCTTGCACTAGGCTTAGCCTGTATCGCGAGGAACCAACTTAAATTTAACAACAAAATATGTTATGGTAAACAGTAACTATAAAATATTTAATAATAGACTAAACATAATTTTATGGAAAACCTAATGGGATATGAAACATGTACTAAAATTAACCCAATGTCGTGTCTTCCTTATAGGTACAAGATATTTTCTGTGCATGTATAGCACCCGAAGTTTGCCGTGTTGCTGCTATTTCAAGCTTTGCACCCTCACTTGGTTGAGCGTTCTCGATACTCGCGATTTTCCTTTGGCGTTCACACCACTCGCACTTATCTCTAGTCTCCGCAGCTTAAACAGAAAGCCGTGCGGCTACATCAACAATTTATTGCACCGTCATCCTGCCGTCGAGTGGGTGTTTACAATACATGTCATTGTATTTTAGCGTTTACGCCATTCGCGGAAGTTATAGCAGCCGTGGTTTTCCGTGTTGCGATATGAAGCTTCATTCGGATTAGCGTTCATACCACTCGCGTTTTCCTCTAGCATCCGCAGCTAGAAGGGAAGACTGTCGAAAAAAAGATTGTAGCAAAAATGACGAAAAATATGTCATGAAAACAAATTATAACCTTCAAAATTGTTCACAGAAATCGAAGAGCTCCCGGGTGCAATACAAGAGCAGTTATTTTCGGAGTTGTTGGATGGAGATGCGCAACGGACACTGGAGGCTGACCCTCCACTCATAAACTGGAGCCTGGAGCTCACAGTCCGACTGGGTGAGTACATCTCTTTCTCTCTCCAAGTTCGTAGATGGAGACGCTCAGAGAACGTTGGAGTTGACTCTCCACTGATGAAATGGAGCTCATAGAACTTTATCTACGTTTCATTCTTTCTTTTTCTCTCTCCTTTCCTATTCTAATGATACAAATGTAAATTTCCTTATAATGTATGATGAAGCTTTCATCAGTATTTGAGTTGTCATTTGTCGCCAAGCTATGTTCTTATGAGTCTGCACTAATTAAAAAAAAAGTTCAGAATTTAATGGGATTTTTATCAGAAGAGTAGATTTCATTTGTATTTTTTTTGGAGAACTTCAAAAAATATCTCACGGTTTTCTTGATACTGTTTGTACGTCCTCTACGGTAACGGTATAAAGTACAGTGGCTCCAAGCATATACCTGAGCACGTCCGTAACCGTCGCAGGCTCGCGGCTGTACGCGCTGTGGAACCGGTCGGCGGGCGACTGCCTGCCCGACGCCGTGTCGCAGGCCGCCTACGGCGTGTTCGACCGCGACAACTCGCTGCGACAGGCGCTCGCCGACACGCTGCACCACGCGCACCGCAGGTCGGCTCGCTTGCTGTTACACTCGCTCGACCATTCGTTTATGTGGCGTAGGAAATTGAAAAAGCATAGGACCCAGTATGCTACCTTGTGGGACACCAAATAGACTAATTACGGAGCCGCTCGTGTCACACGGCTCTCTTATACACTAGGATCTTTTTTATCATGTAGTTGCATTAGGCACCCGGCGCAACTGTGGTGCCGTTCTCTACATCTCTCTTTTGCTCCTTCTGTCATATACGCGTGTGCGAGCGCGACAGCTGCGGCGGACGCTCGCCGACACGCCGCACCGCGTGCACCGCAGGTTTGATAGATGACTCGGTATTGCACGCCGGTGATAGGTTAGCTGAGTTTACAGCGAGGGTTACACGCTCCTTCGTCGGTTTGAGTTGGCTCAGACGTTCATGTGGCATAAGAAAAGTGGAGAACTCAGTACGCTATGCTGTGAGACACCAAATAGACTAATCACGAAGCCGATCGTCTCTCACGGCGCTCTCACACACTAAGATTTTTACAATTACTGCGCACCGTAACCTAATCTACAGCGCAGGTTACACGCGCCTACGTCCGTTTAAGTTTGCTCAAGCATTCATGTGGTATAGAAAAAGCGTAGTACCCAGTATGTTACTGTGGAACACCAAATTTTATATTTAAGCAAGCAGCAAGCTACTCGCTTCACTCGGCTCTCTTGTATAGTGGGATTTTACACGAAATACACATGTCTTTCTCTACACATCTCTCTTTCCCATCCCTGTCGCATACGGCGTGTTTATTGCACAGCAGTATTAGGTTAGCCTCATGTACAGCGAGGATTACATGTTTCTGCATCGGTTTGAGCTAGCTCTAGCATTTATGTGGCGTATAAAAAGCGTATGATCCAGAATGGTACCTTGTGGAACACCAAATAGACTATTTAGAAAATAAGTTCACAAGGCATTCCCACATTTTGAGGTCAAGAAGTTACACGGTACATTGCACGAAACAGAGGTAGTGTTGTTTTCCAAATTTTTCTCTTTTTTCATGTCATGCATGACAACAGATCTACTGTAGATAGTGTCTCTTTTTTCCTCCATACATGGTGAATCGCTATGGCTTACGGCTCTACGCGTACCCACTGCGAATTAGCGTACGGGAACCTCAGATACTTTGTTTCGATATATTTCACGTTCACCGGTTACCCGTACGTTTTATCTCGCTATTACATCCCGTATTCGGTCAACGTACGTCCACCCTTATCCCTTAAACCCGTTGTATTTATTCCGTAACAAACAAAAACGACTCTTTCGTTTCTTACTGAAACAAATATTTCTTTTACCTCATCCCTTCATATGAACATTTTTATTTAGGTATGTATATTCTATATTTATCTTATATTTATGTACCGTTTATGTATGTGTATTAAATATATAAATATCTTCCTTTGTACTGTTTAGTTGCACCGACTACTGGTCGTTTAGCTTCTCATTTTTTTCCGTCGACGGTCGTCTGGAAGAAATTACTTGTAGTAATGAGGCCGCCGATCGTACTGTACTATATTATTGTTAAATTCTCATATGAAATTCCCGGTGCACATATAATAAAGAATATTTTTCGTACGTATCTATCTATCTAGTCGACTTGCAGCTTCTACGAGCGCTTCTCGTGCTGGGAGCGCGTGCAGGCGGCGCAGCTGCAGTACTCGTGCGAGGAGGCGCAGCTGCGCGCCGAGTGGGCGCGGCTGGTCGCCGCCGCCGCGCGTCCGCGTGCTGCGCTGCATCAGGTGCGTGTCACGCTGTACGGTCTACGGTGTACGGTGTACGGTGTACGCTGTACGGTGTACGGTGTACGGTGTACGCTGTACGGTGTACGGTGTACGGTGTACGCTGTACGGTGTACGGTGTACGGTGTACGCACACGGTGAATAGAGACGGGGCTCGCGTCGTCGGTCGCCCGCCTCTGATATATTACGTATTACGTGTTGGACTACAAACTAAATATAATTATACAAAACGGACGAGACGAATAAATGAAACGAGACCATAGGTGTGTCTAAGTTGTACGAATAAACAGTGACAGTTGAAAACATTTGTTTACCTAAAAATTACGCCACGTTCGGTTGCGGGGAGCCAGGCGGAGCTCGACGACTGTGTCACCGATCGGACCGAGTTCAGTACTACCCGGCTAAATATCTATGCACCAGGTACCGTCAGACCCCCATCTTGCGAGGTACCTAGATATTTCGACGAGTTATACGTCAATGAAATCAACGTTTTGACGTTTTTGTGTAAACCCGATCATCAGTTGCGCAGTCACTTACTATCGTCCGATCAACTTTCACGTCGTCACGCATGGCGAACGGAATGAACCAATCACAGAGTGATTTACTCTACAGCACATCTTGCGCTCGTTTCATTGGTACAGACTATTAGAGAGAATTGGGGCCGTTTTTGAATGTGAACTTTTTACTTCTATGGTTTCTTTATTCGTAGCATACAAAAAGAAAGAGAATGGATAACAAGTAACAACATTGAAACAAAGTTCGAACAAAAAGAAAAAAAAACTTATATGTAAAAAATAAGAAAACAATCATAATAAACATTTGCATAAGAACAACTATAAATAAGCAATATTCGTTCTGTTACACTACACCCTCTTTATGTAATAGAAATCCATGATACTATTATGATGTTTGTTCGGGAGATCCGAAACCGGTAATAGACCATTACTTACGTATAAAGTTAAATATATTTCGCAAAATCATGTCAATACTTTAGACCCAAAACGTTTTGACCGATCCTTTGGAAGTCAGTCTCACCCTCCCAGTAAAGACAACAGTTCGTAAAGAAATATCCCTGTCGGTATGAAACAGTTTGAGACAAACAAAAATACGGTGAGCGGATACAACAAAAACATGTAATCTTGCTTCTGTTCATCGACGAAAGGAGGGTAACCCCCGGCCTCTCGTACACTAACAAGCTGTTAATCTACTGTTAACAGCTGTCAGTGGGTTTTTTTCTTGTATGCACTGGTCAATTAACAGCTGTTAACAGTAGATTAACAGCGTGTTCGTGTACGAGAAACTGGGTATAAGGAATCTTGTGCAGTCCAACACTTCGGAACGTATTTTTTAGGGTTCTGTACCCGAAGGATACAAACAGGACCCTATTACTAAGACTTCACTGTCCGTCTGTCTGTCTGTGTCGGTCTGTCTGTCACCAGGCTGTATCTCCTGAACCGTGATAGCTAGGCAGTTGAAACTTTCACAGATGATGTATTTCTGTTGCCGCTATAACAACAAATACTAAAAACATAATAAAATAGATATTTAAGGGAGGCTCCCATACAACAAACGTAATTTTTTTGCTCGACATTAATAACGGCAACAGGCAGACGATTGAAATATTCACAGAATATTTAGTTCTATATTCGCTTCAAAAATAAATAAAAAAATATATTTAAGGGGGGCTTCCATACAACAACCGTGATCTTTTGCATTTTTTTCTCGATCTTTGTGTCTAATGCTGTATAAATAATACGGAACCCTTCGTACGCCAGTCCGACTCGCACTTGGACGGTTTTTTATCGATTTTTGCTCTCAGCTCAAAGCAAAACTTTCAAAAGATGAAGCCGTTTCGTCCGCGCTGTAATTAGTATGACGGTTCCAGCTTCACGTGTTCGCGCTGGCCCACGTGATGCGGCGGCCCATCATCGTGTACGGCGTCGACGTCGTCACCTCCTTCCGCGGGGAGGCGCTCGGATACGCGGGCTTCCAAGGTGAGAGAGAGATAGTGAGAGAGAGGTGCTTCGTCATAGTCGTCACCTCCTTCCGCGGGGAGGCGCTCGGATACGCGGGCTTCCAAGGTGAGAGAGAGATAGTGAGAGAGAGGTGCTTCGTCATAGTCGTCACCTCCTTCCGCGGGGAGGCGCTCGGATACGCGGGCTTCCAAGGTGAGAGAGAGATAGTGAGAGAGAGGTGCTTCGTCATAGTCGTCACCTCCTTCCGCGGGGAGGCGCTCGGATACGCGGGCTTCCAAGGTGAGAGAGAGATAGTGAGAGAGAGGTGCTTCGTCATAGTCGTCACCTCCTTCCGCGGGGAGGCGCTCGGATACGCGGGCTTCCAAGGTGAGAGAGAGATAGTGAGAGAGAGGTGCTTCGTCATAGTCGTCACCTCCTTCCGCGGGGAGGCGCTCGGATACGCGGGCTTCCAAGGTGAGAGAGAGATAGTGAGAGAGAGGTGCTTCGTCATAGTCGTCACCTCCTTCCGCGGGGAGGCGCTCGGATACGCGGGCTTCCAAGGTGAGAGAGAGATAGTGAGAGAGAGGTGCTTCGTCATAGTCGTCACCTCCTTCCGCGGGGAGGCGCTCGGATACGCGGGCTTCCAAGGTGAGAGAGAGATAGTGAGAGAGAGGTGCTTCGTCATAGTCGTCACCTCCTTCCGCGGGGAGGCGCTCGGATACGCGGGCTTCCAAGGTGAGAGAGAGATAGTGAGAGAGAGGTGCTTCGTCATAGTCGTCACCTCCTTCCGCGGGGAGGCGCTCGGATACGCGGGCTTCCAAGGTGAGAGAGAGATAGTGAGAGAGAGGTGCTTCGTCATAGTCGTCACCTCCTTCCGCGGGGAGGCGCTCGGATACGCGGGCTTCCAAGGTGAGAGAGAGATAGTGAGAGAGAGGTGCTTCGTCATAGTCGTCACCTCCTTCCGCGGGGAGGCGCTCGGATACGCGCGCTTCCAAGGTGAGAGAGAGAGAGAGAGAGAGGTGCTTCGTCATAGTCGTCACCTCCTTCCGCGAGGAGGCGCTCGGATACGCGCGCTTCCAAGGTGAGAGAGAGAGAGAGAGAGAGAGAGGTGCTTCGTCATAGTCGTCACCTCCTTCCGTGGGGAGGCGCTCGGCTACGTGCGCTTCTGAGGTGAGAGAGAGAGAGAGAGTGAGTGAGTGAGAGAGACGCTTCGTCATAGTCGTCACCTCCTTCCACGGGGAGGCGCTCGGCTACGCGCGCTTCCAAGGTGAGAGAGAGAGAGATACAAAAAAAGAGGAACGGAAACAAGGGGAGAGATGGTTTTTTAACGTGGCAACTTCTTCCGCGGGAGGCGCTCGGCTGAGCGTTTACGAAATATATAAGACAATTCGCAAATGGGCTCAGAACATACGGCATACACCCAACAGGTGATAAATAAATGCTGAAGAGAATAAAGAAAAAATTGGCAATAACATGTGTTCGACCAGAGCGTAGCGCGTGCGGCCCTCGCTCTGTCGCACAGTAGATGTTGTATGTTGGACGGTGATTGAAGAAAAAGATGGAGTTTATCTCTTCATGGTAGTTGTTTGTCAACTTTACAGAATTACCTAGTTTTAGTAGCTAAAGTGTGTGTATTTGGCGAGTGGCTCGCGCCGACTGCCGGTGGCTGTGTATTGGATAATGCAATATCGGCATACGCAGCGATGCACGGTGCACATGTTTTGTATTTTCACTGATCATGATTCAAACTGTTACATTTAGGACCTTATCTATCTATACAGCCCATGAAAGACGCCCAAGGCATATGCCTCTTTACCGTCAGGCCAAGCTCGTCGGTTCCCTTTTAAACTTGTCCATTGTCCTCCTGCCTCCTTCTTAATGTCATCAACCCATCGGGTAGGGGCCCTACCTACCGAACGACGGCCAGTTCTCGGCCACCACTCTGTGACTGCCTTCGTCCACCGTCCGTCTTCTCGTCCAGCTAGATGATGTCCTGATGAAGGACCTCATATCATCATCATCATCAGCCATTTGACGCCCACTGCAGGACATAGCCTCCCTCGTGGTTTTCATAACCATGAGGGGTTTTGCCATAATCGCCACGCTCGGCAGGCGGGTTGGCGATCGCAGTATGAGGTTGGAATCTCTGGAAGACGCTGCTGCACTCCTGGTAATTTATTTCCTTAGTCGCCTTCTACGACATCCACGGAAGGAAATGGAGTGATGCTCTTCTTAATACGGCGCCACACGGAACATGTGGAACCACGTAAGGACCTCGTATAGATATAACAGATGTAAAAAAATGTGTTTTCTGGTCTCTAGGCGTATACCTTCCCCTGCTGTGGGAGCCCGAGTTCTGCTCCAAAGCCCCGCTGTGCTTAGGCTACACGCGCGGGCACTTCTCCGCTTTAGTCCCAGTAGAGCCCTACTCGCGCCGGCCCGCCTACATCTGCCGGTGAGTGGTTACATTTCTATATTGATGATTTGCAGGAAAAAAATTGTTCTGTGAAAAAAATACTATGAAATAGGTGGTTGCTCTCATCACCTGAAGGTATCCCACTTCTGATGTAGCCCCATATGACGTAGCCACTTCTGATGTCGGCTTCGCAGTAAATCAACATCGAATAAAATAGATTTATAACACTACAAAATGGTCACCAATTATAGGCCAATATGCAATATTCCTGCTTTATCAAAGGGTTCGGAAAGAATTATAAAATGTCAGATTAGTTGGATAAAATATCTAGAAGACGAACATTTATTATCTGATCATCATTATAGCTTTCGCCGAAGTAGATGAACAGATGAAGCTGACTCTAATCTTGTCAACTTCGTAATTTCAAGCTTTGACGAAGAAAATAAGTGCCTATCTATTTCTTTGACCTCGCTAAGACCATCAATACGGTCTCTGTTGCTATCCTTTTGCACATACTGAAACATAATGGTACTAGAGATGTACAGTTAAAATTGATGACAGACTATAGGGAAGAGCGGGTGATCGTGCTCTTCTTCTATAAAGGGAAATTTCCCGCCAGGCAGATCGTATGCCTGGGGACGGCCGGTCCGACTGATGTTCGTCGGACGTTATATTTATGGTATGTCATGTGAAACATTTTGCTTGCGCGATGTAGGAATGTTGGAGTTTGTAGTGCGCGCGCAGAGTTGACATGTGCTCGCCACATCACTCCCCTTCAAGACCGTAGCTACACATAGCTAGGTCTGATAGGAATCGCAGTCTGTGCTCTAAAGCCTGCAAGTGCCAGGAGTCGCTGAGTCAGTGAGTCGACTAGCGGTTGAGGGTGTTCGGCGGCTAACAGTCACTTCACCGGCGACAGTACCATGGGGACCGCGCATGTGGTAGGAACCGGTGAAGGCTGCTGTACCACTGGCAACGTGTGCTGTTGCTGTGTGGCTGCCGTGCCGAGGGGAGGGGGAGATCACCATCAGTACCAGTAGTCGGTGCGTTGACTGTAGTGGAACTGATGAGGTGAGAGGGAAGAGGATGCTGGCCTTGCTTTGAGACTGATTGTATGTGGGGTGCTGCGAGAGCGAAGGAAGGTTGACATTGTTCTATCGAGGGTCACCACTATAGGGAAGAGCGGGTGATCGTGCTCTTCTTCTATAAAGGGAAATTTCCCGCCAGGCAGATCGTATGCCTGGGGACGGCCGGTCCAACTGATGTTCGTCGGACGTTATATTTATGGTATGTCATGTGAAACATTTTGCTTGCGCGATGCAGGAATGTTGGAGTTTGTAGTGCGCGCGCAGAGTTGACATGTGCTCGCCACAAGACTTCTTGTCGGACAGATACCAGTATTTTAAACTGGGGCCATATGTAAGTCAAGATCTGCATAATAACATACGGCGTTCCGCAGAGCAGTATCCTTGAACCCACCTTGTTTCTTATTTATATCGACGATTTGTCCTTTTCTTGTGAGTCTTACGTTAAAAATGCGTTGGAATCTTAGTTTATTTAATCAAAACTTATTTTCCAGCGAGCAACAAGAAGACAATGAAGAATACACGTACCTACCGCTCACGGATTCCGAGGGGAAACTATTGCCGGTCCATTTCTTGACTTGCGATGAGGTAATTACGTTCTCTCCGTTATTTACATGTTCGTGATTTTATTATCTAGTATAGCCTCAGGCCACATGTATCGAAAGTGTACAATTATCTTTATACTACACCTGCTTGGAAAGTACCTTGATACTTTATCAAATTTACGGTAGAAAGTACGTCATTGCATATCGAACAAATATGCGGGGAGAAAACGCATCTGAGCGGGAGAGAAAAGTGTATGAAAATCCATTTCTTACGTGGTTTTTCTTTTTTAATTTTGGGTAAGACTATGCGCCGGTAACCTAAATATCAAAAGCCAAAAAGTTTTTACAGTGAGTTTTTATCTCCAAGTTCGCAAAATGACACTGGCCACTAGCTGTGTGTTGGATGGTGTCGGGCTGGCAGTGCGACCCTGCGGCGGCAGGATAAACAATTTGAAAAAAGAACATGTGAAAATTGCAGACGCCATTGGCGCCATTTCCAATTTGTGTGTTGTTTGAGGATTCAGTTTTCGTAGAAAGTAAAATAAAACTATCAAAATGATAAGTAGTGATAGGCAGGTGTAGCATAAAGCACTATGTATCACTCGAGAGAAACTGCGATTCCCGATCTCGGGTGTTTTAAAGCCCTCGCCTACGGCTCGGGCTTCAAATGACACCCTCGACGGTAATCGGTCACTTTCTCCTCTCGGTGAACAATGTACTATTTTACAAGCATTAAAAACGTTACAATGTGTGAGCGAGATGGCATGCCAAAAGTATCAGTAGCCTTGAGACTTACATCGCCAAGCTTTTAATTACCCTCCTCTCTTGAAATGAAATATTTTATTCCGAAAACAGCAATTACAGTGGTCTCTACACTAGGCTAAAACCGGCCAAGTGCGTGTCGGGCCACGCGCGTGTAGGGTTCCGTAGAAAGAGGGGTTTTTATCTGCTTTACAGAACTAACAACTTCATCAATGTAATTTTCAATGGATTTTGTACAAAGTTTTCCCTTTATAAGTCGGTCGCCTATTACTTGTTAACTTGTAAAGCCTACTTAGCCGCGAGCCTACTTAGTTTTCCTTTGAAGTTTATTATAATATGTGGTACTACCCTGAATTTCCTTACGCTTCTACAATCAACCGTTTAGCCAGGAGGGGAGGAGAAAATTGCCTACTTGGACAAAAACTTGACAAAGGGAACCTTCAATCAAAAAATGATCTTCCTACACTCACAGTATTTTTGAACGATTAATACAACCATATCTCACATTATGGCGTAGGCGAGAAAAAATGCAGCCCTAATTTAGGTGGGGGAGTACCCTAACATTTTTTTTTAAAGATTTTATTGTACCGTTTTGTCGGCATACGGACGGACATGGCGAAACTTTAAGGATTTGTTGTCGACTACGGAACCCTAAAACTGTATAATAATGACAAACCTGTCACATTGTGTGGGCCCCCCACCTCCCGTCTTTAAAGAGTGACTTAATTTACAAACAAGATAAAAAGTACTCGAAACCTTTGATTTAATGACTCTGTGTTTTTATCTCGGCTTTGTAATATTATATTGGTTTGGCCACTAGTTTTCCTAAAAACAAATAAAGAAAAAAAAAGTTATATTCACTATTATTCAGTACCTAAGTAGGTACCCAAACACCGATCCGGCTCCAAGGATAACCTTAATTAAAAACGATGGAATGTCCGACCGGCACGGATGTCAGATGTTAAGCTGCAGCCGCTTATCGCACTATTAACTATATCGTCGGACGCGTCCCCCGCAGATGTCGGACGCGGAGGGCGTGGTCCGGCGCTGGCTGTCGGCCTGCCTCACCGGCGGCGGCGCCCTAGCGGCACAGCAGCGCCCGCACCCGCGCCCGCTGCTCGTCGCGCAGATGCTCGAGGAGTGGCTCAACCACTACCGCCGGCTCGCGTGAGTACACCGCTGCTCGTCGCGCAGATGCTCGAGGAGTGGCTCAACCACTACCGCCGGCTCGCGTGAGTACACCGCTGCTCGTCGCGCAGATGCTCGAGGAGTGCAGATGCTAAAGGAATACACACACCGGCCGAAACCAGCGCGGTGTGCTGAGTAGCCCGGCTGCCCTCTCCGCAGGACTATTCTAACGGTGTAAACCTCTTTAAACCATTTTTTTAAATATTTCTTTTATTCGGACTCATCATCATCATCATTCAGCCACAAGAAGTCCACCGCTGGACATAGGCCTCCTCCATAGATTTCCAAAAAGACCGGTTGGAAGCGGCCTGCATCCAGCGCCTACCTGCCACTTGGATGAGGTCATCTGTCCATCTTGTGGCTGGTCGTCCTACGCTGCGCTTGCCGATATGTGGTCTCCATTCGAGAACTTTTCGGCCCCATCGGCCATCAGTTCTGCGTGCTATGTGCCCCGCCCACTGCCACTTCAACCTACTAATCCGCTGGGCTATGTCGACGACTTCCGTTGTCTGCGGATCTCATCATTTCTGATTCGATCTCATAGAGAAATTCCGAGCATAGCCCTTTCCATAGCTCGTTGCGTGACCTTGAGCCTTCTTATGAGGCCCATAGTGAGAGACCACGTTTCAGTGCCATAAGTCATAACTGGTAACACACACTGGTTGTATAATTTTGTCTTGAGCGATTGAGGTATATTAGACGAAAATACTTTTTTATGTTTCCCGAATGCTGCCCAGCCGAGTTGGATTCGACGATTGACCTCTTTCACGAAGTTGGACCGGCCTAGTTGGACTGTTTGTCCTAAGTAGACGTATTCGTCTACAACTTCGAGGGTCGTGTTCCCCAATGTTATTGGGGTGGGCACAACACGGGCGTTCGACATGACCTTCGTTTTGTCCATGTTCATTTTAAGGCCCACACGTTGGGAAACTCGACTGAGGTCTTTGAGCATTATGCCGAGGTCTTCCATCGTTTCTGCCTATATCGTCGGAAAATCGAAGGTGCGTGATGTACTCGCCATTGATATTGATGCCGCGTCCCTGCCATTCCAGAAGCTTGAAGGCATCTTCCAGTGCGTTCGTGAACAGTTTCGGAGAGATAACGTCTCCCTGTCTCACGCCTCTTCTCAATGGAATTGCCTCCGAATTCTGCTCCTGTACTCGGACCGACATGGTGGCGCTGTTGTACAAGCACTTCAGCACCTCGATATACCGATAGTCAATCCGGCAACGCTGGAGAGACTCGAGCACTGCCCATGTCTCGATCGAATAGAAGGCTTTCTCATAGTCCACAAACGCTAAGCAGAATGGCAAATTATACTCCTCAGTCTTCTGTATAATTTGTCGCAGCGTGTGGATGTGGTCTATGGTACTAAAGCCCTTTCGGAAACCGGCTTGTTCGGGAGGCTGGAAGTCATCAAACCTGCGTTCGAGACGATTCGTGAGGACCCTCGAAAACAGCTTATAAACATGGCTCAGAAGCGAGATGGGTCGGTAGTTCTTCAATAGAGAGTTATCCCCTTTCTTGAAGAATAGTGTCACCACGCTTCTGTTCCATGCTTCTGGCGTTTTTCCTTCGAGCACGACGGAATTGAAGAGCTTCTGAAGGACTAAGTACTGGTGTTCCACCCGCTTTCAGAAGATGTGATTCCGTCCTCTCCTGGTGCCTTGTTATTCTTGAGCTGTTTCAGGGCCATCCTAATCTCATACAGGCTGATGTCCGGGATATCTTCGTATTATTCTGTCTATCGTTTTTAAATTAAAATGTTTAATTGTATACCCCCTCCAACACTGTGGTTTTATTTCGGAATAAAGGAAAAACAGAATAAAAACTGGATAAAAAAAATGGTGTAGAGGTTTATCATCATCAACAGCAGCCATTTGACGCCCACTGCAGGACAGTGTCGCCGCCGCCAGCTTGGTTGGCTGTGTATGTCCATAACGATGAGGACATAGTGTAACGGTATAAACCTCCATTTCCTTCCGTGGATGTCGTAGAAGACGACTAAGGGAATACATTACCAGGAGTGCAGCTGCGTCTTCCTGAGATTCCAACCGCATACTGCGATTGCCAACCCGCCTGCCGAGCGTGGCGATTATGGCAAAACCCTTCACGGTTAGGAAAACCATGAGGGAGGCCTATGCCCTCCAGTGGGCGTCAATCGGCTGATGTCTATGTATATGATGACATCTGAGGGGTGAAAAGAAAGTGGTGTAATCTCGCATTGCAGGCAGCAGACGCGCGGGCCGTTCCCGCCGCGGCTGCAGCCCGCCGCCGACTACTCCAGCGGACCCGACACCGACGACGACTGACCGTAGCCCGCCCCGCCCCGCCCCGCCCCGCCCCGCCCCGCCCCTGTCGCCCTCCACTCTGGCGCTGTCACACGCGGTAGCTGAAACTTTATATGTAAACGAACTTCAGCACAGCGATGAGCATTGGCGTAGATTGAGAAACGTTCCAACCCACAATACGAAACTCGTGCATTACATTGTTTTGTTTCATGTTTTTGTTAAGAAGTTGTAATCATTACTTACTTAAGAGTGAAACTCTCAGTTCAGAAACCGGCCCTTAATTGCTCTAGTGTATAATAAAGAATATTCTTATCTTATTATGTTACTATCACACGCTATAGGTGCAAATAAACACTCTGTCACGGTTACAACTCTGAAGCGTTATGTGGCTACCGTTTCGTGAAGCGACATTTTTGCTGTATGAAACGGGGTCCTGTCATAATAGGTCGCTCTTTTAAAATTGTATGTTTGATTTCCAATCTATTTTATCAGCTCACATTCGTCCGCTGCTGAAAATTAGACTGTGTACTTAAAATTAAATTGTACCCGCTTGATTCTGATATTCTAGAACCAAGTTCCACGCTACTTCTAGATGTGACGGAAGACAGAGTTGAGTGTGATATCAAAGGCGATAGGATACACTGCACAACTAACAACAAGATCCTCAATGTTCGTTGTTTCATGAAATAACTGGCACAGTACGCAACTATTCAAATTATAAGTTTCCTATTACTTTTTATTTTATAATTTATAATTAGGATGTAAATATGATGTGTTTTGGTTAGTTTTTTTTTTGCACTTTAGGTGGCGTTTCATTTTTACATAAATTACACGTTGTCATTAATTTTGTGTAAAAATGAGCCGGCGCAAAAAGCGCTCTCTGATTTTGTGCAATTTTGATTCGATTCATACAAAATATGAATGAAAAGACAAGTGATTTTAGGCTATTTCATTGGTGGTAAAGTTCAAGGGAGATGCCACGATAATTCTTATGAAGCAGAAATATAAATGGTATTTTGTAGCACTTCTGTCGTCTAGCTAGAAAACCGATTAGTTGACAGCTAAACAGATAAATTATATAACTGTATCTACCCAGCCTTTGTAGGAACTACTTCTAATCTACTTTTAATCACCGCTCTTTGAGACGTCCCCATATTTATTCTGCTCGTAGTAGCAGAGTTTATTCTAAGATGTTTTGTCCACACGTAGCCATCACTGGAGCTGTCCACCGGGTTGGGTTAAGTTAAGCGGCCCCGCAGTGCCGGTACGCGAAAAAGACCTGCAAATGGTGTTAAAAGCATGAAAATCGGAACGATTGACCTCCAGGCCATTCGAATCAATTTGACCCGTAGCACAAAAAATAGAAAAGGAGGAGTTATGACGTCATATTTTTTTTTGTATGGGAAATAAATGTTCTGTAACCCATCGTAGGTGATGGATGTCTAATGAAAGGGATTACTGAGCGGTTTCTAAAAATATATCACATCATTACATTTCAGTCATTTGAGAACTTATCGTTTGTAATCGTTATCACACTTTGTAATAATGGAAAAATTAAATACTAAATATAAATATTTTCAAAATTGCTTTCTTGGGGTTGGATATGAGGATATTACATATAATTTGAGGTATATTTTACGCCAACGGAAAATAATCATATCTTCTTTTACAAATCGTTTTTGCAAAGTCTTTGGACTTAGGTTCTCGGTTGTTGGTCCTCAAAAATTATTATTTAAATGATTGAGAGACTAGAAGGACTTCTTCTAGTCACTTTTGCAAAACAATGTATGTAAAAGAAGATATAAAAGAAGAAGAAAGAGCGGTGGTGGCGTAGCGGTAGAACGCCGGCTTCTCATTCGGGAGGTCGTGGCGATTCCCGGCGTGTACCAATGACTTTGTTAAGTTACGTACATTTGTGAAGTTATAGTAGCAATACCGCTCGCTAACAGTGAAGGAAAACATCGTAAGGAAACCTGAGGGCCTGGGGTGTTCGCATACCTCAGCGCTTGAAATTGCCAATCCGCGGTGGGCACGCGTGGTAATTAAGCCCATACTCTCTCTGAGAGAAGGCTGTGCCCTGCAGTGGGCCGTACATAAAAAATAAATATATATACAAGGCGTTGATTTGTAAAGCAACGTCCGACTCAGGGTAATTTCTACTCATCAATACGAACAACTTTTACTATGGGACCAACTTTATAAAAGAAAAAAAAACAGCTTTTCCGTATCGAATTTTAGTATGGCATGGCACAGAGGTTTTCGCCACGATAGTAAAAGTCGTTCGTTTTGATGAGTAGAAAGTACCCTGAGTCGAGTGAGTTTATATGTTTTTTTTTTATTTTGGATCGCTAGTGTACCTTATGGGAACCCCTTAATATAATTATTAATCTCAGTGCCGTACTTTCACCGTATTGGCACATCTTGTGACGCCGCAAGCTACAGATAGATGTTCCAGTGAAACTGCAAATGATGTCAATAGTTTTCAGACATGTAGTCTTTAAGTAGATTGTCGGTCTTTTTCAATTGTGCTACATTTTTGTCGTCTTGTAATTATTAGTGTGAATATTTTAATTTTCAACTGTTTGTATAAAGTTTTTCGTTTTCAAATTGATACTACCTGTGTCTGTATTGTATTCCTGTAGTTAACTGTCAAAATGAAACATACTTTATGGAAGTCAAATTAAGAGTGGATTTTTGTTGAATGGAAATTAGGAAGTATAAGGTTTTGTTGGGGCATTGGTTTTAATTTATAGTTTGATCCTGAAAACAACTTAATCTCACCATTTATCTCATTATACTCATATATTTTCTCGTTTTTTCGTTGGTTGAGACAGATTTCTCTCGAAATGGAGAAAAAAAAAGTAAATAAAAACTCAAAAAAGAGTTGACAGAAAAGAGGTTTATTAAATTATTAAAAAAGAAAGAGAAAAAAACTTCTATTGATACTGTACAGAGAGTATAAGGTTCTAATATTTATTACTATAGTAATAAAAATAACTTGACATACTGGTTTTAGTGCACTTTCTAGCAAAAATATGGAATCTAAAATGTACAACAATTTTTTCTTGGGACTTTAATGAATGTTCAAATTTTAATATCTATAAAATTATGCTCTTTTGATGTCTATATTTTTGCTCGAAAGAGTAATCTTAAAATTTTGTAAGTGAGAAAAGCATGCAGAAAAATTTCAGTTTGGCAAAGTGATAAATAAATAATATAATAAACGTAACTTAAATAAACTTTTTTTTAGATGTAATAGCTTTCAAAATATAAATAAAACACTATAACAAAATAAATTCGACCAGTGTGTGACCAGTGTGACCAGTACCTGTTTTTTTTTCGTAAAACCTTAACTATAATGATTTCCAAAGAGGAAGTTGTCAGTCGAATAGTGTTTCTGAGTACTCATGCGTGGCTATGGGCGCAATAGTAGTTCAGATTAACCCTCTGGTCGTATTTATTATGTGCTCTAAAGTCTAATGCTACCTAGAGACCAGCCGACCGAAGGATCCGTTTGTGGCTGAATCTACTCGAAATTGTCGCCGTCATTATCCTCGTAATTGTCACAATTCGTGGTTGTCAGCGCGAAAGGTATTAATTCTTTTTTTCTTTTCTGTATTATTTGGATTTGATTGCCATTTTTACCCCACGGGCCTTTTTCATAGAACTACAACATGGTTTACTATGACAATTCGATGTTCAAGGCAAACCGATTAAATTAACCCACAAATTAACACGTGGGAAGACTGCTTCGAATAGTCATAATAAACTATGAATTGTAGCTTTATGAAACGCGGCCCTGCCTGCCAGGAAATATGCCTTCATAGTGGAGGAGCACGATGGCCCGCTCTTCCTTCAGTACTAGTAATATAGACGTCAAAGAAGTTATATTTACAGAGTACATTATACTAGACATACCGCTCACTGATCCGTTCATTCGTTTCTTCGGTTGGTCTGTACCCGGCATAGCTGGTATATAGATAATTTGTTCGCCTTGTCGTTACTAGGTAGTGAAAATTTAACTATAATATACGTATAGGGATTTTAAAAGGTTTAGTTTGCTACACGTTTATAATCGATAAGCGACACAGTTTCGAAGTAGGTCCACTGGCATTAGGCAACCGCTGCGACCACATTTGCAGCTTTCTTTCGTCCCACTTCAGGGCACAGGACTTCTCTCAGAGAGGGATCACCACGCGTACCCCACGCGGATTGACCATTTAAACACTGGTATGTGAACAGCTCAGATACTCAGGTTTCCTCGCGATGAGTTTCTTCGCAGTTAGCGCACGCTAGTATCGCTACTACTACTGTCGTTGGTACATCACGAAGTTGGCTATCACGTACATGGAGAAACACCCAGACTGAGGCCATTCGTACAAATTTAAATACCTCCAGCGGGAAACGACCAACACTACACCAAACGGTGCAGTTAGCTATACACCAATGTCCTTAGCGACTATTACCACTGTCTAATAATATTTTTGTGCAAAACTTAGTGGCATGTTATCCACGGTTCAAATTTATTGTCCCTGTTTCTGTATCTTAACGTTCGTAATACACGTAATAGTTGAACGAAAAGTGTTAACGGTAAGGCAAGTTAATCAGAGGTAACATCCGCAGTTTGTGCTGCAACGACAGCTGGTGTCTGCAGATAAGCAATATATTAGGTATCTATATCTACTGGCATTAGATACATAGTCAGATTTTAGGCATTCATTAGGGCCGGCAAAAAGATCGCTGTGGTGGTCCAGCCCATCTATGAATGTGTAATATTGTTAAAGACACGCGATAACTATGTGTGCAATTTCCGTTGTTACATCACTTTCAAAAGTCTTGTTGGTTGCAGCTGCAACTTCCCAAAATTGTTGTTCTGTGCACTTCAGTTTCAAAAGTCAGCCACGCTGGCGGTATCTGGTTTCTCAAAATGGTTGTTTGTAGTTTTAATCTTACTTAATGTTTAGGACAAAAAAAAATGTTTTTTGGTCGCAGCTTTAATTAGTGTATCGTTTGAAACTGGGTGTATGTAACAGGATAAATGTTTTCTTCATCGTCAAAAAACGATCTAAAATTGTAGTGTATTTAAACCATTAAACCTAATGCCAGTATTTAAACGTGTTATGATTCGAGGACTTGACCAATTTTTTTCATAGGTTCTCGCTTCCAAGCTACTGTGTGTTTTACTGTCCACGCAATGGAAGAGAATTAATTACACTAGTAGAAAATAAAAGGGTGCCGCGATTTAGGCAAGGGTAGCTGATACCTAAAGGGTAAACGTTTAATTTCTAACCAAAATTATAGGTGCGTAAGGTTTAAAATCGCTTCCGAAGTTCAAATACTAAATGTTAAAGGGCAAGATGCTGGTTTTTTTTTACATTTAAGTTGTTATTTTGTAAATAATGCTTGGGCCGCTTCAGGTGTCTTGAGAGGAAAAAGTGGTTCACTTTTTTAACCCTACACCTTAATTTTAATGAAATTATGTATATTACTACCTACTAATTTTTAATCAATAAAGCACTTATTTTATGAAACTGTTCAAAAGTTTGTATTTAATTCACCTGGGCCGCGTTTCATAAAACTACAATTCGTAGTTTATTGTTAAAATTCGACGTACATTGCGTAGCAGAGTCTACTTGTTAATCTTTGGTTTAATCAACTTTGCAATGTATATTTAATTGTCATCCTAAACCATGAATTGTGGTTTTATGGAATAGGCCCCTGGGCCGAGTTTCATAAAACTACAATCCGTAGTTTATTATGACAATTCGAGGTACATTGCGTAGCAGCGTCTACTTGTTAATCTGTAGATTAATCGACTTTGAGCCCTAAATTTTAGTTCTATGAAACAGGCCCCTGATCAACCTTCACATTTTCCTTGTTGTCTCTTAAGGCTGCTGTCACGAATTGGCATCTGTCTGGCTCTCGCAGTGTGACATTTTAATTTTTATTAGCTTAATTCCGGATTCACTATACCTACTGATTTTTTGTCGAAAGAGTCCGACCAGGGGCGCTACTACGTAAGTCCTCCACTGTATGGAATTCTCTGATTTAACCTATTCCGAACTGTCAAATACGTATATATTTTGACACTTGACGAGTTTTCATGCCTTATAGGTACAGGGTGCAATAAAATCCGTTTTTCGACGATTTTACGTACTCTATCGACGATTTTATGTACTCTGAATTTTTTGCGCGATTTTAGAGTTCCCCGTAGTAAATGTTGTTCATATCGTTGCGTAGAGCACAATTGTTGGATGTATACCTATGAAGATAAAGTATACCCCGTAAAAGGTATGAAAACACGTCGAGTCTTACATACGTGGACTCTACCCAGTTACCTACTCTGTATAGGGTGGTAATATGAAATAGGCGATAAGAATCTACGTTAACCATGGAAAAGGTTCTTAAAAAGCTATCCCAAACTTTGGAGAAATTATGAAGTGCGAAGCACTCTCAGTCTTACACGTTTACTTGAATAAAGTAATTAAAAAACGATTTGCGTTTCACACAGAGACGGTAGTGTTGAGTGAGGTAGAGGCAAATAATAATAATTGTTGAGTAAAAACATTTATTTAACGCCACATAGACACACATAATTATGCAGGAAAAGTAAATAAGGCAGATATAGGACAAAAGCAGAAGAAATGTGAAGCTAATAGTGAGAAAAAACAAAGGGTACAGTGGATGTAGGTACTCTGTATGTCGATGCAGCGGAAAAAAGGCCTCATGCTCAGTATTAGCTGAGGGTTTGCACCCACAACACTGATTTTCAGCTAGGACCTTTTGGTGACTCACGGAGCATGAACACGGAACAAACACGCACTCATACCATTGTTTACAGTCTCGTTACAAACTAGGTAGACAATACGGTGTCTCTGTCTACCCCTTTATATGGGGTAGTAGAGATGAGAAAAGCCATAACGTAGTGAAAGTGGTTCTTGTACCATCCTCACGCATGTTCTCGTTTGGAGTAAATGATTTGTGATTTCACTAAACACAAGGCAAGAACAAGTTAATGATGGTGATTCGTGACAGATTGACAAAAGTTCGGTCTGTCCGTGTCCTTTGTCTTCGTAATGTGGCCGCCATTCATGTAGAAAGACAAAATGAAGCGAGGTACCTATTCAAGCGAAACGTACCGTGACTTCGCTCCACTCACATCTTGTCGTGGACTCGCGACTTGAGGTCTTATGGAATGAAATATTCTTAACGAAAATTAAAACGAAATTTTGAACGAATCCAAACGAACGCGCCCATTCGCGACGATTTTCGAACGCACCTAAATTTTATGACAGTTTCGTGTATTCAGCGGAGCGGTTGGTCTTTTCAATTCTAATCGCTTTTATTTAATTTTATTCCTAATTAAGTGCTGAAACTTGTTAACGTATAAGTTCATAGTGTGTTAAATTATTTCAGTGCAGTGTGTAATGATGCTGAGGTGATTTTTGTGATAATTTTTCAGGTTCGAGTCGGGCAGCTAACTCCGAGATGGGTGAGTATTCTTATTCGCCGGTTCATTTATTTTCCTTAGCCCACTGAAATGCTAATTTATTCAGCATTACGTAACGATTCTTGTTAAGTATAGACGTATTATTGGTTTCTTTTTAGAACATAAACGTACGTGAGACTTCCATGTTTTTTTCGTGTTGGTAAAATTATTGATTTTCCCCACGCGTCTCCCTACTAGTGTTGTTAGGGCTAAAGTATTGCTGTAACAACGCTTAGCAGCTCAAGAAAAGCTTACCTAGAGTTATAGGTGGTTATTGGATACTACCTCTAAACACAAAAATGCCCCGGGGAACTCCCTAAAATTACCGAACAAAAATGTGAATTTTCGCCGATAACTTTCGCCGCAAACCCTTTCATTTGTCTAATTAATACTCAATACACTTTGCAATCCATTCCACTTAAGTTAGCCATTATTAGAAAATTTTTTTTGAAGAAATCCTTTCATAAAAGAATATCTATCTAAATAATTTTGCATAAAGCATTCAAAGTAAAATTACGTAAAGTCCAGTGCTAATTGTTCGACACTGACTCGCTACGTTCCTACTTGATCGTAACCACTGCAGAGAGATAAATATGCTAATCAGGTAGTCCCTGAACACAAGATCTGTGTGGTTATCACCTGAGCATTTTGTTAATTTTGCTTTAAGTTTTTCTTCCTCATTATTTTTCTATGGTTGTAAATAGTCACCTGTTGTTCTTACACTCTGCTTAGATGCTGATCCACCAACTTTGGATTCTGAATTGGCCAAATAACTAGCTTTATTCTAACTTTATACTTTACTTTATTGCACACATAAAATTACACGAATAAAACAAAACATTTACAGAATTAAAAGGTGTACATGGCGAGCTTATTTCAGCAGAAATCTCTTCCAGCCAACCCTTGATGTGGTGATACGAACATTATAAACAAGTGAGGAAAGTGTACAATAATTATTACGTACTATATTACAACCCAGTACAATCATACATATGTAATATATATTTATTTATATATATATATATATGGCTATAGAATTAAAAAGTTACATAAACTTACTTATAAGATGATAAATAACTAGAATACGTAAATAAATAAATAAATAAATACCTAAGTAAATAAACAAACTAAATAAATAAACTAAATAAACCTATTGCGATAATGAAAAAAGGAAGTGCTCTTTCAGTTTGGCCTTGAAGACAGCAACAGATGGACTCTCCCTGATAGATTTAGGTAGACCGTTCCACATACGAGCAGCACGCACAGAAAATGATTTAAAGTAAAACTGTGAGTTGCAGGAAGGAACTTGTAAGGTCCTAACATCACAAGTCCTCTGTGGCCTGGCACGTGGAGGCAGCAGCGAGAATCTTTCCCGCAGGTACTGTGGGGCACTGGGATTTCTCAGCAAATTATATAAGAGGGAAAGCATGTGAACATTGCGCAGCATGCGTATAGGGAGCCACTTTAGCTGCCGTCTGAATTCGGATACATGATCATATCTAAGGGTCAGTACTGAAAGTTAAAAAATCTGTGAAAATTAAATAATTTGTCTAACAATTTCAAGAGTGGAGGCAGGGGAGCACAGTGTTTAATTTGCCTTCGAAATTGTTACAGTGATCTCTCTATCAATTTTTTTATGGTCAAAAACAGCAAATTAAAGACTGCCTCACACAAATATGATCAACTTACTGGACAAACACATCACTGACCAAAAGAAAAAAATAACCAAGTGAAACTGGATGCGGGCAATTATCAGTTGTTCCAACTGCCTGCCCGTCTACAAATAAAAAATAATAATAATAATAACTTTGCAAGTACTGCTTTAAAATCTGTCTTGGATGTCTTCTTGTTTAATTCCATTATGTCTCAAGGCAATTGAGGCCGACAAAAATGACTGCTAGATCTATCTCATGGTGTGTTTGAAGCAAGGCAAATTATAGGATAGAATTATAGGTAAGTAAGACACTCGGGAGAAAACATGGCTTCTTTATTCCCGTGGGTGGAAAGGTTTAAAACAGTACTGTCTAAGCTCATCCTCTTCTCTGTTGGGCAATATATGACAAACGCTGGCCTTTGCATCTATGTAATGAGATGATTTATATAGCATCCAGTGGCACCTTCTCTTACACTAGATGGGTAAAGGGACCACTCGGATGCTGCAGTGCCTGGGACTTTGTTTTTGGATGGAGTAGGCTTGCCCAGTGCCTATACCATTCTGACAGCTTAGTCGGCCTAGACCACAGGAAAGACAAGTCAAGAGGAGACCAGGGTTACACTTACTCATGTAGCGGGTCGAACTCAGTAGGCTACTTATTTTTAGAATCAAAGAACATCCTTTTAAATCACCACACTAGGTTTACTCTGTAACTTACTTAGGAAGAAGCAAATAAATGAATAAAGTATTTTTTTGTATTAATTAATGAGTGTAGAGCCAAGCCAACCTTAACTCTTTTTTTAAATAACAACTGCCTTTGTCAGGTTTTATCCATTTTAAAATCTTTTTTTTACACCTTTCCCTGTCCTTTTGGACGGAGTTTAATTTTCACTTAATATTGACATTGTATAATCAGGCAGTCATAAAGTCTGTTGCTAAACCATTAACACTATCTGTTGGCTTTACAATTGCCCTGACAGGTGATAGCATTGCCTTGCCATTTGACCTAGCCGGGATAACTGAGATAGGTTTTGTTGAAGCTGATTGTGGTATTTGTAAATCTTTACATCTGTTGCATTTGTATTTACTGCATTCTAAGAGCTAACGAGCTAGAAGGTCCAATACAAGACTGCATTAAATAATTAGAGTTTATAAATAATTTATCTACCATTAAAATTAGGAATGATGTAGTGGGTCGAAGGGACTAGCGTTAGGCTGAGCACATAATGATAAATCTATCTATCTTTCCAACCCACAATTGAATCGTGTGATTTTAAAACGACACATGTCCTTTCATTACAACTTTGCAGGAAATAGAAAAAACTGTTTTATTCAAATACTAATATCTACAACAGCAATATTTTAGCATATTATATTGATTTCTGTATGAATAAACTACAATTTTTTTTTGTAATGTAAATCAATAGGTAGGTGTAAATAATTTAATAAAAAAAAAAATGGGCAAGTGTTATTTTAAAAACACGTGTTGTTTTAAAATCACACGATTCAATTAAAGGCCACATTTAATAGCATTGCCTTGATGGTAGGCAGACAATAGAGGCTCTGCTTCAATGTTTCAATACCTAATTTTATCATACCATGAAAGAAAGCATTTTTCAAAGTTTACATGTTCTTGAAGCTATTATTCCGTTAATTACCATTGCAAGGTAAACTGAAACATAGCTGAGACCAATGAAGCCAGTACCTACTCAAATTTATGTTTGTTGAAACAACTCCCAACAGATAACAATCTGAGCATCATTTAAAATGTACATGCACACTTGCTGATCGTGAATTTTAATTATTACAATCTGGCAAACCATTTTCGTCTTTAATTACTTCACTATTAGGCATGAAATCCATTTAAATGTCAGTGAGGGTTTTATTACATTGCAAAACAGTAATTGTTTGTTATCATCAGCTGTAATCAAAGCACTATCGGTGAGTTGTATAGAATCCACTTAAACAGTAAAGTAACTGGTTTATCTATCAACAAGGAGATCAAATTGTCTACAATATAAGTGTAAAACTCTGAGCAAATAGTATACATTTCATTTTGTCAGAGAAGACATATTTTTAACAGGATTATAGAAAGAAAGACATGCAAAATGTTAGCATATAATCTTTGCGTTTTTAATCTCGTCATTTTTATTATGACGTCTATCTGCTATCAGTCTTGTGATAAGCGGACTTAAGAAAACAAAATTTGCCAATGACAAAACTACAATTTCGTTTTGTTAAGTGGCAAAATGGTTTTTATTATTCAAAGTTGATGATACCACTCCTAAAATTATTGACATGGAACATATTGAATTGTTAGATTAATAGCAGTCACTTATGTACATCATCATCATCATCAGCCACTTGACGCCCACTGCAGGGCACAGGCCTCCCTCCTGGTTTTCTGGAATCTCAGGAAGACGCTGCTGCCCAACTCCTGGTAATTTATTTCCTTAGTCGCCTTCTACGACATCCACGGAAGGAAATGGAGTGACGCTATTCTTAATCCGGCGCCACACGGTTACCATCCGAGAAATCGGGGGTAAGTATAGCAAGTGCTGTGGTAGCGGAGCGGTAGAACGCCGGCTTTTCATTCCAACTCAAACTAATGGCTGCTCTTATGCAAATGTTTATTAATATTGGTTTATTTTAATTATATATTTTTTATTTTGACGCATGTTGTTTTTATTTCATTTGTTTAACAATAGTTCGAATTTTGTTTCATTTGTTAATCCGTTCTCCTTCTTTTTGTATACATGTTCTTAGTATTGCGTTCGTAAATAAACATATTATCTATCTATCTATCTACCTATCTATCATTCGGGAGGTCGTGGGTTCGAATCCCGGCATGTGCCAATGACTTTGTATGTAAATACCTCAGAAGTAAGTGCGGAAATCTCCAGTCGAACTAGAACTAGCAACACAGTCTACAATAAGTGCTACGAGTACTTCAGTAGCGGTGGTAGCCTAGTGGGTAGAACATTGGACTCGGAAGCGGGAGACCCAGGTTCGATTCCCAGTGCGGGCACGTACCTATGACTTTGTTTTGTAAGTTATGTACATTTGTGAAGTTATAGTAGCAATACCACTCCCTAACTGTGAAGGAAAACATCGTGAGGAAACCTGAGTGTCTGAGCTATTTACATACCTCAGCGCTTGAAATCGCCAATCCGCGGTGGGCACGCGTGGCCTGTGCCCTACAGTGGGACGTATATAGGCTGCTTATGCTTATGTACTTCAGTAGTATAATAGAGCTATGACTGTATTGTACGTAGGTACTTGGGAACAAAGTGGGTCAGTTCGGTAATTAATGCAAAATAGTTTCTTGTACTGGGAGTTTAACGAACAATAACCTCGTTGAGTATATTACAGTCCCTGCTTGTTTTCATAGTTTATTTGGTAATTTTTCTCTGGGTTTATTGACTTCTCAAATGCCATTAAGCTTAGACCGTCTAAAATTGGTCTCAGGCACTAAAACGTCTTAGCTAGTAAGGTTAGAAGTCACCACTAGCAGCTAATAAATCGTCTCTGATATAAATAAAGGATAAGGTTTTTTTTGCCGTTTTCGTCGGAACTAAAACTGAAAGCGGAACTGAAAATTCGTGTCCGCTCAAATACGTGAGCGTACTTAAAACACTACGTGAGGTTCAATAAATTCTTATTTAGTCAATTTCATTCTTATTTATAATTCGTTCGGATATGTCCGGTTCCCCACCTCATCTAGATTTTGCCCCTGTCAGCACTCTAGTGCTAATAAAAGTGTTTTTACGCGCACATCGCGCAGCAGTTAACATCTTTCACAGCAAGCATAAGCTGTCATTAGCAGTAATTATCTGTAAAAATGTAACATCCAACTCTGTCACAGTTTTTCTACTGAAATATAAACTTTATTAACTCTGTTTCTAAATTATTATGAGTGTGTTTCCGTTAGACATCGGTGCTTCAATTATTGAACCCGCAGAGTTCCTCATGCGTAGATCTTGCGACGGTTCGTCCGTTCTACCGACCGCCCCTCCGTCTGTCCGGCCGTCCGTCGTTTGTTCGTTTATTTGTCCCAGGACAGGAAGAAAATCTAGTGCCTGAACTAGGGTTAACCTGTGTTAAAAAGCGGGGAATACGTTCATTTATTACGTAAGACGATTTAGGGCTGGAAGACGACCATGTCTTACTTTTTCTTACAAGGGGGGTGGGAGGGAGTCTTGATAGTTTTTGATAGTAAGCTCACAAAAATGCGCTAAGTTAAAATTATACTTTGAAAAAGCGCGGGCAACCGCGAAAGTGCCGCGGTGCGCTCGGATGCGTATAGGTAAACGAACCCGACCCATGTTAATTTTTTACTTTAAATTCTTAGGTTATAAATATTAAACAAGAGGGAGGGTTAGGGGGAGGGGGTCAAAAACTAGCAAAATAGTCTTACGTAATAAATTAATTCCGCGTTGCGGCGGCGCAAACGGAGTGCCGCGCCAGGTCCGCGGTGTGAGCAGGCTAGAGGGCAGTTCACACTTGACTGACGACGGCGTCCCGGTGGCTGCCGCGGGCCGCGCTGCTGGAGCGGCAAGCGGCTCGGGTGTCGGATTGTGTGTCTTCGGCTTCGGTTACTTGCCGACACTGGACAATCGCGCGCAGTGAGCTTAGGACGCAATGTGCAGTCTCGCGAGTAACATTTGGGGTTTCGAGTTTTTACCCCCATATTGTATGCTTTAAATGGACGATATGTTGGTACTTCTCAAACGATGGACCATCTTTCACCGTGCCCTGCGTGCCTTAACACCCACACAAACTGTGTAAATAAATTTGGAAGAAAAAAAAGCATGTTCATAACACTAATTATAACAACAAAACACTGACAAACGATAATTGTAAAGAATAATGTAAAAAAAATAATAATACAAAAAATATATATTAGTATTAATTTAGTGTAAATTGCGTGCGTAGTACAAGAACATCTGTACCAAACTACCGAACCATCATGGGTTAATGTAGCATAAGTTTGAATTAATGTGGAGTGGAGGAGAATTTTTAGGGACAAAAAAATGGCACGGACCCCGCGTCTGTGGAAAACAGACGTATAAAAAAAAAAAAAAAAAAAACACCTCCACGCAGGAGGACCTAATGATTGCAACTGATAACGCAGTCAACGTCGCAAAGTTCTGGCCCGTAACTGTTTGATAAAGACTCTTGCCATCTACGCGCTAAGAAGAAGATGGACGAGATTTGCAGGGGACCTAAAGGGTCGTCGTGACACAGAAGAGGCCTATCCCCAATAGTGGGCTCTGTTCATGGGCTGAATAGATAGATGCAAAAAATGTGTGAAGCACACTTTGTGCCAAAAAAGCTACTATACATTAAAGATTATTTAGATGACAATGATGTCTGGAATTAAAGCCAGTTCAATGCATGAGTTTTAGAACATTTATATAAATCCTGTAAATTACGGACTTGAAAAGACTAAGTTTGGAGTTTTTTTGTCCATTTTTTCTCCAAAATGATCTAGATTTTGAAATGGACACCTAGTTTAAACTTCTAACGTTCAATAAGTCGCAGTTTCTGTGCTACTTTGAATAAAAAAAAATGATTTTGATCTGTAATTCCGGATTCACGTTGTTACTTTGTTGTCGGAAGGGTCCGACCAGGTTTCGCTCTGATTCTCAGAGCTTAATCATGGTGAGTAGAGTCGGAGCTCGCGTCGTCGGTTGCTCGTCTCTGACTGCGCGGGAGCGCCAAAAAAGAAGTAACTAAGTGAATCCGGAATTAAGTGATAATGAGTACCTAGTGCTTACGAAAGTTTTAGTTCGAACAAAATTGTATAGAATCAGGTGTTACTTTGCGGAAATCCATAATAGCATTAAAATGTGAAAATTACTTTGCCAAATTCCGCCAAAATATTATTTTTTTATTTTTGCGGAATTTAGCAAAGTAATTTTCACATTTTAGTTGGAAGAAAATTTTCAAAACTGTTTATACCTTTGTTTTTTTATTCGGTTCCGTACCCGAAGCACCCGAAGGGTCCTACATACACTCGCATAGATGCATGCAATCGATTAAAATAATCCATTGTAGCCTGCTAAGAGATTTTGTTTTCTTCATTTCGCCTGTTATAGTGCCTAAAGACCCGGTGAAAAAGCGGGACCCGCCAGACACAGGTTTAATATTTACTCGGTGGGTTTCTGCGCCGCTTGCTCTAATAATACTGGACTGAATAAATATTTTTACCATTTTGTATTTTTATTGAAACCCGATTGTTTTGTGATTTTCACAAAACAATCAAATGAAAAGCACCAACAGGCACGGCTTAACCTACACAATCCCTATAGACACCTTTCAAGGCTTTCACCCACTACAGGCCAACACAGAACAGACGTGTCGCAATGAGTCACTGGCATCGTTTAATTACGAATTTCAATAAGTGGGTGAAGGCGATCCGGCCACGTTTACGCCAAAACACGTTTTGTACCCGCTTATGTCACTGCGCCGGTTGTGTGAGCATTATGTGGGTCGGTGTGTCTGCGGCTCGCTTTAAGGCTTCGATTAATGCTTGGGAATTAATCGTTGAAGCATTAATCAGGAATTAATCGGTCTGGGTGTATTTCCATGCTTGTGATGTGCTTGCCTGGTTACCACAGCACAGGGCACCGTATCAAACTAAACTACAAACGTCCCAAAGGACCAGCCCTCTTATTAGGCACGGGGCTATCCCTTTTTACAGAGTTGTATGCATTTGACAGTTCGGAGTTAAATCGGGTGAGTCCGTCCATACAGCGGAGAAGTTACGCAGTAGCGTCTCAGAATAAGTGTTTGTGTTGTTGCCTAGAAGTTATTGTGTATTACTAGCTGACCCGGCAAACGTTGTTTTGCCATATTAAAATTAGCCTACGACCTATTCTCCGACCTACCAAATATACACAAAAAATGTCATGAAAATCGGTGAAGCCGTTTCGGAAGAGTTCGATAACAAATACTGTGAAACGAGATTTTAATATATTAGATGCATTGCATTGACTACTGTGGTGTATCATCCCAAAAATGGAAATAGGCAGAGGCGACGTTGAGCGGTGACTAGGAATTTAATCATTGAATTGACTTTCCGAAAAAAAAAATTAGATTTTATCTGAAATTTTTTATTTTTCAGTTTTTAGTGGAGGAGCGGGAGAAAAATAAACAAGTCCCTTATAACCATAATTTACTGTACATAATTCGTTCCTTTAAAATTTGATGTTCTAAATCTCCGAAAGTCTTCACCAGAACATCACCAAATTAACTTGGGACTACTTTTACGCTATTTTATGAAACATACGGATTTTACTAAAGAATGTGCCCCATTAGGCCTTATTTACTGCTGTCCATTGAAGAGTTCCGTTCTCCATCTCTGAAAGTCTTTATCAGATCTTCACCAAATTAAAATGGGACCAATGGGACGTTATATCTGTTCGAACAAAAAAAGATTTGTCGAAATCGGTTAAGATTTGACAGAGTTATGGAGGAACATAGCCAATTAAAAAAATATATATGCGCGTCGAATTGATAACCTTCTCCTTTTTTGAAGTCGGTTAAAAATGTAAATAGGCAGATGCTCTTTTTAGTGGTATTATAATTTTTAGGAATTAATCTTTGAAATGACGATTGAGGTGAATAGTCCGAAAAATGGTAATATGCGGAGGAGATGTTGAGAAGTGACTAGAAATTAGTAATTGAATCGACCAGTGATATTTGGTGCTAAGTAATGCATAAGCAGATGAGTATCTACGTAATGTTCAGGTTACTAAACAAATTTTCTTACCTTGCTAAAACGAATTGTAGTCCAACCTAATCTCTATATTGTAACAAACCTCATTGTAACCAATTACTTGTTATAACGACTATTTTCTAATTCCCTTCAGTTTTGTAATATCGTGGTTGCACTGTAATTAAACAGCCTATTAGATTAAAAATTTTTTGTTTAATAAACTTACTGCAACTAGCTCGTAGACCCCGAAATGAATTTCGGCTAATATGAGTGATTCAGTGTTGTATTGTTTACAAAGCAATAACAAATATTGTTATGGTTGCCCACCAGAGTGTGCAGAAATTATATCACCCTTGATCATCAGTCCGAAAACATTTGCTAACACTCGTCTACACATCGCAAATTGGGCATTCCAGCCTAATTGTGCTCGCCTAACGGTGCCAAGGACAACAAATTGATCATCAATGTGATTGCGAGTCCCCGCAACAAATAGGATATGCTCAAGGTCCTGTCAGGAACCAAGTCCTGATTACTATATCCGACGACGATTCGATAAATAATCTGATCAATTTTTTTATGACTCGCGATATTCATACGGTTCGGGTATTGGGGTAACTCAGTGCTATGGATCTTTTCACTTCCGATATAATATCATCATCAGTCATTTTACGCCCACTGCAGGACATAGGCCTCCCTCATGGTTTTCTAACCATGAAGGGGTTTGCCATAATCGCCACGCTTGGCAGGCGGGTTGGCGATCGCAGTATGCGTTTGGAATCTCAGGAAGACGCTGCTACCCGTCTCCTGGTAATTTATTTCCTTAGTCGCCTCCTACGACATCCACGGAAAGAAATGGAGTAACGCTATTCTTAATCCGGCGCCACACGGAATAATAAGTACAAGCATCCGATATAATATGATTCATCGCAAATACTAAATGTACCCGTTTCGCAGTACATCGAGTTTGTGCAAGCCTGTGGAACAGTCTTACAGTACAATAATAATTACTGTGACTTACTTTCCCTTTAGCGGTCAGAGAACGAAGATTACACTTCCACTTGCTGAATACGAACACAGAAATGTCCTAAGCACTTCAGATCACGTAATAAGGTTAGTGACAAATTATAATTCAACACAGTTAAAATTGTTATTGTCTCCTCGAAGACGCCATCTTTTTTTACTTTAGTAACTTTTTTAACCCGGACATAAAGTGGACATAGACATATCGTCGTATAGACGTAATATACGTTTAACGTAGCGTCACCGTTGCGCTCTTCGCGTCCTCATCATCTTCGCATCTTCACGTTCGCAATCGGGCAACTAAGTTAGCGCTTTTAAGAGGACGATGTCTGTAGATAAGAAATGGTCCCTTTAGGCAAAAAGAAAACTAACGGACAGTTCGCGATAGAACCCCCTGATTAATCCCCACAACAAAATAGGATACAGTTCCATTGACTAGCGGCGCACAAAGAGATAGTATCTTTACTGGAACCGCCATCCGACTTGCATACAGAGTGGCCCATTCATCAGTTTGTATGCTGGACGATTGATGGCACTTTTGTGTAATCGTAACTTGTACCCTGCACAAGTAACTTGCACTTTTGTAATTGTACTAGTATTTAAGCGCCAAAGAGAAAAGGCCAATAGTGAACAGAAATTTTCAGACGCGTTTCATAAGACGTACCGGAATCTAAGTGTAGAGTCGGTACGGAAAATTAATTCTCATTTAATGAATGAGCACGTAAAACATACAGTGCCGTTTCATATCAGTACAATAACCATCCACCCATCTGCAAAACATTAATATCAGACGCACGCTGCTACATCCGTATGGTATAGTACGCCGCAGGTAAAAGTGTTCTGTTGGCCTAAGGGCTATAGGTACTACACGGGCGGCTCTCCCGCCGCGGAAATCCGTAGTTAGTATGAACGTTATACCAAGCAATCTACACGGCGCGGTTTGCCGCTGCGGTCGCACGCGGTTCACGGGCGGGAGAAAATCGACCGCGACATGCAGCGTCACACCGCCGCGACATGCGGCGTCACACCGCCGCGACATGCGGCGTCACACCGCCGCGACATGCGGCGTCACACCGCCGCGACATGCAGCGTCACACCGCCGCGTATAGCTGCGTCTAAGAAAGTTGTTACTAAGAAATTCCCGCTTGAATCTTATCAAAATGCTTAATCTTTGTATTATAGGTGTATACTGTATACTTAGATAGATACACTTTGTTGTAGATATTGTATTTTGGTGTCTGTGTCCGGAGGTGTAGATATTGTTGTTGTATCGACCGCGACATGCAGCGTCAAACCGCCGCGGATAGCTGCGTCTTCAAACTACTCATTGCGTTTTTATGTACTTTTTAATAATTCTATAAATATAAGAGCCTGATGAAGAGGCTGATGCATGTTGGGGAATGAACGAAAGACAGCGGTAAATTGGTGGTTTTCCGCGGCGGAAGAACCGCTCGTGTAGCCTCGGCCTAAGATAGGGCAGAGCGGAAGATTATTAAGTTACTAAGAAATTCCCGCTTGACGCTTATGAAAATGCTTAATCTTTGGATTATAGGTGTATAGATAGTTACACTTTGTTGTAGATAATATTGTATTTTGGTGTAATTTTTTTTTTTATTAGCGTTTAAACTATACGTCTTAAAATCCGCTTCGTCAACAAATGCAAATTAACGTTACGGTGCTAAACAAAGACTGGAGGAGATTATCATCTTCTTTTAGTACCATCTCCTATCGGAGGTCGGCTGTTATTGTGGCTACTTAATAATAATAATAGCTTCCACACAATACAATTACTTGACCTGGTCCCAAACTAGGATACCCTGTGTTAAGGTAACCAGGCATGGACATCACAAACATGGAAATACGCCCAGACTGAGGCCATTTGTACAAATGTACGGCGGCTCCCAGTGGGAATCGAACCCACGACCTCTATCTCCTCTTCGTCGTGATGTTGCGGCTCGGAGGAGTTCTGCATTGATTGTATCTTAAGAAAAGCTCCCGGACGCTCCAGGACATGTGGTGGCCTGTACCAGTGTACACGTACATACAAACTAAGCCAGATGCCGATTTCGCAATTGGCCTGAATGTGATACAAATGTCAAGTTAGGTGCCACGCCGATAAGATAAGCACTGGAATTCCGACAGCCGTGTAAAAATAGCGGCGGTCTTCGCATCCAGTGTGAGCTGAACGAGCAAAATTTGCCCGTTTGCTATTTAATAGCTCAATCGTCGTGGATTTATTACAAATATCTCAGCATAGCGTAGTATACGCTGCCTATATGGAGTTACTTTACCAACCTTAAGGTAATTTTATTAAATTCGCGCTTTCCGTAAATGTCCAACTGTAACCGACACGTTTCAGGAACTGCCCGTTTTAGAATTGTTTCTAAAATGCGCAACGTTTCAAGAACTGCACCTTGTAGAATTATTTTTCTAAAATGCGCAATTCCTGAAACCTGTCGGTTACAGTTGGTTACTTACTTAAAGCCTGAATTTGTTACAATTACCTATATATACCGTGATATTTCGCAAAATAAAAATCCCAGAAAAAACGTTAAGGTAGTATGAGAGATTATAAGAGCATGGGCTTTAAAGTTTAAGCCCATAGAATACGAAAGTATGGGTTTAAGCATCTGCAGTGGGACGTATAGAGTGCCTATATGAGCCGAGCTAGATATTTCTAATCCCGCCACAATCTCTTCCTACTATCGTTTTCCACCTTTGCCCTTTAGCGTTTCTCCGAGTTTTGCACCTGTCACTGTCGCTCCCATTCCACTGCCCTTAACTCCATCCCCCTCTCGCACCAGGAGCCAGGGTCGGCGCTCCCGGAAACCAGTCCGTATATAGAGTCGTCGGCGCCGTCAGTTCGGGCGCTTAATTTGTATTTGTCACTGGATGAACTGACGAGGAATTTAAAAGGGACAGAGGATCCGCTTCATAAATGTTGAGTGTTGGAAGATAGTTTTCTGTACCATATTTGACGCAAATAAATATCTTGTATCTTGTATCTTGTGACCTGTCAGGGACCCGGCATCAGAGCTGGGTATGTAGGGGCTCTTATTGATGAGGTTTCTTGATGGAAATACGCCATTCAAACAGCGGATTGAGGATACATACGCTTCATAAATGTTGTCTTTTGAAAGATGGGTCTTGTAAGACTGTGGCCTGTCAGCGACCAGGCAGAGCTGGGTATATAGAGATTCTTATTGATGAGGTCGTTGGAGGTACGCCAGTGAAATAAAAGCGGATTGTGGAAAGTTGTGGAGATTTATTTGTAGATGATACAGGTAAAAAATTACATACACGTATTTAGTTTTATTTATTTATTTGTATCACCATCTATCATTACAGGTGTAGTACCTAATGCGATAGAGTTAGATAAAATTAGTAAACTTGAACAAAAAGAAATAACACTTAATTGCCCTGCAGTGGGATATCCATATTATGGAGGCTACATAAAAAGTACACATAACCCGTGCTGAGGACAATTTAAAAACCTATTTAGAGGCTAAAAATTCCACCCATGCGGGGACTTGAACCCGCGACCTCTGGCTAACCGTGCCAGCGCTCTCCCAACTGAGCTAATGGGCAAGTGCAGGCATCGGCGAAATTTCGAACCTCTTTAAACACTTCTCTGTATTACTTACAGGTTAGCCTGTATTACTTACAGGTTAGCACGGTTAGCCAGAGGTCGCGGGTTCAAGTCCCGGCATGGATGGAATTTTTAGCCTTTAAATATGTTTTTAAAATATACTCCATTTCAACATGTCTCGAATACTAAGCGCCTCATGAGCGGTGGCTTTAGTTACTTACCTAGTTGTCACTAAACGCTTTATAAAGTAACTGCAGTAGACGTAAAAATGCCTGAAGGACAAAGTAACCATCTGTCTCTATCTATTTAGGCTTTGGCGCTCGTTAATAGTCTAGTAGCGTCTAGCTGTCAAGTGCATTTGACTTGAAATGGCTGTTTGGAATCTTCACATATGAGACATTTTATTGTGGGAGAAGCGTTTTAAGAAGTTTTAAAACCTTCCCCCAAGAGCTTTCTGTTGTTCTAAGGAATTAGTTTATGTAACTGATTCGGCTGGTGGCCATTAAACCAAAAAAATAATGGAATGTAACTGATCGAAGATTCAGATTAATTTGTAAGGGACTGTTCATTTACGTAAAACAATTGAACCCAATCTTAAGAACATAAAAATATTTCATATTTGAACGTCGAATTATTATTTAGAGTTCAAAGAAATACACGCCACCATCTCCATCGGATCTACAACGAATTTAGCTTAGCTTTAATCTAGCTTAGTTTTTATTTGTATTTTTAATATTTACTCAGACACTGTCTACCACAGAGGAACCTTTTAATAATAGTAATCCACAAACGGGAGCCCACGATACAGGATTTGCCTAGTGTGGGGCCCACCAGAAATTACATCTGCCAATGGTTGTTACAAATAAATAAAATGTTTACTTTACTTTACTTTACTTTAACGTTCGTACAACAATTTCAATTTGATATTCGACTTATCGGGTTTGTAAGAAAAATGTTTAGTGTTTCGAATGTTTTTATTATTGGGAGTGGTTTGATTTCATCTATATCAAAGAACGTTTTCAATTACAGCGTGTATAAAGGAATGGAGAATGTTATTCAATACTTTAAACATTTTGTCTTTCTAATTGCTTTATGTTTTTTCGTGATTGTTCGTGTACACTCTTCACATAAAGTGCAGCTGCCAAAATTAACGAGATGGATTGGCATGTCCAATACAGCCACTTACCTACACTTTCTCTCTGCAGACTGAGACGCCCGCGCCGATAGCTTGCACAATTTCGGTTGGACTTGATATTTATAGCTCAGTGGTAGCGAGGTTTTTGGTTTTTGATAGACTACTGCTTTCAAAGTAATTATAGGATTAAAATAATAACTGCCACGCGACACAATCATTTGTCTTGGTCCCAAACTAGGATACCCTCTGCTATGGTAACTAGGCAAGGATATCACTAACATAGAAATACATCCAGACTGAGGTCGTCTGTAGAAATCAAGTACGGTGCGGCGGCCTCCTGATTGGCCTGACAGTTTCCAGACAGCATGGACTTCGACTATCCGGGTTCTGTCCCCCAAAGAAAATGCACACATTATACGATATTGTTAACTGTCATTAGATTTTGACGTTCGTTCAGTCTCAATTTCTGTATGAATAAAATGTATTTGATTTTGATTAATTTGACGTCAGTTTATAGAAAACGTAATAACTATGAAATGAAATCTTGATCGTGTTTAACTTTGGGTTTACAGTAGCGGTACCATATTATGCTTAGTCAATTTGGCAGTCTACCTTTTCAGCTGAAAACACATACTTAACTTGCCATTGTATTTTTTACTTATGTGCAATAAAGTATTAAAAATAATAAACTTAACTATGTACAGTCAATCTTAACTCTATTATTACATTGCAGTACAGCGAATTAATACTGTTATCATAACTAATCCTGATATTGTAAGTGCTCTTTATTCGTACTATCCCTTCTTACTCGTAGAGTTCGGACATTACTAATTCTAAAAGGACGGACTCATTCGGAAAATTCTGCTTTTTTTTGCTTGCTTGCTTGATCATCATCAGCCATTTGAAGCCCACTGCAGGACATAAGCCTCCTTCGTGGTTTTCATAACTATGAAGGGTTTTGCCACAATCGCCACGCTTGGCAGGCGGGTTGGCGATCGCGGTATGCGGTTGGATTCTCAGGAAAACGCTGCTGCCCGTCTCCTGGTATTTGATTTCCTTAGTCGCCTTCTACGACATACACGGAAGGAAATGGAGTGACGCTCTTCTTTCTGCATTATATTTTATATTACTATTATCTACATGATTATTCTGCAAAAACATTATGTAACTGTTTACACAATGGCTACTTGCTTGATGCCAACCCGAAATTTCTCTTGCTCAGAGAAGAGCTGTCATGTCTGCTTTCTCCCGGCAGACTTTCCGTCGCCCGTGGCTTGCACAATATCGGTAATGGACTCTATAATCGATACTCGGCTCCGGGTGTTGCGCCGTCACTGTATAGCTTTTAATTATATCGTGATTGCGTTTAGTTGTGTTAATGGGCTAACCGGAGCTATTGGTCACGCTAGGCACCAATGGAAAAAGAACAAATCTTTTATGATACGTTTTTGCACAAAGTGAACATCAGAAATTTAAATAATTGTGATAGCTATTGTTAGTAAATGCAGCCTATAACCTTGGTTCAAAAACAAACGGTAGCGGATATCGATTCAAACTCAGACTCTGTCCTACCTAGATAAAGGAAGCGCCGCCGCATCCTTGGGAAAAATATTTTGACGAAAGCTCCAAAGAAAAACCGGCCAAATGCGTGTCGGGCCACGCGCAATATAGGGTTCCGTAGAAAGACGGGGTTTAATCTGCTTTACAGAACTAACAACTTAATCAACGGGATTTTCAATGGATTTTGTACGATGTTTTCCTTGTATAAGTTGGTCACCTATTACTCGTTAACTTGTAACCTACTTTTTTTTTAATCAGTACAATTTTAAATAGCCCGATCGGACCACCTAAAAATGGTTTTTAAGTGTTGGTTTCAAGGCCATAATCTACCCCGATTTTTTTCACGTTTTTACAATTAACCGTTTAGCTAGGAGAGGGGGGGGGGGCGCCCCCCTGACAAAAATTTGCGCTTTAAACCTTAATATTTCGCAAACGGAAACCCACACTATGGCGAGAAAAAAAATTGCATCCCTAATTTACGGGTAGGTTTTTTGATTTTTTTTAAACTCTTCTACACTTTTGTCGGCGTGATTAATATGTATGTCTGTGCCAAATTTCAGACTTCTCGTACTAATCGTCTCTGAGCTAGGCCGCGGACAGACAGACGGACAGACAGACAGACGGACGGCCATGGCGAAACTATGCGTGTTCTTTGTGGACTACGGAACCTTAAAAAGGTATTAATATATGGTACAGCCTCCTCGTGTGCTCTGGTCACAGCGTTCAGACTCCGTTCTGGATATAATGCCTCTCAATAAATTAGGCTTTCTTAAAAAAATGTATAAAAAAAAATTTAAAAGATGTGGTAGCGAAGCGATAGAACGTCGGCTTCTCATTCGGGAGGTCGTCGGTTCGAATCCTGGCATGTACCAATGACTGTTTTCTAAGTTAGGTACATTTGTGAAGTTATAGTTAGTAGCAATACAACTCGCTAAAGGCTAGGGAAAACAACGTGAGGACACCTGAGTGTCTGAGGTGTCCACATACCTCAGCGCTTGAAATTGCCAATGCGCGGTGGGCACGCGTGGTAATTAAGCCCATACACTCTTTCTGAGAGAAGGCCTACAGTGGGACGTATATAGGATACATAAAAAAAAAATTAAAGCCCAATTGCTCAGTCTGCGATACTGCTGAAGATGTATTTCATTAGTTAATGATGTGTACATCAGAACGAAACTGTCCAACTAAATTTTATGGATGTGGGAGTATTCTGTCCGAACCTTATAGTGTAAGCGCCAGTATTATTGATAAATTACTTAAGGATAGCTTAACAATAAGATCTAATTAGCTTTGATAATTGTATGGTTAGGTTATGATGGGACTGACATGCTCGTTCTGCGAAAAAAGCACATAAATAAATAAGATTTAAAAAGAAAATCAGACTGTAAAGTATGGTGCGCAATAAAGAGTATTAATCTAATCTGTTTCACTGACACGTGCGTAGGCTTAATGCTGAAATTGCATAAACTAATGCCTGTATCCCGAAGGGGTTAGGCAGAGACCAGGGTTTGCAGCTTTGCACGATCCTGTCAGACCCTTTCGCTTCATTAACATTAATATTTTATGCTTACATATGTATCATTATTATCGCTCGACCCTTAATCATAAGCGGTGGTAGCCAACTGGGTAGAACATTGGACCCAGGTTCGATTCCCAGTGCGGGCATGTACCTATGACTTTGTTTTCTAAGTTATGTACATTTGTGAAGTTATAGTAGCAATACCACTCGCCAACGGTGAAGGAAAACATCGTGAGGAAACCTGGGTGTCTAAGCTATTCACATGCCTCAGCGCTTGAAATCGTCAATCCGAGGTGGGCGCGCGTGGTGATTAAGCCCATATTCTCTCTCTTAGAGAAGGCCTGTGCCCTACAGTAGGACGTATATAGGCTGCTTATGACGACCCTTCATGTCTGCACTGAACCTCCACTGTGCACCTGACAAAATCTCCTGGAGACATCATCATCAAGAAGATGAAGCTCTCTGTCCATTGCTTGTTCTTTTTGTGCCTACCTACACTAATGGAGCTTGGCCGTCAGCTCCCAATGTTCTTCCTCATTTCTTGCCAAACAAACAGGACTTCAACGCTGGCTACATCCGTTCATTCCCTGATGTTCCTGACCCACGCCCAAGATAACTGAGTGGCGTTTTCAACACGAAAAAAAAGAAGTTCTCTGTCCATTGCTTCTTTTTCTTCTTTTTGTGTACACCAATGGAGGTTGGCCGTTAACTCCCTATATTCTTCTACATTTCCTGCCAAGCGAAACAGGTCTTTAACGCTGGCTACATCCATCCATTCCCTGATGTTTCTGAGCCACGACTAGGATAATTGAGTGACCATTGCTTCCTTTTTTGCCTAAACTAATGGAGGTTGGCCGTCAGCTCCCCATATTCTTCTTCATTTGTTGCTAAGCGAAACAAGTCTTCAACAATGGCTACTTCCATCCATTGTCTGATGTTTCTGAGCCATTGACTTCTGTCTTCTCCCAACACACCTCCTCCATTGCTGGTCTACGTTAAATTTTTCGACTTCCTTCAGCACATCCTATGGTCGTAAAGCATATTAGGTATGTCGCAATATCCCTTGTAATATTAATCATATAAAAAAAAACCGAACAGGAAGCTCTAAAACCTTATTATTGGAACTTTATTGATATCATAAAATAAATGCATTTTTTCCGGAGGTTTATAGGCAGAAATGACGCTGTATTGCGGTAACCCAGATGCCTTTATTGCTTCTCTACAACTGGACTAAAGGGATCTTTTGTTGGTCGTTAGTGGATCGGATAAACGTTTAGCCTAGTGAAGTGGTCATTATTTAGTGTTAGTTATATAATGGTTAGGTTTGACTGCTTTGTTTAGGTTAATGACTTCATTAACAAATCCTTTTTTGTTTTTGATACAGTGAATGCATATTATGTTGTTATTTTTTCGGTAATGTTTTTTCTAAAAACCAGTAAATAATACTAGATTTCCGATTTTCAGAATTTTGGTCAGGCAATGACGTAGACGTACGTAGACGAACGAAAGTCCTCGACAAAGCACAGCGGATTAGTAAGTTGAAGTGGCAGTGGGCGGGGCACATAGCACGCAGAATTGATGGCCAATGGGGCCGAAAAGTTCTCGAATAGCCATCCGTGGAGGAGGCCTATGTCCAGGAGTGGACTTCTTGTGGCTGAATGATGATGATGAATCAGGCAATGTTGTATATTCATTCATACACACTGTTGATAAGAACTCATAAAAACATAAATGGCCTTTGAGGCCATTGCCTTGTGGCAACCTCTGCTACACTTGATAAGTAAATTCATCACTTGGACGCTGTAGTGCCTGGGATATATTTTCTCCGTGGAGTAGGCTTACCCAGCACCTATGCCATCTTCTGAGTCATCCGTAAAGACGATGTTAAAAAACCCGACCAAGTCCAAGTAGAACTCGCGCACCGAGGGTTTCATGTAATGGCCGGCAGATAACTTGAACAAAAATTAGCGCAGTCCGTATGAGTGTGATGGGCACTTTTTCATTTTTTAAATTAATTATATAAATTTAATTTAACTAAAATCCGAAGAATTTTAATTTACAGCCCGCGGCCCGGTCAATGAGACCCGAAGTATAAAGTAATTTGTTTAATTTATTTGTCGGGCCTTACACATCTTACGTATAAAGCCAAAATGTTTGGTTGCTCATAAGTTCTGGCTTCCTAGAGAGTGTGGCGAGCACATGTCAACTCTGCGCGCGCACTATAAACTCCAACATTCCTACATCGCGCAAGCAAAATGCTTCACATGACATACCATAAATATAACGTCCGACGAACATCAGTGGGACCGGTCGTCCTTAGGCATACGATCTGCCTGGCGGGAAATTTCCCTTTATAGTGGAAGAGCACGATCACCCGCTCTTCTCTATAGTGGTGACCCTCGACAGAACATTGTCAACCTTCCTTCGCTCTCGCAGCACCCCACATACAATCAGTTTCAAAGCAAGGCCAGCATCCTCTTCCCTCTCACCTCATCAGTTCCACTACAGTCAACGCACCGACTACTGGTACTGATGGTGATCTCCCCCAACCCCTCGGCACGGCAGCCACACAGCAACAGCGCACGTTGCCAGTGGTACAGCAGCCTTCACCGGTTCCTACCACATGCGCGGTCCCCATGGTACTGTCGCCGGTGAAGTGACTGTTAGCCGCCGAACACCCTCAACCGCTAGTCTACTCACTGACTCAGCGCCTCCTGGCACTTGCAGGCTTTAGAGCACAGACTTCGATTCCTATCAGACCTAGCTATGCGTAGCTACGGTCTTGAAGGGGAGTGATGTGGCGAGCACATGTCAACTCTGCGCGCGCACTATAAACTCCAACATTCCTACATCGCGCAAGCAAAATGCTTCACATGACATACCATAAATATAACGTCCGACGAACATCAGTCGGACCGGCCGTCCCCAGGCATATGATCTGCCTGGCGGGAAATTTCCCTTTATAGTGGAAGAGCACGATCACCCGCTCTTCCCTATAAGAGATTGTCCCCCAGTTTATCGTACGCTAACAATCTGCTAGTGTACTGTTAACACCTGTCAGTGGTTTTTACCTATGCAATTTGGCCAGCTGATACTGTTAACAGTGGATTAACAGTTGGTGTATATTCTATTTTATTTTACTTATTTTGAAAAAAACAGGAAACAGGCTCCAGTTTATATAAAAATTAATTAAAAAACAATAGCTATGATCTAGGTAACAAGGATGCCAATTGTGTTGTTACACTAAGGGCCCATTTCTGAACTGAGAATTTCACTAAGTAAATACTTAAGTAACTTTCTGTCACGCTCTTTCCTGAAAAATTCGAACAGACAGCACTACAGTTAACTATTTACTTAGCGAAATTCTCAATTCAGAAACTGGCTCTAGAATAATAATATAGGTAGGCAGTAATACTTAACATAAAAATAAAGGAACAACTAATTTTAAGAACAATACAGTGGGCGGGTCATCGCAGTGGCCAGTACTATGAATGAAAATATTTATTTCAGACCTGGGTCCATATTTGAAAATAATAACAGCAATTATTACTGGCTATTATATACTATTTATTTATCAGTATATAAATTAGTATTACATGAAACAACGGTTGTGGTCTTAACTACGATTAGGTTAGGTAGAGCTGTTAAGAGTTTTTTTACCTTTTGACTGAATGCTAGCTTTTTCTCATAAAATATGTCAACAGTTGAAAGAAATTTATTGTGGTTAGAACACATCCTTGGAATAGGAACGCGGAACCCAGCATTAGTCCTGGAAAAGGGAATTTTGAACAAAGGACGAATCCCGAGTTTGCTTGAGAGGAGCGTAAAATTTTACGTCATGGAGTAATTCGGTGCAGTTATATTGATTATTGCAGATATTATATAAAATGTTAGCGTCAAATAAGTCACGACGAGCCTTTAAAGACATAATGTTGTACTTAACAAGTAAATCGTTGTATGACATATAGGACGATGTGAGTCGGAAGTGGAGATTGCGTAAACATTTTTTTGCATACATTAAATTTTTTTACGATATATTGCGTAATAGGGGTGCCACGAAGCGTATTCAAGCTGTGAGCGCACAAGTGAGAGATATAATGTGATGCAAGCCGCGGGGTTTCTAAAACGTTTTGTACTTCTGAACACAAAGCCCATCAATCTGTAAGCTTTTTTACAGGTATGTTCAATGTGACTATCGAATTTTATAACTAACTTATTAACTTGCTATCGAAGATTATATAAACCCAAGTCCTTAATTGTGTCAGCTGTTTGAAGTTTATGACCCGTACGGGAAATGAGGGGTAAACCTTCTATAGATCCGACTGACAGACCGACCGGCATCGTAGGCATAGTAACAGGAGCCTCGTTGGCACCCAACCCTAACCCTAACCCTGGCACGTGACCCTAAAAATCGATTGATTGAAAATGTTCATTGAAAAATTACTCAAAGTTTAAGTCGTGCGCTCCTAATGCTGTGCTCACAAGTTACCCTCTGACCCAGTTAGATTAAATGATTGTTTCATCACCGCTCCATACAAGTTGAGTGACGTCTCGTTTATAACATTCTGATCTTTATTGTAAGGCCTGTAAGAGAGTGCGAAGCTGAACAGACTCGTACAAGAAGCCACATGAGAATTAAAGATGTAGAAAGTCCGCTTGATGGTCGCCCTAGCGTTAAGCTTAAAAGATAATCGATTATAATCGCTGATCACTAAATCACCTGTTAATTTCACCGGAATTTAATTTTAATTTATAAAATTTTTAATGTAATTGATTTGCATTTTTGACGAAACTAATGGTGGATAATGTACGGTTCATGTTTTTTTTTGCTGTAATTTCTAATTTCGTATATGACATCTTTTCCTTTAAATTATATTTAAATTTTTAGAAATGAAATTCCTGTTCTATTTAGGCCACTATTCCTTCTCCTCTTCTATGCTGTCCAATCTTCATCGTTCCCATCGTGCCGTCCACAATCCTTCATTCGGGTGGTAAATGGCATTCCCTAAGGCACGCAACATCTAACCTGTACTTGAGCTTGAGAATCGGGACGAGTCAAACCTCAAGTGTAGTATACACTAAGTGGTTTGCCTTCTGTATTCCCTCTTACTTCCTACAGAGACAAAAGGTGTGGCCAGTATTAAGACATTAGCTCGTCTTGGCTACTTTGATGGTGCTGTTTTATGTGTTCATTACCGAGCTGGTTACAGGCGAGTGGGCTGCAATACATATTTGATCTTACTGTGTATGCGTTTTATTTTTACTTTAGAATACTCGTAATTAATCACTTCAACAGCTATTGAATCTCATCTGAAAATATTTTTTTAACTTGAGAACTTTGTACGCTTCCATTGCTATAATTTCTTGAAGTACAGTTAAAATATTCGTTTCAATTCACTTTAAAACGACGAGTTTGAATAGTCAGAGTTCACTGAAAAATTTGACTTGTCGAATCGTACTATTAAGGGACTGCTAGTACGTTAAGTACCTAAGACGCTATAGGATCTTACTTTTTAATATACGGGGATGAAATCGGGCTTATTTTGTTTTATTTTAAGTGTGGGGGTGATTAGAAAGAGGTTAAAATTGTCTTAGGTAATAAATTAACAGATCCTTTAAGTGTAGTCATTGCGAATGAGGTAAAACTGACCACAAAATTATTTGAAACCACAAACCGATTGGATTATCCAGCTGCCACAGGGTCCCGTATATTTTCTCTTCGAAGCTGCGTTGCAACACCGCGAATCCATTTGCCTGACCGCAGATTCACTTGAGTATCCTCTTACCTTTTCTCATGCTTTTCATATGGTGAATGTCTGGAAAAATGGGGCATAATTCAGGAGACCAGTGATAATAATATAAAAAACGTATTTATTCAAATAACCACAAATGGAAAGGCATAGATGAGAAAGTGACAGTATTAAAAAAGTAGTTGTACAGATACAATAAAGTATAGTTATCCGTTATAATATGTTATTTATAGGGAAGTAGAGCTTAAGATGTCTGGATTGTTTAGGTTGTCCTGAGAGTTTAGGTTGTCTGGATAAGTCGCACAGCGAATGGTGTGTCTATGGTGTGAGAGCTGATACTCTTGGCTTATCCAGGGTTATTTTTCAAGGGTTACTGGCTCTGAAAATCGATGGCCTGCTACACGGAATCCCAATGAGTGAACGCAGTAACCTAACATCCTGGGGTTTGTAGAATTCAGTTTTGAATTGTCAATCTGCGGTTGGCACGCGTGGCATACTGAGACAGATACTCAGGCATGGACTGAGACAGAAAATATTACACTTGAATCTCCAGCTTAATTAACAGCTTCAGCCACAATCCTGTTTCTCAGTAACCGGAGTCATTGGCTGGCCGTTCCACAAGCCCTGTCAACCCTATCGGCTTCTCACGCCTCACTGCGCCGTTCTGGGAAAATGCTGCCGTATTTGGGTTCCCTTGCAAGTTAAGTTAACGTTGGTGAGAATTAAGGTTCAACACACGAATGAAAACCCCGGACCAAAGTTCACATCAAAGAGCCCCAATTTAGTAGCCACAATGATTTTATAATAACTAGACAAGTATCAAACGGAAAAAAAATATTCAGGACGAACTGAACGGAGCACGATGCAGAAAGCTAACTACCAACCACCAAAGATATTCAAGGTGAACTGAACAGAGCGCCATGAAGAAAGCTAACCTACCCTAACTCCCTACCCTACCTCCCTACCCTACCTCCCTACCCTACCTCCCTACCCTACCTCCCTACCCTACCTCCCTACCCTACCTCCCTACCCTACCTCCCTACCCTACCTCCCTACCCTACCTCCCTACCCTACCTCCCTACCCTACCTCCCTGCCCTACCTCCCTGCCCTACCTCCCTGCCCTACCTCCCTGCCCTACCTCCCTGCCCTACCTCCCTACCCTACCTCCCTACCCTACCTCCCTACCCTACCTCCCTACCCTACCTCCCTACCCTACCTCCCTACCCTACCTCCCTACCTACCTCCCTACCCTACCTCCGTACCCTACCTCCCTACCCTACCTACCACCAAAGATGAAGTGGCACACGAAGAAAAAATATCCTGACTTGATCTTAAAAAGATCTTTCCCTCCTCTCCATGTTAAGATGGTCAGAGTGGAGTTTGTATTCGCATTTGTATCGACCCTAAGGCAGGGGCTAACATAGCACCTTGACATTTAAGAAACAGAATGTAAATCCTGTCGGAATCCTGACGTTTGTGATAGCAAATATCATGGAATTTCACAGTTAGACGATCGCTCAGGATTTGGTGCGCGTGATGTAGGAGCAGATATCAATTTGTAAATATTTGTATTTTTTATTTAATACTGGAAACTACTCGCAACTGTGACGTAAAACATCGTGAGGAAACCTAAGAGTCTGAGGTGTTCACATACCTCAGCGCTTGAAATTGCCAATCCGCGGTGGTCACAGCCCTTAGTCTCTCTGAGAGAAAGCCTGTGTCCTGCAGTGGGACGTGTATAGGAAATGGGAAACACCCAAGGATGTTTTGGAAACACCGAAAGCGGAATACCAATTTTATTTTATGATTTTATGAACAATAATAGGGTGGGAGAGCCATCTCTGCCGGAAGAAAAGGCCCAGCAATGGATAGCGGTGTGCTGATGATGATGATGCATGGGAAAGCACTAGAACAATAAACTTCAAGTATTTGCTCTACGGGACCCCCAAACTGTTTTCACGGTCCAACAACCATTGAGTTTTTTGCCCAAATTGTCAACCGTCCGCGTCGGCGACATCTTTTAATTCTTGTTTCTTGCCCGACGAAAGTATTCCTTGCTGTTTAAATTCTCTGACTTGCTCTTTAAAAACTGGTCGTTCACAGTACTAGTTTGCGCTAAAAATTATGTAAAGAATACGCAACGCTGTTGTCAGTCCGGTAGGTAATTGGTAAGGAAATAGCACAGAAACGAGTTAATGAACGTTACATGTTAAACATAGGTGTCCACCATTTCAAGATCTAGATCGTTTTGGAGGAAATATGGGACAAAAAACCTCTATAGGTACCATCCCTTGGCACATGCCGAATAATTTAAAGCAACGTTTATCAAGCTTGCTTGCGTTCAAAGGATTTCAAAGGAGCTTGCGTGCACGAGTTGTTGATAAAAAATCCTGTAAATGACGCGGATGTGTAAAGGTTTAGGTGATATTGACTCTACCTATATTGCAGCTATCAACAAAAGATCATATGGCACTAGATAAGCGGAGTCAAGTGATTAGAACTGACTTCTTGATCACTGTGTTTTGCTTTAGTCTTCTCTCATAGAGAAAGAGTTTCTTGTGAACTAACAATCTGTGAATCTGGTGTTAAAAACTATAGGTTATTTTTTGGTGTGCACTTTAGCCAACTGAGAGCTGCTAGCAGTAGATTTACAGATTGTTAGGGTACGAGAAACCGGGGGTATATACCAGGCTTGCCTACGAGGACTGAGGTACGTGAATACCTAAGACTCTCCTCACAAATTCTCCACTTTTGCGCTAAAAAGGCATTTTCGTAATATGTGACATAATCTCGTATCATGCTCTTGTGCAGTTTAAACAATATTATCGGCCGTAAAATCTAATATGCGTAACTGTAAGCCTTTCTGATAAGTGCCTCGGAATTCAAATAAGAATTTCGGTCAGATAGACGTGCTAAATTAGTACATTTAAGCATAACCAGCTTTAACAAATCCCACTATGCCGTGCAAATATCTTCATAAAGTGAGAGTATATGGGCTTAATCACAACACGAGCCCACCGCAGCGTGACAATTTTAAACGCTGAGCTTTTCTGTCACCGTTAACGAGTTACAAAATACGAGTATGTATTGGTCTGTATTAAAATAAATTTTTGACTTAATTCGGAAAGAAATTAGACTTCCAATTCATGTACAGATACGAGTCTAAGCGTGGTAAATATACTGTTGTCAAAAAAAAAAAACTGGAATGTTAGCGGTCCTACTCTTATGCGACTTATGCGATCTTAAGCAATGAACGACAAATTATAAGAATTTAAACTCGCTTGCATGACGAAGATCATAATCTCTAACCCCATTTAGATCAAAAGATCCGAAGCTGAAACCCCATTGTCCAAGTAATAGCTCCATATCTCCCTCCCACATCATTTCGCCGTCTCTCTCCGGAGTTATTGTCCAGTGTCAGATTGATCCAGGGAGCTTTCCAAAACCGGTCCCGTCTCTGCAATCTTGGTCGGTTGAGGTGAAACTTTGCGTTGCATAAAAGCTATGCAGTTTCCCTTTTTGGATAGTCGAAGATAGCGACGTTTCCGAATATATTAGTGGGAGAGCTTTGATTAAGGCAAAATTTTTATCATCTCTTCCTTTAATTAAAGCTACGGAGTACATAGTGTGAGGTAACAAAAGTAAGTGAAAAATCTACAAAAGACAGTATGTGCGTGCGAGTACAGTGTTTATCAGCTGTGAACTCTACAATATGTCGCTTGTGACCTTGCAGCAAAAATGTAATGGCTTATCAGCTGCTCAATTAGAGGACACACTTGCTGTACTTTGAAGCAATTAAGTAAATTCGTTCGGAATCACTTTAGGACATTAATTATTGTAGCATTATAAGATAAGATAAGATAATCTTTATTTGTACTTTCTTTACAATGTTTGCCTTAAACATAATACTTAGTTGTAGTACACAGTGACACAGATTAAAGTCGAACTTATGACCCCTAAACTAGGCATAAAAACCTGTATCTTAGGGACTATAGGTCCATCGGTTTATAATACGTAACAACTTATTTTAAAATATGTAACAGCGAGTGATATGCATTTCTTTTACTTAGTAAGAGGCATGATGTTTTGGCTTAATTGACATCGAAAACATTTAATAATTATTTACGATGAACTGTTATAGTAGAATTCAGCTATGTGATTGAAGTAGTTGTTCTGTATTTTTGTAATCTAAAGTTTGTAACCATTTCTCAATTTTAATTTTAACTTCCCGGCGACTTAGAGTATAGATAGGTAAAATTTTGTTGATTCTGTTATACAAAATGGTACTCAGAGATGTAAACTGGCGTCTAGCAAAAGAAGTGCGACAACTTATGCTTATCTAATATATCCTAAGCTGTAGCAGGTGGGTTGGTCATATCTGCCGTAGAATGAGGATGGCTGACGACAGAAAAGAGTGGCGACTGACGACCAGCATTAGACGAATGTGGGCTGATGGAATGTATTGGAAATAAAATGCAATACGCATTACTAATTCCGACAAAGCTCGTCTTGCGTCATTCGATATCTGTAAATAGATCGTCATCGAACGACAGTTTCTAGACCTTGTATCAGGGAAAGCTGATTCAAAAGCGAGCGCCAAATTGAGACCTTGGCAACCAGACAAGGAGAGTCTACTACATACAGACATCGCCCGAGGCGTTTGCACTACTACCTGCAAATGACAGGTCTCTACTCCTCTATATGAAGTAAGTATACAGTGGTGAGAAGGGAAGGTCGGAACCTTAGTGTCTGGGTATGTCGAATTGACGGTCAGAGATAGGAACACAATAGTTAACTGTTGTCCTATTTTGATACTATTTACTACTCTTGAGTTGTCAAGTCTTTTCCCGCTCTTTTCTGTTATAGAAAATTACTCTTTACGACTCATAATGTCCACGTTGAGATACGTGGTTTTCCTTTAGTAACTCATTTAAGTGGTTTTTGTGTTGTTAACTGTAAATAAACACTACTGAGCAGTAGGGCCAAAGTAAAACATAACAGGACTTATTGTTTTTGCTCTACAAAAAAAGGTTACATTACATCTAGACCTGTCAAATAGACTATCATATCCGATCGCTTAGTCACCTCATCTTTTCACGGGTTCAACGTCCATACACCGTCTCGGCGATTCCGTAAGGAAGTGTAGCCTTATTTATAGAACCCATCTGATGGTGCGCGGGCGCAGTGTCGAGGACAGAGGGGGGCGCCAGTGCTGCCTCAGACGCCGTACGCATCGGTGTTCCGCGCCGTCGACTCCGCGAACCCGAGTGTTGCCGACCAAATTGGCGTGTAAATATAAATAAAGTTTGTACAAGTGCGTGATTGGTGTTTGTGAAAGATGCGTCCGAAGGAGGAGGTGAGCCCGAAGATTCAGACGGAGACGTTCATCCTCTCTGAGAAGATCGACGACACGAAGTCGAAGAAGAGCGAGAAAGAGATGAAGAAGGAAATGAAGAGGTTGGAGAAAGAGAAGATGGAACGGGAAAAGCGGGAGAAGAAAGCCAAGGAGAAAGAACGCGAGCGCGAGAAGCAGGCCAAGAAAGGTTAGCGCGATTTGCGGTGTTTTATTATTATTTGCAGGTCTTATAAGATTCACGGGACGTACCGGTCATTTGGCCGGGATACATCCAACATGCAGGGCCGTTATATTGTTTGATCTGAGCAAAGCGGTGCATCTTTTATTATTGCGAGACGACTCAGAAGTGTTCTAAATAGCAAAGAGTTCCTATATTTGAGTTAATGTTTTCTGTGATATTTGTCATTATCAATACCGGTGTTTTGCGTAGTTAATATCTCTTATTACTTCAAATGTTTCATTGGAAACCTTATTAACCTTCATTCATCCTTTAGAAAAACTTACAGGTGAACTTAGCATAATATACATTTTAGTAAAGAACAAAAAGCTAATTACAATTTTTCACAAATAGAAACTAATTAGACTAAGTCTTCGCATTCAATTCACTGCTTTAAAAATATAAGAGGTTTTAAATTATGCATATCAGTCTATTAAAGTCTGGTTTCTTCAGTTTCGTATTTTTCAAGATTTATGTGTCTTATCGATTTCAGTATCTCACCCTATCTCCATTTGGAGCTTATATTAAGATAAGACATATTTCATTTATAAAATATATATAATGTTCTTCCAGGTGTCATAAATTTTACTCGGAAAAATATAAAAACAATGGTGCGTTAGTCTTAATTATGTATTCAGCAGGTTTTTTGATTACATCACGTCACCGACCTTGACACTCGCTTATCGAAACGTTTGTGTATGTTTCTGATGATTAGTCACGATCATTTTGTATGTATGTACATGATATGAGTTTAGTGTAGTTCATTTTTGGCTTATCAGCGGCGTTTTTTGGTCCTTTACCAGCTTGAATAAGTTCCATAAGCACTACATATTTTAAATGTCCCTTAACATTCACTTTATTGATGGTCAGATTCGTCCGACAAAATCACAAGTACGTGTATCCGATTTTTTTTATTTAAACCATTTATAACATCCAAGCAATGTAAAAATAAAACTGAAAAGTAATAACCACAACAAAACGTCCAATATTTCCTAGCGATATCTTGAAATGTGGACGGCACTGAAGCAAGTCATCCAGATAAACATAGAATACGACTCACACACCCACGTCTGACACAATGGTTCATTCGTACGAGTGATTAACACTACAAATCGGTCACTAGGTTCAACAAGCAAATACAGTCTTTGTTTGCATACATAGTCTTTCTACCGAGACATTGGATCAGAGATCGAAGTTTGTCACTTGCCACGCTGTTAACGTATTTCTGTCGCTTCATTATTAGTCGTATTACATATTTTATTAGTCGCTGCATGTAAGTTGGCCTGTCTTTGCCTACTTTTTCGGGTTTATTATGCATCTTCATGTAACTACATTTGTCTACTGCTGGAAGAAGGCTTATATCGGTATCTATCCTTAATCATCCTTATTCTGTCGTGATCGGTAAACAGCTTTGTACACGGAGCTGGCTCGTAAACTATTCGAACAATATTACAAGCTATTTTGCTCCTTAGTGGGTTAAGCTATTTTCTTGGACGACTGGCGTTCGTACCAAAGCTTACGAATTTATATTAGAATCCATTAGTGTTAAACTGAAAATGTTATGTTTTATTTTGAGCTATTTCTTGCTTGTTTCATGTTATTGACATTAAATTTGGTCTGTTTTGACTTGGCATCTATTTTATTAGTACTTAAACGGTATCATCTGACGTTCCCCATTTAGCTGCTGCAGCTTTGATTTCATTAAACAGATCCATTTCACGAACTTTCTGTCAATATTACCAGAAGGCCAGGATTAGCTTCAGCTCCTCAATTGTCAGTGTTATGTCACGTTATCCACTCTAATGCGTTATCTATTTAGTGGATAGCTGTTAAGCGACACAGATATTCACTATGTGTGGAGTTAATATTCCCTAATTATGCGACAGTGTAGTGGATATTTTAATTTCGCATACATCTGTTTATGTGAATTTCTTCATTCATCCAGTGTCATCATAATGCATAAACATTGTTTAATCTTGTGCAATATCTGACGCGAAGTTGGTAAGGTAATATTTATAATTACTTTTATTAGAAACTAGCTGACCCGGCGAACTTCGTACCGCCAAACAGTCGATTCTTATTTTTTTTAATACTTTATTTTTTCTCTCCGTAAGAACCATCCTCGTACTTCAAGGAATATTCTAAAAAAAGAGTTAGCGAAATCGGTTCAGCTGCTCTCGAGATTTGCGATTAGCAACACATTCAGCGATTCATTTTTATATTTTATAGATTAACACCGAGTTGCATAAGACCTCTCTGTCGGAATTCCATTTCAGATGGAGTAAAGATTCCATTTTCGTGTTTAGTATCTATGTGACGACACGACACTAAGATGTAGTGAAGTATCTTCCCCCATCTTAACTTCTGTTTAATTTTGTGAAACAGAGCGTCGTACGTTCACCTTAAGTATTCTTGGAAATCACGTTCCTGAAATATTATTATTATCTGACAACTTGATGTGACTACGGCGACAATTTTAGCTTCCATGCTTTTGTGACATGCTCGGAGGATATTTTTATTAAAATTTATTTGTAAAAATTTGTTTGATTCAGATGATCAGTTAGTTATGAAAATTACTCTAAATCAAGACGTTTCTAATCACTATCTAGAATAGCTATTTCCTGTTCGAGGTTTTCATTAATTAATCTATTCATTATATTTATAACACTTTTATCTCTAACTAGGCAATCATTAAAAGGCTATTTCAATTTAGAAACATCAATCTTGAATTATTTAAATATATTAACTGGCAAGCAGTCATTAGCTTCTATAGTGGCAGCATTATTTGGTATAATTTTAATGGCTGTGTCGTTTTTTGCTGTTACAATTATACTGGCGTCCATTTTCCCATTATTAAGGTAGATAATAATAAAAGATTCTCGGATCTTATTGAAACTAAAATACCAAAACCAGATTATACATATTGCCTATTGGTCTAGTGAACTACAACAGGCTTGCCACAATTATCTTACTGGGATCTTGATAATATAATTTAAAATAATGCGGTAATATGAGCTCGTTTAAATAAGTTGGTGTTGATTGCCCTTACGACAGTGTGGGCTATCACAGGTAACAAACTACGTCATTTTGTTCTATGGTAACCGAGCAATGACACAAAAACATGGTAAAGATGTTAGGACCCATTTTATCGAACCCAAGGCCACAGCGTTGGTAAATAGTCACGGCTTGCAAATTGTCGTTTAAATCTTCACAAATCATAGCTGAGCTGAAGGACGATTTTACATTCATCTTCATCATAGTTACCACTATGATCGTGTAACATTCATTCAAAATCAAAATCATTTTTTTTTATTCAAAGTAGCACAGAAACTGCGACTTAATGAACGTTACAAGTTAAACTAGGGGTCCCTTTTAAAATCTAGATCATTTTGGAGAAAAAATGGACGAAAAATCTCCAAACTTAGTCTGCATTGCATTGTTACCAATAATCTATTCGCGAATGAACATAGTCAGTGCCCGCTCTGCAGGTTTCGTTTTCTCTGAACGAGCGAATGCTATTTCCATTGCTGCAGATTTCACCCTTCGTTGGACATTATGATGGCGCGTTTCCATTGGCCCTTTAAATGAATTCCTCCAATCAAATCCTTCCTCCGATGCACGTGGGCTTCCTCTTTAGTGACGCCTCATCTTTATGTCCTCGGCCTTCCTCATCATATCCAAATAGCTAATCGCAACGTGGAAGACCTGTACACGTCAGATCATCAGTGGGTGGCTGACGGCTAACTACTGTAACGATTCCTCTTTATAGAAGCTGGCTGGCAGAGCCTTCTAGTCTTATTTTAAATATTTTGAAGGGAATCGTTACGTTTTGTTTGAGATGTCAGTCGATCCCCAGCTAGGCTGAGGAATCGATAAAAAAGAGTAATAAAAAGATATATATTTGCCCGTAATCCGCGTATTAATAAAATAGCGTATTACACTACATATTATGTAGATCATTTTTTTAACGCAAAATATAGACGGACTTTCGCAGTTGAACACGGTGAAAAAAAGTTACACGTTTGTAAGGAACGGACTTTCGCAGTTGAACACGGTGAAAAAAAGTTACACGTTTGTAAGGAACGGACAGGCCCCCCATCAGATGGTCTGACGACCTGGTTACGGTGACGGGGAGTCGCTGAATGCGGGCGGCACAACACCGGGAAGCTTGGAAAACCAAGTCTTGGCCTATGTCCTGCAGTGGGCATCAAACGGCTGATGATGATGATGATGATGAACGTGGAAAGGACCAGTGGAAACAAATCCAAACGGTTCGACAAAAAAACAATCAACAGTAGAGCGCGTGACCAACTCTGGACAAGTTTACTCAATATCATGACTCAATCCTCCATCACTGTGTTGCGTTGCACGTTTCGAAGACGGTTTGAAGGCTGGTCCGCAGGAGAGTAATAGTAGGTCTGTAAGGAGAGCAAGATTTATGCGTCGCTTCACATTTCTGCGGCACGACTTGGCGTCTGTGATTGTTTTGTTGTTCGTCGCGAGAATTGGACTCTGCGCTGTGTTCAGTCATTTGACGAGGCGTTATAGTTGGAAATGAAGGTGTTTGTTTAGGTCCATGGTCGGTTTGTGGTGGTCGGTTAGGTCCATGGTCGGTTTCCTCTCTCTCTGAAAGAAGGCCTGTCCTGCAATGGGACGTATAGAGGTGGTCTTTATGTTGTGTTGTTATTTCGGATTACGTGCAACTATGAATTTGTAGTAGCAATACCACACGTTAACCGTGAAGGAAAACATCGTGGGGAAACCCGCGCCTTGGTTGGCTCGCGCGTATTGACTTGTCTTTCCTGTGGGCTAGGCCGACTAAGCTGTCAGTATGGGATAGGTGCTGGGCAAGTCTACTCCATCTAAAAACAATGTTCCAAGCACTGCAGCGTCCAAGTGGCCCCTTCACCTATCCAGTGAAGAAGAAGAAGAAGAAGAAAGACATTTATTATACCAACAAGATACATCACAGAAACAAAATTAGCAGATAAGTAACATAATATGCACAACAACAGAAAGAAAACTAAATACACAACAGACAAAACGAATAAATAAAACAGGACCATAGATGTAGCCTGTGGTGTATCTAAGTTGCCACAAAAGGCAGCTGACTCAGCGTCGTGCTGAAGGTGGGTGTGAAGGTGCCACTGGACGCTATATAAATCATCTCATTACGTAGATGCAAAGGCCAAAGTTTTTTTTATGGCGGATTGCCTAACAAAATAATAAAAAATAATTGAGTTCCCATACAAGAAACGTGACTTTTTGTGAAGTGGGCCAGACACTTAATTGCAGCCAGATACTTGGGTCCTAATGGCATGTCTGTCCGGCCCTCTGGCTGATCTGTAAGATATAGTTTTGTTAGTCCTTAAAATACTTGGTCGAAAATGGTACGAAAGTATTTCCAATTCACCGTGCAAGGTGGTTAGGTCCAAACCTGTTATCGTTAAGCCCAAATGAAGCCCAAGATAACCGACTCACCGATATGTTTGACCATTAAAACGGAGTAAAAGGCGCGGACGTAAGGTGTACCGACAGCGATTGCGTACCCACTAGTGCTAGTTAGAACTGAGATTTCCGCATTTAGCCTCATAGTTGGGCCATTGTACGTAGCACGCGCTAAGGTATGTAAATACCTCAGACACCAGGGTTTCCTCGCGATGTTTTTCCTTCACCGTTAGCGAGTGGTATTGCTACTATGACTTCACAAATGTACTTAGCTTAGAACTGGTTACTAGTTCTGAGTTTACGACACCAATGACAGTGTTTGTAAGTAAAAATAATTCCAGCTCCGATAACCTTACGTCTAGCTAGAACAATATAAACCCGGAGTCGAGGAAACCCCTAATTTTATGTTTATTATTATTATTAAGAGGAAGAAAAAAGACATTTTCATCCCCCCATCTCGGAAAGAGTATTTTTGCTCTTCGATATCTGAGTGCAAAAGCCGGTGTTATCCGCTAGCTAGAGGATAAAGTAAATTGAATTTAGAACATGGAGTGCACTAAGTTTGCAAATTGCATGGTGCCGAATTTATTATACTACTTTTTTTAATTTGTTATAAACTCAGACTCGGAACCTCCTTTGTGTTTTTTTGCATTTAGTCATTTCCTCGCTGAGGTAGGATGAAAAGTTACGTGTTGCACTCGAGTGCAAAGATTTTTCACCTCGTGCTCTTTTGATTCCCTCGCTAACGCTCAGGATTCTAATTTTTGAATCACTCGCTGCGCTCGTTATTCAATTTTAGAATCCTTCGCTTGCTCAATAATGTCATCAATATTGAGCACGCGGTTAAAAACCAACTTTGCACTCTTGTATAACAAATAACTATTATTATACCAACAAGATACATAACAGAAACAAAATAAGCAGGTAAGTAACATAAAATGCACAACAACAGAAGGAAAACTAAATTCACAACAGAGAAAACGAATAAATAAAACAGGACCATAGATGCAGCCTGTGGTGTATCTAAGTTGCTACAAAAGGCAGCTGACTCAGCGTTGTGCTGAGGAAGTGATCCCTCAGCGCTGATTTTCAGTCAGTGCCTACGGTAACCCATAATTGTACTACGGAGTGCGTGCCGTGGTGCAGTTAAAATAATTAAATCAAATGCAATAACATACATACAATAAAATAAAGAAAATATCTTCATAAAATACTTACATATATTATTAGTATTACGAACACTTGCCTTACATTCAGGAGATCGTGGGTTTGAACCCTGGGCGTGTGCCAATGACTTTGTATTCTAAGTTACGTACATTTGTGAATTAGTAGAAGCAATATCACTCGCTAACAGTGAAGGAAAACATCGTGAGGAAACTTGAGTGTCTGAGGTGTCCAGCACTTGAAATTGCCAATCCGCGATAATCACGCGTGTTGACTAAGCCCGTACTCTCTCTCGGAGAGAAGGCCTGTGCCCTAAAGAGGGACGTATATCATCATCATCATCATCAGCCATTTGACGCCCACTGCAGGACATAGGCCTCCTTCGCGGTTTTCACAACCATGAGGGGTTTTGCCATAATCGCCACGCTTGGCAGGCGGGTTGGCGATCGCAGTATGCGGTTGGAATCTCAGGAAGACGCTGCTGCCCGTCTCCTGGTAATTGATTTCCTTAGTCGCCTTCTACGACATCCACGGATGGAAATGGAGTGACGCTATTCTTAATCCGGCGCCACACGGAACGTAGGTATATAGGCTGCGTTATATTTTATATTACTGTTACCTACATAATTTTTCTGTATAAACATTAACTGGCTACACAGGGTTACCTCGAAAATGCGCAATTCCTGAAGCAGCCCAATTACTGTTTGTGCTTTGCAACGACTATTGTTGTATGAATGTTTCCTCAGATTTATATTTTTCATAACATGATAATTTGTTGGTTGATAATTTCGTTTAATTCGCGCAGCAAGTAGTAAAATAAAGTATTAAATTTTTTTATTCCTTTAAGAACTAAATGTAAGACATCAATTTATTTTAATTTAATTTTTATTTATTAATTGAGTACAACAGGTGACAATCAGGAGAAAATATAAAATTACATGTTAATGGTTCAGAGCTTGACTGGTTCCCAAAACATACGCACACGTTCGTTTAGGCATAAAAAAGAATATTCTGCTATATTTACATACATTACGTAATTATTTGCCAGTCCTATGTACTGTAGTGTCGTGTACCTATTCGTATCGTGGTATTATTTATTAGCGTTGCGTGATTGCCGCGCCCGGCTCGCCTGTCTAGAGAACGAATCTGCGCTGATATTTTTGTTGACTGTTTTTCAGTTTCACTGGTAGGTGCTCTTTCGCTCTGAAAACAATTTCAAGCTATTGATTTCATTATATTAATAGTGCAGCAAAGCTACAAATTTAGTAATTTTCGCCCAACCGACGAATCGTAAGGCTAGATTGTGCGAAATTGACTATAATATATTACAAATTTTAGCTTTATGAAACAGGGTCTTGGTTAGTTTATTACCCAGCTTGATAGGTGTTTATTATTTATTCGTTCGTTTAGGTTCTAGAAACATTGGCATTCGTCCCAAATCTAGTCACAAATCATGAACGATAACGCCCGTGTAAGTAGGCAAAGCTTTTGGGCATTTACTTATGGAAAGTGGCAAGGCAACAGGCTAGAGGCTACCTGTTGATTTAGACGTTCTCGGGGGTCGAGTTGCCAGGCCCAAAAATACTAAAGCCGGACTCGACGCTATAAAAAGCCAGATGTGACATTCTGCACATTATTTTAATCTGTAGAATTCTAAATGGCCCGATCGGACCCCATAACAATTGGTTTTTAATTGCTCTCTTCAAGATCATAATCTAACAGGTTAGAATAGATGTGAATCGGAATATTCTGCTTGACGAAAATTCTAGGGGCATTGATTTACAGGCCATCTTCCAGCGCGTAGAATTGACGTAACACTGGAGCGTGGGTTTGAACGACTTTTCTCTCGGCGGCTTTTTTAAACGAGAAAAAGTCGATCAAACTCACGTTGCAGTGTTACTTTATTTCAAATATTTACAAATCCGGCGACTATATTTAGTCTTACAAGACCGTCAAAAGCCAAACATGCTCGGCTAATTCCGGATGCCTTGTAACTACTCTACTCGAGAGTTATAGTACACTCGTTACTTATTTCTATTTATTATTTTGTAATTGAGTTAAAAATGGTTAGAAAATAGCCAAAAACGTAACCTCCAGACAAGAAAGTAAAATGTATCATTTCAAGCGATCATGGCAAGAAACAAATGTACTCGTAGTCTGCACAGCAACCTTTACACGCGTGCACTCTACTCGGTTACGTTATGGGGCTATAACTTACATGATATAGGCCCTTTACGAACAGCTGATCGAATTGGAACGTTACTTTTGCCCGAAATTTTTATCGCAACTTCGTCCATCCGTTTGAGCAATTCTTGAAACTCGATGTCACGAATTTTATCGGGAATTCTTGTCTTGATAAGTTCGTATTATTAGATAAGGTTTATTTGCAAGCTGCCCGAAATACGCTTCGAATAGTCACTTCGTTGAATTAGCCAGTAAACTGAGAATGGTTAGGTGTACATAATAATATTGATATTTTTTATAGTTTGCTTATAAAAAGTTACATTCTCGTACTTGTCAGGCAATATCCACATTCTGAATAAGGATCGAGTTTAATTTAAATGCCATTACACTTTTTCCAATTCGCCGATCACTGATTATGTCCTTTCTCTAATCTACGTATGCTGGTGTCAGATGACATCATTCTGGGTTTAACAACCATGTAATTAATACCACACAGCGATACATGAATATTATACCAGTAGCAATGGAGTTTTTTGTTCGGCTCTCGACAGCTGAAGAGCTGCGGACCACGCGACCGCTAGATATCGATTTCTTTAACGCCTCCGTGATTGATGATGATGACGAATAAGTACGTAACTGTACAAGTAATGCGACTCCACATGTAATACCTGTGGACGAGTCTACTAAATGCCGTCATCATTAAGTAAGAGGAACTTGCACAACACAGACCAGCTCCTATATTACGCGGCCCAAATCCTAAACCATTCTAACCAGTCTGACTGTATAATTCCATACTAATTGCTATAGCAACGTCAGGACCTCAGGGCCGCGTTTCTTAAAACCACAAAGTTGATTATGACAATTCGGTGCGTACTGTGTAGTCGAGTCTTCCTACTTGTTAATTTGTGGGTTAATCGGCTATTACATATAATCTATATCGAATTGTCATTGTTAACCATGAATGGTAGTTCTATGAATTAAGACCTTGAATGGCGGAAAGCTATTAACACAGGCACCACGTCTGGACGCCAAACTCTCGATTCGGAAAACTCGCCCTAAGCTCTCTATTGAACCCACTGAATCGTTGTGGAGGACATCATCATTGTTAGCACGGCCATGGCTGTTTCATTGACACTGTTCGCAATCTACTAACCAATCGCATTCCAATTTTCCAATGGTATAACCCGTGTAATTTAACTAGGCGCCTCGTGCGTGATGCGATCTCCTTCGCGGAGGTGTTTATTCAATTCGCACGGGTTTCACATACGTTACGAATTTGTGTCCAATAACAGCCATTGCCGCGCTAATATCAATCTATTGATCAACTATGCGTTTAGTAGACTCTAGGCCCGGGTCTAATGCTTATTAGTAAACCGGTATCCATACCGCGGAAGATTTAGAATTGCACTGAACGGGGAGCGATGCTATGAGCTGACCGCCAACCTCCACTACCACTAATTACTGATTCTTTACAGTATTATAAAAAAATTGTGGGTACTCACATATAAAAATAGTTCAGGAATCGAGTCTTGCAGTTCTAGGTCAACCTACTAATTTGTACGGAACCCTCGGTGGGCGAGTCCGAGTCGCACTTGTCCGGTTTATTTTCGTACCTTTGACGCCTAGAATATGAGATACGTGTACGCGCGTAGACCTAAAGCAGCAATTAAATGAAATCAAGGCGTTCATGCAGTTTGTACTACCATATAGGCAGCCTATATACGTCCCAGTTTAGGGCACAGGCCTTCTCTCAGGGAAAGAGTATGGGCTTAATCACCACGCGTGCCCACTGCGGATTGGCGATTTCAAGCGCTGAGGTATGTGAATAGCTCAGATACTCAGGTTCCCTCACGATGTTTCACCGTTAGCGAGTGGTATTGCTACTATAACTGACAAATGTACATAACTTAGAAAACAAAGTCATAGGTACATGCCCGCACTGGTAATCGAACCTGGGTGTCTCGCTTCCGAGTCCAATGTTCTACCCACTAGGCTACCACCGCTATTAACTGCACTACCATGCATTTACTGAATCTAAGCCTAGGACGAAAGCGAGTCGTGTCGTCGTAGCATAGCTTCCTTCAATATACTTTTTTTAGTAGCCATCCCTAGTCTTCTTTAAGATTGTTACCATTAAATTAAATTCATTTCATTGCAATAATTAGCCTTACGTTTTACACTACGCGCCGTTTACCAACCATGAACCCATGCTCATTCATGAACAGTCTTTGTACTTTCATTCGGTCAAAGTCAACAGGAAATAAAGGATCACTGTGTAGTCTTTACCACCCTTCTCCGATATAAATGAAGAATCGTCCTAAAAAAGCCGACGTTCGGAAGGGGACTTCTCGGCCATTTTGACGCCGTAAATGTCACCTTAAATCGCCGGATATGCCTCGTAATTAGGACTGTGAATACAGATAGCCGTAGAAGGTCCACCAAGCTATTTGGTGTTCATGATGACGATGTAATCCATGCCGATCTGGCTACGGCGGCTGTTGTTGGACGACCAGACTTCGTTGGTGTGCCCGAGTGTGGCTTCGTGGTTGTAAGCAATCACCAAAAGCTCCTCTTGCGTGCAGGTTTTAGGGGAGGACACGATGAGAGGTGGATCATTAGGGACGGTTGAAATTATTGCTATCTTTAAACGTCCAGCCGTCCGATTACGTACAACACGGTCACATTAACTAGAGACTTGACGTTGATACAATAATGTCCAAAACAAATACCAAAATGATAGAAAACTAAGCAAATTATCGACACACGTATTGGTTACAAAGATACTGACCATACTATCGATAATTTGCTTAGTTTTCTGTCATTTTGGTATTTGTTTCGGACAATATTGTATCAACGTCAAGTCTCTAGTTAATGTGACCGTGTTGTAAATGTCCACTTCATTGTGTTGTTCATTTTGACGTTTGCAGAGTGTCAAAATTTGTATAGACTTTGTTAGTCCGGCGTAGGTTAAATTGGATGAGTCCATACAGTGGAGAAGTTACGTAGTAGCGCCCCTGAGCATATACTTAGGCCGGCCTGCGCCAACGCTATCTGGCAGCACTATCTATCTGTTTATCCATGAGTAAGCTCTATCCAATGGGTAAGTTCAAAAAAGTCTTGCCTATTTGCAGAGCTATCCTTAGACAAATATCACCCTGTCTATCACCTACTTATTCGTTTGTCTCTAGGTAGGTAATTATTTATTTACTTTCTTATCCAGTGACTTGGCGCAAGACGCCCTTTGTAACTTTTAATTGCTCATAAGTTATGAGTCATAACATATTATAAACATCTCATGTCACAGTGTTTGTTATCGAACTCCTCCGAAACGGCTTCACCGATCTTTATGAATATTTTTGTGTATATTTGGTAGGTCTGAGAATAGGTCGTAGGGCAAGACACCGTTTGCCGAGTCAGCTAGTTATTTATAACTACTTACCTACTCGTATTATGCTCGCTTCGTCGGACCGCCAGTTATATAATTCATATTATCAGTTATAATACATATCGCCAGGTCATATTAATTCAGGCAGGCTTATACCTATGTTTATGTAATAGTCTTTTATTTAATTCTATTAAACTTGTAAAAACTATCGTATCGATATAATATCTATAGTAATATTTTATGTAGGTTTATTTTATTATTTGAAATAAAAGACTTGTGCCATATTATAGTTTGCTGTAGGTATGCATGTCTAACTTTTATTTTATTACTGTACAAACACTAGGTTGTGATATATTTAAGTTCACCCTGAATGGATCACTGTGCCCAAAGATACAATTTAATTTACTTTGGGGTTCAGAGTTACTTTATATATTGTTAATTTTTGTTCAGCTCAATAAACACTTTTAATTTTTTTTTTCATAAGCGAACTATCTGTACTTCCAACTCCTATTTACTGGTTCCGACCGCACCGAAAATAGAGCAGGGTGCGGCCCCTTAGGTAAACCATCCGGAACGCAGTGTGTACTTTAGCGGAATGGAAATAGAGCCGGTAATCGATTGGCCATCTCTGGCTCGGATTTTAGGCTAGACCGTGTATTTTTAAACCGAATCGTGGCAAGAGTCAAAGGTATTTTGGCCACGTGCGTGCTTTGAGGGGTTTCGGCTGCTGGTGGCTTGAGGCGACCTCTGAAGCCTTGGAAGTGGGTCTAAGGTCAAGGTCATTCGGCTGTTTCATTCGCTCGCCGGCGAGATTTTTATCGAGCCTTGTTTGGTGAGTTTCTTTGGACGGTTAAATCGCAATTAAAACATATTTAATAGAATAACCAATTAACACGCATCTATTTGACACTTGACGTATTGTTTACCATCGATTTCTGAAATGAGAATTTCTCGTTACGAATTTCAATTTCAGTTCTGATTCTTCAGATTTCGATAATAATATATTATTATTATTAATACGTTTATTGTACATATCTAAGTAAAAAATACAATGACAATGTGGCGGACTTAATGCTATAAGCATTTTCTACCAGTCAACCACAGGAGATGCAAGAAATTAACTGGTAGGCATACGAAGTAAACGGATAAAACGATTAACTTTAATTAAACAATAAATAAGTAAATATTTATACTATAAACTTATAATACATAATAAAAATAAACATATAATATATATAATATACACATATAAACTGTAGCAACATAAATAGATATAAATATAGTAAACTACTAAGTGGAATTCCCGTCCCTCCACTGCCAAGCATAGGTTTTCTTTAACAGAGAGAGATCACATTAACTGCGGTTTAGTGATTTTAAATGCTAAGGTTTTTCACCCAACTTGAACCGTATACACTTGAAGACTAACTTTGTTTAGTCGACCGCAGGTCAACCTTTACATTTTTATTGCTAAGTTTCCCGTAACGTACCCGAGTAGAGTACGTGTGCGAAGGTTAATGTGCTGCCGATTGTATGTATGTTCACAGACTTTTCTGTAAAATGTCCACTCAGTCTCGTAATAGGATTAAAATTACGTAGGCATTCCTTCTTTTATAATTATGTAATATCCTACGTAGAAGGCGTCTAAGGAAATAAATTACCAGGAGACGGGCAACAGCGTCTTCCCGAGATTCCAACCACATCCTGCGATCGCCAAGCCGCCTGCCAAGCGGGGCGATTATGGCAAAACCCCTCGTGGTTATGAAAACCACGAGGGGGGCCTATGTCCTGCAGTGGGCGTCAAATGGCTGCTGATGATGATGATGATGAAGAATATCCTACCTTGTTTGGGATTAAATTTCTGCATTTCAAACTCCATGTCGTCTCTGCAACGGTAGCCCTAAACATTTCTTTTGAGGTTATTTCTAACAAATGACTAGTACAAGTCCTACAGGATGTTCTAGAACCAACCCATTTTTATTATGCGACCAACACATAAATTAAGCAAACGATACATCTGTTTCGTACATTCGCCAGATTCGCTAGATAGATTCAACCAGTCGATAAAATAAAAATAAATCCGCCTGCAAAATACGCACGAAACAGAAACTGTAGTTGGCAAATATTAAATTCGTAAATTTGTTACCCCATATAAATTTGATTCGAATTGATTAAATTTATATGGGAACCCCTCTAAGAAACAGTCGACAGCACATTAACCTTTACGTGCACTCTACTAAGTTACGTTACGGGCTATTTTGCAACAAAACTGTAATGGTTGACCCGCTGTCGACTTTCTAACAAATAAAGAATCCTTGGAATCGGACAATGTGGAATTATCACTGAACATAAATATGAATTTGAAAATGTATTTATACCGATAGGTTCAAAATAAAAATACAATTCGTATAGACGTACTGTTTATACTTATGACGATTAAAAATTAGTATGGATCAGCTGAAATTTCTGCACCACTTAGAGCTGAATGTACACTTTCCCAGACAGTATGGAATGCGCGCCGTCTGTCCGTCTTTTATTTACAAACTTAATGAGCTGTTAGGAAGTCTTGCTGGTTCTCTTTTCCGTTGAGAACGTGTGTGAGTTTTCTTTCCCCGTTGGCCTTAATTGACAGTTTTCCGAAGGACGACAATTCCGTCTCCTCTAACGAGAAAAATGGCAAAGGAAACCGCTTGCGGGTTACGGCGCGGTTGATTAGAGTAACTTGTTCAGAAAAATGTTCATGGGCTTAGGTCCAACCTAACCTAAAAGAACAGACCGGACAGAGTCTAGTAAGTCGTTGGGAATTGAGAATTTCGCTAAGTACCTAATACCATTGCACATGAATCACGTGTAATAATTACTTAGTAAGATTTGACAAAAGTTCAAAGAGGAGGACTGAGGTTGACTAACAGAGTCAGCTGCCTTTTGTGGCAATGTAGATACACCACAGGCTACATCTATAGTCCTGTTTTATTTATTCGTTTTGTCTGTTGTGTATTCAGTTTTCCTTCTGTGTTGTGCATATTATGTTACTTATGTGCTTATTTTGTTTCTGTGATGTATCTTGTTGGTATAATAAATGTCTTTCTTCTTCTTCTTCTTCTATTAGCATTAAGTCCAATTTTTGTAGACTGTCTGTGTGCAATAAAGAATTAGTGAGTTGTTATTTCGCTGCCGTTTGCTCCACTACAGGCTCGACCCGCAGACAGCGGCTAACATTGGACACATTCACATTTAACAAACAGAATGTAAATTCTTTGCGTTGACATTTTTATTTTATTTCTGATTTATAACTTAGAATACATAACACTTATATTCTTTTTTTTTTTGTTGAACTAATCCGTGCTGAGGACGATTTTTAAAAACATAAAACTCCGTTTTTTTGGAGTTTGTCGCAGACCTGTAAAAATACCATCTCCTGTCTTTGTCGTAACCTTTTCTTGTAAACTCGTCTTGGTTCACCTGGCTCTCAAAAACCTGAAACTTAACGAGGCATTAATATTGAGTGACGTCCGAATCCTCGGCCACTGAATGCAAGTTGATTGTCGCTTGTTATTTTAGTACTCGGTTATGGAAATGGTGTTTTATTTTATTTATACCAATGACTCAGTGTTGCGGGTCCTTGGTGTCATTCTCCGACTGGCTAAGGTTGTCTGGAGTGACGTCATGGCAAAAAATATATCTGGCAAAGTGCGAGTCGGACTCCCGTACCGAGGGTTCCGTACTAAATATAATATTAAAAAAATGTATCCATGATCATCAGATTCAGTACTACTGATCGTCATCAGTGTCAATGAGACACATGTATCCATGTCTTTCTTCCCCGTTTCCCGTACACTAACAATATGTCTACTGTTAACAGCTGTTAGCTGATAACAACTGAATTTGCACGGATATTTACTCGTTTATTTTTTCATTTTACAATTTTCCGACGTTTCGGTACTTTTGCAAGTGCCGTGGTCTCGGTAGATTGTAAAATGAAAAAATAAACTAGTAAATATCCGTGAAAATTCCGTTTTTATTATGTCTAGTGCTCGTGTTAACCTTAGAGACTAATAAGCTGTTAGCTGGTTACAAAAAACAAGTGACAGCTGCTGTTAACAGTAGATTAACAGATTTTTATTGTACGAGCGAACGGGGGTAAGTCTAGAATATAAATTTTAGTCAGAGATTTTGTATTATTTGGTTTTCATAGTGATATTAGATAGAACGGGAGATCGATACCACTATAAAGGGAAATCTTCCGCCAGGCAAAAAGTAAAATTTCGTACAAAATCCATTGAAAATTACTTCGATGAAATTGATAGTTCTGTAAAGCAGATAAAAAAAAACCCTCTTTCTACGGAACCCTACATTGCGCGCGGTCCGACACGAACTTGGCCGGTTTTTCTTTATATTTTGTGCGCGCAGAGTTGACATGAGCTCGCCGCAGTGATATTGCTACGTCCAAATCAGTTTCATTATACTCGTATCCGTTCGAGTTTGTTATTACTCCTCTAAGAACACGGAGCGTGAGGGGTTTCGCTACGGACACTTTAGCACCGACCTGTACGCGCGCCGTACAAAGTCACCTTGCACCGAGTGGGCGATGTTTATCAGCGAATTGACCTTTTATATTGCAGCCACTGGGTCAATTGTGGCATTTCTATGACATAATACTCGTTGGCTCGCTCATTGTGGCGAATTATGACGCTTCAGTGGACCCGCAGACGGTTGACGTTGCATTGATTCGGAAACCGGTGTGGAGACTCGAGAACCTTTTAAGGGGAATTGAAACTTTTTATTAGCTTAATTCCTGATTCACTTACTTGAATCCGGTATTAACCAAACAATCCACCCATACTTAATCAGGAATTAAGCTAATAATGTGTAGTGCTTACGAAAGTTTTAGTTGAAACTTGTTTTTCAAATAAGTAACGACCCAATTTAGCCACACTCAAAAATCTCGAAACTCGAAAACTCGATATGTATGTGTTAGCGTGTATCATTCTTTCTGTACAATATAACTTGCCTACGGGCGGTCGGCACTCTATCTATCATCATACGTGAATAGCGAGGCTGTAATATACACAATTTTGTATATTATCAACTTTTTTTTTTTACTAAACAATTCAAAATAATTTTAAAAACCTAGCAGCGTTGGTCTGCCGTGTGGCGCCGGATTAAGAATAGCGTCACTCCATTTCCTCCCGTGGATGTCGTAGAAGGCTACTAAGGAAATAATATACCAGGAGATGTGCAGCAGCGTCTCCCTGAGATTCCAACCGCATACTGCGATCGCCAACCCGCCTGCCAAGCGTGGCGATTATGGCAAAACCCCTCATGGTTATGAAAACCATGAGGGAGGCCTATGTCCTGCAGTGGGCGTCCAACGGCTGATGATGATGATTTAGAGGCTAAAAATTCCACTGAATAGCCTCTAAATAGGTTTTTAAAATTGTCCTCAGCACGGGTTAGTGCAAGAATATAAATCAGAATACTTTGTTACTTTTTATTCAAAGAATTTAATCATCATGCAGTAGAGACAGCGCTCGTTTCAAAAATAATTTGGTTAATTTGATAATTTGGTTAAGAAACGCTTTGTTCGTTGACTGTACTAAGTGCAAAAGCACAAAAAAATATATTAAATTCATTAGAATCGGAGGCGTCCACCACAGGTGCCTCGACTACTCGCCTGAGCCACGGACCCATCTTAGCTTTGACCAAACTGTGTTTGTTTGGGATTTCAGCTCACCGGAACACTTATAAGTGCCTATTTCATGTACTTCTTCATCATGTGCCAATCCGCTAATGGAGGTTGGCCGTCAGCTCTTCATAATATTCTTCTTCATTTTTTACCAATTGAACCAGCTCTTCACGCTGGCTACATCCGCCTATTCCCTGATGTTTTTGAGACACATTCGTCTCCCCATCTTGCCCATCAAAATAACTTAAAGAAGCCGGTGCCTATCACATATTTTAATCAACATAATCTAATCTTCACTTACAAGATAGGTTAAGTGGTATTGAGAATTCGTTCATTCCGTCATAAGCAACCGCCAGACTACTAGAACACCCAATTGTTTATGCGGTTATTCCACGTCCCACTTCTATCCCCTCGACCTTGCAGGCAAATTGGCGGGTTGAAGAGGAAACATGTTTCGTTCTACTAATAACGCCCCGTCTCCCAGAGATCGGAGACTTCCTTCGGGTAATACGTCAAATATACAAATATCTTTATTAATATGAATTTACACAACATGGATCACAGAGTAATCAAACTGGGATGCACCTGTGCTATGGTTACTTGAAAAAACTGTCATATTGGTTTACAATGTGGTGGATGGCATGTAAAAATTAATTAATAATTAAATTACAACTAAGTTATGTATTAAACAAGACATAGAAATAAGTTTTGAGCTAAGATTGGTGGAATACAACTATGTGGCGGGTATTTTTGGATATTTGGTGGATTACCGGGATTTGGTCGCGTTGTTTCCCTTCACAGTTGGCGAAAATGGCAGCGTCAAGCTGCGAACTGAATGGTTATAGCCCCCTACACACTACGGCTGACGGCACGTCCTCTGCTTCTAAGACGCGTCTACCACTGCCACGTCTAAGTGTACTGTTGCACATAATATTATGTGTTTGTAGCAGTTATCACTAGATGTTGTATAAATAATTTCTTGATCTGACTTGAGATCAAAAGTAAAATCCCATTTATTTCAGGGTGACACTGACACAGACCCATGACTTGATGATGATCAGAATAGCACTTACTTCTCCGCTACACTTTTTTAATCGGGTCTGTGTATTAAACTAGACTAAACATTTGAAAAACAAAATGTCTATCTATTTATATTTTCACTTGGTACTAAAACCATGGAGATCAATGACGTTTGCTTTCACCGAAGTGTCTGCAGTCATTCGTTCACTTTCTTTCGGATGGCGTGCACCCGGCTTTGGTATAAATGTTGTTTGTTTAGTGACGGAGGGGTCTAGAAATAACCTAGACTTCGATTGTCTTTACGATCTGTCTGTACAGACTTCCTGATTGTAGAGTTGCTATAAGGTAGATGTTTGTCGTTGACTGCCAGGGTTAGTCGCTTGCCCACAAAACTTGGTTGTCGTGGGTTCCGTTCCCTTGACGGACCGAGCACTGAATGATACCAAGTGATGTCAGTCTGGTGGCACAGTAGCTAATGGTGCTATGATTATCAGATGTTGGGACGGGCTTCCGTGAATAACATATTATTATGGTTGTTTCCTATTATGGATCCGTGAAAACATATAGATAGGCCTACCGGCAGTTAATGTTCGGTGTATGTAAGAACTGACAGATTTAACGGTAAAATATAACGTCTAAAAATACAAATCCACACTAAAACTGATAAATTCTTACCAAATTGCGTTCATCAAAATATTTCAAATCCTAATACAACGCATTGGGATAACAATGGATTCAACATTTTGCGAATTCATCATTTTGGGATTCAGCATTTTGCGAATTCAACATTTTAGGAATTCAACATTTTAAGAATTCAACATTGTGAGCCGAAAGGCAAAAACAATTATTGTCTTTCGGGAATGTTACTTATCAACCAACAGTACATAAATTCAATGTTAGTGCATTAGAAAAAAGCCCTGACGTGTGAACAACTAGATTTGCTGACAATAGCAGCTTCAATGTCAAAGTCAACGCTTTCCTAGCACATTGACATAGTTTTAATTGTCTTCATTCACACATTCCTTACAAGCAGGCAGTAGCAAAATATGTGTTTGTTTTTACTGCGTGCCACATTCCGAGTGTATGAATACAATCTGAATATCCTGAATAGCCTGATTAGCTGAATATCCCGCCTATTGTACAATATTTTCTCGGTGCAATAAACCATTTTAATAATAATAGTAATAATATCATAAATATATCTATTGGTTGAGTTTCGTAAGATCAACATCAAATTATACCACGGTTACACAAGTTGGTAGCGTTGTTTATACCTCTACGAGATCTGTTATTGAATATCAATAATAAACAGTCGTAAATAGAAGGAGATTTATGTGGCAATTTGTGGCTCTTTAAATGGTTTTGATAATGCGATTTGGCTCAAACTTACTTGAAATGAAGTAAACACAACAATCTATTCACTAAGGCACAATACACAAGCTAAAACTATCTTTATCAACTCAAATCCCCAAGTTTCTACAACTTGTTAAACTCGATGTTTTGGGCTCCTTACAAAAGCTAAGGTAACAGGTCTGACATATATTCTGTTAATGCCAAAGTGCATGAAACCAAGCTACAGTCTTTGACATAGTTTTTTATTCCATTGCCGCTTCAAGTTCCATAGTACAAACACGTCAAACGTGCCATTAAAGAAGTGCTTCGATGTTACTGCAAACTTTCAAGGCCCTATCATTCACCAAGTTCACCAAAGGTGGACATCTCTCTCATAGCTGACAAAAACGCTTCAGTATCTTTATCTCCATATATTTCGCTTTTATTTCTTGAACCTTTTTGCGAATCTATTACCGAGGGCCTCAGTACCATCATGGCTGGGCGTGTGTTTTTATTTTTAACCTCAACTTGACTGGTATGTGTCTATCCTGCTCTTTGTCTGTTAACGGTGTCTGGATATTCTGCGGCGGCGGTGTCGGGTTGGTTTTGGTCGTTTAGGGAATGTTTTGACTCTGTCATTTGAGATAAATAAAAAAATTGGTGGGTAATTATCTTTTGTGGTTGTGTGGTAGTCTTGCAGAAGTGCAAAAAACTGAAACTGACAGTAGTCTGTTGTTTACGAGATGTACGAGTACCTGTGGTTCTAGTTAGACTGCAGATTTCCGCACTTAGCCTCATAGTTAGGCCATTGTACATAGCAAGTGCTGAGGTTTGTAAGTAAGTAGTCAGACACTAGGGTTTCCTCACGATGTTTTCCTACACGGATAGCGACTGGTATTGCTAATATAACTTCACAAATGTACGTAACCTAGAAAACAAAGTCATTGGTACATGCCGGGATTCGAAATCACGACCTACCAAACGAGAAGCCTGCGTTCTACCGCTCCGCTACCACCGCTCTCGAGAGATGCACGTGAATTACTGTCGAGGCAGTTAAAAGGTGTAAATTTCACAATGAACGTGAAAGGTAAGCAATACAGGTAATGGTGCACTGTTGGTTAGTTTGCAACATTTAAGTGACATTTTCATCCCGTTTTGCCAAAATTTGGTACGCACAAATACAATACTATACTATGGAGGTCCATAAAGTTCGCATGTTTTTGTTATAACGTCATTATGGAAGTTTCGTTCGTTTGGTTGGTGTGTACCTACCCGCGTCGCCATATTCCTTGGCGTGCAACCAAGGATGTTTTAAACGTTCTTGCGTGCAACTAACAAATTTTGGAAAGAAAATTCCCAACATCGACGTCCTCTTCTGTATACATATCCTTAAATTCCCATACGCGATTCATACCACCACCTAAGCATGCCAAATTATTCCCTATTCTCCGCGACATAAAAGCTTTATTTGACCTAAAAGGCCTCTCTGGTGCGGTTCCGGAGGTTACCAAGACGACCAACAGTGTATTAATGCATGGCTTGAATTGCAAGGGGCGACGGGCTATTATTAACTGCACCGTTTTCGCCAATGCCCTCGCGCCGGCCGAAGGTCGCGGGATGACTTCATGCGATCGTAGTCGGCGGCGAGGTAGGGCTAGGGCTGTCACCTCTCCAGGTTTGATCCGGAGTCTTCGGGTTTGAATGGCACATGTTCGGGCTCCGGGTTAACGTAATAATTCTCCGGAGAAGTCCGGGCGGTGAGCGATGAGGTTATCATACAAGGAAGGCGTGTCAGAATTGAATTAAAAGCACAGCCGAAATCACATAATTGGGGAGAGGTCCAAATCAAAGCGAAGATGGTTTTCTGTATATAGCTATTAGCTTTTTAAAGGTGGTAGCCCTATAGGTATGCGGCCACAGATATATCTGTGTATGCGGCAGTCTCATTGCTGCACGCTAATTGTCCGTGTAACCTATAATCTGCTGTCAGAGTTCAAGAAAGCCGATGAAGTTTTATTTGAATTGACATGCTAGCGACAGGCATCTTTTAAAGCTAGCTGACGCCGAATTCGCATATTTAATGAACACCCACTACATAATTACGCTTACTAGATCTAGCATAAATGTCAAAAGAATAAACGTTATCCACATTCTTAGGATGGCAACTGGAGTGTAGGTGCATTATTTTATACGAAATTCTATGGATATCGTTGTTTGTTTTGTTTGTCGGACTTAATTTGGTGATGGTCCGTCTCGAACTAGACCGGTTTTCCAAGTTTCATGTTATGATGGCGAATACCTACCAGTGTTAAAGAAATGCATACGAGACAGATTATGAAAACTTCTCAGCACCAGAAGAATATTATAATACAAGAGATATGTTATATCAAAAGCGATGGGCTTAATGTCATTGAACATGCAGGAAATGAACACGTTTTCAGTGTACGGGAGTGAACTTGAGTTTAATTGCGTTTAGGCCAAAGTTACATGTAATTTAGTGTTAAGATAGCATCGGTAATAAAAAAAAACACAGCTTCCTGTGTTTATTAAACAGCTCTTGAATCCGACGAAATAAATGCGAAATTTGAGCAGCAGAGTAAACGTTAAAGTAGAGATACCTAAACAAGTCTTACACAAACAAGCCTTTGATTTCAGCTAATAGCCCGAAGCAGAAAATAAAAACACGCTCATTCAGTATTTAGTGTTGTGTTGACAGAGTAATTTGTGTCAATTGACACGACACGTAACTGGTGTCATGTGACGTAAGACAGGGCAATAAAACTTGACCAAGTTGGAAGAAACTACTTAGTACGTGTTTTGCTCTCGACCAATCCACATTACAGCGTGGTGGCGATGTTAATATTAAAATAAGCCATAAAGCTTGACCGTTAGAGACTAACAGGTGAAGCTCAGTGACAACTGACGGTCCGTTGTCGGCCGTGCAAAAGGACGAAGACTAACAACACTTACGACTCTTACAAGTGATAAAAAATGGCACTTGAATTGTATACGCTTTGCCACAGATGCCTCAAAAAAGAGGCAATATCCGCCCAAGTGACCAAGAGCGCGGAGAAGCAAAGGACCGCCATTATTGGGAATCTTGGAATCCTTCTGGAGGCCTGCAGTGACATAAGAGCACTGCTGTCTTTCTGGAAAGAAATAGGCTGGCTGGAGTAGTCTCATAGAGTTGCTACGGAGGTACAATGGCCGAGCCTCAGGGCCGAGCTTTGTGACAAATTAAAAACACAAAAGCTTCCAGCTATCTATAGTGCAGTAGGCATTTTTAAATTTGTACTAGCTCACTGTTGGGCATAGGCATCTTTTCTCTCATTGAAGGTTTAAAGTTATAGTTACAGTAATAGTCGTAATTATCAAACAAAAAGAGTTACATCTGATCTTATCACAATATGTTACGGCCAAGTTTACAACAAAAATGTAAAAGTTTGTCAATTGTCGGGTGCGCAATTAATAATTATCTATCCTGTTTTATTAATAATTCATATTCTTCTCCTAGTTGTGCCTCTCCTGTAAGGGAGTTAAGCCGTCATCTCTCCTTATTCTTCCCGATTTGTTGCCAAGCGAAACAGGTGTTCAACGCATCACCAGTTCATGTCCTAATGTATCTAACATTTTTCAAACTAAAATTTTCGTAAGCTCTACACATTATTAACTTAATTCCGGATTCCTTAATTTTCGACAAAAACTAAGTAAATGAATCCGGAATTAAGTTAATAATATCTAACATTTGCCTACCATCGTCCTAAACTAGTTTACGACCAATAAGTTGTATTTTTTTTTAAATTATCTATTTCCACAAATTCCTCGGGAGCACAACACATCTCAGCCTCCTCTTTCCCTCTGTTATACCGAGCTTATTTACTGCTGTCGTCGGGTCCACATCTCGGTCATCGCCAATGTGTCACTTTCCACATTCCCGCGCGCTCTCGACTGACATGTTTCCGAGAATCTCATTTCACCGATGTCTATTCCCGTGCAATATTGTGCCAAGTGGGGCGAGCGATACCTCACTTTACTCTGGCTTCTATTACTTCTACTACCGAAATAATATTTCGGCGTCTGTTTTGCTGTAAGTGCTCTACTTTTTTATCTTTTTCATCAATATTTTATACACTACAACATTCGTTTTCATGTGGTCTTCATAACCCTAATTCGTTTTCGATAGTTCAACAACAGTTGTTTGTGTTAAAAGCAGATTGGCTCGCCAAACTACACTGCAAGACTTTCTGCAACGATGCTTCTAAAATTTGGCGCACAAAAAGCTTTTGTTACTGACGACAAATTGAACCCAAAATCTATATATATAAAAATCAATTGCTGTCCGTTAGTCTCGCTAAAACTCGACGGCTGGGTCGATTTGGCTAAACCGACATTTTTCTATTTTATATTTTTGGAAGTACAGGGAAGGCTTAAACGGTGAGAAGAAAAAAAAAAAGATTGATGTAGGTGATACGAAATTGAAGGGGTGATCTAGTTAGTAATAATTAACTAAATTACTTGACTAAATTAGGGTTTCAGCTTCATCATCATTTTACCTCTGCTTACTGATTGGTATAGTCCACTTTAGCTTGACCATTTCGAATACCTAACTCCATGATACAATAAAAAGGTTTCAAGAATCTTATCTGATCAACTCGCGACAAAAAACCTGACTAGATCGCAAGTTAGCCACAGCATATGGGCATGCCATGTAAGTGTCAAACACATTAGCCGGTCGCTCCCCGTCACGGCATCGGGGTCAATTGGGTTACGTAACAGCCGAGTCAACTGGACGCAAACGGTGGGAAGTAAGCTACTTGTGCGCGGGAAATGGCGATTTTATGCCTCCCGATTGGCTTCGGTCAGGACTTGGACCTGGGAATTATTGTCGTGGTTTCAGTGGACTAGATGTTAAAGGATTGGTACCTGTGAGGTCTTGTAGAATTTGGGCAATTGATTGATGAATATCAAGGCCGGGCCTGGAGGCGTATCGGTGCACTTCGGCGCTCAACGCTGGCCTCAGATTCGAGAGGTGCTGGGTTCGATACCGGCATATCCCAGGTTATGTTACGTGACGTGAGTAAAACTGTATGCCTGATGTGTTCAATAACCTCCTCAGTCCCGACCTTGAAAATAACAATTGAAAACCATTCGGGACTGAGGAGGATAAAATAAATGAAACAAACTCTCTCTCTCTCTCTCTCTCTCTCTCTCTCTCAAAAGAGAGTTTTGTCATTGAAAAATGCAGCAATCCACTCTTAACCTACTGTTTTTTTACAGGTGTTTTTGCTCATTGTTGCTATAAAGTCGCATACACAAATTTCAATGCACTACAAACGTCTGTAGAACTCAGCTGTTTACGTACCTACACTTTTATCTCTAGAGTGTTAACCCTCCGGTTCAGTGGCTATAAGAAGAAAATCTTAAGAAAAACAAGATGATAAAGACTAGCAAAGGGCAAGATAAAAAGTATCCGAAACCGGCGTGCGTGCATGCAACGACTAATTAATGTTGATGAGGCGAGAGGGGTATATCAGGATCGTGCTAAGTGGCAGACCCTGGTCTCTGTCTACCCAGGCGTGAGTTTACGTAATGTATAAAGACTAGTCTACCTGAACGGAAGGCTTGATGCTGCATCATAATAATTCACACTTACCTCGATAAATTGAACGTCGGCAGAGACCACCCACTCAGCGTGAGAACACTGGCATCTACAGCTGTGTAATTCATCTAAAATAGCATGTAGCGAGGCGTGTGTCCGTATAATTGGTCGAGCAAACGGCTTGTTTACACGGTTGCGCAAGGGCAAAGCCCTTCCTTGGCGGCCAATTGCCAGTGCAGTGAAAGCGAAAGTCGAATGCAAGCATTGAATAGGTGTATTCTTCTTCCACCTACGTCCATACAGTCGGTACTCTCGTAATTTCTTAACATATTGTTTGTATTCTGACTTGTTTTTCTACATTGAGCTACGTTAACGCATCATTGCTAGTATATGTTTTTGGTTAATTAGAAAGTTTTCATGTCGATAAATTTGGGAATGGCCATTTTCCCACAGCATCATTAATCTTTATTGACCCTGATACAATTACTTTGAATGACAGGATACGCAATAGTTTGATTAGAGAACGTTGTGGACTGAAAGAGGATGTAGTGATTAGAATTGAGAAGGAAGAAAGATTGACGAAACAAATATATCGAGCGAATGTGCGTGGAAGGGCCGGTAAGGGACGGCCCCGGCGGACATACTTCGACCAAATAGGGGATGTATTAGCAAAGATAAAAAGTACCCGACACCCGCGTGCGTGCATGCAACGACTAATGAATGTTGAGGAAGCGAAAGTGATCTGTCAGGATCGTGGCAAGTGGAAGTCCCTGGTCTCTGCCTACCCCTCTGGGATACACGCGTGAGTTTATGTATGTACGTACAATTATGTAAACATGAATAAGAACCGGTCCAAGTGGTGATTCTAAGCTATCCCAACTCAATGTGATCACGAAGTGCGGCTTTCACAGGGGGAATAGAATAGCGTATCAATTGGAATTATACAGATGGATTGTGTGTGGGTAAAGCATTGATTAATCGATCTTGGGACGACAATGCCATTCGATTGGTTGGATTTTGGAATCCTTTATTGTATTGTAGTTGGATGTTTTATAATCGTTGGTGTTATGAAAGGTCTAAAAGGTGGAAAAGCATAATAACACGACTGTATTAAGCTAAAAATTTTTATTATGTAGCCTATATACGGCCCACTGCAGGGCACAGGCCTTCATCACCACGCGTGCCCACCGCGGATTGGCCTTTTTAAGCAGAATTCTATAAAAGTAAAAAATAAAAATTTTTAAATATAAAATAAAAACCGACTTCACAACACGACAGCACTAAAAAAAGCAGAAATAATTTATTTTGAGTCGAAAAATATATTTTGGAGTCTGTGTCCAAAATGAACGTGCTGGTCATGTAACCTGGCACCGGCTCCAAACTACACTTCTACAATACCTACATCGAATTTAGAGGCCATATTCGTTTAAATTATTACTGTGCTTTTAGTGTGTAGTGTTCTGAAGTCGGTTTTTATTTTACTTTAATAAGCAGCGTATAAACGTACCAGTGAAGGGCACAGGCCTTATCACTTTTATCTGATTATCACTTTGATCTTTACTGATTTATCACTACGACTCCGCCAAATGTTTTTTATAGTGACTTGTGCATTTCTGAAAACACAAACAAATGCATAAGCCATTATAAAAACATCCAAATCACTTCAAGTGTGCTTTTAAAATTTTAAGAGTTCCTTCTATTTCTCTAGGATTTCACCATCAGATGCTGACTTGATGACACTGGACCATCTGTGAAGTCTATTCTTTCTAACAAAAAAAAAAGTTCCAAATCGGTCCACGCGTCTTCGAGTAATAGGGGAACCTACCTACTCCTTTTTGAAGGCGGTTAAAAGCTGAATTGCTTAAGTTCTATAGTAAGGTAATGAATGGTCCAAGGAAAGAGCATTAATCATTATATCCGCAATGCATTCGCGTTTTCATAAATTATTGACTTGTAATCTTTACTGATTAGTTCCGCTATCTTTAAATCGTACGTTCGTTTAATCATTAAATAAATGGCACACCAGTAAACAATCATCAATTGCAGGCTGATCAATAAAGCAAATAAAGCCGATTACCTAAGTCACATAAATCCAAATCTGGTCATTAGTACCAAACAGATTATTGTTACAAATCAGCAAAAAAGAATGATGTCAAATTAATTAGAAATGTCACAGCACAAAATAAATTACAACAATACAACTAAATTAAATTACCACCATATAAATAAATTACATCATTACTTCATTAAATAAAAAATATAAAAAACATAAGAATAAAGGAAACAAAAAAAAAAAAAACACACACACACACAAGTACAGTCAATTAAATAAACCACCCCGAGACATGTCCGACCCAAAGGCAAAGAGAATATAACCCCCAAAGGTACCCATAACACTGGCAGCGTTACCGCGCTGCACAGCGAGGGATATCCTTTGCATCAAAAATGCCCCTGAGCGGTAGTCAAAGCCACGGTTCCTGAGACGATGCCCTATCTCCTTAACTATTGGTTGCGATATCGAAATAAAAGCCGGCTAAGTGCGAGTCGTACTCGCGCACGAAGGGTTCCGTGCCATTTTCATTTTCATTATCTATACAACATTTGACAAAGATCGAGATAAGAAAGATTAGATACATTGAGAACAGCGCCATCTATAGAAACCAACAAGAAGCGTTTAAAATTGACATTTAACGACATGACATCGGCGCTGTGAAGGTTACATTGATGGCTGCTAGGGGGCGAGCGCTGTCTTTAGACAACGTTTGTTGTATGGGAGCCCCCCTTAAATATTAATTTTATTCTGTTTTTAGTATTTCTTGTTACAGCGACAACAGAAATACATCATCTGTGAAAATTTCAACTTTACAGGCTGTATCTCATAAAAGCTATTACGGTTCATGAGATACAGCCTGGTGAAGTAGTGACAGACAGCCAGTCAGACGGACAGTGGAGTCTTAGTAATTCCCCCTTTGATTACGGAACCAAAAAAAAAGTTAATACAAAAAATATGAGCTGAAGTAACAATAAATATTCTACAAAAAAGCTTTATTTGTACAGTGCTGAGGCTCTTCCTGCAATTAATATTTGCATACCAAATATTTAATACTTTTTATGCAAAACTTTAATTGCTTAGCTCATCTTGTTAGCGCATCTGATTCCACTAATTTGAACTGCGGTTTTTCTAGATATTTAGTCGTCCAATTTACAGAAACGTTTTGTTTTGTGTGAGTTCAAGAACTTCTAAAAAGGGTTCTTTGTGTCTACAGAATATAATATACAATTGTCGTTCTGTCAAAGTTTCGTAATCTGTTTTTTCGGTGTCGGTCCGTCTCTCTGTCTGTCTGTCACCAGGCTGTATCTCATGAACCGTGATAGCTAGGCAGTGGAAATTTTCCCAGATGATGTATTTCTGTTGCCGCTATATCTCAATGCAGGTCTTTGTCTATCTGTCTGCCAACTTTCCTGTAAATCCGTTGTGCCGTTATTCCGTGATCGAGTAACAAACATCCAAAAATTTTTACAAACTTTCACATTTATAATGTTAAGTAGGATTTCCCGCTGATTGCTGAAAACAGTTTAATTAAATAAGAGAAGTTCTGGGTTCGAGTCCCAGCATGTACCAATGACTTTTATTTCTAAGTTGCGTACATTTCTGAATTTGTAATAAAAATATAGCCATATTAATTGCTAATGTTATGTCGGAGCCTGTTAAGTATTACAGAAAGGACTTGCACTAAGCTCGGCAGATTATATGTTCTTTTCGCTCACGGTGAACGAAACTTCGGGAGGACAAAACAAAACTGAATGGCGTTCACATATCCCAGCGGTTACAACTGCTAATTGTAACCCATGATCTATTAATATATTAAACAATACATTAATTTTTTTTCTTGAAATTGCCAATCGGCGTAGTGATTAAGCCACTCTCTGTGAGACGTCCTATGCCCTGCAATAGAACTAATACAAGCTGCTTATGCTACGTTGCTATCACGTTATTCGCCATTTACATCCACACTTGCACTCCGTCTTACAATCTAATCTTCCGCATTCTCATCTCCTCCGACCTATTTGTCGGTTCGCATCTCCTCGCAACCGGCAATAATTTCATAACATTGTTAGTACCCCTGTATATGAAACGTGTTGTTAAATTTACAATTCGACGCTTCGAACGCGGAAACGCGCTTTATACATCCGCCGCCGTTACCAACGCACTCTGTTGAGGATATTGTGGATGGGTGGAATTGCGTTTGTGGAATGATTGGAGGTTTACGTGATGAACAGAGAAAGGTGGGGGTCGATAGAAGGTCCGTGGATGAGGTTGGGGAATGATCGGACATCTGAGTGGACAAGCCCTGCAGTTGGCTGGTGATGGTGATCTTTTTTCATTGAGTATGTATGTCTCTTACAGAGATAAGCTCGCCTTTGTACATGTAATTTCTTATGTAATGTCCTGTTAAATTTCTTGTGTGCAATAAAGTATAATAATAATAATATGTCAGATAACGAGGTTTGCCATCGCAGTGAAAGAATTTTCCAATAAAAACTACTGTTACTTCTGGAAAACTGTTTCGCTCGCACATTCTAACATTTTTCATGATTGTAAAAATAATGATTATCCTTGTGATAAATGTATCTTTTTCCTCTTTGAGATAACTGTTTCGATCGCCTAAGAATATAAAGAAATAAATCCGATCGCCGACGGCGGCCAGGTAGCTGAAAATCTAGCTACGCCTTTCTATCTAGATCGATTTGCTGTAGGTGGAAGAAAGAGAGAAGATACATTATATGACGATATAATCATCAAATTTCATCACATGGTTAGACTTCTTATTTGCGTATCGTATTTGAGACTAAAATATATTGTGTTTTAACGTTAACACACTGCAAGGTCAGCCAATTAATCGGTAATATAAACTGCAATACAAACGTTTACTTGGCGCTAATCCAAAAGCTAGCGTGCTTCCTGTGTTATCTCTTTCATATCACCCTTGTTTGTCTCCTCAGCCTAGTTTATAAGTAGGTAGTTTATAGCAAGGATTCACTTGCGACTATTTGTGATGATGTTATCTGGGCCGAGTTTCATAAAACTACAATTCGTAGTTTATTATAACAGTTCGAGGTACAATGCATAGCAGAGTCTACTTGTTAATCTGTGGGGTCAATCGACTTTGCAATGTACATCGAATTGTCATTGTAGTAAACCATGAATTGTAGTTTTGTGAAACTGGCCTCTCGCTGATAGCGAGTTTTCGTCGTTGTGCGTGTTAGGATTAGCCATAATTTGCATTAGGACTAGGCATAATTTGCATTAGGATTAGGCATAATTTGCTTTAGGATTATCCATTATTTGCATTAGGATGAGGCATAATTTTAATTTTTATTCCGCTTAATCTACAAACTTATGAGGCTAATCAATTTTTATATTCTCTTTTATTAAACTAGGAATTTATTAAAGACTTGTTATAAAGTAAGCTAGAGCTAGTTTTATAGGAAAAAAACCAATGGACACCTCGGCTGTCCCAAAAATAAACACAGTAAGGGACATTTTCTTTTTCAAAAGCGAGATATTAACACTTGGTTACTGAAAGTAACTAGTAACCAATTGTGGAAATATCGGCCAAGTCGGCCTTAGTATGTTAGTATTGTGTAATATAATAAGAGTAATTTAATAAATGTAGACACGGATCTCGAGACAACCAGTTAATATGGTTTTAGGAGGTTCGAATCCATTTAACCAGTACCGATATTATATGAACCTAAAATAAATAAACAAAATAAATCTCGGTTTTGAAAAAAATGTCCCTTACTGTGTTTATTTTTTGGACAGCCGACCGGTCCATTTCAAAGTTTAAATCGATGTTTAGAATAACTTAACTAGTCAAAGAGACTCAACACACAGTTTTTTAAATGTAGTTCTGAATTAACATTATTAAATTGAATTGAGAATTTCACTTGTAAATACTTATGTGTCGTTCTGTCTTGACCTTTTTTGAGAAATCAGAACAGACAGACTGACTCTTGACTCAGCCACAGATTAGTTAAAATCAACGCACAATAGTGCGTTGAACTGGGTTTAACCGAGTCTTTGTCATCTTTGTCCTCTACATAATCTTTAACGTTACCGTTACAGCAGCGCTTATTTGCGCACAGAGTTTTTTACAGGATTCTCTAACAAGGTCTCTATTAAGCTTTTCCTCGCGCCTAAACCGGTGTCTGGCATAAAGGAAAACCATTTCTCCGTGTTATCGATGTAGCGGTCGGAAGTGTACCTCCGACATTGGCGGGACCCGGTCGTTGGCCCGTTACGTGACTATCAGCGGACTATCGCAACGTGGTAGGGGCACGCAGAGGTATGGCATCAACGATAATTGCAGAGGCAGAACCCTTTCAACTTATAAAACGCGTAACCAACCTCTCTGATCAGCACCGAGTGCGTTCTGGCCGAGTAAGTGACCGCGTCTCTGCAGTCTGTCAGAGAATCATCGTTATGTATTATTGCGTTTCCATAAAGTCCAATCCCATTATCATTTCTAAGATGAAATGCTGAAATGTTTGTAAAGATTTTAACAGCAAAGCTTTAAATTCCTTAGAAAACAGAGTGATCGAGTTTTGTTCGGAAACGTTGATAAAATCTTTGTGAGGTTTTTAGAGCATTGGTGTTAAAATCTTTATCCGTCTCTTGTATCTTTGAATCGAAAACTGCACGTTTGTGAATTGTACAGACACGGTTTAATTATTTCTAGTTTTATAATGTACCACCCTTAAACTAGTTTAGTAATGCCTGCGTCGTATTCGCCCCCCTTTCCAATTGAACCTTTTGTGCTCTCCCTTTTTACGCTATCACCATCTGCCATTGCAATCAGAGCCGCCACGTTTCTGGTGATCTCTCGTTTTATATCATTAACTTTAACAGCACGACCTCCAGAGATAACTTCGTGTCTGTCACAATCCCTATTGGTTTATTTGGTCTTTCTTCTTTTTCCTTTGGACAAATTGCCTTCGTGATAAGCTACGGAACTGTTGCCGGATCGTAAAGTATATCAAGCAGTGTTTGATCGAATATGCCCTTTATGTCGAGTGTAATAAGAGCTGCTGTGTTACAATTGACAGTGTAGCAGTGCTGCTATTTATTGTGGCTGTTGCAATAGTACGGTTTTGGTAGTTAGTTTATTTTTTTTGTGGCGATGCCATCATGCAAAAGTTTATAGTTTTGGTAAGGAGCTGCATTATAGTTTTTGTTTGCGTTTGCACTGCGAGTTAGGTTTACTGCTTTTTGTTTCTTTACAGCATTGTCAATGTAAATGCTGGCAACATATTTATTACTTCGCAAATAGTGCAGTAAAATAAACCTTAACAATATCATAAATTCTTCGTCTTTACCGTGTTTTGTGGGAGTCGTGGGAATTTTAAGAATATTTTATGAAATAATAATAAATTTTATCTACCCCTTTTACTGTTGAATCTCCAATAAAGCATACTAATCTATTATTTTATGCTGATATTTAAACTCACCGCGAAGATTTGTAACTGAGAAGTGGTCTATTTCACCGGTGGATTGAAAGATACTTACAGCAGTTTAACTCCTGAACTGCCCTCGCGGAACGCAACGTATAGGTGGCCCATACTAAGTTGGACACAGATCTGTGTCGCGGCAGACGAGTGGTTAATTAAAGCTCAGTAATACTTGTATTTGCTTAGTTTAAACTTGAAGCATGGTGCTTTAATTACACCGTCATGTTTCCACGTTTTCTCAAAGGCCATTAAAATCAAAAGTGTCTCTAATGAAACCAGCTCTTAAGTCAAAGTCAAGACGGTTGCCCTTGGCTGTGCAGAACAACCAAATAATTGTGGTCCCCGGCTACATTTGTATTGGTTATACAATTAGGTCATCAGCACTGGCCGTCGTCTGTGTTGTTTGCTATGTCATCTGCGATGATGTCACCTGCATGTTTACTTGGACAGGCTTTACATAGTTGGTTGAAAATGTGCTTGTCTGTAAGTAAATGAGGTGGTTTTGTTTATTTAATAGGTTTTTGCTATTACCCACCACTTAATTTGTTTTCCTGGTAGTATCGTCAACGAATATTATATATAATACACTCTCCGGTTATTTTTCGCCAAGTCTAACATCGTCTTGTTATTCCTCTTTGTGGGTTTCGTTGACAGCAAGCGCTTCCTGAAATCTTTTTGAGATTGATTGATCGTTTCTTTAATTCAATTTCTAAGGATGATTCATATTGAAATTTGAAACAGAATTTACAGAAATTACATAAATACAGTGACGTGTTCACAAACCTCAACGCTTGAAATAGCACGATCAAGGGGGAGTATAGGCACGCTTGATCATTTAGGCCCTACTATCTCTCTCTCACTGAGAGAAGGCCTGTGTACTGCAGGCGGTACGTCCTTAGGCTAGCTTAAGCATAGGCTGCTAAGGCTTAACAAATTTTGTTAACTCCTATACATTCCTTACATTCGTCAGAATCTTAAAAACAATGAATAAGAAACAAAAGTTTTTTTTTTAACCTTTAATAGTGTCCCACTACAGAGCAAAGGCCACCGCTTTAGCTCTTCACTCCGCCCGGTTACTCCATTACAAATACAAAAGAACTAGAATTCCAATATAACACAATAAAATACGAGTCACAAAATTCGTAGAACATAATCTTGGCATTAATCAGATTTTATGTGTCTTCTCACACTGTCAACCCTGGCCCCGAACATGCTGGCACAATCGCCATGTGTGCAACTCGTAACAATAAATTAAACACAACTGAACAGCGCATGATATCATCACATGACAGCAACACTTGCACAAAAGCTACGGAGTATTACAGAAAATTTACACAAATTTCCGCACTGTGGACCCTGAAATTGCGAATGAAAAACCATTGGATTTCCATCAGCATGATTTTCCGTAGCTTGAAGCGGAGTTTCTTTTAAAATAAGCTCATCATAGCGTGAATAACGCGCTATGTCATGAGAATAGAATAGAAATCGTTTATTACCAAAACACAAACAATTTAGAAAAGCAATAAAAGAAAACATGATTCTATCTAGTACGGAATTTTCAGGGGATATCCACAGCACAGTACCCGAAACTGGCGTGTTGAGGAAGCGGAAGGGGTTTTGTCAGGATCGTAGCATGTGGCAAGGAAAACATCGTGAGGAAACCTGAGTGTCTGAGCTATTCACATACCTCAGCGCTTGAAATCGCCAATCTGCGGTGGGCACGCGTGGTGATTAAGCCCATACTCTCTCCCTCAGAGAAGGCCTGTGCCCTACAGTGGGACCTACCATAGGCTGCTTATGTAGCATATGGCAAACCCTGATCCTACCTATACCTCTCCGGGATACATACGTGCGTTTATCTAACGTTATGTATCCACTGCAGACATCAGAGCTGTGCCGTATGGGCTGGAAATACCGAAAGAAGTCTCTAGATTTCCAACTGTTAGAATTCCAATTCATAGATGCTGTTGACACTCATATTAATGACAACCAAGGCATTCCAAATGTATGCGTTTGTCATGCGCGTTTATCTACGTTTCAAACATTCAGGCACATGTATACTTTTGTTCGGTTCATTAATAAGATCACAACTGAATATGCCTCGCCGATCCTCAAATATATTATAAGATTCCAAGTGGCTCGATAAGAATTCATAGTGCACATCCCCATCATCTATTCATGACCAACAAATGTAGAAGCAACGCAGGAGAAAGGACACCTCTTAATAGACTAGTCAAAACATACATCACTTTCCTTAATACTTTGTTGTACGTAATAGGTGGAGTATGGCCTATACCTTCCTCAGGGAAGAGACCCGTGCCCTTCGGTGGGGACATAATGGGTTGATGATGAATAAAGAAAATAGAACTGTGTGTGTGTGTGTGTGTGCGTGCGTGCGTGTCCACGGTACCTAAGTATGTTTTGTCGTGTCCTTTCGACGCATAATAAAATGAACGGACTTGTTCTTCTACAAGTAAAAGATCTACAGTGATAGCGTGATGTCATCGTCTCAGCTGATAGCGCGGGCAAATTGCACGCTAATCCGCGAGTGTGCTCAGTGCTTTTTGCTGTTATCGCATCCGTGAGAATGGCGGTTTCGTTTTTAGCGCTGGAATTTCGTCTGGTGCTGTTTGTAGTTCGATCTATCACGCTGTTTTGCAATGTGGCGTGTGTACGATCGGTTTTTTTTAATGTTTATCGTCTGTTCTGCAGTTTTTCTTTTTTTGTTTAGTCAATTCGTGGGTGCAGTCTTTACATCCATGATGATTGATTCAGCGTTTAGACTCTAGTGGCCACTCTACTACCTACACTAGATTTAGATATTATCCGGTTCAAATGCTGTTAGGATACGACCTTTTGGAGTTGCGTTACGCGACAGTGATGACATGTAGAGTCAGGAAAACAGTCAGATGAATAATATTAATCAGTTAATTTATTTTTTTGCAAGTATCAAGGCGACTAAAAGCTTTCATCAGACTTCGGGAAGTATTTAGAAAGACGTCGAAGGTACTAGAAAACTATAGAACATTCCAGAATATCTTCTGGAAGTAACAGGAATCACATCAAAGATACTAGAAATAGGTTCTAGAAAACTATCGAATACTCCAGAATGTCTTTTTATCTCTGTCTAACAGATCTAGCACACAGATTGTTCTCTAGACTCTACATAATATATATAAGTATCTATCACGTAATCTATCTAAACAGTTTGACTACACTCTCGCAGTCCGTAACAAATATAATTTAAAAAGAATACTTCCGATGACGTTGTATTCTTCACTCACGTGTCACGCGCTTTTCCGACAGCGTTGCTAACGGTACTGACAGGCGTCAGTAGACGTCATTATGTCGGTCTATTCCAAAAGGTCGTATCCTAACAGCATTTGAACCGGATAATAGGTGAAGTGACCAGACGTATAATGCTTGGGATAGATTTTCGCTAGTTGGAGCGCCTTAATGTATATCCTGGTGTCCAAATATTTCAATGGAAATGGTTCTCATGAACTCTCATTAGTACGAACGACTTTTAATAGTAGGTGTAAAACTTCGAGATCGCAAAAGAATTATCCGCTCTTCAATTACTTATATTAGACGTAGATGGTAGATAACTTTAGTATAGTTTTTTTTTTGTTATGTTGCAACAATAGTGAACGTTATTTGTATGAACAAAATGGAGAATGAATGAATGGAGGGGGACCCATTGGGCTTTGGATAAAAAATCGATAAAACCTCCGAACGCTTCCACCTTCTTTGAAGTCAGCTCGCGTGCCGTATTCGCCTTTACTGGCCACCGTCCAAACATAAAAGGGCTGTCAACCTTCGAAAGCTCTTATGGTTATGGTGATAAAGTCGATGGTTGATGAAGGAATCGATGCAACTTCATACAAGGAAAGACTACTTTCGGCTTTATTTGTTGTCAATGCGGACTTTGGGTAATCAACAAATGGTACTCATCAAAAAACAAACATCGGCCAAGTGCGTGTCGGGCCACGCGCAGTGTAGGGTTCCGTAGAAAGAGGGGGTTTTATCTTCTTTACCGAACTAACAACTTCATCAACGTAATGTTCAATGGATTTTGTACGAAGTTTTCCTTTGTAAGTTGGTCGCCTATTACTAGATAACTTGTAAACCCTACTTAGCCGTGATAGTTTTCCTTTTAGGTTCATCATATGTGCAAGCGGTGGTAGCCTAGTGGGTTAACATTGGACTCTGAAGCGGGAGACGCAGGTTCGATTCCCAGTGCGGGCATGTACCTATGACTTACCACTCGCTAACTGTGAAGGAAAACATCGTGAGGAAACCTGTGTTTCTGAGCTATTCACATACCTCAGCGCTTGAAATCGCCAATCCGCGGTGGGCACGCGTGGTGATTAAGCCCATACTCTCTCTCTGAGAGAAGGCCTGTGCCCTACAGTGGGACGTATATAGGCTGCTTATGATATGTGCTACTACCCTGATTTTTTTCACGTTTCTACAATCAACCGTGTAGCCAAGACAGGGGGTGACGCCCTACTCGGACAAAAATTTGCGTTTAATCAAAATACATATGTTCTTCCTACACCCACAATATGTTTAAATGACCAATCCAAAGACACCATGGTCTAGACGAGAAAAAAATATTGCATCCCTAATTTAGCTGTAGAATAAAATCTAATTTTTTTTTTAAATATTTGTTCTACCGTTTTGTCGGCGTGATTAATATGTATGTCTGTACCAAATTTCAGCTTTCTCGTACTAATCGTCTTTGAGCTAGACCGCCGACAGACAGACAGACAGACAGGCAGACAGACGGACACGGCGAAAGTATACGGGTTCCTTGTCGACTACGGCACCCTAAAAAGGTCTTAGAGTCATATGGCTCGGTTCTCCGAGCGTACCCCTAAAACAGGTGTTTTAAAAACATTTTACTCTGTAAGTGGTCTGTCAGGATCATGGCAAGTGGCAATCCCTGGTCTCTGCCTACCCCTCTGGGATATAGGCGTCAGTTTATGTATGTGTTATAGTGGGTAACCTGAAATAAATCAGTCTTTGTAGAATCGTCAAGCAAGGTGTTTCACTTACACAATCATAAACACAATATGGTGTCAGGTGTAATAAAAAACTGTAAAATAAGTGTTGTGTGAAGTTCCATTAGTGTCCTGAAACATGTCTCTGAGCATACAGCAGCCAGAACCGCTGCAGGAGCTCGGTAACTTGGCAGTGAATTGGAGAGAATTCATAACCTCATTCGACTACTATCTCGTGGCGGCGGGTAATGCAGATGCAAAGTGTAATGAAAAATGTGCATTATTTCTCCATTGCATTGGCAAATATGGACGCGAGATTAGTAAAGAATTTGATATAGATGTCAATACAACAAAATATGAGGACTTGATAACAAAGTTCGAAAGTCGATGTGACCCAACGCTTAATGTGAACTATGAGCGACATATTTTTTTCGAAACATATCAAAACAATGACACGTTTGATAAATTTGTAAGCGACATCAAAATCAAAAGTAAGAGTTGTGAGTTCGGCACATTACGTGAAAGCCTCATAGTGACTCAACTTATACGTGGATTGAAGGATCCCCAGATGAGAGAAAAATTGCTGGCGAGAACAAAACTCAGTCTAGAGGAAGCAACTTCTTGGTGCCGAGCAGCCGAGCGAGCTAGCGAGCAGGCAGCAGCGTGTGGAGGCGCGCCCCGCAGAGGCGGCGGCGGCTCTGTGGCGGCGCCGGCGATCGAGGAAGTAGCGCGCGGGAGCGCAGGCCGACGGCGAGGCGGACGTGGCCGCGGTCGCGGGCCCAGGCCCGGCGGCGGCGCGGACGGCCCCTCTGCAGGTTCCAGATACGAGTCGAGCTCTCAGCGTCGCGTCAATAAATGTGAAAGGTGTAGCGAGTGGCACGGATCAAATTATCGGTGCCCCGCCTATAGTGTGAAGTGCTACAGATGTGATCGCATAGGCCATTATGCAAAGTGTTGTAGGGCAAAGATTGTGCACGAGCTCGTGGACGAAACTGGTGAGAATTACGAGGACGACGACGGTGAGTTTTTGATCTATAATATCTCGATCCACGCAACAGACAATGAAACTTCAGCGTCGTGGTACCAATCAGTGCTCGTCAATGACAATCCAGTTCGATTTAAGCTCGATAGTGGAGCGGAGACATCTGTAATGTCAATACGTAGTTTTAGGGAGGCGGGTTTTTCTCACGATATCTTGCGCAAGACTAAAACTATTCTAAAAGAAATAAGCAAACACCAACTGCCGGTGGTCGGTTATTTCAATGCTCAATTAAAACACAATGGCTTAACGTCTGAGCAGAAAATCTTTGTCCTGGATGTCGAATGCAGCAACCTACTGGGGTTGAATGCTTGTACAGCTCTAAAAATGATTACTCGTATCAATGAAGTAAAACAATACAATATAGATGACAAAATTTTCGAAGGGATAGGCTGCCTACCGAATAAATGCAAAATATCTGTTGAGGAAAACGCATCTCCGGTGGTTAATTCGACTCGTAAGATACCTATTAAGCTCAGACCTCGCCTGAAGGACGAACTCGACAAAATGGAGAAATTAGGGATCATTATTCGCGAAGAGGGTCCCACGGACTGGGTGTCGAGCATTGTCATTGTCGAGAGGCCAAACAATAGTTTGAGGTTATGCCTAGATCCATTTTATCTAAACAAAGCTGTGCGCCGTTCACACTTCCAACTACCTACGTTGGAAGAAATAGTTAGTGACTTAGAAGGTGCTAAATATTTCTCAAAGTTAGATGCGCAAAAGGGATTTTGGATGCTACAGCTAGACTCTCCTAGTTCAAGGCTCTGCACCTTCTCCACGCCATTTGGCAGATACCGTTTTCTTAGAATGCCTTTTGGTATAAAGTCAGCTAGCGAAATATTTCACTGTGAGATGGCAAAAATATTTCAAACCGAAGGAGTAGCAGTTTATATTGATGACCTGTTGGTCTATGGCAAAACGCGGGAAGAGCATGATGCTCGTCTAGAAGAGGTAATAAAAAGGGCTGAGAGTAATGGGGTAAAATTCAACAAAGAAAAATGCATTTTCGGTGTCACTGAAATATCATTTTTGGGACATATATTTGACGCAAACGGCATGAGGCCGGACAATAATCGCGTCAAGGCAATAATGGATATCGCACAACCAAAAAACAAAAAAGAGTTAGAGCGGTTTTTGGGCATAACAAATTATCTCGCTAGGTTTATCCCAAACTTTACAGATGAGACAGTACCGCTGCGTGCTCTTTTAAAACAAGACCATGAATTCGAGTGGTGCAAAACGCATGAGAACTGTTTCAACACAATAAAGAAGAAAATTAGCAGAGCACCAGTATTAAGATACTACTCCCCACGCGAGGACGTAACTTTGTCGGTTGATGCAAGCTCTTACGGACTGGGCGCCTGCCTTTTACAGGGCGGACAGCCGATAGCGTATGCGTCACGCACTCTCACCCCAAATGAGAGTAGATGGGCTCAAATAGAAAAGGAGCTTTTAGCGATCGTTTTCGGATGCACGAGGTTCCATCAGTACATCTATGGACATGACCTAATTACGGTTGAAACTGACCATAAACCGTTAGAGTCCATTTTCAAAAAACCACTTAACGACACCCCCTCGCGTCTGCAGCGCATGTTATTAAAATTACAAGCTTACACGTTAAAAATAAAATACAAACCTGGTAAACATATGCACATTGCTGATGCGTTATCGCGAGCACCAATTGAAAATGGATCGAATAAGGAGATGTTTGATGACGTCACCATTCATGTCAACAGTTTACTCCAAAACGTATCTGTTACACAGGATAAACTAGAGGCCATAAGGAACGAAACAAAAAAAGATGAGAGTTTACAATACGTACTAAAATACTATAAGGACGGATGGCCCGAAGTGAAAGAAAACATACACGACTTAGCCAAGCAATTTTGGACTATTCGTAGCGATATACACGCGATCAATGGTATATTATTTCGGAATCACCAAATAATTATACCAAAATCGCTGCGCAAAGAGTTACTCGACAGGGTTCATGAGGGTCACTTAGGGATTGAGAAAAGTAAGAGGCGGGCCCGAGATGTCATATGGTGGCCCGGCATCGGCAGCGAGGTGGAGCAGCTGGTGCAGCGCTGCGACACGTGCCAGCGCCACCGCGCCGCACAGCGCCGCGAGCCGCTCGAGCCGCATGCGCGCCCCACCCTGCCTTGGCAGGTGTTGGCCACCGACATTTTTGAAATCAAACAGAAGCACTATCTACTTGTTGTGGACTATTATTCAAAATACTTCGAAGTTGCACCACTCCCAAACCTAACAAGTAGCATGGTTATAAACCAATTAAAAAATATATTCGCGAGACATGGCATTCCGCAAAAACTTGTTTCGGACAATGGTCGACAGTATTCCTCACACGAGTTTGAAAACTTCGCGTCAACCTGGGAATTTGAACATGTGACTAGCTCGCCGCTATATCCACGTTCAAATGGCCTCGCCGAACGGTTTGTACAAACCGTTAAAAGTTTACTAATCAAAACGCAGGAACAAAAATGTGATTGGCAATTAGCGTTTCTTAATTTCAGAAATACTCCCATAGCAGGAGAAGACCATTCTCCGTCACAACTCTTAATGGGCAGGAGATTAAACACTCGTTTGCCAGCCACAGAGAATGCTCTTCTACCAAAAAACGTAAATCGCCATGAGTTGTTGCTTAAAAGAAACAATAACACAAATAAATCTAAAATACACTACGATCAAGGAACGCGTCAATTAAAATCACTGCAACCGGGTGAAAAAGTACGTATGCGAGATAACGGGGTATGGATTAAGGCCAAGGTCATAGGAACTGCTCGAGGAAGTCGGTCATATTGGCTAGAAACTGAAAATGGTGGCAGGTTTCGTAGAAACCGGGCACATATTCTCGAACAACCTCCAGACAATGATTTGGTCGACCCTAGTTCTAGGGCGCACATTTATCTGGATGATCCACCAGAGACAGAAGCGTGCACAGATATGCCTGCTTCTGGGGTTAGTCATTCAGGCGAGAGGTCAACGTCCGATACGCTACAGGGCCATTATCAAACACGAAGTGGTCGAATAGTAAAGCCGTCAAAAAGATTACTTAATTGAAAATATGTAATATATAGATCCAGGTTAAAAAAAAAAAAAAATATATATATATATGTATGTGCTTGCTTGTTACTTGTAGAATTTATTAATTAAGGTATAAATTTTGTGTGAGGATTGGTGAAACGTAATTTTGTCTAATGAAATAAATAAAAATACGTAGCTGTTCGTACGAACTTATTGCCACAAGTATTAAGTTATTGGGGATTGGTGGTCTGTAATTGCTATATTTGTAAAATCTTTACTGGGGATTTTGGTCACATTCATTCACACTGTGACATTGTGACTTATTTACTTATATTCCTCCCAGTGAATTTATATAGAAGTTAAATGTTTTTACTATGTTATTATAATGAGAAAGATGTTATAGTGGGTAACCTGAAATAAATCAGTCTTTGTAGAATCGTCAAGCAAGGTGTTTCACTTACACAATCATAAACACAATAGTATGTATTTTTACTCTGTAATGCTTAGTATTTAAAATCTGAAAAAATATATAAGTATTACTTCATCATTCATTCATTATTTTTGTAAACTTTACTACATCAAACAAACAATCGCGAAGATAAGTCTAAATTAAAACTAAATATGGTTTTATTTGAGCTATACTGAGTTTTGGATAATGAAAAATATACCAAAATGATCATCACTAAATGTGCTAGTGACGTCGGGCGTCAAAATTATATTAATTAGATGTGTATTTCTGTGATTTCAAAAATGCCCACTTTTCCCCCCTTTCTCTCAACTATTCGTTCGCGCAGCGCGATAAGTCCAATACAAATTCGTGCGCTCGGAGAAGCCGGGCTTTAACAAGACGTTTGTCAAAATCACATCCCACGACTTAAAATTATAGTACAAATAGCTAAGATCAGACTAGAATATACTCCTCTCTCAGTTTTGAGTTTGTTAAATTAATTATTATTTTCTTTTATTTTTCAGGTAAGTCATCAACGGAACACACAATCAAGTCAGAGAATTGGACACGGTTTCTGTACAGTAAGCAATAGCAGAGTTAAGAATATTACCCGACATTGAGCCTTGCGACGCAAGCATTAAGCACTACCGCGGAATGACTGGAATTAACTACCGCCCGGCGGTCGCTAAAACGGTCTAGCTCTAAAATTACGAGACAAAAAAGCACATCCAACGCATGAAACAAAATGAAAGTTTGTGGCGGACTAATTTGTTTCTACACAACATCCGGCCACAACATGCGAAGAAACAGCAGGTTCACTTCATCCAGGGCCCCATGTAATAGAACTAACAAATCACGTTTTACTGTGATAATTATTCTATGTACATGACAACCGATTACAAACATCCTACTAATATTATAAATGTGAAAGTTTGTGAAGATGTTTGGGTGTTTGGATGTTTGTTAGTCAATCACGCAATAACGGCTGAATGGATTTACATGAAACTTGCCGTACAGATAGACAGGGATCTGAATTGAGACATAGCATACTTGATTGATATCCCAGTAATGCGTTCCCGTGGGGTAATATTTATTTAAAGTTTAAAATAGATGGCGTTGTGCCAGCGAACGTTGTGTTTTAAAAATAGATGGCGTTGTGCAAGAATCGTATAAACTGATTCTGTGGCGGTACGAAGTTTGCCGGGACAGCTAGTTATACATAAACTCACGCCTGGAACCCAGAGGGGATTAACCATCCCCACGTAGCCGATTAACGCACAGCTTAACAAGTAGGGACACTACTTGTACTAATCAGCTGCGCAATGTGCATCGAATTCTTATAAGAAACTGTGAATTACTAATATATATAGCTACAATCCGGTATACTCACTGACTGACTGACTGACTGACTGACTGACAGATCATCTATAGGTTTCCTCGGAAACGGTAAGAGCTACGTGAAAATTTTGTATGAGAAAGTTGTAGGAAATGTATGATATACAGCCATCCTATGAAGCCGATTTTTGAATTTCGAACGCCTTCTCCCATACAAATGGGCTAACTTTTTTGTTTATTGGCCGATTTGGATGAAATTTGGAACAGGTGTTTGTTTCGTGATCTCATTTTGAAAAAAAATTTTGAACGTTCGAAATTCAAAATAGGGGCGAGAATATGGCCGCCCAAAAAATCGACCTCTGCGCAAAAAAGTCGGCAGCCAACTGGGCACATGCTGGATACGTGCCCTAAACGGCATCGGGTTGTCAAAGGACCCAGGTATATGAGAAAAATCGGACATTTTAGATTTTCAAGATGGCGGCCGAGATATCGACGATTGAAAATGAGAAAATTTTGTATGGAGAATTTGTACTGAAAATCGACTTTTAGTACAAAATTTTAAACAAAGATGAAATTTTTTTCAAAAAAACAATTTTTCGAGGCCGAAGCGGGGATGAGGAACGTCGACGCGGCGAGGCCGAAGGCCGAGCTCCGTTCAGGCCGAGGCCGAAGGCCGAGACTATACATTTTCGGCGAACAAGCAACAAAGCAAAAGCCAGATGGGACAAACTTGCGAGGCCGAAGGCCGAGCTCCGCGAAGCGGGCCTCAGGAACACCGCCGCGGCGAGGCCGAAGGCCGAGCTCCGTTTAGGCCGAGGCCGAAGGCCGAGACTATACATTTTCCGGCGAACAAGCAATAACGCAAAAGCCACATGGGACAAACTTGCGAGGCCGGAGGCCGAGCTCCGCGAAGCGGGCATGAGGAACCCCGCCGCGGCGAGGCCGAAGGCCGAGCTCCGTCCAGGCCGAGGCCGAAGGCCGAGACCATACATGTTCCCACTTATCAAATCCCTACCCCAAAAATCCCTACCCCAAGTGTCTAGCGAGGCCCTAGGCCGAGCGCCGCGGAGAGCGAAGCTCGGAGCGGCTGGGGGTTGGCGCGCGTAAGCGCGCAGGGGGTTCACCCCCTAGTTATTGTTTTATAAAACGCGGCCCAGCAATCATTTAAGAAAATACTACAATTCACTGGGCACAAATTAATTTGGTTTCACGGCTTAAGTAAGAATAGGAAAGTTTTTATTGCAAGTAAATGCGATACAGTTTGTGTCATGGCTCCTAGACTAGGATATATGGGTAGCCAGGTTGCTTCCGTATTGTAGTACTTATTGTGATGAAAATAATTAATAGAAAACTTAATACTTAGGTACAACACCATATGCGTCATAAATTAATTAGCATTTTTTCATTGAAAATAGACGCGTCGTCGTTTTCTATACATAAATATCGCAACACAACAGAAAAATTAAAACGTAAAGTATTGATACCTAACATATGGTGCGCCAGGGTTCACCAAATGGCGGACCGCGGGATGCGGTATGCGGCCGAACTATTTCATGCGGAGCTTAAGAAAATAGAACAACTCGTTCTTGTTGGTAATCGCTTGCCAAACGGATCTCGACAACAGTAAAATTATTTTCGAAAACGGACCCCCAATGAAATTTATTGGTGTTCCCTGCGCTACGCTTTCGATCAAACCTTCTGCGGCTTGAATTATCATCGCGAAGCGACGTGATGATTATTGCCTTCGCTTTTTGTTTAGCTTAGAAAAAGCGATATAAAAAACGTTTTTAATCATTACCAACAAAGCGAATGCACGCGACCATTAGGAAGTTGCGAGCTGAAATATATCAAGACTTGAGCGTTTTGACTGCCCTATTCTGATGGAGATTATAGCTAAGTCTACTCCACCTAAAATGTACTTAACCCTGCCCCGGTACCATGAGCCCAAGGACTTAGGTACTATCGACATTACGATGAAAGTGTTAAACTAAGTAACACTTTTTCAAAATTTGTTTTTTTTTTTGTAAAGAAATGAAGGTTATTTGTCTTCAGCTTCGTACTCTCTTTACCAAAATGTCAGAAAAATGCCTAAAAACAAAGATAGCCAGTTCATGAAGGCGTTATGTACGAAAATCTGAATGGTTGTAAACGAAAGAAAGGGTTAACAACGCTTGGCTACTTAACAACGCTTCAAAAGAAAAATAAAGCTATCGACGGCAACTATCAAACTGAAAGAAACTTGCCATGTTATTTTTTAAAAAAAAGAAGCACAAATCATTGCATTCATGAAGGTGATATGAGTGTACATAACACATGCATTCGCTAAAAAATGCTCCTAACTACTTTTACTGAATTATTGAAACTAGTTATGTTGCGCTCATGCGCGGTCAGCAGTGTTTTGTTTATTAGCGTAGTGGGAGAAATATTGTATTTCTTACATGTTTCATATACGAGTATTTTCACGTAATTTTACGGTTATTCACTACTTGTTACACAAACTTGTTGAAAAATGTCAAGGGCGAGAAGAATAATTTTTCACCCTGGCAGCAATTAATTTCATACAATGTGATGTGTTCAACCAGAGGCGGCTCGTCTTATAGAGCGCTGGTGCAGTGCACTCCCACAAAAATAAGTTAACTAAGTACATTACTTAATAAAAAAATCAAAATTTTATCTGCTACCTACCACCTATAAATTTTTAAACCTATGCACACAAAGACCTACACACATTATAGTAGTTTACTAAAAATAATTAACTACGTACGAAGTTAAAATGTTTTCAAGCATAAGACTTGGTGTCAAGTTGTTACCGAGTGGAGCGCCAGCGATTGCGCTCCTATGAAACGAAATTCAGTACAATGCCTACTACTAAATTCAATGAGTGCGAAAGAGAAACATTGGAACGGCCCGGTACGTGAAACAAAAGATTTCATATGAGAAATGAGCCTAATCTGGAGCGCCGCTCATGCGCTACGTTGCCAAATGGTGCCAGGTGACAATGCGGTGCACGCACAGTGCAGCTAATTTTGAGCTGTTGCCGATCTTAGTAAACAAACAAACGCGTCCCACCAATCTAATCAAGTAATCACATCAATTCAGTCGATCACTTTTCGCGCGAATATATAAGACAGTTTTGTGTTATTCCGCTATTTAAATTAGTTTCTGTGCATTCATTTGTGCTGAAAATGGAACAATACAATGTATGTTATATTAAAAACTGTGAAAAGACTTTAGAAAAGCGTCTTGACCTAAAATCAAAGGGGCCACCACGGCCTGAACTCGCCCTGACACAAAAATGTGCTTCAAAAACTAAAACTTTTACGCGTGTGTTTAAACCCGAACAAGTTGCCCAACTAGCAAGACTTTTCAATCTTTTTGTGAACACCCATAAAATAAAGTCACGAGCCGCCTCTGTGTTCAACGAAAACGGCGTAAATTCTAACTTAAAAACTGGTTTTATAACCTAGGACTAGGAGTACATACAAGCCGGATCCACCGCGGCACAATGGGCATGCCCACAACCCTTATAGACTTGTGACGTCACATTTTCACGGTTTGTTGAGATCGATAGGCTGCTGATATAGCCAATGCCTTCAGGGATGTTAATTTTCTAGAGTTTACAAGTTTTGTCAGGGTGTCATATATTTCGTAAACATTTTGTACATACTCCGATCTAGGCAGATTTTTGGTCGGTTGTGCGAACACAAACTGCTGAGTCAGATGCCCTTTGCGACAACTTTGACACACCACAGGATGCACTCTGACGTTGTGCCTTTTTTTTTCTTGTGATGTGTTAATTTGTCTCAATAAAATGTCTTTCTTTCTTTCTTTCTGTTGCACGCGGACCCTGTTGCACGGGATACCTTTTTTGCTCGACCTCGGCAAATATTAGTCCTCCATTTTCAGCTTTTGCTGGAACAAGGCGCTATCACATTTGATGGATGATGGCCGAAGTTATTTGCACACTGTGCGCGGGTGAAAGTTTCAGTCTTGTCGTTCGATAGTTTGGATTGATTAAAAGAGATGTGAGACTTCAGCTGAATCCAATTAGAGTTGCTTGAATGAAAGTTTCACTTTTCGGGAATTGAAATAGTATCGGTACAGTCGACAGCATCAACTTTTACATTCGTGGATAACCCTTGTGTCAAGGGAGACTATGAAAGGAAAATGTAAATGTTGGCATGTTGTCATGCATGTAGCCATGCTGTATCCCATGGTTCCCCGTTGCGGGCTTCTAAAATGAGGTAGCGGCATCAATTAATAACCTCCTCAGTCCTGACCTTGAAGATAACAATGGTTTTCTCGTGAGTGAGACTGAGGAGGATAATGATAAAGAAAGCTTCAGCAAAAAAATTACTTGCTGGATTGTGACTGACGTACAATCAACACCTAAAGACGTGGTAATAATCAAAAGAATGAGTTTCATATTGTGTAACTATGTCACCAGCGTAATGATAACGAATCGATTGATATCTTATTTGTTAAAATCAAAATCGGACATACTTAAAAACATACATACGAGCTAAACACGTGAACCTCCTTTTGTGTTTTGCCACAGGCGGGTAGTAAGTTTCAAAATAATCCTATATGCCTGATTGTGTCCAATTGGGGAAAACAAAAAGTAGTTTATTTGAAGTTTCCCTATCTGCCTGGACACGCGCGATAATCTTGGCGTTTCGAGCTGACTAAACAAATAAATAAAAACTTTATTGATAGTTACATGGTTGAATTTACATTCCCTTTCAAATAAAGCGTAGACAAACGGGAGACAGCTATTTCGCAAGACTGTAAAGTCAAGTAAAATGTATTTATTTCCATAAATGTTTATATATTTAACAGTACACAGCGATTTCCACACTAGGCGGATATCATCATTTTCCTGATGACAATTTACCGTTCCCATAAGAGTTATTTATCAATTGCAACCCCAGAGAGGGTCATTCTGTGCCTAATTGCCTGCGCGTACTTTCACCACGCCGCGTTTCACAGATAATGATAGGGCCGCGTGGCGTGAAAGCTAATCTATGGGCTAAACTGTGGCCGGCCGTTTTAACGACGTCTTTCTTTCTAATGGCATTGATTGGCAGGGCCGGTGCGATTTCTGTGTTTTTATTTTCGTTGCATAACACGAGCGTGATTGGACGAGCTTGCCGTAAATGATGAATTCTTCATGCAATCTTTCTCGCCTCTTCATCTCTTTGGGGGTGGAACTTCAAAACACGCCTGCTAGGCCGCTGGACAGTTATTTGACTGTTTTAAAGCATAGATAGGAGATAGTTATCATTGCATGACGGTGATTTTGATTCATGCGACGCAATTGATTTTTTTAAGTATTTAATTTTTATTTTTTATTAATGTGAACTTCGTTCATAGGCTGTATAAAAGAAGGCGCAAAATTGGCCACGTTAAAATGTCTTACGGAATCTTCCAGACTTATCAGAAATTTATATGATAATTTAATATTATTCAAATCGCCAAACCAATATCTCGTACTTTTGCTAAAACCTTACTTAGGTCTCATAGCTGATTGAATTGTTTTTACGTTATGATTGGTTATTTTTACATTAGCCGAAGACCTGTTTCGCTTGGCAAGAAATGAAGAAGCTTATGGAGAGCTGACGACCAACTTCCGTCAGTGGAGAGGCACTGGAAGAAAAAGAGCAGATTGACTTCTTACTTTGTGATATACGAAAGAAAAAAAAAAACGGCCGAGTGCAAGTCGGACTCGCGCACGAATCACACAAAGATCGAGAAAAAACGGCAAAAAATCACGTTTTTTGTATGTGGCCCTTTAAAAATTTATTTTATTTTAATGATTAATTTTTTAAGCGAATATAGAGTCAATATTTCAAGCGTCTACCTGTTGCCGTTATTAATATCGAGCAAAAGACGCCAAAAAATACGTTTGTGGTATGGGATCCCCTCTTAAATATTTATTTTATTTTGTTTTTTGTATTTGTTATAGCAGCAACAGAAATACATCATCTGTGAAAATTTCAACTGCCTAGCTATCACGTTACATGAGATACAGCCTGGTGACAGACAGACAGACAGACGGACAGTGAAGTCTTAGTAATAGGGTCCCGTTTGGCACCCTTCGGGTACGGAACCCTAAAAACAGCATGACTTAGCTCTCTCTATCTTGAAACCTGTCTTCTAAACCAAGTCACGGTCCTGTCACGGCGCACGCGCAGGATGCGCTCCATTTCCATCGGTTTTCCGGCAAACAGCCTCGGCCTCGGCCGTCACTTGTTTCAGCGGATGATGTCATAATTCGCGTGGTAGCCATTGTACAGTCGTCAGACACAGGCCTTTACTTGCGTTGCGTGCACTCTACTCAGTTACGTTAGGGGCGATTTTTCGAAAAAAAAAGAGCTGAGCTGCTATCGACTCATAGACATAACACGCAAAGAGAGAGTGTATCGAACAAAATTCTGCTCAAAAGCGAGAGGACACGCACACTGTGACGTAACAATGTTGCTTGGCTAAGCGATTGTAGTAAGTGACGATCACAGACACGCAAACACTAGCAACCGGCTACGCTAAGCATGCCAATTTGGCTACTAATTTGTTGCCTAATTTTGGGAGCTCTGACTGCCTTATTATAATAATTCTACGTTTCGACTGTTCTCACCAATAGCGTATTACGCCAATGATTACATTTTCTGTTGTAAGAAAATTGCATTTTACGGAGAATTGTTTTAGGTACCCACATTGTAACAAGCACTGCTTCTGAGGCTTTGTAGATGCTTACAGCGTAGATCTTTGGAGAGTTGTTCAACTCATCTACAAACGTCTACATTTAATGATGTGATTTAAGCCTGAAATTGCGAAAACTATAAAATAAATCTGATTTACATTTGACATTTTTGAACAAGCAGACGAATAGAAGAGATCTGCTGCCTTCTGTACCCTGTAGATTCCTTGTGTTATAAATTTATAATACCCAGGACAAGGACGTCACAAAGAAAAACACCGATCATTTGCATAAATCATCATACCATCAATTTGATGGTTTTGTCCATCAATTGAGATCTAAATCTTTCTAGAAACTGGATTCTCCGAAGCATCCAGTAAAAACGTTGTAACAAACATCTTTCAATTAAACCGCATTAATTTGACTGAAAATGGATCGACATTGACAATCGCTCGCAAATCGCTAGTGTGATAGGGCTGTCACATAAATACGAATAAGTCCGTGACATTTGTGCAAATAATGTAACACGATTTAAAACGGACATTAGTGGCCTATTGTTATGTTTTAATGTATGAAACAGACGTACCTTTGTGTTGGATATTGACAGGTGGACTTTGTTAAAGTCAAAGGAGACTTTAACAAAATCCCCCTGTCAATATTCAGTTGTTTTGGCGTCATTTATGTGTGCTATTTGTGAAGTAAATTGACAAAGATTATTGGATAACTAACTGATGAGAGTCTCTAGCAATGTTCTAGAACTAGGGGGACGCCTATTTGGTTCGTGATGTGTATTTTGCCCACGCGTGCCCAACAATCCGCGGTGGGCACGCGTGGTGACCAAGCCCATACTCTATCGCTCTAAGGGAAGAGATGGGCCCTGCAGCGGGACGTGGCTGCATTGTGTTTCATTTACAAATTTAGCTTCGCTTGGTGAGATGTGGAGTGACTCCTTCAAAACACCCGCAATGAAAATCGCAATGAATGAAAACCGGGCAGTCATGCGAAGAGATTTACTAATGTTAAATGATATTTTCATAGATGTGAGATTTTCATAGATGACATACGGTTGACCTCTCAGTCAATTTTTTTTAGTCTTGCGTGTCGAGGGTGGTGATCTGATCATACTTTGACTGAACTATCACTCCTATAGTTAACGTAAAATCACTTCTCACGATCCTATGATTGGCAGTTCACGCCTCGAGCTACACGCGTGGCATAAGTGAGCATCAATAGCTCTAATCTCGAGGGACAGAAGAGCTAGTATATGAATGACAGGTGTACTTCCCGGTGCAAGTAGTGATTGGAGGTGTCTGATAATAGATTTGTTATTTCGTTTGATGGATAGATCGTTGATGAATTTGGAGAAAGGAAAGTTTTTCCTCCAATTCTACAGGGTGTAAAAAAAAACCCATATCTATTCGAAAAGGGAATACTACACGTCAATAGGAACAACTTTTGCTAAGGGGAGATCTTTGATCTGGCGAAAATAATATTATTAGCGTACGGATCTACTGATCTGATAATATAAATATAATCATGACCAGGGACTGCCACTTGCCACGATCCTGACAGATCACTGTCGCTCCATCTACATTCATTAGTCGTTGCATGTGCGCACGCCGGTTTCGGGTACCAGTACATTACTTTCCAAAAGTTTTAATCACAAATCAAGTATCTAGCTAGTTTTAGTCATCGGTATTCTTAGAGTGAACAGTATGGTGATAAGTTGATAACCTTAGAGATTTCGTACAAATAATGTGGTTACTTGTCACGGAAAAGTCATCCAGAAACAACGAAAAAGTTGTTTGTGTATGCTAGTAGAACGCCCTTTTTATTCTTTGTAGCACAATCAAAACAAATAAATAAAACATGTACGCAAACACTTAAATTAGTTCTTTGGCATTGACACTAGTGTCTAATAAGAATGTCAATGTCACGCATTCCTCTGCGGTCAGCACTAGCATTTTATGCAAATGTGATTAACTATTTTATATTGTCACTTGTCTTTTGATTCTAGCTTCGATAAGCACTAATTTTAGATCAAGTTAGATCAGGTAAATGTGTGGGTGTCTGAAGTATCTTCTTGTAACAAACACAGACCATTATATCTGTGACCTCAACGCTTGAATTTGCTAATTCGTGAAGAACTCTCATAATATCTCTCTCTTTCTCACTGATCTCTCTCTCTCTAAGAGAAAGCTTGAGCTCTTTTAAGCTGATATGTGTTAGACTGATAGGTAAATCAGAATATTCAGAATATTGAGCACGCGTAGTGTAGTTTTACGTACGAAAATCTGCGATTTTATTATTACAAACGAACGTTAAATTTGTGTAATAAAAAGCCGGCCGACATAAATTCATGTGCCACAGATAAGATACATTCGCGTAAGAGACCTTTCATGTAAAAAAATATGCCAAGTCTCTGAAATCTTTCGTCATAAAAAGTAACCGAATACTCATAAATTATTTAAATAGTATGACCGCCGCTACAAACTAAATTACAAAAGTAAGTTTTATTAGCAATCACGTTAAAAAATAATTTGGGATTTTGAATTCTGTTAGTCACATTTCACAAAAACGCAAAAAAAAAGCTTTGGCCTCTACATCTACGTAATGAGATGATTGAGGCAGCGTCCAGTGGCACCTTCACTCACACTAGATTGGTGAACGTCATGCTGTCATAAGCGGTGGTAGCCCCGTGGGTAAAACTATGGACTCGGATGCGAGAGGCCCAGGTTCGATTCCCAGTTAGGGCATGTACCTGTGACTTTGTTTATTTTTAAAGTTACGTACATCTGCGAATTTGTAGTAGCAATACCAAATGTTAACTGTGAAGGCAAACATTCTGAGAAAAACCCGCGGCTTGGTTGGCTCCGCACCTTGTCTTTCCTGTGGGCTAGGCTGACTAAGCTGTCAGGATGTTTTAGGTGCTGGGCTTCTACTCCGTTTAAAAACAATGTCCCAGGCACTGCAGCGTCCGAGTGGTCCCTTCACCCATCTAGCGCGAGTGATGGTGCCACTGGACGCTGTATTAATCATCTCATTACGTAGATGCAAAGGCGAAAGTTGAAACTTGGCAGAGGCGCTGCCGTGCACCCCGGTAATGGCGTAATGACAGCGTCCTTGCGACCGATGACAGCATGACGTCAAACCGTCAATCTGGCCGACGTGATGACTTGACTGACGAGCCTCGCTATCGTGGGTTGAGTATGTGGGCTGATTGAAATTGTTGACGAAAATATTGGCTTGTTTTCTTTGTATGCACTCGTCTATGGCACGTGACTCGCTATATAATTGCTATTAGCAATAAGGCCGCCAATTGTATCTTTTCTTTTGTCATTGCTGTTTCTGTAACATTTTTTCCGGTAACTGTAACAACGCCCACACTAACCAGAGGCAATATAGACTGAGTGGTAGGAAGTACTCCTTCAGTACCTATGTGTCCATTAAGGAAATAGTCTTACGAAAGAAATCGTTTCTCAAAAAATTAAATTAACCAATCATTACAGAAAATTATAAAGTTAGATAAACTTGAAATCTTACAAATAGTTGATAATATTTTATAAGTTATTCGTTAGCGTCGAAGTTTTAATGTCACACTTTGTTGACCCTCTCCCTTAACGCATGAGGTAATTTATGGATCAAATATTCATTAGGAGCGGTTTTATGCAATTCCAAAACTGAACAGGTCAAATGAAAAGAGGTGGTAAAGTTGACCTCCTTCAGAGGAGAACTCCTCTCCTTCTTCTTCCCGCAAGGAGCTGGATGTACAATTATGTATTACATTTTTGATCGTTTAAGTTATATGTTAAAAATACATTTTACTTCTGTTTGTTGTCCCTAATAAAGAGATTAAATAAATAAATAATGGTGCTTATAAACTTTATATGACAAAGTTGACGTAAGGTTTTCGAAGAGATTCGATTGACTTTTACCAAACTACAAATTAAGGACCAAAATAGAAATGAGTTACGGTGTTATTTATAAAAGCTCAAAACAATCTTCGGAGGCGGTTTAAATAATCTGTGGTTACGTTTCTCCCTTTACCACAGACTATTAAAACTGCCTCTGAGGACTGTTTTAGGGATTGTGTTCTTATAATTAAGGCCGTAAGTTACTCCAAAACTATTTATATTTTAAAATTGAGACCTAGTTTAACTTGTAACGTTAATTATGTCGCAGTTTCTGTGCTACTTTGAATAAAAATATTTTGATATAGATTTAGCAAAGCAATTTTCCAGTAGACTACAAAATATCGTGCTAACATAAAATAGAATGTATTTGACAAATATGCGTTTATTAGTCTATACAGGCCCTGTTGTCTGGCAGACCCTCTTGTAAAGTCATCAGATTTTTAGTCCGTTTGAGGTTGTAAGGCTAAACGATCCCATTGTTATTTACGATCGCTATGACCGTTAGGGTTGCCAGATCAGAAAACTGAAGTATTCGGACAATTCCATTTGTTCAAACCAACCAACTCAGTTCTGCCCCTATATTACGCGCACCAAATCCTGAGCGATTCCAATCGTCTAACTGTCAAATTAGTATGGAATTTGACAGTTACGCGATTGGAATCGCTCAGGATTCGGTGCGCGTAATCGAACCACTGATCAGAACCTCTCTCTAATCACCGTATTGCGTATCCTGTCATTCAAAACAACTAAGTCAAAGCAACTATTGTCTGAATGAAGAGATATTTTGAAACTGTTTTGAAACGTTTCATCGCCCCAATGGGTAATTGGTAATGCCGTTTTTAATATCGAGCAAAAAACGTCAAAAAATCACGTTTGTTGTATGGGAGTCCCCCTTAAATATTTATGTTATTCTGTTAAAAATACTAGTTTGTGTTATAGCGGCTACAGAAATAAATCATCTGTGAAAATTTCAACTGTCTAACTACGGTTCATGAGATACCGCCTGGTGACAGACAGACAGACGGATAGTCGAGTCTTAGTAATAGGGTCCCTTACCATTTGGATACGGAACCCTAAAAAAACTCACTCAAGCGCCAATCCTACGAATTCTTCGCATCTTGGGAAGAAAAGGTTCCACCTTCACCATACACAAAAATCACTGATGATTTGAAGTGTCTTTCAAGTATGATAAAAGTGACTTTATGTCGTGCGCAGAATCTTCACATGCATGCTCATAATATCAGGCACTTCAGTGAAACCCCTTCAATTTCCGAAAGGGAAGCTGGTGAGAATCGGTTTATAGGGACCCTTTGCCACTGAGAAATTATGCCGAGATGATTTAGCAACCTCCCCTAGTCTGAGGCGCAGTTGAATATTTTTTCTTTTTAATAAAAAGCCGACCTCAAGGAAAACAGGCATCAAAAAGAATAGAATAGTTCGATATTTTTCTGATAACTCTTTGAGGTACAGATTCTACAACAAAAAAAAGAATTAATGAAATGACTCTTTACTTACTTTTTAAAGAATTAAAAAATAAACAATGAAACCTGGTGAAGAATTACCGCCGAATCATGAATCCCGAATTACCTGCATAATTAAATATTCGGACAAATTGAAGAGCCACTTTTTTTTAATTGGTGAAAAATATCGGTGGAGATAAATAAAGCTTTACATTACAGATTTACAATTCCGTATTGTTTCAGGTGTAAAGCATCCAATTCAAATGTGAATCTCAACGAATCCCGTCCATTGGTCAACCCTAGACTGACGATGATGACACTAGTACTTACCTACACCCTACATTGGGTCCACTACAACTTACAAGCGATCGTATCACCTCGTTACAAGGCCCGTTTATTCACAATGGTTGCACAATAAAATGCACGCGGAATATTAACTCGATAACTGTTTATCCATTGGGACGGGAATCCAATGTTGTTTTAGTACCTGAGGGGTCTTGTTCAGCGCATTTTGTGCGCGAGTTTGTTGAATTGTAGAGCTTGGGACTATACTTGACAGATACTTGATGATTTATCACCAGAAGACCTTAGAGAGTGTACAGAAAAAGCCTCAACAATGTAAAAATATACTAAAATCTATCCATGTTATTAATAAACACACAATTCCTCTAAAACACTCCTAAAATACAGTTTCAGTAGTCTGTGGTACAGTCTTTTCCTTCACCACAGACTATTTGGTTCGAGTTTAATTCAAGCGCTAATTTTTTTTCAAGCGCTGTCCAGGTCTTGTATGGGTAAAACGAGCCACAAGCGTTTACGCGTGCCAATAACACTGTTAAAATGCTAATTAGGCAATAATCATACCTCACATGTCTTTTCTGCTGCGTCTCACACTTGGGTAGGTACTCGTATTCTCCTATTTTCTATTTAATTAGCATACTTAGATACCGTTCAGAATGTAGTAATTTTAACGATTTGCGATGTTCATAAAGTTACCATGAAACTAAAATAATTAATTAAAATAATAATAACTTCCACACAACACAATTACTTGACCTGGTCCCAAACTAGGATACCCTGTGCTATGGTAACCATTTAAGGACATCACAAACATGAAAATACAGCCAGACTGAGGCCATTTGTACGGCGGCCCCTAGTGGGAATTTAACCCACGACCTGAGGCATGGTAATCAGACGTAATACCGCTAGACCAACGAGGCAGGCAATTGATACTGTATAACACAAAATAAACGTCAAAATCGGATCGTAGTAGTCAGTTCCAAGTCGTAGAACAACTGTAAGTCCAATAAATATTATCTTATCTTAATCACAGACATCTCAGTAAGAGAAAGACAATTTGTGTCCTAGACACCATGCTATTTAGACGTGTTACCTGTCTGGAATGACGTGAGGTTGCATTTCTGTACGGGGAGGCCGTAGACGAATACGCGGCGTCAGCAATTTGCGCGTCCGCGATAGTTAGTTTACTTTATCGACCTAACTTCAGTTCACTATAAATCATCATAGCGTAAACGCGTATCAAAATAAGATCTGCCAGGTGTCATTATCAATGTATCGTGTGTTATCAATATCAAATAAACTCTATAGTGTTCAATGTATCGTGTGTTATCGTCTATTGATGTTTGGGGAAACCCGTACAATTACGAAATAATTTCTTTTGGATTTTTTTCATTACAAATACCAAGATTGTCTAATCATCATCATCAGCCGGTTGACGCCCACTGCAGGACATAGGCCTCCCTCGTTCCATAACCATGAGGGGTTTTGCCATAATCGCAACGCTTGGCAGGCGGGTTGGCGATCGCAGTATGCGGTTGGAATCTCAGGAAGACGCTGCTGCCCGTCTCCTGGTAATTGATTTCCTTAGTCGCCTCCTACGACATCCACGGAAGGAAATGGAGTGATGCTATTCTTAATCCGGCGCCACACGGAATATTTACGTAACTATTATTAGATTGTTTAATAATAGTTACGTAATTAAAGTTAGCTAAAAGTAATAACATAGTATTGTATAATATGTATTATTGTAATGATACGGTGTAGGACACACGAATGGTCAGTATTTCGGCCGCACAAAATATTAAGTCATGGCCGCCTCGAGTTACTTTTGTGATGAAGAGACGGATTTCTCTTCTGAGAGAGACTGACTCGTTGGTCTAGCGGTTAATACGCTTGACTATCAAAACAGAGGTCGTGTGTTCGATTCCCACTGGAGGCCGCCGGACTGGATTTGTACAAATGGCCTCAGTCTGGTTGTGTTTCCTTGTTTGTGGTGTCATTGCCTGGTTACCGATATTATTATTATTGATATGATATTACAGGGTATCCTAGTTTGGGACCAGGCCAAGTGATTGTGTTGTGTGGAAGTTATGATTATTTTAGATACAGTGTAATATGATCAAAGTCGATAAAGAAGACGAACGAAAAACTGAATAGTTATTCTTAGCTAGTTAGCTAAGACTTAAATCGACGTGATTCTTTCTTTCATTTGGATACATTAATTTTGTTACTTTCGCTGGTTGCTCCTTTCCCATTATGGACATAGGACATCTAAGGTGGTATTTATCTATTCAACTGTCAAAAAATCCGTTTTCCACAGCAAACATACCTGTCTCTGTCTCACATTAGAGTTCAAAGTAGCCAGTTAATCTGATATTTTCGCCGGCCGGTAATGATGGCGTGACGTCTATGATTACGGAGATGTAATGTTTGGGGTTCCGTTGGTCTTTTTAAAAATATATTTGTAAATAAAATAACATTAATTCCTGGTAGTGAAATGTTCTACCTGTCTATCACAAGATTGCCGGGGTGAAGTTGCTTTTAGCAATAAGGCTTACTTTACTTTACTCTATAGCACTATTTTTATTATATCTGTGTTTTTTTTTTTCTTGTGTGCTAGAGTAGAGACTTTCTATGCCAAATGTCATGATTTCGACAGGATTTAGTGAGCACAATTCGGCCTTAGGTGTAAACTCAATGCGTTTGCTCCTGGGCCTAGATTCTGATAATGCATTGTATTACAATGATAACAGCATGAACGTCCCGATTCCATTTCATTGCCGTTATAAGTCTACGCGCGCCGCCCTTTGATACCTACCTTCTAGGTGTTAATGGAAACATCGGACCCGACCGAGAATCTATCATTGTATAGACGACAGCAGCTCAACCTTTACATTTTTGTTGCAAAGTCGTCAGTAACGAAAAAAAAAATTATTCAAAGTAACACAGAAACTGTGACTTATTGAACGTTACAAGAAAAACTAGGTGTCCGTTTCAAAGTCTAGATCATTTGGAGAAAAAAACTCCAAACTTAGTCTTTTCAAACATATTCCTTAATTAACAGAGTTTACATGTCATCGCTCAGTTTCTAGAAGAGCGATCAAATGTTAATCTCATGTTAATCTCACGTCAAGCTAATTTCAGCCAATCACGTGCCGGTATTTTGAATTAATCTTAGATTAATCTCTTGTTACATTTGAACACTCTTTCAGAAACTGAGGCCATATCTTCTAAAAAGCTAGTACTAGGATGCATTGAACTGGCTTTAATTCCACACATCTTTGTCATCTAAATAATCCTTAATGCTATAATAGCCCTTTTGGCATAAAGTGCGCTTTACACAGTTTTTGAACCGCACTTCAGGCAAGTTTATTATATCTTCAGGGATCTTATTGTAAAAACGTATACAATGCCCCATAAAGGATGTATTAACCTTTGCCAGCCTAAATCTTGGGAAAGAAAGTTTATGTTTACTTCTAGTATTTACATCGTGTTGGCTACCTACGGTTTTAAAATTACTTATATTTTTCCTGACGTACATAATATTCTCATAGATATACTGACTGAATACAACGTAACTAGAATGCATGTATGCAACGGTATAATTATGTGCTGTCGACTGTACTATAATACACTGAATCATAACAATAAACAGAATCGAGGTTCTGATGGCTGACCACAAACATTACAAAATCGACGCAACCGTCGCAGGCGCAACCATCGCACGTGCTTGGCCGATGTTTTTTTGATCCATTCCGCGGCTCCGAGTCATCATCGGTACCATGACGCATGACTCACGCGCAATCATAGACAGGTTTTTATATCGCCTGTGCACCGTTTACACGGGCTCGCCGAGAATTCTATTGTGTTTGATTTGATAATAAGGATGAAGGCATCAAATAGGCACGATTTTTAATCTAAAGTAGTCCTCAAATACATTCGAAGTTACAGTCTACAAAAACCGGCCAAGTGCGAGTCGGTATCGCGCACGAAGGTTCCGTACCATTATCTATACAACATTTGAATATTTCAAGCGTCTACCTGTTGCCGTTATAAATAACGGCAAAAAATGAATATTTATTTTATTTTGTTTTTAGTATTTGTGAAAATTTCAACGTGTCATGAGATACACCCTAAAAAATCCCGTTAAAAAGCCGCATACATGGCCGGGCTCCTCTTTGCGTAGCCTCTTACATTAAAAATTATTAAGGTTTATTTGTTTGCACCCAATTAAATTGAATTTTTTAGGAGGAACATAACATAAACTCACGTCTGTATTACGGAGGGGTAGTCAGAGACCAGGTTCTGCCACTTGCCACGATCCTGACAGATGTCTTTCGTTTCATAAACATTCTTAGTTGTTGAAGAAGAAGAAGAAAGACATTTATTATACCAACAAGATACATCACAGAAAGAAAATAAGCAGATAAGTAACATACATATATATATAAGTTGCATGCACGCACACCGGTTTCGGGTAGTTTTTATCTTGCTTTTAACATTAAGGTCGGCCTAAGTGTTAATTAGTAAGCCTTACCTAATATATTATAATAATACCGTGTAAATGGTGCCTTCGGATGAGTGATAAAGACATTTGGTGATCCCTTATTTAACTCAAATGTTGAAGGCTTTAGGTAACCAGACACGCCGTTCTGTGTATGTATGACACTATGTTTTTTTCTAAGACTCCTCGTGGATCTGCGGTCTCTTTAAGAATTTTGGTCCCTATTGTTAGTGTATTGTGGTTATATTTAGGTTACTCGTCGGTTCTTGATAATTTCAAATGAAGGACGATTACGTGAGATTGCATCGGGTATTAGTACCGATGTACGAGTAGTAGGTTATCTTATTAGCTTATTTAAGTTCTGGAAAAGTTCTGACGCGAAGTTCCATCACTTCGGGAAACTATTGCGACCTGCTGAATTTTATTTTTTATACAATCTCGAAACTTTGTGAAGTTGTAATGCCCGGCATAAAACTTAAACAAAAATCCACGCAATTGTAATGAGTTTACGATGGACAGACTCATTCCGATCCGATGGGCTAAGGTCCGAAGAACTCTAAGTCAAAATATCAAATAATAAAAAAAATCTCGTGCGAAGCCAAAGTTAAAGTTATTTGTCGGCCATTAAAATTTATTTTAAAAATACAATGGGGAATTGAGTCATTGAGTGACATTGTTTTCTTACGAAAATAGAAAACGAAGAAAAACTCAGTAAAAAGTATAAAATAATGCCATAAATTTTGTACCACGTGACTAGAATAACTTTTCGACAGTTATAACGTTGACGTTATAATTATCATGAAAAGTATTAGTAGCAGACAAATAATTTACGATTATATTGAAACTAAGATTAATAATTATTATTAACATGCATGTAACATTTAGTAATAAATATTTTTTTACTTTACTTTATATCTTTTAAAATGGCACGTTCCGTGTGGCGCCGGATTAAGAATAGCGTCACTCCATTTCCTTCCGTGGATGTCGTAGAAGGCGACTAAGGAAATCAATTACCAGGAGACGGCAGCAGCGTCTTCCTGAGATTCCAACCGCATACTGCGATCGCCAACCCGCCTGCCAAGCGTGGCGATTATGGCAAAACCCTTCATGGTTAAAAACCATGATGGAGGCCTATGTCCTGCAGTGGGCGTCGAATGGCTGATGATGATGAACATGGCACGGTTTTTTTTTGTGAAATTTTGCCACTGGGACTTTTTTTTGGGAGTGTTTTAAAGCTCTGAAGAAACAGTTCTTTTGTTTTAAATGTTTAATTTAACATAACAATGTGTGTAGTGTTTACGAAAGTGTTGTGGTACATAAGCAGCCTATATACGTCCCACTGTAGGGCACAGGCCTTCTCTAAGAGAGGGAGAGTATGGGCTTAATCACCACGCGTGCCCACCGCGGATTGGCGATTTCAAGCGCTGAGGTATGTAAATAGCTCAGACACTCAGGTTTCCTCACGATGTTTTCCTTCACCGTTAGCGAGTGGTATTGCTACTATAACTTCACCAATGTACATAACTTAGAAAACAATCATAGGTACATGCCCGCACTGGGAATCGAACCTGGGTCTCCCGCTCCCGTTGTGGTAAACTTTTCTGTATTCGCCTTATTTAAATTACACTTTGTGTAGATATTTCTAGGTTCCTGTGTATTGCTATTCTATTTATTTCTGTCGAACTATCGCAACTATTCGTACACGGAAGCGTTCCGCGGTGGTAATAATGTGTATTCCTCTAAACACGGGAGTTGGCCGGTAGCCAGGGCAACTCATGCTCCGCGCCTATTTGAGGTTTAGCCCCCTCCTTAGATACTCTAACATTCACAAATCACAATTAGGAATTCGGAACCCATTTAGAGCGCTTTAAAAATAAGGGAAACCACTTCAAAAATCATGGTTCTAACATAAATAATGCTACTTTGCACTGTAAAAAATGGTTACACCTGCAAGAAAATAATAAAAAAATACTACCCAGTACAAAATCATTTTCGTCGGTATAAGTTAATGATTAAACAAAAATATATTCACAACAGCTTTAAAGTAGTCTGTTTCACTATAAAATAAACCCTCGATGTCTAAATGCGCTTTGAAAATTTTAACAATAGAAAGTGGAATAAGATATTTAAGTTTACCTTATGCCTGTATGAAATTAAATAAATAAAACATATAAAAGCTGCGACGACAGCCTCGTTGGTCTAGCGGTATCACGTCTGATTATCATGCCGGAGGTTGTGGGTTCGATTCCCACTAGGGGCCGCCGTACATATGTACAAATGGCCTCAGTCTGGATGTATTTCCATGTTTCTGATGTCCTTGCCTGGTGAACATAGTATCCTATTTTGGGATCAGGACAAGTGATTGAGTTGCGGGAATTATAATTGTTACTAGCTAAGTGGTATTTCAGTGGTATTTCTCAGGATCCGGGTTCGGACCCGAACTATAAAATTTAAAGCGTGCGTGCATTATTTTAAAGATCAAAAGTTATTGTTGGAAATCTCTATTTTAAAGCACCTTTGGTGTAAACCACCACGCGTGCCCACCGCGGATTGGCTTGGATTTCAATAGCTGAGGTATGTAAACACCACAAACACTTAGAATTCCTCACGATGATTTCCTGTAAAGTTACTGCTACTTCGAATTGCCAAATTGCTATTGTACGTTGCTAACCGCAGTTTGGACCCGACTGAAAATCAGCGTTGCAACTCAACGGATCACTCTGTTGCAACATTATGCTGAATTGGGCCCATTTTGGGGCCTTAATACTTAAACATAAACATAAACATTTACATACAGGCACATACATTGCTTCTGGCCCCACACTAGGATACCCTGTGTCGTGGGAACCAGAAACAACGACATCACATACATGTAAACATCCAAGACCTGGGGTTTTTTTTTCCCCAGCCGGGATTCGAACCCGGGACCTCTCGCATGGTATGCAGATGCACTACCGCTGCGCCACGAGGTCGTCAGACCCTCCCAACACTTCTGGCACCCTTTTTACCGATTTGTGTTTCTTATTTTTTGCCTTCCCTTTTCATTATTGCTGGTTTTCGTCTTGTACCTTTTTTTCTTACTGTTACCCACATTCTCTTTACGTTTTCTGTTAAATGTTGAGTTTTGTATGCTGTAGTGATTTTATGTGTCTTCAGTATTGTGTCGTCAAGTAAATGAATTTTTCTTTCTTTCTTTTAAATTCACAAATGTACGCAACTTAGAAAACAAAGTCTGGTCAAACTTTGCTCAAAGCCACACAAGAGTGTTACCGTAGGTGTCAATAATTGGAATATAATTCAGCCAACATTTTGTGATAAGGCCGCCTGCTGTATGTCTGTACTATTAGGTTAAGAAATTTCTGTGTAATTTCCTTTTTTTTTTATCTACAATGAAGTGTTCTCTATATAAAATTACGTCACGTAATTTCTGGAAGCCTCCATACTCCTAACTATGAGGTTAAGTGCGGCAATCTCATGTCTATCTGCCAACTGATCGACAAACAAAACGAACGTTGTTTACAAACAAGCACGAGCAGTGAATCGTAAATCATCTCAAATTGATGCACAGATAAAGCTTCGCGGAAACCTGCACACAGATGTTCGCAGCGCGTGCTCGGAACTACGCCGCGCTGGCCATACATAGAGAAACTGCTGTTGGCTTGATTTATATATTGACTTAGTGAACTGATTTGAAAGTCTAGATATTGCGGGAATGCTGATGAATGGCCGTTTTGAGACACATGGGTTAAAAGCTGGAACTTCTTGTTATTTTTTTCTTGTCATTAATGAAGTCTTGGAACTAATATAGTACGTCTGCAATCAAACTAATAACATTGACGAAATTAACTTTATAATCCACACGTTCACGTAAGTTTCTACTTACATCGATGCTTAATACAATTCAGATTCAGACAGATACAGATAATAATAATATATACAACTCGGACAGAGTCGCCCAAGCAATCTGGGACAATAGAGCATTTTATGACTAGATGTGGGTGTTTCCTGAATCCTGACTTCGAGCTTGTTCTTGGGCTGCACTCGAGAACCTTTTCACCCCTTCGGCAGATGCGACCACTGACCAGCCCACTGCCAGCTTCCTTAGTGCCAGCTGGCTTATCTTAGATTGCAAATGCAAACCGTGGGTATTTTAGTATTCGACACGCTTCGCAATGTCAACAAAAGTCAACAGTTCACACACCACTGATTTATCAAGGATCTGTCACGTGCTGCATAATACTGCTGTCACGAATTGACGCAAAACCCTAGGGCGCGGCGCGAGACCTCGTGGGCGAGACCCGAACTAGGACACTAGATAAATGATGCAGTTTAGCGACTTGGCTGTAGTTGAATAAAGGATTATCCACTTTGCAGCGGGCTGGCGTGCGTGCGGCACGATTTCAATCTAAAATAATCCTTGACACAGGTCCGCCGTCAGCATGCGTGGTGATTAAGCCCATACTCTCTCGCCCAAACTTTCACAGATGATGTAAGTATTTCTGTTGCAGCTATAACAACGAATACTAAAAACAGAATAAAATAAATATTTAAGGGCGGCTCCCATACAACACACGTAATTTTTTGCCGTTTTTTGCTCGATATTGTGGGTAGACGCTTGAAATATTAAAATGTTGTATAGTTAATGGTACGGAACCCTTCGTGCGCGAGTCCAACTCGCACTTGGCCGGTTTTTAGTCTTGTTTCGTTTATATCTCGTGTTGTTTGCAGTACAAACAGGTACAAACTTTGTACCTGTTATGTTTTATCCTAAGCTAATTTATATTTTATTCGGTTTTTTTTGGAGGATTTTTCATTTTCATTTAAATACCTACTTTCGATTGTAAAGATTATACAACCAGTGTGTGTTACCAGTGATGACTTATGGCACTGAAACGTGGTCTCTCACTATGGGCCTCATAAGAAGGCTCAAGGTCACGCAACGAGCTATGGAAAGGGCTATCTATGCTCGGAATTTCGCTACGAGATCGAATCAGAAATGATGAGATCCGTAGACGAACGAAAGTCGTCGACATAGCCCAGCGGATTAGTAAGTTGAAGTGGCAGTGGGCGGGGCACATAGCACGCAGAACTGATGGCCGATGGGGCCGAAAGTTCTCTAATGGAGACCACATATCGGCAAGCGCAGCGTAGGACGACCAGCCACAAGATGGACAGATGACCTCATCCAAGTGGCAGGAAGACGCTGGATGCAGGCCGCTTCCAACCGGTCTTTTTGGAAATCCATGGAGGAGGCCTATGTCCAGCAGTGGACTTCTTGTGGCTGGATGATAATGATGATGACTTTAAAGATGAGTGGTGAAAAATAAAAAAATGCTTCCCGTGACGTGCTCGACGGCCGGCCGGGCTTTTGGGTGCGTTAGTAATAAACCATATTATTATACCGTTAAAGTACCTATATGGTTTATTTTAGTTTGTTTCGTTGCGCCCGCACGTCGTCGGCCCGGGTGTAATGTAGTCTTTTATGGGACTCACTTTTGATATTCCATTACTGAATTCGTTGACTTTAATCAAAATTTATTCGGTGAAGAAAATACGGGGAAATGTGATGAGGCTGTATTTGTTTCCTGGATATGAGGATTATTTGGCAATAATACAAGTTGGCAGTAATTTAATTAAATAATTACAAGTGTGATGACATTTTCTGCTTAGGCAGAGAATAAGAGAACTCCTTTATGTTAAGCCAGGTAAAAATGTTATAGGAAAATTTGCGATTTTCTTCAGAGAGAAAGTATGGGTTTAATTACCACGCGTGCTCGCCGCGAATTAGCAATTTCCAGCGCCGAGCCATTCACATAGGTACCTCAGCGGTTGAAATCGCCAATCCGCGGTGGGCAAGCGTGGTGACTAAGCCCATACTCTCTCCCTGAGAGAAGGCCTGTGCCCTACAGTGGGACGTATATAGGCTGCTTATTTTATGTTATAGAGTGCATCGTAGACCTACACTCTCACGTTAGGCCGTACGACCGACCTCAGGGGTCACCTGTCACTTCCAATTGGTCCCCAGTGGGCCGCCGGACTCTTCTGGACCCATGAACGTTAATTCTAATTCATTGCAATGGTTTTTATTGGGTCTAATTTATTTATTGGCTTAGTGGGGAATGCCGGGGATTCCAGTGCGGTTAAACGTGGGGGTTGATTCATGAGGTTTGTTTCGTGATGATAAATAATACGGTGTTATGATTACTTAATCTTGCCTCGGTAAGTCCCGATTGATTCATAGAATGCGTTTAGCTCATAGATTCGCTGACCGCAATGCCACATTTCCATATTGTAACTGGTAAACATCTTACCTCTATTTCCTAAATGGTGACTTCAAGGTGATTGGAATCCACACAAAAGTAAACGACTGACTACCTCTTAAGCTCAGTAAAAAAAACTGTATTTCTATTAGCAATAAGGCCGCCAATTGTACTGTATCTTTATAAATGTCTTATGTTGTGTTTTTCCTGGTACAATAAAGAATATTCTTATCTTATCTTATGTCCGTAATGCGGGGGTTTTTAAACATACGTACATAAACTCACGCCTGTATCCCAGGGGGGTAGGCAGGTAGGGAGACCAGGGCCTACCACTTGCCACGATCCTGACAGATAAGTTTCGCTTCCTCAACATTAATTAGTCGTTGCATACACGCACGCCGTTTTTGGGTACCTTTTAACTCGCCCTTTGCCATTACATCTCCTATTTGGTCGAATTATGTCCGCCTGGGACGTCCCTTACCGGCCCTTTCACCCACATTCGCTCGAGATGGTTTTCTATAGTTCTGTATTTTTTCTTCTTGGTGACCTTTCGTCAGATCTCAATGTAGACCTAAATTACGAAAGTTACGTCACATTATTGTTATAATTATTATTATAGCCAATTATTTTCCCAAACAAATAGACATACAATTTTTGCATTGAAATTACATTGAACGATTAATAAGAAAAAAATTGCTTCATTAAAATAAAAATACATGCATTAATAAAGTAATAAAAAAATATATAAATTAGGTAACATATTCGATCATGCAACTTCAACTTCAATTGGATGATTGTGTAAAATTAATAATACATTTTGAAAAAAAATTATTCTTTTTGGGACACCCGTAGATGGGTGTAGGCCTCCTCCATCCCTGGCCTGTTTAGTCCAGTCCTGGTCATGTCGCATAGTCAAAGTTATTTTTTGCGGCAATATAAAACAAAACTACGTTTTTAGGACGTAGAATCGAGAAATTGTCGGGGTTGGGATCGTTCGTAGTGAAACAAACGGAGATGACGCTCGTCAATAGCAATATGAAAACTTGTATATGTAACACTTTAACACCCGGTTTCTCGTACACTAACAAGCTGTTAATCTACTGTTAACAGCTGTCAGTGGTTTTTTTTTTGTACGAACATTGGTCAATTGACAGCTGTTAACAGCAGATTAGAATAGAATAGAAACAGTTTATTTGTTGCACACAAAACACACACAGCGTGTTAGTGCATGAGAAACTGGAAGTTAGAATGCTGAAACCGACGACCACAAATTTACCTCCCGCCCCCCACAATATTACCGTCCATACTCTTTGAGCGAGATGCAAATAATTATTGAGTCCTTTCTTTAATTAACAGAGTTGGTCAGATATTGCCAGGTTGTGTTTTTTTTTTATTTGGAATCAAATGACCTTTTAAAGTCATAGGTACATGCCCGCATTCGGAGTCGAACCTGGGTCTCCCGCTTCCGAGTCCAATCTTATACCCACTAGGCTAACACCGCTTTTGACTTTGACTACGACTTTGTTTTCTAAGTTATGTACATTTGTGAAGTTATGGTACCAATACCATTCGCTAACTGTGAAGGAAAACATCGCGAGGAAACCTGAGTGTCTGAGTTCACATACCTCACGGCACGCGTGGTGATTAAGCCCATAGTCTCTCCCTGAGAGAAGGCCTGTGCCCTACAGTGGGACGTATGTAGGCTGCTTATGTACGACCTTCTAAAATAGCCCTTTCCCCCTTCAGGCAAGGTGGTGTGCGGCGCGTGCGGTGGCAAGTGCTCCGGCGAGGTGCTCCGCGTCTCCGACAAGTACTTCCACACGGCCTGCTTCACGTGCCGCGCGTGCGCCGCCTCCCTGGCCAAAGGCGGCTTCTTCTGCAAGGACAACTACTACTACTGCCCCCAGGTGAGCCGTTACAGACATTTCTCTACCTGAACACTCCCACTCGGCAATGGATGGTTAATATTTGCCAAACACGCAAATACGAGCAACCAAGTGAGGCGCTGACATTACACTACTTGTACAAGACATTTCACCAGCCGTACACTACCTTGCAATGGCCAAGTGCTTTGTGCAACTCTGGATTTGCAAGCTCTTACGTTGCCTACACAATCCAAGAGCTGTACGAGCTCGTACGCACTGTCTAAGCAAGCTGCGCTGCAAGTCAGATGAGCTATACAAGTACTTTCACATGGCCTGCTTCACGTACCGCGCGTGCGCCGCCTCCCTGGCCAAGGGCGGCGGTTGGCGTGAAGGAGAAGAGCCCTACGTTCAGGAGTCGGCTCTGGATAGATAGATAGATGTAAATCTTTCCTTAAATATGCCGTTTTTCGTTGCAGGACTACCAGCGCTCGTTCGGCACGCGGTGCGCGGCGTGCGGCCAGTATGTCGAGGGCGAGGTGGTGTCTGCGCTCGGCAACACCTATCACCAGAAGTGTTTCACTTGTGCGCGCTGCAAGTACGTTACAGAGCCGAATCTCTGTTACTGCCTTTATCATAGTAATCAAATTAAAATGCTCTTATTCAATATATTACACAAGCTGTGACTTAATGAACGTCACAAGTAAAACTAGGTGTCCATTTCAAAATCTAGATCATTTTAGAGAAAAAATGGACAGAAAAAGTACTAACTTGATCTTTTCACATATGTTCCTTAACCACTCGTCTGCCGCGACACAGATCTGTGTCCAACTTAGTATGGGCCACCTATACGTTGCGTTCCGCGACGGCAGTTCAGGAGTTAATTAACAGAGTTTACATAATCATCCGTGTGGCGCCGGATTAAGAATAGCGTCACTCCATTTCCTTCCGTGGATGTCGTAGAAGGCGACTAAGGAAATCACTTACCAGGAGACGGGCGTTTTCCTGAGATTCCAGCCACATGCTGCGATCGCCAACCCGCCTGCCAAGCGTGGCGATTATGGCAAAACCCCGCGTGGTCATGAAAACCACGAAGGAGGCCTATGTCCTGCAGTGGGCGTCAAATGGCTGATGATGATGATGATGACATAATTATTCGAAAACCTAGAACTGGTGCATTGAACTGGCTTTAATTCCAGACATCTTAGTCACCTAAATAATCTTAAATGTTATAATAACCCTTTTGGCACAAAGTGTGCTTTACGCATTTTTTGAACCGCGTTTCTATCAAGCTTAATATATCTTCAGATATCTTATTGTAGACACGTATACAATGCCCCATAAATGAAGCCTGAATCTTGGATGCGAAAGTTTATGTTTATTTCTAGTATTTACATTATGTTGGCTACCCGCGGTATTATAGTTACTGATATTTTTCCTGACGTACATACTATTCTCATAGCTATACTGACTAGCAACTGTCAAGATATACGTTTCTTTAAAGAAATCTCTTAACGAATCGCTACTTCCTAGCTTATAAATGAATCTGATCGCCCTCTTCTGCAAGACCAAGATAGTCTCAATGTCTGCGTATTATCTTCAGAGATACGTCCTGGGTAAGATACGAGTAGTGTCTATCGCCGATGCAACCTTGCTCACCACTGTGATGGAAAGACAGACGATATCATCATCATCAACCCATTATGTCCCCACCGAGGGGCACGGGTCTCTTCCCTGAGGGAGGTATAGGCCATACTCCACCACGGGGGCCAAGTCCGGATTGGTGAGGCTTGTAGGCTAGTGGCTCGTCTACTGTCAGAAGTTGTCAAGCCGCCTTATACCTATTTGTGAAAACATTGCAAGAAAGTTTGCAAGCACGATGTAGGAATTTAAAGTTAGTTGCGTAAATCCTGAGTTTTAAAACGTGCCTTTCAGTTTCCTAACCAGTGCTCCCAAGTGCCAACAAATAAGGTGAAACATATTTGAGCGAAAGAAATGAGACAATTCGCCAAAAAACTAAAGTGATTAACATAGCCTACAAGAATATTAAGTTGAAGTTGCAGTGGGCTCGTTTTATCTGCCGAGGAATCGATAGTCGATAGGGTAGAAATCTCGAGCGGGGACCATGATCTGCCGAACAAAACGTAGGCCGCCCACCAGCTTGCTGGTCGTTTGACGCAGATTGCTGGCAGCGGCTGGATAAGCGTAGCCGATCACAGAAAGAAGTGGCGTGCTTTAGGGTTGGCCTATATCCAGCAGTGGACGAGTACGGGTTAATTGATTGATATTTGAGCGAAAATTAAGAGCACCTTTGAAATGTAAATATAATTGTGTATTATCAATAAATTCTTTAAACAAATAAACCTCACAGATTGTTTATTAAATGTCATGTTCTTTTGTACAAATCCATGTTACCCTTCTTTCAGACGCGCGTTCCCGTCCGGCGAAAAGGTGACGTATACGGGCGCGGAAGTGGTGTGCTCCGCCTGCGTGAACGCGTCCACGCCGCAGCGGCAGACGGCGCGGGCGGCGCGCGAGCCGCCCCCGCCCACCGCCGCCCCGCGCGAGCCCCGGCAGGCGAGGGAACCTAGCGAAAACGGTAGGTGAACCTAACGAGATGGTAAGAGAACTTAGAACGGTTAGTCAACTTAGCGAGAACGGAGAACGAACCTAGCCAGAACGGTGAGTGAATCTAGCGAGAACGGTGAGTGAACCTAGCGAGAACGGTGAGTGAATCTATCGAAACTGGAGAGTGAACCTAGCGGGTATGGAGAGTGAACTTAGTGAGAACGGCGAGTGCACCTAGTGAGAATGGTGAGTGAACTTCGTGAGAACGGAGAGTGAACCTGGCGAGAACGGAGAGTAAACCTAGTGAAAACGGAGAGTGAACCTAGCGAGAATGGAGAGTGAACTTAGTGAGAACGGAGAGTGAATGTAGCGAGGACGGAGAGTGAACCTAGCGAGAATGGAGAGTAAACTTAGTGAGAACGGAGAGTGAACCTGGCGAGAACGGAGAGTAACCCTAGTAAAAACGGAGAGTGAACCTAGCGAGAATGGAGTGTAAACTTAGTGAGAACGGAGAGTGAACCTGGCGAGAACGGAGAGTAACCCTAGTAAAAACGGAGAGTGAACCTAGCGAGAATGGAGAGTGAACATAGCAAGAAGAGTAAGAGAACATAGAACGGTGAATGAACCTAGCGAGAACTTCTGACACTGAAACAGCTGACGCCGTCAAGTGAGAGAATTTACGAGAAAGGCAAGAAAACAGAGTGGACCTTGCGAGTGAGTTAATCCAGCCAGAACGATATTTTAATGAGGTGTTATCAGTAAAATGACGACACAAAAATTCACTTCGTAAATTAAGGTTTTCCGTAATTTTTTGTACTGTTAAATTGAACTTGTGTTGAAAGAAAGAATATACATTTATTATAACAACGAGACACATCATAGAAAAAAACAAACATATAGTGACATAAACGTTCATTTTTAAACATGACATTTGCGTTCCAGAATGCGCTGGGTGCGGTCAAGAATTATCGGAAGGGCAAGCTCTCGTGGCGTTAGACAGGTATGTTTGTTGGTTTGTCCTATCTTATACCTTCATAATAGTAACCTTATTTTATACCGTATACCTACTTTTTAACTATATGACTTAAATTTTTCTAAAGATTTATCTATCTATACTCCATTCCACGAACCGAGCTCCCAAAGAAAATCGTCCATGTGCGCCCATTGGTTAATGGGCGTGGCCTTTAATAGCCACTGCATTAAGTAAACCTACCCTGTGAAGCGGACCGTCCTCGCTTATTATTTAGCTTATCTCTAGCCGCGTGCTTTGATTAATGAGATGCGAGTATTTTGTTCCCTGCGAGTTGTGGAACGGAATATAAAATTGTATTTTTTTTGTTAGGTAGATTAGAATATTCTTTATTGTAATCGTACGCCACGAAATTACATGAACACTAGGTAAGCGAAAACTCGTAGATCCTGCCTATTCTAATCTACGTTACCTACGGTACTCAGACCTGGTATTTGACTGAACATGAGAAAACTCAAGACCCAGACTCAAGGTTTGACAGCGGCTAATGGAGCCCCGTATAGTTAGATATAGAAAAAAATATTCCGCACGACTATAGCACGCACGAGTAAAGAGTCCAGAACCAAAATTGTCGATTTTTTTATTTTGGAACTGCAACCGTTTAGCACATATAGAATTATAATTGAGCTGGTCACGTAAGCCGAAAACAAAGATATTGAAAACCTATTTAGAGGCTAAAATCTTACCCATGCCGGGACTTGAACCCGCGACCTCTGGCTAACCGTGCCAGCGCTCTCCCAACTGAGCTAACGGACAAGTGCAGGCATCGGCGAAATTTCGAACCTCTTTACAAACTTCTCTGTATTAATTGTACTGTACTATATTATTGTTAAATTCGCATATGTAATTCCTGGTGTACATACAATAAAGAATATTCTATCTATCTATCTAATTACGTTTAGCCTCTGAATAGGTTTTTTAAAATTGTCCTCAGCACGGATTGGTGCACCAAAAAGAATACAAAGATATTGAAGTTTTAATTCCCCATCAGACAATGGCACACGTGGTGCTTCGCGTGCGGCGAGTGCGGCCAGGTGCTGCAGGGCGAGTACATGGGACGGGACGGGACGCCCTACTGCGAGCGCGATTATCAGCGACTCTACGGGGTGCGGTGCGCCTACTGCCAGCGATACATCTCCGGGAAAGTTCTACAAGTGAGTATACCGTTTATATGACACAGGGAAAGCTATAAGTTGCAAGCTACAGAGGTGTTTAGTGTTGGAATGCAAGGGGAGTACTATGGGTCGCGACGGCACGCCCAACTCGACCGCGATTATCAGCGTTTGTACGGGGCTCGCTGCGCCTACTGCCAGCGGTACATCTCCGGGAAAGTTCTGCAGGTAAGAACAGAGAGTACAAGATATTGATATGTATAGTGTATTACGTAGAGGCAGCGACATCTGGCTGAAGCACTTGCCCATTAGCTCAGTTGGTAGAGCGCTGGCACGGTTAGCCAGAGGTCGCGGCTTCAAGTCCCGGCATGGGTGGATTTTTTAGCCTCGAAATAGGTTTTTAAAATTGTCCTCAGCACGGATTAGTGCAACAAAAAGAATATAACACTATGTGTTACACAAGTTACAAGGTGCAGTGGTGTAGTGTGAAAATGAAAAGGGAGTAAATGTGGCGGGACGGCACGCCCTACTGCGAGACCAATTTACCAGCACTTGTACGGTGTACGGTGAACCTACAACTGAGGCTACCTCTTAACTACTACAGTGATAGCTGACCTTCGATTGAACGTAGAAACTGAAGAAGAATACTCACTTGTTATTAATTTGTCTCTAGAAAATATGAAGAAGTCAGTGACGTCAGTTGGTTATAAAATCTCAAGTGTAATTTGTGTTAACACAAATTTGCATAGTCCCTAATAAATATTATTAAAAAAAATAAAAATAAAAGCACGTCTGAAATAGATTTACTTTGAGTTCAAAATCATAGTGAACTTTCTTTTCCATCGTCTCCACTTCAAATCTAACTGTAAAGTCCAGGCTTAGTCGGCTTTGAAGAACCCCGCTCGTATCCTAGACGGTAGATATAATTTACAGTGTATTTTTCCTAATGTATCGTCCGATCATTGCTGGCATCAACAAGTATTATCTCACTTATCAAATGAACCCTCGGCAGGCCGGAGACAACCACCACTTCCACCCGACGTGCGCGCGGTGCTCCAAGTGCGGCGACCCGTTCGGCGACGGCGAGGAGATGTTTCTGCAGGGCGCCGCCATCTGGCATCCGCGCTGCGGGCCCGCGCCGCGCGACCCCGCCGCCGCCGACCGCGCCTCCTCCGAGCTGCAGGTACGCTGGCGAGGTGGTCTTGCGGTCGCCGCCATCTGGCACCGCCGCCGCCATCCGGCCCCGCCGCCGCCATCTGCCACCGCCGCCTCCTCCGAGCTGTAGGTACGCTGGCGGGATGATCTTGCAGCTGCCGCCATCCCGGACGGACCGGGAACGACCGATATCTTCTGGCTCCTCCCATAACTCTTCACCCGATGATTTCCGCTTGTGGAAGGCCGGGATCCAACGCACTGAGAAAACTTGCCAACGTGGCTGCTACAGTGCAGGACTGTTCTTTCCGCGGCGTAAATCACGTGATTTCACGCTACCTATTTTTAAAAATAGGTGTCGCTATAACAGGAGCTTCAGAGGCGCGCGCGCCTGTCCTCAGCTGAGTCTCATCGGTTCTGCGAGAGGAAGATAGAAAAACTCAGCTGGTAGGTAACACGGTGCAGGTACACCGCCGCGCCGCCACGCGCTCCGGACCGCCCGTACACATTATACCCGCTGAACCGACTGCACGACCGGGTAAACTACACGAGAGGCACTTTCACCCGCTCCGAAATGCAGGTAGGCTAGATACGCTTTCGCGCGTGCCGGTTGACCATACGTCATGCGCAAAAGCGTCCCGCTCGCCCCCGACCGCGTGTCATTTTAAAATCGTGAATAGTAAAAGTTGTCCGAATTGACAACTTCTACTATCATCACCGTATTTCTTAAATGCATCATTCCTGAGACACCCCAATAATGCAGTTTGTGTTTTACAACAATCTTTGTTCTATGAGTCTTTGTATGGAATCAGGCGTTACTTTGCGGAAATCCGTAATAGCACTTAAATGTAAAAACTACTTTGCTAAATTACGCTAAAATCCCACAAGCACCATGCGGTTAGTCAATGCACCGCCCTCCCTCTCACTTTTTCAAGTAGAAGCAAGACACGAACACACCACCACCGACACCAATACTTGTGTGAAAAAATGCGTTGCGACGCGTTTCGCCTGTAACGCGAGGCATCCTCACTGGTCAGTCGACCACCGGGGCCTGAGGATATCAAGAAATGTTGTAATTGTAAAATAGTCAAAAATTTGAAAAACAGATAAAAACAAAATTAAAAATGGCAGAACAAAAGTTGTGTTAAATGACAAACTGTTTCAGGAATTGCGCATTTTAGAAACAGCTTCGTATGTGAGGATTTTATAATACCCTGTATAAACAGGCATTTTGTGTAAAGGCACCTTTGTATTTTGAGTAAAGCACCGTAGTTATTTGATGTATACCTTTTTTTAGAATTTTGTACAGTTTTCTTATATTTTGGAATGCCCCCTTTTGTTTCATGTTGTTTAAATTTATGTTCAGTATTTTTGGTCTTTTGCGAATTTATATTTATTCTTTTTGAAACTAATGAAACCTTTTAAATAATAATAGTCTTTGCACCAGTTTCTCAATAATTATTGATGTTCTTACCAACTTACCATAGACTATTCTTCAAACGGAGTTGGTTGAATTATTAAAAATGATTTCTAGTTGAAGTTAATTAATAAAAGTTAATACATATATTTAAATATTTGCAGTGTTATTTATATATAAAAAAAAGATTTAAACACTCCTAAAATGCAGTTACAATGGTAATGTCCTTTACCCAAGGCTCTTTATTGTAACTGCAGTTTAGAAGTGTCTTATAGGAGCCATGTTCTTATAAATAACACTTAACGCCATATGTAACTTGTTTGAAGAATGTTTTATGGACGTCGATGTTGTATTCACACTCACGGGGGATAAGAACAGTGGCACAATCTTTTAGTTGTACAGACTTTATTTTCTTGCCTATTGAATTTTAACTGTCTCACTTTGGTTTTCGAGTTCTTAATATAGCTTAAAAAACAGTAGCTGTTTCTGAGGGAGCCATTAATTTTTTGACTTTTCGAATTTACAAAGTTTGCTTGACTGGAAGTGAGTCTTATTGAAATAAACTCGTCTCAAACCTGCTTGTTAGACTTTACATTTTGCTCTTCTTTATTCGGAATGGTAATGTTGTATAAGGAATGGATCTTATTAAATTAATAAAAAAACGTAGGTGGCGTTGTATGTTTTTGAAATACAATTTAATGAAACTATACTCTTGTTTCAACTAGTCTAACCTAACCTCCGTGGTACTAGTACTAAAGAGGTTATTGGACCAAACATTTTAGGATCTCCGTGTTGGAGATTCTTATTGGTTTATTGATCAATTTAGCATACTACTATCTCATTAATATGTATTTGAAAAACCTAACAATGCTAGGTTTACATTTCTGATGACTTTAAAATAACGCAACTTTTACGGTTCTTTTTTGTTTAACCTTGAAACTTGTGCACTAAGGGCATGCAATAAAAATGTGTACACAATTTAATTAGTAATTTATGTGATGATTTTTTTTCTTCTGAAAATACCGATAAATTCCGTAATGGTTACCACAGCACAGGATAGGGACTAGGACAAGTGATTGTGTTGTGTGGAAATTGTTATTATAATTACACAAAGAACGGAGAACCTCACTCGAAACCAAATAAAGACGAAAAAACCTCAAAGCCAGTCACAGTTCTCACCCCCCGGCGCCGCCAAGGCACTATGCGCCGTATCCCGCCGCCACAAGCTCGCTAACGGCCTGCTCCACAGTTCTCGCTGCGCTCGCGCACGCCGAGCGTCAACGGCTCGTACTGCAGCCCCTACAGTAGTCTCACTAGGAAGGTCCGTCTTTTACCCTTTTTGGTTACCTTTTTTCGTCCTTGGACAATGGTTTTATATTTGAAAATATATTTTTTTTAAATCACCCAGAAATTCTTATTTAATTAACGTAACAAGTTAAACGTGCTTACGTGTCCATTTCAAAATCTTTAAGTACGTTTAGCGTAGATTAGCTCCGTGGCTGGGCTAGAAATTGCGATTAGAACTGGGCTAGATTAGGGTGCTTTTCGCCAAGTCACTGGATAAGTAACACCGAAGCTATTTGACAGTACTATCTATCTGTTTATCCAGGGGTAAGCTCTATCCAGTGACTAAGTCCAAAAACGTGGCATTTGAAGAGCTATTCTTAGTGAATTGTTCTACTGACGACCCTGTCAATCAGTTATTTCAATCGTTATTTACTTTTCCAGTGACTTGGCGCATGTCACCTTAAGTATATAGATTAACGTATCCAGGGATAAACGTATAAATAACTGATTGACAGGGTTCTAAGCCCACATTTTATCTACGGATAGCTTTGCAAACAACATTGTGCAAGACGTCAAAAAGGACTTGTTCATTGTATAGAGCTCACCGTTGGATAAAGTGCTGACAGCGTTGGCGTAAGCCGGCCTTAGCATGGACTTTATAAAGCATATTGCTTAGGAAATGTATGAAATTGTATATTTAAAGACGGCGATGTCACGTACACTAATAATATCTTGATCAATTTGACAGAAAATCTTGACCCCTTCTAGCAATCTTTCAAAGAATAAATTACATTGTTCAAGGACTTTATTTTTAGTTTCACATACATACATTTCAGGTTTCATTTCATTTCATTTCACTAGGAGATTATTGTTTCATTTTCGTTCTTTACGTTTTGGTTAATTTCTTTCACCCGGGGATCTTTCTTGCAGAATGCATGTGTTAACGTAAAATGTTGCATGATTGGTATTGTAAATGTTGCATTGTAAATTGTAAAGTAGTCTTGTAGTTCTACATTCATTTCATCGAACCACATTATCACTTCATCATAAGCAGCCTATATACGTCCCATTGTAGGGCACAGGCCTTCTCGTAGAGAGAGAGTATGGGCTTAACACCACGCGTGCCCACCGCGGATTGGCGATTTCAAGCGCTGAGCTATGTGAATAGCTCAGACACAGGTTTCCTCACAATGCTTTCCTTCACAGTTAGCGTGTGGTATTGCTACTATAACTTCATTATCATCTTCATCAAGTTATAGTAGCAATAAATGTTACACCACTTTTTAATACTTCATGTGACAAAGATCATTTGCCAATCCGCCGTGGGCACGCGTGGTGATTAAGCCCATATTATCTCTCTCTCTGACAGAAGGCCTGTGCCCTACAGTGGGACGTATACAGACTGCATTATAATTATACTTTAAGCGAAATTAGTACTATTATTGATTAACTATTTGCCTCCCTCTCACACAATATGGAGGCACTACTGTAAGAGCGACAGACAAACATTTGTCCAGTTCCTAAATAAATAAATAAATTTACTGTGTCATACTAACTTCCTCTCTGAGAGAAGGTCTGTACGCTGCAGTGGGACGTGTATGGGCTACATAGTGAAAAAAAACTAACTGGTGTTTTTTTTTCTGGTGTGCATAATAAAGAATATTATTCTTACCTTGCTCTCTTCTGACTTCCTCGTTGGACTGGCCCTTAGGGCACTTAACTACCAAGACAGAGGTCGTGGATTCGATTCCCACTGCCGGCTGCCGTATATTTGTACAAATGGCCTCAGTCTCGGTGTATTTCTATGTTTGTGGTGTCCTTGCCTGGTTACCATACCACAGGGTATCCTAGTTTGGGACCAGGTCAAGTGATTGTGTTGTGTGGAAGTTATTATTGCTATATATTATCTGAAGATGCAAGGAAGAAAGATTGACGAAACAAATATATCGAGCGAATGTGGGTGGAAGAGTCGGTAAGGGACGTCCCAGGTGGACGTATTAGCAAAGGGCAGGATAAAAAGTACCCGAAACCGGCGTGCGTGCATGCAACGACTCATGAATGTTGAGGAAGCGCAAGTGATCTGTTAGGAACGTGGCAAGTGGCTGTCCCTGGTCTCTGCCTACCCCTCTGGAATTCAGGCCTCCTCCATGGATTTCCAAAAAGACCGGTTGGAAGCGGCTCGCATCTAGCGTCTTCCTGCCACTTGGATGAGGTCATCTGTCCATCTCGTGGCCGGTCGTCCTACGCTGCGCTTGCCGATATGTGGTGTCCATTCGAGAACTTTTCGGCCCCATCGGCCATCAGTTCTGTGATATGGATACGTATGTATCTTACCGTAACTGGTCCTCGCGTCTGCAGTACGGCTACCGCGCGATCTCGCCGGGGCTGGTGCTGCGCGAGTACCGCGACGCGGGCGCGTGCTCGCCGCACCGCATCACCACCTACTCGTACCTCTCGCACGAGCCCAGCACGCTGCGCCGCCCGCTGCAGCCCGGCGACCGCCCGCCCGCCAGCCCGCACTTCCACCGCCCCGGGGAACACTGTGAGTCTCTGCCGCCCCCCGCCAGCCCGCACTTCCACCGCCCCGGGGAACACTGTGAGTCTCTGCCGCCCCCCGCCAGCCCGCACTTCCACCGCCCCGGGGAACACTGTGAGTCTCTGCCGCCCCCCGCCAGCCCGCACTTCCACCGCCCCGGGGAACACTGTGAGTCTCTGCCGCCCCCCGCCAGCCCGCACTTCCACCACCCGGGGACACTGAGTCTCTACGGCCCCCTTGGAAAACGTCGACTCCACCTTCACCTAGGTGACAACGGTCTCTATTGCACTTCCACTGCCCCGGGGATCCGCGAGTCTATACCGCCCCTAGGAAAACACTAGTCTACCTTTTAAACCTAGCCGGACAACTGTCAGCGATCACGCTACTCCTACCGACCGCCTACCTGCCTGCCAGCACGCACCTCGGGGATCACTGTGAGTCACCACTGTCCATTGTCGGGCCGCTGTTTCTACCGGGCGAGTCTCCGGAAGCGGCGGTAGCCTGGGGACCGCCCGCCCGCTAGCCCACACTTTCATCGCCCCGGGGATCACTGTGAGTGTCTACCGCTCCCCGTTAGCCCACACTTCCACCGCCGCCGCGGGGACCACTGTGTGTCACCACTGTCCGCTATCGGACCAGAGTGATGTGAGTCTCTACCGCCTCCTACATCAAGGGTCGTTCAAATATTACGGAAGCACTACAGATAATTTACTAAATCAGCTTAAGTAATACTTAAACGGCCCCTCAGTGTCTATAGGAAAGAACTAGTTCATTAGAACTGGCGTAATGTGTACTCGTATAACCTAGCGGCAACTGTGCCTCGTTCACAGCGTCGGCCAGCACTCGCTCGAGCTCGCGGCCGGGCAGCAAGTCGTCGTCGCGGCCCGGCATGCGCGTGCTGGTGGACTCCATCCGCAGCGAGACGCCGCGGCCCAAGTCGCCCGGCATGAACAACGAGGTGTGTACGCGGGGCATACGGCGGCCGTTTGTCTTCTTATTTATTTATTAGGCTTTTCGATAGACTTACTCGATGAACAATAAAAACAGTTCACAATAAGTCAAGCCACAGTGTGATTCCGATTACTGAAAAACACAGCATTCGCAACACATATCATGTAAGACGTACATACTACACGATGGCATAATTATTATCAATTATTATTATTATTTATTTTGGACATCCAATAGGCAATAGGTACAACAAAATATTCACAGAAGAAAAGAACACACATAACATAGTAATTGCTCACCCACTACACGTAAAGAAATTAAATACATAGTTCAATAGATAAAGAAACTATTTGAATAAACAAGAATTAAAGATATTTAAACAGCTTTCTTTTTCGGATTAGGAACTAAAGTGACAATAAAAGATATTAGGATTTGTCCTTCAATTCGATTCAAATATTTCATTACTAGCAGACCTGGCAAACGTTGTTTTGCCTATTCATTACACCTGCGACCTATTCTCAGACTTACCAAATATACACAAAAATATTCATAAAAATCGGTAAAGCCGTTTCGGAGGAGTTCGATAACAAACACTGTGGCACGAGATTTTATATATTAGATAAAAACAAAATGTTAACTTAATGTACGTCAACGTTGTTAGTTTCACAATTAATAGATTATGTGGAGAAGAAGCTCCACATTTTATTCTTTTCGAAACACGTTTTAACTTAATTAACAGAGTTTTCAACTTAAAAATTATTGCTCATGAATGTGTTGAACACTAGACACAATCGTCCTATAAATAAAATTTAAGATATTGAGTTATATAAAGATTTTTTCAGTTATGTACCTACTTTATTTAATTTTTGTTGGCAATAAAGACAATTTCACTTTCAAATACCCTTGAATATGAATATACTGTTTAAAACCACACATCTTTGTCTTTTAAATGAAGTGGCCATTGATCTATATGTTTTGGCATGAAAATTACCTTGAGAATATTGCAAAATCACTTTTCGAGTCTTGGGATTGCGAAACGGATTTTTCCCGTAACCCAACCTTATTGTTAATTTCAATAAGGTTGTCCTCGTTTTGTGAAAAGCCATAAAAATCCTCATCCAGCCACACACAGCAGACTGCATTTGATCGAAGCGAGGTATTAATATGACTGCTTATTTTTCTTACCATGTAAATTGTATTCATCGTTTATAGGATCAACAAATAAAGCAGGTCTCTCCATCCAACCTTTCCCCCTGCAGGAGCCGATCGAGCTGTCGCACTACCCAGCCGCATTCAAGCCGCTGCCCGGCACCAAGCCCAAGATCGAGCGGGACGACTTCCCCGCGCCGCCCTACCCCTACACTGACCCAGGTAACTGTCGCGTTAATCAGCCGCGTTTGTCGCACTACCCAGCCGCGTATGTCGCGTTAATCTGACGCGTGTGTCGCAGTACCCAGCCGCGTTTGTCGCGTTAATCAGACGCGTTTGTCACAGTACCTAGCCGTGTTTGTCGCGTTAATCAGCTGCGTTTGTCGCAGTACCCAGCCGCGTTTGTCGCGTTAATCAGACGCGTGTGTCGCAGTACCCAGCCGCGTTTTTCGCGTTAATCAGCCGCGTTTGTCGCAGTACCCAGCCGCGTTTGTCGCGTTAATCAGACGCGTGTGTTGCAGTACCCAGCCGCGTTTGTCGCGTTAATCAGACGCGTTTGTCGCAGTACCCAGCCGCGTTTGTCGCGTTAATCAGACGCGTTTATCGCAGTACCCAGCCGCGTTTGTCGCGTTAATCAGCCGCGTGTGTCGCAGTACCCAGCCGCGTTTGTCGCGTTAATCAGACGCGTTTGTCGCAGTACCCAGCCGCGTTTGTCGCGTTAATCAGCCGCGTGTGTCGCAGTACCCAGCCGCGTTTGTCGCGTTAATCAGACGCGTTTGTCGCAGTACCCAGCCGCGTTTGTCGCGTTAATCAGACGCGTGTGTCTAACTACCCAGCCGCGTACGTTGCACTACCCATTATAAATTTCAGCATTCAATTTCTCTTTAATTTACATACATGCGTGCGGTTGAAATAACTCTCTTTTGCTTTCGCAATATGATAATATACAACACAGTCGCGTGATTGATCTGGCGTTTAATTGATCGATTGATGGACATATTAAGTGAGAAAAGGCTATCTTACAGAGCGGCGCCGGCGCTGGTCTGACACCTACAAGGGCGTTCCCGACAGTGACGAGGAAAACGACGGGAAGCTTAACGGGAAGGTCAACGGGAACTCGGGTGAGTTACACAGAAGCTTACTATTGTAAGGTAATACTTTATTTCGGATAAAATAATCCATAAGTTGTTAGTAAAATTACATTTAATGTTAGTGAGTGTTCGCGGTGGTAGCTTAGTGGGTAGAACATTCGACTCGGAAGCGAGAGACCCAGGTTCGATTTCCAGTGCAGGGCATGTATCTATGATTTTGTTTTCTAAGTTGTATGCGAATTATCAGCCGGCCTCTCATTTGGGAGGTCGCGGGTTCGGAACCCGGCATGTACCAATGACTTTTTTTCTTAGTTACGTACATTTGTTAAGTTATAGGAGCAATACCACTCGCTAAAGGACGGTGAAGGAAAACATCGTGAGGATGCCTGAGTGTCTGAGCTATTCGCATACCTCAGCGCTTGAAATCGCCAATCCACAGTGGGCACGCATGGTGATTAAGTCCATACTTTCTCTCAGAGAGGAGGCCTGTGCCCTGCAGTGGGACGTATATAGGCTGCTTATGAAAATGTTAGTGAGAACAAAAAAAACACAAGAAATGTTTTAAGGCTGCCCTTACGTGGAGCATACTGTCTCGATTGCACAATTAAACATTTTTTAATATTTTAATAAAATGAGTAAGTATACTTTTGATGACTGTGGTCTGAGGGTTAGATGTATAATTAAATTACAGACATTGTAAATAGATTTGTGTTTCCCTATACGTAGTTTATAATAAAGAAAAGTTGTTTCCAAAATTATTAATATTGGAATCAAATTTTTTCAATCAAAAACAGTACGGGATATGAAAAATATGCCTTGAATATCCGCAATTTAATGATCCATCAAACCCTCGGGCCACATTCATCAAAGGTATACTCATTTTATTACAATCACAAAAAATGTTGAATCGTGCGATGGTTGAGCGTGGTGACTGAGCCCTTTTTCTCTCCCTGAGAAAAAGCCTGTGCCCTACAGTGGGACGTATTCAGGCCGCTTATGTAGTTGTGTTCGGTCGATCCCCGGCAGTGGCGGACCCGCAGCTGCGACGCGAGGAGCTGGAGCTGGCCAAGATCGAGTCGGGCATCGCGCAGGTGTTCCTCAAGGAGGTCAAGGAGCGCGAGAAGCTGCGCCAGTGGAAGAAGCAGAACCTCGACCCGAGGAACGCTAGCCGGTCAGTTACCTACCGTTGCGCTCCGCTGATGAAGCCTTATGAACGAACGAAAGAAAGATCGATTGATTGGTTAATTGAATGAATTAATTTATGACTCGTAAATTTCAATAATCTTCTTGCCCGTTGCTAATACGTTCCCTATTTGGTCGAAGTATGTCCGCCTGGGTCGTCCCTTGCCGGCCTTTCCACCCACAGTCGCTCGATATATTTGTTTTGTCAATCTTTTTTCAACATTCATCAGTCGTTGCGCGCACGCAACGACTGATGAATGTTGAGGAAGCGAAAGTGATCTGTCAGGATCGTAGCAAGAGGCAGTCCCTGGTCTCCGCCTATTCCCTGAGATACAGGCGGGAGTTATGTATGTATATAAAATTCCAATAATAGTGATAGCTATCAATCGATTTCCACGACAGAACTGCCGTTTTAGCAAAAACGCTTTAAGTCCTATGGTCTTATTTGTAAAAACACAATTCCTTAGGACACTCGATAACCGTCCATTAAAATAGTCTGTGGTGAAGAGTTTACAAGGAAAGACGTAACCACAGATTAAATAAACTGCCTCTGAGGAGTGCTTTAGAGGAATCATGTTTTTGTAATAAGGCCGCTAGGTTCTGGGTTATAACACAGAGGAAAAGTCATATACTCGTATAAGGCCGTAGGTTCTAAAAATCGTACCCCCCAGGACCCCGTCGGCGAAGAAGGAGCCGACGTACCGGCTCCGCTACTCGTCCCCGGTGGGGGCGTCCCCGTCCCGAAACCTGGACCACCCGCGCCCGCTGCTGGAGTCCGAGCTGTCCGGCCCTTACTACGCGCACACTTCGCACTCGCACATACCCAGCTACAACGGTGAGTCTGGGGTTGCGGGGTCAGGGGTCAGGGGGAAAGGGGGTGGAGGGGTTTTTGGAAGGCTGATGGTTCTAGGGCTTTCAGGGTAAAGTAACGTGAGGTTTTAGATAGATAGAGTACACTTTATTGCATAACCAGATGATAAGTAATTTCTTATATAATAGTAATTAAAGTTAATTAATAATAATTAATAATTATTTACTAGATTAATTATTAATTAGTTTTCCCGGGATGCTGCGATGGTGGGGCAGGGGGTTTTTCGGAAAGCTGATTTCAGTGAAAAGTAACGTGGAATTTTACTAGATTAATTACTTTACTCACGGTGGGGCTGGTCCACCAATTTAAATTCGCTCAGCGTGCTACGGAAAGGGGTTTCTCTGAAAGATCGAATTCGAAACGAGGTGATCCGACAGAGAACCAAAGTCACCGACATAGCCCACAGAATTAGCATGCTGAAGTGGCAGTTGGTCAGCCACATCACCCGAAGAACTAATGGGGTAGAAGTGTTCTTGAGTGGAGACCGCAGATTGGTAAACGTAGTGTAGGACCATCTCCGCAAGGCGGCTGGCAAGAGCTGGATGAGAGTAGCCGAGGAAAGTGCTCAGTGGCGTGCAATAGGAGAGGCCCATGTCCAGCAGTGAACAAGCGTAGGCTGATGATGATGATGATGATGAATTAGTTTGCCTAGAGTGCTGGGGTGGAGGAAATCCTACTGCGAAGCAATAATAGATTGATCCACCGCGTATTGGCAATTTCGAGAGCTGTGAAGACTTGAGAGACTCAGGTTTCCTCAAGCTGTTTTTAGTGAGTTGTAATTCTATTATAAATTCACAAATATACCATAGATACTATTGGTGGTCGTGTATGCGTTGTATAAGACATAGGTAGTTCAGTATCAAGCCTATTCGGAAACATCAGCCTTTGAAAAATCGGGTTTTAGTGGCTTTCGGATGCAGTTTCGACTGTATTTAGAAGCCACGATAGAGAATATTATCCTTAATGCAACTTAATTTCCTTCCATATAGTTTGTGTTACTAATATTCCTCCCCTTCAACTAATATTCAACGTCATTTAGTAAAACCATCTAATCCTCACATGCCATCTTTCATTCTAATTGTAAACCTTTTCTGGGCCTTTAAAATAAGATATTCTAAGATACACCTTCAATCAACTTCACTAAGGATAGCGTACTTGATAACAACCTGTAATAATAATAATGGGTCATAATGATTATAAAAAACCGGCCAAGTGCGAGTCGGACTCGCGCACAAAGGGTTCCGTACCATTATCTATACAACATTAGACACAAAGATTGAGAAAAACGGCAAAAAATCACGTTTGTTGTATGGGAGCCCCCCTTAAATATTTATTTTATTTTAATTTCATTATTTTTGAAGCGAATATAGAACTAAATATTCCGTGAATATTTAAAGCGTCTACCGGTTGCCGAGCAAGAAACGACAAAAAAATTACGTTTATTGTATGGGAGCCCCCCTTAAATATTAATTTTATTCAGTTTTTAGTATTTGTTGTTATAGCAGTAACAGAAATACATCATCTGTGAAAATTTCAATCGTCTAACTATGACGGTTCATGAGACAGACGGCCAGAGACAGACCGACAGACATCGGGCATTGAAGTCTTAGTAATAGGGTCCCGCTTGGCACCCTTCGGGTACGGAACCCTAACAATTTACGAACCAAGAAGTCCAGAAAATCTTTATTACCGTGCCTTATTTCGCCTTACAATGCTCAAACCTTACTGTAGATGATTAAAGTGTATAATTACTACGTCTGGATTGTATAAAGCTACTGTTTAAATTTATCGTTAAAAATGTTTTTCGCTTTAGTAAAGTTACATAGATTGTGCTAACCTCACACTAGGTTAGTAGGGCTGTTTTTACATTGGACGATAACCGTAACTGAACAACATGTATAATATACAGGGTGTTCAGATCTGAATTTAAACAGTACAAAGTAAGTTGTAAAACGGACAGAGCCTAGAAAGTACAGAGTTAACTCCTTTTTCAGTACATTCATACTACACAAGTGATGGTGAGTCACTTTATAGTTCGTCCGACAAGTCATGACACTTCTGGCGATACTTTTGATAAGATAGGAGAATAAGTTAATGTTACCTACGTTTTGTTTATTCATAATTTAGGCAATATTAACTTAATCATAATTTTAAATCACATTTAAAATATTCTTACGTTGATGGAAATTCTATAATTCTCTAACTTTGGCAGTAGTACAGTATAGATAGATAATGGGTGTACTCAAATACGAAAAAAAATTCTATGTTATTTTCAGAATAACAAAATAAATATCAGCTTCTTCAGCTTTCCTCAATACAAGTTGTAGGTATACTATAAGCAGCCTATATCCGTCCCACTGTAGGGCACAGGCCTTCTCTCAGGGAGAGAGTATGGGCTTAATCACCCCGTGTGCCCACCGCGGATCGCTGATTTCAAGCGCTGAGGTATGTGAATAGCTGAGACACTCAGGCATCCTCACGATGTTTTCCCTCACCGATAGCGAGTGGTATTGCTACTATAACTTCACAAATGTACATAGTGTACATGTGTACTTAGAAAACAAAGTCATAGGTACATGTCCGCACTGGGAATTGAACCTGGGTCTCTCGCTTCCGAGTCCAATGTTCTACCCACTAGGCTACCACCGCTAGGTATAGTATGTAACTTAGATATTTAAGATTTTTTGTGTATCTTTATAATGTATGGTGTGCAAAAAAGAGTATTAATCTAATCTAATCTTCTCCATAAATTTTGTGATCTATTCTTTGTGAAATTTGTTCGTGTTGATGGGTAGGAACCCTCTTTTAGTGAAGATAAATGTAGTATGATACGCCCTGTATAAAATGTGATATGAAAATAACGTAGAAAAAAATAAACCCATTTAATATATATATTTTTTTTTTCTTATGAATTGGCCGCGTCAATTTGGATTAAATCGAATGAAATGAATCCTTAAGTCTATTTTCGCATAACCTTTATTATGTTACCAGAAGTGTCATTTCTCTTTGAGCGTAAATAATTTGAATGCGTAAGAACAGTAGTGCTTAACAAACGCTACTATATACATACATCATGGTATATGTACTTAAGTCTCATGTAATACGTACTATTTACTTTCATATTTAAACATTCTTTAGTATTTCTACGCTTTGTCAGTTTCATCGCATTTTTATATACATAATTACGTATCCATAATTGCGTTTAGTTACATAAGACCAATCTTACTTTTATAAAAAAAATATCTCAGGTCATGACGTGATATGTTTATAATCGATCGATTAAAACGTACACAAATTGCCGATTTAAAAAAAGGCAGACTGCGATAAACGAGGCAATTTTCAAAAAAAATATCTTACAGTCGAAATTTTTTGTCGATCTTTTCACGAATCCAATCTGTCCCACGGTGGGACACATACCGAAACTATGTAGTATTTGACAAAAAATAAATTCTTAAATCCTATTTGAAAATTCAATAATTGTTTCACCGAAAATTCAGATCAAGCGATCTGAATTTTATTTAAGCACAATATTTTTTTTTTGTTATGAAATGGATTTTAATTTTAGAGAATTTAGAGTATAGAGTTTTTTTGTCCATCTTTAAATTATTTGGATTTTGAAATGGATAGGTACATAGTTTTACTTGTAACGTTCTTTAAGTCGCAGTTTCTGTGCGACTTTGAATAAAAACATTTTGTAGTTTATGTAAAAAAAAACAAAATTGCTTCATTTCTACTATTTCTTGACAAGCATTTTTTCAAATTCTTTCAATCATAATGCATAAAATCTGAGGACACAATCGATCGATTGTAAACTAGTTCACGACGTGATCTAAAGGCGCGGACTGACCGGGGCGGGCGTATCGGCGGCTCTCTCAAAATTCTGCTGCTCCCGAGGTGAGGCTCATGGTACTATTGGCTTTTCGTTACTCTTATTGACTTGAATATAGAACGCTTTAACGACGCCGCCATCTTGCTTTTTATTTATTATTATTAATACTAAATTCTTATTGCATTTGAAGTCTTTTTTATTCAGGCGAGCTTAATGCCAAAGGAAATTTTTATTCAGACTCCGTAAAAGGTTTTGTTGAGTGGTCTTATTTAGAAACATTTATTAAAAAATATAATTTTGTAGGTACATACAAATAATGTTTTGGTTTTAAAATTAATTTATTGTCCTACATATTTTTTGTGCGTTCATTCTGGCCGTCATATTTCTAATATATTTTTATTTCCTTTAAAACTTATAAATAATTAGTTTGATGTTTTGTTTGAACGATTTTTTTACGGCGGCGTCGTTTTGTTAAGCCTTTGTCAGTTCAATTAGTGTTTTTTGCTTTACGGCTTCTTAAATACATATTATCAGTAAGTTATAAAAAAATACACGTATTGTAAGTATGCAATTCTGTACGATAATTTGTAATTAAAATATGGGAATGGTGCAAACCATTTGGTCTTGTCCTTAAATGCACATTTTTCATCATTAACAAATGAAACTGTATTCTGTTGTTAAATAGGTGCTCATTACCGGAATTCAGTTTGATTTCATTAGATTAGTTTAAGAAGAAATACTGACTGTTACACATAACGTACCATGGAATACAGTTTATGACTAACGCATGAAAGGCTTTTTACAATTAAAGTATATTAAGTATATTAGGTGTAAGATTTCATGGCTTACGCAGGAAACTATACATATATTTATGTCTATATTGAATTATTTTAAGACATTTATATTAAGAATATAATTTCCAAATAATTATTCTATGTTGCTCGCATATTTTTTTCAATGGTTACATTTTTAATGCATGTCAGGAAACAGATGTTTTTTTTATTAATAAAACCTCAGATTAAATCTACAATTGAAACGAAATTAAAATGTCTGTCTTCTGTATTTTTTAAATCACGGCTGAGATGCGAAGAGGAATTTGCTTAGTGACATCTATATAAAGTGCAATATTTTTTCAAGGTAGCTACTGTAATATTGCAGAATTTTCAAAATAGCTGTCATGATATGCGACAGAAACCAATGTGGCTGTTGGCTGTCCCTTCGTAATATAGCACGCATACCTACGTGTTATCAATGTAAAACCAATCTTCAACCAAATTGATAACTCCAATGAGTGAATTCCCATTTAGTTTTTTTATGATCAATTGGTTAATCACCTGCATTAAATCCACACTGGGCTTTTCAAAGCATCATTAAATCAAAAAGTACAGTATACCGCAAGTTACCGATAGATTGTGCTGACGTCACATAATATGTCAAAATTGACATGACATTAGTGTACCTACTCTGTGGTTTCTGTCACGTTGCTCGCTCGTTTAGTTGACGAGAGGAGAGATGTTTAGATTATCACAGTAATAACGATGGACAGGCTTTAAAACGGATGACAACATTTGTTCTCCTTGCAGCGCCATCCAGTTTTTTTAATGAAACTCAACTGACAGCTGTCATTGAAAAGCCCTCATTCCAGTCACTTGAAATAGTTGCCAGAAGAATTTTATGTAAATGGAGAGCGGATACTATGACTGCTGATGGTAATAGACCTAATAATAGGGGTTAAAGTATGAAATTGCCGTTTTATTGCAATAGGTTCTTTGAATTGACATAGAATCTTCATGGTTTGAGGTTTTCGAATGAAACTTTTTTCAAATAGTTTCTATGATGTTCTTTTTTTAAAAAATGTGAAACATTTGAATATCGACTTTCAATTGTTTTTGTTATTCAATTTAGACAAGAAAGATGGATACTGCGAAAGTTCGAGTGATTTTTGAATACGAGTTCCGACGCGGAACTAACGCGGCAGAAACAGCCCGCAATATCAATGCTGCGTTTGGAGAGGGGTCTACTAATGAACGCACCGTGCGATTTTGGTTTAAACGCTTTCGTGATGGAAATTTCGACTTAAAGAACGAGCCACGAGGAAGACCGCCCACACAGGTGAATAACGATGAATTAAGAGAGATAGTGGAAGCCGACCCTAGTCAAACTACCCAGAAATTAGCGGCATGGTTTAACGTTACCTTACCCACAATATTGACTCACTTGCGTCAAATCAATAAAATAAAAAAATACGAAAAATGGGTGCCTCATGATTTGACTGATCTGCTCCACGACAACGCGAGACCTCACACAGCACGAGAAACCATTTTGACCCTTCAGGAACTGCAGTTAGAAACCATTCGTCATCCTCCGTATTCACCAGACCTTGCTCCAACGGACTACCATTTTTTTCGTGATTTGGACAATTATCTACGTGACAAGAAGTTTTCTTCCCAGGAGGCAGTACAAAATGCTTTCACACAGTTTGTGCATACTAGATCGTCGGAGTTCTATCGCAAAGGCATTAATGACCTTCCCATTAGATGGCAGCAATGTATAGATAATAATGGCAACTATTTTGATTAAATAAGTTTGTTAAAAATTTTAAAAATAAACAATTTAGATTTTCAGTACAAATCGGCAATTTCATACTTTAACCCCTAATAGTTGTGAAAGTCTGGACGATTTAAAATTTCAAAAAATTTTAAACAAATGATTTAACTTGTAGAAAAGGTTAAAGGTTTAAAGGTTACCTAAAAAATTGACGATTCTTGAAACACCCTAATTACAATTTTAGAAGCGCTTTTGTTATAGTAGTTTATTTTTTAGATACTTTTTTACGAAATATCAAGGTTTACGTAGTTTTGAGGTAAAGTTAAATTACGTATCTAAAGTTTCTTAAAATTTGACAATGTCCACATTTTAACAACTGATATAAATTCACCATCAGCAGGCAAAATTACTATAATCTCCATAAGCATGATTTCCGATACGAATTTCTCTTCGCACGCCCGCCACCTCGCCAAAGGGCCTAGCAGTAATACTGTATTGTGTGTGTGTACTGTGTAGTAATGCACGCGCCCCCGCGGCCCGGCTACGGACTTCGCTCCAGCACCCTTCCGGCGGCGTTGCCACACCACCACTATAACGTGAGTAGGCTCCCGGAGACTCCTTGGGGCCACGCCGACCCCATGGGGTCACAACAACCCCTGGGGTCATACAGACCCCTGGGGTCATATAGACCCTGGGCGAAAGGGCCTGGATAAGGTGAGTAACTGCGCCGAGGGGTCCGACAGCAAGTGGTAGATGTCGCAAAATTTTATTTGAGTGGCCGATAGTGTTATTGGCCTTTAAATTGTCGGTAAACGACAATAGGTTGCACTTTGTACGGTCACTAATTAACTTTGCGGCACATATTCACTTTATATCTGTGAATCAGAAGGATCCCTCAGTTTGGTGATTTTGTCATATTGAAACGGTATCTTCAGTATCAAAGGTATGGTGTAATATTAAGCTTTTAGATTTAACTGGTAAAAGGTTCCAATTTAACATCTCGCGGTGCGTATTTTTTAAATATGTAATTAACTAGCCACGTTCACACTGACGCTCTTTCTAATACGATTGACGTCATTCCCGTCTCCAGAAATTTATGAAAGTGAAACGACGCACGTGTTGAGAAGAGTTTTTAGTGTGTACGTAGCCTGTAATCGATCAGCCAATCAGAGAAGCGAGTCGTTCCATCGCATCCTTGATCAGTTGCTTGAATACAGCTAACTTCGCGCCGTCAACTGGTGTTGTGGCCAGCCAATGAGAGGCGGGCCGTGCGCAAGTTCGCCTCTGATTGGTCGCTTGAGTTCAGCTAACTTCACGCGGCACTGTGGCCACCAGCCAATGAGAGGCGGGCCGCGCGGGAGCTCGCCTCTGATTGGTCGCTTGAATCTCGCGCATGTGCAGTGGTGTCATCGCTGAGGCAGGCGCCGCGGCCGGGCTACGGGCTGGCGGCGCGTTCACACACCTTCTCATCTAGCACTGGAGTAAGTACATTTTAGGAACTAACTTCTGGTGTATTTTAAATTGAGTAGGTACCGATGTAGAGTCCTGAGCGAAGCAAGCGAGGGTTTTAAAGACACAAGACTGATATAGGCCCTTTGGGTGTTCTTGTCCGTTGCCGGTATAGGTAAAATCGCACAGTGCAGTATTATATCTAGGTAACACCTAAAGTTACTGCAAATTTGGCACTAAATGATTGAACTAAAACATTCGTAAGCACTACACATTATTTACCGGTATTAGAACGATTGTAGAATGTAAATGTTAGGATGAAGTACAATGAGAAGTTCAGTGTGAGAAAAATATTATGTAAAAGTAAAAATATTTTAAACTACACAAAGGCGAGTTGAAAGAGATTTAAATTTTGAGAGATTTTGTAAGTAAAGAGATATCTTTAAGATATTTCTTGTGGCAAACTTAGAAAGTGAGTTCTGATTTGGTCTTAAATTTGGTAATCATGTTCATAAAAGCACTCGCACTGATGCAATTTGTACCGACTCATTACCATATGGGTCTCGCACTCGCAGAAAGCCACAACCTGTGTTTGTGAACTTTCTGATATGTCGAAGGAAGAAAGAAAAATAGGTTCCTGTAAGTAGGTAAGTCGAAAGTGTCGTTTTATGTTTAGTAGGAAAATGTTCATCGCGAGGTCTTAAAACTATATAGCATGACAAACGTAACATAAAAAAAATTTAACCGATTTCACATTTCACGATTTGACCCACTTTAGAGGATAATATCAGGATGATTTACACAGTTCTTTTTGAACTTCAACTGCTTGAAGATTTATTCATGTATCATTTAGGTATCACACTGGACAACAACTTACACGGTGAAGTATGAACAGGCACATTACCCAACGCGCTCTATAGTTTGCATTTCTTACAAAAAACTACACACTTAATTTATGGTTGCCGCAATTTAAGGTGCTTCGTGAGGTTCACTGGCGTAACCAATGGTAAAAAATCATATCTTCTTTTAACTATCATACACATCTCAAACATGTTTTTTTTTCTTTTTTTTGTTTCACTAGTCTAGACATTTAAACATTTATTTATTTGTCACACATACATTTTACAGCTAAGTAGGTAGGTTGAACTAAATATTAAATTAAACTAATCAAATATACCGCCCCGGGACACGCCCGATCCAAAAGTTCCCATGACGCTAGCAGCGTTCCCCCGCTGCACCGCCAGGGAAATCCTCTGCATCAGGTATGCCCCGGAACGATGGTCATACCCACGACTTCTCAGGCGCCGACCGATTTCCCTAACAAAAACTCCTGCCTCATCCCCCCATACATCCAATCGTGTTGATAGTGGTTTTTAGGTCCACGATCAATTGCCCTTAATTTTGACAACAGTTACGAATGATACATCATATTAAAGGTCAGTAAATATAATGCTGCAATTATAAATTTATAATATTTTCTGATTTCTTGTATTTTTGTGAAGAAGTGTGTGACTAATTCGACCTTCTAACGTTCGTTTCACACGTGAATGAAACTAGGTTTAATATTTTTTAATAAAGGACGAAAGATATTGACAACTTGGTAATCCGTAAAAAACAAATTTATTATATCTTTTACGTTTGCACAGATTCAGAGTCTATTTAGTTTTGTTTGTCTCGATTTGTTAAGAGTTCTTGCATCGAGTACCACTAGAAACTGACAGCTCGTAGGAGCTCAGTTAATGACGTACTTCCGTGCTTGACGTGCTTCCGGTTTCGAAGACACCGGTTCTTTTTTTCCGCTTTAAAAATTAATTAAAGCACCCCGAATCGAAATATTCAGCCCAGGATATCAAAATTACCTATTTTCTGGAAAAAAATATGAACTTGATTTTTTTAGGACAATACCATTTGAAAGTATTTACACCAAAAAGAGCCGTTTTTAGCGTTCATGCTGTCTAGTCCTAGGTTTTTGACCTCAGGTTATAGGCCGTGACATTACTGAAGATCACTATTTACATGATTGAGAGAATAGAAAGATACTTTTTACAAAAACAATCTGTGAAATAAGATATGGTTTTTTCCCATTAATGGCGCTTGTGTTACATGGAGCCTATAATGGCACGATATTTTTGATAACATTTGCAAACTATAAAGTGCGACTAGGATAAGAAACTTCTGCTATTCTATACCTAAGTACTTGTGGTGGCATTGGAGAACTTTGCTGTTTGCAGACGATTCACGCGGTGAATTTACTCATCATACTGAAAAACTTTTCGGCTGACTTGCACCACTTTTTAAATGTCAACTAAGTTGACATTTTAATCGAATTTAAAAGAAAAATGTTACTTAAATGCTGTTTAAGCCACATTTAAGAGCGTGGTGCAAGTCGGCCTTATTCTACAAGTTTCCTTAATTTACGAGTTACGAAAGAAAACGAGTTTCCATAGTATTGGTAGCGCTGTCATTGAAATTGTGTACCTACTGAATATAGTTTTCTTTTTGTGAACTATGAAAACTTTTGGATTAATAGTTGTTCAATCGATTTAAAATTTACAAATTTACACTTCGATCTTTACACGCATGTATTGTACTTGTTTACCTTGTGGTGAAGTTGAAACGGAACTGCAAGGTAAATCACACATCAATCGTAACGCGCAAGTTACTGTAGTCGTCTGCAAGCGGTACTCTCAAGTAGAAGATTTCCAAAAGCATGATTACACTCATTACACTGTCGAAGCAAAACTGTACATAGACTGACATTGGCCCTACCGCGCGCTTGCAGGGTGACTTCACATTCAGCGGCATGGGAGACAAGACGCACAGCACAGACTTCAGCAGCGGAAAATCCGACAGTGAGTCCCTACCTTTATACACGCTTTCGCTCGACTCTAAATCTGCAAACGTTTCATTGGTTTCATAGATTCTAAAGAAGTTATTGATAATTTTGTACTTTTGGCAATTTCTGTGAAATATGTGTTTTAACCTCTGAACTGCCCTCGCGGAATGGAACGTATAGGTGGCCCATACTAAGTTGGACACTGATCTGTGTCGCGGCAGACGAGTGGTTAATTAATACCTATTTTGTGAGTTACTCGCCGGCTTCGGAATTCAGAATTGCACTGTGTATCTGTCTGTCACGTTCGTTATTGAGAAATGCGAAGAGACAGAACGGTACTTAAGTATTTAATTAGTGAAATTCGCATCAGAAACAGGTGGATAATAAAATTAATGAAAGAGGATGCCGGAGATACGGTGACCGCGGCGAGTAATGGAATGTATTAAGTAATATAAATCGATAACGTGCAATGTCATCGGATTTATATCGATGGCTATATTTTTTTAAAATAATTACTACTATGAAACCAAATACATCACCGAAATTTCACTAAGCTAATTTTCACACTCCATCACAACAAATTATTTGAGTACCTTGTTGTCAGGAATATTTTTTAAGTATATTTTTTTATTCGTGTGTACATAGACTTCTCCACGTTACATAGTTGTGACTTAATCTTAGCCACGGCCGCGGTGGGTGCACCTGACAATTAAGTCCTTTTCTTCTCTCGCTAAGAGAAGGCCTGAACCCAGCAGTGCGCTGTAAAGGCCTAGTGAACTTAATTTTACATACACGCCCGAACCACGTAGGTAACATACACGCTGAAATCTGGGTGGTTTGATAGCCTCGGTTCTGTAATTAGTTATTTAAGATGCCATCTATTTAGAATATTACTTTTAATTAAAATAAAATAAAACAAAAAAAGATTTTATAAATCTTGTTTCGAGTGAAAAAAAGAATGTCTCAAAAAATTCGCGGACAATTAGTACCGCCTCATCGTCTACCAAAACAATGACCCGCGGACCCGCGGCGCGCACGCACCGCTCTGGCTGGCTACTAATGGTTCTCATACATTCGAGGTTGTGTAAACAAACTGGCGTAATCGATAGCAATTTTTAAGGCACGTTCATTTTGCTATGGCTTTTAAACCACCTAAAATTCATGGTGTGTATATCTATGTATAGTGTGTGATGTGTATTGATGCAGTATTCCATATTAAGTATTGTAGCAACATACATTCTTCCACTTTCTCTTTACGCCTGAGCCCAGCAGTGAGACAATACCTGCCTAATAGTACTACCTTAGACCTACAATACATATGTATCGATGAATGACATCTAAAACTGGGAGAGGGCACTGATTTTTGTTACACAGGTATTTTAAAAACCTATTCAGAGGCTAAAAATTCCACCCATGCCGGGACTGGTCGCGGATTCGAGTCCCGGCATGGGTGGAATTTTTTGCCTGTAAATAGATTTTTAAAATTGTCCTCAGCATGGGTTAGTGCAACAAAAAGAATATAAACACAGGTGTTTTACCTAGCTCGGAGATAGGGGAATTCACCACATAATTTGTACTATACTTTAAGTGGATAAATGTTTTTATCTTATCTTTATCTGCTTTAACTTTATATACAATATATATAAGGTATAAAAAAAAGACGTGCTGACACTGGTTTTTACAGGGGCACCGCTAAAATTGGTAATTTCTGAAACACGTCAAATTAGAGTGTGTTTTACAACAACTTTTGTCCCACGCGTTTATTTTTGGAATCAGGATATCAGGATTTAAACAATTTTATTAAAATTGCGCTTATAGTAGAATTCGCTTGTAAATAGGTTTTTATAGTAGAATGTCAATGTTGCAGTCTTTGGTAAATCATTGTTCTACATAATTATGAGTATGTGTCTATTCTATTTCAGTCAACTCAGTAGATTTTTAAATATAAGTATGTGCATTATGGTTTTAAGTATTTTCAATCAGACAGTGCAATGGCAATGGTTTTACTGCTATGTAAAATGACATAGCAGAACAATATACCACAAAATATAGGTAAATTTGAAAAGCGTTTTTTTTTCATTTTCAATAGTCGTAGAAAAAAGTTGTTGTAAATGACAAACTCCAACTGACGTGTTTTTAGGGATCGCGCATTTTGAGCTCTTTATATGTCCGAGTGTTAATATAATATCTGAGTACCCCTACAATGTTCTCTGACTTTTTATGAACAATTACTTAAGCCCACCAGTGTATTAGTACAATATATTAAGAACTAGATATTAAGTAGTACCTTTTTTACGTAGCCTTGTGTTTGTATCCCACTGCTGGGCAAAGCCTCCCATCTTCAGTCCAGAGTTTTCCGTCCTGGGCCTCCTCAGACCACTTCGGCAGATGTTGGTCGATATCGCCTCTCCATTAATTACCTTATTGTCTTTCTAAATATAAGTACTGGTGTGCATTAAGGAGTTACCTATCTATGTATGTGTGTACAAAAGGACGTGTGTACTGACATTGGTTTACCGCTGGCCCAGTGCGGACGGACCTGTGCAGTAAGTAGCGCCCGCACCGCGCCTGGCTTCACGTGTGCCTTTACTGGGCCCCGTTTCATACAACTGCAATTCATGGTTACTGTGACTCGATGCCCATTGCATATTAGATTAAAAAGTAGAAAGAATGATTGTACTAATTGGTTGCGCAACGTACACCGAATTGTAGTATAAACTATGAATAAAAAGTATTATGAAACGTGGCCCTGAGCGTTAGGCCGTATTTTTACCGGAGCGGTTTGACTGTCATGACTATGAAGAACGGACCTTGTAGGTACAATCAACAGGAGCTAAACCTTTTTTTAGTTGCAAAGTCGCCCGTTACGCAACTGAATAGAGACGAGTCGACTTTACTTCGCACAGTGTTCTGAGACCCGATTTTCGGACATGGCCTTTTTATTGCATAAACCGTTACCTACTTGAAAAAATGAAAATGAAAAAGTATTTAAAATTTTAAAATAGGTTTTTAAAGCATCGAAAAGTGAAAATAAAAATGTTTTTATTCAAAGTAACACAGAATCTACATATTATTCTAAAACCAACTCAAACTCATGCATTGAACTGGCCTTATTGGTGTGCAATAAAGAGTATTAATCTAATCTAATCTTATTTCCAGATATAATTTCATCTAAATAATCTTTAATGTTATAGTAGCCCTTTTCGCACAAACTGTGCTTCAAACATTTTTTGAACCTTGTTTCTGGCAAGCTTTTCATAATATTTTTTATTTTAAACCAAGAAAATTATGGTTACCTTACGGGCCCTTCGCAACAAAAATATGGAAGTGCTTCGGTTGTATGGGATGCATTTTAAGTTGTATTTACAGAGGTCGTGACCGGTCAAATTACTCCGTAAAGTTTATGTTTCTTTTACATGACAATATTTCTTTTGGCAGAGTAAGAAGATTTGTAGACACTAGAGTAGGTACCTAGAAACTTTTAGAGCGAAGATTTTAGACACGACAGAAATAAGTTTTAATGTCCGATTTATTTCTGTTTGCCTATTGCCTACACGGCCACGTTGTGACGTCATAACAGAGTACCTGTTTGTTTATGGTTCCCAACGCTTTCGAAGACGCAAGCAATGCTTTTGACTACTTACATTTATTTCGCTTACAACCCCTTTGGCAGCACTTCCCAGTGTTTTTAACTACTGAAATAGGCTTACACTCGTAAAACTATACCGTGTTGTTAGGCGATGAAAGTTCACTTTTCAAAACCTGTTTAGTATTTTTTTACGACTTGCGATACTCATACATTTAACGGGTCTAATCGGGATTAGGAAATAATCGCGATTGTCTTAGGGCCGGTTTCTGAATTGAGAAATTAACTAAGTAAATACTTGAGTAACGTTCTGTCACACTCTTTTCTGAGAAATTCGAAGAGACAGCACTACAGTTAATTATTTCCTTAGCGAAATTGTCAATTCAGAAACTGGCCCTTAATCTTTATTGAAGGGTTTGATCACATAGTGATCATGTCACCCTGTCATCGCAATAGTTACCGATAAATTTATCTTAATTACCTTAATTCCCGAAAGGTCAGACTTTAATGTTAATAAGTTTAGCAGCAGCCTCTCCCTGAGATTCCAACCGCACACCGCCGCCTGCCAAGCGTGGCGATTATGGCAAAACCCCTCATGTTTATGAAAACCACGAGGGAGGCCTATGTCCTGCAGTGGGCGTCAAATGGCTGATGATGATGAAGTTTACCTAACAAATAATCGCGATTTGACCCGTTGAATGTAGAACTACTTAGTTTGAGCAGTTAGATTTATGATCTAGTATTATATATTACGGGTCTAATCGCGATTATTTATTAGGTAACATTTTTGATTCCTAACGTTTCGGCAACGTTGCAGCTGCAGTGGTCACGGGTAGTCATTCTACCTGTGACGAGATCAGATTATGATCCATTAGCAGCAGACGTCGAAGAAAAGGAAATTACAGACACAGATTTATTACTTTAGTGATTCACTGTACCCAAAAGCATGGCTTCGCTTTCATGACTTTTTTGACAAGTCGTTGGAGGTTTCGCGTTTAAATGGACTTTGTTTTTGCTTCTAGTTTCCGCCGGTTCCATCACGGATGTGGACAGAAGTGCTGTGGTGAGTGTAAACTGCTTCACTACGAAACTCTCATTAGTAAGAATTGCGACGTTTACAGCGGGTTTAAAAACTAGTACATCTGTAAGATCCAAGAAAAAAAAAACAAATATTTTCTCGTAGTACAGAAACGGAGACTTGATGAACCATTTCCGTTTCAAGCAAGATCTAGTTTGTTATGAAGAAAATGGATGAAAACCTCCATATAGTAGTGTTTCTTAAATTAGGTGTTTTGAAACTTTCTCGGTTCTAATGGACATCATAGATAAAAAAAAACCGGAAAACGAGATACATAAATGTAGACACTGTCTGAATCTTTATTCACCATCCAAATGGAAATATCAAAATCGTTTTAAATGAAAATTACAAGACGCGTCTTTTTAACACGTTTTTTATTAGCTTAACCTGTATGTACTTATGTATGTTTGTGTGTAGAATCTTTGAACTCTATTTTTACCCACTTTAGAACGCTTTAATTATTTCCAAATGTTGCACACTTATCAAGGACCGGTGATAATACAATAATTTAATAAAATTGTCCCATTGTCCTGATCAGGATCATCATGAAGTAAAAAATTAAAAATAGATTATAGTTTCAAATAACTAAAAAACACGCTCTTATGGTAAACTGAGCTGAAAAGTAAAAAACCAAATTTCAATATAACAATTAAGTAACTAACGACACAATTAATTACAATGTCAAAAAGGGCGAGGGGTGATTTGTACAACATTCTTACGGAAATAGAAATAGAAAGGTGTCTTGGTAATAAAAAATAATAAATAAAAATAAAAAAACTTGGTGATACATAGGTACCTAATTTTAAAAGGTACAGCAATCGATAACGAGCATCCCACGCTTTTTTACAATATCATAATTTTTTTTTCGTTAATTACTCAATTATTACATTGAAATACGCTAACTGTGGAGTAAAACATCGTGAGGAAACCCGCGGCTTGGTTTGCTCCGCACGTATTGACTTGTCTTTCCTGGGGGCTAGGCCGACTAAGCTGTCAGGATGGTATAGGTGCTGGGCAAGCCTACTCCATTAAAAAAAAAACAATGTCCCAGGCACTGCAGCGTTCAAGTGGTCCCTTCACCCATCTAGTTTGAATGAAGGTGCCACTGCACGCTGTGTAAATCATCTCACTTATAAGCAGCCTATATATGTCCCACTACAGGGCACAGGCCTTCTCTCGTGCCTAATCACGACGCGTGCCCGCCGCAGATTGGCGATTTCAAGCGCCGAGGTATGCGAATAGCTCAGACACTCAGGTTTGCTCACGATTTTTTCCTTCGCCGTTAGCGAGTGGTATCGCTACTATAACTTCACAAATGAACATAACTTAGAAAACAAAGTCAAAGGTACATGCCTGCACCGGGAATCGAACCTGGGTCTCTCGCTTCAGAGTCCTATATTCTACCCACTAGGCTTCCACCGCTTGCTATTATCTCATTACGTAAATGCAAGGGCCAAAGTTTAATTTACATTGAAATTAAATTTTTACTTTTTAGCTCGGCTTACCCTAAAAGCGTCGTTTTTCTTGTAATGTCACTCAGTACAAAAATATAAAGTACACCCACCCGTTTCCGTCAGACGACAACGGAGGGCACACTACACGCGTCGCGCGGCGTGTCGACGCTCGGCGCGCGCGCCGGCGCGGCGGGCGGCGGCGGCGGCGGCGGCGTGCGGCGCTCGCTGCCCAACATGGCCACCTCGGCTCTACTGCACGAGCCGGCCAAGCTGTACCCGTACCATCTGCTGCTCATTAGCAACTACCGACTGCCGCCCGACGTCGACCGGCTCAATCTCGAGGTGAGCGTTTGTTTAGTCATTAATTCACTCACTCACTCAGCCGTTCGTTCATTCAGTCACTCACCCGAACCATATGCTGCTCGTCTGCTCGTTAGCGACTATTGGCTGCAGCCCGACGTCGTCGACCGGCTCAATCTCGAGGTGAGTGCTGTTTGCGTGTTCATTCTGCCACATTTTGTCAATATGTATAACTGTACTATAGTTATTAGCATGTAATTGGTGTGATAGAAAAAATATTTTCTGAAAATTAACAACCCTATGACACCATTACGGAACATGGACAAGACTATGCTCTAGTACACTATGAAACTGTCTGATTAAGCGCACTGAAAGTAAGTGGAAATGAAATTAAAAGTGCCGTCTACTAAACTTTCGGAAAGCGTACTTGTGGGAGGATGGCAGAGGATAAATCACCGTGGCACACCATGGAAGAAAGAAATGAAAGAATGTGCGTGGTTACGTTCAAGATTATTAATATTGGTGGTTGTTCATAATTCCATCACTCACTCACGCAATAAACACACCATCCATCCTGAATCTGGCAGAAATTTCAAAGTTGTTTTTTTTTTAAGAATGAACCGTGAACCTTCTTGGTCCACAGCGCCACCTATCGGACGCCGAATTCGAGGCGATCCTACAGATCGCTCGCGCCGACTTCTACCGCCTGCCGCAGTGGCGCCGGAACGAGCTCAAACGGCGCGCGCGCCTCTTCTAGACGTGTACCACAGGTATACTCGCTCTTCTAGACGTGTACCTCAGGTATACTTGCTCCTCTAGATGTATACTCGAACTTCTAGTTGTGTACTAGAGGTGTATTCAAACTTCGGGAATGGCTAATAGGATTGGAGTGACAGTTTTATGATTTATTGTAGATCGCCAGCAATAGCAATTATAGTTCGAATGCTATTCAAAATGAAAAATGTATCGTTGCAAACAGGACGTTTTTTTTACTTAGATCAGGCTCGCACTTGGCCTGTCTCACCTGATGATAAATAAAAACGAGGCCTAAGATGTTACGTGATTGCCTCTGCTTATGTGTTTCCAGTGAGAACTTTCATTCTGATCCTATTATTACTGCTCTGCTGATGTTCTTTCAAAGGGCAAACATGCCCATCACCTTTGGCACCTTGTGGCAGCTAAGAAGATATATTGAAATCGATTCTTATAATACTGAGGAGATGTGTGTATTCGGATCCAAAATGAAGAAAAAGTATTTGTAAGTAAATAAAACTCATGCCCGAAAATAAAGTCCCACATGTAACTGATCCAATCGTAGTTTTATGTTAGCATCGCAAATTAATAGGGGTTAAAGTATGAAATTGCCGTTTTATTGCAATAGGTTCTTTGAATTGACATAGAATCTTCATGGTTTGAGGTTTTCGAATGAAACTTTTTTTCAAATAGTTTCTATGATGTTCTTTTTTTAAAAAATGTGAATATTTGAATATCGACTTTCAATTGTTTTTGTTATTCAATTTAGACAAGAAAGATGGATACTGCGAAAATTCGAGTGATTATGAGGCACCCATTTTTCGTATTTTTTTATTTTATTGATTTGACGCAAGTGAGTCAATATTGTGGGTAAGGTAACGTTAAACCATGCCGCTAATTCCTGGGTAGTTTGACTAGGGTCGGCTTCCACTATCTCTCTTAATTCATCGTTATTCACCTGTGTGGGCGGTCTTCCTCGTGGCTCGTTCTTTAAGTCGAAATTTCCATCACGAAAGCGTTTAAACCAAAATCGCACGGTGCGTTCATTAGTAGACCCCTCTCCAAACGCAGCATTGATATTGCGGGCTGTTTCTGCCGCGTTAGTTCCGCGTCGGAACTCGTATTCAAAAATCACTCGAATTTTCGCAGTATCCATCTTTCTTGTCTAAATTGAATAACAGAAACAATTGAAAGTCGATATTCAAATGTTTCACATTTTTTAAAAAAAGAACATCATAGAAACCATTTGAAAAAAGTTTCATTCGAAAACCTCAAACCATGAAGATTCTATGTCAATTCAAAGAACCTATTGCAATAAAACGGCAATTTCATACTTTAACCCCTATTATTAAAATGATTAAATATTTTATAAGATGGAATTTAAAAAAGGTCTTAAGGCTGCTGTTACATCGGGCATGCTGTCTCGCTCGCACAATCTGAAATTTTTTGTGATTGTAAAAAAATGTATAATTTTGGTAAATGTGGTCTGAGGGTTTGATAGATAGTAAAATTACGGATTTTTTTTTGTTTTCTTGTGCGTAGGTTTTAATAAAGAAAAGTTGTTTCTAAAATTATTAAATTTAGTATCAAATTTTTTTAATCAAAAACTAGGTACAGGATAAGAAAAACTCTGTCTTGAATGTCCGACATTTTATTATCTCTCATCCCTTACACCACATTAATCATTGAACAATCATCATCCCTTAGACCACATTAATCATTGAGTATTAATACAATCATTAAAAATGTTACAACGTGTGAGTAAACGCAACGTGCGAGAAAATGCAACGTGTGCGTGTTTGCTTTTTTTCTGTGATGTGTCTCGTTGTCATAATGTCTTTCTTCCTTTCTAGAAAGATAGCATGTCAGGTGTAACAGCAACCTCTTTTTATTTTGGATCTGAGCGTAGAATGACTCGTCACAGCGATATAACTCTCTCCGTCTCATTGTATTGTAAAAAGAGTATGACAGCTCGAAATACGTCGGTGAATCGAAATACGACCGTGTTATCTAATTCATCCTAAAGCTTTTATAATAAGGGCTAGAAAGCAATGGTACGTCAACACGTTTAAGTACCTATATGTGTCTCTTTCGCTCTCGCTTTTTGCGTTTCACTCGCACCAATTGTGCCTGTGACCCGGAGAGGTAAGCAGAATGTCCTACGTAGGGGTTTATTTATTTCGTTACACAATTTCGACCACCGTAGTAGCAGAGGGGTCAATAGACTACGTAACTGTAACCAGACTACTACGTAGGACCAAATGTCTTATTTCCATCCTGTATATGAAAAAGTAAGACTGCTCGGATATTTTTATATCGTCCTACGTAGTTAAGGGAGTGTTCTAAATTAATAGCCCTTAACTTATTGTAAATGTTCAAATATTTTTATGTGAAGTTTATGTTTGATTGAACGAATTTTGCGCTTTCGTGCGAGTGAAATACAAAATAAAACTTTTTATACTATACGCTCTGTAATCCTATACTTTTTTCGCCGCTAAAAGTTAAAATTTTATTGATATTATTTAAGTAGATACCATCAAAGTGACCTAATTATTAAAATTGCATTTGGAAGGTGTATGCTAACTATTCGCATAATAATAACCGTGTTTACATTTGTTTTTAATTTATTATTTATTTTATTATTATTAATATATGTATCGTAGGTTTTACTAAGCTGTGATTAATAAAAAACGCAATATAAATAACAAAAAAAACTACGTGAAAAAAAATGCTTGTATTTTGGCGATAGGTTAAAATAACTTTTTGCCATAAGCTTAGCATTTTTTACTATTAATGTCCTGCTGAATATAAATAGTGTTATTTTTTATTTCATTTAAGAATATTATAAGTTTGCACATACTTTTATCATACTTTTCATATTTTTACTCTAATTACGAAGAAAAAAAAAGAAATAAATGAATGTGTCTTTTTTTCACAAAACTGAAAGCACATTTGCTTATTTTTCGAAACTTTTAGATATAAGCTATAGTTCTTATTTATTGTAGGGTGAAGGTGATGTGAAATTGTTAAGATAATATGGGTGAATTTGTCTGTGCTGGGGTCAAAACTGCGTATATTTAAGCGAAGCTTTTTATAAACACTAACGCCACGTGTTAGCGTACAGTGGAGTGGTTAAGACATTTCTTACGCGGTGCATGTTGTCTCGCTCGCACAACTTAACATTTATAATGATTTGTTTATTGGGTTTTAGGAAAACCATCGACTAAAGATAACATGATGAAAGGTACATTGTACATTATAGTAACTGAGAGTCACTAAGAGGGTTAAAATGAGTAAACTTTTGATAAATGCTGTCTGAGGATTTAACGCATAATTAATTTACGGACATTTTTAATATGTTTTTGTTTTTCGATACGTAGTATAAGTAATACTTATACATATACAGAAAAGTTGTTTCCAAAATTATTAATTTTAGAATCAAATTTTGTCATTAAAAAACTTATTACAGGATAAGAAAAACATCCCTTGAATATCCGTAAATTAATTATGCGTTAAACCCTCAGACCACATTCATCATAAGTTTACTCATAATTAATAAAATATAAAAAATGTTAATTTGTGCGAGCGAGAACGTAACAGCAGCCTTAAGACTCCTGTTGCGACTTGCGTGTTGTCTCGCTCGCACAATCTAGGCGCGGAGCCCACTGATCTGGCATGGCACGGACCTGGCGCGGACATGGCGCATGCCCACTAAAAGGCTTGGAGCGAAGGAACTGACTGCGAACTGACCTGGAAGTGACTGCAATCGGGCGCGGGCAACGAAATACTATAGCACGTCCGACGAAAGTGTTTTTAACACGCTTTTATTATGCCTAACCGGACTGCCAAGTAGAGAAAAATCCGTGGTTTTGGTCCCAGCATTGCCCCAGCTAGCTTTTGCGTACATTTTGCAAAACCGTCTAGCTTCTTGACTGTGCAGACAACGTTGCAGATAGATTTGCCAAAAACGTTTTTTCTATTTTTTAGTCCCGGTTTCTCATTCACTTACAATCTGCTGTAATCTACTGTCGACAGCTGTCAGTTGGCCAAAAAAACTGACTGTCGTTAACAGTAGATTATCAGATTGTTTGTGTACGAGAAACCGGGGGTTCGAAAGGTTACGTACCTACATTTGCTAAAGCAGCTGTTAAATTTTAGTGCGGAACAGCTAATATTATTTTCGCGATTCCGGAATTATCCAAAAATAAAAGTTGATTGTACTGAATAATGCAAGATAATAATGAAACATTGAAAACATTGAAAAGAACAATCAAAAACCATCGTCCGATCGGGCCATTTAAAATTCTACGTTCTAAAGGGCCTTTCTGAAACAAGTTGCATACAGATCTGGATTGAATTATGAGGAAAACACAGGAGCGAGAAAAGGACGAGTGGGAATTGGTCAGTCCCTTTCTTTAATTGACTGTGCTGTGCTGCATACGAAAGTTTCTGTCCGAGACTACTGGTTGGCAAATTCAGTTACTGCAAACGCTTATTAAGGCTGCTCTTACGTCATATTGTAATAATTTCATATTTTCAATTATTATTAGCTTAATCAAGTAACTTTCTTAAGTGAATCCGGAATTAAGGTAATAATGTGTAGTGCTTACGAAAGTTTCAGTTTGAAAATTTTCAATTATTGTAACAAAATAGTAAACTTTTGATAAATTGTGGTTTGAGGCTCTGCTGGATAATAAAATTCCGGGCATTTTCCATATATTTTTGTTGCCCTATACTTAGTTATCCATATAGAAAAGTTGCTACTAAAATTATTTGTTATATATAGTAGCAAATTTTCTCAACAAAAAACTTAGTGTAGAATAAAAAAAAATGTCTTCAATGTTAATGATTAAATTATCTAGCAAAGTCTACTAATAGATGACATGATCCTGCCATCTAGTTGCCTACTGACACGTCTTTCTAGACTACCTTGACTCCACTCGATTGGTGAGTAAAGTGCTAGACCACGCTTATCAAAAGTGAGTACGTACGAGCGAGACAGACGCTAGATGTACTCGTAATAGCAGCCTTAAGGTTTTTACATGCAGTATCGCTACTGTGGCATACTTTCTTATACACAAATTGGCTTGTTACATAGTAACGCTTGTATACTTATGTAGTATAAAGATAATATATTTGAATATGCCTTCATTGTGTATATAGAAAAGCATATATTTTGTGTATTTAAGACGCGCGGGCGAGTAATGCTTTGAATTTTAGTTAGTGAGAACCAAATATGATAATTTATAAGCATAAAAAATTGTGTTGCTATAGAGAATGAACGGGGTACTGTAACTGTCTGTTTAGCATTTAATTTTGTCCCTTCTACTAATAAATATCGTTTATTTATAATTTGTCGAAAATGTCCAAATACTAAAGAGAAATAAAACTGTCAGAATTCATTTTCTGACTTGTCTGTAACCTTAAAACTAAATCACCTACCACAATTTAGTGCAAAGCGTATGGATATTTTAACCTTTCGTACATATTTTAAAGATATTTTTTGTTAATTCCTCGTATAACCGCACTGGACTTAGATAATATAATAAAACAAAACTGCCTGTTGATTCTTGTATAAGCTAATATCGCGCAATGATATGCTTTGTAAGGTGAAAATACTTTTAACAAAGTGTTTTTGAAATAAGTTGTTTTTTTAACACTTGTGGAAATATATGTCAATGTATTAAAATGCCTAAGTTTTAATGGAATATCATAACTCACTATAACATTAATATGTTCATCTTAAAAGGACTTTAAGATTCCTTAATAAAAGTAGTTTCACCTTGCAATATTACGTGAAACGTTCTAGTTGTCAATTTTAGCTATAGCAACTGAATCGCGCCTACCATATTGTAATTTCGAACTTCGTCGTAATTATTTTAGAAAGGCTTAATTTTATTAGTAAAGGGATATTAGCTTGTAAGATTTTATTTGTATCTACCTTCCTTTGTGGAATAAATAATATTATACATTTTAGGTGTGCACCTGATTTCTTTTGATTGCGGCGAGAACCTTCATCCAATGATAAATATTACGTACTTACATAAACTCACGCCTGTATCCCAGAGGGGTAGGCAGAGACCAGGGACTGCCACTTGCCACGACCCTGACACATCACTTTCGCTTCCTCAAGTTTCTTCGTTTTCTTGCTGCAAGCACGCACGCCCGTTTCGGTTTTCGCTGAATTACAGTGTTTATAATAATAATTTCTACACTAGACAAACACTTGTCCAGGGGACGAGTCTCTTAATCTCTTAGTTAATAGAGTGATATTAGTACGATAATGGTATTTTCATTGACACTATTCACTTGGCAGTCAGTCATTAATAACCCGTGCGACTATCTCGGCGCCTCGCGCGATTCGATCTTCTTGGCGAGAGTTGTCTACTTAATTTGCGCGGGTTATATCATTGGAATGATATCGTATTGCTGTAGAGATTTTTGCTAAAATGAGCTCGATATGTACGTTTTTTTCGTTTCTAAATCATGTGTTTTATGTATGTGTGCATTAAAGTATTGCTATTGCTTAGCAGATAACAGCTTTTGCCTTGCTAATATCATTATATTGAACAACTATGTGTTTATTAAGACCTTGGTCCCACCCAAGCTGGGATACCCTGTTCTATGGTGACCAGGCAAGGACATTACAAACATGGACATTATTGATTTGTATACTTCCAATTTCAATAGTCTCAAAAAAGCTTCAACTAGGATAAAATAAGATAAACATTTATTTCCAGAAACATCACAATGTTGATACAATCGAAATTAAAACTACATAGTTTATGAGGCTAGCTTGACTCCTGTATGACAGTAAGCAGTGCCGATTCCCCAGCGAAATAAGTTACCAGTTACTGTTATAAATAAATTAATAAAAAGGCTTTACTGCTTATAATAAAAAAGCAGAAGAAGAATTTTGATAACATTATTATTAGCCTATAAGATAAGCAAGCTGAAGTGGCAGTGGGCTGGTCGCATATGCCGAAGAACCGATGATCGATGGGGTGCAAAGGTTCTCGAGTTGAGAGCATGAACTGGCAAACGCAGCGTAGGACGCCCACCAGCTCGCTGGACCAACAATCTGAGGCAAGTTGCTGGCAGTGGCTGGTTGCCGAGGACAGAAGGAAGTGGCGTGCCTTGGGCGAGGCCTATGTCCAGCAGTGGACGAGTACGTGCTGATTGATTGATTAATATCTATTAAATAGTTATATTTGAAAAATAAATTTAGAAGGTGGCCTTTCTCTTCACGTCCATTCTGGGGCTGCTGGACAATCTTGGTCCTGGCCTGCCAGCTTCTTTTTGGTCATCTTGAACCAGAACTTTGTCTCTGCGGATCAATCACCGTCAATAACGGTTAGTAGGATGGAAATGTAACTATGCAAAACAAACATTACTTTTTACTGTAAGAATGTATTACTGACTGTGTTTTTAGTTTTCACCTGCAGGGCTGTTTCTCAAATGCGCAATGAAACGTGTTAGCTAGAGTTTGTCCTTAAGGTGGGACGATTCCCATACAAAATGATTATCTTTAATTTGTTAAGAAAATTACATAATTATTCACTGGAATTGTGTCTGTCTGCATTAATTAAGATTTTTATTTGCACCAATATACAGTTTCTTGAAAAAAAAAACAGTGGTTTAATAGCTTAAATGAGTTCGACAATTTAGTCCATACAAACAATATCGATCTTATTTAACCTATTAGGTAAACTACTGTTTTATTCAAGGAAATATATGTTGGCGCAAATAAAATTCTGAATTAATGCATAAAGATCTAATTACAGTGTATAATTATGTAATTTTTTTTAACACTTGGAAATAATTATTTGTACGGGAATCGTCCCACTTTAACAACAACAACTTTTTTATGAATTTTTGCGGTTTTTCTGCTTTATAGCGACGCTGTTGGATAGATGATAATGCTTAAAAATCGACATCATTGTATGCAGGACAATTTACGCGAGAGCGCGATAAGCGCGCGTCCTGACATGACATTTGTTTGTCAGGGCCGTGGCAAGTGGCAAACCCTTCTCTCCGTCTATCCCTCTGAGACACAGATGTGAGTTTATCTATGGAGATACGTATCATCATCATCACCATTTGACGCCCACTGCAGGACATAGGCCTCCCTCATGGTTTTCCAAGCTTCTCTGTGTTGTGCCGCCCGCATCCAGCAACTCCCCGCCACCGTAACCAGGTCGTCAGACCATCTGGCGGGGGGGGGGGGCCTTCCACACTGCGTCGTCCGTATATAGGTACGTACGAATCTAATAAAAACTCTTAAAACAACATTTTGTTATAAAACGAAAATCTCAGGAATTGCGCATTTTCGAAATGACTGTAGGTATATCATTCAAGATGGATTACGGTAGTAAAGAAAGATCTCACAGAATGCAGGCGCCTCGATAGACGAGGTCATTATAGGGCGAAGCGGAGAGAGATAAGGTAAACGATTTAATCCTTGTTGGCTCACAATGTTGAATTCATTGGTTTGATTTTAATTGCATATCCCAAAAAAAAAATTTATTCCCCTAATATTGCAATTAAATGTTTATCTAGAAAATCAACATTTTGGGATTCAACATTTTGCGACTTCAACATCTCACGAATTCAACATTAAAATGTTCAACATGTGAGCCGGAAGGAAGCTGACTCCACCACCATACGGGACTAAAGCTGTGAAAAGAGCAGGCGTCTGAAAAAATATGGAAGGTAAATGTTCCACGCACCAGGCACGTACAAGTCGCCCACAGCGTTGTTGCAGTAGTCCCGCATGATGTCACAGGCCGATCCCCACCAAGTGTTGTTGCGCCACCGGAGGAGATAGCCCAGGTTCTGGTAGTGGCACAGCGTCTCCGCCCTGCGGACCGATTGGTAGAGTGGAGGTACAGGGGGACGAGTCTCTTACATGCATAGTTGTTCAATTGAGTAATATTAGCATGGCAATGGTTGTTTCATTGACACTATTGGTAGTTTACTGATCAATCGCATTCCTAAGGTATAACCAGTGCAACTGCAACTTAACTCGACGCTTCGCGCGACTCAATCTTCTCCACGAGAAATTCTAATTAAATGAACGCGGGTTATACCATTAGAATAACATTGTACTTACTGCTATCGAATGCGCTAGTTTTTTTTTTTAAAGATACTTGCATTTTGCAAAAATTTCCGCATAAACTCGAATCTGACGTGAGAACCATTAGTAGCCAGCCAGGGCGGTGCGTGCGCGCCGCGGGTCATTGCTCTTCTCTTTTTAATCTGTGATTGTTCTGATAGACGGAGAGGCGGTACTACCTAATTTTTCGAATCAAGATTTCTCAACTCTTTTTTTTTTATTTTACGTCGATAGGTAAAAGTATTGTCCTAAATAGATGTAATTTTGTAACAAGGAACCCTTATAGTTTCGCCATGTCCGTCCGTCTGTCGGTCTCTCCGCAGGCTAGCTCAGAGACAATTAATTAAATTAGGAATGCAATTTCTTTTCTCGCCTGCGCCATAGTGTATCGTTGGATTGGTCGTTTCGTTTCGTCGTTTAAAAATATTGTGGGTGTAGGATCTTCCTACTAGGAACATCATTTTTCGATTTAGGGTTCCGTTTGCGAAATGTTAAGCGCAAATTTTTGTCCGACTAGGGCGTCATGAAGGTCAGGCGCATTTTCTTTGGGAGCTCGTTTCGTGGAATGGAGTGTCTATATAGGCTTATGTGATACCAATTTATTCGATGAGGACTTACTTGAGGATGGACCAGCAGTTCATGAGGTCTTTGAGGCAGTTATTGATGTGGAACCCGCCGGCGATCTGCTGGTCGAACTCGATCGGCTCAAACTCGCGGTTCGGGTCGAACAGCGACAGATTGTAGAAGAACTCCTGGAATTAAGCAGGTAGACCAGGGCCTGTTTCATAAAACTGCAATTCGTGGTTTACTATGGCAATTCACAGATTAACGAGTAAACGCTGCTACGTAATGTACCTCAAACGGTCATAATAAACTACGAATTGTACCTAGTTGTATCAAACTCGGCCCTGGGGCGTAATTATACGCACCAAATCTATTGTATGGATTTTGACAGCTACTCTACACGTTAAGATTCCGACTTGAAATCGCCAATCCGCGGTGGGCACGCGTGGTGATTAAGCCCACACTATCTCCCTGAGAGAAGGCCTGTGCCCTACAGACGTATACAAGCTTCTTATGATCCCCGTATAAAGGGAGTTGATTTGTAAAGTGACGCCCGACTACGGGTTCTTTCTATTGATCAACACAAATACTTTTAATGTGGGATGAACAACGAAATCGCGAAAAAAGTAGCTATATCAAAATTCCATACAAAAATTCATACGTACTGCTGTTTGTTAGGGTTCCGCACCTACCCGATGGGTGCTAAACAGGACTCTGTCCGTCCGTTCGACCCTTAAATCTGGCTGGCTGGTTGGCTGGAAGAGATCTCTTTTAGAGTTAAGTTCGCCTTTGTAACAATGCTATGTAATTAATTTTCTAATTGATGATTTACAATAAAGAATATATAAATCTTGGAACCGTAATTGCTAGCCAGTTGACATTTTCACATAATATGTGTTATTACGGATTGACTAAAATAATATTTAAAAAATAATAAAAAGTAAGGGGTAAAAGCTACTACAACAAACGTGTTTTTGCGCCGTTTTTTGTTTATGTTCTATCATAAAAAACGATAATACACACACAGGCATCAAACTTGGCGTGATTGTGAGACTTATTATACCTATAGGTATTCTAACGACAAATAATAAAAAACGGCCAGGCACGGAACCCTCGGTGCGCGAGTCCGACTCGCACTTACTCGCTCGCAGTGTAGGGTTCCGTAGGTATCTGCTATACAGAACTAACAACTTCATCAACGTAATTTGCAATGGATTTTGTACGAGGTTTTCCTTTTATAAGTTGGTCGCCTATTACTCGTTAACTTTTATAGCCTACTTTACTTAGCCTTGATAGTTTTCCTTTTAAGTTCATTTTGTATATGCTACTAATCTGAATTTTATCACGTTTCTACAATCAACCGTTTTCACAGGAGAGAGATGGGGGACGCCCTACTCGGACAAAAAAATGCGCAAATATTTTGCAAACGGAACCGTAAATCAAAAAATTTTCTTCCCACACCCACAATATTTTATCCCACGCTATGGTGGAGGTTACAAAAAGAATTGCATCCATAATTAAGGTGTAAGAGTAGCCAAAAAAATTATAAGTTTTTTCAAATTCAAATTCAAATTCAAATATTTTTATTCATTGTAAAAACAGAATGTTTACTTAATGAACGTCAAAGTTGTTAGTTTCACAATTAATGGATTATGTGGAGAAGAAACTAACAAAGAAACTCCACATTTATTCTTTTCAAAACACGTTTTAACTTAATTAACAGAGTTTTCAACTTAAAATATTAGTCATGAATGTGTTGAACACTAGTCACAATCGTCCTTTAAATAATATTAATCTACTGTTTAATGCCAAACATCTTTGTCTTCTAAGTAATCCTTGATGTTATAGTAAGTCTTTTTGCACAGAATGTGCATAACACATTTTTTAAATCGCGTTGGAGGTAACTCTAATATATCTTGAGGAATTTTGTTGTAGAACCTTATACAGTGCCCCATAAAGGATGTGTTAACTTTTGCAAGTCTAAATAGTGGAAATGACAATTTATGTTTATTTCTAGTATTAAAATTATGGTGGCCACCAACATTTTCGAAGTCTTTGATATTTTTTCTAACGTACATAATATTTTCATAAATGTATTGACATGCAACTGTTAAGATGTTGGTTTCTTTGAAGAAATCTCTTAGCGAATCCCTACTACCTAACTTGTAAATAAATCGGATGGCTCTCTTCTGTAAGATGAAGATCGTCTCAATGTCTGCTGCCCGACCCCACAGTAGTATGCCGTAGGACATAATACTATGGAAGTAACTAAAATAAACAAGCCTAGCAGTTGCAACGTCAGTGAGCTCTCTAATTCTTTTGACTGCATATGCTACAGAACTAAGCCTGTGTGCTAGTTTTACAATATGAGGACCCCATTGCAATTTTGAATCGATTGTGATGCCTAGAAAAACGGTATCTTCTACAAATTCTAGTTTTTCTTTTCCGAGTACAATGTTGTTTTCAACTAATCTTACGTTTGGTAAGGTAAACTTTATACATTTTGTCTTTTTGGAATTTAGAAGCAGATTATTTGCCGTGAACCAATCCAACACACGCGAGAGAGCATCATTTGCATCGTCAAGATTATTTTCTTGTCTCTTAATTTTAAAAATAAGTGACGTGTCATCTGCAAATAATACTATCTCGGACATGTTTTGTACCATAAACGGCAAATCATTTGCGTATACAAGGAAAAGGAACGGCCCCAAAATTGATCCTGTGGTACTCCCATTTTTATTTCCTACCGTTTTGTCGTCGTGATTAATTTGTTTGTCTATATGCAACATTTCAGCTTTCTCGTACTAATCATCTCTGAGCTAGGCCGCGGACAGACAGACAGACGGACGGACATGGCGAAACTGTAACAGTTCCTTGTCGGCTACGGAACCCTAAAAATGGAAAAAACATCAGAAGTTGTAATGTCGTGTTAGAGGATTTGCGCATTTTTTTAGGTCGGTCACCTTATAGCCCATGGTGGTACTGGTATCTTGGGTCTCATCGCTATCGTCGTCCATCTGTCCTTGCACCATCGGCGGAGACCACATCCACACTGAAAGTAGCAGAGGGTACCTAAATAGAGATGGCTGATCCTTAACAGACAGACAGGCAGCCTTCCTATTACGAGGTAGAGCTAGCGCCACGAAAGAATTAAAGACCTTTACCGTGGGACTTAGGTGGCGCGAGTCCTAACTGTCCCCTTGAATGGATATCCATTTTGACGTTTCCGAAGTGTCAAAATGTGTATGCATTTGACAATTCGGAGCAGGTTAAATCGGACAAGCCCGTCCAGTGGAGAAGTTACAAAGCGCCTCTCTCAGGTATGTAACTTTCCACTATTGGGTTTTATATATTCACGTTAACGAAGTGTCAAAAAAAATACTGTCGTCCAACCCAGTGGAACATGGTAGCATGGAGCATGTGGTAGCATACCAAAGTGGCAGTTGGAAACTCCTCAGACTCGGTGGAGCGATAATCTTCGCAGGGCGGCTGGCAAGAGCTGGATGAGAGTAGCCGAGGACCGTGCTCAGCAGTGGCGTGCAATGGGAGAGGCCTATGTCCAGCAGTGGACAAGCATAGGCTGATGATGATGAACCCAGTGGAGACTTACAAATAGAGGTGCTGATGATCTCGATTGGGCTTTACCGAATGTACCTAATAAGTAGATACTTACTGAACACAGAAGACAGACATATAGCGGCGCACAAAACGAGTAAGTTACAAATGAGCATAACGTTCACTCCGCCAGTGCCGGCAAGATACAACCTAATCACCATTTAAGTCCTCCATACGATCTCATTAAAACCTTAGATGACTTAATCAGTTCTACCACTTAGGTCTGTTGGCAGATTAAGAAAGTGTCAGGTATGCAGTTAAATTTTTAATTAAGCTGATTAGTCCCATAAAACCAGGTCTAAATTGTGGGCAAGCCGCTGGTTTCCCAATTAATAATTTCACTAAGTATCACTCTGTCTCGGATGGAACAGAGCGATACGGCGAAATTCTCAATTCATAAACCGCTGTAAGAATGTATAAATAACAATATACTATCATAGTCTTCCACTGCAATCTCCACACACATGGTGTTAAAAAGCTAACGTCCTTCTTAAAATCCTTCTCTGCATAATTACTAGGTAGGTACTATTAAAATGTATAATATGAAACAGCGGATAGGTAATATTCGCTAAATTTACCATCTGCGGCATCATGTAAGAATAAGAATAATTTACTGATATCACACGGAGAAAAACGTTTTGATGCTAGTTACTGAATTTTCAGTAATTAATTGCGGAACAGTTTAGTTGCTGTGGAGACTGCTAAAGTTTTAGCTACTGTTTATTACTAAACAGTGATTTATTTATGGCAGCTTTACGATTCAGATACTCTAGCCGAACTAATCAGTTGAGAGAGCTCGCATTGTCAGGTTGTTTAAACTAAATAAGTCGTGTATAGTAATACCTAAATATATTTGCAATGTGTGGTCAGAAAAACATAACTGTTTAGATGTACCTAGTAACCTTATTATTTAGTACCTATATAGTACATAATGCTTCGGTTGGTTAACTAAACTCATGAGACTATAAGTAAACATTTTTATGTTTTTATTGAACTGTTTGATTAGGAAAACATAACTGTTGGATGTAGTAACGTTCATAAGCAGCGTCCCATTGGCTTTCTCTCGGGGAGAGAGTATGGGTTTAATCACCACGCGTGCCCACCGCGGATTGGCGATTTCAAGCGCTGAGGTGTGCGAATAGCTCAGAAACTCAGGTTTCCTCACGATGTTTTCCTTCACCGTTAGCGAGTGGTATTGCTATTATTTAGTTTATATTCGTAGTACCTTACTATTTAGTTTATATTCCAAAATGGTTTGGTTGGTTAACTGAACTCTTCAGATTATTTAACTAAACATTTTTATGTTGATTACGCCGTCGATAGATGGCAGTCGTTAAGCCAAGTCAGAGGCCTTAGTGCGGCTTGACAACTTCTGACAGTAGACGAGCCACTAGTCTACAAGCCTCCACCAATCCGGACTTGGCCCGTGGTGGAGTATGGCCTATACCTTCCTCAGGGAAGAGACCCGTGCCCCTCGGTGGGGACATAATGGGTTGATGATGAAATGACTCGTAGTTGGAATAGCCCTCCCAATAGGTGTTTTAGCTCTCTATTGCTAGCTTTAGGTGTTGTAGCTTCACTTGGTTGGATTATCAATACTAATTGGCAGCTTTGCAGTTTAGCTGATAGCAATAGAGGATGGAAATGAAACCACCATTAACGCGAAGGACCATTTAATAACCATGATTCAAAATCATGGGTGAAACGCCTCAAGTTAATAGTAGTTGATTACAACCTTTTTGAGGGATAATGCCATAATCAATAAATACTTGTAAGACACTTACCCCCGGTTTCTCGTACACTAACAAGCTGTTAATCTGATGTTAACAACCGTCAATGGTTTTTTTTGTATGCAGTTTGGTCAATTGACAGCTGTTAACAGTAGATTAACAGCGTGTTAGTGTACAAGAAACTGGGAGTTAATTATTTACAAGTAAATTTTTCTGGTTTCGACAGTTCACATAAAACTTATTTTGGTTAGAATCGTCTCTCAAAAACTTGTTTCCGCAAATCCTAAAAAAAGAAAACATGTTTTAATCACACTCGTATTAAATTATTAGTTACCTATTATTATAGTCAATTAAATTCATATAACAATGATTTAGTAGATGTTGGTCTTATTTTTTCATAATATACGGTGGAATTTACAGAGCAACGAAATCCCTCTGTTTAGTGTGACACGATCATTATTAATGCACAAAGGCGTGCTTAATGCAGGAAGCTTAGATAATCTAATTTTGTCAAAGTTACTGAATTGACTATTAAATATGTTTAGGATTAACTTCCGATTTTTTTAAACGTCTTTGTTTTACCTGAAGGGTAGGGAAAGGTCCTCGAACGTACAGCTTCATTCAACGTGCTTTAAAAAAAACGCTAGGTTCCGAGACGCAATAAGATTGGATACCAATGTGTCTGGGACAAAAAACAAAAACTTTGTGTACTAATTATGTACTAATCTCGATTTTTTTTTTGTGTAGGTATCCCTTATATACGTCCCACTGCAGGACACAGGCCTTCTCTCAGAGAGTGAGAAGAGAGTGAGTAAAAAGTTTGCTGTAAGGCTGTTTAATGCCGCGAATGCCTGATAATTGTTCGCGATTTCGAAGTCCAAAGTTGTACGCATCGACTGGTCGAACCATCCATTTTTGCATGCATATGGGGATTTTGTTACAGCGTGTATAATGAAGCTCACAAGCGGCTATTGTAATAAAAATCATATTTTATTCTATTATACTTAATAGGAAAACTTTACAATTTTTTTTCTATCTAGCTATATCTATAGACCACTGTTGCCAACGTCGTAATGAAGAACGACGTTGGCAACAGTGGTCGATAGATACTTAGATAGATAGAGAACACTTTATTGTATATGAAAAATAAAATTGTACAGACTGCGGCCACATCCAAATCCACTGGCTCTTAAATCGGTTCTTGGAGCCTGGACAGCACGTGGATAGTTCATAAGAGGGTTGGAGGGCTGATTGTCTACGGGTCATCGATGTCATGATCGTTAAGCCATCTTTCTCGCCTTGGAGCTGTAACATTTTGGTAGGTAAATAATTATGATTTATTTTATTTTATTATAATAGGAAATCTTACAGCTATGAAAAAGATACATTACAAATGAATTAAACATATAGAGAGAGCCAAAGTTTTCACTGGTAGAAATATTACAGTAGAAATGCCTAAGTACATACAGGAGATAATATTTCGCACAAAAATGATTATGTATACCTTAGAGAGGATAGGAGAGGGGCAGTGAAGTGGGCATACCCGGGGCTATTTGGTAGAACTACATTTCATGGTTTATTATGACAATTCGATGTACAATGTTTTTCCTCTGTGGTACAATGCATGGCCGATTAACCCACAGACCGACAAAAAGGAAGACTGACCGGCGACGCAATGTAGGTACATCGAATTGAAGTAATATTAACAATAACATAGGTACTATTGTAGATACTTGTAATAAACTTTGGCCCTGGGGCTACCAAGTGGCTAAAGACCGGATGGCCGCCCTAGGTATCACTGAAAGGACGAAGTGGCCATGGACCTGGGTAATAGTACAGAGGGTAATAGTCACAATTTGAATGAGCTCGCGTGACCCGTCTGAATACCGGGAATGTGGCTGTGTGTGTGCCGTTGCGCTCTATGTACACCCAGACAAGAGACTACTAGACTACTAACTGCTAAATCATCGACTGGAGCTACATATTAACTCACGCTTCTATTCCGAGGAGGAGGAGTAGGTAGAGACCAGAGTTTGTCACTTGCCACGATTCTGACAAACCTCTTTAGCTTCATTAACATTCATAATTCGCTGCATGGACTGCACGCATGCCGTTATTAGTACGGTTTGGGTACCATTTATCTAGTTAAGAACGAATTTAGGCAAAACAATATTTTGTTAATAAAAATAAATAAATTACATACCGTTTGTTGAAATCTGCGTGGTCTCAGTACTTTTTGTCTTATTAGCAGAGGGAGTAGTAGTTATAGGACGGTGATGATGAGAATGAGTGGTAGTTTTCTGAGTAGTAGTCGTTACGTTTGGGGTAATCTTGAATGCTGAAAGCGTAAGATCGAGTCGTTAGTTTAGTAATACATAGTTATGGGAAATTCAACCTATTGCTCGAAAGCTAAGTAGAAACAAAATTGATTTGGTTGTAAGTGGAATTATTCTGATTTTAAGACTGTTTCTGACTTTCTCCCAAAAAAATACCATATAAGCAAACTTCTCTCATAATAGGTAGCACTATCTGAAGAAAATTGTTTAAAAGTTTTTTGTATAAAAAAATAAAGGATTAAAGTAGGTACCTAATAAGTTTTAAAGAAAACGCAGTAAAAAGAGCAGGATGTACACTGCAAATTACGGCTAAAACTTTTCAGTATACAAGTTTTGCCGTGATTTCTAGAAGTTCCACTATACTAGTTAAACTGTTTATAAACCGTACTATGGAGGTCACTGCTGTGTAGGTACTTACTACATCTTGTTTTTGGATACCCTGAAATAACGGGAAGTAAGAATTAATACTCAGTAGGTGAGTAAATAGGATAAATAAAACGGCTGATCTCTGGCGTTAAATTTTATTTTTTTCTACCTCATAAATCCTTCGTCTCCTTTTGCAATGCAATGCAATAATTTATTATATTATTTTTGTTATGTCCTACTCAGGCTTTTTCAAGTCTTCATTAGACCAGAATCATCCGAAGCAGTAGGTATAGGTAGGATACGACCTTTTGTAGTTGCGTCACGCGACAGCGATGACTTGTAGGGTCAGTCAAAACCGTCAGATGAATAATCATCATAATCATCATCATCATCATCAGCATCAGCCACCCGACGCCCACTGCAGGACACAGGCCTCCCTCACGGTTCTCACAACCATGAGGGGCTTTGCCATAATCGCCACGCTTGGTAGGCGGATTGGCGATCGCAGTAACGTGGTTGGAATCTCAGGAAGACGCTGCTGCCCATCTCCTGGTAATTTATTCCCTTAATCGCCTTCTACGACATCCACGGGAGGAAATGGAGTGACGCTATTCTTAATCCGGCGCCACACGGCGATGAATAATATTATTAATTTATTTTTTTGCAAGTATCAAGGAAACTAAAAGCTCTCACCAGTCTAGAAACTTCCGGAAGTACCTACGTATAGAGACGTCGAAGGTACTAGAAAACTATAGAACATTCCAGAATTGTTCTGGAAGTACCCAGAATCACATCGAAGATACTAGAAATAGCTTCTAGAAGACTATTGAACATTCCAGAATGTCTTTCTATCTCTGTCTAACAGATAGCTCTGTCTCTTTCTAACACGTAGATTTTTCTGGAAGGTTCTTTTGTCTCTACATACATAAGTAGGTACCTATCACGTTATCTTTCTGCACCTACGTAGCATCTAGATTATTCTACACAGTTCGACTACACTCTCGCCATCCATAACATAACATATAATATAAAAAGAAATACTTCCGATGAAGCTCACGTGTCACTCGCTTTCCCGACCGTTGCTAACGGTACTGACACTGACAGGCGTCAGTTGACGTCATATGCCGCTCCATTCCAAAGTCTGTATCCTAACAGCATTTGAACCGGATAACACTCATTTACTCTTCCTTTAGTTTGTTAGTATTTAGGATTAGGTACTAGTTCGTAGTTAGTTATTGAAGCATTTTATTTTATGAGCGCTGAAAGACAGCGAAGGCATTGGTTGTATTGTCTGGCCGCACACACCTTTGGCTGTCAACCTTTAAATTGTATATTTATTGTCGTTTCCTAATTTGTCAAACTTGCTGTAGGTATTGTCGAGAAAATTGGCAAGCCAGCCTTACCGACTTGAACAAACATAGGTACAGAGAAGATGCCAATTCCCTTATGAATATTTTGTAGTCTTAACAATGAATTTAAATATTGTGCTAATTAGGAATTCGATTAAGCCAGGTTTTAAAAATACATCAGTGGAACTTACAAGGGGGCAACATTCTCGTTTTGTTCGAATGATGATAGACTTGATTTGCTGGAGAAAAAATCTGAATTAAATGTGTGACTAATAATTCGTATAGTCATGCGAATTATCAGCCGGCCTCTCATTCGGGAGGTCGCGGGTCCGGAACCCGGCATGTACCAATGACTGTTTTTCTAAGTTACGTACATTTGTGAAGTTGCAGCAGCAATACCACTTGCTAACGGTGAACGAAAACATCGTGAGGAAACCTGAGTTTCTGAGGTGTTCACATACCTCAGCGCTTGAAATTGCCAATCCGCGGTGGGCACGCGTACTAATTAAGCCCATACTCTCTCTCTCTGAGAGAAGGTATGTGTCCTGCAGTGGGACGTATACATATAGGCTACATAAAAAAATAGTTATTTGTTATGCAAGGCTGCAAAGTTAATTTTTGGCGCGAGTACCTTGTATTGAAACCTGAGCAAGCGAAGGATTCTAGGATTGAGCCACGAGCGAAGCGAGTGGTTCAAATATAGAATCCTGAGCGTAGCGAGGGTTTCAAAGTTACGAGACGCTAAATAACTTTGCTGCCGAGCGCAACACACAACTTTTCACCTCACTAAAGCGAGGAAAATGTTAGGTGCAAGAAAAACAGTTTTAATAAATATTAAATTACGTACTGTTTATTTATTTCAAAAATTAAAAGTAAAATTACTACAATTGGTAATATTGAAAGTTATTTTTTTTTTAAATCAAATTTTTTTGCCGGCCAGTGCGATTCTTTAAATGAGGCTGGCGCATGACATGAAATAAGTATTTGCATTTCAATCATCAATGGACTGGCTGCAGAGAATATAAACTATTACGAAACCAATGAGGTTCTATAAATATGTAATTTATTGTACGAAACCTTTATTGAATAAAAATATTCGAATTTTAATAACACTTTCCACGCTAGCGGATAAAGTGCGATTTTCCACGCAGATTTCGAATGATAAACATAGCTTCTACGAGCTAGTGAGGTGAAAAAATTATTTATGCACGTTAACCTTCATCTGAAATGCGTGAGGTCCCGTTCTCGTAATTGCCTGCAATAAAAAAACGGCTTTAAAAGACAATAACCCTAAAACCTCTGAAATAATTTAAACGAATATGACATTTAAATTCAGTGTAGGTATGTAATGTAGAAGTATAGTTTGGAGCCGGTGCCAAGATACCTTCATGACCAGCACACACATTTTGGGCACCAACTCCGAAATATATTTTTACAAAACCTACATCGAATTTAAAGGTCATATGCCTTTAAAATTATTTCGGCGTATTTAGTGCTGTTGTGTTTTGAAGTCGGTTTTTATTTATTATTAAAAAAAAAATACATTTCATGATTTTTTTTGTGACTATCTCTGTGGCTACAGCAAATTGTGTTTTCAGAAAGCAAATCACTATAAAAAACCGGCCAAGTGCGAGTTGGACTCGCGCACGAAGGGATCCGAACCATTATCTATACAACATTATAGAAATCAGAAACCAATAATTTATTTCAACGTAAAGAATTTACATTCTGTTTGCTGAATGTCAATGTACTATGTTACTATGTTAGCCGATGCCTTCGGGCCGTATTTGTAGTGGAGAAAAAGGCAGCGGGAAAAAAAAACTCCACTCTGACCATCTTTTCTCAAATTACCACCTACACATTTTATAAAAATTCTTTTCATTGCTTAGTCCATCTTGCATCTCTAAGCCTTAATACATTTTTTTTTATTTTCACGCCGTACAGGGTGTAACAAAATCCTCATATACATCCGAAAGTGGGGGGTGTATCTGAGGTTTTATTATGTTTGTAACATATTTTGAGACGTTACTTTACCTTCCTCTGAAATATTTACTGGTGCTTTTCCATTTCCGAGACTGTGCTCGACATTAGTACCTGTATGGGAAGAAAAATTACAACTTACAACAAATATAATGTAACCTAGTAACTTAGAACAAATATATACACACATACATACCCACACATAAACTCACGCCTGTAACCCAGAGGGGTAGGCAGAGACCAGGGACTGCCACTCGCCACGATTAGATCACTTTCGCTTCTTCAACATTCATTGGTCGTTGGATGCACGCACGCCGGTTTCGGATACTTTTTATCTTGCTCTTTGCTAATGCATCCCCTATTTGGTCAAATTATGTCCGCCTGGGACGTCTCTTCCACCCAAATTCGCAAATATTTAGAACAAATAGTTTTTATTATATTCAACTTGCACTTTTTATAGTATAAAAGAAGTATAATCTATAATCGGCCTTGTATCTGATTATATTTTTACGTACTTATTGAATGTATCGCCGGTTGATTTCTCAAAATAAGTAAATAAAATATAAATGTGCAAAACTGGCCAAGTGCGAATCGGCATAGCACACCGAGGGTTCCGTAGATCGTACCACAGCTATAAAATACGCCACAAAATCTGTTTTCTTCCATTCAGCTCGGGACCGATTCATACTTGGCCAATTTCTACTGTTACACTATTACACAACGTGTGACACTTCTATGTATTGTCGTGTTTAGGATAGAGCAAAAATAAATGTGTACGGGGGCCTCTTAGTTTTTACTTTCGCAATTTTATTATTGTTGGGCAGTGCGTCGTAACAACAAATATTCTGTGAAATATTCAGCTTGCTTTTACGGCTGTAGAGGAAAATAGACACCTTGGTGAACAGCGTGGGGCCACATCTATTGTTATGAAAAATCAATTGATGAAGACAGACGGACATATGGTAATTGGCTCCCTTCACTCTTTGCACCTTTTGGGTACCTACGGGTCCCTAAAAACTGTGAATCGAGGACAGCCATCGGCAGAAGTTTTCCGACGAGTTCTTAGTACCCGAAGCCGGCGTGCGTGCACGCAACGACTAATGAATATTGATGAAGCGAAAGAAATCTGTCAGGATCGTGGCAAGTGGCAGACCCTGGTCTCTGCCTACCCCGCCGGGATACAGGCGCTTTCGATTTTGACAGATTTTGTTACACTTTTGTCAGCAGATTTTGATTTTTAACGGTGATTGTGAACACGTTAGAAACTTGAGTTTCATTAGGGTATTTTCCTTCACATTTAATGAAATGCATATTCAAATTCAAATTCAAATTCAAATTAGCCTTTATTCCCCAAATATTACATTTACAATCATTTATGGTAACGTTTTCATGCATTAACATTAGTTTTCTTTACACAACTTAAATAGTTTGCATAAAAAATTCATTACATTTATTTAATTCATTATATATTATTCATAAATTCAAGACATTACCTTGGTATTAAATTTAATTAGCTACAATGAATTAAATTACATTAATTTGAAATTTGATTAGTTTTATTTTATTTCATTTTAATATTTATTTATTTGGGCTGTCCTAGGACATAGGCCTCCTCCAAGCTTTTCCAAGTGGCTCTGTCCTGAGCTAGCCTTCTCCACCCGACCGGCAAGTCGTCATCCCACCTTTTCTGTGGCCTGCCACGTTTCCTTTTCCTGTCTCTTGGGTACCATTCTGTGATTCTCTTGCTCCATTTGTCTGTTGTGTCTCTCATCATGTGGCCAGACCATCGCCATTTTAACTGTCTTATTTTTGTAATCACATCAAGAACTTTTGTTCTATTCTGGATATCTCTTATTCGTTGTTTATCTTTAAGTTTTATGTGAAGCATGCTTCTCTGCATTGAGTTCTGGCATACCTTTAGTTTAGTCTCCATTTCTTTAGTGAGATACCATGTTTCGCAGCCATAAGTTAGGGCGGGTAGGATGCATGTGTTATAGAGTTTACTTTTTTCTGCTATGGGCACTTTTTTGTTTTTCATTATATTCTTCATCGACCAAAATTTCTTCCAAGCATTGTTTGTTCTTCGCAAGATCTCTTTTTTCATTGAGTCTACGGGGGATATGAGTTGTCCCAGATAAATGTATTCTGTTACATATTCTATCTCTTTCCCATCTGTTATGATTTTTTCCTGGTTGCTATTTGTCATTACCTTGGTTTTTGCAGTGTTCATTGTTAGTCCAGTTTCCCTGCTTTCATTTGCCAGTTCCTGTATCATTGTTTTCAGTGATGTGGGGTTATTTGCAAAGATGACTATATCGTCCGCGAATCTTAAGTGATTTAGATGGGTTCCATTAATGACTAGGCCATGGTTTTCCCAGTTTAACTTCCTAAATATACCTTCCAGGGTTGCTGTAAAAAGTTTGGGAGACATTGGGTCTCCTTGTCTCACTCCTCTGAGAATTTTGAATATTTCTCCTTCTATTTCTAGCTTTATTTTGGCATTGCTGTTTTTATAAATCTCTTTAACGTTTCTGATATATTGTGAGTCTATCCCTTGTTCGCCTAGTGCTTTCCATAGGTTTTTGTGTCTTATAGAATCGAATGCTTTGTTATAGTCAATGAAAGCTATATAGTATGTGCACCCATATTCATTGCATTTTTCTATTACTTGGCGTACAACGTGAATATGGTCTATAGTCGAATAGTTTTTGCGAAATCCAGCTTGCTCTTGTGGTTGGTTTCTTTCTAGTTCGGCTGACATGCGTCCCAGGATTACTTTTGAAAAGATTTTATAAAGATTGGTCATTAGACTTATGGGCCTGTAGTTTCCTATTTCGCTTTTGTCCCCTTTCTTATGAAGTAGTATGATGGTTGAGGTGGTCCATTGCTTCGGTATTTCTTCGCGGTACATGATTTTGTTGAACAGTTTTGTTAATTGTGGGAGTAGCACCTCTACAGATCCTTTTAGTATGTCATTACTAATCTTGTCTTCTCCTGGGGCTTTACCCGCTTTCTGCGATAGTATTGCGTGTCTTATTTCACTAGCTAGGATCGGTGGTACGTGTTCTTGTGCTTCGTCTTCGTCCAGTGTGTTTCTTTCTTCGCCATTTTCCTCTGTATCTTCATATAGTTTACTGTAAAACTCCGTCGCGCTTGCTCTTATTGCTGATCTTGATGATATAATTTTCTTTCTTTCTCTATTGGTATGTTTGATGTTTGCTATCCATGTTGTTTTTTCTCGTAGGATTTTGAAAGCTTTCTTTATTCCTCCTGTTTTTCTTATTTCGTTTCTTATAGTTTCTAGTTGGGTCTGTTTTCTATGGTTTCGTATTTTACGTGTGATGTCTTTACTGATTTGAGTGATTTCTTTGGCCTTGTTTTTCCTGTCGGAGAACAATGCTTTTCTCTGTTTAATTAATTCTTTCGCTTCTGTGCCAACCTTATCGTTTCTCTGGCTACATAGGTATTTTTTGGCAAAGTCCTGTAATGTGTTTTCGAGAGTGTCGTATTTTTCTTGAATTGTTTTTGCATTATCTACTATTTCCATGCTAGTTTGAAGTTCTGTTAAGAAGTCTTTCGGTATTGGTAGTATTACTTCACATCTCTTTCTTTCTATGCTTTTTCTTTTAATTTTTGGGCCCTTGTTAAGTATTTTTGCTCTTAACAGTCTGTGATCGGTGTGGAAGTTAAATTTGTTGACGGTGTCTACATCAAGGAAGCTTTTAGGGAGATTTGTTAAGATAAAGTCAATCACGTTGTAGGTCCTACTATCTGGGGCGGACCATGTCCATTTCCGCTTTTCATTTTTCTTGTAGAAGCTGTTCATTATAGATAGTCTATGTTCTTGGGCAAAACGGACCAATCTTTGACCATTATTGTTTCTTTTGCCAGAACTGTAGTTTCCTATTATAGTTTCTTCATCACATAGTTGTTTGCCGATTTGTGCGTTAAAATCTCCCATCACAATTACATTCCTTCCAAGACTGCTCATGATCTCATTCAGGTCGTTGTAAAATATGCCTTTTTCTTCTTCCTTAGCCTTTTCTGTTGGTGCATATGCTTGAACTATGGACCATATATATTTGTAGCCTGGTAATTTGAGACTCAGTAATGCTATTCTGTCAGATTTCCCAGTAAACTTTTCAATATATTTTTGCATATTTTTATTTACTAAGAATCCTACTCCATATTTTCCTTGCTGGTGTCCTTTGTAGTAGAATATATAGTCTTTGTGATCTTCAATTTCTTCTCCTATTCTGCGAACTTCGCTTAGGCCTATAATATCCCAGTTGATTTCTTTCAGTGCTTGTTCTAGTTCTATGAGTTTCTCGTCTGTTCTTAATGTTCTTGTATTTAGTGTAGCAATAAGAATATTATTATTCCTTTCTGCTTTTATTTTTGGTTTATTTTGCTGATTATTTGCGTAGCATTCTGTTGATTCTTTTGTTTCTGCTGGTTCTTTTGTTTCTTGAATAGTAGTGAGCTTGGAGGGTTTTAGTCTACTCTGCCCGCGGGGACCAGCCGTATTGGGCGAGGTGTGGTTATTGTTGTGGTTTGTTTGTATTTTAGGGTTCTTCATTGGTTGCTACTTATTTAGTAACGAGTAAGATTTGGCTCTCATCACAGAAAACGCATCCACCCTGTTTACTTTGAAGGCTGGTATTGTTTCAGATTCATTTTCATCTGGCTCCTGTGTGGTTTCAGTCATTGGTGGGGTGGTGGTTTTTCTTTTTCTTTTTTCAGCATCCTTTGTTTTAGGTAGCACGACCAATTTGTCGTAATTTATGAAGGCGGTATTTCCTTTTCTTTTTTCGATTTCTACTTGTTTGCTTAGCTGCCTTCTCACTTCCATGATTTCTTTTGGATAGTCTGGTTTAATTTTTATTTCATTTAGCATTCTTTTCTTTTGCATAATAATGTTTTTTATGTTCTGTGACATGAGGCGTACACAAACCGGTCTAGGAATTTCTCCATGTCCAATTCTATATGTAGCGTCGATATCTCTTTCTTCCATGTTTATTCCGGTTTCGTTGTTAATAATATCTACGATTTTTTTTACAAGATTTTCGTGTTTGTGTTCTGGTAGTTGGTATATTACTATATTGTTCCTTTTTTTGTCCTTCTCTAGGTTCAAAACGGATTTTTCCAATTTTTCGACTTTTTCTCTCAAAACGATGTTTTCCAGTTCAATTTGCTGTAGTCTCGTCTCAAACATTCCCTTTAAAGAGTTAGTTACTTTTTCGTGGATTTCCTCTGCCTGCCGGTCCAGTTTCACAGTAAATTTTTCCATAAGTAGGTCAAATTGTCGCTCCATTATTGTTTTTGGGATAATTTGTATCTTTAGATATGGTATCACAAAATTTTTTGTGGTCACCCTATATTTTTTGAGGCAACACTTCACTTTCTCCTTTCAGAATGTGTGTGACAGTTGATTGAGGGTAGTAAGTATTAGGTGATCTGTGGTTTGTAATTATTTCGAGGTGTGATTTTTTCCACGTACCTTCAAGTTATTTGTTATTCCACGTTTGGCGATTTTCAATTGCAGATAATTTCCTTTTTACTTGCTTTTAAGGTGAATCTCCAATATATGATGCACTTCGCAGTTTTAACTTTCCGGTGTTGTAGAGTCCGTGATCACTGTGTGTTTTTTGGCAGGATTTGGCTGTAGTTTCGTAAGAGTGCTAATTTTGGATGTTTATCACTTGACAGATGTCAAAGAAGTCCATATAAGAAGAAATGCATATAACAAGTGAAAATGTGAAGCTGCTTCAGGCAGGCAGGAGTCATTATCACGACGATAAATAAGGACACAGAAACAAGCAGGTTTTTTGTAACTAAAAATATCTCGTTATTTAATTTACTACGGTAAGAACACATTTTTTTACAGAGTGTTAAATGTTCAAAACAGTATATCTACAAAAATTGTACACTATGTGAAAACTTACAAAAAATACGTTTAATTTACAATTAACAGAAAAAAATCAATAATTAATTCAAGTTCAACAAAGATTTAAGTTTTTTTAAGATTTAAAATCGGGATACAGGCATACAATGACGCAGTTCGGGTTTCATTGACGAGGGACGGGGAATGTGACTTGTGCAATCTAGTTTGCTTCGATAATTTTATGCCAATTGAAATAAATTATAACATTAAACTTTCATCACTTCTTTTTCAACACTAGATTACATAACGTATATATATATTTATATAAAGTACCTTCATTTTGAATTTTTATCGGTGCTTCCTCGTTCTCGAAACTGCCTAAAATGCGATAAATAAAAAAGCTTTTGTGTAATAGATAACACTTTTAACTAAATTAAGGGATTGTGCAACTATTTGCCTCTTGCTCATACAACATTTTCGTCTATATTGTGTTAGCGAGAGCCAAATAGTTACGCAGTCCCCTTCTTAAATTAACCGTACTTAGAAATAAAGTAAATTAAACTCTACAAACACTAATTTTTATATTCTCAGTCTACGAATTGTTAATAGGGGTTAATATTTCTTGAGCTAAAGAGACGTAGGAGCGTGCGATGTGTTCCAGGAATTGCGCATTTTAGTAATAAACTGTATAGAAAACACAGTAAGACAATTTCAGAAAAAAATAACTACATTTGTAATCTTACCATATATCACTTTATCGCCATGGCGTCTATATGATTTCGCTTGCACAATCTGTAAAAAAAAGTCCAATTAGTTAATGCTCAGCAGTCGGGATGTGTGTTACGTTGATATCATTTTGTGATTCTCAAATTTTACACTATATAAGCCTCAGTTTCTGAAAGTGTTAAAATGTAATTCTCAAATTTTACACTATATAAGCCTCAGTTTCTGAAAGTGTTAAAATGTAACAAGAGATTAATCTAAGATTAATTCAAAATGCCGGCGCGTGATTGGCTGAAATTAGCTTGACGTGAGATTAACATTTGATCGCTCTTCTAGAAACCGAGCGTTAGACAGCATGCCCGTCGAAACAGCAGCCTAAAAAATATTATGCAATTATTGGGATTAGACTTACCGTCAATATAACAAAGGAAAAGGCAGTCCATCTCAGCAACATAGTGACGATAAAGTGGCGGTTTGCAGTTTATACGAAGCGATTTCGAAATATCCCACAATATTTGTTAGAATAAAGTTATGGAATAATTTTATGGCTAGATAAGCTGGCGTAACCATTTTAGTGTAATTTTTTTATATAAAAAACCGTAAGTACAGTTTACGTATGAAGTATGAACTAATCAGTGGATTAACAAATTTTTACAACAAAATTCATAAATAAAATATAATTAAAATAACAATAACATTTATTGTCCAACGTGTTTATTTTAATTATAACGTTATGCACAAATTTTAAATTTCATTTTTGCACTTTTGTGTTCGTGTTAACACGTTCTAAATTTAGGTAATCTATTTACAAAATCATTGGCTAGAATAAAAGACAAATTCGTATCCAACGCGAACAATGCACTATGAAAGTAATAAATATATAACAGAATGAATATACAGAAATTAAATTTACCATAATTACAATAATTAAATGATTGTAAACATTTAATTATTGTAAATTTAACAATGCACTATGAAACTAATAAATATAAACCTAACAATATAAATAAACATAAATTTTACCATAATTAAATGTTTACAATGCACACCTAATTTACACTTTTAACATAATGCATAATAATTGGTAATTGAATTTTCGGACCTAATTAATTTTTTATCACGCCCTGCAAACTTTCACAAATTATCTGCTGATAAATTTGTAAACATACTTAACTAAAACTTAATAAAACAAACACCATAATATACTATGCATGTGCCGAGGTATTTCTCATAAGACTGAACACAAATTCAAATACAATGCAACAAAAAAAGCCTTGAAGTTTAAATGTCAACTGAACTGTAGGCAAGTCAGAAAGGCTTTCAATTTAGCACTGGGTATCGAGCAATTTGTCACTTCTACAGATAGGAATAGTTAACAAATCTGTAAACACCTTGATAAAACAAAATTATTTGCATCAAATGCCACCGATCTGAAGAATCCTGGGACTATTTGTTGTGATTAGGGAATTATTAATTAACTTGCATTTTAAAGCTAAAATTATAAAGCAGCCAAAATGTACCATCGCCACATTTTTGTCAATATCGAGTCTTCGCATAAAAGAGGTACGGTACAGCTGACAGCAGTTTTTGTAAACGAGTAGAGTGCACGCGTGTAAAGGTTCACGTGCTGCCGACTGTACAATAGAAATGACTTATTATTAGTTTAACTTTATAACATGCTACCTAATCTTTGATGAGTTGTTTGTCTTGTGTGATACATTTATCACGTAACTTATAATTTTTAAAGTCAAGTACCTATATTACAAATCGGATAAATCTAATTCAGCTGTTTTTCTGTTAAAGAATATTGACCTGTTGTTCCTTAGCATGTTTTGAACGATTTGTAATATTAATTATGAAGTTATTTTTGCATAGCTTATTTTTTACGAATTACGAATGTGACTCGTTAATAAAATGTGTGTCAATTATAACCTAAGTAATGTTTTTTTTATTACTATTTTAGGTTCAAAAGATACGACCTGAGTCTGATTCTTCAACAACTGCAATTCTGTTTCTGTTTGGGGTCATTTGTTCAAATCAATTATAATTATTGACATACAGTAGTCACCGGTATGCATAGAACTGAGAACCATTTAATCTGATATCAAAGAGACGTCAAAACAGCAACTAACTGTGTGTACGCGTGAGTAAGAATGGAAACTAGGAAAACGTCAACTGTGTCGTGTTCATTGGGTAAAACGTTCTTGCTGTGTACGCGTGAATAAGAATTCTAAAAGTTTTACTTATGTAGTAAAAATGATGTTTTGACAACTTAGGCATAGAACCGCTGCTGTTGTGAGAACTCACGGTTACCTTTGCTGTTGTGACAACTCAGGCATGGAATTACTGCTGTTGTGACAACTCAGTGTTCAACCTTTGCTGTTGTGACAACTCAGATTTACAACCTTTGCTGTTTCGACAACTCAGGCATAGAATCGCTGCTGTTGTGATAACTCAGGCACAAGACCACTGCTGTCGTAACCACTCACGGATAGACCCTATGCTGTTCTAACAACTCGGGCATATGACAGCCGCTATTTCAGATTACAACGTCTCTGACGCATCTATGATTTAATTTAAATTCATAATTCATTATGAATGTTTTTTTATAGTGGACTTCCACTTTACACTAGGACCACACAGCGAATTTCCATTTTTGTGCGAATCTAATTTTTCTATAATTGTAATGTACCTACCTTCAACAGCATAACTACATATTATTATAAGTATTTTTTTCATCAAAATATATTCACTTATTTCTATATTTACTTTTTGACACGCAATATTTCTAAAGAGGTGAATTTAAAAACTAACCTTTTTACAATATTGTTCAAAACTATTCAGTTTTACCGAAATCGAAAGATCTTTTCGTATCCAATAATGGGGAATTATATTTTTATACCAATTAGGTAAGGTGCTAATCAATTGGCCGTAAGAGTATAGATTTTATACGACACGTGCTTCCAGAAGCCCTGCGCCCTACAGTGGGACGTATATAGGCTGCTTAAAATATCTCAAAATCATTGATATCATAATTTTATTAACACAATAATCACAGCTTTATACTCAATCACACAAAATAACATTTAACAAATCACAAGCCTAATTTAAATAAGCATTGATTGGGCTATTCGACCCTATAAAAGCTGAATATTAATTTTGGTGTAATATTATTAGTGAGGCTTAACGTTAAAATATCAGTGTATAACTTCAAATATTGCTCTGGTTGGGAAAATATGCATAAAATAAATATGTATCGATAATTATTGTAAAACAATTACAGAAGAGTGGTTTAATAGGACTTTCAAAAATAAATTCGATCAATTGAAAAGTTATGGCTACATTAATTTGATCGTTTTTGAGTTTGTGACAGGAGAGACCGAAATCACCGCTTAGTAACTGAATAAAAAAATGGTATGAATGAAAACTCAAAACAAAGTATATCGGTTTCAAAATATATATTTTTAAAACATTTTTTTAACAAAACAAATAATAAGATACACCTTGTACAATGTATTTTTGCTGAAAAAAAAACATAGTAATTTTTCCGGCGCGTTTTTTTCTTCTTCTACCATACTATTTACATACATAATATACAAGATTTCGGTCCCTACCTATCCTCTAATACATAAATTTTCAATTTACACCCAGTTTCTCAAACACCCATCAAAACGAAATCTCGACACTTTCAACCAACAATCACAAAATGGTATGTCCTGTATTTTTGATCATTAAATAAAATTATGGGTGATTCAGAAACGGGACATAAAATAGCGCACACAATTTCATAAAGAACATAAAGGTAACCATGATTCAACATTTCCGAGAGAACATCAAGTCCTGCCTTTATTACGCGTTTTGTAAATCACAGACTAACTTATGGATAAAAACTACAGTGAAATTCTTTCATAACGCCTCTATTAAACCATTATTTCAAACGATAAAAAAACGAAAATTAATTTAGGCCAGCCAAAATTTACTTGCATCAACCAAAATTAACTTTCGCCCTTACAATTCTCCGCACCGAATAAGTTTCCTATACGCAAATTTGTTGGATCGGATCTCATCCTGAATTATTTAGTTCACAGATTTTTCTTGCGATGTGTTATGTTTTTAGCGTGACAGTGCCTCTTTTTGTTTCTTCAAAGTCGAGAAGGAGTAATTCATGAATGAATGACCAAACTGTTACGGCTAATTATGGCTCCGTAACATCCGAGAATGGACTGAAGTTGCCAGCGTCGAAGATCTATTTCGCTTGGCAAAGAGAAGAGAGGAGTATGCAGAGCTGATGCCAACCTCCAGCAGTGGAGAGGGACTGCAAGAAGACCAAACTAGGTAATAAATATTTCCATGTCTTGTATTTTTTCTCGGAATAAACAGGGCCTAGAAATATTAGAATATTAATAGTAGTAGTTCACTAGAGTGATTTTAGCACGAGAATACCTGTTATTTGCCTGTTTTGTCACCAACTAAACAATACATCAGCACAATGTCATGTCAATGGTATAACCCGCGCAAATTGAATAGGCATCTCTCGCGAAAAAGATCGAACCGCGCGAGGCGCAGAGTTAAATTACACGGGTAATACCATTGGAATGCAATTGGTTAGTAGACGACTGGTTAGTCAATGAAAAACCATTACCGTACTAATATAACTCTATTGAACAACTATGCATTTAAGAGACTTCTGTTAATTTTTTTCATATTTTTTTTAAATAGTTTGTTTAAAAGTAGGCATCTTAAATTAACCACAGCGTATCTTCGTCATACGATCAGTTACGTCACAGGGGGCGAGAGAACTAACCTGACGTAATATCGTTCGAAAAACTAAATGAAATCAATTGTTCGAAGTATTTCTTTCCTGCCTGCAATTTTTTAACTAGAGTTTCCAGTTAAAAGAGAAGTTGACAAGCACCACTTATCCCTAGTTTATGAAAGACAAAGCGCCGCTTTCTGAATTGAGAATGTCACGAAGTGAAATACTGGGATGTATTAGCAGAGGGCAACATAAAAAGTACCCGTAACCGGCGTGCGTGCATGCAAAGAGCAATGAATGTTGATGAAAAGTGACAGAGACCCTGGTCTCTGCCTAGCCCTCCGAAATACAGGCGTGACTTTACGTTATGTTTTGTAATACTTAAGTATCGCACTGCCTCTTCAGATTTCTCCAAGAGAACTAGACTGACTTGGGTATTTAATTAGCGAAGTCCTCAATTCAGAAACCGGCAAGGAACGGTGGTTTTAAAAACTGGGTATAATAATAACGATTCACTTGGTGATAAAAAAAGGAAGATAATGACGTTAAGAAACTAGGCTTAAATGGCGGCTTACAGTGGACTCAACAAATAACATCAAATTTACAAGCGGTTTATAGCCAGCCACCGAAAGGAACTATCAACGGTCAATTTCGGGAATCTTATTCCGTAAGGTTAAAGAATAAATAAATATTTTATTTTCTTTACACGCCTCGCGGAAGCTGGCTTCTGTCAAAGAATTTTCCATGTTTTTTTGGACTTAGGCCAATATGTGATACTCAAGTGGATTGAAGGACTGACTTATAGGCCGTCTGTAAGGCTACGTGGTTGTTTTAAGGTGATTTTAAAATAGTAAGCAATATTTTGAGGGAATGGTCTTTTCATCTTGACAAACAGTATAAGTGAGCTGTGGTAGCCTAGTGAGCATTGGACTCGGAAGCGAGAAACCCAGGTTCGATTCCCAGTGCGGGTATGTAACTATGACTTTGTTTTCTGAGTTATGCACATTTGTGAAGTTATAGTAGCAACACCACTCGCTAACTGTGAAGGAAAACATCGTGAGGAAACCAGTGTCTGAGCTATTCGCATACCTCAGCGCTTGAAATCGCCAACTGTAAGTTCTTATGGTATAATAAATAAATAAATAAATAAAATAAAATAAGCGGTGGGCACGCGTGGTGATGAAGCTCATACTCTCTCTCCGAGAGAAGGCCTGTGCCCTACAGCGGGACGTATGCAGGCTGCTTATGCTTATGAAACAGTATAAATATACAATATTTTTTTGACGCGGTATTTTTTTCAAAATTCCCGCCATTTCTAAATCGTGGTTAGAAAGTCCCCTTATAAATTGACAAACGAAATCAAAGTCACCCTGTAATTGAGGCAATCGCGGTTAAGCAACAACTAAAAAAAAAATTATAAACCACTAGTCCTAGTTCGACTGGAGATTTCCGCACTTAGCCTCATAGTTGGGCCATTGTACGTAGCAAGCAGACCCTAGGGTTTCCTCACGATATTTTCCTTCACAGTTAGCGAGTGGCATTGCTACTAAAACATCACAAACGTACGCAACTTAGAAAACAAAGTCATTGGTACATGTCGGGATTCGAACCCACGACCTCCCGAATGAGAAGCCGGCGTTCCTAGATACACCACTATCAGATATCTACAATGGTACTTGGTATCAACCAAATAAACTTAACTACCTCTGGAAAGGTATCCTACCTCTTGCATGAGGAGTTCACATACCTCAGCGCTTGAAATCGCCAATCCGCGGCGGACACGCGCGGCGATTAAGCCCATACTCTCTCTCTGAGAGAAGGCCTGTGCCCTGCAGTGGGACGTATGTAGGCTGCGTTATTGTTATTAATGTTTTACCTCTGGAAAACGTATTTCGAGGTTGCGTTGGTATCTGCTGACAGTAGAAAGCTGTCATGTATACACAAGTTAATAAGACCAGTTGCGACAACCACCCAGCTGTATAGAAGACCTGTGTGTCACAGCATAGAAGTCAGCCCCCAAAGGTCACGTTACACTGGCGATCTTTCCGTCACGCATCGTGTTTGGATCGACAAACAAACGTGTGACTGATTTTATGTGTTTACGGGTGGTGTGCTCAAATGGACGATAACAGTAACTGGACTCTCTCATACAACGGCTGCCCAAGGCCTTAAGGCCGTACGAAGGTTCATGTCGTGTCGTTAAGATTATCGTCCAATAATCGCATAACAAAACGCCCTTACGAAAAAATGTAATCACCTCATCGTCACCGCGCGGGTAAAATCGCCAGCAACACATCTTTATCTGTCCTAGTCACTTGCAATACGCGTTAGCCTAAATCACTTGTTCATTCCAAAACTGTTGTCGCCGGTTTTTTTATTGGCAGACCACGCGGCCGCATTCGCACTCCTTGCGGCCGCATTCAGACTCCTCGCGGGCGCTGCACTCGGGGCGGAGTGGCGCGGTGTGAACGGTCTACGTCCTCGTGAGCGGGGCGGCCGGCTCGGCGGCAGCGAGGCGGAGCGCCCGCGACAACTCGGCGCCGACAAGCGGCGCTGGGGATGGGGACGGTACCGGGCAAGGTACCGGGGACTCGTCGCGCTTTTGTGTGTCCTGTGGAATTAAGTTTCATCAACACTTGCTACGTGGGGCATACATCTTACTCGATCATTCTTGTAGAAAGTAGTCAACATGTTTAAAAAAACTGCCTCTAAACATGTTTCTTTATACGGTATTTCGAATTAAGTATATTCTTTATTTTGGCTCAATTTTTGGTTCAGTGTTATTATTTTGATTTATTTTACTTCAAGTGTCGTGACAATAAATGTACTTTGGTTCTACCCTTTTTCAAATGTTGGCAATTGTTACTTCTTTCAAGACTGGTAATTGAGTAAAAAAAGTTTGCAAGGTCAACGAAGGCCAAGTCGCGGGACGGGCAAATTTAAGTAAAAGCAGCAAGACCCTGGTCGAAACAGCTCCTCGACTTGCGAATTAGTATAAGACAGGTTTCCATAATATTTATGATAGTTTATTTATTTATTTATTTATTTTCTTTATTAGGGACAACAAACAGAAGTACAATGTTCAAAAGAAAATAAAGAAAAATTAAAGTTATTTAAATTGAAAAAGGGGAACCTAATGAAGAAAGAATATTGTATCTATCTATCTACCTATCTAATGTAACTCGTCGATTTCTTTCTTGAAACATAAAGAGTATTTTGAGAAATTTTCAACAATCTGGAAAATGAGTAATCCGCGTGCACATGTATAAACTGACGACGCAGGGGCTAAGTGGCTCCAAGGCGGTAATTTTTCCATTCAGACACAGAATACACAAAAAGTTTGCGGTGTGAAGTTGCGACGGTGTAAAGTGATTCCACTACGCCGCCGTTCGCAGTGCGTCGATGAGAAGTCTGTGTCTAAATGCAAAACTTCATCGTTGACTATCTGCGCCACGATGACCCATTTAAAAAGACTCGGAAAGGCCACAGCAACATGTTACATAATAACAATCACACCCAAGTTGAGCAAGTGACGTGACCTACTGACCTATATTAATTTGTTTGTCCTCTTCCTGTGCTCCCAAGAACTTAATGCCGCGTCCACACGCTTGTCAAGTCTCCACAAGCCGTCACAAATTCAGACGTGTGGATAGGTCGTTTGTCTTTGCTTGTCATCACTTGAGAGCACTTGCCGCTGATCCGAACGGTGTCGGTATTTTGGGCACAAGTCAAAGGAAGCTTGCGGCAAACGCTTGCAACGGTTTGCAATGTATCCACACGTTTGTGGGTCGTTCAGTATGGCCTGCGCTCACGTACATATATCTAGTACGATTTGTATGCATTTTTATCATCCACCATTTTCGTTGGCGAATTTTCCGTTTCCTTGCAATATTTCTGTTTTCAGTTTGCTTCTTTTTATAATAAAAATAGCATAAGCCAAATGTTATAGCTGATACGAATTGGAGGTCCGCCATGCTTGCTTGGCGGACAGAAGAAAAATTTAAGTGTATTTTTTTTTTACAACTAGCACCATATTATGTTTCTACGTCTTGGCTAGAATGTCCCCTTAAAATACGGTAAACGAATTCAGAGTCACCGTGTAGAATGACTTTTCGACAGGTTATATCACGAAAAGTATTAATTAGAGAAAAAAATTAAGCACGGTTTCTTACGGATATTTTAGGACCTGGCAGGTTTATCTACGCCATTCCTCATAGATTTTGATTTATTTTTAGGCAACACTAGTAACCAGATTGACATGCGAAAGACACAAACTAAGGAAAAGTGTTTACCACAAAAAATTTGGACCATCTGTCTTGCATCGGGCACTCGTCAATTTTTTATCCACTATGGCTTGACAACGGGGGCCTTATGGTCCTATAAATAACGAGAAAAGTAATTGAATCCTGATCTCTTTTCGATTACATAATAATGTGTTTACTTACCTACCTTAAGAAATATCTGTAATACTAACACACTATGGATGGACTTGTTCCGAAATAAAAATGTTGAATTGAAATGACAACAGAATGGCGACCGAGAAAAGGGCCTAGAGTCTAATAATTCAATAGAATTATATAACCGCGACAATAGCTGTTAATAGCCTATGCTTGGTAGTCTACTAAGCAATAGCAATGTCGCATTCCAATGGTATAACCCTCGCAAACTAAATAGGCATCTCTCGCGAAAAGGATCGAACCGGGCGAGGCGCCGAGTCAAGTTGCGCGGCTTTCACCATTGGAATGCGATTGGTGAGAAGCCAATGAAACAACTAATACTGTTCTACTATCACTCTACTGAACAACTATGCATTTAACGCAATTAACTATGCATTCCCACGGACTACGGTCAGTGGGGTGACCAGCAGACCGATGGTCAGACCATATCGCTGAGTCGGCGGATGGTCCGTGGATGAGGATGGCAAGGGACTGGGAGAGATGGCATTTGGAGGAAAAGGCCTATGCCCAGCAGTGGGCAGTGGGGGGCTGATGATGATGATGAATAGTTGATGCGGCACGCGCTAGCTAGCAATTTAAACGAACCCACAGGTTTAACGCGTGAGAGGGACGTAAAGCCCCTTATAAGAAGTAGAGGGTCAAGCAGCTATTCCTATACAAACGTGGTTAGGTTTTAATTCACGAACGCCATGCGCCGGATCGCAATGAAACTTAATACGTTTAGAGGTCACAAATCGCGTGCTTACAATTGAGAATAACTGAATAAAAAATAAATTTTAGCCTCATAAGACTATTGTTATAAACTTTTCAAAAGGCTATAGTTTCTTTTTGATAAGTTTATTTCCAATTCTAAGTACGATCAAACCTCTGAACGTATTGGTAAAGTTTCATTACGATCTGGCATGTCGTTTTTTTTTTTAATTAAAACCAAACTACGTCAGTTTTAAATCAGCTGGCGCCCCGGTACATGTGCTGTGCCACCTGGGAGTACAAAGCGCTGGACGCTGCGCGTTATAACTTAAACGTAGCTCGAAAAACCGCGAGATTTCCCAAGAGGATATTGACTACGTGACGAAGACCTAAGCCTCCAAGTCCCTGTGCCAAGCGTGGTATTTCGAAGATACCCCTCCCCCATGAACGGGTCACATAGTATGGTCACGTTCCCTTACTTACGGAAATTAAAATATGTTTGAGCGTCTCGTAGGTGAGCCAGCAGATCGCCGCCGCCGGCATCTGGTAGAGGACTCGCGCCTGGAAAGAAACAAATACATACAGTTAGACGGGACTAACAGAAAATACATACTCTTATCTGGCTAGACATATGTCGGCAGGCGCAGCGTAGGAGGACCAGCCACAAGATGGACAGATGACCTCATCCAAGTGGCAGGAAGACGCAGGATGCGAGCCGCTTCCGACCGGTCCTTTTGGAAATCCATGGAGGAGGCCTTTGTCCAGCGGTGGACTTCTTGTGGCTGAATGATGAATGATGACATACTCTTATCTGGCTAGACGGGATGACTGACGGTGTACGAAGGCAGTCACAGAGTGGTGGTCGAGAAATGGCCGTCGTTCGGTAAGTAGGCCTACACGATGGCTCGATGACATTAAGAAGGCAGCAGGAAGAGCGTTGGTAGCCTAGTGGGTAGAACATCCCAAGTGCGGGCATGTACCTATGACTTGGTTTTCGAAGTTATGTACATTGGGAAGTTATAGTAGCAATACCACACGCTAATCGTGAAGGAAAACATCGTGAGGAAACCTGAGTGTCTGAGCTATTCACATACCTCAGCGCTTGAAATCGCCAATCCGCGGTGGGCACGCGTGGTGATTAATAGCCCATACTCTCTCCTTGAGAGAAGGCCTGTGCCCTACAGTGGGACGCATATAGGCTGATTATGCAGGACGAGATTAGCAGAGGACCGGGTGAAGAGGCCTATGCCCACCAATGGGCGTATTTCATGGGCTGTATAGATAGATTTTGTTAAAATAAAAGCGGGTTTTAGAGTACTTATTTGCGCGAGACACTATTTTAAGCGGTAGACATCTAAGCGGATCCCAGGTTTCAAAAGTTTGAAGGGAGCGTTGACTGTTATTAATCGGATTTTCGCTTGCGTTCGTTTTGACAGATAACATTAGTTACATAAACTCATGCCTGTATCCCGTAGGGGTAGACGAAGACCAGAGTTTGCCAATTGCCGTGGTTCTGACAAACCTCTTGAGCTTCATCAACATTCATTCGTCGCCGCATGCACATACGCCGGTTTCGGGTAAACAAATCAGACTATTAGATTCTTTATTGCATAGAAAACAACTTTCATACAAAGGCGTACTTAATGCTAAATAGAATTTTCTTCCAGTCAACCTTGGGTTTGTGGATAGTGTGGCTTGGGCAATGCACGATACATACTATAAGTACATAAATTACTTAATTAGTTAAGGGAACTAGTATTTTTCGGTGTGTTTTCGCAAACGGAAAAGGTCATGAAGAAAGATAGCATAGTTGAATTGAACGCATGTACGTAAAAGTCGATTTGCCATCGGCAATATCCGGGAAGATGAAAAGTGAAACCATACCTGAACTCCTTTGAAAAATCCCAGCGGCCCAGTGGCCCGCATTATATGACTCGCCGCCTCCACTAAGCCGTCGGCTCGCGCCGCCGTTTCCTGGAACAAACCGAAGAACGTACGTCATTACAATGGACCATCCATCCCCAGGAATGATGAGAACCGCAGAAGAACCCGAGTTACTAATATTGCTCGAAGAATTGCTCAGTTGAAGTGGCAGTAGGCGGGGCACATAGCTCGGAGAACTGATGGCCGTTGGGGCGGAAAAGTTCTGAGCTGTCGACCGCGGACCGGACGACGCAGCGTGTGCAGGCCCCACACCGGATGGTCTGACGACCTGGTTACGGTGGCGGGGAGTCGCTGGATGCGGGCGGCACTACACCGGGAAGCTTTGAAGACCATGAGGGAGGCCTATGTATTGCAGTAGGCGTCAAATGGCTGACGATCCATAGAGTACGTCACACGTTAAGGGAGGGGAGTGGGTCGACAAAGTGTGACAATGTGTGACAAGAGATAGATAAGTAGATAGAGAACACTTTATTGTACATAAAAAAAGGAAATTGCACAGATATTTCTTAACCTAAGAGTACTGGAGGGGAGGAGTATGGGAGGGGTCCTAAGTTTCGTGACGTCACATTTCAAAAATATACACTTAATAATTTATTGTTTTGTTAATTTTATTTCAATGTTTGATATTATGTTGTTAACCTGTAAGATTGCGACCTTGAAAAGAACAATTAAAAACCATTGTTATGGTGGTCCGATTAGGTCATTCAGAAGTCTTCTGACTACATGGAAACAAAACTATTTTCAGAACTTCTGTTTTATTTTAATAATTTCTACATGTAAAATTGCAAAATATGCGACGTTACACTGCGTCACACCATCGGGGGGGGCTCCCAAATGTGACCAACTATGACAAGGACGGGGGAGGGGTCCCGAAATTTGTGTGACGTACATTATGGATGATCCCCTAAGACTTACGGTATTATTTATAAAAAACACGAATCATCCAAAACACTCCTCAGTGGCAGTTTAGGAGAGGCCATAGAGCCTTGTAAGGGCGTAAGAGCGAAGGTTGCTAGAGAGTTCTAGAACCGTGGGCTATTATGACACTGCGATTTCTGGACAGCTTGGGATTTGTAGAAAGATATTGGACCTGCTAGAAAGAATAATGAGCTTTCTAGAAATCTAGAGCGACCGAGCTACCTAGAGAGTTCTAGTTCGTTAAAAAGATTAATTAGCTGGATGAGAGTAGCCGAGGACCGTGCTCAGTGGCGTGCAATAGGAGAGGCCTATGTCCAGCAGTGGACAAGCGTAGGCTGATGATGAGGATGATGATGAAAAAGATCCTGTGAGTTGAGTACAAACTTGCAGACGTCCAGGGGCCAAGAAACATGCTGAACTTTCTAGAAAGTCACTGAGCTTCCTAGAAAAAATACCGGAGCCGACAAGATGGTCGACTTAGACCTTGATAGCAGACTTTCTACAGCGACTGTGCTTTCCGGAGAGTTCTAGAAACGACTGGAGCCTTCGACTCTCACCTGTGTGTTGAGGACAGTCTTGCAGACGTCGAGAGGCGTGGTGGCGGCGCTCGCCAGGGCTCCGGCGGCGGCTCCGCTCAGCGCGTGCGCCTTGGGATCGTACTGGCGGCGCGGGTTCAGCCGCGACTGGCACCATTCGTACGTGACGAAGTGGAGCGCCTGCAATGGTTGCGTTAGTTGTGTTCATTTCATGTCTGCTTTCTTCCTTTTCTATTGTCTGGTGGCGTCACAGATCTCGATGCTCTTTATACCAAAATACATGTCATTTAAGGAAATCAATTACCAGGAGACGGGCAGCAGCGTCTTCCTGAGATTCCAACCGCATACTGCGATCGCCAACCCGCCCGCCAAGCGTGGCGATTATGGCAAAACCCTTCATGGTTAAAAACCATGATGGAGGCCTAAGTCCTGCAGTGGGCGTCAAATGGCCGATGATGATGACATGTCATTTTATCCCATCTCTATCCTAATAGTCGAAAAGGCACGTTCATAACCACCGTATTATATTCTATAATAGGACGGCGAGGAGCGGTGGGTCGCTAAAACTGTAAGTGCAATTCGGACGTAGTTTAGACATAAAGGTCATATCGAAGCTAGGTGAGTACAAGAGTTCTAGGTTTCAGAAACAATTTTAATTCTATTAAGGACCACCGTTGAAAAGATTAAGTTTGGAAGGTTTTTTTATCCATTTTTCTCTAAATATATATCTCGCTTGACATGGACTCCTATATTAAAGGTGTTTCGTGGGGTTTACCAGCGCCACCAATAACAAAACAAAAACCGGCCAAGTGCGAGTCGGACTCGCGCACCGAGGGTTCCGTACAAACCTGCAAGGCTTACAAAATTCGTTCATTACGACAATCGAGTCATAACTATGGTATTTTTATTGCAAAACATGAGGAAAAAAGTAATAAGTTTATATTTATTAAAAAATATATATTTTGTAATGTTACTAAAAATTTAAGGTTTTCGGAATTTTTCCTTTATGTGTGCTATAAAACGTTGCTTCATGCCAAATTTCAAGAGTCTAGGTCGACTGGAAGTACCCTTTAGGTTTTGATTCCCTTGCGAGTACTTGCGAGTTTCAAAATATGCAGCTTAAATTGCTGTTTCTTTTGATTGCGTTGACATAGAAGTTAGATTTTGTTACAGCTTAAAGGTATTATAGACCTGAGTATTTGGTATGAATTTCAATTTAATACCTCTACGCGTTTATGAGGAAATGGGTAGTAAGTTTAAAATTACTAAAAAAAAATATATTATGTGATGTAACTAAAAATTTATGGTTTTCGTAATTTTTCCTTTATCTATGCTATAAGACGTTGCTTCGTACCAAATTTCAAGATTCTGAGTTCACGGGAAGCACCCTGTAGGTTTTGATTCCCTTGCAAGTGTCGAAAATTTGCGGCATAAACGGCTGTATCTTTTGATTGCGTTGGCTTAGAAGTTTGATTTTTTCACAGCTTCAAGGGACAGTAGACCTGAGTAATTGATATAAATTTCAGCTTCATACCTCCACGCGTTCCTGAGAAAAAGGGTCTTGACAGACGGACGGACGGACGGACAGACGGACAACAAAGTGATCCTATAAGGGTTCCGTTTTTTCCTTTTGAGGTACGGAACCCTAAAAACTAATGTGTTCAAAGAAGGCCACTACAATACAGGCTTCACCTAGCGTGATGACCACAGTAAACTATTTCCACAGTAGAAGTGTTCATCTACTTACTATTCAAGTTTTTTTTTACTTTTGCTAAGAAACGTAGTTATGCTAGCTTTTAACGCACAGTAACGGAGTGTGGGTCAAGAACCGGACGGCGGTCAGTCAGTGGGTAGACCAACAGCCCGATGGTCGGATGATGTGACCAATTAGTCAGATGGCTGGCGAATGGCGAGAGACCGCGGAAGATGGCGTGATGGGGAAAAGGCCTATGCCCAGCAGTGGGCAGAGGTGGGCTGATGATGTTGATGCTAGCTTCTTTCCTCACCTGGAAGGGCACGTTCATGGCGACCTGCGTGGAGTAGGAACGATAGAACGCGCGCGCGCCCTCCGTCCTATAGACGTGGCGCGCGCACTCCCACACTCCCCGGTAGGGCGAATTCAGCATCTGCATTCGCTGCTTTATCACTGCGAAACGGGAGACGAGACACGGTTAGGCCCGGGAAAGTATCAATTAAAGTATGGGAACTACAAACTTCGAAACAAATTCATGTCTTTGTCCAAACATAGGTATTATGCTTACAATATATCTGACTTAATGTGTAATGCTTTGTATACATATGTGTGCGTGTCTTGTGTAAATAAATCAGTTATCGTAACCTTCCACTGCTGGTCGAAACCTCTTTCAGCAATCTGCCTCAGATCGTCGGTCCAGCGACTTGATGGGCGTTCTACGCTGCGTTTGCTCGTTCGTTCGTGGTCTCCACTCACGAACCTTTGCACCGCATCGACCAGCGGTTCTTCGGCATAATGTGACAGTAAAGTGTAGTTAGATCTTAAAACTTTAAGAAAAAACGTTCGGGTTAGGGGTGTTAAAATACTGACGCCCGCCCCGCATACTGATACTAGTCACCAAAACAAACTACTTTAACCTTAAAATTTAGATGATTTCAATGAAGTTTTTGCGTTACTAAAATTAGGGTATGTTAGCTGAGCAGTGGACGTGTCACTTTCAGGGTTCTTATGGCACGGGTCGTAAGTTTGAGATCCTGTAAGTTCTGCGAAATGTATATCAGGGGCGCTTCTACGTAACTTCACCACTGCATGGAGTCGTCCGACGACAACCGAATTTGACGGCTCGGAGTATTGAACCTACTCCGAACCGTCAAATACATACATATTTAGACAGTTGCAAAACAGGAGAGCACATTTCGCGTTGATTTTTAAAAGTAAGTTTACAATTCCGGTGGGTCCGTGGGAAGAAATGTGTTAGTTAGATAGTGACTGGGTAAATGAATAACCCAGTTACTTCATTTACATACAGCAAGTCAGGTAAAGAACATTATGAGTTAATATGTAATCACATATTCTCTAAGCCAATTTGCAAACAAACAATATGAACAAACATATTAAAAATAGATTGGTAACTTCAACACGCGACTAGAGAATAATGTATTGACATTGTTAACAATGTAAATACATGGACCGTTATCTCTTTGTTACTAGCTTCATGAAGACGTAAAACAAATGATCATTACAAAAGGACGACTTCGCTAAATATTTACTCTTAAGGCTGCGCTCAAGGCTCTAGCTAATTATTCAAATTGATATCAATTTTCTCAATAGTTTTTGAGTGAGAAAATGGATGAGGATATAGGATAACCAAATTTGTCTCAAATGTCCGTACTTTTATTATCCTAGCAAAGGCTCCGACCGCATTCATCAAAGATATATTATTATATTTTTTACAATAATTAAAAATGTTAAGATGTGCGAGCGAGACGGCATACCAGACGTAACAGCAGCAATAAGAGCTAGGTACCGGTGCGAAAGAGAGGGTGCGATCCCGCGCACGTAACAGTTGCGCCCTGAGCGTAATTCGAAAAAAAAACCATATTGTCAAAAAAATGGAGACTAGGTTAAGGTGTGAGTAGTAACAAAGTGAAATAAAAGACCCCAATTTCGAACTCATTTCTATAGAGAAAATATTATCCAAATCGGTTTTCTGTCGGTAACATAATGAATACTGTTATACTGAAACCTTACATTTGTCAACTTAGTATTAACAGAATAAGTACTGTTTAAAACTGCACGAAAATCCTCATTCGCCTGGTACTCGGGCCTTCATCATCATCAGCCATTTGACGCCCACTGCAGGACACAGGCCTCCTTCATGGTTTTCCTAACCATGAAGGGTTTTGCCATAATCGCCACGCTTGGCAGGCGGGTTGGCGATCGCAGTATGCTGTTGAAATCTCAGGAAGACGCTGCTGCCCGTCTCCTGGTAATGTATTTCCTTAGTCGCCTTCTACGACATCCACGGAAGGAAATGGAGCGACGCTATTCTTAATCCGGCGCGACAATTCTCAGAAAAAATGCCGGAGATGAGACAAATTGCCAAAGAACTAAGTTGATTAACAAGCCTATAAGATTAGCAAGTTGAAGTGGCAGTCCTGGTTACATCTGAGGAAAAACGATAGTCGATGGGGTTTCAAGCTTCTCGAGTGGAGACCACGATCTGGCAAACGCAGCGTAGGACGTCCACCAGCTCGCTGGACCGACGATCTGACAGAGATTGCTGGCAACGGCCGGATGAGGATTGCCAAGGACAGAAAGTACACACATCAAAAAAAGTTTGTGATTAATAGCATAAGCTCCTATAATTCTTCAAATTTAACTTTCAAGAAAAAATCTATGTTGTATGCTTTCTTTAAATAGGAATACCCTGTTTGAAATTAAAATATAAAACTATTTTTTATTATTTATTTAAAAAAAATTGAGCCATTAATCATAATGTAATTGTGATAGAAATTTCATAGAAAGAAAAATACTGTTTAATTAAACTTAAACAACAATTTATTATTAAAAGGTTAAATTCAATATAAAATAACTCCTCCCCTGGCTCGAACACATGCGGAGATCCTCCTGGGCATGCTGAGGATCAAGTTATCCAGCATTTCCTGGGGTAACCTATCCCATTCTTCAATAGCGGTTTCCCTGAGCTCTGGAACTGTCTGGGGACGTGGCTCACGGTTCCATACAGCTCGTTTAAGAGCATCCCACGCGTGCTCTATTGGGTTTAAGTCGGGCGAGCCGGCAGGCCAGTCTAAACGTGTGATATCGTATTCTTGAAGAGCAGCATTGACTCGTTGAGCTCGATGTGCGGGCGCATTATCATCGACCAGTACAAATTGGTGCCCATGGTTTACTCGGAATGGTCTGACGATATCATCAATAACAACTGCTTTGTACATATCTGCTGTCATGTAGCCCCGATACGGGATCAAAGGCGTTCTAGCTCCAATCATAATGCCACCCCAAAAGGACACCGATTTTCCGCCTTGCTGAACTGTTCCAGTGGCAGTTCTTTGTCTTTCACGGTCGCCTGGTCTTCTCCAGACACGGACACGTCGGTTATCTGGATGAGTGCTGATTCGGGATTCGTCAACGAAGAGACAGTTTTGCCAAATGTTTTCTTCCTCACCTTCTTCATTTTGCCGAAGTCTAGCCCACTGCAATCTTCGTTGTTGACGTTGCCGGGAATTGAGCGGAGCTCGCCAAGACCTCCGTGCTCGTAATCCAGCGTGGTGCAAGCAATTGCGAACGGTCTGCGTGCTAACTTCAAGCCCAGAGGCGGCCCTGACTTCTGCTTTTATTTTAGTGGCGTTGATTTTTGGATAACGGGCTGCCAGCAATCTAATATAGTGCTTTTGGGCAGCTGTCAAAACAGTTGGGCGACCGCTGCGGGGTCGGTCAGCTAAATTCCCCATTCCGTGGTACCTCTGCAACGTAGCCACAACACAGGATTGGGATATAGCAAGTCTGCGTGCTAGTACTCTCGTGGTGTATCCTTCTTCCCTCAAAGTTACTATTCTTGCTCGTAAAACCTCTGATAATCCTCTTGGCATTTTTTCAATCACAACTTTCCGCAAAAAATATCTTGAATCGGTTATAATTGACTAAATCAGATTTCTGAATGAGCGTAAGCTAGGACTGAAAGCCTTTTAATATGAAAAAACAACTGAACGGTGTCATTGTTTTGTGTTCTAATTCTTTATTTTTAAATAAAGAATCTAAAAAGAAGAAAAAACCATAATATAATCTACAGTAACAAAAAATATTTCAGTTTTTCAAAGTGATCGCAAACTTTTTTTGATGTGTGTATTTAGTATTAAGCCCGCCAATTGTACAATTTTTTTCTGGTAGGTACAATAAAGAATAATTAAGTAGTGGCGGGCCCTGTAGGAGGCCTATGTCCTGCAGTGGACGAAGACAGGCTAATTACATAACATAACATAAACTCACGCCTGTATCCCTGATGGGTAGGCAGAGACCAGGGACTGCCACTTGCTACGATCCTGATAGATCACTTTCGCTTCCTCAACATTCATTAGTCGTTACATGCACGCACGCCGGTTTCGCATACTTTTTATCTTGCCCTTTGTTAATACATACGTGTGATTAGAGAACGTTGTGGACTGAAAGAGGATGTAGTGACAAGAATTGAGAAAGGAATGTTGCGTTGGTTTGGGCATGTGGAGAGGATGAAGGAAGAAAGATTGACTAAACAAATATACCCAGACGGACATACTTCGACCAAATAGGGGATGCATTAACAGGCTAATTAATTGATCTAAATCCGGTTTTTCTACGGGGCGCGGCGGGAACACAAAAAATCTATATGACAATCGCGTAGTATTGATCTGAAGAAGAAGAAGAAGAAAAAACATTTATTATAAAAACAGTGCACACGCCACAATAACAAAACAAAAAAACAACAAAGAAAATATTTCAACCGAAATGTTATAAAAAAGAAAGTAAAACGAACGGTCACGGCGTGTCACTGCTGCTATATATGGCAACTGACTCAGCAGTATGCTGAGGGTCAAGCCTTCAGCGCTGATTTTCAGTCAGTGCCATCTATACTTCTGTTGATTTTACTTATTTACGAGTATGCCAAGGGGTCATCGCTATTGCTCTATCTACACTACACGAAAGATAAAATGTTAAGAGGCCGATAAATCTATACTTTTACGCGAATATTAATTGTCCATTGTCTTTCTGTGCGTTGAACTGCTGTTATCGGTCGTTGGCATAGTTCCTTCGGAATTTGTGTTAGTTTTTTAGGGTTCCGTACCAGAAGGGAGCCAAACTTGACCCTATTAATAGGCTTACGAAGTCTGTCTGTCTATCTAACCTATAAAGGGAAGCTGATATAACCTATAAAGATCTCTTGATAAATCCCATCTATCTTCTCTAATTCGTCCACTGCTGGAAATAGCTGCTACAATCTGTTATGCGCAATAAAATAAAATATACATTTTACTATATACATACTATCACTATATGGAAGAAATGTATCTGAATTTAAAAAAAATACTAATAGGCCTCCCCAACGCAGGTCATTTTTTCTGTCCTCGTCTGTCCTCCTCCAGTTCCCCAATCTGCTTCGATCATCAATTCAACGAGGCGGTCGTCTTAACACCGGTCCTGGTCCCAAACTAGGATACCCAATGACATGGTGACCAGGCAAGGACATCACAAATATGGAATAACACCAGATAAACACCCAGACCGGGGTCAGCGCATTAGCAGAACGCCATCCTCACATTCAAGACGTTCTGGGTTCGATGCCGTCTGTCATGTCTGCAATGGCATGCTATGCGATGGCATGCCTGCAAGTGGGTTTGTTTTCCAAGTTACATAGGTGTCAATGGAGAACTTGCACAAACATTTTTTTAATGTAATCGGAAAGGCCATGTCTTCCTGAGATTCCAACCACATACTGCGATCGCCAACCCGCCTGCCAAGCGTGGCGATTATGGCAAAAACCCCTTATGATTATCAAAATCACGAAGGAGGCCTATGTCCTACAGTTGGCGTCAAATGGCTGCTGATGATGATCATCTTGCAGAAGAGAGCCATCCGATTTATTTACAAGTTAGGTAGTAGGGATTCGCTAAGAGATTTCTTCAAAGAAACCAACATCTTAACAGTTGGATGTCAATACATTTATGAAAATAATATGTGCGTTAGAAAAAATATCAAAGACTTCGAAAATGTTGGTGGCCACCATAATGTTAATACTAGAAATAAACATAAACTGTCATTTCCACGATTTAGACTTGCAAAAGTTAACACATCCTTTATGGGGCACTGTATAAGGTTCTACAACAAAATTCCTCAAGATATATTAGTTACCTCCAACGCGGTTTAAAAAATGTGTTAAGCACATTCTGTGCAAAAAGGCTTACTATAACATCAAGGATTATTTAGAAGACAAAGATGTTTGGCATTAAACAGTAGATTAATATTAATTACAGGACGATTGTTACTAGTGTTCAACACATTCATGACTAATATTTTAAGTTGAAAACTCTGTTAATTAAGTTGAAACGTGATTTGAAAAGAATAAATGTGTTGTTTCTTTGTTAGCTTCTTCTCCACATAACGTAACAATACTTTTCATAATATGACCTGTCAAAAAGTATAGACTAAAACGCGCCATACAAATCAGACTGAAACTATGACGTCACAACTTGCACGTAAAGCCTTATGTATGAAGCGTTTATTTTCTTATCTTTAAGAATTCAATGTAAAGATAAAATCTAATAAGGAGAAAACTAATAAGATTTTATTATTACAGTAACTTGACTTTTCGCAGTTTTTGAGACTTTGAAGTTTTTATAGGTTTTATTTTTAATTTTTTCCTGAGCTTCTATTATGTTTCGTCTATCAAATCGTATAAAAGCAATGTCACTCCAAACTAACTCAGACGCAAGTTCCCAATTCTAACAGTTTGTGTGTTGTTTACATTTTCAGACAGCAGACATGTCCGGAAATGTAAACAGCACTCGATATATTGTAACTTTATCACTTGATTCCATTATCGTTCCCGCGGTGGGAGGCGTGCAAAATGTGTTGAACGCGTGTGTAAGCGCGCAATAATTAATTAGTGACGCGATGTGTAACAAGTGCCAAGTGCCTGCCTATTACAAACAAGTAGGCACACTTGATTCTCGAGTTTAAAGACCACAGAATAATGCAAAAAAAAACTGCTGTTTGTTTTTTGTTTGATTGTAATTCAAATAAACGCATGAAAAATTAAATCCAGAATTTTTATAATCATACAGAGCGTCTAGTACCAACTCCTAACGACACTAGATTAATGAAGGGACCGACCAGACACCTGGGACATATTTTTAAACGGTGTAGGCTAGCCCAGAGCCCACACTGTCCGAAGATATTTCAGGCGTGGGGCACATAGGAAGGTCGTGGGACAAGGGCGCGGAAAATACACGGCGTCCTTTCAATTCACTTTCATACAAAATGTACTGAAGCGATGTGACATATCCCACACAGATAAGATCATAAGATAGAGCTAGGACGCGAACTCTACACAACGTTATATTCTTTTGTTGCACTAACCCGTGCTGAGGACAATTTTAAAAACCTATTTAGAGGCTAAAAATTCCACCCATGCCGCAACTTGAACCCGCGACCTCTGGCTAACCGTGCCAGCGCTCTCCCAACTGAGTTCAAGTCGCGGCGTGGGTGGAATTTTTAGCCTCTAAATAGGTTTCTATACAACGTGTCGCGTGTTTTCCGCGTCATTATCCCACGTCTTTCATGTGTGCCCCACGCCTTACACCCTGATTTTGATACAGTGTCAATCGTGTTCGTGTCGTCATAGTAAACGGCGGGCTTGCAATAGCGGTCGCTACAGGTGATTTCATATTCCTTGCTTGATTTCACTTCTTGGTTCGCTGCAAGGCCTTTTTGTTATACGTGTAAGTGTTTGTGTGAATTTAGACAAACTAATTTTGAACAGTTGGCAGCAGTGTCAGTGTACAGGGTGACTTTGAATTTGTTCACCGTTTTTAACGGGGCGTCAAAAAAAAAATTAATATAGGGAGTTTATTTTTTTATTTATTATACCTATAGCTATATTGATAATTAAATTAAGTAATAGTAAAAGTAGGATGATACATTTATTTGTTAATTAGTAAGTATTGTGTACTATAGGTGTTTTATGTATGTATAGTTATATGTGTTTCATGTTCATATATACATAGTCTAAATAATTTTCCCAATAAATATCTCCCGGCACTACCCCATCCATTATCCCCATCACCAAAGGTTAGCGGGAAGTAAATACTTATTAGTATTAAGCTCGCCTATGTACAAATATCTTTTTATTGTGCAATAAAGGATTTTCAATCAATTTTATTACAGTGTAACATTTTTTTCACAGGACGAAGTAGCATTATTCATAGTGATTTCCATCGTTTCAAAAATGTAATATAATTGTTATATTTTTGTATTGCGTTTACAAGCTTAATTTTTACACCTCCATGTGACCATAGGCCTCTTAATGCTTCTTATTAATTTCCATTTGATAGTTGTATCTTTTCCTGTTTATCGAGATTCTAAACATCGAAGAAGTGGTTTAAATTCAGCTAAAGATTGTCTGGTTTCTTCAGAAACGTTACATGTTCACAAACGTTAGATACGTTACTAAAAGACAATACATGTTAGGAAACTTTCGCTTTTATGATAAAATAGCAAACATTCAAATAGAAAGGACCAAAAAAATCAAATCATTTGAAAACTCTTTCTAAATCTACTGAAAAGATGGTATTTTGCTTAAGAAAATATATACCTACTTTATGTTTCAATGTAACACTTGCACAAAGAGGCCGGTTCGATATTACCTTCATGCGACATTTTATAATGACATTCATTACACTACAAAGAAGGAGAGCATGATACGATTTGTTGTTATAGCGGCAACAGAAATACATCATCTGTGAAAACTTCTTCTGCCTTCTTTTTTTTTCTTTCTTCTTTTCTTTTGGTTCATGATATACAGCCTGGTGACAGACAGACAGACAGATGGACAGACAGACGGACAGTGAAGTCTAAGTAATAGGGTCCCGTTTGGCATCCTTCAGGTACGGAACCCTCAAAATTGCTGTAACATTCTGCGATGTCACAGTTATTCATATTATTAGCTCACTCATTATCGAGTTCTTGTCTACGTCACACACACGAGGAAATTTGAGGAAATCAGAAATAAAATAAAAAAATCAACGTTACATTCTATTTGTTGAATGTCAATGTACAATGTCAGCAGCTGTCTTGTTGTTGTAGTGGAGAAAAAGGCAGAGAGAAAAAACTCCACCCTGACCATCATTTCTCAAATGATCACCTAGCAATATTCCATGAGTGCAATCAACAACATACAATAACAGACATAAGTACAGTCCAGCTAGCACGACAACGCGAATCGCGCATTTTAATATCAAAACCCGCAGAAGGTAATTGTGAATTGTCAAATTTCTGCCATTTCAGCGCCACAAAACGCGTGACTTGCGCCATCGTACTCCACATGCATGGCTTCCCAAACTGTGCGGCGCGCCCTGGGGGTGGGGGGGTGGGGGGGGGGGCGTCGCGTCATTATCCCAGGCGAGTCGCGGAGCGATCCACACAGATTGTTAGTTGCAGTAATAAAGAACAAGTGTATGTCGCAAATAAATGTAGACAAAGAGATGAGAGTGGCAATTTCTAAATTTGAGCCCCACTTAAACGAGCTTTGCTCAGAAATGCAAGTACATCCTTCTAATGAGAGTGAGTAATGAGCTACTAGTGAGTAGCCAGTTAATAAGTTAAAACAAATATAGGTATCTTAAATTTTTATTTATCTGTAAAGTCTTGTTATTTTACTTTTCTTAGTTTGTCTCTTCTTCTACGTAAGTCGGTCCCTCAATTCTGAGGATCGCGACCGTATGCAGTAGTTTTCCATTCGAAATTCCATTTTAGTTTTTCACGGACATAGGCGCAGGAGGATGCTAGTTGGATGGATCCCCTGCTGCCTTCTTTATAGCATCGGACCAGCACACTGGTGTTTTATCTCTCGCCCTTCTGCCCTCCAACGTGCCCAAAATGATATGCTTTTGTAATAAAAATGATAAATGTTCGAGTTTCTTAGGAGTCAATTAGGAGTTAGGAAATATAGGAGTCGCAAAGAAATGAGAAACTTCCAAGGGCGTAAGTTTGGGAAGCTCTGCACTAGTCTATTCTTACAAAAGTAACACGAATACTGTGGCCAGACGTATTTACTTTCGTAGAATACTGCTAAAAATTGCGAATCCACAGCAGGGGCGCTATTACGTAACTTGTTCGATTTAACCACTTCGAACTGTCAAATACATATTTTGACACTTCGGAAACGTCAAAATGGACAACCCAATACATTGGGCAGTTACAGAATAGGCAGACAGGTTTCCTCACCATGTTTTCCTTCACAGTTCCTCGACTATTCGTGATTTTGCGGAGTCCCTAAGCGCGTGACCCCATCGCAGGTGTGCGAGGCTTCCTCAGTTCTCCAGCCTTGAACGAGCAATTGATAATAACGCACACACGCGTGCCAATGTTGCATGATAGACTGTTAACACGATACCAAGTACTCGATCAAGAACTACATCAAAGGAAGTTAATTTAATGTTGTTTATTTGGGTGAACGTTTGATTGAAAAAATACTGGCTAATAATTGCGGATTTTTTATGGTTGATTTTATTTTATTCATTGTATGGTGAACTGCTGCCGACTGCAAACCGAGTGCCGAATTCCATTACTACATAAGACGATATGGGAGACCCTCCGAGGGATTTGTTAGATGAATTGCGTGAACTCTTTATCGAACAACCCTTGTTTAGATGCAGCGAATTTCAAAGTCACATATTTTAGCGAAGCAAATTTTCACTGTTTCATTTATTATCGATCGCTTAGTTTTGCGAACGCTTTATTTGGTTGCAGCAAATTGCACAGTCGCGAGGCAAATTTCTCGATTTGATTCTTTATCGTTTATTTTGTGTTACTGTGTTTTAACCTCCTAAGCCTTGAAAATAACAGACTATTTTTACTAGTCGTCAAATTGCTCGACCGCTTTTGAGATAGATAGAGAACACTTTATAGCACACCCAGGTGAAAGATATTACAAAATAGTTATCATTAATAAAGTTAATACTGCTATGTGTACCTAATGAAATACAACGAGGAACTGAAGGGCGTTCACGTCTTCCAACGTTGTTATGATCAAGGCCACTAAAACATGCGACTGTGCAATTTGCTGCAACCAAATAAGGCGTTCGCAAAAATAAACGATCGATAATAAATCAAAAAGTGAAAATTTGCTTCGCTAAAATATGCGACTTTGAAATTCGCTGCAACTAAATAAGGAAATCACGCAATTCATCTAACAAATCACGATATCGTCATATGTATTAATTTAATGGAGGGGGGAAGGGGTCCTAGGAACGGAAGATTGACGATAAAAATATACCGAGCGATTGTTGGTGAAAGGGCCGAGATCTTATTACCTCGCCATAGAGCTACAGAAATAAACACATAAGCTCACGCCTGTACACCGGAGGGGTAGTCCGACACCAGGTTATGGCACTTGCCTTGATCCTAACAGACCTTTTTCTCTTCACCAACATTTAGTTGTTGCATGCACGCGCGCCGGTTTCGGGTACTTATTGTTTTTATCTTGCCCTTTGTTAATACATCCCCTATTTGGTCGAAGTTTGTCCGCCTGGGACGTACCTTACCGGCCCTTCCACCCACCTTCGCTCGATATATCAATCTTTCTTCCTTCATTCTCTCCACATGTCCAAACCAACGCAACATTCCTTTCTCAATTATAGTCACTAACTAACTCCTCAAATGATATTAAGGACATGCATTTAAATTTATTCAAAAGTAGTTTATTTAAGTTACTAATTGATAAATGTTACTACAGAATTATTGACTTTTTAGAGGATCAAACAATTTAATCTAATTTAATTTGACATTTAATCACAACAATTTTATAATTTTATTTGACATAATTATTGCATGCTTGCAGGAATATTCATACGCCCAGACGGGCAGCACATGGAATGCACTGAGACTCTGTATATAAAGATCTATTTTATTTACCCATGTACATGAATAAACGATACTTTACTTTACTTTACTTTACTTTCAGTCCACAACGTTCTCTAATAAAACTATTGCGTATCCTGTCATTTCTACTGCATTAATCCTACTTTCTACTGTATTATACAATGTAAAAATTAATATATTACAATTTTTATTATTATTGTTATTATTTTTTATCTTTTATTCAAACCGCTCAGAAACGGTCCTCCCCAAGTATTTCCATTCTCTTCTGTTGGTAGTTTTCCTCGACCATGTTCTATTTGGTCTTCCAATGCTTCTTTCCCCATCTCTTGGTTGCCATTCTGTTACAAGTTTTGTCCATCTATCACTTTTCATTCTCAAATAGAAATAAATGGATCATCATCATCATCAGCCATTTGACGCCCACTGCAGGACACAGGCCTCCCTCATGGATTTCCAAGCTTTCCGGTCTTGTGCCGCCCGCATCCAATCCATCCAATAAATGGATAAATCATCTTAAATAGCATACATCATCAATATTCTCGTGACTGTACGATGCAAATGCTCAGGGAAGCCCCTCATAAACAAACTGCAAGGTATTTTCTTACGTTATCCTGTTCCAGTGACAAGTGGACATAGCCGCGCCGCGAGAGGAGATAAAGCTGAGATTCTTAAACTTTTACGGTCTTGTTTTTAAAAACGCATTCCTTGAAACACACCTTATAGGCAGTTTGAATAATCTGTGCTTATGTCTTTCCCTCCCTACTTAAACTGCATCTGAGGAGTGTTCTATGAAATCGTGTTGTTTAAAATAAGACTAATCAAAAGCGATATAAATATTTCGAATTTTATTTTATGTACAAAACAGATCATAACCATTACACGATATAAAAGTAATAATATGACATGAGTACTAAGTTGTGGTCTAAAGCATGCACACACAACATTGCCACATGTAAATTTGAGTATCTTAATAAAGTATTTGTATGATGTTTTATACAAATATTTGAAAGATTCATCATCAGCCATTTGACGCCCACTGCAGGCCATAGGCCTCCCTCGTGGTTTTCATAACCATGATCTCCACGCCTGGGGTTGGCGACCGCAGGATGCGGTTGGAATCTCAGGAAGACGCTGCCGCCCGTCTCCTGGTAATTGATTTCCTTAGTCGCCTTCTACGACATCCACGGAAGGAAATGAGAGTGACGCTACTTTTAATCCGGCGCCACACGGAATTTGAAAGATTGATATCGCTAAATAGCCGTTTTAGGCTGACTCTCTTGAGTGTGAGTCTCTAGAGATCATTGGCATTTTCCCCTAAATACATGGTATTTGGGGGCAGAGGCCTATACTCAACGGTGGGCAGCGGTGGGGTGACAACAATGATACATGTGAAGTTACTACATGTCAAGTTAAATCGTTATTTGTGTTAAGCTCATCCATGCACAAATGTTTCATTATGCAATTAAGAATTTCCAATTTTAGTTGCCTAGTTGACTGTTTGAGCCCTCATAACATAACTCCCGCACAACATCTCAGGGAGAAGGCAGTGGCTGAAAACCAGCGCTGCCCGGGACTGACCCGGATCAGCAACACTGAGCCACTACCTTTTGCCTTATTTTGTGTCATCACTAGTTAAGCCTTACTTTGTTTTAAGTTTTTTTTCTGATGAGGTAATAAATACTTTTTTCTTTATCTTTCCTTATCTTATCAATCAATCAAGTTAAATAAACGCGTGTAAAATGAAAACCCCTCTATTATTTACGTCTAACGAACACAACAGAAAGAATGACATTACAACACACCGTCACCCACACGAGCGATAGTACACACTGTTATCTGTGCTATTATTGTAAACAAACTGTGTGTCAGTCGGTCTGTTTGCTGGAAACACGGGAAGCTGTGTGACAAACAACAGGTTTCGTTCCAAAACACAGGTATAACGATGATGTCCGCCGATAGATGATGTTGAGTGTGTATAAGATCTATCCAATGAATAAGTCCAAAAAAATGAAATAAAAAATAACCAATGACTGAGCATTAACAACTAAGCAGGTGGGACCAACCTAGATACTAATCTGAGTTATATTATTGAATTTTAGTCCCTTGGTTAGTAGGTAATGCTCAGAAGTCGAGTTGTTGGTTATTTTTCTTTTATTTCAGTTTATTATTTTTGAACTTTTCTGTTGTTGGATTAATGGTGATTTGAGCCTATGACACTCGCGCAAACACGACGAATCGATTGAGATCTTATTTATCAACATTTGATCACTGGTTAAGGAGTTATGAGGGAACATAGAATCGGACATAGGTACATACATACATACATACCAGCTAAACACATTACCCTCCTTTTGGGCGCCGCCGCAGTGGGGTAGAAAACGTCTTGAATGAGATTTGCAGAGCTATCCTAAATTGTATGACTTACAACCCTGTTAATCAGCTATTTATACGTTTATCCCTGGATAAGCACATAGATATTTACTTGACTATCCAGTTGTTTTGGCGCGAGTCGCCCTAAGGTTATTCGCGTGGCCAGTTGGCACTCTAGAGTCTGAGTGGTGATTTCTCCAATCCAGCAGACACCAGCATAACTATTGCATATTAGAGTTGTCACGAACCCCTGTATGAATCATCAAGCGTAGATGTAAAGCGGTGATTAATAACATAATGTCGCAATCATGTCCAATCGGTGCTAATATAGCGTAAAAAAGTAATAATTGATCATTAAGGTTTGAATTGAATGGACCACTGTGCCCCAAGATACAATTTAATTTAGTTTGGGGCTCAGAGTTACTTTATGTGGTTACTTTTTGTTCAGCTCATTAAACATTTATTTGTTGTTGTTGTTATACAAGCAATGAAATAGTGAAGTGAGTGAGTGAGTGAGTGAGTGAGTGAGAGTGAGAGAGAGAGAGAGAGTAGGCTTAATCACCACGCGTACCCACCGCGGAATTTATTTCACTTATGATTTTCTGTGCAAAATTTCTTATTAATTTACTTAATTCGTATTTGTATGTTACCTAACTGAATGATAACAGTACCTAGCATATAAACCTTTTCTGGCTTTCGCCCGCTGCTGGTAGATTAAGAAATTTTTATGTTTCCTTTGTACTTATTTGAAAAAAAAAAAAACCGAAGTCTACACGTCAATATACACTTAGGGCGCTAATAGACGGGCGGCACGCCGCGAACGACAGTGCCAACTGCAGCGGTCGACGCGGATATCCTAGCAGGGTATGATGGTATCCTAGTTCGGGACCAGGTCAAGTGATTGTGTTGTGTGGTAGTTACTATTTATTATTTATATTCGACTCTGACATGTCGGCCACTGCCGCCAACGCGTCGACGGCTGATGTTGGCACTGTCTCGTTCGCAACGCGCCCCCGCCCTTACTAAAATGATAAGAACGGACGGCTGGACAGACAGACAGACGGACACATGTTGTAGAGTTATGCCATTCGGTGACTTCGGTTATCATTCCATTCCCGTATCTATAACTTAAGCATTAAGAACTACCATGGTAACGGTACCGTATTTACCTATGTAGTTAGTAGTTAGACCTGAGATTTCCCCACTTAGCCTCTTAGTTGGGCCATTGTACGTAGCAAGCGCTAAGGTATGTAAATGCCTCAAACACTAGGGTATCCTCACGATGTTTTCCGTCGCCGTTAGCGAGTGGTATTGCTACTACAACTTCACAAATGTACGTAACTTAGAAAATAAAAGGCATTGGTACACGCCAGGATTGGAACCCACGACCTCCCGAATGAGAATAACAGCTTTGACGATCATTAAGTAAACATTTTGTTTTTATAGTGAATAAAAATTTTTGACTTTGACTTTAGAATGTGGCGTTCTACCGCTCCGGTACAACCGCTTTTCCGTATTTACCTATATTATCAACGCTCTACACGCGGCTACTGGCTTGACGAAAGCCAAAAATATGCGGTACCTATACTCCGTACTAGAGAGAATTTACGCGGATGGACACAAACCCTTGACAAAAGTTGTTAAAATACGGAAAATTTATATCAAAACTGTTGTTTTCGACCTATTCTCAGATCTCACAAATATACACAAAAAATTTCATTAAAATCGGTGAAGCAGTTTCGGAGGAGTCCGATAACAAACACTGTGACACGAGATTTTTATATATTAGATTTATAGACAGATAACTCCTAAACTGCACACCAGTAATTTATAGAGATAAGATACGTAATAGTATACAATCGGCAATATTTATTAATTTATTTTATATAAACCCCTCCTAAAATACAATTCATTACAATAGCCTTGTTGGGTAAATGATGGGTTTACCTTTTTTTTCTTTTAAGATACAGGAGCCCAAACTTTTACTTCTAGAAAAACTCTACTCGGTAAGAAGAATAATTCAAATTGAAAAATACCTATTTACCTATACCTATCTGAGACGCTACTAAACAAATATAAAAACTATAAATAAAAAATTAAAACCGACTTCGAAACACTACAGCACTATAAAGTTGGAAATAATTTAAAAGAACTCTTTTAAATTATAAGTACGTATACATGTAGGTATTGTAGAAGTATAATTTGTAGTCGGTGCCCAAAATATATGTGCTGGTCATGAAACTGTTTCTAACTTTTTAGTGCTTAGTGTTTTGAAGACCGTTTTCACTTTTTATTAAATTTTTTATTTTTTTGTGGGAGATTGGGGGGAAAAAAATCAAATCCCTTATAACCATAATTTACCCTGCTTAACTCTTTGCTTTAAAATTTGAAGTTCTCAATTTCCATCTACGAAAGTCTTCACCAGAACATCACCAAATTACTACACTGTTTTTGTTACTTTTCTTGTCTTATTATAACATGGTGGCGTAAGTTTTTGTCTCATATTTATTGTGTGTGTTTTTGGTATAGCAAATAAACTTTTTATCTATCTATCTACCTAAATTAACCTGGGACTACTTTTACGCTATATTATGAATCATATGCATTTTACTAAAGGATGGGCCCCATTAGGCCTTATTTACTGCTGTCCATTGAAGAGTTCCGTTCTAAATCTCTGAAAGTCTTCATCAGATCTTCGCCAAATTAAAATGGGACCAATGGGACGTATAACGTCTATTTGAACAAAAAAATAATTGTCGAAATCGGTAAAGAATTGACAGCCTTATGAAGGAACATCCTCCTATTTTGATGTCGGTTAAAAACATACTTTCGTGTCTTATCTTACAGGAAAAAGGCGCTATTTGCATTGTGCATCGCTTAATTAAACATGTAAACTGTACCACCGACCGCTATACTTGCTTTTAGCACGAGACTGATATCTAACTCATTAGTAATGAAACCGATTACATGAACGGAATGCCTTCTTATAAAGACGCAAAGGCAGTGTCGCACAAGATCCAAGTCTTCATCCATAACTGCTTACGGAGCATCCTTAAAAGACTCTGGCTTAAAACCATACTGATCTCTGGAGTCACAAGGCTAAAAGCATCCTCCGAAGACATAAAAGAACGCAAATGAAGACCCGCAGAGCACATTCCGAATGTGGCACTTGACTGGAAACCTAGCGGAGGTCCTCAACTACCGGGAAGATCGACCCAGGCTTGGAATATTGAATATACTGTAGCAGCGTATTTAAAGCATGTTGCACTCGACTACTGGGCAGTTCCTGTACCGCTCTTAAAACTCAAACGGTGAAATATAGGCAATGGGAAAAAATACGTACCAGGCATCACATCACCTATGCTATCTTATACAATCTTAGCTGATGATTACCGACTCAGCTTAATTCAATTGAATTGTTTCGTTTCGGCAGAACCAAGTAATTTGTAAATCCCTCATCCACGACAGAGATTGATAAATGAATTGCATTTCGCACTCACCTTCAGTTGGATTTGAAACTGCGTCGTGAACTAATGAGGCTAGGCAACCGGATAAACCTGAAATTGGAGAGAAAGTCATGAATTAAATAGCGTGCAACCTTTATGGTAAAACCTACTAGATGCAGAGGCCTAAAGAACAAAACAATTAGGAGACACTTCATCAAGATCCCTGTCCGTTGTAAATTCACATTCTCATTCTGTTAGTCATCACATCTGGGGGACAATAGAGTGATTATGATGATGATGTCCTCCACAACGATTCCGTCGATGGCGACACCCTGAACAGGACTTATTTCATACCCGAGCATGCAAAACCAAATTCGCTCTAAAACACAGGGAGTAGAGTGATAATACTGCGGCGGCAATAAAACGTCGCGCCGTTTCGCTCTCATTCGCCACGTAAAACAAGACGGTGCTACTATACCGTACCGCCCCCGCTATTGGGCTTGATGCTGCAGCGGCTAGAGCCGGATAAATTTTAGAGCCTGTTCAATTCTAGAGCCAGCGCAACTTTAGGGCCTGGTAAACTCTGAAGAGTGCGCACTTCTGGAACCATAAAAATTAATAAAGGCAACCCGATTCATTGCCAGCTCCGTCCTAGATCAATATTTCTGGCTTCACTCTTACGACTTCAGCTTCTGGTGTCTTTGTCTAGTACCTAAGATTCTTGTGTGATGTAGTCGTGACAGTGCCGCTTGAGCAGCGTCAGGTACATCCGGTTAATCTCGTACATAGATAAACCTGCCTTTGTACATGTTATTTCTTATGTTATGTCCTGTTATATTTTTGTGTTCAATAAAATATGATATATATACGGCCGGTCATATATAGTCTTCTGGTAGTTAGAGGAGGGACGGATTTGGACTCAACTACGATCAGCGCAATTCTAAAGTTAGAGCAGTCCAGCGCGATTATAAGACTGCTAAGAATTCTGGAGCCAGGTGCAATCGAATGGTAGACTATTGCAATCTATAGCCAACGCAATCCTGGATGATCCTACGCAATTCTAGGGCCTGTTTAATTTTAGAGCCTGGTCTATTTGGGGACTGCACTGACCTTAGAATTGACCAGGCTTTAAGCTGCGTAGACTCTAGAGCATGCGCAATTCTAGAGACGGCGCAATTGTAAAGCCAGCTCAATTCTAGAGCCGAATAGAAAGAAAGAAAGACATTGATTATACCAACAGGACACATAACAAATACAAAATAAACAGATAATAGATTCTACAGAAATCAGTCACAGAGCAACATTTCTGGCTTCTCGCGACTTCGTCGTCCCTGTAGTGTCTCTCTCCGTTACCCTTACCGTGTGTGATGTGATCGTGCCGGTGCCGCGTGAGCTGCGCCAGCGTGTGTTTGCTCTGCTCGTAGGTGGCGAAGAAGCAGGCGTGCGCCGGCCCCGCGCCCATCACCACCGCTGACATGCCGCGTATCGGCCTGCGGGCAATGGAAAGCAAGTCTTTAGGAGATCGAAACAGAGTTCACAGCTGAACGGCGATTAAGTTTCTAAACACACGGGCTACACTTAAACTGCTTTCCGACTGCAAAGTGGCACGACTGCTTGCTATGGAAACTGACAACCAACCAAGCAGTCCGATTGCAGTCGGTATGTAGTTGGCAGGCGGTATTCAGTTCCTTGTTTGGTGGGTTGGCAGTTTTATTGCAGTCGTTCCAAGTGCCTTCAAACTGCACGGAAAGCTGTTGAAAAGCAGCCCGTATGTTTAGAACCTAAGTGTAACGGAACAATTTGGCATTAAGAAAAAGGTTGCAGCGATTTTTAGCAGTTATGTTGCGACACGTATCAAGGAAGTCTCAACACTACATAAACCTACGGTTGCATTCTACTTAGTTATCCTTTAAAGAAAACTTAAAGGATGCAGCCGTCGATTGTACATTGGACTAAGCGGCAATGAGTGGTCATTAACTGTGAATGAAAATATCGTGAGACCTAGATTGCCCCGCATTTATTAACCTGAGCTCGTCTGCCTTACGGTCAAGCAGATAGTGGATGGTTGCTGGACAATCTATTCAGACTAAAATATGCGAGAATCTAAGTTGATTCATTGCTCTTTTAAGTCAAGACAAGTCATTTTTTTATTCAATGTAGCGCAGAAACTGCGAATCAACGGACGTTACACGATCTATAGATCTAGATGTTCGTTTTGGAGAAAAAATGGACAAAAATAATAATCCAGTCTACTGAGACCCCGGCACTTGCAAAAGTACCGAAACGACGGAAAACTGTAAAAAGAAAAAAAAAATAAACGAGTAAATATCCGTGCAAATTCAGTTTTTACAATTTACAGATGGTATGTATAAACAACTTTTGTAATCAGCTGTTCTAGACATTCGCTAGAGCAAGTATCAAAATGTATGAACAGCGATTCCAGTCTCTTTTTTTTTTGTTTACTAATGTATTGCCAAAAATCGTTTCCCAAAGTATTACTTCCCAAACTATTTTCCGCAAATTATCACTTGGCAAAAAAACATTTCTCAAAACAACTTAAAGCAAATAAACAGTTAGCAAAAGTTATTATGGCAAGTTATTGTTTACCAAATAAATACTTGGTCAAAATTTTCTTACTTAACCTACTTTCGGTTTTTGTCGCAGTTCGTTTTTGTGGGGTCGCAGTTCTAATCTAACTTAACCCACTTTTCTGGTAACAGTTGGTGTCTGTGGGGGGTCACAGTTCTAACCTAACCTAACCCACTTTTCTGGTAACAGTTCGTGTCTGTGGGGGTCGCAGTTCTAACCTAACCTAACCCACTTTTCTGGTAACAGTTGGTGTCTGTGGGGGGGGTCACAGTTCTAACCTAACCTAACCCACTTTTTTGTCTTAATAAAACTTGACGCAGTAAAATTATGCGAAATGATAATTTGACCAAATGAATAAAATGCGAAATGAAAACTTGCTAAAGTTTCATTTGGGAAATGAAACTGATGCCATAAGTTTATTGGGAAGTAAAATTTGGCGAAAAATACTTTGGCTAAACGGCGGTATCTCCTTTTTTTTCGCCTATACACGTCCCACTTCAGGGCACAGGTCATCTCTCAGAGAGAGGGTATGGGCTTAATTACCGCGCGTGCCCACCGCAGATTGGCAATTTCACCTCAAAACACCTCAAACACTCAGGTTTCCTCACGATGTTTTCCTACACGGTTAGCGAGAGCGTTAGCCACACAATGAAACAAATATGCAACTAGAAGTAGAATAGCCCCTTTACTGGGTGAGATGTGAGGCTGTTATATTTTCGACATAAATCGAGTTTAATTACTCTAAATTGTCTTTTACTAAGAGAATAATACGATAAAAATAATTTCCAAACAACAAAATCACTTATCCCGGCCTCACTAGGATACCATGTTCTATGGTAACCAGGACACCACAAACATGGAAATACACCCACACTGAGGCCGTTTGCACAAATCAAGTAGCCGCCTCCGGTGGGAATCGAACCAACGGCCTCTGTCAAGCGTGTTAATCGATAGACCAACGAGGCAATAAAGTAACAAAGAAGGTCGAAGATATCGTAGCTAAACTACTTACGACAATGATGGTTTGAACTGAGTAATTCTTATGTGGATTAGCACCCTCGATTAATGATAAACTTAGCCGAATTGGGTGTCGACCTGATCTCAATTAGGAGGTCTTTTTCTTGTTCTTCTTCTTCTCTCTAAAGAATAGAGGGTCACAGTGTTATTTATAAAAACACGATCCCTTAAAAACACTCTTCAGAGGCAGTTTAAATAATCCGTGGCTACGTTTTTCCCTTAAACTGCCTCTGAGGAGTGTTTTATGGAACCGTGTTTTTGTAAAAAAAAAAACCCGACAGTATTAACATAATTCCGGAACCACTGACTTCAATTTTCGTGGGAAGAGCCCGACCAGGATTCGCTGATTCCGGAATTATAAAATAATAACTTCCACACAACACAATCACTTGACCTGATGCCAAACTATGATACCCTGTGCTATGGTAACCAGGCAAGGACGTTACAAACATGAAAATACACCCAGACTGAGGCCATTTGTACAAATGTACGGCGCCTCCAGTGGGAATCGATCCCACAACGTCTGTTTTGGTAGCTAAGCGCCTTAAGGGCTAGACCAATGAGGCAGTCAATTAAGTTAGTAAGTTACGAAAGTTTTAGTACAAAAACACAGTGTTTTACAGTGAAGGTCCAATGCTCTATTGGGACGTCTATAGGCCGATTATGTTATGTTTAAAACTCAATGTTTACTGTTCAAATCAAGCACAAGGTACGATGGAAACCAGTTCTAGTACAGGTCGAGTCGGATTCGCGAGAGTCCGCGTTTAACAGTTTCCTTAACTGGCCTGTGACGATAATAAGTTAATGTCGGGCTTAGTGAGACTTAGAACCGATTTGACCGTCGTAACTGAACTTAGTAACTTTCTTGTGATGTGTTAATTTGCTCCAATGTCTTTCTTTCCTTCCTTTTATTTTATGATGAAACTGGGTTTGGTATTTTTTACAAGGTGGTGCATGCTCCACGTTTGGTGTCGAGGAATTTAAGATTAGAAAAAGAAAATCTGCTATTTTAAAACATGTCACATGGTTGGCTAGAATAAAATACTAATTAGAGTATTAAGCCCGCCTATTAAGTAGCCTAGTATTAAGCCCGTATAAAAAATAACAAAACATATCAAGTAGCATACAGACTAACGGCATTTGTATACATGTCATCAAACCAACCCGTTCTGACCGCCGCAGCAGCGATCATTTGTTTCGTGTTGCTAGAGCTTTACTCGGAATAACGTTTTTTGTCACTTTTGGGGCCTCTATGTAACCTTTCCAGTGCCAGCCCAAAACATAACCTAATCCGTACTCTATTAAATTTGAATATTGAGAATGAAAAATTAGTCAAGAGGTTTTCTAGCGCCAACAACGAAACAAAAATCATATCTTCATTTACAGATAGTTTTTTCAAAAAGTATCAGATTAATCTCGCAATCATGTTAAATGTCACCTAAAGCAAAAAACCTAGGTCTAGATATAATTAACATTTTTAGCATAAATGCTATCTAGTCCCCGGTCCTAGGTTCTCGGTCGTAGCAATATCCAACCCAAATTGGATGGTTGGTTGGACCAAATCTGTTTCTGCAAGGACAGAGAGTATTTGTTCTTCTTTAACCCATGCCCAACTTGGGTTGGTTCGTTGACTCAAGTTGATTCGACGCATTGGACATTGGACGAGCAAAAGACCGGATGGGATGGCTCTTGAACCGCAGGAAATGATGCTTTGGTGGTCGAAACATCATCATCATCGTCGTCGTCGTTGAATAGAATGTCAACTCTGGCGACGTTGTTACATGTTTGTCCACTACAATGCAGGCAAATAACGGAGTAACTAATTTTTGGCTTTTCGATGGATATCTCAATAACGATGAAAAAAGCAACTAAAAAGTATTGCATCAAAATTTTTGTATCTCAACGGAGAACCGAGTTATTGCAAAAAAAATATGAATTAAATCCTTTTTTCAAGATGGCGGAAAATGCGCACAGGAAATCTTGGTCGAAAATTTGAAGTTAAACTTTTCTAGACCCAACCCACGTAATACCCGAGCTTTCTCAGTTCACATGTACTTCTAACACGTTTTTCCCGACGTACCTAATGACCGGACTATTCCTTACAGAAATAGATTCGGTCGTCCAAATCGCAAATCCATTGACCAACTAACACAATCGCGGACGATCGGGCGTGCGCCCGTAGATTATTCAGTTCGGCGTCACAATAGCAATTACCATTGCGCTTGAATAATTGAGCGGATCCGTTCAGGGGTCGATTGGCGTAAAAATACAGATAGACTGCTCGATTCGTGTGGAAAATGTAAAGCCACAAAAGGAAAGCCGGACAAAAGCGGGTGGGATAAAGTTGCAACCATGAGGGGTTTTGCCATAATCGCCACGCTTGGCAGGCGGGTTGGCGATCGCAGTATGCGGTTGGAATCTCAGGAAGACGCTGCTGCCCGTCTCCTGGTGATTTATGCTTAGTAGTGATCACTATTTATGGGACACCCCATTATTGTGGTCTCTGAAAACGAACAATAAAAACATAGGCAATGGAAATATTTTTCATGGCTTCGCACCATGAAAAAGTTTCCATGTCGTGAGTCCCAAAATTCACGATTATCGACAGCGCTAGTAAACCTCACAGAGGTAAGTCCCTTAAAGGTGAGAGGCCTAGGCCACTAATTATTGTGTTCTCTGAAAACGAACAATAAAAAATTTAGGCAATGGAAATGTTTTTCATGGTGCGAAGCAGTATTTATTATTAAAGTGAACATTTCATTATTTTAACAGAGCCTTTTAGTTGGTCCCGCATTTAAGTAATATTAAATAAGGAAACATTTTTTTTTTTTTTTTAAATAAACTGGATGGCTAAAATTTTTTTAACAAGACATTGTTTTGCATTTGACCGACTTTGTGGAACTAACTTACAGCCGACTATTTGGATATTTTTTTGTCACACACACGGCCTTGGTCGCGCGTGAAACTGAAAGGCATTCCGTATTTTCACGGCTCTAAAACGGTGGAAATGGCCGTGAAATTGTGAATGAAAATATCGATCGATCAGCGGAGACGGAGAAGGTTTGGAGCAGGAAATATAAGTCCCATTGCAGAGCTCGGAAAGTATGGGTTTAATCACCATGCCTGCCCATCGCAGATTGGATTTGAATTGAAGCGTTGAACACCTCCAAAACTCGAGTTTCCTCACGACGTTTTCCTCCGTAGTTAGCGAAAGGTATTATTCATCATCAGCCTACGCTTGTCCACTGCTGGACATAGGCCTCTCCTATAGCACGCCACTGAGCACGGTCCTCGGCTACTCTCATCCAGCTCTTGCCAGCCGCCCTGCGAAGATCATCGCTCCACCGAGTCTGAGGACGTCCTACGCTACGTTTACCGATCCGCGGTCTCCACTCGAGAACTCGTCTACCTCATCGGTTATCAGTTCTTCGGATAATATGGCCGGCCCAATGGTATTATTATTAATATATTTATATTAGAATAAATCCATATTTAGTCTTAGTCTATATTAGTAACTAAACCTAGGTAATAGAGAGGCGTAGTTAGATGTAAATATTTAGCGGATCCGCGCACATGCGTGCAGCAGATCCAGTGCCTGAAAATGTGGCAGGCAAATTTGTCTCCAATTACACTCAGGACGCTGTTAGGGCTATTTCATTGAACAAATGACTTGGTCGTCGCATTAATATATTTCTGGTCTCATTGACGAGGGACGCGGGGTGTGACTTAGATTTTTTCGGACTTCAGTCATATTAACAATTAATAAAAAAAAAAAACTCGGATTTATGTTCCGTAATCTGTAGTGTTATATGTAACGCAGAAAATAAAGTAATTGGTTCATGCCGGATTGATCCCACGACCCCGTCACACACAGTTGACCCCGTGTTCGAGGCCAGCATTCTACCGTTGAACTAAGCGTTAGAAAGAGGGTACCTCAGTCAGAAGTGGTCCCATATGAATTTGGTCAAGATCTTTTGACAGGATCAGTGAGAAAATAATCAAACTCTTTAAATTGCAAAGGCATCTTCACGGCATCATGGACACAACCACACCGCGATAAATAATACCGTCAGCGCCACCTAGCGTCAACCTTTGCGAATTGTTGTTTCGGTTTAGTGCGTATTTCGAAAGCGGTTCTTTCTCTTTATCTACTTGTCGCCGCATTATCTAATATATAAAAATCTCGTGTCACAGTGTTTATTATCAAACTTCTGAAGCAGTTTGTTCACCGATTATTATGTTTTCTTTTTTTGTAGTTTTTGTTTTGTTCTATTGGTAGGTCTGAGAATAGGTCGTAGGCTACTGAATACGGCAAAACAACGTTTGCCGGGTAAGCTAGTTTATTTATATTTTGTTTACGGTGCCACACGTTCAACTCGCACGAGATCAGTTTTTTGTGCCTGTTGGTACTATTAGAGGTTTCCTTGGTAAGTTTTATGGTCAGTTAATTTTCTCTTGCTGTTTGGAATCCTGAAAAGATTAAAGTTCTGAGGAGTCTCATTACGCCAACAAACAGCATTGAAGTTAAGAGTTTTTTTTTTATGTAGCCTAGATAAGTCCCACTGCATGGACGTACATAGGCCTTTTATCAGAGAGGCTTAATCACCACGCGTGCCCACTGCGGGTTGGCGATATCAAGCGCCAAGGTACGGTATTTTTATGTCATGTACAATAAAGAATATTATTATCTTATCTTACGTGAACACCTCAAGCACTCAGGTTTCCTCAGAATTTTGAAGCCCTAAAAAAGAGTGAAATAAATTTCTATACAGGCTAGTTACGTAGGCAGCCAACCTTGAAGCCAATACCTAAATGTCATCAGTCAGTTCAGTCCACCACGCCAAACGGATCGATTCAATGTAATCGTGGCAAACGGCAAATCAATAGAAAGACGGTACATATTATTAGTGTGGTAATAACTTGATGGCAGGGGCTAAGCAAACAATATTATAATACAGGTTTAGGGTATTTTTGTTTGATGTATATACATTACACATTAATAAACATGTGTAGTGCTTACATAGTGTGCTAATAACTTGATGACAGGGACTCATTGTGCCCGCGACTACGTCCGCGTGGTAAATGAATTAGCCTACAGCCTATGTCCACCTTGAAGGCCCATTCTACTGGTGAAAGAATTTTTGAAACCGGATTATTACTATCGGAGATTATCCCGTGGATGTCGTAGAAGGCGACTAAGGAAATCAATTACCAGGAGACGGGCAGCAGCCTCTTCCTGAGATTCCAACCGCATACTGCGATCGCCAACCCGCCTGCCAAGCGTGGCGATTATGGTAAAACCCCTCATGGTTATAAAAACCACGAAGGAGGCCTATATCAAATGGCTGATGATGATGATGATACAAACTTACAAACAACATACAACTTACATTTCGCTCTGCGAATCTGAGCGAAATCTGGTCGGACTCATCCGACAAAAAATCAAGTGAATCCGGAATTAAGTTAATAAGTTGCAAACATTTTTTTTTTCAGTATCACGTCCCACTGCAGGGCACATGCATTCTCTCAGAGGTAGAGTATGGGCTTAATTACCACGCGTACCCATCGCGGATTGGCAATTTCAAGCACTGAGGTATGTGACTACCTCAGACACTTAGGTTTCCTTACGATGTTTTCCATCACGGTTAGCGAGTCGTATTGCTACTATAACGTCACAAATGTACCTAACTTAGAAAACAAAGTCATTAGTACATGCCGGGATTCGAACCCACGATCGCCCGAATGAGAAGCCGGCGTTTTACCGCTCCGCTACCACCGCTAATAAACTTACAATCTTTTTAATATTTGTATCATCATCAGCCATTTGACTCCCACAGCAGGACACAGGCCTCCCTCATGTTTTCCTAACCATGAAGGGCAATAGCCAGGCTTGGCAGGCGGGTTGGCGATCGCAGTATGCGGTTCGAATCTCAGGAATACGCTGCTGCCCGTCGCCTGGTAACGCATTTCCTTAGTCGCCTTCTACGACATCCACGGAAGGAAATGGAGTGACGCTATTCTTAATCCGGCGCCACACGGTCCATGTGGCGCCGGATTAATATTTGTATAGATGTACAAATATTAGGGGTTAAAGTATGAAATTGCCGTTTTATTGCAATAGGTTCTTTGAATTGACATAGAATCTTCATGGTTTGAGGTTTTCGAATGAAACTTTTTTCAAATGGTTTCTAGGATGTTCTTTTTTTTTTAAAATGTGAAACACTTGAATATCGACTTTCAATTGTTTTTGTTATTCAATTTAGACAAGAAAGATGGATACTGCGAAAATTCGAGTGATTATGAGGCACCCATTTTTCGTATTTTTTTATTTTATTGATTTGACGCAAGTGAGTCAATATTGTGGGTAAGGTAACGTTAAATCATGCCGCTAATTCCTGGGTAGTTTGACTAGGGTCGGCTTCCACTATCTCTCTTAATTCATCGTTATTCACCTGTGTGGGCGGTCTTCCTCGTGGCTCGTTCTTTAAGTCGAAATTTCCATCACGAAAGCGTTTAAACCAAAATCGCGTTCATTAGTAGACCCCTCTTCAAACGCAGCATTGATATTGCGGGCTGTTTCTGCCGCGTTAGTTCCGCGTCGGAACTCGTATTCAAAAATCACTCGAATTTTCGCAGTATCCATCTTTCTTGTCTAAATTGAATAACAAAAACAATTGAAAGTCGATATTCAAATGTTTCACATTTTTTAAAAAAAGAACATCATAGAAACCATTTGAAAAAAGTTTCATTCGAAAACCTCAAACCATGAAGATTCTATGTCAATTCAAAGAACCTATTGCAATAAAACGGCAATTTCATACTTTAACCCCTATTATTATAAAGACAGGTTTAGGGTTTTTTGTATACATAGTTTGTATTTCTTAACCATACATTTGTTTATAGCTCAGCGAATCAGGTGGAGCAGAAAACCAGCGCTAGTCACCTTTGGCTAGCATTTTGCTGAGCTGCAGCCTTTTTCTATTGTAGCACTTGTGTTCGGTATGATTGTATTGGGTACGTCTCTCCGTAAATTTGTTTTATTTTGTGTTACAATGGAAATAAATGTTTTTGACTTTCACTTTCACATTATGAACTACAGCTATGCCTGCGAGCTCGTTCGATATTTACTATTCTGATTATGCCACTTATTTTACTATTTAGATTATGGCACAGCCGTATGCCAAACGTATTATTACCTGTAGCGTGAAAGCGCGTACCCGTTGTACGATTTACTAAAATTTTGTTAAAAGTGTTATTGTTCAAAAGTAATCTTGAACTGTTTTGTTACGATCATCTTTTCATACGGTCAATAATAAGCTTAATAATATCAATAACAAAGAAGAAATTGAATGCAATGTACCGTAGGATGCCCTGCAACTCGCTGGACCGACGATCTGAGGATTGCTGGCGGCGGCTGGATGAGGGTGGCCGAGGGCAGAAAGTGTCTGGGTTGATGTCTAGCAGTGGGCGAATATGGGCTGATGGATTGGATTGAAAATGTTGACGTCGACTGTATGGAGTTCCATTCGGAATATAGATAGAGCGATGAGATGTTATTAATTTGGCAGAGTGGCTGATACCAATAGCAATTTATTCAAGAGCCACTTATTTGTTAAAATATAACCACCACAGTATCGTAGCAGCTAATCAAATATTAACCAACAAACACGTTCAAAGGCTGATTTAAAATTCTTAGTGACGTCGGATGTGATGACGACGTAACATACTAATGAGTGGTGTCTTTATTTTATCAAGAGAAATCACGACGTCCACCCACCCATCAAGGCCCAGCAATTAATTACATGTCATGAAAATTACATACACAAACTCACGCCTGTGCCCCAGAGGGGTAGGCAGAGACCAGGGACTGCCACTTGCTACGATCCTGACACATCACTTTCACTTCCTCAACATTAACTAGTCGTTGCATGCACGCACGCCGGTTTCGGGTACTTTTTATCTTGTCCTTTGCTAATACATCCCTTATGTGGTCGAATTATGTCCGTCTGGGTCATCCCTTACCGGCCCTTCCACTCAAATTCGCTCTTCATATATTTGTTTCGTCAATCTTTCTTCCTTATACAAAAAAAAAACTAAATCTCATTTAGAAAGAGAGGCGGATGAAAATATCATGTCAACTTTGGAATCCATAGAAGTGTATATACATACGACCCCATAGATGCATCTACAAGACTGTCACCACATTATGTGCACTTGGCTCGACGACGTCACATCGGCGCTCTGGTAACGTGTGCAAAATAAATAAAACCAAATTATCAAGAACCGTATAGGCGAACGAAGGTGCTAAACGTGCTGTTTTTTTCGGGCGAGCGCGGCGGGGCAGGAGGCGCTTCGCATTACAGCGAGGTGCACAGATGTTGTGACCGTGCATTGAGGACGAACAGCTACGCACCTCGTCGAGCCCGCAGCGTACCTTTGAAGTGGCAGGCTCAGGTTGGATCCAACGCGCCGGGGCCGCAAGCGTCTGCGCTGCCACGAACTTTCGCAAGCGAGCCCCTTCGTGATTCACGAGCGTCACACGGAGCGTGATTTGCACCGGGACAATCCACCTCAAGAGCCAAATAAAAGACCAAGGCCAAGGTCTCTGAGCGGAACGGTATCGCGCGTTACCCCATTACAATATGGTACCCCAATACTCTCTGTCCTTGGAGATAGCACCTAATGGAGAACTTGCACTAAAAAAGGACACGTTTAAAGATAAATAAACATGTTTTTTTTTTCTCTGTGACTAATCCTTTATTTATATGATATAACCAGTAGAAAAGTCAATATAGTCACGTGTACAAAAACGCGCCACACAAATCGACATTAGACTATGACGTCACTCCCTAACGTAACGCCTAATATGTATGAAGTGCTTATGAATATTTCAGTTATCTCGTAAAATAATGTTTTTATGCATGTACACCCTTATAAGAAAACGTTCAGAATTCAATGACAAAACGAATGTAATAAGTTTTATGTCATTAGAGTTACTTTATTTTTCCCATATTTTGTGACCCCGGAAACCCCAAAAAAAAAGTTATTGTTTTATTTTTATATTTTTCCTAGGTTGTTATATAATTTCTATGGTATAAAAACAATGTCACTCCAATCTGAGTCGGAAGCAAGTTCCCCATTGCGCCGTTTGTGTCGAGACGGTCGGTGGCCCGGTGGGAGCCCGAGGCGCTAAAACTTTACAAATATCGATGCGTCTCATCGCCTCGTGAGGCGCCCCAAGGTAGCTACCTCGGCCACCGCATCAGCTTGGCTATTCCGAGGAGAAGGCTGCCAGCATCTTGGGAACTCTCCCCAGCGGCACCGGTCTAAATATTTTTTACATCTACTCTTAGGTAAAGGCTGGTTTACATTTGCTATTTTTAATACGATTTTAGCATGCTATATTTCAAAGCATACTAAAAAAGCAAGCATTTAGCAAATGTGAATGTGCTATGCTTTTTAGCACGCTAAAAAATCTGACTGACAGTCAGATTTTTTATCGTTATCTGTGCTTTTAAAAAAGTATCTAATAAAAATGGCGTCGCAAGTGAAGTGGACACGGGATTTGACATTAAATTGTTAACAGAATATGAAAAACATGCGTGCTTGTGGGATTCGTGCAGCAAAACTTATAAAAACAATATTTTATCACAGCCAATAACTATGATAAAATTTCAACCCCTTGAAAACTAATTAGTGATTCCATATTTTCCACTTGCGATAGTTGCGATGCGTGTGCTTTCTTTGAGACAACTTGTGTTGAAACTAGCATAGCAAATGTATATCGGCGTCTTTAATTAGCACTCTTTTAGTTTAGCATGCTAAAAAAAGTGGAAATTGGCACGGAATTTATAGCAAATGTAAACCAGCCTTGGCCAGGAAGTGTGACTGTAGATTTAATTTTAAGTTCAATCTAATGATCAATATTTTTCAGTTTACATTAAATTATTGTTTTGTAGATTGAATTTTAATTTTAATAACTAATAATCAATATTTTTGAGTTTATGTAAAATATTTTTTTGCCAATTTAAATTTAAAAATATTAAAAACCTATTTTCCACCCATGCCAGCCAAAAATATTGCCAAAATAATTTTTGGAACGTAACTTAATATTTTTTTGTAATTTTTGCCGAGGGTATTAAACAGTTAATGCTTTCAAAAACACGCCTGTCACCTCAGTCTGCCAAGAACCCCGTGGTACCGAAAAGTACCGAAACGTCGGAAAATTGTAAAACAAAAAAATTAAACGAGTAAATATCCGTGCAAATTCAGTTTTTATAAAACAAATAGATTAAATAAAGACATAAGCTCACCTTTGCACAATGCATGTTGTTTCTTAATGTGCTGCTAAGGCTGGGTTCTTCGACACTACCCCTAAATCAGGTGTTTTAAAATACATTTTAATCTCTAATGGTCCGCAAGTGGAACTCGAACCATCGACCTCTGTTCTGGAAATCAAGCGCGTTGCCGCTAGACCCACGAGGCAGCCAACGATCAAGAACCGCTGCACTTGTAGCACTTACACCGCTATCTCGCTGTATTTACGATAGTGGATTAAAACAAAAAAAAAAGACAACAACAAACGGTAAGCTTTGATTGATAAGCTCTATCTAGGACAACCGCACCTACATCGAGTTGGGCAGAATAATCGCACTTGCCGCTCAAGAGATAAGATCTACAACCGATGGCGTAACAAAATTTAATGAAACAATCTTCTGTATTGGCGGTATTTCCATTACACGTACGCCGTGTAAAATATGCGAATAAAATCAGAAAATTATAACCCGACTGCTGAGTTGGTCCCGCCTGTTTAGTAGTTAATGCTCAGCAGTCGGGTTGGAGGTAATTTTTTATATCAGTTTCTGATTTTGATTCTTTTAGGTTTTTTTAATATTTTTCTTTTATTTATGTTGATGTCATATAGCCTAAGACACTTGCGCACACACGACGGATCGATTGAGATCTTCTTTGTCAAAATCTGACCGTTGGTTAAGGAGTTATAAGGGAACATAGAATCGGACATGCTTACATACATACATACATTCGAGCCAAACACATTACCCTCCTTTTGGGCTTATAAAAACGTCTAGATTTGTCTTATTGATCTCTTATTCATATTTTATTGTGTGGGGAGGTGTTTTCTCAACCAAGAATAACGTATATTTGGGTTACATTCTACTTATATGTATTAACGACAACTGACGACTTCGTCAAAGTAATTTTCAATGGAATTTGTTCGATGTTTTCCTTTTATAAGTTGGACGTCTATTACTCGTTAACTTGAAAAGACTACTTAACCGCGACAGTTTTCCTTTAAAAAAAAATACTTTACACATTTATTCGCGCTTTTTACTAAGTAGGTTACAGAGTAAGCCTAAAAATAATGGGTTTTACAAAAGGATGTTCTTTGATATTAAACATTTTTGGCCTACTGAGTTCAACGCGTAACACGTGTTACACGAGAATCGAAATATACGTTTTTAGAGGCATAAACAGCCGTATCTTTTTTTGAGTTGACTTTTAAGTTTGATTTTTTCACAGTTTCAAGGGACTGTAGTCCTGAGTACCTATATGGTTTTAATTTCAACTCGATGCCTCCACGCGTTCCCGAGATATTGAGTCTTGACAGACAGACGGACGGACAACAAAGTGATCCTATAAGGGTTCCGGTTTTACCTATTGAGGTACCCTAAAAATCATCCCTTCATCACTGAACGCCGCCTGGTTAGAGTGGGAGGCCTATGTTTCCTCTTTCTTTGGTGGGTCCACTGTATAGCTCATGTAGGTATGTGGCTGGGCTCTCCTCTGAGCTCAGAACACAATGTTCTGAGCCTCTGAGAGTGTGATCTACCCATGTAAACTTGCGGCACTTGGGGCCGGTTTCTGAATTGAGAACTTCACTAAGTAAATACTTAAGTAGCGTTCAGTCGAGTATTTACTTAGCGAAATTCTCAATTCAGAAACTGGCCCTTGATCTAGTTTTACTTGTAACGTTCATTAACTCCTGAACTGCCCTCGCGGAACGCAACGTATAGGTGGCCCATACTAAGTTGGACACAGATCTGTGTCGCGGCAGACGAGTGTTTAAGTCACAGTTTGTGTGCTATTTTGAATAAAAATATTTTGACTTGATTTGATCTGGGGTCGCGAGTCTCTTAAATGCATATTTGTCCAATATATTCATATTAGTACTAGGGCATGCCCCCGGTTCTACTCGGTTCCGAAATACCCGGGTATACCGGGTTCCACCAGTTTGTGAAGAATACCCGGTTCTTTAAAAAAAAATCTGAATTTTCTTAATTTTGCATTGATAACATTCAAATCAAGCGGAGTCGGGTCGGGAGTCGAGTATTGCACAAATGCACGAGCTGGCGACATCTCAGAAAAGTATTGATTAAGGTATTTAATTTTTATTTGTCGCTTTGTTATTTTAAATGAAAAGAGATTATTTTATTTTGTGGTTACATGCCGATGAAAGTTTTTAAGAGACTTGTATGAGAATAAAAGCATATTATTTTAGTTGCTTTACCATGTTCGTTCATAAAGAAATATTAAATTCTTCGAATGTTATGGTTGTGGTTTGTAAGACTGATTATTGCATAGTAAAATTTAACACGTTCCCTGTTACCATACAAAGATTACGGACTGCCCGGCTTGTCCCATTCAGGTTAAACCCAATTTTTACTCTAAAATATTGCCACTTGCCACGATCTTGACAAATCTCTTTCACTTCATTAACATAAAGAAAGAACCCTGTATAATTATATCGCTTATTACCAAAGGGGTGACGATTGTACTTTTCGGTTCCACCGACTTTCCTTATCAACGAAGTGCGAAATGATGGAACTACTTTATCTCTAAAGTACGGATATTACACTTGACATATATTTTGTGCACCTTATCAAGAGTTAAACAACGATTTGATGAACTACAATGTTTTTGTACACGGTCACTTAAGCGTTTCACTGTAACTAAGCATTTATCTCCAATTCTAGGTTTATAGTTGCATTAATTAGTGTCTGAGATCCAGTAGAAAATAATAAACAAACTGAATCGTTTATCTCGAATTGTAGGTTTCCGTCGCACCAATGTCTAAGAACCCCGGGTTTTGTTTTATGTACCTAATTATAATAAAGTAGTTTGAGCTGAAACACCCCCTCCCCACACACTCACACACACATACCTCAGCCCCAGTTTCTCCGTACCCGGTTTTGCGGCGCCCCTGCCGACCCCTTCCCGACCCCAGGGGTCCCAGACCGGGGCCGAGGACCCCCTCCCCTACATCATCTTACGTAATCATTTAACGGATGCAGAAAATGACCAACCCGAGTAAAATCTTCGCTCTTGAACAGGTTCAACAGCCAGTGACACGTCTCGTATCACAGTGTTATCGTCTTATCAGAATACGTGAGCCGGTCGGTCGAACAATGCAGAACTGAGGTGGCACTTGACTTCAGCGCTGACCCGATACTGTTGACCGACCGACAGTGGGTTTTTGGCATTAGACCGAACAACAAATATAACATAAATACATTACATTACATAAACTCACGACTGTATCCGGGAAGGGTGGGGTGGGGTCTGCCACTTGCTATGATCCTGACATACCTCTTTCGTTTTACCAAAATTAATCAGTCTTTCATCATCATCATCAGCCATTTGACGCCCTCTGCAGGACATAGGCCTCCTTCGTGGTTTAACCATAACCATGAGGGGTTTTGCTATAATCGCCACGCTTGGCAAGCGGGTTGGCGATCGCAGTATGCGATTGGAATCTCAGGAAGACGCTGCTGCTCGTCTCCTGGTAATTTATTTCCTTAGTCGCCTTCTACGACATCCACGGAAGGAAATGGAGTAACGCTATTCTTAATCCGGCGCCACACGGACTGTTTATCTCGCCTATTGCTTATACATACCCTATGTGGTCGAACTACGTCCGTTTGGGACGTCCCTTACCGATCCTTCCGCCTACATTCGCTCGATAGGTTTCTTTCGTTAATCTTTCTTCCATAGTAATATATTAAACGGGTCTAACCGCGATTATTTATTAGGTATAATTTAATTTGAACCTTTGATTCCCGACGTGATCTGTCAGGATCGTAGCAAGTGGCAGTCCCTGGTCTCTGCCTACCCCTCTGTGAGGCGTGAGTTTATGTTATGTTATGTGTTATGATTCCCGACGTTTCGGCAACGTTGCAGCTGCCGTGGTCACGGGTGGTCTACCCTCAAGTCACTCTTAGTTTTCGCAGCGGGCCGACACACAACACTCACTACGTCCGCGGACAGGTCCGGTGATAAGGCGCGAGATTTGTATTTGCTTAACACACTTATGTTACTATGTATGAGCATCGCGGGTCTTTAAAAATACTAATCTTTCTTCCTTCATCTATCTATCCTTCTCTATATGTCCAAACCAACGCAACATTTCTTTCTCAATTCTAGTGACTACATCCACTTTCAGACCACAACGTTCTATAACAAGAAACTTTTGCGTTTCCTGTCATGAAAGTTACACCACGCATACTTCTCAAGGATCTCATTTCTACTACATTAATCCTACTTTCTTGACTCTTCAGCCATACGAATATGAAGTCAGAAGTTAGTTTTTCAGTTCCATTTCACTAAATTGCCATATCAATTGGATAACGGTATTGACAATTGAATGTCATCATGATTTAAAAGGCAAATTGCATGCAAATTGAGGCTTAGCGCGACCTTCCAGGGTGCCAAGGTGGCGTGATGTTAAACACACGTGGCTTTTGCGTAGGTGAGGGAAGACCGTGTGTGGAAACCCGCCGGCGGCCCCTGTTTGACTTGACCGCTCAAAATAAAAACCCGGCCAAGTGCGTGCCGGGCCACGGACAATGTAAAGAAAAATGTATAGAAAAAAAATGTAAAGGTTGACCTGCTGTCGACTGTACAGTCTTGTCGTTCCCCACTGTGCTCTGCGATAGGTGGCATACACTTAAGGGGCTCCAGGGAGTAGTACACTAGCGTCACCGCAGACCAAAAATTAAATCTTTTTTACAGATCGTATTTGCATGTCGTAGAAGGCGACTAAGGAAATGCGCTACCAGGAGACGGGCAGCAGCGTCTTCCTGAGATTCCAACCGCATACTGCGATCGCCAACCCGCCTGTGGCGATTATGGCAAAACCCCTCATGGTTATGAAAACCATGGAGGCCTATGTCCTGCACTGGACGTCGAATGGCTGATGATGATGATGATTTGCGAAAAGTGTCTGCACAATCTCTCAATCATGTTAATAGGGATTTTTAGAACCCATGGCCGTGGACCTCAGGCAAAAAACTTAGGACTAGATAGCATTTAACCCCAAAAACGGCCGTTTCTGGGGTTAAATGCTATCTAGTCCCAGGTTCGTGATCCTAGGTTCTTTCTCGTGGGTCCTAAAAATCACTGTTGACATGATTGAGAGATTGTGCAGACACTTTTTGCAAATACGATCTGTAAAAGCAGATAAGATTTTTGTTCATTGGTGGCGCTAGCGTATGGCGTAGTTGGCTCATTGGATTATGGCCTTGAAAAGAACAATTAAAAATATTGTTATGGTGGTCCAATCGGGCTATTTGAAACTCTACAGATTTAATAACAGTATCGTAATTGGTTTTCGTAAAATAAATCTGTTCCGTGTGGCGTCGGATTAAGAATAGCGTAACTGAATTTCCATCCGTGGATGTCGTAGAAGGCGACTAAGGAAATCAATTACCAAGAGACGGGCAGCAGCGTCTTCCTGAGATTCCCACCGCACACTGCGATCGCCCACCCCTCTGCCGAGCGTGGCGATTACGGCAAAACCCCTCATGGCTATGAAAACTGCGAAGGAGGCCTATGTCCTGCAGTGGGCGTCAAATGGCTGATGATGATGAAAATAAATCTGGTGCAAGTGATTTACGTGCCTTCATTGATCTCACTATTAGTTGACTGGTGTATTGTCGCACGAACGCGCCACCAGGGCCCGGGATCTAACAAACGCATCGTCGTTCAATCGAGTGATATTAGCACGACAATGGCAGTTATTTGACGCTACTTTAGTCTACTAAGCAATAGAATTACAATGTCATTCCAAATGGCATAACCCGCGCAAATTAATTAGACATATCTCGCAAATGTCAAATTAATTTGCCTATAGCAGGGTTTCCTCTGGGGGTTCGCCATTCGACGGTAGGGGGTTCGCGACGAGATATACATAATGTGATGTACGGACTTTTCTTACAAATCTTCTGAACCAAATTTATAGGATAGTACGTTCTACTGATTTTTCTTTTTTTCAAATCTTCCAATTTCTACTATTTTTTATAGTCCATCAACTACTTTTCGAAAACTGGCGTTTGCAACACTGGTTTGCTCAATGTTTATTTGTTTTATTTATTGTTACTTGCGCTGGTTTTAGGGGTTCGCTGTCATATAGAAACTTTAACAGGGGTACGTGGAGCCGTAAGTTTGAGAAACCCTGGCCTATAGTGTCCCTGATAGTGGACACTATCGGTAGCATTGGTTTCATTGACACTATTGGTAGCCTGACAGTACTAGCCCACCAACAGTGTCAATGATACAACAATTACCGTACAAACATCACACTAATGAACATTTATGTATTGAAGAGACTTGTCCTCTGTCTTGAAGAGACAGTGACGCAACCCAACACCCAACCGAATATTGCCAAAAGTCAAGGGTCTTACCTCAAGAGACCTTCGTGCCGCACCATGTACCTGAAGGTCTCTGAAATGGTGCTGTTGTGAGCTGACCGCAGCGACTGCATCCGTGTCTGTTGACAACACAATGGGCATGATCAGATACAACTAAATACAACTATCTTTATTCAAGATAAAAAGTACCCGAAACCGGCGTGCGTGTTGATGAAGCGAAAGGGGCCTGTCAGGATCGTGGCAAGTGGCAGCCCCTGCTCTCTGCCTACCGCTCTGGGATACAGACGTGAGTCTATGCACGTATGTATGCCGAAAAAATAACATAAAACCTTTAAAAAGTACGTTTCTTGTGTGGGGACCACTTTTTTTTTTGGTATTTATTGGTTTCCGCACTCGAAAGGATCTGTCCGTTGGCCCGTCCATCCGTCCATTGAGGAAAAACGGGGTAAAGAAACCTGCAAGTCCTACGTTCAGCCACCTGGGAAATGCTACTCAAGTATGCAAGAACTCGGAACATTTTCCAATGTTCTATAGACAAACCCTGCCCTGCGTCCATATTACGCGCACGAAATTCTGAGCGATTAACTGTCAAATTAGTATGGCATTTGACAGTCAGACGATTGGAATCGCTCAGGATTTGGTGCGCATAATCAGGCCCCTGGTCTCTGCCTATCCCTCCGGGATACAGGCGTGAGTTTATGTATGTGTATCTTTAATTATATGAATTGACACAAGATGGTAACCAAACTAGGATGAACCTGTGCCATGGTCATATTGAATTACATTGGGAATCAAATGAATTGAAATTAATTATTATTACAATGTGTAGTGTTACGATCGGAAAATATAATAACAAAGCCTCCGTTAGGAAAGCACAGCAACTGCGATGTACGTTGCTCTAAACTACGTTCGTTATCCTGCGTTGTAAATTAAGTGCTTGCATATTCGCCCATTTTTAATATTTCTCCCTTATTCCCGTTATCTCAGTTTAAACACCCTATGCTAAGGTTGGCTGGAAGAGATCTCTCTTAAAGATAATTTCGCCTTTGTAACAATGCTATGCAATTAATTTTCTTATTTATAAAGTATATTCTTTATTGCAAATCATAAATTAGAAAATTTCGAATGTTTGCTAATTTGGAGAAAATTAATTTTCGATATAAAACTTTCGTAAGGACAACACATAGCTTAATTCCGGATTCAACGCTTTATTTTTTTCTCGGATGAGTCCGACCTAGTTTCGCTCTGATTAGCAGAGATTAATCATGGCGGGCAAGTAAGTGAATTCGGAATTAAGCTAATAAAGGTAATTTTATTTCCTCCTTCCTTAGATCATAATTTTGTAGTTTTTTAAGGGCCTCCCTAGACATAACAGTAGATTTTTACCCTTCAACGTTTACTTATTAACTGCGTCAGTGGAATCAGAAACCGTAAGGAGCAGAGGCTGGTTAATTTGCTGGGGCTCCAAATAGGTACTCCATAATAATAACTTCCACACAACACATTGACTTGTCTTGGTCCCAAACTAGGATACCCTGTGCTGTGGCAACCAGACAAGAACGGCAAAAAAAATTAAAATACACCCAGACCCACGCCATTTGTACAAATCGAGTACCGCGACCTCCAGCGGGAATGGAACTCCTGTTTTGATAGTCAAGCATGTTACCGCTAGACCAACGCAGCAACGAAATAGAAAAGACTGGGACAGTCAAAACAGAAACAATCTCTGATGGATCGTATCAGAAATGAGACAATTCGCCCAAGAACTAAGGTGATTGACACGTCCTGACGCGGCAAACTGACGTGGCCGTGGGCTGGTACATCTGCCGAAGGACTGACAAACGATGGGGTAAAAATGTACTCGAGTGGAGACCAGGAACTGACACACGCAGCATGGGACGCCCGCCAGCTCGCTGGACCGACGACCTGAGGAAAATTGCCGGCGGCGGCTTGATGAGAATACCCGAGGGTTGAAAAAGTGGCGTGCCTTGGGGCGGAAGTATTGGACTGGAACTGAAATGATCTTCAGCAGTCCGGCGGGCTGGTCACATCTGCCGGAGAACGGATGCGGTAAACGAGAATATTGGAAGATAGACAACAGAAGAATGTCGCGCAGTCGCGTGCTTTATTTCACTACGTAATCCGGGAACACGCTTCCCGATAGGAAGATAAAAATTTTCATCGCGGTAACGTGCAGCGGGGGCTAGTAGAGAAATGGGTTACGTGGGAAAATTGATTTATTACTTGGCAAAAGCTGAGTGTAGAAACACACACACACACACACACAATGGTATATTGACAATGAGGCTTTAGGGTTCAACCTTGATATTTGTACCAGTCACCTAGTTTCACTGAAGAACTGAAATACAAAAGTATTTTAACAGTTTTATTGACATAATTTTTCGGGTTCATAACTTAATTTAGTCGAATAGTGTGAGCATGGGTGTCGGAAACCACCAAGCAGAGAAGGGCATGCGTCGATTCCTTTTTTGCACTTCAACGAAGAGTTTTGTAACTACTGAAATTTTTATACTTTGTAAGTAAAAGATAATCGGCGTGCGTGCAAGAGGCAGACCCTGGTCTCTGGATACAGGCGTGAGATTATGTTATTCTGTTTTGTACCTAATAGATAATAGTAGGTAATTTCGTTCGCCAAATATTCGGGTAAACAGTCACATTGTCAACATTACAAATACCTAGTTAACAGCCGACCTATTACGATAAAAAAAACCGATGATTTTTTCCGCTCGTTGGCCACAGACAATCAAAACCGATGACACTTGAGAAAAAAAAATTACACAGGGACACCGACACGGGCGCTCTATAAAAACATTAATTTTAATAACACAGCTCGGGTACTATGGACAGTATAATCTTCTAATCAAATTGTATGTACTATTAGGAAGTTAAGTACTGTGCAAGTGACATTGAGACGGTCTTATATAAAGCATCAGAGTCATCCTCTGCCGTAGGATTCAACCATGGAAGGGAGTAAAGTTAGGAGTGTGTTCCTCATAGCGTTGTTGGTGGTCGGCGTCAGTGCTATGGACGATGAAATGGCTGAGCTAGCGAAGATGATCAGGGATAGCTGTGGAGCGGAGACTGAAGTGGACATGAGCCTCATCGATAAGGTGGAGTTTTGACCATCAATTTTTACTGCTTCCCGATTGTCCTGATCTGGAGCGAGACATTTGAAAAATTTATTAATTTTAACCTCCGCTGTCCCGACCTTGAAAATAACAATGCCTAACTAGGCGCACCAAATCCTGTCGGAATCCTGACGTTTGCGATACCAATTTACCAGTATGGAATTTGGCAGACGATTGGGATCGTTCGTTTTTGGTGCGCGTAATACAGGGGCTGCACTGAGGAGAATAAGGGAAAGAAAAAGATAGTTTACAGCACTGTAAAATGGGTCGTACCATGTAGGAGATAAAGCCCATTGGATTACGTATTATAGAGATAACTGTCAATGGTCAAATGTAAAATGGCTTCAGTCATTAGGATCAAGTTAAGATAAGTTATTTCCCTACAGAATTGTCATCACAGGTTTTTGAAAGCTCCACTTGAGATGGAGTTATAAAATTCATTTACTTAACATAAACACACGCCTGCATCCCAGAGAGGTAGGCAGAGACCAGGGACAGCCACTGGTCACGATCCTGACACATCACTTTCGCTTCATCAACATTCACTAGTCTTCGCATGCACGCACCCCGGTTTCGGGTACTTTTTAACTTGCCCTTTCATTTCCTTAATTTTTCCAAAACTGCATATATAGTTTGTGATCGCTCTAAAAATTAAACGATTCAGGTGGATAGTTCCTCTTGCTGCCCCAACTCAAATTACCACCCTGTATCCTATCCCAGCCAGCCAATGAATGGAGCACATTGCTGGGTACATGATTCTTCCCTGTCATGCCAACCCTCTCTGTGCCCTGCTCATCTCCTCCACTCCTTTTCCACTCTGTATAGTAATAATTTCTTATCTCAGAATGATTTGTTTCCTCTATAAAAAAAAATACTGCCTGGCTTAAGGCAAATACATTTTATTAATGATTTTTCAATTTTGTAGTCTGCATAGCTGTTAAGCTTATAATTCAGCTGATTTGATTCTCTGCTAGGAAATCTAGTTATTGGGCCACACCAGTAGTTTTTCACACCAGCGCACAGCTCCAGATCGGCTGAATTATTCTTGTTTATTTGTGAACAATAACGTACAATATATTGTTTTATTGTGGCTTCGCGTATAGTATAACACACACACACACACACACGCACACGCACACGCACACGCACACGCACACACACACACACACACACACACACACACACACACACACACACACACACACACACACACACACACATACAACGCACACGAACATTTTTTATTACCTAGTTCTAACCTCATTTAAGTTTTTTCATTAAATATAAACTTTCGTGTCAAAAGCACAATATATTAACAAGGTACATTAATTGTGTAAATTAGTGTATTGAAGTCTATTGACCTTGAAAATGTAAAATGTTTTTCGGAGCACTGCTTATCCTAAACCACAGGTTTTAGCCTTTTTTAGGGAGGAGGGTACCACTGCCTTAGTGATAAGGTCACTGTAAAATGATTCCTTGAATAAATTATCTAATCTTATCTTATCTTATAAAGTTAAACAATGAGAGCTCAGTTTAACAAAAAAAAATTAAATGCTATTTTGTGGCTAAACTGGCTAAATCTTGAATTTCTCTCACACACTTAACTTTTAGGCTGGCTTGCACCAATCTTAAGTGTCACTTAACTAGCCACCCAAATAAGATTTTTTTAAGTGAATGCTATACTTAGCCCACATTTAAGAGAATCAATCAATCATGTATTTATACAGTTCTTATTTAATTTAAACTCCAAACGTAAATGTAAGCTCAAAACCATTGTTATTTACTTTAAAATTTGCAGGTCAATGCCGGTGAAGACCTAATGCCAGACCCAAAACTTAAGTGCTACATAAAATGCGTGATGGAGACAGCGGGCATGATGTCTGATGGAGAGGTGGACGTGGAGGCAGTCCTAGCCTTGCTCCCCGAGGACTTCAAGGCCAAGAACGAGGCTTCCCTCCGAGCCTGTGGGACTAAGAAAGGGGCCGATGACTGTGACACCGCTTACAAGACACAAGAGTGCTGGCAGAAAGCCAACAAAGCTGACTACTTTTTAGTTTAACAAGTGCAACATTTATTTTAGGCTACGGCGAGGTACGCTTCATTTTGGGACGGTTGGCCTGTTTAGTTGTTTGTTGATGCGTTTCCTAAAAGAGTTAAGGGGTGAGGAATGGGATTTTTGCATTTAAACTGATCTGTATCTTTGTAAAAAAGAGACACGTCCTGTCCCTCAGCCATGAGGACATGACTAGAAAGAAGAACAAAGAGACAGCTAGTTAAAGTAACAATGAACCTAATATCCAGACCATATGTCAGTATACCTTAGGTCCACGGCCTTCAGCATTGAAATTAATTGTGGTAACAACAAGCAATTAAATATAACATGGTTTACTGTTATATTAAATATTGAGTGTAGTGCGCCTAAAGGAACCGTTTCTATTTTTATTCCACTATAATTACCTAAGATGTAATTTGTCGTGTGCATGGTAGATAACTTTGTAGGTTTAATTTTGTAGGCAAGTAATTGTGTTACAGAGGTAAATTAAGATTTGGTGCAGTAAGGTAATACACACACATTATATAATATTATGATAGATATTATAATGAAGTAAATTGTTATGTTGTGATTTTGTTTGAAGGCTGATTTATTTATAACTGACGTCACTTATTACATTTGTCTGCGCCTGAAAACCAATCTTATAGGGAGATCAGAATAATAACTGCACTCAACACATTATAACATTTGATTATTAAGTCCGCCGCATTGTACGATTTTTTTAATGTAAGTGCAATAAAAGTACCAATAAATAAATAAATTATGACATCTAATATACAAAAATCTCGTGTCACAGTGTAACTACTCCGAAACGGCTTAACCGATTTTTATGAAAATTTTTGGGTAGGTCTGAGAATAGATAAACAGTACCCGAAATCGGCGTTGAGGAAGCGAAAGTGATCAGTCTGGATCGTGGCAAGTGGTAGTCCCTGGTCTCTGCCCACCCCTCTGGGTTATGGCGTGAGTTTATGTGTGAGAATAGGTCGTTAGCTAAGTAATATGCCAAAAAAACGTTAAACGAATCAGCTTCTAGTAATATATGTATAGGATACAGATATTTTTGATTAAGAATTAATTTAGAATGGCGATCATGGAATCTTATCATATCATACAGGCTCTGATGTATTAAGTTTAAGATGATTTGGGAAAAGATGGTCAAAGTGGAGTTTTTTTTTCCCACTGCCTTTTTCTACATTGACATTCAACAAACAGAGTGTAAATTCTTTACGTTAGTAAATCTATATATAAAATGAATTGCTGTTCGTTAGTCTCACTAAAACTCGAGAACGGCTGAACGGATTTATCTTAGTCCTGAAAAGTTCGTGGAGGTCTAGGGAAGGTTTAAAAGGCGAGAAAAAATCGAATAATTTCCGGGAAAACCCTAAAAACAGCCTTTTTCTATTTCCCATACAAACGTTTTCTGTGGCGTTACGAAGTTCGCCGGGACAGCTAGTTATAAATAAATTATTAGCAATAAGGCCGCCATTCTATCTTATCTTTTGTCATTGCTGTTTTTTTCCGGTATACAATAAAGAATATTCTTTACAGCAATCTTATCTTATAAATTATTGAGTTCTAATTTCTGAGATTTGTACTGGAATAGATCAGTCTATTCCAGTGTGATCGAAAAGATTAAGATTAACAAAAGAGTTGATTGAATGCCAGCCTTTTTGTACAAGTTGAAATCCAGGACTTTAATATAAACTGCTTCAACAGTACAAAGAATCATTGAAAGAACTACAAATAAGTTTTAAAAACCTATTTAGAGGCTAAAATATCCACCCACGCTGGGAATTGAACCTGCGACCTCTGGCTAATATAATTACAAGTAAGTTCATAGCTGGCACCATGCATGCATGTAGCTGGGACCTCTTGTGTTAACTTAGCTGGCACCATGCTTGTAGCTGGGACACAATGTGTTAAGTTAGTTGGCACCATGCTTGCAGCTGGGACCCAATGTGTTAACAAAATGAAGTATTTATTTAGTAAAATTCTTAATTCCGAAACTGGCGGTAAGAATTTGCTTAGAGAATGATGAAAATTGGTACAGTATTTGTTCTGTTACTTTTTAGGGTTTCATATTCAACAAGGAACCCTTATAGATCGGCATGTCCATCCGTCTATCTGTCACAAAGACAAGTACTACAAACCGGAAAGTTGGCATAGATATACATATTAATTGCGCCGACAAAATGGTAGAAAAAGTTCTGTGGTAGAAAAAGAAAAATTCTGTAAAGCAGGTAAAAAACCCTCCTTCTATGGAACCCTACACTGCGCGTGGCCCGACTCGCGCTTGGCCGGTTTTTAATTTTAAGACACAGTTTAGAGCACTTTTTGATGTAAATGCAAATAAAAAAAATATACAATACTACAACCTATTCCCTACCAAATAAATATACACGAAAAATGTAATAAAAATTTGTGAAGTCGTTTTGGCGGAGTTCGATAACAAACACGGTGACATGAGATTTTCATACAAAAACAAAATATCTACTTAATTAATGTTGCTGTTATAGTATTGTAATTATTAATAAATTTTCCTATATATACAATATTTCCTATAATAAAATTACAATACCAGACAGCCATGATTAAACAAACAACCAAGTTTTTTATAACTAAAAAATACTCACTTATTGGTTGTTTGCATTTCAAGGTAACTATGAAGATGTTTATTAGCATTGTATATCGCTAAGTTTTTCTATTTAGAGAAGTTCTGTTTTTATTCTCATCACAATCACAATATTATCCTACAGTATTTCAACTGCCTTGTCTCCTAGAGCTAATAACCCATAAGACTTTAATTGCCACTCGAGGCTGCCACATTTGATTTGGGTTTATTTACATATTCCAAGATGTATTTGTCTGGTCACTGTATCACAGGGTACCCTAGTTTGACACCACAATAAGTGATTGTGTTCTGTGGAAATTATTATTATGAGATGTGTGTATATTGTTGTTGCAAGATGTGCATGGAGTAAGAACTGTATGAAAAGTGAACTCCACATTAATTAAATGTAAAATATCTAAAATTTTAGTTAAATAAATAAAGCTTCAGCCTCGACTATACAGGCTAGGTCTAGTGCGGGGAACACGGTTATTAAATGTCATGTACATTTACATACATGATTAAAAAAAAGGGAAGTACAATGCTGAGTCAGATGCCCTTTGTGGCAACTTTGACACACCTTGTATTATGTTGTATTTATGTGACTTGTTTTATCCTTTGTACTTGTTTATGTTACTTGTTATGCCTTTTTTTATTGTGATGTGTTAATTTGTCCCAATAAATGTCTTTCTTTCTTTCTACATACCTCTTTTTTTATGTAAACTGTAAACTTTATTTTGTGCATGCAACCTGATGATTTAATAGATTATTCTTTACAGTATGTAAAAAATTAAAGAGGGAACTCACTCTCAAAAACTTAATTACTGTATTTGTGCACTTTTGTAACCTTGTCTATGGAACACATTATTTAGACTAGTAGATTGTTTAAGAAAATGCCACTTAAACCCCAGTTGAGTAGACTTATGTGGAAAAAAGTACTTACTTCCTAAGGTGAACTTATTACTTACTACTAGACAAAACTTATTTATTTTTTTATAAAGAGCCCTGACTCCAAATGTGTCAGTTTTTTGTGATTTTCTTGTTTTATTTAAATTAAGGCCGATTCGCACCACTTTCTTAAATGTGGCTTAACAGCAATTAACTAAAATGCTTCATACAAAAGTTGATTTAAATGGTGACTTCGGTGACATTTAAGAAGTGGTGCAAGTCGGCATAAAAATGGATAAAAAATCGAATTTAAAAAGTATTTATAAAATTTATTATTTAGCTGTCGCTTGCCTCAAACATACAATAGATTATTCTCAGACATTGATATATTTCATATGTCTCAAGAAACTTTCAAACAACAGGTTATAGAAACTTTGCAAGATTTACGTTAGTTTTGCTTTTTTATTTTTTATTTTGTTTATTTTGTTTATTTTGGTTTTATTTTGCCTGGCTGTATAATTTCTAACTGTGCTTTGTAAATAAGATAAGTTTAAAAAATATTAGTCCGTAATTGGCCTATGTTTGGTCTACCTTTTGCAACTTTGCGCTGTGGACTTTGTAAAATTAATAAAATAAAAAAAAAAAAGCTAATGGTAACAAATCTTTCTCCCACTGAAGTAACTCAAATGGATGGCACAATTTGTGACACATTTTTCTATATGGACCAAATGATAAAAATATGATAAGGAATTTTAAAGGCCAACGAAACCGCTGGTGACGATAGGGCCTCAGAAAATCATGTTGCGAAAAAAGTTGCGCCGAACTTTTTTAACTTATTTGAACATACCAATAGAACATAGTTCAATCACATATTCAAAGGACCTAGCGTATTGTTGAGCCGTCTTTATATAATCTCAGAGGTTGATTTGTAAATTGGTGGCGTAATAATCGGACAGTTGTCAAGCGATATAGGTTATGTCAGGCACTGGATAACATTACTGACCAATTCGGCTATTTCGCCGTCGGATGTGGCGCATACCTTTACGGAGTCTAGCGGGTACATTATGACGTGCTCCATGATGCCCGCTATGGCCCCGGCGGTCATATGTGTCACGGAATCCTGGGTTGGAAGAGTCTCATAGTCCTCAAAGTTCATAATACTAACTAATACTGCCACTCAACACAAAATAAATCCAGGTTAGGCTCAGTTTCACGGCGGACTAGTTTGGTTTACCCGATCCGCAATATCATTTTCACGGCACTGTTAACGATAGAAAGTCATCCAAAAATTTAGAATTTGATTTTTCACGAGAAAAGTCAAGACGGACGGACGACAATCAGACTCGCGCGAGGACAATAAGTGTTGCCAGAAAGAAACTCCTTCGTCAAAAATGCCGTGACGCAGACAAAAGAGATAGGTATTATACGTGATTCCTGAAAGTACAATAATGTATGCTTTTAATGTATGAAATAAATTTGGTAAATATTTACCAAATTATAAGTTTTGGTATGTATTCGTATCATCAATTATTGTTATTATACATTATTGCACACGAAAAACAGTACAGGAAATAATAAATATGACAATACGAAATTACATGTTGCTGCACTGCATGTCTGTTACTGTGTGTTAAATTGGACCAAACCACTGTTTATACAAGAACTTTGTTATTTTATAATATAAATTCCCGTTGTTTCTGCCATCAAAATGAAAATAAAATTAAAAATTTTTAACTTTATAAAGCATTTATTTGTGAATTATTGCATTTGATGTAGTCTTTATTTTTAATGGCTCTGTCCTGTCCTAAAGGCGCACAAATATTTTTTTATCAGTGCTATTCACATAATATCTAAGTGCTTGAAATCACCAATCCACGGTGGGCACGCGTGGTGATTAAGCCCATACTTTCTCTGAGAGAAAGCCTGTGCCCTACAGTGGGACTCATATAGGCTGCTTATGAACCTCATAAACCAGTGTACATATAAATCACAACTAAAATATTGAAAAAAACAAATTAAAGAAAACGACACAACAAAAGTATAAAAACAAAATGTTTACTTAATGAACGTCAAAGCTGTTAGTTTCACAATTAATAGATTCTGCGGAGAAGAAGCTAATAAACTCCACATTTAAAAATAAAATAAATTTATTCTTTTCAAAACAGGTCTGCTTAATTAACAGAGTTTTCAACTCAAATTTACACTACACTAGATACAATCGTTCCTGTTAACATTATTTAAATACCAGACATCCTTGTCTTCTAAATAATCCTTAATGTTATAATAGACTTTTTAGCACAGAGTATGCTTAATAAATTTTTTACACCGCGTCGGTGGTAACTCCAATATATCTTTTACCAACATTTTCGAAATTGCTGATGTTTTTTCTAACATACATTATATTTTCATAAAGGCATTGACTTGCAACTGTTAAGATGTTAGTTTCTTTAAAGAAATCCCTTAGGTAACGAGTTCCTACTACCGAGCTTGTTGTGGATCGCTCTCTTCTGTAACATGAAGATCGTTTCAATGTCTGCTGCCCGACCCCACAGTAGTATGCCGTAGGACATAATACACTATAGAAGTAACAAAAATAAACAAGCCTAGCAGTTGCAACGTCAGTGAGGTCTCTAATTTTTTTGACTGCATATGCTGCAGTACTAAGACTGTGTGCTAGTTTTACAATATGAGGACCCCATTGCAATTTTGAATCGATTGTGATGCCTAGAAAAACGGTAACTCCTACAAGTTCTAGTTTTTCTTTTCCGAGTACAATGTTGTTTTCATCTAATCTTACGTTTGGGAAGGTAAACTTTATACATTTTGTCTTCTTGGAATTTAGAAGCAAATTATTTGCCATGAACCAATCTAACACATGCGATAGAGCATTATTTTCATCGTCAAGATTATTCTCTTGTCGCTTAATTTTGAAAATAAGTGACGTGTCATCTGCAAATAATACTATCTTGGACATCTTTTGTACCATAAATGGCAAATCATTTACATACATAAGGAAAAGGAACCGCCCCAAAATTGATCGCTGTCAAAACGATCAAATAATATTAATAATGAGTCAAATAATTATTTAAAAATAAAAATTTCAAACAAAATTTAAATGTTCATATAGAACGTAAGAAGACATAGGGGAAGAGTCCGAACAAATCTTAAGTACTATACATGGATGATACTAAACTGTATAGGGTTATACATAATTACTCAGACTATGAACAACTACAGACTGACATAAATTATCTCCTTGGGTATTGCTCACAAAACCAACTATTTCTGAATTAAAAAAAAATGTTATGTCATAACTTATTCTCGGAAACGTACCACTATCTCTTACACATTGTCATATAAACTTCACAATGACTGGTCTCTTACTTAATCTTAAATAAATTAATCTTGGTATCAAATCAATATGGACACTTTTGTAAGTATCACCATGGACAATTATCTTTCACTCTTCACATTGATTTAATAATACAAAAAGCATTCAGAATGCTAGGTCTTATCCTCAGGCTATGTCAATAGTTTAATCACATTTCAGCTTCGTTAGTCCGGCAGTGTTGTGTGGTCTCCTCAGTATGCCTGTCATAAAAACAGAATTGAAAATGTCCAAAAAAAGTTCATCAAATCTCTTTAGTTCAGATCTACACGGCACTGTCAGAACTACAGTTTATCACTATTCAAACATAATTTATTGCCGCTTGAAGTTCGTCGAAAGCAGCTTGACATAATGTTTTTGTTTAAAATTCTTAACAATTACGTCGATTGCTCTGATATTCTTAAACAAATTAACTTTATAGCCCTTAACAGATCTACCAAGATTACGCTTTGTTCATTGTTCCTCTTTGGTTGAGAGTTGGTAGCCTAGTGGGTAGAACATCGGACTCGGAAGCGAGAGACCCAGGTTCAATCCCAAGTGCGGGCGTGTACCTATGACTTGGTTTTCTAAGTTATGTACATTGTGAAGTTATAGTAGCAATACCACACGCTAACGGTGAAGGAAAACATCGTGAGGAAACCTGAGTGTCTGAGCTATTCACATACCTCAGCGTTTGAAATCGCCAATCCGCGGTGGGCACGCTTGGTGATTAAGCCCATACTCTCTCCTTGAGAGAAGGCCTGTGCCCTACAGTGGGACGCATATAGGCTGATTATGCTTATGCATTGTTCCTCTTTTTAGGAAGAATTATACTTCTAATAATCTCATTAAGAAGCACTTATTATTGACCATGACACATATAATAAGTGCTTCTCAGAACTTGATCTTTTTGAAAATAGAAATAGGTTGACCTTTAAAACTAAACTACTCAAATTATGAAATACTATGGAATAATAAATACGAAGAGAATGTTGTAAGTTGCTGCACGGCAACCAAATTATAACCCACTAGGGTTGCAGTTGAGCACTTTACTTTACCTGCATTCTCTTTATTTTTTTTTGTGTCTGGATAAAACATTCAAACATGTTTTTGTTACAGTTTCTTAAAAATGTAGGAATGTTTGTTAAAAATGTTACTTAATTTATGAATCACATTAATTTATGAATTGTGAACTACATACCAATAACGGACATGTAATGTTATTCTTAGCACTCTACGTTTTTTCATTAAGTATTTTTCCACTGTACCTATTTGTAAAACAGTGATTAACTGTTGCCAAATAAAAATAAATTAAACTAGTAAAAATTAATAAGCAAATCTGTATCTTAATAAAATGGAACATTTATTTTTAATTTTTTTATTAATTGTGCATTTTAGAAATAACTCTCTATAAGTACTTCATAGAAGTTAGCACAGTCAACAAAGCTCTTAAAAGTTGTTTGCCTATTGAACTTTTTCTATTTTCACCGTAACGTAACGTAACAATGAGGTTTTTGGAATTACAGTAAAATATAGTTTTTTACAGAAAAACACTTTGAACTGTGAAATTTTATAGTGAACAATTTACATAGAAACCTATTTATATAAGTTTTCATTGGTTGACGTATCTACTTAATAATGTGCATGTTTTGTACACGGCGAGTTAAATTTTTTTAAATACGGTAAAATTGTCACGGTAGGCAACACAGTATACCTTTTTTTTAAAGGTTTATTCGTTCGTTCACTTCAATCATTTCATTCAGTCATACCATTCACTCTTGCTGGGTTATCTGAGAAAAGCGATAGATGGCGTAGATAAATCGTCATATTTGGTCTAAACTTTAGTTGCCAATAGAAGACAGCTGCATGACTAGGATAAAACTTAATTATGGTTATACCTTATCGAATTTTTAGTTAAATTATATTTCTTTGAAATCCTTGAATAAGCGTAAACAGGTTGATATGGAACACGCTTATGTAACATATCTGTGGATCTTGGAACACGCTTTGTGACGCTTTGACGTTTCATATTTTTTTGTTTCATGTGTTTCGTTTCATTCTTTCCCTTTTCCATAGCACATTCGGCGAAATTGTAAACTAAATATTAATTACTATAATACACCTTCTGAAAACAGATTCTGTTCTGTTAGAAGTGCCAAAAATAGTAAATAAAAATCTTTCCTATTTTCATACGTCGTTAGATTTTCGCATAGTCATAACATAAAATGTTTGCTGATATGAATTTATTACCCTTCGGCGATAGTAGCGCCCTTGTCCAGCTGTACAATAATTGTTGTGTTGTCACCGGTAATCTGAGGGTGTCACCCTGACTGACGTTGCACATTACTTTATAATCTGTGGAGACCTTCAGGGCTGCCAGATGAGGGGATTTATTGCCATTTGAGCTATCTCGGAAGGTGAATTGGCGCCCAAAAATTGCAATCGGCGACCAGGCGACAATAGGGATGGCAACGAAACTATTTACAGATGGCGCCACTGAGACTTGCTCCAACAATGTTTGTTTTGTTTTATGTGTTGCTTATTTTCGGATTTTTTCATGGAAATTCGACATAAAAACGTCACGAAATGATTGTAACTAAAAAAAGTTTTAAATAAAAAATAAAAACCGACTTCCCAGTTTCATGACCAGGGCATATATTTTGGGCACCGACTACAAAGTATACTTCTACAATACCTACATGTATACATACTTCTAATCTAAAGGTATTAAATTATTAAAATATTAATAATTTAATACCTTTAGATTAGAAGTATGTATACATGTAGGTTATTAATTGCGGTTTGTAACTCGGTTTCATCCCAGTTTAAATAGATTTTTGAGGTTCGGTTTGCAAATCGGTTTACGGTTCAGTTTGCAATAAGGCCGCCAATTGTACTGTAGTATGCTATTGTTAAATTCTCATATGTAATTCCTGTTGTACATACAATAAAGAATATTCTATCTATCTATCTATCAAACCGGTTTAGATCGACCTGAGAAATTTCGAGATCGTTACATCGCTAGCCTATAGGTCAAAACGCACTAGAGCGATACTGCAGCGGAGAGGCACGTCGCGGCATCGGAGCGGCGCGTTACAAAAATATTGTTTCCACTGTTTCATAAGAAACACTTGAAACAATTACCTTAATTGTCGATTTAAAAAAGGACAGCTCAGATACTTTTAAATGTTGCCAGCATTAAAAAAGGATTGACAGATGATAGTTGTACTTTACTTCCTATCGTTTTCATTAGATCGAGCTCGCGGTACTCCGCGACAACACCTACCAAATTTTTTTTTGGCGACATTTTGCTGCTTGGGAAACTAGAACAAATTTATGTGTGTTTTTGCGTAATTGTTTCTTTCTCTATCGATTTTTGGATTTGTCGTGGCGTTGTAAGGGTTCAATGAATATTGATAACGGAGAGTGATCTGTAATTATACTTAAAAATTGTATTTTAATATTTTTTAAGATTAATTGAGACAATTTTATAAAACAGCTGCGTACAAAATTACAAGCGCCACAATTAAGAAAAAGTCATTTCATTGAGGTGATTTTGGGCTATAACGCTGAAGATTCTGGTGATTTGGGCAACACGAACTATGATGATTTTTGGGCCACTGCTTTTCTTCGCGACATTGCCATGAGATTGGCATTGACAGGCCAGCATCTAGCAACACTGGTGACGTGCGTGTTGTGTGTGTTGGTTATTGGTTTGGTTGGTTGGTTGGTTGGTTGGTTGGTTTAGTGGTTATATTCTCTTTGGGTTGGTTGGTTGGTTTGGTGTTTATCCACGAACGACAAATTCCGTGATTAATTGTGTTGAATTTTAATTACCTAATTGATAGATACCGCACAAATTATTATAGTCTACGGAGGCTGGTCGTTTAAATTGTTTTAATCAGCGTATTTCTGTTGCTAGCTGTTAGGACAGGGTTGCGATAAACCGACGTAAGTAAATGTAATATTTTTATCGCTATCTTTGTGTGAAAATTCAGTTAGATAACACGACTGAATACAAAACCGGCTTTCAGTTTAATTCATTACTTTCTGTACAAAAACGCTTAGTTAACGTGCATATGTGGGCGTATGTATAAACAAACAGATACTGCAGAGTCTTAGACAAACTCCAGACTCGAAACTTGGTATGTTACTTGTCCCAACTACTCTAAAACAATACTACCTTATGAGAAACTGCTTATAGTGCAATTATTTCAACGGAGTCCCAGGTGGACATACTTTGGACAAATAGGGGATGTGTTAGCAAACATACACATGCTAACAGAGGTCTTCTCCATTTTATGCCATCTATGTATCAAACTCTATTTGCTCTACAGGATTACTCTACAGGTTTTACCTAGTGTGGGGCCCATCAGACATTGCACTCTGCGTATCACCTTTTTTTGAAATAAATAATTTTTACTGTAAAAACCTATTTAGAGGCTAAAAATTCCACCCGTGCCGGGACTTGAGCCTGTGACCTCTGGCTAACAGTGCCTGACTGCGCTCCAACTGAGCTAATGGGTAAGTGCAGGCATCGGCGAAATTTCGAACTACTTTATAAACTTCTCTGTATTATGTACAGGCAGCGACATCTGGCTGAAGTAATTTACATCACTTGCAGCCCCGAGTAGGTACCCACTTTGCACTTAGGTTTTTACATCGGAATGATATTGCTGTAACTACACGATTATATTCTTTTTGTTGCACTAATCTGTGCTGGGTGGAATTTTTTGCCTCTAAATAGGTTTTAAAATTTTCAATGTAAAGAATATAAATTTTTGCTTTACTTTTATTTTAATTCCTATCACATTGACAGACCTTGATTCCCAGTGAGTAAGGTAAGTTTGTCCACTTTTTAGGATCAAAATGGCTACTTATGAAGTAAATGGTGTGCCAACGTCACTGGTCACTGAGTTGAACGATAGCTCCTATGATGCTGTGATCCTGGTGACATCACCGAACGTGGTGACCGTCCAGGCGCTGGAGGATTTCGTCATCTCCTCCGTGCAGCTCGATCAGGCTTTGGAGAAGGTAGGTGGAAGGAATGGATTGAACCTTTCCTTTAAACATATAATATCACATATTATGCAAAATAGTAATAAACAACATCTATTTACTGATAATAGGCTATTTGACAGGTTTCTGAAAACCGTCTCAGATTTTTTGTTGGTGCTCATTGAGTGCTCAGAAAGTAGTAATACTAATTCTCTTCGAAATAATAATTCTTTTGTGTATTTCTTCTAAAAATGTAAATAAAATTTCACTTTTGAAAATGCTAGCTTGGGCTATTGCCCAATATTTGACCATATTTGGCGTCGCACAGGAGTCAGTGACGATACTGGTCAGTCAGCAAACAAACATCAACTCAACAGAACAATACTCCTCTGTGCTACTAGGGAGAATGTCGACCCCATAGAAAAGAGGGGTACTAAAATTTAATGTAACGCCATCTAGTGCGTGCCCCCAGAAATCTGAAAATTTTGGGGATTCTAAACTTGACCGATGCTGACAGATACAGACCTGTGACGTCATCATAGATTTGGCCAATCCAGGCCGTTTTCGATACAATGGCGACAGATACAAAATTATTAAGTTTTATCCTGGTTTTTTGGATAAGTGGTCCATTTTTTTTTACTTAAAATGCCTTAAATTGGTTTTAAAACTCATGATTTATGATATTTATATAATTAATACTCTTTTCACACTGTCAAATAGCCTATTGTCATCAAAAATTACAAACAAACAACTGGCCCAGTGGGAGTAGTTAGACTTGCACAGTGACTGTTGTGTGCCACCATAAATTTATTTATTATATGTTTAATATTACTGCCTTGTTGGTCTAGCCGTTAAGGCGCTTAGCTACCAAAACAGGGGTCGTGGGTTCGATTCCCACTAGGGGCCGCCGTACATTTGTATAAATGGCCTCAGTCTGGGTGTATTTTCATGTTGTGACGTACACACACATACACTGTAAAGACAGTAAGCGATGTGCAAACGATCTGTGACTATGGTCGCGTTATCGCCAAAAAGATTTGTGCGGAATATACACGATTAAGTTTTCTCTACTCTAATGTGGAAAATTGTTTTCCATAATAATAATAATTAACACAGGAATGTCAGTATCAGTGGTATTGTTATCAGAATTAATACCTGTGAATAATGGTTTACCATTCATAAAGTTTTTCTGTGTTTTGAATGTGACAAACAGTACAATATTGTTCTTGAACTAACTATACTACAATGACAGATATATAGATAGATAGGTAGATAAACCATTTGCATTTTCACGCACACGTAACATGTTCAAAAACCAAAAAAAGGATGAAAGTAACAAAATAAACACAGACGACATGAACATACTATTTTGCCATAAAACGTACCGCAAGTGCCAAAAAATACAATAACGTTTATGTTTACATGTTTATGGCTGCTCTTACACCTGCTATGCGTCTCCCTTGTACATTCTAAATCTTGTAGTGATTGTAAAAAAAATTTACGGTCATTTAGGAAATATTTTCGCAAACGCTGAGGTATGTGTTGACATATCACAGACACTCAGGTTTCCTTTCGATGTTTCCCTTTACCTTTAGCGAGTGGTGTAAAGACCATAAAACGGAGAAAACTACAACAATTTGGTCATATCACGCGCAGTCAAAAGTGCAATCTGCTGCAACTGCAACTTAGAAAACGGTCTACAGGGCAAAATCCAGGCACGAACTTCATCGTGGCTCCTTTTGCGGAGAGGTTTAGGGCTCGTACACGGAACTCCGTGTGGCGCCGGATTAAGAATAGCGTCCCTCCATTACCTTCCGTGGATGTCGTAGAAGGCGACTAAGGAATTAAATTACCAGGAGACGGGCAGCAGCGTCTTCCCGAGATTCCAACCGCATACTGCGATCGCCAACCCGCCTGCCAAGCGTGGCGATTATGGCAAAACCCCTCATGGTCACGTTGGAAGCGTGGAAAACCATGAGGGAGGCCTTTGTCCTGCAGTGGGCGTCAAATGGCTGATGATGGTGATGATGACACAAAGTGGGTGCCGCCGTAACAGCAGCTTTACTAGAATATAACAGTGTTAATGAATTCTTTTAAAAACATACTTGTCATGGATAAATGAAAAATAAAAAGATCAAAGTCATGGACATTAGTTCATCACAAACCGATCAGCTCTTATATACTTTTAGAATTTCAATGAGTGGGAAGAAAAATGGGCAAATAAATACACTGACTTGTTAATAGTTTCTTTAGTATCGACAAATTTTTGTTATTTTATTTTTCACACAAACTTGAAACTCCTATCAAAACTTTTACATACAACGGGAAGTGATTTAATTACATTGATACTAAAGAAATGGTTTTCTGTATTTGCGTTAACTATTTCAACAATAAATGCATTTATTTCCTAACTACTTCGTTTACGAGGGCCGCTAAATAGTTGTAAGAAAAAATGTAAACGAAAAAATAAAATAATTTAAATAAACCCACATAATTTCAGGAGACGGCCGTGCTACAGTGCCCCAGGGTGTCGGGAAAGAGGCTGGTCATCGCCCCCACTGGCCCCATCACCCCTTACGATGACGTCAGGTACCGCCTTCATAACTAGAACATTATGATCAAAACTGACCAAGGGAGAGTTGGACGGATGGACGGATGGACGGATGGACGGATGGACGGATGGACGGATGGACGGATGGACGGATGGACGGATGGACGGATGGACGGATGGACGGATGGACGGATGGACGGATGGACGGAGGGACGGACGGACGGACGGACGGATGGACGGACGGACGGACGGACGGACGGACGGATGGACGGATGGATGGAAAAGGCATTCTAGGGTACCAGGCACTATCTGTACACTTTTATGACAAGAACGTTTGATGTATTATTGTATTTATTATCATCATTTCATCATTCAGCCACAAGAAGTCCACTGCTGGACATAGGCCTCCTCCATGGATTTCCAAAAAGACCGGTTGGAAGCGGCCTGCATCCAGCGTCTTCCTGCCACTTGGATGAGGTCATCTGTCCATCTTGTGGCTGGTCGTCCTACGCTGCGCTTGCCGATATGTGGTCTCCATTCGAGAACTTTTCGGCCCCATCGGCCATCAGTTCTGCGTGCTATGTGCCCCGCCCACTGCCACTTCAACTTACTAATCCGCTGGGCTATGTCGACGACTTTCGTTCGTCTACGAATCTCATCATTTCTGATTCGATCTCGTAGAGAAATTCCGAGCATAGCCCTTTCCATAGCTCGTTGCGTGACCTTGAGCTTTCTTATGAGGCCCATAGTTAGAGACCACGTTTCAGTGCCATAAGTCATCACTGGTAACACACACTGGTTGTATAATTTTGTCTTGAGCGATTGAGGTATGTTAGACGAAAAGACTTTTCTAAGTTTCCCGAATGCTGCCCAGCCGAGTTGGATTCGACGATTGACCTCTTTCACGAAGTTGGACCGGCCTAGTTGGACTGTTTGTCCTAAGTAGACGTATTCGTCTACAACTTCGAGAGTCGTGTTCCCCAATGTTATTGGGGTGGGCACAACACGGGCGTTCGACATGACCTTCGTTTTGTCCATGTTCATTTTAAGGCCCACACGTTGGGAAACTCGACTGAGGTCTTCGAGCATTATGCCGAGGTCTTCCATCGTTTCTGCCATGACTACTATATCGTCGGCAAATCGAAGGTGCGTGATGTACTCGCCATTGATATTGATGCCGCGTCCCTGCCATTCCAGAAGCTTGAAGGCATCTTCCAGTGCGTTCGTGAAGAGTTTCGGAGAGATAACGTCTCCCTGTCTCACGCCTCTTCTCAATGGAATTGCCTCCGAATTCCGCTCCTGTACTCGGACCGACATGGTGGCGCTGTTGTACAAGCACTTCAGCACCTCGATATACCGATAGTCAATCCGGCAACGCTGGAGAGACTCGAGCACTGCCCATGTCTCGATCGAATCGAAGGCTTTCTCATAGTCCACAAACGCTAAGCAGAATGGCAAATTATACTCCTCAGTCTTCTGTATAATTTGCCGCAGCGTATGGATGTGGTCTATGGTACTAAAGCCCTTTCGGAAACCGGCTTGTTCGGGAGGCTGGAAGTCATCAAACCTGCGTTCGAGACGATTCGTGAGGACCCTCGAAAACAGCTTATAAACATGGCTCAGAAGCGAGATGGGTCGGTAGTTCTTCAATAGAGAGTTATCCCCTTTCTTGAAGAACAGCGTCACCACGCTTCTGTTCCATGCTTCTGGCGTTTTTCCTTCGACCACGACGGAATTGAAGAGCTTCTGAAGGACTTTAAGTACTGGTGTTCCACCCGCTTTCAGGAGCTCTGATGTGATTCCGTCCTCTCCTGGTGCCTTGTTATTCTTGAGCTGTTTCAGGGCCATCCTAATCTCGTACAGGCTGATGTCCGGGATGTCTTCGGTATAATGTCGGGTCAGTTTGGCTCTCGGATCTTTGTTCAAACTGCTAACAGGTTTTGCGACTGAGGTGTATAGCTGTCCGTAGAAACTCTCAATCTCCCTCAGCACCTCTGACCTGGTCGACGCTATACTGCCGTCCTCTCTCTTCAGCTTCGTCAGCTGGCTTTGCCCAATAGACAAGTCTTTTGCGAACACTTTGGAGCCCTTGTTCCGCTCTATAGTCTCTTTAATACGTTCGGTATTAAAGGACCGAATATCGTGCCGCATAGACTTTGAGATATGTCTATTGAGCTGCCTATATGACTTAGCATCCTCGGAGGACTGCAGTTGCAACGCGCGACGTTTAGCCATGAGGTCGAGAGTATAGTTTGAGAGCTTTTGTGGTCTACTCGTACGGTTGGGTCTATAGAACCTCGAGCCCACTGAACGCACAGTTTCTACAAACCTGTTATTGATCTCGTCCACCGATGCGGCGCTCTCCAGGCACTCAAAGCGATTTGACAATTCGAGTTGAAAGTTCTCGGGGTTCTGGATATGGGCACGAGTAGGTCGGAGCGTGGACTTCATGAGACGAGACCTCTCAAGTTTGACATTAATATTCAATGTGCCTCTTACTATTCGGTGATCGCTTCCGGTTTTCACCATGTTGATCACAGAGACGTTATTGAATATTTGTCTCTTGGAGGTCAGGATGAAGTCTATCTCGTTTCTCGTGGAACCATCGGGACTCAACCAGGTCCATTTCCTGTGAGGTGGCTTCTGAAAGAAAGAGTTCATCATAAAGAGTCCCTCTTTCTCCAGGAAGTCTGCCAACCTTTGTCCTCTTGGGTTCCGTTGCCCATAACCAAATTACCCCACTCTCATCTCACCCTCACTCCTTGTGCCCAGCTTCGCATTGAAGTCCCCCATAACCACATTAAAATAGGTCTCCGAGGTATGTATGGCCCTACTAATGTCCTCATACATCGCCTCTACCTCCTCATCGGAGTGTGACGAGGTCGGTGCGTATACCTGAATGACCTTCAGCAAATATCTCTTAGATATTCTGAGTATTAGGTACACCACCCTGCTCGACACACTGTTGATGGCCAAAATGTTATTTACGAGGGACTTGTGGACGAGAAACCCGACACCACCCTGGGACTGTTGCTCGCCCTCCCGGTAGTAGAGCAGGTTACCGGATTTCAGGGTTATCGTGTCCTCGCCCTCTCGACGGACTTCAGATAACCCTAGGATATCCCAGTGTAACCTACCCATTTCCTCTTCCAGCTCAATTAGCTTTTCGTCTGTCCTCAATGTGCGAATGTTGTGTGTTACCAGGGCCAGTCGTTTTCGTTTTTGGGGGTGGTAGCCAGATCTCTGCCGGAGATTCTTAGCACCCCCTGCTCCGCCGTTACCGTGGCCGCTACCGTAGCCGGGAATAGTGGAGCCGCCGGGGACTGGGGGCCTGGTTTTTTTGTGTATTGCCATGAGGGTATTTGCCTTACTCGCCACGCTTGGCATGCGGGTTGGCGAGCGCAGTATATCGCATTTTCGCAGAAGGCGCTGCTGCCCACCTTCTGGTAATGTGTCCCTTAGCCGGTTTTTACGGCACCCGCGGGAAGGGATTGGGGGGGTACTATTCTAGAGCCGGCACCCCACGGCCGGGTGGACCGGCCGTGGGGTGCCGGCTCACCACCCCACTTTATTATACCAATAAGATATATCACAGAAAAAGTAAACACATAAGTGACATAATATAACAAAGCAAAACACAAGAAAAAAACATAGACGTATCCTGTGGTGTATCTAAGTTGCCACTAAAGTAAGCTGACTGAGCGTTAAGCTGAGGGAGTGAACCCGCAGGGCTGATTTCAATCAGTGCCTACTGTAACTCATATTTTTTTATTACTATGGAGTGCACGTCGTGGTGCGTTTGAAATAAATTAAAATACATACAACAAATTAAAAATCTTGTCATAAATACTTACATCTATTATTAGTTTTAAATTAATGTGTGTATGTTCAGCAATCATTCTTTACCAATTTTTCTGATTTCATTAATATTTTTTTATTGGAAGGGGTTACCTCCAGGTAACCCCTTCCAATTCGGCAAGCGTCTGTTGAGGTCCATGTTTTGTTAAGATCCAAGAGAAATGCAAGAAATGCATCGAACTCTCCTTTTTTAATGCGTGTTTACATGAAGTCGGTATTATTTTGTTAAAAAATTTAAGTAAAAAGTAACGAACAATCCAACTGCTGAACATTAACTACTAAGCAGGCGGGGCTCAAATTCAAAACTGCGAGGTAACTGTAATTATACTTAATTTTTTGTTTTTGTCACGTTAGCGTTTTTTTTAAAAAAATGTTGGCCTTATGCTAATCTTATATAACCTATGACACTCGCGGAAATACGACGAATCGATTGAGATATTATTTTTCTAAATCTGTCCATTGGTTAAGGAGTTATAACGGGACATAGAGTCGGTCATACTTACATACATACGAGCCAAACGCATTATCCTTCTTTTGAGCTTCGCCGCAGTCGGGTAAAAAGGTAGTTATTTAATGATTTATATTGCTGGACAGGTCTATAGGAGAGGCTGCAAAGCGCGGTATGGAGCGCGCGGTGGCGGCGGGCGCTAGAAGGCCTATTCTGGTGCTGCAGCCTTCCCCGCTGTGTGCTCAGGCGGATCTGGTGCTGCTGCTCGGCGCTTTTGAAGCGCTTTATGTGGTAAGTCATCATCATCATCATCATCATCTTCTTCTTCATCAACATCATCATCACCATCATCATCATCATAATCATCATCATCACGGCCTTTTCCCCATCAAGCCATCTTTCGCGGTCTCTCGCCATTCGCATCCACGGGCCCTCTGCCGACCTGGCTACATCGTCCGACCATCGGACGGTGGTCGATGTGTTAAGTACACTTGAGAAACACTTGAGGAGCTTCAAGTGTTTCTTCTTCAGTCCTTTAACCTCTAGGGGTGCGTAGGGCCTCAGCGACATACTTCCGCTGGAAGCTCTAGTGGTTACTTTGTTAAATCAATATAAAAATCTTGAAATTGACACAGTTGTTTTGACACATTCATTAAGGCTTCTCCGAGCGCACAGATTTGTATGGGACTTATTGCGCTGTGCGTGCGAATAGTTGGGCGAAAAGTAGGCATTTTTGAAATTACAGAAATACAAATCCTATTAATAGAATTTTGACGACCGACGTCACTAAAACATTCAGTGATAGTCATTTTGGTGTATTTTTATGATCCAAAACTCAGTACAGCTCAAATAAAACCATATCTAATAATAATTTAAACTCATGTTCGCGATTTTTTTTTGATGGTATAAACTTTAAAAATCCATAAAAATAAGCCCTGGATAGGATATAAAAAAGTAATACATAACTCTTTCAAATTTTAAATCATTAGAAAGTAAAATGTACTATAAAAGACCTGATTTAGGGGTAATGTCGGAGAACCCAGCCTTTAGGCAGCCTTAAGGCAGGTCACGAAGTGATTCCCATACAAACTTAGTTTGGTTTTCATTTACAAACGACATGCGGGATTGCAATAAAACTTTGCCAATTAAACGTATTGGTCACAAATCGAGATTTGATCGTAGGTGCTTAGGATTGGAAAAAAACTTAACAAAAATAAATTATAGCCTTGTGATTCGTTTCTATAAAAAGGCTTATGAGGCTCAAAATTCTTTTTCATTCGGTTATTTTCAGTTGTAAGCACTAGGAAACCTTAATTAGTGTCCTCTAAACGTATTGGTGAAGTGTCATTGCGATCGGGCATGTCGTTTGTGAATTAAAATCCAACTACGTATGGGAATTGCTCCTCGAGGGATTCTCTCAACTTTGCAGTTTCGGAGCTAGGTACTTTGTATTAAATGATTTCGACTTTAATTTTGACCTTGGGCAGCGGTCGGCTGATAATAATAATAACTATACCACACAACACAATCACTTGACCTGGTCCCAAACTAGGTTACCCTGTGCTATGGTAACCAGGCAAGGACGTCACAAACATGAAAATACGCCCAGACTGAGGCCATCTGTACAAATGTACGGCGCCCCCGAGTGGGAATCGAACCCACGACCCCTGTTTCGGTTGCTAAGCGCCTTAACGGCTAGACCAACGAGGCAGTCATGATGATGATGGTGATGATTATTTTCCAGCCGATTCAGATCCGCGAGATGTTCCCTGAGAAGAAGGCCAAACTGGCCAGCCTCGGCGTGTACGGTGAGGGCTTGGGGCCCGGCCGGGTCAGGGAACTGGTGAAAACGGGAGCAGCCTTAGAGGCGTCGCGGTAATTCGACTGTATTTTAAGGCTGTTTGTTTACAACACATCGCCAGCGCTGCACCCCCCAAGCGCGCCAGACAGAAACAACTCATGAACGCGAGCGCGTGCGCCTGCCTTATTCATTAAAAATAGTTTGTGGCGTTAATCCATCCTGAAAACACTATTCTTAGAAGCGGTGGTAGTCCAGTGGGTACAACAATGGACTCGGTAGCGGGAGACTCAGGTTCATATCCCAGTGCAGGTATGTACCTATGACTTTGTTTATTTTCAAAGTTACGTACGTCTGCGAATTTGTAGTAGCAATACCACACGCTAACCGTGAAGGAGAACATCGTGAGGAAACCCGCGTCTTGGTTGGCTCCGCACAGATTTTTTAAACTGCATCTGAGGAGTGTTTTAGAGGAATCGTGTTTTTTATAAATGACACCGTAAAACTGCGTCTCATTACTATGATGATGGTATCTATTCAACACGAATGTAACGTTCGTTCGTCAAATCGCTATGTTCGTTGCGATAACTTCCTCTCGTCCCTGCAACACAGACTGGCCTAGGGCCGGTTTCTGAATTGAGAAATTAACTAAGTAAATACTTAAGTAACATTCTGTCACGCTCTTTTCTGAGAAATTCGAAGAGACAGCACTACAGTTAACTATTTACTTAACAAAATTCTCAATTCAGAAACTGGCCCCTAGCGTCGGGATCTCAGTTAGTTAGACCCGAGATTTCCGCACTTATCCTCATAGTTGGGCATTGTAGAATATTCTTTATTGTATCAGGAAATACACAAACATGAAATTGATTTTGATTCTTACAGTGCTTTATTAACATAAGTTATTTACATCACTACAACCCAGCGTAACTTATTTCTAGGAAGAGGTTTCTATAGTAAATTACATTTTCAGGCCAAAAATCAGTGCCTTTTAAAACTTCTAACATACTAATCAAAGAATAAGCTTTTTGTTCATCTAGCGTAATTACCTATCCATTTAAGAGTAAATGTATGTATGCTTTTTTAAATAGTATAAATTTAGTAACATGATTACTTACATACAGGACTGGACACGCGAGGACTTTACGAACAAAACCAACTGGCGCATTTATGAATCACAGGACACAATAACATACAAACGAATAGTTACCGAGTGTTATTGCTACTATAACTTCACAAATGTACTTAACTTAGAAAACCAAGTCATAGGTACATGCCCGCACTGGGAATCGAACCTGGGTCTCCCGCTTCCGAGTCCAATGTTCTACCCACTAGGCTACCACCGCTTCACTCGCTAACGGTGAAGGAAAACATCGTGAGGAAACCTGAGTGTCTGAGCTATTTACACACCTCAGCGCTTGAAATCGCCAATCCGCGGTGGGCACGCGTGGTGATTAAGCCCATACTCTCTCTCTGAGAGAAGGCCTGTGTCCTACAGTGGTGTAGGCTGCTTATGAATAGTTACCATGAAGGTACATTAGCCTAATTACTGTATTATGTCTAATAATATTAAGCTAAACATATTATTAATTCCTTCCTTCCTTCACAATTGGCGAGTGGTATTGGTACTGTATATTCATAAATGTAGGTAACTTAAAAAACAATTTGTCGGGTGGTAATGCTACCCGACCAGCCACAAGATGGACAGATGACCTCATCCAAGTGGCAGGAAGACGCTGGATGCAGGCCGCTTCCAACCGGTCTTTTGGAAATCCATGGAGAAGGCCTATGTCCAGCAGTGGACTTCTTGTGACTGAATGATAATGATGATTGCTACTGTATATTCACAAATGTGCGTAACTTAGAATACAAAGTCATCGGTACACCATTGGTACATTGGCCGGGATTCGAAGTCACGGCTTCCCGAATGTGAGGTCCGCGTTCTACCGCAGCGCTACCACCGCTCGGTGATCTGTTTCACGTCTGCCAACTTATTCTAAAACATACATACGCCTGTATCTCAGAGGTGTAGGCAGAGACCAGGGACTGCCACTAGCCACAGATCACTTTCGCTCCCTCAACATTCATTAGTCGTTGCATGCACGCACGCCGGTTTTGTTTACTTTTTATCTTGCCATTTGCTAATACATCCCCTATTCTAAAACTATTGTTAATTTAAGTTTTGCGATTGTGATGTGTTTCGAACAACAAAGCTTGTCTTTATGTCTACGACGAATCCACAGCGCAATGGCCCGCGACATCGGCGGCGGCGACCCCGAGCGTATGACCCCAGCACGCGTGGCCGACTATCTGAAGGCGGCATTCAAAGACACTGAGGTCAACGTGAGGGTAGTCGACGACCTGAAGACCATTGAGAAGGAATACCCGCTCTATGCCGCTGTCAATAGGTGCGCCAACGGCGTGGACAGGCACAAAGGTGAGGGAAAGCTCTTGTATAATTCCCGATTGGTAACTTGAACGAATATCCGCGCAGTCAGAATGAGTTTGCGATGGATACGTAAGATATTTTTTTTATGATTTGTGAATAGTCTAAATTAAATATAAGCCACATCATTCGTCCATCAGCAAAGAATTTTCTTCAAGTTATTTGTCGGGCACCATACGAGAAAGTTAAAAAAAAGGTGATATTCATAAGCATAATCAGCCTATATGCGTCCCACTATGGGGCACAGGCTTTCTCTCAAGGAGAGAGTATGGGCTTAATCAACACGCGTGTCCACCGTGGATTGGCGATTTCAAGCGCTGAGGTATGTGAATAGCTCAGACACTCAGGTTTCCTCACGATGTTTTCCTTCACAGTTAGCGTGTGGTATTGCTACTATAACTTCACAATGTACATAACTTAGAAAACCAAGTCATAGGTACATGCCCGCACTTGGGATCGAATCTGGGTCTCTCGCTTCCGAGCCCTTCTGGGTCTCTCGCTTCGCATTCATTAACTTTAGTTTATAATAATAATAATAATTAATAATAATAATTTATTTATTAGTACAGTTTACATTTTTTATCTTAGGGTAGTTACACTAGTTAATTGTACACATCGTCGCTATACAATTCGAACTTCTGACCCCTAAACTAGGTATAGACCTGTGTCTTAGGGATCGTTGGTTCTCCAACTGAGTATTGTCTACAGCTATATTTAAAAAGTTACGTAAACAGCGAATAGGTCAGAATCAAATAAATAAAATACTTGGTACAAAATTAAATTGAAAAGAGATTGGGAATTTAAACTAGGATTATACAGTAGTTATCAACAATTTTTCAGTACAATTGTAATCGAGCTCATGTAACCATTTTGTTAATTTATTTTTGACTTCATAATGAACAAGTCTGTAAATAGGTAAGACTTTATTAATCTTATTATATATAACTGAGCTAAGAGCCAGGAACTGGCGACTGGCAAACGCAGTGCGGCAGCCGGTCCCGTCACATACTGGCATGCCTGTTCGTTTTAAAAGCATTTTAGGGTCAAGAGGCATAATTGAGTGTCTTCGCAAAACAGCTTTAAGTATATAAAGCTGTCTTACGGTGAGTACACCCGACTCGGAGTAAAGCCTGGCAGTCGGGAAGTCTCTGCGCTTGAACTGCATCACTTTAAGAATAGCTCTTTGGGCTCGTTCAAGTCGGATCAGGACAGTTTTGCAGGCTCCACCCCAAGCCGGAATGCAGTAAGTTAAGATGGACTCAGACAAGCTGCGGTATACAAGGAACAAAGTTTCCCGATCCGCAGAATGTCTAAGCTCTTTAAAAATGTAGATAAGCCGCCTCAAACGACCGCACATTGTGTCGATATGTGCCTTCCAATCCAGTTTTTCGTCAATGTACACACCAAGGTATTTAACTTTGGAAGCCAAACAAAGGTCCAGGCAAGTACAGTGAGTTGAATCGGATACGCACGTATGAGCTTTAATTTGACCAGTTTCAGCCGGTGGGTATGGCGTATTAGGTAAGGTAAAGCGTATAATACTTGTTTTATCAATATTGAGAGTAAGCACATTATTTGACAGCCACTCCATCACCGAGCGGAGACACAGTTCAGCACGTTGTTTTGCCTCTTCCCAGTTTCTATCGTAAATCAGTAGTGCGGTATCATCGGCGTAAGTAAATATGTTACAATTTTCTATATGGAGACGACACAGATCGTTTATATAAACTAGGAAAAGGGTGGGCCCTAGTATGCTGCCCTGAGGAACCCCAAAGCTGATCTCCTCCTCGTCACTAGTAAGAGAGTCAATCTTAACGTATTGAGTTCGGTCAGATAGATAATCAGTGAACATTTTAAGTGCGAGACCACGAACTCCAATACTTTCCAGTTTTGTGATAAGTATGGGGATAGAGACAGTGTCAAAGGCTTTAGAAAGATCAAGAAAGATTCCATAACATTTGAATTTACTATCCATTTTATTTGTCAGCGTATTAGTGAAGGAGATTACAGCATCCTCTGCCGATATGCCTGGCCTAAAGCCAAATTGATTTTCAGCAAGGATTCTGTGTTTAGTTAAGAATGAAATGAGGCAATTATTAAGGATTCTCTCCATGACCTTTGACAAGGAGCTTAGTACTGATATCGGTCTATAGTTGGTAACACTGTCCCTATCCCCACTCTTATGAATTGGGTGTACAGTAGCCTTCTTAAACGCTTTCGGGAAAATTCCGGAGTTGATAGCGAGATTACAGATGTGTGTGATATAAGGTGTCAATATATCACTGGACTGTTTTATAACTTTTGCAGGAATGTTGTCCCAGCCAGTTGCACAATCACTTCTCAATCCCGCAATCAACTTTTCCACTTCACTATCATTAACAGGTAGTATCACAAGTGAATCTTTGGGTGATTTATGTTCAGCATGTACTCTGGGTATATTACAATTCTGGCGGTTGGAAACATTCTCAGCAAGTTTTCTCCCAATATTAACAAAAAATCCATTTACTTCATTTAGTGATTTTGCACTGTCACCAGTATGATTAAGTAATTCTTTTGGAGACCGTGGTTGAGAGCTTGTGTTAGTTATGGATTTTATAGCATTCCAAGTAGCTTTGGGATTATTTTTAGCCTTTTGCAACTCGACTTTTTCGTACGATCTTTTTAGTTTTTTTAGTAAGGCATTACAAAAATTGCGGTACCTAGTATAAGTAACTTTAAGTATCATATTATTAGGGTTTTTTTTTTGTTTTTTATGCATTTTATCTCTGTTGCGAATGCAACGGATCAGACCAGTGGTCATCCATGGCTTAATGATTCTTTGTTTTCTTAGCAAATAAACCGTAGTAGAATGCTTTGTGATCGCATTTTGGATTAGCCCAATGAAGAGGTCGACTGCAGTATTAGGATCCGTTTCATCCGCAACGGGGCCAAAGTCAGTAGAGACAATTTCTCCCTTTACAGCACAACAATCTAGACGTATAGTAGTTTTAGGAGCTTTAGGCTTGTTAATTTTTACATTAAGGCATAATACAACAGGCAGATGGTCGGTGATATGGGTATCTAAAATTAATGCAGAGGCATTAGCTTTGGTTTTTATTAGAGCGTGGTCTAAACAATTGTCAATTCTAGTTGGTACGAAGTGAGCTGGCCACAGTCCCAACGCTGCAGTATTGATTAAATATTCGTTTGAATTAATATCATTGTTGTTTGGCTTTATATCGATATTTATGTCACCAATTAGAATTATGTTATCAAATAAATTTAGGCCAGTAATTAGATTCTCAAGACTGTTATAAAAATTGTTAAGACTTTTGTATGAAGGGGAACGGTATACACCAATGATTGCAGTGCTGGCAATAGAGACTACAAGGCAGTTGGCATCAATCAAATTGGGTTCAACCACTGTACCATTCAGGGAGTTACTAATATAAACTACGACACCGTCATTTTGTATTAGATTGTTTTTACTTGCATGGGACGAATAGCCAGGTAAAAATGGAGTTGGTCCAGAGTTTTTGAGCCAACATTCTGAGAGAATAATTACATCAAATTTTATTTTTGTCATGTATAACATAGCGCAAAATTGTTGAAAATTCTTATTTAAACTTCTTATGTTTACATGAATAATCTTTAATTTGTCATTTGGATTAGTTATTATATTTAGACAACTTTCAGGGATACATTTTTGGGTACTCGCAATTTCATCAATGTCATTTAAAATATTATTTGCATCCATCATCCTTAGTAAATTTGAACTGCAAAACAGTGTAAGATTTCAGTATCATCCAATGTTGATACCAAATAAGCTAAGGCTGGGATTAGTTTACGGTCTCGTACGTGGAAATAATTACTGAAATTCCCATTTAAACCCAATAATGGTCGTTTTGAGCTAGTAGCTGTTACATACGCATTACAAATTGTAGTTTGTTTCGTGTACTTAAAGGCATAAAATACTGATTTTACATAATATCGGTTTATAGGGAAATAATAGCATGCACACACATATAATGAAATTAAAAATGAAGGAACGCAGTCAATGGTCATTGCTTTTTTTCTAAAAAAGCTAGGCATTGGGCTGACTTTATGTGAATCGGTTTTGCGTTTGGTTCTATCCGCATGAGGATTCTTCCGTTTGAATGCCAGCAGGAGTAGTTTTGTGCCTTGGCAAACAGGCGGGCCTCATAGAAAAGCTTTTTCAAGCCTGGAGTGAGGTGTTCATCGACATAAATCGCTTTCTTTACTCCCGGAATTCCAATTGTTTCGGTGCTTAGCTTCTCACTTATTGGTCGCTCTTTGTTGAAACGCCGCACTGTTGCCAAAAAATCGTTTCTGGTTGAGACTGACGCAAATTCAGCCACTATTGGTCTCGTCGAGCCTGGTTTTCCTGGGAGGCGGTAGACGTCCCGTAGATCTCCGTCGTCAATTTTAATATCGAAGGCTTTACCAATGCCTGAGACAACTTGTGTAAGGTCGGTTTGCTTTTCTTGGTCCTTTACCGGGACATTACGAAGTTCAATGGTTGAAGAACGAGTTATAAAGCTCATTTCTTGTAATTGGCCCTCGAGGTTGCTGATTCTAATATCTTTCTCCTTATTCTCCTTCTCCAACAGTTCAATTGAGGATTTTATTTCTTCATAACTTTTATTCACGAACTCCATGCCTTTCTCAATATCTGAGTTAGACTGCTGGATCAGCCGACACTGGTTTTTTAGTTCAGCAACATCTCTTACGAGTAGGGATAGAGTGACATCTTGTTCCAATTTCCATGCTGATAGCAGTTGATCTTGCTCTTATAAGGCAGATACATAATTTTTAATTAGTTTTGTAAGTAACTGTCGCTCAAGAGTGTAGTTGCACGCCTGTAATTGGGTGTTAGGCTAGATTATAAGTTCTATAATGCGTCTATTATGTTGTTTAACGTAACATCTGTTGGCTGAGTCTATTAATTTAAATAAATAAATAAAATAAGGTCATCGAACTTCTCTTTTTAGTGCGAGGTTTTCTTGAAGTGAAAGTGAACTACATTTATTGCCAAAAACACACTATACAGTCGTTTGAAGTCGTTTTTTTTTGGTTAAATAAACGTTTATTTACATAGTAAAGGCTGATGATTATATATTTTCAAACACAGGATGCATTGTCTTCTTGGAGTACAATCCTGGTGGCCACGAGGAGACTGTGATGCTGGTCGGAAAGGTAAAGACATACTTTGAACATTTTTAAGGCTCCGTTAAGGCGTTTAGGTACCAAAACAGAGGTCGTGGGTTCGATTCCCACGACGGGGACGCTGTACATTTGTACAAATGGCCTCAGTCTGGTTGTATTTTCATGTTTGTGACGTCCTTGCCTGGTTACCATAGCACAGGGTACCCTAGTTTGGGACTAGGTCAAGTGATTATGTTGTGTAGAAGTTATTATTATATTCTTATACTTCTCCTTCTCATTTTGAATAAATAAATAATCATATTAATCAATCATATATTTTTTTATATTATAATTTTAGCAGTTTTCAAAGCTAGATCAATTTCTGAATGTTTAGTACTCACGAATCGTGTAGGAAAACATCGTGAGGAAACCTTAATATCTCAGCGCTAGAAATCGCCAACCCACAGTGGGCATCCCTGTCGATTGAATATGGAAAAAAACCCTGACTGGGACCTTTAGTACATAAGTATGAACTAGCATCTCATTTGTAACTAGAAACTGCTCCATTTGTACATAAGTACGAACTACTATCTCATTTGTAACTAGAAACTGCTCCATTTGTACATAAGTACGAACTACTATCTCATTTGTAACTAGAAACTGCTCCATTTGTACATAAGTACGAACTACTATCTCATTTGTAACTAGAAACTGCCTCATTTGTGCATAAGTACGAAGTACAATCTCATTTGTAACTAGAAACTGCTCCATTTGTACATAAGTACGAACTACTATCTCATTTGTAACTAGAAACTGCTCCATTTGTACATAAGTACGAACTACTATCTCATTTGTAACTAGAAACTGCTCCATTTGTACATAAGTACGAACTAGTATCTCATTTGTAACTAGAAACTGCCTCATTTGTGCATAAGTACGAAGTACAATCTCATCTGTAACTAGAAACTGCCTCATTTCACTGGGGAATTGACACTGCTTGCTGTAATACAAGTGTCAAGCCTAGCACAGTAACATTAGCTAATGTAATGAGTTTATTCATAAACTAGATGTTTCTGAAAAGAAGTTATTCTTATTATATATTACTAGCTGACTCGGCTGTTTTGCCATATTAATTAGCCTACGACATATTCTCAGACCTACTAATTACATAAGCAGCCTATATATACGTCCCACTGTAGGGCACAGGCCTTCTCTCAGGGAGAGAATATGGGCTTAATCACCACGCGTGCCCACCGCGGATTGGCGATTTCAAGCGCTGAGGTATATGAATAGCTCAGACACTCAGGTTTCCTCACGATGTTTTCCTTCACGGTTAGCGAGTGGTATTGCTACTATAACTTCACAAATGTACATAACTTAGAAAACAAAGTCATAGGTACATGCCCGCACTGGGAATCGAACCTGGGTCTCCCGCTTCCGAGTCCAATGTTCTACCCACTAGGCTACCACCGATACATACAAAATTTCGTAAAAATCGATGGAGCCGTTTCGGAGGAGTTCGATAACAAACTGTGACACGAGATTTTTATATAGTACATTTGAACTTTTATAGTACGGTGGCTCCCTGTGGAAATGGACCCCACGTCTTTGGTAGTCGGGTTTTATAACGCTAGAGGCCAGCGATAACTTTATTTCAAATAATAAAATCAAGTCTGTCACTTCCAGGGTGTGACGTATGACACTGGCGGCTGTGACATTAAGGCTGGCGGCGTTATGGCGGGAATGTCGCGGGACAAGTGCGGCGCGGCGGCCGTGGCAGGCTTCTTCAAGGTGAGCGGGCGTTTTCAATGACAATTCGATGTACATTGCAAATTTGAGTAACCCACAGATTAAAAAGTAGGACGACTCGGCTACCTAGTGTACATTGAATTGTCATAATAAACTATGAAATGTAATTTCAAGGAACACGGCCCGGGTCGTGACGTCAAGGCGCAGTCGTCACAACCGTCAACATGACTTCAAAGTTAGCAGTCGTCACAATCTTGTACGATATGACGTCAAGGCGCAGACGTCACAACCGTTCAGGGCGTGACGTGATAAGGTACAGTCTTCACAACCCTCCTGGCTGTGACATCAAGGTAGGGGCGTTATAGTTGGCCTGTCACGGGACACGTGCGGCGCGGCGCCCCGAACCTTGCAGGTCGTGTTGGTGTCAAGATACTGCCGTCACAGCCTTGCAGGTCGAGACGTAAAGATGCTGTCGTCACAATCTTGGAGGGTATAATTAATTAAATAATTCTCTGATATAAAATAATTTTAAAAACACACAAGCCTAGGTATTTATTTACAATTGTCATAAAATTCCTCCAAATGATAGGGACACATGTCTAAAAGATATTTACTTAACGTCTTTAGGAACTGATTATTAGGAGCTGACTTGAGATTTTCAGGTAATTTATTATAAACCTTCAACGCCATTTGTCTAGTGCTCTTACTATAGGACCTGGTTCTGTTAGGTAGCATTTCAAGGTTAAAACGGTTACGATTTTGAAGTCGGCTGCATTTGTGACCCGCACTGATCGGAAATTTATCTGGATGACGCCTTACCAACTTGCATAATTCTATAATGTAAAGGGTCGTAACAGTATATATTTTCAATTTGGAGAAAAGATCACGACAGGATACTCTATTTGATCTTATTGCGTTTAAAATGCGGACGCATCTCTTCTGTAAGACAATTTTTTTTTTATCTCTACACTTCCACCCCAAAGCGCCAACCCGTGAAGGAGTCTCGAGTGGAAGAATGCGTAGTACGCTTGCATAGATGCATGGGTTGTGGTGACTTTTTTCAAACATCTCAAAGCATAAGTAAAGCTACTCAGTTTTCCTTCTAAAACTTCAATGTGCTTTTTCCAGCTCATGAATTCGTCCGTGAATATACCCAAAAACTGCGTTTTCTACGAGTTCTATTAGTGTACTGTCTATTTTAAATCCAGTGTAGCTCTTGGAGTATTGTTATTTCGGAAATGAATTAGTTTGGTTTTGTTTCCATTTGTTTTTAGTCCTAAAGCCAGCAACCATTCAACAAAAATTTTTAAAGATTTGCATATATTGTCCGATAATAAAGTGGCGTCATTTTTTTCAAACAGGAAAGAAACTGATACGTCGTCAGCAAACATTATAACCTTGTTTTCTAGGAGTTCTGGTAAGTGATTTCAATAGAGGATAAAAAGCAGAGGGCCCAATACGTACCACAAGTATGCCACATGTTGTCTCCGTGCTTAAGGATTCAGTGTTCAATATTAACTTTGTTCTGGGGTCAACGCTAGAAAGTATTACACTTGGTGTGCGTTTTGTTAGGTAAGATTTTAGCCAATTCAAGCTGTTCCCTCTTATTCCATACCGATTAAGAATGAGAGCTAAGACTTTATGATTTACATGATCGAATGCTTTGGACAGATCAAGCAGCACAGTCGCTACATTTGATTTATTGTTCAATGATTCGGAAACAAAGTCCATCATGTCGAAGACTGCATCCACCGTTGATCTGCCCTTTTGAAAGCCAAATTGACTCGATGACAAAATTTTGAATTTAATTAAATATGATTCCATTCGGTTTGCAAAAAACTTTTCATATATTTTTGAAATAATCGGTAATAGTGCAATCGGGCGATAATTTCTAACATCCAGACGACTGTCACCTTTATGCAGTGGTAGGATATGAGCTTTTTTAAGTCTATCTGGAAATGTACCGGTATTTATTGATACATTTATAAGATAAACCATAATATCGGCTATGACCTCAATGATGTACTTTAAAATAGTAATGGGTAGGCCATCATATCCAAAAGACTTTTTGTTGTTTAAACTTAAAACGATTTTTAAAAGCTCGCGTTTAGTTATTGGTGAAACAAACATAGAGTTCATTCGGTAGCTGGGAAGTTGCAGATCAGATGATATTTCTATGCCACTATTACATTTTGTTGCATCGACAAGTGGACTGTAGATTTTAGGGGAAAATGAATTAAATATCGATGACTCGGGTTGCACAAATCCGACAACAAAGCAAGGGAGTACGACTCACCTTTCCTCTGCAACAGCCGGCTTCTCACGTAGAATCGCAACTCCTGAACTGGTGAAGGCGTACGACGTCTTCCGAGACCCTGGCCAGGGTTGATAGGTTCTAGAGGGAAACTCTGTAACGCACGGCGTATACCGCGACTGTCGCACCGAGCTCTCGACAGATAACTGTTAGATTCAAAATCTGGAATACTTGTTCCGCTTGTGGCGCTAGTGTCGCTGCGCCTAATGTTCTTCTACCACCATCGCGGGTAATATCGCAAGAGGGCGGTAGTTCCGACTGAGCGTCGGTTAAATGGTCGCATCACATGATTTGATGTAGGAAATGTCCAACCACGAATACGGAACACACCCCCTACCGAAACCAGTGTGATGGTTTCTATTAAAAGGAAAACAAAAATCATAAAAATATTTAGTTCTATTTTTATGGGAAAGACTGCTAATGGCCCTTAAAAAAATTAAAATAGGGAAGTAATTAACCTAACTTCGAATTAATATTTATTTAATTTTAAATTAAAACTGGATATTTAAAGCAGGCTAATTAATGTATGGTAAAGGACAAAGTTTATTGACAGGTCTTTGTAATACACTTTTTTCTGTGCGTAGTGTTACACAGCGGACAAAACCGTCTGGACCTGGATGTACTTTTTCTACTTTTCCTAAAGGCCATTTACAAGTGGGGACATTATCAGTCTTTATGAGAACAATATCACCAATATTTATATTGGAAGAAGAAGTAAACCATTTTGCTCTTTGCTGTAACGTATTTAAATATTCACTACTCCAACGTTTCCAAAACTGTTGCGAACACTTTTGTATGTACTGCCAACGTGACAGTCTGTTAGTGTTTATATCGTGAACATCATATTCAGCCAAAGCAGTTAAACTTCGACCAATTAAAAAATGTCCGGCCGTCAAAACATTAAAGTCGTTAGGGTTGTCGCTAGCTGGCAGCGGGCACAGCGGTCGCGAATTAAGGATTGCCTCTGCCTTACAAAAAATGGTAGAAAGTTCCTCAAACGTTAAGGATTTTTCACCTACACTTCGTACTAAGTGATACTTAGCTGCCTTGATGCCAGCTTCCCATAGTCCACCCATATGGGGAGCACTAGGGACATTAAACTTCCAAACTAGCTGTCGTCTTGTGACGGACCAAGCTCCGTACAAGTGCTCACGATCGTTAATATCATGTTAAATTGTGTTCTGCACGAGAAGATTAAGGATGGAAGCTAAAAGAAACCGAGAAATGATAATCGTATACTTATATAGGGATTGTAAAACATTTAAAGAGCGTATTATAGAATCTGATAAAGCGCCGAAACGTATTTGGTTCCCCGACATAAAATAAAGCTAGGTATATTTTGTTTGTATCATTTGTAAACATTTAAACAGTTCTTGTGAAATATTGCGTTGTCTTTTCTAGATTAAATATTTACGATAATTGAGATTAATTACAACGGCATCTATTTTGCGAGATGGCACAACTAATGAATTATGGATTGAAGAAAGTTTTTCACCTAAAACCTGTTACAATACATGACAGTTCATCGCTTTGTTCGTAGGTGACGCTACCGGTCTAAACGCGTGGGTCTGAATTCATTCTCTAAAACAAAAACAAAAAAAAAGTGCATCCGAAAAGCTTTTGTTTTGTAGCATTTGTAAACATTTAAACAGTTCTTGTAAAATACTTATTGCGTTGTCTTTTGTAGATTAAATTATGCAACTGGTTTTAGGGATGGTTTACGATAATTGAGATTAATCACAATGACATCTCTCTTGCGAAATAGCATAACTAATAAATTTTGGATTGAAGAAAGTCTGTCACCTAAATCTAATACAGTACATGGCAGTTCATTATTTTGTTCATAGATGACGCTTTTTTAATTCATTCTCTAAAACAAAACAAAAAAATTGCATCCGAAAAGCTCGGTCATTCAGGTACTAAATAAATAGGGAACTTAAATCATATAAAACTTTAACAAAACAACAGACTCACGCCTGTGTCCCAGAGGGGTAGGCGAATGTCGGGGACTGCCACTTGTTGCGATCTTGACGGATCGCTGTCGCTTTCTCAACATTCATTGGTCGTTGCTTGCGCGCGCGCCGGTTTCGGGTGCTTTTGTCTTGCCCTTTGCTAATGCATCCCCTGTTTGGTCAAGGTGTGTCCGTCTGGGTCATCCCTTGCCGGCCCTTCCACCCACATTTGTTCGATGGATTTGTTTCCTCTCCACATGTCCAAACGAACTCAACATTCCTTTCTCAATTTTAGTCACTGCATCCTCTTTTAGTCCACAACGTTTTCTAGTCACACGGTTATGTGTCCGGTCATTCAAAGTAACATCAGACATACTTCTCAAGGACCCCATTTCTACTTAAAAACGTAGAATTTAGTTTTTCATTGAACTCTGAACGTTTTCTTAGAAACATTATTTTACGAGATGACTCATATATATTGATAAACGCTTCATATATTGTAGGCGTTGCGTTCATACGTTGGGGAGTGACGTCATGGTCTGAGGTCGAGTTGTATGCCGCGTTGTAGTGCCGCGAGATTGTATTGACTTTTTGACTGTTTGTATCGTAGGGAGTGTATGGTCGCGGAAGAAAGAGATACCACGTTTGTTTGCCTTTGGACGTGTCCTCTCATACTTTATTAAAGTTTTTCTTAGTGCAAGTCCCCATTATCGAATATCTTCGCATAAGCTCTAGAGTTAGCTCCATCTAGGAGTGAGTAGCGTATCAGTATTAGTTCTTTGTTAATACGATATTAACCGCTTGAGTGGGGGGGCGCCACTGTTATTTCCGTCCGGTTGGCGCCAACCAAATAAATCATTATAACGCTTCAAATCCCAATTGTAGATAAAGTAGAGTATGTTTAGGTGAATATAGACTGAATTAAAGAGATGTTGTTCTATATACGAGATACGAAACTTTGTTATTAACAGAAACTAGTTTTTCGAAAACACCACCGCGTCATTCAAATGTGCGTTGAATAAATTGATAAAAGGATTGTAGAAAAATAAATCAATCGGGAAATATCGAGATAAATAAATAGAAACTTAATTGACAATATAATTGCAGACATTAAATATTAATTTATAAAATAGCATAATATTAAAGTTCTGAAATTGATTGAGAAGATAGTGGCGCGATGTGGTACGAGTTTGACGAACAAAAATAGAATTACCAATGTTGAAGTCCTTAAATTAATAGCAATAAGGAATAAAATTCTTAGTTGGCGGGATTTCGTTATTGGTTTCGCGAGAGGGAGAAGTGGCATCATATTAGGAGGGGGCTGCGAGGTTATAAAAGCTGGGTTCGGGAAGTGCTCGGGGCTTTTTCCGGAACAGAAAATTGAACAGTAAATACGTCTGCTGCGCTCGTAGGCAAATTCGCCATTTTGTGAATTTACTATTAGGGAGTTTCGTTTGCATTTAAATTCGAAAGTAGGAGAGTGGTTTTGGATTTGTAACCTAACATCACCTGTGGGCATTGCGTCCCAGACTATCAGCTCTGGTGTGAAGTTTCAGGTTCTGAATTACTTTCTTAGCTAGGGAATGAGATTTGAAAGTGAAAGTGTAAGGTTAGAAGCGGCCTTCGATTCCTAAACCGTTTGTATATTTAGCTAGAAGTTTTCCGCGTGAAATAGGGTTTTCAGCCTTAGTAATTAGGGTAGCTCTCGCGAAATAAAAGTTTACTAATCCTTTTCCTCCACAGTACTACGTTTATGCGGAAATAAATTTGTGCAAAGGATTACTCACGGTGACAAAGGTATGCTATGGATGGTCCGTGTGTCTAGCCTTTGTCAAATAATCAAGGCTCGGCGGGGGCACACGAGATAATCGATATCATTCTTGCGTCATAGCTTTCTGAGCCTTTGCAGTCATTTAATTCCACTTATTACTTTAGCTTAATTCCACTAGCTAGTGGTAATTGAGTTTCAGTATACAAACGTGTGAATTTAGAGCGAATTCACTTGGGAGCCTTAAGAAGTTTAAATTAACGGACTAAGGAACCCAAAATCTAGCTCTGCTTACTATGCTACGGCTGAATCTGAGTCTGCTTGGGTTGAAAGGTTTAAAGAATCCCTTCACCGGAGGCGTTCCCAATTTAATTTAATAATAAAAAAAGTAATACTAACAATGATTTTGAATTGAGATAATTACATTAATTATCTTGTTTGAAGATTGGGATAAAATGCTTCTTGTGAATGCGGTGTTAGATCTTCTTCCGTTAGCATACGTGGTGTAGCAATTTTCCCCCTGCTTACCCTGAGTGACAGACGATTCTAGCCCTCTGGCACTTTGCACCCATAACATATTTATGTATTATATTCCGAATATTCTTACCTTGCGGGTGGTTACCGAACCCATAAAACCACCTGCGCATACACATCCTAGGCTACACACTCTGGCCGGCCAGAAAGTCTGAAAGCTAACTGAGTCAAGTTACCAAGTAATTTGAAACAGTCTGGTTTTCCGGAGTTAGGGAGGATAGAAGTAGGAAATAGCTGTGACTAGGGAGACACCTTAGGCACTCACGCATACACACGATTAAATGTAAATGGGGTTTGTTTTGCTGAAACAATAATAATTTTGATGGGTGGTTAAATATATTAGCCTACGGGGTTGGGAAAAATTAGGCAGGCTTCCCCTTTTCTTTCAGGGTATCCAGTTGTATGATGAGAGTAAGTATTTCCCCAAGTCCCCACCATAACAATGCGGTCATTAGATGCGTTTAAGGTTCATTTAATAAAACTAAAATAAGTGAAATTGGTGCTTCCACAATGTTTTGTAGTGTAGTGATATTGTAATCAATATGTCGCAATAGGTTTAGTGTTCAATAAATCTGTTTCCAAACCCGTCTGTAAATGATAGCGTTAAGTAATTCTCTTATCACCTACTCATAAGGATGTAGATGTAACCCCGCAAAATTCCGCGCCGCGCTAATGTAAACCTGCAAAACTCTGTTGGACTAAAAGATTGTATTCGTTGTTTAATTGTGCGAGTCTTGAATTAGTAGCTACTAAACTTACTGCTTATCTATGTCTCTGGTCCTTACCTTAAAACTAGACGTAAAGGTTTTAGGTTGGTGCGTTTCATCCACACGGTGATCATTTGAAACTAAGGAATAGGTAAAACGAAACGAAAATATTAGCTTCATAGGTACTTATCTTTTGACCTTCGGACGGGTCATTCCACTATTGCAGAGGTAGGAACAATTTATGTAGGTGCGTAGATACCTTTCCTTCCGACCGTGGTTTCTTTAGTATTATTGCATTTTAGGCGCAATATAGGGTGAATAATATATAGGGTGGTCAAAACTCGGATTATTGTTAGGAATTGAAAGACGTTATGGGACGTTAGAGAGTAGTTAAGAGCCACTATAGGCTTTGTAGTAGTAATGCTATATTCATTTTAAGTATATTGGCTTAATACTCTGCTTAATCTCATAGTTGCGTGAGCGCGGCTGGATTGTTTCAGTGTTGGTAAGCTTCGATGAAATCTTATTTCAACGTACTTTGTGCATTTGGTTATTACCTCTCTCACACTTTCGTCTGCCAATGCATTGTACTGCTGAACATCCATTTTTCATCTATTTTAATAATCCGCGTACAGTAAACGATAAAAGTAGATAATCGAATATTCTTAAACCAAACTTTGAATTTAAATGTACCTTACCATAAATTACGTCTTACCCAAATACTATTTTTAATAAAATACGGTCGCGAGTTAATCTAATCGGGATTTACACTTGATTATTTAATTTTCGTCGTTGACTGTACTTCTTAAACCAGGTAATTGAAACGGTTTTGAAAGGTAATCTGGTAATTGAAATTGAGGTATTGTGTACGGTAATCAAGGTAATTCGTGTGGTACTGTGTAAGGTAAAACAAATTTAATTTTAAAAATTTTACTTGCGTCTCGTAACGTCTATCAATAGGTTTTATTGCGATCGCGGGCTCTGGTTCAAATTATTTTATTCCTCATATTGGATGGGGTTGTCAAATTTATAATAAAATTAGTAGTTTATTTTAGATCGCGATAATCAAAATCATATCTGCGAAGAGTTCATTCGCTAAATTCTCAGGCTTCATATAGCAGTATGTAAGCAAGTAAGAGTAAGCTTGGAAATGATTCAATGAATGGAGAAGGAATTAGTTAGAGTATTTAGAAAGAGAATGAAAAGGGGCTTGAATGGAAGTTCTAGAGTTTGGTGAATCGGTTTTACGCAGATAACTTGTTTTATTTAGTTTCCGAATACAGCACACACCTCAAGCGGATATAAATACTTCTTTTGATTTTCATTTTAAGTTAAGTTAAACTGTATTTGTATCCCGGACTCCACAAGAAGCTAAGAACTAGTTTCGGCAACTGAGCAGGCTCCAGAAGCGAAGATGTTGTCGATTGGGGATTTTCATTGATTAATATCGTTTGTTTGATAGCTTCCCGTAGTGATTTCGCAGCTGATTGTTATTTGAGGCTATTGTAAGGGTCGGTTCTACTACCGGTGCACGTTTGCTCTTGGGGAGGCCTCCCCTTTGGAGTTTAAGCGAGTGTATCTGGTACTTAGCAGTCGGTGCCTTCGGGCTGTTCTGCCTCACAACCAGGATCCCTTTATCAAGGTCTTAAATGATAGGCTGTGTTAAAAGCTGCTAAGCGATCCGAATTAAACGGTGTCGATTGAAATTTCACATAGGCAATTATCCGAAGAGTCTGGTTGAAAAACACAACTCACTCATTTCGTCATTTCTGGAAAATAGTGAAACAAGTAATTAGTAACTTATGTAGCATGACCACTCTCGTGATCACTTATGTTTTATTGAAAATTTGATAACGACAGGTCTTATCCAAATTTTGGGGGTTGATTGTGACGGACCAAGCTCCGTACAAGTGCTCACGATCGTTAATATCATGTTAAATTGTGTTCTGCACGAGAAGATTAAGGATGGAAGCTAAAAGAAACCGAGAAATGATAATCGTATACTTATATAGGGATTGTAAAACATTTAAAGAGCGTATTATAGAATCTGATAAAGCGCCGAAACGTATTTGGTTCCCCGACATAAAATAAAGCTAGGTATATTTTGTTTGTATCATTTGTAAACATTTAAACAGTTCTTGTGAAATATTGCGTTGTCTTTTCTAGATTAAATATTTACGATAATTGAGATTAATTACAACGGCATCTATTTTGCGAGATGGCACAACTAATGAATTATGGATTGAAGAAAGTTTTTCACCTAAAACCTGTTACAATACATGACAGTTCATCGCTTTGTTCGTAGGTGACGCTACCGGTCTAAACGCGTGGGTCTGAATTCATTCTCTAAAACAAAAACAAAAAAAAAGTGCATCCGAAAAGCTTTTGTTTTGTAGCATTTGTAAACATTTAAACAGTTCTTGTAAAATACTTATTGCGTTGTCTTTTGTAGATTAAATTATGCAACTGGTTTTAGGGATGGTTTACGATAATTGAGATTAATCACAATGACATCTCTCTTGCGAAATAGCATAACTAATAAATTTTGGATTGAAGAAAGTCTGTCACCTAAATCTAATACAGTACATGGCAGTTCATTATTTTGTTCATAGATGACGCTTTTTTAATTCATTCTCTAAAACAAAACAAAAAAATTGCATCCGAAAAGCTCGGTCATTCAGGTACTAAATAAATAGGGAACTTAAATCATATAAAACTTTAACAAAACAACAGACTCACGCCTGTGTCCCAGAGGGGTAGGCGAATGTCGGGGACTGCCACTTGTTGCGATCTTGACGGATCGCTGTCGCTTTCTCAACATTCATTGGTCGTTGCTTGCGCGCGCGCCGGTTTCGGGTGCTTTTGTCTTGCCCTTTGCTAATGCATCCCCTGTTTGGTCAAGGTGTGTCCGTCTGGGTCATCCCTTGCCGGCCCTTCCACCCACATTTGTTCGATGGATTTGTTTCCTCTCCACATGTCCAAACGAACTCAACATTCCTTTCTCAATTTTAGTCACTGCATCCTCTTTTAGTCCACAACGTTTTCTAGTCACACGGTTATGTGTCCGGTCATTCAAAGTAACATCAGACATACTTCTCAAGGACCCCATTTCTACTTAAAAACGTAGAATTTAGTTTTTCATTGAACTCTGAACGTTTTCTTAGAAACATTATTTTACGAGATGACTCATATATATTGATAAACGCTTCATATATTGTAGGCGTTGCGTTCATACGTTGGGGAGTGACGTCATGGTCTGAGGTCGAGTTGTATGCCGCGTTGTAGTGCCGCGAGATTGTATTGACTTTTTGACTGTTTGTATCGTAGGGAGTGTATGGTCGCGGAAGAAAGAGATACCACGTTTGTTTGCCTTTGGACGTGTCCTCTCATACTTTATTAAAGTTTTTCTTAGTGCAAGTCCCCATTATCGAATATCTTCGCATAAGCTCTAGAGTTAGCTCCATCTAGGAGTGAGTAGCGTATCAGTATTAGTTCTTTGTTAATACGATATTAACCGCTTGAGTGGGGGGGCGCCACTGTTATTTCCGTCCGGTTGGCGCCAACCAAATAAATCATTATAACGCTTCAAATCCCAATTGTAGATAAAGTAGAGTATGTTTAGGTGAATATAGACTGAATTAAAGAGATGTTGTTCTATATACGAGATACGAAACTTTGTTATTAACAGAAACTAGTTTTTCGAAAACACCACCGCGTCATTCAAATGTGCGTTGAATAAATTGATAAAAGGATTGTAGAAAAATAAATCAATCGGGAAATATCGAGATAAATAAATAGAAACTTAATTGACAATATAATTGCAGACATTAAATATTAATTTATAAAATAGCATAATATTAAAGTTCTGAAATTGATTGAGAAGATAGTGGCGCGATGTGGTACGAGTTTGACGAACAAAAATAGAATTACCAATGTTGAAGTCCTTAAATTAATAGCAATAAGGAATAAAATTCTTAGTTGGCGGGATTTCGTTATTGGTTTCGCGAGAGGGAGAAGTGGCATCATATTAGGAGGGGGCTGCGAGGTTATAAAAGCTGGGTTCGGGAAGTGCTCGGGGCTTTTTCCGGAACAGAAAATTGAACAGTAAATACGTCTGCTGCGCTCGTAGGCAAATTCGCCATTTTGTGAATTTACTATTAGGGAGTTTCGTTTGCATTTAAATTCGAAAGTAGGAGAGTGGTTTTGGATTTGTAACCTAACATCACCTGTGGGCATTGCGTCCCAGACTATCAGCTCTGGTGTGAAGTTTCAGGTTCTGAATTACTTTCTTAGCTAGGGAATGAGATTTGAAAGTGAAAGTGTAAGGTTAGAAGCGGCCTTCGATTCCTAAACCGTTTGTATATTTAGCTAGAAGTTTTCCGCGTGAAATAGGGTTTTCAGCCTTAGTAATTAGGGTAGCTCTCGCGAAATAAAAGTTTACTAATCCTTTTCCTCCACAGTACTACGTTTATGCGGAAATAAATTTGTGCAAAGGATTACTCACGGTGACAAAGGTATGCTATGGATGGTCCGTGTGTCTAGCCTTTGTCAAATAATCAAGGCTCGGCGGGGGCACACGAGATAATCGATATCATTCTTGCGTCATAGCTTTCTGAGCCTTTGCAGTCATTTAATTCCACTTATTACTTTAGCTTAATTCCACTAGCTAGTGGTAATTGAGTTTCAGTATACAAACGTGTGAATTTAGAGCGAATTCACTTGGGAGCCTTAAGAAGTTTAAATTAACGGACTAAGGAACCCAAAATCTAGCTCTGCTTACTATGCTACGGCTGAATCTGAGTCTGCTTGGGTTGAAAGGTTTAAAGAATCCCTTCACCGGAGGCGTTCCCAATTTAATTTAATAATAAAAAAAGTAATACTAACAATGATTTTGAATTGAGATAATTACATTAATTATCTTGTTTGAAGATTGGGATAAAATGCTTCTTGTGAATGCGGTGTTAGATCTTCTTCCGTTAGCATACGTGGTGTAGCAATTTTCCCCCTGCTTACCCTGAGTGACAGACGATTCTAGCCCTCTGGCACTTTGCACCCATAACATATTTATGTATTATATTCCGAATATTCTTACCTTGCGGGTGGTTACCGAACCCATAAAACCACCTGCGCATACACATCCTAGGCTACACACTCTGGCCGGCCAGAAAGTCTGAAAGCTAACTGAGTCAAGTTACCAAGTAATTTGAAACAGTCTGGTTTTCCGGAGTTAGGGAGGATAGAAGTAGGAAATAGCTGTGACTAGGGAGACACCTTAGGCACTCACGCATACACACGATTAAATGTAAATGGGGTTTGTTTTGCTGAAACAATAATAATTTTGATGGGTGGTTAAATATATTAGCCTACGGGGTTGGGAAAAATTAGGCAGGCTTCCCCTTTTCTTTCAGGGTATCCAGTTGTATGATGAGAGTAAGTATTTCCCCAAGTCCCCACCATAACAATGCGGTCATTAGATGCGTTTAAGGTTCATTTAATAAAACTAAAATAAGTGAAATTGGTGCTTCCACAATGTTTTGTAGTGTAGTGATATTGTAATCAATATGTCGCAATAGGTTTAGTGTTCAATAAATCTGTTTCCAAACCCGTCTGTAAATGATAGCGTTAAGTAATTCTCTTATCACCTACTCATAAGGATGTAGATGTAACCCCGCAAAATTCCGCGCCGCGCTAATGTAAACCTGCAAAACTCTGTTGGACTAAAAGATTGTATTCGTTGTTTAATTGTGCGAGTCTTGAATTAGTAGCTACTAAACTTACTGCTTATCTATGTCTCTGGTCCTTACCTTAAAACTAGACGTAAAGGTTTTAGGTTGGTGCGTTTCATCCACACGGTGATCATTTGAAACTAAGGAATAGGTAAAACGAAACGAAAATATTAGCTTCATAGGTACTTATCTTTTGACCTTCGGACGGGTCATTCCACTATTGCAGAGGTAGGAACAATTTATGTAGGTGCGTAGATACTTTTCCTTCCGACCGTGGTTTCTTTAGTATTATTGCATTTTAGGCGCAATATAGGGTGAATAATATATAGGGTGGTCAAAACTCGGATTATTGTTAGGAATTGAAAGACGTTATGGGACGTTAGAGAGTAGTTAAGAGCCACTATAGGCTTTGTAGTAGTAATGCTATATTCATTTTAAGTATATTGGCTTAATACTCTGCTTAATCTCATAGTTGCGTGAGCGCGGCTGGATTGTTTCAGTGTTGGTAAGCTTCGATGAAATCTTATTTCAACGTACTTTGTGCATTTGGTTATTACCTCTCTCACACTTTCGTCTGCCAATGCATTGTACTGCTGAACATCCCTTTGCCGTTTCTTGCGTTAATTGTGTGAAGCGTCTTGAGTCTTAAGATCTCTATACTTGCTTAAAGCTTTTATTATGTTTGACTTGTCCTTGAGTGGCATCTCATAGTTGCGTGAGCTCGGCTGGATTGTTTCAGTGTTGGTAAGCTTCGATGAAGTCTTATTCCAACGTACTTTGTGCATTTGGTTATTACCTCTCTCTCACTTCGTCTGCCAATGCATTGTACTGCTGAACATCCCTTTGCCGTTTCTTGCGTTAATTGTGTGAAGTGACTTGAGTCTTAATGCCTGCTCAAAGCTTTTATTGCTTCTATTATATTTATTTGTATGACTTATGTCTTTGGGTGACATTTCATGGTTGCGTGGGTTTGGCCGGACTGTTTCAGTGTTGGTAAGCTTCGATGAAGTCTTATTCCAACGTACTTTGTGCATTTGGTTATTACCTCTCTCACACTCTCGTCTGCCAATGCATTGTACTGCTGAACGTCTCTTTGCTAATTCTTGCGTTAATCATGTATGTTTTCTTAAGGCATAGACTCGGAATAATGAATCATTGTATTCTTATTTCTAGTCAGTCATAGTTTTATTATTTATAAGTATATATTAACAGTATAACGTAGTGGTGGCCAATCCCCATCCACGGTAGATATAATTAGCACTATCGGCTAGTAGATAATTGAGTATTGCACTCTCTTCTTCTTATCCAATATTATCTACTTAGCTGGCTAATAATGTCTGCCTTAACCGGCCTTTGGTAGGGGACGTTATACTAAAACACTCACATGTGTAGTAGTATGACAAGTAGTTATTTATTTCAAATATTTTGCTACTATAATCTTATTTTATTTACATGGAATTTATTTTATTTAACCTTTAATTTATTGTCTTTAAACTTAACTTCTTTATTTAAATTTTCCTCCTTTATCCCAATCTTGTCTCGCTTCTGCTTATTTAATGTCGCTTTATTGCTATTTTAGTTTCTTCGAATCTTTCTAAAATTTACCTTTTCTAATAAACATTTGGTTTGAACTGAATGTTCTTAGTTCCACTTGTATTATTTTAACGGATCTCTTACATGCACTCATTACTCAATCTCATATCCTAAAAGTTCTTGGGTTATTAATACGTTCACAATGAAGGGTTCTCACTAGACTAGACGATCACAGTTGGCCATTGGAGTGTTTTGCATCATAGTAACTTTTCTCCTTTACTATCGGGGTCATACATTTAATATTCCGGGGTTGGGGGTCACAGTCTAGCGCAGCCATCCGAAATGTCACCTTGACAATCTCGCAAGAACCTTTGTACTTCTGTGATATGCTTACTCGCGGCGACAAAATTAGTACCACAGTCTGAATATAACGCAGAACACATGCCCCTACGCGCTACGAACCGGTCAAAGCACGCGAGAAAACAATCCGCGGAAAGCGAAGACAACACTTCTAAATGCACCGCTTTTGTTGAAAAACATACGAACAGCGCTAAGTACGCTTTCGAAACTTTAGCATTACGGCGTAAACTTTCTTTTATAAAGAAGGGACCACCGAGGTCCACTCCGACGTGATCAAATACTTTATTAGGCATCAAACGAGTGGCTGGCAGAGGAGCCATCTCCGGCTGTGATAATAAAGTCGGTTTGTTTTTAAAGCAAATGAGACATTTAGATAATACGGATCTAATGACGCTACGAGCGGACGGGATCCAATAATTTTCATTTATGATACTTTGTAAGGTACGCGGCCCTACATGTAAGTATTTTTCATGTAAATATTTAATTAAAAGTCTCGTAAAAGGACTATTCTTAGGAAGCAAACGCGGGTGTTTAGAGTTATAAGGAAGCTCCGAGTGGCCGATACGACCCCCTACCCTGAGAAGGCCGTCAGCATCAAGAAACGGAGACAATTTGCGCAAAGAAGGCACGAACTTTTTATTTTTAAGTAATTTAATTTCAGTTTCGAAATAGGCAGTTTGAACTAACTTTATTAAAGCATTTAAGGTCCGATTTAACTCAAGAGTAGTTAGTCTCACTGATTTAAATTTAAAATTACTTTTTTCACGAGCTAATTTTAAAATCCAAGTAAAAGTTCTTTGCATTTTAGAAAACGATGAGAATTTATTAAATATTCTTTCGCAAAGTTCCTGTTTAGTTTCCCCCGGTAAGCTATTATCTTGTAATAACAAGTTAACAGAAATTTTTAATTCCGGTAATTGAACGTCACTTTTATGAATAAAGACCGATATTGGCCAAGCGTTGTAGTCTTGATACATCCAATCGGCGCCCATCAACCACTGTTTACTACAGCTGACAAGTTGCGCTGGAGACGCTCCGCGAGAACCGATGTCAGCTAAGTTGTGCTCACTAGAAACGTGTCGCCAACAGTGAGGGGGTAAGATTTCAATTATTTGAGTCACACGGTGACTAACATAAGTTTTTAATTTATAAGGTTCGGTTTGGAGCCACGACAATACGATTGTCGAGTCCGACAAAGTTGTGATTTTAGTGATCTTAACTCTAGTGAAAGAATCACAAACAGATTTAATTAATTTACTAAGTAAGACAGCACCCATCAATTCCAATCGTGGGATTGTGATTTGTTTTATTGGCGCAACCTTAGATTTTGCAGTTACTAAACGCACTTTTACGTTATTTCTATTATCGCGACTGATAACATAAACACAGGCTGCGTAGCCGCGTAAAGAAGCGTCACTAAAGCCTACCAACTCACACTGCGTTTCTCCCGCGAGCAACATGTGGCGTTCAATACGAAGTTCGGCCAACAATGGAAGTTCCGAGATAAAATTTTGCCATCTATCTTTTAAATCGTCCGGCAACCGTTCATCCCAACCGATCCCTAATTTCCATAGCTCCTGCATGAGGGTCTTAGCTTCAAACGTGCATGGCGCGACAAAGCCCACGGGGTCATATATCGACGCGAGTAGTTTAAGTACCGAGCGCTTCGTGGAGACAGCAGCGGCCATATTTATTACGAAACAAAAACTATCATTTGTCGGAAACCATTTCAATCCCAGAACCTTTAGGGTTCGATCTTTTTCATCACCAGAAAAACTTATTGAGCCTTCCCTATTCTCGATCGGAACGCGCTTAAGGAGATCCTCACTATTACTCATCCACTTTTTTAATGTTAACTTTGCGCTTTCAAAAATACCTATAAGCTGATCCTGTACTTCACAAGCCTCCTCGAAGGTACAACATGAATAGATTCCATCATCCATGTACACCCCTTCTCGGAGTACCTGGGCGGCGAGTGGGAAACGTTCTCCCTCGTCAATTGCCAACTGAAGTAAAGTTCGAATAGCTAAAAACGGTGAGCAACTAAGACCGTAAGTTACGGTGTTCAATTCGTACAATTTAACAGGTTCGTTAGGTGATTCTCTAAATAAAATGTGCTGATAGCCCCTGTCACATTTTCGTAACGAAATTGCGCGGTACATTTTACAAACGTCAGTTACTAGGCAAAACTCGAAAAGTCTAAAATTTAAAATTATCGCTGCTATATCGCGGTACAAACTCGGCCCTACTAGAAGTATATCATTCAAAGAAACGTTATTACTACTTTTCGCCGATCCGTCGAACACAACACGCAACGGAGTCGATGTGCTACTAGGCCGCAAAATACTATGATGTGGAATAATATACTTGCTAGGTTTATCACCTTTATAAAGCTCCATATGTCCGAGATTCTCATATTCGCGCATGAACTCGATGTATTTTTTCTGTAATTCCGGAGTGCGCGCGAGTTTGCGCTCAGTGTATAATAACCTACGTTCGGCTATCGCACGCGTCTCACCGAGCGGCGGGTGGCCAGGTGCGAACGGTAACGGCACGACATACCGCCCGTTCGATTCCCGGGTGTGTTCTTTCGCGAATATTTCTTCGGCTAATTTGTCCATAGGACTGACTAGAGGTGTGCACGGCACTTCCTCAATTTTCCAAAATGAACGTAACGTTTCATCTAACGACTGTTCTTCTTCGTAAGAAATAGATAAATGTAAATTTTGCGAAATATTATTTTCACGCGGGTATAATTTACCGCTTATAACGAACCCAAACACGGTTTCGATTACACTTGGAATGCTATCATTAATTATTAACGGTTTATCTTTAATGAGAAAAGGCACAATGTCATTTCCTAACAAAATATCAATTCGAGACCGGGTATAAAATAATGGATCCGCTAATGGAAACGATCGATATTTGTTAATTACGCTATCTGAAAATATAACATTTGGCATATCAGCTGATACCTTGGACACGATAACCAAATTAACGTCGAACGTCGGACCGTCAAAATGTCTCGGTTTTATCGTGCACGTAACCATGCCCTGATTTTTAATAAATCCACCGCCTAAGCCGTTAATAGTAAACGGACACTTCCTACGAGGTAAGCGTAATCTTTGAGCGCATTCGGTAGTTATAAATGAGCTCTGAGCTCCGGAATCAATAACCGCACGGCAGTCTTGATACCGTTCATCAATATCGCGAATATGCGTTATGGTAGTACCTAAAACTACACCATAATCCCGATTATCGATCGCTGTTTCGAGCGATTCCTGTATCGAATCACTCACGGAGTGAGACGAGACTAGCGCCTGGTGCGCGTGAGAAAGAGACGGCAGCGCGGACGAACAACTATTCGTAGCTACGGCTGGCACGGCCACCGATGCAAGTGTACGCCCCGAATCTTTATGTAAAAGATAATGATGTTGCAATAAACAAACACCGCAAGAAATTGTACTTTTACAGTCATTACATTTATGATCTGGTTTAAGACAATTTGTGCATAGATTTAACGAATGAACACGGTCCCTTCGTTGATCGACTGACAATTTACGAAATTGATCACATCGATAAATCATATGATTTTGTTTACAATGCGCACAAACTAAGTTAAAGTTCGCGTTGCGATTATTATTGTTGTTATTCTGCGCTCGCGTCGTCGTAGCTAACACAGATTTGAAAGAAGACGGTTTTTGAAAGTTGCTTTTGTGGGTAGTCTGATTAAAAGTTTTAACCGATGTTGGCGCAACAATAGAAGACGGGTTATTAAATGTACTATGTTCTAACACTTTAATCTGTTTATTAACGAATTTTATGAGTTCGGTAAAAGTAGGTATTGTTTGTTGGTCTCGACCTTCTTCAAATGATTTTCTAGTGTGAGGGTCAAGCCGTCGCAATGCTAAATGACAAAAAAGAAAATCGTCTAAGTTCGATATATTTAACGCTTGAATAGCTTTTAGCGAGTGATCGAATGTTTCTATGAATGATGCCAAGTTTAGAACAGTGTCTTTAGTAAGCGGCGGAAAGTTTAACATTCTATCAAGGTACCTACTTGCGAGTGTTCTATTGTCGTGATATTTATCTATCAGACTTTGCCAGACTAACGAATAATTAGCAGCCGTTATAGGTAACTTTTTCGCAATATTCAATGCCGAACCCTTTAAACAAGAAAGTAAATAATGAAATTTATCAATATTAGAAAAATTCCTATTATGAACTAACGATAAAAAAGTGTCATAAAACGTTATCCAATCTTCTATTTTACCATCGAATTCAAATAATGACAATTTAGGTAAGGCAGGGCTAACTAACTCCTGTTTTTCAACCGATTGGGAGTTATTCGAGTGCTTTTTTGCAACTAATTGACATTTAGTACACATTTCATCAAATGCTTCGAGTTCCCTCAACGACATTTTCTTTGCTGGATTTATTTGACTTTCAATTTCAAACAAATCAAAAATGACCGTTTCAAATTTCGTACGAACATTTTCTAATTCGGAGATTTGTAATAAAAATGAAGGCAATCGGTCTAAATGTTGATCAACCGTTCTGGAAACATCGAATAACTTTTGTAATTTAGTAAACAAGTACTCCTTTTTACAAGTTAAAGTAGTACGTTTCACTTCTAACGTTTTATCTTCTAACGCCATTTTGAATTCCAAATTGCAAATTGGTTTTTTATAAGGAAAAATTAAAGAAATAAAGAAATAATTAGGAACACTAATTCTTTAATCCGGCTCGAAGGACCAGAAATGTTGCATCGACAAGTGGACTGTAGATTTTAGGGGAAAATGAATTAAATATCGATGACTCGGGTTGCACAAATCCGACAACAAAGCAAGGGAGTACGACTCACCTTTCCTCTGCAACAGCCGGCTTCTCACGTAGAATCGCAACTCCTGAACTGGTGAAGGCGTACGACGTCTTCCGAGACCCTGGCCAGGGTTGATAGGTTCTAGAGGGAAACTCTGTAACGCACGGCGTATACCGCGACTGTCGCACCGAGCTCTCGACAGATAACTGTTAGATTCAAAATCTGGAATACTTGTTCCGCTTGTGGCGCTAGTGTCGCTGCGCCTAATGTTCTTCTACCACCATCGCGGGTAATATCGCAAGAGGGCGGTAGTTCCGACTGAGCGTCGGTTAAATGGTCGCATCACATGATTTGATGTAGGAAATGTCCAACCACGAATACGGAACACATTTAGATATATTTGAAAAATATGTATAAAATAAATCAGCAGCTTCTAACTCCTTTTCAATTTTTTTGACTCCGTCAGTGAGTCCAACAAAGCTTTCAACTTTTTGATGTTTTCTCCCTTTTACATTTTCATTTACTATACTCCAAGTTGTTTTTATTTTATTATTAGAGTTTACGATGCGGAATTGATTATCTTTCTTTTTAGTATGCGCTATCACCTTATGCAAGATTGCACAGTACTTCTTATAATGTTGTGAAAGCAGTGATTTGTTCTTGGAGTGCTTAATTTGGATAAAAAGGTCACGTTTTGTTTCACATGATTTCCTGATGCCTTTTGTAATCCATTTCGGTTTTAAGTTTCTTTTGCCGTCCTTGATTTTGACTAGTGGGCAAAACGTGTGAAATGCACTTATGAGAATGTCGTGAAATAGATTAAAAGATTGATTTGTGTCAGAAAGTGAATAGACATGGTCCCAGTTCATGACACTTAAAAAATTCTTAAGATCGTCTAAATTGCCTTTTTTTAGATCCCTTACAAGTCTATAACAACTTATTGACTTGGAGTCTAGCTTCACGTCCAAATCAGCACGTTGGAGGCAGTGATCAGAAAGACCAAGCTCAACCACTTTGACGTCCTGCAGGCATATGTTTGAGATGATATTATCTATGCAGGTACTGCTATGATCCGTAATCCGAGTGGGTTCCAACACATACGGCTTTGAATTAAAAGATTCAAGGAGGCAAAGGAAATCTCTCGTCTCAGCACTATTTACCAATAAATCTATGTTAAAGTCACCACATAACAAAAACTTTCGGTTCAGCCTGTTGCCCAAAATGTGATTCAACACGTTTTCAACATTGTCGAGAAAATTGTCATTTCTTATAGTTTTTGGTCTGTATGCGCAAACCACATGAATACCATTAAAATCAATTCCACAAACTTCGAATATGTTTGGTACAGAAAACTGTTTTAAAGACAGAAGTTCTTCGAACTGTATACTGTCGTGGATAAAAATGCACACGCCACCTTTACTGTTTGTATTTGCACGACAAAAAGATGAGGCTAACGTGAAATTTGTAAAACTTATTCGATCGAGGTCACTTTTCATTCTATGATGCTCTGTCATGCACATAATTTTTACATTTCTTCCATGTTCCGAGCCTAACCAATTCTCAAGTATGGCTTGTTTCTTGTAATTTGCTATTTGTATGGTGGCTGACTTCAGGGAAGGTTTTTTATTACATATTTTATGAGTTACGAAAAAATGATTCTTTTTGCAGAGTTGGTTTGAGTTGGCACAAGCGGTTTTTTTTTGAAGTAGTATGGCATAGTTCCTTTTTTTGCATTATTTTGGACTCCGTCCTCTAGTTTCTTTTTTTTATTATTATTTTTAGTTTCTTGAATTTTGAAAAAATATGGTATAGTTCCTTTTTTTAAAGATCCCTTTAGAAGTTTTGCATTTTGGTTTCTAAAGAGTTTTCCAAAGTTTGTAATAAATTTTTCCTTGTATTGCAAGTAATCTATTTCTATATTCAAGTTAGAACTTAAATGTAACTTATTTTTTCTTTCCACAAAGTAACAATGGCGAAGCCGAGCAGCCATGGTTTTTAGTTCTTTATTGAGCGCATTTGTGTCAGGATATTGGTTGACTTTAATTTCAGATAAAATACTACAATTTCTTTATTATTTGTTTACAATGTTCTTTCCAAGTCTGAAACAAATTTAGAACATTTTCATTCGAACCTAATATAAGGATTATAATGTCTTTTTTAGAGCTTCTAATAATCAATTCCCTGAGGTCTGCGAGTATCGCACAACATAACGAGTGAGGCTTAACGAGAGCAGAAACCTCATAATCGCTGTGACCCTGAGTTCTTCTTAAGTTGTGGAGTTTTTCTGCAATACCACGAGCTCCTTCATCGCCTAAGATATGGATATGTGACTTTTTGTTATTTCGCTTTGAGTGGCGTCCAATATTTTCTTCTCGTGGTTTTGGTTTGCTGGTTGTAGGGTGCTGACAATCCTCGGTAATCATCTCGTTTTCTGAGACAGTGTTCTGCTTCTGGATGACAGGATTTGGTAGAAGTGGATCTGTCTCTAATTTATCAAAACATTTCGAAGATTCCATCTTCTCGAATACGATTTTCTTTTTTTTGCTTTTCCGTAAAGTGCTGGAGCATTCAGAAGACAGTGGTTTCGGCGTAGAAGTAGTTACACTTGAACTAATTTTCATTAGTAAAGTTATTCTCCTATTCAGTTCTTGGATCTCCAACTTTGGTTTCGTATTTCCTCATTTAAATTGATAATTTCTTCATGCGCGCTGTTTAATTAAATTTTTAGTGCCGAGACTTCTTCTTTCAAGTCTTGAACCGACGATTCATTTCTCTGTAAAGTATTTGGTAAGCTTTTTGTGGTTGAATCAAGAAAACTTGTGCTTTCATCCATGAAAGAAGCTTTTTGAAAGGAGTGTTCTTCTAAGGAGTTACATTTTGTCAGTAGGTTTGGCGTACACTTAGTTATCTTCGGAGTTTGGAACTTATCTTTAGATTCCTTTTTTTTCTGCGCCAGAAGGAATGTTTTTCCTTAGGGTATTCTGTTTAAGTTTGTTCCCGCGGCCTGTATTAACATTAGTGCACGATTTGCATTTCCATGTTTTCTTAGTGGGGTATAAAGCGGAAAATTTAGCAGTTGTCATATTTAAACATTGATAGTGAAATTGTGTCTTACATGCAGCGCATTTTAGTAAGTCACTGAGTGCTACTACTATTTTTCGACACACCTGGCAGCTCTTTTTTAAAATTGTTAGACCCAATACTTAGGTAGACCTGTGTTTTTACGTAGAATGGAACGTGATTGCCAATGACGGCTAGGTGACAGTTCTCTCTTCCCCTGATTGGCTGCTCAGACGTCACAATCTGACGGCATCAGACAGTTTGACGTATATTTATCGCTTTCTCGCTCTCGCAAAAAGTCGTTATTGTTGTTCCTCGAACACGAACGTAAGAAATTGTCTAGTACAACTCACGATTTTGGGCAATCCGTCAGTTGAATCTTGATGAAAGCGATAGTTCTGACCTTAAGCATTGTTTCTATAAAGGTTTTTGTGCACTATTTGTAGATTGACTATTTTTAGTCAACTGTTAAATGAAGAGCGATTTACTTGCACTGTTTACAGCGAACCGTTCCGTTCCGTTCCAATTATTATTGTAAACTAATTCGTGTGCTCTTCATAACTTACTCAAAACGCGCCCTCACCTTTAACTTACTCATGTTAAAGTACTTAGTGAGATATGCTTTTGGATGCAAGCTTAGTACATATTTTTATCATCTGAGTTTAGAATAAGTGACATGTTTCCTACTAATATTATAAATGTGAAAGTTTATGACGATGTTTTCATGTCTGGAGGTTTGGATGTTTGTTACTCAATCACGCAATAACGGCTGAACGGATTTACATGAAACTTGGCGTACAGATGGACAAAGACCTGAATTGAGACATAGCATTCTCAATATTCCCGGTAATGCGTTCCCGCGGGATAATAATTATTTTAAGTTTAAAATAGATGGCGTCGTGCGAGCGAACGTCGGTTTAAAAATAGACGGCGTCGTGCAAGAATCGTATGAACGGATTCTGCGGCGGTACGAAGTTCGCCGGGACAGCTAGTAAATAAATAAACGTACGTTAGTTTTCATTAGCGAAAATAAAAATGTGTCGGGCTCCCTCCAGGCGTGCGCTCTCCTGAAGGGGACGGTGAAGGCGGTGGGCGCGCTGGCAATGGTGCGCAACTCGGTGGGCGCGGACGCGTACGTCGCGGACGAGCTGGTGCGCGCGCGCCGCGGGCCGGCCGTGCGCGTCGGGAACACCGACGCCGAGGGGCGCATGGTCATGGGGGACCTGCTGGCAGAGGTGAGTCGGGCGCTGGCGAGGTGAGCCGGAAGGTAGTGGCGAGGTGAGTCACTCAGTAAATCTCTCGGTAATGACTCAGTGAGTCGCTCAGTAACTACTCAGTGAGTCTTTCAGTATTGACTCGATGAGTCACTTAATGCCTTATCAAGTTTTAACCCCGATTTCGCGTATACTGACAGTATGTTAACTTACTCGGTGGGTCGATGGCTTATCGAATCTCTCAATAACTCAATATATAATAACTGCGTGAGTAACACGACTGTTCTGTGACTCACTCAGTAACATGAATTCAGTGAGTCACTCATTTACATGGACTCCTTAAGGCTGTTAAAACGTCTGGCATGGTCGCTCGCACAATATATTTTTTTAATAATTTGTACAATCAAATGTTTGATTTTGATAAATGTGGTCTGAGGCTTTGTTGTACCATAAAATTACGCACATCTTAAATACATTTTTGTTTGCTATAGATAGATAGAGATAGAGAACACTTTATTTGCACAACCAGGTGAAAGATATTACAAATACTACGTATACGTAGCTAAACGTCGTTTTCGATAAAGAAAAGTAGTTTCCAATACATTTTATTTTAGTATAAAGTTGTATCAATAAAATTTTCTAGGTACAGGGTAACAAAACTACACCCTAAACATCTGTGTGTTTTATATCTAGCAAAGCCTCGGACTACATTTATCAAAAGAATACTCATTTTATTACAATCACTAAAAATGTCTAATTGTACAAGCGAGACAGCGTGCTCCACGTAAGATCAGCCCAAGGTCGACTGGCACCACTTCTTAAATGTCACTTAAGTCGCCACTTCTACCTCTGCCAAGACTGCATCATTGGTCTAGCCGTTAAGGCGCTTAGCTACCAAAACAGAGGTCGTGGGTTCGATTCCCTCTAAGGGCCGCTCAGTCTGGGTGTATTTTCATGTTTGTGACGTCCTTGCCTGGTTACCGTGGCACAGGGTATCCTAGTTTGGGACCTGGTCAAGTGATTGTATATTACTATTTAAAAAAAATGTAAATCGTCTTTTGTATGACATTTAAAAAATTGGTGTAAGTCAGCCTTAAAGTCTACTAGGTTCAATCATGGCAGTGTTTCATCGGCAGATGCACGAGAAAGCTCTCGGGGAGGTGAACCCCCACATCTACACAGTGGCCACGCTCACGGGACACGCGCATCGGGCCGTCGGCGACGGGTACACCATCGTCTTGGACAACCACGCGGCCAGGTGAGCGGGCTTGTTCAGTCATTTGTGATGGCTATACCATCGTTATGGACAACCACGCGGCCAGGTGAGCGGGCTTGTTCAGTCATTTGTGATGGCTATACCATCGTTATGGACAACCACGCGGCCAGGTGAGCGGGCTTGTTCAGTCATTTGTGATGGCTATACCATCGTTATGGACAACCACGCGGCCAGGTGAGCGGGCTTGTTCAGTCATTTGTGATGGCTATACCATCGTTATGGACAACCACGCCGCTAGGTGAGCGGGCTTGTTCAGTTTTTTGTGATGGCTATACCATCGTTATGGACAACCACGCCGCTAGGTGAGCGGGCTTGTTCAGTCATTTGTGATGGCTATACCATCGTTATGGACAACCACGCGGCCAGGTGAGCGGGCTTGTTCAGTCATTTGTGATGGATATACCATCGTTATGGACAACCACGCGGCCAGGTGAGCGGGCTTGTTCAGTCATTTGTGATGGCTATACCATCGTTATGGACAACCACGCCGCTAGGTGAGCGGGCTTGTTCAGTCATTTGTGATGGCTATACCATCGTTATGGACAACCACGCGGCCAGGTGAGCGGGCTTGTTCAGTCATTTGTGATGGCTATACCATCGTTATGGACAACCACGCGGCCAGGTGAGCGGGCTTGTTCAGTCATTTGTGATGGCTATACCATCGTTATGGACAACCACGCCGCTAGGTAAGCGGGCTTGTTCAGTCATTTGTGATGGCTATACCATCGTTATGGACAACCACGCGGCCAGGTGAGCGGGCTTGTTCAGTCATTTGTGATGGCTATACCATCGTTATGGACAACCACGCCGCTAGGTGAGCGGGCTTGTTCAGTTTTTTGTGATGGCTATACCATCGTTATGGACAACCACGCCGCTAAGTGGGCGTTCTTATTCGGTTATTTGTGAGGACTACACCATTGACTGGACAACAACGCGGCCAGGCCAGTAGCGTACGGAGACCACTAAACCGTCTACGCGGAGGTCCTGCTCGACCTAGGGTTAACCTGAAAAGATGGGGGATCCTGCCTGAACATGCAGAAATCTGTGAACACAGAACATCGCATCTTTATATCTGCCCACAAACTCCACAGTGTAGCTCGCAGGATCTGATGGAGGCATCGCCCAGCGCAATCGCAGTGGCGCGGTTTTCGGTTTTCGGGATGTCTGAGGAGACTCGGCGCTTTCAACGCTACGGGCTTGTACATCCTCAGTCCTGATAATAATAATGGTTTTCAATTGTTGGTTTCAAGGTTAGGTTAGGAGGAGAGTAAAACCTGAGAACCTGAGGAGGTTAAAGTCTTGCTTATAAGTGATTTTTAGGGTTCCGTACCCAAAGGATGTGGGACCCTACTACTAAGACTCCGCTGTCCGTCCGTCAGTCCGTCCGTCCGTCCGTCTGTCACCAGGCTGTATCCCATGAACCGTGATAGTTAGACAGTTGAAATTTTCACAGACGATGTATTTCTGTTGCCGCTATTACAACATATTGAATGGAATCAGGCGTTACTTTGCGGAAATACAAAATAGCATTAAAATGTGAAAATAAATTGCTAAATTCCGCCAAAATCCCACAAGCACCATGCGGTTAGTTAGTGCAATGCCCCCCCTCCCACTTTTTCTGCCCGCTCCCGAAAAAAATAATCATTTTTTCCTGAGTTTTTATGACTATGACTTATTTGGTGTGAAAGCTGATTTGAATTTAGTTTACTCGTCCCGCAGGGCCAAAGACCACGCCTCGCACTTCAGGCAGTCGGGCGAGGCCCTCGGAGACATGGTGGAGATCTCCACCATCAGGCGCGAGGATCTGAAGGTGCACCGCGGCCAGGGCGCCGGCGATGACGTCCACCAGGCCCTGAACCAGCCTTCCACCGCCGTGCCGCGAGGACACCAGGTCTGTGGCTCATGACGATCTAGATAGATAGATAGATAAGACATTTATTTAATTTTTAATTTTTATAAACTTTTTGAATCACTAAAAAGTTTAAGTGACTTAGTGAGTCTATTGGCTAGTCAATGAGAGGTTGATTTCATGTATCGGTGACTCAGTGAGTGAGTATATAAGTGAATAAATCGGTCAGTGAGTGACTCAAAAACCGTATGAATCAGTCAGTGAATCAATGAGTTCGTGAGTCATTGAGTGGCTCAGTCAGTGAATAACTTAGTGAGTCAAAAATGAGTCATTAAGCGGCTCAGTCAGCCAGTAACTCAGATTCCACTGACCAGTCGCGTGCCCACACAGGGTCCCGCGGGTTTCCTCCTGCTGGTGTCGGGACTGGAGACGGGGGAGGTCCCGTACAGCCACCTGGACATCGCCGCGAGCGGGGGCTCCCTTCCGGCGCAGCCCACCGGCGCCCCGCTGCTGGCTCTCGCCAACAAATACAAGCTCGTACAAGTCTGATTCGCCTTTAGTCTCAGAGTTTTACGAATCCTCGCTCAAGTTCTAACACCACGTATGTCAAAAATTGTAACTTTACAAGAGAGTGGAAAAACTACATAAAACTCAACTCACTTACGAGCTATTTCCAGAGGTTACCACTGATTGATGAATCCCCTGTTGTTCCTTTTTGACTATTAAACGAATTTAACAGGTTCGAGTTGAGGTGTCCACATACCTCCGCTTGAAATTGCCAATCCGCGGTGGGCACGCGTGATAATTAAGCCCATACTATCTCTCTGAGAGAAGACCAGTGCCCTGTAGTGGGACGTATATAGACGAGTTGCTATTGGATTGGATTGGCTTCAACGACGACGCGTCTTCCCATTCTAGCAACATTAACAAAATAGCGTTTGAACTAAGATTAAATTTATGTAAGGAATTAATAACGTTTATTATGTAGTCATAGCGATAGGGGCGCTTTCGGAAACTAAGCTCCTATTGGGATATTAAATAAATAAATGGCATCAAAATGTCAATACTGACAAATAATGACTTACGTGGTGCTAGAACTTAAACGACGAAATGGTACCTACGTCTGCTGTTACGGCTGACATACTGTATCGCTCGCCCAATCTAACATTTTTAGTGATTGTAAAAAAAATTGGGTATACTTTTGATATATGTGGTCTGAGGCTAGATAATAAAATGTATCATACATTTTTGTATTGATTGTTGTATGATACATACTTAGTTTTTGATAGTGAAAAGTTGTTTCCAAAACTGTTAATTTTGGTATCAAATGTTTTCAATTAATAACTAGCTATAGGATAGCAAACATATATCTTGAATATTTTCTAACCTTTATTATCTAGCATTCGGGAAACTTAGAAAAGTCTTTTCGTCTAATATACCTCAATCGCTCAAGACAAAATTATACAACCAGTGTGTGTTACCAGTGATGACTTATGGCACTGAAACGTGGTCTCTCACTATGGGCCTCATAAGAAGGCTCAAGGTCACGCAACGAGCTATGGAAAGGGCTATGCTCGGAATTTCTCTACGAGATAGTTAGTCCATAGTCAGCGACCAGGTCCACATCCATAAGTCAGACTAAACTAAATAGCAACCACATTGGTTATACACCTTTGTCTTTGCCTATGTGAAAATATTCCCAATGTTTCCAAAATTACCAGTGCTGTATTTAATTATTTGAATGTTATTTAACCAGTGCTCGGATTTGAAGCACAAATAGAATACTGATGGTATAATGACTGTTGTATAAAATTATGATTATTAGAAAAACCTTAAATAAATTTACGTGAATTTCACATTTCCAGTGGCACATTGGTAGATGGGGGTTGGTATTTGCTAAATGTAACGTCACCGTCATTAGGATGGCCGGTTTTTTTATGTTGCGGCTTGGCCACATTGTATTAATGTTAATTTGTGATGCACATGCATTCCTTGGGCACATTAATACTGCTCTTCCCTCTGGGCCGCGTTTCATAAAACTACAATTATGACGATCCGATGTAAGTGGCATCGCCGATTCTTCCTACTTGTTAATTTGTGGGTTAATTGATTTTGCAATGTACATTGAATTGTCATAGTAAATTATTAACTGTAGTTCTGTGAAATAGGGTATGGCATCCCTCGTGATCGTACATTGTAACATATTTCATAATAATAATAAAATACTCTATTGTTTCTAATACACTGCAAGTACAAAGAATTTAAGTCGATAATTGTCTACACTACGAAACCTGGGTTGTAGAAAATAATTATTGTAAAAGAATAAACTATATATACTTCTTGAAACTTTCGTGGTAGTACCATGGAAAAAATTCGAAAAGTAACAGTATTTTTACAACGATTATTATAATGGAGAACTTGCACTTAACATGTTTTAATAGAATAGAACAGAAAGATAAATAAACGTGGTATTTTTTTTTCTCTTGCAACTAATACTTTTGATAAGATAACCAGTCGAAAAGTCAATATAGTCACGTGGGACTAAAACGCGCCATACAAATCGACCTTAGACTATGACGTCACTCGCTAACGTAATGACTATAATGTATGAAGCGTTTATCAATATTAGAGTTATATTTGAGTTATCTCGTATAATAATGTTTTTATGCATGTACACCATTATAAAAAAAAGTTGAGAATTAAATGACGAAACGAAATCTAATAAGTTGTATGTTATTAGAGTAACTTTATTTTTCGCATATTTTCGCATTATTTTCCTCTGAAATCCTGAAAAATATTTTTATTGTTTTATTTATAAATTTTTCCAAGGTTTGATATGATTTCTATCGTATAAAAGCAATGTCACTCCAATCTAAGTAAGACGCAAGTTCCCCATTATTAATGGTTTTAATGATTGATCGGTCAAGTTAATCCACCGGGCATTATACTTGTATGAACATTATAAAATAGCCGTCATTTTATTATGTGTTCCCGCCTTAGACCACATTTTGTCAAAGGTATACTTATTATTTTACAATAGTAAAAAATGTTAGTGTGCGAAGCGAACGAGAGGAATGCCAGATGTAAAAGTAGTAGTCAACTGGACAGGTACATCTTCTTAGACATGCATAATCATTGTTAGTACATACAACATAATATTATTTTCTTTTTCATTTTATACGCATTTAATGAAATACTGCGGTATTTGTATACAATATTTTGGGTTTGTTAAGTCTATCTAGGTTAGATACAACCCGATTTAATTTTACCGCACCGCAATTCAGTAATTTTATACAATTTTGATTCGAAATGGTAAGGGTAAGGGACCCTATTACTAAGACTCCACTGTCTGTCAGTCCGTCCGTCCGTCTGTCTGTCACCAGGCTGTATCTCATGAATCGTGATACCTAGACAGTTTAAATTTTCACAGATGATGTATTTCTGTTATAAGAGCCGCTATAAGAACAAATACTAAAAACCGGATAAAATAAATATTTAAGGGGGCTCCCGTACAACAAACATGATTTTTTTGCCGTTTTTTGATCTTCTTTGAAATAAAATGAGTTTATTTGCATGAAACGTCGTACATATGGTGGTCGGATAAGTTTAAGTATAATTATGGCTCTACACATTTCACCTTTCTAGGCATGCAAAAATTGTTATATTCTAATTTACCTAATTTACAAATAAGACATATTTACAATTGAATACTATTTACACTATTATTATATTACATCATTATTTTTATTAAATGTCAATATTAATATTTTTTACAGTAAAAAATTCGGCGACAGTATAAAAACATTCATCAAAAAGCCATCTATGCAAACGGCAATAACGGCAACAGGTAGACGTTTGAAATATTCAAATGTATAGATAATGGTACGGAACCCTTCGTGCGCGAGTCAGACTCGCAATTGGCCGGCTTTTTTACACCGCATGTAGTAAAAAATAACTGCAAAATCTCAAGGTGTTATTTATAAAAGCACGAATTCCCTAAAACACAACTTAAGGGGCTCCAGGGAGTTACACTAGCGCCACTGAGGAAACAAATAATTTCTTTTTACAGATCAAACTTGCAAAAAGTGTCAGTACAACCTCTCAATCATGTTAATAGTGATTTTTAGGACCCTTGGCCGTCAACCTAAGTCAAAAAAACCTAAGACTAGATAGCGTTAACGCTCTTTCTCGTGGGTCCTAAAATCACTGTTGACATGATTGAGAGATTGTGCAGACACTGTTTGCAAATACGATCTGTAAAAGCAGATAAGATTTTTTTATTGGTAGCGCTAGTTAGCTCACTGGATCTCCTTCAGGGGCTCCAGGGAGTTACACTAGCACCACCGAGGAAAAGTCATATTAATTTTTACAGATGGAATTTGGAATAAATTATGTTAATAATGATTTTTAGAAATGCGCCGCGCCTTGCCTGTGAACGGAAGGCAAAAAAACCTAGGACTAGATAGCATTAACGCTGAAAACGGTTGTTTTTGGCATATATAATTTATAGAACAGATAGAATATCTAGTCCCTGGTTCGCGATCCTCGTGGTTCTTTGTCGTGGGTCCTAAAAATCACAGTTAACATGATCGAGAGATTGTACTGAGACTTTTTGCAAATACGCTCTGTAAATGATATGATTTTTTTTTCTTTGGTGACGCTAGTTAGCCCATTGGATCCCCTTAAATACAACTATTTAGGTCAGCCTTAAAGTCTTTCGCTTTACCGCGGACTATTTAAACTGCATTAAAGGTGTGTTTTAATAAGTTTTCTTAAAACACTGATCCACAGATTATTTAAGGGGCAGTCCCCTGATAATTAAGATAAGATAAGATAAAATTTATTCACTAAGTCGTAGGTATAAAGTGTACATAGGAAATAAATTTAACATAGGTAAGATTGAAAACGTAGCCTGAACTAGGAATAAACCTGTATTTTAAAAACCTATTTAGAGGCTAAAAATTCCACCCATGCCGGGACTTGAACCGTGGCTAACCGTGCCAGCGCTCTCCCAACTGAGCTAATGGGCAAGCATCGGCGAAATTTCGAGCCTCTGTACAAACTTCTCTGTACTACGTACAGGCAGCGACATCTGGCATCTGACATTGTCCTCAGCACGGATTAGTGCAACAAAAAGAATATAACAAACCCATATTTTGTTTTAGAGTAATCGTGTTTTTATTAATAAGACCGTTAGTCCTTAGATAATTTTTATATTCAAGTACTGAACCCAATTTACGACCCACACTGACGCCATTCATACAAATCAATGCGAGCCCGCTCAATGCATATTCGCTTCGCAATGGTACTAACTCATTTATCAAATTACATAGACACGAAGCAGTGACCCAATAGAATTAAAACCGCGCCACGGCACCCATAAATACGGAATTTTCATCGCAAATGTGTAGGTGCGCCTGGTTCAAGCCTTCGTTGAGATCCAAATTGCTTTTCCAGCGTACACGAGGCTTCGGCCGCCGATTGGATGGCACAGAGGGTTAGGTTTGAGGGGGACGAGGCGCGCTGATCATGGCTCCCTAACATCAGAGGATGGACGGAAGTTGCCACCGTCGAAGATCTATTTCGCTTGGCAAAGAGAAGAGAGGAATTTATTTGCTCTACAGAATTAACAACGTCATGAAAGTAACTTTCAACGGAATAGGTACGTGGGCAGTTTTTCTTTTTTAAGTTGACGAGTTATTAGGCGAATAACTCGTTAACTTCTAAAGCCTACTTAGCCGTGATAGTTTTCCTTTTAAGTTCATTATATGTGTTGCCCAGAGGCCTAATTATAGGATTTGGTGCGCGTAGTATAGGAGTCGATTTTTTTCACGTTTGAACTATAATCAACCGTAGCCGGGAGAGGGGGACACACTAACAAAAAATTGCAGCTTCCACTCTGCAGTTCAACACGTTGGGATGCTTATGTTACGAGTACCTACGTTATTTAGAAAATACGTGTCATCGGTAAAATTTAAACGGGAATTCAAAGTGGACCTTCGCTCCTTCCAACTTCGTGCCCTTACAAGAGCCGACGAGCGGCGAATTTGCATAAGAAACGCCGGCAGCGACGTCACACGGGAAGATTTAGCACTTCCTCTTCTATATGGAGATAGGAGGAAAGTGCACAAACTTTGCAGCGAATTTAATTCTCTCGGAAGTTAGGCCTGTTGTTGGGCTGGATAATGTTGTCTCGTTTGTTGTTTAGTGGAACGTGGGATTATAAAGTAGTTTATTTCTGATGTTCATACTTAGGGTAGATTATACAACTGGGCAGAGGCAACTTCGAGGGAGAGGCCGCGAGAAGGATCCAGCTGGGTTGTGCTGCGTTCGGAAATCTGCGTCAGGTCCTCAGGTTCTTGGCTTTTCCTCAGAGCCTAAAGGCAAGGGTCTTCAACCAGTGCGTTCTACCAGTTCTTCTCGAGTGGAGACCACGTACCTACTGGCAAATGCAGCGTAGGACGTCCACCAGCTTGATGGACCGACGATCTGAGGCAGATCGCTGGCAGTGGCTGGATGAGGATGGCCGAGGACAGAAGGAAGTGGCGTGCCTTGAGGCAGGTCTATGTCCAGCAGTGAACAAGTAAGGGCTGATTGATTGATTGAACGAAATGCTAGCCAAAAAGGCATGCTAAGAGCAGCCGGTTACGATAAGCCGTCCAATGTTGTTTTAAGTTTGGCCGGCGAATGTTTGCATAATCCTGTAAATGCCACTTACGAGTATTAGAATCCGCTTAGTTATTACGTAGACGGCCCATGTAATACACATCGCTTCGCTTTTGAGCGGAATATCGTTCGACACACTATAGCTGGTCCATGGTTTCAGTTAACTTTCCTAGCTCCACGCAGCAACCCTTCAGGCAGCGACGTCACTTTAAACGGCCTGTCTAGTCCCGAATGAGGTAGGTAATGGGTGTGATAAGATACCAGGTAGATGCCAGTTGATGACATTTTACACTGAGGAGATTTGGGTACGCGAAACCGGTGAGCGTGCTTGCAATGTCTAATGAATGTTGATGAAGCGACAGAGGTTTGTGAGGATCGTGGCAAGTGGCAAACCCTGGTCTCTGCCTACCCCTCTAGCCTTCTAAGACTGATAGTGCAAAATTTTGTACGAAAACAAATTTTCAGAGGTCAGGAGTTAGGAGGCTACGATACAGGCGCGAGTTTACTTATGTATGTGTATGTGATTTGGGTCACCTTGGAGCGCGTAATCCGCACGCTGGTCGCTTAAATAACCGTAGGCGGTTATAGAATAGTCACAAACTTGAATTGATTTCGATCGCTTTGGGATGTAGTCTGAAATCGATGAAATATTGAGGTACATTCTATCTACCCAGGAATTCTCTGCATCAATCCACAAGAACCGAACCTGGAAATTCAACGGCTCAAGAGATACTGAGGTTCAATGTCACAGTATTTTGCACGTTCCATCCCAAGCAAAGCTTTCTTTTAGCAACGAATTTCATATTTCAACGCAATGTGTTCAAAACGTTGTGATCTCAAACTGGCGTAGCGCTGGCTTATATTTACGTGCCACGAGAATACTAAGAAGGAAAGTTACCGCCCAGACCCGTCGTTTTTGCGATTTTACTAAAAGGTCTTTTCTTGCCTAAACTTTATTTCATAAAACCCAATTTTTTAAATTGTTTTTCCAACAATACAGACACTAAAGCGGTGGCGGCCCATAGATACGTCATTTACTGGAGTAGTATTAATATGGACGTATGTATGGGCCGCATAGGGATATCCGCACAAGAACCCGAGTTATGCAGTAGGCGGGGCACATAGCTCGGAGAACTGATGGCCATTGGGGCGGAAAAGTTCTGACCTGTCGACCGCGGACCGGACGACGCAGCGTGGGCAGGCCCCTCACCAGATGGTCTGACGACCTGGTTACGGTGGCGGGGAGTCGCTGGATGCGGGCTGCACAAGACCGGGAAGCTTGGAAAACCATGAGGGACGCCTATGCCCTGCAGTGGCCGTCAAATGACTGATGATGATGTATGGACCGCCACCGCCATCGCCTTTCTTGGTGTGTTTCATCCTTTAGTCCCGCGAGTACCCTCTCCATCTTCTCCTGATACCTGAGTTTGATAAGCCTTCCCCTATGCCTGCCCAGTCCAGCAGTAGCCAGCAGTGATGTGAACGAGGCCTCAAGGCTGAGGGCAGGCGAGCCAGACACACAGCCGCTGATATAAAAGCGTTTCGTTGTCTGTTTAATGACACGAAAGGATCCGATTTTTTCGAATATCCCGTGGGAAGAGGCAGAAGGCCCATAGGCTTGAATGTTTGGTCTACATATAGTTTAATTGTTTTTTTTTTGTTTTTGTTATTATTTAATTTCTCGTCGGAGTGGTTAGACTGAAAATCTTGGTCTGAATGTGGGAGGTCTTTGCCCTGCAGTAGGACATCCATGTTATGAAGGTTACATAAAAAAAATTGTGTACAAGCTAGGTTTCACGATTTGTTTTAAAGAGAACCGGACAAGTGCGAGTCAGACTCACCCACCGAGGATTCCGTAAAAATTTGTAGGTATCATATTATAAATAGTTGAAGAATGGAACCCCCCCTTTCCGTTTTTAGGGTTCTCAAAAGGAAAAATGGAAACGATCACTTTTTCGACCGTCCGTCTGTCTCGCAATACCCTTTATCTCGGGAACGCGTGGAGGTACCGAGTTGAAATTAAAACCATATACTCAAATCTACAGTCACTTGAAGCTGTAAAAAAAATTAAGCTTTCTTAATATAAAGTTAACGTAATAAAAAGTTTAGGCCGTTTATGCCGCAAAAAACGTATATTTCGACACTCTCAGCAGAATCAAAATTTATAGGGTACTTTCCGTTGACCTAGAACTATGAAATTTAGCAAGTCCTATCGTCGTATACCACAAGTAAAGAGAAAAATCTGAAAACTATACATTTGTAATTAAATCATAAAAAAATTGACTTTGAAGTTCGTGAAAAGTTCGAGAAACTTCGGGACTCGATTACTGAACTATTTATAATATGTAAGTACGTACAGATTTCTACGGAACCCTACCGGTATAGCCGGCCTACTGCGTGTCCCTACCCCTGGCCCTGCGGCAACTGGCTAATGGGGCCAGCGACGTCATTACCACCCTCTTTCAGAGAATCGCTAATGCCATTTCGAGTTTAAAAAAGTTACATTTCCTTGGCATTGTCTTGTAAACCGGGAGGAACGATTTTAATACTCTGTGCGGAATGAAAGTTACTTGCATATCAAATAAATAATAAACAAATCTATTTTTAAAATCGGGATTCCTTTATTTCACGTGCATTTATGTCCTTGCATGTAAAATGAATGAATAAGTTTATTTAAAAAAGATGTTACCAAAAAAATCAAACAAACTCAAGCTCACTCTTAAATAACCCTATAGTTTTAAATTTGGAGTTTTAATCACGATATTGATGTTGAAGTCCTATTGGATAACGCAAATAACTAGATAATAACGCAACTTTTCAACTTTTCGTAAATTTTGATTCAGTGTTCAAGTTTTCCTTCAGTAACATACAGCTGATAACCAATATCTTCCCCACAACACAATCACTTGTCTTCGTCCCAAACTAGCACAATCTGTGCTATGGTGACCAGACAAGCATATTACAAACATGGAAATACGGCCAGACTGAGGGCATTTGTACAAATGTACGGCAGCCTCTAGTGGTTATCGAACCTTGACCTCCGGCATGGGGATCAGACGTGATACCGCTAGACCAACGACGTAGTCATCATATTTATTTTTTATATTTGCGATTAGAGCAGTTATTCTTTTTCGGATAGATATATTTTAGTTACACCCTGTATAAACTCGTTCATAATAATAATTCATCAGAAATCAGAAATCAATAATTTATTTCAACGTAAAGAATTTACATTCTGTTTGCTGAATGTCAATGTACTATGTTAGCTAATTGAACCACAGAACCCCCAAATCTGACCCAAAACAGACATCGTGCAATAATGACCATCACTAAGCAGATACCGGGTCAATGCTACGCCTTTAGCACTTCGTAGCACCGTAGTAGCTGCTACGCCGTAGCCAGTAGTAATCTCGTAGCAGTACTTGATTACAAGTTAGGACCACTTTGTTTGTGTTACAGTACAAAGCTTTTGACGTGAAACGTCTTTCAGTTCAGTAGTGGGTCACTTGCTAAAACCGCGTGCAACGACAACATATCGCCTCGGTGAGGGCTGTAACTTTGTAACACGCGCAATTTGAACTAAAAAATAAGGCTTACTTATAGAAGTTTCAACGATCACGAAGCCACACAGGGCGCGTTCAGTGCATGGATGGGTCGCCGTCTATGCCTAACGCTAGTGGCATTTTTCCGAGCGGTTCCGTGCTTCGCAAGGCACGTTAAGCTGTTGGTGCCGGCTGCCGTCGATAGATGGCCGAGTCAGAGGCCTTAGGGCGGCTTGACAACTTCTGACAGTAGACGAGCCACTAGTCTACAAGCCTCCACCAATCCGGGCTTGGCCCCCGTGGTGGAGTATGGCCTATACCTTCCTCAGGGAAGAGACCCGTGCCCCTCAGTGGGGACATAATGGGTTGATGATGGAAGTTTCACGTTAAACCAACGGCCGTGTAACCCGACACAGCCCCGCCCACTTTTTGTTAACAAAATTATAAGCCACACGTCCGATACCCTAAAAAGGGGTTAGCATAGGGACGAAATAATTGAATTGGACAGACCTCCCCTTCGCCGATCTAAGATTTCCCGTCTCTTACATGATGTTTACCATAGTGTTAATAAAAAATTAACATAGTTATATGCCGTTAAAATAAGGGTAGAATTTTGACGCTCTGACTTTGACACACCACAGGATGCACTCTGACGCTCTGACTTTGAATATTTTTTATCCGCTTATTTTCCTATCAAGTGATTTGGCGCAGGTTTACCCGGCATCTATAGAAGGTGTCACAAAATGTCCGATAGAACTTAAGGGGATTATTCGGTTCATCAATTTTTTTTTCTTCTTATGGAAGCAACGCTGAAAAGCGAATAAAATATCTGCTTTTCCGTACTAAGTATCGAATACTTACTCTAGCAAATGTGCCGGACCAATTAATGTCTGCCTCGTTGATCTAGCGGTAAACACGCTTCACAATCAAAACGGGGGTCGTGGATTTGCTTCCCACTGAAGGTACTGTAAAAGGATGGGGGGGGGGGGGGGTCCCTCAAATAAATTAAATGCGAGACGCCACCTCCCCACGCAAATAAAAATATATAAACAAATAAAACATAACCTGAAGGGTTGTAAATTTTCTGAAAATCAATTGGCCAATGAAAATAGTCGTGATTGTCTAGTTAAGTAATAAAGACCCATACGTTGTGTTGAGAAATGATAAAGACCAAAAATCTAACAATGACAAAGAAAGTAAATAATAATCCGCGATCAAATTAACCGTACACATACTCAGTTTAAATAAAGAAAACATGCAACTTAGCTTCGGTCAGTAATCGTAAACGCCCCAGGAAGACAAGCGTCGAGACTCGATTGGCCTCAATGTCCGCGAGTAGTGAGACAGTGAGCACTGCAATCCTTCTGTGCACTACAACTATGCATGTCGATGCATTACACGATGCTTCTCTAGGAAGACTTTTGACACACGCGCCTAATCAGTTTCACTCGTATCACAAAAATTATAACACGTACAGTAAAATAATACATAATATGATAAAATACAAAGTACAAATAATATGTCATTATCAAAATATAGGAATGAAAAGGACAACTTATGTAGTTCGTAGTCAGCAGATCTCCTTCCTGTGAATAAATGGAATTGGGAGGGGTTCTAGACTTCCAGGAGGAAATCTAGAAGAACTTTTGTTTCCCTAGTGTGATGACGATGGGCTCCCTTCCAACCTACACCCATCCCCACGAGCTTCCACAAGAAACTCGCTCCTTCAGAATCCATCGGGACACAACGTATCACCCTATCACATTCAAACCTTCACTTAACGCCCAACATTCACCGAATACAGCATTCATTCATGTACTTCTGTCGTGGTTCTAAAGAACAAAACCAAATGTGCTAGAGTTTACGCAAATGTATTACCCATTGACCTCCGGACTATGGAACAGGCTCCCTTCCTACACACGTCATTTAACCACTCGTCTGCCGCGACACAGATCTGTGACCAACTTAGTATCGGCCACCTATACGTTGCGTTCCGCGAGGGCAGTTCAGGAGTTAAGACAGGGATTCCGGCTGGCCGTAGAGGACCACTTCGTCCATCCAGCCGAGTCGTACATCCGCGAAAACCTTCGTCACATCATCTTCACAAATGTACCTCGAGTTGTACACCCGTGGCGATACTAAAAACTACTAGAACACACACGACGTACAGCCACATAATTACTCAATTTCGAATCAATCCTAGCTAAAGTGAAGACAGAACGGATAGAACGTTCCCGATGTAACCTGTAGTATCCATGATGATGTAAGAATCCTTGTAGTGATGTAGATCAGTAAGTAATCTATAATGATGCAGCTCCGCTTGTTGTAATAAATATATGATGTGAATTAGTTGTTTGAAGGAGCGGGAAAGGATGAACGCACGGGCTGACCGTCGGACGCTTGGACGAACAGGCGGAGGGACGTACGGACATACAAAGTAGGCAGCCCTTCGGTATAGAATCCTAAATAAGTACCGACAAACATCCTACGCGCACCAAAAACACCGGCGTACCCCAGGGACCTATTTATAGACACATCTCCAGCTTTGAGACTCTCGCGTAAAACTCTGCTTTCCCCTTACATTTCCCCAGACGTACTCTTGGCAATTTTTACGACCTGCCCACTACGACAAACTAGGAAAAAATCCGCTCAAACAAACGATATTGACCCCTAAGGCTAAAGATTTAAGGTGGAAAAGGGGGGCTGTAGTAAGTTAGTAAAGTACGTTTCCCAGTGCAGTTACAATGTTTGTTATGGATATAGGAAGTTATTTCGAGTGATAAACGTAGTTTAGTAGGTATTGCGTTTAAGGGAATATCCGTATCGCGTTTTAATGGCAATTCCAAATACAAATATCTTTATTAATACAAATTTACACAATATGGATCACGGAAGTAACCAAACTGGGATAAACCCGTGCTATGGTTACTTGAAAAAATTGTCATATTGGATAACAATGTGGTGGACAGCTTAAGCATGTAAAGATTAATTAATTATTAATTACTGTTATTATATTGGAAAACTGTATGGCGCTCTCTCTTAAAATATTTGTATACCTAAGACCAAAACATGCAGGATCTATATATACTATTTCACATTGCGCCACCTTTTTAAACTCATGTTTAACAAATAAATATCTTTATCTTTATAACAACTAAGTTATAATTAATAATCTTGGTGTAATTACAATATTTGTGTAAATAAAATAAAGCGTGGCGATTATGGCAAAACCCCTCATGGTTATGAAAACCACGAAGGAGGCCTATGTCCTGCAGTGGGCGTCAAACGGCTGATGATGATGATGATGATGATGAAACAAGACATAGAAATAAATTTTAAGATAAGATTGGTGGAATACAACTGCAACATTATTAACTTTATACCGGATAAGCTTACTTGGTTTTTTATCGGAAGAGTCCGAACAGGTAAGTTTATCCGGTATTAAGACGCAACATTTGTTATACTACTGTGGTAATATAAATAATATTATTAATAACAATAAATATACGAGTTAATAAAAATACTTGTAATAAATAAGGGGGAAAATATATAATCTATATCAAGATCAAATTAATGGTAACGAGCGAGTGACTGAAAGGATGGTGAGTAAATGATTAATATGAGAATACATTATTCAGAGCACTATTTTTTCACAACCGTCGTAACCCAGACCATCAAGATAGTCTTTAATAAGACTTTAAGATCTCGGAAAGGATAGCTTAAATATTGAGTATTAATTACAGAAAAAAATAAATAGGAAAGGTTGGAGAAATCTAGTAAAACGGATTCGGTTAGTAAATTGAAAGGAAATTAACTAAATAATATGTTAAAATTTCTAATAGCCGTTTTCTAAAACAAGACTTGTTTGTGAACGCTTACAAGAAATGTATTGTATCTAAATGTACCACAGAAAAAAATTAAACCCGTCGAAAATCGAATATGGGATGTAGCGCGCGTGCATGTAACAATTAAAGAATGTTGATGAAGCGATAATGACTTCTCGGGATCGTGATGGGAGGGACCCTGGACCCTACCTACCCCTCCGCTATACAGGCATGAATTTTATGTGTTAATGCAGCTATATATAGCCTATACACGTCCCACTGCAAGGGCACAGGCCTGCTCTCAGAGAGCGAGTATTGGTTTAATTACCACGTGCGGGGTACGTGAATCTCTCAGACACTCAGGTTACCTCACGATGTTCTCTTCACAAATAGCGAGTAGTATTGCTACTACAACTTTACAAATGTACGTAACTTAGAATAACTTAGAAAGCTATTGCTTGCCGGGTTTCGACCTCGCGACTTCCCGAATGTGAGGCCGCTTCTTCCGTGAAGGAAAAAATCGTGAAGAAACCTGAGTGTCTGAGGCTTACATACCTCAGCGCTTGAAATTGCCAATCTGCGGTGGGCACGCGTGGTAATTAAGCCCATACTCTCTCTGAGAGAAGGCCTGTGCCCTGCAGAAGGACTGCAGGCTACATAAAACATAAGAAATAACACTGCATCGTAGTTTGGAAAACACTAGTGCTCTTAGTTTGCTTTTCCACTAAACTCTAGCGCTAATCGAGCCCTTTCTCAAGAAAAATCAAACCCATTTCCAAGCGTCGCTTGAGGAGGTTTTTAATTAAAACGGTTTTGTCCCCGGATTAAGAGGCACTTTCCACTGTCCCGATCGAGAAGTCCCCTCGTTATTAGCTATTAATACAGGTCGAACTTTTTTATTTCTATTTATTTAGCTTACATTAGAACACTTTATTGTACACACCAGTAAACAAGATATATTAAAAGGCTTTGTTAGGTAGCATGGGTGAGCATGTCAGCTCCATCTTTTATTTACTTTTATTACTTTTTATTTACTTTTATTATTTTAGAATAGAATAGAAACAGTTTATTTGTTGCACACAAAACACACAAAAGAATTTTAACACAGAGTCAACCAAAGAAATACATAGATAATTAAAACTAGGTTTACAGCCGGATGTGAAAACTGTGTGTCGTCGTGGCAACAAATGGGTACCAGACTCAGCATGTGCTACGGGTTTTCCCGTAACGCTGATATTCTGTCAGGACCTATTTACTAGTATATATAGCTACTACTAGTATATATAGCTACTACTAGTATACAATAGCTACAATCCGGTATATTTACTGATTGACTGACTGACTTACTGATCAATCATTAATCATAAGTTTTTTCAAAAACTATAGTACCTATGAAAAAGAGAAATTTGTAGGAAATGTATGATAGACAGCCATCTTATGAAGCCGATTTTTTAATTTCGACCGCATTCTCATGTACAAATGGGTTAACTTTTTTGTTTACCGGCCGATTTGGATGCAATTTGGAATAGGCGGTTGTTTCATGATCCAATTTTAGAATAATTTTTTGGTTGTTCGAAATTCAAAATAGGGGCGCCAATGTGGCCGCCCGAGAATTGGCCATTTTTTCGACCTCCGCGCAAAAAAGTCGGCAGCCAACTGGGCATATGCTGGAGATATGCTGTAAACGGCATCGTGTTGCCAAATGACCCAGGTATAGGAATTTCAAGATGGCGGCCGAGTTATCGATTGATTGAAGATGAAAATGTTTCTATGGAGAATTTGTACTGAAAATCGACTATTAGTGCTGAATATACAACAAAAATGAAATGGGACAAACTTGCGAGGCCGAAGCGGGCATGAGGAACCCCAGCCGCGGTGAGGCCGAATGCCGAGCTCCGTCCAGGCCGAGGCCGAAGGCCAAGAACATACAGGTTTCGGCATGCAAGTAACAACGCAAAAGCCAGATGGTAGAAACTTGCGAGGCCGAAGGCCGAGCACCATTCAGGCCGAGGCCCGAGGCCGAGACCATACATGTTTCCGCGCAACCAATCCCAATCATAATTGTCTAGCGAGGCCTTAGGCCGAGCGCCGCGGAGAGCGAAGCTCGGAGCGGCCGGCTGGGGGTTGGCGCGCGTAAGCGCACAGGGGTCTCGCCCCCTAGTGTTATTCTGTTACAAACATACAAACTTTGAAGTATAAGTGTGATTGACATAGAGGGAATATAAGATCACAAGCACAATTACTTTTTATAATACTGCTTTTACGGATGTCGTATTAGTTTTGGACTTTTTAGGAGCATACCTAACTAGCCCAAAGGTCCGTAGGGCGAATTGTAGAGTAGAGTTAAATAATATTCACACAACACAGCCACTGGTCCTGGTCCCAAACTAGGATAGCTTGTGGTATGGTAACCGGGTCGAAAAAAACACCCAGACCTAGGCCATTTGCACAAACCAAGTGCGGCCGCTACCAGCGGTAATCGAACCCACGACCTCCGTTTTGACAGTCAAGCGTTTTAGACAAACGGGTCTAGCGCTAAGCGCTAACGAATGAAAGTGCACGGATAAATGTGACTTTACAACTAAACTGTACAGCGCGCAATCACCTTAACATTATTTTTTTTCACGCAAAGCCCCGCTCTATCCACTAAAGGAAAAACTGGCGAATACTAAAAAAACTTCAATAAATGCGTAGTAATTAAAGTTGATGCTGGAAAAAATACTTGGCCCAACAAGAGTGCTTGGATCTCGGTAAGCTAGACGAGAGGTGTATTCTGTTCTGTTGCTGGACAATTCAATTTAATTCAAATATTTTTATTCATTATAGGAGATTAAAAGAGCACTATCTCTCTAACCTGCCATTGGTTTATGTACGTATAAGTATATTTGTATATGTAAGTATATTATCTTATTATTACTTATTTATGTAGTTAAGAATATTTCTCACATTAACTTTTCGTAATAAATCAATGAATAGTATGCATTTTCCATGTAAATATAAGCAGGTTTTATAGGTCCCACTGTAGGGCACAGGCCTTCTCTCAGGGAGAGATTAAATATTGTAACATATTAATAGTCTTAGTTAATTAGTTTCTAAGTTATATTTCAAATACAATGTCCATTGTTCCTGAATAAATAAATACAAATACCTCCCGTTATCTCAATTTAAACACCCTGTGCTAAGTTTGGCTGGAAGAGATCTCTCTTAGAGATAAGTTCGCCTTTGTAACAATGCTATGTAAATAATTTATGATTTGCAATAAAAAATATGGTAAAAACAGAATGTTTACTCAATGAACGTCAAAGTTGTTAGTTTCACAATTAATAGATAATGTGGAGAAGAAACTAACAAAGAAACTCCATATTTATTCTTTTCAAAATACGTTTTAACTTAGTTAACAGAGTTTTCAACTTAATGACAATTTGTGTTTACGAGTATTTCTAGTATTAATATTATGATGCCCACCAACATTTTCGAAGTCTTTGATATTTTTTCTAACGTCTTAACGGACAACGTCTTGAGACAGTGAAGAGGCCTATGCCCAACATTGGGCGTATTTCACGGACTGTGTAGTGTAGATATATAGACAGTTTGTAAGGAAATCCGTAACTTACTACATAATATGGATTAAGCTCACTATGCTAAGAATATGCTATAGGTGTTGCACCCGCTACACGACAGCGCGGTAGAAAATTTCTATCTTCCTATCGACTAGCTTCGTCTCACTTTTTTACTCTACGGCTGGGCAGCATTCGGGAAACTTAGAAAAGTCTTTTCGTCTAGTACACCTCAATCGCTCAAGACAAAATTATGCAACCAGTGATGACTTATGACACTGAAACGTGGTCTCTCACTATGGGCCTCATAAGAAAGCTCAAGCTCATGCAACGAGGTATGGAAAGGGCTCTATGCTCGGAATTTCTCTACTAGATCGAATCAGAAATGATGGGATCCGTGTCTTTTGGAAATCCATGGAGCAGGCCTATGTTCAGCAGTGGACTTCTTTTGGCTGAATGATGATGATTACTCCACGTAAAGCACTACGGGCTAGGATTAGAACTTGTCAGTTTAACAGACTGAGTTATGGGGGTGGGTGGGGGTCGGGGGCAAAAGTTCGAAATCGTTGACTAGTGTGTCACCTTTTTTATCCAAATTTAGCAGTCCAGCCTATATTTTCTCGTATACACTAACAATCTGTTACATCTGTTGCATTTACATCTAATAATCTTCTTTAATCTACTGTTAACAGTTCGTCGAAGTGCATACGAAATAAAATAGCTGACATTGTATTGTTCTGTTCTTTGGTAGTCAAACCGTTAGACCAACTGAACGAGGCACTCACATTGGGTACGTATCATAATACCGAAGTTTTAAACGCCGAATGTTACAAAAGCCGAATGTCAAAACAACGAATGCTCATTTTAACGAATGTTCGTAATCCCGAAAGTGCGATTGACCGTATGTTTGTAAGGCCGAAGATCAAAAATCCCAATGTTTCTTATACCCACGTTTGAAAGATCTGATGTTGAAACCCCGATGCTTATTTCACATATGATTGAAACGCCGAAAATTAAAATCCCGGACCTAACTATCCAGACATTATAGAACCTCTAATTTATCAATTCTTTTAACAAACTAATGGTGGCAAGAAAGTCACAAAACGTAAACATAAGCAGGGGAGTGAGGGGGGACCAATATTATTTTGCTTTTTAATAAGCAACTAATGTTATTTGTCAGAAGAATTTTAATGGTAACCAGCATGGTGCTCCGATGGTGCTCGCTCCGCGCAGTGACGCGCTTTGTCGCACCTATATTTTTGTTTTGGCAGATTGAAATTGTTAAAACCATCCAACACAACTTTGAATTCCTTTTTAATTTATAAGTCTTACAAAGAGTAAACACACATTAACTTCAAGCACTAGCATAAAAAAGGTAAGAAAACAATAGGAGTCATTTGAAAATCGGTACAATGAATTTCGTCATTTTGTACTTTCGGCTTTTGAACAATCGGCATTTTAACTTTTCGTGATTAAGTACATACTTTTCGGTTTTTAGAGCATTCGCCATATCAAAATCGGCACTTTGGCTATCGGTAAATCGGCTATCGGCTTTTACTTCGACCGATTGCTTGATTTTCGGTATTTCCACCGCAGGTACTTCAACAGTATTTATTAACTTTCGGTATTGTGATACGTACCCCTCAAATTACATTCATGACTTTATCAAGCAATCGCATAACGTTTCCCACCAAGAATCAGGCCACGGGGAAGCGTTGAAGGCTTAATCAAAGTTAACGGTAAAACACGGACTAGAAGTGTAAAGATACACCCAACTCACTGCCGTAGTGTTCTTTAGAAACACTCCCCACCGGTCGGCTCCCGCAGTTCTTTTACCCGACCGCGGAGCCGCAAAGGAGGGTAGTGTGTTTAGCTTGTACGTATGTTAGAGTACCAGATCCAGTTATCTCCATTGACGTATTAAATCGGTTTTCTCATAACTTCTTAAGCAATAGTTTGATTTTGTCAAATGAACTGCGCGAGTTATACAGAAAAATTGTTGGCGGACCACTTCATTAATCAGAATTAAGTACGGCGGTCCCGAAATCAGAAGACCCCGGTTCGAGTTCAGTGTCCGATAATTTTTTTCCACCTTTATTTTCATCGCATCTAACAAAACACGATTATGTAAAAAAAAAACCGAGCAAGGCTCGGTCATCCAGGTACTGATACCTTATACATGGAAAACACTGAGATGAAATCAAATTAAAGCATGGCCGGCAGTGGAAATAGATCTCACGTCTGGAATAGTAGTTAACGAAGCAGTCAAGTGAATGTCATTTTGTCATTAAGAGGGCGTTTTTACCATTTTGGGACGATTCCCTCACGACGAGGCGATTCCCATACAAACGTTTTTGGTTTTAATTTACAAACGACATGGCGGATCGCAATGAAACTTAACCAATGCGTTTAAATGACAAATCGAGGTTTGATCGTACTTTGAATTGGAAATAAACTTATCAAAAATGAATTATATTCTTGTGAAAAGTTTATACGAAAAGCCTCATGAGGCTATAATTTATTTTTATCCATTTATTTTCAATTGTAAGCACGAGCAAACCTCGGTTTGTGTCCTTAAGAGTTCCGTAAATTTTCGTTACGATCCGGAATATCGCTTATAAATTAAAACCAAACTACGTTTGTATGGGAATTGCTGTCTAAGGGGGTCCTTACACATGGTGTGGGATATCATACAAAAGGTAATAAAGAAAAGCAAAAAAAAAATTACTCTCTCAGGTGTTCTACTAAATTGCGCCACCATATTGCTCAAACAACACTCTGCAGCACAATGCTACGACATCACACTGCACCTATATCACGACGCTGATGAACATAAAACCCTTAGCAGGTGAGACCAACTTACCGTACATGTAAAATATTGGTCCCAACTGCTCGGGGTGTAAAGTGTAGCAGTTGGGTTTTTGGATTTTTTTATAATAATTTTTATTAACTAACTTTTCTTGCGAGCGCTCTTCAAAGTTTCTTTATTAGATTTTTTGTTTTCTTATTAAAAAGTAGCTAAAAAGGCCACCATGTATGAAAATTAGTTCACTGCTAAGGTTGGAATAAATAAGTCAGTCATTTTTGTATTGTTTGACAGTTGTCTTTACCTGGATCTTTTTCTGTGATTTTAAACAGAGAAAAGACAAAAAATCTATCTCTTCCTGGAGGGTCTACTGCTGTGACAATTTTTTTATGTAGCCTATATACGTCCTACTGCAGGGCACAGCCCTGCTCTCAGAGAGAGAGTAGGAGCTTAATTACCACGCGTGCCCACCGGATTGGTAATTTCATGCGCTGAGATATGTGAATACCTCAGACACTCAGGCTTCCTCACGATGTTTTCCTTCACAGTTAGCGACTGGTATTGCTACTATAACTTGACGTACCTAAGTACGTAACTTAGGAAACAAAGTTATTGGTACATGCTGGGATCCGAAACTAAGACCTCGCGAATGAGAAGACAGCGTTCTACCGCTCCGCGACCACCGCTCTTTACAATATTCAATTCAATTCAATTCAATTCAATTCAATTCAATTCAATTCAATTCAATTCAATTAAATTCAATTCAATTCAATTCAATTCAATTCAATTCAATTCAATTCAATTCAATTCAATTCAATTCAATTCAATTCAATTCAATTCAATTCAATTCAATTCAATTCAATTCAATTCAATTCAATTCAATTCAATTCAATTCAATTCAATTCAATTCAATTCAATTCAATTCAATTCAATTCAATTCAATTCAATTCAATTCAATTCAATTCAATTCAATTCAATTCAATTCAATTCAATTCAATTCAATTCAATTCAATTCAATTCAATTCAATTCAATTCAATTCAATTCAATTCAATTCAATTCAATTCAATTCAATTCAATTCAATTCAATTCAATTCAATTCAATTCAATTCAATTCAATTCAATTCAATTCAATTCAATTCAATTCAATTCAATTCAATTAAATTCAATTCAATTAAATTCAATTCAATTCAATTCAATTCAATTCAATTCAATTCAATTCAATTCAATTCAATTCAATTCAATTCAATTCAATTCAATTCAATTCAATTCAATTCAATTCAATTCAATTCAATTCAATTCAATTCAATTCAATTAAATTAAATTAAATTAAATTAAATTAAATTAAATTAAATTAAATTAAATTAAATTAAATTAAATTAAATTAAATTAAATTAAATTAAATTAAATTAAATTAAATTAAATTAAATTAAATTAAATTAAATTAAATTAAATTCAATTCAATTCAATTCAATTCAATTCAATTCAATTCAATTCAATTCAATTCAATTCAATTCAATTCAATTCAATTCAATTCAATTCAATTCAATTCAATTCAATTCAATTCAATTCAATTCAATTCAATTCAATTCAATTCAATTCAATTCAATTCAATTCAATTCAATTCAAATATTTTTATTCATTATAAAAACAGAATTTTTACTTAATGAACGTCCAAGTTGTTAGTTTCACAATTAATGGATTATGTGGAGAAGAAGCTAACAAAGAAACTCCACATTTTATTCTTTTCAAAACACGTTTTAACTTAATTAACAGAGTTTTCAACTTAAAACATTAGTCATGAATGTGTTGAACACTAGTCACAATCGCCCTGTTATTAATATTAATCTACTCTTTAATGCCATTCTAAATAATCCTTGAGCCTTTTTGCACAGAATGTGCTTAACACATTTTTTAAATCGCGTTGGAGGTAACTCTAATATATCTTGAGTAAAGGATGTGTTAACTTTAAAAGAATTTTAAAAGAATTTCAACAATCAACATAAAATATAGTATTTCGATAGAGTAATATAAGCATGACAATAGTTGTTATTTTCCTCTAGGTATTTGGTGGTCTATAAAGCAATAGCAGTAGGTATAATGTCATTCCAATGGTATAATTCGCGCAAATTAAATAGGCATCTCCCGGGGAGAAGACCGAGTCGCGCGAGGCACCGTGTTAAGTTGGACGGGTTATACCAGCGGACAAGGCGGTTGTCCCAAAAATAAACACAGTAAGGGACATTTTTTTTCAAATCCGTGATGTTTCCACTATTGGTTACTAGTTGGTTCCAGTAACCAATAGTGGTAATAGGTTTGATGATAGATAGATACATAGATAGAGATAGAGAACACTGTATTGCACAACCAGGTGAAAGATATTACAAATAGTTGGTTTTGATAAAAAAATCTCCCTTACGGTCTTTATTTTTGGGACAGCCGCCTTGTCCCCCGGGCTGACGATCGAATCTGATGAGATAAGCCGTTGACGATTTTACCGTCAACGAAACGGAACCGTTTTTTTAGCTTCAAATACCTAGTAACAAGACGTGGATGGAAAAAATGCTGCTATATAAGGCTGCTGTTACGTAAGGCATTCTGTCTCGCTCATACAATATAAAATTTTTGTGATTTTAATAAAAATAGTACCTATTTTATTGATCAATGTGGTCTGATGCTCTGATAAGTAAAAAAATTACGAACATTTTAAATACCTTTTTTTCTACTTTTTAGGTACTTAGTTTTGACAAAGAAAAGTTTTTCCAAAATTATAATTTTTTATACCTAATTTTCTCAACCAAAAACTAGATAGGTACAGGGTAAGAAAAAGATGCATGTACGTAATTTTATTATCAACTAGTTATTGCCCGCGACTTCGTTCGCGTGGTAATTTTGATGTGTATTTTTCCGGGATAAAAATAGCCTATCTACTAATCCAGACTATAATCTATCTCTGTGCAAAATTTCATCCGGAACCGTTCAGCCATTTTTGCGTGAAAGAGTAACAAACATCGATCCATACATACAAACTTTCGCGTTCATAATATTAGTAAAGATCTAACCCTCACAACACATTTATCAAAAGCATACACATTTTTTTACAATTATTAAAAATATTAAAAAACACGAACTTTCATATTAAAAATTAGACGACTCGTGTTTCATGGTTTGTAAGCTGGTATTGCTATTTGTGTTGTTTCCTGTAGTCGTTACTTACGCTACGGTATAAGAACATGTAGATATTAGATGCTATTAGTAACTATTGTAAAACACTCAGGTAAAACACATATTATTATGTATTTTGGAAGAAGCCTGGCTGCCCATAGCACAGGGAATCCTAGTTTGGGAGCCAGTAACCACTTTTTTAACCTCTTTTTAAATAAAGTTTTTTTCATTTTTCATTTTTTTTATTAGATTGTGCGAGCGAGACAGCATGCCAGGACTAACAGCTTTAAATCAGTTCTTTACAACAACATAATCATAATAATTTATTGCATATCATGGTATTAATACAGGTGGTAATAATATTCAGAAATAATTCATGTTCTACATGACACCCTGTAAGGGCACTACAATTTCCTAAGTCTAATTATCATGCGACGGTACAAATACTTATGAAACGCGAGGCAAGCGCTGCGCTAACAACTACTCTGTAAGCAACTGCTGTTGTTCGGATATTAATTGAACATTTGCACAATTTACAACGTATTTAAGGTAGTGGTGAAGAATTTCCTAAGAGAGCTATTCGGCGAAAATGTTCAAAGCTAAATCTTAAATCCTCGCAAACGAACTGGTGCAGAAACGGCGCGAAGCTCCGCGAATGAAATATTTTTCACTTTTCCCCCTCGACAGTGGACATACGGGAAACAGTATGTTCTAAATAATACGTGTATTGTAGAAGTTAATATAACAAAAACTCACGACTGTATCCCGGAGGGGTAGGAGACTGGGGTCTGCCACTTGGCACGATCCTGACCGATCTCCTTCGCTTTATCAACATTTGTCGTTGCATGCACGAAAAGACAATTAAACGAGAAGACGGACGGTAGACGAAGGCAGTCACAGAGTGGTGACCGAAAATTGGACGCAGTTCGGTGGGTACCTACCCGATGACTCGATGACATTAAAAAGGCAGCAGGAGGACAATGGACAATGAATGAGATTAATAGGTGAGGTTGGCGTGACGGTTAAGAGGCCTATGTCCAACAGTGGGCGTCTTTCGTGGTCTATATAGATAGGCAGGTACACAAAACAAGGATTTTGTCTCTGGACATCGTTGCCTCGTAAGCCCCGTGTGTGCCAAAGTCCGACCTAGCTGCGAATCTGTCTCGGAAGGCCTATATCTCTCGGAGCCGCCGACATCTTTATGATGCGCTTCACACAGTGACCTGGAAGACTCGGTGACAACTTGGGGGTTTTAAGCCTAGACCGGCTTTACACGTACTATATACATCTGCTCTGCCTCGTTGGTCTAACGGTATCACGTCTGATTACCATGCCAGAGGTAGTGGGTTCGATTCCCATTGGGGGCCGCTGTAGATTTGTACAAGTTTTAGTAAGATTTTTTGGTGGATATGAAAAAAAAACAAAAACTTCCTTACAAAGGGTATATTATTATTAAAATTAGAGGATAGTGGGGCTTTGAGGGGCCACGTTCCTTAAATGTGCTTAATATCCTACGCTTACAATAGTAATACCTTATGTGATATACACATAGTAACGCTTAAGTAGACATTATCTATAGTCAAGTTTTAATTTAAGTTTATTAAAATCCTACTGAAGCGTGGTAGTCTGCGCTCCAGTTGATGTGTAAACAGATTTAAGATATGGTCCTGCTGAAGTGTGGCTTGCGCCTGCGCTTCGGTTCAACGGTGATTGAATATTAAATTATAAATTCCAGTGCCAAAGAAATATATAAGTGAAAACTACGGAACCTTGTGGAAGTAATTGATTTATTGTTAACAGATGTACAAGTGCGTACAAAAATAATAACTGACAGCTGTTAACAGTAGATGAACGACTTTTAGTGTACGAGAAAGCTGAGGTTAGTTTATTTGTCTCTTTACTTACGAGCGATTGTCATAGCTTACTACTATGCCAATTCGATATAGATTGGAAAGCCTATTAACCCAGAGATTAACGAGTAAGACTATATTTGGTTTCGTAATGTACATCGTATTGTCATATTAAACTATGAATTGTAGTGTTAAATGCAGCCTAGTTTAACCAAACCGAGTTAAACTGGGCCGCGGATTAACAAACCGGCAAAATTTTAATAGAAAGTGCTTTATCATCATGATTAGCCATTTGACGCCCACTGCAGGACATAGGCCTCCTTCGTGGAAGGAAATGGAGTTGTGTTATTCTTAATCCGGCGCCACACTGAACAATTTTATGAACCACGTATCTCACAGTATTTTGAGCTTCAACACCTATGAGGGTGTAATATAGATGTCAGGAGTAAACATTTTGGGGTTTCATTTACCTACCCTACTCTATGTCAAGCGAGTTGGTCCCCTGACCATTAAGAGGTCACAGGAACAGTAATTCAACAGCAGGAACAGGCAGTTGAATTCCTGCTATTAAATTATCATACGTTGCGTGCTCTAGAGTGAGCTTTTCAAGCAGCCTGGTCGTGTTTATTTTATTTTATTAATTTCACAAAGTCCACAGCACAAAATTATAGATAATTGAAAATTACAGGTAACAGAAAAGAGGTGTTTCACGTAGTATATGAAGCGGTTGAGAAAGACTTAAAATCCAGTGAATACAAAACACGTAGTTATAGTCCCAGTTCTCAGAAGTTACAATAGAGGCACGAATCGCTTTAAAAAAAGGGTTACTCGACGAAACCTAGGCCGAGTGGTATACAATTGTCAACTTTATTGTATACAAAATAAAAAAACGTTTATACAAAATGGTAGCACAAACGAGTACATAGGCGGGCTTATTTCTATAGAAAATGCTTCCAGCCAACCAGATCCCTTATGAATATATTTGTTATGGACAAGTGCCATTCCAAAAACGCAGGAAGGTTACAATGTAAGTTTTTATTCCATTGCCGCTTTGGAATATATTTTGCTATGTTTTAGTATCATCTGACCCCCAATGGCCCTCATGGTAAGCCTCCCGGTAGAAAAATATTACCTTTATTCCTATTTCGGCACGTCCCGTGCGTTTGGCTTGTAGAGAATTTTGCAGGATAAACGAAAAACACTGCGTAATCTGGTCTCCAGGCATTTAACACACAGGGTGTTTCTGAAAGAAACTTAGGGGGGGTATCTTTTTCTTTTTATGATACAGATTTGAAAAATGTAAATCAAATTAAATTTAAATTAATTAATTAATGATCACAGCTAGTCAAGTAAATTAGATTAGATTAGAACAATTATTGTACACACCAGAAAACAAAATACATTAAAAGGCTTACATGTCTTGAATTGCGAAATTACTCGATAAATGTGAAGAATTAGAAAATGGAGATTTTACTTGAACTAAGATTATTGAAATACATTTAATTTTTTATTACTTACCTAGAGATATTTAGTAAAAAGTAAAAAGGCAAGTTAAAAAGCACCCGAAACCGGCGTGCGTGCATGCAACAATGTTGAGAAAGCGAAAGTGATCTGTCAGGATCGTGGCAAGTGGCAGTCCCTGGTCTCTGTCTACTCCTCTGGGATACACGCGTGAGTTTATGTATGTATGTAAAAGGTTTATTTTCCATATTTTTTCTTTACAAAGTTAACAAAGCTGTGGATCGCACACTAGGCGGTATCGTTGCTGTATCGTCATCTTGAATTTTAAAAAAAGTAAGAAAAGTTAACTTATGTATACTACATTACTAACACTAAAAACATCAGCAAATTACTTAAACTACATACATATATACATAAACTCACGCCAGTATCCCAGAAGGGTAGGCGACCAGGGACTGCCACTTGCCACGATCCTGACAGATCACTTTCGCTTCCTCAATATTCGTTTGTCATTGCGTGCACTTAAACTTAACTAAATCTAAATGAACAAAAAGTGATCTTTAATAATAAGAGATTCCGTCTCGGAGTAATTCAGTGAGGCTAGAAATTCAGAGACATATGTTTTGGCTTTGCGGTAAGAATGGGTTTTTATATCGCAAGACTTTAAAACTGCATTGGAGATAAAAGGAGCCGCGTAAGCAAAGAAGCGCCGAGAGTTTGTTGTACGTATTACGGGCACCATTGTTCGGGACACTCTTTTCTGAAGCATTTTTATATATTCTGGGGAATAAAAATCGTTGAAGCTATTTCGGAGGTGTTCGATAACAGACACGAGATAATAACAACTGCATGAATGTACCTACCTTAATTAATATCGACAGCGGAGTCTTAGTAATAGGGTCTCTTACCCTTTGGGTTTCGAAACCAGTGTGGTCATAAAACTGGTCATACGCTCGAAAAACCTAAGCCGTCTTTGCTTTGCTTGTTCCTGAAAATTCGCCCCATAGCATCGGTTTGCCCAAGCCTTCAGCGAGAAGGACTTGTGAAAGGACTGCGTCATCGTTAGCGATGCTACTCTGTGCATTCGGTCCTTTCAACCCCGGTTCTGTGTGGCGGAGCGCTATTTACGACTGTTTATTTGAAAAATCCTACGCTATTGGCAAATGCATTGAGTTGTACCGGGCCGGGACGGAACATGGTAGAGCGTGTTTTAACCCTAGACAACCTTCGTCGTTTCGACGAATACGCGACAGAAATATTGTTGTATGTTTTTGGTGCGTGTGCGGATAACCGTGGTGTCTCTTGTCAACTCTGTGTTCGTCACGGCTTTTTTACTGTACTATACAATACAGTTTCGAAATTTTGCAAATATATGTACAATACCGCAATTTATGATTAGCATGAAATTGATTTTTGTCTGGGCATAAATAGTTTTTTTTTTCGCTAACATCTACAGTTTAAGTAATGTCTAAGTTTTCCCTTGAAATGAACAACAAATATTTTAAATTTCTGTTTTAACAACATTTTTCATAAGAATGTCGGTTTTCATCTGTAGAAACGCCTGTCATTTTAAACATTAAGAAAAATAAAAAAGATTATGTGATAAATAACAAAAAAAATATTTTATTAAAAAATATATAATATGCCTGATACCTCAGTGCAATAAAAGTACCAAAAATAAAAAAGTTTTATTTAATACCTAACGCTTCAAAAAATGGTCGTCGAATTGACGAATGGTTAGGTATTATGGGGTATGTGAGAAGGTTAGTTGTCTAGGGTTAAAAAGGCGGTATTGGTCAAATTTACATAACTTCAATTCATGACAGATAAGAAAAATACACGTGATCTGTATACTGACTGACTAGATACATACGTCCCTCTGCAAGGCACAGGCCTTCTCTCAGCAAGATACTATGGGCTAAATATGTAAAAACATCAGACACTCGGCTTTCCTCACGATGTTAATAAAATAATAATAATACATTATTCATTTATTTGCTTCTTACTAAGTAAGTTACAGAGTAAGCCTAAAAATAACAGGTGATATAAAAGGATGTTCTTTGATTTAAAAATTAGTGGCCTACTGAGTTCGACCCGTAACGTGAGTAAGTGTAAGTGTAACCCTGGTCTCCTCGCTAGGTTACCCTGGGTGGAGGAAACCATTAAAACGGACTTAATAATTTTGGTTGAGAATTTAGTGTTCCGTGTTTTCCTTCACGTTAGCGAGTGGTATAGCTATATTCCGTGTGGCGCCTGATTAAGAATAGCGTCACTCCATTTCCTTCCGTGGATGTCGTAGAAGGCGACTAAGGAAATCAATTACCAGGAGACGGGCAGCAGCGTCTTCCTGAGATTCCAATCGCATACTGCGATCGGCAACCCGCCTGCCAAGCGTGGCGATTACGGCAAAACCCCTCATGGTTATGAAAACCCTGAAGGAGGCCTGTGTCCTGCAGTGGGCGTCAAATGGCTGATGATGATGATAGCTGTATTATGCATAACTTAGAAAACAAAGTCGGTACGGTATTCGAACCCGCAACCTCTCGAATGTGGCTTTTGCTTTGTATAAAAAAGTACTTTTGAAGTTTTAATACTAAATCTGAACCACTGAAGTAAACGTGAATAAAGTGACTAAAAAGTCAGGCTATATGTAGGTTCTGCTTCTGAGCAATGTAAAACGCAACGTAGTTACTTAAATAATGGATACCAAAGGTTTTATTCGATGGCTTCTATGTGAATAATGTTTTGAGCTTGACTCAGCTTAGATAATGTTCTGTGGGTGATGAGGACTCGGACGCTGCAGTGCCTGAGACATTGTTATTTTTAAGGTAAGATAAGAAGATAAGAATATTCTTTATTGTACCAGGAAAAACACAAACATGATATATTTACAGAAATACAGTACAATTGGCGGCCTTATTGCTTAAGGTTTATGGAATAACAACAGACGTAAAGGTTTTTAAAAGACGTAAACCTCTTATAGTGGTATATGTTGATTGTATCCTTAGATCTACTCCTTTTAAAACTTTTCACAAAGAGCTACAAAATTTCGATCGTACTTCGGCCACTTTTAGAGCAATTTTGCTAGACATTCCACCGCCACAGTGCCACGAAAACTCATTTCATTCAATTCAATTCAATTCAATTAGATAAATAGATAGAGAACACTTTATTGCACATAAAAATGGAAATATTCATGAAATATTTTTATTCATTATAAAAACAAAATGTTTACTTTTATATTCGAGGAGAAAAATAACAATATAATTGTCGACAGAAAAATTTGGGCTTTATCTCCTCGAGTATACATCTCGTTTTACTGTATTACAAACTGAACTTTTAACTGAAATATGAAACTACGACCTACTTTTTGTAAATAAATTCTAGTGTAAAGTTAAAAAAATCTACCTGAGAAAACGCAAAACCGGCACACAAGGTTTTAGGATATAGGGGCCGTTTGACACAATATTGATCAAATTCCGACTTACTTTTAAGACACAGTGTAAGATCGTATAAATCACGAAGCTCTCAGCCCGAAAGGTTATCCAAATAACAAAAGTGAGTCGAGTGTGCCAAGTGCGAGCCGGACTCGCGCACGAGGGACTATCTATACAACATTCGCGTCTACCTGTTGCCATTATTAACATCGAGCAAACACCGGCAAAAAAATCACGTTTCTTGTATGGGAGCCCCCCTTAAATATATATTTTATTCTGTTTTTAGTATTTGTTGCTATAGCGACAACAGAAATACATCACTTATAAAAATTTCAACCGTCTAACTATCACGATTCATGAGATACAGCCTGGTGACAGACGAACGGACGGACAGCGGAGTCTTAGTAATAGGATCCCTTACCTTTTGGGAACGGAATCCTAAAAAACTACCTGAGAAAACGCAAAACCTGAGCACAAGCGTAATATAGGGGCAGTTCGACACAATGTTGACCAAGTTGCGACTTACTCTTAAGACACAGTGTAAGATCGTATAAATCACTGAGCTCTCAGCCCGAAAGGTTGCCCAAAAAAGGTCACCAGCACAATAACAACATCTAAATGGTAACAAGGTACGACTGAGGGCACTCTCTTAAATTAGTCGCCTAATCAAAGGGGCATTCTATTAGCTTATACAAAGTCCGAAGAAAAATGCCGAAGTCAAAGCCTCTTTGTTCGTTAAGCCCCGAATTCGCTCGGACGTCTAAGATTTTTAGGGTTCCGTGGCCCTTGTGTGTGCTATACATACAGACATTATAGTTCATAGTACATAGTTGGCATGCCATTTGTCCAATTGATTTGAATTGTTTTATACTATACTGTTTCCGTTTTTGTGCATATTTTAAGGTTTATGTGTGTATTTGTAGTACTTACAAATAAAGTTTTTATTTATATATCTATCCGAAGGGTGCCAAACGGGACCTTATTACTAAGACGTCACTGTCCGTCTGTCTGTCTGTCCGTCCATTTGTCTGTCTATCGGTCTGTCTGTCACCGGGCTGTATCCCATGAACCGTGATAGCTAGGCAGTTGACATTTTCAAAGATAATGTATTTCTGTTGCCGCTATAACAACAAATACTAAAAACAGAAAAAAAAAATTAATGGAGGCTCCCATACAACAAACTTTGTCTGAAGACACTGCTCGCCATCTAGCGGCCATCTATGTAACCTTCACAGCGCCGATATCATGTCAATGTTAAACTCTTCTTGTTGATTACTATAGATGGCGCTGTTTTCAAATTCGATCGTTCTCTAATATTGTACAGATAATTCAATTCAAAAATACTTTATTGCACAAGAGGTGTTTGTACAAAGGCGAGCTTAATACTAGTAAGTATTATCTTCCAGCTAACCTTGGGTTATGTGGATAGTGCAAGGGGTAGTGCCAAGGAAGATTTATTGCAAGAACAAAGATAAAAAAAAATGGTGCGGATAATGGTACGGAACCCTTCGTGCGCGAGTCCGACTCGCACTTGTTCTTGCTGCTGTGGTGTTTTGAAGTCGGTTTTTATTTTTTATTTAAATTTTTTATCGCTATCATACATACATACACTCACGCGTGTAGCCCAGAGGGGTAGGCAGAGGCCAGGGACTGCCACCTGCCAAGATCTTGATAGATCACTATAGCTATCATCTCAGAAGTCAAAAAGACTATAAATATACTTGTCTGTCTCAAAATCTACAAGACAGCAAAATTTTATGTAACACAAAAGCTGAAAGTCTTGATTCGGGTGTTTTTATTTTATTTCGAACAATCAAACTTTTACCGTTCATCTCCTTTTTAGTATCTATAAAAATACATCTTTGTCAAGATCATTCAACCAAGGAAGTAGGATTAATGCAGTAGAAATGAGGTCCTTGAGAAGTATGTCTGGTGTTACCTACTATGAATGACAGGATATGCAATAGTGTGATTAGAGAACGTTGTGGTCTGAAAGAGGATGTAGTGACTAGAATTGAGTAAGAAATGTTGCGTTGGTTTGGACATGTGGAGAGGATGAAGGGAGAAAGATTGACGAAACCAATATATCGAGCGAATCTGGGTGGAAGGGACGACCCAGACGGACATACCTCCACCAAATAGGAGATGTATTAGCAAAGGGCAAAATAAAAAGTACCCGAAACCGGCGTCCGTGCATGTAGCGACTAATGAATGTTGAGGACGCGAAAGTGATGTCAGGACCGTAGCAAGTGGCAGTCCCTTGTCTCTGCCTACCCCTCTGAGATACAGGCGTGAGTTTATGTTATGTTATCATTGAACCATAACTTTATTTTAGAATTAAAGATGCCTCAGAAAATCAGAAATATGTATTTAAAATACTTGGGTTATGTGACGGTCCATTGTATTCGAATGTGTTACATAGAATTCATTGTTTTGTAATTTGTAAATCACTTGCCAACATCGTGAGGAAACCCGCGGCTTGGTTGCTGTATTGATTTGTCTTTCCTGTGGGCTAGGCCGACTAAGCTGTCGGGACAGTATTATACTCCATCAAGCCTACTCCATCTAAAACAAAGCCCCAGGTACTGTAGCGTCTGAGTGGTCTCTTCACTTCACCCATCTAGTGTGAGTGAAGATGCCACTGCGTCTGAGGTGTTCACATACCTCAGCTCTTGAAATTGCCAATCCGCGGTGGGCACGCGCGGTAATTAGGCCCATACTCTCTCCCTGAGAGAAGGCCTGTGCCCTGCAGTGAGACGTAAATCGTCATCATCATCAGCCATATGACGCCCACTGCAGGACATAGATAGGCCTCACTCATGGTTTTCATAACCATAAGGGGTTTTTCCATAATCGCCACGCTTGGCAGGCGGGTTGGCGATCGCAGTATGCGGTTGGAATCTCAGGAAGACGCTGCTGCCCGTCTCCTGGTAATTGATTTCCTTAGTCGCCTTCTACGACATCCACGGAAGGTAATGTGAGACGTATATAAGCTACACAAAAAACACATACTTAAGGGAGTTTGTGTTTATTTATTTATTTATTTATTTATTTATTTATTAGCTACTCCAACAGTATTTTCACATTTCATTTAAAGACACCCTACATACAGCCAATTAGCCGAGTGTAAATTAGATGCGAATTGATGAAGCCGTAGGAAACAATGGGATTGCACAGTTAATTTCAGCGGCGTTTTACGCAGTAGACCGCTGAAGCGTAGCTCTTTGTCTTCGCCATCACAGAGGATTACATCGATAGGGGGTTAATTGTAAACCTATGTAGACATTCCTTCTTCTTTTGATCTTTGTTATTGTCATTTTCAAGTTGGCAAAACTCCAAAAACCGGCCAAGTGCGAGTCGTACTCGGACACGAAGGGTTCGGTGCCATTATCTATACAACATTAGACAAAGGTCGAATTTGAGAACAGCGTCATCTGTAGAAACCAACAAGAAGCGTTTAACATTGACGTTTAACGACATTACATCGGCGCTGTGAAAGTTACATAGGTGGCCGCTAGATGGCGAGCGCCGTCTTTAGACAACGATTGTTGTATGGGAGCCCCCCTTGAATACTTATTTTATTCCATTTTTAGTATTGGTCGTTATATCGGGAACTGAAATACATCATCTGCGAAAATTTCAAATATCTAACTATCACGGTTCATGAGATACAGCCTGGTGACAGACGGACGGACGGACAGCGGAGTCTCAGAAATAGGGTCCCTTACCCTTCGGGTACTCTCTTCTGCGGTGTATCGCTTTGGTATTCCTTTGAGCGTGTGCGTACCGCTGTTATTTATTTATTTCGATTTGTAACTTACAGCTAATGCCAAATCGCTACAAACTTAGTAGTTATGGTTTCAGGCTTTACTGTAAAGCTTTTATATGTTGACAAGGCTTTAGCATTGTTGACACATAAAAGAGGCCAAGTGAGAGTCCGACAAGCACACCGAGGGTTCTGCACCACTACACCATACACAAACTACCTGAATTTTTTACTTACGTAAATATGCTTACAATTGATATAAGTGAATAAAATGAGGGTGTGATATACCGGCGCGAAGCCGCTAGTGAATACAAACATATTTTTTGACAACTTTTTGTACCGTCACGTTTTCGAATAGAGTTTCTACATTTGTATTGTTATATTGGAACTTAATATTTATGGGGTTTTTTTAATGGGGGTGGAAAGGCATTATTTAGTTTTCTAGATTGTGTTTCCTGAGCCAGTTTGTTATTTTATCTGGAATCTTAGTAAGTGTTTCGTTTATACGAGTATCACTGTTGTTTTGGCATGAGGTAAATAGGGATATAGCATCTGCAAACAGTACGAATGGGTCCTCCATGATTTTCCAGTCACTGTTGTAGATTAGGAACAAAAGACACTGCCTTGAGGGTTTGAGGCATTTATAACCTCCGTTTCTGATCGGAAATTTATAATTTCGCTAGTTGCATAATTAAAATGTTTTCTATCGCTTGTTCCCTATACTTTAGTTATGATTTTAGCCAATTGTAGGTTGTTCCAGGAATTCCTATTCCATGTAGTTTTTTTGATAGTACCTTCTACCTAGTCACCTTCACTGTGACAGCAATTCGCCTTTGGAATAGCTTGCCTCTAGACATCCGACAGGCCCCATCGCTTGAAATATTAGGGGTTAAAGTATGAAATTGCCGTTTTATTGCAATAGGTTCTTTGAATTGACATAGAATCTTCATGGTTTGAGGTTTTCGAATGAAACTTTTTTCAAATGGTTTCTATGATGTTCTTTTTTTAAAAAATGTGAAACATTTGAATATCGACTTTCAATTGTTTTTGTTATTCAATTTAGACAAGAAAGATGGATACTGCGAAAATTCGAGTGATTATGAGGCACCCATTTTTCGTATTTTTTTATTTTATTGATTTGACGCAAGTGAGTCAATATTGTGGGTAAGGTAACGTTAAACCATGCCGCTAATTCCTGGGTAGTTTGAATAGGGTCGGCTTCCACTATCTCTCTTAATTCATCGTTATTCACCTGTGTGGGCGGTCTTCCTCGTGGCTCGTTCTTTAAGTCGAAATTTCCATCACGAAAGCGTTTAAACCAAAATCGCACGGTGCGTTCATTAGTAGACCCCTCTCCAAACGCAGCATTGATATTGCGGGCTGTTTCTGCCGCGTTAGTTCCGCGTCGGAACTCGTATTCAAAAATCACTCAAATTTTCGCACTATCCATCTTTCTTGTCTAAAGTGAATAACAAAAACAATTGAAAGTCGATATTCAAATGTTTCACATTTTTTAAAAAAAGAACATCATAGAAACCATTTGAAAAAAGTTTCATTTGAAAACCTCAAACCATGAAGATTCTATGTCAATTCAAAGAACCTATTGCAATAAAACGGCAATTTCATACTTTAACCCCTATTATTCAAAACAAAAGTCTATCGCCACTACCTAAATCTCCAGCATTTGTCTTAATTTACTATAAGTATATCACAATATCTTTCCTAAATCTGTAGGTTTATGTATTTATTTATTGTATCAAGTATTTATTTATTATTATGTTGTATTTGTATAATATTTCCCCCCTATTATATTTTATATAACTAGGTCTGAATAAGTTATTAGTAAGTATATTTAATATTTTACGAGTAAGTTGCAATACCTGTTAATGTTCTCTTCAAAACTTAGGTTAGCTGGTAGATAATGCTAAGTAGCATTAAGCTCGCCTATGGGCAAAACTGCCTGTATTAAATGCAATAAAGGATTTAATAATAATAATAATAGTATTTTGTATTGCACTTTACCATAAGCTTTGGTCATGTCTCCCGAATACTTCTCATTTGCGGTTTTACAGCAAATTTATTGAGATTCTACAACATTTTAAGGCCTTTTAACAGTATATAGGTTGACTGGTACAAAATGCTTTTTAGCATTGAGTACGCCTTTGTATCAAACATGTGTTTTGAGCAATAAAGAATCTTCATAATAATAATAATAGTTACTAGCTGTCCCGGCAAACTTCGTACCGCCACAGATACCGTTTGTACGATTCTTGTTACCATGGCAACGCAATAAATAAATATCTTATAGTTCGGCTTCAAAAAAAGTTACGGTAACAATAAAATACTATCCCTCGGAAACGCATTACCGCCATATCAAGTATCTTATGTCTCAATTCAGATCTTCGTCCACCTGTAGGTATGCCAAGTTTCATGTAACTCCGTTCAGCCGTTATTGCGAGACTGAGTGACAAACATCTTCACAAACTTTCACATTTATAATATTAATATACAGTAGGATTCACCAGAGTAAGACTGAAGCTGAAAATTACAATATTAGGTAATTTGCAACGCGCAAAGTACTAATCTGGCGTGCGGTGGAAAGTGACAGAACAACTATGGAAACACTGTCCAACTTTCAGTCGCTAACTCTAAAAACCTATTAGAAATAGTTAGGAATCTGCCCGAAGCGATGCGAGTGCAACCACAGACCGGGCTAGTTATAGTTCAAAGTTAAAGTTCATACAGCTCGTTAAAATATATTAATCGTCGGCATGTAGCCGACCTTAAAGTCCTTAGCAAAATTTTAAGAGGCATTCTAACCATGTATTAGTAATTTAGTACACCAATCAATCAGCGTTCTTCCACTGCTGGACATGGACTTCCCGCAAGGCACGCCACTTCTCTCTGTCCACGGCCATTCTCATCCAGCCGCTGCCAGCTATCTGCCTCGGATTGTCAGTCCAGCGAGCTGAGGACGTCCTACGCTTCATTTGCCAGTTCGTGGTCTCCGGAACCTTTGCACCTCATCGACTATCAGTTTTTCGGTCAATTTGACTAGACCACTGACTTCAAGTGGCCTCGAACTGCTTATTACTATCTTATAGTGTATACAGTCGCCTTAGTTCTTAGGTAATTGTCTCATTTCTGATGTGATCATCAAAGATACTCCAAGCATAGCCCATTCCATAGCACGCTGAGCGACGTCGATTTGTTGGACTAACCCACTGTTCACGTTTCGGCTTTGACCGGAAATAGGTCAAAGCTGGCAAGACGCACTAGTCAAAGACTCTTTTCTTTAGGATTTGAGGAGTAGCCACGGAGAAGACTTGGCAGTTTTCCAAATACAATCCAACCCAGTTGGATCTTTTTCGTCCACTTTCTCGAAGTTGAAATAGACATGTACAGGGGCAGACCCTGTACAATCTGTACATGTCTAATTAGGGCGGAATACAGCATCCTGCGATCACCAAGCGTGGCGATTACGGCAAAAACCCTCATGGTTATGAAAACCACGAGGGAGGCCTATGTCCTGCAGTGGGCGTCAAATGGCTGATGATGATGATGATGACAGCATTGCCGCCTCGTCCACTCCAGTCCGTCACGCCACATCCACATCCACAAGTTTTCAATTCAGAAACGGCGGTGACGGTGATATGTATTGTTATTGATGTTCAACTATCTAGATTATGACGTTCTCTAAGTTCTAAAAACAAGAGATTACGAAAGTTTCCAAAAGTAACACACATAATGTCCTTGAGTTAACTGCATATTGGACAAAGTAGCTAAACTAGGCAATAAACTAGGTACTTTAAAAGTACGTTTACGAAAACAGGGTAGTTACTTTTTAGGGTTCCGTACCCGAAGAGTACCAAACGGGGTTCCCGTTCGGTATTACTTAAACTTCACTGTCCGTCTGTTTTTCTGTCTGTCTGTCACCAGGCTGTATCTCATGAACCGTGATATCTAGGCAGTGGAAATTTTCACAGATGATGTATTTCTGTTGCCGCTATAACAACAAATACTAAAAATAGAATAAAATAAATATTTAAGGGGGGCTCCTATACGTTGTCTAAAGACAGCGCTCGCCATCTAGCGGCCATCTATGTAACCTTCACAGCGCCGATGTCATATCGTTAAATGTCAATGTTAAACGCTTCTAATATTCTTTTTGTTACACTAACCCGTGCTGAGGGTAATTTTAAAAAACTATTAAGAGGCTAAAAATTCCACACAGAAGTTTGTTTGTAAAGGGGCTCAAATTTCACCGATGCCTGCACTTGCCCATTAGCTCAGTTGGAAGAGCGCTGGCACGGTTGACCAGAGGTCGCGGGTTCGAGTCCCGGCATGGGTGGAATTTTAAACGCTTCTTGGTTTTTTTAGGAAAATAGGTTTTTTAAACGCTTCTTGTTGATTTCTATAGATGGCGCTGTTCTCAAATTAGATTTTTGTCTAATGTTATATGGATAATGGTACGGTGCCCTTTGTGCACGAGTCCGACTCGCACTTGGCTGGTTTTTATCCTTTAATCTTAAGTTTGGGTATGATCAAACTTACTCCGATAATTAATTATTGAATTACTTACATTGAAATGAATTATTATATTATACATAAATTCATACATAAACTCACGCCTGTATCCCAGAGGGGTAGGCAGAGACCAGGGACTACGACTTGCCACGATCCTGACAGATCACTTTCGCTTCTTCAACATTCATTAGTCATATTATAAACAATGATATTTCAGTAGAAATATTTCGTACAAGAAAATACTATAATAGACTAGTCAGGCCTGTGCCTTGCAGTGGGACGTATATGCCTATGTATATAAAAAAAAATAAAAAAAAAAACTGTGATTGCTGATACAAAATAATATTGTTGAGGACGATATATTTCGCTGAGCGTAAATGACACCCGTTATCGTTTCCAAGTTGCCATAACCAGTTCGTCGTTACATCCTAAATTTATATTCCAAGAGCTCGGATGATAGTTATAAAAAAATATCTAATCTAGGTCACGCTTGAGAAAACTTGTAGCCAATAAAATACCGGCTCTGATGAATCGGTGGGCTTAGAGAATTGGGCGTACTCTCTAACCACTTCTTCTTGTGGTGCCTCTCCGACTAGCGAAGGTTGGCAGTCAGCTCCGCATATTTATCTCTGTCTCTCGCAAGGCGGGAGAGCTCGGCAGCACTTGCGATTCCAGTCCACTCTCGTATTGATAGATATTACAATGAAACGTTTTTATAGCAAACAAGTTCAATGTTGATAGACAGCAGGATTTTCGAAATGTTTGAAACAATGATGAATATTATATGTATTGTTTAATAAAACTATTTTATAATTGTAAAAACCACCCAAATAATAGTAAATTTGACTATTATAGCGCCAAACAAGACAAAAAGCCTGTTGGTTGGAGTAAATTTTTTCCAGTGTAGGTTCCTCAACCAGGATTTCTTTCTCCGGCCCACGCGTTAGCTGACTTCTGCCTACCAAAACTGCCCATAATCAGAGCCCACTCTTAAGCAACGTTACGACAGAGATATAGACAGAAAAAACATGCAGAAACGCAGATGGATAAGGATACTGAGATTTTAGATTTACAGACTTTATTGAAGCTTCTTTTCTTTGACGCCAACCCGGTCTTTCGAGTGGCAGTTCATTGGTTTTCAATCGCTCTTACAATGCACTCTACCATCTCAAATTATAACCCTCTATAGTGTTTCAGAAAGGTCCGATGAAACCTGATCATTTTGACCCCGTTTGAAAAATATTTTGAAAAGATTTGTGTGAACAAAAGGCAAATTGTTTTTAGGGTTTAGTACCCGAAGGGTGCCAAACGGGACCCTATTACTAAGACTTCACTGTCCATCTGTCTGTCTGTCTGTCTGTCTGTCTGTCTGTCTGTCTGTCTGTCTGTCTGTCTGTCTGTCTGTCTGTCCGTCTGTCTGTCTGTCTGTCTGTCGCCAGGCTGTATCTCATGAATCGTGTTAGCTAGGCAGTTGAAATTTTCACACATTATGTATTTCTGTTGCCGCTATAATAACATGCAACAAACGTTGTCAAAAGACGTGAAATCTATGTGCATGTAATCTTCACGGCGCCGAGATGTCGTGTCGTTAAATGTCAATGTCGCATGCTTCTTGTTGGTTTCTATAGATGGCGCTGTTCTCAAATTCGATCTTTGTCTAATGTTGTATAGATAATGGTACGGAACCCTTCATGCGCGAGTCCGACTCGCATTTGGCCGGTTTTTTTTAATCCCGTGCCTATTTTGATCATGTTCATTCTTCTCAAGGCTTGTCCGAAAGAATTGAATGTACCATGTCCGCAGTAGGCCTCTCAAGGCCTGGAGGGCAAATTTAGGAGGGTTCAAAATATAAATCCACTTTAATACGGACAGCGATTCGAACCCGCGGGGCAGAGTGCCTACTACAATAACAGTAATTTATTTATTGTTTCTCCTATTCTGGAGGGCATTTTTTGGGTACCCTGGTTGAGGCAATTGAACGGGAAGACCATGCATTTTCTGCTTCTGGAAAGGGAAACAAACATACAATTCGGCGTGTTGATCTAGAATGTCACTCATTGCACCTACCTACACACATGTAAAATCAGAATAATTATGTAAATTTATAGCAAGTTCGCCCTCAGGACGTAGGCGTCCCTCATTGTTTTCCAAGCTTCCCGGTGTTGTGCCACCCACATCCAGCGACTCCCCGCCACCGTAACCAGATCATCAAACCACCTGGTCTGGTGGAATGGCTGATGATGATGATGATGATAGCAAGTTCGCGTAGCCCGTCTCACCCCACCGATAATACTCTCAGTAAAGCTACATTACACTATATACACTCACGCCTGTATCACGGAGTAGTAGGCAGAGATCAGAGTTTGAAGGGGAACCTAGTAAGGAATGCTGCTTATCTTAGGTACAGTCAATGCCTGTCTGGAATTTACCGACGACGGTAGTTTAGTCAAAGTCAAAAATTTTGTTCACTATAAAAACAAAATGTTTACTTAATGAACGTCAAAGTTGTTAGTTTCACAATTAATAGATTATGCGGACAAGAAGCTAACAAAGAAACTCCACATTTATTCTTTTCAAAACTGGTTTGCTTAATTAACAGAGTTTTCAACTTAACAATACACTAGACTAGATACAATCGTCCCCGGTAACATTATTTAAATACGAGACATCTTTGTCTTCCAAGTAATCCTTAATGTTATAATAGGCTTTTTTGCACAGCGTATTAAACCGCGTCGGTGGTAACTCTAATATATCTTGTGGAATTTTATTGTAGAACCGTATCCAGTGCCCCATAAAAGATGTATTAACTTTTGCAAGTCAAAAACGTGGAAATGATAATTTATTTCATTCCTAGTATCTATAATAATATGATCTTAGATTATTTAGACTTGAGATTTCTGCACTTAGCCCCGTAGTTGAGCCAACGGCGGAATATCGAAGCCATTTGAGTAATACTGCTAACAATCTAAAATGCTATTCTAATTTCATCTTTCTTGTTCCACAAATATCACTGGTAACGGTGGCTGCGCTGTCGCTGGATGCGGGCGGCACAAGACCGGGAAGCTGGTCCTGCAGTGGGCGTCAAATGGCTGATGATCATGATGATGACATATCACTGATGTGAGCCGCCGTGTTTTTCCTACTTTCCATTCACTTGGGCGGCACCGAAGCTTTCTTTATTATATACTTTATTGCAGCCGAAACATTTAACAGGGCATGACAGAAAAAACATGTTCAAAGGCGAGCTTAAGAGATTGCTTCTAAACCTTAGAGAGTTTTCAGCTTTCTTTACCAAAACTAAAATTAATCTTGCGCAGTATTTTTTTTTGCAAATTGGATCTCTACTTATGTATCTGTTGTCTCTGTGATTGTTTTCTGGTGTGTACAATAAATCTTATCTTATCTTATTTTGAATACCTTGCGACGCTCATACATGTATACCCATTTGACGGGTTTATTCGTGCTTTTTTTTAGGTAATTTTAATCACCTTTATTTCCCGACATTTCGGCAACGTTGCAGTTACCATGGTCACGAGCAGACTGATATTCAGTTTCTCTAATAAGCAATCGTGATTAGGATTAAATGGATAATTTGGCGCAGTCTCATCTTCTTCCACTTCTTGACTATGCAGAACTGAATGCAGACTGAATTAATTTACGTAATTATATTTTTTTAACTTTGTTTTTCATACAGGCACAAAGTAAACTTAAGTAACTAAATGTACGAGTGGACTAAAGCAACAAAAGGTTTGTCTGCCGCTGTTATCACTCGGTTATGTAACATATTTTTTTATTCCTGAATACATAGATGTTGGTATCTTTTACATTGTGTGCCCAACTTACCCGCAACCGCGTAAGTGAATGAATGAACGAATCAATGTGCAGTACAATTTCATACATTAAATGCGGGAATTTGACCTTATGCTCTTATCGACGAACTGGCGGACCACCCACACTTCGTCTGCCTGTTTTGGGGTCTCCACTCAAGAACTTGTTTCCCCCATCGCTTAACGATTCTTCGGCGCATGTGACTAGCACACAGCTTGTTAGTCTTAGAAGTAAAGTAAATTATTAATAGAGCGTAAAGGTAAAGTTGGTCGATGAACAAAATATACAAAGCCTTGCTATGACAAAAAGCGTAACTTTACTCTAAGCCTGATTAGATCGCAATAATTCGACGTTCGTCATCTTTCTTCATTCAGCCAATATCGACAAAGGATTATTGGGTTTTATGGAAGCCTTTTCCCTCCTCCGGTTAATAGATTACGCACGGAACATTAATTCGTTGAGACAATAAATCGTTCCTGCGAAAATCAACTTATCAAAATTTTTCATAACACGTAACGACATGAGAAAAATTTTGCTATGCTAACTGTCACAGGCGTTCTAAAAACTTTTTTTTATTTTAAGTTTTGATACCTATCCTATACTTAGTTGAGATCATATAAATGCTTGCAGTGAGTGTTGAGAGTGCATTTCAAAGAAATGCAACAGCAAAATAAACTCACGCCTGTATCCCGGAGGGGTAGGCAGTGATCAAGGTCTGCCACTATCTACGATCCACGATCACGATTAAGAAATAATTGTAGGATACACTCTTTGCATCCCTTAAGAAATTAAACAAAATTATTTTAGTTCAAAGACGATCTGTTAACAAGTACCAAGTAGCGAAGTCAATTAAACCATAGTTCTAACAAAAGTAAAACGATTCTGAAAATAAAAGCTTCAGAGCTGATTGCCCATCTGTCTTACCTGTAACAAAGATAAAAACACTTAAGTCTTACGACGGTCTTAAGCTCATCCAGTAGAGGATATAAATACAAATGTATCTCGCCCCTTCAGTCACCGAGCAGAAAAGCATAAAAGGTTAAACTCGTATCTCGTAGACTCTCCGCCAAAGACGCAAGCATCTACGCTTAGAATTCGAACTCCAAGATCACCACGATACAGGTTCGCCTAGTGTGAGATCGCTGACCAACTGGCGTAAAAGGAAAACGCGCTCTATAGCATTATAATATTAGCAGTAAACTTTGTAAAATTCTTGATTATAATGTTTTTGTATTTTTTTTTGTTTGTATTAACCTCCATTTCCTTCCGTGGATGTCATAGAAGGCGACTAAGGAAATCAATTACCAGGAGACGGGCAGCAGCGTCTTCCCACCGCATGCTGCGATCGCTAACCCGCCTGCCAAGCGTGGCGATTGTGGCAAAACCCTTCATGGTTAGGAAAACCATGAGGAAGGCCGTGTCTTGCAGTGGGCGCCAAATGGCTGATGATGATTAATCTCATGACTGCTCTCCGTTAATTTAAAATATCATGAAAGTGTTATAAAGTTTTTTTTATAATATAAAATTTATCTCCGCACAAAAGAAAAACGGTAAATGATAATTAATTAGGTACTCGTAACTAGAAACTCAAGTTTCTAAACGAATTTTTGGCAGTTTATACAGGGTGTAACAAAATACCCCAGTACATCCGTAAGATTTGACATTTTATGTATCACTAAAAATGCTGATGATGTTTCATTTTATATTTACATGAGTATGAGTAAATTTACTAAGACCAATAATTAAAACATTACATTACCTAAACTCCCGCTGTATTCTGGAGGGGTAAGCAGAGACCAGCGTTTACCACTTGCCACAATCCTGACAGACCTCTTCCGCTTCATTAATATTCATTAGTTAGATTCTCGTACTTTTTAATAAAAATAATATCTTCCATACAACGCAATCACAAATCCTGGTCCCAAAATAGGATACCCTTTGCCATGGTAACCAGACCCTTCCCACGACACCCTTCCTTCTCCTTCTTTTGTGTCGAAAGCTTCGATTCTTCGTCAGACATCCCGCTCCTAAGACTGCGCTGGATAATGCCTCCATGAGATCCCGCCTGCGCTGAGAAGCTTCAGTTCAGTTGTTTCTGCAGCTCCTCACTGGCACGAGATTTCTGCATCTCCAGATAGAATCCCCCATCTTTTTGATCATCCATGTATCGAGCAACACCTAAATACCTGAAGCCACGTATTCTTCGCATCATTACGAACCATAACTGGGAAATGAACATTTAACACAATTTTCCCATTCCTAAAATCAAACTTCTGTCTAATCGGATTTAGCGCTGAATCGATTGATGCTTATGGCATTAACTCCGCCGCATTGTACGATTTTTTTAGTGCAATTAAAGTATCAATATATAAATAAATAAAATAAAAGTGGAAATGTTATCTGGTTGAGGGATTAAACAAGAACAAGCGAAAGGCCACAGACGGAGCTCTGGTATATATTTCTATGACGTCACCAAAATAGGTCTTAAAATCCACAAATGTACGTAACATAGAAAATAAAGTAATTCAATGACACTCGAATGTAAGGCCAGTGTTTTAACGATGCGCTACTGACGTTTTTAAAATTATAAATTAACTGCGTTCATGTGAAAAATCGTCTCGCACATTGCTAATTCTGTTTGTGTAATGAAGAATCAGTCCTACAATATTTTAAAGATATTTTGAAGGGAATGAACTGATGAATCTTTTTATTTGGCTGTTCGTGTGTCTGGCCGCAGCATTAATGTTTTTTCCTTCTTTTGTAAGAAAATTAACTAACGTCTTGGCTTTTAGAGTTATTGATTGATGGCGATCATGGAATCTTATCATACAGGCTCTGATGTATTAAGTTTAAGATGATTTGAGAAAGGATGGTCAGAGTGGAGTTTTCTTCTCGCTGCCTTTTATCCACTGCATAAGGCCCGAAGGCAGCGGCTAACATAGTACATTGACATTCAACAAACAGAATGTAAATTCTTTACGTTGAAATAAATTATTGATTTCTGATTTCTATCCTTTCTACATTATAACATCTACTTTTATGGTCTCATCCCTTCTTATCCAACTGGAACTAACAGAATGATCTTACAATTTCACTCCAGAAACATTTCTAGTCGTCCTAATCTTCGTAGTGGAGACATGAAACTTGGGCTCACCAGATCAGAGGAACATGCGTGGGATTTTATTTGTCCGTTTTCTGCTGTTATGGGGTGCTTTTAATTAGGTATTGGACTGTTTTATGTGAATGCTTCTGTAGGTTATTTCTGGAAATCCTGGGAATCTTGAAGATAGGTTACACTCAAATATTGTTTAGTTTAGGCTGGGTTTGATTCGAAGGTACAATTATAGCACGCTAGGTAATCTCCATAGAACGGCGCGAGCGCAGCAGCACATACACAGCCTCATTCCGTTCTGCGTTTGTACACGCTGCCAAACGCACACAGAGGCAAATGTCGACCGATACAGGAGGTATTCAGAAGGGTCGCCTAGTGCGCCCGGCCGGCAAATATTGACAATAGTTACAAATGATACTTTATTTTAAAGGTCAGTGAATATAATGCTGCAATTATCTAATGCATAAAAATCTCGTGCCACAGTGTTTGTTACCGAAATCGTCCGAAATGGCTTTACCGATTTTTATGATTTTTTTTGCGTTGGTGGTCTGAGAATACGTGAAAAACAACGTTTGCCAAATAAGCTAGTAAATTAACAAAATTCACTGTATTTTTATGAATAAGTGTGTGTAGTCACATTCGACCTTCCAAAGTAGAAATTATTATCTATTTAACGTTCCTTTCACATGTGACTGAAGTACGTAGTAATATATTATTGAGTGGAAAACGCCGTGATATAGACATCTCGGTATGCCGTAAAAAGTATAACATAACTTTTCCGTTGTATTACATTATTAAACTATGTAACTAATTTTATAACGAAGGATGAACGGGGTGGCTGCTGGCCTATACTTGATAGGCCATGCGCCGCTCTCGCTTCATGGACATTGCACCTTATGGAGCCCCTTGCATTCGCGCGATCGCCCGTCGCTGAGCGACAGCCCCTGCCACTTTAGCTAGTGTAGCATCTTATGCTTCGCGCGGGCCCGAAGATTACTTACTATCTTTATTTGTACTGTGATTCTAGGGTCGGCGAACTAAAGCACCTAAATCAAATTGTCATTAAATTATTGTTCTACTAGCTGTTGCCCGCGACTTCGTTCGCGTGGTAATTTTGATGTGTATTTTTTCGGGATAAAAAATGGCCGATGTGCTAATCCAGACTATAATCTGTCTCTGTGAAAAATTTCATCCGGATCCGTTCGGCTGTTTTTGCGTGAGAGAGTAACAAACATCTATCCATGCATACAAACTTTCGCGGTTATAATATTAGTAAGGATTATACAACATAGGAAATTAAACAAAAACTTTCCCCAATTTTGTAAAACAATATTTACGATCAATTCATTGTTTGATGACAGCTCTCCGTTAATGTAATAAAGATAATAAAACAGTTATAAAGTAACTTTATAACAGGCTTTCTTACACTGCCTCAAAAATTTGTGTTCGGACTTATGTGATAAGATAAGATAAGAATATTCTTTATTCTACCATAAAAACCACAACATGAAATATTTATATAGATACAGTACAATTTGCGGCCTTATTGCTAATAGCAATTTCTTCCAGACAACCGTATGAAGGAAAAATTCTGAAGGAAAGAGAGACGGGTAGTCGGTGCAATTATGAATATTAAAATACATACGTAACAATATACCGACATGAACCATTACATATGTAGTTATGATAAATATACATAAATAAGTTATAATAAAAATCTACACGAGGAGGAAATAAATAATATATGTGCTTTAGTCCGCCGACCCTAGGATTTATCTCCGCACAAAAGAAAAACGTAACTAACGTAACGTAACTAGTCACTCAAGTTAACTAAACATATTTTAGCCAGCTTATACAGGGTGTAACAAAATACCCCAGTGCGTCCGAAAATGGAGGGTTCCACTCGTCTTCATGGACAACTTTTACAACGGGAAAAACTTCGAAAACACGAAAAAACATCGTAATGTACAATTAATATAGTCCTGGTTTTAAACTAGAGTACCCTGAGCCAGGAAACCATGAAAACACTAACGGCCTTTTTTATAAAAATGCGATTTCTCTAAAGCACTGCTCAGAGGCAGTTTATTTAATCTGTGGTTACGTCTTTTCCTTGTAAAATCTTCACCACGAACTTTTTTAATCGGCGTTTATCGAGTATTTTAAGGAATCGTGTTTTAATAAATAAGACCATAACAGTTTTATTTACAAAATCAAGATTCCCTTAAACACTCCTGAACTCCAGTTTTAATTGTCTTTTCCCTTAACGTTACACTGTTTAAACTGCATTTGAGGGGTATTTTAAGGAGACGTGTTTTTCAAATAACTCCGTACAAAATTACATACATACAACATTTTCGTTAAGACATCGTGAATCGAACTCACGACCTGAGCGTTAGTCGACAAACCCTAAACCGTTACGCAAACTCAAAATCTCGTAGCTTAAATCGTTTCGTTACAGCTAAACCAGCATACGCGCCCGTAAATCGGGTTTAATTGTCGGCAAATCCGGCCAATTCCTCTATCTGCAATTAACAGGGGCGCCGTATTTTAGAAAATATCAGTTTGGGCGTCTATTCACCTTGAACAGGCTCCTGCACACAAATCAAGAAACTTCATCATCATCATGATCATCATCATCATCAGCCTACGCTTGTCCACTGCTGGACATAGGCCTCTCCTATTGCACGGCACTGAGCACGGTCCTCGGCTACTCTCATCCAGCTCTTGCCAGCCGCCCTGCGGAGATCATCGCTCCACCGGAAACTTAAGACTTCGAAAACATCCGGTAGCCATCATAATGTTAATACTAGGAATAAACATAGATTGTCATTTCCACGATTTAGACTTGCAAAAGTTAATACATCCTTTTTGGGGCAATGTGCAAGGTTGAACCACAAGATTTCTCGACATATGTTAGAGTTACCTGCGATGCGGTTTAAAACAGTAATTGATTTGATTTCATTTTCAGATTTCTTTATTTACAAGTTTACAAATAGTACACGCTTGGTACAATAAACAAGTGCACAGTAGTAGCTTAAACATACAACATTTTTAACAGACGGTCTTACCTATAAAAACATAATACTTACTTAAAGTTAGGGAAACCAAGGTTTTTATGAGGCTAAAGGGCACAACCTCAATACAAGTGTATTTATGTGCTTCTTGTTAGCTTTGGCAACATAATGACAATCCTAGCATATAGTATGGTAGATACCCGCAATACAGTATGGAAGGAAGTATTACGTTAAGACCCGATTTCATACTAAAAACTGTGATGATAAAGATATATATGTATATATCTACGTAATTGATTGATGAACTGTTAAAAAGTACTTGTTTCTAATAAAATGTTAAACTAATTGCATTTGTGATTTTGTATTTAAATAACCAGTTCTTTTTTTATTATTATGTGACGGTAAGATCGAAAAATATTTTGTGCTGTGACATTTCTTAATTCTTATAAATTAATACATATTTCATCAGTATGTAATTCGTATCATATAATTAAAAAAAAACACGATAAACAAACAAAAAAAAAAAACGATAAACAAGCAAAGCTCGGTCATCCAGGTACTATAATATTATATATAGCATAAGCAGCCTATATACGTCCCACTGCAGGGCACAGGCCTTCTCTCAGAAAGAGAGTATGGGCTTAATCTATGTAAAATGAATAAAAAAAAAATAATCACCACGCGTGCCCACCGCGGATTGGCGATTTCAAGCGCTGAGGTATGTGAACACCTCAAGCACTCACTCTCATGATAGGTGGTATTTATATTAATATCTGCTATCAACAAACAACACTAATTTAGTAGTTCTCCAATGTTAACGGGTTTATACACACCATTAGGTGATATTAAAACTTGCCCAAATCGGTAATTTCGCGGTTGGTTTATTACTTTCACGGTCTCTATCCAACGTTTACATAGCTTTTACGTTTACACTCATATGTGTAAAGTACGTAGGTGATAGGGTACTTGAGTGAGTTGAAAATATTTCGAAAATTTTGCATGGCAACATTTTTTATTATCTATAGTGTGCTTTAAAAAAAAAAAACCATAAATCCATGAATCTTCAGATGGGAAAATTGTGAGACAAGTAAAAAAAGGGACTTAGGATTACTAAGACTCCGCTGTCCATCCGTCCGTCCGTCTGTCAGACGTTGAAATTTTCACAGACGATGTATTTCTGATGCTGCTATACGAGTACCAACAAATACTAAAAACAGAACAAAATAATTATTTAAGGGGGTCTCCATACAACAAACGTATTTTTTTGCCGTTTTTTGCTCCATATTAATAGCGGCAACAGGTAGACGCTTGCAATATTGAAATGTTGTACTTATCTAATACCTTTAAACGAGCAGTTCTTGTATAATCTGAATCTCGGAAACGGCTCCAACGATTTTCATGAAATTTACTATGCAGAGGGTTTCGGGGGCGATACATCGATCTAGCTGGGTTAAATTTTTAGAAAACGTTGTTTTATTCATGTTTTCCGGCAATAAAAAACCGCTTAAATATCAATAGAAAACGAAGGTAAATTTCGCCACCATCTGCATGGTTGTAATAGCTCAGGTGAGAAATCGGGCGGTCCGGAAACCAGAAGACCCCGGTATCTAAATATAATGTTAAAATAACACGATTAAGAAAAAAAAAACAATACCGAGCAAAGCTCGGTCATCCAAGTAGGTACTAGATAATGGTACAGCACCCTTCGTGCGCGAGTCCGACTCGCACTTGGCCGGTTTTTTTTCTCTAACGTAACAGCTCCACAGTAACACATACAAGGTTCAATCTTGCTTTGATTATAATGTATATAGTATAGTAAAACAACGAGTAATAAAAACCCACCAAGTACGGAGTCTCGCTAAAAGTTCCGAACTGAACTAAAATAGTTATTTATGATACACGTGCGGAAAGTAGGTTTTTACGAATAAGTGTCACAGAGTGAAAACACGAGCGTAGCGAGTACAATGTGTTTACACAAAAAGTAACGCTTTAAGAGCAATTGCATTGAAAAAAGTATTTTTTGTTAAATACGTATTACCAATAATTTAAATAGTGGAACGGACCCCTCGGTTTGGCCGGATTTTTGACAAAATTTAAATTCTAGTCAAGGAGCCTAGTATACCCGAGCATTGTTGCCAACACCGCATTGAATTCGCAATATAATTTCCACGCTCCAGATTGTAGTTTAAATTACCCCTTGTTTAAGCTTCTAGTAAATCGGAAACTTGGTTTGTGCTTAATTAAATCTGCCTTGTAATTTTAGTCTTAGCCTTATAAATTGACGTCTTTAAAACAGTTAGAAAATAGCTTAGAACACTATATAGAGCCTAAAAATATAACGTAACATAAACCACGCCTGTATCCCGAAGGAGTAGACAAAGACTGCCACTTGCCACGGTCCTGATCGACCATTTTTGCTTCATCAACATTCATTAGTCGTTGTATACACACTCGCCGGTTTCGGGTACTTTTTATCTTGCCCTTTGCAAATCCTTCCATTCACTATTTGGTCGAAGTACGTTTTTCTCTCTACTGAACTAAATATCCAACAAAACACCGGCCAAGTGCGTGTAGCGCCACGCGCAGTGTAGGGTTCCATAGAAGGAGGGTTTTTTATCTGCTTTACAGAACTAACCACTTCATCAAGGTATTTTCAATTTTGTACGAAGTTTTCCTTTTAAATACATAAATAGATAGAGAACACTTTAGATAGATAGATAGATAGATAATCATTTTATTTTTAGTTTTTGACGCACACACACACACACACACACACACACACACACACACACACACACACACACACACACACACACATCTTGAACATTATAAAAGCAATTCCTTAAAATCAGATAACCAAAAACCAAATCTTAAAATAATACAAAAATAAAAAGTAAAAATTCGACATGCGGGACAAATTAGATGTAACAATACACAACAACGATGAGAGCAGATAAAAAGTCATGTATGGCGTGTGCGTGAAGCAGCAGTCCAAAACGGCCGTATCTCAGCGTTGTTATCTGCTCAGTAGAACAGATAGCTGGTTTTATTGCCCAACCAGGTGAAAGATATTACAATTAGTTTCTTATATCTAAGTAGTGGTATACAATTGGCGGTCTTATCGCTTTTATCGTCTTATCTTCTATAAGTTAGTCGCCTATTACTCGCTAACTTGTAATGCCTACTTAGCCGTGATAGTTTTCCTTTTAAGTTTATTATATGTGCATTAAGTTTTCCATGAGGTCCATTCGCAAAAAATACAAAATAGCACTTTTATTAGCAAGAAAAGTAGCAAGTGTTGTACCATTTTGAAATTTAGACTAAATGGGCCATCTTTTGAAATAACTTGCCAAGGGTAGTGTGGTAATTTTTTTTTCCAACATGGAGTGTCAAAGTTAACTGACAATAATTTTGTAAACCATAACTCGTCAAAACTTAATTTACTTTACTTAGTTAACAATGTTTATTACTTTGATTTGTGGTTGCGATTAGTAGCAGAGTCATTTGAGATTACATTATTAAAAAATCGCTGTAACATTGTGAAAACTGTGATCACAGTACTTAAAAATGTGACCAAGGGTGTAAAATTTTCAACTTTTTCGAAATATTTCTATTATCGCTTGACTAAGTGACATGGATTTTTTTTCTTATTTTTTCCATAACTGGTATACCATGGCCTCTCCCCCGGTGCCAGGTTATCGTTGAGTTTCGGGACACCCTGTATATATACACTTATTTATTTATATTATGTATCATAAGTTTATAGTATAAATATTTACTTATTTATTGTTGAGTATTCGTCTTCTTATGTATTTTAGAATTACTTTAATTCGTTTTATCCATTTATTTCGTATGCCTACCAGTTAATTTCTTGCACCACCTGTGGTTGACTGGTAGAAAATGCTTATAGCATTAAGTCCGCCACATTGCCATTGTATTTTTTTACTTATGTGCAATAAACGTATTAATAACAATAATAATAACTTGGGTGCATTGGGGAGGTGCCTCAATTTTTTTTTCTACATTTTATTCCACTGTTTTGTTCGCGGAATAAATATGTATATCTATGCTAAATTTCATCTCTCTTCTACTCATCGCGCTAAGCCGAGGACAGACAGACAGACGGATGGATATGGGGAAACTATTATCGTTCCTTGTTGACTACGGAACCCTAAAAAGGAGGTTGTATTATTTACTTTCTAAAACTATACTTTGTATGACGTCCGCTTAGTATGATGCGTTTGTCACTTTCTTTCGATGTCATTATAAGCGGATTGTATTTCAAATCGTTTTATGGAAATCAAACTGTGGAGATCAGCATCTGTAAGCCTACTCAAACTTGATCTTAGTTGTCGTATTAATAAGGAACTTAGTGTAAAAACACACTCTGTGATTTTTTTATGTAGTCTATGTACGTCATACTCCAGGGCCTTCTCTCAGAGAGAGAGTGTGGGCTTAGTTACCAAGCGTGCCCACCGCAAATTAGCTTTCAAGCGATGAGGTCCATGAACACCTCAGACACTCAGGTTTCTTTATGATATTTTTGAAAACAAAGTCAGTGGAACCCACAACCTATCGAATGAGAGGCCGGCGCTCTACCGCTGCTCTACCACCGCTATAAGTAGATATAACATAAGGAAAGAGCAATCGATACCACCTCGCATAACAACATAATCGTGTGAAAGCAGTTACGGGAAACCCAGCCTACAGCAGATTACGTGTCTACAAGATTGAGTGGGATTTCGCCTGCACTAATTAACTTAGATGCTTAATAACATACGACAAAATAAACCTGAGCACTCGCGTTATATTTACACGCTTCTATCACCAGCTGGTACAGTCTATATTTGCTTGGACGTACGGGTAAATGTAGGTTTGTCAAGTAATAGGTACTACGTCAGGGTCTAGAATAATAACGCACAGAATCTCAGTTTTAGTACTCTGAGAGAATACTATAGAATCGAGAAAGGAAACTTTTGTTGGTTTGGACATATGGAGAGGATAAAGGAAGACAGATTGACGAAAGAAATATATCGAGCGAATAAGGGCGGAAGGACCGGTTAGGGATGTCCCAGGCGGACATATTTTGTCCAAATAAGGGATTAAGGGCAAAACAAAAAGTATGAAACCGGCGTGCGTGCACGCAACGACTACTGAATGTTGATGAAGCGAAAGAGATCGGTCAGGATCGTGGCAACTGGCAAACCCTGGTCTCTGCCTACCCCTCCGCGTATGTATGTGCGAGTGAAACCATACAAACAAGGTCTTCTTCTTGCCTCTCCATCACTGGAGGTTGGCAGTCAGCTCTCTACAACGATCTCTAATACCAAGGTCAACAAGGTCTAGATGGCATAGTATTCTCCGTAGCATAAACGCATGTTTAAGTCTAAAATTCTCTGTCTCTCGTCTCCGTCTCTCTTTGAGAAAAGGCTAGTGGGCACAAGAGAAAGAGCATGAGCTCATCAAGAAGAAGAAGAAGAAGAAGACACATTCATTAGAAGAAGTAGAAGAAGAAAAAAGACATTTATTGGAACAAATTAATACATCACAAAAAAAAGGCATAACAAGTAACATTAACAAAGTACAAAACAACAAGTACACCAAACATTAGACATACTGACAACTTAATACACTGAGACACAACAAAACAGAACACTTAACAAAACATTAACGGTCACGGTGTGTCTCTGCTGCTGCAATAGGCAGCTGACTCAGCATACTGCTGAGGGTACTCCTCAGCACTGATTTTCAGTCAGCGCCTGTCCCACGAGCGTTCCACGCGCGGCACCGTATCATCATCATCAGCCATTTGACGCCCACTGCAGGACATAGGCCTCCCTCATGGTTTTCCTAACCATGAAGGGTTTTGCCATAATCGCCACGCTTGGCAGGCGGGTATATTGATAATAAATAAATGAATAATATACTAACATTTTGACATAATTACATAAATATATAAAGAAAAACAAATACACACACTCATCGAGATTAAAATATTATTAACTAAATACATACACAAGTAGAATTCAATTAATATTGGTAAATTTATACTACGTACAAATTTCGAGTGAAATTTCGAGCCTCTTTACAAACTTCTCTGTATTACGTACATCTGGCCGAAGCAATTAACATCACTTGCAGCCCCGAGTGACCCACTTTGCAGTTAGGTTTTTACATTGGAATGATATCGCTGGACCTACATGATTGGGTATATTCTTTTTGTTGCACTAACCCGTGCTGAGGACAATTTTATACAAACTTCTCTGTATTACGTATAGGCAGCGACATCTGTCCGAAGCAATTTAAAGAGGCTCGAAATTTTACTGATGCCTGCACTTGCTCTTTTGCTCAGTTGGGAGAGCGCTGGCACGGTTGGCCAGGGGTCGCGGGTTCAAGTCCTGGCATGGGTGGAATTTTTAGCCTCTAAATAAGTTTTTAAAATTGTCCTCAGCACGGGTTAGTGCAATAAAAAGAATATAAACCTTTGTTTGCCTACCCCTCCGTTTCTCTTTAAATACTGGACGGAAGATTCATTCCAGTGAGTCATCTGATTCCACCTTTGCGAGTTGTTAGTACAGGACTCAGGACGCAAAATAGCGAAGTTAGCACGTTCGTACCGAATGGTCTTACTCGGGCAGGTTTTACGGGCCGCTACCGAATGTTTTCCCGGAAAGGATACCTTTGTGTGATTACATAGAGGCGGCAAAGTTGAGGAAATGTGGGGCTGGGAGAAGTTTGCTGGAATGTGTCTGCGTGGCGGTCGTAGTTATGTGAAATAAATTGTGATGACTATTGTCACGGTTGTAACCACTACCTTGGACACTGAAAATAGGTCTGCTGAAATTAAGTGTTATGGTTTTAAAGGTATTGTGTGACGAGACAAGAGCGGTGGTAGCCCAGTGGGTAAAACCATGGACTCGGAAGCTGGAGACCCAGGGTCGATTCCCAATGCGGGCATGTACCTACGACTTTATTTTCAAAGTTACGCACATCTGCGAATTTGTAGTAGCAATACAACACGCTAACTGTGAAGGAAAACATCGTGAGGAAACCCGCGGCTTGGTAGGCTCCGCACGTATTGACTTGTCTTTCCTGTGGGCTAGGCCGACTAAGCTGTCAGGAGCTGATCAAGTCTACTCCATTTAAAAAAAGGTGAGTGAAGGTGCCACTGGACGCTGTACAAATCATCTCATTACGTAGATGCGAAGTATGCAATAACGCGTTCTAATCTAATCTTTATATACTTTTAAAGTTACAAATGAAGTAGATAGATAGAATGCTCTTAATAAAAAAAATTTAAATAATTTTGGTTTCTTAGGATTGTAGACCCTCCAGGAAACAGGTGGGAATTAATATATCTAGGTATGTATCAAATCAAATATTATAACAAGACATAGGGCCGGTTTCTGAATTGAGAAATCAACTAAGTAAATACTCAAGTATTTACATCATTTCTCTACGAGATCGAATCAGAAATGATGAGATCCGTAGACGAACGAAAGTCATCGACATAGCCCAGCGGATTAGTAAGTTGAAGTGGCAGTGGGCGGGGCTCATAGCACGCAGAACTGATGGCCGATGGGGCCGAAAAGTTCGAAAGGGCCGAAGAGACCACATATCGGTAAGCGCAGCGTAGGACGACCAGCCACAAGATGGATAGATGATCTCATCCAAGTGGCAGGAAGGCGTTGGAAGCAGGCCGCTTCCAACCGGTCTTTTTGAAAATCCATGGAGGAGGCCTATGTCCAGCAGTGGACTTCTTGTGGCTGAATGATGATGAATACTCAAGTAACGTTCTGTCACGCTTTTTGCTGAGAAATTCGAAGAGACAGCACTACAGTTAACTATTTACTTAGCGAAATTCTTAATTCAGAAACTGGCCCATAGCCTGGGACCTCACAATAAGTATAATGTCAGGAGGCTCCGCTCTTTCATAGTAACATCAACCAAAAACTTAACTTGTGTAACGAGTAATTAGGTTTTAAGTAGCTAAAATGTAATAATACTTGTAATTACTAAAAACCTATTTAAAAAACTAATTACTTTTAGATACGATATTACAGTGATTAGGGATATAGCTTATTGTTATACCACAGCATTAATAAAGCTTACATTAAAAACTTACAGAGAAATCAGAGATGAAGAGAGCTGAAATACCGAATTACACACCTACCGATGGCAAAACATACAAACTATAAAATTAATTTTTGAAGTGACGAAAGAAAACCATTCCGGATTGTTAAAATCTTGACATTTAGTCCGTGTCAAAGTGCAAGTCGCACTCGCGCACGAAGGGTTCCGTACCATTATCTATTTAACATTAGGCACAAAGATCGAGAAAAAACCAAAAAGAATCACTTAAGTATTTATTTTATTTTAATTTAGTTATTTTTTTTTTTTTTTTTTTTATTTATTTCATGAAACTCTCAACTATCATTACAGGTAACCCTATTGCGATAGTGCAGTACACATTTTACACAATAACAAAATGTACATTAAATTCTAATAAAAAAATATAAAATAAATTCCATTCAATAATTAAAAAAAAATATATATCAAATTTAAAAACATGTCATTAATTAAATCAGTCATAAAAATTGGATTTACGTAATTTCGGATTATAACATAGAACAAAAAGCGCATTCTTTGTGAATTCATTCAGAGAGCAACAGAAAAGGTCAGTACTTTCTGAAATACAGTTCAGAGTGCGTATAGCTCGCGTCAGAGGCGCGTCCTGCAGCAAGTTGGTGCGCGCGCTCGGCACCGCCAACAGATCAACGCCCCGTCTGCGCCACACATATCGATCTGGCACGGATAGGCTTACCATCTGTAGCACCGCTGGGTTGCAATGCATACCTCGTAATAATTTCAATATATAGGTGGCTAAGGCTAACTCCCTTCTTACCTCCAGCTGGTTATAACCGACCATGCCTAAGATGAACAAAGTAGGATACATTAAAGGATAAAAAGGATAGACTCCGTACAATTTTAAGTAAATGAACCTAATAAATTTGTTTTGAATGCGTTCCAGCATGAGCCTATATTTTTTCTCATGTGGACTCCAGATGACTGAATTACACTCGAGGTGGCTTTTTACAATAGCCTCGTAAAGAGCGCGAATGGCGGATATGTTCGTAAACCCTTGCGATTGGCGCATCACGAATCCTAGGTTTCTGAATGACTTCTTACAGACGTTAACAATATGTTCACGAAACGTTAAATCTGCAGTAAGTCTAATACCCAGGTCCCTTACTTCTGCTACACGCTGTAAAGGAGTGCCGTCCACTCGGTATTGATGCAGAAACGGCAATCGTTTGCGACTAAAAGAGATGATCTGACACTTAGCCACGTTGAAGAAAAGCCGGTTCACATTGCTCCAGGCTACTACCCTGTCTATATCGGCCTGCAATGCAAGACAGTCAGACTCATCCTCTATCTCTCTCACTAACTTGAGATCATCCGCGAAAAGCAAGCAGGCAGAATGCGTCACCGCTTCAGGAAGATCATTTACCATTAGGATAAACTCCAAGGGTCCTAAATTACTTCCTTGGCTGACGCCAGACCTGGTGTAGTACGGTTCCGACCTATATCCGGCGCAGTCAACATACTGTCGCCTGCCCCGTAAATAGTCCGCAAAGAAGCCGAGCGTAGGGGGGGTGCAACCCGCGCGTGCCAACTTCGTCAATAAGATGTCGTTATCGACGGTATCGAAGGCCTTTTTAAAATCGAAGTACGCAACATCAACTTGCCCTCCGGCATCTACTGCTGGAACAACGCGAGTCATGAGATGAAGCAAGTTGCCTGTGGTGCTGCGTGCGGGTCGGAAGCCGTATTGTGCCTCAGACAGCTGCGGACTTACCTGTAGATGTAAGGAGCGATGTATAGCAGCTTCGAACACCTTGGCGGGGGTGGACAAAACTGCCACTGGCCTATAATCGCTCGTCTTCGTACCCCCACGACCCTTCGGTACTGGCACTACGCGAGTTAGTTTCCACCGCTCGGGAAAAGTCCCCGACCTAAGGCACATATTAAAAACATGTAATAACGGGTCAGCAAGTACCTTCCGGCAATCTTTAAAAATAAACGGTGGAATTCCATCCGGCCCTGCTGATGTTTTTGGTCCCAGCCGCGCCAGCGCATAGCTAACTTCGGCTGACTCAAGACTAACGATATGCACACGCGCTCCGTTCGCCCCACCTGCCACACTCGCCGCCTCGGGATCCAACCGCGCGGGTTCAAGATTGTACACCGAATGAAAATAACTTGCGAATTCCACTGCACATTCCCGGTCAGTTAATGTTATTCCCTCTTTAACAAGCTTTTGCCCACACGTATTCCGTTTTTTAGATTTAATGTACGACCAGAACGACTTTGGGTCGTTTGCAAGGTGATTCTGCACTCGATCACGATACAAGTCATGCGCCAGAGCAGTCGCCGCTTTCACCCTAGCCCTACAACATCTGAATGCTTCATAATCCGTAGTCGATTTACTCGCCTTATACTGCTTGTGAAGCCTGTATTTTAGTTTTATGTCGCGAATGATATTTGCCGTGTACCACTCAGGGTAAGAGTACCGAGAGTTTGCAGGCTTTCGCTTTTTACTGGGAACACAGTTATCTATATGCGAATTAATGGTTTCATAAAAAAAATTTAAAACCTCTTCAGGCTCGGTAATAGAATACATTTCGGTCCAATCTGTATTTGCAATCGAATAATACAGAGCATTAAAATCGGCCTTTCTAAAGTTCCATGCTTTATTACACGGTGATGGAACCTCTTCCTCTGAGCGGCTGCTTTCTAAGCGGGCATCGCGACTCGCGGCGAGACTCACACTGACGGCTAGCGGTGGGTGGTACGCATCCACCGGCTGCAGTCCTTCGTCGGCCGCGCGCACGCCCACCGCGCCGCGCACTCCCGCGCCCACTAACACCAAATCAAGCTGACGGCCATGACAGTTGTCTATATCCTTGCTCTGAATGAATTCACAATAACTCATGAAGTATTCAAGATAATTAGTTACATTGCTATTACATGAATAAATATTAAAATCACCTAGCACTATGAAATTGCCCTTGTATTTGACACTAAATAACTCAATTAAATTAAACAAAATCATGTAGCTATTTTCATTAGCATTAGGTGGAATATAGACAACACCACACGCAAACAAAAACCTATTCTTTAGGTGAACAGTTGCCAAGATTAACTCGAACTCACAATTATCCAATTTGACGTCACTAGGAAGAGGAACATTACGTAACTCAAATCGCGGTGCGGCCACTAATAGAACTCCACCTTGTTTACGACCATCTGTCCGGTCACATCGCAGGATATGAAAGCCTGGTGGAACAATTTCGGCATTATGTATAGACTCGTTACAGCCCGATTCCGTAATGGCAATTAAATCGGCTTCTGACGACTCAACGAGACATAGAAATTCGCTTGTTTTCGTCCTTAGGCCTCGCACATTTTGATAAAATATCTCTATATTATTACAAACAGTTGTTAAATGATTTGCGGCGCTGTCGGGGTTATGCCTCTGGGCCACTAGGTTTTTGCGCACGAAAAGGTACCCAGGTCTTTAGCCTCGCATTGTCGGGCCAGGCCTCAGCCACAAAATACCTGTCAAAGTGTGCCTCTGGAACTCCTATCTTATAAGACTTATAGTCGCCTTTTGCTTTCAGCTCCTCTACGGTACATTCAGCTTATGTTTAAAGCGAATATAGAACTAAATATTCTGTGAATATTTCAAGCGTCTGTCTGTTGCCGTTATTAATATCAAGCCAAAAACGCCAAAAAACTTACGTTTTTTGTTTGGGAGCCCCACTTAACTATTTATTTTATTCTGTTTTTAGTATTTTTTGTTATAGCGGCAACAGAAATATATAATCTGTGAGAATTTCAACTCTCTAGCTATCACGGTTCATGAGATAGAACCTGGTGACAGACAGACGGACAGTACGAGTACACTCGAAATACTGACTGAAAATACTTACTCAAGGAAATGCCTCGATTTTCTCCTCGACTCCACCTCCGTTGAGTATCGAGTCGAGTAGCTTTTTAAGAATGTCTTGGAATACGGGTTTAAGTCCTACTTAGTCAAGTGACGTTTGAGAAACCACTAGACTTGGCTGTAGGACAGTACGTCCGTGCCACGTTGAGGCCGGCTCAAAAGGCTTTACTAGCTAGAGAAGAGGAAGCGCCGTGCCATGCCAGTTTTTTTAATTCTCTATTACGCTATTTCTCCGAATAATAATCTATAATCTCAAATTTTCTGCCTCTATATCTCAAACCAACGCAGCAATGACCATGTTAACTGTCTCAATAAAAAAAAAATCACAATAAAACGTGTCGATAGTCAATTTATCGGCCCATCGGCACACACATCTGGGCGAAATTGAATATTTTTCTCCGGCATACCGCTTTGGTCGGACCCGTAGGTGAACCTAAAGTAAGTCGCCACGTATCCTGCGTCTATTTATATTTCTCTATTTCTTTAATTCTCAATTTCTTGATAACTCTCATTTTCTGCCTCTCTAACCAACGCAGCAATAGCCATGTTTCCTGTCTCTATATCACCATCAAACGTGTCGATAGTCGATTTATTGGCGCATCGGCTCACACATATCCGGGCGAAATTAAATATTTTCCTCCGGCATACCGCTTCCGCCGGACCCGTGCCTTCCAGCTATGCATCACAAATATTCCCCCGGATAGGAGCTATGGGGCAGTGCTGCTTTGTGCCTGCTTCTATTTGACACTATTACTTTGAATCCTACGATAATTGGCCATAAAAACTTACGGATCACTAAAAATCTTACGGATAGAGATAAAGTATTTATTTTAAACACTTACACACACTATTCACTCACACACACACACACATACAAACACACACACACACACACACACACACCCACACACACACACACACACACACACACACACACACACACACACACACACACAATCCTATATTTACATATTTGCGCATAGAATACTGAGTCCACGCGCATGGAGTTCGACGCCTCAATCTTGAACTCCAATCTTGAAGCAACGCACTATGATATTATACAGACAGAAAAACAGATTAAAAATGTATATTCCTTGTATGATAACTATGACTCGTGGCATCTTCCTCAACTGAAAATAAGTTGGACATTCTAAAAGCCAAATTGTTGATGTGAAATCTTCTGAAGGCACTTTTTTTAACAGTGAACAAAACTGCATCACGTTCGGGTTGACTCAGATCCAGTCAATCGGTGACGCTGAATCGCGTGAAGTCGGCTCCAATTATCTTAATTTAGAAAATCATATCATGTTTTACTCTCCGAGAAAAGGCCTGTGCCCTGTAGTGGGACGTATAGGTACGTATAGGCTACATAAAAATATGTTCAAGTTTTTACTTTTATCGTGTGGTTAAAAATACTTCCATATAGCACTGCTGACCACACCGTACTCTGTGTTACTCTGGTTGATACAAGGAGTCTAACAATTACACACTTCTAAATCGGTTCAAGTTTTCTGGCAGTATTTTCAGGTGTATTCCCAACGCCACATCAGTAATCCCAAATTCTGAGGCAAAGCACGATGGTAGCGCCGGCGCCGCTCACCACACAATCAACAAACAAACACACCAAGTGGCACTAGCCCGGCTCTGCGATGTCAGCAATAAAAGGAATACCGAACACCTGAGCGGGGATACGTAAACTATCTACAATACTCACGGGCTGTGCCGCCTCGGCTTGCATTTAACTAAAGTCTGTTACTCTCATTCTGTTATTCTTATTTACGGTCTTCTCTACAGTAAACATGTCTAGATTCTAATAAACAAGTAGTTGTTCTATTAGTACGACAATATTTTTTTAATTTATTTAAAACGTAGACGAGCATAGCTATTATTTGCCTTAATTTCGTAGTCTACTAAGCTATCGCCGCACAATTTCATTCCAGCGGTATAATCCGCGCAAATTAAATAGGCATCTCCCGCGAAGATCGAATCGCGCGAGGCGCCGAGTTAAGTTGCACGGGTTATACCATTGGAATGCGATTTCTTAGTACACTACCATTAATGTCAATGAAACCACCATAGCAGTACTAATGTCACTCCATTGAACAACTATGCAGATAAGAGACTCGCCCCCTGTCGTTTTAAATTGACTGCGATGCAGAGCAAATAAAGCGTGAATAAATTTTATGAGGATCCATTGCAGGCGGGGATGTTTTTGTTCCATTACAGACGTAAGAGTCGCCTAAGCATCGTTGTATAATTTATTTGCGTACATTGACTCTTAGTGTTGTCTTTCACTCAGAAGCTCTTTGTACGAAGTATAGTAGGGTCAGCGGAGCAGGTAATGATCTTATTTATAAAAACACGATTCACGATTCGAGAAAAAGACTATTTAAACTGCCTCTGAGGAGTGTTTTAAGAAATCGTGTTTTATAAATAAGACCGCTGTTTCGACTATCCAAGGTTTGCTGGAAGAAATCTCTTACAGGTATTTATAATGTAATGTCCTGTGTGTGTGTGTGTGTGTGTGTGTGTGTGTGTGTGTGTGTGTGTGTGTGCGTGCGTGCGTGCGTGCGTGCGTGCGTGCGTGCGTGCGTGCGTGCGTGCGTGCGTGAGTGCGTGTATGTGTGTGTGTTTGCAGAGTGTGCTTAGTTGAGTAGAACCTGTAGAACCTGATGTTTGAAGTCGGCCTTGCAAGATGAGAATAAATATATTTCTGAGAAACGTAAATTGTAGGCACTACAAGTCCGAAAATTACCGCATGTTGCCCGTAGTTCGTAATAAAGCATAGTGTGTGAAGTGGTTTTGTGTTCTGGCGCGTTTCCTGGGCACATTTAATTTTATACGGTCTGGGCTGGCTAATCTGCCAGAACATATATCATGTAGGAGGAGCATGTCCGGTAGAGTTCTGCGGTCTTACAGCGGCAGAAAGCGGTGATATCTACAGGATTCTTTGTAGTCGAGTCTCGTCCTATGCCTGTAATTTAGATGTTTTGTGATTTCTTTCTGTGTGTGTACGATTTTGTCTTTATATTTATCGTACCGAGCAGCCCAGACACAAGTTCCATATTCAAGCACAATTCGAACGTAGGCAAGTAAACCGCCTGAGCTGAGGTGTTAGTGAATGGTTTACAAGTTCTCATCACAAATCCCAGGTTTTTGTAAGATTACGTACAGAGAAAGCGGCTGTACAAGAACAAGGTAACCTCGTTAACTCCGGGCCGCCCTTAAGATTCTCATATAACAACTCTTTCTCATGTCATCAATTTTTAAATTTTTTCTTTTATTTTTTACAGGCCAGAATTGTACCAATCTTTAATAAACATAATAACTTCCACACAATACAATCACTTGACCTCTTCCCAAACTAGGATACCCTATGCAATGGTCGCCAGGGAAGGACATCACAAGCATGAAAATACACCCAGACTCAGGCAATTAATACAAATGTACGGCAGCCCCCAGTGGGCATCGAGCCCACGGCCTCTGTTTTGGTAGCTAAGCACCTTAACGGCTAGATCAACGAGGCAGTTATGGGGCTTTATAGGCCAATATCTATATTATCCGCATTGGCGAATGAGTTGCTTGTGTATAGGCATATCTATAATCATATTAAATACGTAATTTCATCTTGTCAAAACGGGTTTACGGAGAAGAGGTCAACTTTCACCAATCTTCTCACCTACGTGCAAATAAATAATCTATCTATTTATCTATCTAACTACGTCACTGACCTCTTTACTGCAGTTGATAGAGGGAAGCAAGTGGAATCTATCTATACCGATTTTTTGAAGGTCTGATATGGTAAACCACGCAAACGTTGAGGAAGTTACAATCGTTCGGAATTTGTGGATCCCTGTTGATATGGTGTAGATGTTTAGGTAGTCCAGGATTTTTGTTGACGGCTATGAGTCTGAGCCTTTCCAGTCACACTCAGGTGTACCACAGAGCTCTAATTAAGGACCAATCTTAAGAAAGAAAAAAAATAAGAAGAATACCTAGTTATTTGTTATACAAGAGTGCAAAGTTGCTTTTTAAACGCGTGCTCAATTTTGATGACAGAGCAAGCGAAGGATTCTAAAATTGAATCACGAGCGCAGCGAGTGATTAAAAAATTAGAATCCTGAGCGTTAGCGAGGGAATCAAAAGAGCATAACATAAACTCACGCCTGTATCCCAGAGGGGTAGGCAGAGACCAGGGACTGCCAAAAGAGCACGAGGTGAAAAATCTTTGCACTCGAGTGCAACACGTAACTTTTCATCCCACCTCAGCGAGGAAATGACTAAATGCAAAAAAACAGAAAGAAGGTTCCGAGTCTGAGTTAAAAAAAGTAGTATAATAAATTCGGCACCGTGGAGGTAGAAGTAAATAGGTTTAATGATATTTTGAATTTACAAACTTAGTGCACTCGATGTTCTAAATTCAATTTACTTTATCCTCTAGCGGATAAAAACGGCTTTTGCCCTCAGATATCGAAGAGCAAAAATACTCTTTCCGAGATGGCGGGATGAAAAAACATTTATTTAACGCCACATAGACACATTCATGGTATTTGTGAATGACCTAGCAAAATCGATTTCTTCTAGTAGTTATTACATGTTTCCAGATGACTTAAAATTAACACGCTTAATTCAGGGTAATACCGACGTGCAACTTTTGCAGGGTGATACCGATCGTGTCTGACTGGTGCAAATTGAATAAGATGTATCTAAACGCATGTAAATGCCCACATATAAAGTACATGCGCAAAAAGGGTTTAAATTGGCCGAGTTCATACAATGTTGCTGGTTAAATACTAAAGGAGGTCTTCGAGATCCGTGATCTGGGGGTATTATTTATTATTTTAATTCTTTATTGCACTTATTACATTGTAAGTGTACAAGGGCGTGCTTAATGCAAGAAGCATTCTCTTCCAGCAAACCTTAGGGGGTAGTCTTGCATAGTGAACTTATTTCTCACATAGACACAATCATAAACTTATTTGATACTGCTTTTTCTCGTAGCAGCAGTAGTTTGTGGGCAAACGTAACAAAACGCGTATAAACTGAAGCAAAAATCCGATTTCAATAAAATCTGAGCGGGCCCGATTGCGCCAAAAGGTGTGTTTTTAGTTAATAAAATTAAACACTATCCGAGCATACTAAGATCATAAAAATGCGGCTTAAACTAAAGAGAATCTTCAGCAATATATTGCAGTGAACGGAGTATATCATCGCCGGGCGATAAACAATTTCGTCTCCAAGCTAAATAAAACAAACTGAGACATTCGACTTCAGACAAATAGGATGAATTGATGAATCACTCAGGAGGCTTCAGCTCTTTTAGCATAAACGTGTCTATTTACTGACAGAATCAAGCAAACTGTTATAGCCTCTCTAAGTAAGAGAAAAGCAAAGGTGCTTCATCAGCACTTTAGATCCAAGACGCTCTGACGCAAGCCTTTGGAAGTTAGTGTCTCTCTGTCGCCGGTCGTCTCACAGTAGACACCCATATTCTACATCAGATTCTATATCCTTTGTTTTCTCAATATAAGTTCTAGTTATAATCAAAAGTGTTTTTAAAAGGGAAAATTCCCGAATCCCTACAACCAAACGCAACTAACCCGACTGCTGAGAAAAGTTATTTTTACAAGATTGATGATCAGATCTGCTAATAGATGGCGTTAATTGTATTTTTAAATGCTGAAATACAGTAAAATTGTTTTTCTGCTGCTTGCAATATTCTAATATTGTACTTCGTACTAATAAACTATATCAATGAACTAATAATCTACTCCTGATTCATTTGAGACCCAATTCCAAATGGCAAGAAAAAAAATACAAATACCGCCAGATTTCTTCGGTATCAATAAATTAAATCACTTCCAACTAACAAAATCTTAAAATGGTTTGTGTCATCGGGGGGCGGGGCGGCCTAGCCTATAAATACGGAGTGCTGTTGGGGTGACGGTCTGTGCGCGCCCTCCTCGGCATCGAGGTGAGTCGCTCACGATGTCGGTTTAGGGGTCCTTAGGACCAAACCAGCCCCCAGGTGGTGTTTATTGGGTAGGCGCACTTCCTGTGAGTCCCACATTAGCAGCACGTCCGGGCCTGTGCTGTTATGCATGAGCATTCACCACCTCCCTCACCCGTGTCCTCCGGAGGGTGCCCTTTTTAGGGCTAAAAAAAAAAAGGGTGACGGTCACTTGTCATTCGACCACCGGAGCCTGCGGATGCCTCATGTTAGAGGCGAGACGCGTCGCAACGCATTCTTTCACACAAGTATTGGTGTCGGTGGTGGTGTGTTTGTGTCTTGCTTCTGCTTGAAAAGCGGAGAGGTGGGAGGGAGGGCGGTGCTTGTAGGATTTTGGCGGAATTTAGCAAAGTATTTTTCACATTGTAATGTTATTATGAATTTCCGCAAAGTAACGCCTGATTCCATACTATATCTTAAAATGGTTTAATTATCCGTACTACTAAAGAAACGGATTTCAAGTTTTAGATTACTTCAATAACACGTTGGTTATTAACTTAATTCTGGAATCACTTACTCGATTTGCAAATGCAATAAAGAAGGGTTGTCGTACTGTGTGTTTATTTCATTTCGATAGCACAATGACAACTTTTCTTCAAATATTCATACAATAAAAGAAGAAAAAAAAAAAGAAAAATGATGTTTATTGCCTTATATAAAACAACATAAGATTAAAACTAATGTGTACATCTAGGTATACGTGAAATAAAGTAACATACACATAGATCGCACCATGCCCACTTTAATTACCCACTTTAAATATTTTCGTTTTTTGTTCTTGACTGTACATTTGATGGCAATCCGAGTTGAGTACGCATTCAAAGTACTGTACACAGTTAAAGTGAGCATTGTGCGACTAAACAAACACTCGATGTTAACACTTGGCTTTATGCTATTTTAGCCGTAGTGTGATCTCTCTTACGAAGACTTGTAACAGTTGGCGTTTTGCCACTGATTGTATTGAAAAACAATAAAAGTAACAAATGGCATCATAGGCATTGTGCAATCAAACCTGTTTTTTATAAGTAACTGGCTTTTGCCAGCGACTTCATCCGCATGGTATGAGTAATTTCCGGTATGAAAAGTATGCTATGTCCTTCCCCGGGACTCATACCATCTCCATACCAAATTTCATCTAAATTCGTTCAGCCGTTATTGCGTGATTAAGTAACAAACATCCAAATATCTTCACAAACTTTCACATTTATAATATTATATATTTATAGTAGGATTTGTGGGATGAAAAGCATCCTGTGTCCTTTCCCGGGACTCAAACCATCTCCATACCAAATTTCATCTAAATCCGTTCAGCCGTTATTGCGTGACTGAGTAACAAACATTCAAACATCTTCACGAACTTTTACATTTATAATATTAGTAGAATTTTGTTTATGACAACTGAAAGGCCAGAGTACATGACTGATTTTGAGAGGTGAGGCGTCAAATCCATGACGTGAGTGTCAGTTTAACTGCATCGTGGACGCCAGTTTCCACGTGTTATTTGCAAAATTAGGACTGCCTCGTTGGTCTAGTGTTATCACGTCTGATTACGGTGCCGGAGGTCGTGGGAATCGATTCCCACTGGGGGGCGCCGTGCACAGTACACTAGGCCCCAGCTTGGGCGAATTTCCATGGTTGTGATGTCCTTGCCTAGTTACCTTAGCACAGGGTATCCTAGTTTGGGACCAGTCAACTCACCAACTCAATGATCCGTATGTGCTAGATATAAAAAAAGGAATAGACCACGGGACTTGCAAAAGTACCGAAACGTCGGAAAATTGTAAAATGAAAAATAAACGAGAAAATATCCGTGCAAATTCAGTTTTAAAAATATTATGTCTAGTGCTCGTGTTAGCCTTAGAAAATGTAAAATAGGAAGTAAGTGTGAGTTGGAGACCATAGATTTGAAAGATATGAGATACGATTAGGATATGGTGCCAGAGAAAAGAGATATAAGATATGATTCACTTCAAACGCGTTGCGCAAGACTTATCGCGATTCTTTATCAGGTATACTTAATAAGCGTTCCCCCTCTTCCTCATATCCAGCTCTGTTACTCGATACTCCCCGATCTTTGACTCGAGGATCCTAGACTATGATGGCTGGACGTTACGATAAAACTCCGAATCCAGCAAATGAGATGTCGGCCGATTCGTCTTAATTCCTCTTCGTCTTTCCATGGTTTTTTCGCGCACTTCGTCTTGGAGGCTTATTTTCTTTACAAGAATCGGATAAGTATTTACAGCACTAGTCACATAATGAAATAGCCTAATAGTTTGTTATTTGACTGCCGCGTTGGTCTGGAGTATCACGTCTAATTACCATGTCGGAGGTCGTGGGTTCGATTCCCACAGGGGGGTGCCGTAAATTTGTGCACATGGACTCAGTCTGGGTGTATTTCCGTGTTTGTGATTCTCTTGCCTGTTTACCATAGCACAGGGACCAGGACAAGTATTTGTGTTGTGTGGAAGTTATTAGTATGCCCTTAGATGTAAAAACCCGAATCGCGCCATGAAAAATGTTCTCTTCTTTCATTCAGTTCGGGACCCTTAGCTGCAGTCCAAATACCATCCAATCACAATTGGCCGGTTTATGATTACCATGATATTATGACACTACTAACAAAGACGCTGGTGTTTTTTTGTTTTTTCATTTTCGTGAAGAATGTCACTTCCATATTTAGTGGCCAGTTACAATTAAAAACTTAAGCAAAAAGTTTTATTCCACTTTGAAATTTTCATCCCCTTTGTTTTGAGCAGTATAGTAACAATTGGTTTCGATGTTATAAAAAAATACTTCACTTTCGTTTTCAACTCGTTGGTCGCCCCATTTGAAGCTTCTTTGTGAATTAGAGTCCTGCAATTATCGCTCCGTAAAGATCGCCTTGTGCAATCTCTTTCAAACCATTCATTACAGTCAAAAATGTCAATGGGCTTGATTAGACGAGTCGGTTTCACTTTTCGCTCAAAGGAACCCGTTACTTTGAGTTCGGTATTCAGTGGCTACTACGCGCACCGCGTTTGCGTTATTTACAATGACAAAGAAAGAAGACATTTATTTAAATTTCCACTGAAACACAGGGTAAACAATTACTTACAGTCTGGACATAAATACACTATATGCGTTACGGGTAAAGATTGAGTATGAATAAACAAAACTTTACCCTCACACTAGATGGGTGAAGGGACCACTCAGACGCTGCAGTGCCTGGGACATTGTTTTTTAGATAGAGCAGGCTTGCCCAGCACCTATACCATCCTGACAGTTAGTCGGCCAAGCCCACAAGAAAGACAAGTCAATACGTGCGGAGCCAACCAAGCTGGGGGTTTCCTCACGATGTTTTCCTTCACAGTTAGCGTGTGATATGAAGTTTAAGTTTAGCCGGCTAATTTTAAATAATTTTCTAATAATTGTCCGAAGTAATGTTTGTTTCTTATACACGATTTGATCTTTAACTTGCTAGACTGCACATTAGCCGATGCGGGTCGGCTAATGTGCACTTAAGGTTGGACGATTCTCATACAAATGATTTTTTTCCAAATTTGTTAAAAAAATTACATAGTTACACACTGAAATTATAATATCTGTCTGCGTTAATTAAGATTTTCATATGCGCTAATTTACATTACCTTGAAAAAAAAAACAGTAGTTTAATACTACAATGAAATTGATATTGTTTGTATGGACTAAATTGTCGATATCATTTAAGCTTATAAACTACTGTTTTTTTCAAGAACATATAAATTAGCGCAAATAAAATTCTAAATTAATGTAGATATACATAATTTTAGTGTATAATTATGTAATTTTTTTTAACAAATATAGAAATAATCATTTGTATGGGAATCATCCCACCTTAAGCAGCTAATATTGGAAACGAAAGGTACGACAAATACGATCTTATTAGTGTTTTTTTTTTGTCACATTATGACAAATATCCGCCTAAACTTAAGTTTGTTCACATCACACAATACTTCAGCCATAACAGATATATGGAGAACACTCATTGCACACCAGAAGGTCATTTACAAAAGAATTTTTAATCCTAAGGGAACACACGACTCTCGTTACTTAGAAATACACGGTTATTTTTAATACGCGCGATCCGGACACTCCTGAAATAAATAATTAAAATATGTACCTACTTATTGAGAAAGGAATGTTGCGTGGGTTTGGACATGTGGAGGGGATAAAGAAAGAAAGATTGACGAAACAAATACATCGAGCGAATAACGGTGGCAAAGCCGGTAATGGACGTCCCAGGCGGACGTACTTCAACCCAATAGGGGATGTATTAGCAAAGGGCAAGATAAAAAGTACCCGAAACCGGCGTGTGTTCACGCAACGACTAATGAATATTGAGGAAGCGAAAGTGATCCGTCAGGGTCGTAGCAAGTGGCAGTCCCTGGTCTCTGCCTACCCCTCTGGGATACAGGCGTGAGTTTATGTAACAAAAGTTGTACTAAAACACAAATTCTCTAGTATGTGAGGTATTCACATACCTCAGCGGTTGCTAAGTACAGTGGTTCAACTAAGTGGTTTAACTGTGTATCCATGGGTAAGCTCTATCCAGTGAATAAGTCCAAAAATGTCTTGCACCATGAGATTTGCAGAGCTATCCATAGACAAATTGTGTAACTCACAACTCAGTCAATCAGGTAATTTATCTGTTTATTCCCGGATAACTATTTATCTATTTATTTATCCAAAGATGTGTCACAAGTCACCCGAAGTGCGGCAATCTCAGATCTAACTAGCTAATTCGCTATAGACGGCTTATAGACGTCTTTATGTGAGTGTACTAAGAGCAGTTGCTTGCTCCTAATTATTCAGCCATGCTGATTGAATAGTCTGATTGAAGTTAAAGTGGGGCTTCTGACAATTGATTCACGACTTTAACGCTAAGAAAATAAAATAAGTTTCTACATTCATCACGCTTCCGGCGAAATCATTCAAGAGTCATTACATTAACTCGACAGATGCCCAGATCTACGTTGAAGTTGTTTAGTCTTCACTTAAAAACGACTTAAAAAAGCGAAAATAAATTAAACGAAAAATTTAATTAATTTCATCGCAATGAAACTTTACCAATATGTTTAGAAGACACAAGAAGATTAGTAAGCCGAAGAACCGATGGTCAAAGGTTCTCAACTGGAGACCACGAACTGCAATAGGGTCCATTGATTTTTGAACCTGCAGAGTTCCTGCGCTGCGTAATAGTTCGAACCTCTCGAATTTAAAGCAAGTGCTCTATCACCGCTTCGAGCTACTATAACGAACGACCTACTATATTAATGCTCTATTGATTTTACTCAAACCATACCCTCCAATTAAGGCAAGGGAAGCTTCGCCTCGCGGCGTCTCTGACCAGTTTTCTGAGCTCGTAGAAGCCGCAAATTGGTTAGATCGGATGCTAGCTAAACTAGGGAGCCGCCGGACAAAGACATTTTGCAGACCTTAGAATGCTACTCAACTGAAATATGAGTGGCGCCGGATTAAGAATAGCGTCACTCCATTTCCTTCCGTGGACGTCGTAGAAGTCAACTAAGGAAATAAATTACCAGGAGACGGGCAGCAGCGTCTTCCTGAGATTCCAACCGCATACTGCGATCGCCAACCCGCCTGCCAAGCGTGGCGATTATGGCGTAACCCCTCGTGGTTATGAAAACCACGAGGGAGGGCTGTGCCCTGCAGTGGGCGTCAAGTGGCTGATGATGATGATGAAATACGAGACATGTACAAACAATTAATCTTTATTTCTCCAACCATAAATTAAGCACAATAGTAGTGGTACAATATGGCACAATAGAAGTAATTTGTGGAAAGACTGGGTCATAAACTAGATCAGAGATCTGTATCTTAGGATGCCAGGCCTCCCAAAAACTAGAACAACAAACTATGAAACATACTGTAGATACGAAGTCAGCCCAAGTCAAGACCGACAGAGAAATTACACAAATATACCCCACAAAAATAGAAAAACCAAAAACCGGCCAAGTGCGTGTCATGCGCAGTGTAGGGTTCCGCAGAAAGAGGGGTTTTTTATCTGCTTCACAGAACTAGCAACTTCATCAAAGTAATTTTCAATGGATGTTGCACGAAGTTTTCCCTGTATAATAATAATAATAATAATAACTTCCACACAACACAATCACTTGACCTGGTCCCAAACTAGGATACCCTGTCCAGGCAAGGACATCACAAACATGGAAAATTGGAAGTACACCCAGACTGAGGTTATTTGTACAAGTATACGGCGGCCTCCAGTGGGAATCGAACCCACGTCCTCCGTCTTGGTAGTTAAACGCCTTAACGGCTAGTCCAACGAGGTAGTCAATAAGTCTTTATAAGTCAGTCGCCTGTTACTCGTTAACTTGTAAAGCCCACTTAGACGTGATAGTCTTCCTATTAAGTTCATTATTATGTGCTGTTACCCTGAAATTTTTCACCTTTCTACAGTCAACAGTTTAGAGGCTGGATGAAGTGATCCCAAATATTAGGTAGTGCGGGAACCACAGGTCAAACTAACTAAACCATCTAACTAATATATTTAGTGAAAGTCTTCTTCTTTTGGGTACTTTATTCCTAGGGGAGTCAGCGCTTCAACCATAGATTTCCACTGCTGACTTAATAAACTTTCTTAAAGTAGGCAAGAAAGTTTATTAAAGAAGGCACCCCGAAAACCGACGAAAAAACAAAGCTTTTCTTAAAGACCTCATCATCACTCATCAAAAAAGCCAATAAAAAGGAAATCAGCAAAGAGCGGCGCTCGATAAATCTCGCAGAATTGACACAGAGCTGGCGGGCTAGGACTGCTCCCCTTTGACTCAAACTTATTTATTTAATTTATTAGCGACAAAAAACAGAGAGGCATCAATACAGTTACTAAATAAAACGCTTAATATTGATATGCCTAGCCAAAGCATATGTCGACAGCATGCGGTAATTGTGGTGTTCAAATTTACAAAACTTAATCTAATCTAATTCTAGAACTAAACCACGTAGATACCTATTTGGAGGCTAAAAACTCCACCCATGCTGGGACTTTTAAAATTGTCCTCAGCACGGACTAGTGCAAAAAAAGAATATAAACCTTGTAGGGTAATAAAAAAAAAACAAAAAACTTTTCATAAAATATTTAGGTATCTAAATCCACACAACACAACGACTTGTCTTGGTCCGAAACTAGGATACCACCATAAACCAGGCAAGAAGATCACAAACGTGGAAAGCACCCAGAATGAGGCAATTTGTACAAAGCAAAGTACGAATAGAATAGAATAGAAAAAGTTAATTTGTTGCACACAAAACACACAAAAGAATTTTAGCACAGAGTCAAGCAAAGAAATACATAAATATTTAAAACTAGAGGTTTACATAGTTAGCCGGATGTGATACTGTGTGACGTGGCAATAAATAGGTACCAGACTCAGCATGTGTTACGGGTCCAACGGCTCTTAGTACAAATCGAACCCGTGACCTCCATCATGGCATAGAAAGAGATTGGCTGGCTGGAGTGATCTCACAGCCCTGCTACGTACAACGGCCAAATTATATTACCACAGGATAAACCAACAAACTCCATCATGGTAATCCAACATGATACAGGTACGAGGCGTAGTTATACATTCGAGGGAGCTAATTGCGACTAAATATTAGGATTTTTTTATATAGCCTCTATTATATGGGTGCTCCACTTCGGGAAAAACGTTTAGGTAGACTTAATTACCTTAATTCCCAACGTTCACTTTCCGCCGCTTCAGTCTACCCGTGACCACGGCAACTGCAACGGCGAAACGTCGAGAATTAAGTAATGTACCCGTAGACCCGTTAAATGTATAACTATGTATGAGCATCACCAGTCGTAAAAAACCGGCCAAGTCAGACTTGCACACGAAGGGTTCTGTACTATTATCTATACAACATTTGAATATTTTATATATTTCAAGCGTCTACCTGTTGCCGTTATTAATATCGAGCAAAAAACGGCAAAAAATCACGTTTGTTGCCTGGGAGCCCCCCCGTAAATATTAATTTTATTCTGTTTTTAGTATTTGTTGTTATAGCGGCAACAGAAATACATCATCTGTGAAAATTTCAACTGTCTAACTAAATCACGGTTCATGAGGACGGACGGACAGCGGAGTCTTAATAATTACCCTTACCTATGGGTATGGAACCCTAAAAATCCGGCAGTTACAGTCGAAAGCACATTAACTTACATGTGTACATACGTGCACTCTAAGTATCAATTACGTTAGGGCGACTTTGCAATAAAATTGTAAAGGTTAACCGGGTGTCGACGGTCAAATAAACGTCAATCAAACGTGATACAGGTACGAGGTGGTCGAATAGAAATACAAAATGTTTTATTAAAAAGAAAACAAAATTATGAGCATGGTTTGCGTTGGTTAACACACTAGACTTAAATCTGTGCGGTGGTAACCAAAAGAAGGTTTTTCACTATGATTAATTGGCGCTTACCGTTAATGGTTTGTTTAAGTTACATGGAGCTAGTTACATTTAATAAAAAAAAAAAACTTTATTGCACAAGAGGTGTTTGTACAAAGGCGAGCTTAATACTAGTAAGTATTTTCTTCCAGCTAACCTTGGGTTATGTGGATAGTGCAAGGGGTAGTGCCAAGAAATAATAGATCAAGGAATTGGGTGAAACAGGAGCAGACCGTGTGGCGGGCGGCTGGCACAGACTAAATAGGTTAATTACCGACCGGCACGCGCGTTTCACTATTTCGTTCACGTAGGCCGTTTATGGGGACTCAGTTTTATTCAATGAGGGCGGGAGCGGTAGGGATGCGACCCTATGTTAGGCCTCGAAATGTAAAGGTTGACTATATTATTAGACCTCGAAGCTAATAATAATAATAATAATAACTTCCACACAACACCTGTCCTGGGGCGCTGCTACGTAAGTTCTCCACTGTTTGGAGTTGCCCGATTTAACCGACTCCGAACTGTCAAATGCATACATATTTTGACACTTCGGAATCGTCAAAATGGTTAACCCAAAAGTTACGTCGTAGGAGGGTCCCAAACCGTAGCACAGGGTGTGCTGTGGTAACCAGACCAGGACAGGACAAACATGGAAATATAGGCCGGGTTGTGACGGTCTTAGTACGCTCGGACCGTGTGCGTACAGTCTATAATTGATTATGACGACGCACTCGATCCGAGCGCACTGACGGTCGTCATAATCAACTAAGACTTTACGCACACAGTTGTTAGGTTGTTGCAAATTCTTAGTTGATTATGACGACGTCCAGTGCGCTCGGATCGAGTGCGTCGTCATAATCAATTAAGACTGTACGCACACGGTCCGCGCATACTAAGACCGTCAATACCCGGCTTTAGTCTTATATGGTTTGTTACACACCTGATTAAGGCTTTTGTAGTCGGCCTATCCACGTTATTTCAAAATGCGCAACTCCTAAGATATGTCAACTAGAGTTGGTTATTTCGAACAATTTTAGTTCTACGACTTACGATTTTTTTTGTAAAATTTTCCAGTTTTACAATATTTTTTATCGTTTTCACGGTTCTCTGCTCTGTAATGCCGCTGTGTAATAGCTAGAACTTGAAACAGCATAATATCGACCCTTTGAAGATGAAATGTTTTAAAAGCCATTTTTGGAGACTTACTCAGTTTTTCAAGCTCTTTCAATCTATATATTTCGTATCCTCAAATTCGCAAAAAAAAAATTGCTTCTTACTACCTTGATTTTCTAGCTAGAACTTGAAACAATATTATATTATCATCATCATTATCATCAGCCATTTGAAGCCCACTGCAGGATACAGGCCTCCTTCGTAGTTTTCATAACCATGAGGGGTTTTGCCATAATCGCCACGCTTGGCAGGCGGGTTGGCGATCGCTGTATGTGGTTGGAATCTCAGGAAGATGCTGCTGCCCGTCTCCTGGTAATTTATTTCCTTAGTCGCCTTCTACGACATCCATGGAAGGAAACTGACTGAAAATCAGCGCTGAGGGATCACTTCCTCAGCACAACGCTGAGTCAGCTGCCTTTTGTGGCAATGTAGATACACCACAGGCTACATCTATAGTCCTGTTTTATTTATTCGTTTTGTCTGTTGTGTATTTAGTTTTCCTTCTGTGTTGTGCATATTATGTTACTTATGTGCTTATTTTGTTTCTGTGATGTATCTTGTTGGTATAATAAATGTCTTTCTTCTTCTTCTTCTTCTAAATGGAGTGACGCTATTCTTAATCTTAATATTATGCATATGTTAAATAGAATGACCTTCTCCTATGTAGTACAATGATTTTCGGGTGAAAGCAGCATTGGTAAAGGGCGATTTTAATAAAATTACGCTTGGAGAGTTTCAGAAACTCTGTATACGTAATGTCTCTCTGAGAGGTTTAGATTCATCACCACGCGTGCCCACCGCGGATTGGCGGTTACCATAAACACACACCTGTATCCCGGAGCGGTAGGCAGACGCCAGAGTCTGTCACTTGCCACGATCCCTTCAGACCGCTTCCACTTCATCAACATCCATTAGTTGTTTCATGCTCGCACGCCGGTTTTGGGTACTTTTTTTCGCCTACCTTTTCATGGAAATTACTTTTTCAGAGGCATATCCATATATCTCTTTCCGTGATTCGCTTAATACGTTAGGCTTTAGCGCACCGTCTGATGGAAACAAGGAAAATAGAACCTTACATAAAGAACTCGGTGCGACGAGAGCTATAAGAATTTCTGAAGAAAAATACTTCAATTTTAAAGTAATGTGCTTCGGGCGTAACATAAACTAGAGGGAAAATGGGCATATAACCAAATTGAAATAAGGTTTACTAACCATGACTTGCAGCTCTTTGAAACGGGGTTCATATGTCATTTTCAGTCAACTAACCGATTCGATATAATCACGAATTCGATTCGATAGACACAGAACACTTTCACTTAGAATAGAATATCTATCAGAAGATAAAGAGAACAAAAATAGTTATTTAGGGCATAATATGCTACGACACGATATGTAACCACTTCTTAAAATTATTGTAATAGACAAGATTGGGAGAAAGAGGTCTGTTGGCTGAAGAAGATGTGGCTCAGAAACATCAGGGAATGAACCGAGGTAACTAGCGTAGAATACTTGTTACGTTGGCAAGAAATGAAGAGGAAAAAGGAGAGCTGACGGTCAACCTCCACGACCTCTAAACTAGGATACCCTGTGCTATTGTAACCAGGTAAGGACATCACAAACATGAAAATACACCCAGACCGGGGCCATTTGTATAAGTGAAGTACAACGATGGAGATTTGGTTTCTCGCACCGTGGTACATGCCGGGAGATGGAACCCACGACCTTTATTTTGGTAGCACTTATCTGTATTTCATACCCTCGTCCACGACAATGGCATAATGTTTTTCTAAGCCCCGTTGTATTGTAAGCGAAGTAAATCATACGAAATGGCAACAGCGTGAAATGTTGTTTCCTGTCTTTTTGCGTTATTAAGATTTAGACAGTATTGGATCGACATATATAATATTCACGGGTTGCTTGTCATAGAGATGTCGTCTGCTCGAATCCAGGCATGTACCACCATAACACCACTCGCTTACGGTAGGTAAACGAAAACATCGTGACGAAACGTGTATATTTATGAGGTGTTCGCATACCGCAGCGTTAGAAATCTACAATCAGCGATGGGTTCGCGTAGTGATTAAGCCCATACTTTTTGTCTGAGAGAAAGCCTGTGCCGTGTAGTGAGACATATAAAGTCTACTTAAATTATGTTGTTGCTAAAACAGATAAATACATAATATTATGTTGTTAATGTCTGTGAACGCGTCGGTTTCATTTCATAGGTATCAAACTTTCTAGGTGTCAATGGAATGCAAAAAATATGTCATGTGTTCCAAGCACGAATCATGAGCATCAGCGGAGTGCCTTCACAGTAAGTACCGTCAATGTCAGAGTTTGTCTCATAATAAAAAGTTGAAAAAATTATGGGTAGAGTGACCTATAACAATAGGGGATGTCTTACCAAAAGTCAAGTTGACAAAACCGGCATGCGTGCATACAAGAATGTTGGTGAAGCGAAAGAGATCAAAAAAAAGAAAGAGAGAAAAAAGATCTGTCAGGATCGTGGCAGTTGGCGCACCCCGGTCTCTGCCTGCCCCTCCGGGGTACAGGCGCGAGTTTACGTTATGCTATCCTAATAACCTCCTTAAGTTTAACCGAGCCCTTTTGTAACACCCTCTAAATCCCAATAAACTCTCAGCAGCCCGTGTATTTCGCAGAATATGGTTACCTAACTCCCACCACAGTGCGGGATTGAATTATTTCCGGCGTAATAAAACCCGGCCAGTTTTCGCTCCTAACTCAAGGGATGCTACTATGAACTAGCAGTAAAACCGGCCAAGTGCGTGTGGGCCACGCGCAGTATAGGGTTCCGTAGAAGGTGGGGGTGTTTACCTGCTTTGCAGAACTGACAACTTTACCAAAGTGATTTTCAATGGAATTTGTAAGAAGTTTTCGTTTTACAAGTTGGTCGCTTATTAGGTACTTGTTAAATTGTAAAGATAGATAGATAGACAGATAGAGATCTATCTAAAACACTTTATGGTACATAAAAAGGAAATTACACAGATATTGTAAGAAGCTATTTAGACGCTAAAAATTCCACCCATGCCGGGACTTGAACCCGCGACCTCTGGCTAACTGTGCCAGCGATCTCCCAACTCAGCTAATGGGCAAGTGCAGGCATCGGCGAAATTTCGAACCTCTTTACTAATTCTCTTTAAACTTCTCTGTATTAATGTGTTTTTGAAATTGTTGAGCACAAACACGGGTTAGTGCAACAAAAAGAATATACACAGATATTTCTTAACCTAAAAGTACAAACGGCGACCTTATCTATCACTAAGCCTACTTAGCCGTGATAGTTTAAAGCAATGCTAAAATGCTTTAAACGGATCCCTAAATCGAGTGTATTTTCAAAAAAAATTGCATCACCAATTTCGGTCTAGGGGAGGCACGATAAAAAAAAGTTTTTTTTTTAAATATTTTATTCTACGCCGCAACAAATATGTATAACTATGCAAAATTTCAGCTCTCTAGCACATGCCGTCTCTATGCTAATAGACAGATAGAAAGACAGAAATACCCACGAACGGACATGGCAAAACTATAAGGGTCCCTTGTCAACTACGGAACCCTAAACACGATAATATTATGGCCTCGAATGATTTTGAAATTAAATTAATTGAATGAAGTAAAATGAACCCCAATTAAAGAGAAGAAATCCCTCTGGAAATTTTCATTCATCTTGTTTTAGAACTTTGCCCGGGGCACTCTGTGCGCCTGAATGTAGTATTTGTATATTAGCCGCGTGCAAAGGCCCGTTTCACGCTTCACTCCGACTACTCTAGGTTTACTGGAAGAAATCTCTCACAGAGATAATCTTTCTTTTATTCGTTATTTTCTGTATTCTACATCATCAACCTACTGCTGCTCACTGCTGGGTATAGACCATTTCATCCAAATGCCATCACTATTAGTACCTACTATCCGTTTCAATTTTCCATTGAGTGGAGACCGCGGATCGGTAAACGTAGTGTAGGACGTTCTCAGACTGGCAAGAGCTGGATGAGAGTAGCGGAGGACCGTGCTCAGTGGCGTGCAATAGGTAGAGGCCTACGTCCAGCAGTGGACAAGCGTAGGCCGATGATGATGATGACGATCCGTTTTAATTCCTCATTCGGCAATATTTCCAATACAAGGTTGCCTGGAAAAAATTTCTATCAGCATTAAGGCTGCCAATTGCACCTCTTCTTTTGTGACTGTTTCTCTGAAATTGTGTTCTGTTGTGTACAATAAAGAATATACTTATCTTGTCTTATCATCATCAAATCTTTTTGTATTGTATACAATTAAATGTAAAGTAGGGCCCGCCACAGGCAGGGATTTCCCAAGTAGACCCCAGGGACAATCGTTTCTGTATCAGGGATTCCAGAAAAGAGCGCTCTTTGGGATTCGGCGCGAAAAGGAGAAGACAATTTATTCAGATTTACAGTAGGTATACCCTGTGCCAAATGTAATTTCCCCAGATGTAAACAGACAATGTAACTACAAAAGAGCTTACTATTTGTTTTAGGAATATTGACAAATTAAAAAAACCGGCCAAGTGAGAGTCGGACTCGCGCACGAAGGGTTCCGTACCATTATATAACATTAGACACAAAGATCGAGAAAAAACCGCACAAAATCACGTTTTTGTATGGGAGCCTCCCTTAAATATTTATTTTATTTTAATTTAATTACATATTAATTTTTGAAGCGATTATAGAAGTAAATATTCTGTAAACATTTCAAGCGTCTACCTGTTGCCGTTATTAATATCGAGCAAAAAACGGCAAAAAATACGTTTGTTGTATGGGAGCCCCCTTAAATATTTATTTTATTTTTGTTTTTATTTGTTGTCATAGCGGCAACAGAAACACATCATCTGTGAAAATTTCAACTGCCTAGCTATCGCGGTTCTTGAGATACAGCCTTTTGACAGACAGACAGACAGAGAGTAAAGTCTCAGTTGTAGGGTCTCGTTTGGCACCCTTCGGGTACGGAACCCTAAAATAATGATGATATTAATAATAACTTCCACACAACACAATCTCTTGACCTGGTCCCAAACTAGGATACCCTGTGCTATGGTAACCAGACAAGGACACCACACACATGGAAATACACCCAGACTGAGGCCAATTGTACAAATGTACGGCGGCCCCCTGTGGGAATCGAACCCACGACCTCTGTTTTGGTAGATAAGCGCCTTAACGACTAGTCCAGCGAGGCAGTCAACGAGAAATTATTATTTAGCTAAGGGTAAGATAAAAAGTACCTAAAACCGGCGTGCTTGCATGAACGACTAATGAATATTGATGAAGCGAAAGAGGTCTATCAGGGCCGTGGCAAGTGGCAGACCGCTCTACCCCTCCGGGACACAGGCATGAGTTTACGTTATTTAACATTAAATTAACTTGGCCCAGTCATAGCAAATTCCGATGAAACTACGATAGGATACCTCAAAGTTGAGGCTAGACAAATAACCCGAATGTTATACCTCGCCTTGTGTCTAACTGACCCCAGAAACATACACGAATCGTACAGAAGGACAGTTCCGTTGGCTAGCCATGGGTTTCTTGAACCCTTAACAGTTGTCGCTTTGCCCAACCGCATAAAAAAAAACCGGTCTAGTGCGGGTCAGGCCACGAACAGTCTAGGGTTCCGTAGAAAGAGGGTGTTTTATCTGATTTACAGAAAACAACTTCATCAACGTAAGTTTCAATAGATTTTGTACGAAGTTTTCCTTTTATAAAATAACTTATAAATAAGTTGGTCGCCTATTACTCGCGTAAAGCATACTTAGCCATGATAGTTCTCGTTTTAAGTTCATTATATGTGCTACTACTATTTTCACGTTCCTACAATCAACCGCGTAGCCAGGAAAAGGGGGGGGGGGGGGGGAACACCCTACTCCGACAAAAAATTGTGCTTCAAAGCGTAACATTTCGCAAACGGAACTATAAATCAAAAAATGGTCAACGTCACCGACCGGCAAAGTATATCTGATTTAACGTCACCGACCAACTAGAGCCGAGTATATCCGATTCCCCCCCCTTTTTCCTGGCTACGCGGTTGATTGTACAACCACGTAGCCAGGAAAAAGGGGGGGGGACACCCTACTCCAACAAAAAATTGTGCTTTAAAGCGTAATATTTCGCAAACGGAACTATAAATCAAAAAATGGTCAACGTCACCGACCGGCAAAGTTAGCCGAGTATATCTGATTTAACGTCACCGACCAACTAGAGCCGAGTATATCCGATTCGGCGTCACCAACCTGACAGTTCAGTATCGGTCAATGTTCTGAAAATATAACAAAATATTCGCATCTCATTGGTCAATGCGCGCGGCTAGAGATAAGCGAAGACGGTCCGCTTCATAGGGTAGGTTTATTTAACTTCTTAGGGTAGGTTTGGCTATTAAAGGTCACGCAAATTAACTTTAGACTTATTTGACCTTAGACTTGAGTTGAATTAACCTTGGATTGAATCTAAAAAACATGAGACTGAAGATATGGTTTTCAGGTTATCTACACTTTCCGTCACTCCCTGCAAAAATAAACTTAGGCCTGTATCCCGGAGGGGTAGGAAAATCTATTTCACTTCTTCTTTCTCAAGGACTCGTCATAATATATAACGTGACCTCGCATTTGCTAGCCTATATTTTCCCTATTATCCCCATTCGTATTCCAAACTCATAATAAAATAGCCATTAATAAATAGAATGGTACGAAAGGTCCGTTTCGGAGCTAAACACGTGGCAGTGAGTCAAGCCAAGTTCGGCGCGAAATGGGATGTAGGCACCAAAATAAAACGTAGGAACCACTGCTGACGCTACCTACCACAAATAATAGCTCTGAATTTTATATTGTGGCGCCCTTTGTTACATTAATAAAAGTAAAAGTTATATAATAAAAGATTCTTAATTCTAGAGTTTAAAAAATTAAAATTATATAATAAAAAAGTCTTAAATTAATACTGTTAAAAATACAAAATCGTAAAATCAGTCAAAATTAAAAACAAAAGGTGAGTCAAAATATAAATTAGAATTATATAATAAAGAAAAATGTCTTAAAGTTACAACTGTTTAAAAAATAAAATCTTAAAATCGGTCAAGAATAAAACAAAAGGTGTCTCGAAATATAAAATAAAAATAAAAATGAGAATACAATTCTCTATATACCCCGACGCCTTGTCTCTGACTACTCCTACGAGTAGTGACAAGCAAGGCGCCGGGATTAAAAATTAAAATTAAAAAAAAACATAAAAAGTAAAAAATGTCAAAACTTTAAAATGGTAAAATGTAAAAAGCAAAAGTCAAGTATTAAAATAAAAAATATAAAATGTAAAGATATTAAAATTTTAAAAGCCTTTGCAATAATCAAATCGCCCACCTCTCGCCCGGCCTGTCCAGAAGTAAAAGTGTATTAAAATAAAAGTAAAACTAAAAATAAAAAACATGTTTATATCCGGCCCCCATTTGCCTTAGAGGCCGCGCGCGTCACCCCCAGGGCGAAGGGCAGGAAGACGTCTCGACTCTTGGAGTCGGCCATAAAGGCGGCGAATGCCTCGCACCTCCTAGGAGTATCTCGCAGTCGGCCCGAGCAGCTCCAAAACGGGGGCACTCCTCCAACAGGTGCTCCAGCGTTTCGGGAGTCACGTCATCACAGATTCAGGACGGACTCCCCGCGAGCTTGAACCTGTGGAGGTACGCTCGAAAGCCGCCGTGCCCCGTGAGGAGCTGCGCCTTGGCATTGCACATCGTGAATTTGCCAAGGACTTTGTGGGCCGATGCGACGTCCGGGAAGAACAGCGAGGTGACGCGGCCTGTTGCAGACTCGCTGTAGCAGGTCTGCCACTTTGCCACTGTCTCCCGTCTCACCTGCAATTTTGCGTGTGAGACGGGATACAGGTCATAGGCTGCCGCGTCTTTGCGAGACAACGCCGCCCTCTTGGCCAACTCGTCTGCGCGCTCGTTGCCGGGGATCCCGACGTGGGCCTTGATCCAGAAAAACCGGATCAGGCTCTGAATTGGTTAAGACTAGTTATAATTCGTTAGAATTGGTTATGCTGTCTATCCCGAGTTATAGCTAGTTTAAAACCACGGTTTTCAACCCGCCGTGCTGACGTCAGAATGGCGGGTGCAAAGTTGTTGCAAATCTATTGATGACGGCAGCTTAATCAAAATTGGTTCCGCCTAAGTTTCGACCCCGTGGATGTAGCCATTGAGGAGTTATAATCAAAAACCGTGTTTTTGACGTCACGTCCTTTTAGAGTTTTCATCATGTCCTCCCAAGAGGAGACGCACCTGGCATGTTCAGTCGACATCAGGTCCACCTTTTCTTTTTTTTGTTGCAAAGACACCTGTAATGTAATCTAGTGGAGTGCACGAGTATAAAGGTTGATGTGCCGTCGACTACGCAACCTGTTAATGAAAAATCGTTTCTAATTTAATCTAATTAACAACATATCGATAATTAAACCATTTCCAAAAGTTCAAAACAGACAGTTTTTTTCATCTTTCATTGAATGAATCTTGAAACTTGAAATTTGTGTATAAATTAACAATTATAATTTTAAATTCAAACAGTTCTACTCGTCAATACTAATACTACTTTATATAAATAAGACCGTTAGTCTTTTTAGTCTTTTGATAATTAATAAACACAGTTTCCATATAATTCTAAATATACAACTCATGCATTGAAACGGATGTAGTTCCAGACTCTTTGTCTTTTTCATCTAAATTATCTTTAATGGTATAATTTTTTTATTTTTATTTTTTTTAAGCACAAATATATATGGTTTTAATTATAACACTCGATTTTAAAAAGACAATACACATTAAAATACAAACGAAGAAATAATATAATCGATACAAAATACACCCGCAGGTTTCGTCAGTCAAAATGGTAAATTAAAAAAAAAAGAAATAATACAATGTCAAAACACTATTGAAAATAAAATAATTAATGCTATTAAAGTTACTTGCGGTAGCTTGCGGCATTAAAATGTAAGATACAGCTGACATGATTTTCGCAATTTCAAAGTCTGCTTTATAGTAAAATGATAGTTTGCTTTATACTATATTTTAATTTTTCAAAAGTGTAATTCCGTCATTGTGATCCCGTCTGAGCGATATGTTAAATAAAATTATTTCATGTAGGACAATTATTTTCTGATGGCTATGTCAGTAGAATGCTAAAGCGTGAATTTAATAAAATTATGTAAGGCCTCATATTTGAAAAACAAAATTCTGAAAAATATTCATAGAGCAAAAGTTGTTGCTGAACACAAACTCTAATTGGTGTGTCTCAGGATTATTGGGGTGTCTCATATGCGAAAGAACCGATGGCCGTTGGGGTGCGAAACTTCTCAAATGGAGACCACGAACTGGCGAATGCAGCGTAGGAGGCTCTCCAGCTCGCTGGACCGACGATCTGAAGCAGATTGCTGGCAGTGGATGGATGAGAATGGCCGAGGACGGAAAGAAGTGGCGTGCTTGGGGAAGGCCTAGGTCCAGCAGTAAACGAATACGGCCTGGATGATTGTCTGATGGCCGATGGGGCCGAAAAGTTCTCGAATGGAGACCACATATCGGCAAGCGCAGCGCAGGACGACCAGTCACAAGATGGACAGATGACCTCATCCAAGTGGCAGGAAGACGTTTGATGCAAGCCGCTTCCAACCGGTCTTTTTGGAAATCCATGGAGGAGGCCGATGTCCAGCAGTGGACTTCTTGTGGCTGAATGATAATGATGATGATGATTGAATGGGATGCTGTTACTATGTCTGGACTTCGGCTATTTTCTACCCTTCGTAGGAACTTACACTCAAGCATAGAGCAAAGTTTCTCCCCCTCCTACGTAAGGCCATTAGTTGTCCCGTATTTATTGCACGCATCCATTTCGCTGTGGTGTTTGTTGTTTTATCGATAGTTTCTGGGTCAAACTCTGCAGATTACGCTTGGCCACACACCGGAGAGTTTGGGGACACGAATAATAACAACAATTAAGTTTATCCTGACCCCGAAGTGGGATACCCTAAAGTGGCTATGGATTTTATACTTACGAGTACTGTTTACTATAAGAAATTATGTTGTTCAATTTTAATTGGTGCCTCGCGATACAGGCTAAGTCTAGTGCAAGGTCCCCTGGTAATTAGGGTCCCGTACCCAAAGGGTGCCGAACGGGACCCTATTACTAAGACTTCACTGTCCGTCTGTCTCTCTGGCTGTCTGTCACCAGGTTGTTTCTCATGAACCGTGACAGCTAGGCAGTTGAAATTTTCACAGATGATGTATTTCTGACAAATATAACTAAAAACAGAATAAAATAAATATTAAACGGGGGCTCCCATACAACAAACGTATTTTTCTTTGGCGTTTTTTGGTCGATATTAATAACGGAAACAGGTAGACGCTTGAAATATTCACAGAATATTTAGTTCTATATTCGCTATAAAAATAAATAATGAAATTAAAATAAAATAAGTATTTAAGAAGGGCTCCCATACAACAGACATGATTTTTGGACGTTTTTTGCTCGATATTTATAACAGCAACAGGTAGACGCTTGAAACATTCAAACGTTGTATAGATAATGGTACAGAACCCCTGGTTTGTGAGTCCATCTCGCACGTGGCCGGTTTTTTTTCTCACGATTTAGACAAAGACAAATCAAAGATAATTAAAATCGATCCGGCCGTTCTTGAGTTATAAATGGTGTAAATAACCCGAATTCGTTTATATTTATAATATAAGTTCCCTTTGGGTACGGAACCCCAGAAAAACACGTTTTTATATTGATTTTAGGACGGTACGAAGTTTGCCGGGCCAGCCAGTATTTAAAGAAAGAAAGAGGATATTTATTTAAATTGTCACAGAAACTCAAAGTAAACATAAAGGTACACAAACAAAAGACACGAACGACAACACAACAGTAATAAAACAAAACAATCGTGAAGAGAACATGTAAGGCATATAGAGTCAAAGGCAGCCAGCCACCTCGGACCCCAAACACCTCAGGCGCCTCCGTGACAACAAACAAGGGGCTCCAACTCAGCATACTTTACCGGTGTGTGCTATAATTAGCATAACACCAGCAAAACTGAATAAAACAAAATAAAAAAATAGATAGATAAATTATTTATTTGCACTCGCAGAGAGCGTAATACAAAGACAACAGGTAATAACAATAAAATGAAGCATGTAAACAACAAGAAGGAAGCACTGTTTCATGCAATCGACAGCTTGTCATATCCGTATATACGTGCACACACTTATTTACGTTACGGATGACTACCACAAAAACTAGTCGGTTGACCCATTGTTGACTGCACGCATACAGGACGACAAGGACCTGCTTCATAGAACCACATCCCGCGGCACACTATGACAATTCGACGTTCATTGCCAAGTCGATTAACTAGTGACGCTGCCTACCCAATGTACCCCGAACTGACACAGCAAACCAAGAATCCTACCTCCACGAAACTCGGCCAAAACGCACAACGCAATTGGACACGCAGTAATCATCATCAGCCATTTGACGCCCACTGCAGGACATAGGCCTCCCTTATGGTTTTCTAACCATGAAGGGTTTTGCCATAATCGCCACGCCTGGCAGGTGGGTTGGCGATCGCAGTATGCGGTTGGAATCTCAGGAAGACGCGACCGGCGCTTACCGTTTCCTGGTAATTTATTTCCTTAGGCGCCTTCTACGACATCCACGGAAAGAAATGAAGTGACGCTATTTTTAACCGGGCGCCACACGGAATTCTTAATCTGGCGCCACACGGAATTATTAACGCAGTAATATTAACAAGTAATAATATTACAACATTCAATGCACAGATTAGGATGGGCGTGGCAAGTGCAAAAGGGCTCTAACTCAGCATGTGCTGGAGAGCAGTACACTCCAGCGCTGATGTTCCGCTAGTGCCCGTCAGTACGGAGGCGCGCAGTGCTTGGAGAGATATTGTACGAACGAAAGTAAAATAAAAAATAATGAGGTAATTGTAAATAAAATAGGTGATTAAAAATTTATAATAAATTATCGTGTATTCATAAGATTAATACGAGTAGATTAATAGACGCTGCTGCCCGTCTCCTGGTAATTGATTTCCTTAGTTGGCTTCTACGACATCCACGGAAGGAAATGGAGTGACGGTATTCTCAATCCGGCGTTGATCCGGTTAGTGGTAAGTCGGTATAAAAAAGTGTGATAAAATTAATGTCAATAAGGTATAATAGGTGATAGGAACATGACGTGAAAAAAAACATAATACCAAAACAAAGGTCGTGGGACCACGTCGAGCACAATCGTGTGGAAGTTATTATTAAGTGTATCATTTAGTAACTGCATTGTTGCCTTGCTGTTTTGTATTGCTAATAAATAAATAAAAATAAATAAAAGCTTCTGATTCATAAAAGAAAAGATAAATACTTTTAACAATAACGTGCGGTTGAATGTACATCGAGTTCCGTTGGACCTTTCGGTGTTTCCGCGGGGCTCAGAGTCTATTACCATAGAGTTATTTTATGTTTCCGACACCCCTTGCCCAAAAATTAACAACAAAAGATAAGATTGTTCGAATGAACGTGCAATTTCCGTCGAAAGTCGTTATTCATTCGGCCATAAGGGCCACAGTGGCTTGGCGTGCTCCCGAAGGTCTAATTAAAACTATTTATCATCCGGAACCCGGTCCGTAGGTAAGGGGGGTTACTCTTGAAGGTAACAAAACTTTATGAAAATAAAAAAAAAAAATAAAAAATCATAGAATTAAAAGCATAGAAAAACGAGTTTCCGAAAACTACAGATAATGTTTACGAAGAGGGTGTCAGAATAGCTCAGACACCCAGGTTTCCTCACGATATTTTTCGGCACCGTTAGCGAGTGGTATTGCTACTATAACTTCACAAATGAATGAATGAATGAATGATTTCTTGCCACAAAAAACATGGTTAGAAGAGAGTAAGACCTAGGTAAACTTCGAAAACTTACTCTCTTACTATTCCAACGGCAAAATCTAGATAATTTGTATCTTATACCACTTATTGCTTCAGCAAATTCACAAATGTACGTGACTTAGAAATTGAAATCAGTTCTAGGCCTAGCACCATTATTACCACTCGCTGGGCACCAACTGGGCACGGCAACGCAGGTAGGGTAACGAACCGACGTGAAAAGCTTCAATCCCTATTTTGAGCTGAACGTGTTCTCAACCACTTCGCTCAAGAGTAGGGGCTCTGTAGAGAGGGAAAACTTTGCACGGTTTGTCTATAGAACATTGGGAAATGTTCAGAGTTCCTGGATGCTTGAGTAGCATATCCCAAGTGGCTGAACGTAGGACGCGCAGGTTTCTTTACCCCGTTTTTCCTAAACTTACAGACAGACGGACGCACCAACGGACAGTACCTTTCGAGTACTGAAACCAATAAATACCAAAAAAAAGGTGGTCCTCACGCAAGAAACCTACTTTTTACAACCGACTTTTAGGGTTCCGTAGTCGACAAACCATAATACTAGAAAGCTGAAATGTGTCACATAATATGTATGAATACACATATTAATCACGCCAATAAAACGGTAAAATAAAATCAACCAAAACTTAAGTCAATAAAATAAAACCAAAATTTAGGTTACCTCCCCTACACTTACATTAAGGATTAATTCTATTTTTCTACTTTATCCAATAGTGTGGGTTATCGTTGAATTTATCGCTTAAAAATATTGTAGGTGTAAAACAAAAACATCTTTCCACTCAGGGGTCCGAAATAAGGTTTAAAGTGCATTTTTTGTTATATTACGGCATCCCACATCCCTCTCCGGCTATACGGCTGCTTGTAAAAACGTAAAAAGTTCAAGGTAGTAGCACATATTATAATGAACCGAGAAAAAAAGAAAACTATCACGGCTGTACTTAGCTTTTCAAGTTAACGAGAAATAGGCGACCAACTTATTTATTTATTTATTTAATACTTCTATTGCACTTAACCTAACGTAAAACATAGCGTACTTAATCCCATAAGCATTTTCTACCAGTCAACTGCAGGAGGTGGAAGAAAGATGGGTAGGCGTATAAAAAGGAAAGGGGAAAAAGTAGAAATGCAATTTAAAATATAGCTATACATATAGGGTAAGATTGAATACACCTACATATTATTACTATTATTATTAATACGTTTATTGCACATAAGTAAAAAATACAATAGCATATTAATATATATAAGCAGCCTATATACGTCCCACTGTAGGGCACAGGCCTTCTCTCAGAGAGAGAATCACCACGCGTGCCCACCGCGGATTGGCGATTTCAAGCGCTGAGGTATGTGAATAGCTCAGACACCCAGGTTTCCTCACGATGTTTTCCTTCACCGTTAGCGAGTGGTATTGCTACTATAACTTCACAAATGTACATAACTTAGAAAGAAAAGTCATAGGTACATGCCCGCACTGGGAATCGAACCTGGGTCTCCCGCTTCCGAGTCCAATGTTCTACCCACTAGGCTACCACCGATATATAATGACATATTAATATAATGTATAATGCTGTACATAATAAAAAAATACATAGGCTAAACCTAAAAATACTATATTATAATACTATACACACTATTGGAGAGCAAGGCAATGATACATATAATTTACTGTACATAATGATGAGAACAAAGTATCTAAATATAGTAGAATTTGTAAATATAATAGAGGTTAAAAAAGGTTACTTAAAAAAGGAAAACTTCGTACGAATTCCATTTAAAATTATTTTGATTAATAGAAAATGTTAACTCTCTAAAGCAGATAAAAATCAGCTTCTTCTATGGAACCCTACACTGCGCGTGGCCCGACAGACACTTGATCGGTTTTTTTTATTAAAATCTTACAAAAATCAGACCAAATAGCCTCCTGTTTCGGCCACACTTATTCCAGCACAAACTCTCTTTCTCTGTCTGTCGTTTAGGTACCTCTAATAATACCTTTATGCTCTCCCCTCGTCATGTCAGATTCAACCTGACCACGAATTAGCAACATTCCACACGAACAGTTTGTAACAGTTACAGTTTAAATCAGGCTGAAGGACACATCACAATAATAACTTGCGATGTGTCCTTCAGCCTGATTCAATCAATACTGACTTAAACGTCATATAAGTGTTCATAAGCTTCAACGTAACATGTTTCGTGTGGCGCCGGATTAAGAATAGCGTGACACCATTTTCTTCCGTGGTTGTCGTAGAAGGCGACTCATCATCATCATCATCATCATCTTTGGCTTACGCTTGTCCACTGCTGGACATAGGCCTCTCCTATTGCACGCCACTGAGCACGGTCCTCGGCTACTCTCATCCAGCTCTTGCCAGCCGCCCTGCGAAGATCATCGCTCCATCGAGTCTGAGGACGTCCTACACTACGTTTACCGATCCGCGAGCTCCACTCAAGAACTCGTCTACTCCATCGGTTATCAGTTCTTCGGGTGATATAGCCGGCCCACTGCCACTTTAGCATGCTTATTGTATACCACTACTTAGATATAAGAAACTATTTGTAATATCTTTCACCTGGTTGTGCAATAAAGTGTTCTCTATCTATCTATCTATCTATCTTATTCGTGGGGCTATGTCGGTGACTTTGGTTCTCTGTCGGATCACCTCGTTTCGAATTCGATCTTTCAGAGAAACTCCAAAATGGCAGACGGCGACTAAGGATCCATTGCCAGGAGACGGGCAGCAGCGTCTTCCTGAGATTCCAACTGCATAATGCGATCGCCAACCCGCCTGCCAAGCGTGGCGATTATGGCAAAACCCCTCATGGTTATGAAAATGACGAAGGAGTCCTGCAGTGGGCGTCAAATGGCTGATGATGAAACGTAACATATCACTCGTCCTGGTCCCAAACTAGGATACTCTGTGATAGATTACCATGGCAAGGATATGACTAACATGGAAATAGACACAGGTTACTTATACAAATCTAATGCGACAGCCCCCACTGGGAATCGAAGCGTTTTAAGAGCTGGACCAGAGGGGCAGCAATAATTAAAATATAAATCGACCACGTTTTTAAGTATATTTTTTTTTTAGTTTCTAGGAAGACTAGCTATTACAAGGTTATAATACATAGACAAATTAGGACACACTAAGCCAATTAGAAGTCTTCACAATTAGAAGTAAATTAGATAAAGCGCAAACAGTTCACAGGTGATAACCACCATTTAGATACAAATATAATTACATGAAGAATAATATTATGATGGGTTCACGCTAAACGTGAAGGAAAACACCGTGAGGAAACCCGCGGCTTCGCTGTGGGCTAGGCCGACTAACCTGTCATGATGGTATAGGTGCTGGGCAAGCCTACTCCATCTAAAATACACGATGTCCCAGGCACTGCAGGGTCTGAGTGATCCTTTAACTCATCTAGTGTAAGTGAAGGTGCCACTGGACGCTGCATAAATCATCTCATTGTGTAGATGCAAAGACAAAGTTTTTTTTTATATAGCCTATATACGTCCATACTGCAGGGCACAGGCTTTCTCTCAGAGAGAGATCATGAGCTTAATTACCACGGGTTCTCACCACAGATTGGCGATTTCAAGCGCTAAGATATATATAGATAACACTTTATTGTACATAAAAAGGAAATTGCACAGATATGCTAAGATATGTGAATAGCTCAGACACTCAGGTTTCCTCACAATGTTTACTTCACCTTTAGCGAGAAGTACTGCTAGTATAATAACAGAGATATAATTGCTTAAATATTAGGGGTACTTTTAAGACATAGATTTTTTCAGAAATATCCACAAGAATAACATAATAATATATTTAATGGCTCCATACCGCAAAAGAAAAAAAAACGGAACCCTCATGATCACTTGATTGTCCGTCCGTCCGTCTGTCTGTCTGTTGAGACCCTTTATTTGGGAAACGCGTAGAGGTGTCGAAATGAAATTGAAAGCACATACTAAAGTTTACATTCCCTTGAAGTTGTGAAAAAATCAATTAAAAACATACGTAAAGAGGTTCGAAATTTCGCCCATGCCTTATACTTGCCGATACTTGCCCGTTAGCTCAGCTGGAAGAGCGCTGGCACGGTTAGCCAGAGGACGCGGGTGGAAGTCCCGGCATGGGTGAATATTTTTGTCTCTTAATAGGCTTTTAAAACTGTCCTCATATTTTTGTCTCTTAATAGGCTTTTAAAACTGTCCTCAGCACGGATTAGTGCAACAAAGAATATAATCCATTATTTTGCTAATAATTCGAATTATCCCCTAATAAAAGTTCTGATTCGAACTGCACGTACTGACGCTACCGTGCAGGTACCCACACAGTATTTCAGACACCTCCAATCGCCCGCCGCCGCGTCACTCGTAACCTGAAAACACATTTGCCGCGTCGGTTCGCATCGTCAGAACTGGTTCACACACACCGAGCGGTAGTAGAAAATCAGTAGAACGTGTTACAAAGCATGGTATGCCATGGGTGCTCGCGGTTCTCGAGGGGCGACGGACTGGAAAACACAGTGTAAATAGATGGAGATAACTGATTCATTTAAACAAGACGGTGGTAGCCGAGTGGGTAGAACATTGGACTCGGAAGCGAGAGACCCAGGTTCGATCCCCAATGCGGGCATGTACCTATGACTTGGTTTTCTGAGTTATGCACATTTGTGAAGTTAAAGTAGCAATACCACTCGCTAACTGTGAAGGAAAACATCGTGAGGAAACCTGAGTGTCTGAGCTATTCACATACCTCATCGCTTGAAATCGCCAACCCGCGGTGGGCACGCGTGGTGATTAAGCCCATACTCTCTCCCTGAGAGAAGGCCTGTGCCCTACAGTATCCGGTGCCCGGACGTATTAGGCTGCTTATGTTAAACAAGACACACAGAAATTAGAAATCAAACAATTATTGCAACGTAATTAACGATTCTGTTTGCTGAATGTCAATGTGCAACGTTATCCGCTGCTTTCGGGCCGTTTTTGTAGTGGAGAAGAAGGCAGCGCGAAGAAAAACTCCACTCTATGTTCTCTCAAATGATCTTAAACCTAGTTGCTGCCTACCTACATGATAAGATTCCACGATGGCCATCAATAACTTTAAATGCCAAAACGTTACTTAATTTTCTAACAAAAGTTGGACAAACATTAATGCTGTGGCCAGACACATGAACAGCACCCGTTCACGAGCATAACGCAGCCATAACACGTGGCACACACGTATCCAAAGCACTACATATGACGTCACAAAGTAATAGCACAGAGTGAACATAAACATAAACGTAGTAAAGAAATTCTCCGACAAGTCTACATCGCCATCTGTCAGTCTTTACTGACATAATATTGCATAACGGCCTGGGGCAGTGCGGCAAAGTCGGTACTCATTTATGTAGAAAGAGCCCAACGCTCCGTCTTAAAAGTGATGTACAGGAAACCTTTTAGATTCCCCACACACTCTCTCCTGTGTGAAGCCAAAGTCCTCTCAGTCCGCAAACTTTTTGTTCTCAAAATTTGTCTCACTTTCACAAAGAAATACTCCACTCAAGTGACTACAATCGCCTACTACAAAAGCGCGTCTACGGAATACCTGTCCCTAAAACAAAAACCACATTTGCTCAGAGGTTCGGCAAATTCATAGGCTCACGCATTTATAATAGAGTAGTTAAACACTGCTATATAAAACTTAACACTGTAACAAGAGCCAAGCATGAGATTACCCACTTCTTACTTGAACTGGACTACCAGACCACCGAAAATCTAATAACGCAGCAATGAACTGTTTTAGTTACACAAGTCACTCTAATTTAAACTCGATTTAATTTCTATCTTTTTTTTATTTCCTAGTTTTAAGCAACTTAAAATATGGGTTTACAAATTGCAATTTCTCTGTATACTCACGTAACTGGTTCCTTAAGATACAGGCCTAGCCTAGTTTAAGGACCCCTGGAAACAATGTACCTTATTTAAACTCCAAGTTATGCACATACTATTCAACACCTAATGTTATTAAAAGATGCCCACCGGCTCGCTGGACCGACGATCTGAGGCAGACTGCTGGATGAGGATCGCCGAAAACAGAAGGAAGTGGCGTGTCTTGGGGGTGGCCTTTGTCATGCAGTGGACGGGCTGAATGACGATGATGATGATGGTACCATTGACTTAAATTTTTAAGTCACATTTGTGAATTGATAGTTGCAATACCACTCGATGACTGTTAAGTAAAACATTTTCGAGAAACCGGAACGTCTTGCAAGCCTAAAATATTTGTATGCCCTGTGGAAAAAGATAGGGACCTATATGATTTTGCCTAACATTTGGTAACGACTAGCTAAAGTGTAAAGGTTGATGTTGGTGAATTAGAAATCACTAAGAAAGGACAGGTGTAGGATTATGACGTTTCAACAGCGAATGCAAGGTGAAACTACACGCGAAGTAACTCCGAAAATCCCACAGCAAAAATTGTAGCCTTGAGGTAGAGTGCGCAACTGTAGCTTCAGCATAGCAGTGAATTTTTAACAGTCGCGGTTACAGCATTGTAGTTCTTAGTACACTTGGAATAGTAGTGAGATTTGCGGTGTTTGCGCTGCGCATAATATCTGTTTCGCGTGTGAAAACTCATTTCCTGGATTCATTTTGTTCGTGTGCAATTTTAATTCCTGTACACGCGTACGTTGGTTTAAAGGTATGTAGATACAGATAACGGTAAATTGTTTGTTGGAAAGTCACTCGTAATATAACTGGGTAGAGTGCACGCACGTAAAGGTCGATCTGCTGTCGACTCTAGACTCGTTCTCAAGTATTCATGGTCGGGTCGCCTTCTCCTACTAATATGATTGAGTCTGACGTATGTAGACCCCCGCGTTATACATGTGAAGGGGTGGTAGCCGTATGTCTGGACGTATTATTTCATCATCGTCATCAGCCATTTGATGCCCATTGCAGGAGATAGGCCTCCCTCATGGTTTTCCTAACCAAGAAGGGTTTTGCCATAAGCGTCACGCTTAGCAGGCGGGTTGGCAATCGCAGTATGCGGTTGGAATCTCAGGAAGACGCTGCTGCCGGTCTCCAGGTAATTGATTTCCTTAGTCGCCTTCTACGACATCCACGGAAGGAAATGGAGTGACGCTATTCTTAATCCGACGCCAAACGGAATCATTTGTGTTTTCCTATTTGTTTCCTACTGTTGCAAGAATAGTGACTTATATTTAACGGTATTTTTAAAGTAAATTGCATTACAAAATCATCAAATCATATTGAGGGTGGAGGCAGTGGTAGCCCAGTCGATAGAACAATGGACTCGGAAGCGGGAGACTTAGGTTCGATTCCCAGTGCGGGCTGTTGCGGGCTATTACTTTATTTATTCTCAAAGTTACGGACATCTGTGTATTTGTAGTAGCAAATCCACACGCTAACTGTGAAGGAAAACTTCGTGAGGAAACCCGCGGCTTGGTTGGCTCCGCACGTATTGACTTGTCTTTCCTGGGGGCTAGGCCGACTAAGCTGTCAGGATGGTATAGGTACTGGGCAAGCCTACTCCATCTAACAAAACAATGTCCCAGGTGCTGCAGCGTCCGAGTGGCCCCTTCACCCGTCTAGTGTGAGTAAAAGAACTAGAACTACGTACCTGCAATCTAGGATGGTCGAGAACAGAAGGAAGTGACGTGCCTTGGGGGAGGCCTATTTCCAGCAGTGGACGAGTACAGACTGATTGATTGATTGAATTGGGTCGTAATTGCAGAAAAAAAGCATTTCGTGTCATGTCCACAAAATATAAATTAATGTGTGAATTAAGCTTTTGAACTAATTATAAAAAGTAAAAAAATCAAAATGCTCATCAAAATTATACAGTGTTTTACTTAGAAGAGCTTTTGAGAGAGGCATCACTTTGCTCCTTTTATAAACAATACTATATATCTTTCTGCAAACTACGAGTATTAAGTATACAAACACGATTCCTCTGTGGTTGCGTACTTCTCCCACGGACTATTTAAACTGCCTCTGAGGAGTGCTTTTAAAGGATCGTGTTTTTGTAAATGAGACCGATTATCTATATACTTTTTGTTGCACTAATCCGTGCTATACTATAACAGCTTCTGTCCGAGCTAGCTCCGAATTGCGGTACATATTTAACACATCCGCCAGTTCGGTTACGATTGCCGGCCCCTTTTACGGCTTACCCTCCATAATTTAGCTCGGCCCGACACGCTGGACCCACCTATAGACATACCACGCAAAGACGGTGTGTCGGACAAAATTCCGCTCAAAAGCGAGGCGACACGCACACAATAACGTCCCACCCCACCCCAGCCCCCCACTCCACCTTGTAAACAGGGCCGAGTTTCATAAAACTATAATTCCCAGTTTATAATAATAATAATAATAACAATATGTTTTTATTTCAGAATACACAGTTCCAGATTACAATATAATTAATAATACAATATAAGAATAAAATAAATGAATAAGTCATTTTCGATTATTGTCGCGCTGAACGGAATGCCAATTTTGGCACAGTGAACTGCCCATATCTTCACACAGACACGACAGAATCTCATTTATTATAACAATTCGACGTAAATTGCGTAGCAGTCTACCTACTTGTTAATCGGTGGGTTAATCGAATTTCCGAAGTACAGTGAATTGTAAACCACGGATTGCAGTTCTAGGAAACAGGCCCCGGATTGTGGTAAGTGACGTTCGCAAACACGCACACACTCGTATTAATAGCTGCAGCTAACACTGACAACCGGCTACGCTACCCATGCCAATTTGGCTAGCAATTTGTTGCCTCGCTTTGGAAGCTTGGACTGCGGTTCTACCTTCTAATAACTCTCTGGAGTCACGTATGAGTGCGGTGTCTGGAAATGGGGGGAAACCGTTTTAATTTTCCCGAGTTGAAAGTGAAAATCTCGCACGAAAATCTCTTTGGCGGAAAACCTACGTGTTTGTTTAGTTGGCTTGTTTATCTGCTTATGTAAGGATAGTTGGACTCGTGCACCGAAGGTTCCGTATGTATGATACGAGTTCAGTTACATTACATCACATAAACTCACGCCTGTATCCCCGAGGGGTAGGGGACGAAAAACGGGATGTATTAGCGAAGGGCAAGAAAAAGTACTCCAAAGCGACGTGCGTGCATGAAGTAAGTAATGAAAGTGTGTATTGTACCGATTTTAAAATATAGAACAAAAACAAGAAAAACCCTTTTGTAGTTTTTGAGTTTTTTTATTGTCTGTTGCACAGTTCTCAAAATTATATAAGTAATTCAACTAGCTACCTATTATGATTCAAGAGATAAAGCTCTTACAGAATTTCTCACGACCAAGAACCAGCTACATTACAAATCAGCACGTTCGCGAACGTTCATATGAGATTATTATTATTGTTATTAAATCCTTTGTTGCATTTAAAAAGAGAGTTTTGCGCATATTCGCCCTTAATGCTACTTAGCATCTATGATCTGTTTATGGTTCGGCAGTCAACAAGGAACTCTTATAGAATCGCCATGTCTGTCCATTCTGTCCATCTGTATATCCGCGGCTTAAGACGTTTGGTACTATTTTATCTTTTAGAAAAGTCAGAAATCGAAACAAACGTCGTAAATGCTGATATGCTTGTCAGGATCGTGGATAGTGGCGGACCATGGTCTCTGCCTGCCCCTCCGCGGTACAGACTTTAGTTTATGTACCTCTACGTAAGTTTATCCACGCTTGGCCGCTTCGTGTACCCACGTCGGGCGAAGTGGGCTCGTTATCGGTTGGCGCGGGGCCTAATGACTGGCTTGAAAAAAAAAACCGTTGACAATTCCACTGACCCTGTAGCGCGACAGAGAGAGGCGAAAGGCTGGGTTAAACTGAACGTTCTAAGTTGAAATGCTTGTATTACAGCGAAATGCTGTTTGTCGAGGGGCTCCTAGCAGTAACACTAGCGCCAATGATAAAAAAAAAACATATTTTTAACCGACAGGAGTTTATCAAATCGACGCGTTTATTCTTTTTTGCTATGTTTTCGCATAACTCCGTCTTATCTTAACCGATTTCGACAATTCTTTTTTTGTTTGAATAGATCTAACGTCCCATTGGTCCCATTTTAATTTGGTGAAGATCTGATGAAGACTTTCGGAGATGGAGAACGGAACTATTCAATGGACAGCAGTAAATAAGGCCTAATGGGGCCCATCCTTTGTTTATCCACATGTTTCATAAAATAGTGTAGAAGTAGTCCCAAGGTAATTTGGTGATGTTCTGGTAAAGACTTTAGGAGAAGAAAATTGAGAACGTTAAATTTTAAAGCAACGAATTAAGGAGGGTAAATTATGGTTATAAGGGTCTTGTTTATTTTTTTCCCGCTCCCCCACTAAAAAATAAAAAAAATATTTAATATAAACTAAAAACCTACTTCGAAACACTACAGCACTAAAAAGTTACAAATAATTTAAATAATTAGAAGTATGTGTACATGTAGGTATTGTTCCTTGCCGTGGATCCTAATAGTCACTATTAAGATGATAAGGCGATTTTGAAAGAATTATCTGTAAAAAAAATATATGATATTTTTTCATAGGTGGCTCTGGTGTTACTGCATGGAGACCCTAAAGCGTAAGCATCCTATATAAGTTCCACTTTAAGGCACAAGCCTCCCTGTCTCTCTCTCTCTCTCTCAACCAACCAGCCCATCTTCGTTCACTGCTGGACCCAAGGGACGCCAGTGTTTTCTGCTACAGCGATCCTCATCCAGCCGCTGCCAGCAATCTGCCTTAGATCTTCTAGCAAGCTGGTGGGCATCCTACTCTGCCTTTGCTAGTTCGTGGTCTCTGCTCGAGAACCTACAGAGAAATGGAAATTTCTCTTTTACTTTTTCCGTCGTCGAAAAGTTCTCCGACAGATGGCGCTACACAACATTAGTTTCGTAAGAGCAGATCCGGTGGCTTAGCAATGGCTTTTGCATTCTTCTTTGCATGTGGAGATTATCTGAATACGTAGTTGTCTTACAAAAAAGTAAAAGAAGCGAAGCTCGGTCTCCCAGGTACTAATATACCTACTATAAGTCCTATTCTGGGTGGGCTCTGCAATTCCCTAGTTGTAGAGTGCTCCTAAAGAGGAATCGTTCTTATTTACTGAAAACACTATAGCTAGAAAGGACCTTAAATTCTCTGTTTTTCTAGTTTTTTCAATAAATTACTGTCACAGCAACTTCTACACAAAACAATCACTTGTAACCAGGCAAGGAATACGTAGGAATCACGTCTGTGATGTTACCATGTTTATGAAAATACACCCAGAATGAGGCCATTTGAAGAAATCGAATACAGTGGCATCCAATGAGAATCGAACCCACGACCTGTGTGTTAGTAGTCAAGCGTGTTACTGGTTAGCCACTGATTCAGTTCAATTTCGATTTCATTTTCTATGACATTCTGTTTCGTTTCGTTCTATGGCTACCTGAAGGGCTGTAGAATGACTGAATATTCATGAGGGTTGACATCGTTGTCATTCTATAAAGGTGCGTCCTTTGGCAAGGCACGGACCTAGACTTCATTGAACTCTGTAGGTTCCCAGCATAGCATACGAAGCTTTACAAACATGCACTCTACGCGGTGATTTTGAAACCATTGGCTGTACAATTTAAGACTAAGTTTGGAGTTTTTTTGTCCATTTTTTCTCCAAAATGATCTAGATTTTGAAATGGACACCTAGTTTAACTTGTAACGTTCATTGAGTCGCAGGTTCTGCGCTACTTTGAATAAAAAAAAATGATTTTGATTTTTACTTTGAGTGAATGTTCTTTTCATTGTGAAAAATAGTATTATTAATGATTTCCCGGTAATGGTATAATATATTCTGTAAATATTCGTGATTCGTGAATCTCAGGAAGACGCTGCTGCCCGTCTCCTGGTAATTTATTTCCTTAGTCGCCTTCTACGACGTCCACGGAAGGAAATGGATGTTAGAGTGTCCCTCAAAATTTGTCAATCGAACTAAAAGTCACCCTGTACTATGCTACTGTAAGGACTGTATACACTACAGAAAATCAAGCACATTGACAAGCTATATTCATCTCTATGTATATTCATAAAATCAAAAGTCTAAAGTGAAACGCACCATATCGTCGTTTCAAAGGTAACACTCACTTAGTGACATTTTATACAAAATGAGATTTTGTTGGTTTTGGTTCTTTAAAGAGAATATCTACAAGAAAAAAACACTAAGTGCGTATTGTGCCCCATAACTTTCACGTGGAAAACGTCTAACTCCAAAGCTTCTGTAATCCCTTTGCAGGTAAAACTCATTTGGCACCTAATCAATTTTGCCTGAAATCATGCCACAAAATGAGTTTTATCTTTCAACGCACCATATTATTATTTAGGTAGAAGCCATCAGATTTCTACTTTAGGAAAAGGGAATTCGCGCATTGCACTACGATTTCATCAAGAAAGTTTGTGAACATGTTTGGGTGATGGTAACGGCACTGTGAATAAACTGATTCGGATTTAATATCTGATCTTGATTACTTCGCTGATTTGGCACTGTGGAAACTTTTATCCTGGTAATGCAACCATTTCGCATAAGTTGTAAATGATTGATTTTAACACCCCACGAGCGGTGGTAGCTTAGTAGTTAGAACATTGGACTCGGAAGCGAGTGAATCAGGTTCGATTCCCAGTGTACCTATGACTTTGTTTTCTAAGTTATGTACATTCGTGAAGTTATAGTGGCAATACCACTCGCTAACGATAAAGGAAAACATCGTGAGGAAACCTCAGTATCTGAGCTATTCACATACCTCAGCGCTGGAAATCGCCAATCCGCGTTGGGCACCCGTGGTGATTAAGCGTATACTCTCTCCCTGAGAGAAGGCCTGTGCCCTACAGTGGGACGTATATAGTCTGCTTATGATGAATACTCCAATCGAATGCCAAACAGACGAGTCGGTAGAACTAGGACAAGACAATCACTTGTGCTGCTCCCAAACTAGGTGATCTAAGGACATCACAATGATTGAAAAACACCTAGACTTAGAGTAAAGCAGCCACCAGCAAGAATCAAACCCACGACCTCGGGCATGTTAATCGACCGTGGCACCGCTAGACCCACGATGCAGTCAAAGTGAGCAAAATGCTCAGCCCAGCACAATTTCCGAAAGGCACTCGATAAACTTGAAATATCTTGTGGAATCTCTTTGAAGACCGTTTATTGAAAACGACTGCTAAGGGGCTCCATTGCAGTAACACTGGCGTCTACCGAGGAAAAAATCATATGTTATTTTACAGGTCGTAAAATAAAGATATCATTTTGTTTGGTTGTACATCTACTTCATTCTCCAACGTATTAGTCCAGTCCATCCGAAGGTTGTCTGGAAGAGATCACTTTTAGCAATAAGGCCACCATCTGTACTCTTAGGTTAAGAAATATCTGTGTAATTTCCTTTTTTATGTACAATAAAGTGTTCTCTGTCTATCTATATATATCTATTCTTTTTGCAAAACGTGTCTGTACACTCACTCAAACATGTTAACAGTGATTTTCAGGAAGTGGCATAAATGCTATCTAGTCCCATGTTCGTGGTCCTAGGTTCTCGGGCGTTGGTCCTAAAAATCACTATGAAAATGATTGAGAGACTGTAGAGACACTTTTTGTAAAACTGATCTGTAAAAAAGATATGATTTTTAGGGTTCCGTATCACAAAAGGAAAAATGGAACCCTCATAGGATCACTTTGTTGTCCGTCCGTCCGTCTGTCTGTCAAGACCCTTTATTTCCGGAACGCGTGGAGGTATCGAGCTTAAATTAAAACCATATAAAAAATTGGCCTACAGTCCTTTGAAGTTGTGAAAAAATCAAACTTTTAAGTTAACGCAAAAAAAGTTACAGCCGTTTATGCCGCAAAACCGTATGTTTCGATACTCGCTTGACCTAGAACTACGAAATTTGGCAAGTAATATCGTTGTATAGGTACTATAAGTACAATAAAAATCTAAAAACTATACATTTGTAATTAAATCACAAAAAATTGTCTTTGAAGACATCGACTTAGACGTCTTTATTCATAAGTTACACGTCAGTTAATAAATTACATAAGCAATTCGACGTGTATATTTTTTTAACCGACCTCAAAAAAGGAGGAGGTTATTTGTAGACAATTATCACAATTAAAAAATTATTATTATTATCAATTACAATACAGCGCTCAACAGTTAATTAAATAAAACTATTTAATAATTATGTCCTACATTTAAGAATAATAGTTGCCACACATAGGTACTATATTAAAGTAAGTATAAAATAAAATAAAATAATCATCAGAGCTAATTAAGCCAGCCATCATAAGTATAAATTGTTCGGGAAGAAGTTCGGCAAAAGCGAGACTTGATTCCTGAACTATTTATAATATGTAAGTACCTGCAAATTTGCACGGAACCCTCGGTGGGCAAGTCCGACTCGCACTTGTTCAGGTTTTTCTATTCGAGGCGCTAGTTACTGCCTGGAGCCCCTTAACGATAACTTCACGTTTAGGCTAACGACCGCCTCTGACCTCAAGAACCTCAACCAGCCGGTCAAATGTTAAGCTCCAGATTAAAGTCTCCATCAGGATAGCAGCAACCCTATTATAAATTTAAGAGATTTATTTCAGCCCCGATTTTTTTCACGCCGGACCGCGCTGACTGAAAAGGGCTGATTTTCAGCTCGGACACACCGTTTGACATTATCGTGTCGCCACGATGGAGGGGCGAGATTGGAAAAACCGGCCAAGTGCGAGTCGGACTCGCGTACGAAGGGTTCCGTACCATTATCTATACAACATTAGACAGAGATCGAGACAAGATAGATTAGGCACATTAAGAATAGCGCCATCTATATAAACCAACAAGAAGCGTTTAACATTGACATTTAACATTGTGTGAAGCACACTTTGTGCCAAAAAAGCTACTATAACATTAAAGATTATTTAGATGACAATGATGTCTGGAATTAAAGCCAGTTCAATGCATGGGTTTTAGAACATTTATATAAATCCTGTAAATTAAGGACATGAAAAGACTAAGTTTGGAGTTTTTTTGTCCATTTTTTCTCCAAAATGATCTAGATTTTGAAATTGACACCTAGTTTAACTTGTAACGTTCATTAAATCGCAGTTTCTGTGCTACTTTGAATAAAAAATTTTGATTTTGATTTTTTGATTTTGATTTTAATGACATGAGATCGGCGCTTACGGCAGTTACGTATAGATGGCCGCTAGATGGCGAGCGCTGTCCTTACACAACGTTTTATGTATGGGAGCTACCCTTAAATATTTGTTTTATTCAGTTTTTAGTGTTTGTTGTCATAGCGGCAACAGAAATTCATCACCTGTGAAATTATCAACTGTCTAGCTATCACGATTCATAAGATACAGCCTGGTGACAGACAGCCAGATAGACAGACGGACAGATGGATAGTGGAGTCTTAGTAATAGGGTCCCTTACCCCTTTGGGTACGGAACCCTAAAAAGCCTGCCTAATCATGTAGGATCGTGTACGATTAGCTTGGGTCGGTTCGATTAGGGTTTCTCAAACTTATATCATAGCCTCGCGTACCCTTATTTAATTTCCCAGGCGTTTGTGAACCTCCCTTTAAAAACCACATGAAAAAAACTGTGTAATGATGCATAACACTTACCCCATTCTGGCTTGAAGCAAAGACAAGCTAAAAATGGTACGAAAGAATAGTTATTTGTTACACAAGAGTGCAAAGTTGATTTTGAACCGCGTGCTCAATTTTGATGACCAAGCAAGCGAAGGATTCAAAAATTAGAATCCTGAGCGTTAGCGAGGGAATCAAAAGACTACGAGGTGAAAAATCTTTGCACTCGAGTGCAACACGTAACTTTTCATCCTACCTCAGCGAGGAAATGACTAAATGCAAAAACAACACAAAGGAGGTTCAGAGTCGGAGTTGTTAACAAATTAAAAAAAAAATTATGATAAATTCGGCACCAAGGAGGTAGAAGTAAATAGGTTTTATGATGTTTTGAATTTACAAACTTAGTGCAGATATCGAAGAGCAAAAAAACTCTTTCCGAGATGGGGGGATGAAAAATAATTAATTTATTAAAAATTTAAATTACTTTTTTTTTTCAATTATAGAGGTTTCGGAAATCTTTGTATAAATCGGTTGTCACGTAGAAAATAGTTTATTAGTTTTTCGTGAATTTTCAAGCGCTAAAATACTCGTGTCACTGAAAGGTACTAAAATAATATTTTTTATAACAGTGGAACGACAGATACATCGGTACAGATTTGATTAATCTTAACATTAATTCAAGCAAATGGATATTTTCATGGCAATTCGCTAGTCATTCACAATGTCACAATCAATTTTTTTAAGAATACTTTCTTGCAAATCTGTTTGGCTGTATAATATAACATTTTTTAACTTTTTCTTAATAAACTAAAAACAATGGTGATTGTCTAACGCCATTAAATAAACCCTTATTTGACGTCATTTCATTTCACCTCACATTGATATTTAATTTTCTCTACCGAATGTCAATTTAATGACACGCTTTCCAATAGCCACGTATCCTCTGCAATCTAGCAAAAATTTTCAACGGCTTAGGAGACATTGAGACAAAAGTTGCGCTTATTCTTTTGCAGAAATGCAAATCATTTACCGAATATATCTTCCCTAGGAACATAACCGATAATTGTAAACTAACCTTTAGAAAACGAATTGTAAATTTCAAGTCACAATGTATTCAAAAGTACGGTGAAAGTAACGCGTTAACATCATTAACGCTAACATTATTAACATTTTTAATTACTGAGACTTGCGCGCTAACATCATTAACATTTTTAATTACTGAAACTTTCGAAAGCACTACAGATTATCAAGAGCGTCGTAAAGTTCTGGCCCGAGACTGTTCCTGTGAAAGACTTTAATAAAATTTGATTGCCATCGACACGCTTAGAAGACTAGAGATGACCTTAATTCCGAAATCACTTACTTAATTTTTTGTCTGAAGACACTAGCTCCGTCTCTACTCTTCGAATAAGAGCGAAACCTTGCCGGACTCCACCGACAAAAAACCAAGTGATTCCGGAATTAAGTAAATAATTCGTAATAACTTGGGACAAATTGCTATTAGCAATAAGGCCGCCAATTGTATCTTTTCTTTTGTCATTGCTGTTTCTGTAAAAAAAATTCCGGTACACAATAATAGCATGTTATGCAATTAGTGAATAAAGGACGGATTTAAAGACAGGGCCGTAGATGAATCACGAGCAAGTGAAATTTATACCATGATAACGAGAAAAAGAAAGAATTTAAGCGAAAATAGACATTTAATGAAGAAAAAAGAAAGGTTAAATTATTTCAAATGTACATTAAAACTGGAACAATTACTGAAATTAAGAGTAATTTTCTTTTTCTTCTGTAATGGCAGTAAAGAACACAAAAAAGTTTTTATTCTAATAATAAACTCCTTGTCGCAAATATCGACCAATAAAATCTCGAGGAGTTATTTGCACAAAGAGTTTGTATGTCGAGTATTCTTTGAGCTAGAAGTTTGTATCGAGTATTTTTGCGCAAGGAGGTTGTATAAGCATTGCGATGGAGGTCGCATGTATTGGTGTGTTAGATTCAAACACCAAAATAGTGATTAAAAGGCCTTTTTATTTACTGTTTTCAGTGAACAAAATAAGCTTTTTAGAGTGGGAATGGTATAATAGTACATTATGGTACAAGTGTGTAATGTTGATGATTACCGCTGAGGCGCCATTGAGACCCGAGCCGTTAGGTGAGGGTCTTAAGAGAGCCGAGGACGGTAATCATCAACATTACACAACTTAACAACAGAACTTAATTCAGATTATTATTAGGTAGATCTCAGGTCAGATAATTATGGACCTTAAAACAGAATTGGTCGATTTTAAACACACAATATAAACGAAAAATATAGATGGTGCGGTTACGTTTTTGATATACAGTTGACAATAAAATAAAAATAGAGTACTAACCTCCATATTACTAAGAAGCAGGTTCCAATTTTTTTTGATTCACTAACTTTCTTAGCACTAGTACTACGGAGGTCTGTTTTGTAAAACCTAAAGTCGTCAAAATATAAGAAGCCCGTTTTGAAAGCTACAAAAACAATAGAATCTAACCTATCTTGAGATCAAAAACATTAAAAATCTAAACTATGAGTTACTTTTCGGGCTATAAAATCTCTTTTCTCTTTCGAGCGTTAAATAATATGCCAGAGAATGTGTCTTTTTATGTATTTGTTCGAGTAAATCCAAAGTAAAATGCATTTTTGTGTAGCTGTCAAAACGGGCTTCTTACATTTCGACGACTATAATGACGACATACAAGTAAACTCGCTTATTAAATTGTAACCGTAAAACTCCCCATTTGCCTAAAATGTCAGTCAGAATATCCAACATTCTGACGCTTCAATCTAAATCCGTTGCTTGATGCAAAGTAGGTGAAAATGGTGCATGTTATCCCTACACTAAGGCCCGTATTACAGAACGATCCTCAAGCGCAGATTGATCTCGGATCGCCCAATCCTAACTTGAGCGCTGAATCGATGCTCAAGCACACCCTTTATTTTTAAATAGTACTTAATTGTTCCTCAGCCAATCGCTGCTTAAGTAAAGATTCTGAACTGCAATCAGATTGTCTATGACCAATGTTTGTTTTCTATGACAAGAAAAATCAAGTATAAACTTTTATTTCGTTCTACGCATGATATGAAAAATATTGATAAGAATTAGTTTAATTATGTGAAATATACAGAGGAAACAATTCACAAGGAAAATCGACTCTCAAGCGTGGTTCCGACCACACTTGAGTAAATACAGATTTGAACATGACTTAAGTAGAGATTGCAACTCAAGTATCGTTTTCGAATTAGCTATTACTCAGTCGAGTTGTGATTGGTAAGTGTCAACTCAAGTAACGTTCTAAAATGAAAACCATACTCAAATCTAGTCTTAAACTGAGATCGGCGCTTGAGTACGCTTCTGTAATACGGGCCTAAAACGTGCAGAATGCAAATGAGGCCATGGATTTGCCATTCAGTTTGCGTTTCTATCTGGCCTGTATTTTGTTGACAGCACCCGGTATACTCCATTCCACAAAACAAGATCCCAAAGAAAATCGTCAATGTGCGCCCATTGGTTAATGCGCGCGAACAATGGGCTCACATATCATGGACATTCAGTAGCCACTTCAATAGCGGACCGTCTTCGCTTAATGTTTCGCTTATTTCTAGCCGCGCGCATTTACTAATGACATGCGAGTAGTTGATTCCCTAGGAGGTCGACTCGTGGAACGGAGCATAGTATAGATGTCAGAATTCCTGTTTGATAGACTATACTAGCGGTCTAGAATTGAACAGTGTTATTTATCAAAACTAGTTTCTACTAAAACACTTATAAGACGGAATTAAAGCTGGTTTATAAGAGGAAATCCAGTAAATCGAGTTTAATGCCATCTTAAGAGTATTTTAGTGGAATCAAGTTTTTATAAATAAGACTTTAAATTTAGAGATATACAACATAAACTCTAGCCTGCATCCCGGAGGGGTAGGCAGAGGGTCTGCCACTTGCCACGGTCCTGACAGATCTCTTTCGCTTCATCGACATTCATTAGTCGTTGCATGCGCGCACGCCGGTTTCGGGCACTTCTTACTTTGCCCTTTGCTAATACATCACCTATTTGGTCGAAACATGTGGCTTTCTGGTCCTTTCACCCCCATTCGCTCGATATATTATTTTCATCAATCTTCATTTATTTATTTAATTTATTCAAAGCATTAATGAATAATTTCGAAAAGATACAAAAGTTAGGTATTTAACTAGTTAAACATGAATCCTGTAAGGGTATAGCAGATTGACATGTGTTGCGTATACAATTGTAAAGCATGCATGTACTTAAATAACTTTAAAAAAATAGTTCTAAGAGATTAAGCTGTTTCTTTTTCTTTTTATAATCCTTTATAACCCCTTTTCTAAATTTATTTATGGACAAGAAAAGACATTAAAAAAGCACAATCAAAACCACTGAAACCTGTGAGGTTTATGTGTGATTTTTTGGAGTATACTCTATAATATGAACAGTACTTTATCTGGTAGGCCTACACTGAGAAAGCACCCCCAAGCTAAACCTAATAACTTACAAGTTCAGCCTAGGAAGTACCCTTTCAATATAAGTCTACTGTTAACGGGTTATATTCATCTATGAAGTACGAGTAGTAGCACTTTTTCATTAATAGAGTTTTAAGTTGAGTGTTAAATCTTGTGTATTTGTTTTCATTTTAAGATTGTCCGGTAGTTTATTGTAAATAAGTATGCATCTATATCTTTCTTCCTGCGTCCTCTCCATATGTCCATCCAAACGGGTTAACTAATTAGATTATTGAATTTTAGATTATCCACATAACTAGTACCAGGCTTACTCTATTCTTGAATAAACAACGAAATTGTGGAGTTCCAAAGCTTCATCCGAGTCTATAGCTGTCTCGGGAGTAATCAACGAACTTCGATGGACATCAGCGAAATTGCTTGTCCTCAGCAGCTTTCACGCTGTGATTGTTTTGGGGTAGCCAGAGTTGTCGCTAGAAACTTCAGCCAGCGAGGGCTTTTAATAAATTGCTATGGTAGATGATTTATACAGTGTCAAGTGGCTTTTTTAATTCCTATTGGCAGGTGGTGACCAGTCAGGAATGTTTGGAACTGATTTTTAGACTGCATATCCTGTACTCCCAGAGAGTTTTAGTTTTTAGGGTTCCGTAATCAACAAGGAACCCTCCGTCCGTAAAGAATATAAAAGACATATTAATATGTTCTAGTACAAGGTTGTCTGTAAGAAATTGGTGTTAGCAATAAGGCCGCCCATTGTACTTTTTCATTGTAACTTTCATATTTTATGTCTCGCTTCTTGTGTGCAATAAAGAATATTCTTTTCTTATCTTATCTTATCTTATCTTGTTAGACATGAGATTTCTGCAATTAGAGCCGGTTTCGGAATTGAGAAATTCACTAAGTAAATATTTTTTCTGAGAAATTCGAAGAGACAGCACTACAGTTAAATATTTACTTAGCGAAATTCTCAATTCAGAAACTGGCCCTTAGCCTCATAGTTGGCCATTGTCCGTAGCAAGCGCTAGGGTATGTAAATACCTCGGTTTCCCGACGATGTTTTCCTTCACAGTTAGCGAGTGGTATTGCTACTATAACTTTACCAGTGGACGTAAGTTAGGAAACACATTTATTGGTATATGCCGGGATGTGAACGACATATTTTATATAAAACACAACAGATATAAAAAATATAAAAGTGTACATCGCGAGCTTATTTCACCAGAAATCTCTTCCAGTCAACCTTTGATGTGGTGATACGAACCTATTACCTACCTATCTTCAAAATATTTTTTTTTTTTTTTTAGTTACGCAAACTGTTCACACTAGGGCTGGCTGGTTAAGTTGGCAACGACATACAGAAATTACTACGCACCCCTATTTACCCTTGTATCCCGGAGGGGTGAGCAAGGGTTTGCCATTTTCATGACAAACCTCACATCTTGAAAAACCTCATCATCATGGTTTTTTGAAAACCTATTTAGAGACTAAAAATTCCACCCATGCCGGGACTAGAACCCGCGACCTCTGGCTAACTGTGCCAGCGCTCTCCCAACTGAGCTAATGGGCCCATTAGCTCAGTTGCGATGGGTGGAATTTTTAGCCTCTAAATAGGTTTTTAAAATTGTCCTCAGCAAGGGTCAGTGCAACAAAAAGAATATAATCATGGTTTTTCATCAGACGGCTGATACTTTATGGTTGCAGTGTTTTTATTCAGTGTTGATTTGCAAAGTAACGCCCGACTCAGGGTACTTTCTACTGATCAACACGAACAACTTTTACTATCGGGTCGACCTCGGAATCGCGAAAAAAAAAAAAAACAACTGTGCCATACTAAAATTCGATACCTACGGAACAAAATGAATGGAACAGCAGATTTTTTTAAAGATCTAAGGGTGGCTTGCAGAAACACGCTAAACCGAGATTTAGTTCAATTCAGTCGACATTTTGACAGATAATGTATGGAAGAACTGTAAAAATTTCGACTTAAATCGGTTTAGCGCGCTTCTGCAAGCGACCCTTAGAGTCGGTACCATAGTAAAAGTTGTTCTTGTTGATGAGTAGAAAGTACCATGAGTCGGGCGTTACTTTACAAATCAACACTTTGTATAGCCACGATTGTGTTATGATGACCAAAAATATTATAGGACCTCTTTGGTATGTCAAAACTTTTTTCTCGGCCAAACAACCATATTTATTGCACCACCTGTGGTTAACTGGTAGAAAATGGTTATAGAATTAAGTCCGCCTCATAGCAGTTTTTTTTTCACATAATGTGTAATAAACGCATTAATAATAATAATAACATTTTTATGGCTTGTTCGTTACCGAGGGCTTAATGCGTCCACCCTTGTGCCCTCTATGTTTTGGGGGTGTCTATTCTGGGAATAACTTCAAAAGCTGTAGCCTTTTGAATATTTTATGATGAAAATTTAAGCCATGAAACTGGAGAAAATAGCATTTTTGTGAGGCCGACAGTTTAACAAATAATAAAATACCCCGTATGTATGCACCACATCACAATAATAAAGTACTCTTTCTCTCTCTCTCTGAGAGAAGGACACCCTACAGTCGGACGTATATTATAGGCTGCTTATGTAATAATGTTTCTACAGTAGGTACCTATAGTTTCTGCAGTCGGGTGAAATAATATTGATCTTTGTATGTAGATATAAAGCTATACACCTGTATAGCGTTGGAAGAAATTCAATGGTTTGAAATTCAAATAAATACCTTTGTTCCAAGATGAACTCATTGAATTGAAGTTGATTGAAACCAATGAGGTTTTACGTACTGCATATTAAAGAGGATTCTCCAAATAAAATTATGTCACAATGTCGATTTTGCTCTGAAACTCGCCCCATTCTGCTCTTACACGCCAGCTACATGAACGAAGGATGAGGCAATTTTTTGTCTCTTTTCCTTCATCGGGTTCATCCTATAATATTGTTCATTAAAGAAAAGAACTGGAAAAATATATCCCACAAAACTTTTTCATGTAAAATGTTGCCAAGACGAGACCACGCACCGTCAAAAAAAGAAGTGTTCACGTCTCATGTAGAGCCAAGCTTCTAACTCTACACGCCCTAACTCTAAAAGCCCTAACTTCACAAACTTTACACCTCATTCAAAATATGTGGCTTGTCCGTTTTGAAACTTTATAATATGTTTAATGAGTTCACTGTTGCTATCATATCCTGAGAGTTTTGTTTATCTGGTATAATCCAAGCCAGTTATGAGGGCTTAAAAAAACGACAAGGCGCTTCAAGAAAAGGTCGCAGAGCGCTTGCGCTTCGCTTAGCTCGTCTTGGCGGGGACACTACCGTGCTCCCTGATACGCTACCGGGTCTGTTGTCTCTACTGCGTTACCTATCACCGCGGTGTTAGAATAGATTCGAATTATACTCTTTATTGCAGACCAAGTGTCATAAGCAGCCTATATACGTCCCACTGTAGGGCACAGGCCTTCTCTCAGGGAGAGAGTATGGGCTTAATCACCACGCGTGCCCACCGCGGATTGGCGATTTCAAGCGCTGAGGTATGTGAATAGCTCAGACACCCAGGTTTCCTCACGATGTTTTCCTTCACCGTTAGCGAGTGGTATTGCTACTATAACTTCACAAATGTACATAACTTTGAAAACCAAGTCATAGGTACATGCCCGCACCGGGGATCGAACCTGGGTCTCCCACTTGCGAGTCCGAGGTTCTACCCACTAGGCTACCACCACTACACCAAGTGTATTGCAGTGAATTGTTCAAGGTATTCACACGCCACCGCTCGTTTCACACACTGGACAACAGTATTAATTTATCGCACGCCCCTCGTCCGTCGGGCACTCTTTTATTGTCGCCGCAAACCGTTAATTTTACGCCAAAACAAAGCGCTGGCATTTCACACGTAAGCGGGTTATCTGTGGGCACAGTGCGTGGAATGACAGAATCTTGATTAGGAAACAGTTATATGTTTTAGGTAAAAAATTTGGTTTACATAAAAAGTACAAAAATATTTATTCAGTCCAGTAATATTAGAGTATGTGTTGCATACATAGATGGGCGGCCTTTTCTCTGAGAGAGAGAGAGAGAGAGAGAGAGAGCGTATGGGCTTCGTCACCACGCGTGCCCAACATGGATTGGCAATTTCAAGCTCTGAAGTATGTGAACACCTTCTTCTTTCTTCACGATATTTTCCTTCACATTTAGCAGTTGGTATTGCTTCACAACTCTGTACGTAACTTAGAAAATAAAGTTATTGGTACCCACAAGCCGGGTCTCGAACCCACAACCTCCCAAATGTGAGCCCTGCGTTCCATCGCCCCGTAACGTAACACCGCTGTGTTATCCACTATATCTAATGGCCGCTTTTATAATTTGCCGTGGCACGGCACGGCACGGCACGTTTTTACCGTCACTGTAAAATAGGAAAACAAAATGTATGGAATCGTATGCAGAACGGCAACGGCAAGCCGTGAACAGCAAAAGTCTACCGTGCCGTCACCGTAGCACACTGCGCTCCCCATCAAATCGTCGCGGCAGTGTTGACAGTGTATTATGTACGCACAAGGATTTTTGTGGTACAAGCAAAATGACGTTATTTAAATACGATGTTGTAACCTTATTGGAAAGACTATGATCTTCCTTGAGCTTATCAAATAGGGAAAACCCTTCGTACCCTTCTAAATATTTTACTTTTAAAAGCGGATGTTCCCAAATCTTTGTTGTAATATGTCTTTTACTTCGTCGTAAACATAGCAAATAAAGAATAAGCAGTCGCCGTCTCCTCGAGAACATGACGTCCGCACTTTGAAGACGCAAAGCGTAAATGATTTTACGGCAAATTATAAAACCGACCTACGGCGCGGCTTGTCGCCGACGGCTACAAAATTACCTGAGACGTCCACGGTATTACCGTGCCTTGCCGTGTAATTATAAAAGCGTCCAATGACAATTGTAATTGTCGTACTTAAATCATTGTATTGAGAAACTTTGTGAGTGTTATAACACTCTATTGGCTGGACGCGTGATTGTGTTTTGTGGAAGTTATTATACTCAAGCGGGCTTTCTATTCCTCTTTTTCCCTTTTATTTTACGGACTCCCGAACGAGTCTCCGGAACCCGCGACGTCATTATCCGGCCAACTGCCGGGCAGAGGCGACTATTTCATTATATTTTTCCGGGAGATTTCACCCTGTGTGTTTTACTGCCGGGCCCTGGTTTTAGAAGGGCACTATAAAGTGCGGTCAGCTATGTTGGTGATGAAGAGTGAAAATTCTGTCTTCTTTGTGTAGCGGTTATTGACCAACGTAGAGGGTTTGGGTTCGATTTGCGCAGCGGGCTGTCAGAAGAGCTTCTGGTACATGAAAGAGCTGATGAAGGGCAAGCTACTGTTTGCGATCAGCTATGTTGGCGATGAAGAATGAGAAGACTGCCTCGTTTGGGTAGCGGTTGTTCACCAACGTAGAGGTTTCGGGTTCGATTTCTGCAGCGCGCTCTTGTACATAGGTGGCTACGGTCTGGGTTTTTTCAATCAATTTAAATTCCCTATCAATTTATTTGTTGTGTTTTTGGTTTGGAACTGTTGCCCTGAACGTTTGCTGAATAACCATTGTATTACATATAACATAACATAGTATAACATAACACAACATAACATAACGTAACGTAATGTAACGTAACGCAACGCAACGCAACGCAACGCAACGCAACGCAACGCAACGCAACGCAACGCAACGCAACGCAACGCAACGCAACGCAACGCAACGCAACGCAACGCAACGCAACGCAACGCAACGCAACGCAACGCGACGCGACACAACGCGACGCGACGCAACGCAACGAGACGTGACGCAACGCAACGCAACGCAACGCAACGCAACGCAACGCAACGCAACGCAACGCAACGCACCGCAATGCAACGCAACGCAACGCAACGCAACGCAACGCAAAGCTTTTACTTTAAGAAAGACCTTTAAGAATATTCTTATGTTATCTTATCTTGCCGGAAAATCGGCAACTAATTGCACACTAATTGACTACGTCACGTTGGTCTGGCGGTATCACGTCTGATTACCATGCCGGAGAACGTCGGTTCGATTCCCACTGGGCGGCGCGTTACACTCATGCAAGTGGCCTCAGTCTGGGTGTATTTCCATGTTTGTGATGCCTTTACTTGGTTACCATAGAACAGGGTATCCTAGTTTGGGACCAGGTCAAGTGATTGTGTTGTGTGGAAGTTATTATTATTATTATGTGTGTAAGTTATTTTATTTATTTCCGGCAGGTATACAAAATCCAGCATGACTTCTTATACTAATTACTACTTTTACTTTTACTTTCATTGTAAATACACAATCTCGAGCCTGTGTCTATCATGCTCATCACATAGATACCATGTTCAATGGTCGTATATGGTTCGAAGGACTCTAAGCTATTTGTGATAGGTCGTCTTCGTTCCTCTACTTTACTACTGATTGAATAATTCTTTATTGCACCAAAAACTAATTTTGTACAAAGGCGAGCTTAATACTAGGTAGTATTTTCTTCCAGCTAACCTACGTTGACCTGGAGAGTCAATGGGGTAGTGTCAGAAGACAATTATGGGAGTAATACAAAAATAAGTGCATAGTGTGGTTGATAAACTTATATAAGATTATTATAATTTAACTACACATAAGTATAAAAATGTGTTAAAATATGATATTATACTAAGAAAATATAATTTGCTATATAACTAATCCAGGGCCATCCCTCCCCGAAACAGAAAATGCTACATAAAGAGACAAATTTATTTGTCTCTTTATGTGGAAAAACCCAGAGATGCCGTTCAAAAAGACTTCAAAAACCCCCATAAGAAAAAGAATACCAAAGGCACATTAAGAAAGAGGCTTTTATACGTTTTCTCTTAGAGCGATCGCTTCAAACGATTTTCACGGAGGACCAAATGAACTGGGGACTGTCAGTTACAAAAGTAAATGGGCTTTTTGTCTTTTATATTTTGCCAACAGTTTCTCATAATCTGCACACCAATCATCTGTAAAGTTATTGCAGCAATACCACTCGCTAACCGTGAGGGGAGACAGCGTGAGGAAACCTGAGTGTCTGAGGTGTTCACACACCTCGGCGCTTGAAATTGCCAATCCGCGGTGGGCACGCGTGGTGATTAAGCCGATACTCTCTTCCTGAGAGAAGGCCTGTGCCCTACAGTGGGACGTGTATAGGCTGAGTACCTATCAATAGTATTGTTTTTCGTGTCAAAAATTTCTACATAGCCGCATAGTGTTAAATAGGTGCTGGCAAAATGTTACTTAGATTACGGAATAATTAATGCTGACGTTGACTGAGTTGCACCTATTTTTATGATTTAAATACAGCGATTCGAAATGAATGACTTCTCCACCCGCCTGTACGCATGACAGCTTTACTTTACTTATCTCTTAGAGAAAATCAGGTTTTCTTTGGCGAGTACCTCTATTAATTTGGGCCCCTTTAAAAATGATAAAGAGCCGTAATGGTTAGACTATAGATAATGAGGTTTCGAGTTACGAACGTGAAAGCTTTTCAGAGAGCTGTGTTTTGTGTTAGGGCGAATGTACGCACACTTGTTCTTTCGAGATGCCTGATTAAAAGTTTTTTTAAGCAACTGCAATCTTTTAATTAAATAAAAAATAAAAACCGACTTCGAAACACTGCAGCACTAAAAAGTTAGAAATAATTTAAATAATTGGAAGTATTTATACATGTAGGTATTGTAGAAGTATAACTTGGAGCCGGTGCCCAAAATATATGTGCTGGTATTGAGACTGGGCACCGACTACAAATTATATTTCTACAATACCTACATGTATAAATACTTCCAATTATTTAAATTATTTCTAACTTTTTAGTGCTGTAGTGTTTCGAAGTCGGTTTTTATTTTTTATTCAAAACTTTGTATTTTTCAGTTTTTAGTGGGGGAGCGGGAGAAAAATAAATAAGTCGCTTATAACCATAATTTACCCTACTTAATTCGTTGCTTTAAAATTTGATGTTCTTTCCATCGCCGAAAGTCTTCACCAGCACATCACCAAATTAACTTGGGACTACTTTTACGCTATTTTATTTATGAAACATACGGATATTACTAAAGGATGGGCCCCATTAGAATTTGAATATTTATAAATATGATTTACCTATGTGAAATCGTGGATACTACGTAATGAAAAGAACATTCTATTAAAACTGGACTGGCATTGGATCTCAGTTCATGTAAAATAATAATATGAAATAAAATAACAATGTGCTAAGTAATAGTGTGTGAAATTTCTGTTATATTAATATTATTATTATTACTAACACTATGGACTTGTTCCGAAATAAATATATTGATTGGTTGATTAAAATATTACTAATAATTCTGCACATTAATTTCTTACCTCAAAGAGATTAAAAGAGTATATCATGGCAAAAGACTTACACCTACTAGGTACGGTTAAACGATAGTTACCGGCAACTGCTATAAACCTTACTTAAATTGCGCGTGAACCCGGGATTGTCTACGTGGAACTAACTAGCTGATTGGAGTAAGCGAGCCGAGTGCTTCTGAGAAATCTCCGGCTGTAGAGAGAGACACGGCTGTTTGTGCATCTTCTTCCTTCTCTAAGAAATACCTGTGTAATGTCCTATTTTATGTAAGTAAAATAAAGTGTTCTCAATGTCACGGAATTATTAATATTTTTATTGATAAATATCTATATTAGTACGTACGGATTTTACTTTTTTCCCCTCTTTTTTTCACCGTATCGAAGTATGATTTCCAAAAAAAGCGATTAATAAAACAAAATATAGGATAAGGAAAGCTCGGTTATCCAGGTACTTTAATGTAAAGTGTTCTTATCTATTTATGTAACTTAACAAAAACTTACTCCGAAAGCTTTCTAAATGGTCCGACTTGCCTCCGAGACTCCAGTTGTCACGTACCGCGAAATTTATGGCCGGCATTTTAGGAAGTCCGCGGAACTCGGGCTCGTAACTTAGACTTAGTCGGCTGCGATAAACTGTGTATAGTCGACTAGAATGTCGTCTGTCAGGTAGTTGTCAGGGCCAAATGTAGACAGTACTGTCGTACGACGGTATGAGTTGTGGCTCACCGACCCAGCATGCCAAACTATGGAAAATGGAAGCCAAATGCTAGCAATGTCGAAGCGCCTCACACGCAGCCTGCTGCGTCTGAGGAGACGCAACCGGCGCAAAGCAGTGTCAGTTCTAACAAGTCACTTCCCATTAAATAAACTCTTCCACACCATAGGACTGATCGACTAATCCGGGGATGCCTCAAGGAAGAAAGACATCCGCCCGCGTGACTATTTACTCTGAGAGCATGGAAAAGCAACGGACAGCCATCTTTGAAAAGCCATCCCGGCTTTCGGCCTTCAGCAGCACCATCTGGCTTTCTGGAAAGGGATTGGCTGGCTGAGTGGTCCAAATATGACTCTAGGTGCGAAACCCACAGGTCAGGCTAAGTAACTATCAGTTGTGGCTAGTTTACACTTTTCTAGTACGCAAGTCATCACCTTTTTTCGAGAACTTGTTACTTGCCAGTTACGCCACAATATAGCCACTTGACTTTTAAATCTATTATTCTATTTCTCGGTTGTGGGCGTCTTATGTAGTCTACTGTCATACCCAGGCAGATTTGTAAAACAGCAATTATGCTGAGCCTCTGTCCTTTTCATCACACCTCTATATTAAGTGTGCTTATGTATGTTATATAAGAACTTCTGTATTTGAACTTGAGTGATAAATAAAGTCCGATTTATTTATTTTTATTTTTCTGTGCCTCTCCAATAATAGAGGTTGGCCTTCAGCTCCCCATACTCTTCTTCATTTTTGCGAAGCGAAATAGGTCTTCGACCACTATTTCCCTCTTCTCCCAATACGCCACTTTCGCTTAACAATGTTGTCTGTCAGGAAGTTCTCAGGGACAAGTTTAGTAGACAGTACGGCGGTAGGGGTTTTGGCCAGTTTACGGTCGTTAAGAAACCAAGTATTCGTCATCCTATGCCGACCTGACCACATCGTCCGACCATCGGGCTGTCGGTCTACCCATTGATTGCCACCTGGTTCTCGACCGCCACTCGATGACTGCCCTGTTCCCTACCAAGCAAGCCTTAAACATTTTTTGTTCTCAAAAAATATGGATAGAAAAACAAAGGTATATCATAAATATCCTTAAATTTACTAGGTACCTAACAACGCCTCAGACTACAGACTACTTCTTTCACTGCCTGACGGCATGTGAAAGAAGTTTGAATGCAAAATGTTGTATTTTTAAATAGAAACTTTTACCAACTATCGTACAAAAGCCAGTCACGTAGCTGTGAACGGTCTAGATAGATTTTTCAACAAGCTTTTACCTAGATAACTCACTCTTTGTTCCCCATATTCTATCGAGAGCTCTCAAGCGTATGGGGATTTGGTGTAGCGTTTCCAAGAGCTGGGTAAGTATTCAACTTAGTGGATTGTAAATGTTGGCGAGTTTAAAGTTTATGCTCTACATTTTCCCGCAGTAAATGCTGCTTACGTAAAACGTGGGCTGAATGTACAGTTTTATAAGACTGCAACACGAGTAAACATTGAATATTTTTATTTATCATGTTGTGATGTCCTTGCCTGGTTAAGAGTACCACAGATTATTCTAGTTTGGGACCAGGACAAGTGACTGTATTGAGTGTGAGTGATAATCATTTGTCGACTCCAAATAACGGATTTGTATTATCATGGTAGGCTTCGAATCCCGGCCTGTACTTACGTATGGCCCATAACTTTGTTTTCCAAATTATGCACCTACATTTGTGAAGTTGCAGCAGCAACCGTGAAGGAAAACATCGTGACGAAAACTCAGTATCTGAGTTGTTCACGTACCTTAGCGCTTGAAATTGTTGATTCGCGGTAGGCACGCGTGGTAATTGAGACCATACTCTCTCTCTAAGAGAAGGTCTGTGCCTTGCAGGCTGAAATATATATACAAATTCGGGTTAAAATATCAAGTATACATAATAATATCCTGTTAATCCATTGTAATCAGCTGTCAGTTTGCTGAAGTTCACACAAACAGGAAAATCACTGACAAATTATCATATTGTAAGGGTACGAGAAACCGGAGGTTAGTGGAACGATAGTTCTCGAATGTATCTTAGATTTAGCGAATCACTTTAGTGAATTCTTTCGTGTTGCTTCATAAGAGTCCAACATTTCTATATGTGGCCTACACAGCTACGTCCCATTGCAGGGCGCAGGCCTTCTCTCAGAGAGAGAGAGAGAGAGAGTATGGGTTTAATTATCACCCGTGCCCACCGCAGATTGGAAATTTCAAACGCTGAGTAATGTGAACACCTCAGATACTCAGGTTTCCTCACGATATTTTCCTTCACGATTAGCGAGTGGTATCGCTACTGCAACTTCACACACGTACGTAACTTAGAAAACAAAGTCTTGGTACATGCCGGGATTCGAACTCACGACCTCCCGAATGTGAGGCCGACGTTTCAACGCTCCGCTACCACCGCTTTCACAATTAGTTGTACGAAAAAGGAAAAGTAGGTCTCCGCCATAGATCAGACAAAAAGATAGATTGATATGCCGAAACTATTCATGAAAGTCCACTTAGCCCAAATTGGGGAATGGCAATCAATAATACCAAAACTAGAACTAACTGCCTCGTTGGTCCAATGGTCAACACGCTTGACTACCAAAAAAACAGAGGTCGTGGTTCGATTCTCACTTGAGCCCGCCATACTTGATTAGTACAAATGACTTCAGTCTGGGTGTACTTTCATGTTTGTGATCTAGTTTGGGACTAGGGCAGTGATTGTGTTGTGCAGAAGTTACTTATTTATCTATAAATACATACATATCGTCGGTCTAGCGAGCTGGTGGGCGTCCTAGGTGCGAGACACACAGGTGGGACGTGGGGCGAGGGCGCGGACTATGAAAAGAATTAAAAAACAATTGGCCTAGTGCGAATCAGACTCACGCGCGAAGGGTTCCGTACCATTCCGTACTACCTGTTGCCGTTAATAATATCTAATGTGTCGGGCCATGCGCAATGTAGGGTTCCGTAGAAAGAGGGTTTTTTATCTGCTTTACAGAACTAGCAACTTCATCGAATTCATTTTCAATGGATTTTGTACGAAATTTTACTTTTGTAAGTTGGTTGCTTATTACTCGTTAACTAGCAAAGCCTACTTAGCGTGATACATTTCCTTTTAAGTTCATTATATGCTAATCTGAATTTTTTCACGTTTCTACAATCAACCGTTTAGCCAGGAGAGGGGGGGGGACGCCCTACTCGGACAAAAATTCGCGCTTTAAAACCGTCATCTGTAAAAATTTCAACTGTCTTACTATTACGGTTCATGAGATACAGCCTGGTGACAGACGGACGCACAGCGGAGCCTTAGTAATAGGGTCTACTAACATTTCTTTCACCCACTCACCAACAAACGAACAAGCAAACAAAAGGTCGCAACATACTGAACGGAGCGCACCTTAGCCTCGCTTAGCCTAATCTCGCGCCGGGTCGGGCGGAAAAGATAAAGTTTGTACATAAATCGCGCTGTCTCGGCGCGCCCGATAAGCATTCGCCTTGCACGCCCCCTTCGTTATAAGGGTGCTGTCACATTAGTTAGCCTCGGAGGCGAGTGGGTTGGCGGATGTGATACCTGCTCCCGAAAACCTTTGATTTGGCTACAGAAATTCAAGCATACATAAATTGACACAGAGAATTGAATTGATTTTGTCACAAGCCGTCGACTAATTTAGAAATAGAGAAAAACATATTCATCATCATCAGCCATTTGACGCCCACTGCAGGACATAGGCCTCCCTCATGGTTTTCATAACCATGAGGGGTTTGCCATAATCGCCACGCTTGGCAGGCGGGTTGGCGATCGCAGTATACGGTTGGACTCTCAGGAAGACGCTGCTGCCCGTCTCCTGGTAATTGATTTCCTTAGGCGCCTTCTAAGAAATCCACGGAAGGAAATGGAGTGACGGTATTCTTAATCCGGCGCCACACGGAAAAACATACTATTTAATATATAAACTAACGACTGGCTCCGGCTTCGAACGGGTACAATTTACCTATAAAGAAAATGAGAAATACGGAACTGAACGTAAATTATTATTTTTGAGATTGTTATACAGAAATCCGACCCAAATTTCCGGCTTCTCGGGTGCATTTATCGGTTTCTGTCAGTGAAGCGGACTCCATGTAGGTATATATAAAAAAAAACTGTTACCTTAAATCCTCAATAATTTATTGCAATATTTTTCTCTTACCTACTTTTCATTAATATAATAAAAAACATACATAGACCTTTATTTAATCTACCCATAAACGTTACGGGCGACTGTGCAACAAAAGCATACAGGTGGTTCAGTTCTTGACTGTACTAAAATATTAAACTAAATCTACGTAATGGAAGTAGATGACAGACGTCTGAGGCATTAAGATTAATGAGGGTATACCTTTACCAGGTAGCTTCGCCGAAGGCGGTGTACACACCCTGTATACGTGGTGAAGGACAGCAAATAACAAACGGCACGCGGTGTAATAAGTTAACTACACAAACGTAGTACCGTTTCTTAACTTCAAATACTAGCTTCTTTTACGCTTTTTTTATGTAGCTAATATACGTCTCACTGCAGGGCACAGGCCTTCTCTCAGAGAGGGAGAGTATGGGCTTAATTGGCACGCGTGCCCGCCGCGCATTGGCAATTTCAAGCGCTCAGGTGTGTGAACACCTCAGACACCCAGGTTTCCTCACGATGTGTTCCTTCACAGTTAGCGAGTGGTATTGTTACTACAAGTTCACAAATGTATCAATCTTAACTAAGGAAACAAATTCATTGGTACATGCCGGAATGCGAACTCACGACCTCCCGAATGTGTCCGCTTACGCTAATAACCTCTTAATCTTCTGGTAACAACAGTTGGTCGAAGTACACACAAGAAAAAAACAACTATCATCTGTTAACAACTGGTTGCCATAGGGCCGGTTTCTGTATTAAGAATTTCACTAAATAAATACTTAGGTAACGTTCTGTCACGCTCTTTTCTGAGAAAATAAAAGAGAAAACACTACAGTTAACAATTTACTTAGCGAAATTCAGAAACTGGCAAATAAAATTCACAATTGAACTGAATTGAACAGGTTAAAAGAATTTTAATGTACGAGAAATCGGGGGCAAAACTTGTATTAACTGGGTGGTTAATTACAAAACGCAGAGTTCAGCCGACAATACATCTACCCACCTTTACACGCTATCGGTCTTATTTATAAAAACGCGATTCCTTAAAGCACTCCTCAGAGTCCGTTTAAATAGTCTGTGGCAAAGGGAAACTTGTAACCACAGATTATTTAGTGCATTTGAGGAGTGTTATGGAGTAATCATGTTTTTATAAATAAGACCAATACGGACGAGTACTTTCCTAACAAACAATTTAGTTATATTTATTTATTTATATACACGCTAGTTGTTTCCCACAAGAATAAAAACTATAAGAAATTTTCATTGCCATTTTAAAGCCAGTAATTTAGCATCGTCTGACAGATTCTGTGGTACAGTTGACAGCACATCAACCTTTACTTGCGTGCACTCTAATCAGTTGCGTCAAGGACGACTTTGCAACAAAAACGTGAAGGTTGACGTTTTTGAACGTTGAAGGGTGACCCGCTGTCGACTGTACCAATTTGCCTAGAGCAATTTTTTATGGCTTTACAGTAATTGAAGACAAATCCTCTTAATCTGCTGCCTTCTAGTATTTCTATCGATCGAACTTTTTTAGGGTCCCGTAGTCAACAAGGAACCCTTATAGTTTCGCCACGTCCGTCTGCCTGTTTGTCTGTCCGCGGCTTAGCATAGAGACGATAAGTACCAGAGAGCTGAAATTTGGCATAGATAAGATAAAATGTCAAAAATATTTTTTTTATGGTACCTGCACCCAAAGTAGGGATGCAATTTTTTTTCTCGCTTACACCATAGTGTGGCAGACTCTGTTTTGCTATATTAATTAGACTGCGACCTGTTCTCAGACCTTCCAAATATACATAAAAAAAATCATAAAAATCGGTGCAGCCCTTTCGGAGGTGTGTTTGTGACACTAGATTTTACATTGTATTAGATTTCGATGACAAAGATGTCTGGTATTAAAGCTAGTTCAATGCATGAGTTCTAGGTTTTAGAATAATAATTTAAACTGTATCAAAATTGAAAAGATACGATAAGAATATTCTTTATTGTATAGCGGATAAAATGTTACAGAAACAGCAATGACAAAAGAAAAGATACAATTGGCGGTCTTATTGCTTATAGAAATTTATTCCAGTCAACCCTATATTAGAGAATTTGCCGAAGAAAACATGGATAACAGGATGTCCTGCCGTAAACCAGCTTTACCCCGGTTTTAAGAGTGTTTTAGTGGAATCGACTTTTTATAAATGAGACTGTGAGATTTGTGTCCACTTTTTGACCAAACGATCAGGATTTTTATATTCAGACCTAGTTTAACTTTTAACGTTAATTTTAAGTTATGTGTTACTTCGAAAAAAAAACCCTTCCATTTTGATTTTTGTAAACCGGGCCTTAATCATCTAGGAGTCATCTCCCTTGACAGATTGGCGTGTCGCGTGTGATTTCCCAAATTCAATAAGAGTGCGATTTCCTAAATTAAATTGACTTTTCTGTCGTTTGATTCGAGCAAACATTTCTGTAATTTGCACGTAAGGGTGCGCCTAATATGTAAGCGTGAAATTCGGTCAGGGAGCCGGCAAAATAAACGGGCTTTGCCCCATGCATGTAGTCAAGCTATCTATTTAGTATCTCTTGCTACGCGTGATAGAAAACATTGTGAGGAAACCTAAATTTTCAATATTTTTGTGGGGATGATGACGGAGGGTCATTCTTCTAAGATAAAAAGTAAAACCACTGCGTTTGACCGATTAGATAATCACCATCATCATCATCATCACCAAAAACAAATAAACACTAAGCAAACCAGCTTTGCTAACTCTAGTTTTAGCATAGCAATGGATGCGCAAGCATCGGCAAGCGCAGCGTAGGACGACCAGCCACAAGATGGACAGATGACCTCATCCAAGTGGCAGGAAGGCGCTGGATGCAGGCCGCTTCCAACCGGTCTTTTTGGAAATCCATGGAGGAGGCCTATGTCCAGCAGTGGACCTCTTGTGGCTGAATTATGATGATGATGATGATGATGGATGAACAAAAAAAATTGGCAGATATTGGAAGTCAATAGTAGTCTGGAAGAAATCTCCCCGCCAAGTCGAGCAAAAAAGCGGCACGGCCGACCCGTCCTTTTCTCGAAGCAGTTCAGGCCATTTTCGATCCCCTACAACTTCGTTGTGATTAAAACTAGAAGCCTAAATTTTCAGTAATCAAGCAGGCATTGTATAAACAGGGTATATTTTAAAATTTTATTCAATTTCAACGAGTAGTTTAAAAATTTTAACTAGTCAAAGTTCTTAATTTTGTTTACTTTTGTCACTAACTGACTGACCAATCATCAAAATTCTAAGGCACTTCTAGCAGATGTGTAGAAGCTTCAAATTTAGAATAAAAATAGAAAAAAAATCTGTGTTTAGTGTATAACCTCCTCAGTCCTGACCTTGAAAATAACAATTGAAAACCATTGTTATTTTCAAGGTCAGGATTGAGGAGGTTAAATTGAGGAAAAGCTAAAATATTTTGCAATTTTGGTCCAGTTTTCTACATCCACCAACTTTGTAATCCCATATAAATAAATACATACATAGGGTTACAAAGTTACATTTGCAGTGAATGAATCAGGGTACCTGTACATGGTATACTAAAGTCAAAGTCAGAGTAACAAAATGTTATTCAAAGTAATACAGAAACTGTGACTTATTGAACGTTACAAGAAAAACTAGTCCGTTTCAAAATCTAGATCATTTGGAGAAAAAGCGGACAAAAAAAACTCCAAACTTAGTCTTTTCAAACATATTCCTTAATTAACAGAGTTTACATGTCATATCTTCTAAAAAAATAGTACTAAGATGCATTGAACTGGCTTTAATTCCACAATATTATAATATAATGGAATAATAGGTGTAGATAGGTAACTACATATAAGTTCAAAGGTAACTTGTAAAATGGTCAAGAGAATGAAAAAGCAAGAGGTCCACGTCTTATGAAGTTGTACCAAAATCCCGCAAAGTATTAAGTACACTGAATTGCCCGAAATGTTCACGAACGAAAACTAACAAAAAGGAATGAGATGCTATTTAAAACATAACTTGTAAAAAACCAAGTCTCGCAACTCAGTAATAAGGCCGCCAATTGTACTGTCATCATCATCATCAGCACTACATATACCATTGTTTAATTCGCATATGTAATTCCTGTAAACTCACGCCTGTATCCCTGAGGGGTAGGCAGAGACCAGGGACTGCCACTTGCCACGGTCCTGACAGATCACTTTCGCTTCCTCAACATTAACATAAAGAGTATTCTATCTATCAATATATCCTATAAATTCCGTACGAATATATTACATTATGTAAATCAGGACCCCCTACCGTTGAAATGCAAACCCCTAAGGGTTCGCGTACCTCACTTTAAGAGACCCTGTTGTGCGCTAACGATCTGTTATTTTTTTCTGTTAACAGCTGCCAGTTCTAAAGTACATTCAGAACAGCTTTGAGGTAGATAGATAAATTGTTTTATCTACCTCATCATCATCATCAGCATTATTAAATTTCAGTGGAAGTTCATTGGTATTGTTAATAGTGATTCTGAAATCTTGTTTACCACATTATTATGTATACGTTACGAAGTTGCTTACACATTACTTGGAGGGCACTTATACCTGTAATACAGGATGTTTTCCTAGCAAAAGTATCAGAAACACGCATCGTAAATGACATGTTACTCTAATTTAATGTAATACCATATTCTAACAAGATGTTTTTGTTTTGTATGTGTTTTCTGTCAATAAAGATTATTATTATTTATCATCATCAACCCACCTCTGCCCACTGCTGGGTATATACCTAGGCCTATGCCTTTTCCCCATCACGCTATCTTTCGCGATCTCTCGCCATTCGCATCCACGGGCCCCCGGCCCGGCCACATCGTCCGACCATCGGGCTGTTGGTCTACCGACCGCTCGATTATCTATCAGCCCATGAACGGAGCCCACAGTTGGACATAGGCCTGGGGGGCAATCGCGCTAAAAAATATGAGCTGAACCATAACCGAACCGCAACCGCAATACAACTTTTCGTGCATTCCGTATCGCGCTAAATGATTTGACAGATGGTTGAGACGTAGCTCAACCTAAACTGGAACGTAACCGCTGTCAAATGAAAAGTTGCTACAAAGGTAATTTTTTCGGACCGAACTTCGACCGTTCAGTGTTTGTTGTTTTGTTTTTTGTGAATAAAACTGAAAAATGTTTCATGTTTATATGGATTTTATGGAAAGGGCTAATGATTGCGATGTGGCGTTAGCTCGGGCCCATGCCAGACGCGTGAATTTAAGTGCCAGGCTCAAGGATGGAGCTTTTAGCATGTCCGATCGGCAATTTATAAAACGTTATAGATTGTCGAAAGAGCTTACCCGAGAACTCATCACTGAGTTGACTCCTCACATGCCACCAACTCTGCGTTCCGATGCCTTGGATGTGGAAACTAAGGTAAGGGTATTAATACTTACATCCAACATTTTATGTGTGATATAAATTTATGATGACCACCTTGTCACTTGTAATTTTTAGTAGTAGATTTTTTAGTAGGGGGATGCCCTTTGTGACCGCACGATACTAAAGGAATTGTTTGGATTGAAAATGAAAAAACGCTGGACTTATTTTGATACCAATTGTTTACTTTTTCATTCTAGGTTTTGATTGCATTGGAATTTTTTGCCACTGGATCATACCAGACTGTTGTAGGAGACAACAGGAAACATTGTGTTTCACAGGCCAGTGTTTCTAAAGCAGTGCGGCAGGTGACAATGGCACTTAACAATCCGGTGGTAATGAACAAGCATATTGCTTTTCCGTTAAACCAAAATGAGAGAGAGCAGATTAAAAGAGAGTGAGTATCTCTATTTCTACCTCCATCTTAACTAAACAAATAATATTACAGGTTTAGATTAATAGGTGAAAATTGTTTTTAGGTTTTACACTGTATTTAGAATTCCTGGAGTGCTGGGGTGCATCGACGGCACCCATGTTGCAATTGTATGCCCTGTGGAACATGAGGAAAGATTTTTCAATAGAAAAGGATATCATTCTCTAAATGTTATTAAGTTTACCTATTACTACTGCATGCAATGTCAAGATGCAGCTGCATGTAAAGCGTTAGAGGATGAGTCAAACCTGTGGAGATGCTTAGGATGAGCCCCTTATTTTCAAAGTATTTACTACATTATTTTAGTAGCAATACTAATGTTAAAACTGGAGGACTTAATTCTTGATCCTTACTCCTTGACCATCTGTCAATTTTAATAATTATTAATTTCTTTTCCAGATATGCGATGCAAATATGAATATATTGTGTGTAGATGCCAGTTATCCTGGGTCTACACATGATAGTGTTGTCTGGGCCAATCACCCATTGAATGGCTATATAGAAAGACTGCACACTGTCGCAGGAGAAAACTTGTTTCTTTTGGGTAGGTATCTTTCGGCTACTGTTAAATCATTATAATCGGGTTACAAATGCCCTTATTGGTTCTACAAACATATTTAATTTTAGGAGACTCAGGATATCCTTTGCGGCCCACCATGATCATTCCCCTCTCCGACCCAGAGCCTGGTGCTGAGGAACATTACCAAGACCTCCACTTGACCGCCAGGAGTGTAGTTGAGCGGTGCATAGGAGTCTTGAAAGCTCGCTTTAGGTAAGTTAACCAAAATCATATTAATTTTCTTTAGCACTTTAGCATTTTTCTACTTCATCGTCCAAATTTATTCAGCCTTTAGAATAGGTAGGTTCAGCGCAAATAGGTAGGCACACTAGGCGACTACCCAATAAGTAATGTTTCAATACAAATATTTTTCAGGTGCCTATTGGTGGACAGGAAGCTGCATTACTCGCCGCTAGTTGCAGCCAGGTTGACCAATGCTTGCTGTGTGCTGCACAACATAGCCCACAAAGCTCGTGTGCCGTTCACGCCACTGACAGCAGAGGAGGCTGCGCGCGAGCGTCGGCTGACAGAGGGTGCCGCCGCCGCGCCCCCTGCTCGCCGCGGCGTGGCCGTCCTCACTGAGCTGGAGCTAGGCCGCGCGCGCCGCCAAGCGCTCATTCATCATTTGTGGGCTACTAGGGTTTAGGTGTAGAAGCTTGGAATAAGTTATTTTAATAACTTTTATTAATTCTTTTTATTACAACAATAATGGTAGGATGCACAAAGAAAATACAATAATAAAATTAAGTTAAAGAAATCAGAAATCTTCTGTGCCTGCTCCCCTAGAACCTGGAGGTCTAGCAGCTCCAGCTTGTTGGTGGCAATACTGTAAAAAAAATAGTGAAATTAAAAAACTACCGAATAATACCTACTTAATGTTACGATGCACAGGAAAACAAAAATTACCATTTGGCTGAACCTATCTATGCTTTCAGCAACTAATCTAAATGACTCTGCGAAGATTTTCGTGGCCTCGGCATTTTTTAGTGCTACTTCAGCCTTCATCTTTTCTATCTTCATTATCATCGTTCGAGACTCGTCCAATGCTAGCTGAAAAGTTGTAGTATAATTAGAACAGAAGTTTTAAATCTGTATCTATACCAACTTCAATAACAAATCCTTAACATACATTGTGCTGGTGCCGGTTGTGACCGAACAGTGCGTTGATGTGAGGCACGTTCAGCTCGCCGCTGCTCTCTAACCCTTATAACTCGGCCTGGTAATAAATTATCGACATTTAAACAGTTACGTTTATACAAAGAATTTACTAAGTAACTATTAAGATTTTGTAATGAGTGTTCAAAGACTCACTTGTTGGTGATGGAGCTGCCTGCCTTACACCCGCCACACTTGGTTCAGGGGAAGCTATTTCTCTATCAACATCCTCTATGGTGATGTAATCATCATTGCTTAATCTGTAAAAAGAATATTAAACAAAAAATTTACTAACAGAATCTACCTATGCATACATTTTTTAAGTTATTTACCCTGATTAATGGTCGTAATTATAACCAATCTTTTGATTTCAAATAAAAAGGACGGTTTCTAAATTAATAGTAAGTATGACTCAGATAGTTCTGCATCTACATCAACACTTATCACATAAAACTTACACTACGATAGGTGAAACATTTCGAGCTTCCTGTACAACATACTCAGCCACCTCATCTTCCTCTGCCACGACAACATTCTAGTAGGTAGGTCAACAGAAAAATGAAATTAGCAAACAAAGTGCAACTTCTAAGGGCAAGGTAATGGGTAAAGTTGGTTTGGTAAACTTAACTTACCCCCAGTTTCTCGTACACTAACACGCTGTTAATCTACAGTTAACAGCTGTCAATTGAACAAAGTGCATACAAAAAAACTACTGACAGCTGTTAACAGTAGATTAACAGCTTGTTAGTGTACGAGAAACCGGGGGTTAGTAAGATAAAAATGTTTTAGGTACCTAACTAAATGTACTTACATCATTCACATTAAAAGGGTCCTGTCTCACATTTGGTAGTGGACCAACATCCCTTCCCAAGATATTGGCCACTCTCTCCTCTAAAGGGGTTAACACTGGGGCATTGCTGGGTCCACCGCCGGTTGCCTGTTGGCTAGCATTTATGCTAACCAACTTAGCCCGAACCCGGCATTTAAGGTCATTCCATACCTGAAAATTATAGCATAATTCAGAGGATGGAACCTGAAACAATTTTTTTCAACATAAAAGCACGAACCTTAGCCCATTCTTTGCTAGTCCTTAGGGGACCCTCCACGTTAATAATTTCGGCACATTCACCCCACAGTCGCGATGCCACTGCTCGTGCCTCTTTAGATCGCACACGCCCGAGGGCCAGATCCCGATTGCCCTCGAGGAACTCTACCATCAGTTCCAGCTGCCGGACTGTGGTGCATCTGCGACGCTCTTCCATCCTATATGATAGCACAATTAATTAATATACGAAAATATTTCAAGATGAACAACACATCTATTTTTAAAATAGGTTTAATTCTACTTACCTTCTTGCTGTAATTATCCTTATTACTTTACAATAAAACCACCGCCGCTTAGCACTTAAAGATATCTGCAGTTCAAAAACTATTTCCATCCACTTCACTTTTTATGGGCGCATTTTTTAAACTTTAATGTTTCCCTGCCATAGACAAATAAACGCCAATTATGTCAGCCAAAGTTAGCGTTGCACTAACAAAAATGTTAAGTCGACGATCGATTCTACTCAAATAACCGTTATCAATCAAAATAACGGAGCACATCTCTAATGTTTTTGTTTGGGTTGCAGTCTAACTTTGGTTGAAGTTTGAAACGTTAGCGCAATACCGAATGCCACTTCAGCTGAATCGTAACTTGATTACGATAGGACTTGAACTATAAACGAAACTCAAACGAACGTAAGCTATTTCATTTAGCGCGATCGGCACCCAGTTCCCTTTCACGCCAAACGGCCCTTGCCAGTGTCGTCCAATGTTTCCCAGCCGCTTTCACAATGTCGTCGGCCCAGCGGGATGGTGGTCTGCCCACGACCGTCGTACCGTTCTTGGCCACCTCCCAGTGGCTACCTTTGTCCACAAGCCGTCTTCCCGCTTAACCCAATGGCATAGATGACATTGATTACTTAAAACGTACGCAAATTTATACGACTCAATGGGTTAAACAGTGTCGGGTCTCAAGCCTCTCAACATAATTAGTTCAAATACACGAAAATCAGGGTGTAATTCAACCACCCCATACACCCTCGACGCAAATAAGATCCGCTCCCGATGGGGTGGCAACCTATATTCACTGCAGTAGCTTTTCTATGGACGCTATAATAACGAGTTAATAATATTATGATAGCCCAAGCACCGTCCGTGCGTCACACTTCATGCATCACACTCCGCGCATCACATTTCGTGCATCACACTCCGCGTATCACATAAGACACTACACCATATTAGGTATGTTATTACATACCTCTTTTTTTCTTTCCATGTACGTTGATTTTTTTTTTATGTCGCCTATATACTTCAAAATTCACAAATGTACCTTACTTAGTAAACAAAGTCATTGGTATACGTCGGGATTAGAAGCCGCGACCTCCCGAATGTGGAGCCAGCTTCCTACCGATGCATTTCCACTGTTCCATAAATATTTTGGCTTTTAACTTTATAATAGTGAATGTTACCGTAACAACCAACAAGCCGCGGGTTTCCTCACGATGTTCTCATTCACAGCGTGTGGTATTGCTACTACAAATATCTGTCTTGGCTTTCCTGTGGGCTAGGCTGACTAAGTTTTCAGGATGGTATAGGTGCTAGGCAAGCCTACTCCATCTAAAAAACAATGTCCAAGGCACTGCACCGTCCAAGTGGCCCTTTCACCCATCTAGTGTGAGTGGAGGTGCCACTGGACGCTGCATAAATCATCTCATTTCGTAGACGTAAAGGCCAAAGTTTGCTTTTTTAACCGTAATAAACAATTTATGAGGTGTTCAATTCATCTGGTTCCAAAGCGAGCATTCCTAAGCAGCCTATATACGTCCGACTGTAGGGCACGGGCCTTCTCTCAGAGAGAGAGTATGGGCTTTATCTCCACGCGTGCCCACCACGGATTGGCGATTTCAAGCGCTGAGGTATGTGAATAGCTCAAACAGCACTCAGGTTTCCTCACGACGTATTCCTTCACAGTTAGCCAGTGGTATTGCTACCATAACTTCATAAATTGAAAAAAGCTGTGGTAGCCTAGTGGGTAGAACATTGGAATTGGAAGTGAGAAACCCAGGTTCGATTCCCAGTGCGGACATATACCTATGGCTTTGTTTTCTACGCTATGTAAATACAAGCTAGCCTTGCTTGACTCTAAATCTCTGGAATATTGAATGAACGAATGAAGAATTTTTTTTTGACAAATACAGAAATAGTAGATTGTTAACCGAGGGCTGAAAGGCACTCATTCCTGACGAGATGTTTTGGCGCTCGAACGAAGTGAGAGCGCCAATAGTTCGAGGCAGAAATGGGTGCTATCACGCGAGTAAAACACTCTACTTTACATTACGAATACGAGGAGAGTAAACACAAGCCAGTTAAAATCAAAATATAAAACTTAAGGAAATCACGCCGAAACAGACGGATGGTCTAGCTCGCGGCGAGATAGCTCGCGCGCCAACTTGTGCTAGCCGTACATCACAATTCGCAAGATGGCGCGCGACCGCGAAAGACGGCTATTTTGAATTTGCGTATTTGGTGGTTTTATCTGTGTCTTAAACAATATTTTAATTTATTTCGCAAATCACATCTCGCCTTGAAAGTGACTAATAAATACATAAAGTACATTATATTAATTATAAACATCAAAAAGAATTTAAATGTCAACAAAACTAATAAATGAAGAATTAATCGTTTTATGGCTGTATAGGTTACTACCATTGCGTTGTTCAATATAAACTACGATTCATATATATTTTTTTAATACTTTTCTGCTTTAGAGCAGGCATGTACCACTTTCAGCACGGTGCCTGGATGAACAATGACCCCCTTTCAGAGTATGAGTAATGAAAAATATTGAATATTCAATGCTTGTCTAGTATACTTGAAAGTTGAGTCCATAGTTCCCTTTCTTTTCTGATGTCACTCCCCGATGACTGTCAGTAACATGCGTGCGCATCGCATCTCAGTCAAGGGATAACGACTTTAAAGGTGCAGTCTTTAATGTGATAATGGCTTGGCTTGATAGCGTAGCAATTGCTCTGCGGTGAGCCAATACATTCAATCAATTCTGTTTTATGGACACATTCTTTCAGTATATGGCAAAATTGGTATTTAACCCTGCTCAGTATTTTTGGACTTACGATCACCATAGGCATAGAATCACCTAAATGCAAGCACAGAGCAGCTCCGACACTCGAATATGGAAATTGCCTTAAAACGCGTGCAGATGCGTCGGCAATTGGGAAGCACCGTTTCAATTGCGACCAAGTGTTTCGTCCTTGTTTGCCTCTTTTGAGCCTTTTGGTTAAGACGAAACTGTAAGTAATAATTATGTTTTCTTCAGACGGTTCACGTACACTTCGGTGTATGGGGCGAAATTACGTAACCAAATAATAATGATGAATGTTTTTAATAGATTTTTTTTTAAATAAGTCCACCATATTCACCAATCTACCATACCATGGTCTTATCAACAAAGCTATTCGGACCTCACTCAGACTCTGCTAAGCTTCTCTTTCTATGCTCTTTCTATGCAACGATATCAGCTGACGTTGAGTGCCATACGTTAGCGGAATTTTATAAAACGCACAGGTTGAATTTATGTGTGGTTTGTTTAGGACTTGCTTATGAAGTTTTTGTTAGTGTTCCACAAAATATATTCTCAAAGTAAAGCCTGTCTTAAGCAATTGGCCTATGTCTCATGATATTATAATAATCTGGTTGTACTTTAGTTAAAATTATATTACAGCACTTGAATATTTCACAGTATCATTACACTACACATGTTTAGGTAACTTCAAGTCAGAATAAGCAACCGTTATTTATATCAAGTGTATGTGGGAGGAAGAGCCGATAAAAGACGTCCCAGGCCAAATACTTAGACCAAATAGGGGATGTATTAGCAAAGGGTAAGATAAAAATTACTTACCGAAACCGGCGTGCGTGCATGCAAAGACTATTGAATGTTGATGATGCGAAAGAGGTCTGTCAGGATTGTCTCAACTGGCATGCCTCCCACCTCTGCCTATCCCTCCGGCTTACAGCGTGCAGAGTTTATGTAATGCAATGTAATGTAATGTTTGCACAAAATAGAATAGAATTTAAGGAAAAGATTGAAACGAATCAATCGAAAAATTATCACCGGGGGAATAGTCCCGAATTGATCCCATATCGAGCTTGTCTCCAATAGGGTAGAATTTAAGGTCAAAACGGAAACAAAGTAATCGGAAAATGCTCCTGAATTAATCACCGTGGCGCAATTCTCTGTTTATGGCCAGAAACCTGATCACTTTTTGATTGGTCGGATGCTTTCCCAACTGAGCTAATGGGCAAATGCAAGCATGGGCGAAATTTCGAGCCTCTTTACAAACTTGTCAGTATTACGTGCAGGTAGCAACATCTGGCCGAAGCAAGTCAAGTCCGGGCATGGGTGGAATTTTTAGCCTCTAAATAGGTTTGTAAAAATGTATATCTATGCGAAATTTCAGCCTTGTGCTACAATAGGACGTCACTGAGCTAAGCCGCGGATAAACATAGACAGATGGACGGACATGGTGAAATTATAAGGGTTCCTTGTTGACTACGTAACCTCAAAATGTCTTTTGACTTAGCAGCCAAAGATTGAAAAACTTTATAATACCTGCCAAAGGAAAAGTTAAAAAGAAGCAAGCCTATAGCGGAGAGATAACTGTACTGAAAAGTAGATACGAGTGCCCGGAAGCAAACTTTTTTCAATAACGTGTATTTGTTGCAAACTTTTATCTCCCTAGAACTTTAACCGTTCTTGCAGCGTGTTAGCCCGCGTGGTATATGTATAGGTACCACAACTTTTACATCGACAAAACGGTTTGAGGACGACATACCCCAAGTCACTGGATAAGTAAGTTAAAAAATTTTGCGATTTACGAGTGCGCACGAAGGGTTCCGTACCATTATCTATACAACATTAGACAGGAAGATCGAGAAAAAACGGCAAAAAAATCACGTTTGTTGTATGGAAGCCCCCCTAAAATGTGTCATTTTATTTTAATTTAATTATTTATTTTTGAAGCGAATATAGAACTAAATATTCTGTGAATGTTTCAAGCGTCTACCTGTTACCTTTATTAATATCGACTAATAAACGGCAAGAACAATACGTTTGTTGTATGGGAGCCCCCCCTTAAATATTTATTTTATTCTGTTTTTAGTTGTATTTGTTGTTATAGCGGCAACAGAAATACATCATCTGTGAAAATTTCAACTGCCTAGGAATCACGTTTCATGAGATACAGCCTGGTGTCAGACAGACAGACGGACAGCGAAGTCTTAGTAACATATTATAACATAAACTCACGCCTGTATCCCAGAGGGCTAGGCAGAGACCAGGGACTGCCACTTGCTACGATCCTGACAGATCACTTTCGCTTCCTCAACATTCATTAGTCGTTGCATGCACGCACGCCGGTTTCGGGTACTTTTTATCTTGCCCTTTGTTAATACATCCCCTATTTGGTCGAAGTATGTCCGTCTGGGTCGTCCCTTACCGGCCCTTCCATCCACATTCACTCGATATAATTATTTGTTTTGTCAATCTTTCTTCCTTCATCCTCTCCACATGTCCAAACCAACGCAACATTCCTTTCTCAATTCTTGTCACTACATCCTCTTTCAGTCCACAACGTTCTCTAATCACACTATTGCGTCTTAGTAACAGGTCCCGTTTCGCACCCTCCCCTAAAAATTAAATAAAAAACAACAAACACACCTACTGCTGAGCATTAATTAGGTATTAAGCAGGCGGGACAAACCAAGCCATTGAGTTACATTGTTGACTTTTGGTCCCGCCTGCTTAGTTGTTAATGCTCAGCAGTCAGGTTGGTTATTTTTATTTCAGGTTTTTTGGAAAAATAATACATTTATAAATGGTGGCGACTAGGGCTGCCAACTTTTTTTCTCACAAACGTAGTATTTTCGAAGCTATTACCTCTAAAAATATCGTCGGCTTATTGCAAGAAGTCATTAACTGCAAAAGCTCACTAGCCGCTTTTTATAAAGGACGTACATATAGATGTATTAAACAATGATGCAATAGTGGTGTTTTAGTATCACGCATTATTGTAACGATGTTATAGGGAATATAATAAGGAGGAGGAAATACAACCAGTAAACGACACGAACTAAAAAGTACTTTTTCTCCCAATAGTGAATATGTCGGTTAATGAGTTCTTGCAATAAGCCGACGATATAGTAGATGGCAAAATAATGGTAATAAAATAGTAAAACATAGCGGCAGTCGTGCCGCGAGATTCACGGACTTAAGACTTGAAGAGCGAGCTTTAGAAAAAGATTAAGGCTGGGTTCCGCTTTACGCAAAATATAGTAGTTTTGCCTAGTATATATTTTTTTGAAATATAGTATTTGAGCCCCTAATATAGTAGGATACTATATAATATTGTAGGGTTGGCAACCTTAGTGGCGACTGACATTGAATATTAGATCGATGTGAATATTTGCATGAATATTTGCTCGTTGTGAGCAAATGCTCCACTCCAATCCACCACTTTCATGTCGCATTCTGTATAAATTTGTTGTCCAAACACGCTTTTGTCTCTTCTTTAAATAGCAGTAACGGATTAAAAGAAACGCAGCACACACCACCTCTACGTCCGCCATTTTGACTGCAACTGGATGGATGGGATGGAGCACAGGTGAGCAAGTGTTCGTCGTGAATATTCAGGTGTTGTGAGCATTAGCTCACGAGCTAATATTCAATGTCAGTCGTCAGCTTAATAACTTAATATGAGCATCGTTTCCGTGACAGCCAGTCTACATAGCTGCGCACGCACAGGGGCCTAATTACGCTCACCAAATCCTGTCGGAATCTTGACCTTGCAATTGAAATTAGGTAGATAGATAGATAGAGAACACTTTATTGCACCACCAGGTGAAAGATATTATAAATAGTTTCTTATATCTAAGTAGTGGTATACAATTGGCGGTCTTATCGCTTAGAGCGATCTCTTCCAGACAACCTTTGGATGGATGGAGTGGATTGCAGCAAGAATATAGTCGGTAGATGGATGTACATAAATAAGAGAATCTGAAATATAATGCTATGTGAAGTAACAAATATGTATAGCGAGAGATTCAAGATTATAAGTACTTCTAATTACATATTGTACTAAGGTAGGTATTCATGTAAGCATATTTTACATGAATACCTAAAAAATAAGTACAACATTAAATATATATAAGCAGCAGAAATTAGCGTGAAATTTGACAGTTGGAGGAGTGGAATCGTTCAGGATTTGGTGCGCATAATAGAGGAGCTGGGTCATCATCATCATCAGCCATTTGACGCCCACTGCAGGACATAGGCCTCCTTCGTGGTTTTCATAACCATGAGGGGTTTTGTCATAATCGCCACGCTCGGCAGGCGGGTTGGCGATAGCAGTATGCGGTTGGAATCTCAGGAAGACGCTGCTGTCCGTCTCCTGGTAATTGATTTCCTTGGTCGCCTTCTACGACATCCACGGAAGGAAATGGAGTGACGCTATTCTTAACCCAGCACCAGGAGCTGGGTCCGGACACTTAAAAATAGATAATCTTTTAAAAATTTTATATACCTAGTACAAATTTAGGATGTGATAAAGGAATTGAATAAATTATTTTAGTTTAAGAAAGAAACTAAGTTAACTACGAAATTTATTATTTAGAATCAACTTGTCGTTTTCTTAAACGTTGTTGTTTTGGTAGACAAAGGTTTTCGAACGTACAACCTCATTACATGTAAACTCTTTTTAAGTGTCAGAAGAAAAAAGCCAAAATAGACAACATTAAAATATCAATGACACGGCGTACATTTCGACATTAAGGAGAATAAAAATTTATGGGGTACTTTTCCGTTGATCTACAACTATCAGAGGTCCTAATCAGAGGTCCCCCGCACGTATCGATATTTTTATTTATTCTTCTCTCTTTTTACTCAGTTGCAACTTTTATATCAATAACATGATTTTTGTTTTAAGTACTTAAGCACGTAAAATTGTCTACACAACTTAGCAACTAATAATGCATGCTGTGTTTTACCATAATTAGTTAAGATACCAATCAATTAATCAATTTTATCATTACCTTGAGTTTGATGTATCTATCAGTACTATTAACTGTTGTGGAACCTAATAAATAAATGAAATTTGGCAAGTAAGGAGAAATAAGTCCAGAAAACTAGCATAAAAAAATAACTAACATCCCGACTGCTGAACATTAGCTACTAAGCAGACAGGACCCATCTAGGTACTTCGAATTAGCAAAAAAATACAAGTGTGAGTTGGACTCGTCCACCGAGGGTTCGGTACATATTATAAATAGTTCAAAAATCGAGTCTTGCAGTTTTTTCCGAGCTTTTCCCGAACTTCAAAGACATTTTTTTTTATTTAATTACAAATGTACAGTTTTCAGATTGAAAATATTGTCAATATTGTCTTATACTACTAGTACAGGGAAAAAAGACATTTTTTTTATTTAATTACAAATGTACAGTTTTTAGATTTTTCCCTGTACTAGTAGTATAAGACAATTTAGATTTTTCCCTGTACTAGTAGTATAAGACAATATTGTCTTATACTACTAGTACTGTTACAGGGAAAAATCTGAAAACTGTACATTTGTAATTAAATAAAAAAAAATGTCTTTGAAGTTCGGGAAAAACTGCGAGACTCAATTTTTGAACTATTTATAATATGTACCGAACCCTCGGTGGACGAGTCCAACTCACACTTGTATTTTTTTGCTAATTCGAAGTACCTAGATGGGTCCTGTCTGCTTAGTAGCTAACGTTCAGCAGTCGGGATGTTAGTTATTTTTTATGCTAGTTTTCTGGACTTATTTCTCCTTTTATATATTTGGAGATTTATGTACCTATGTATTACTCTAATCTAATCTATTATTATTTTAAGTGTCCTCTATTCGAAATATCAACACGCTGTCTACTGTACCAATTTACCCTCAGTATCTGTATAGGCCACTAGTAGAGTTTCTTTGATGTCGTAATAAGATTCTATGTTTCATTAAATTTCGCTAACGAGCTCTCGGTAACTCGCCTAACTTTAATTTCGTTTGCTTGTAATTAAAACCCTTTAGCTCACGCTTGACTAGTTGTCCTAACTGTAAGCAGGCAACGGCTGCCAAGACAGAGGTCGTGGGTTCGATTCTAAGCTGCCGTACTCGGATTTGTACAAATGGCTTCGGTCTGGGTGTTTTTCCACGTTTGTAATGTCTACCACTAGGCTACCACTAGGCGGTGGTAACCTAGTGGGTTGAACATTGGACTCGGAAGCGGGAGACCCAGGTTCGATTCCCAGTGCGGGCATGTACCTTTGTTTTCTAAGTTATGTACATTTGTGAAAATATAGTAGCAATACCACTCGCTAACGGTAAAGGAAAACATCGTGAGGAAACCTGAGTGTCTGAGCTATTCATATACCTCGGTGGGCATGCGTGGTGATTAAGCCCACCCTCTCTCCCTTAGAGAAGGCCTGTGCCCTGCAGTGGGACGTGTATAGGCTGCTTATGCAAATAAATAAATAACTTCCACGTAACACAATAACTTGTCCTGGACCTGGGTGACTTTGAATTCGTTCACCGTATTTTAAGAGGTTATTCTAAACATGCTTTAGAAGCATGGTGCTCGTTTTGAAAACAATCACGCGTTAAAAAAACATTTTTTTTGTTACCCAAATTTAATTCACTTATAGGCTATTAGAAGAAGAAGAAGAAGAAGAAGAAGAAGAATGACATTTATTATACCAACAAGATACATCACAGAAACAAAATAAGCAGATATGGAGCATAATATGCACAACAACAGAAAGAAAACTAAATACACAACAGACAAAACGAGTAAGTAAAACAGAACCTGTGATAGGTATAGCCTGTTGTGTATCTAAGTTGCCACAAAAGGCAGCTGACTCAGCGTTGTGCTGAGGAAACTAGGGTATACAATACAAAAGGTGGCGCAGCGGTTTTTATACTTTTGTCTCGTAGATATGGGTGCAACTAAGTAAATATAAAAAAATGGTAACACGAGATATCCCGGGACAACTTGACAGCTAATAAACCTTGAAAATTTGCGACTTATTTTGGTTTCTCCCTCATAACTTCTATACGATGCATCGTACCCAAAAGTCACTTTGTAACAAATTAGAAAACATGAAACTTTACATCTAAAGGTAGATTTCCGTGCATCGTGGCCGATCGCAGCCGCGCGCGATAGATCGCGTGCAAAGGAAACAGCGCCATAGTCATGGTATGAAAATGTATGGCGTTGTTTCCTTCGCACCGCGATGCACGAAAGTCTACCTTAACAAGTACCAAAACTTAAAAGTATGTAAAATAGTAAAAAAGTATAGTAAAAAGCCGTGGCCAAAAAATTCCCCAGCATTGTAAATAACTTGAATATAGTGGATTTTAAACGTCACCAGCTTGGTAATCGGCACTCTTAGAGAATTTTTTACCATAATATATTATGTAAGTTGTAGAAAATCTAATTCCACATCTGAATACCACATTTGTCGAATTCGGTCTAGTACACTTATCGCAATTCTCAATCTCTCAATCGGCGTCGACGTTTCCTGCAATCGGCGTTTGAATTTACTGATAATTTCTAATGCCTCAATGGTAAAATTTTAATATCAGCATTAGTATCACCAAATAATTATCTGGATGTGCAAATTAGGAAGAACATACATACCTCTACATACATACATAAACTCACGCCTGTATCCCAGAGTGGTAGGCAGAGACCAGGGACTAAGGAAGAAGAAAATTTTGGGAAAAAGAAGAAATTTTTAGACTTTTCCTGATTTCTCACTCGTAGCTTACATACGGTGCATCGTAATGAAAAATAACTTGTAAAGAGCATGAATTGTTGCTCTTTACAAGTCTAACGAGTACCAAAGCGTAATAGTTCGGTAGTAATATACTAGTAAAAAATCTAAATAAGTTATATAAAAATAAAAACACCATTTAAAAATGAAACAAAAAACAAATATTTGGTCGCATCATGTTTTATCTCAACACTACTACGAGTAATTTATCACTGTAAACGTCTAGTTCAAGTGGCGTACGACCAAAACAGAGGTCGTAGATTCCATTCCCACCGGACTGATTTGTACAAATGGCTTCAGTGTAAGCGTGTTTCCATTATTGTGATATCTTTGCCTGGTTACCATAGCACGGGCTATCCTAGTTTGGGACCGGGAAAAGTGATTGTGCTGTGTGGAAGTTACTGTTATTCAATGAAATCTAACAGTCCGTATTCGTCCACTGCAGTTGGACATAGGCCTGCCCCGCGGCACGAGTTAAGTGTGACGACCCTTCGGATATCACCTTTGTCAGCTCTTCTAGCAAGACACGCGCAGACCAAATTGGGGACAAGCGTCATTGCTGAGTAAGATGTTATTTAGATATAAATAGTTGTTAATTAGAATATTGAGATGATTACTATATTGTTAGACCTAGGAGAAACTCTTTCCGTTCAAGTTAATAAAGTATTTTTTTAACTTAATTCCGTCTCGACTCTTTAATTCACGCCACTTCTTTTCGTCCTCAGCCGTCCTCATCCAGCCGCTGCCAGCAATCTGCCTCACACAGTCCGTCTAGCGAGCTGGTGGGCATCCCACTCTTCGTTAATGTTATTATTTTAGTTATAATGTGTATTAATCTCGCTCTTAGAAAATCTGTGGAACCAAGGGCCGGTTTCTGAATTGAGAAATTCACTAAGTAAATATTTAAGTAACGTAAGTAAATTCGGAGAGACAACACTACATCTAACTATTTACTTAGCGAAATTCTCAATTCAGAAACTGGCCCCAAATAACACGTATTATCGGGTTAAGCTTGATACACACCGGGCTTAACAATTTTCGATAAAACAAGCAATTAATAATAATAGGGAAAATCCGCCTGCGTGATGGGAATAAAATCAACGCGGGAAAAAGTCCGGGGTGCATTTTTTATCCGCGTGTAAAAATAAAAGTAAACACATTTTGCCCGGGGCCGGATTTGTCAAATTAGTCTTTCACTAAGATGAGACGGAAAAAAGCGGAAGGAACAAAAAATATAAAAATGTTCCGAATTTATTTTTGGTCGGGAAAGGGAGGCTGATATAATAAAAAACCGGCCAAGTGCGAGTCGGACTCGCGCACGAAGGGTTCCGTACCATTGACTATACAACATTAAACACAAAGATAAAAAAAACAGCAAAAAAATCACGTTTGTTGTATTAAATAATTATATTATTTTGTTTTTAGTATTTGTTGTTATAGCGGCAACAAAATTACATAATCTGTGAAAATTTCAACTCTCTAGCTATCACGGTTCTTGAGATACAGCCTGGTGACAGACGGACGGACGGACGGACGGACGGACTGACAGACAGACAGCGAAGTCTTAGTAATAGGGTCCCGTTTTTACCCTTTGGGTACGGAACCCTAAAAATTACTGTAGTACTTTTGTAACTTATGACATTTTTAGGGTTCCGCACCTGAAGGGCGCCAAACGGGGCCCTGATACTCTGCCTCCGCTGTCAGTCTGTCTGTCCGTCTCTGTCTGTCTGTTCGTCCGTCCGACCTTTAAAGGGCTCTATCGTAAAAACGGCAATACATAAGGTCAAACTTGTTGTAGTTTTGGGTATTGTTATACTAACGACAAATAATAAAAAACCGGCCAAGACCTCACGCACGAAGGGTTCCGTACCATTATCTATACAACATTTGAATATTTCAAGCGTCTACCTGTTGCCGTCATTGATATCGAGCAAGAAACGGCAAAAAAATCATGTTTGTTGTATGGGAGCCCTTAAATATTTATTTTATTTTAATTTAATTATTTATTTTTAAAGTGAATATACAACTAAATATTCTGTGAACATTTGAAGCGTCTACCTGTTACCGTTATTAACATCGAGCAAAAAACGGCAAAAAAACCACGTTTGTCGAATTGGAGCGCCACTTAAATATTTATTTTATTCTGTTTATTGTTTATATATTTTTTATAGCGGTAACAGAAATACATTATATGTGAAAAAATCAAATGTCTAGCTATCATGGTTCATGAGCTACAGCCTGGTGACCTCCAGTGCAGTCTTAATAAAAGGGTTACCCTCATCCTTTGGGTACAGAACCCTAAAAAACGGCCAAGCGCGAGTACAGAACCCTCGGTGGGCTAGTCGGACTCGCACTCGGCCGGTTTTATTTGTCATACTAATGAGGAAATATACATCGTGAATTACAATAGACCAAATATGGGATGCATTTGCAAAGGGCAAGACAAAAAGAACCCAGAACGTGCGTGCATGCGACGACTGATGAATGTTGATGAAGCAAAAGAGATCCGTCAGGGTTGTGGCATCTGGCCAACCCTGATCTCTGTCTACACAACCGGGATACAGGCGTGAATTTATGTTATGCTTTAGATTAGCGAGTGAATTAAAAATCGTTTGCCATAATATTTCAAGATAATGTTCTTTGTGTCTTGAAAAACAATTATATCTATTGATTATTTCAAAGTAGTAATGATTGAGCGCATGTACCTCTCACTATAGGGCACAGGCCTTCTCTTAGAGAGAGTGTATGGGTTTAATCAGCCCGCGAGCTCACCGCGAATTGGCGATTTCAGCGCTGAGGTATTTAGACACCGCAGGCACTCGGGTTTCTTGACAATGCTTTTCTTCACCGTTTGCGAGCGGTATTGCTATATGCATACATATATAAACTCACGCCTGTATCCCGGAGGGATAGTCAGAGAGCATTGTTTGTTTCTGGCCACGATCTTGGCACACATCTTGAAAACCTCAAATTGCTAGTTTAACCGATTATCAGGCAGTTACATCATAGTTGCAACCTTAAATTGAACCGCCCGATAAAATGTTGTTTTTTGTACGAATGTCCTCAGACTGGGTGTATTTTCATGTCAGGCTATCCTACTTTGGGATCAGGACAAGTGATTGTATTGTGTGGAAGTTATTATTGTTATTAATAACTTTTTAACTTAGTGGTTATGTTTCAGAATCTTTCAATGGACTGTAATTTAACCAATCCTGAAGTTTCGTCGGTGCAAACACGAAGTAAATATATATGTGAATTAGCACTGTAATTTATTGTTAACTTTTTGATTAGCGCCGCCAATATTCAATATTCAGCCCGCTGAATATTCATCACTTGTAAAGTCTAGTTAATCTTTGGAAGTGACACATTTTAAATCACAGAGATCTTATATTCATTGTCAGTGACGTTGCCTGGCTTGGGACAAATAGATGTCGCTCCATGTTCCACCGACATCAGCGTAACCAAAAGAGGGTTACAATTTTCACGCGTACGATTGTGAAGTGCACTTCTGTTTGTGTTATTAATCAATCAAATCGTCTACTTCCTCCTCCTTCCCCAAGGCACGATACTTCTTTCCATCCTCGCCCATCCTTATGCAGCCGCTGCTTGCAATCTGTCTCAGATAGTGGTTCCAGCGTGCTGGTGGGCGTCCTACGCTGCGTTTACCAGTTCATGCTCTCAACTCGAGAACCTTGTTCCGCATGGACTATCGGTTCTAAGGCGGATTTGAGCAGCCTACTGCCACTTAAACTTAGTAATCTCATACGAAATATTATTTGTGCGTATTTATTGACAGCAAATATTTTTTGTTACTTTGTGCTGCCATCTAACAAATAATGACACCATACAGAAGTCAAACTTCTTAATCGATTTCCACAATCGAGTTAACAATGACAGGTATTGGTGACGCGAGTATTATTAGACAAGTGGTCAGCAAAAAGTCACCAAAATTTACCGGCGTCCGGATAGTGAAACAACACATACAAACCGGCCAAGTGCCATTCGAACTCGCCCACGAAGGGTTCCGTGCCATTATCTATACAACATTTGAATATTTCAAGCGTCTACCTGTTGCCGTTATTAATATCGAGCAAAAAAAGGCCTTCACGTTGGTTTTATGGGATATTTAAGTGTATTAAATAATTAAATATTTATATTGTTCTGTTTTTTAGTATTTAGTATTTGTTGTTATAGCGGCAACAGAAATACATCATCTATGAACATTTCAACTGTGTAACTATCACGGTTCATGAGATACAGCCTGGTGACAGACGGAAGGACGGACGGACGGACGGACGGACGGAGAGCGGAGTCTTAGTAATAGGGTGCCTTATCCTTTGGGTACGGAACCCTAAAAACATAACAGACGGACTAGACTATTTCTGCGCTACTATGCTTAAACGGGGCACACCGCTGCTTAGCAGTGTGAGCATTTTCCAACAGCATTTTGAGCATGACAGCATCTCGCCTAGATTCGCCTTACATGCATCACTGTGACAGCCTGCATGCACCCTCATATGTGTACCTACTGTTAAATGTACATGTAATTTATATTGTGTATTTAGCTATAGATACTAACACATATACTTTTAAGTCTACTGATATGAGAGTCGCTTACTTGAAAATAAATAAATATTATAATAATTATCACTTTCGCTTCCTCAACATTCATGAGTCGTTACATGCACGCACGCCGCTTTCGGGTACCTTTTATTTTGCCCTTTGCTAATACATCCCCTATTTGGTCGAAATATGTCCGTCTGGGTCGTCTCTTACCGGCCCTTCCATCCACATACGCTCGATATATTTGTTTTGTCAATCTTTCTTCCTGATCTGTCAGGATCGTAGCAAGCGGCAGTCCCTGGTCTCTGCCTACCCCTCTGGGATACAGGCGTGAGTTTATGTTATGTTATAATAATTATTATAAGCAAGAAAGTAGGATTAATGCAGTAGAAATGAGGTCCTTGAGAAATATGTCTGGTTTTACTTTGAATGACAGGATACGCAATAGTTTGATTAGAGAACGTTGTAGACTGAAAGAGGATGTAGTGACTAGAATTGAGAAAGGAATGTTGAGTTGGTTTGGATATGTGGAGAGGATGAAGGATCAAAGATTGATGAAATATATGTATCGAGCGAATGTGAGTGGAACAGCCGGTAAGGGTCGTTCCAGGCGGACACACTTCGACCAGATGGAGGATCTATTAGCAAAGATCATGATAAAAAGTACTTGTGACCGGCGTGCGTGCTTGCAACGATTAATGAATAGTGAGGGAGCCAAAGTGATCTGTCAGGATTGTGGCAAGTGGCAGTCCATGGTCTCTGCCTACCCCTTTGGGATACAGGCGTGACTCTATGTATGTATGTATGTATAATTATTATAACTCTCCTTTGCTAGTATAATAAAGCAAAAGGTTTTATTCAAACGCATCTTCCGTATTTATCACTGGTAAGAAATAGATTTCGGCGCAATAAATATTCATGAGTTAACTTCGTTCGGCTAAGGGATAAAAAGCGGACAGCATTTTCTGGTTCCATTATCAAGGAATACGGCCATAAATGCATAATATAAATATGGCTATTATTTTGCTTTATTCCGTGCATAGTGTGAAGGGGAATATAAAAATAATTTAGTATGGTATTTGAAGGGGAACATAAAAAATATTTTATTACGGTACTTGGCTTTTAGAGTTATTGATGGCGATCATGGAATCTTATCATACAGGCTCTGATGTATTAAACATAAACATAAACATTTACATACAGGCACATACATTGCTTCTGGCCCCACACTAATCCTAGTATCCACCCTGTGTCGTGGGAACCAAAACAATGACATCACAAACATGTAAACATCCAAGACCTGGGGTTTTTTTTGTCCCCAGCCGGGGTTCGAACCCGGGACCTCTCGCATGGTATGCAGATGCACTACCGCTGCGCCACGATGATTTGTGAAAGGATGGTCAGTGTGGAGTTTTTTTTTCCCCGCTGCCTATTTCTCCACTACATTTGCAAATGTACAATGTACAGAATGTAAATTCTTTACGTTGAAATAAATTATTGATTTTTGATTTCTGAACACGTCTTATGGGGTTTTTTTTCAGTAACTCCCGGAAGTGAAAGGGATGCAAAGACGATGTACTTTTATTTCTTTTTTTATGCAGTCTACATACGTTCATACGACACCAAGGTTTCCTCACTATGTATTCCTTCACCGTTAGCGAGTGGTATTGCTACTATAACTTCACAAATTAACGTAACTTAGAAAATAAGTCATTTTTACATGCCGGGATTTGAACCCATGACCTTCCAAACGAGAAGCCAGTGTTCTATATAGGCTGCCAGTGGGACGTATATAGGCTGCTTTTGATATGTGGTTCTTTCCTCCAGTAATGATTTATACTAGAAGCTGACTGGCAGACAATTTCCTGGGCGCGGAGTCAGCGACTGTCGCAGCTACGGTTTCGCTGGCTTCGGACTTTGCCCGCCTCAGAGCGTTGGTCATTTCAGCGACTAACTCACAGTAATAGTTCTGAGAACCTATTTGGAAAATGGCAATTTCTCCATACGCATTTTTTAACGACTCACGATGCTTATACATAGTAATTTATTGAACGGCTCTAACCGCGATTATTTATTAGGTAAAATTTAGTTACCTTTGGTTCCCGACGTTTCGGCAACGTTGCAGCTGCCGTGGTCACGGGTAGACTGAAGTGGCGAGTACAGTCAATTATTGTAGTGAGGGTAGGTGGTCTACCCTCAAGTCACTCTTAGTTTTCCGCAGCGGGCCGACACACAACACTCACTACGTCCGCGGACAGGTCCGTTGATGGGGCGCGAGATTTGTATTTGCTTAACACTGGATTCCACGTGCTTGAAGGCTTGAAACCATCCTCTCTGTTGGAATTCGTATGTTTTTTAACGTCGTGAATCAAAGGTAATTAAATTTTACCTAACAAATAATCGCGGTTAGACCCGTTTTGTATTACTAATTTCTCCATTCATTCTACTGCCGTCATGATCGTGCTGCAGTATTGGGTAAAATGTATTCTAACTACTGATTACTAGCTACGACTACATTTTGTTCGACTACGGCGGCGGTGGTAGCGGGTAGAAGATCGGACCCAGGTTCGATTTCCAGTGCGGGCATGTACCTATGTACTTTGTTTTCTAAGTTATGTAGGTACATTTGTGAAGTTATAAAGCAATACCACTCGCTAACTGCGAAGGAAAACATCGTGAGCTATTGACATACCTCAGCGCTTGAAATCGCCAGTCCGTGGTAGGCACGCGTGGTTATTAAGCCCATACTCTCTCCCTGAGAGAAAGCCTGTGCCCTACAGTGGGACGTGTATAGGCTGCTTCATCATCATCATCAGCCATTTGACGCCCACTGCTGGACATAGGCCTCCCTCACGGTTTTCCTAACCATGAGAGATTTTGCCATAATCGCCACGCTTGGCACGCGGGTTGGCGATCGCAGTATGCGGTTGGAATCTCAGGAAGACATAGACATAGACATAGACATAGACATCTTTATTCATAATCATTAATTACACGTCAATTGATAATTCGGATACAATAATTAAAAATTTACAATTATCACAATTATTACAATTATAAAAATAATTACAATTAACACAATGAAAAATTACAGTTAATTCCACTTACTAATAGTAAGAAAAAGTAACAAAATAATAAGACTAGCTAATTAAGCCAGCCGTCATAGCTGTAGATCGTTTGCTTGACAAGCCACTTTTTTAGTTTAATTTTAAAACATTGCGATGATGTTGAATTAATTATATCACTTGGCAGGCGGTTGTACACTCTCGGTCCCATAACATGGATTAGCTTACCTGATTTGGTAAGCTTGTGGGACACAGATGACAGTTTGTCCACGTTACGGGTGCTGTACCTATGGCAGTCGCCAAGTCTTGTGTACTCTAGCATATGCTCCCGCGTGTACACAGCTGCTTGCATAATAACCATTGCAGGCACTGTCAGTATATTATACTTCTCGAAGTACGGTTTGGCGGATTCGTCTTTCGGAACTCGTGCTATTGCTCGGACAGCTCGCTTCTGCATTCTGAAGGCGCGCAGCCAGTCGGCCGCGCATCCCCAGAACTCCACTCCATATTGCAGCAGTGAGTGCACCGTCGCAAAGTAACATGATCTCACCGTTTCAGGAGGTAAGGTCCAGCTCAGCCTGTACAAAGCGAAGCACGCGCTGCCGAGTTTACCGCATAGGTTGTCTATGTGGGTTTCCCACGTCAGGGCTCTGTCTATATGGAATCCTAGGAACACACCGCCGGGGACCTGCTCCAGGACTGTGTCTCCAACACGTACATGCAGGGGTTTGTAGGCTCTACCTGACAGATTGAAATGTAGGTATTGAGTTTTGCTTAAGTTAAGTATTAAACCATTAGTTTTAAACCAGTTAGATACACCTGCAGCTACTCTGTTTAATTTCTCTTCGAGCTGATTGATAGATTGGTCACACACTACAGCTGCGACGTCATCAGCATACATCAGTACATGACCCTCCGTTATGGCTTCCGGTAGGTCATTCATTAAGATGGAGAAGAGTATGTTGGAGACAGAAGTCGCTGCTGCCCGTCTCCTGGTAATTGATTTCCTTAGTCGCCTTCTACGACATCCACGGAAGGAAATGGAGTGACGCTATTCTTAATCCGGCGCCACGCAAATAGGCTGCTTATGAAAATCATAATATTAGATTACATAAAATAATCGTATTAAGTAGTTAACAATTTTGATTCATCATCATCATCAACCCATTATGTCCCCACCGAGAGGCACGGGTCTCTTCCCTGGGGAAGGTATAGACCATACTCCACCACGGGGGCCAAGTCCGGATTGGTGGAGGACAATTTTGATTACTGGGCCAAAACTATATGAAAATTAAATGACTCAATCAGAAATCAGTAATTTATTTAAACGTAAAGAATTTACATTCTGTTTGCTGAATGTCATTGTACTATGATACTATGTTAGCCGCTGCCTTCGGGCCGTATTTGTAGTGGAGAAAAAGGCAGCGGGAAGAAAAACTCCACTCTGACCATATTTTCTCAAATCATCTTAAACTTAATACATGAAAGCCTTTCAGATATGATTCACGGAATCATTACCATCAATAACTTTAAAAGCCAAAATAATACTTCTTACAAAAGCAGGAAAAACATTAATTCTGCTGCCAGACACACGAACAGCACCCGTTCACGAGCGTAACGCAAGGGTCAGCCATCACCAGTTTCAAACATTTTAGAGGGACATAGGTGACCCGGCCACCACGCCACCATTCGAATGAACTTTGGGAAAAATACTTATTTCTTATTTTTTAATAGTCATTTTATATTCGTTGAAAATTTCATTTCAACCACTTACTAATAAAATATACATTTTTCTAATTACATAAAAGTATGATTAATTACATAAAAGTATGTAATCGCTCGTAGCCCCGGCTGCCTGAGTGATCTTAAACGATCACGAAGGTTAAGCAACACAGGGCGCGTTCAGTGCATGGATGGGTCGCCGTCTATGCCTAACGCTAGTGGCAATTTTCCGAGCGGTTCCGTGCTTCGCAAGGCACGTTAAGCTGTTGGTGCCGGCTGCCGTCGATAGATGGCAGTCGTTAAGCCAAGTCAGAGGCCTTAGGGCGGCTTGACAACTTCTGACAGTAGACGAGCCACTAGTCTACAAGCCTCCACCAATCCGGACTTGGCCCCCGTGGTGGAGTATGGCCTATACCTTCCTCAGGGAAGAGACCCGTGCCCCTCGGTGGGGACATAATGGGTTGATGATGATGATTAAAGGTGAAAACAAAATATTCAAATCAATTCGTAATAGTTCAATTTATAATATACGTGCACCTGCAATGATGTTTTCAAAGATTTAACTGCCCTTTTGGCAATGCAGACACTGAGCGATCGAAAATTAAACAACTGCAGTACTTTAATAGAAATAAAAATGTTGTGGTTATAACTTATACAATTAATCTCACTAATATGGCAGTTCTAATCTGTAGTATGAATATTAATATTCCATTAGCTCAAGTGACAGATATAATTAGATCATTTAAATATTCTTAATAGTCAAGCTTCCTGCGTTATAATAATAATTCTAATAATAACAAAAAATAACAAAATTCAGTAAGTATGAAGTTAAGTCGTTTTTCACAAATCTGAAGCCAATAATATTACCGCAGATACTGTAAAAACAAGTGACAAACATTATTTTTTGCTCTCTAAAGGAGATCTATTAGATGAAAAAAAAAAACTTCTTTATATATAGAATTACATACAAAGAAAAGTGTAAGTGCTTAATTAATTACTTAACTTATTTTGATGGTGTGACTTTATAATATTAAATTCTAGACAGTATTATCTAGAATATCTAAATATTCGATGGCCCAATAAAACAGAGTGAATTTAAATAAATGAATGAATAAAAAAAAACTTCCACACAATACAATCACATGTTCGGGTCCCAAACTAGGATAGGTGCTATGGCAACCAGGCAAGGACGTAAAAAACGAGGAAATACACCCAGACGGAGGCCACTTGTACAAATGTATGGCGGCACCTAGCAGAAATCGAACCCACGACCTCGATTTAACTAAGGAACGACGTGCTGTTGACTGTACTGAACTTCTAGCACCTACTCAGTTTGCGAAAGTAAATATTCCTGTTACATTATTAAATGGGAACGTAACATACTTGGTTCGGCACTTCTTACAAGTTAGTTACAATAATTAATTAACTGCAACTTACTGAAACTAAAACTTATGAGTAACTTTACAACCACTAACTTGCAACTTTATTTAGGCACTGCTTGTAGCCTCTGAGACTTTTTATTGTAATACTACCCGAAGGAAAACATTGTGAGGAAACCTGAGTGTCTGAGGTGTTCACATACCTCAGCGCTTGAAATTGCCAATCGACGGTAGGCACGCGTGGTAATTAAGCCCATACGCTCTTTTGCTTGCGTGAAATTTCTGTCTACAAACAGCCTACAAACAGGATTTATATCAATCATCAGCTAGAATTTGTCCACGTCAATCAATCAGCCGTGTGGCGGTACCGTGTGGCGCATTTCCTCCCGTGGACGTCGTAGAAAGCGACTAAGGAAAGCAGCGTCTTCCTGAGATTCCAACCGCATACTGCGATCGCCAACCCGCCAGTCAAGCGTGGCGATTATGGCAAAACCCATAAACCTCGATTATGAAAACCACGAAGGAGGCCTATGACTTGCAGTGGGCGTCAAATGGCTGATGATGATGATGAATCAATCAGCTAGTATTCGTCCACGTCAATCGGACATAGGCCTCCCCTAAGGCACGTCCTTCTTATGGGCTTATATAAATCGCGCTTTACGGACTCTACCGATGTGCGATATTGGTATAGAATTTAAAGCCCGATAAAGCACATGGAAATCATTGTCATATTATACTGCTTGAAACAATTAGGGGTTCATACGATTTCGAAGCTTAATAAAACTTTTTTCTTGGGTTATTAATGGGGAACTTGCGTCGAACATACATTGAACCTTAAGATTTTTTAAAAATAAAACCATAAATAAATTTCTTTCGGGCTTTTTGGGGTCCCAAAAAATGCGAAAATCAAGTAATCTAAATTTTTTCGTTGAATTCTAAATGTTTTCTAAAAATAGTGTAGATTCATAAAACATAATTTTATGAGATAACTCGAGTACCTATTGATAAATGCTCAATACATACAAAGGCGTTACGTTCAAGTTGTGACGTCTTAGTTCGAGTCCGATTTGTGTGGCGCGTAATTGTGCCACGTGACTAGAATGACTTTTCAACAGGTCACATTACGAAACGTATTCGTCGTAGAGAGAAAAATTACATTCATACATACATAAAGTCACGCCTGTATCCCAGAGGGGTAGGCAGAGACCAGGGACTGCTACTCGCCACGATCCTGACAGAACACTTTCGCTTCCTCAATATTCATTAGTCGTTTCATGCACGCACGCCGGTTTCGGGTATTTTTTATCTTGCTCTTTGCTAGTACATCCCCCATTTGGTCGAAGTATGTCCGGCATATGACCTTGTAAGCAAAATTAACACTCACTTCAATCAATGACAACGCTCAGAAGACCTGAAATGCCACATAAAATGAGAGGATTTATCTGCAGGTAATTAAAAATTAAGAAAATACTATGAATTCACTTTGTTTTTAGGTGTACATAGACTCTTGGCCACGCTAACAAAATCACTGATTATATTCTTTTTGTTGCACTAACCCGTGCTGAGGACAATTTCAAAAACCTATTTAGAGGCTAAAAATTCCACCCATTCCGATGTTAAGACCTAACTGCAATGTGGGTTACTCGGGGCTGCAAGTGATGTAAATTGCTGGCCAAATGTCGCTGCCTGTACGTAACATAGAGAAGTTTGTAAAGAGGCTCGAAATTTTGCCGATGCTTGCACTTGCCCATCAGCTCAGTTGGGAGAGCGCTGGCACGGTTGGCCAGAGGTCGCGGGTTCAAGTCCCAGCATGAGTGGAATTTGTAACGTCTAAATAGGTTTTTAAAATCGCTGATGTTCTTATGTTTTGTATTTTAATTTTTTTTGGTTTTTTTTATTGGTGGGCAGTTTTAAGTAAAAGCCAAAGAATTTTTTCTTATTCCACTTTGAAATCTTAGTCCCCTAATTGTTTTGAGCAGTAAGTATAGGCGAAAAATATTCTATTTAACACCATATTGTTCTAATAATTTATCTATCAAACAAATCTCATGACAAACTCCAAAGCAACAAATCGTGTTATTTTTCTGTGGACATTTTCAATATTCATACGACAAAAGTTGCCGTAAATGACTGTTTTGTGTTCCCGGGGTTCCGCGATTATGGAGTGGACTGTATGTTGACGAATTATAGGTTGCGATTGTTTGAGTGTTCAAAAATGGGACAAAGGAATGGCAGAAAGACTCACCAGACCCATGGTGCAAGGAGGGCTAGAGGTCAGCGTACCTCTAGTGGGAGCCGCTTCCGGCTCCTCGACGATTCACCTTCCACGACCGCCCACCGTCGATAGCTTACACTGATAGCCCGACGTGACTGGAACCTGGTTGTCTTTCAGCCTTCTTGGGATTTAGTTCTGTGGTGGCACTGGGCACGTGGAATAACGAGAAGTCGAAGGTGTAGCGTGTCGACGTAATGGCGACTTTAGCTAACGGCCAAGAGAACAGATGTACCGCGACGATAGTGCTTAGCCAACAACTAACGAACTTTCTTTTTAACTTTTTAATTGGGGGTCCGAAAATGTGTGTAGTAATGGGGGAAGCAGGCTGCCTCCATGGTGTGAACAGACGAAAAATGCAAAAGGCATGCTCACACCACACAGGCTTTTCTGTACAGTGTAACCATCACTGCATTTCACTGGCAAATGTAAACATGACAAATTTAAACAGACATGATTCAGGAATTGCAAGTTTTAGAAATGAGAGATAAATAAATAATTATGTTTTTTGAAACGCGTATCTAAATGTTTGCAATCGGCAGTGAAAATGTCCCACGCCCCGTCCGCCCCAACACGTCGGAGTGAGGTCTTTTTGCTGTTTCGGAAAGAAATGGAACGGTTCACGTTGGAACAATGAATCTCTTTTTAGGTTTCCGTACGCGAAGGGTGCCAAACGGGACCCTATTACTAAGACTTCACTGTCCGTCTGTCTGTCTGTCCGTCCGTCTCTCTGTTTGTCTGTCTGTCACCAGGCTGTATCTCATGAACCCTGATAGCTAGGCAGTTGAAATTTTCACAGACAATGTATCTCTGTTGCCGCTAAACAACAAATACAAAAAACCAGATAAAATAAATATTTGAGGAATGCTCCCATACAACAAACATTATCTAAAGATAGCGCCTGCCATCTAGCGGCCATCTATGTAACCTTCACAGCGCCGATGTCATGTCATTAAATGTCAATGTTAAACGCTTCTTGTTAGTTTCTATAGATAATAATAATAATAATAATAATAAGATAATTTATTCAAGGAACATTTTACAGTGACCTTATCACTAAGGCAGTGGTACCCTGCTCCCTAAAAAAGGTTAAAATCTGTGGTTTAGGATAAGCAGTGCTCCTCCGAAAAACATTTTACATTTTCAAGGTCAACAGACTTCAATACACTAATTTACACAATTAATGTACCTTGTTAATATATTGTGCTTTTGACACGAAAGTTTATATTTAATGAAAAAACTTAAATGAGGTTAGAACTAGGTAATAAAAAATGTGTGTGTGTGTGTGTGTGTGTGTGTGTGTGTGCGCGCGCGTGTGTGTGTGTGTGTGTGTGTGTGTGTGTGTGTGTGTGTGTGTGTGTGTGTGTGTGTGTGTGTGTGTGTGTGTGTGTGTGTGTAACTGTTACCCGAGCATGTTTATAAAATAATAGTTTTTTAGAAGGTAATGTTTTTAAAAGAAAGCCTACGAGATGTCGATTTTGGGACCGGTGTGAAGTTAGCTGACAAACTTAGCTGACAAACATAGCTGACACTATTACGCGACCAAATAAAATGGTCGTTTTTAAAAAAGGCTTTCATAAGCCAGTAGGTACGACAAAATGCCTATGGCAATAATAAATTTATAATGGTATTAAACGGTCAAGACCGAAGGACAAATGTTATATTTAGAATTAAGAAATACTATCCCATCAAAAAATATTCTGAGATAAGCTCCTCACAACTAAGCTATTTTGGAGAACATTCTGACCGTAAGTAATTGTGACAATAAAAGATGTTAAAACATATCTTAATTATGGCTCAATACCGTGGCATAGCAGTGAAAACGTGAAGAAATAAAAAATATTCGCAAAATTTTCAGTACGCCTTTATGTTTCTTATTGGGATACTAAAAAAAATAGAATTTCTAGAAGGCTGGATCTTAGTTATTACGGTTCCTTAGATACTAAGGAAACTGTTAAGGTATAAATAGAAGCATCAAACCCTTCAGTTTTTGTGATAAAGTGGAGCTGACAAATAATTTGTGAGAAAAATCTCTCCAGAGTTTCTTTCTGGGCGACGTATTGCAACAAAACGAATTTCTAACACTTTAGCAATGCAAAATTATGATTGCATAGACTCTAAAGTATTTTAAATAAATCAATTTATACCTTCAGACCATTCAGTTTCTCTGACATCGGGCGATAGACAAAAATAATAGAGAAAATTTCAAAAAGCCCTTTATGATTTTCTTGGGATATACCAAAATAACGAATTTCTAACAGGCTGGATTTATGTTATTTTGGTTTCATAGATACTACTTAAACTACTTATTTATAAATTGAGACATGAAACCATTTAGTTTTTGTGATAAAGCGGAGCTGACAAATAATTTGTGAGAAAAATCTCTCCAGAGATTCTTTCTGGGCGACGTATTGCAGCAAAACGAATTTCTACCACTTTAGAAATGCAAAATAATGATTGCAGAGACTCTAAAGTATTTTAAATAAATCAATTTATACCTTCAGACCATTCAATTTTTCTGAAATCAGGCGATAGACAAAAATAATGGAGAAAATTTAAAATAACCTTTGTGTTTTTCTTGAGATATACAAAAAAAAACGAATTTCTAACAGGCTGGATTTATGTTATTTCGGTTCCTTAGATACTACTTTAACTACTTAACTATAAATTGAGACATGAAACCATTCAGTTTTTGTGACAAAGCGGAGCTGACAAATAATTTGTGAGAAAAATCTCTCCAGAGTTTCTTTCTGGGCGACGTATTGCAGCAAAACGAATTTCTAACACTTTAGCAATGCAAAATTATGATTGCATAGACTCTAAAGTATTTTAAATAAATCAATTTATACCTTCAGACCATTCAGTTTCTCTGACATCGGGCGATAGACAAAAATAATAGAGAAAATTTCAAAAAGCCCTTTATGATTTTCTTGGGATATACCAAAATAACGAATTTCTAACAGGCTGGATTTATGTTATTTTGGTTTCATAGATAATACTTAAACTACTTATTTATTAATTGAGACATGAAACCGTTCAGTTTTTGTGATAAAGCGGAGCTGACAAATAATTTGTGAGAAAAATCTCTCCAGAGATTCTTTCTGGGCGACGTATTGCAGCAAAACGAATTTCTAACACTTTAGAAATGCAAAATTATGATTGCAGAGACTCTAAAGTATTTTAAATAAATCAATTTATACCTTCAGACCATTAAATTTTTCTGAAATCGGGCGATAGACAAAAATCATGGAGAAAATTTAAAATAACCTTTGTGTTTTTCATGAGATATACAAAAAAAAAACGAATTTCTAACAGGCTGGATTTATGTTATTTCGGTTCCTTAGATACTACTTAAACTACTTAACTATAAATTGAGACATGAAACCATTCAGTTTTTGTGACAAAGCGGAGCTGACAAATAATTTGTGAGAAAAATCTCTCCAGAGTTTCTTTCTGGGCGACGTATTGCAGCAAAACGAATTTCTAACACTTTAGCAATGCAAAATTATGATTGCATAGACTCTAGAGTATTTTAAATAAATCAATTTATACCTTCAGACCATTCAGTTTTTCTGAAATCGGGCGATAGACAAAAATAATGGAGAAAATTTAAAATAACCTTTGTGTTTTTCTTGAGATATAAAAAAAAACGAATTTCTAACAGGCTGGATTTATGTTATTTCGGTTCCTTAGATACTACTTAAACTACTTAACTATAAATTGAGACATGAAACCATTCAGTTTTTGTGACAAAGCGGAGCTGACAAATAATTTGTGAGAAAAATCTCTCCAGAGTTTCTTTCTGGGCGACGTATTGCAGCAAAACGAATTTCTAACACTTTAGCAATGCAAAATTATGATTGCATAGACTCTAAAGTATTTTAAATAAATCAATTTATACCTTCAGACCATTCAGTTTCTCTGACATCGGGCGATAGACAAAAATAATAGAGAAAATTTCAAAAAGCCCTTTATGATTTTCTTGGGATATACCAAAATAACGAATTTCTAACAGGCTGGATTTATGTTATTTTGGTTCCTTAGATACTACTTAAACTACTTAACTATAAATTGAGACATGAAACCATTCAGTTTTTGTGACAAAGCGGAGCTGACAAATAATTTGTGAGAAAAATCTCTCCAGAGTTTCTTTCTGGGCGACGTATTGCAGCAAAACGAAATTCTAACACTTTAGCAATGCAAAATTATGATTGCATAGACTCTAAAGTATTTTAAATAAATCAATTTATACCTTCAGACCATTCAGTTTTTCTGAAATCGGGCGATAGACAAAAATAATGGAGAAAATTTAAAATAACCTTTGTGTTTTTCTTGAGATATACAAAAAAAACGAATTTCTAACATGCTGGATTTATGTTATTTCGGTTCCTTAGATACTACTTAAACTACTTAACTATAAATTGAGACATGAAACCATTCAGTTTTTGTGACAAAGCGGAGCTGACAAATAATTTGTGAGAAAAATCTCTCCAGAGTTTCTTTCTGGGCGACGTATTGCAGCAAAACGAATTTCTAACACTTTAGTAATGCAAAATTATGATTGCATAGACTCTAAAGTATTTTAAATAAATCAATTTATACCTTCAGACCATTCAGTTTTTCTGAAATCGGGCGATAGACAAAAATAATGGAGAAAATTTAAAATAACCTTTGTGTTTTTCTTGAGATATACAAAAAAAACGAATTTCTAACAGGCTGGATTTATGTTATTTCGGTTCCTTAGATACTACTTTAACTACTTAACTATAAATTGAGACATGAAACCATTCAGTTTTTGTGACAAAGCGGAGCTGACAAATAATTTGTGAGAAAAATCTCTCCAGAGTTTCTTTCTGGGCGAAGTATTGCAGCAAAACGAATTTCTAACACTTTAGCAATGCAAAATTATGATTGCATAGACTCTAAAGTATTTTAAATAAATCAATTTATACCTTCAGACCATTCAGTTTCTCTGACATCGGGCGATAGACAAAAATAATAGAGAAAATTTCAAAAAGCCCTTTATGATTTTCTTGGGATATACCAAAATAACGAATTTCTAACAGGCTGGATTTATGTTATTTTGGTTTCATAGATACTACTTAAACTACTTATTTATTAATTGAGACATGAAACCGTTCAGTTTTTGTGATAAAGCGGAGCTGACAAATAATTTGTGAGAAAAATCTCTCCAGAGATTCTTTCTGGGCGACGTATTGCAGCAAAACGAATTTCTACCACTTTAGAAATGCAAAATTATGATTGCAGAGACTCCAAAGTATTTTAAATAAATCAATTTATAACTTCAGACCATTCAATTTTTCTGAAATCGGGCGATAGACAAAAATAATGGAGAAAATTTAAAATAACCTTTGTGTTTTTCTTGAGATATACAAAAAAAACGAATTTCTAACAGGCTGGATTTATGTTATTTCGGTTCCTTAGACACTACTTAAACTACTTAACTATAAATTGAGACATGAAACCATTCAGTTTTTGTGACAAAGCGGAGCTGACAAATAATTTGTGAGAAAAATCTCTCCAGAGTTTCTTTCTGGGCGACGTATTGCAGCAAAACGAATTTTTAACACTTTAGTAATGCAAAATTATGATTGCATAGACTCTAAAGTATTTTAAATAAATCAATTTATACCTTCAGACCATTCAGTTTTTCTGAAATCGGGCGATAGACAAAAATAATGGAGAAAATTTAAAATAACCTTTGTGTTTTTCTTGAGATATACAAAAAAAACGAATTTCTAACAGGCTGGATTTATGTTATTTCGGTTCCTTAGATACTACTTTAACTACTTAACTATAAATTGAGACATGAAACCATTCAGTTTTTGTGACAAAGCGGAGCTGACAAATAATTTGTGAGAAAAATCTCTCCAGAGTTTCTTTCTGGGCGAAGTATTGCAGCAAAACGAATTTCTAACACTTTAGCAATGCAAAATTATGATTGCATAGACTCTAAAGTATTTTAAATAAATCAATTTATACCTTCAGACCATTCAGTTTCTCTGACATCGGGCGATAGACAAAAATAATAGAGAAAATTTCAAAAAGCCCTTTATGATTTTCTTGGGATATACCAAAATAACGAATTTCTAACAGGCTGGATTTATGTTATTTTGGTTTCATAGATACTACTTAAACTACTTATTTATTAATTGAGACATGAAACCGTTCAGTTTTTGTGATAAAGCGGAGCTGACAAATAATTTGTGAGAAAAATCTCTCCAGAGATTCTTTCTGGGCGACGTATTGCAGCAAAACGAATTTCTAACACTTTAGAAATGCAAAGTTATGATTGCAGAGACTCTAAAGTATTTTAAATAAATCAATTTATACCTTCAGACCATTAAATTTTTCTGAAATCGGGCGATAGACAAAAATCATGGAGAAAATTTAAAATAACCTTTGTGTTTTTCATGAGATATACAAAAAAAAACGAATTTCTAACAGGCTGGATTTATGTTATTTCGGTTCCTTAGATACTACTTAAACTACTTAACTATAAATTGAGACATGAAACCATTCAGTTTTTGTGACAAAGCGGAGCTGACAAATAATTTGTGAGAAAAATCTCTCCAGAGTTTCTTTCTGGGCGACGTATTGCAGCAAAACGAATTTCTAACACTTTAGCAATGCAAAATTATGATTGCATAGACTCTAGAGTATTTTAAATAAATCAATTTATACCTTCAGACCATTCAGTTTTTTTGAAATCGGGCGATAGACAAAAATAATGGAGAAAATTTAAAATAACCTTTGTGTTTTTCTTGAGATATAAAAAAAAACGAATTTCTAACAGGCTGGATTTATGTTATTTCGGTTCCTTAGATACTACTTAAACTACTTAACTATAAATTGAGACATGAAACCATTCAGTTTTTGTGACAAAGCGGAGCTGACAAATAATTTGTGAGAAAAATCTCTCCAGAGTTTCTTTCTGGGCGACGTATTGCAGCAAAACGAATTTCTAACACTTTAGCAATGCAAAATTATGATTGCATAGACTCTAAAGTATTTTAAATAAATCAATTTATACCTTCAGACCATTCAGTTTTTCTGAAATCGGGCGATAGACAAAAAAAATGGAGAAAATTTAAAATAACCTTTGTGTTTTTCTTGAGATATACAAAAAAAACGAACTTCTAACATGCTGGATTTATGTTATTTCGGTTCCTTAGATACTACTTAAACTACTTAACTATAAATTGAGACATGAAACCATTCAGTTTTTGTGACAAAGCGGAGCTGACAAATAATTTGTGAGAAAAATCTCTCCAGAGTTTCTTTCTGGGCGACGTATTGCAGCAAAACGAAATTCTAACACTTTAGCAATGCAAAATTATGATTGCATAGACTCTAAAGTATTTTAAGAAAATCAATTTATACCTTCAGACCATTCAGTTTTTCTGAAATCGGGCGATAGACAAAAATAATGGAGAAAATTTAAAATAACCTTTGTGTTTTTCTTGAGATATAAAAAAAAACGAATTTTTAACAGGCTGGATTTATGTTATTTCGGTTCCTTAGATACTACTTAAACTACTTAACTATAAATTGAGACATGAAACCATTCAGTTTTTGTGACAAAGCGGAGCTGACAAATAATTTGTGAGAAAAATCTCTCCAGAGTTTCTTTCTGGGCGACGTATTGCAGCAAAACGAATTTCTAACACTTTAGCAATGCAAAATTATGATTGCATAGACTCTAAAGTATTTTAAATAAATCAATTTATACCTTCAGACCATTCAGTTTCTCTGACATCGGGCGATAGACAAAAATAATAGAGAAAATTTCAAAAAGCCCTTTATGATTTTCTTGGGATATACCAAAATAACGAATTTCTAACAGGCTGGATTTATGTTATTTTGGTTCCTTAGATACTACTTAAACTACTTAACTATAAATTGAGACATGAAACCATTCAGTTTTTGTGACAAAGCGGAGCTGACAAATAATTTGTGAGAAAAATCTCTCCAGAGTTTCTTTCTGGGCGACGTATTGCAGCAAAACGAAATTCTAACACTTTAGCAATGCAAAATTATGATTGCATAGACTCTAAAGTATTTTAAATAAATCAATTTATACCTTCAGACCATTCAGTTTTTCTGAAATCGGGCGATAGACAAAAATAATGGAGAAAATTTAAAATAACCTTTGTGTTTTTCTTGAGATATACAAAAAAAACGAATTTCTAACATGCTGGATTTATGTTATTTCGGTTCCTTAGATACTACTTAAACTACTTAACTATAAATTGAGACATGAAACCATTCAGTTTTTGTGACAAAGCGGAGCTGACAAATAATTTGTGAGAAAAATCTCTCCAGAGTTTCTTTCTGGGCGACGTATTGCAGCAAAACGAATTTCTAACACTTTAGTAATGCAAAATTATGATTGCATAGACTCTAAAGTATTTTAAATAAATCAATTTATACCTTCAGACCATTCAGTTTTTCTGAAATCGGGCGATAGACAAAAATAATGGAGAAAATTTAAAATAACCTTTGTGTTTTTCTTGAGATATACAAAAAAAACGAATTTCTAACAGGCTGGATTTATGTTATTTCGGTTCCTTAGATACTACTTTAACTACTTAACTATAAATTGAGACATGAAACCATTCAGTTTTTGTGACAAAGCGGAGCTGACAAATAATTTGTGAGAAAAATCTCTCCAGAGTTTCTTTCTGGGCGAAGTATTGCAGCAAAACGAATTTCTAACACTTTAGCAATGCAAAATTATGATTGCATAGACTCTAAAGTATTTTAAATAAATCAATTTATACCTTCAGACCATTCAGTTTCTCTGACATCGGGCGATAGACAAAAATAATAGAGAAAATTTCAAAAAGCCCTTTATGATTTTCTTGGGATATACCAAAATAACGAATTTCTAACAGGCTGGATTTATGTTATTTTGGTTTCATAGATACTACTTAAACTACTTATTTATTAATTGAGACATGAAACCGTTCAGTTTTTGTGATAAAGCGGAGCTGACAAATAATTTGTGAGAAAAATCTCTCCAGAGATTCTTTCTGGGCGACGTATTGCAGCAAAACGAATTTCTACCACTTTAGAAATGCAAAATTATGATTGCAGAGACTCCAAAGTATTTTAAATAAATCAATTTATAACTTCAGACCATTCAATTTTTCTGAAATCGGGCGATAGACAAAAATAATGGAGAAAATTTAAAATAACCTTTGTGTTTTTCTTGAGATATACAAAAAAAACGAATTTCTAACAGGCTGGATTTATGTTATTTCGGTTCCTTAGACACTACTTAAACTACTTAACTATAAATTGAGACATGAAACCATTCAGTTTTTGTGACAAAGCGGAGCTGACAAATAATTTGTGAGAAAAATCTCTCCAGAGTTTCTTTCTGGGCGACGTATTGCAGCAAAACGAATTTCTAACACTTTAGTAATGCAAAATTATGATTGCATAGACTCTAAAGTATTTTAAATAAATCAATTTATACCTTCAGACCATTCAGTTTTTCTGAAATCGGGCGATAGACAAAAATAATGGAGAAAATTTAAAATAACCTTTGTGTTTTTCTTGAGATATACAAAAAAAACGAATTTCTAACAGGCTGGATTTATGTTATTTCGGTTCCTTAGATACTACTTTAACTACTTAACTATAAATTGAGACATGAAACCATTCAGTTTTTGTGACAAAGCGGAGCTGACAAATAATTTGTGAGAAAAATCTCTCCAGAGTTTCTTTCTGGGCGAAGTATTGCAGCAAAACGAATTTCTAACACTTTAGCAATGCAAAATTATGATTGCATAGACTCTAAAGTATTTTAAATAAATCAATTTATACCTTCAGACCATTCAGTTTCTCTGACATCGGGCGATAGACAAAAATAATAGAGAAAATTTCAAAAAGCCCTTTATGATTTTCTTGGGATATACCAAAATAACGAATTTCTAACAGGCTGGATTTATGTTATTTTGGTTTCATAGATACTATTTAAACTACTTATTTATTAATTGAGACATGAAACCGTTCAGTTTTTGTGATAAAGCGGAGCTGACAAATAATTTGTGAGAAAAATCTCTCCAGAGATTCTTTCTGGGCGACGTATTGCAGCAAAACGAATTTCTAACACTTTAGAAATGCAAAGTTATGATTGCAGAGACTCTAAAGTATTTTAAATAAATCAATTTATACCTTCAGACCATTAAATTTTTCTGAAATCGGGCGATAGACAAAAATCATGGAGAAAATTTAAAATAACCTTTGTGTTTTTCATGAGATATAAAAAAAAAAACGAATTTCTAACAGGCTGGATTTATGTTATTTCGGTTCCTTAGATACTACTTAAACTACTTAACTATAAATTGAGACATGAAACCATTCAGTTTTTGTGACAAAGCGGAGCTGACAAATAATTTGTGAGAAAAATCTCTCCAGAGTTTCTTTCTGGGCGACGTATTGCAGCAAAACGAATTTCTAACACTTTAGCAATGCAAAATTATGATTGCATAGACTCTAGAGTATTTTAAATAAATCAATTTATACCTTCAGACCATTCAGTTTTTTTGAAATCGGGCGATAGACAAAAATAATGGAGAAAATTTAAAATAACCTTTGTGTTTTTCTTGAGATATAAAAAAAAACGAATTTCTAACAGGCTTGATTTATGTTATTTCGGTTCCTTAGATACTACTTAAACTACTTAACTATAAATTGAGACATGAAACCATTCAGTTTTTGTGACAAAGCGGAGCTGACAAATAATTTGTGAGAAAAATCTCTCCAGAGTTTCTTTCTGGGCGACGTATTGCAGCAAAACGAATTTCTAACACTTTAGCAATGCAAAATTATGATTGCATAGACTCTAAAGTATTTTAAATAAATCAATTTATACCTTCAGACCATTCAGTTTTTCTGAAATCGGGCGATAGACAAAAAAAATGGAGAAAATTTAAAATAACCTTTGTGTTTTTCTTGAGATATACAAAAAAAACGAACTTCTAACATGCTGGATTTATGTTATTTCGGTTCCTTAGATACTACTTAAACTACTTAACTATAAATTGAGACATGAAACCATTCAGTTTTTGTGACAAAGCGGAGCTGACAAATAATTTGTGAGAAAAATCTCTCCAGAGTTTCTTTCTGGGCGACGTATTGCAGCAAAACGAAATTCTAACACTTTAGCAATGCAAAATTATGATTGCATAGACTCTAAAGTATTTTAAGAAAATCAATTTATACCTTCAGACCATTCAGTTTTTCTGAAATCGGGCGATAGACAAAAATAATGGAGAAAATTTAAAATAACCTTTGTGTTTTTCTTGAGATATAAAAAAAAACGAATTTTTAACAGGCTGGATTTATGTTATTTCGGTTCCTTAGATACTACTTAAACTACTTAACTATAAATTGAGACATGAAACCATTCAGTTTTTGTGACAAAGCGGAGCTGACAAATAATTTGTGAGAAAAATCTCTCCAGAGTTTCTTTCTGGGCGACGTATTGCAGCAAAACGAATTTCTAACACTTTAGCAATGCAAAATTATGATTGCATAGACTCTAAAGTATTTTAAATAAATCAATTTATACCTTCAGACCATTCAGTTTCTCTGACATCGGGCGATAGACAAAAATAATAGAGAAAATTTCAAAAAGCCCTTTATGATTTTCTTGGGATATACCAAAATAACGAATTTCTAACAGGCTGGATTTATGTTATTTTGGTTCCTTAGATACTACTTAAACTACTTAACTATAAATTGAGACATGAAACCATTCAGTTTTTGTGACAAAGCGGAGCTGACAAATAATTTGTGAGAAAAATCTCTCCAGAGATTCTTTCTGGGCGACGTATTGCAGCAAAACGAATTTCTACCACTTTAGAAATGCAAAATTATGATTGCAGAGACTCCAAAGTATTTTAAATAAATCAATTTATAACTTCAGACCATTCAATTTTTCTGAAATCGGGCGATAGACAAAAATAATGGAGAAAATTTAAAATAACCTTTGTGTTTTTCTTGAGATATACAAAAAAAACGAATTTCTAACAGGCTGGATTTATGTTATTTCGGTTCCTTAGACACTACTTAAACTACTTAACTATAAATTGAGACATGAAACCATTCAGTTTTTGTGACAAAGCGGAGCTGACAAATAATTTGTGAGAAAAATCTCTCCAGAGTTTCTTTCTGGGCGACGTATTGCAGCAAAACGAATTTCTAACACTTTAGTAATGCAAAATTATGATTGCATAGACTCTAAAGTATTTTAAATAAATCAATTTATACCTTCAGACCATTCAGTTTTTCTGAAATCGGGCGATAGACAAAAATAATGGAGAAAATTTAAAATAACCTTTGTGTTTTTCTTGAGATATACAAAAAAAACGAATTTCTAACAGGCTGGATTTATGTTATTTCGGTTCCTTAGATACTACTTTAACTACTTAACTATAAATTGAGACATGAAACCATTCAGTTTTTGTGACAAAGCGGAGCTGACAAATAATTTGTGAGAAAAATCTCTCCAGAGTTTCTTTCTGGGCGAAGTATTGCAGCAAAACGAATTTCTAACACTTTAGCAATGCAAAATTATGATTGCATAGACTCTAAAGTATTTTAAATAAATCAATTTATACCTTCAGACCATTCAGTTTCTCTGACATCGGGCGATAGACAAAAATAATAGAGAAAATTTCAAAAAGCCCTTTATGATTTTCTTGGGATATACCAAAATAACGAATTTCTAACAGGCTGGATTTATGTTATTTTGGTTTCATAGATACTACTTAAACTACTTATTTATTAATTGAGACATGAAACCGTTCAGTTTTTGTGATAAAGCGGAGCTGACAAATAATTTGTGAGAAAAATCTCTCCAGAGATTCTTTCTGGGCGACGTATTGCAGCAAAACGAATTTCTAACACTTTAGAAATGCAAAGTTATGATTGCAGAGACTCTAAAGTATTTTAAATAAATCAATTTATACCTTCAGACCATTAAATTTTTCTGAAATCGGGCGATAGACAAAAATCATGGAGAAAATTTAAAATAACCTTTGTGTTTTTCATGAGATATACAAAAAAAAACGAATTTCTAACAGGCTGGATTTATGTTATTTCGGTCCCTAGATACTACTTAAACTACTTAACTATAAATTGAGACATGAAACCATTCAGTTTTTGTGACAAAGCGGAGCTGACAAATAATTTGTGAGAAAAATCTCTCCAGAGTTTCTTTCTGGGCGACGTATTGCAGCAAAACGAATTTCTAACACTTTAGCAATGCAAAATTATGATTGCATAGACTCTAAAGTATTTTAAATAAATCAATTTATACCTTCAGACCATTCAGTTTTTCTGAAATCGGGCGATAGACAAAAAAAATGGAGAAAATTTAAAATAACCTTTGTGTTTTTCTTGAGATATACAAAAAAAACGAACTTCTAACATGCTGGATTTATGTTATTTCGGTTCCTTAGATACTACTTAAACTACTTAACTATAAATTGAGACATGAAACCATTCAGTTTTTGTGACAAAGCGGAGCTGACAAATAATTTGTGAGAAAAATCTCTCCAGAGTTTCTTTCTGGGCGACGTATTGCAGCAAAACGAAATTCTAACACTTTAGCAATGCAAAATTATGATTGCATAGACTCTAAAGTATTTTAAGAAAATCAATTTATACCTTCAGACCATTCAGTTTTTCTGAAATCGGGCGATAGACAAAAATAATGGAGAAAATTTAAAATAACCTTTGTGTTTTTCTTGAGATATAAAAAAAAACGAATTTTTAACAGGCTGGATTTATGTTATTTCGGTTCCTTAGATACTACTTAAACTACTTAACTATAAATTGAGACATGAAACCATTCAGTTTTTGTGACAAAGCGGAGCTGACAAATAATTTGTGAGAAAAATCTCTCCAGAGTTTCTTTCTGGGCGACGTATTGCAGCAAAACGAATTTCTAACACTTTAGCAATGCAAAATTATGATTGCATAGACTCTAAAGTATTTTAAATAAATCAATTTATACCTTCAGACCATTCAGTTTCTCTGACATCGGGCGATAGACAAAAATAATAGAGAAAATTTCAAAAAGCCCTTTATGATTTTCTTGGGATATACCAAAATAACGAATTTCTAACAGGCTGGATTTATGTTATTTTGGTTCCTTAGATACTACTTAAACTACTTAACTATAAATTGAGACATGAAACCATTCAGTTTTTGTGACAAAGCGGAGCTGACAAATAATTTGTGAGAAAAATCTCTCCAGAGTTTCTTTCTGGGCGACGTATTGCAGCAAAACGAAATTCTAACACTTTAGCAATGCAAAATTATGATTGCATAGACTCTAAAGTATTTTAAATAAATCAATTTATACCTTCAGACCATTCAGTTTTTCTGAAATCGGGCGATAGACAAAAATAATGGAGAAAATTTAAAATAACCTTTGTGTTTTTCTTGAGATATACAAAAAAAACGAATTTCTAACATGCTGGATTTATGTTATTTCGGTTCCTTAGATACTACTTAAACTACTTAACTATAAATTGAGACATGAAACCATTCAGTTTTTGTGACAAAGCGGAGCTGACAAATAATTTGTGAGAAAAATCTCTCCAGAGTTTCTTTCTGGGCGACGTATTGCAGCAAAACGAATTTCTAACACTTTAGTAATGCAAAATTATGATTGCATAGACTCTAAAGTATTTTAAATAAATCAATTTATACCTTCAGACCATTCAGTTTTTCTGAAATCGGGCGATAGACAAAAATAATGGAGAAAATTTAAAATAACCTTTGTGTTTTTCTTGAGATATACAAAAAAAACGAATTTCTAACAGGCTGGATTTATGTTATTTCGGTTCCTTAGATACTACTTTAACTACTTAACTATAAATTGAGACATGAAACCATTCAGTTTTTGTGACAAAGCGGAGCTGACAAATAATTTGTGAGAAAAATCTCTCCAGAGTTTCTTTCTGGGCGAAGTATTGCAGCAAAACGAATTTCTAACACTTTAGCAATGCAAAATTATGATTGCATAGACTCTAAAATATTTTAAATAAATCAATTTATACCTTCAGACCATTCAGTTTCTCTGACATCGGGCGATAGACAAAAATAATAGAGAAAATTTCAAAAAGCCCTTTATGATTTTCTTGGGATATACCAAAATAACGAATTTCTAACAGGCTGGATTTATGTTATTTTGGTTTTATAGATACTACTTAAACTACTTATTTATTAATTGAGACATGAAACCGTTCAGTTTTTGTGATAAAGCGGAGCTGACAAATAATTTGTGAGAAAAATCTCTCCAGAGATTCTTTCTGGGCGACGTATTGCAGCAAAACGAATTTCTACCACTTTAGAAATGCAAAATTATGATTGCAGAGACTCCAAAGTATTTTAAATAAATCAATTTATAACTTCAGACCATTCAATTTTTCTGAAATCGGGCGATAGACAAAAATAATGGAGAAAATTTAAAATAACCTTTGTGTTTTTCTTGAGATATACAAAAAAAACGAATTTCTAACAGGCTGGATTTAAGTTATTTCGGTTCCTTAGACACTACTTAAACTACTTAACTATAAATTGAGACATGAAACCATTCAGTTTTTGTGACAAAGCGGAGCTGACAAATAATTTGTGAGAAAAATCTCTCCAGAGTTTCTTTCTGGGCGACGTATTGCAGCAAAACGAATTTCTAACACTTTAGTAATGCAAAATTATGATTGCATAGACTCTAAAGTATTTTAAATAAATCAATTTATACCTTCAGACCATTCAGTTTTTCTGAAATCGGGCGATAGACAAAAATAATGGAGAAAATTTAAAATAACCTTTGTGTTTTTCTTGAGATATACAAAAAAAACGAATTTCTAACAGGCTGGATTTATGTTATTTCGGTTCCTTAGATACTACTTTAACTACTTAACTATAAATTGAGACATGAAACCATTCAGTTTTTGTGACAAAGCGGAGCTGACAAATAATTTGTGAGAAAAATCTCTCCAGAGTTTCTTTCTGGGCGAAGTATTGCAGCAAAACGAATTTCTAACACTTTAGCAATGCAAAATTATGATTGCATAGACTCTAAAGTATTTTAAATAAATCAATTTATACCTTCAGACCATTCAGTTTCTCTGACATCGGGCGATAGACAAAAATAATAGAGAAAATTTCAAAAAGCCCTTTATGATTTTCTTGGGATATACCAAAATAACGAATTTCTAACAGGCTGGATTTATGTTATTTTGGTTTCATAGATACTATTTAAACTACTTATTTATTAATTGAGACATGAAACCGTTCAGTTTTTGTGATAAAGCGGAGCTGACAAATAATTTGTGAGAAAAATCTCTCCAGAGATTCTTTCTGGGCGACGTATTGCAGCAAAACGAATTTCTAACACTTTAGAAATGCAAAGTTATGATTGCAGAGACTCTAAAGTATTTTAAATAAATCAATTTATACCTTCAGACCATTAAATTTTTCTGAAATCGGGCGATAGACAAAAATCATGGAGAAAATTTAAAATAACCTTTGTGTTTTTCATGAGATATACAAAAAAAAACGAATTTCTAACAGGCTGGATTTATGTTATTTCGGTTCCTTAGATACTACTTAAACTACTTAACTATAAATTGAGACATGAAACCATTCAGTTTTTGTGACAAAGCGGAGCTGACAAATAATTTGTGAGAAAAATCTCTCCAGAGTTTCTTTCTGGGCGACGTATTGCAGCAAAACGAATTTCTAACACTTTAGCAATGCAAAATTATGATTGCATAGACTCTAGAGTATTTTAAATAAATCAATTTATACCTTCAGACCATTCAGTTTTTTTGAAATCGGGCGATAGACAAAAATAATGGAGAAAATTTAAAATAACCTTTGTGTTTTTCTTGAGATATAAAAAAAAACGAATTTCTAACAGGCTGGATTTATGTTATTTCGGTTCCTTAGATACTACTTAAACTACTTAACTATAAATTGAGACATGAAACCATTCAGTTTTTGTGACAAAGCGGAGCTGACAAATAATTTGTGAGAAAAATCTCTCCAGAGTTTCTTTCTGGGCGACGTATTGCAGCAAAACGAATTTCTAACACTTTAGCAATGCAAAATTATGATTGCATAGACTCTAAAGTATTTTAAATAAATCAATTTATACCTTCAGACCATTCAGTTTTTCTGAAATCGGGCGATAGACAAAAATAATGGAGAAAATTTAAAATAACCTTTGTGTTTTTCTTGAGATATACAAAAAAAACGAACTTCTAACATGCTGGATTTATGTTATTTCGGTTCCTTAGATACTACTTAAACTACTTAACTATAAATTGAGACATGAAACCATTCAGTTTTTGTGACAAAGCGGAGCTGACAAATAATTTGTGAGAAAAATCTCTCCAGAGATTCTTTCTGGGCGACGTATTGCAGCAAAACGAATTTCTAACACTTTAGCAATGCAAAATTATGATTGCATAGACTCTAAAGTATTTTAAATAAATCAATTTATACCTTCAGACCATTCAGTTTTTCTGAAATCGGGCGATAGACAAAAATAATGGAGAAAATTTAAAATAACCTTTGTGTTTTTCTTGAGATATACAAAAAAAACGAATTTCTAACAGGCTGGATTTATGTTATTTTGGTTTCATAGATACTACTTAAACTACTTATTTATAAATTGAGACATGAAACCATTCAGTTTTTGTGATAAAGCGGAGCTGACAAATAATTTGTGAGAAAAATCTCTCCAGAGATTCTTTCTGGGCGACGTATTGCAGCAAAACGAATTTCTACCACTTTAGAAATGCAAAATTATGATTGCAGAGACTCCAAAGTATTTTAAATAAATCAATTTATAACTTCAGACCATTCAATTTTTCTGAAATCGGGCGATAGACAAAAATAATGGAGAAAATTTAAAATAACCTTTGTGTTTTTCTTGAGATATACAAAAAAAACGAATTTCTAACAGGCTGGATTTATGTTATTTCGGTTCCTTAGATACTACTTTAACTACTTAACTATAAATTGAGACATGAAACCATTCAGTTTTTGTGACAAAGCGGAGCTGACAAATAATTTGTGAGAAAAATCTCTCCAGAGTTTCTTTCTGGGCGAAGTATTGCAGCAAAACGAATTTCTAACACTTTAGCAATGCAAAATTATGATTGCATAGACTCTAAAGTATTTTAAATAAATCAATTTATACCTTTAGACCATTCAGTTTTTCTGAAATCGGGTGATAGACAAAAATAATGGAGAAAATTTAAAATAACGTTTGTGTTTTTCTTGAGATATAAAAAAAAAACGAACTTCTAACAGGCTGGATTTATGTTATTTCGGTTCCTTAGATACTACTTAAACTACTTAACTATAAATTGAGACATGAAACCATTCAGTTTTTGTGACAAAGCGGAGCTGACAAATAATTTGTGAGAAAAATCTCTCCAGAGTTTCTTTCTGGGCGACGTATTGCAGCAAAACGAATTTCTAACACTTTAGCAATGCAAAATTATGATTGCATAGACTCTAAAGTATTTTAAATAAATCAATTTATACCTTCAGACCATTCAGTTTCTCTGACATCGGGCGATAGACAAAAATAATAGAGAAAATTTCAAAAAGCCCTTTATGATTTTCTTGGGATATACCAAAATAACGAATTTCTAACAGGCTGGATTTATGTTATTTTGGTTTCATAGATACTACTTAAACTACTAAACTATAAATTAAGACATGAAACCATTCAGTTTTTGTGACAAAGCGGAGCTGACAAATAATTTGTGAGAAAAATCTCTCCAGAGTTTCTTTCTGGGCGACGTATTGCAGCAAAACGAATTTCTAACACTTTAGCAATGCAAAATTATGATTGCATAGACTCTAAAGTATTTTAAATAAATCAATTTATACCTTCAGACCATTCAGTTTTTCCAAAATAACATAAATCCAGCCTGTTAGAAATTCGTTATTTTGGTATCTCCCAAGAAAATCATAAAGGGCTTTTTGAAATTTTCTCTATTATTTTTGTCTATCGCCCGATGTCAGAGAAACTGAATGGTCTGAAGGTATAAATTGATTTATTTAAAATACTTTAGAGTCTATGCAATCATAATTTTGCATTGCTAAAGTGTTAGAAATTCGTTTTGCTGCAATACTTCGCCCAGAAAGAAACTCTGGAGAGATTTTTCTAACAAATTATTTGTCAGCTCCGCTTTGTCACAAAAACTGAATGGTTTCATGTCTCAATTTATAGTTAAGTAGTTTAAGTAGTATCTAAGGAACCGAAATAACATAAATCCAGCCTGTTAGAAATTCGTTTTTTTTTTGTATATCTCAAGAAAAACATAAAGGTTATTTTAAATTTTCTCCATTATTTTTGTCTATCGCCCGATTTCAGAAAAACTGAATGGTCTGAAGGTATAAATTGATTTATTTAAAATACTTTAGAGTCTATGCAAACATAATTTTGCATTGCTAAAGTGTTAGAAATTCGTTTTGCTGCAATACGTCGCCCAGAAAGAATCTCTGGAGAGATTTTTCTCACAAATTATTTGTCAGCTCCGCTTTGTCACAAAAACTGAATGGTTTCATGTCTCAATTTATAGTTAAGTAGTTTAATTTGTATCTAAGGAACCAAAATAACATAAATCCAGCCTATTACAAATTCGTTTTTTTTGTATATCTCAAGAAAAACACAAAGGTTATTTTAAATTTTCTCCATTATTTTTGTCTATCGCCCGATTTCAGAAAAACTGAATGGTCTGAAGGTATAAATTGATTTATTTAAAATACTTTAGAGTCTATGGAATCATAATTTTTCATTGCTAAAGTGTTAGAAATTCGTTTTGCTGCAATACGTCGCCCAGAAAGAAACTCTGGAGAGATTTTTCTCACAAATTATTTGTCAGCTCTGCTTTGTCACAAAAACTGAATGGTTTCATGTCTCAATTTATAGTTAAGTAGTTTAAGTAGTATCTAAGGAACCGAAATAACATAAATCCAGCCTGTTAGAAATTCGTTTTTTTTGTATATCTCAAGAAAAACACAAAGGTTATTTTAAATTTTCTCCATTATTTTTGTCTATCAACCGATTTCAGAAAAACTGAATGGTCTGAAGGTATAAATTGATTTATTTAAAATACTTTAGAGTCTATGCAATCATAATTTTGCATTGCTAAAGTGTTAGAAATTCGTTTTGCTGCAATACGTCGCCCAGAAAGAAACTCTGGAGAGATTTTTCTCACAAATTATTTGTCAGCTCCGCTTCGTCACAAAAACTGAATGGTTTCATGGCTCAATTTATAGTTAAGTAGTTTAAGTAGTAACTAAGGAACCGAAATAACATAAATCCAGCCTGTTAGAAATTCGTTATTTTGATATATCCCAAGAAAATCATAAAGGGCTTTTTTAAATTTTCTCTATTATTTTTGTCTATCGCCCGATGTCAGAGAAACTGAATGGTCTGAAGGTATAAATTGATTTATTTAAAATACTTTAGAGTCTATGAAATCATAATTTTGCATTGCTAAAGTGTTAGAAATTCGTTTTGCTGCAATACGTCGCCCAGAAAGAAACTCTGGAGAGATTTTTCTCACAAATTATTTGTCAGCTCCGCTTTGTCACAAAAACTGAATGGTTTCATGTCTCAATTTATAGTTAAGTAGTTTAAGTAGTATCTAAGGAACCGAAATAACATAAATCCAGCCTGTTAGAAATTCGTTTTTTTTTGTATATCTCAAGAAAAACACAAAGGTTATTTTAAATTTTCTCCATTATTTTTGTCTATCGCCCGATTTCAGAAAACGGAATGGTCTGAAGGTATAAATTGATTTATTTAAAATACTTTAGAGTCTATGCAATCATAATTTTGCATTGCGAAAGTGTTAGAAATTCGTTTTGCTGCAATACGTCGCCCAGAAAGAAACTCTGGAGAGATTTTTCTCACAAATTATTTGTCAGCTCCGCTTTGTCAAAAAAACTGAATGGTTTCATGTCTCAATTTATAGTTAAGTAGTTTAAGTAGTATCTACGAAACCGAAATAACATAAATCCAGCCTGTTAGAAATTCGTTTTTTTTTGTATATCTCAAGAAAAACACAAAGGTTATTTTAAATTTTCTCCATTATTTTTGTCTATCGCCCGATTTCAGAAAAACTGAATGGTCTGAAGGTATAAATTGATTTATTTAAAATACTTTAGAGTCTATGCAATCATAATTTTGCATTGCTAAAGTGTTAGAAATTCGTTTTGCTGCAATACGTCGCCCAGAAAGAAACTCTGGAGAGATTTTTCTAACAAATTATTTGTCAGCTCCGCTTTGTCACAAAAACTGAATGGTTTCATGTCTCAATTTATAGTTAAGTAGTTTAAGTAGTATCTAAGGAACCGAAATAACATAAATCCAGCATGTTAGAAATTCGTTTTTTTTGTATATCTCAAGAAAAACACAAAGGTTATTTTAAATTTTCTCCATTATTTTTGTCTATCGCCCGATTTCAGAAAAACTGAATGGTCTGAAGGTATAAATTGATTTATTTAAAATACTTTAGAGTCTATGCAAACATAATTTTGCATTGCTAAAGTGTTAGAAATTCGTTTTGCTGCAATACGTCGCCCAGAAAGAAACTCTGGAGAGATTTTTCTCACAAATTATTTGTCAGCTCCGCTTCGTCACAAAAACTGAATGGTTTCATGGCTCAATTTATAGTTAAGTAGTTTAAGTAGTAACTAAGGAACCGAAATAACATAAATCCAGCCTGTTAGAAATTCGTTATTTTGATATATCCCAAGAAAATCATAAAGGGCTTTTTTAAATTTTCTCTATTATTTTTGTCTATCGCCCGATGTCAGAGAAACTGAATGGTCTGAAGGTATAAATTGATTTATTTAAAATACTTTAGAGTCTATGAAATCATAATTTTGCATTGCTAAAGTGTTAGAAATTCGTTTTGCTGCAATACGTCGCCCAGAAAGAAACTCTGGAGAGATTTTTCTCACAAATTATTTGTCAGCTCCGCTTTGTCACAAAAACTGAATGGTTTCATGTCTCAATTTATAGTTAAGTAGTTTAAGTAGTATCTAAGGAACCGAAATAACATAAATCCAGCCTGTTAGAAATTCGTTTTTTTTTGTATATCTCAAGAAAAACACAAAGGTTATTTTAAATTTTCTCCATTATTTTTGTCTATCGCCCGATTTCAGAAAACGGAATGGTCTGAAGGTATAAATTGATTTATTTAAAATACTTTAGAGTCTATGCGATCATAATTTTGCATTGCTAAAGTGTTAGAAATTCGTTTTGCTGCAATACGTCGCCCAGAAAGAAACTCTGGAGAGATTTTTCTCACAAATTATTTGTCAGCTCCGCTTTGTCACAAAAACTGAATGGTTTCATGTCTCAATTTATAGTTAAGTAGTTTAAGTAGTGTCTAAGGAACCGAAATAACATAAATCCAGCCTGTTAGAAATTCGTTTTTTTTGTATATCTCAAGAAAAACACAAAGGTTATTTTAAATTTTCTCCATTATTTTTGTCTATCGCCCGATTTCAGAAAAATTGAATGGTCTGAAGTTATAAATTGATTTATTTAAAATACTTTGGAGTCTCTGCAATCATAATTTTGCATTTCTAAAGTGGTAGAAATTCGTTTTGCTGCAATACGTCGCCCAGAAAGAATCTCTGGAGAGATTTTTCTCACAAATTATTTGTCAGCTCCGCTTTATCACAAAAACTGAACGGTTTCATGTCTCAATTAATAAATAAGTAGTTTAAGTAGTATCTATGAAACCAAAATAACATAAATCCAGCCTGTTAGAAATTCGTTATTTTGGTATATCCCAAGAAAATCATAAAGGGCTTTTTGAAATTTTCTCTATTATTTTTGTCTATCGCCCGATGTCAGAGAAACTGAATGGTCTGAAGGTATAAATTGATTTATTTAAAATACTTTAGAGTCTATGCAATCATAATTTTGCATTGCTAAAGTGTTAGAAATTCGTTTTGCTGCAATACTTCGCCCAGAAAGAAACTCTGGAGAGATTTTTCTCACAAATTATTTGTCAGCTCCGCTTTGTCACAAAAACTGAATGGTTTCATGTCTCAATTTATAGTTAAGTAGTTAAAGTAGTATCTAAGGAACCGAAATAACATAAATCCAGCCTGTTAGAAATTCGTTTTTTTTGTATATCTCAAGAAAAACACAAAGGTTATTTTAAATTTTCTCCATTATTTTTGTCTATCGCCCGATTTCAGAAAAACTGAATGGTCTGAAGGTATAAATTGATTTATTTAAAATACTTTAGAGTCTATGCAATCATAATTTTGCATTACTAAAGTGTTAGAAATTCGTTTTGCTGCAATACGTCGCCCAGAAAGAAACTCTGGAGAGATTTTTCTCACAAATTATTTGTCAGCTCCGCTTTGTCACAAAAACTGAATGGTTTCATGTCTCAATTTATAGTTAAGTAGTTTAAGTAGTATCTAAGGAACCGAAATAACATAAATCCAGCCTGTTAGAAATTCGTTTTTTTTGTATATCTCAAGAAAAACACAAAGGTTATTTTAAATTTTCTCCATTATTTTTGTCTATCGCCCGATTTCAGAAAAATTGAATGGTCTGAAGTTATAAATTGATTTATTTAAAATACTTTGGAGTCTCTGCAATCATAATTTTGCATTTCTAAAGTGGTAGAAATTCGTTTTGCTGCAATACGTCGCCCAGAAAGAATCTCTGGAGAGATTTTTCTCACAAATTATTTGTCAGCTCCGCTTTATCACAAAAACTGAACGGTTTCATGTCTCAATTAATAAATAAGTAGTTTAAGTAGTATCTATGAAACCAAAATAACATAAATCCAGCCTGTTAGAAATTCGTTATTTTGGTATATCCCAAGAAAATCATAAAGGGCTTTTTGAAATTTTCTCTATTATTTTTGTCTATCGCCCGATGTCAGAGAAACTGAATGGTCTGAAGGTATAAATTGATTTATTTAAAATACTTTAGAGTCTATGCAATCATAATTTTGCATTGCTAAAGTGTTAGAAATTCGTTTTGCTGCAATACTTCGCCCAGAAAGAAACTCTGGAGAGATTTTTCTCACAAATTATTTGTCAGCTCCGCTTTGTCACAAAAACTGAATGGTTTCATGTCTCAATTTATAGTTAAGTAGTTAAAGTAGTATCTAAGGAACCGAAATAACATAAATCCAGCCTGTTAGAAATTCGTTTTTTTTGTATATCTCAAGAAAAACACAAAGGTTATTTTAAATTTTCTCCATTATTTTTGTCTATCGCCCGATTTCAGAAAAACTGAATGGTCTGAAGGTATAAATTGATTTATTTAAAATACTTTAGAGTCTATGCAATCATAATTTTGCATTACTAAAGTGTTAGAAATTCGTTTTGCTGCAATACGTCGCCCAGAAAGAAACTCTGGAGAGATTTTTCTCACAAATTATTTGTCAGCTCCGCTTTGTCACAAAAACTGAATGGTTTCATGTCTCAATTTATAGTTAAGTAGTTTAAGTAGTATCTAAGGAACCGAAATAACATAAATCCAGCATGTTAGAAATTCGTTTTTTTTGTATATCTCAAGAAAAACACAAAGGTTATTTTAAATTTTCTCCATTATTTTTGTCTATCGCCCGATTTCAGAAAAACTGAATGGTCTGAAGGTATAAATTGATTTATTTAAAATACTTTAGAGTCTATGCAATCATAATTTTGCATTGCTAAAGTGTTAGAATTTCGTTTTGCTGCAATACGTCGCCCAGAAAGAAACTCTGGAGAGATTTTTCTCACAAATTATTTGTCAGCTCCGCTTTGTCACAAAAACTGAATGGTTTCATGTCTCAATTTATAGTTAAGTAGTTTAAGTAGTATCTAAGGAACCAAAATAACATAAATCCAGCCTGTTAGAAATTCGTTATTTTGGTATATCCCAAGAAAATCATAAAGGGCTTTTTGAAATTTTCTCTATTATTTTTGTCTATCGCCCGATGTCAGAGAAACTGAATGGTCTGAAGGTATAAATTGATTTATTTAAAATACTTTAGAGTCTATGCAATCATAATTTTGCATTGCTAAAGTGTTAGAAATTCGTTTTGCTGCAATACGTCGCCCAGAAAGAAACTCTGGAGAGATTTTTCTCACAAATTATTTGTCAGCTCCGCTTTGTCACAAAAACTGAATGGTTTCATGTCTCAATTTATAGTTAAGTAGTTTAAGTAGTATCTAAGGAACCGAAATAACATAAATCCAGCCTGTTAGAAATTCGTTTTTTTTGTATATCTCAAGAAAAACACAAAGGTTATTTTAAATTTTCTCCATTATTTTTGTCTATCGCCCGATTTCAGAAAAACTGAATGGTCTGAAGGTATAAATTGATTTATTTAAAATACTTTAGAGTCTATGCAATCATAATTTTGCATTGCTAAAGTGTTAGAAATTCGTTTTGCTGCAATACGTCGCCCAGAAAGAAACTCTGGAGAGATTTTTCTCACAAATTATTTGTCAGCTCCGCTTTGTCACAAAAACTGAATGGTTTCATGTCTCAATTTATAGTTAAATAGTTTAAGTAGTATCTAAGGAACCGAAATAACATAAATCCAGCCTGTTAGAAATTCATTTTTTTTGTATATCTCAAGAAAAACACAAAGGTTATTTTAAATTTTCTCCATTATTTTTGTCTATCGCCCGATTTCAGAAAAACTGAATGGTCTGAAGGTATAAATTGATTTATTTAAAATACTTTAGAGTCTATGCAATCATAATTTTGCATTGCTAAAGTGTTAGAAATTCGTTTTGCTGCAATACGTCGCCCAGAAAGAATCTCTGGAGAGATTTTTCTCACAAATTATTTGTCAGCTCCGCTTTGTCACAAAAACTGAATGGTTTCATGTCTCAATTTATAGTTAAATAGTTTAAGTAGTATCTAAGGAACCGAAATAACATAAATCCAGCCTGTTAGAAATTCGTTTTTTTTGTATATCTCAAGAAAAACACAAAGGTTATTTTAAATTTTCTCCATTATTTTTGTCTATCGCCCGATTTCAGAAAAACTGAATGGTCTGAAGGTATAAATTGATTTATTTAAAATACTTTAGAGTCTATGCAATCATAATTTTGCATTGCTAAAGTGTTAGAAATTCGTTTTGCTGCAATACGTCGCCCAGAAAGAAACTCTGGAGAGATTTTTCTAACAAATTATTTGTCAGCTCCGCTTTGTCACAAAAACTGAATGGTTTCATGTCTCAATTTATAGTTAAGTAGTTAATGTAGTATCTAAGGAACCGAAATAACATAAATCCAGCCTGTTAGCAATTCGTTTTTTTTGTATAAGTATCTCAAGAAAAACACAAAGGTTATTTTAAATTTTCTCCATTATTTTTGTCTATCGCCCGATTTCAGAAAAACTGAATGGTCTGAAGGTATAAATTGATTTATTTAAAATACTTTAGAGTGTCTGCAATCACAATTTTGCATTGCTAAAGTGGTAGAAATTCGTTTTGCTGCAATACGTCGCCCAGAAAGAATCTCTGGAGAGATTTTTCTCACAAATTATTTGTCAGCTCCGCTTTATCACAAAAACTGAATGGTTTCATGTCTCAATTTATAAATAAATAGTTTAAGTAGTATCTATGAAACCAAAATAACATAAATCCAGCCTGTTAGAAATTCGTTATTTTGGTATATCCCAAGAAAATCATAAAGGGCTTTTTGAAATTTTCTCTATTATTTTTGTCTATCGCCCGATGTCAGAGAAACTGAATGGTCTGAAGGTATAAATTGATTTATTTAAAATACTTTAGAGTCTATGCAATCATAATTTTGCATTGCTAAAGTGTTAGAAATTCGTTTTGTTGCAATACGTCGCCCAGAAAGAAACTCTGGAGAGATTTTTCTCACAAATTATTTGTCAGCTCCACTTTATCACAAAAACTGAAGGGTTTGATGCTTCTATTTATACCTTAACAGTTTCTTTAGTATCTAAGGAACCGTAATAACTAAGATCCAGCCTTCTAGAAATTCTAATTTTTTTAGTATCCCAATAAGAAACATAAACGCGTACTGAAAATTTTGCGAATATTTTTTATTTCTTCACGTTTTCACTGCTATGCCACGGTATTTAGCCATAATTAAGATATGTTTTAACATCTTTTATTGTCACAATTACGTACGGTCAGAATGTTCCCTTTTTTAAAAACGACCATTTTATTTGGTCGTGTAATAGTGTCAGCTGTGTTTGTCAGCTAAGTTTGTCAGCTAACTTCACACCGGTGATTTTGGGACATGTTTAGGATTTCTTATTTTTAGCTTACACATAAAATTACAAAACAACGGTTAACAGCTGTTCTGTCTCATCATAAGACAAGGTCAATAGCCAGTTGGATACCAATTCTTTACATTTTGTATTTGTTTGAGAGTAAATAGAGAGCTCTTTATTAATTTTGTTACAGAGGTGGGGGCCCAGGAAAAAGAACATTCTATGTGAGAAAGCGGTTTGTAGTCTTGTGATAGGACATACATTTTTTCTACGTGTTTGGAGAAGTTTATCATAGTAGGTGAGTTGTAAGTGCTGTTTATTTATGATACTTAGAATAAAGTGTTGCCGTACGGTGAGCACCTGACAATTCTCATATAACAGTTTAGTAGGGAAACGAAAATTATAAAAGAACATTACTTTTAGTACAGCGCGTTGAGCCACTTCTAAAATTTTCATATAGGTCTTTGGGGCCCCGCCCCACGAAACTATACAGTATTTCAGAAGTGACTCACACAGTGCTTTGTAAATTTGTATTAATAGGTTGGGACGGAGGGTTTTAAAGACAAAAATAAGTTTACGCACTCTTTTGCTCAAAGTAATTATGTGACTTTTGAAGTTTAGATTTTGATCAATAATGATTCCCAGGTATTTAATATCATTTGTTTTTTCGAGATGAGCACAGTTACAATTTACATTTGTATATTGCGGGGAAATACATTGATGGGCATATAGATTAAGATTTTTTGGCGGCTGTGAGGAGTTACGAAGAGAAAATGCAATGTATTTAGTTTTTGTAGAGTTCAGCGTTAGAATGTTTTTCCTGAGCCAGTCACTTGCCACATTTAGACCTAGCTGAGCCGCTTTAAAAACCTCCGGCCAAGTATTGGCCTGAAACTTCAAGGCTGTATCATCAGCGTAAGTTGTAATTTTACCTTGTTCTAAGTTCAGCGAGCATAAGTCGTTAATGTAAAGATGGCGATGTTCTCAATGTACCTAATCTATCTCGTCTCGATCTATCTTTCTAACTAACATATCGGGGCACATTGTAAGACTACCTAACTTCCCTACTGTACGGACTCATCCGATTTGACCTACTCCGAACTGACCCACTCGTCTGCCGCGACACAGATCTGTGACCAACTTAGTATACCTATACGTTCCATTCCGCGAGGGCAGTTCAGGGGTTCAGGGTTCAAAATATCTACATAACACTTCAGAAATGTTAAAATGGATAACCCAATACAGTGGACAGTTACATAACAGGAGGGCTGAAAGCCTTCAATATCATATGATGAAGTCAATTGTACTGTATCTTTACTTTTAAATATTTTATGCTATTTTTTTCCAGGTACAAAGAATATTCCTATCTTATCTTATCTTATCTAATGAAGGCTAAAGAGGAGAATGGTATTAAATCACAACAGTAGTCGTTATCTGCCTCTATGATGACAAAGAAGATAACGATGTTTGGCATTTAAATAATGTTAACGTTGACGATTGTCGAGAGGCGACTAAAAAACCGAAAACCAGGGAACGGGCAGCAGCGTTGACCTGTGACACGAGACAACCAAGCACTGCGATCTCCAATCCGCCTGCCAAGCGTGGAGATTACGGCAAAGCCTCCCATACAGGGAGAGACCCATGTCCTGCAGTGGACTGCTATGGGTTGATGATGATGACGATTGTATCTAGTGTAGTGTAACTTGAGTCCCAAACAATTGTTCTCGAAGGAACAATTGAGTGTGCGTCCACCATAAGACGCTAGAACCACACTTTTCTTCGATTTTATTAAGTGAAGTATAGGGGTTAAAGTATGAAATTGCCGTTTTATTGCAATAGGTTCTTTGAATTGACATAGAATCTTCATGGTTTGAGGTTTTCGAATGAAACTTTTTTCAAATGGTTTCTATGATGTTCTTTTTTTAAAAAATGTGAAACATTTGAATATCGACTTTCAATTGTTTTTGTTATTCAATTTAGACAAGAAAGATGGATACTGCGAAAATTCGAGTGATTATGAAGCACCCATTTTTCGTATTTTTTTATTTTATTGATTTGACGCAAGTGAGTCAATATTTGCGCTTTAAAGCTTAACATTTCGCAAATGGAATCCTAAATCGAAAAATGGTCGTCCTAAACCCACAATATTTTTTAATGAAAAATCCAACGATACCCCACATGATGGGGTAGACGAGAAAAAAAATCATCCCCACTTTTCATGTTAGGGGAGGTACAGAAATAAAAAATTCCAATATTTTATTATTTAACTTTGTCGGAGTGATAAATATAACCACGCCAAATAACAGCTTTCTAGTACCACCGATCTTTGCGCTAGGCCGCGGACGGACCCCTCTCCTGGCTAAACGGTTGATTGTTGAGGTAGAAACGTGAAACATTCAGGGTAGTAGCACATAATGAACTTGAAAGGAAAAGTATCACGGCTAAGTAGGCTTTACTAGTTAACGAGTATTAGGCAGCCAACTTATAAAAGTAAAATTTCGTACAAAATGCATTGAAAATTACTTCTATGATGTTGTTAGTTCTGTAAAGGAGAAAAATAGCTCTCTTTCTACGGAATCCTACATTGCGCGTGGCCCGATATGCACTTGGCCGGTTTTGTATACTCCAAAGGAGTAATTTTGTGTGCATCAAAGGATTGATATTATGGTCTCTTTATTATTTTTCCGCTTTGAAAGCGAAATAATATTGCTTTGAAAATGAGAATGCACGTGTCATTTTGTTAGAGGTTATTTCACATTCCTAGCTGCTTCCACTTTGACAACCTTAATCAATAAACTATCTCTCTGTAAACTATCGACCAGCCACAAGATAGACAGATGACTTCAACCAAGTGGCAGAACGATGCTGAATGCAGGCCGCTTCCAACCGGTATTTTTGAAAATCCGTGTAGGAGGACTATGTCCAGCGACGAATGATGATGATGATGATGAACCGACGATGGACAGTTGCTGAAGGAAAAGAGAGACGGGTAGTCGGTGCAAATGTGAATATTGGTTTACGTACGTATACTTAATATTAATATACTTACATAAAATATATAAGCAAATCTTATCAAACACCTTATCAGGGAGTGAATGATTATTCTAAATCAAATCCTTATTACCAAAACTATTGAATTTACAAAACAAAACCAGAAAAATGGCGATTATGGCAAAACCCCCCGTGGTTAGGAAAACCGTGAGGGAGGCCTATGTCCTGCAGTGGGCGTCAAATGGCTGATGATGATGATGATGATGAAGCAGAAAAATATTACCACACAACAGCAATACCGGCCGCCATCTTCCCTGAAGCTTTGTTTTCCCTTTTTAGGGTTCCGTAGTCAACAAAGAACGCTATAAGCGGTTTCGCCATGTCTGTCCGTCTGTCTGGCTTAGCACAGAGACTATAAGTACTAGGGAGCTGTAATTTGGCACAGAGATACATATTTATTACGCCGACAAAAGAATTAAGGTTGTAAGGGGTTTTAAATTACATCTTGAAAACCCAAGTCAACCTCACCTGCTCGAGGTGCAACGCTGCTAAATAACGAACGAGCCTATGGTGAAAAAATCCGCCAACACGCATTGGACCAGCGTGGCGGATCAATGGTCCAAATCCCGTCGATCGATCCACCGTCAGACGACCAAGGCAGGATAGACGGACTCCATTTCACTCCATGTATTATATTCTATTCTATATTAAGGACGCCAATTGTACTGTACTATATTTTTAACTTTTTTATGTCATGTGCTCTAGTGTAAATAATGTTCTTGTCTTATCTTATCTATATAAGTATTATTATATGGAACATAGTATTCTACTCTATATAGTACTGCTGACCATTTTTCGATTTAGGGTTCCGTTTGTGGAATATTAAGCCTCAGGGTAGGGTCCCCCCACTGTCCTGGCTAGACGGTTGATTACAGAAACGTGAAATTCAGAAACTCGCGGCAGTGGCACATACGATGAACTTAAAAGAAAAACTATCACGGCTAAGTAGGCTTTACAAGTTAACGAGTAGATAGATAGATAGAGAACACTTTATTAAACAACCAGGTGAAAGAATTACACATAGAGTATTTTTATTTATTTATTTATTTATTTATTTCACCAATTTTTTATCTATCATTACAGGCTTAAACCTAATGCGATAGAAAAAAACAACAATTTAAAAGTATTTTCATAAATGTAGCGTAAAAAACAACATGGCAGAGGTAGACCACAGTCCCTTGCCTTTCTAAGCGAGATGGTATGCTAAATTTCGGTAGGGTAGAAAGATAAACCAGGCCATAAAGTCAGACAAGAGCCGAGTCCACCCCCGTGATGCTTGCCTGTCTGGTGTACCTACAGTCGACAGCACATCAGCTCTCACATACGTGCGTTTTGTTCAGTTGCGTGACCTAACGTGGCCTTGTAACAGAAATGTAAAGGCTGATCCGCCGTCGAACGCACCTACAATAAAAATTAATAAAAATAAACTTAACTTTCTAATCTTTGTACGATAGCACTTGTAATGCTATTCTTGTGAATTCACTCAGAGCACCGCGGAAAATATCCATTCGCTCCGCGATAATGTTTAGGGTCAGGATAGCGCGCGTCAGCGGCGCCTTGGCCAGCAGATTGGTCCGCGCGCGCGGCACCAGCAGCAGCGGCGGCCGCCGCCGGCGCCTCACGTATTCATTCGGTACACACAGCGCCACTTTGCACAAAATTTCTGGATTATGTATCCTCCCAGTGAGCACTTTGTAGATATATGACACTAAGGCGAGATCACGTCTTACCCTTAGCTCGTTGCACCCCACCATTCCTAGTATAAAAAGAGTGGGGTACATCAGGGGATAAAAAGGATACACCCCGTAATACCGCATATACAAAAAACGTACGAATTTATTTTGTATTCTTTCTACCATGGCACTGTACTTAGCTTCATGTGGAGCCCAAATTTCTGATCCAAATTCTAATTGGCTTCTCACTAGACTATTATACAAAATAACAATAGCATTAACGTTCGTGAAATTACGCGCGGCACGTAAAACGAACCCTAAATTCCGATAAGCCTTTTTACATATATTAATTATGTGGTCACTATATTTTAGATCAGATTTTAAAACTACTCCTAAATCTTTAATTTCGTTTACTCTTTCTATGTTACTATCTCCTATTTTATAATTAAAAGCTATTGACGTGTGTTTTCGGGTAAAAGAAATTACAGCACATTTTGATACATTAAATTCTAGCTGGTTATTTGTACTCCATTCTACTACTCTATTAATGTCTTTCTGTAATTTCTCACAATCCTTATAATCGTTTATTGTGAGGCTCAACTTAAGGTCATCTGCAAATAACAAACAATTTGCATCCTGTACAACATTTGGTAGATCGTTGATCGTAGATCGTAGTAGTAGGCGACCAACGCATAAAAGGAAAACTTCGTACGCAATCCATTGAAAATTACTTTGATTAATTTGTTAGTTCTGTAAACAAATTAATAAACCCCTCTTCCAATGGAACCCTACAATGCGCGTGGCCCTACACGCACTTGGCCGGTTTTTTAATAGAAAACGCCACGATACTCCGTAAACAGCCAATGACATTACCACGTCGAAAATCACAAATCTTCGCGGAGCCACAGATTAGCACAACCATAAAAAAGTATGTCGTCGATCTGATAACCTATGCTTAAAAACTGATTCAGCGGCTCCTCAGACGTGGTTATGAAATTTCAAGCAACATTAGGGGAATCTCGTCTGGCAAAAGAGGTGATAAGTCAACTCTCCTTTTTCATTACGCACCGTGTCGAGAAGCCAGATTTTTATTAAAAATTTTGTGACAAATTCAAGACGTCGTGACGACCATAGAGTTAATAGAATTTCACGTCCACATAAAGTTAACAGTAGTTTTGTAATTTTCAAAAGTGTAACTTATGTGTCATTTTAAATTGTATCATTTTGGGTTCCTTAACCGAAATAGACCATTCTGGTAAGAAGCAAAAATAAATAAAAACGTATTTTAATAATTACGTAAACAAATAAATATGTTCCTTAGTATTGTTTAGTTGCACCGACTACCCGTCATTTAGCTTCTCATTTTTTTCCGTCAATGGCTGTCTGGAAGAAGTTACTTTTAGTAATAAGGCAGCCAATTGTACTGTACTATATTACTGTTAAATTCTCATATGTAATTCCTGGTGTACATACAATAAAGAATATTCTATCTCTCTATCTATCTATCTATTTTTATCAGAAAACGTAAAGAATTAAATGGAGAATTTAAATTATTTATTTCAAACATTACATGTCAAATTATTTATATTATATTATAAGTATGCCAAGAATGTATTTATAAACAAATAATAGTATCCACACAATCCATACTAATTTTCAACTTTAACTTGAGTTTTAGCATGTACTAGACATTATAAATGCAATTTGACACCAAAAAAATTTTGCGTCAACTACCGCATTTCACTCGGTTTGGCACCTGGATTGTTTAATATTTCAGCACTACCTGTCTGGGGCCTGTGTTAACTTACCCGTGCAATATTTAAGCTATCACACCGACGCTTTTAAGCTGAAATTCACTTAGCGCCATACTTAGTCACTTGGAAACCGGGAGTGCCATGGTCTAAGGGAAGAGAATCTTCGGGCGCTGAGCGGCTCAGTACTAATTTGGAAGTTCCACCTTGCATACATACGTACATAAACTCACCCCTGTATCACAGAGGTGTAGGCAGAGACCATGGACTGCCACTTGCCACGATCCTGACAGATCACTTTCACGTTATGGACTGAAAGAGGATGTAGTGACTAGAATTGAGCAAGGAATGTTGCGTTGGTTTGGTCATGTGGAGAGGATGAAGGAAGAAATATTTTTAAACAAATATATCGAGCGTATGTGGGTGGAAGGGTCGGTAAAGGACGTCCGAGGCGGACATACTTGGACCAAAATAGAGGATGTATTAGCAAAGGGCAAGGTAAAACGTACCCGAAACCGGCGTGCGTGCATGCAATGACTAATGAATGTTCCACCTTGATACCCTATTAAATTAAATTCTTCATTGCATTTAAACTCAAACTTTGCACGCAGGCGAGCTTAATAAGCTTATTGGTAAGCTTCTAAGCTCGAAGTTATGGACTTGCACCTCAGATGAAAATATTATGTACGTTAGAAAAAATATCAAAGACTTCGAAAATGTTGGTGGCCACCATAATGTTAATACTAGAAACATAAATTGTCATTTCCACGATTTAGACTTGCAAAAGTTAACACATCCTTTATGGGGCACTGTATAAGGTTCTACAACAAAATTCCTCAAGATATATTAGAGTTACCTCCAACGCGATTTAAAAAATGTGTTAAGCACATTCTGTGCAAAAAAGCTTACTATAACATCAAGGATTATTTAGAAGACAAAGATGTTTGGCATTAAACAGTAGCTTAATATTAATTACAGGACGATTGTGACTAGTGTTCAACACATTCATGACTAAGTTGAAAACTCTGTTAATTAAGTTAAAACGTGTTTTGAAAAGAATAAATGTGGAGTTTCTTTGTTAGCTTCTTCTCCACATAACCCATTTATTTGTAACGGACCTGCCTGTGTAGCATACTCACAACATATAAGACTGAAAGGAGGGGAATATTTGAGAAATAACGAGTTAGTTAAATAAATTGAACTTATATCCAAAGAATAACAAGCGGTCGGAGCCGGCACCGAAAATCTTAATCTACCCGCTCGTAGATGCGGGTATTCGCGCAGAAGTTACTTTTTTCCTGGACAGAGCGGCGCCAATACAACATCACGCCACCCGACTAAAACCAATAAAGATGATACTTATTTATGAACCCGTACTATTGTTTCACGTGTCAGGTCGACTGGTGAAATCTGAGTGAAATCATATAAAAAGGCCGAGGGCCAAACGCGCGGGACGATTCCAGACTAGAGAATTGAACAGTAAATACATCCGTTACGCTCGTAGGGAAATTCGCCATTTTCAGCGAATTTATTAGCATTAGGGAGTTTCGTTTGCATTTAAATTCGAAAATAGGAGAGTGGCTTTGGATTTGTTACCTAACATCACCTGTGGGCATTGCGTCCCAGACTATCAGCTCTGGTGTGAAGTTTCAGGTTTAGAGTTGCTCTCGAAGCTAGGGAGTTGATTTGAAAGTAAAAGTGTTAAGGTTAGACACGGTTTTCGGTTCCTGAATCTTTCGTACATTTAGCTAGAAGTTTTTCGCGTAAAATAGGGTTTTCAGCCTTAGTAATTAGGGTAGCTTTCGCGTAATAAAATGTGAACTAATCCTTTTTCTCCACAGTACTACGTTTATGGGAAATAAATTTGTACAAAAGAAAACTCTCGGTGGCAAAGGTATGCTAAGGATAGTCCGTGTGTCCAGCCTTTGTCAAATAACCAAGGCTCGGTGAGGCCACACGAGGTTATTCGTATCATGCTTGCGTCATAGCTTTCAGAGTTTTGTTCGAATTTAATTCTACTTATTACTTTAACTTAATTCCACTAGATAGTGGTAATTGAGTTTCAGTATACAAACGTGTGAATTTAGAGCGAATTCACTTGGGGGCCTTAAGAAGTTTAAATTAATGGACTAAGGAACCCAAAATCTAGCTCTGCTTACTATGCTACGGCTGAATCTGAGTCTGCTTGGGTCGAAAGGTTTAAAGAATCCCTTCACCGGAGGCGTTCCCAATTTAATTTAGTAAAAAAAAAATAATTATTATAATAGTAATTTTGAATTGAGATAATTAGAGATTAATTATCTTGTTTGGGGATTGGGTTAAAACGCTTCTTGTGAATACGGTGTTAGATCTTCTTCCGTTAGCATTCGTGGTGTAGCAATTTTCCCCCTGCTTACCCTGAGTGACAGACGATTCTAGCCCTCTGGCACTTTGCACCCATAACATATTTATGTATTATATTTCGTATATTCTTACCTTGCGGGTGGTTACCGAACCCATAAAACCACCCGCGCATACACATCCTAGGCTACACACTCTGGCCGGCCAGAAAGTCTGAAAGCTAACTGTGTCAAGTTACCGAGTGATTTGAAACAGTCTGGGTTTCCGGAGTTAGGGAGGATAGAAGTAGGAAATAGATGTGACTAGGGAGACACCATAGGCACTCACACATATACACGATTAAATGTAAATGGGGTTTGCTTTGCTGAAACAATTGATGGGTGGTTAAATTAGCTTACGGGGTTGGGAAGAATTAGGCAGGCTCCCCCTTTTCTTTCAGGGTATCCAGTTGTATGATGAGAGCGTAAGTATTTCCCCGATTCCCCACCTTAGCAATGCGGTCATTAAGTAGGACAATAAATAGCGATTTATTTCCGTACCAAAAAGTAAGTAATCCAATAGCTTTATTTTCAATATTGACAGCAATATTATTTTGTAACGTCCTGTGCAAAGGTCTAACATTAAATTCCGTTAAAATAAATAAGCTCTGACAAAATTCTATAAACTAATTAAGTAAAAGCTAAAGTAGACAACCAAATTTTAATTATTCAGAAGTGCCAAATGTGTTAGATGTTTATTCCTCCATTCTTATTATGAACAGTGAAATTGCTGTGTATAAATGAAATATTTTCAGTAAGTTAGCTTTTATTCTCAAAATACTAAAAGTGACTCTTAACTATCTAACACCTTACTATTCTAGCCTTTTACTCCAACTATTAAAAGTGACTCGTAATTTAACTAATATTTTACTATTTTCGCTTACGGAACCCTTCAAACATAAATCAATGAAACGTTTAGTTACTTGCTCTAATTTCTTCCGCTGCTTAGGTTGCTACGGCATCTTATTAATGAAAACGTAGTGGTTCGAGTCCTGTTGGACGTTAGAAACTATTATACCATGTTAGCGTTGACTTGTAAACGAAGATCTAATAAGTAAGGATGTAAGTTCGTGCCTTGTTTACTTACATTAAAATTAACTACTGAACTTTGATTTCTCGCCTATCGAAACTTTGATTTGGGAGGTCTGAAAATGGCATCAAATTATTATTAATATAAAACCTAGATGTAATAAAACCAAATCGACATTGACTTTATCTTTTAAAACCCTGATTAACAACCTACGTATTACTGATTATCTTTTTACGCACCTACCTTCAATATTTTGCGCCGCATCTCGCTTACGTGAATCTATCCTTATAGCGTTGAGGTTGAGTGCCGTTTTATATTGAGAGTTTAACAATCTATCGAGCAATGGAAATGAGTATGCTATAGGGCGAAGGATCCGATAAATAAAATAGTCTTTATCGACATTATGACAAAAACCGTTATGGAATGTTGTGGTTGTTAGATCTTAAGGCGTAAACCTTTTTAATTTGAATAATATTTAAACTTGCTTATCTCTTTACTTCAATAATATTTTGTGCTCTGCCTTGTTTGATCTAATGATATTTGGGATACGTGCTGCTTGGAGCTCTAATAGACTTCGTTGGTTCAGTCCATTGTTGTGACGTCTTGAATAGACTTTTTCCAACATACACGTCCGGGTTACATACTTTTAGTAGAGTTATCTCCTAGGTATTTGATACCGTTGAGTTTTGTGTATAATGGCTGGACCATACGAAAGTTATCTACCTATTCAGAGTTTCAAGGAATAATTTCCTTTCATTGGATCAAACAATCTAGAATTGTTTATTTTTAAACATTTGTGCTATTGCTGCTATTAATGCTTGCAATCTTTAGTGGGGCTGACCACTTCTTCACAATGAGCGTTATTCGCTAGTTGCTAAAACTTCGTTTGACCAGTCATCCATTATATCCAGGCTTTCCGGATTGAATTTTCTCCGATGTACCATGCCTTTGATATCACAACCCCATACTATTCTACGACCTGATGACTGTTCATACGTTGAAAGCACCTTTTATAAATCTTCCTACGGTCAGTTTTCACTGAATTGCCTGCATTTGGCAAACGCAATTGAAATGTTATGTATATCCATGAATCTAGTTATAGATAAAACTATGTACAGTGGGACAATGATGAGCATACGGTGTGAAAGACCCAGCCTTTGGTTGGAGAACTGAGTTTCTTTTAGTCCGGATCCCGTCTCTGAGTCAAGTACTTTTAACTAGATTTGTGTTAGTTAACTTTCACTTTATCTATTATATTATAAATTTAAACTTTATTCTGCATTAACTGCGCTTCATGCTTATAATTTCTATTTGCCATCGCTTCAATCAAATTACTAGCGGACTTTAGTGACGAAAATCTGTTGAACATTATAATAATATTATTAACAATAATATTGTTGTAATGACCTACCTACTTCTTTTATCTGTTCTTACACAATGTTCCATACCGGTTTAAACTGTTTCATATTCTACTTTAAATAGCAAACTTATTCAACACTTAAACATTAAAATTTCTAATTTTCATTCTTGTTAGGCTTTACTTAACCTTTTCAATATAGGACGGAATTAACTCAATCTCTCTACTTAACCTTGATATCAAACCGAGTTAACTCAACCTTTAATTTCAATTTAAAGAAAATTAACTAGATCTTTATTTGTTAATTATATACTTTTGCGCTCGAACATTTGCTTTCAATCTCAGATACCTTAAAAGGGCTAGGGTTACGTATACGATCACAACGCAGGGTTCTACCGATTAAAACTAGACGATCACAGTTGGCCATTAGAGTGTTTTGCATCATAGTAACTTTTATTTGTCTCGACGGGGTTTAATATTGTTAAATTACGGGGTTGGGTTGGTACAATATGGTGTTACCGTGACCATGATATTTTATTACGAGTTTATTTCATTTAATAATTGTTGGCTTTATGCCACAATTTGTTGTTCGTGAAATGGAAAAGGTAGAAACATTGGGATTGGCAGCGAATGTGCGAGTTCAAATCGTTAAACAAAATTAGATTAATTACTTAGGATTAAATAAAAACCAAAAAACTTTGATTTAAACTAAAACTTTTATAAATATTCAGTACGTAGGAAAACGTTGTAGAAAGAGTAAAAACAAACAACACATAAAACAATTCAAAATTTATTTATTCGGTCCTTACTTAGTATGTGCAATTGTGCATTCCACTTAAGACAAGTTTTCAAATCCGAGTCTAAATTTAGATCCGCGTTAAACAAAATATCTAATAGGCCCGGCTGAAAGCAATATTTGTTACTGATGATGCGATTAGTTTTAAAAGTAAGTTATCATTATCTAAATAAACTAGGTAACAGGTGAATATTAAGTAAATTGCAACAAAAGTATTATGTGTGGGGGGTTGCCCTTATCATGACTTTGTCAATCTCGTTCTATTTCTATTGTCTAAGCTTTGAACTAAGGTTATATCGGATTTAGGTAGCTAATTTAAATCAAATAGTTCAATATAGTATCTACCTAAAGGTTTTATACTCGGGGGGTTGCCGAGCGACTCAAACTTTACCTAAAAGGATACCTATCATTCTGAGTACCTATGTTACCTACTTTATTTACAAGATTATTCAAAAAGCGTTAAATATACTTCGTTAAGTTTTAATGGTATCGCTTCTGAAGTATTGTCTGACAAACGGGAATAGAACCATTAAATTTAATTCATAATTTTATTACATTAAGTAATCGCGTAACATACTGGTAAAATAAACGTAGGTCGAATTAATAAATTCCTCATTTTTTGGAGTCAATTTAAAATTAAATAAAAATAAGTTTGGATATGAACCGTATGAAGATAACAATTTAACTATCGTAAAGTTATGTAGGTACGACTAAACCTGCACTTCCTTCGCGTAGCAATCAGGTCAATACATCAGACATATTGACGATTGTAGGGTTGAAAAGGTTCATGGTACATGCACTAGATGGCGCTTTTATATGGCTTTTATATCGTCTATATTTTATAATATGAGCTAAAAAAAAAATATAGTTATGTAGTACTGTTAAAATTTGTATGAGTTAAATCAGTATTTCAAATTTACATAATCTAAAAAAAAATGTATTTAATATGCAATTTAATTTTGAATCAACATTGGGATTAATAATATGAACTATGTAGTTTACAGAAAATAATTTAACTAAGCGATTTAAAACACAATACGCTCCAAACTAAGTTGAGAGGATTTAATATTGACGAGATGAAAACAGGGAAATAAGGTTGTATCGTATACTACTGGTGGTCACCCATTCATAGACTGCTAGTGGACGTTGTTGCTTGAACACAGTACTCAGTAGGATGCAGTTGGTCGAGAGGTAGTACTACGCACAGATCATAGGAATTGAATGAAAATTGAGTTAACATTTAATTAACTTGTTATTATTAGTAATCGAGAATATTTCATTTTTATTAGTAATCGAGAATATTTCATTTCAACGGGAAGTTAAAAAAAAATGTAAAAAGTAATTTAAAAAAAAAATTACATTAGTTAACCAAAATTCTTCTTTATGGGGGGTTGTTAAAAATATTTCCACGATTTTAAATCAACTTAAGGAATATTTTCGGTTTAATACTTTAATAAAACTTGTTCTGCATATTAATTAACATTTGTTATTGAGAGAGATCATTATTATTTTAATTTGTTGATAATTATAATTAATTTTCAATTATTTTCATGCTGGGGATTGATATCAATTTTTACATTCGATATAATATTCCATTTCGCGGAAACTAGCTTTTCATTTGGGGGGTTGCAATAAAACTTAATATAAAATTAACAAAAGGTTTCTCGACGGGGAGTTGCTATTACAGTATTATTAAGAATCTAGCATTGCGTAATTAGGTAGTCTTCGTATAGCGGTTGCGTAAATAAATTCATTCTTTATAATGATTCATTTAGAGTTCGGATTTCTTCAATTTGCTAAAGTTTCGTTGATTTAAAAGGATTTCCTATATTTTATTCACGACAATTCGTAAATTTCGTAATAAATATAATAGACTAATTTATTAAATAATAAACTAAAAAAAAAAAAACAAACCTTTGTTTATTTTAATTCTTAGTGTACTTATAGTAAAAAAGCAAAATAAAAAATTAATAAATAAACACTTCGTTTCATTTAACCATCCGCGTACAGTAAACGATAAAAGTAGATAATTGAACATTCTCATTAAGCCAAACTTTTGATTTTAATTTATTTAAATTTTATTTTTAATAAAATACGGAAGCATATCAATCTAATCGGGATTTAAAGTTGATTATTTAATTTTCGTCGTTGACTGTACTTCTTAAACCAGGTAATTAAAACGGTTTTGAAAGGTAATAAGGTATTGGTTTTGAGAGGTAACCGCATGTTAAACTATAAGTTAATTAAGGGTATTTTACTTTAATTTTAAATTCTATCACAATCCATTCCAAAACGGTTATTGAGATAAGTACTTCCGACTACTTCCTATAAATAATATTCAGTATTGCCTATAAAATAAATTAAACTCGCTAGGTTACAACAAAATAAAATAAATCCACGGTTATCGCTGTTCGCTAAATCTTTAGATCTTCGCTGTAAAATTAAACAAATAACAATAATACTAGGTATGCAGAAGGGGATGATATTGCTTATTTGAGTCGATGATAGATGATTGAAGTATGGCGTGCAAAAGAAGAGTGTGAAAGTGGGGAATGATTGGGAGGCCTAAGGTTTGGCGAAGTGTTAAACGTAGATAGCCTGTCGTAGTACGGTCCCATGCCGACATACACGCACCTCAAAAGGGTTCAAATACCGTTTTCCTTTGCTGGATGCAAAGCATCATTTAGTTTAAACAGTATAATTTGGTATTTGGAACCTTCACTCTACACGGGAATTAAACACTGCACATTCTCCAAATATAATGATATTTGAAATGGAAAGATTAGAATTAATGACTGTTTGGTTATTAGATCGGTGGACTTGGAAAGCTTGCTGATTGTTAGTATCGAAATTTCGTAGACGGAAATTACGTTTTGGGGTGCGTCCTCTCTCACACGAAAGCCGTGCCTGACGTTGGGGCAGCCAAAGGACGTAATTTATACCGGATTGACTTTCGGTAACTCTGCCTCGCAACCAGGGTCGTTGATTACGGAGTTTTGACTGACAGGCCATTCATGGATGCTGAGATAATTAATTCAGGCTGCGTTATCTAAACTTTCTAACTGAAAAATATCTGAAGTATTTGGTTTAAATACACACACATCATGACAGACATGTGGGACAATATTGCAACAGGTATATTAGAAGAAGATAGGGGCCATTGTGAGAGCTATCACAGATACCATGTCCTTGTTTGTATAAAATTTGTATTCGTCGGTTCTTCTACAAATTTTGGGGGTTGATTGTAACGGACCTGCCTGTGTAGCATACTCACAACATATAAGACTGAAAGGAGGGGAATATTTGAGAAATAACGAGTTAGTTAAATAAATTGAACTTATATCCAAAGAATAACAAGCGGTCGGAGCCGGCACCGAAAATCTTAATCTACCCGCTCGTAGATGCGGGTATTCGCGCAGAAGTTACTTTTTTCCTGGACAGAGCGGCGCCAATACAACATCACGCCACCCGACTAAAACCAATAAAGATGATACTTATTTATGAACCCGTACTATTGTTTCACGTGTCAGGTCGACTGGTGAAATCTGAGTGAAATCATATAAAAAGGCCGAGGGCCAAACGCGCGGGACGATTCCAGACTAGAGAATTGAACAGTAAATACATCCGTTACGCTCGTAGGGAAATTCGCCATTTTCAGCGAATTTATTAGCATTAGGGAGTTTCGTTTGCATTTAAATTCGAAAATAGGAGAGTGGCTTTGGATTTGTTACCTAACATCACCTGTGGGCATTGCGTCCCAGACTATCAGCTCTGGTGTGAAGTTTCAGGTTTAGAGTTGCTCTCGAAGCTAGGGAGTTGATTTGAAAGTAAAAGTGTTAAGGTTAGACACGGTTTTCGGTTCCTGAATCTTTCGTACATTTAGCTAGAAGTTTTTCGCGTAAAATAGGGTTTTCAGCCTTAGTAATTAGGGTAGCTTTCGCGTAATAAAATGTGAACTAATCCTTTTTCTCCACAGTACTACGTTTATGGGAAATAAATTTGTACAAAAGAAAACTCTCGGTGGCAAAGGTATGCTAAGGATAGTCCGTGTGTCCAGCCTTTGTCAAATAACCAAGGCTCGGTGAGGCCACACGAGGTTATTCGTATCATGCTTGCGTCATAGCTTTCAGAGTTTTGTTCGAATTTAATTCTACTTATTACTTTAACTTAATTCCACTAGATAGTGGTAATTGAGTTTCAGTATACAAACGTGTGAATTTAGAGCGAATTCACTTGGGGGCCTTAAGAAGTTTAAATTAATGGACTAAGGAACCCAAAATCTAGCTCTGCTTACTATGCTACGGCTGAATCTGAGTCTGCTTGGGTCGAAAGGTTTAAAGAATCCCTTCACCGGAGGCGTTCCCAATTTAATTTAGTAAAAAAAAAATAATTATTATAATAGTAATTTTGAATTGAGATAATTAGAGATTAATTATCTTGTTTGGGGATTGGGTTAAAACGCTTCTTGTGAATACGGTGTTAGATCTTCTTCCGTTAGCATTCGTGGTGTAGCAATTTTCCCCCTGCTTACCCTGAGTGACAGACGATTCTAGCCCTCTGGCACTTTGCACCCATAACATATTTATGTATTATATTTCGTATATTCTTACCTTGCGGGTGGTTACCGAACCCATAAAACCACCCGCGCATACACATCCTAGGCTACACACTCTGGCCGGCCAGAAAGTCTGAAAGCTAACTGTGTCAAGTTACCGAGTGATTTGAAACAGTCTGGGTTTCCGGAGTTAGGGAGGATAGAAGTAGGAAATAGATGTGACTAGGGAGACACCATAGGCACTCACACATATACACGATTAAATGTAAATGGGGTTTGCTTTGCTGAAACAATTGATGGGTGGTTAAATTAGCTTACGGGGTTGGGAAGAATTAGGCAGGCTCCCCCTTTTCTTTCAGGGTATCCAGTTGTATGATGAGAGCGTAAGTATTTCCCCGATTCCCCACCTTAGCAATGCGGTCATTAAGTAGGACAATAAATAGCGATTTATTTCCGTACCAAAAAGTAAGTAATCCAATAGCTTTATTTTCAATATTGACAGCAATATTATTTTGTAACGTCCTGTGCAAAGGTCTAACATTAAATTCCGTTAAAATAAATAAGCTCTGACAAAATTCTATAAACTAATTAAGTAAAAGCTAAAGTAGACAACCAAATTTTAATTATTCAGAAGTGCCAAATGTGTTAGATGTTTATTCCTCCATTCTTATTATGAACAGTGAAATTGCTGTGTATAAATGAAATATTTTCAGTAAGTTAGCTTTTATTCTCAAAATACTAAAAGTGACTCTTAACTATCTAACACCTTACTATTCTAGCCTTTTACTCCAACTATTAAAAGTGACTCGTAATTTAACTAATATTTTACTATTTTCGCTTACGGAACCCTTCAAACATAAATCAATGAAACGTTTAGTTACTTGCTCTAATTTCTTCCGCTGCTTAGGTTGCTACGGCATCTTATTAATGAAAACGTAGTGGTTCGAGTCCTGTTGGACGTTAGAAACTATTATACCATGTTAGCGTTGACTTGTAAACGAAGATCTAATAAGTAAGGATGTAAGTTCGTGCCTTGTTTACTTACATTAAAATTAACTACTGAACTTTGATTTCTCGCCTATCGAAACTTTGATTTGGGAGGTCTGAAAATGGCATCAAATTATTATTAATATAAAACCTAGATGTAATAAAACCAAATCGACATTGACTTTATCTTTTAAAACCCTGATTAACAACCTACGTATTACTGATTATCTTTTTACGCACCTACCTTCAATATTTTGCGCCGCATCTCGCTTACGTGAATCTATCCTTATAGCGTTGAGGTTGAGTGCCGTTTTATATTGAGAGTTTAACAATCTATCGAGCAATGGAAATGAGTATGCTATAGGGCGAAGGATCCGATAAATAAAATAGTCTTTATCGACATTATGACAAAAACCGTTATGGAATGTTGTGGTTGTTAGATCTTAAGGCGTAAACCTTTTTAATTTGAATAATATTTAAACTTGCTTATCTCTTTACTTCAATAATATTTTGTGCTCTGCCTTGTTTGATCTAATGATATTTGGGATACGTGCTGCTTGGAGCTCTAATAGACTTCGTTGGTTCAGTCCATTGTTGTGACGTCTTGAATAGACTTTTTCCAACATACACGTCCGGGTTACATACTTTTAGTAGAGTTATCTCCTAGGTATTTGATACCGTTGAGTTTTGTGTATAATGGCTGGACCATACGAAAGTTATCTACCTATTCAGAGTTTCAAGGAATAATTTCCTTTCATTGGATCAAACAATCTAGAATTGTTTATTTTTAAACATTTGTGCTATTGCTGCTATTAATGCTTGCAATCTTTAGTGGGGCTGACCACTTCTTCACAATGAGCGTTATTCGCTAGTTGCTAAAACTTCGTTTGACCAGTCATCCATTATATCCAGGCTTTCCGGATTGAATTTTCTCCGATGTACCATGCCTTTGATATCACAACCCCATACTATTCTACGACCTGATGACTGTTCATACGTTGAAAGCACCTTTTATAAATCTTCCTACGGTCAGTTTTCACTGAATTGCCTGCATTTGGCAAACGCAATTGAAATGTTATGTATATCCATGAATCTAGTTATAGATAAAACTATGTACAGTGGGACAATGATGAGCATACGGTGTGAAAGACCCAGCCTTTGGTTGGAGAACTGAGTTTCTTTTAGTCCGGATCCCGTCTCTGAGTCAAGTACTTTTAACTAGATTTGTGTTAGTTAACTTTCACTTTATCTATTATATTATAAATTTAAACTTTATTCTGCATTAACTGCGCTTCATGCTTATAATTTCTATTTGCCATCGCTTCAATCAAATTACTAGCGGACTTTAGTGACGAAAATCTGTTGAACATTATAATAATATTATTAACAATAATATTGTTGTAATGACCTACCTACTTCTTTTATCTGTTCTTACACAATGTTCCATACCGGTTTAAACTGTTTCATATTCTACTTTAAATAGCAAACTTATTCAACACTTAAACATTAAAATTTCTAATTTTCATTCTTGTTAGGCTTTACTTAACCTTTTCAATATAGGACGGAATTAACTCAATCTCTCTACTTAACCTTGATATCAAACCGAGTTAACTCAACCTTTAATTTCAATTTAAAGAAAATTAACTAGATCTTTATTTGTTAATTATATACTTTTGCGCTCGAACATTTGCTTTCAATCTCAGATACCTTAAAAGGGCTAGGGTTACGTATACGATCACAACGCAGGGTTCTACCGATTAAAACTAGACGATCACAGTTGGCCATTAGAGTGTTTTGCATCATAGTAACTTTTATTTGTCTCGACGGGGTTTAATATTGTTAATTACGGGAGTGGGTTGGTACATATTGTGAAACTAACAACTTTGACGTTCATTAAGTAAACATTCTGTTTTTATACTGAATAAAAATATTTGAATTGAAGTGTAGTTTGCTCAATACACCATGAATTTTGGGTAGTTTGAAAGTTTTACCAAAATTAACGTTATTAAAATAAAAAAAAAAATTTTTGTTTTTAAGAAAGGCACTTTCCAAAAAGTAAGGCTAAGAACTAGAACTACAAAACTAGGCACAACCTCGAATCTATGAGAACCATTAGCAGCCAGCCAGAGCGGTGCGTGCGCGCCGCGGGTCCGCGAGCCATTGTTCTGATAGACGGAGAGGCGGTGCGAAAACTTCGCAATTTTTTCGAAATAAAGTTTCTCAATTATTTTTTTTACATCTATGCTAAAAAGTAATAGTCTATTAATTACTAATAAAAAAGCCTTGGCTTTCAAACCACTCAGATTTATGCGTGTACTCAGCACTGACTCCTCAGCATTATTTTGTTAATTTATTTTATTTATCGGCGACACAAAACAGCAAGGCAACAATACAGATACTAAATGACACACTTAACATTGATATGTCTTGTTGACTCGCCAAAACACATGTCGACAGCATGCATCAATTTAACAAAAAAAATAGTCGTTAAAACTAAACAATAACACTTTCACGCAACACAATCACTTATCAGGTGTCCAATTTTTGTACTATTTGAAATACATACGATGAAATCATCTTTTACGCTTTAACTTTCAAACATAACAATAGTCTAAAGTCAAAAAGAAAAAGTTAATTCGCCAAAGAAATACGCTGTATCTCCTATTTTTCCATCGCAAGATTCTTAACAGCCGTTGGCAGATTTTCGGCTTGCTAGAAATACCGCACGGTTGGTTTTACCGAAAACGCTATCTCTCACACCGCCGCCAACTCCGTGGAAGCCTTTTAAGGCCCACCGTGAGGGACCACTTAGTGTATTCTTTAAACGTGTTCTCCGAGCGAAATGTCTTTGAATATATTTCGCAACCTGCCGTAGAGTCTACGTGAAATAGTGCCCATGAGTGTGGCTAAAGTGTTGGATAGTGTGTGAGAATTTTATCTTAGCTTCGTGACCACATATACGGTAAATAACGGCAATTTATTCATTTATTTTATTTATTGATCGTACTGTTTTTATGTAGCCTATAATAGCCGTCCCACTGCATGGCACAACCTTCTCCCAGAGAGAGAGAGAGAGTATGGACTTAATCACCACGCATGCCCGCAGCTTTTTATTGTTCAGTTTTCCTCAAGATGATTTCCTTCAACGTTAGTGAGTGGTATCGCTACTACGACTTCAGAAATGTACGTGTCTTAGAAAACAAAGTCATTGGTACATGCCGGGATTCAAACCCACGACCTCCCGTATGAGAGGCCGACGTTCTGCCACTGCGCTGTCACCGCTACACCGTTACTTTATCCGTAAAATTATTTAAGGAAATCAATATTTCTTTGAGATAATAAAGTATCAATAATGACATCCTTCACTACGTCCTACGCGTTTTTCCAGGTACCTGTACGTTTTCCAAAGGCAACTGGAGTAAATTTCATAAGCGGATAGAGGTACGGTACTGGTCAGACTCCAGGTCAGCGAAATAGCTTCTAGACCTAAATGTTTCCTCCCTTTCGGCCGGGGTAGGCGGGAACACTTCATAAATATTCGCGGGAGCTGAAATCCTGAGGGAAATGCGAGACGCAGATCTAATTCTGCTGAGTACACGATTTTTGTGAAATATTCATCGTCAGAATATTTTATTTTGTTTTTGGCGTACTCGCTTATGCGTGAAAATGGTGAAGAGCTGTTGCCTGGTTACCATAGCGCAAGGTATCCTAGCTTGGGACCAGGACAAGACATTGTTTTGTGTGGAAATTATTATTTTATTATTATTATTATGAAGGAAGAAATATTGACGAACAAAATATATCGAGCAAATGTGGGTGGAAGGGCCGATAAGGGACGTCCCAGGCAGACATAAATCGACCAAATAGGGGATGTATTAGCAAAGGGCAAGATAAAAAGTACCCGAAAGCGGCGTGTGTGCATGCAACGACTAATTAATGTTGAGGAAGCGAAGGTGATCTGTCAGGATCGTGGCTGGTGGCAGTCTCTGCCTACCCCTCTGGGATACAGGCGTGAGTTTGTGTATATATATTTGTTATCTAGGCTCTGACTAAGGACAGAAAGACGTTGCCTCAGGGAAGACGTATAGCTGATAGTAGTGTGGATTGACCTTTATGAGCTTCGCGAAAAGTTGATTGTGTAGACCTAAAAAATCGCTAAAAGAAATCAAAAGTTCATTGAACTAATTGAAAACGACGGAACCTAATGGACTGTATGAATGATCGATAGTAAAATGTAGAAATCCCCGTAATATGATTTTAATTAACTAAAAACATGGGCCGCAAGCCAAAACTATGTGACAGCTCAATCTTTCTTTTTAAAAACTAGGAAACCGCAAGGAGTTCGCGACACTAATGTTTGAAAACACAGTCTTAATTAACGTGTTTCAGCAATTTCGCATTTAATAAATAACCCTGTATATTATCCCCATTCGTGGAAAATTACTGTTTTTTTTTTTGACAAACTAACACGGATTACATTATTAAAAATCTCGAATCAAACCGAGCGTCAGTCTGTATCAGTGATTGTTCATTTATATCCGAAGCCTTTTCTCTTTGCAGAACAAAGATAGCAACACACCAACAGAGCCTCCATCGTCGGCACAGAGATAGTCATTCAAAATGTCTCCAGAAGCGTCGTTATTTTAAACAGATAGCGATAGATAAAACATTTATCTTATTAAATCTTTAAATTCGCTTATCCGGCGCCTCGCTCTTGCGATCTTAATTAGACTGTCCTGTTTTGGGCCGATTGTATTTGCATATAATTTCGGGATTCCCCACTTAGCTGCGACGCCTTTTCGCTGATCTCGTTTTGTTCGGGCCTGCAGGCGAGGTCAATAAAGGCGGGTGGGGCTGTGTCGGGTTACACAGCCCTTGGTTTGTCGTGAAACATCATCATCATCAGCCATTTGACGCCCACTGCAGGACATAGGCCTCCCTCATGGTTTTTCTAACCATGAGGGGGTTTGCCATAATCGCCACGCTTTGCAGGCGGGTTGGCGATCGCGGTATGCTGTTGGAATTTCAACAAGACGCTGCTGCCCGTCTCCTCGTAATGTATTTCGTTAGTCGCCTTCTACGACCTCGACGGAAGGAAATGGAGTGACGCTATTCTTAATCCGGCGCCACACGGAATCGTGAAACGTCTATAAGTAAAAGCTTATAAGTATAGTTTTTAGCTCAAGCTGCGCAATGTGTTACGCGGTACTGGCGCCATCTAGCGGCATGAGTCAAGAGAATCTGGCTAATGGCTATTTTGCTCTACTCAAAGATGTATAAATAAATTCCACACGATACGTAGTTACAGAGTTACAGCCCTCGCAGAGGCGACATGTTTTCGTTGCATGCGGTTTTAGCGAGTGATCTCCTACTACCGAACTGAAAGATGTCTCACGTCAAAAGATGATTTTTTTTCTCGTCTACCCCAAAATGTGGTGTGTCGTAGGATTTTTTAAAAAGGACCCGCGGACCGCCATCCTAACAGTTCGCTGTTCGTAATGCTAATACATAAGTTGTAGGTACATAATATTCTTTTATACTCGCCTCGTTTTATCACTTTACCTTTAAAGTAAAGCACTTTCATTAGCTGCGTAACGAGCTCCCGTTGTCAAGAACAATGAAAGCGCCAACGTAGAAGTGACATTATATTATCGTCGCTCGGCAAATAACACGGCGCAAGTCCTTTTTCTACTTTGCAGGAGAGACAAAAAACTTTTTAATTTCGTAAACAGTTTCTGCGGTGTTACATAGAGAAAATATTTTGGCGGTGTTACAATTTTCTGAAATTCAATAACACAATTTTCTAGTTTGAGTGCTTAGGTTGATCAATTCGCGCTTAAAATCTACACCCAATGGCATTCAAATATCAAAATCATCAAATTTCGACTTTTTTAATGATGATGCTTGATGCTCTTGCATAGTTATATATTAATCCCGATTATTTATCAGGTTAAATTTAGGGCCACGGCAGCTGCAGCGTTGCCGAAATGTCGGGAATTCAGGTTATTAAATTTTATCTAACAAATAATCGGGATAAACCCGCTTAAGTTATAACTATATTGGGCGGTGTAGTTTGTTAAGCGACCATAATTACTGACAATTTTATAAGAGACCTTGATTCTGTAGTGCATTAACAGTATCCAGTAGCGGCACAAATGAAAATTGCCACGCGTCCCCACCTTTGGAATGGCGATTCCAAGCGCTGAGGTATGCAAACACCTCAGACGCCGAGGTTTCCTCACGATGTTTTCCTTCGCAGTTAGCGAGATAATAACGGTGTTATTTATAAAAACGCGATTCCTCTAAAACACTCCTCAGAAGCAGTTTAAATAATCTGTGGTTACGTATTTTCCTTTAGACTATTTGTACTTCCTCTAACGAGTGTTCTGAGGAATCGTATTTTTAGAAATAAGAAAAGTTGATACTAAAATTAATAATCTTGGAAACAACTATTCTTGATCAAAACTATGTAAAGGTAAACATAACGTAACATAAACATTTACATACAGGCACATACATTGCTTCTGGCCCCACACTAGGATACCCTGTGTCGTGGGAACCAGAAACAACGACCTGGGTTTTTTTTTTTGATTTCAAAAGTCCGTAATTTTATTGTCTGTCCGCGGCCTAGCTCAGCGACGATTAGAACTAAAAGGCTAAAACTTGGCATAGACATACATATTAATCATACCGACAAAACAAAAAATAAAAAATAAAACGGTAAAGTGAAAACAAAAAAAATAGTACATTACTTCAGAGGGAAGAAAGTGACAGTTCCATACCGAGATTATGGCATTTGCGCCACGAGCTTGCGAGGGGCGCAAACCATTTGAGGTATGGAACTGTACTTTATCCTGAGGTATGTATAGTGCTTTTTATTACACCTACGAGGAAAATTATAGACATAAATGCATAGAAATGTTTATATTTAGTTAAAAGTACAATTATTAAAAGTGCAGCTATTATAAGATGTTACATTTTGTCCGGGTATGATCATAAGGTCATGCAGCCACTTCTTCCGTGATTCCGCGCGTTTTATATACAAAAATAATTTCGTTTTTAATTTTCTGTATGCAACAAGGAGGTTGGTAACTGGTAAAAAAAAAACTGTATGTGGCCAGTAACAATTTACTTGAAATTTAATTAGTAGACAGTTAAAGTCTCTCTGCAGTATGACTGCTGACAAATTAAAAAAAAAAAACTGGGTATGTAATGGAATTTCATACATACTTCCCACCCTTGGGTCGGAAGGATTTTCATACAAACTTCCATACCTTGGGATGAAAGGATTTGAAGGGCGGGATAAAGGCGTTTCTTCCCTCTAATTGGTATAATTAGTATGTATTTTCAGAGCAGGTGTGATAAAAAAAAAATTATTTGAGACACCTCAATTAGGGATGCAATTTTGTTCTTGCTTACACCACCATCATTGAATTGGTCGTTTAACAATATTGCAGTTGTAGGAAAACCATTTTTCGATTGACGGTTCCCTTTGTGAAATATTAACCTTTAAGCGGACTTTTTCTGAAGTCAAGTTTCTGTCCAGGTACGGCATCCAAATAAAATCGCCCATGTGCTTCCATTGGTTAATGCGCGTGACCTTTAACAGCCACTGCATTAAGTAAACCTACCCTATGAAGCGGACCTTCTTCGGTTATTGTTTACCGCGCGCATTGCCAATGAGATGCGAGTATTTTGTTCGCTAGGAGTTCGACTCGTGGAACGGAGTAACAGTGATTTCGGAATTAAGTTAATAATACAACGAAACAATTTGTAGGTTGCTCCTATTCTAACTTTTTCAAGCTCTATGACCCGTAACATTACCTAACAAGAGTCTTATGAGAGAAGGGGAATGCTTATTAGTGACTGGGAAAGTCAACTCCTGCCTACAAAAGGCGGAAGATAACGCTAATGAGAAGCTATAGGGTTCAACGATAATCCTGCTAGGTCCTCCTAAATATTAATCATTGCAATTTTTACACTGGATGTATCGCAATCCCCTTGCCTTACTTCTTTTTAAGGATTAGACTTAATTACGATTTAGGCGATTAGTTATTCGAATTACAACGTATGAGGTTTTATTAAACTCTAACACCTAAACTTCTTACATACCCCATAACACCTGACCATTCGTCAATTCGACGACCATTTTTTGAAGTGTTAAGTTTTACATAACACTCTTTTATTTTTGGAACAGTGCAATAAACACTGAGATTTCGGGCATATTTTACATTTTTAATAAAATTATTTGTTGTTGTTTATCTCATAAAATTATTTACTTTTCTATCTGTTTAAAATGGCACACATATAAAAACCGACATTTTTGTAAAAAAAAATTAATTATAACAGAAATTAAAAAAAGTAGTTGTTCATTTTAGGGGCAAGCTTAAAATGTATACAGTAGAAAAAAATACTTTACTTTCTTACGCCCATTTAGTACAAAAAAACTATTTTATATTCACCACAAATTGCGATATTGAACGTATTTTTGAAAAGTTTCGAAAAAAATTGTACTTGGCTGCCGGAATTAGTTGCCTCTCGCCAAGCCGTGACGAACACCGAGTTGATAAGAGACACCACGGTTATCCGCACACGCACCAAAAATATATCAATTTTCGATTTTCGTCGAACGGACGAAGGTACCTAAGGTGTCTAGGGTTAAAGGTGCTGTTGCGACGATTTTTACTGATTGGAATAAAATAAGTTCAGAATTGTTCAGAATTGTCTTCTTAAAATTTGTCAGATGAACCTGAAATCACCTGGGAGTTATACATTTAACGGAATTAGTCCCCTTAGATATAACTATGAATTAAAATTCAAAATGTTTACATTCAAAGTAATACAGTCACTCAATTACCAGGAGACGGGCAGCAGCGTCTTCCTGAGATTCCAACCGCATTCTGCGATCGCCAACCCGCTTGCCAAGCGTGGCGATTATGGCAAAACCCCTCATGGTTATGAAAACCTCGAAGGAGGCCTATGTCCTGCAGTGGGCGTCAAATGGCTGATGATGGTGAATACAGTCACTGCGACTTAATGAATGTTACAAATTAATTTCAAGAACTACATATTTTAGTTACTTAAAATACTCCATAAACGCCGTATTGTGGAATAGTTTGTGGTCGAGACTTTACACGAATTATCACAGATTACTGTAAATAAAATATTTAAGAAAATATTTAGAGGAATCGAGTTTTTAAAAATGACGCCCTTAGTCTTTTCAACGCGTTCAAATATATTATCCTAGAACCTAGAAACTCATGCATTGAACTGACTTTAATTTCAGAGATCTTTGTCATCTAAATATTTTTTATGTTTTTGCACAACGTTTGCTGTACACATTTTTTTAAACCTGAAATAATTTAGAAGTCGACTGATTTCTCTGAGAGAAGGCCTGTGGCCTGCAGTGTGGGACACTAATCATAAGCTGCTTTGTGCTAGTGGGCAATATCTAGTAATTTTCCGCCCCTATGCACTGTAAGCCTGAGGTGCGGTAAGCCCGGGTTAAAACACCCCTTTAAACCTCTACTCAACTTGTGCACCACTACTTGGAACAGAAAGACTGGTTTGGAGTGGTATTTCAAAGCCACATCAGGTGTAAAGTGCCTTTTATATACCCCAATAGGGTTCCGGGTTGACCTGGTTCCAAACTAGAATACCTTGCGCTACATTGGTAAGCAAGCAAGGACATCATAAACATATTCCCGATATAAGGGCTGGACACAGTACAGAACCATACCCACCCACATACATCACTCCACACAGATTCACGCGCACAATAACACATATCTACACACGCACATACACCACACACAATGAGACAAACTTGCTCTTTTAGGATTTTGGATATTTTTGTTTTTAAACACTTTGATAAGTTAAAGTCATTTATTTGTAACTTTTCTTTTGTATGTGGTAATAAACATTAACATGATACTCTCTGCCCTAAGATAAAGAAACTCTGTAAGTTATTACGTGGAAATCTTTAATTGGCCATGTTATTAATCTTAAATGTTAAGTCTTTTGTTATTAATTTCGCTGTAGATTTCCCTATCATTAACGTTATTAACGTGGGACTACCGCATATTTTTAACTCGAATGTAACTTAAAGTGTTTGTCTATGCTTCTGTTCATATTGTTTTGCAATGCCGCCATGAATTTAATTCAAAATAGGGCCTTGCATTTGCATAATCTGTCCATTAGGATTTTATCTAAAATATCACAGTTAATGGTGACCTTCGAAACAACAGGTGTGGTTTATCACGGAAGGTCTTCGGTTTGACTACTGCTAAGTGGCACTTGGGAAACTATTGTAATACGGTTGGATAGTAAAAGGGATATTTAAAGGGACCAAAGGATGGAGTTGGGCTCACATCAGGAAATTAATAGTTCGCTAACGAACAAGGGTGATTGACAACCTCAGATTGGCAAGATTTGTATGACTACTACGAAACTGTGAAACTAGAGTTAACATGCATTTAACAGGTAAGCACGTAAAACACGCAAGATGTATGGAGTCACAGACCAAGAGCGACCGCAAAGCAACGACTGTGTATAGATGTATACATCTTACCGCGCCTTCGCCCCACGTCCCTTCTGTGTGTCTCGCGCCTTAGACCATGTCTTACTTTAGCATCAGGCGTGACACTGGGGTCAAGTTTAAACCTGTTCCAATTAAAAAAAAAACGTTGAATCTTTTGATATTACGCATCTTAGATAAGGATATTAGCTAAAAGACGGAAGTAATTTTATTTCACATAAACATAAAATTGCTTCACATAAACAAACAATATCAGGACGAAAAGTAATAAAAATCCAAAAGTTACCATCAGTTTTAATACCTAGATAAAAAAATTAAGCCAAGGGGTCGTCCACTAGTCACGTGAGACTAGTAAGTGAGTCTAAAACTTCTCTACGTATCACCATTGGGGATGGGGGTGGTTAAAAAGTTGCTAAAAAATATCATGTGATTAATGGACAACCCACCCTTAGATAACATGCAAGAACTTAGGTAAAACGTAAACCGGCGTGCGAGCATGTAACGAATAATGAATGTTGATGAAGCGAAAGAGTCTGTCAGGATCGGCAATCCTGTTGTCTGCCTACCCTTCCGAGATACAAACGTAAGTTTATGTAACGTATTGTGAAAATGTGCGACTGGCGTAGTCATGGTACCTCTGCTGAAAAACATAAATTGGTAACGCAAACTTCTAACATCGGCAGCGAAAACCTATTTCATTGAAAATTGGTCAGTCAGTTCGTTTTGCGAATTGAATCAAAAACAAATGCCCGCATTAGACGGATTCACATTATGCGGGATTTACACGGGTGACCATGACCGTTTAAATGGCAATTCGACTAGGCCACAGGTGACTAAACCCGCAAGCCCCAAAGTAGAATAGCATCCGACTTATGGCCGCGCGCGCGGCGAACGGCCGCATGCAGTTGGTAACTAAAATCGACCGTGAAAATGGTCAGTCGCTTCTTTTGCTTCATTTTTTTTTCATCTTCTTTTGTTCTTCAAGCAATTCTTTGATAATTAATTTACTAATTATTTCAGTGCAAACATTTTCAAAGATAATGAACTAGTCGCTTGTGATTTCAGTCAACTGTCTGAGTGGGGTGGCGGCGCGGTTTTGTGAGGCGATTTTTGAAGTGACCCATGTAAATCTCCTATTAGACGACCGTGACTCACGACATTACATAAGCAGCCTATATACGTCCCACTGTAGGGCACAGGCCTTCTCTCAGGGAGAGAGTATGGGCTTAATCACCACGCGTGAACACCGCGGATCGGCGATTTCAAGCGCTGAGGTATGTGAATAGCTCAGATACTTAGGTTTCCTCACGATGTTTTTCTTCACCGTTAGCGAGTGATATTGCTACTATAACTTCGACATTGTTGGATTAGTCTTCGTACAACGTTAACACAATGTTCGTACGGCGGCTTTAGTGTATGTCTGAAACTACCAGCCCGATGATGTCGTGTCGTAACGGTATGGTCCAATGTGAAACCATCTGTACAAGCCCTTTCAGTGTTTCCGGTGATTGTTTTTTTACATTCTCAGAACCCTACTCTGGATCTAATACGTCCTAACCAGTTCCGCTTCTTAATAATAGTGATTTCAATCGAGTTCGCGTGAAATTCTGATGAAAGCATCTGGACGGGTTTCAAGGACGCCCGGCGTCCATTATTGGGAGAGAAAAAAAATTAAAGTTTTTATTGGTGAAAGGTTGGACTGTATTAAGAGAAGATCTTGGCAAGCACCTGTGATGAAGCATGAAGTGAGAAGCTTGGCCCGAGGGCAGGAATAAGCAAAACTTGATACTGCGCGGCCGGCAAGTTTCGTGTGATGAATCACTCACAAGGCTACTAAATTTGACTATTATGTCAAATTTGAATATTATGAAATATCCGTGTGGCGCCGGATTAAGAAGCGTCACTCCATTTCCTTCCGTGGATGTCGTAGAAGGCGACTAAGGAAATACATTACCAGGAGACGGGCAGCAGCGTCTTCCTGAGATTCCAACCGCATACTGCGATCGCCAACCCGCCTGCCAAGCGTGGCGATTATGGCAAAACCCTTCATGGTTTGTAAAACCACGAGGGAGGCCTATGTCCTGCAGTGGGTGTCAAATGGCTGATGATGATGTTAAATTTGAGCACACTGTGGGATTGGACCCCCTTTTGTTATCTTATTTAATTTGGCGAGAGAGCCGCTATAGCACACGTCCAAATATATTTTAGCCGTTGGGCTTACTATTTTTTAAATATATTTTTTAAGTGAAGCTTTTTGACGCCTTTTTACTATGTTTGACGCTACCTTCTCCCGTCACCCACTGGTTGGCTAGAATAAAATACTAACAATAACCTATTAAGCCCACCTGTTGTACGACATATACTTGGCGCAACAAAGAATTTTAATGATAATATGTCTAGGTCTAAATAAGAAATTAGTAAGTATTATTTAATATTCCTTCCGTGGATGTCGTAGAAGGCGACTAATGAAATACATTACCAGGAGACGGGCAGCAGCGTCTATCTGAGATTCCAATCGCATACTGCGATCGCCAACCCGTCTGCCAAGCGTGGCGATTATGGCAAAACCCTTCATGGTTTGTAAAACTATGAGGGAGGCCTATGTCCTGCAGTGGGCGTCAAATGGCTGATGATGATGATGATTTAATATTTTACGAGTAAGTTGCAATACTTGTTAAGGTTTTCGTCATAACTAAGGCTAGCTGGTAGATAATGCTAAGTAGCATTAAGCTCGCCTATGTGCAAAACTGTGTTTAAATGCAATAAAGGATTTTAATAATGATAATATATTGTTATGTACAGTCGACAGTTCCGTCAACCGTTATATGCGTGCAATCTAAGCAGTTACGTTACAGACTTTATGACAAAAACATCAGTGTTTCAGCATTATCAAATTTCGCACAAGAATTCAAGTAGGGGCCAAATATTTGAACAAAACGCTTTTTATCGATCCGGCAAAAACCGATTTGGCTGTCCCAATGCAATTTAAAAAACACAGCGTCCAAAACAAAGTCTTTTTGGCATTTTTCCGGGAGCACTTTGTGCGTGAAAATAGGTGATGCCATTCAGTGATACGCTCTTGGTTTCATTTGGGAACATTTTCCGCGCTTTGTTTTAATCGGAAACGAAGCGGAAAGTGCAACACAATCCAACGGAAAAATTTCACAAAAATCCCTACCTCGATTAGTTTTAACGACTCTACTGTTTTTATGTCCTACTAGCCAATATAATATTTATGGCAAACTCGCCCGTAATGTAACTAAATACAATGCACCCGTGTACAATTTTACGTGCTGTCGACTGCAAGACAACTGCCAAATGTTGTAGTGTCAATTTATTCAATGGATATGACAAAAAATATATTTCGAAAAAACCGTCCCGTCCTGACAATTGCGAAGAAAATCGGGTGGGGCTGAGTCGAGTTACAAGCGCTAGGGTATACTATAAACATATCAGACACTCGGGATTCCTTACGATGTTTCCTTCACAGTAAAGTTAGCGAGTGGTATTACAACTAATTCACGAATAAAACAAAGTCAATGGTACGAGTAGATGCATAAGCAGCCTTTATACGTCCCACAGTAGAGCAAAGACCTTCTCTCATAGAGAGAGTATGGGCTTAATCACCACGCGTGCCCACCGCGGATTGGCGATTTCAAGCGCTGCGGTATATGAGTAGCTTATACACTCAGGTTTTCTCACGATGGTTTCCTTCACCTTTAGCGGGTGATATTGCTACTATAACCTCACAACCAGTACATGCCGAGATTCCAATAATAATAATAATGATTATAGTTTATATCACACAAAACATATAACAGGACATACAATAATAACATGTACAAAGGCGAGCTTATCTCTGTAAAAGATTTCTTCCAGAAAACTTTAGCTAATCGAAGAAGCAATAACCGTATCCAACCTGACTTCTGTAATATCCAGGGATTGAAGATAGTATACTGCCACAAGTCAATATAGACAGCAAGATAAATTTCTGTTGATGACAGCGAAGTGAGCAAGATCAACACGCCGCTTACCATTTCCGGTCGCTTATTTCCGCCGGAAGTTGCAGCCCGACTGGCTTCCGGTCGGGATCCGTGAAATATTTCTCTCGGAGATTTTCTTTAGCCAAATCGCGGTGTCTTCGTCGGATTTTTACATTTGAAGAAATAAGGGATGGGAAAGTGCTAAAAAAATTATAAATGTCGTATCGATATTTCCAGGCAGTGCCGATATTTATAAAATAATAACAAATATATTTCGATATTTATGCTCTAAGTTAGTACTTAATCGACAAAAAAATAAGTATTCCTAAATAAAATATTTTCCTAAATAAAATTCGGAATTTGCAGCTCGATTAGCTTCTCGTTCATCGGGCTCCATGAAATATTTCTCTCGGAGATTTTCTTCAGCCAAATCGCGGCGTCTTCGTCGGATTTTTACATTTCAAGGAATAGGCGTGGGAAAACGCAAAGAAAAAAACGAGAAAAAATAACAAAAACATTTCAATATTTTTGACCTAAGTCTTTATATAGTTGACTAAAAAGTATTCCTACATACATAAGTAAACTCACGCCTGTATTCCAGAGAGGTAGGCAGAGACCAGGGACTGCCACTTGCCAAGATAAAGTATTCCTAAAATATGTTTTTCAAATAAAATTAAACAAATTGAAATTATGTGTTTTCAAATAAAATTATAATGAGTGTCATACATATTCATACAAGTTTTACGTAATTGACATGTAACGTGAATTTGAATACTGAACTATCTTCCAATACAACACTATTGTATTGCCTGTATCTCGGATGAATAGACAGAGGCAGAGTCTGTCTTTTACGGCAATCCTGATAAACCATTTTCACTTCATGAACATTCATTAGTCGCTGCATATCATCCCGCGCTTAAAATCCACCAGTTTGACACATCAACCGTAAAAAGTTATAATACTATTAACTTCCACACAACATAATCCAAACTAGGATAACCTGTGCTAATCAGACATAGACATAGCAAACAAAGAAAAACACCGAGACTGAGGCCATTTATACAAATCAAGTAGGTACTGCGGCCTTCAGCGCGAATCGAACCCACGGGCTACCCCCTTTTTCTCTTACAGTAACAATTTGTTAACAATAATTATATATACTGTTAGCAGCCTGTGAGTTGTTTTAAGGATTCCGTACCCAAACGGGTAACGGACCCTATTAATAAGACTCCACTGTCCGCCTGTCTGTCTGGCTGTCTGTGACCAGGCTTTATCTCATGAACCGTGATAGCTAGACAGTTGAAATTTCCACAGATGATGTATTTCTGTTGCCGCTACAACAAAAAATACTAAAAATAGAATAAAAAAAAATATTTAAGGGGGGCTCCCATACAACAAACGTTGTCTGAAGACAGCGCTCGCTATCTACCGGCCATCTTACCTTCACAGCGTCGATGTCATGTCGTTCAATGTCTTGTTAGTTTCTATAGAGGGCGCTGTTCTCAATGTGCCTATTCTATCTTGTCTCAATTTATGTCTAATGTTGCATGGATAACGGCACAGAACCCTTCGGCGCGAGACTGACTCGCACTTGGCCGGTTTTTTTGTATGCACTTTGTCCAACTGACAAATGCTATATATTGTTACTGTACGAGAAGCCGAAGGTAATCTTAGTAGTCAAGCCTATAACCTCTAGACTGACAAGGTAGTCAATAGATATCAACAGTCAGTATCGACTTTTTCATGAAAAATACCGATGGATTGATACAATAATATCGATGTTCCACCCAGTCCTATAAAGGAAATTGATTCATCTTCAATTTAGATGTTTAGGTTGAGACGTGACTTTGCGACTTTCATTATCTGGGCTTTGAGTTCTGGGTCCGTTTTAAATTTTAGCGAAGGATATTTTTTTCCTGACTTTGGCCATAAAACTGTTCACGTTATGGTTTGCTGTTACGACTGGCAAAGGAAACTAGTTAGCACTCGTATTTTTATTACATTAAGCATAGAAAAATAAAAATATATTAAATTTTTTTTTTACAAAGCTGTGTTAGCCTAGAGGGTAGAACATTGGACTCGGAAGCGGGAGACCCAGGTTCGATTCCCAGGGCATGTACCTATGACTTTGTTTTCTAAGTTATGTACATTTGTGAAGTTATTGTAGCAATACCACTCGCTAACGGTGAAGGAAAACATCGTGAGGAAACCTGAGTGTCTGAGCTATTTACATACCTCAGCGCTTGAAATCGCCGATCCGCGGTGGGCAAGCGTGGTGATTAAGCCCATACTCTCCCTGAGAGAAGGCCTGTGCCCTACAGTGGGACGTATATAGGCTACTTATGATGATTATGATGAAACATTTTTGGTTAATTCATCTTAAAATTAACGGGACAACGACTTTCGGGTCGTTGTTACCTGCCTGTTCGGGCCGGTCCTTAGATAATAATAACAGCCAAAAAATACAATCACTTGCCCTGGTCCCAAACTAGGACACCTTGTAGTAATGGTAACCAGGCAAGGACATAACAAAACCTTCCTGTGTTTAGGGAAGAGCGGGTGATCGTGCTCCTCCACTATATAGGGAAATTTTCCGCCAGGCAGATCATATGCTTAGGAAGTTTGGGGACTTCCGGTCCGAATGATATTGGTCGAACGTTATATTTATGGTACGCCATGAGAAACATTTTGCTTGGGCTATTCCAGGAATATTGGAGTTTTATAATTCACGCGCAGAGTTGACATGTGCTCACAACATCACCTCCCTTCAAGACCGTAGCTACGCATAGCTAGTTCTGATAGGAATCGATGTCTTTACTCTATATACTGCAAGTACCAGGGGATGCTGAGTCAGTGAGTCGCCTAGCGGTTAAGGGTTTCCGGCGGCTAACAGTCACTTCACCGGCGACAGCGCCATGAGGAGCCACCGCGCATGTGGTTGGAACCGGTGAAAGCTGCTGTACCCTTGATAACATGTGCTGTTGCTATGTGGCTGCCAAGCCGAGGGCCTAGGAGAGATCACCATCAGAACCAATAGTCGATGCGTTGATTGTAGTGGAACTTATGAGGTAAGAGGGAAGAGGATGACTATGTACAAGTATGTACACAATACTGATTTTTGAGGGGTGCTGTGGAAGCGAAGGAAGGTTGACAATATTCTGTCGAGGGTCACCACTGTAGGGAAGAGCGGGTGATCGTGTTCCTCCACTATTACAGGAAAATTTCCCGCCAGGCAGATCGTTTGCCTGGGGACGGCTGGTCTGACTGATGTTCAGCAGAGGTTGTCTTCTCGACTCGCCCGAAGGGCGAGGCGGGGAGGCGGCTTCTGGGCGTTGGCCCATCTGCGCGGGAGCATCGCCGTCCATTAAGACGGACGGGTCCTGGGCGGTGGAGCTCGGCTCCGGTGGTCGGGTCCGGGTTCTTCGAAGTTCTTCCGTCGCCGGCGAGATCAAGCACTGCCGGGTGGGACTCCGTTGGGAGAGGCCCAGCAGGCGATGCTCAGCTGGCGACTCTTTGACTGATGTTCGTCGGACGTTATATTTTATTGTATGTCATGTGAAACATTTTGCTTGCGCGATGCAGGAACGTCGGAGTTTTATAGTGCGCACGCAGAGTTTACATGCGCTCGCCACATGCGTAGTATTGAGCATCTTTGCCCGAAATTATTAAAATTAAATTGACTCATTCATTCAAATCTGTGTGGCGCCGGATTAAGAATAGCGTCACGCCATTTCCTCCCGTGGATGTCGTAGAAGGCGACTAAGGAAATCAGTTACCAGGAGACGGGCAACAGGGTCTTCCTGAGATTCCAACCGCATACTGCGATAGCCAACCCGCCTGCCAAGCGTGGCGATTATGGCTAAACCCCTCATGGTTATGAAAACCATGAGGGAGGCCTTTGTTCTGCAGTGAGCATCAAAGGGCTGATGATGTTGATGATTCATACAATTTAGGTTAAAACATCTGTCGGTACTCTGATCTGATAACAGATCGATTATAGGAGCCGGCCTTAAATGAGAACAAAATTTCACAGCACCCGTTTTCCTTCAGCCCCGAACAGCTCAATATTTTCACCCTCAAGTCGTAAGGGGTCTCTGACCGCACCCTTATAATCCCGTCTTGTATGAAAAAGGGTTAACATAACAATGGCCGGACTGGCCCATTTGGCTGTTAGCATCACAGGGTTAGAAAGCGTGGCATGTTATTCCTAAAGGGACGTAAAGATCGACTGGTATGCATTATGAAATACCTCGTTTAGGGCACCAAACGGACAGCTACTGGCTTGGCTTTTGTATACGACAAGCAGTGTCCGCAACTAAATTTGCGTCGTAAACGGATTAGCCTATGTCTACCCGAAGGTCCATTCTAAGTACTGGTAAAAGCATTTTTGAAATTGTATTAGTAACATAACATAACGTAACATAAACTCACGCCTGTATCCCAGAGGGGTAGGCAGAGACCAGGGACTGCCACTTGCCACAATCCTGACAGATCACTTTCGCTTCCTCAACATTCATTAGTCGTTGCATGCACGCACGCCGTTTTCGGGTACTTTTTATCTTGCCCTTTGCTAATACATCCCCTATTTGGTCGAAGTATGTCCGTGTGGCTCGTACCTTACCGGCCCTTCCAACCACATTCGCTCGATATATCCAACGGTAACCTCTCTATTGTCAATGGCAACCATTTTCTATACCAATATTAAGATTATCATACTTTTAAGTAATCGAGGAAATGTTTATTTATTAGCAAGTGGTTTAAATAAATTTTTTATAAATTTTTTTTTTATAATATTTGTTTTGTCAATCTTTCTTCCTTCATCCTCTCCACATGTCCAAACCAACGCAACATTCCTTTCTCAATTCTAGTCACTACATTCTTTTCAGTCTACAACGTTCTCTAATCATCCTATTGCGTATCCTGTCATTAAAAGTAACAAAAGAAATACCACTCAAGGACCTCATTTCTACTGCATTAATCCTACTTTCTTGCTTCTTTTGCCATACCCAAGTCTCAAGTACTTTCGGATATTATCCCCTGCATACGACATTACAAACGTATAAAATTTTCCTCTTTAAAATATTAGTATAGCGTATAGATATCTGATATACCTACTTAGACAGTTTTGACGGTATTTTGATACACCCAGCATAATTAGATACCAACGTCCTTTAAAATTCTTTTTACGAATTCTTTGTACCAATACGAACAAACACATTTTCCAAAGAGACCATGCTGGGAAAACAACATACATACATACATATTTATACACATATCGAAAATTTATTTCAGCTTTCTTCGGGTCGTGTTATAGTGGAGAAAAAGACAGCAAAAAAAAAAAACTCCTCTCTGACCATATTTTCTTGAATCGTCTAAATTATGATACCATACTCTAAATTATAATACAATACTGCCTAACAAGATCCCATGAGTGCAATCAACAACATGCAATAATAGACATTAGTATATTCTTACAAAAGTACGGCCAGACATGTGGCCAGCACCCGTTCTCGAGCACACATACATACATACAAGTCATTCATGTATCTTGGAGGGGTAGGCATATTCCAATACGTCCTTGAAATGCTACTCGAATTAATACTCAACGGAGGAGATAGTTGAGACATTTCCTTGCGGTGGTATTTTCAGTCAGCATTTCGAGTGTACTCGAGTAAGATTTTTTTTAAGGTTCGGAACCACAAAAGGAAAAACGGAACCCTTATAGGATAATTTTGTTGTCCGTCCACCCGCCCGTCTGTCTGTCAAGACCTTTTATCTCGTGAACGCGTGGGGGTGTCAAATTGAAATTAAAACCTTATACTAAGGTCTACAGTCCCTTGAAGCAGTGAAAAATCAAACTTCTAAGTTAGCGTAAAAAAAAGTTACGGCCGTTTATGACACAAAAAACATATAATTCGATACTCTCAAGAGAACGAATATTTTTAGGGTACTTTCCGTTGACCCAGAACTATGAAATTTGGCAAGTAATATTGTCGTATACTACAAGTAAAGGGAAAAATCTGAAATTTGTAAATTTTTAATTAAATTATAAAAAAAAATAATCTTTTAAGTTTGCGAAGAGCTCGGAAAAACTGCGAGACTACAGATTTGTACAGAAACCGCGGTGGGCGAGTCGGACTCGCATTTTTAGAAATCATCATCATCAGCCATTTGACGCCCACTGCAGGACACAGGCCTTCTTTGTGGGTTTCACAACCATGAGGGGTTTTGCCATAATCGCCACGCTTGGCAGGCGGGTTGGCGATCGCAGTATGCGGTTGGAATCTCAGGAAGACGCTGCTGCCCGTCTCCTGGTAATTGATTTCCTTAGTCGCCTTCTACGGCATCCACGGAGTGACGCTATTCTTAATCCGGCTCCACGCGAATGTTTTTGGCGCGATTTTGGAAATTGCGATGCGATTGATAAAAGAGACCCATTTATAGGCTCTTTATAAATAATAAAAATCACTATTAAAGTAGGTAATGACTCGTGTGAAAAAATCTTATTGTAAATCTATAATAAATCTTTTCCGTCACTATAAAAGTTATTATGCATAAATCAATACAAAAACTTTAAAAAGTTTCTCAAAACGCCGATTTTCTTTCTCGAGGACGTTTCAAGGTAGGTCCTAAGGCATCTTAGCTTTGACAGTTGATTACTCGACTCGAGTGAGAAATTTGCTCGAGTGGAAGAAATCTTTGACGTTATGTCAAATACCGTTTTCCTTACGCCAGCGCCAGACATGAGTTCAAAGAAGTGATCAAATAGGTGTTTACATGTGTGGCATGGGCATTGGATACTACTGTCACATATTTCACTTGTGAGTGCACTTTACCGTTCTGTGTCGGTTTTTTAGCGCACATCAAAGGGATCAAAGGCCAAATGTCTGTGTGTCATTCATGTCTTCGTTTTGGCTGTTTTGTTTTATTTATTTGCACGTGTTACAAATAAATATATGCACATAAATAATATAAGCAAACTGTGTCGACCAAATCGTCGTCCGTGTTTTGTGAAATGTATTTGAAAACTGAAAGGAGAAGTTCAAAGGAGTGATAAAATAAAAAAAACTATCGGGCAGTTACAAAAATGTGTGAACAAAGTCTTTAAAGAAGTGATCACATGTGTAGCACGGGCTTTTGATACTATTGTCACATATTTGATCACCTAAGTGCGCTTTGCCGTGCCGTGTCGGTATGGTTTTAATCGACGACATGACGTCGTCATCTGTCGACGTCGACTGTGTCAACCAAATCGTCGTCTGTGTTTTGAGAAGTCTGTTTGAAAACTGTGAGCTCAAAGGAGTGATCAAATCTAAAAGACGTATCTGGCAGATACAACAATATGTGACTAAATGTGTGAGCAAAGTCTTCGAAGTAGTGATCACTTCTTACCGTGTACCTTGTGCTGGTGACGCTTCAAATATGATAACAATCTTTTATAGTACGGGAGGCCTGGAAACCTAAGATACAAATCTTTTAATCTAGTTTAGGCTGCAGTCTTTCCACAAATAGTACATTCTTTTGCTGTGTATCATTTATTCAATGTTGTTTTTATATGCGAATGTATTTTGTGGACAGAAAATACACAAATATCTTATCTTATCTTTGAACTGATGTCTGGCGCCGGCATTAGGCAAGTAGGAGTGGAGTCGAGGGAGACTTTGAGAAACTTTGCCACAATCCTGACAAACATCGTCCACTTTATCAACATTCATTAGTCGTTGCATGCACGCACGCCGGTTTCAGATACTTTGTGTCTTGCCCTTTGCTAATACTCGTAAATTCCCTACGTGGTCGAAGTATGTCCGCTTGAGACGGCCCTTACCGGTCCTTATCCACCCCCATTGGCTCTATATATTTCTTTCGTTAATCTTTCTTACTTCATCCTCTCCACAAATGTTCAAACCAACGCAACATTCCTTTCTTAATTCTAGTCACTACATCCTCCTTCAGTCCACTCACACGTAATCTAGGCGTAATTGTATGTAATGTAAAAAAAGATTAGGAGGAGAATACATGGTTTGCTAATACTATGGCCGGTATGATAATACGGTACCCTCTTATTTCGTTATGTAAGCTCTTATTTATTGCCGCTAAGTTTTGTGAAAGGGTCCCGTATTGATAGACATAGGATTTTCTCGAAAGGGAGAAAATGGGACAGGATATAAAGGGCTATTTACACTTGGGCAGGTCGGTACAGCTGTATGGTTGTAGAACAATATGAGTGAATAGTGAGTCATTGTCAAAATTCACAGATTTTGTGCCTCACACGACTATCGAGTACATTGGAAATGAGTCATAAATGTCATGTGAAAAAGTCACTCTGACTTTTTGACTTTTTTCATAAAGGTTAGGCTACAGGGCAAACCCTTAACGCGATCGTCTTTGTTTTAGGCTCAAATTGTAGCTGACTAAATTGACCAGAGGAGTTTCCAAAATATCGAGCGCCAAAATCAATTTTTTTTTTCAATATTTCCGCCATAACTTTTTTCGGTTTTGACTTTCTCCAATAATTCTTTTTGCACCTTACCACTCTCATAAATACGCGTCTTTTGAATATCATATCTTCACAACTCTCTGAGATATAAGGGGATTGCACTTTTTCGTGAAATCGGAGCGTTCACTGGAGCGAACCAAAATACATCCCACAGTGCGCGAAGGCACTTACCGCACCGACGCTCTATCCATATTGCGTATCAGTGCGAGCTTAGAGCTGGCAGTGTACAGTCAACAGCATATCAATCGCTACGTACGTGCACTCTAATCAGTTGTGTTAAGGGCGACTTTGCAACAAAAATGTAGAGGCGGACCTGCTGTCGACTGTACCTTCGGAGTTACAGTTATTCGCGTTGGATTGGACGTGCAGGGCTATGGCAGCTCGGATTTATTGCAATTATGCAAATACATTACAAACAAGGAAATGAATATACCCAGACTGAGGGCGTTTGTACAAACACGTACGACGGCTTTCGGTGGAAATCAAACCCACGACCTCTAATAATAATAATAAAAACGTTTATTTGACCTCGATCAGATAAAATTTGGTATCTTAGGTTATAAGTAGGCTTAGCGAATTCGGAATACAATTTGGTTGCACAAGAAATTACACAAACATACGTTAGGGTCCTAAAAATCACTATTAACATGATTGAGAGATTGTAAGACTGAGACACGTCTTGAAAATTCAATCTGTAAAAAAAGATATGACCTCTGTAGCACAGCGGTAGCGCACCTGCCTACCACGCGAGAGGTCCCGGGTTCAAATCCCGGCTGCGGACAAAAAAAAAAACCCGCAGGTCTTGGATGTTTACATGTTTGTGATGTCGTTGTTTCTGGTTCCCACGACACAGGGTATTCTAGTGTGGGGCCAGAAGCAATGTATGTATGTATGTGCCTGTATGTAAATGTTTATGTTTACCTCTGTGGCCCTAGTGTTACTCCCTGGACCACCCTAAGTATTTTTTATTAAATGTAAGTCATTTTGTCTGTATACCCATATCCTCACATAATTTATGGGCACCTACGTACTCTGTTCATCTTTCAATCTTGTCCATCCTAAAGCTGTCTGGAAGAGACTGCTTTTAGCGATAAGACCGCCAGTTTTACACTATGTAACTTAGATATTTAAGATTTTTCATGTAATTTTATAATGTATGGTGTGCGATAATAGTTATTTGTTATACAAGAGTGCAAAGTTGCTTTTTAACCGCGTGCTCAATTTTGATGACCGAGCAAACGAAGGATTCTAAAATTGAATCACGAGCGTAGCGAGTGATACAAAAATTAGAATCCTGAGCGTTAGCGAGGGAATCAAAAGAGCACGAGATGAAAAAACTTTGCACTCGAGTGCAACACGTAACTTTTTATCCCACCTCAGCGAGGAAATGACTTAATGCAAAAAAATACAAAGGAGATTCCTTCGAGTTTATAATAAATTAAAAAAAGTTGTATGATAAATTCGGTACCATGGAGGTAGAAGTAAATAGGGTTAGTTTTGTTTTGGATTTACAAACTTAGTGCACACGATGTTCTAAATTCAATTTACTTTATCCGGATAAAACCGGCTTTTGCACTCAAATATCGAAGGGCAAAAATACTCTTTCCGAGATGGGGGGATGAAAAGAGTATTAATTTAATCTAATCTAATCAAAAATATCAACTCCTAATATCAGTTTCTTGACTTTGATAGTATTTAAAAATGTCATTCGTTTACACGCAAGGAAACTCTAGACAAAATATGAATTAAAGCATAAGTACCTAACCCCCGGTTTCTTGTACGCAAAAAATATGTTAATTGACTGTTGACAGCGGTCAGTTGGCCAAAGTGCATACAAAAAAAAAAAAAACATTTTATGTCGTCGGTCGGAATCATTACCAGAACATCTCCAAAACCACATGTTTTGAGTGAAGTATGCAGAAATCAGAAATCAATAATTTATTTCAACGTAAAGAATTTACATTCTGTTTGCTGAATGTCAATGTACTATGTTACTATGTTAGCCGCTGCCTTCGGGCCGTATTTGTAGTGGAGAAAAAGGCAGCGGGAAAAAAAACTCCACTCTGACCATCTTTTCTCAAATCATCTTAAACTTATACATCAAAGCCTATATGATATGATTCCGTGATAGCCACTAATAACTTTAAAAGCCAAAATAACACTTCTTACAAAAGTAAGAAAAACAGTAATGCTGCGGCCAGACACACGAACAGCACCCGTTCATGAGCATAACGCAGGGGTCAGCCATCACCAGTCTCAACCATTTTAGAGGGAGATAGGTGACCCGGCCACCACGCCAATTAATAAGAATTTAAGATTTTTTTCCTAATCACTCATGAGACAAGTCAAACGTTAATTGTAAGTATTATAAAACTACTTCGATCACTAAAGAAACAATGATTTTACTATGAATTTGAAAATTTTACAGATTTTTAAACGTCAGTTACTCAATACAGTATATTTTGAAACGTTTCAATAATGAATTCGACCGACGATATAACAAAAAACCGGTCAAGTGCGAGTTCGAACTCGCGCACGAAGGGTTCCGTACCCTTATCTATACAACATTAGACACAAAAATAAAAAAAAGCAAAAAAATCACGTTTGTTGTATGGGAGCCCCCCTTAAATAATAATTTTATTTTGTTTTTAGTATTTGTTGTTATAGCGGCAACAGAAATACATAATCTGTGAAAATTTCAACTCTCTAGCTGTCACGGTTCTTGAGATACAGCCTGGCGACAGACAGACAGACAGACGGACGGACGGACGGACGGACGGACGGACTTACGGACGGACGGACTTACGGACGGACGGACTTACGGACGGACGGACGGATGGACGGACGGACGGACAGACAGACAGCGAAGTCTTAATAATAGGGTCCCGTTTTACCCTTTGGGTACGGAACCCTAATAAAAACCGACTTTAAAACACTTCTTCTCCTTGTCGGAGGTCGGCTATCATTGTGGCCCCTGTGACCCATGATGTGGCAACTCGGAACGTATCGATGGTACCCACTTGAAACTTCAAGATTCAGCCAAGTTTTGTAGCCGGTGAGTTCTTCTATGGCCAAGGCTTCTGCGGCCGTGTGTTTTCCCTGCAGGATCAATTGGAGGAAATCGTATTTATTACTTCGCATCATGTGACCCATGTATTGCAGTTTTCTTCTCTTTATGGTCTTTAATAGCTCCACACCCTTGTGCATTCTCTGTACAACCGTTTCGTTCCAAAACACTATAGTTCTTAGTGAACACAGAAAAAAATAAAAAAAATATGACCTTTGAATTCCAAGTCGGTACCTACGTACACGAAGGTATTGTGGAAGCTTAACCGTTATGAACGGTTTTTATTTTTAATTTAAAAATGTTATTACACGCTTTTTTGTGAATATCACAACGACTCTACCAAATTGTGTTTTCCGAGGACATGTGGAGAGGATGAAGGCAGAAAGATCGACGAAACAAATATATCGAGCTAATGTGGGTAGAAGGGCCGGTAAGGGACGACCCAGACAGACATACTTCGACCAAACAGGGGATGTATTAGCAAAGGGCAAGATGAAAAGTACCCGAAACCGGCGTGCGTGCATGCAACGACTAATGAATGTTGAGGAAGCGAAAGTGATCTGTCAGGATCGTGGCAAGTGGCGGTCCCTGGTCTCTGCCTACCCCTCTGGGATACAGGCGAGAGTATGTGTAGATTACTCTGAAATAGCTCACCCAAAAATCTACACAACGCCTGAATCTCTGTAAGGTTTGTCTTGGCCACAAATGTATTTCTCGCAAATGTTTTAGGTAAGATGTATGTACCCATATTATATTTTATTACACTTGGTCGTACGTAATAGAATATAACATGGGTACAGAAGTTTAGCTGTTTTTTTTAAATTTGAATAATTTCAATACCAGTAAAATCTTTCGCCAAACTGCAAAATTATTATTAATTATTTATTATCTTCTCTTATATATAAAAATCAATTGCCGTTCGTTAGTCTCGCTAAAACTCAGGAATGGCTGGGCCGATTTGGATAATTTTTGTTTTTTTGTATTTGTGGAAATACAGTGAGAAGAAAAAATTGAAGATCGATGTAAGTGATACGAATTTCACATCTAGTTATTTACATAATTATTTACATTCTTATATTCTTTATGTTGCACTAATCCGTGCTGAGGACAATTTTAAAAACCTATTTAGAGGCTAAAAATTCCACCCATGCTGGGACTTGAACCCGCGACGTTTTGCTAACCGTGCCAGTGCTCTCCCAACTGAGCTAATGGCTCTACAAACTTCAGCGACATCTGGCTGAAGCAATTTACGTCGCTTGCTGTTGAATGTTAATGTACAATGCCGCTGCCTTCGGGTCGATTTGTAGTGAAGAAAAAATTAAACCAACTTCTTCCTTACCATCTTTTCTCAGATATTCTTTATTGTAAATCAGGAAAAAAAAGAATGAAAAGAAATAAAAAAAACCGTCCAAGTGCGAGTCGGACTCGCGCACCGAGGGTTCCGTACAAATTTGTAGGTACTTATTATAAATAGTTCAGGAATCGAGTCTCGCAGGTTTTTCCGAGATTGTCCCGAACTTCACAGACTATTTTTTATGATTTAATTATAAATGTATAGTTTTCACCGGTATTTATAGAAGGTATAAGATAATATTACTTGCAAAATTTTTTAGTTGTAGGTTAACGAAAAGTACCTACCCAATAAATTTTAATTCCCTTGGGTTTGCAGCATAAACGGCCGTATCTTTTTTTAACGTTATCTTAGAAGTTTGATTTTTTCACAACTTTAAGAAACTGTAGATTTGAATATATAATTTTAATTTCAACTTGATACCTTCACGCGTTTCCCAGATAAAGGGTCTTGACAGACGCACGGACGGACAACTAAGTGATCCTAAAAGGTTCCGTTTTTCCGTTTCGTCCTATTTTATGTCATCACTAGTTAAGGCTTACATTGTTTTAAGTTTTTTTTTCTGATGAGGTAATAAATACTTTTTTATCTTATCTTATCAATTATTTTGTTATCTTTATTTTGGTATCAGGTTAGCTTTTGTGTCGGACGTCAGTATCAAACATAACATCCTGTATTATTATGAATTATAAAACCGCTTCCATATATCGACGCACCGAGCGAAAACGCCTGCGCAGCAAATTCGCTCAAAAGGCTCCTGAAACCGGCGTGCTTGCATGCAACGACTAATGATGAAACGAAAGGAATCTGTCTGGATCGTGGCAGGTGGCAAACCCTGTTCTCATTCTACCACTCGGAGATACAGGCGTAAGTTTACGTATATGTATACTTACATAATCTACACAACAAACATTTCCAGCTCGTCTCTGCTATATGGACGTTTGGCTTTATTGGCACCTTAAGACGAGCGAAACGTCCGGACCTTTCGCCTTCCTTCAGTGTATCCTGCTAAGATCCCGGCTCAATCGCCAGCGTCCTTGATTCGTCCTACCAGTGGCCAACCCTCCTAATCCCTAGGGAACCTTTACAGATCCCTCTACAAGATAGTTGGGAATTACTAAGGGGATAGTGGATGTGACAGTCGGAACTTGGCTAATAAGTAGCGCTCTATTATCTTAATTGCGCTCGTTTGTGTAAGTATTTAATGTTACTTGCTTGATGGAAAACATTGTGAGAGAATCCGGGTGCATGTCTGTTAACTTTTTCTATCTGATTGGCTAACTGCCTGCTAACTGCTAACGACCTCGTGGCGCAGCGGTAGTGCACCTGCATACCATGCGAGGGGTCCCGGGTTCGAATCCCGGCTGGGGACAAAAAAAAATAAAACCCCAGGTCTTGGATGTTTACATGTTTGTGATGTCGTTGTTTCTGGTACCCACGACACAGGGTATCCTAGTGTGGGGCCAGAGGCAATGTATGTGCCTGTATTTAAATGTTTGTGTTTAATTTTATTCAATTCTTACATTATCTAAAGGCTTGTGTGTAGCAGGCCTTAGAGTAGATTTTCGGGAGGAGGATGAAAATGGCCGATAGAGACTGTGGTGGTAGGCGTGGCAAGTGGCAAACCCTGGTCTCTGCCTACTCCTCCGGGATACAGGCGTGAGTTTATGTACGTCTGCAATGCATAACTATGCCAACTGGTAAGTATATGTTACCAACTGGTAACATGAGTGCAATCAACAACTTGCAATGCCAAGGGAAATAAGGGAAATCGGTCGACGCCTGAGAAGTCGTGGGTATGACCATCGTTCCGGGGCATACCTGATGCAGAGGATTTCCCTGGCGGTGCAGCGGGGGAACGCTGCTAGCGTCATGGGAACTTTTGGATCAGGCGTGTCCCGGGGCGGTATATTTAATTAGTTTAATTTAATATTTAGTTTACTCCTTAGCTACAAAATGTATGTGTGCAATATTTAGTTAAGTTATTAAAATGTAACAACCCTAAAACTTGTGGAATGCAATAAAGATTGAATGAAGCATTAGTTACCACAAAAGTAGGAAAACATTTATGCTGGCCAAACACACAGACAGCAACAGTCCACGAGCATAATAGTTATTCAGGGCCCTTATTATGAAAAATGCGACATTATCGGAAGTAGTGAGATGGTCGCAAATCTGTATCTCAAGATATTTCTAGCGTTCATTACTCAGTGGCAGGAACTTTCGAAACTATTCAAAAAAGAACTGTATTTGTCGCTAGATTCGAGTGAATTGTCGGGCTCAAGCGCGCCGTTGACGACCCTTCCGAACGTATCGCTGCTTCACAATAAGGGCCCAGAATTTGAAGTACCACATCCAGGATCTTCCAACATTTTTTTCCGAGTCTGTCAATTCCATATCAATGTCCCCGCAGTGGCCTGATCTGTTCTCGTGTTATTGGTTTTATTTCGGCACGTTGCTCCGGGGACCGACCGCGAGTGATACGGGTGTTGGGCTCTGTGACAATTTAGTTCATGCTCTGTCTGTCTAACCAATGTCCTTTCACTTAGAATCACGTCGAGACACAGTTTTTGTGGCAGAGCGGAAGAAAACTAAGCAAGACCCTTATAACCATAATTTACCCTACTTAATTCGTTGCTTTAAAATTTGACGTTCATCTCCGGAAGTCTTCACCAGAGTATCAACAAATTACCTTGGGACTACTTTCACGCTATTTTATAAAACGTACGGATCCAAACCTTATTTACTGCTGTCCATTGAAGAGTTCCGTTCTCCATCTCTGAAAGTCTTCATCAGATCTTCACCAAATTAAAATGGGACCAAAGGGACGTTATATCTATTCGAACAAAAAAGAATTGATATGAATTTAAAATTGAATTTGTAAAACGGTTATTCTGATACCACACAACACACATAAAATCTTACAAATAATAAAACGCGAAAACAGTAAAAAAGCTTAAAGTAAAAAGTAATAATAAATAATCTTATTCTAAACAATCACACAGTAGTAGTGGCGTGATATGGTAGAGACCACGGAACAGAAAAAAACAGTGGAAGTGGCATACGCCTGAATTACAATCGGAACCGCTGTCGCCAGTACTCACACTATCACATGGTTAACTACAAAGAAATCTTGAACATTATTGGCCGTGGCGTTTTACTTAAGATGAAATTATAAACCCCAGCATGTTGACATATTTTAAACCTTATGACAGGCCCACGCTGTCGAAATTACGTTGTATTTGTCTGTTACTTACGATGTCTGAAAACAAAATCCAAAAATTGCATAGAAAGTGCTGTCATCTAGTGACTTTAGTGTTTTTATTGTTCTGTGGTAGAGACGCTGTGTGCCATGGTAAAGGAAAAGGTTCTTGACTCAGCATATGTCACAGGTTCCCGGTTGACAACCCGTGACGCTGGTATTCTGTCAGAACCTAAAGTGACGGACGAGCAATCAAATGAAATTAAAAAACAAATTCAAATGAAAACAATTCAATTTATGAGATCTGAAATTGTATATATATACCTACACACATATATACATATATATGTATATATACTTTTGAAGTATATATATTTTTTATATACATATTTTTGAAGTCGGTTAAAAATTAGGATTAAGGCAATCCAAGAATTCAATAGCACCTCCAATAAAAAAAAAATCATATATTTATTAGATATTATTTTTGCAAAAGTGCAAGATCAATCTCTCAGGCGTGTTAATAGTCATTTTTAGGACCCATAGCTATCTGGGGCAAAAAAACCGAAGACTATTAGTGATATTTTCAACACAACTAATAAGCATCTTATAAAAGGAAAACTTCGTACAAATCCCGATGAAAGTTACTTTGATGAAGTTGTTATTTGTGTAAAGCAGGTAGTTGATATTAGTTAAATAAAATCCTGATATCAATCAGCGACCCTTCCTTCTAAGTTCGCATATTTTGAAGACCAACTACGGAACCCTACAATGCGCGTGGCATGACACGCACTTGGCCGGTTGTTTACAGATAATGGTTGTAAAAAGTGGCAGATTAATCTTGCAATCATGTTAAAAGAGATTTTCTGGACTCACGGCTGAGAATTTTTTTTAGGGTTCCGTACCCGAAGGGTGCCAAACGGGACCAGGCTGTATCTCATGAACCGTGATAGCTAGACAGTTGAAATTTTCACAGACGATGCATACTATAATAAGAATCAAATATATAAGGGGGTTTCCCATACAACAAACGTTGTCTAAAGACAGCGCTCGCCATCTAGCGGCCATCTATGTAATCTTTACAGCGCTGATGTCATGTCGTTAAATGTCAATGGTAAACGCTTCTTGTTGGTTTCTATAGATGGCGCTGTTCTCAAATTAGATCTTTGTCTAATGTTGTATGGGTAATGTTACGTAACCCTTCGTGCGCGAGTCCGACTCGCACTTGGTCGGCTTTTTACTATACTTTATTGCACAAGAAACAATTAACAAGACATTACATAACCTTCTTACTTTATTTCACCGCGTAAAGCGAGATGGCGCTACCCGATTGTGTGACAAAACTTTTATCTTGACCTTATGCTCCCCTAGCAGGTCCGTCATCATAGGTTCTTGATCGTCCGTGGGTCCTAAAATATCTAATAACATGATTGTGAGATTGGTCTGTCAATTTTTGCAAAAATAGTCTGCATGAAAGAAATATGATTTTATTCCATTAGTGTTAGACCTGAGATTTCCGCACTTACCCCGGGTTTCTCGTACACTAACAAGCTGTTAATCTACTGTTAACAGCTGTCAGTGGTTTCTTTTTGTATGCACTTTGGTCAATTGACAGCTGTTAACAGTAGATTAACGGCGTGTTAGTGTACGAGAAACCGGGGTTTACATGGTTGGGCGATTCTACGTACAAAATCTGTGAGTTTACTCCTCTTCCGAGCCTCTTGACAATATCAGAATACCGCCGTCGAAGTATTTAGTCAACGATATTGGTTTCTAGATAATTGACTCGAGCCAGCTTTGAGGCGCGGCACGAGATAGTTTATTTTGTAAACTAAATTACCATAGCTCTACTTTGGAATCTTGTTTCGAGTCTGAACACAGTAACGTTGCCAAACAAACATTTGTGAAGGAAAACATCGCGAGAAAACCTGAGTGCCTGTGGTATTCACATACCTCAGCGCTTGAAATTGCCGATCCGCGGTGGGTACGCGTGGTAATTAAGCCCATTCTCTCTCTCTAAGAGAAGGCCTGTGCCCTGCGGTGGGACGTATATTCGCTACTTAAAAAAAAACATTGGAAGGTTGCCGTTCCACTTAGGGGCAAAGGCAAAAACATTCTTGGGCACCGCATTATTTTTGAGTATTAATATGGGTAATCGCTCGTAGCCCCGGCTGCCTGAGTGATCTTAAACGATCACGAAGGTTAAGCAACACAGGGCGCGTTCAGTGCATGGATGGGTCGCCGTCTATGCCTAACGCTAGTGGCATTTTTCCGAGCGGTTCCGTGCTTCGCAAGGCACGTTAAGCTGTTGGTGCCGGCTGCCGTCGATAGATGGCAGTCGTTAAGCCAAGTCAGAGGCCTTAGGGCGGCTTGACAACTTCTGACAGTAGACGAGCCACTAGTCTACAAGCCTCCACCAATCCGGACTTGGCCCCCGTGGTGGAGTATGGCCTATACCTTCCTCAGGGAAGAGACCCGTGCCCCTCGGTGGGGACATAATGGGTTGATGATGATGGGTAAGGGCTTAATCGCCACGCGTGCCCACCGAGGATTTCAAGCGCTGAAGTACGAGAATAGCTCAGGCACTCAGGTTTTCACACGATTTTTCGCTTCTCTATTAGTGAGTGGGATAGCTACTAGAAATTCACAAATGTGAGCAACTTAGATGACAATGCAATTTTTAGGGTTCCATACTCAACAAGGAACCCTTATAATTTCACCATGTCCGTCCGTCTGTCTGTCTGTCTGTCCGCGGCTTAGCACAGAGATGACAAGTAGACATAACGGTAGATTAAAATAATATTTTTAGGGTACTCATCTAAGGTCTAAGCTAGTGTGGGATATTGTTAGATTGTTGTTTAAAAAATGTCCGAGTAGGGCGCCCCCCCCCCCCCCCCCTCCTGGCTAAACGGTTGATTGTGGAAATAGTCGGCTATCCCGACGTTACTAAAAGTAGGTGAAAGCGTTAAACCAATATATAAAATAGGCTTTACTAGTTAACGAGAAATAGGCAACCAACTTATAAAAGTAAAATTTTGTACAAAATCCATTAGTTCTGTAAAGCAGATAAAGAAACCCTCTTTCTACGGAACCCTACATTGCGCGTGGTTTTCGTTAAATTTTACAGAATTCCTTAGTTTTTAGATCAATATTTGCAAAATATTTTGTCTCAATATTCTGTTTTTTAGATGAATTGTAGGAATTCCAGATGCACTCAATGCAGCTCACATTACGTTTCACTATGTTCCATAAACTCTATTCCATTTCTTTATAGTTGTATGTTGTACAAAACAAAAACGTATATATAATAATATGCTCAAAATAAAAAGGTAAAAAGGTATCCGAAGCCGGCGCGCGCGCATCCTACGACTAATAAGTATTGATGAAGCGAAAGAGGTCTCTCAGGATCGTGGCAAGTGGCAGACCTTGGTCTCTGCCTACCCCTCCGCGATACTGGCGTGATTTGATGTTATGTTATATTATGTAATATGCCTACTCAAAATCAAATTGTGAAGTTTCTAGAGTAGAACCCTTGTTCTCAGCACGTCAAGGTTTGGTTGTAATTAAAATAACTACGTTACTCTGAGAATACCACACTTGTAATTAATTTATTTTCAAGAAGCTGGAATATAATTTGTTGTTAATTCATCAAACAGCAGCAGTGATTAAGGGCTGATCATGATGTTCAGGGTGGTCCTATTTTTATAAATATTTACCTAAATATTCGTAGTACAATTCATGTGTAGTATTTGTTTACCAGTTATGTTCATACAAACACCTGCACACTCACATATGTATACATATGCTGATAAATAACACACATGAATTATACTAGAAATATTTAGTCTATAGTATGCATGTATGTGAGATTGGGTGAGTACAACTGGTTGTGTGTGTGTGTGTGTGTGTGTGTGTGTGTGTATGTGTGTGCGTGCGTGCGTGCTTGCGTGCGTGCATGCGTGCGTGCGTGCGTACGTGCGTGCGTGCGTGCGTGCGTGCGTGCGTGCGTGCGTGCGTGCGTGTGTGTGTGTCTATTTCGATTTAATGCTCCCTGAGTCACCAGAGGCCCTTGCCGAAAATCAGTGCTGTGGGTGTAAACCCTCAGCTATATTCTTCCTGCAATCCACTCGATCTAAAGGTTGGCTGAAAGAGATCGCTCTAAGCGATTAGAATGCTAATTGCATAACATTCCGTAGATTTAAGACATCATATTTTAAAAAGTTCATTCTGGAATCACTTATTTAAGTATTCGATTTTTGGCGGAAGAGTCCGACCAAGTAAACAGAAAAAAAATTGCTAAATTAAGTAAATGATTCCGGAATGAAGTTAAGAATGTGTAGTGCTTACGAAAGTGTTAGTTCCAAAATCCCTAGTTGGTCTAGCGGTATCAAGTCTGATTACCATGCTGGAGGTCCTGGGTTCGATTCCCACTGGGGGCCGCAGTACATTTGTACACATGGCCTCAGTCTGGGTGGATTTCCATGTTTGTGGTGTCCTTGCCCGTTAAGCACAGGGTATCCAAGTTTAGGACCAGGGCAAGTGATCGTGTTGTGTGGAAGTTATTATTTATTTATTTACGTAAATCATATTCTGTAACTCTTTTTTCTGTTTGTGCAACAAAGTGTTCTCTATCTATATGTCTATCTAACCCACAGAAGGGACATGGGCGCGGAAAAGATGCGACGCGTTGTATAGAAATCGCGCCATTGCCCCGTCTCTTCTGTGTGGGCCTCGCCTCGTTCCTTCAGTACATTTTCTATGAAAGTGAATTGGATTAACGACGCTTCTTTTGCGCGCCCTCGCCCTACGTCTCTTCTGTGTGGCCGCTGGCTAATACTGAGAACGAGACCTTTTTTCCTCTGTGTGCACCCACTGTAACTTTGCTCTTTCTTACCTTAAGCAGGCATCACTTTTCTTCTGCTTTTGTTTCGTATCTGCTTACGTACATACATACATAAACAGCCTATAACGTCCCACTGTAGGGCACAGGCCTTCTCTCAGGGAGAGCGTATGGGCTTATTCGTCATTCGTATCGGTTCGCACTTTCGTACCTGCTTGCCTAGGGTCTATAACCTAGAATTTCAATCGAATTCCGCTAAAAACTGCCAGTTTTGGCAAGAATGCTTGATGTCATAAGTTTGCCATCGTAGGTCTTACGGCGCATGTTAGCTGTGAGTAGCCCATTAAAAATATTGGGATGGCCTTCATGCAACCGGTTTCTTTCCTACCGGAATTATACACTTTGAACTGGCTCCGGCTAATCTACATTTGTACAATTTTCTTCTGTTCAAAGTGATTTCGGTCGTTTTGCACAGCTGTGCCACAAAAAACTGAGGTATAAAAGTTACGCTTCTAACTTGGAACGGGAATATTTTTTACTAAATCGGCTGAAGGTTATATTCGAGAGGCTTAAGCTAACTGAAGCAACAGTTTTTTTTTCTTTCACTGTTGCGACCGTAGATATTAGAACGCTTGCAAATCCACGAGGTCGTGGGTTCGAACCCCGAACCAAGTGCGAGTCGGCATGTACCAAATGACTTTATTTCTATTTTCTGTTACGTAAGTACGTGATTTTGCAGTAGCAACACCACGCGCAAAGGAAAACAAACTCGTGAATTCAAATATTTTTATTGATTTTAAAAAGAAAATGTTTACTTAATGACTATCCAAGATGTTTGTTTCACAATTAATAGAGAAGAGGCTACGCTTCACTTTGTGGAGAAGAGGCTACGCTTCACTTTTTCTTTACGAACACAGGAGTTCGTACAATTGGCGCCATTTTATTTCATCTTAGTAGCTAAAACGAGTAGAGCTCGGTCTGACTTAAAAAAACCGGCCAAGTGCGAGTCGGACTCGCGCACGAAGGGTTCCGTACAACATCTACACAACATCAGACACAAACATCGAGCAAAAAACGGCAAAAAAATTACTTTTGTTGTGTGGGAGCCCCCTTAAATATTTAATTCTGTTTTAAGTATTTGCTGTTATAGCGGCAACAGAAATAGATCATCTGTGATAATTTCAACTGTCTTTCACAGTTTATGAGATACGGCCTGGTGACAGACAGACAAACTGTCGGACAGATAGACAGACAGACAGACGGACAGTGGAGTCTTAGTAATAGGGTCCCGTGTTACCCTTTGGGTAAGGAACCCCACAAAGGGCCGTTTTCATCTGAGTGGCAATTTTTTTTGCTAAAATGGCCGCTGTATGTGTCACTCTGTCTGAACCTACTAAGATCGTAAAGCGCGGCTTTACTCACGACTTGTTTTCTTAAGCTGTTTTTCTGCGTCTCCTCTTTGTAGCACAGCTGTGACCAGTTGTCTTTGTGCCCTCCATTCTTACAAATTTACTTAATTTAGAACACGATTTGCCACCGAGTCCTCCGCCGGTGAACTCTACACTAGCTTTGTTTCTATGTGACTTATGGGCCACCAAAGAAAAGTTATTTTCTAACGTGCAGTACCGCCGGGGCTTATTGTGGTCTGTGAGTAAAATACTAGTTGATAGAATAGGGGTATCACCAAAAAGTTAACAGTTTTGGCGAGACTGGAAAGGCTGAGGAGATTTGGGTTTCTACTTGAGATCATCTTTTCATATGGGACGGTTCAATAATTTCGTCTTATTTTCAGTCAATTAGCTAAAGCAACTTCTGTGAGTGGATCTGAAAAGTAAAGTTAATTAGTTGCTGAAGTGAACTTCAGAATCTCTTGAATTTTTTTCTTTATCATACCACACTTTATTATTATCCTCTCGCTGGCACATTCTAATGTGTGTACTCATTATTATAACATCTTTTGACATATGTGGTCTGACGTGTTGCTAGGTTGTAAAATACAGAACATTGTATACTTTTGTTATCCTATACTTAATTTTTGACAAATAGAATGGCCACTCAAATTGTGAGCTTCTTGGACCAAGAATAACGCAATTTAAAATATTTCTAAAATGACAGTTTAAGCCCTCCTTGCCACATTTGCCCTCTTGTTTATTTTTTGTTGAAATGTTTAACACATTTTTCATGTTTTTTAATTAACTAAAATACTTAATTTTTACTACACTTAATGTATTCTGCCATGCATTCAATATTTGGCTATCAACCGTTTTCAGCGAGCTTTCCATATAAATGCGTTTATGAATTAATTGGTAAGCTGTGGACAATTGTTTTTGGCCTTTTTTTAGTAATTAGTTAATAAGTAATTATAATCAGTTTACGCTGTTGTTGTTCCTAATAAAGTAAAATAAAATAATTAAATAAGGGGCTAACTAGCGCCACCTATGAACAAAATTGTAATGAAATGAAATGATTTATTTGCACGCAAAGTAGTAGAAGAAGAAGAAGAGGAAAGACATTTATTATACTAACAAGATACATCACAGAAACAAAATAAGCACATAAGTAGCATAATATGCACAACAACAGAAAGAAAACTAAATACACAACAGACAAAACGAATAAATAAAACAAGACCATAGATGTAGCTGTGGTGGTGTGTAGTAGGTACATAGTTGAAGCTGGTGAGATATATATATAAGTTTCTTCACAATCCTAGTATGGGAACTATAGGTAGAGCTTCATCATCAGCCATTTGACGCCCACTGCGAGACGTAGGCCTCCCTCGTGGTCTTCCAAGCTTCCCGGTGTTGTGCCGCCCGCATCCAGTGACCAGGTCGTCAGACCATCTGGTTATGTCAGACCAGGCGGACATACCTACCTACTTTTGGTATTAGCAAAGCGCACGATAAAAAGTACCCGAAACCGACGTGCGTGCATGCAACGACTAATCAATGTTGAGGCAGCGAAAACGATCTGTCAGGATCGTGGCAAGTGGCAGTCACTGGTCCCTGCCTACCCGTCTGGGATACAGGCGTTAGTTTATGTATGTTCTTTTAATTGGTTTTTGCAAACAGTGGACAACGTAATTCTCAATAACTGTCTAGAAATGAGAGCCAAATACTTAAACTCTTTTTGCTTTTGTATAAGTAGGGTAAATAGTGAGTAAGTACTTGAGTAGAACCCCTTCTCTCCAAATTATTATACTTCTGAAATCAAAACATTATCATAACTCGTAATGATTTTTCCACTTTCATCTCGGTGGGAAGAGACAATTTTGAGTTTTTCCTTAGTTTAATTAAACGATTTTTTTTTATCTTACCGTTGCTCTGTTTTATTAAAAGAAAGTCTAGGTACTTATATAATTTTTCTACCTATGTCATCGTCAATCATTCAATCACTCTATCAATAATTAATATTAATATTATTCATCAACCAGCCCATAATCATCCACTGCTGGACGTAGGCCTCCCCCGCAGCACATCACTTCTTTCGGTCCTCGGCCATTATCGTCCAGCCAAATACGCACAAAATTCTGTCGAAATCCTGACGTTTGGGATGGCAGTTAGCATAGCATTTGTCACTCACAGCGGCGACGGTGTTAGGGGAGCGGTAGAACGGCCGGCCTCACGTTCGGGCGGTCGTTGGTTCGAATCCCGGCATGTAACACAATGACTTTGTTTTCTAAGTTATGTACATTTCTGAATTGGTAGTAGCAATACTACTCGCTAACGAAGAAAGAAACCATCTTGAGGAAACCTGAGTGTATATAGTGTTCATAATTTCAGCGCTTGAAATTGCCAATCTGCGGTAGGCACGTTAGGCAGTAAATTTATTAGGTATTGGTTTGAGTGTAATTGTTGGCTTAGTTAGTACAGCTTTAACTTAACTTTGTTACCTACTAGCTGTCCCGGCGAACTTCGTACCGCCACAGAATCCGTTTATACTATTCTTGTTACCATGGCAACTCAATAAATAACTATCCTAGAGGTTGCCTTGAAAACAGCTCACGGTAACAATAACATATTATCCTACGGGATTATCAAGTATCTTATGTCTCAATTCGGATCTTTTTCTATCTGTATGCCATCATCATTATCATCATTATCAGCCATTTGACGCCCACTGCAGGACATAGGCCTCTTTCGTGGTTTTCATAACCAAGAGGGGTTTTGCCATAATCGCCGCGCTTGGCAGGCGGGCTGGCGATCGCAGTTGAAATCTCAGGAAAACGCTGCTGCACGTCTCCTGGTTATTGATTTCCTTAGTCGCCTTCTATGAAATCCACGGAAGGAAATCGAGTGACGCTATTCTTAATCCGGCGCCACACGGAGCCAGTTGCCTCGTGGTAAACCAGTTGCCAAGCTGGCCTAAGTTGACAAACCATTTCAGAGGAACCCTACCAGGTGGAGCTATGATCTAGATACTACCTGATTCGAAACAATCTGTATGCCAAGTTTCATGAATTCCGTTCAGCCGTTATGCTTGGATGTTTGTTACTCAATAACGCAATAACGGAGTGTGCAAGCTGCGTGATGTGAGCAGCCAACATCCAAACATCTTCACAAACTTTTACATTTATAATCACATTTTTATTGCCTGCCTGTTTTTCTTCTTTTCCACTGTAAAATTTGTTTTTATAACTTAAACTTAAATTATATAATTTTACTTCCTGTCCAATACTGTGTTCCTGTCTACTAGTTAAGTCAACATAATGTAAGCCCTTAATTGGCCTATGGTTGGATATATTTAACATAACTATACTTTAGAAGTTAACTTGTGCTGTGGGTTTTGTATTAAAATAAAATAAAAAAATAAAAATAATATTAAGCAGGATTATTTAAGTCTCTTATTTGTAGGCGAGCCACATGCCTATACCTACGAGTATCTTTAATTAAGCCATACTCCCTCTGAGAGTAGACGTATTGGTATTTTTAATAATCCGTTAACCTAGTATTAATAATTCTAGTAACTTCAACTGTGGGGTCACCGTCATCAAATTACTATGAGAGGGACTTTATCCCCTAGGTACAAGAACTACAGTATCGCAGTTCAAAACTTAAGCGACAGTTATCCGGTTGGCAGCGAAAAGGAAGCCAAAGAAACTATGCGCACGGAACATTGTTTAAAACACTGCTATACAAGCTTTCAAGCGCTGTTCTCATCTGTTTTAACGCTAGATGCTGTGTTGGTTTTTATACTCTATTTATTTATTTAATATCGCAATAACAGCCTACAGTATGCCAAAGCGCCCCTATTGCTATGACTACATTCATAAAAAAACTTTATTAATTACTTACATAAGTGTGATCTTAGTTCAAACGCAATTTCCTTAATAGAGTCAACAAAAATGTCGATATGTTGGACCTCTTTAAGAAAACCTTTAAGAAGAACAAGGGCCCTAGGCGTCTATTTATAACTTACTGGTCTATAACTCTCAAGTCATGGGTTCGATTCCTGGGAAACGTTCTATCGACAGCTGTTAAATTCTCACAATCTTTCTTATTTCTTCATTCTCTTATGTCCAAACCAAAGCAACATTCCTTCCTCGATTCAAGACACTACATCATCTTTTAATCGACAACGTCCCCTAATCACACTATTGCGTATCCTGTCGTAATAATTATAAGTTTTACTGTAACAGTTGCCAATCCGCGGTAGGCACGCGTGGTGATTAAGCCCATACTCTCTCTCTGAGAGATGGCCTGTGCCTTGCAGTGGGACATGTATAGGTTAAATAAAAAAAAACTGGAGCAGTTATTGATTACACAGGTTAGCTACAAACTGTTAAAAACAGTAAACAAAAAGTTACAACGAGAAAAAAGTATCGACTAAACTAAAATGGTCTTAAGACGGGAGCCGGTTTATAAGAGGATCCTACCATAAACCGGCTTTAACTCTATCTTAAGAGTTTTTTCGTGATATCGAATTTTTATAAATGAGACGGTCTGTAGCCACACTACAACAGTTTTAACTAAAGTACTTCGTATTAGAAACGCTGAAGCTACATTCATCGTCATCATCAGCCATTTGCCACCCACTGCAGGAAATAGGCCTCTTTCGTGGTTTTCATAACCATGAGGTGTTTTGCCATAATCGCCACGCTTGGCAGGCGGGTTCGCGATCGCAGTATGCGGTTGGAATCTCAGGAAGACGCTGCTGCCCGTGTCCCGGTAATTGATTTCCTTAGTCGCCTTCTACGACATCCACGGAAGGAAATGGAGTGACGCTATTCTTAATACGGCGCCATACTACATTGGAAGTGCTGAATGGGCGATGAAGATAGTGATGATGTTTATCTACCCTCATCTTATAGCGCTTCAAATGTAGCCAAGGAGTTCCAAACACAAAATAGTTCCGCCGAAACGCGACCGGTAATGACGTCACAAAAGGAAACGAGACAACTTCGCAGACTCCAATTATGTATTCTCCACGTTTGTATTCTCCATACGAACGTACGTACGTGACTACAGAATACCAATGATGGCGTTGACTGTAACTGTGTAGAAAAAACAGCGTGAGGAAATCTGAGCGAACGAGAAACACACATACAATCGCCAATTGGCATTACTACCTTTTCTAGAAGCGCTCCGTCGTTTTCTTAAACCCTCATAACTTGGATTTGGATTATACCTGGTTTCTAACAAATTTCTCGGGATACGATGTTAATAGTAACTCATTAAACGTATGCGGTCTTATTTATAATAAACGCCATTCCTTAAAACGCCAATTAAAGTAGTCTGTGGCGGAGATTTTACAAGGGAAAGTCGTAAATCTACAGATTAAATAGACTGCCTCTTAGGAGTGATTTAGAGGAACCGTGTTTTCATAAATAAGGTCGATAAAGTTTTAATTGCGTAGGTCTTACTTATATCTGAAAAAACCGATTTTGTCACTGACTCACCGATGATCATCAAAATTCTTAATGTACTTCTGAAAGTCCGAGAAATCTGAAATTTGGTATGTTTTGCTTCGGTCACACACAGCGACTAGTCGCTGCGAGTGCACTCACCATGAATACTAGTCGCAGCGACAATTCGCTGCATGCTTGTCACACACAGCGAGTTCTTCACGAGAATTTCAACCGTCAGTGCGCGGGTAATTCGTGATTTGCGAGTAAAATTGAACATGTTCAATTCTAGTCGCGGTGACATCAACTCGCGGCTAGCGAGTCGATTCCCAGCGATTAGCCTGTCACACACAGCGAATACTCGCGGCGAGTAGGCACTCGCAGCGATTAGTCGCTGTGTGTGACCGTAGCATAAGGGAGGATGAATTGAAAATTACTTTAGGACGCCTTTTGATAGAGTAGCGGCAGACAGAAAGCACTGAAAAGAGTTAGAGGTGGCCTTTGTCATTAGGCACACCAAAACGAGAGACATTTTGTAATCTATGTGCAAATTCTACTTCAATATTTTATTTTTTGAAAGTTTTATAATTATGATTACGTAAAAGTTAGATAGAAAGATGAATGATTTATTTCCATTAGATACACACACGTATACAAAGCATCACATATTAATTCACAAAGTAACAACACAGCGTAAACATAGACAAAAACAGAAGCATACATAAATGATACGAACATAGCTCGAAATTTTATGCAGTACGGTAAGTACTTACTTATCGATAAGATGAGAATGAATAAAACGCGGGTGTGGCGAATGGGTTCCGACTCAGGATGTGCTCAGAGTCTAAAAACTGGCCAAGTGCGAGTCGGACTCACGCACAAAGGGTTCCGTACCATTATCTATACAACATTTGCCAAGATCGAATTCGAGAACAGCGCCATCTATAGAAACAAGAAACGTTTATCATTGACATTTAACGACATGACATTGGCGCTGTAAAGGTTACATAGATGGCCGCCAGATGGCGAGCGCTATCTTTATCCAACGTTTGTTGTATGGGAGCCCCCCTTAAATATTTATTTTATTCTGTTTTTAGTATTTTTTGTTAAAGCGGCAACAGAAATACATCATCTGTGAAAATTTCAACTGCCTAGCTATTACGGTTCATGAGATACAGCCTAATGACAGACAGACAGACAGAAAGACAGACGGACTGACAGACGGACAGACAGACAGTCAGACGGACAGTGAAGTCTTAGTAATAGGGTCCCGTTTGACACCCTTTGGGTACGGAACCCTAAAAATATAACTCCAGCGCTGGTATTCTGCTGATACCCAGTATAAACGGCGCGCAGAGCCTAAAAAAGTGAGGCTGGTAAACTGGTGGGAAAAAAGGTATTAATTAATTAAGTAAGTCAGTGTCAGGCTGGTACTATTTTTATATACGAGTATTACTAGATGACCCCGTGAACTTCGTATCACCTATATATAAATGTTATTTTGTTCTCACCGTTTAAACCTTCCCTGGACTTCCACAAATATAAAAAAAGAAAAATTTGCCAGATCAGCCCAGTCATTCTCGAGTTTCAGCGAAACTAACGAACAGCAATTAATTTTTATATATAAAAAGATATATTTATATATATATATAAAATGTAACTTAATTTTGGATGTAGTTTTAGTTAAAATATATATTATTATTACCCAAACAGATTAAGTAAATCGCAACCAAAACAAATCAAACCTGTGCAATCTTTGCATACTCAAAGTCACAGTTGATGGTTATGTGATGTCGACTCTACGTACAGACAGAGAAAAGAGCGGTTTTTTATTACAAATACGCGCGCCCGCTTGGCCGTACTCGCGCCGACGTTTTAATCTGTGCTGTGACGACAAAAGCGGCCCTGTATTCTGTGGGGCGCATTCATAAACTTGTTCTAGATTCTGTTGCCGAAACACCCCGCTGTGGTAGGTGGTGGCTTGCGTTTGTGCTGTGACAATCGGGGCCGGCGGTGAAATAGGGCGCCACATTAAATGTACTATAACGTCCACACAACACAATAACTTGTCCTGGTCCCAAACTAGGATACCCTGTGATATGGTAAACGGGCTGGTGATGGCTGACCCCTGCGGTAAGCTCGTGAACGGGTGCTGTTTTGACATTGCAGATGTCTTTTTGTTCGCTCCGGTGTTTGTGACGGTGTGACATTCAAACGGCTCGAAAGACGCATATTTACGAGAGCTGTAAGGTGCAATAAAAATTATTCGCGAGAGTCAAAAACGAAAAAAGTTGTGGCCGAAATAGTAAAAAAAAAACACATTCTTGCCGATTTTTTTATTTTTGCGTTCGATATTTTGGAAACGAAGAATGATATCAAAAATTTGAGAAAAAATCCTCTGGACAATTTAGTCAGCTACAATTTGAGCCTAAGACGAAGACGATCGGGTTAAGAGTTTGCCCTGTAGCCTAACCATTTTGAAAAAAGTCAAAAAGTCAGAACGACATTTTTCACATGACATTTACCTATGACTCGCTTCATTTCCAATGTGCCCGATAGTCGTGTGTTCTTTCTACTTTTGAACTAATGTTTTGGCAAAGTTATCGACGGCAATCGTGGAATCTTATCATGTGGGCAACAACTGATGTATTAGGTTAAAGATGGTTTGAGAAAAGATGGTCAGAATAGAGTTTCTTTTCCGCTACCTTTTTCTCCACTAAAACGGCCCGAAGGCAGCGGCTGACATCTAATGTAAAGAATTCACATTGGAGTGCATTGACACTCAGCAAACAGAATGTGAATTCTTTACATTGAGATATTTTTTGAGGACATCACAAACACGGAAATATTTGTACAAATGTACAGCGGCCTCCAGTGGGAATCGAACCCACGACCTCCGGCATGGTAATCAGACGTGATACCGCTAGACCAACGAGGCAGTCGATGTATTTATTTTTAACCGATTTCAATAAAGGAGGTTATCAATTCGATCCGTATATTTTTTTTTTTGGCTATGTTCTCGCATAACTCCGACAAATCTTAACCGAGTTCGACAATTCTTTTTTTTTTCGGATAGATATAACGTACCATTAGTCCCATTTCAATTTGGTGAAAATCTAATGAAGAATTTCAGAGATGGAGAATGGAACTGTTCAATGGACAGCAGTAAATAAGGCCTAATGAGGCCCATCCTTTAGTAATATCCGTATGTTTCATAAAATAGCGTAAAAGTAGTAACAAGGTAATTTGGTGAATTTTTAGTGCTGTGTAGTGTTTGGAAGTCGGTTTTTATTTTTTATTTAATTTTTTTTATGTTTCATCAAATTTTTGGAGTGAAAACTTCGCTAGGCGTATGTTTTCTGTATAGTAAATGAAACAGAATAGTCACGCTCGGTTCTTTGATGCCGAATTGGATGTACTCGGCTGCAGTCGGTGACGCTGACCCCAGTTGCTCGTACACTAACATTCTGTTAACTATTGTTAATAGCTGTCGGTTGGCCATAGTGTATACAAAAACACAACCGACACCCAAATCAATCAATCAATTACCAGGAGACGGGCAGCAGCGTCTCCCTGAGATTCCAACCGCATACTGCGATCGCCAACCCGCCTGCCAAGCGTGGCGATTACCTATGGCAAAACCCTTCATGGTTAGGAAAACCACGAGGGAGGCCTATGTCCTGCAGTGGACGTCAAATGGCTGATGATGATGATGATGATGACACCCATTAAAGGTCAGTTGTTTTTTATATGCACTTTGGCCAACAGACAGCTATTAACAGATTGTTAGGACGTGGGACGAGGGCGCGGAAAAGACGCGTTGTCAGTCCAATTCACGTTCGGGCAAAATGCACTGATGGGACGGGATGATCAGCCTACACAGAAGAGACGGGGCGAGGGCGCACACTCTATAGAACGCGTCGCGTCTTTTCCGCGCCCTCGCCCCACGTCCTTCGAGAAATAGATAACTAATTTCTTATAAATATCTCCAATAATTTTAAAAAGTTCTGAAAACCAAACTTTTGGCGAAACACGATTAAGTTGTAATTATTGTACCCATAGTAAGTAACATTGGAGAGAAAAGCATACATTTATCTACACTTCAAGCTTCAAAAGGATTCTTTTATAAGATAAATAAAAAATATGTACCTACTTGCTTACTAACTCTAAAGACGGATGACTGGTGGGAAAACTAGAAACTAAAATGGGGGTGAAGATGTAGATGGACCATCGCCCATCTCCACTTTAGCTTAGTATTTTTTTCGTGTGCCTAAGTCTTCGACGTTGTTTTTAGGGTTCCGTACTGTCCGTCTGTCTGTCTGTCCGTCCGCCTGTCTGTCTGTCTGTCTGTCTGTCCGTCCGTCCGTCCGTCTGTCCGTCTGTCCGTCTGTCTGTTTGTCTATCTTCAGGCTGTATCTCATGAATCGTGATAGCTAGGCAGTTGAAATTTTTACAGATGATGTATTTCTGTTGCCGCTATAACAGCAAATACCAAAATAGAATAAAATTAATATTTAAGGGGGCTCCCATATAAAAAATGTCTAAAGACAAGGCTCGCCATATAGCGGCCATCTATGTAGCCTTCACAGCGCCGATGTCATGTCGTTAAATGTCAATGTTAAACGCTTCTTCGTTGGTTTCCATAGATAGCGCTACTCTCAAATTAGATCTTTGTCTAATTTTCTATAGATAATGGTACGGAACCCTTCGTGCCCGAGTCCCACTCGCACATGGCCGGCTTTTTTAAATGATTGGGCAAGGAAATCAATGCGAATTAATTGCGTGAATTTGCGCGCAGTTAGCTTTACATCGGGCCTGTACAATCAACAGCCACGCCTCAACCATTGCATTGTATAGTTGCAAATTCACCAGTAATGTAACTGAGCAGAGTGCGTGAATGCAACTAAATAGTGCCTAAATAATGCCAACATGGAAGTACCAACACTTTGATGCAGGCCTCGCTGCAGTGGCGAGCGTTGATTTCGCTAATGAGAGGATTTCAATGACAGATTACGTCATTACCTTCCATTACCGAGGGAAACGGTTAACTGATTTCCGGTCTCAGTGATTTCCGTTTATTCATCTAACAAAAATTGACAAACTAACAAGAGAAAATCCGCAGTTTCAATTTCGTTCACGTGTGTCCTGGATACGTTGGAAGGTGGCAGCAAAACATGCGAATATGTGTTAGTTCTCAGGTGCAACTACGAAAACTTGATATTTGATAGCAGAAATATTCCAATACGTAACTCGCGAAACGTTTTTTAGGGTTCCGTAGTCGACTGTCTGTCCGTCTGTCTACCCGCGGCCTAGCTCAGAGACGATTAGTACAAGAAAGCTGAAATTTGGCATAGACAAAGACATACATATTAATCACGCCAATTTTTTTTAGGGTAACTCTACATCTAAAGGCCTCTTCGCCAACCTCACCGGTCCCCTGCTAATCTCGTCCATTGTCCTCCTTGCCTCCTTCTTAATGTCATCGGCCTATCGGGTAGGGGGCCTACCCACTGACCTTTCAAATTACAAATAATGATCCTTACAAACGATAAAGTTCAAATTCGACTGTGTTACGCAGAAACATTCCAAGCCACAATACATAACTTGCAAGGAAAATGATTTTTTTATATATTGGATTGTTTTATTTCTTGTTTTTGTTCAGACGTTTTGTGTTTGAAATCACTAGAAAATTAAACGCGTCTGAACAAAAACATGGAAAGAAAACCGGCCAAGTGCGAGTCGGACTCGCGCACGAAGGGTTCCGTACCATTAACTATGAATATTTCAAGCGTCTGCCTGTTGCCGTTATTAATATCGAGCAAAAGACGGCAAAAAAATCACGTTTTTTTGTAGCAGAGCCCCCCTTAAACATTTATTTTATTTTTAGTATTTGTTGTTATAGTGGCAACAGAAATACATCATCTTTGAAAATTTCAACTGCCTAACTATCATGGTTCATGAGATACAGCCTGTTGACAGACGAACGGACGGACGGACAGACAGCGGAGTCTTAGCAATAGGGACCCTTACCCTTTGGGTACGCAACCCTAAAAGATCTTTCAGTATTGCAACAGGCGTGCGTTGGTTTTTTTCTGAATACTCTTAATGCGACCAATAGCAAATTATTAAATTGTAAATAAATCTACTTATGGTAATATAAATAAAGAAGCGTTTACTGTTCACGATAAAAGATTCACTAAACAATGTTGATTGTCTTATTTTCTGACCATAGCCCCAAATCATAAGTCATTTTTCAAGGTCACTCTATTGATTCCTGTATTTCTAAAGCCATGCACCCTGAGCCTTTATTCTCGACGTAAATGGACCAAATCGAGTACAAATTTTTGATAGGCTGTACAATGTGAGAACTTTCATTCACTCGAAACGTTTTTATGGACAACAAGATAAGATAGATGTTTGTTTGTTTGTAGAAGGTTTGTTTTCGATATTGCAAAAAACGTGTACATGAATATAGCTGATCGGACCTATCCGCTACAATTTACAAGTGAATGAGTCTGGAATAAAACTTATGTCCGGTTCCTATATGTAACAAATCGTTATTGGTAATCGGTAACTTATCCTTAACAAGCGTCCCGTAACTTGAATAGGTTACTGGTAAAAAAATTGTATAGGAACTTTACAAATTGTTATCTCCATGCATTTATCGTACGGTACGTTATTCAAACCCGTTTTTAAGAGGAATACTTGAGTATACATTTTAACCATCCGTAAGCAAAACGAGTCGTTTTATAATATAGGAACTGGGCATTCAGCAGTTACTCGATACGACAGTACCCAATCCACTTCTCCAGCTGACAGTACCCGTCACAGCGCGCTTTGTTCCCAGGTCCAATCACTGCGCGACGCGCTACAATCAGTGCGAGTGATCGATTGGGAATTGGCGGAACTGTGCGCCTTCCGACAGCGGACTACGGATTCATAATTTTATAACCATTGAAATTATTATTGTTCGTCAATACAGAAGCAGCTTTAAGGCTGGGTTCTCCAAGCGTACGGATTTGTATGGAACTTATTGCGATGTGCGAGCGAATGGTTGGGGGAAAAGTAGGCATTTTTGAAGTTACAGAAATACAAATCCTATAAATAGAATTTTGACGACCGACGTCACTAACACATTCAGTGTAAGTCATTTTGGTATATTTCTTATTATCCCAAACTAAAAATACTATAAATACAACAAAATTACAGTAAATTGACCTGACTTGGCCTCAAAGAGTGTACAGGTCACAGGAAACTCATCCTTGTTTGTTAGCAGCTATGGCCCTGCTAATCTTTTGAAGGCTTGACGAAGATAGTTGAATGAAATTGGGGGCATTATTCTTGTGCAATAATTAAATTTCGATTTTGTAACGATCGCGATGAGGGTGGCCACATATAGTCGAAATTCCTTTTCATTTTTTAATTCCTCCTAATTCGGAATTTCGATTCTAACTGAACTGAAATGTAAACGTATGTGTGTGATGTATTCCAAAGCGGAATCATATGGCCGCCCTAAGGGCGCAGTTGGAATTTAGATTCAGGATTCCTAACGCAGTAAATATATATAAGCCTAAGATTTTCTCAGATTCCAAATTCCGTTTACCGAATGCACCCAGTAACAGCAACATATCTTCTTCTTAGCATGTTACCAGGTCGTTAGACCATCTGGTGGTCACCAGGTCAGAACTTTTTACCCCAACGGCCATCAGTTCTCCGAGCTATGTGCCCCGCCCACTGCCACTTCAACTGAGCAATTCTTCAAGCTATATCAGTAACTCGGGTTCTTTTGCGGATCTCCTCATTCCTGTTTCGATCACGCAGTGAAACTCCTAACATCCTCTCTCCATTGCTCGTTGGGCGACCTTGAGCCTTTTTATGAGGCCTAAAGTCAGCGACGAGGTCTCACTTCCATACGTTATAACTGGCAACACACATTGGTTATACACCTTTGTCTTGAGACACGGCGGTATTTTGGACGCGAAAATGTGTTTTAGTTTCCCGAACGCTGCCCAAACGCTTAGTAAAGAGCGGAAGCTTGGAAAACCATGAGGGAGGCCTATGTCCGGCAGTGGGCGTCAAATGGCTGATGACGATGATGATGATGACGTGAGCGACCGAGGCGAAAGTTGTGTTCATGATTGAATTACCAATAAAATGTTGACTAACAAATATAAACATAATGTAATCTAAAGTATCCACGAACACTCGTCCATATATGTAAAACACGGGCAGCTGTGTTAACGAGCCCACTCTACTGCAGTTGATGTTAATTGATTAACGGCCAATAGCTTCGTCGGGAATCAAAACAATTTATCAGAATTACTGAGCAAGCGAGCAAGTGGTTAGTTCATTAGTTAACAAGCTCACACTTCAGTTACTGCTGCCTTGCTTATATACTGGCGACTGCCGGTACCGAATTGTAGGTACCAAAAGTACCGAAACGTCGGAAAATTGTAAAATGGAAAAATAAACGAGTAAATATCCGTTAAAATTCAATTTTATTAGTTCGGAGTAGGTTAAATTGTACAACTCCATACAGTGGATGACTTACATAGTAGCGCCCGTGATCACATAGTCCGACCATGGGGATATTGGTCGACCCACAGACGTGGGTAAATTTATTAGGCAGTCAGTGGGTAGACCAACACCCCGATGGTCGGACGATTTGGTCACAGCCTCGTTGGTGTAGCGGTATCACGTCTGATTACCATGCCGGTGGTCGTGGGTTCGATTCGTACTGGGGCTGCCGTACATTTGTAGACGTGGCCTCAGTCTGGGTGTTTTTCTGGGCTTATGATGTTCTTGCCTGGTTATCATACCATAAGGTATAATAGTTTGGGACTGTGTGGAATTTATTATTGTTACTTTTTATTAAATAATCAGTACAAAACATTCTGCTTGTAATTTTTTAATAATAAAATCTTACTATTTTTACATTGTGTTGGCTACCTTCAGTTTCATAGTTACTGAGAGAAATACGTACCTACACCATTCAACAGATCAATAAACATTGGTTGGGCGTAGCATAACCCCTGGAACTAATGGGGCAGCCATTAGTCCGGTCTGTCGGAACATATCACTTGTCGAAAGTTATTGTCAGTGGATGTCTTAAGGTCAAACCTCATGAGTCGGCTTTCATACAAAGTAATGTAAACAAGGTCGGTTTTATAATATTGACATGTATTTTTTATTAAACAGCTTAGCTGTAAAAAAAATCTATGAACATTTTACGAGAATATTTAATTTCAGAGCATCGTTCGAGACGAGACTCTAGACTTGGCCTGTTTTTATTATTTGTTGTTATATTATACAAAAAAAATGTATAGTGGTCACGATTACCTTTAAGTGCAGGAATTAATTACTGCTGTATTAATTACTTACTCCTGTATCCCAGAGGGGTAGGCAGGGACCAGGGACTGCCAGTTGCCACGATCCTGACAGATCACTTTCGCTTCCTCAACATTCATTAGTCGTTGCATGTACGCACGCTGGTTTCGGGTACTCCTTATCTTTAAAACCGTAGTATGTCACGTTACTGAGGGTTGTGTGAAGACACAACCCTTGGTAACGGAAGCTGAAGAAAATAAAAGAAACATTTAAAACTGTAGAAAAATAATCGTCAGAACAAGTAAGCCTAAAACATGCTAAAACTAAACAAAAAAAAAAGATTAATCGATTAATATACCTATTAAAAAAACAAAAAATATATACAAAAGGGAACCTTAGGGCCTAAGCCAAGGAGGCGGGTTCTTGACAGGAAGACTGGAGGACTCGAAGACACGCCATGGAGACAAGTAGACGGCCGTAGAGACGATTAGGCAGCCCATGGAGACAGTAGGTGTCGGAGACAGGATCTCACCGTGGAGACAGGAAGTCACGGAGACACGCCAAGGATTTTATAAGTTGAAATGAAATTCTCTTCAGAATTGAGGTGAGACTCCCTTCAGAGTTGGGACTCTGTTCAGAGTTGAGGTAAGACTCTCTGCAGATGTTAAGGCAGCGGATCTTCAGATATTGGAGTACTTTTAGGTTACAGAACCAGGAAATTTGAGAGTAGTTGGTTGGCTACCGATTTTCTGCAGAGCTGGGATGAGACTGACTCGAAAGCCTTCTTTTATACCCCAAAAGTAGTTCGATTCTAAAACTCAAATTCGATCTGAATCTGCGTCAGAATTCTTCTAGAAGTTTCCAGATCCTGTTCCAAATCCATAATTTCGAATTCCAGAACTTCTTACTCTTTCTTGCATTAAATTCATAATTTCGATTTGGAATGCGAATAGTCTTCTAGAAGTTTCTTTATTCGACCTTCTTAGTATGACGGTTATTTGACATAATTTAGAAAAATAAAGAACAATATTGAAATAAAAGAAATATCTGACTAACAGTTGAACGTTGACAGTAAAGAAAAATAAGATTAGATAAGAAGATAAGAATATTCTTTATTGCACACAAGAAGCGAGACATGAAATATGAAAGTTACAATGAAAATACATATTGTACAAAATACAATATTTACAATGTCAAAAGTGGAAAAATAATTAAAAATACGTATTAGCTTTGAAATAATAGTGAACCAACATTATCCTTTCGTTCGTGATAAGATGAAGGTGTTGTGAAATTGGATTTCAGTGGTTCAACTTGGACAAAACGTAAGTCTTTTTGCATTGATAGAAAGAGTAGGGTGCTAGGCAATAGAATCGCGCTAGACGCGTAAGCTAAACCCTACAAGTATAATTTACGCGTTTCAAAATCGACATAAGTTTGTATGTCAATCCGCTAGTGGCGTTAAGCCTTAATTGTAGGCTTTCAACCAAAACGACCGGGTGTCCACTAACCTCGACCTCGAATCAATGTGATGGGGTTTTGAGTGTCTCCGTAATAAATGTTATTGATATTTTATTGTTCGTAATTTAGCTTTCAAGACGGTGGTATAGTGTAAACTACGTACACCATGAATTTTTGGGTTTTGTTTCTTGTGGTCTTAAGATAAAAACTGTTACCATAATACGGTATTTGACAACAATACATTATTTCATATGCTCGATTAAAACAAAAATTATAAAATATCTCGGAAAATGTATGTCTTTTAGTCAATTACTAGTTATTACAATTTTTAAATAGATTAAACATAAAAAGAGTGCTCTGAAATGTGACGTCATAAGCCAGTATTTTTATACAAAATTCCGTTTTAAAAGTACATAACTCATTTGATATTTTGTCAAATACCCAATTCACAATTGATAACTTTATTGCGCCCATGTAGATGTTTAGATGTGAATTTAAGATAAAAGGGCTCAAACGGATTATTACGGCACAACAATTTTCAGATAGCATATTAAAGATAGAAGAAGTTTGACAATAAAATTAAATCGGGTAACAGAGTGAATTTCATAATATGTAACTATTTAAATTGAATTGGATTTAGTATGTATTTAGAGAATAATAATAAAATAATATTTTACAATGTCAATAAATTGTACAATAACAATGTGGTGATGTTTGCCGCTTTTTGCTCGATATTAATAAGGGAAGGGAAGTTAGGGGAAGGGAAGGGAAAGGAAGGGAAGGGAAGGGAAGGGAAGGGAAGGGAAGGGAAGGGAAGGGAAGGGAAGGGAAGGGAAGGGAAGGGAAGGGAAGGGAAGGGAAGGGAAGGGAAGGGAAGGGAAGGGAAGGGAAGGGAAGGGAAGGGAAGGGAAGGGAAGGGAAGGGAAGGGAAGGGAAGGGAAGGGAAGGGAAGGGAAGGGAAGGGAAGGGAAGGGAAGGGAAGGGAAGGGAAGGGAAGGGAAGGGAAGGGAAGGGAAGGGAAGGGAAGGGAAGGGAAGGGAAGGGAAGGGAAGGGAAGGGAAGGGAAGGGAAGGGAAGGGAAGGGAAGGGAAGGGAAGGGAAGGGAAGGGAAGGGAAGGGAAGGGAAGGGAAGGGAAGGGAAGGGAAGGGAAGGGAAGGGAAGGGAAGGGAAGGGAAGGGAAGGGAAGGGAAGGGAAGGGAAGGGAAGGGAAGGAAGTTTGGAAGCAGCCTGGCTACTTGGGAACTACTACTACTACTGGCACAGGGAATCCTAATTTGTGAGCCAGTAAACTTTTTTGTAACCGTCTTAAAACAGAGCTTTTTCATTTAATTTCAAAATGCTGCTTGTCTATAGTGAATAGTGGCAATACCACTGGCTAACGGTGAAGGAAAACATCGTGAGGAAACCTGAGTGTCTTGAGCCATTCACGTACCTCAGCGCTTGAAATCGCCAATCCGAGTTGGGCACGCATGCTGATTAAGCCCATACTCTCTCTCTGAGAGAAGGCCTGTGCCCTACAGTGGGACGTATACAGGCTGCTTATGCTTGTCTATATGTGTTAGTTGACTAATACGGGCTGCAGCGACCGCTCCTTGTTGATATAAACGTTGGTTTAATACAAATCACGTGTGCATAGTTAACAATGACCAGTAAGGTGCAAGTACACGACCTCTCTAATTAATTAGTTGCAATCAAGCGACCAGTGTAGGTACACTGGAGGGCAATGAATATGCGCTACTGATTGAATAAATAAATAGTAAATTAATAAATTAATTACTGAGTGAATTATGTTACCTTTATGTGTGTGCTTTGATTATTGATTATACTTTCTTGCATACGACACATTTAATAAGACATTACATAAGAAATAACATGTACAAAGGCGAGCTTATCATTTACCTTAGCGCTTGTAATTGCCAATCCGCTGTGGGCACGCGTGGAAATTAAGCCCATATTCGGTCTCTGAGATTCTGATATTCGGCTCTGCATTGGGACGTATATAAAAAAAACAGGCTTACGATAAAACTACGACTTGTTTCAACAGAAATTTCTTCCAGCCAGCCTAGAAATAACACAGTCTGATATTCGCATGTCTGCTGCTACGGGACTCTACGTTAAGCTGCTAGCAACGACGTGATTTATCGCGCTGTAAGTTTAGCCCATAACTAATTACATTAGTCCACCGCGCTGCCCCTTAAGGGGATCCAGTAGACTAACTACCACCAGAAATCTAGTCCTGGGGTCTCTGCCTACCCCTTCAGGAAACAGGCGTGAGTTTGTACAGTCGATAGAACATAAATATTTACATACATGATCTCACGCTTGTATACCAGAGGGGTAAGCAGGAACCAGGGTTTGACACTTGAATCGTGCGAAAACTACAATTTTTGTTTTCTAATGTAAATCAATAGGTAGGTGTAAATAATTTAATAAAAAAAAAATGGGCAAGTGTTATTTTAAAAACACATGTGACTTGTGTTGTTTTAAAATCACACGATTCAATTGCAAATGAGGTTGCTAGATTAAGTAAACATTAATCATTTCTATATTTCAACGATTTTTTTCAACGAAATACTTAAGAAATGGGTTCTCCGAGCGCACGAGTTTGTAAGGGACTCATTGCGCTGCTCGAGCGAATAGTTTGGGAAAAAGTGGGCATTTTTGAAATTATAGAAATACAAATCCTATTACCTAATAGAATTTTGACGACCGACGTATAATTTTTATTAAACAAAACTCAAATAAAACCATATCTAGTGATAATTTAAACCTGGGTCTCTGAGGTGTTCACATACCTCCACGTTTTAAATTCCGAATCCGCGGTGGGCACGCGTGGTGATTAAGCCCATACTATCTCACTGAGAAAAGGACTGTGCCTTGCAGTAGAACGTGTGTAGATTACTAAAAAAAATTAAACAGAATATACATAAATATACTCTATTTCACGAAACGAGCTCTCAAATAAAATCGTCCATGTGCGCCCATTGGTTAATGCGCGTGACGTTCAATAGCCACTGCATTAAGAAAACCTACCCTCTGAAGCGGACCAAAGCAAATATGCTTATTGTTCCGCTTATCTCTAGCCGTGCATATTGACCAACGAGATGCGAGTGTTTGTACCCTAGGAGTTCGACTCGTGGAACGGAGTGTAAGTGTTCATTTGGTACAGAGTATACAAGCACACGCGTATTGATTGCACTTGCCGGCCAGACAAAATGCATTATTGATGGCCGATTTGAATGAGACTGCCACCGGCACGTGATTGATCACTGCAAGGTGTTAAAAGTAGAGGTTATTTTAGGAAATTTTATTTATGGGTACTTTTATTGAGCTTACATAAAAAAAAAAACTTACAGTGCGGCGGACTTAACGCCACAAGCGCTTTATAACGGGCGTACACACGTTATCGGAAGCGAGACGTTATAAACATTGACCAGCGGCAACCGCCTGGGATTTTTAACAGGTATTCAAAAATTATTGAACTATTAATTCCGGATTGACTTACTTAGTTTTTTGTCGGAAGAGTCCGACCAGGTTTCGCTCTGATTCGCAGAGCTTAATCATTTTGAGTAGAAACGGAGCACGCGTCGTCGGTTACTTGTCTCTGACTGAGACGAGGATAGTGTTGGTATTAAAAATAGTACATTGTACACCGAGGGGAGAAAACGGTCTATTTCTATGAGAAAAATACTATACTATATAGTATAGAATAGTATAGTATAAATAGTATAGCATAGAAACATACTATATAGAGTATGTTTAAGCCCGACTCGCAGCGGAGGAAAGGAAACTTTCTCCCTAGTGATACATAGTGCTTTATACTGCACATACGAGGAACATAAAATTTGATTTTGTGAAAAACTAAATTTGACTATACAATACAGCTTTTTTCCTGGTGCAGAAAAAGGTTCCCAACCTCCTTTCATAGAAAATTGAGTAAAAAAAAAAATCCACCGCTTTTACTCATAGCAGAAAAAGTTTGCCGGACTCCTTTAATTGAAAATCGGGTACAAAAAAAATTCCATCTTTTTTTCTAATTATTTGATATAAAACCTTTTTGAGATTTGACGTTTGTAGTCAATACATTTATGAAAATATAATGTATGTTAGAAAAAAACATCAGCAATTTCGAAAATGTTGGTAGGTATTGATACTAGGAATAAACATAAATTGTCATTTTCACGTTTTAGACTTGCAAAAGTTAATACATCCTTTATGGGGCACTGTGTGCGGTTCTACAATAGGATTCCTCAAGATATATTAGAGTTACCACCGACGTGGTTTAAAAAATGTATTAAGCATACTCTGTGCAAAAAAGTCTATTATAACATTAAGGGTTATTTGGAAGACAAGGATGTATCGTATCTAGTGTAGTGTAACTTTAAGTTGAAAACTGTTAATTATGCAAACCTGTTTTGAAAAGAAGAAATGTGGAGTTTCTTTGTTAGCTTCTTCTCCGCATAATCTATTAATTGTGAAACTAACAGCTTTGACGTTCATTAAAGTAAACATTTTGTTTTTATAGTGAATAAAAATTTTTGACTTTGACTTACCAGCGCATCGTGAGTATTCGTGAGACGGGCACAGATGTCAGTACATTGCTTTCATATTCGTAAGTATTCTGTGGTAAAGCCATTCCGCTTGGCACAGATATTTTAGGAGTATTTTAAGGAGTTGTGATTTTATAAAGCATTCATATTAGTTCACTAACGGCTAAACGCAGTTATTACGCGGGTTAGAAGCCGTCAGTCTAACAACGGATTTAGCAAGCATCTGTGTGACCTAAAAACCGGCCAAGTGCGAGTCGGACTCGTGCACGTCGGGTTCCGTACCGTTATCTGTACAACATTTGAATACTTCAAGCGTCTTCCTGTTGCTTTTTTTTATATCGATCAAAATACGGAAAAAAATACGTTTGTTATACTGGAGCCCCCTTTAAATATATATTTGATTCTGTTTTTAGTGTTTCTTGTTAAATCGCCAACAGAAGTACATCATCTGCGAAAATTTCAACTGTCTAACTATCACGGTTCATGAGCTACAGCCTGGTGACAGACGGACGGACGGACGGACCCTTTGGGTACTGAACCCTAAAAACGAGAAAGAGTTATACTGAGAACACTTTTTGTTCACTGCATTAGGACATTCATCTTCGTAGGTATACTGTGATAAACGATGTGCCAGACGGGTTTTCGGCTCGCGAAGGTCGTAAGATTGATCTTATGAAAGGGAAATCTTACTATCTAGCTTTTACTTTTGAACTTTTTCAAGGATTTATTACGGAGATATCCCGATTTATAGAGTTGCGCACGCTCGATTAAAATAAACAAACCCCTATAAGGGTCACTCTTGATTGTGTCTGTCTGTCACATCACTGTCAACACACTAATGGACGTAAAGTCAAAATGGAGAGTACATGAACCCTTACATTTTAGTTGAAAAGCCACCCGTAATATTGATACAGTACGATTAAAATCAGTTAACGATTCGGCCAACGTCGGTAATTGTCGTGAATCCCTCATCTCTCACATAGAGTTATCAATTTACAGATATGACCTTTAATTATATTACTCGTTGTCTTATTGAATACAATACAAGAACGATATGAGCAACAAAACCTCCTTTGTAGCTCAAAACTAACACAACCTTTATATTGAAATAAGAAAAATAATTGACTATTTTGACAGTATGACTTCTTAGTGTCAATAAAAACAGTTTGACGTAGAGTGCGACAAACTTAACTGACCCGGTGAAGGCGTCACTTTTCTCATAGTAAACTTGACGTTTCCATACTATATTTGACACATCTACCGGGTCAGATAACTTTGTGGCACTATATATGATACATTTATGTTTATGAACGCTAATTTCATTCGCGAAAATATTCGATTCTATCAAATTTTATCAAATTTAACTTACAATAGTTATGTATCACGGCTTCAACAAATTTAAAGCGTGGTAAAAAAATTGTTGCTCAATCTTGTGAAATTGTAAATAATGTATATAACTATTTTAGAAAATAAGCTTTCTTCTTTTTTAAATAAATTATCATAAAATCATAAAAAAAAATTGCACAGGGTTTGTGAAGCAACCGGAGTTTCGAAAAGCAGCGTGTTAAAAAATTTGAAGGAAAACGACAAGCTCTCAGATCAGTCTAAGGATCAACAATCCAAAGAAGTGCCCGGCAAAAAATATCGTTTAAAAATGGATGATTTTAATTATTGCGTGATACGACGAATGATATATAACTTTCATGAAAGATTTAAAGAGCTTCCTACGTTGCGATCACTTCTGCATAATAAATTTCTTAGGTCTACCGGTTAGTAATGTCATCTTGGCAGGTGCTATACATTGCGTTTATGATACTTCAAATTGAATGCTACCTAAAAGAAATCGCGGTAATGTATTTCGTGTCATTTCCGCCTTAGGATTTAGGCGATGATATCCGAGAAAAGCCGAATTGTTAACTGATTTTAATCGTATTGTACCTGTGTTATGTAGAGTGCAGGAGTGTAAGTGTTGACGTGTTATTGACTGTGGAAGGCTCTCCGGTACCATCGAACTACCATCGAATCGAGGGGCGAGTGACTAAAATGCATGGTTGTTTAATGGAGTCATATTAGTATGGTAAAGGAATTATAAAATATTCGTGTAAAATGTTCATATACCTATATCCAGGTACAAAGAATAGAAGCACATAACAACTCAAATGGTAATTATATCATTACATTGAAAAACTATGTGTGAATTAGACTTATAGTCTAGAATTATAAGGTCCAACGACGGGGTGAAAGATATTTTATATAAGATAAAATGAATAATGATGTATATGAATGTAAGTAATTTGAATTATGGATGATAAAATTAAAATTAAAATTATAGACGAATTGTGTATAGATATCTGTAAATAAGTAGATAGTTTAATAAGTATTGGCATGATAACTAGACATAAACAATTGTAGTGCCCTTACGGGGTGTCATGTAGAGTATCAATTATTGTTGTATTATTACCACCTATATAATTACCAAAATCAAAATCAAAATCAATTTTTTTTTATTCAAAGTAGCACAGAAACTGCGACTTAATGAACGTTACAAGTTAAACTAGGTCAATTTGGAGAAAAAATGGACAAAAAAACTCCAAACTTAGTCTTTTCAAGTCCTTAATTTACAGGATTTATATAAATGTTCTAAAACTCATGCATTGAACTGGCTTTAATTCCAGACATCATTGTCATCTAAATAATCTTTAATGTTATAGTAGCTTTTTTGGCACAAAGTGCGCTTCACACATTTTTTGAACCGCGTTTCTGGCAAGCTTATTATATCCTCAGGGATCTTATTGTAGAAACGTATACAATGCCCCATAAAGGATGTATTAACCTTTGACATGCAACCATGACATGCAATGAATAAATGATTATGATTATGACAGATGCACGGTCGGACACATGTCATGATTTTTTTTACCTAAACGTCTTGTCACGTTAGCGCGCGTAGACTTAAAGCGGCAATGGAATTAAAACAACCCGTTCATGTAGTTATACCACGAAAGAAACTGAAGCTGATTGGTTTACTTATACAAACTGTTTACTTACACGATCAGTTGAATCTGAAATTACAGAAATCTGAATTACCCTGTAGACGCGATGGATGGTGGAGAGAGGTGGCTGGCACCACTGAGTGGTGGGCAAGAACGGGTCCATCGGTAGGCAGCGCACCAGCCGGGTGGGCCGACTACATTGTGAAAGCGGCTGGGAAACATTGGACGAGACTGACACAGGTTGGCGTGAAAGAGACGAGGCCTATGCCCAACAGTGGGCTCTGTTTATGGGTTGATTAGATACATAGATCGACGTGACGGCGTAATATTCTATTGTCTCTTTAATACCCACGTATGGATTCTATTATGGATAATAAAGTTTTATTACTTCTAATGACATCATTTAAGTGAACTCCGCAATGACCACAGGTTCCAGTATGTAACCCTGATTGAATGACGCATTGAATGACGTATACCTAGACGATGGGGTCTAAAGATGAACATACAAAGGTCATTCTGCAGTTTAAAATCTGATTGCATTATGTAACATAGCTTGAGCCTTCGTCTTCATCCTTCGGTTAGTATTAGTCCCACTGCAAGGCACAGGCCTTTTCTCAAGGTGAGAGAGTATGAGCTTAATTATCACGCGTGCCCACCGTGGATTGGCAATTTCAAGTGCTGAGTTATGTGAACACCTTAGACACTCTTTCCTATTGCATTTGCACATATACAAGATTTTTTATGTAGCCCATGTACGTCCAGCTGGTGTGATTGTGTGATGATGTCTAATAATGGCCATCTACCCTATTATTGGTCATCAATTAATTGGTATTTTATTTATTTTATTTTAATTCTTTATTGCACTAATTACATTGTAAGTGTACAAGGGCGTGCTTAATGCAAGAAGCATTCTCTTCCAGCAAACCTTTGGTTTTGAAGAGACTGGCGAGGGGTAGTGCAAGAAGAAGATTAAATACAATAATAAACTTACGTAAACCTAGGGAAATAACTTAGACTTAGTGGGGGGGGGGGGGGGGGATAATAGAAATTATTATAAACCTACATAAATGATAGTACATAAATAAATAAATAACGACAAAAATACGTACATACATATTGAAGATAATTACAATTACTAAACACGATTACTTACATACCAATAAGCAATAAAATAAAATAACTGGTGATCGTTTACTGCCTATTCTGCAGATCAAGGAACTGATAAAGAACTTTCTTTTTGAAAATCTCCAGGGTTGAAGCCTGACGAATGTCCAGAGGCAGGCTGTTCCACAAGCGAATCGCAGTCACGGTAAAAGAATTAGTATTCGGCGTTCGGTGTTTCCCATTTCCTATACACGTACCACTGCAGGGCACAGGCTTTCTCTCAGAGAGTGTAAGGGCCGTGACCGCCGCGGATCGGCAATTTCAAGTGCTGAGTTATTGTGAACACCTCAGACATTCAGGTTTCCTCTTGAATTTGCACATATACAAGATTTTTTTATACAGCCTTGTTAAGTAGAACATAAAAAATGAAGAAGCCAGCGTTTTGCAGTAAATTAACTTCTTTTAATCACAAAATGATACAATGAATTGCGTCGTATCTATCGGCTATCGATATTAGAGAAAAGTGAACACAGTGCGGGCGCGCGGGGTTCGCAAGCTTGATAGATCTTGTGCTCGAGAGAGGGGATACCGACAGCATCTAACTTTACGGCTATTGCCTAAACAGCCTAATGTACGTCCAGCTTTTTTCAGAGAGAGATTATGACTTTAATTACCACTTGTGCACACCTCGGATTGGCAATTTCAAGCGCTGGGGTGGACTGACACTCAGACTACCAAACTCACTACCAATACGGCATTGGTATTGGTAGTGAGTTTGGTAGTAACACGGGTAACAAAGGATTATAACTTTACATAACCTGGCTGATTACAGCCATAACCTCCTCAATCCTGGCCTTGAAAATAACAATGGAAATCCATTGTTATTTTAAGGTCAGGACTGAGGAGGATAAGGCAACCCCATTAGTTACAGGGGTTGTACTACCCACCTGTGTTTATTGATCTGATGAATAGAGTAGAAATATCTCTCAGTAACTATGAAACTGTAGGTACCCAATACTATGCAAAAAAAAAGAGATTTAATTTAAAAAAAATTACAAGCAGAATAATTTGTACTGATTATTTAATAAAAAATAACAATAACTAATTCCACATAGTTCCGTGCGGCGCCGGATTAAGAATAGCGTCACTCCATTTCCTTCCGTGGATGTAGTAGAAGGCGACTACGGAAATCAATTACCAGGCGACGGGCAGCAGCGTCTTCCTGAGATTTCAACCGCATACTGCGATCGCCAACCCGCCTGCCAAGCGTGGCGATTATGGCAAAACCCCTTATGGTTATGAAAACTACGAGGGAGGCCTGTGTCCTGCGTTGGGCGTCGGGTGGCTGATGATAGACTTTACAAAATGAAAAAAATATTAAGCAGATTATACTCGCTCGATCTTCTCGCGTTGCCATATAACAAGCCTTTAATGCAACCGCAGAGTTACTGATTGAAATAGAACTGCATTCAGCATTACAAGCCGCAGACCTCACAACAACGGAGCTGAAACAGTTCAGCAATAACCGCGATTCGGTCCATATTGTACAATAGCATAGTCCTGGTATATACGACATAATGATTAGTAGCAATAATTAATACCACGAAAAATATTTTCATGTAAAGTGTTGCCATGATGTGACCTTGCACGCACAACTTAAAGTCATCAGATCTCATGTAGAGCCAAGCTTTTAACTCCTTACATACTAATCCAACAAACCCTAACGTCACAAACTCTACACCTTAGTCAAAATATGAGCCGTTTCGTTACTACAAGAACTACTATTGTATAAGAAAAAAGTAATGAACAGTAATATATAAGCTGCCTATATACGTCTCACTGTAGAGCACAGGCCTTCTCTCTGGGAGAGAGTATGGGCTTAATCACCACGCGTGCCCACGGTTTCGGGGTAGGCTGTAAAATCAAAGTTCGGTCAGTCTCTTCCCCGTGAGCCTAACGCATGTAAGTAAGCGTCGCGGCCAGCCCCGCGACGTAGCCGCAGCGCAGCTGATCGAGAGACAGCGTTCTCATTAGTTGGCGCTTCATTTACCGCCATTTCCATCCTCTAGTTTTCCCGCGCCCGGGTCGGGTCGGATCGGCCCTAGCCCCTAGCCAGTAGCTGGCTAGTCGTGAGCCGTCCGCCCACAGAAGCGAGCGCGTCGCGCGGCCGTCGGCGCGAGACTTGAAAATAAAAATTCTCGTATCACTCCGAGTGTGCGACACCCTATTTTTGTCACACTGAAGTCGTAACAGTGCGCCCGCGAGGAGTGAAGTGGAGTGATTCGGGACTGTGGTGGGTAGTGTCTTTGGTTCTTTCGGTTTTTGGTTCGTAGTGCTGTGGTGACTTTTGTGAAGGATTTTCTTTTCTTCTCGGGGATCGGAGCGAAAAAGGTACGTTTTTAAACTAATTAAACGTCTGCTGGACATCTTTGCAAGAGGTGGAATTAGCCTTTTACGGTGGAAACGGTCATAAGGCGAGTGAAAAAAAAGGCAAAGTCATTTAGTTCACTGGGTCTTTTGAGGGTTCAACCTGACGAAGGATTTACTTTGCACGCAAAAATTTCTTGCTAAATTTCTTTTTTTTTTTTGCGTAGAAAAGTGCGGGTTTTCCATCAATTTTATTTATTCGCCAACGCGAATTTAAGTAATCAGGGTTTTCCGCTTAATAAAACGCCTAAGTATCAGTCATTTATCAGAATTATAGACACATTGTAATATAGTAAAGTTAAATTATGCAGATACGCAACTATGAAACACTATTATTTATACTTTTCAACAGCTGAAACTGGTACTTGCAGACTTCACCGTTGCCTATTCAATCGTCGATAGATATCTCTGGGCCAGTAAAATCTAATTGGTTTTGTCTCTACCTATAACTAATATGTGACATAAGTTGTATAAAAAAACTGATTGGTTGGTTTCAAGACGATGAAGGAAGAAAGATTGATGAAACAAATATATCGAGCGGATGTGAGTGAAAGGGCCGGTAAGGGACGTCCCAGGCGGACGTACTTCGACCGAACAGGGGTTGTATTAGCACCTTTGCAAGATAAAAGGTACCTGAAACCGGCGTGTCTGCGTGCAACGACTGACAATGTTGAGGAACGAAAGTGATCTGTCAGGATCGTGGCCAGTTGCAGTCCCTGGTCTCTGCCTACCCCTCGGGGGTACAGGCGTGGGCTTATGTATGTCTGTATTAATAAATTTGAAACTGTTAGCAGGCTTATCTGTCGAGAGATTAAAAAAAAGGAAGTTGCCTGAAATATCATCTACCAAGGGTTAACTCTAATGTGTACAATTCGTGAAAGACGTCGATAAGAGTTGTAAATGACAAAGAACACGGCGACTTTTCTTCAATTTTCCTTTTTTTACGTCATTTTTGTGGTTTTTCTGCGCTCCTGCAAGCGTCCGAAAGATATTGCTTAAAGCAACATCATCAGCCCACCTCTGTCCTCTGTTGGTTATAGGTTTTTTCGCCATCGCACCATTCACATCCACGGGCTCTCTGTCCACTTGACCACATCATTCGAATATCGTGCAATTTTCTTAAAACCAGCTTTAAATAAAATTGACATTGTTCTATGTAGGACAAAGATTTACTTGAGTCTTCCCGGGCGGGCAGGCGGAGACCAGGGACTGCCACTTGCCACGATCCTGACAGAACTCTTTTCATTCATCGACATCCATCATCATTCATAAACCTTTTTAAATCCTTATAGTAGAACAAAAGTTGTTGTAAAACTCATACTCTAATTGACATGTTTCATGAATTGCGCTTTTTAAGAGTAACCATGGTATGTATACATTTTTTTATTCCGCTCAGCCACCTTACATAGATTTGTCTACGAAATGATGAACCCATTAAAGCTTTTACAAACTAATCCGGTAATTTAAACCTTGATGTTTTGACAGTTAATTTGCAGAGAAAAATATGCACTAACTCCTACGCAGGATGTACTATTTCACGTTAGACAGTGCGTTAAAATCTTTATTTTTCAATGCTTACACTACGGCGAACATTTCATATTGAGTTTTAATACATTGATAAGAATACTTGTATCATAAGAAAACGCGATGAAGAATATCGATTCGATGTTGATCGGCGTTCTATGAAATAGGCTATGCTCGGAGCCCTTTAAGCGGATCACAGCAGAAATTAGACTGTTCGTCAAAAAAAAACCGGCCAAGTGTGCGTCGGACTCGCGCACGAAGGGTTACGTTCTATTATCTATAAAATATTAGACAAAGATCAAATTTCAGAACAGCGCCATCTAAAGAAACCAACAAGACGCGTTTAACATTGACATTTGACGACATGCCATCGGCGCTGTTACATGAAGGTTACATGGATGGCCGCTAGATAGCGAGCGCTGTCTTTAGAAAACGTTTTTTGTATGGGAGCCCCCTTAAATATTTATTTTATTCTGTTTTTGGTATTTGTTGTTATAGCGGCAAAAGAAATACATCATCTGTGAAAATTTCAACTACCTAGCTGTCACGGTTCATGAGATACAGCCTGGTGACAGACAGACAAACAGACAGACAGAGGGAGACAAACGGACAGTAAAGTCTTAGTAATAGGGTCCGATTTGGCACCCTTCGGGTACTGAACCCTAAAAACAAAGGTAATTGACACGGCCTATAAGATTAGCAAGTTGATGTGGCAGTAGGCTGGTCACATATGCCGCAGAGCCGATAGCTTATGGGGTACAAAGGTTCTCGAGTTGAGAGCATGAACTGGCAAACTCAGCGTATGACGCCCATCAGCTCGCTGGACCGACGATCTGAGGCAGACTGCTGGCAACGGCTGGATGAGGATGGCTGAGGACAAAATGAAGTGGCGTGCCTTGGAGGAGGCGTATTTCTGAATTGATTGACGGATGGATAGAACAGAGGAGCGTGATGTAGTTATCCACACTCTATACAAACGTAGTTATTTTTTGTGTCCAATATAGGAGCTTAGTGGTTGCCCAGTGCGGGCGTGTACTTGTATGACTTTTTTTTCTAAGTTATGTTAGCAATACCAATCGCTAACTGTGAAGGAAAACATTGCGAGGAAACCTGAGTGTCTGAGCTAATCACATACCTCAGCGCTTGAAATCGCCAATCCGCGGTGGGCACAGGTGGTGATTAAGCCCATACTCTCTCCCTGAGAGAAGGCCTGTGCCCCACAGTGGGACGCATACAGGCTGCTTATGAATGTATTGTGTATAGGAGCTAAGTTGGAACAAAGGTACGGAAATTACATTAAAAAAATCTGTCAATTTTTTTCGGAACTATTTTTACCACTACAGCCTTTTGCAAACCTCAATACGTGACATTATAATCAAAGCATAACATTTCACCCCAATCCAGCTCGTATTTTGGAAAAGAAAAGAAGTTGTAACTCTGTTTGTACACTCATTGGATCACGCTCTTACGAGAATTAACAACAACATAACATAAACTCACGCCCGTATCCCAAAGGGGTAGGCAGAGACCAGGGACTGCCACTTGCTACGGTCCTGACAGATCACTTTCGCTTCATGAATTCATCATACAGCCATAGCAGTAGCACATATATTGAACTTAAAAGGAAAAGTATCACGGCTAAGTAGGCTTTACTAGTTAACGTGTAATAGGCAACCAACTTATCAAAGTAAAATTTGGTACGAAAAGCCATTGAAAATGACTTCGATGAAGTTGTTAGTTCTGTAAAGCAGATAAAAAAAATCCTCTTTCTACGGAACCCTACATTACGCGTGGCGTGTTTTAAGTTAAAACCGGTTGAAAATAAAATGAAATGAGTATTTTCTGAGGTTAACACGAGAACTAGACATAATAAAACTGAATAATTTTAACGGATATTACTCGTTTACTTTTACATTTTACAATTTTCCGACGTTTCGGTACTTTTGCAAGTGCCGTGGTCTCGGTAGACTGAGGTGACTAAATAAATAACGAGTAAATATCCTACGGCACGGTTAGCCAGAGGTCGCGGGTTCAAGTCCCGGCATGGGTGGAGTTAGCCTCTAAATAGGTTTTTAAAATTGTTCTCAGCACAGGTTAGTGCAACAAAAAAAAAGAAAAAAAATTAAAAAGAGTAAATTCAGTTTTATTAAAATGAAATGAGGTTATGAAACGTGGTTATGAAAACCACGAAGGAGGCCTATGTCCTGCAGTGGACGTCAAATGGCTGATGATGATGAAAAGTAAAAATTGTAGTGATTTCTCTATTACCCGGTACATAACACTGCATTGGGTTCAAGTTGAGGACTTTTCAATTGAAGTGCTCACACCGTCCTTATTTATACGACGATCATTTTAACAATTTTGCTCGCACGTCGCGTCCGCGCCACTCGGTCCAAGTATGATGAAGTCATCTGGCGTGTCCCAATAATACTGCCATCCCATTCCGTTCCAGTAATAAATAACTAGCTCTAGGACATTATAATAATATGGATAACGCAGAAGCTCTGCTCAAATCGGCACAGTTTTCCGAACTAATCTGCTTATTTTGTTTCTGTGACATATCTTGTTGGTATAATAAATGTCTTTCTTCTTATTTTTCTTAAAATTTGCTGGCTCGCATTTGAGAAAATCCCGGGACTAGGAAGAAAGCATTAAGGGGATCCAGTGCGCTAAGTGGCGCCACCATTGAAAAAAAAATCATATATCTTTTACAGATCGTATTTGTAAAAAGATTCTGTACACTCTCTCAATCATGTTAACAGTGATTTTTAGGACCCACGACAAAGAACCCAAGACGATGAACCTGGCCGTTTTTGGCTTAAGTGCTATCTAATCCTAGGTTTTTTCGCCTTAGTTTCACGGCTATGGGTTCCAAAAATCACTTTTAACATAATGGATAAAAATAATAAAAAAAATATTTAAGCCACTTGCTAATAAATAAACATTTTTTTCCAATTAGGTACATAAAAGTATGTTTAGCTTAGGTATTGGTGTAGAAAATGGTTGCTACTAGCAATAAAGAGTTTACTCACACTATACGGTAATCTGTATGGTGACGACCTGGTTATAATGAAATGACAGTGTCCAAAGTTGGCGACGCGTACACAATCATATTTTTAATTAGGTACCAAACAAAAACCGGCCAAATGCAGGTGGGACTCGCCCCATTATCTTACAACATTAGACACAAAGATAGAGAAAAGACGGCAAAAAATCACGTTTGTTGGATGGGAGCCCCCCTTAAATATTTATTTTATTTTAATTTAATTATTTATTTTTGAAGCGAATATAGGACTAAATATTCTGTTATTATTTCAATCGTCTTCCTGTTGCCGTTTCTAATATTGAGCAAAAAAACGACAAAAAAAATACGTTTACTGTATGGGAGCCCCCCGTAAATATTTATTTTAGTCTGTTTTTAGTATTTGTTCTTATAGTGGCAATAGTAATACATCATCCGTAAAAATTTCAACTGCCTAGCTATCATGGCTCATGAGATACAACCTGGTGACCGACAGACAGAGACAAACAGTGAAGTCTTAGTAATAGGGTCCCGTTTGGCACTCTTCGGGTACGGAACCCTAAAAACCGACAGTGGTATGAAAACGTTTAACAATTACAAAATGAGATTAGTTGAGTGAAAACATTTTTAAAATGAATCTTACGAGTTCAGTATTAAATTTGTGTGAGTGGTGAAGGGGAGTAAGATGTGTGGGTGGACGTGTTATATGTGTGATGTGATGAATGAGAGTTGGGAGTAAGTGTGAGTCACGAACGCACTGGAAGATGCCTTCAAGCTTCTGGAATGACAGGGACGCGGCATCAATATCAATAGCGAGTACATCACGCACCTTCTATTTGCCGACGATATAGTAGTCATGGCAGAGACGATGGAAGACCTCGGCATAATGCTCGAAAACCTCAGTCGAGTTTCCCAACGTGTGGGCCTTAAAATGAACATGGACAAAACGAAGGTCATGTCGAACGCCCGTGTTGTGCCCACCCCAATAACATTGGCGAACTCGACTCTCGAAGTTGTTGACGAATACGAATACGCAAACTTAGGACAAACAGTCCAACTAGGCCGGTCGAACTTCGTGAAAGAGGTCAATCGTTGAATCCAACTCGGCTGGGCAGCATTCGGGAAACTTAGAAAAGTCTTGTTGTCTAATATACCTCAATCGCTCAAGACAAAATTATACAACCAGTGTGTGTTACCAGTGATGACTTATAGCACTGAAACGTGGTCTCTCACTATGGGCCTCATAAGAAGGCTCAAGGTTACGCAACGAGCTATGGAAAGGGCTATGCTCGGAATTTCTCTACGAGATCGAATCAGAAATGATGAGATCCGTAGACGAACGAGTCGTCGACATAGCCCAGCGGATTAGTAAGTTGAAGTGGCAGAGGGCGGGGCACATAGCACGCAGAACTGATGGCCGATGGGGCCGAAAAGTTCTCGAATGGAGACCACATATCGGCAAGCGCAGCGTAGGACGACCAGCCACAAGATGGATAGATGACCTCATCCAAGTGGCAGGAAGGCGCTGGATGCAGGCCGCTTCCAACCGGTCTTTTTGGAAATCCATGGAGGAAGCCTATGCTATTAGCAATAAGGCCGCCAATTGTATCTTTTCTTTTGTCATTGCTGTTTCTGTAACATTTTTTTCCGGTATACAATAAAGAATATTCTTATCTTATCTTATGTCCAGCAGAGGACTTCTTGTGGCTGAATGATGAAGTGTGAGTTTATGAAATGTACAGTAGATTATGTGATGTACATAAGCAGCCTATAAACGTCCCACTGTAGAGCACAGGCCTTTTCTCAGGGACAGATTACGGGCTTACTTACCACGCGTAACCACCGCAGATTGGCGATTTCAAGCGCTGAGGTATGTGAATAGCTCAGATACTCAGGTTTCCTCACGATGTTTTCCTTCACCGTTAGCGAGTGGTATTCGTACTATAACTTCACAACTGTACATAACCTAGAAAAAAAGTCATAGGTACATGCCCGCACTGGGAATCGAACCTGGGTCCCTCGTTGTCAAGTCCAATGTTCTACCCTCTAGGCTACCACCGCTCTTTTGATTGTGTGATTATTTTTAGGATACCATCAGTTGATTCATAGCCTAAGCCAATAAGGTGGGTGAGAACATTCTGTTTGGCTTGATTAAGGGTGCAATTTTTCAGCTGACATGTACGGAATAAATGATTAAAAAACCAGCCAAGCGCATGAAGGGTTCCGTACCATTATATATACAATATTAGACAGAAAGATCGAGAAATAACGGCAAAAAAATCACGTTTGTTGTATGGGAGCCCCCCTTAAATATTTATTTAATTTTAATTATTTGGTTTTGAACCAAATATTAATAGAATATTTAGTTCTATCTAAATATTCTGTGAATATTTCTAGCGTCTACCTGTTGCCGTTATTAAAATCGAATAAAAACTACGTTAATTGTATCGGAGCCCCCCTTAAATATTTATTTTGTTCCGTCTTTGGTATTTGTTTTTAAAGCGGTAACAAAAATACATCATCTGTAAAAATGTCAACTGTCCAGCTATCACGGTTCATGAGATACAGCCCGGTGACAGACCGACAGACAGACAGACGGACAGTGAAGTCTTAGTAATAGGATCCTGTTTGACACCCTTCGAGTACGGAACCCTAAAAGTGAAAGGGCCAAGAAAGGGTAAATAACGTTTAGCAAATTTAGTTCTCGTCCTGGGAATGGGAATTCTTATATTATGTTTACCGATTAGAGATAATCAGGAGAAAGAATTAACTGGAGCTACTACTGAGTGACCACCCCATAGCTAAACATAAACATGAGGAAGGAGGAGGAAGGAACATATGATTTTTTTCCTCGTTGGCTCCAGTGTTACTCCCTGGAGCCCCTTAACGCCAAAAATTGCTGTTCCCGGCACGAGTTCTAGGTCCGTGATCGTATGTTCTTGGTCGTGGATCCCAAAAGTAACTATTACTTAACATGATTGAGAGTTTTGAAAAACTAAGTTTTCTTTTTGCAAAAACGATCTGTGAAAATAGGTATGATTTGTTTTTTCATTAGTGTCGCCAATGCTACTGTATAGAGGCTCTTAAATGCTGATTATACAAAGTGTTTCGGAAAAGCCTCGCGAAACTTAAAAGAAATGCAATAGCTAATTTTGTTCGATATTTTGGCGTTGATCTAATAATTAAGATTGTTTATTGATAGGCATTACCCGCTTAAATTTTATCGGACTTTTCTTAAAGTATTAATACTACTGGCTGTTGCCGGCGACTTCGTTCGCGTGCTAATTTTGATGTGTATTTTTCCGGGATAAAAAATAGCCTATGTGCCAATCCAGACTATAATCTAGCTCTGTGCAAAATTTCATCCGGATCCGTTCAGCCGTTTTTGCGTGAAAGAGTAGCAAACATCCATCCATACATACAAACTTTCGCGTTTATAATATTAGTAAGGCTGTACTAACCGTAACCGTGACTTCGCTCGCCTGTATAACTAAAATAATTTCCTTCGGCGTTGACATTGGTTCTGTTGCTAGCTCAACTCCATTGTAGCGTCACGGATATTAGTATAATCCAAGGCCTTCCATGTCGAAAAATGTAACTAAAGAACAGGGGATAAAATCCGTTTCAGCTCAACGGCTATTAGGCGGACAAATTATCATAATTATCTGGCTGGCCATTCATATTCAGTGGTCCTATTTTCAACTTCTTCACGAATAATGCTGAAGAGGTGTGTCAAGACATTGCTAAGTGACAATTTACTAGATGCCAATTTTCTTACTGTCATTCGAGAGGGCATGTTTTGTGATTAAAAATCCTTACTAAGATTTATCTCTACAACTGACACTTTTCCTAATAACAATGTCTACACGTAAATCTAACAAGACTTGTTATTAGAGTGACATGATTTTTCATATTTTTGAGATTTCAAAGAGACATTTTTTGTGGATTTTTTTTAACTTCTATGTGAGTTTTTGTGTGTTTATTTTCATCAATAGAACTTAACACATTTTACACTGCGTTTAAAATAAATTAGGCTAGAACGAAATAAATGTTGTATCATTGAAATGTATCATGTTAACGTAATGTAACTTACTTTACTGTGTCCTGTATATAAGGCGTATTCACAAAAAAATTAATTCTTTCGTCTGAGGAACCGTGGCATGGACTACCGCTCTAGAGCTTGATGCAAAGGATCTCCCTTGCTGTGCAGCGCGGTAATGTTGCCAGCGCTATGGGAACCTTTGGATCGGTTATGTCCCGGGGCGGTTTGATGGACTGACTTTATATTGATTTTATTTCCATAATGGAGTGCAGGTCCCAACACTTACGTGTGGTAGCGAGACTTAGGTATGGTAAAAGAAGTAAGCAAGTAGGATCAATGCAGTAGAAATGACAAATCACGTAAAATCTTATCGGTCGACCTCGTGGCGCAGCGGTAGTGCAACTGCATACCATGCGAGAGGTCCCGGGTTCGAATCCCGGCTGGGCTGTATGTGCCTGTATGTAAATGTTTATGTTTACATTAGTTGGTACGGCTACCTACCTAAAGATATACCATCATTTGCCGTATCCTTTGTCTTAAAATCAATAACAAAACGTCACAATATCGCTACGATACATATGCCTTTTATTACGGAGGGTGGTTGGAAATAGATCAGAAGAGGGCAGGTGTACATATAAAATGCAAAAAAGGTCTCGTCCTACTTGCCATCACAAAATAGTAGGAACCGTTTTCACCTATGTTTTTGTCGACGGTAGAGCGATACACTTAAGGTTCTTCTTGCGTGGAGCATTCTGTCTCGCTCGCACAGTTTAATAATTTTCTTGATTGTAAGAAAATGAGTATCATCATCATCTACCCATTATGTCCCCACCGAGGGGCACGGGTCTCTTCCCAGAGGAAGGTATAGGCCATACTCCACCACGGGGGCCGAGTCCGGATTGGTGGAGGCTTGTAGACTAGTGGCTCGTCTACTGTCAGAAGTTGTCAAGCCGCCCTAAGGCCTCTGACTTGGCTTAACGACTGCCATCTATCGACGGCAGCCGGCACCAACAGCTTAACGTGCCTTGCGAAGCACGGAACCGCTCGGAAAAATGCCACTAGCGTTAGGCATAGACGGCGACCCATCCATGCACTGAACGCGCCCTGTGTTGCTTAACCTTCGTGATCGTTTAAGATCACTCAGGCAGCCGGGGCTACGAGCGATTCAAATGAGTATACTTTTGATAAATGTGGTCCAGGCTTATGTTTCTTATCATGTACTAAGTTTTTGATTGAGAAAATTTGACAAACATATATACATACATAACCTCACGCCTGCATCCCAGAGGAGTAGGCAAAGACCAGGGCCTGCCACTGAACATTTGTAAAAAAAACAACTTTACTTTATTAAAAACATCGTACTTATAGGAAAAAAAATTCTTTAAAATGTCCGTAATTTAATTATGGATCAAACCCTCAGATCAAATTTATCGAAATATATTTTTTTCGTTTATTTTTTTCATTTTACAATTTTCCGACGTTTCGGTACTTTTGCAAGTCCCGTGGTCTCGGTAGATATCCGCGCGAATTCAGTTTTTTTACGTTTATAAAATACAAAATTTATAAATCTATAAAATACTAAATGTATCAAAACTTTATTAGATACAATAAAAAAAAACAATGTTAAATTGTGCGAGCGAGACAGCCTCCTCCGTGTAAGAATAACCTTAAGGTCTATACACACGACACGTGCGAGTGCAGGTGCGACGATACAAACTAAAATAACCCTTAATCTGTAGAATTCTGAGGACCCCGTTGGGCCACCATAACAATGGTTTTTAATTGTTCTTTTCAAGGTCACGATCTAACAGGTTAAATACTTACACTCTTATTTATAGAAATCAAGTATTTATTTCAACGTACAGAATTTACATTCCGTTTGTTGAATGTTAATGTCCAATGTTAGCCGTTGCCTTCGGGGCGATTTGGTAGTAGAGAAAAAGGCAGCGGAAAAATAAACTATAAAAACTAAATTCCTTAAAACAATCATCAGATTTAACCACAGATTATTTAAACTGCCTCTGAGGTCTGTTTTAGAGGAATCGTGTTTATATAAATATGACCATGAGACAATTTATTGTATGTTTCAAAAAAGCCGTCCCCGTGACGGCTTGTCGGTCGCACAGGGAAGGGCTTTGCACAACGATTGGGATAGACCTTTTAGAAATCTTACAGCCCTGTCACACTAGCGATTTGCGAGCGATTTGAAAGCGAGGCAGTTGCGCAGCGATTGGGCGGCGAGCACGCTGCGATAATGCTGCTCCATCGCGGCGAGCTCGCGGCTGCGATCCACGTTTTAGACACTCAGGAGCAAAATGGAAAAATTTTACAAAAACAATTCACTGACGAGGAAACACTACTGCTGGCTTTGTTACTTCTAAGTCGCAGGAAACGAAAGAAGATCAGATACTAGTCAACGAAGAATCTGGGAGGATTCATTATCAAGTAATCGATTGCGTGAGAGTGACTACTATGTATCCCATACAACGGGACGATTTTTAATTTCAGTTATAAATAACTTTGTATCCGTTATATCAACCGCGATCGAACCTCTAAACGATGCTACATTCTCTACACATACGTATCTTTGATCTGACTCAAGCGTGGTGGGGTGGACTGTCGAACGCGATAGTACAAAATGGTGTCGAGGGTAGTAATCGCGGCGACATCGTATCAGCGTCATCGCGGTGTCGTCGCAGTGTATACGTTGCGCAATCGCGGCGAGCCCGCTGCGCAATCGACTCGCTTTCAAATCGCTCGCAAATCGCTAGTGTGAGAGAGCTCTTAGGCTGGCTTGCGCTAACGCTATCTGACAGTATTATCTATCTGTTTATCCAGGGGTAAGCTCTATCCAATAAATAAGTACAAAAAGGTCTTGCACAATGACATTTGCAGAGCTATCCACAGACAAATTGTATGGCTGACAACCCTGTCGGTTCGCTTCTTATTCGTACATCTTTGGATACGTATTTACCTATTTATTTACTTACCCTGACACTTAGTGCAAGTCACCGTAAAGGGTTACATTGAAGTGTTTAGGAAAAGTTTGAAGGCACCTTCGGGACTATCCATGAAGTACGTCACACGTTAAGGGTGGGGAGGGGGTTAACAAAGTGTGACATGGTGTGACAAGGGGTGGGAGGGGTCTTAAGTTTCGAGACGTCACGTTTAGTTTCGGGGCGTCACGTTTTGACAATATTTTTCAAATATTATTATTATTTAACACTTTTATTGCATTTTACCTTATGTACAATACGGCAGACTTAATGCCACAAGCATATATTAATATTCTATATGATCTTTAATTTTATTCTATATGCTCTTGAGTGGAGACCGTGGATCGGTAAACGTAGTTAGGACATCCTCCTACTCGGTGGAGCGATGATCTCCGCAGGGCGGCTGGCAAGAGCTGGATGAGAGTAGCCGAGGACCGTGCTCAGTGGCGTGCAATAGGAGAGACCTATGTCCAGCAGTGGACAAGCGTAGGCCAATGATAATGATGACGATGATCTTTAAAAAAAAAAATTAAAAGGAAATAAAACTAATTTCGGAACTGCTCTTTTAATTGAATGATTTGTAGATGTTAAATTGCAAAATATGTGACGTAATTAGGGGGGGGTAGGTCTGAAATGTGACCAACTGTGACGAACGGAGGAGAGGTAGAAAAATCACGAAAGTGTGACGTACTTTATGGATAACCCCTTCTGACTATGATGTAGAATTTTGAAAGGATCAAATCACCTGTTTAATTTTTATTTAACAGCAAAACCACGGTTCTATTAGTAGAACATGCAAAAGCAATAGAATTGCGAAGTACTTGTAAATTTTCACAAATACTCGAATAGTCTTAAGTCCCGTTCAGATGGTATTTTTTGCTTTTATATTCTTACTAGAAGTACATTTTTTATGAAAGAATGCATTCCACACTACAATTAAGTGGCCTAATGACGATGTGGAATGATTCTATTCTAGTATGAAACTGGCTAATATTTTACATTTATCGTTTGTTTATCATCAATTGACCACGTCACGTATCAACATAGCATTTTTAAATATCATGGAGAGATAGGCATAGACCAAAAATTGCTACTTGCTACGATCGAAATGAGTAACTTCGCTGGGTCAAGGAAAGTTTATTCGAGAAAATTGGTAATTTGGAAATATTCTCAGTATTTGTGGGCACGCTATTTTCACTAAAAATTCGCGGGAAGAGTTCATTCAGCTAGCACGGATGCGCTTTTTTGTTGGTTATACATTCGCTGCCAGTTTATCTATTGCAATCTCTACCGTCTGTTAAGATTCAACAAACATGACGTAAATTAAAATTAATTTCTGCTAACCATTTTCATTATTTTGTAAAAACATACTTATTGATTACAAATTGCAGAAAATTTAAAACTGGATGAAGAAAAGAATAATTGTTATTGTTGTTTTTCTCCCCTGTCTCCTTTGTCGAGTATTATACCGCATTGGACAGTTTCTGTAGCTCGCGTCAATTACTCGCCCCGCGTCGAGTCGCGAGCCGTCAGCCTTGCAAATCGCCTCGTCTGAAACATCCTTATATGACTTCAAAGGGTATAAGTACGGGCTAAAGGCAGTGTTGCGCGAACCAAGAGCGTGCCCGCCCGAGAGGACATACGTCTGAAGTTTGGATGAAAACTCAAGGGCACTTCCAAACTAATTAATTTCGCTCTATCTATAGTAACGTAATTGCTATCTCAGTTTCTAAGTTTTGCGATTTATTTTTGGTCGAAAAGTTTTGTTAGCACTTAAGTGAATATGTCAAATGCAATTATACGTAGATGTTATGTTCTTTAACGCAAATTTATTTTCTTACGTGGTTCAGTGGTTTGTACAACTCACACAAATGTTTCAAAGTTGTTCAATTACTTAAATATAAACGTTATTTCGGATACATTTACTTGTAACTTCTTTTCATGAATAACTTCCACAATACAATTACTTGTTCTGTTTCCAAACTAGGACACCAGGATACCTAATCTAGGATGCGAAGGACACTATAAATAACTTGACTTGTAATTTTGTCGGTACAGTCCTAACTGACCCATTAACATGGCAGTCGTGGCAGGTACACTATATTAAATATTTAGTTTTATTTAAAAATGCAATCACTGTGGTTTGTTTCAAAAACTAGGTAGGTAATGTAGAGAAGGTTTGATAGATCCTATGTAAATGGCAATAATGGTACCAATTCACTTAAATCACGTAAACTGTCATTAAAAGCTTATGATCCTGGCATTAATAAGTTATATTCTTTTAAAATTGCAATCCTAGCTGTATCACGTCTTATCACCATGCCGGGACGTGGGTTCGATTCCCACTGGGGGCCGCTGTACAATTGTACACATGGCCTCAAGCTAGGTGTATTTCCATGCTTATGACGTCCTTGCCTGGTTACCACAGCACAGGGTATCCTACTTGGACCAGGACAAGTGATTGTGTTGTGTGAAAGTTATTTAGTTATTATTATTTACTGACCTACCTTTCTATGAGGAGATCCGCAGAAGAACTCGAGTTACTGATATTGCTAGAAGAATTGCTCAGTTGAAGTGGCAGTGGGCGGGGCACATAGCTCGGAGAACTGATGGCCGTTGGGGCGAAATAGTTCTGAATTGGCGACCGCGGACCGGACGACGCAGCGTGGGCAGGCCCCCCACCAGATGGACTGACGACCTGGTTACGGTGGCGGGGAGTCACTGGATGCGGGCGACATAACACCGGGAAGCTTGGAAAACCATGAGGGAGGCATATGTCCTGCAGTGGCTGTCAAATGGCTGATGATGATGATGATGATACCTTTCTAACCAATGGTCTACCGATAGCGTAGCCAATTTACATAACTTTGAACTGCGATTCAGGCAGGTATCAGTGAATAGTTGTTAGCATAAAGGTGGCAACACAAAGTGTTCGTTTTCATTCAGCTTTGTGAGTTATTCAGATTCAGCTAGGGCGCCAGATAACGAGTAAAACAGAGCCAGTCCGGTGGAAAATATTGTAAAAACAAAAATGGAAAAAATAACCAACAACACTACTGCTGAGCATCATCTACTAAGCAGGCGGGACCAACCTAGATACCTCGCAAGGAGTTGTTGAATTTTAGTCTCACTCCCGCCTCTAGTTAATGCTCAGCAGTCGGGTTGTTGGTTATTCTTTATTTCAATTATTTATTTTTGTGTTTTAGAAGAAAAATAAGAAGAATAGTTCATTGTACACCGAGGGGAGAAAACGATCCCCTGCGAGTCGGGCTTAAACATACTCTCGAACAGATATCTAACTTTCTCCCGAATGGTACATAGTGCTTTATACTACACTAACGAGGAAAATAACATTATTTAGAATAATTAAAAGCGCACTGTTAAATTATGAGCAAAAACCTGAATTTAACAAAACAAAACAAATTGCCGAGCTTGTTTTATGTTTTTCGTAGCGCAGAACAAGGTTCCCAGCCTCCTTTCATTGACAATCGAGTAAAAAAATAGAATCCCCACCTCTTTTTTCTAACTATTTGATTTAAAACCTTTTTGAGATTTGACGTTTGTAATTTTTTATGTTCGCTGCTAAAAATAATTAAAAGAGCGCTGACAGGGCAGGAATCGATTTTCATACGACATTCCTGCCCTGCCACGGAGGGCAGGAATGTTTGCGCCCGTGGATGCGGATGGCGAGAGACTGCGGAAGATGGCGTGATAGGGAAAAGGCCTGTACCCGGAAATAGGCACAGGTGGGCTGATGACTTGTCGAGAATCACACAATTCCCTTTTATATAAGCAACCTCTACCGCTCTCCATCTAGTTGTACCTTTTCAGTTTTGGCAACGTAACTTTCCATTTGATTTAATGCTACTGTATTAGATTTATGTATACGATATGTAATATTAATATTCGGTATTAGCTCATTTGAAATTGTTCTGGCAGAATCTGCAAAGTTGCCAGCCGAAAATAGAGATATGTTGCTGAATAAAATAAAATAAATTGGAAACTATTTAAATCTTTCTCTGAAAGAGATCGCTTTTATCCATAAAACCGGCGTACGGCAGAACATAGATATCGAAAGCTTTTGTCACAAGCAGCTACAAGCTGATCCGTATTGGGGTGTCTCGGGAATTGCACGTTTTATAAATAGCCCCGTGTAGGCTGCTCATATTCTAGCTCAATTACTTCTTAACATTAACGCACGGTTCTCGCATAAATCAGCTGACACAGTGACACCATAATAACATCTAACAACTAACGCATCATATTCAAAATCTTGACATCGTGCACAAAGAATTTGAATTCTGTAAACAATTTGAAAAATTGCAGTGGACACTTCAGCGGTTGTATTAATAGGGGTTAAAGTATGAAATTGCCGTTTTATTGCAATAGGTTCTTTGAATTGACATAGAATCTTCATGGTTTGAGGTTTTCGAATTAAACTTTTTTCAAATGGTTTCTATGATGTTCTTTTTTTAAAAAATGTGAAACATTTGAATATCGACTTTCAATTGTTTTTGTTATTCAATTTAGACAAGAAAGATGGATACTGCGAAAACCTTTAGGCCATGAGAAGATTTTTTTTAATATGTACTTTTTTTCCATTGCTTGGCTAGGTACGGTGCTATCAAGATTTCAGAACAGATGATCAGAGTGGAGTTTATTTCCTGCCTTTTTTTTCGCTACAAATGGACCCGAAGGCGGCGGCTAACATTGTATATTGACATTGAAAAAACAGAATGTAAATTCTTTACTTTAGAGACTCGCGCCACCAATAGAAAGTATCATATTTTCTTTCCAAAAAAAATGAACATAATTATTTTTAATAATCTATGATTTCTATTCTCAGAACTTCCAACTTAGAACCGACGATCAATTTACCTAGGACTTTAATCGATTTCCGCTGACAAAGGCCGTTTTGGCTCAAACGTCCTCGGTTCTTGGGCCTAGGTCTGAGACTATAGATTCATAAAATGGTTATGAGTTATGACTAATATTATAGACCTGAAAGATGAGGAGAGTAGGTAGGTAGGACATAAAATATATTGAAAGCATTTGCACGTAAACTAACTGGCTTACTGATCATATTCACGGTACTTAATAGGAAATATATACATAAATATTTATTAAAATACTTAAACTGACCATAAAATACATTAAATATAAAAATATATTATACAAACACACATAATTATTGAGTAATATATACATTTGACATATAAATAAACAACAGGCGAAACTTAATAAGTGTATTATAAGAGAATCAGTACATGGATGACCGAGCTTTGCTCGGTTTTTTTTTTTGTTAACCGTGTTTTTTTTTTAAATTATATTTAGATACGGTGAAAAAAAAATGGAAATCAATAATCGGACACTGAACTCGGAGCGGGTTCTTCTAGTTTCGGGACCGCCCGACTTCCCGCCTGAGCTATTACAATTTTATAGACAGTGGCGAAATTTACCTTCACATTCTAGTGATATTGTAGCAGTTTTTTATTGCCTGAAAACACGAATGAAACAACGTTTTCTAAAAATAAGACCTAGCTAGATCGATTGATCGCCCGCGAAACCCCCTGCATACTAAATTCATGAAGACGTTTTCGAGATTCAGATTATATTATTGTGGTCTGATTGTTTGATAGATAATTAAATTACGGACATTTAAAATATTTTTTTTGTTTTATTATAGGTATTATTTAATAAAATAAAGTGATTTCGAAAATATGAAATTTTGTAATCAATCTATCTGAATCAAAAACTACTACAGGATAAGATAAGGTGCTGGTTAAGAAAAATATGTTTTTAATTTTCGTAATTTTATTATCCAGCAAACCATCACTGTTATCAAATGAACATTTGTCATTTTATAAAAATCACTAAAAAAGTTAAATTGTGCGAGCGAGACAGCACGCTCGACGTACCAGCAGCCTTAAATGTTATCACAAAATTAGCATCGTGTCACAGAGACGATCTTCTGTTACAATTATTCGGCAGAAAAGGATTGCCTTTTGCGAAAAGTAATTAACAATAAAGAATGGAATAAACTGAATATCAGGGAGCAAATAGTAGATTGTGTCTCAAGGGAGCAAAATGATATATTTACGGCGAGGGCGGTATATTGAATCCTGAGTGAAGCGAAAGATTCTACAATAGAATCCCGAGCGTAGCGAGGGATTCTAAAGTAGAATCTTGAGCGTAGCGAGGGATTCAAGTGTTTACGCCCAAGACGGAAATAATTTTGCTACCGAGTGACACATACTGCTTTTCACACCTGCTATAAGGAAAAATTATTTATGTGCCGTGGAAGACAATTATGATCGATTGCAACAAAATAAAAATCGAATTGGAATTACATTTTGTGAAAATCTGCACACGGATCATGCTGAGGGCAATAAAAAAAAACTAGAATATCAGGGAAGAAAAGTACAACTTTGATCCCTCATTTGAGGGAATCAAGGGATCTTTTCTGAATAGCAGGTGTGAAAAGATTATTTTTAATTCAGGTCCGGATTCATTAACCGGTGTATAACCGGTGTTAAATTAGAAGTTAGTAAAGTTAACTGGAACACTGTTTTTGATATAACGGAATCTGTAAATGAAAACTATAACAAATTCCTTGACAGAATTACTATTATTTTAGACAAGATTATCCCAAAATCTAAAATTATTATTAAAAACGATCATAAAAATACATGGTTGACAAAAGGGCTAAAAATATCTTGCAAAAACAAACGGCTTTTAAAAATATTTACCTCGCAGACAGACAACACAATTTTAAACAATTATTACAAAAAATATGAAAAACTTTTGAAAAAGACTGTAGCCAATGCTAAGAAAATTCATTTTAAAAATAAAGTATTAAAATCAAATAATATCATTAAAGCTATGTGGCAAGTAGTTAAGATTCGAACTAATAAAACCAAGAAAAAAGTAAGATCAAACATACAACTAAATATAAATAATAAAACTACCAATGACCCCCTCATAATTGCCAATTATTTCAATGCATATTTCTCATCAGTAGGTGCTCCTGGTATAAACCCACCCAAGGGACGACCGGTACTATCTCCAACGTATAACTCAGTATTTCTTCATCCAACTACACCATCTGAAGTTTTTTCATTAATACGGAAACTAAAAAGCAAAAGAAGTTGTGGTTTTGATGAGTTACCTCCAACGCTGATAAAGGAATGTGCATTGGAACTGTCCCCACCTTTGTCTTTTATTATTAATCAGTCTTTTACACAAGGCGTCGTACCAGAAAAACTAAAAATAACTATAGTAAAACCTTTGCACAAGAGCGGCAGCCGTAGCGATTGTAATAATTATCGCCCGATTGCTCTTCTTCCCACCTTTTCTAAAATAATTGAATCCGCTATGTACAAACGTATCTACAATTTTTGCGAAAAATTTAATATATTCAACAATAATCAGAATGGTTTCCGTAAGGGTCGATCGACTACATTAGCAGTAATTACATATGTTAACGAGATTTTAAAAATACTGAACGATAAAAAACATGCCATTGGAGTTCTCTTAGACATGAGCAAAGCTTATGATCGAGTCTTATACGGAGCTCTTTTGGAAAAACTCTATGGTGTGGGAGTGAGAGGTATTGCTTTCAACTGGTTTTCATCGTACTTGCGCAACCGAATACAATATGTTGATATAGAACATTATAACTCAACTACCAAGCGAATCGGTAAAAAACGATCAAGTGAAGTAGAATTAACCAAATCGATCCCGCAGGGTAGCGTGCTCGGATGTTTACTTTTTTTAATATATATAAATGATCTACCTAATACTATTAATATACCATGTACGCTATTTGCAGATGATATATCCCTGATTTTTCCTAGTCAAAACGTAGAGAAATTAACTATAGACCTAAACTCACACCTAAATAGAATTAAAACTTGGTTAGATGACCATAACTTAGAAATTAACTTTAACAAAACCAAATTAATGGAATTCAGACCTTACCAAAAACGACCCCTAGATATTATAAACTATAAATTTAACGGAACTGTAATAGAAAATGTAGAGACTTCTTGTCTCCTAGGTATCAATTTAGATAATAATTTAAATTGGAAAAGCCACATTCTAAAGATAACTGTTAAGCTCTCAAGCTTTATATATGCCCTATCAGAGCTGAAAAAAACTACAGACCTCAGGACGGCAACATGCGCTTATCATGCATATGCACAAGCCTGGCTTAGGTACGGTATAATTCTTTGGGGCAATAGCACAGACGCAAAAAACGTCTTTATATTACAAAAAAAATGTATTAGAATTCTGGCTAATATAGACGCGAGGACGAGCTGTAGAAGATATTTTGTGGAATATAATATTTTAACTATGACAGCGCTCTATATTTTAGAAATCAGCGTCTTTGTCAGAAATAATATGCCTCTTTTTCCACAACATACTCGCCCTGAGGGCCTTAGATCACAACAACGCCTAGCCACCAAGATTGCTAAACTAGAAATCATAAACTCTGGTCCCCACTCAATGGCAGCAAAAGTTTTCAATGCTCTACCATATCACATACAAAATATAAAAGACAATACTTTATTCAAAATAACCCTCAATAAGTACTTGATCCAGAAATGTTACTATTCTCTTCAAGAATTTTTCAGTGATAATTAATGTTAAAGTACACAATAGAAAAGAAAATATGTATAATTAAATAATACTAGAAATAGACAATTATAAGCTAGCAATTAAGGAATTAGTTTAATCATATTGTAGTGCCCTTACAGGGTGTCATGTACCTCTTGAATTACATATAAGAACTGTAATGACACATGATTATTGCAATAAAGAAATCTGAAATCTGAAATCTGAAATCTAATATTGTCGGATGAGTCAGACTAATCCGCAGTGCTTACAAAAGTAACTAAGTAATATCGTAAAAGCATTTTCTTGCCTGCACTCAACAGGTCTTATTTATAAGAAATACGAGTCCTTAAAACGCCGATTAAAATAGTCTGTGGTGGAGATTTTACAAGAAAAATTCGTAACCACAGATTAAGAACGGATCTGCAACAAAAATTAAGCTGTGGAACTTTTATATACATGTGCAGATAGATTATGGATAATAAAATCAATCAATGTTGTACATTAGCCTTTACTTTTTTGTGATGTGTTATTTTGTTATATACATACATAACCTCACGCTTGTATGCCGAAGGGGTAGGCAGACTGAATGTACACTTACCATAAGCGGCAGAACTAACTAGCGCCACCAATGAAGAAAAATCATATCCTCTTTTGCAGACCATATTTGTAAAAAAGCGTCCGTACAGTCTCTCAATCATGTTAGCAGTGACTATTTTAAGTCTATTTCTACTAATCCCGGCTGAGGACAAAAACAAAAAAAACCCAAGGTCTTGGATGTTTACATGTTTCTGATGTCGCTGTTTCTGGTTCCCACGACACAGCGTATCCCAGTGTGGGCCAGAAGCAATGTATGTGCCCGTCTGTAAGTGTTTATGTTTATCTCCCATTTTTAGGTTTGTGACCAGCCTCTTGCACAACTTGACATCTTAAAGGCTATGTTAGTCACCTTAGTTCTTTGGAGAATTGTCTCAGTTTTGATTTCAAATAGACTCCGCGCAAAGCCCGTTGAATAGCACGCTGAGCAAATTTCAATCCGAGTCCTACCATCAGTCTTCATAGTAACTTAACTCCTGAACTGCCCTCGCGGAACGCAACGTATAGGTGGCCCATACTACGTTGGACACAGATCTGTGTCGTGGCAGACGAGTGGTTAATTCCGGTTTCACACATTTGATTTTTTTTGCAAATGGTTGCGGAATTAAGTTTATAATTTTTAGCTCTAAAATAGTCAGTCTTCCCGTTTCTGTTCCATACATCATAACTGGTAGTACGCACTGGATGAAGACGTTTGTCTCTATTTGTGTTATGTGCGAATGAGATTGCGGGTACAGCTAGTGTGCCAATATTGTTTTCTGTTTCTTAATATTCTTCGTCGTGCCGCGTCACCTCGGTAAGATCTTGTGGAGTGGAAAGTACACACAACTGCAGATTACTTTGGACACTTGTGTTGATTCTATGACATCAGAGCCATCTATGACGTTCTATTTAGTTGGGCGTCATAGGGGACACGCTTGAAAGTTCGATTGGAGTGACATTATTGTTAGATTTTTGTAATTGAAATAAAACGCCTCGTCGTCGGCATTTATGGGGTGACTGAACTGTGTAGATTATGTGTTTTGTTTCTACTGTATGTGTTGTCTTTGTTTGTTGTTTTCATATTGTTATTATAGGTTTTGCGACCCAAAATAAATGCTTTTTAATGCTATTTCTATCTATCTATCTGTACCATGAAGACACAAAAAAAAATTAAAAACAAATAAGAAAAAATAGACTTTTTCGGCGTGCTTTTTGAACGGCTTTTTAGCAGAATTTCTGCCTAGTCCTAAGTCCTAACAGCCCTAGCACACTAGCGACTAGCCAGCGATTTAAAAGCGATGCGTTTACGCGGCGAGCACGCCGCGACGATGCCGTGATAACGCTGCATTTTGTACAATCGCGTTTGATAGTCCGCTCCGCCACACTTGAGATATATCAAAGATACGTGTGCAAGCGGAAGTAGCATCGTTTATAGGTTCAATCGTCGTTGATACAATGGATACAAATTAATTTATAATTAAAATTCAAAATCGTCCCGTTATGCGGGATACATAGTAGTCGCTCTCTCTCTCAGTCGACTTCTTCTATCTCGCCGCGACGGCGCAGCGTTGTCGCGGCGTCGTTGCGGCGTACTCGCTGCTGCGCAGTGATAGGGCTGTAAGTTTGACCTTAGGTTGTCGGTCATGGGTGCTAAAAATCACTATTTTTACAAGAGAATGGAAAGATACTTGTTGCAAAAACTGTCTGAACGGGAGATATGATTTTTTTTTCATCGCTAGTGAATTTCGTGAACGTTCTCAACGTAAATTGTTCATTAGACGTTATTCACAGCGTGGTGTCTGTTTCTGTTCCGGGAGTTTTTGCTATTTATTCCTCAAGATATATTAGACAACAAAATTCCTCAAGATATATTAGAGTTACCTCCAACGCGATTTAAAAAATGTGTTAAGCACATTCTGTGCAAAAAGGCTTAGTATAACATCAAGGATTATTTAGAAGACAAAGATGTTTGGCATTAAACAGTAGATTAATATTAATTACAGGACGATTGTGACTAGTGTTCAACACATTCATGACTAATGTTTTAAGTTGAAAACTCTTAAAACGTGTTTTGAAAAGAATAAATATGGAGTTTCTTTGTTAGCTTCTTCTCCGCATGAATTGAATTGAATTGAATCTTCTATTAACGGATTTTGAATAAAAAATGTCCACATTTTGTCAAGCCACATTCAGGGGCTCCAAGGAGTGACACTAGCGCCACCGAGGAAAACATCATATCTTCTTTCACAGATCAAATTTGCAAAGAGTCTCTGTACAATCTCTCAATCATGTTAACAGTGATTTTTAGGACCCACGACAAAGCACCTAGGATCACGAACCTGGGACTAAATAGCATTTATGCCAAAAAGGGCCGTTTCCGGCGTTAATGCTGTCTAGCCCTAGGTTTTTTGCCTTAGGTTCAGGGCCATGGGTCCTAAAAATCACTATTAACGTGATTGAGAGATTGTACTGACACTCTTTGCAAATTTGATCTGTGAAAGAAGATATGATTTTTTTTTTCCTTGGTGGCGCCAGTTTACTCCCTGGAGCCCCTTAAACACTAGGTTGTAATGGCCGGTCCTCACAGACCCTCGCAGGTCTGGCCTAGTGTGGGGGTCATCAATATAGTCTGCTATTATTTTTTGGCAAAAACGTATTGTTTTCAATGAATGAATGATTTATTGCCACAAACAAACATGCTTACATACAATAATTAAAAAATAAAGGAGTATGCGTGTGACAATGATACTATTTCAGCGTTTGCTGTTTCTATTTGAAACAGCGCTAGTTTTCAAATAGCACCTCCACGCCAAATAAAGAAAACGTGTCATGCAGGTAGGGCTTACCGTTAAAAAAAAATGTATACATAGAAAAATAGAAATATAAATAACGTTTATGTCAATTTGTAGGTAAAAAAAGTTTAAATTTTAATTGAATTTAATTGAATTTTTATTTAACTACAACTTATTTATTTATTATAATGCGAGATAGTCAATAATGTCATTCATGAATAAAAAATCTAATACTTATAAAAAATAATGACAGGCTTACTTAATATTATTCTGTTGTTTATGAATAACAATGCGGCGAAATTTGTGCTTAAAAGAGATTGGAGTCATTAATTGGCGCAGAGGTGGCGGCAAATCGTTCCATATTTTATAGTAATAATAGTAATAGTTTAGTAATAGTTTATTGACCAATAATATTACAAGGATTTACAACTAAGAGTAGTTACATGAGATGACTTAAATTTATAGTATAGCCTCTGTTGCCGAGCTAGGCATAAAACCTGTATTACGGCTTCCAGCGCCAACTCCCACGGAATATGGCAAAGTAGTAATTGAATTGAATTGAATTGAATATAACGTTTAACAAAGAAATAATTTTGAAGAAATTTAAGTAAGAGCAAGGTTATATTTTTGTTTGTTTGTTATTTTTGGGGCGAGGGGCCCAGCTCGTGTTCTCTAATGAGCACCTAGTTTAACTTGCAACGTTCATTAACCCCCAGGTTCTCGTACACTGTTAATCTACTGTTAACAGCTGTCAATTGACCAAAGTGCATACAAAAAAAAACCACTGACAGCTGTAAACAGTACATTACAGCTTGTTAGTGTACGAGAAACCGGGGGTTAGTCGCAGTTTCTGTGTTACTTTGAATAAAACCATTTTGAGTTAGATTGATTTTAAACTTTGCTATTATACAATAACAAAGTTTAAAATCACTGGCGCGCCAGTCCCAAGTTTAGAAAAAATAATCCTCATTTTTTTGTCTTAAACTTGCATAAATCACCTAACCATTGCTTCAGGTAATTCAAGACGAGATAATCTGTCAAACGATGCTAAAACTGTAGGGCTGGTTTGGTCGTCGTCGATACGGCTTGCTTGACTCTCCTTCATGATGAAGGCTTCCGGACGAGGTCGAAACTAGTCGGCTATCCCGACGTTAATAAAAGTAAGTGAAACCGTTACACCAATATATAGAATGTGCAGTGCTTATGAAAGTTTCGGTTGTAAAACAAAAATAATACTATTTGTATTTGTTTTTCACTGTATATACTCGTAGATACGGGGTACTAGTATTTTGATAGATGTACGTTAGGAAAAAATATCAGTAACTTAAAACTGTAGGTAGCCAACACAATGTAAATACTAGAAATAGACATAAACTTTCGTTCCCAAAATTTAGGCTGGCAAAGGATAATACATCCTTTATGGGGCATTGTATACGTTTCTATAATAAGATCCCTGAGGACATAATAAACTTGCCAGAAACGCGGTTCAAAAAATGTGTGAAGCACACTTTGTGCCAAAAAAGCTACTATAACATTAAAGATTATTTAGATGACAATGATGTCTGGAATTAAAGCCAGTTCAATGCATGGGTTTTAGAACATTTATATAAATCCTGTAAATTAAGGACTTGAAAAGACTAAGTTTGGAGTTTTTTTGTCCATTTTTTCTCCAAAATGATCTAGATTTTGAAATGGGCACCTAGTTTAACTTGTAACGTTCGTTAAGTCGCAGTTTCTGTGCTACTTTGAATAAAAAAAAATGATTTTGATTTTGATAAGTGAAGGTCGAATCGCTCGTAGCCCCGGCTGCCTGAGTGATCTTAAACGATCACGAAGGTTAAGCAACACTGGGCGCGTTCAGTGCATGGATGGGTCGCCGTCTATGCCTAACGCTAGTGGCATTTTTCCGAGCGGTTCCGTGCTTCGCAAGGCACGTTAAGCTGTCGGTGCCGGCTGCCGTCGATAGATGGCAGTCATTAAGCCAAGTCAGAGGCCTTAGGGCGGCTTGACAACTTCTGACAGTAGACGAGCCACTAGTCTACAAGCCTCCACCAATCCGGACTTTGCCCCCGTGGTGGAGTATGGCCTATACCTTCCTCAGGGAAGAGACCCGTGCCCCTCGGTGGGGACATAATGGGTTGATGATGATGAAGTGAAGGTCACAAAATACCGGAACTCTTGTTGCATTAACTCTATTTGCTTCAATTTCTCTGTGTATAGGTAGTAACAGCATGACAAAGGTGTATTAACGGGAATTATCATGGCTTACATATTGCTGCAACGTTTTACTGCATTTTTATGAGTTCCATTGACCGTGCCGTGGGACTCTGTGATTGCGAGTGCCTCTTTGTTGTTACAATGTATAGGACATAAACACGAGTGATCGGCAGTAAGCCAGGTGTTTTAGCATCGTTTGACAGATTATCTCGTCTTGAATTACCTGAAGCAATGGTTAGGTGATTTATGCAAGTTTAAGACAAAAAAAATGAGGATTATTTTTTTCTAAACTTGGGACTGGCGCGCCAGTGATTTTAAACTTTGTTGTTGTATAATAGCAAAGTTTAAAATCAATCTAACTCAAAATGGTTTTATTCAAAGTAACACAGAAACTGCGACTAACCCCCGGTTTCTCGTACACAAACAAGCTGTAATCTACTGTTTACAGCTGTCAGTGTTTTTTTGTATGCACTTTGATCAATTGACAGCTGTTAACAGTGTACGAGAACCTGGGGGTTAATGAACGTTGCAAGTTAAACTAGGTGCTCATTTCAAAATCTAGATTATTTTGGAGTAAAAATGAACAAAAAAAACCTCTTAGTTACTTATTATACCAACAGTCAAAAATTGTATTTACTATACAAACAAAATGTTCACTTAATAAACGTCACAACTGTTAGTTTCACAACTAATAAATTATGTAACTAATGGCGAAGAAAAACATCGTGAGGAAACCTGAGTGTCTGAGCTATTGGCATTCCTCAGCGCTTGAAATCGCCAATACGCGGTGGGCACGCGTGGTGATTAAGCCCATACTCTCTCCCTGAGAGAAGGCCTGTGTCCTACAGTGCGACGTATATAGGCTGCTTATGTAAGATTATCCGGAGATGAAGCTAACAAAGAATGTCCACATTTATTCTTTTCAAAACAGTTTTGCTTAATTAACAGAGTTTTCAACTTAAAGTTACACTTAGCTAAACTAGATACCATCGTCCCCGTTAACATTATTTAAATACCAGACATATTTGTCTGCCACATCATCCATAATGCATACTTCTCATATCAAGGAGAAATACGCATATATTGTCTACTTTGTAAGTTTCTTGCGTTAAGTGCTCTTACAGGGTGGCACGTATCTACTCTTAAAATTACAAAAACATTACAATGCAAAAAAAAAGGAAAATGAATATGAATAATGAAAACGCATGCAATAAATAAATGAATATTGAATATGAGATGGCAATTAGCGTCAATTACTGCTACTACCTCTACTTTCTATTATGAGTCTTGAGCAAAAAATAAATGAGCCTTTCCATACATAACATAGAAGCAGTACTGCACCAAATGTATGAAACAGCTGATTTTTTTTGCTCTGATTTGTTTGGCCCCATAGCACAAGTTGTTTGTATTGACGAGTTGAAAGATCCCTCAAAGTTTGTCAGGTGACTAAAATGCCACCCGGTATAACCCGCTGTATCTGTGAAAATACTAAAAGCAGTTATCAGTACACACATAAAAGACTGACGAACATATGTAAAACTCTACTGCAGCGCATAAGCGTGCTTGGAAATGCCAATCCTTTTGTCGCAGACAGCAACTAGGCTGGTTTGTACAGTGGGCGCCTTTGTCAAGTGTATTTGTTCTGTTCTGTTGGTAAAATGGCAATTTAGCCCAGTTGTGTAAGCAAACAGATATGTTTTTCTCGCGTTTTTATATGTGTCTGAGGTGGTTACTTACTTACTTATTTGTATCCTATTGTCCTTCATCAGCGACACCCTTATCAGAGGTAATTAACTGGTCTTCTTGTTTTCATAACATTCAAGGATGGCCAAAAGCTGAATTGCCATTATATGGAGCTCTAATTGCAAGTGGTGCTTGATTACAATATATCAAATAAAGTAAACTCACAAAAGGAGCTTAATATTTGATATTTTTTGCCTCTCCAGTTGTTCAAAAATAACTGGTTATGGAAAAGGTATATCTAAAGGGCATAAATGGCTTTTGCCGTCTATCTGGCATTATGTGCAGAGCCGGGAGCTCAAATGTGTTTCCATCATTTTCTCCACCAAGAAACAGAAGAGACCAGATCTAAAGTTCCTCATAATTATCTCTTGGTAGCTGGTTTTTTTAGGGTATTCGGTAAGTATTCCAGTATTTTTTCTTTCAATATTTTTATTAAGCTTCTGCGGTCTCGAGCGGGGACTTCGAGGTCTCCTCATCCCTCCCCAAGCGTTTTGTTATAATTTATGTTTTTTTTTTTTTAAACTTTGGCCTTTGCATCTACGCAATGATATGATTTATACAGCGTTCAGTAGCACCTTCACGCACAATAGATGGGTGAAGGGATCACTCGAACGCTGCAGTGCCTGGGACATTATTTCTAGATGGAGTAGGCTTGCCCAGCACGTATACCATCCTGCCAGGTTAGTCGGCCTAGCCCACAGGAAAGACAAGTCAATACGTGCGGAGCCAACCAAGCCGCGGGTTTTCTTTACTTCCTTTTCGTCACGATGTTTTCCTTTACATTTAAGTGTTTTCGCCTTGTTTAATACATTTCGGTAAAAAGATAGTAAAGAATTAATGCTGAACGAATACACATTAAAAAATATACAGACGAATTTAGAACGTCCTTCTCTTTTGAAACTTACATTTAAATAATGTAATTTATTAATTATAAATTTTGCTTTATTCATTTATTACCCATGCTACGGTATTTTGGTACAATAGTACGCCATTAATTTGTTTTTATTTTATTTTGGGAATTTAGATTTATTCATTTTACAAACATACTTCGGTACACTGATACAATAGTGCGCCACTAAGTTTTTAGTTTTAAGAATTTATATTAACTTTGAAAAACGTAACCACAGATTATTTAAACTTCCTCTGAGAATTGTTTTAGAAGAATCGTGTTTTTAAAAATGACACACGTCTTCAAAAGGAACCTCCTCAATTATTCTAAAATATTATTATTATTTAAATCTCTCATTCATTTGAAAATTGTTTTCACTTTGCTTGGCTGTTCAATGTGCGACACAAGTCCTTCTGAGGTAGGTATTTCACTTTGTTGTGCAAAATAGTCGACATTTACACAGTTGTTTAATTATTTTCATGTTAACACGATCATTGGCACGTAAAACGGTTTAATTCGTTATTGATTTCGATCGCGGCTGCGTTCACGTAAGACACAAATATCATCATCATCATCAGCCATGTGACGCCCACTACAGGACATAGGCCTCCCTCACCACCTCAGGAACACCTCAGACACTCAGGTATCCTCGCGATGTTTTCCTTCACCGTTAGCGAGTATACCACTCCCTGCTACAATGCTACTACAACTGGCTGGTATAAGTCAATTGAAGATAATTGAAGATCAGTTAATTGAAGAAAGGGGTTGGACATTGCGACAATCCTATCAGCAGCCTCACCCTTATACAATATTGCCATAGAGCGAGAGAAAAATAGTAGCGCCGCCATCTTCATTGCCTTTCTTTAATATCTATCTATCTATTTTTTCTATTTAATCAGCCCATAAACATAATTAAGCAGCCTATAACTGTAGGGCACAGGTCTTCTCTCAGAGAGAGAGTATGGGCTCAATCACCACGCGTGCCCACCGCGGATTGGCGATTTCAAGCGCTGAAGTATGTGAATAGCTGAGACGCTCAGGTTTCCTCACGATGTTTTCCTTCACAGTTAGCGAGTGGTATTGATACCATAACTTCACAAATGTACATAGTTTAGAAAACAAAGTCATACTCGTACATGCCCGCACTGGGAATCGAACCTGGGTCTCTCGCTTCCGAGTCTAATGTTCTACCCACTAGACTACCAGCCCATAAACAGCGCCCACCAAATTTTTCTTTTTATGTAAAGGTCCAAAAAGATGAAAAAGATGCTTAAACACGTAAAAGTGTAATGGTACGACGAGCGTTTAATTTTATTAAGTTCCGTTAAAATACGGAAGGCAATAATTTCCATCAAGTAGTTTGTTCAATTAGTTGAACTCATTAATTCAAGAACTTGGTATCGACCCCTTTTCTTGACTTGGATAATGTTGTTTTTAAATACTGTACTATACGCAGACTAAAGCAGAACGCAACAAAATACACATACATTCGTGAAAAACGCATCCCTATTTTTCTTTCATAGTGGGGTAAATTTGTCCTACCGGACCACAAGAATAGCCTACATTAATAATATTTTTTGAACATGAATTTATTAGTTTTTCCGAGTGCTGCACGTCGGTACACTACCGGGTACTGACCGAAGACCAGCGCTGGAGTGGTCTGCCACTCCAGCATATGCCGAGTCAGAGCCGCTTTGCATTTGCCACACCCGCAAACTGTCTGTCTGTTTATAGTCTGTTGATTTGCTTGTCCTTATTTCTGTTACTCCTTCTCTGTGCTTACTTGCTGCGAATTTTGCTTTGTGTTACTTGTACTCTTTATATCTTTACTACTATTATACACGCGAAAGTTCGTAGAATGGATGGATGTTTGTTACTCTTTCACGCAAAAACGGCTGAACGGATCTGGATGAAATTTTGTAGCACATAGGCTATTTTTATCCCAGAAAAATACACATCAAAATTACCACGTGAACGAAGTCGCGGGCAACAGCTAGTTAAGTTCTATACCTGTGTGTGTGCGTAGATGCAAGTGAGTGTTTTTATCAGATAGATCTGTCTTAATAGAGGAATAATTGGCCCATTTCGACGTGAAGAAATGAACCCGGAACAGATAAGGAGCGCGTCTCTCGTTCATTGACGTTTCGATAGACGATTCATTTGTCAAAATCGGTTCGCTGCCAGAGACACAAGGAAAACGGCGCTGCCAGCACAAAAAGCGAACTGGCTTCCTGTCGTGTTATGGGAATGTCAACCAATTGTGTAACTTGCGATAAAGATGGAAAAGGGCATCGCTTTCCATCCCTTTACCCAGGTTACACTTGGGCATTGTCTTAAATATTGACAATATTTACGAAATGATACGTCATTTTAAAGGTATGAAGAAGAAGAAGAAGAAAGATATTTATTATACGAACAAGATACATCATCACCATCATCATCATCAGCCATTTGACGCCCACTGCAGGACCCACCCACTGGTTTTCGTAACCATGAGGGGTTTTGCCATAATCGCCACGCTTGGCAGGCGGGTTGGCGATCGCAGTATGCTGTTGTAATCTCAGGAAGACGCTGCTGCAAGATACATCATAGAAACACAATAAGCAGATAAGTTACATAATATGCACAACAACAGAAAGAAAACTGTGCTAATGTTATAATGCTATAAACAGGTGTAGTTTGCTAACGAGACAAACTGTACGTTTTATTGCAATATCTAATATCAGTTAAAAGGCAAATAGAATATGATACATTCAAAGTTGGAATGGTAGTGGGCTCCTCACACCTGCCAAAGAAACGTTAGTCTATGGGGTACAAAGATTCTAGAGGATGACCGAGGACAGAAAGAAGTGGCGCGCCTTGGGGGAAGGCTACGTCCAGCATGGGACATGGGGATGGCTGAATAAGTGATTGAACATGTCGCTTGGGCATATTTTTTTACCCGACTGCGGCGAAGCCTAAAAATAAGGGTAATGTGTTTGGCTCGTATATAGTATGTATGCAAGTATGTCTGATTCTATCTTCCCTTATAACTCGTTAAACAATGGTCAGATTTGGACAAATAAGATCTCAATCGATTCGTCGTATTTGAGCGAGTGTCATAGGCTAGCATGGCATAAATAAAAAAAAATACTAAAAAACAAAACAAAAATTAAACTAACAATGTTGAGCATTAACTGCTAAGCAGGTGGGACCCAAATTCTAAATTGTGAGGTGCCTTGGTTGGTCCCGCCTGCTTAGTAAATTGTACATATTATATATGTAAATCTAAAGTAAATTGTACATATGTATATAATTTTAACGTTCTAATTTTTTATAATTTCTAAATGTAATATGTATAATGTAAATAATGTTTAATGCAATTAATTACGCAATATTTTTAACTGCAACGTGATTATTTTTCTTGCAATAATAAACAAATATATTAGTACTTAATGCTCAGTAGTCGGGTTGTTGGTTACTTTGTAGTTCAGTTACTTTTAACGACTGTGTATATCTGTGTACGACGAATGTAAAAACACTTTAATAGTAAGTAAGTAAGTAATTTATTTGACAATACATACAGTACAAGTTTCAATATACAATGGTATAAAGATTTCTTAAAATACTACGTAATGTCCTGACTCCTGAACTAGGGCAACCTGTATCTTAATAATAATGGAATCATTACCAACATCGTCAGTTTACGCAATGAATGCCAAATGACAAGTAAATTCATCTGAATTGTGTTGGAACTTGGGACCATTGTTCCCGAAATGATTAATAGCGAGACACAACTGCCCTGTCTGCATTTATGTCGCGAATTCATTAAATTCTGTATTGTTGGCGCGAATTGTTTGAAAGGCATATCAGATCAGTATGGCATTTCCGGTGTTATTGACTGCTAGTCCATATTGTTATCGAGGAAAATGGTAAATCTGTGTGTGTGTGTGTGTGTGTTTTATTTACTATTTGGACTGCCTCGTGGTCTAGCGGTATCACGTCTGATTACCGTGCCAGAGGTCGTGGGTTCGATTCCCACTGGTGGCCGCCGTAAATTTGCACAAATGAAAAAAAAATAAAATTAAAAATATTTATATCTAAAACAAAATTTTGAATGACCTCAGTCTGGGTGCATTTCCATGTTTGTGACGTCCTTGCCTGGTTACTAGGTATAGCGCAGGTTAGTGTGGGACCAGCCCGTCTTTCACGTAACTGTCCAGTCTATCGAGTTTTCACGATACTATTTTGGTGAACTATTTTGACTTCTCCAAAGTATAAAAAAATGTATCTATCTGATAGTTTGGAGAACGTGAAATCGGACAACTCTATACGGTGGAAGACTTCGTACATAGTAGCGCCCCTGGACTAGTGATTCTGCTGTGTGGAAGCTATTATTACGATTATTATGATATATGATATACGCTTTGGTTTACCTAATTACTGTCATGTGCAACATTTATGTAAATAAAATAAAATAAATATTATATTACAGCGGTGGTAGCGTAGTGGGTAGAACATCGGACTCGGAAGTGAGAGACCCATGTTCGATTCCCAGTGCGGACATGGACGTATTACTTCGTTTTGAAGTTATAGTAGCAATAACACTCGCTAACTGTGAAAGAAAACATCGTGAGGAAACCTGAGCGTCTGAGCTTTTTGCATAGGTACCTCAGCGCTTGAAATCACCAATCCGCGGTGGGCACGCGTGGTGATTAAGCCCATACTCTCTCCCCGAGAGAAGGCCCGTGCCCTGCAGTGGGACGTATATAGGCTGCTTATGTATATTATAAGTTACCAGCTGACTCAGCAAACGTTGTTTTCCCATACATATTAATTAGCCTACAACCTATTCTCAGACCTACCAAATATACACAAAAATATCATAAAAATTGGTGAAGCCGTTTCGGAGGACTTCGATAACAAACACTGTGACAAAAGATTTTTTTATATTAGGTCATTAAGATAAGATAAGATTTATTTATCTGTAAAACATACGTATACATTAGTATAAGGTGTTATAAAATATTAATCAATTGTTCCAGCATGTTTTGTCACTGAGGCGTACCAATATTTAAATATAATACAATTTTAACTTTAATTACCTACAGTATTGTAATGTCTCGGCAACTACATTCATTTACTAATACTTTTATCGCACTTAAACTTAACGAACAAGACGGCGGACTTAATGCCATCTGCACATAACTGCAGGAAGGGGAAGAAACATTTGTGTTTAGTATAATATACCCATGGGAATTTGGTAGGTAAAAAACCTAGCTTTTTACTGTTAAAAGCCAAAAACGGCCGTTTCTCGCGTTAATGCTGTCTAGTCCTAGGTATTCTGCCTTAGGTTAGGACCATGGGTCCTAAAAATCACTATTAACATGATTGAGAGATTCAACTGACACTTTTTGCAAATTTGATCTGTGAAAAAATATATTACTTTTTTCCCCGGTGTCGCTAGTGTTACTCCCTGGAGCCCCTTAATGGGTAGACCAACGAGACAGTCAATGATGATATTAAGAAGGTGGCAGAAGGACAATGGACAAGATTAGCAGAGGACCGGCGAGGTTGGCGTGACGATGAACCCAACAGTGGGCGTCTTTAAGGGGCTGTAAAGATTCTTATAATTAACAGATAGATCTTCATAGCATACCAGTAACTTTCAATAATGATGTAGGGCAAGTGAAAAAGTACAACTATCCGTAACAGACGATCAGTCATGAATGTTGATGAAGTGACTTTTCCTTATGCAAGTATTCAAAATTATGGGGTCTATTTGTCACCATTGTATCTGTTTATCGCTCTGAGATCCGGGCGTGAGTTTATGCATGTTTGACTTTCCTTAAGCTTCTGATTTTACAACTTCCAACTTAATCAAATACAAAGGACAAAGTGAGCAAGAGAATTCAATCGAAACACCAACACAATTTTACCTTTATAATTTGCGATGTGAAATAATTTGTTAAACAGTAATAAAACTTGGAATATTTCTTCAGAGAATTTGGATGAATGATTAAATTGAATAATTTTCTGAGCGGTAATTTTCACTTTTCATCTCACTTAATCTTATCAAGCTGATTTTTTTGAATCTATGCATAAATATATTTTTACCCTGCCCAGATTGCATGGAAGCTTATAGAATTCTACCACACGGCATATTACGTATGAAGTTAGAATATAATATCTTACCACGACTTTCGGAATATCCTGTATCTTTATTTCAAAAAGGTCCTTCCAATTAAGAAGAAGAAGAAGAAAGACATTTATTATACCAACAAGATACATGACAGAAACAAAATAAGCACATAAGTAACATAATATGCACAACAACAGAAAGAAAACTAAATACACAACAGACAAAACGAATAAATAAAACAGGACCGTAGATGTAGCCTGTGGTGTATCTAAGTTGCCACAAAAGGCAGCTGACTCAGCCATGTGCTGAGGACGATTACCATTAGACATGGTGCCTTGGGCGTATGGCGTTTGCAGGACACTGAGCTTCCAGCATTCCTGGCTTCTTCTCACAGAGTATCAGATCTCATCACTCGTATTTTACATTTTAATGATAGACAGTTGAAATTTTCAAAGACGATGTCTTTCTGTTGCCGCTATCCGTGTGGCGCCGGATTAAGAATAGGTAGCGTCACTCCATTTCCTTCCGTGGATGTCGTAGAAGGCGGCTAAGAAAATCAATTACCAGGAGACAGGCAGCAGCGTATTCCTGAGATTCCAACCACATACTGCCATCGCCAACCCGCCTGGCGATTATGGCAAAACCTCTCATGGTTATGAAAACCACGAGGGAGGCCTATGTCCTGCAGTGGGCGTCGAATGGCTGATGATGATATAGCAACAAATACTAAAAATAGAATAAAATAAATAAGTAAGGGGGGGCCCATACAAAAAACGTGACTTTTTGCCGTTTTTTGCTCGATATTAGAAACGGCCGGTACGAGTATTTTTGAAGGTAATTCTAGTTCAACTGGAGATTTTCGCACTTAGCCCCATAGTTGGGCCACGTACGTACGTAGCAATGGACATTAATTCGGGATTTTTTTCCTTTGCCGTATATGAAAAGAACGCTAAATTGGATAGCCCTACGTTTTTAGTTTTTACCCAAGGATGTTCTTGTTTTTACCTCAGTTGAGATTTTCATTCATGATTTTTGCTTTGAAAATCTTCTCATTCTAAAAGGGCGTATAAGCAAAACGGAACGGAATCATAGTCGTATATTCTAAACATTGAAGCGTGTAAAAAAAACTGTCGCTGGGCTGTCACTGAATTCTGGTTTGACGTTTTGTTTTGGACTTGTCTTTCTTGTGTTTTCATCAGATTAATTCGAGTATTTGTTTTTTTTTGTACTATTTTTTCCTTTATGGAAAAGGCTAAGAGCTTATTAAGCCTATACCGCTTGGTCTTATTTTAATTTCTTTTCTTCTCTTCATATTTTTTCAAAGGCAACAGAGTAATCACTTTTTTGACAGATACGAATGAATGATACTTTCTGACTCGGTATTAATCTGTGATGGTGTAATGATCTGTATCACTGAGCGAAATGAAATAAAGAAATTATTTTCTCGAGAACTACAGCACCTAAAAATAAACAAAAAATATCCTAGAAGAAACTTTCTTGATTTGTGACCCTAGAAATAATGTCCATTGCTGAGGTATGTAAATACCTCAGACTCTAGGGTCCCTCACGATGTTTTCCTTCACAGTTAGCGAGTAGTATTGCTACTATAGCTTCACAAATGTACGTAACTTAGCAAAGTGGAATTTGAACCCACGACCTCCCGAATGAGAAGCCGGCGTTCTACCGTTCCGCTACCAACGTTCGTGTGTGCATTTAAAGACCAATGAATATTGATGAAGTGGAAGAGGTCAGTCAGGATTGTGGCACGTGGCAAACCCTAGTCTCTGACTGACACTTCGAGATACAACCGTGAGTTTATGTATGTGTTGATGTAAAAGAAATGTGGCCAAAAGTAGCGGTTTGCTATCATTAAATTCACATTTGGCACAAACAAGAGAAACAGTTTGAGGTGTGGTTTTCGTGCCAGATTTGCTCTCTTCATCATTCTCTACCGCAATTTACAGGCAAAAGTTTTAATCAGATTTGACCCAAACGCAGCGGAGCTTAAATCTGTAGACCTGACTGTGAGAGCCATGGACGGTTGTCTTTTTTTGTGCTTGTATTTATGTTTGTTCATTTATGACCACGGATTTGGACGAGTTTAACAGAAAAAAATCCTAGTATAAAAATATTATGTAACCTATATACGTCCTATTTATGGCACAGGCCTTCTCACAGAGATAGAGTATGGATTTAATCACCAAGCGTGCCCACCGCGCAGCTCACAAAAAAATAATTATGCTATGTCATTCCCTCTTGAATGTATGAAACTTTGGTGATACTATGAAAGAATATTCTATCTATTTATTTGGGCCATAAATCCGAGCACCGATTAATATTATTCAATCTCAATGTTGTATACCAAATATTAAAAAATCTGAAACATTCCTAAAATTCCTAGAAACGGTACATCAAAAGGCCCCCCTTTTCAATGTTTCAATTTTTTACGATATTTAAATACGGTATTTAATATTTGGGTTAGATTTATTGGGCCCTGTTTCATAAAGTACAATTCGTAATAAAATTTCAAAAGTCACTCATTTTCGCTTTACCTGTGTTTCATATAACTAACCTTCGGCATACAGGGATTTATAACATGCCATACAAGGTGGGGAGTGAGATATTCGAATAAAATTATTCATAGTTCAAACATTACTGAGTTTATAGGTATAATGATTGCAAGAACCTGTTATTTGATATTATACATATGGGAATTTAATAAAAAAAGTTTCATATTAAGTAGTTATTTATTAGTTATTTAGGAACAAAAAGAGTCTACTACGGTATGCTCAAATGATCGGACTCGCAGTCATTTTCACGCGGAATGACGCTTTCGAAATCTGTGTCGTCTTCTTGCAATAAACATTGCTCAATAAGTGCGTCTCGGATTTATTCGCCATTATTTTAACCTACAATCATAATTCACACAATGTCACACAAAAAAAAAACGCCCCCCTACAAAGTGGGGTGTGAGACACACAAAACACGTCTAGCCCCCAAAAGCGCGAGCGCAGTACTTGCAAAATCAGCTACTAAAAGCGGCAAAACTCGCGCGTCACTTTTAAAACAACTGCAACGGTTTTTAACGGCCTCGCGTGTGTGAAACCCCACCTTCTAATATCCATCACTCTACTCACTAATCACATCTCATAAGACTTGTCACCACGATTAATTCAAAATGCATTCACAAATATACTTCTATATACTGTTCGTTTTACGTTTCACTAACACATAACTTGAGTCTACTGTCACAAGATTCGTCAGCAAAATCGCCAGGAATGCAATAAATTAATTGGGCTTTTGAGTTATATTTTCTAGCCTGGCGCCATCTATCGACGATAGGATAAAAGTAGAAAACTATAATTGGCCTTGTTTCTGATTATATTTTTAAGAACTTTCTAAATATATCGCCGTTTATTTCTCGAAATAAAAAAAAAAGTAAAACTATAGCATAGTCCACAAATAAAAAAGAGAGCGAGAGGAGCGCGGGAACCGTCGAAGATGTGTCGAACGCTTTGATCAGAGTACTTTAGCTTGGACGCTTGATTGCGGGATGGTGGCGGCCATTTTTATTGTTGTTGTACGTTTTAAGTACATATTCGTATGTCTTTTATTTTATTGTTAAAACGTAAAGCATCTTCACTAAAAACTGTTCTAGACGATAAAATTAACAAGCATAAATTGAAACGCAAAAAGAAAGATTTTAAAACCTCTTTTCTTTTTGTCAGTGAAATGTCGATGTGACAGCCACTCGCGCGCCGGTCAATATTTACATTGAATTTCTACTAATCGTGGTAATTGTACACTTACTGCCGTTTCATAAACGAAAAATAGTGACATTTTGCTTTACAGTTGTCAGTTTACTGCCGGTCACTACAATTGCTTTATGAAACACATCGTGCGACATTTGATAGGTGAATTGTGACATTTCGTAGTTCTTTACGTGACTGCTGGTCAAAACTCCTATTTTATGAAATACATTACGCAACATTTGTAAGCTCTTTTGGAAACGCATGATTTACTATGACTGCGAATTGTATACTGACAAATGTGTATGTGTGTATGTAGGCGCGACCTATTTTATTATATGTTACAACATTATAATATTTTTGACAATTTCGGTCAATGGTGGCACTAGAAAATGGTTATTTTAGACAATGCCATGTTAGACAGACAAACATTTTTGGAAAAAGTATATTGGCAAAAAAATATCAAAAAGGTCCTGTTCATTTTATTTTTACAGTCGGGTTTTTGTTTTACAATTTTCTAAATTTTCTTAGCGAAAGAGAAACTTTTATCCGAAAACACTTTCAATCTTAAATGCCTTCGTAATTAGTTTAAACTTTTGTCGAGTGGAGAATTAATAATGACCGGCCGGCCTAGCTCTTAGCATAATCAGACTTAATAATTTCTCTTGGCTGGCTATAGGTTTATTTATTATCTTACAAAGAAGAAGTGCCATTAGCCTCAAGTCCACCTTTCTTTGCGCATTAATAATAACAATAATAATAAGTGCCCAAGCCCCTGAAATCACCATAACTAAAGTCCTTACCGCAACAATGTTTTCGTGTTTTGACATACCTTCAACAATGTCTTCGGACAACAATGTAACTTGAATGTTATGTTCACTAGGTATCTACTGAGTAAATAAGTATGTTAAGTTGTTTTTGTGCTTGTAGTGTGCTGTGAAAACAATCTCTAAAAATATAATGGAAATCCAAGCGGATAGGGTGGATAGCCGATACACAGAAATGTGGGCCGAGAGACACAGAAGTCTCTGTAAAATTACGTACAAAACGTTGCACTGCAAAAAATTTTAATTTTAGTTTTATTACCGTTACTAACATAGTTCTTAAGTCACCATTGTTACTAACAATATATGGGTACTGCCTGAAATAAAGAATTTGAATTTTATTTTTATTTATTATTTATTTAAAGCGTGTGTCTAAATAAGTATGGTAAATCTCCATGTAACGTATCTTTTAATAATAAATTCACTACGTAAGTTTGTAATAGATCTATGTAACTGATCTTACAAAATTTACTTAACGAATTGACAAAAGTCACTCTTTTTGTGTCGTGTTATAGTAAGTAGTATTTTGCGTGTCTATTATTAGCATTAGCTAGTTTATAAATGGATTAAGTTACTTTAAGTTAATTAGAATAACTACGAGTAATTCTAGAACTTGTTAACGCAATCGGGATACGCTCTAATGTTAGCTTTAAGTTTTTTGGCAATAAATAAATAAAATAATAAAATGTTGATCTCGTAAACATACCTACCTAAACTTTGTCTGGCCTAGGAATAAAATGCATATTATTATATCTATAGGGAAGGGCGGGTGATCGAGCTCTTCCACTACAAAGGGAAGAGCAATAATATTATATTTACTATGTATGAGCTTCGCGAGCCACTAAAAAATACTGATGTACTTTCACTGACATATTTATAAATTGGTAATTTTTAATAGGTCTATTTTTCCTTTGATATTTCTAAGGAAAAATATTAGTCAAATGTACAATTTTAGTCGAACACACAAGAGGCAGAGAGTCCTCTAATAAACGTTCCAAAAATAAACCCAATTATTTCGCTGAAAACAACGAACAAAAAACTTTCCGGAATTGGACCAACTGAGACTCGGCCACATAGTACACTCGACAGCACATGAACCTTCACACTTTATCTACAAAGTCGCTCGTAACGGTATTGTTTGGAGTTCACACTTAAATATTGATCTACTGTCTTTGGCCTTTGCATCTATGTAATGAGATGACTTCTCCAGCATCCAGTGGCAACCTCACTCACTAGATGGGTGAAGGGACCACTCGGACGCTGCAGTGCATGGGACTGAGTCGCCATCCCGGTGAGTCACTCAGGTATGTTATTTCCGGTTGTTCGGCGCTTCCTAGCACTGAGTATCTGCACAGACACAAGCTTGTAGTCAGGATTCTCCATCAGGCGCTCGCTGTGAAATATGGCCTCGTCGCACAGAGACTACCTGGCGCACGAGGTTACCGATACGTGGGGGGTGGTGTCCACTGAAATCGTTCCTATAATTCTGTCTGCGAATGGGTTAATTTCAACCAGTCTCGCTGACCATCTGAGGCGGTTGGAACTTCGTGTGGGCATGCTTCCGGCCATCATGCAGAAGGCGGTGCTGCTTGATACAGCCCGGATAGTCCGACGTTTTCTCTCGTTGTCGCCCTGACCTCCGGCCGCTTGGACTCCTCAGCCGGAGGGTGTCCGTCTGGCCATTTTGGTCAGACGAGACTATTATCTTTTTTATCCCCCCATAATAATAATAATAATAATAACTTCCACACAAAACAATCACTTATCCTGGTCCGAACTAGCATACTGTGAGCTATGGTAACCACAGGGGGCCGCCGTAGATTTGTACAAATGGCATCAGTCTGGGTTAGCGATGGGCCGAGTCACATTTTGTCCAACTCGAGTAGCTCGAGTAAATAAGGGTTGACTTGAGCGGCAACTCGAGTCAACTCGAGTCAGCGTTGTCTCAGCGCGCACACCGCCATCAAGTTGCGCGAGTCGGTCGGACCTGACACACCAACGTGGTGGCGGTGGCCGTCCATGCAAACGTCCATATAAATAGTTCTGCAGTAAATGGATATGCAAGGACCGCCAGCGCGTTGGTTTGTTTCATCCTTTATCCTTTGTGGCTGTGGACAGCCACGTTGATACTGTAGCTCGAGTTGCATGTTGTACCGTTCTCACTCTGACACACAGCTCGGTCGCATAGTACTGACTCACTCAGCCACACTCGCGAGTCAGCTCACTCGCGCACACCCGCCGAGTCAACTCGGTTGACGGAATTTCCAACTAGAGTTAACTCGCTGGCAGCCCAACCCGAGTAACTCGAGTAAATTGACTCGAGTCGCCCATCGCTAGTCTGGGTGTATTTCCATGTTTGTGATGCCCTTGCCTGGTTACCATCGGCGTATCCTAGTTTGGGACCAGGTCAAGTGATTGTGTTGTGTGGAAATTATTATTATTATTAAGGATGTCACAAACATGAAAACTCACCCAGACTCAGGCCATTTGTACAAATAAAGTACAGGGGGTATTGCACCTACCTCTGCTTTTTACTTTTTATTTATTTAATAGACACAGCCAACAGATGTTAGGTTAGAAAAATATTACTAACACATTATATAACTTATTATCCAGCCTAATACCCAATCTCAGGAGTTGGTCTAGCGTGTTCCCGGGTCTACTGTACACATCTGTTCATCAAAATACGTAAAGGGCTCCAGGGAGCAACACTGCAAAGAATCCCACGACAAAGAGCCTAGAATCACGAACATGGGACTAGATAGCATTTAAGCCAAAAACGGTCGTTTTAGGCATTAATGCTATCTAGTCCTAGGTTTGTTGCCTTCGGTTCATGGCCACAGGTCCTAAATCACTATTAACATGATTGAGAGATTGTACTGACACTTTTTTACAAATACGATCTAAAAGAAAAGATATGATTTTTCTTTCCTCGGCTCGGCTCGGCTTTCCTCGATTGTGACTCCCTGGAGCCCCTTAAAAGAGCTCCCTCATTCAGCCAACACCTACATCACACACAGCCATCGAGGGTCTTTTATTAAACGCGAAATGAGTGAGTGAATGAGAGCCATTCATTCGGTCGCATATTTGCCTAATTGGGAGTTCATAGAATTGGCCGGCCGGCCATTCATGTCCCTGTTCCTACTTACGGTATATTTAATATGATAGTAGTCCAATCTGTGGGGGATTTTGCTCTGCAAAAGGTGGAAAATGAACGGTGTTGATAGATAGAAGATAGAATATTCTTTATTGTATCATCATCATCAACCCATTATGTCCCCACCGAGGGGCACGGGTCTCTTCCCTGAGGAAGGTATAGGCCATACTCCACCACGGGGGCCAAGTCCGGATTGGTGGAGGCTTGTAGACTAGTGGCTCGTCCACTGTCAGAAGTTGTCAAGCCGCCCTAAGGCCTCTGACTTGGCTTAACGACTGCCATCTATCGACGGCAGCCGGCACCAACAGCTTAACGTGCCTTGCGAAGCACGGAACCGCTCGGAAAAATGCCACTAGCGTTAGGCATAGACGGCGACCCATCCATGCACTGAACGCGCCCTGTGTTGCTTAACCTTCGTGATCGTTTAAGATCACTCAGGCAGCCGGGGCTACGAGCGATTCGAGCGATTATTGTATGTACACCATGAATTATATATGAGAATGACTACTGAATGAATGAATTACTTATTATGTATGTTGTTCAGGTATGGCTTCTCAATAAAAAGTGCAAACAAAAACCGTGTTACAGAATTAGACTGACTGAAAATCACCCAAACAGTACAGTCGGCAGTACATCAATTTTTTCCAATATAGTTGGAAAGTCGTCCGTAACATAACTGAGTAGAGTGCACGGTTGTAAATGTCGATGTGCTGTCCAATGTACAACGAAGCGGACGAAGTTCCCGGTAAAAGCTATGCCATCAAAAACATAACGCAACTGATTTGTACCACTCGACTGTGAAGGAAAACATAGTGAGGAAACCTGAGTATCCGATGTGCTCACATAACTCACCATTTGCAATCGCCAATTCACGGTGGGCACGCGGAGTGAGTTGACCCATAACCTCTTTATCTGAAAGAAGAAATGTACCCGCCAGCAGGACGTATATAGGCTGCATACTGCATAATAGGGTACCGCATCCAAAGGCTGCAAACCAGCAAGCCTCCTTCCACCAGCAAAAATTAGCGTTAAACAATTTCCGCTCCACATATTTTGAGTACATAACTCTACAAAATTCCGAACAGAGCTAATTGAAATAGCTCTTCAAATGGAAAAATGGGGGCTCCGCTCACTCAATAACTAAAATATTCGAGTCATTTGCCAGTTAGTCCGATCGGAGTATGTGTTGCACCCCACTTTTCTGAAAATTACATCAGAGATTGTATAGACCAACGTCCTAAGAATCAATAATGATGACAATCATCATCGGTCCACACTGCCCGTAGGCCTTTTCCCCATCACGCAATCTTGCAAAGTCTCTCACCATTCGCATCCACGGACCCTCTGCCAATTTGACCACATCGTCCATCGTCCGACCATCATTGGGCTGTTGCACCTTAAATTGTCTATACCCTCAGAACACAAAACGTAAAATTGCCTCTCAAAGAAAGTCGCAATTACAGATAGTGTCAAATCATCATTAGCCATTCAATGTCCACTGCAGGACATAGACCTCCCTCATGGTTTTCATAACCATGAGGGGTTTTGCCATAATCGCCACGCTTGCCAGGCGAGTTGGCGATCGCAGTATGCGGTTGGAAGGTCAGGAAGACGCTGCTGCCCGTCTCCTGGTAATTGATTTCCGTAGTCGCCTTCTACGACATCTACGGAAGGAAATTGAGTGACGCTGTTCTTAACCCGGCGGCACACGGAGCCGTGTCAAATACTAGTATGATAGTGTCAAATACTAGTATGTTAAATATTAGTATAGTTGTCATAATACTAGTGTATTAGTAGTATTACATATTATCTGTAATGTAAACTTTTTTTTTTTCAGATTCGAATAATATGTAAGAATGTACATGAGGTTTTTGCAATCTTGTCTTTCCTGTGGGCTAAGCCGTAAAGTGTAAATTGTAAAAAAAAAACTGTAGATACACATACACTTCATCTTGGTCTTCATCTCACAATATCTTGGGCCACACGTGCTTTAAATAAATGTTTTATTATTATTATTATTATTAAGCTGTCAGGATGGTATAGGTGCTGGGGAAGCCTACTCCATCTGAAACAATGTCCCAGGCACTGCAGCGTTCGAGTGGTCCCTTCACCCGTCTAGTGCGTGTGGAGGTGCCACTGGACGCTGTATCAATCACCTCATTACGTAAAACTAAAGTTGAACTTGAAAACCTTTTCTTGGGAATGAAGTTTATAATTGTACCAAAAGTTGTTCGTATTGACGAGTAGAACCCACAAATTTCACAAAGGGTGAAAATAAGGGTGGCTTCTTCAGGTTTTGCGTCACCTTGTATAGTCAACGTATTGTCTATACAGGGTGACACAAAACCTAAAGCAGTTTCTTCAGTATCGATAATATCTAACGCAAGTTTCCTAAATTATGTTATGCATTATTGAAAATTAATGATTTCTTGTCGGGTCACGTGTCAAGTTTTTTCATTCCATCGACGCCTAGAAAGTTTGATACATATTCGCGCGTAAGCTTGAAGCTGCATTGAAATTAAATAGACGCGTTCATCCAATTTTTCGATGAACGCGGGTAGCCCCGGCTGCCTGAGTGATCTTAAACGATCACGAAGGTTAAGCAACACAGGGCGCGTTCAATGCATGGATGGGTCGCCGTCTATGCCTAACGCTAGTGGCATTTTTCCGAGCGGTTCCGTGCTTCGCAAGGCACGTTAAGCTGTTGGTGCCGGCTGCCGTCGATAGATGGCAGTCGTTAAGCCAAGTCAGAGGCCTTAGGGCAGCTTGACAACTTCTGACAGTAGACGAGCCACTAGTCTACAAGCCTCCACCAATCCGGACTTGGCCCCCGTGGTGGAGTATGTCCTATACCTTCCTCAGGGAAGAGACCCGTGCCCCTCGGTGGGGACATAATGGGTTGATGATGATGATCCAATTTTTGTTGTAATATAATGCATATTCAGGATTTCGTACCTTAAAAGGAAAAAGATGGAACTCTTATATCATTTGATCACTATTGATGATCAAATGATATAAGGGTTTTACACTTTGTTGTCCGTCCGTCCATCCGTTCATCCGTCCTTCCGTCCATCTGCCTATCAAGACCTTTTATCTCAGAAAAGCGTGAAGGTATCAAGTTGAAATTAAAACCATATACTTAAGTCTAAAATTCCTTGAAGTTGTGAAAAAATAAAAGTTCAACATTTAATGTTGATTCTCTTGAGTTTCGAAATATACGTTTGGCCGTATCTTTTTTTATGTTAACTTAGAACTTTTATTTTTTCCCTATAAGGTACTATCCGTTGACCTAGAACTATGAAATTTGGCAACTCATATCGTCTTAAACTACAAGTACAGGGAAAAATCCGAAAACTATTTATTTGTTTATCATGAAAAAAATTGTCTTTGCAGTTGCGGGAAAAGCTCGGAAAAAACTGCGCGACTCGATTCCTGAACCACTTATAAAATGTAAGTACCTACCTACAAATTTGTACGGAACCCTCTTTGGACGAGTCCGATGCGCACTTGTCCGGTTTTAGAATTAAGGACTTGATCTTTGTCTAGTACAAAATGGCTCGCGTTAGGTTATCGATGATATGAGCCACTACTGAGACCTGCTCCTATGTTACGCTCACCAAATCTTGAACCGTTCTATCGTTTAAATGTGAAATTCCGACAGGATTTGGTGCGCATAGTTAGTAAGGTGGAGTGAAAACGACGAAATTTTTTTTTTTCAAAATTTCCCATTTCCCGGGTGCCTATTTTTTGATACTATAGTAGCATATTATTTATGCAAAAAATCAAAAGCTTGGGACTTCATCTTCAGGTGGCGCACTGAGGGTTAAGTAAAAAATAATACGGTGGGCAGTGACTGGGAAAGAAGAGCCTTAGATCGAGCTCAGTGGCGTGTCTTGGGAGAGGCCTACGTCCAGCAGTGGACTGACACCGGCTGATGATGATGATGAATACGATAATTTTTCATCTTACGTCTACCTGCATTCGCAATGATTTTACGACTACAACAGTAAGAATTAGTTAAATTCCCGTCCTACCTACTTCTATGTGACTGTTTCAATCATTGTTTAACAAAAATCTCATCCAAGTTTTTCGTCATGAAGTAAGTATAAATTTACGTAAATCACATCAAAATAAACGACTAAAGTTAGTGTCTTTGGAGCCTTCCGAATATCAAAATGCCTAAGACGCGGAAAGATGATGCGCTATCTTTGGTGATCCACGAAAACTACGTGAAAACATGTTGCCTACGTATTGTGATGTATTACAACATTACTTATGGCTAAGGAATAACTTACTTACATTAAATAATGGAAAAGACCCAGCAGTCAAGGAGGTTTGTGAATGAGGGTGGAGCGAATTTTTTTTTTTTTAATTTCTTTACTCCCGTGTAATTAATTATTGACCTATACCTTAAGTTGGTAACTATTAGTTAGGCCTCTAATTATGCGCACCAAATCCTATAGGAATACTGACGTTTGTGAAAGCAATAAGTATGGAGTTTGACAGTTAGACGATTAAAATCGTTCAGGACTTCTTGCGCGTTATATAGATCAGCTCCTGATCAAGACACACCTCTTTCGGCGTCCAATACCTCGCGCCGGCTCCAAAACTGATGTTTGCAGTCACCGTTCTCGACACGAAAAGCGGATGGTTGTGTGTATTTAAATACCCATAGACTCCAGACGCGGCCATAATGACGGTGTGACACGCTCGAATCGTTGTCTGTAATGTTCGTCGTACGAAGGTCGCAAATCGGCTGACTCCAGTGTTGCGAGATGAAGCGATTTATCTGGGAGGGTATTCGGTGAACGGTCGCCAATTGGGCTTACGCATTTTTTTCTTGGTGACTTTAAGGCTATTTAGGAAATTAGAATAAATTCACAATATCCTTCTTGTGTAATTTTATTATTTATTTATTGAGTTTACATACATACGTACATAAACTCACGCCTGTATCCCAGAGGGGTAGGCAGAGACCAGGGACTGCCACTTGCCACGATCCTGACCGATCACTTTCGCTTACTCAACATTCATTAATCGTTACAAGCACGCACGCCAGTTTCGGGTACTTTTTATCTTGCCCTTTGCTAATACATCCCCTATTTAGTCGAAGTTGAGTTTATTTATTGAGTTTACGTGCACAATTCTTCTATGTAATTGATGTGGATTTATTGTGCTTTTTTTCTACTTTTCGTGGCGTTGTAAGGGTTAAAAAGAGGCGATTGCCTTATAAATTTACAAAAAAAAGGTATTTTTACATTTTTTGTCTAATTAAGAGAATCGAAATCTTTGTTGAGGAAGCGAAAGTGATCTGTCAGGATCGTGGCAAGTGGCGGTTCCTGGTATCTGCCTACCCCTCTGGGATACAGGCGTGAGTTTATCTACGTACAGTAAAAGTACTATGTACCATGCAACAGTTTCCGTATACAATAAATTACCAAAAAATATCAAGCTTCTCCCTGGTGATCGATTCCTCAAGGTGTTAAAGGAATATCTACTTGCTATGTGCCCATACAATCTGAACGAATATTATGAAAATTGTAAATAGTTTTTAATACCTACTGATTAATGATCTAATGCTGAAATTTTACTGATTTATTATTTAATGTGCTATTAATCAATGTACCTAATGTTATTATTATTTATTATATTAATTCTAAATTATCAAATTGCTATGCCACTATCGGTAAAATTACACTTGTACCACAATTTTTATAAACATATCATTGTCATACTGTACTGTGATTTATTGCAATAAAATGAAATGAATGTATGTTGAGAGAATCCTACGAAACAGATGTGACCAAAACCACAAGAGCCACTTTTTAAAAAGTAACTTTATTAAGGCGATTTGGGCCTACATTGTTGTAAATTCAGCCATTTTGGGCTGTGGGAACTTGGCGACCATTTTTCCAACATGTTGGTGACATTGACCGGTCAGGCATCTGGCAACACTGCTGACTACTTCTTTCGACACAGAGACGTCTTTCGTGTATTAACATGACAGTGTACTGCTCTGTAGGATGGCCATGTAGCCCAGTCATTATATACATTTGGGTCAAAGTGTGGTCACAATGAAGGTGAAAAAACAGGTGAACTGTTGAGTTTCTATGTACCCGAAACCGGCGTGCGTGGATGCAAAGACTAATGAATGTTGAGGAAGCGAAACTGATCGGTCGGGATCGTAGCAAGTGGCAGTCCCTGGTCTCTGCCTACCCCTCTGAGATACAGGCGTGAGTTTATGTATGTATGTTTCACTATGTAGGATGAAACACAATCCTGATATACGAGTACATCCAAATATGGATGGTTCTACTCATGAATAAAAAAATATATATACTAAGACCCTTTATTACGAGGAGAATTTTTAAATTGCGAGAAAATTATTAAGCATTTTAATGCAGTAAAAGGTTTAGCACGAAGCAGTTGGATTTATTCCTATTTCGGAGTTTTTCCCGATATTAAAAGTTTTCCGTATTGATAGAACATATCAACACCTACTATAAAGTTGTTTATTTAGATTTGAGTTTTTATTAAATATAATCAGAACGGAGACGGGCAGCAGCGTCTTTCTGAGATTCCAACCGCATACTGCGATCGCCAACCCACCTGCCAAGCGTGGCGATTACGGCAAAACCCCTAGGGAGGCCTATGTCCTGCAGTGGGCGCCATATGGCTGATGATGATGATGATAATCAGCTATCAGAAATCAGAAATCAATAATTTATTTCAACGTAAAGAATTTACATTCTGTTTGCTGAATGTCAATGTACTATGTTACTATGTTAGCCGCTGCCTTCGGGCCGTGTAGATTTTATTATATTTACCCAGACTAAAACAGCAGCCTCAAAGTTCGGCCAACTTTTCTTCCCATTTTACTGACACATTGGACAAAGGTTGCCCACTACAGAGGTCAGTAGCTTTGTTTGATGTCTTTATAAAACACCTCATCATAACTTATGCTAATTAACTTTATGATTTCTTTTGTTCGATAACGGCCCATTACGCTTGCATTGTACCGTGATTGTACAAAATGAAAAGCCTTAAAAAGGCACGAGAATGAATGATGAATTTTCAACGCAAATAGAGTTAAAATTCGATAGGGATTTGTCATCGTTATTTAAATAGTACCGTTCCGTACATAATGGCTAAAATTTAAAAATTAAATTGAGGCATATACTCACGCTAACTGAAGCTAATAACGTTAATTGCGATTTGTTCGCAAGGAAACCCGAGTTTCTAAGGTAGCGCTAAGGTATACCTTAGCGTTGCTCGTTGCATTACATTAACAGAAATTCAATAAATCGCAGTGCTTATAATAATAAGCACTGCGATTTATTGAATTTCTGTTAATGTAATCTCTGTGTACAATAAAGAATATTCTATCTATCTATCTATCGCCGATCTGCGGTAGGTACGTGTGGTAAATCAGCCCGCGGTGGGCACGCGTGGTAAATCAGTCCGCGGTGGGCACGCGTGGTAAATCAGTCCGCGGTGGGCACGCGTGGTAAATCAGTCCGCGGTGGGCACGCGTGGTAAATCAGTCCGCGGTGGGCACGCGTGGTAAATCAGTCCGCGGTGGGCACGCGTGGTAAATCAGTCCGCGGTGGGCACGCGTGGTAAATCAGTCCGCGGTGGGCAAGCGTGGTAAATTAGCTCGTACTTTTTCTTTGAGAGAAGGCCCGTGGCTTGCAAAGCGACGTATATAGATTGCTTATATTAGTACAGTATTATTTATTGAAAACACTCCTCAGGTGCAGTTCAAACAGTCAGTGGTAAAGGGAAAGACTCTGAGGAATCGTTTTTTATTAATAAAACCGTAAACCGTAATAGAATATTAATAAATGAATACCTGTCGTAAAACCTTAATGTTATTTATATATTTTTTATTGTCGGTGGTAGCGCAGCGGTAGAACGCCGGCCTCACATTCGGGAGGTCGTGTGTTTGAATCCTGGCATGTTCCCTGTAGCCCTGGCCTCTGCCTACCCCTCTGAGAAGCAGGCGTGAGTTTATGATATGTAACGTTTGACTAGAGTGGTATTTCCTTTAAGTACTACCGCGCTTTAAAACTAACAGATAAAGTATTTCATAAAATTGCGATTTTAATCAAAAAAGTCCATGTTACTAAAGCCGATCGATTACATCGTTACTAATATCTGAAATTCTGAAAAAGATAAGATATTATCTAGCCTTAATAATTTAATATCTGATACGTGTGTCGAATATACGTTTTTATCTATAGAAATTCAAATTAAGTTGATAATCCGCACGTTCCAGCCAAATTGTCCTATAAATATCTCAACGGTTCTAGCAGAGGGTATTTTTAGGATTCCGTATCCAAAGGGTGCTAACGGGAGTTTTTTGAAAAGACAAAGGCCTTCTCTTAGAGAGAGAGAGACTATGGGCTTAACTACCACGCGTGCCCACCGAGGATCAATCGCTGAGTGGACACCTCAGTCACCCAGGTTTCCTCACGATGTTTTCCTTCACTGTTAGCAAGAGGTGTAGTACGTAACTTAGAAAACAAAGTCATTGGTACATGCCGGAAATTGCAATCATGACTTCTCTAAAATGAGACCAGCGTTGGGTTACCACGGCTTTAGTTCCGACAAAATGTTTGGTATCTTTGGCAGAGCTTTGTTTTTGTTCAATGAACTTATAATAATTCTAATAAAGTGTTACACCTAGTTTCCCATAGAATTACAATCTTTCAACATCATCATCAGCCACTCGACGCCCACTGCAGGACATAAGCCTCCCTCATGGTTTTCCTAACCATGAAGGGTTTTTCCATAATCACCACGCTTGGCAGGCGGGTTGGCGATCGCAGTATGCGGTGGGAATCTCAGGAAGACGCTGCTGCCCGTCTCCTGGCAATTTATTTCCTTAGTCGCCTTCTACGACATCCACTGAATGAAATGGAGTGACGCTATTCTTAATCCGGCGCCACACGGACAGTCTGTCAATTTATCATTATTGTCAGCTAGTTGTTTTCTGTATGCACTTAAGCCAACTGACAGCTGTTAACAGGTAGATTAAGATATTGCCAGTGTTCGGGAAACAGAGATTAAGACCCGTCGTGTTACTAACTTCTACGGCAACAGTTTGACATCAATCAATCAGCCCGTACTTCCTTTTGTCCTCGGCCATCGTCATCCAGCCACTGCCAGCAATCTGCCTCGGATCGTCGGTCCAGCGAGCTGGTGGGCGTCCTACGCTGCGCTTGCCAATTCCTGGTCTCGTGAACGAGCTAAGCTCGGAGTCTCTTTGATTGGAGGACATGCACTAAAACGTTTTAATATAATCGGAGAGACCATGTTAAAAGATAAATAAACGTTGTATTTATTTTTCTCTTCGACTTATACTTTTCAAAATGACCTGTCGAAAAGTCAATATACAACGTGGTACAAAAAACGCCATACAAATCGGGCTCAAACTATGAATGTACGAAGAAGCGTTGGTCAATATTTGAGTTATCTCGTGAAATAATATTTTTATGCATGTATACCCTTATAAAAAACGTTCAAAATTCAACGAAAAAAAAACTAATAAGGTTTTTGTTATTAGATTTTTTTTTTCGCATTATTTGTGACCCCGAAAACACCGAAGAAAATATTTTTGTTGTATTACGTTTTAATTTTTCCTGAGTTTTTACATGATTTATTTGGAATAAAACCAATGTCACTTCAAACTAAATTAGACGCAAATTCCCCGTTCACCAAAGAACTAAGGTGACATAAGATTAGTTTTACATCGCAATTGTAAAAATGTGGAACATTCATTACGCAGGAAAAAAAGCCTAACCATGACAGACGATACAAAAAATGTACATCACTCGCTGTCAGCTCACTTTAATCCATCAGAGTGTGTACGTTGTAACTCTCATGCCACTCACGTACCACGCGACAGTTACAATTTCATTCCAAATGTAAAATGAAAAGCGGAAATGTGCCGCAAAAAACGTCAAATCATGGTCACCGCACGCCAACCGCCCGGTGACAAGTGTGACAACGAAAACCATGGCTCGACGGGACATTGTTTTATGCGACAAAAACCCCGGCAGTTCATGTGCAATGATGTTAACTCGACAGAAGCCATAGCACCTACTTTTACCCAATTGTACTGTACTATATTATTGTTAAATTCTCATATGTAATTCCTGGTTTACATACAATAAAGAATATTCTATCTATCTACCTACTTGAGAGTAGAGGTTAGGCGTATTTACTTATTGAGACTAGAGGTGAGGCATATATACCGAACTGCGCAAGAAGGAGGATTATTAACAGGTCGATTATTTGTACGTAATATAAAATAATAACAAAAAATACCAGTTGTCAGTATGCATAACTGTTATCAAAATAGTCATCAATATCAATATATGATTATTATTGTTTATTTTACATAATTCATTTTTTTCGCTTTTCGATGATATTTGCTTTCTCTATCTCTATAATTATGCTGTATTACACACGAAAGAGTGAACAGAACATAACATAATAAGTTTGTACAATCCTTACTAATATTATAAACGCGAAAGTTTGTATGTATGGATGGATGTTTGTTACTCTTTCACGCAAAAACGGCTGCAGAAATCCGGATGAAATTTTGCACAGAGATATATTATAGTCTGGATTAGCACGTAGGCTATTTTTTATCGTGGAAAAATACACATCAAAATTACCACGCGAACAAAGTCGCGGGCAACAGCTAGTATTATATATTGTGATGTTGCATGTGTATGTGTCAGACCTCTTTAGTTATTATGTTATAGTGTAAATGTTATTGAAACGAAAAATTCGAAAAGAGTTTCTTTAGTACATACATACATACATACATAAACTCACGCCTGTATCCCAGAGGGGTAGGCAGAGACCACGAACTGCCACTTGCCGCGATCCTGACAGATCACTTTCGCTTCCTCAACATTCATTAGTCGTTGCATGCGCGCACGCAACTGTTGAATCTTTCTGGTATTCCAGATCTTTTACCATCTGTTGCGCCGTAACCAAATTATGTAAGCAACACGAAAATTCCAAGAGAAAATTAACACAAAAACTAACAGATTATTCCTAAAGCCATTCCTTCTATACCACTATTAAGGTTGAAGATAGCCTACAGAAATGACCTTTACGAGCTTCGGAATAAGAGAAAAACGGCGTCGTGTATATTTTTGTGGTCATGGTTGTCAAAATGTCGAGTTGTGTGTAAAACGACATGTCACAAAATATCGGGAACAGAAGAACACCTCCTTGTGGAGTAGAGTACGAAAAAGATAAATAAATAAGTAGCCTGCATAATCAGCCTATATGCGTACCACTGTAGGGCACAGGCCTTCTCTCAAGGAGAGAGTGTGTGAGCTTAATCACCACGCGTGCCCACCACGGATTGGCGATTTCAAGCGCGGTTTCCTCACTATGTTTCCTTCACCGTTAGCGTGTGGTATTGCTACTATAACTTCACAATGTACATAACTTAGAAAACCAAGTGATAGGTACATGCCCTGGATAGGTACATGGATCGAACCTGTGTCGATTCATAACCGTAAGAAGGACGATTCATTTGTAATTCTTTTTTTCAGTCTGTCAATTCTTTAATAAAATTTTCCCTTTACGTATATATTTAGATATAAAATATAATTAGTTCTATGCACGTGTTTTGTACCCCAAATAACATTGCATATCCGTACTAATATTATAAACGCGAAAGTTTATATGTATGGATGGATGTTTGTTACTCTTTCACGTAAAAACAGCTGAACGGATCCGCATGACATTTTGCACAGAGATAGATTATAGTCTGGATTAGCACGTAGGCTATTTTTATCCCGGAAAAATACACATCAAAATTACCACGCGAACGAAGTCACGGGCAACAGCTAGTTTAACACATATTTGAGAAATTGCTATTGATGTGTTCCCTAAATTCAATAAGCAAAAAAAGGGTATACGCTTATGATACGATTTGAATGATAACTCTAAATAAGATGACGACTGGAGCCAATTCTCAGGCACTGCAGCGTCCGAGTGGTCCCTTCACCCGTCTAGTGTGAGTGAAGGCATCTCATTACGTAGATGCAAAAGGCCAAACGGAGCAAATTATACACGATTCGGCATCACCGAACGACTGGGATATCTGATTCTGCGTCCCCGACCGACTAGAGCCAAGTATACCTGATTCAGCGTCCCCGGCCGACTAGAGCCAAGTATACCTGATTCAGCGTCACCGACCCGAGCGTGACGGTTCAGTGTCGTTCACTGTTCAGAAAAGATGCGCCTGTGTTTTTAATTCTAAAATATCATAAGAAAACTCTGCACGTATGAAGAATTTGCAAATATTCTCTGTCCAAATGATTATTTTATTACTAGATGACCTGGCAAACGTTGTTTTGCCATATTAATTAAACTCTAATTTTTAATCCGAGTCCATGGAATGACAGGTGCTACTGTCGATGAAGCCAATCGGGTGACCAGTTAAAATAGTGATGTTAAACAATCGATCGATTTACATACGTAATCTTAACTTTTTAATTAATAATCGACGTTGTCGTCGAGAAAGAGAATCGTTTCTTGAGGTGGATGGTTGGGGATCTATACCGAATAACAACGTAACAAAAAGTCATCAAAACTGAACATAAGCACAACTAAAATATCAATATAACAAAAACGTAACAACACTAATGCAAAACAACAACAACAAATAACAAGTTTTTGCAGAAACGCTAGGAAACACTCATACACTCGAGAAGGTAGGAAGCCGAATGAATGTAAAAAAAAAACAAAAAACAAATGAAAGAGTAAACTGTTTGAAAAATGTCTATGGTCAAAAAATGTCTATGGTCTGGGACTTGCTGTACCATAGATTTTGTCTCATGTTCATTCCACACTTTTCCGATGCGGAACAGGCAAAGGACTTTTGTCTATACAGCCAAAGTATACTAATACCATAGACATAAATCGATCAAATTAAGATTGGACAATCGTTATTTTAAGGTCGCAGCGTGGCGGGAAATTAATTTTTTTCATATTGAATCTAAATTAAGCTATTTTTGTTCAGCGATTTTTGTTTCACGGCAATAAAATTGTATACTTTTCATTATTATAAAAAACAGAACAACAGAAATATTAGCCAGCAAAAAGTAAATTTACGACTTAAAAAATTACACAATCGAAAATAAAGGAAGTGGTAACACTGCTTATGTCATTCCATGGACTCGAATTAAAAATTAGAGTTTAGCGTATGACCTATTCTCAGACCTAAACATGTCCCAAAATCGACATCCTGTAGGCTTTCTTTTAAAAACATTACCTTTTAAAAAACTATTATTTAATAAACATGCTCGGGTAACAGTTACACACGCACACACACACACACACACACGAACATTTTTTTATTACCTAGTTCTAACCTCATTTAAGTTTTTTCATTAAATATAAACTTTCGTGTCAAAAGCACAATATATTAACAAGGTACAGTAATTGAGTAAATTAGTGTATTGAAGTCTGTTGACCTTGAAAATGTAAAATGTTTTTCGGAGGAGCACTGCTTATCCTAAACCACAGGTTTTAACCTTTTTTAGGGAGCAGGGTACCACTGCCTTAGTGATAAGGTCACTGTAAAATGTTCCTTGAATAAATTATCTTATTATCTTATCTATCTTATCTTATCTCACCAAATATACACAAGATAAAAACCGGCCTAGTACGAGTCTTACTCGCGCACGAAGGGTTCCGTATCATTACATATACAAAATTTTAATATTTTAAGCGTCCGCCTGTTGCCGTTATTAATATCGAGCAAAAAACGGCAAAAAGATTACGCTTGTTGTATCGGAGCCCCCCCTGAAATATTTATTTTATTCTGTTTATAGTATTTGTTGTCCTAGCGGCAACAGAAATACATTATATGTGAAAATTTCAACTGTCTAGCTATCAAAGTTCATGGTATAGCCTGGTGACAGACGGACGGACGGACGGACGGACAGCGGAGTCTTAGTAATAGGGTCTCTTAACCTTTGGGTACGGAACCTTTAAAATCGGTGGATCAATTCTCTGCGTGGCTCTACCCACGCCTCCTCCCGTCACCCGTGGGTTGGTTTGAGAAAGATACTGATTATTACTGCCTACTCTATAAATTTTATTTGGCACAAAAAAAAATTATCTAACATATAAAAATCTCGTGTCACAGTGGTAGTTACCGAACTCCTCCAAAACGCCTTCACCGATATTTTTATGATTTTTTTCTGTGGGCATTTGGCCTACCAAAGGTGTTGGTCATATGTGGCAAATAACGTTTGCCGAGTCAGCCAGTATTTAAGTACTTAATATAGTAATAGTAGAATCGCTCGTAGCCCCGGCTGCCTGAGTGATCTTAAACGATCACGAAGGTTAAGCAACACAGGGCGCGTTCAGTGCATGGATGGGTCGCCGTCTATGCCTAACGCTAGTGGCATTTTTCCGAGCGGTTCCGTGCTTCGCAAGGCACGTTAAGCTGTTGGTGCCGGCTGCCGTCGATAGATGGCAGTCGTTAAGCCAAGTCAGAGGCCTTAGGGCGGCTTGACAACTTCTGACAGTAGACGAGCCACTAGTCTACAAGCCTCCACCAATCCGGACTTGGCCCCCGTGGTGGAGTATGGCCTATATCTTCCTCAGGGAAGAGACCCGTGCCCCTCGGTGGGGACATAATGGGTTGATGATGATGATAATACCTACTTTCATATATTATGTACCTTACAGTGAAGAACTCTAAATATTTTTTTATTCATATCTGAGTGATCTGTCAGGATCGTGGCGAGTGGCAGTCCCTGGTCTCTGCCTACCCCTCTGGGTTGCAGGCGTAAGTTTATGTACGTATGTCATATCCGCCTTGAGTGTGTCGTTGCGGTAGCGGTTAACACGCTTCGCTTGACTGCCAAAACAGAGGTCGTGGGTTCGTTTCCAACTGGAGGCCGTCCTACTTGATTTGTACAAATCGCCTCAGTCTGGCTGTTTTTCCATGTTTGTTAAGTCATTAACTGGTTACCACTGCACAGGCTGTCTTAGTTTGAGACCTGTGCAGGTGATAGTGTTGTATTGAAAATGTTATTTATTAAATGCAGAATGCCTTAACTTCAATTGAGCTGGTAATTTGACCCGTCGCGGGTCTCCTCTGGACGTTTTGCTGCACGGAAACAAGAAGCGAACAGTAGCAAAAACAATGGCCCAGTTGAATGGACACGCCGGCTCAGGGCCGAACCCATTGGATTACTTACATGTCATTTTGTAACACGCGGATATGACCAATATAACCGTGTACTGACGGGCACGACGGTGAACAAGCTATTCTCACTATGTTCCGTATATCTATCAGCTCCAATGTATAAGTAATATATTTTTTATTTTTATTTTTTTTCATCATCATCATCATTATCAGTTCCTGTTATCCCTTAATCATCATCAGCCATTTGACGCCCACTGCAGGGCAGAGGCCTCCCTCGTGGTTTTAATAACCATGAGGGGTTTTGCCATAATCGCCACGCTTGGCAGGCGGGTTGGCGATCGCAGTATGTGGTTGGATTCTCAGAAAGACGCTGGTGCCCGTCTCCTGGTAATTTATTCCCTTAGTCGCCTTCTACGACATCCACGATTGTTAATCCGGCGCCACACGGAAACTCAATCCCTCAATAGGGACGTAGGAAACAGACTTCCATAGCGGCCGACTTTGCGCCTTTGGTTTAAGCTCGTCCATATTTGTCCCGATAATAGTGGCCTCCTGCTGGACTGAGCGTCTCCAGGTAGTTTCTGGGGTTCTGTAACCGAAAGGTGCCAAACGGGACCCTATTACCAAGACTTCACTGTCTGTCTGTCTGTCTGTGCGTCTGTTTTTATATATGTCCGATGATGTATTTCTGTTGCCGCTTTAACAACAAATACTAAAAACAGAACAAAATAAATAATTAAGGGGGCTCCCATACAACAAACGTATTTTTTTTTGCTGTATTTTGCTCGATATTAATAACGGAAACAGGTAGACGCTTGAAATTTTCACATGATATTTAGTTTTATATTAGCTCAAAAAAGGTAAATTTTTAAAAAATATTTAAGGGGGGCTCGCATACAACAAACCTGATTTTTTTCCGTTTTCCCTCGACCTTTGTGTCTAATGTTGTATAGATAATGGTACGGGGTTCCGTGCGTGAGTTTGACTCGCACTTGGCTGGTTTTTTTCTAAACGAATATTTTACTTGACGTTACTTTGATATTTGACAATACGCTAAAACACGCTTCGTGGCCAGATTCAAAATCAAAATGGTTTTATTCAAAGTAGCACACAAACTGCGAGAAGCGTATGATCTGATCGATACTGAAGAAACTTATGCAGCCAATGAATTTTGACAAAGCGATAGAGGTTTTTTTAGGATCATTGTAAGTGGCAAGCCCTGGTCGCCGCCTGCCCCTCCGGGATGTAGGCGTGAGTTTACGTGTATATTTGAATAAATGAATGAGACGGCTGTCATAATACGTTTTAGTAAAGTAACTAACTAGCTGAGGAAATCAATACAGTGGGTTCAGTCGGGAGAAGGTAAGCATTTTTCTCCATCACAGTAATGACTCCAGAGAATCAATATTGACAAGTATTCAACGTTGAAAATAATATCTATGAAGACTCTGTAAAAATAAGGAGCTGCGAATGAACGTTGGAGTAAGCGCTCCTAGCTGATCATTACTTTTGATAGTGTGAAAATGATTGAAATTGGAAATGGAGTTAGTAATTTTAGCTCCAACTTCTTGTAATAAGTAATTAATAAAAAAATATTGTTGTGTATCGGCATTATTTTAGATTCATTGAGAGGCATGATGCCTGACACATAACTTTACCAAATGACTGACATTGCATGGACAGTATTTCGTGTCCCGTTGGCCAAGGACGCGAGATGTAACTAGCATTCTTGGGACTATAATTTAGTCAAATTCACAAAATACGTTTAAAAAAACACAGGTCCGTCGCTAACCTATCCCGACTGCATGGATTTTTGTTCCAGATTTCTGCTGCGCACTATAATAAACATCTTCATTTCGAAAGAAATGAAAACTAAGCATCAATAAGAAAAAAAAACAGAAAATAATTTATTTAGCATAGATATACTACACAAAGACAGAGACAAAAACAAAACTCCGCTCAAAGTGAGGCGACACACACATAACCACGTTACGTGTGTGCCTGTGCGCATTTTAGTAAGAAAAGTTCGTAGACACGCACACATTCGCATTAATAGTGTATCACTGACGACCGGCTTCGTTAAGCATGCCAATTTGGCTACCAATTTGCTGCCTCATTTTGGAAGCTCGGACTGCAGTTCTATATCTTATAACAATTCTATGTTACTTAGGTACTCCAAAGCCCTTCGCAACTCGGTGTGAATAGAATAAAGTGGATACACTACGATGAACCGGGGAATATCAACGTTCTATATTTGTTTGACGTAGAGCCAAATATTTGTCCATACTTCGACCCGTCCATTGGCCTATGCCTATGACTTCTATAGGTCACCCGTATATGTTCAGGCATAGAATTTACAATTGAATAGCAATATAAGGTTGAACAACTTCCTCTTTTGGAATCCCAGCATCGATCTGTTTGACACACGGACACTTACTTTGTAACAATAAACCTTTGAGCCACCTTCAAACTACGTAGGTGACAGATTTTAAACATCAAAGCACGAGTGGTTATATTCTCTTTGCATCAAAGCATGTGAAATCAAACCGTGTAAGCGATATGTATGTGGACTACAAATTCACGTCCATCCAGTCGCTTAGACCTTATCCAGAAGGGACGTAGGTATGCGCCGCGATTGGTCTTGTGCGAATTAATTCGCGCGTTGGTGTGGTGCTGGGGCCCGTTTCACGGAACTACAATTCATGGTTTACTATGAAAATTCTATGTAAATTGCAAAGTCCATCAATTGAGATATTAACTAGCAGGAAGACTCTGCTACGCAATGTACATCAAATTATCATAATAAATAAACTACGAATCAGTAGTTTTATGAAACCAGGAGATTCGCTTTGTTTTTTATCTCTTATTCTTGCATCTAGTCGGAACTTCACACATACACTGTGAAGACAGTTAGCGATGTGCAAACGATCTGTGACTATGTTCACTTGACCGCCAACATCATCTGTGCGGACTTTACTATACTCGTACTTACAACGTTGATTGCAGTTGGAGGAGGTTATGTATTCAACGGTCATTTCTATGTATCTATCGATTTTCAAACGGTCAAAAGCGGCCTCGTCTTACTTCGCGGGTTGATGACATTTTACTGTATAGATGCTGCATTGCGCATAAAGGAACTCACAAACCAAAGTAGTTGCGGTCGCGGTGGTAGTGGCGGTCATTTATTGCAGTAGTATTTTACATGGATGTATTCAAACCATCGCGTTCTCTACGCGAACGCAGCAATGATTAGCTTAGCGGTCAATTAATTGATCGCGTCCATAAATATTAATGAAGTAAATGACAGCCACCGCCACCAGATTGTGACCGCTTTGGTTTGTATGTGGACCTAAGGCCAGTGGCAACATGGCACCTGTACCGTGGGCTATGTTCAATTACATCGCTTCAAAAAATCACTGTGGCTCGGCTACGACTAATATTTTTTGTTATTTTGCCGTGAAAAACCAAAGCAAAAAAATATAAATTGCTGAATAGGCGGGAAAAACATACCTTGATGTTTATAGTTGTATTTACATTATTGTATGGTACCCGGCTGCCTTGGATTGTATATGCCTCACATATTCGCTTCACGTTTTTTTTCGGTATTTCTGTGTCAATTTGATTAAATATCTTCTTTCTTAATTATCTGCTAAGGGTTATTTTACATAATAGTGAAACACCTTTGCGTCTTTGTCAACAAGATCGTAAGTTACCTCAAGTGTGCACGTGTCATCTAAAGCGGTGGTAGCTACGAGTAAAAAAACTATAGATTTATTTGTTCCTACAAAATTCACTCTCAAAAACGGCTCCAGTCCTCTCGATTAGGCTGTACCAATGAAATAAGCGCAAGATGTGCTGTAGAGTAAATCATTCTGTGATTGGTTCATTCTATGCGCCATGCGTGACTACGTGAACGACGATTGAGCGATAGTAAATTACAGCATAACTTTTGATTAGCTTTATTCGAAAACGTTAAACCATTGACTTCATGACGTATAACCCGTCGAAATATCTAGGTACCTTCCAAGATGGCGGCCTGACGGCGGCAGGTGAATAGATATTTTGCCGGGTAATATTGAACTAGCTCCGATCGGTAACACAACTGACTAGCCCCGCCTTCCCGCAAATGAACGTGGGGTAATTTTTTAGCGCTAGTTAGACATCTATGTTTTTAAATAAGTCAAGGATAAAATACACCAACGCGGTGGCGGTGGCGGTGGCGGTCCATACAAAATACTACTGCCATGAATAATTTATGTACGGACCGCCACCGCCACCGCCACCGCCACCGCCACCGCCACCGCCACCGCCACCTCCACCGCCACCTCCACCGCCACCGCCACCACCACCGCCACCGCCACCGCCACCGCCACCTCCACCGCGTTGGTGTGTGTCATCCTTCAATTGTCTCAAAATTGAAGTGGAAATCGGCGGGACCCTTGGTGAGGTGGGAAGACGGCAGGTGGACTAGGGCAATCACAGAGTGGTGACGGCTGAGAACAGGACGATGGTCAGTGGGCAGACCAGCAGCCCGATGGTCGAGTCGGCGGAGGGTCCGTAGATGCGGATGGCAAGGGACCGAGAGATGGCGGCAGTGGGCAGCGGTGGGCTGATGATGATGACTCGAATTGTACCACGGGTCGTGATACCTCTGAGAGAAAAAAAAAACTTACTTAAAAAAAATATTTACTTGAAAATACCACTCGCTCACGGCGGTTAAAAGAAATGAAATTAAAAATGAAAATGAATTTATTTTGTAACCAACAGTAAATTTGCCACGGACAGAAAATACATGAAAGGTACGCTTAATACAATCGACAGCAATTCGATCCTCATATTATACTATAATAATAATTATGTACACTTTGTTTGGTTTCTTTACGTGTGACCTTGTAACCTAGGTATAGAGATTGACCCGCTGTCGACTGTAGGTACCAAGCCAATCACAGGGATACCTATTTTTCAACGTAAGGTAGCAAAACAGATCGTCAGAGCCCACTCAGTTGTTTTATTTCTCTGACTACCAAACTAGGTTGCCATATATTATGAAAGCCAGTGGTTTTACGGTCTTTGTGCAAAATATAAGGAGAAAAGTAACAATAATAAATAATATCCTCTTCAGTCCTGACCTTGAAAATAACAATGGTTTTCAATTGTTATTTTCAAGGTCAGGACTGAGGAGGATAATGAAAATCAATGTATAATTTTCTATCCCTGTCTTTTAAATGTCTCGGGCATTAGTGTTAATTGCGTACAAGTCTTCAGCAGAATACTTTTTCTCCACTACAAAACCGACCGGAAGTAAGCGGCTAACATAGTACATTGACATTCAGCAAACAGAATATAAATTCTTTACGTTGTACTAAACTATTGATTTCCGTTTTCTTAATATTCGTTATACTAGTTTATTTCTTTTTCTCACGTACAATAAACAGTATACTGACTTTAGTACGCAATATATTTACGTAATATTTGTGTGTAGACGAAAATCCGCAACCCTTGCCAAATCGATACTCCACGAGAGTTTTTGGGATTAGCAGGGATTTATTGGAGATCAGGGGCATAAGGAGTTGTAAAAACGACGAGAAGGCCCTTCGCAGCATTTCTAGAGTTCCGTTCCCAAAGGGTACCGATATGCCTACGGTCTGTCTGACCTCTAAAGGGCTTTATCTCTCAAACCGTAGTAATTAGTCCGATGAAATGTTCATAGAATATTTGTTGTTACAGAAAAATTATGTTGCAAATCAATTAACAGGCAGAACATAGCATAAACTCTCGTTGGTACTTTAAACTTGTAAACTCAAACTCTAAACACGTGTAGTAAGTAGGTGACTACCTACTTACGACCATAAAAATGCAATTAAAATGATTAGCGGTTGGACAAACAACGGCTTGGAAGCGTTTCCATTACAATGACGAAAATACCGAAGCGCTGCGGAGTTTTGTCTGCGGACACTACACAACTACCATTCAGCTTTAGGGTTGCCGCAAAACAGGGTTAAAAATCACGTAAGTAAATAATTTAAATATTAAAAAATTATAAAATTATAAAACATTTTAAATATTTATGGCTTAAATACAATATTTAAGCCATAAATATTTAAAATGTTTTATAGTTCCGAGAGAAACTACAAGGAACAGTAAGTAACATAAGTGTTGTTTCGTTGTAATGTGAAGTTTATGATTAATGTTTGTTAGGACAAAAAATAAATCTTATTTAGGAACAAGTAGGTATACCTTAGCAATGTTAAACACAGTTGTATGTATTATTATGATCGCTAATAAATGAATATGAATAATTACGAATATTTATAAATTACTCGGTTAGAAATAAAAAAAATATTTCAACGTAAAGAATTTACATTCTGTTTATTGAATATCAATGTACTAATTTGTTGAATATCCGCTGTCTTCAGGTCGAGTTGTGGTGCAGGAAAAGACAACGAAAAAAAAAACTAAACTATGATCATCTTTTCTCAAATCATCTTAAATCTAATACATATGTTGGTACGAGTACCTACCTAACAAGATCCCATGAGTACAATCAACACCTTGAAACGCTAAAACATTTTGCTTTCTTACAAAACTAGGAAAACACTAATGCTGCGGCCAGACATACAGACAGCACCTTTCACAGGAATAACGCAGGGGTCTTTCAGGCAATTTTTAAAACACCCCAATTAGAACTAAAACTTTAGTAAGCACTTCCGACCGATTAAGCTCTGCAAATAAGAGCGAAACCTCCCCAGACTTATCCAGAAAAAAATCAAGTCCTGATTCCGGAATTCAGTTAATTCCCATTGCAGTTTGTGTTTCACAATGTTTTGCTCTACTTTTCCTCTTTTAGTTATAAGTCCGCCAATTGTACTGTACTGTATTATTGTTCAAGTCTCAAATGTAATTCCTGGTGTATATGCAATAAACATGCAGATTTTTCAGATGTAAATGTTTCGAAACATCAAGGTTGAACGACATCATCCGTAGGGCTTTTCGAGCGTCCATCCTTGAGCCCAATGTTATTGCGCGGGATGATGGTAAGAGACCCGACTGGATGTCACTGGTGCCGTGGTAGAACCTGAAGCCGCTGGTATGAGACGCAACATGTATCGGCACACTGGCGCCTTCCCATGCCATGCACACCAGCAGGGCCGCGGCTGTGGCTGAGGCCCTAAAGCGGCGCAAATGTGTGTGTGTGTGTGTGTGTGTGTTTGTGTGTGTGTGTGTGTGTGTGTGTGTGTGTGTGTGTATGTGTTATTGTGTTATGTAAATACTCTGTCCTTGGTGGCAGCTACCTATTTGCGCCGCTTGGGGTCAACACCATGGGCCCGAGGGGGCTTGAGGTGCGTACACTTTAGACATAAATATCTACGAACCTCATCAACTCATCAGGATACCAAACCTACAAGTAGGGCAGCCACTAATGGACCGATCACTAAACTACATAGTTCTATTTCTAACGTTTTTTTTTCGTCCCAAATGTCCACGAAATAAACTCCAACTTAAAGTTCGGATGCGGAAGTCCACGATCCAAACAAACTCCAGCTAAAAGTTCGAATGCGGATTGCACTAAGGACGAGTACATGACTCTTAGGCTAGTTGATTGTGCTAGCTCAAGTAAAAATAGAAAGGACACAGCCCTATGGCCAACTGCGGTACCTATGCAAAACGTAATCAGTGTGGCCTAAAAACGCATACTGCAAGAGTACGGATACAATCACAAGCGGAAGCGGAAGCGAGCTGAAAGCTTAAAGCATTCTGTTCAGTTCAATATATATATATATATATCCATATATATATATGAACCTTTATTAGGCAAATAATATTGTCATTATTTACGGACTGGCCGAAAGAATGATTTTCTACGTCGCTTTTGGTGAGATATCTAAATTAAAAAACTTTTCTAGTAAAAAAAAAACTTACAAAACAAAAAGACTAAACTAGACAGTATGCTTTTAATTTTTTTTTCGTTAATGCAACAGTATAGTAGTGCTACGAGTCATTAGTAGCTTGACTAAACATTCAGCTTCAAGATGACTTCTAACAATATAGATCGGGAATTTTGTAATGTTTTTTCGGATTGTTTCGGATTTGCTGATACAGCATATTTCACCCACATAGTTAATATGAAATGCCCAACGAGAATTTCTTGCTTACATTCTTAGAGTTTTTTCGAAACAATAAGGTAAAAGCACACACACATATACCGACACACACACACACACACACACACACACACACACACACACACACACACACACACACACACACACACACACACACACACACACACACACACACACACACACACACACGCACACGCACACGCACACGCACACGCATACGCACACGCACACGCACACGCACACACACACACACACATGTACACACGCTCATAAATACTTAAATGTGTTTAATTTAAAATTTTGCTTAAATATAATGTTATTTTTCAGTGTAACTTCAAGTAAATAAGTTAGAAAATAAGAAAATGGAATGCTATGGAAGAGCGGAGGGTCCTAGCACAGGTATTTTTTTGCTCAAATGGAGGATCCAAATACTGTGAAGACTATTATTTTTAACATAACATAACATAACATAACATCAACTCACGCCTGTATCCCAGAGGGGTAGGCAGAGACCAGGGAGTGCCACTTGCTACGATCCTGACAGATCACTTTCGCTTCCTCGACATTCATTAGTCGTTGCATGCACGCACGCCGGTTTCGGTCACTTTTTATCTTGCCCTTTGTTAATACATCCTCTATTTGGCCGAAGTATGTCCGTCTGGGTCGTCCCTTACCGGCCCTTCCATCCACATTCGCTCGATATATTTGTTTTGTCAATCTTTCTTCCTTCATCCTCTCCACATGTCCAAACCAACGCAACATTCCTTTCTCAATTCTTGTCACTACATTCTCTTTCAGTCCACAACGTTCTCTAATTTTTTTTTATTTATTATTTATTATTATTTCTCAGATTTATATTTAAACAAACATCAGGTTTATATTAAGTTTATTAAGTTATTATCCTACGCATAAAAGTTCATGCTTTTCAACACATATGGTTTTAAGCATGTCTATCAAACAGCGGCAGTACAAAGCCGAAAACCAGCAAAACAACATAAAAAACCGACCAAACGCGAGTCGGATTCGCGCAAGGAGGGTTCCGTACTCGCGCTTAGCCATTTTTTATTGTTAGTTGTTAGAATATATAATAAGTCCCACAATGACGCCAACTTTTGATGCCTGTATGTGTTACCGTTTTTACGATACAGCATAAACAAAAAAACGGCGAAAAAAACACGTTAAAATTTAAAATATTATTTATTTTTCAAATTTTATTATTTGTTCGGTAATCCGCCGTAATAACACAATATTCTGTGAGAATTTCAACTGGATACCTATTATGGTTCCAAAGATAGAGCCCTTTAAAGGTCGGCCGAACGAACAGACAGATAGACAAACAGCGGAGGCAGAGTCATAGGGTCCCGTTTGGCAACCTTCGGGTACGAAACCGTATAAATGTAAAAAAATTAAAAAAAACTGTTTATGAAAATGACAACAGTTGATGAAAATGACGAACTTTAAGTGACGCGTTTCAAGAACTGTGCATTTTTGAGGTAACCCTGTACATAGCTGCAACTCAAGTAGCAACACATGGCCAGCCCAATTTCATTGCCTCACTACAGATCCGATAGTAAGTGGCATGGTTCGTAGTTAAGGGGCGCCAGGGAGTCGCTCGTAGCTCCGGCTGCCTGAGTGATCTTAAACGATCACGAAGGTTAAGCAACACAGGGCGCGTTCAGTGCATGGATGGGTCGCCGTCTATGCCTAACGCTAGTGGCATTTTTCCGAGCGGTTCCGTGCTTCGCAAGGCACGTTAAGCTGTTGGTGCCGGCTGCCGTCGATAGATGGCAGTCGTTAAGCCAAGTCAGAGGCCTTAGGGCGGCTTGACAACTTCTGACAGTAGACGAGCCACTAGTCTACAAGCCTCCACCAATCCGGACTTGGCCCCCGTGGTGGAGTATGGCCTATACCTTCCTCAGGGAAGAGACCCGTGCCCCTCGGTGGGGACATAACGGGTTGATGATGAGGGAGTTATACTAGTGCCACCGTGGAAAAAATATCATATATTTGTTTACAGATAGAATTTGCAAAACGTGTCTGTACAGTGTCGCAATCATGTTTATAGTGATTTTTAGGGCCCATGGTCGTGAACTAAGACAAGAAGGGTTCTTCCAAAGACGGCCGTTTTTGGCATAAATGCTATCTAGTCCCAGGTTCGTGACCCTAGGTTCTTTGTCGTGGGTCCTAAAAATCACTGTTTAAGCGTGATTAAAACATGACTGAGAGTTTGTACAGACACTTTTTGACATTTCGTTTGCTCCAGTGTAGGCTCCGATTTCACGATAAAGTGCAATCCCCTTATAGCTCAGAGATCTGTAAGGCTCAAAAGATCTGTAAGGCTCACAAGAGCTGTAAAGTTCAAAAAGAATTATTCGAGAAAACCAAAAACAAAAGAAGTTATCATCGAAATAGTGAACGAAACATTTTTTTCCGAATTTTTCGATTTTGGCACTCGATATTTTGGAAACGAAGAATGCTATCAAAAATTTGAGCAAACTTCCTCCGGACAATTTAGTCAGCTACAATTTAAGTTATAAAACAAAGACGATTGGGTTAAGGTTTTGGTTTTGTTAAGTCAGAACTACATTTTTCACATTTTTATGACTCGATTCATTTCCAATGTGCTCGATAGTCGTGTGAGGCACGAAATATATGATTTTTTTTATTTGTGGCGCAGGTAGCCCACCTCTTAATGTAAGTAGTAGGTCTTAGAATTATCCAACCTACCCAAAATCACGTGTATTTCTTGGTACCAAATATCTTAATGACATTTGAATATTATGTTTAAATACCGGTATCTTTAAAAAAAAAATTTTTTTTGAAAAATAACAGAGCTAGGCATGGTAATAAATTATGCCCAGATAGACATTAAAGTTGCTGGTGGTTATTTTCAGGCTTAAAAATAATAAAGGAAAGGGTTACCAATTTAAAAATCGATTCAGAAATCGCGTGTTCAACGAAACAAATGCTTATGGCTTTTAGTCCGCCACGTTGTGCGATTTTTCAATGTAATTGCAATAAAACTATCAATAAATAAGTGAATATCAAATTAACACACATGATATTTATGTCACTACACCTCCCCTCCCCCTTGTGATATTTTGTGATTTCTTACTAGCCCCCTTCTCCCCTTTCGAGTCTCACGTGATGAATCGACGATACTTTACGTAAATGCCTCAATAAAATTAATCTAAACTTCAGTCAAGCGGGCGCAATTTCAAATTATACGTAACTAACAAACAGGTGGATAACGTCGTTTGTGCTTTCACTTTAGCGAATAGGATATCTTTGCTTTTATAGGTGTCTAGTTGTATAACTCAATCCTATCAATCCATCCTGTCCACTTCTGTACTTTTGTTAATCTGCCTGAGATCGTCAGTCCAGCGAGCTGACTGGTGTCACACGCTCCTTTTCCCGTTTGGTGTTCCACTCCAGAAACTTTCCACGCCATATGATCTTGGAAGGTCTGACTAATATAGGCCTAAATTCTATTAATGCAACGCATCGATTAAATGTCATTGCCAAAAATTATCATTGCAAAAAAAAAGCAAAAAAAAAAAATATATATGTGCATTTTATTAAAATTTAAGTAATGAAGACTATGTGCTAATTAACATACATTGTTGTTGTAGTAATAATTAAAAACCACGAACCTTCATATTATAAAATTAGTGGGACTCGTGTTACAAGGTTTGTATGCTGGTATTGCTATTAGTGTTGGTTCTTGTAGTCGTTACTTATGTTACGGTATAAGAACGTTTAGCTATTAGATATTAGCTATTAGTAACTATTGTAAAACACATATTATTATGTATTTTGGAAGAAGCCTGGCTACCCATAGCACAGGGAATCCTAGTTTGGGAGCCAGTAACCACGCTTTTAACCCTTTTCTAAATAAAGTTTTTTCAGTGCGGGTTTCCCTGGCACAGGTACTTTATACTTAAAAGGGAATCCCAGCAAAAGTGTATGTTAGCAATAGAATTGGTTGGATGAATAAATATTTTTGTATTTTGTAGTTTGTAGTTTGTATTTTGTATTTTGTATTTTGTATTTTGTATTTTGTATTTTGTATTTTGTATTTTGTATTTTGTATTTTGTATTTTGTATTTTGTATTTTGTATTTTGTATTTTGTATTTTGTATTTTGTATTTTGTATTTTGTATTTTGTATTTTGTATTTTGTATTTTGTATTTTGTATTTTGTATTTTGTATTTTGTATTTTGTATTTTTTATTTTGTATTTTGTATTTTATTTATTGCCACTTCAAGTCTACGCGGGCACACGTATCTAACCTTCTAGTCGTCAATGGTATAAAAAAAATACGTTACGTGGCCCGACCTTTTTATTGTACTAATATACTGACAGAATCGAGGCCCTGATGCGTATTAATTATGTGCTGCACGTGTGCTGCACCAATAAGAGTCCAATTCTTAAACAAAAGGATGACGGTCGTAGATCTGCACCTAAGTTACGCGGACTAAATAAAGATAAAGATAGATAAAGATAAAAAAAGTATTTATTACCTCATCAGAAAAAAAATACTTAAAATAAAGTAAGGCTTAACTAGTGATGACAGGGCAAAAGGTAGTGGTGCTAACCCGGATCAGTCCCGGATAAGTTGATGTTGTACACCTTTATTCATTTGTGTATGATTTTATTTGTGTATCTCGTAGTTTATTCAGTCACTTAATGAAAACTATTTAAGTATTATGTTTCATACTGTATACATAATACGTATTCCATTGTATATAATTATCATCCTGTATAACATAGTATTTTACTCTATATTCACGGTTTTACCACACCGCGGTCTGTGACGCTCGCGGGGTAGCTCCTGGCGCTGACTGAAAATCAGCGCTGAAGGCTTGACCCTCAGCATACTGCTGAGTCAGTTGCCACTTATAGCAACAGTGATACGCCGTGACCTTTCGATTTCATTTATTTTTTATAAAATTTATGTTGTAATATTTTCTTAGTTGTTTTTTATGTTTTGTTATTGTGGCGTGTGCACTGTTTTTATAATAGAGGTTTTTTCTTCTTCTTCTTCTTCTTCTAAATCCTGAACGATTCCAATCGTCAAACTGCCAAATTCCATACTAATGAGCCGTTTTCAGCACAAATTCACAAAGCACTTCATAGATGGCGCTTATAGGCGTGCACATACAACAACAGGGATACGTCTGTCAAATTTTGCCACGCCTGTAAGCGCCATCTATGAATTGCTTTGTGAATTTGTACTGAAAACGGCTCATTGATAGCGCAAACTTTAAGATTCCGACAGGATTTGGTGCTCATAATGAAGCCTTTGGCCAGCCCACCGCCATTTTACCTCGCTAGTCATAGAGCCTCATAGAGGCTACGTCAATCACCTTAGCTGTGCGGCGAATTGTCCTATTTCTGACACGATCCCTCAAATATATTATGTTGTATAATGCTATTACTCATATCAGCTCTTAAGATGAGTCCTATTATAGCTCAGCCCAATGTCTTTGCCACTTATCGGATTATTTCAGTTCTGAAATTAGTTTCTTAGCTCATCTTCTTTTTCCGGCACTCAGCCCCCAAGTTATTTTAGTAATTTACTCTTAGTGCTCTTGAAATAAAGACTAAAGTCATTCGCAATGATAACATTGAGATTTTGTCGCATTAAGACACGATAGTTGAAATGAACGCTTGACTGCCAAAAATCGCGTCACTGTGGGTGAGTTACAATAATATTCACTCACGCCTATATTTTTGAAAAGGGTGAGCTGAGATATCATTATGAAGAAGAAGAAGAAGAAGAAGAAAGACATTTATTATACCAACAAGATACATCACAGAAACAATATAAGCACATAAGTAACATAATATGCACAACACAGAAGGAAAACTAAATACACAACAGACAAAACGAATAAATAAAACAGGACTATAGATGTAGCCTGTGGTGTATCTACATTGCCACAAAAGGCAGCTGACTCAGCGTTGTGCTGAGGAAGTGATCCCCCAGCGCTGATTTTCAGTCAGTGCCTACGGTAACCCATAATTGTACTACGGAGTGCGTGCCGTGGTGCAGTTAAAGAATTAAGTCAAATTCAATAACATACATACAATAAAGTAAAAAAAATAAATAAAATATCGTCATAAAATACTTACATATATTATTAGTTTTAAATTAATATATATGAAATATAAAGGAACACCATAATAAATTAAATTCAATAAGTAAATATAAGTGAAGGAGAAGAGAGGGGAGGATACACACCAAAATAAATAAAAGTAAATACATGCCCGACATAATGCAATGGTGGCCTATGATTTAGTTGATGCGATTACATAGTCGGTCATTTTACTAAATAGTAAAAGTAAATCAGAGTCAGAAGCGGCGAAAAATGATGAGTGACTTTGATTTGGATTTAACGTGGTAATTTTTAAGCAGTTGAATCAATATTATAAAAGGATCTCATAAGAACATTTTCAAGACTACTTGAAATTATTTACACTAGTACATAGTTCATGCTCTCATTTTCAATACCGCAGATATATTTAAGAATAATTCTTTCCATGTTGCAACATCTTTAACTCTTTGCTGAGGGAAGTCGATATTGATTTATTCCCTCGATATGAATTTACACATTTTGCCAAGTAAGTAATTGCGGCGTAGCACGGCGGCCTCCATTGGGAATCGAACCCAAGACCTCTTACTAGTCAAGCTTGTTATCGCTAGAGCTACTGGCCAGTCAACGATTAGCGAAGAAAATTGTACGGATTAAAAGCTTACGCAATATTTTCGACAATAACTTTAATCAACTTGTTAAAGGGCTCTACCTAAGCTTCATACGCGGTTCTGTATTCAAAGAAAACCTGTCAGTGATTAGTGATAAGGTCAAGGTATCTTGCGATTTACTTATAGTTACTATAATATCGTTCGAAGGTCAGGGATCAGCAGGTAGTATTGTCTTTTGTCTGTACCATATATTCCGTGTGGCGCCGGATTAAGAATAGCGTCACTCCATTTCATTCCGTGGATGTCGTAGAAGGCGACCAAGGAAATCAATTACCAGAAGACGGGCAGCAGCATCTTCCTGAGATTCCAACCGCATACTGCGATCGCCAACCCACCTGCCAAGCGTGGCAAAACCCTCTGCCGCTCTCGAATTGGACTATGGCCTATGATGACGGCGCCAATGGCACACTTAGGGCTATTCCCCCTTCAGTCATAGTTGACTGTAAAAATTGCATGCCGGGCGTCGCTTAGGGTGGTTAAGAATACCAGCAGCTACATGCTCTGTGAGCAGAAAGGATACATATTTTTTTAGGGTTCCGCACCCAAAGGGTCCGTCTGTCACCGGGCTGTATCTCAGGAACCTTGATAGTTAGACAGTTGAAATTTTCACAGATAATTTATTTCTGTTGACGCTGTAACAAAATCATCATCAACCCATTATGTCCCCACCAAGGGGCACGGGTCTCTTCCCTGAGGAAGGTATAGGCCATACTCCACCACGGGGGCCAAGTCCGGATTGGTGGAGGCTTGTAGACTAGTGGCTCGTCTACTGTCAGAAGTTGTCAAGCCGCCCTAAGGCCTCTGACTTGGCTTAACGACTGCCATCTATCGAAGGCAGCCGGCACCAACAGCTTAACGTGCCTTGCGAAGCACGGAACCGCTCGGAAAAATGCCACTAGCGTTAGGCATAGACGGCGACCCATCCATGCGCTGAACGCGCCCTGTGTTGCTTAACCTTCGTGATCGTTTAAGATCACTCAGGCAGCTGGGGCTGCGAGCGATTCTAACAAAATAAATAACTAAAAACAGAATAAAATAAATTTTATATTTAAGTGCGTAATTTTTAGCCGTTTTTTGGTCGATATTAATAACGGCAAGAAACAGACGCTTGAAATATTCAAATGTTGTATAGGTAATGGTACGGAACCCTTTATGCGCGAGTCCAACTCGCACTTGGCTGATTTTTCTTTTTGTTTTCCTTTGCCCCGCAAATTAATAAAGCATTAAACTAAACTAAAAATATTTATATTCTTTTTGCTGCACTAACCCGTGCTGACTGAGGACAATTTTAAAAACCTATTCAGAGGCTGAAAATTCCACCCATGCCGGGACTTGAACCCGAGACCTCTGGCTAACCGTGCCAGCGCTCTCCCAACTGAGCTAACGTCGCTGCCGGTACGTAATACAGAGAAGTTTGTAAAGAGGATCGAAATTTCACCGATTCCTGTACCTGCTAATAAGCTCACTTGGAAGAGCGCTGGCACGGTTAGCCAGAGGTCTCGGGTTCAAGTCCCGGCATGGGTGGAATTTTTCGCCTTTAAATAGGTTTTAAAAAATATTTACTTAATTTGATTGTTTAGCTGGTCGTCCATGTTATGCAAAGGAAACCATTTCATATAATTTCATTTTAGTATCAATTATTTCACGACAAAAACCTGACAGCTTCGCAATGAGCGACAGATCCGCTCCCGCGCCGCCTATCACTTGGCGCTGCCCTGGTTTCCGCCGTACGTAGCACAATGGCACTCCACAGTTGTATTGTTATACCTACTACAGGTATGGCTGCAGTGTCTGTTTTGCTGAATGAATGAACTCAGTCTAACCGCAATAGATGAGTACAGTTTGCTGCGTCACACAACATTGGCCGAGGCCCTCGCATTGGCTTACGCAGTGACGTCACAATGCAGGGCAGAGGCTTTTTCTGAGAGAGGAGCTCGATCACCACGCGTGCCCAATGCGGATTGGCGATTTCGAGTCCTAAGATATGCAATACAAAAAGCGATTCCACTAAAACTGTTCTCAGTTACACTTATGGCGGTCTTGAGACAGGTTTTAACTATAATATTATAATCTGCATTTTAGTGCCGCCATAAACCCTCCGCAAGCTGAGGTCGCGTATACATGTCTGAAAAGTTTATATCAGAGTACAGATTAGACTATTAAACCAAAATTAGCGCTGTCGTGCTTACTCCATCTAAAAAAAACAATGTCCCAGGCACTGCAGCGTCCGAGTGGTCCCTTCACCCATCTAGTGTGTGTGAGTGAAGTTGCCACTGGACGCTGTATAAATCATCTCATTAAGGAGATGCAAAGGCTAAAGTTTTGTTATTACTTAATTATACGGGGTTTTACTAGAGTCTCTGAGAAAGGCATTAATTTTCGTATACATAAGACGATTATTCTAAGTAAAATCATAATCATAAGCAGCCTATATACGTCCCACTGTAGGGCACAGGCCTCCTCTCAGAGAGAGAGAGAGAGAGAGAGAGTATTGAACGCCTTTTTTTCGCGAATTAGACAACTTCGTACAGAACACGTTTTGTTTTGTTTGATAAGTTGAATCAGTCGTTTTATCTTATAAGCAACAGAGTAAGCCAAAATATATCAGGTGATACAAAAGAATGTTCTTTGATTTTAGAAATTTGTGGCCTGCCCAGTTCAACCTTTGAAAAATAAAATATATCACTATTGTGTGTGTATTTCGTGCCCATTTTGGTAAGTTTTGCAGTTAAATGTATTCAGGGAACCCCACGGATTTATACGGTAATTTGTGAAGTTTTAAAAGCTTTCCAACATTAATGCGAAAATAATCGTCCAGGGAAAAATATGGAATAAATAAATGATGAAACGAACTCTTTGCCAAGAATGTTTCAATGAACTTTGATAGCATGGCATTATACGCCTGATATTTAAAAGTGACACTCATTTGTAAACTAAAGCCGACTTGCACCACTTTGTTAAATATGGCTTAAAAAGCATTTAACTAAAATTCTTCATACAAAGTCGATTTAAATGGCGACTTAGGGCCGTTTTCTCCACAAAACCAAATCTAGATTACAGCAAGCTAAATCCGGTTTTGGGCTCTAAATCGAGATTACAATCCCAAATTGGATTTCTCCAACAACGGAAACGAAAGTTTAAACTAAAGTCTCTGAACGGCCGATATTGGAGGATTAGCTTCTAAAACCAGATTAAACAGTCAGTCATAAGCTGTCAAAAAGACATCAAAAGTAGGTAGGTAGAAGAAAATTACCAACTACTGGTTTTATATCGAGTAGGTATTGAGAAATAAAGGTAAATTTCAATATGAGAAGAGCTTTGGAATTTTCTTTAAGTTTTCCCAGCACGTTTTTAGTGTGGACGAATCCCTTGCGTGAATGCTGGAATTAGCATTAAACTTTATTGCAATTTTTTCCCACTCTTCGATGGGATTCGATTCGACCGGATGGTCGTGGCGTCGGATATTTTATTTTCCACTATATGATAGTGTTCCTCCACCAAATCTATTATAGCATGTTTTTCACTCGTTGTGAATACTGGTTCTCTCTTACGTTTTAACATTATAAATTCGAGAGCCGTTCGAAAATAATCACACACAAGCAACAAAGTTGAACAACGTTTTCATCATCATCAACCCATTATGTCCCCACCGAGGGGCTCAGGTCTCTTCCCTTCTTTCCCGGTATAGGCCATACATGCACTGAAAGTTTTATTTTTTTTAAAACGTTTATTGGCTGTTGGATTGCACTGAAAGTTTTCATATTACACAGAATAACAGGAAAAAAAAACCACAGAATCTCAGACATTTTTGACACCTGCGTTTCAAAATAATTAAAAAAAAAAAAAATAGTATTACCAGCCACAAATCTAAGCGTTTTTTGTCTAATCTGTGACGAGAACTAGATTTCGTGATCCCTTACGAAAAGTTACCGGAGAAATCGGATGGACAGTAATCTATTTTTTAAACTTCGTTCAAGCATGATCCAGATTATGAAATCCAGTTTTGCGCAGCTAATGGAGAAAACGGCCCTTAAGTGACACATAAGAAGTGTCGGTAAGTCGGCCTAAGTATATGAGACAGATGTCAAGTTCAATGGTTCTGTTCTAAATTTTAAATATATTTCTCAACTTGTTCTTAACTTTATTTTATTAAGCGGTGGTAGCCTAGTGGGTAGAACATTGGACTCCGAAGCGGGAGACCCAGGTTCGATTCCCAGTGCGGGCATGTACCTATGACTTTGTTTTCTAAGTTATGTACATTTGTGAAGTTATAGTAGCAATACCACTCGCTAACGGTGAAGGAAAACATCGTGAGGAAACCTGAGTGTCTGAGCTATTTACATACCTCAGCGCTTAAAATCGCCAATCCGCGGTGGGCACGCGTGGTGATTGATTAAGCCCATACTCTCTCCCTGAGAGAAGGCCTGTACCTTACAGTGGGACGTATATAGGCTACTTATACATTATACATGAAACTTGGCATACAGATAGACAAAGATCTGAATTGAGACAAGAATACTTGATATGCCGTGTAATGCGTTCCCGTGGTATAATATTTTATTGTTACCGTAACCTTTTTTCAAGCCACTCTGAGATATTTATTTATATCGTTGCCATGGTAACAAAAATCGTATAAACGAATTCTGTGACGGTACATACCAAGTTCGCCGGCACAGCTTGTTCAAAATAAGTAAAGAGAAATTTTTGTCTCGTGCTTTACAAAGGGAAAAAACGAAAGCACGACTACAAGTTCAGGTGACAATCGAACTGCCATTTTGTTTATGTAGCCAATACGGGTCCGTAAACCTACGTGAACACTTCAGATACTGAGGTTTCCTCACGGTGTTTTCCTTTGCAATTTGCGAGTGGTATTGCTGCTACAAAAGCGCATAAAAGCATCATCGTCATCATCATCAGCCATTTGACACCCACTGCGGGACATAGGCCTCCCTCATGATTTTCATAACCTTGACGGGTTTTGCCATAATCACCACGCTTGGCAGGCGGGTTGGCGATCGCAGTACGCGGTTGGAATCTCAGGAAGACGCTGCTGCCCGTCTCCTGGTAATTGATTTCCTTAGTTGCCTTCTACGACATCCACGGTAGGAAATGGAGTGACGCTATTCTTAATCCGGCGCCACACGGATGAAAGCATAAATCACAGCAGGGCATATGGCTCCTCAGATAGAGTGATTCTAGGTTGTGTAAATTTCTCACACAGTCCAAGTCAGCTGTAATAAAGCACAACGATATAACTAGAGTTCTTCCGGGTTTATTATTGCTACAACGTAATTTAATGTTTCCATTCTTCACGAGTCAGCAGTGGTAGCCCAGTGGGTAAAACAATGGACTCGTAGGCGAGACACCCAGGTTCGATTCCCAGTGCGGGCATGTACCTTACGAGTCTGACTTTGTTTATTTTGAAAGTTGCGTTTTTGCAATACCACACGCTCAGGTGAAGTAAAACGTCGTGAGTAAACCTGCGGCTTGGTTGGCTTCGCACGTATTGACTTGTCTTTCTTGTGGGCTAGGCCGACTGAGTTGTCAGGATGGTATAGGCGCTGGGCAAGCCTACTCCATCTAAAAAACAATATCCCAGGCACTGCAGCGTCCGATTGGTCCCTTCACCCATCTTGTGTGAGTGAAGGTGCCACTGGACGCTGTATAAATCATCTCATTACGTAGATGCAAAGGCCAAAGTTCTTCACGGGTCAGTAGCAAGCAACCCTTATTAGTCCTAAGTGAGTTCTTACGCGTCACGAGGTCTTTAATCATCGATACATTATTAAATCCTTGATAAATTGCCTCTCAACTGCCAAGTTTAATGGCGTAACTTTAATTAATACGGAGACTGTCAAACTTCATATAAATCATTATGATCTATTGCACCGGCGGGCAATGAAATCGGACCCAGTCCGTGCTGATTGCGTGAGTGCGGTTTTTCTTTCGTTTTTGATTGGTTTTTGCTGTTTCGTTTGACTGAAGTTAGGCACTGCTGGCTATGAAACGAATGACTCTCTAAAGCTTAGGGAAAACATTGCAGATTAGTTATCCATGCAAGTATTGACGTTATCTTTTCTAGACCTTAGGATACCCGAACAGAAAATTGATAAAGAGATTGACTAGTCTCGCGAATACAAAAAAGTAGTCGGAGTATAAAGTTTTCTTTCTTTTTTTTACTTAATTTCTGTCTTGTCGGATTATGAGCCAAGACAGGAAACATTACATGCATGTAAAGGATTATCCAATGCCACGTCATGTATAGCCAGAAGCAGATCAACTTTAACACTGTACCTACCTATTAATACCACATGTATCTTGTAAAACTTGATCAATAAAAATCTCTCTCACTCGTTTTAGTCGCAAAGAAACCCATAACGTAGCTGGATAGAGTGCGGTGTTCTGTAAGTAACTGTCATTATTGAGATTGAGATTAAAGGCGATTTGCACCACTTTGTGAAATATGGATTAAACAGCATTTGACTAAAATTCTTCATACAAAAGTCGATTTAAATGGGAACTTAAGTGATATTTAAGGAGTGGCGCAAGTCGGCCTAAGAGTGTTATTGCATGCCCGTGATTGGGTGTTAGGTTAGATTTTAAAGAGATTGACAGAACACTTATAAGTGACAAATGATGAATAAATTTCATAATGTGTCTTTAATAGTTTGAGTAACATTTGTTGGCTTAACTTCGTCGTGTTTTAAATGAATAAAATTAATAGTTTGATTGCCCGCAAGTGTAACATTATTGAGAGTTCGTAACAAGCTACTCAATTTGTTTACCGTAGTATCTTCATGTAACATAAATAACGTCGTTACGCTAACAAACTCGACTTCTGAATCATCCTTCTTCTTTTTAACCCCCGACGTAAAAAACGACTAGAACTAGAATTTATTATTTTACTAGAATTTATTATTTTTGAAATACCTAACCTTTCCGAGATTTCTGCTGGAATAAGCTCGCCATCTTCACTTTTAAATTTTTTGTAACTATTGTGTTTTCGGTGTAAATGTTGTCTTTCTACAGTGATAGCGGAGCGATAGAACCGGCCTCACATTCGGGAGGGAGGTACCAATTGGCTTTGTTTTCTAAGTTACGTACATTTGTGAATTTGTAGTAGCTATACCACTCGTTAACGATGAAGGTAAACACGACGAGAAAATCTGAGTGCCTGAAGTGTTTACATACTTCTAATCAAGCCCTTACTCTCTCTCTCTCTCTGAGAGAAGCCCTGTGTCCTGCAGTGGGGCGTAACATAAAAAATTGTCTCAATTCAATTACATATCCTGAAGCCGTACAAAAACTACTCTAGGCGATATAGGAGAAGATAAAATATTGCACCAATCGAAGCGAAAATGACTGGTTGAGTGTTTGATTGACAAGGCTTCATTCGTAAACTTCGCGATTGCGGCGACTCCGAGCCGGCAATCAATCTGCGGACTAATCAAGACTGTTTCACCAGATTTTAATGAGTTGCCGACTAAAGCGAAACTTGGAGTGACCTTGATAGTGTTTTACAGGAAATGAGTACTTAGTGATTGGCGAAAATATTGCGCCAATGTGTCTTCTTAAAAGTAATCTTCCTTTTTATTGAGAACTAGCCATGCCCGCGGCTACGTTCGCGTAGTAAACGGATCAGCCTGTAGCTTTTCCACCCTGAAGGTCAATTCTAAATACGGGTGAAAGAATTTTTGAAATCGGATAAGAGCTTTCGGGGATTACTTCCTACATATAAACTTACAAACATGGTAATCATAAGCATCCTGAATACGTCCCACTGTAGGGCACAGGCCTTCCCTGAGAGAGAGAGATCATGCGCTGAGGTATGTGAATAGCTCGGACACTCAGGTTTCCTCACGATGTTTTCCTTCACGGTTAGCGAGCGGTATTGCTACTATAACTTCACAAATGTAGACATCTGAGAAAACAAGTGTACAGCCTATACAGTGGGACGTATATCGGCTGCTTATGAACTGAGAAAGAAAAAAAAAGTAGGTAATGTTCAAAAAAGAGTTGTTTGTACAAATGTGCTGAGTCTGGGTGTATTTCCGGGTTTGTAATTCCCTTCCCTGGTTATCATAGCATATATCCTAGTTTGAAACCAGGAGAACTAATTGTGTTGTGTGTTATCTGAGTACTATGTTGATCTTTTTCTCTAAATTCTCTTTAAAGGTCTGTTCACATTGCAACGGGCTGGGGACATGTGGGTGCAAGTATACAAACTAAAATAAACCTTAAATACTTTTAAGATTACACATTAACAATACTGGCCTGGCCCATAAGGCCCATCAGGGCAGGAATGAATTCACTCAAATTATTCGTTAAAATTCGGTTAAAATACCGTAAAATCTAGCTTAAATTGAATACTGAACTAACTTCAATCGATGTAATTTAGAATTCGTGTTCACGATTTGAATAAGACATCTGAATTCATTTATGCAAATTAATTCGATTCTCTAATTTACATTCGAACAGTAAAATCGTTCTTCAATAGGCACCAGATGAGATTTCCGTTTGATCCAAAGATTTCAACTCATTTTCAAAAAAATATGCAAGAATGTAAAATCACTAAGGAATGCAATTTTCCACAGATATGGAACGTTTTTTCTAGGAAACTATTTTGGTTTTTATACATCTTTACGTATTTTTGGTTTTACATTTTTTTAACGGGTGAACTTTCAAGTTACATTAAAAATCCTCCTTAAAAATATGCTCCTCAACTACCTCTTCAAAATAATAATAATAATAAAAATAGTTAGATTAACTCATAAAATATACTTATTACTCGAATTTCAGTTTTCGGATAATTTATAAATAGGTCTTATCTTGTTTTCAGTAACATGTAACTATTTGTAACAAATTTATTACTTAGCGTACTAAATATATTTTTTACCAGCTACCGTGCAATATCCGCTTAACCCTTAGGTTCGTAACCAACGTCATATGAGCTTAATGCTTGCCACACACTACCGCGGATTCCAGTCGAAGCCCATAAAAAACCTAAACCATCTGGCAGCGATTTGTGAAGGCCGCCATTGCGACTCCTCCTGTATGGGGCAAGCTTAAATCTTCAAATTATGTGCACCGAAGAATTGCGGTCTTATCTATAAAAACACGATTCCTTAAAACACTTAGTAAACACTGATTCAAATAGTCTGTGGTGGAGATTTTACAAGACAAGGATGTAACCACTGATTAAATAAACTACGTCTGACGATTTATTTAGAAGAAACGTGTTTTTATAAATAGGGCCGAAAAACCTTTTCACATTCGAAGCATTTTTGAAAATTATTTTTTTTTTGGGTCGAAAGGGGAACCAACCCTAGCTTTTTTCAGAGATTTTTCATAGAAATAACCCCGGTTTTTTAGGGCTCCAATATTCCTGTCGGAAAATGTGCCTTTATTCGTTTCGTTGAATATTAATTCGACCTCACCGCGCTTTTACACGGTTGTCCAAACCAAAAAGGGGTGTAATGTTTTTAGTTTTAGCGTTGGTATGTTTGTCCGGTTTTTGTCACAACGTAAATTAATATTTGTTAATCTACTTTGACACATGCGGTGTGTAATGAATGAGCGCTTTTCGTGACGAAGAATGAATATTTCTTGTTATAAACAGAAGTAATTGAATGAGAACCCTAAAAGAACTAATGAAAGAAATCGAATAGGACCTCTCTCGCCTGATTTAGTGGACAATTCAACGGTATTTTTTTAGCAGCTAAGTTTTTTGTTTTTAGAATGTATTTGTTGTTTTAACTTCTTTAACATAGCTTCGTTAAAACTTAGCTGGACTGACGAATTTGTCAACGTGTATTGCTAAGATATTTGTCACCTAAAATCCAATCCTATGAGAACAATGAGACCTTTTAAGATGGCATTTGAAGAAAAAATTATTCTGTACAAGTCTTCACCATCTTCTTCGTTTGTTGCAACATCATCACCGACCAAAATATGACAGTTCAGTTTCGATCATCATCATCATCGCCCTACGCTTGTCCACTGCTGGACATAGGCCTCTCCTATTGCACGCCACTGAGCACGGTCCTCGGCTACTGTCATCCAGCTCTTGCCAGCTGCCCTGCGGAGATCATCGCTCCACCGAGTCTGAGGATGTCCTACACTACGTTTACCGATCCGCGGTATCCACTCAAGAACTCTTCATCGGTTATCAGTTCTTCGGATGATATGGCCGGCCCACTGCCACTTCAGCATGCTAATTCGGTGGGCTATGTCGGTGACTTTGGTTCTCTATCGGTGATCCGATTTGAATTCGATCTTTCAGAGAAACCCCGAGCATAACCCTTTCCATAGCACGCTGAGCGACTTTAAGTTTGTGGACCAGCCCACCGTCAGTGTCCACGTTTCGGCACCGTATATCATGACGGGTACGACGCACTGATTGAAAACTTTCGTCTTTAGACTCTGTGGGATTGGCGATGTGAAGACCCGACGTAGTTTTCCATACGCTGCCCAGCCCACCTGTATTCTTCTATTGGCGTCTTTCTCGAAGTGTTTTTTCAAAGTTTCGATCACTGTACAAAAATTGCGTCTGTACCCGCTGAAATCTGGGTTGTTTGAAAGCCGCGGTTATGTGAACAGTAATTAAAAATCAAGGCAAAGGGCCCGACCACCTGCGGCCATACACAACAATTACGTCGGAGGGGTGCTAACGTGTAGCGAATGTGGACGCGACGCATACATACATACATATACAATTTTGATCAATATATATAATGAACATTATTACGTAAATATAGACATAAGTATAGACGTAAATATAAAAATTGAGTTGAGAATCTTGTTTCGAAAAATTCGCGAACAGTTAGGTACTGCCGCCTCTCCGTATATCAGAACAAATACCCGCGGACCCGCCGCGGCACGCACGCACCGCTCTGGCTGGCTACTAATAGTTCTATTAGATTTGAGTTTGTATGAGATATTTTCGGAAAGTGCGCTTTACATAAAAACAAACTAGCGTATTCGACAGCTATTATTAAGGTACGTTCATTTTACTATGGCTTTCAAACCACCCAAAATTCATGATGTAGACTAAAAAAAAAAATTTTTTATCGTTACGTTATCGTTGTCGGCTACGTTGAAGCTCAGCCATCATTCGACAAATGGCAGCATAGTAGCTGCTCTTTCTATTTTACTTTTTGCAAAAATTAGTTCAACGAAACCGGACTAAAAATAAATCTCGAGTTAAAAATCAGGACTAGAGACGTCTGCTTCAAGCAGTTGCAGCGAATAAAATCTGACAATGGCGAGCACGACTCGCGCCTTCAGGGTTCCGAACCTACGATATAAACAAAATTTTGCAGTGTAAAACTATGCACTGCTAAAAACTCAATGGCAAACAATTGCTTGCAAGATTTTCTTCTGATATTACAAAAAAATAAATTTAAAAAACCTATTTTGAGGCTTAAAATTCCACCCATGCCGGGACTTGAACCCGCGACCTCTGGCTGACCGTGCCAGCGCTCTCCCAACTGAGCTAATGGGCAAGTGCAGGCATCATCGGTAAAATTTCGAGCCCCTTTACAAACTTCTCTGTATTACGTACAGGCAGCGACATCTGGCAGAAGCCATTTACATCACTTGCAGCCCCGACCCACTTTGCAGTTAGGTTTTTACATCGGAATGATATCGCTGTACCTACATGATTATATTCTTTTTGTTGCACTAACCGGTGCTGAGGACAATTGTCCTAAACCGGTTAGTGCAACAAAAAGAATATAAAAAATAAATTGTCAAATACCTAGAAGTTAACTAAAAAACCTTCCTTATTGGCAAATTTAATTAATCTAGGTCAATGGGAAGTACTCTATTAGTTTTGATAGTTAGTTAGCTGGCATGAAACCTTTTCGACGAATACCCACAAGGGTTTATCTGTTTATTTTTTTAGACACGGAACCCTAAAAAGAGCCAGACACTGATTGCAACCAGCTATTAAGTTTTGTTCTCTTTCCGTTTAACAAAGGCTTCCGAACAAGTGCCTGTTCGGACCTAAGATTTGCTGCTTACTTACAGGTACAATTGGTAAAACGTCCCTTACAACTCAGGCCCGCTTTGTAATTGAAATGTAAAGGGTAATCGATTGTTGGCCTCTAACCACTGGTTCATCATCATCATTCAGCCACAAGAAGTCCACTGCTGGACATAGGCCTTCTCCATGGATTTCCAAAAAGACCGGTTGGAAGCCTTCCTGCCACTTGGAAGAGGTCATCTGTCCATCTTGTGGCTGGTCGTCCTACGCCGCGCTTGCCGATATGTGGTCTCCATTCGAGAACTTTTCGGCCCCATCGGCCAATGCCGACTTGAACTACTCCTTAAAATGTCACTTAAGTCGCCATTTAAATCGATTTTGTAAGAGGTGCAAGTAACGCTTAGTGTAAGCTAAACAAGAAAGTTACCTCAGAAGGTTTTTGTATAAAAACTAATTAATAATATATTATATGAACATTAATGTGAGTAAGACAAAAGTAATGGTGTTCGAAAAAGATGATGAAATGACTGAGTGCAAGATAAGGATTAGAGGTGAAAGGGTGGAACAAGTGAAAGAATTTGTCTATTTGGGGAGCCTCTTTACCAGGGATGGCAAGTGTGAAGGTGATATAGAAAGAAGAGTAAAAGCAGGAAATTGTGTAAACGGTGCATTGCACTCCTTTGTGAGCGGCCAAAACATCTCCAAAAGAGCTAGATTGGCTATCCATAATGGAGTGCTAGTCCCAACACTTATGTATGCTAGCGAGACTTGGGAATGGCAAAAGAAGCAAGAAAGTAGGATTAATGCAGTAGAAATGTGGTCCTTGAGAAATATGTCTGGCGTTACTTTGAATGACCGGATACGCAATAGTGTGATTAGAGAACGTTGTGGACTGAAAGAGGATGTAGTGACAAGAATTGAGAAAGGAATGTTGCGTTGGTTTGGACATGTGGAGAGGATGAAGGAAGAAAGATTGACAAAACAAATATATCGAGCGAATGTGGATGGAAGGGCCGGTAAGGGACGACCCAGACGGACATACTTTGACCAAATAGAGGATGTATTAACAAAGGGCCAGATAAAAAGTACCCGAAACCGGCGTGCGTGCATGCAACGACTAATGAGTGTTGAGGAAGCGAAAGAGATCTGTCAGAATCGTAACAAGTGGCAGTCCCTGGTCTCTGCCTACCCCTCTGGGATACAGGCGTGAGTTTATGTTATGTTATGTTATATGAAGGATGGATGAATGTGAGTACACCTGTTAAGGTAAGATTTGGTGATTCTATTTTAAATGGCAACTGTTACTGCTAAATGTGTAACCCATGTCTAAGCTCACAATAAATATTCTTGATTCTCCAAAATATGTCTAAAATGTCCGTGATTTAATTTTCTGGTGCCTTTATTTTTTGCATAACAAACGTATATACGTCCCCCCATGGGGCACAGGCCTTCTCTCAGGCAGAGAGTATGGGCTTAGTCACCACGTGTGCCCACCGCGGATTGGCGAATTCAAGCGCTGAGGTACCCGAATAGCTCAGACACTTAGGTTTCCTCACGATGTTTTCCTTCACAGTTAGCGAGTGGTATTGCTTCTCGCTAACTGTGAAGCGAGTTACGAGCTACGAATCGCTCGTAGCCCCGGCCGCCTGAGTGATCTTAAACGATCACGAAGGTTAAGCAACACAGGGCGCGTTCAGTGCATGGATGGGTCGCCATCTATGCCTAACGCTTGACTTGGCAGAAGGCTTGACAACTTCTGACAGTAGACGAGCCAGTCTACAAGCCTCCACCAATCCGGACTTGGCCCCCGTGGTGGAGTATGGCCTATACCTTCCTCAGGGAAGAGACCCGTGCCCCTCGGTGGGGACATAATGAGTTGATGATGATTGCTACTATAGCTTCAAAAATGTAGAAAACAAAGTCATAGGTACGTGCCCGCACTGGGAATCGAACCTGTGCCTCTCGCTTGCGAGTCAAATATTCTACCCACTAGGCTACCACCGCTCTCTTTTTACATAAAATCAGAGTAAAACTTTGGCTTTAAAACCGGCCAAGCGCGAGTCGGACTCGCGCACGAAGGGTTCCGTACCATTATCTATAAAACATAATACACAAAGACAAAGAAAAACCGCAAAAATCACGTTTGTTGTATGGGAGCCCCCCTTGAATATTTATTTTATTTTAATCTAATTATTTATTTTTGAAGCAAATATAGAACTAAATATTCTGTGAATATTTCTAACGTCTACCTGTTACCGTTATTAATATCGACCAAAAATTACGTTTCTTGTATGGGAGCCTCCCTTAAATGGTTATTTTCTTCTGTTTTTAGTATTTTTTATTATAGCGGCAACAGAAATACATTATCTGTGAAAATTTCAACTACCTATCATGGTTCTTGAGATACAGCCTGGTGACAGACTGACAGACAGACGGACAATGAAGAATTAGTAATAGGGTCCCGTTTGGCACCCTTTGGGTACGGAACCTTAAAAATGATAATACCAGAGTAATCGGGCAGGCTGACCTCATAAAAGCCCTAGAGTATTATGATTTTAATAATGTATCTTATTGTTTCAGTTCGCAACAAGAACATTTTACATCGATCTTCAATGAAATGAAGTGAGTATTTCCAAATAAAAAAGGAAATGAAACCAGGTCTGTCCGAATTGTGGCAAGTGGGAAACCCTTGTCTCTGCCTACCCCTTCGGGATACATGCGTGTATTTATACGTATGTATGTGATTTCCAAAAAGCAAGTTTAACAATCTTTCGAAAATTATATTTTAATTAGATAGAATATTCTTTATTGTATGTACACCAGGAATTACATATGAGAACTTAACAATAATATAGTACAGTACAATTAGCGGCCTTATTACTAAAAGTAGGTAATTAGCCTATTTTAATTTATTAGCCTACGACCTATTCTCAGACCTGGCAAATGTACACCAAAAAAATTCATCAACATCGGTGAAGCCATTTCGGAGGAGTTCGATAACAAACAATGTGAGACGAGATTTTTATATATTACATTAAAAGATTAGTAAAACTTTTGATAATACTAAAGGTGACCTAAAACATTTTCAGCTTTCTCGTGGCAACGATATGCTTGTTTGAGTTTGAATTACTTAAATTGCAAATTAAAAATTTTAATGTATTTTTATTATCAAAAATTACCTCGGAGAGAAATGTTCGGTATACTTTACTTAGCTACTTACTTTATACTACACGACACTAGATGTCTTTCTCAAAAAAATGCATCATACTAGTATGATTTTGAATCTATCTCGGAGCCGTTAATTTTCCAGGCTTGGTTTTTCAGGAAGAAAGTCGTAATGATTATTTAGTTTATCTTTATTTAAATAATTGAAACGAAAATTCAGAGAATAATGTGTATCGGGAAAAAACATTAGTTTATTAACGCCCGATAGGTATGCATATTTCCCTAACTTACTACATTATAAGCTTAAATTCTCCACCGCTCAACAGTGGAATTAATTTTGCACTTTACAAAACTCGACAAACTTATTAATTAAAACTAAGTAGCCCTGAGAGGCCCTCTGGGTATTTTGGGGACCGTCAGTTAAACACGGGCTACACGGATTTTAAAGTTACCACGAGGACTCCCGTTAACAGGCTCCATGAGGTACACTAGCTTCACCAATGAAGAAATCCAAACCGGCCTAGTGCGTGTGGGTCCACGTGCAGTGCAGTGCTCCGTAGAAGGAAGAGTTTTTTATCTGCTTTACAGAGCTAACAACTTCATCAAAGTAATTTTCGGTGAAATGCTTACAAAGTTTTGCTTTCATTTTGTTATGTTGGTCTTGTGGACATGTAAATTGTGACTTTTAGGACGACCAAGAACCTGAGGCAAAAAATCTGAGGCTAGATAGCATTTCCGACAAAAAAACGACTGTTCAAGCCCTTGGCCGCACAGAAGCGACGTGGGGCGGGGGCGCGGAAAAGACGCAACGTGTTGTACAGAAATCGCGCCCTCGCCTTCTGTGTGGGCTTCGTCCTGTCCCTTCAGTGCATTTTGTATGAAAGTGAATTGGATTAACGACGCTCCTTCTGTGTGGCCAGGTGTTTAGGCCAACTCGCACCACTTTCTTAGATGTGGCGTAAACAGCATTAAACAGAAATTCTTCACACAAAATTCGATTTAAATGGCGACTTAAGTGATAGTTAAGAAATGGTACAAGTCGGCCTTAGTCATAAATGCTATCTAGTCCGTGATACTAGATTCTCGCTTGTGAGTCCTAATAAACTTACTCGATTGAGAGGTTTGTAAGACAGTTTTCGCAAAAACAATTTGTAGAAGAAGACATTTTTTTAAAGGTGGTACTGTCACAAGGAGTCCCTTAATATGGATTACCCTCTTCGGGGTTAAACTCATTTCATAAGCAGCCTATATACGTCCCACTGTAGGGCACAGGCCTTCTCTCAGGGAGAGAGTATGGGCTTAATCACCACGCGTGCCCACCGCGGATTGGCGATTTCAAGCGCTCAGGTATGTGAATAGCTCAGACACCCAGGTTTCCTCACGATGTTTTCCTTCACCGTTAGCGAGTGGTATTGCTACTATAACTTCACAAATGTACATAACTTAGAAAGAAAAGTCATATGTACATGCCCGCACTGGGAATCGAACCTGGGTCTCCCGCTTCCGAGTTCAATGTTCTACCCACTAGGCTACCACAGCTTAAACTCATTTGCAAAATACTAATTTCTAGTTAGCACCGTGAGTAACGTGATTTAATATAATTAAAACTGATTTACAATGTGTTTAACAATCTTCTCATGCAAAAACCGAAGACGGTTTCTTTAGTATCAGTTCTCTGCCTACCCGTCTGGGGTGCAGGCGTGAGTACCTATATGTTGTTTTTGTTTAATTTAATTTCATTTATTCAATGCATTTCATGAACAATCTCTAAAGTTACTTAACTAGTTGAACATGAACCCTGTAAGGGTATAGCAGATTGACATGTGTGGCGTATACAATTTTAGAACATGCATGTACTTAAATAACTCAAAAATTACCTCTAAGATATTAAGCTAGTTTCCTTTCGGTTCGGAAGCGGTTTTTGTGAGTGCTCTGATCACTCATAAAAACCCATATACTTAGTATTTTATCGTTGACTTAAAAGCGTGAACGGCGGCAGTAGTAGTAGGTATTCCCCGATTCCCCAGCACATTCCGTGGTGGTGGTCCAAAAACGGGATTTTGGTCCATCGAATCCTAAAAAAAAAAAAAAAAAAAAAAAAAAAAAAAAAAAAAAAACGAAACACCCCACTTAGAGCGATTGGGCAGGGTCCCAGAACGCTCCGCCCACTCCTTCCTGTACATATGTACTTCACTTTAATTACAATAGCGACGTCTAATCACATAGTCATAAAAGGTTCGACCCTTTCCTTTGTTCGCGAGTAGCCTTTTGTTCCGGCTCGTACTACCTGTCTACCTGCTCCCATGCGAAGAAAACGTAGCGATGCCTAATCACCTCCTCATAAAAGGTTCGATCCGTCCCTTTGTTCGCGAGTAGTCTTTTGTTTTGGGCTATACTACCTGTTACCTGGCGTTCCCAACGTGGGGTTTATCATATGACTAGGGGGTCCTTTCTGATAAATTTCGATCCAGTGGGATCTTGTGTGTATCATCTGGGATTTGATTCACACCTTGTATGATTTTATGCCTTTTCAGTTCGCTTATATACATTTTTTTTTTTGCTAAATCGTAACTTTCAGAATTTTCATAAATCTAACCTAACCTAACCTATATTTTTGCACTATACCTAATATATATATTTTTTTTTTTGCTAAATCGTAACTTTCAGAATTTTCATAAATCTAACCTAACCTAACCTATATTTTTGCACTATAGACCTAATATATGCTATACAGTGAACGGTTGTAATGAAGATAAGAAGTTTGTAAAATGTTACATTCTTTGGCTACGCTCTTAGATGTCGGTTTTACATCAATTATTTACTGAATGTCTGTTGCTTTTTATGAAATCGTTATCTCTTGATATTTCATACCGATTGTTGAATAAAAATACTGGTTTAAACTTGTAGCTGTGCGATACACATAAAAAGGAGCTGAAGAAAGCGTTTATGATAGGTGATATTCTATAGATAGGTACACAATGAATGTTTTATTGTTTCCTTGCATCAAACGAACCGTTGCCTTTTGTGTAATTTTTTCACACCTATTCACTTATCCTGCTAAGATGCTGGTTTAAACCTGTTCGGCAAGCAAATAGCTTCTTTAAAATGCTTACTTGTTCCAACTTGTAGAATTGCATCAGGTATAAAACAGCGTCAAGACAACTCCGCTTCATATCGTCTCAAATAATTCATCAGACAAGATCTCCGTCAAACCGAGTCGCGAAGTGTGAAGTGAAAAGTTCAGTGTTTGGTTGTGTAGCCGTGTTTCGTTGCTGAAATGGATGTAAGTATGTAGTTTTAATTTGAAAACTTGTTTTATGTTTTTGATTTATTGTTTATAGTATACGTTTTAGCCATTTCTGTGTCTACCGTGTAACTCTAGTTCGAAGCACTGTTTGAATATATTTTTTGTATTGTTATAGCTTACAGAAGAAAACACATTTAAACACTATTATTATCCTGAGAAATACGACGACCCAAGCGATGAAGAAGGGACGGTTGGGCTCAAAGTAAAGAAAGCACTCGCCAACAAGAGAAACAACAGCATACATGGATTCTTCGAAAAACGCAAGAAAAAGAAAATTGACAACAAAAGGTCATCGAGTGTGAGCCAAGCCACCGCGGAGGGTGTTGCTTTCATTAAATCCAACCAAGACGACGGGGCTTACGCATCACATCTCATCAAAATTGAAGTGTATGACATGATGAAGATCAAAAACATTCCCCCGACAGAACACTGGAAACATGCAGAAGTGCGTGTTAAATATTACGCACACTCCGAAGTAGATGACCACGTCCAAAAAGCGAGGGACGTTATCTACGACATCACAAAGCAGCTGGCGGCAAAAAGTGATAGTGTTAATTTCGTTCTAGACAATGAAAAAGAAGATCAATAGTGCAGTTTTAGGAAACCAATTAATTTATTTATTGTTTTTTTAAAAGGTTGCTTGCTTAACTGTTGTCTATCCTTTTGTTTGTATAACCTCTTTGTAACTTGTTCCTAAACATTATCATTGATTAAGCTCCTTTGTATTCTAAAGTGTCAGTTGGCGGCTAAAAGCGATTGTGTTTATTTCTTTCTAGACAATGAAAAAGTACATTAAGTGTAGTGAAACCAATTCATTCCTTTTATTGTTTAACTTCTTTGTAACGTGTGCCGAAACATTATCATTGTTTAAACACTTTTACATTCTAAAGAGTTTTGTTATTTTTTGCAAATAAAGACCACATTGTTTCAAACTTAAAAATAAGATATTTAACGCAGGTAAATTTTAGAGTATATATAAGCTCCAAGCTGCTCTTTAAAATCACACATTTCTTAGCGATTCACTACCATGGATACACTAAGCTGTGATTTCTTCGATCAAGAACTCGACCAAATTGTTGAAGATCAAGAGTTGTACGAGCTGTGTGAAAAAATCGAGCGGGATTATGATAAAACGTAAGTAATTTTTTAAAACTTGTTAAGACTAGTTTTATGTCAATAGCCATAAGTGAGGTTGGTCCCTTAGTTTTTTGTGTTATTATTAGTTGTTGAAACATGTAACAACCAGTTTGATGTCAGTAGCAATAGGCGGGGGGTTGGATCTTCGGGTATTTAAGACGTGTGTCTTGCTCACTTCAATCATTTGTGACCGATGTCTCAAGTTTGCATTTTAAGAATTTCGATAAAATGTATTTCAATTTGGACTTATCTCTTAACGAAATTGCAAGTTTAGATAAAACTATAATTCTAACAAAATTTCATCGATCAATTCGGTTGTGGTTTATCAGAAAAGTTTTACCGGAAACATTGTTAGAGGATTCGGAGGTTATACCATACTTTACACCATGTCATGGACATGGATTTAACGTAAAGAGAGATAAGTCCGTAGCATCCGATGAAATAGATGGAGTATTGGCAATGCAAGCATATTGTTTACATTGTAAAAGGGAAACAAGTTAGTATTTAATATTATAGTTTTTAAGTTTATGTAATCAATTGTTACAATTTGTAATGTTAATGTTTTTTTTTTTTTTCTACAGATCTTCACAAGCTGGACAAGGAGGAAGAGGAGGAGGAAGAGGTGCATTGAAGAGGATGGCGTCGTCTGCATCTACTGAGGAGTCTCCAGCTAAGAAAACCAAACTACAAGAGAACCCTTCAACTTCAACTAGCTACGCAGTCGCATCAACATCAACAGCGTCGGTTGCAAATCAAAATGTGAGTACAGAAAGTAATGATAAAATTGAATGTTCCGTGTGTCACGTGTCAGTATCGAAAAAATATTATTCAAACCACTTAAAAAGCAAAATCCACAAAAGCAATGTTTTAAGTTCAGACCAAGAATTTACTAATGTTCAATTAATTGAAAGCGCGTTCGGGAATAGGATACTCACTTACAGAATTTCATCGGATTCCATTGCTAACCAACCTTTAGAAACACCAGAAATATTTTTACAAAATACCAAAAACAAAGTATTTAAATTATTAGAACGATCCATTGAACAACACTTTGTTGTAAAAGTAAATTTCATTCTTACTGCGGACTTTACACAACAAACTAAACAACTAAATACTACTTTTGACTTTCAAACTCTTAATTATGTTGTTTGCAATGGAGATGCAAAGGATGATATATTTTCATTAATTGCGAATGAAATTGTAAATAAAGTAACCAATTTTGAAAAAAAAGACAGTGGATGGAGTCTTGTCAAAATAAATCATTTAGACATGAACGTAAATAAATTTAATCCATTACGAGGTTCATCTTACATAGACTTACCATTAGATATAAAACACAAAAATGCGATTATAAACGTAAAAAACAATGACCATGAATGTTTTCGTTGGGCTGTATTATCAGGATTGCATAAACCTACTTACAACGCTAATAGGGTTACATCATATTTATCTCATAGGAATAAATTGAAATTTGATAATCTTTCATTCCCAATAAAAATAAATGACATTCATAAATTTGAGAAAATGAATGATCTAAGTATTAATGTCTTTGGATTAGAATATGATTCGGTAAGTAAGCAAAATAAAGTAGTTGGGCCATTACACTTAACGAAAAGTAGGAAAGCTACCCATTTAAACTTGTTGTATATAAATCAAGGTACTAATGGGCATTACTGCTTTATCAAAAACCTTTCGCGACTAGTGTCAAAACAAATGACGACGTCAGAGCATGCCATCTACATTTGTGATGGATGTTTAATTTATTTTAATTCACATGAAAATTTGCAGAAGCATCAAGAAAATGATTGTTTCCATGTGTGTACGAAATTGCCCTCCGAAAACGAAACTAAAAGGAACTGGTTTAATGAATTAGCTCCATCTAATCGAATATCATTCGAAAATTATGATCGGAAATTGAGGGTTCCATTTGTTATATATGCTGATTTCGAAGCATTTTTAAAACCCATTGAAACTTGTATCAACGATCCGAGTAAATCCTCAACCACTAACATTCAGGAACATGAGGTGTATAGTTTTGGATATTACATTAAATGTTCATATGATAACAGTTTATCTGTATATAGAACATATACAGGTGAAAATTGTGCCGAATCATTTATGAAATTTATTAAAAGAGATTTAGAGAGCATTAGCAAGAAGAACACATTTGTAAAATGTCCTTTACCTTTGTCAGAAGAAGATAAAGTAACCATTATTCGAACTAACTCTTGCTATATTTGTGAAAACAATTTAAATGGTGAATCAACGATATCTCATAACAATCATACCGGTGCTTTTGAAGGAGTAGCTCATCCATCTTGCACCGAGAAGTATCGTACCCCTGATTTTGTACCTGTGTTTTTACACAATTTAAGTAGCTATGATGCTCATTTTATCGTACACGGACTTGGATTTGAAGATGGTAATATAGAAATTATTCCACAAAACAAAGAGAAATATATATCGTTTTCGAAGCAATTATATATAAATAACCGTGTCATCAAGTTACGATTTCTTGATTCGTTGAAATTTATGAGTAGTAGTCTTGATAAATTAACCAAAAATTTATTAACCGAACAGTTCCGAGAGCTTCATTTAAATTTCCCCAGTGAACAAGACTTCAAACGTTTATTACGGAAAGGCGTATATCCTTATGAACATATGACATCATTAGATTCCTTAAAATTAACTAGCCTTCCCGATCACAGTGATTTTTACAGCTCATTAAATGATGAAAATATTTCACTAACTGATTATCAACACGCTTGTGACGTATGGAATCACTTTAAGTGTCAAAACATGGGGGATTTTTCAAACCTTTATTTAAAAACTGACGTTTTGTTATTAGCTGATGTATTTGAAAACTTTAGAAATGTTTGTATGGAAACTTATGGGTTGGATCCTGCTCATTATTACACAGCACCTGGACTTAGCTGGGACGCCATGTTAATGTCTACTAAAATTAATTTAGAACTCCTAACGGATATTGAGAAAGTTGCTTTTATTACAAATAATATAAGAGGGGGTATTTCTCAATGTAGTAATAGATATGCAAAAGCTAATAATATATTTATGTCTGAATATGATCGTACTTTACCATCATCATTTCTCATGTACCTAGATGCAAATAATCTATACGGCTGGGCAATGTCACAATGTCTACCCACTGGTAAATTTGAGTGGGTGGATGTTAATACAAATTTCAATGTCCCCGACGACGCTGAAAATGGGTACATTTTAGAAGTTGATTTGGAATATCCACATAACTTACACGATTTCCATTCAGACTTACCCTTCTGTCCAGAAAATGTGTGTCTAGGTGATACCAAAGACAAAAAGCTGATTCCTAATCTAAATAACAAGACAAATTACGTTATCCATTATCGAAACCTGAAACAATGTTTACGATCAGGGTTACGTTTACTTAAAATTCATAGAATCTTACAGTTTGAACAAAAAGCGTGGTTAAAGCCTTATATTGATTTAAATACACATAAGCGTTCTTTGGCAAGTTCAGAGTTTGAAAAAGACTTTTTTAAGTTAATGAATAATTCTGTATTTGGCAAGACTATGGAAAATGTAAATAAGAGAGTAAATGTTAAATTACTCAACCACTGGAAAAATCATGGAAAAACTCAAGGCGTTGAATCGTTAATAGCAAAACCAGAGTTCCACAGTCTATCTATATTTTCAGAAAATTTAGTTGCAGTACAACTGAAGAAAACAAAAGTTTTATACAACAAACCTATTTACTTGGGATTTTGTATACTAGATTTATCAAAGACTTTGATGTATGAATTTCATTATGATTTCATGAAAATTAAATATCCAGATAGCTTAAAATTACTGTATACAGACACGGATAGTTTGGTTTATCAAATATTCACAAATAACTTTTACGCTGATATTAAATCAGATTTGGAATCATACTTCGATACCTCTGATTATCCTTCTGATAATCATTACGGTTTGCCATTAGTCAATAAAAAGCGATTAGGTTTCTTTAAAGACGAAAATAATGGTAAAATTTTCAAAGAATTTATTGGTCTTCGTTCGAAAATGTATGCAATGGATGTACAAAACGAAACCATGGCTAAAGCAAAAGGAGTAAATAAATGTGTAACTAAAAAATTAAACATGAACGATTATAAAGCTTGTTTGTTCGAAAAAACCAATTTGCTGTCTGAAATGTTGCGATTTAGATCTATAAAACATGTCTTATTTACACAAAAAATAAACAAAATATCCTTATCACACAGCGATACGAAACGATCTTTATTAGCAAATTCTACTGACACGCTTGCTTGGGGTCACTATAGAATAGAGAACATTCAATGTTAATATTACTTTCTGTACTGTATGTGATGTCATGATGTATAATTATGTTTCAATTTGCGTTTCATTGTATATACATAATAACTGTTCTGTAAAGTTTTTTTTTTTTTTTTTTGTAATATATGTATGCATGCACTAGCTATAAGACTATGTGTAGGTAATGTTTTTCTTACTCATGTTTTTTTTTTTTTTTGTGACGATGGTATATTGTAATATAAAAAAATATCAAAATTAAATTTATTTTATTTTATTTTTTGTTGAAAAATTAAACCTAATCGTATCTATATAACCATGATTGAACTTTGGCATCCATCATTTGTTATTTAGAACTTTCGAATTCAACACGTGTTTCTTAGCACAACATAATAACAATGATTCACTTTTGCCACCCTTTCACAGCCATTGTTGCTGGTCCAAGTGGTTGTGGAAAATCAAATTTTGTCACAAACTTTTTAAATGATTGTAAAGTTCTGTGCAATGTAACTTTTTCGGAAGTGATATGGTGTTATGATGAAATGCAACCTTTGTACAACCTGGAAAATGTAAATTATAGTCAAGGCATACCTGATATCAGCATGTTTGATGGCAAACAACCTAAACTTCTTATAATCGATGATTTAATGAGAGAGTCCGATGGGCGAATCGTTGACATTTTCACGAAAGGTAGTCACCATAGAAACTTAAGCGTGTTTTATATTACACAAAATATATTTCATCAAGGAAAAGGTCAACGTGACATCTCGCTTAACACGAGTTACATTATTTACTTCAAAAATCCCAGGGATAAAACTCAGATACGCCACTTGTCGCGACAAGTTTACCCTGAAAATTCAAAATTTGTAGATGAAGCCTACAAAGACTCCACTAAAGACGCCCATGGATACCTCATGATTGATCTGAAACAAAATACGGATGACTTATGTCGGTTCAAAACTAAAATATTTCCATCCGACAAATACTGCATAGTATACATTCCTAAAAAGGGATTTAAATATAACAGTAATCAACAAGTTTTGGTCAGTTCTAAATGATGCATTCGAGTGTGAGCACATATAAACATTTACTTGAAGCGCTGCAAGTACTTAAACCAAAATATCGCACGGCTTTGCTTAAAGCTTGTGACGACGACGAAATAAATATTATTTGTGAGTGTATTTATAATGTTTTAAAAGGGAAAATTCCATTAGAAAAAAAAGAGAAATCTAAATTAAATAAACATAAGAACGTATTACGAAAATTAGTTTCAAAAGGAAAAAACAAACTTAGAAAAACAATTATTATTCAAAAGGGTGGCGCATTTCTACCTGTTATATTAGGCGCAGTTTTAAGTGCTTTAATAAACTCTTTAACATAATAGAAATGGAGAATATGAAAAAAATGCTACTAGTAGAACAAGATTTCATTGAAAGACTCAAACACAACGATAATCTTTCTGAAAACTCATCATCTCGTCTAGATGGAGAGATGCAAAAAATACTAAAAAGCAAAATGGATGATCGTGAAAAATGGGCATTGTACTCTCAAGCACTACAGCGATTTTTACATTTTGCTGAAGTAGATCGAAAACCTTTTAAAATACCCATAGTTATGGATAGAAATGATCATTCTAACAACGATAGCAAAAATGTAGAGTTACAGCTAAACAACGAAGAAAATGTAAATAGAGGCTCAGTTGCAAACTCGGCGATGGAACATGATGATATTGCTGCGACACCACTACCTGATAGATCGAATCAATATTATCCTTTAGAGTTAACTCCCTCTTATATCATAGAGGGAGTACCGAAATCTTACAAGCAAAAAACCCAAACTTTAATGGACAATATTATACTTCATAAAGAAAATATTTGGTGGAAGACAGGAGGGGAAGTTGTATTAAACAATCGTACCATCCCAAATACTAATATTGTAGATCTAGTAAACGACGTGATTAGACCTCTTAAGCGCACAAAACCAAAAGGATGGGAACAGTTTGCCTTGGTTTTAAAAAAAAATAAAGTACCTACATCCTGTATAGGTAACCCTACTAACTTAGAATTCATAAAGAGAGCTCGTAGCGAGAGAGAAATAGACGAGCTTTGCACACCGAATTCGTCTATAAATACAAGGGATTCATCATTTAGAGTAAAAGAAGCATCCACACCTATTGCTACTAGAACACGTGAATCGACCAAAAAGAAATTAGATTGGGAAAAATGGACCCCCTATTAGAAATCAACAGGATTTACTACGATGTATCCGATCCAGCCGGATATAGTAGTATAAATAAGTTAGCGAAAGAAATGAAGAATAAAATGGACAAAGAGGAAGTTAAGAAATGGTTGCAGTCTCAGGAAACGTACACTCTACATAAACCTGTTCATAGGCGATTTACGAGAAATAGATACATCTTGTCTAATTTTAATGAACTCTGGCAAGCTGATCTAAGTGATATGCGAACTTATAGTGAATATAATGATGGTTACAAATATATTCTTTGTGTTATTGACGTGTTTAGTAAATATGCTTTTGCAAGAGCCATGAAAAAGAAAGATTCAGAAACAGTTAAAGAATGTTTCGAAAGCATATTTACAGAAGCCAAAGCTACCCCTCGACATATTCAATCCGACAAAGGAACAGAATTTGTTTCAAAGGTGGTAAGAGACTACTTTAAGAGCAAAAACATTAATTATTATACCACTAATAATCCTGACATTAAAGCAAGTATAGTTGAAAGATTTCAAAGAACTCTTAAAATGAAAATGTGGCGTTACTTTACACATAAAAATACTTACAAATACAATAATATATTACAAGAACTCCTTCACTCTTATAACAATAGTTATCATTCTAGTATCAAGATGCGACCAATAGATGTTAACTTTAGTAATATCATGACTGTTTGGTGTAACTTATATGATAGAAAAAAAGATAAACAGGTTTCATTAGAAACCGCAATACTGAACGTAGGTGACCATGTTAGAATAACTAAATACAAACACATTTTTCAAAAAGGTTATGAAACTAATTGGAGCGATGAAATCTTTGTAATTGATTCAATAATTAAAAGATCTCCTCGTCTTGTTTACACTTTAAAGGACTTGGAGGGTGAATCAATCATGGGCACCTTTTATTCTAAAGAGTTACAAAAAGTAATTTACAACCCCTCCATCAAGTATAAAATTGATAAAATAATACGCTCGCGACGTCTTTCTGGCAGAAAGGAAGTGTTAGTGAAGTGGCAAGGTTATCCGAATAAATTTAATTCTTGGATACCTGCATCAAGCTTGGAAAAAATATGAGTAACGAAAATTTTTATATTACTTTGTTAAGTAATAGCTCAACGTCTTATTATACTGATAATACAACAGCCCATTTCTTAACAAAATTACCTAAGACTGTAAAATTAGAAGGAGAATGGGTTGTTGGAATAGTAGAATTTCAATATCCTTGCTCCATGTACAACGTTCAAGACCATGAAAATATTATTTATATAAAAAAGAAAGTAAGAGATCCCAATGAAAAGTTAGATAAAATCGTGGATATAAAAACTCACATACCCGCTACGACGTATGATAGTATTGACCATTTCCTTGAAGCATTTAATGAAAACCCACAGATGAAAACAAAAGTTAAACTAAGATATGATAAAATATCAAAAACTGTGGTTGTAACTGCAACTGATGACATAATCTCAATCATCACAACACCGATACTCAGTTTGCAATTGGGTTTCAAACCAAGATCAAATTTAAAACAAACTTCAATTGGGAAAAACCCTGCAAATTTGTATTTAGGTTTACCATCACAAATATTTGTGTATTCTGACATCATTGAACCACAAGTTGTGGGAGATGTTGTAACATCATTGCTAAGAATAATTCCATTAGATCCAACAACGTTCGTATATGGAGCCTACAAAATGCATGTCTTCTCACCTGCCCACTATGTACCTGTTTTACGTAGAGAGTTCGACACAATTGAAATAGATATAAGAACGACTACGGGAGCAAGAGTTCCATTTCAATTTGGATCTTCCTGCGTGAAGCTACATTTTCAGCGAATAAAATGAATAATAAACGGTCATCTGTCTCCTGTCCATATGAACATTATTATACACATCAAGCTGGCTCTGGTGTAGGAATTGTGTATAAAGGTGTTCCATTTCAACGAGGACACGGAATTGGAAGTTTTTTAGGTGGTCTATTTAGGTCTGTGATTCCTTTGTTAACTGGTGGTTTTAGAGCTGTGGGTAAAGAAACATTAGATGCAGGGATCGGTCTACTATCTGATATGGTGAATTCACGTCCTATGGAGAGTTCGATTAAGTCTCGATTTAAGGAAGCAAGTTCTAACTTAAAAAGAAAAGCAGATGAAAAAATTACATCCCTAATGTCAGGATCGGGCTATAAAATGACAACTAAAAGACGACAACCACTCATTCCTTTGAAAGCATCACAGCGGAGAGGAGGTAGAAAAAACAAAAAGTGTATTGAAGATATATTTTCAAAGTAAATAATGTCATTCTTACATAATCATTCCTGTGAGTGCGCAAAATCTGAGTTAGATATATTTGCCCTTCCATCAACTCAAACTAGTATTGAAAGCGGACAGTGGGTTCATTATAAACCAATTTCATCTTTAAATGATGACGGCCCCATCGAATTTCAAATCGCGGGATCCGGTGATGACTATATTGACCTCTCACATACGTTACTGCATATCAAAGCAAAAATTTTAAATCAGGATGACACAAATTTAAAAGCGGATGTGCAAGTTGCCCCTGTTAATAATTGGTTACATTCCCTTTTCAACCAGCTTGATGTTTATTTAAATCAAAAACTCATATCACCACCAAACAATACATATGCGTACCGTGCTTATTTGGAAAATCTTCTCAACTATGGTCCAGCTGCCAAAGAATCTCATCTAACATGCGGATTGTGGTATGAAGACACTGCAAAACATATGGATTCCATTGCCGCGTCGAACAAAGGTTTTCACACAAGAATGGAATTTGTTAAAGAGAGTAAAGAAGTTGAAATGATTGGTCACTTGCATGGTGATATGTTTAACCAAGAAAAATTTTTAATCAATGGTGTAGAAATGCGTGTTAAGTTAGTACGCTCGAAAGAATCATTTAATCTTATTTGTCACCAAGAGAAGAAATTTAAAGTAAAAATAATGGATGCCAGTCTCATTATAAGAAGAGCTAGAATCAACCCTAGCGTTTTATTAGCTCACCAAAAAGTATTAGAAACAACAACTGCGAAATATCCCATAACAAGAGCGGAAGTTAAGGTTCTTACGATACCTGCAGGTGTCCAAGGTAAAACATTAGACAATATATTCCTCGGACAAGTTCCTAAAAGATGTATTGTTGGTTTTGTGTTAAATTCGGGGTTTAATGGTAATTTAGCAATAAATCCTTTCAATTTTCAACACTTCAATATGAATACATTCAGTTTGTATGTAGATGGTCATGAAATTCCTTCAAGAACGTTACAACCATCATTTAGTTCTGGTATAATAGCATCAACATATCACACTTTATTTTCTGGAACTGGTATTCATTTTCACAATGAAGGAAACGCAATAAGTAGAACAAACTATGGTGATGGATATTGTTTGCTGTGTTTTGATTTGACTCCAGATTTATCTGCTAGTTCAACTTCACACTGGAATCTTGTTAGACATGGTAGTGTTCGTTTAGAAGTTCGCTTTGATACGGCTCTCAATCTGACTGTGAACTGTATTGTTTATGCTGAATTTGATAATGTTATTGAAATAAACAAAAATCGCGACGTAACAGTGGATTATAACAGTTAACAAATACATAAATACTGTGTAAATTATTAAGATATATCATTCGCTATTAAACATTGTTAACAGCATCATTATCAAACTTTTATCTCTATTTATCATGGATACAAATGAAATACAGTTATGTATGAACAAAATAAGTTCTAGTTTTAAATCAAATGTATTTGCTGCAAACCGATTGCCTATTTGGGTAAATCAACCTGCTTATATTATAAGTAATTTGGATCCCGATTCAAAGCCTGGCTCTCACTGGGTAGCTATACACATCGATGTTAATGGCATAGGTGAATACTTCGATTCATTTGGTCGTAAACCTACTAATTATCAAAAGCGATTTTTAAATAGAAATGCTAGGAGATGGTTTTACAACCACAAACAATTTCAAAACCCATTTACCTCGGTTTGTGGAGAATATTGTTTAGTTTATCTGTATTTTAAGAAACAAGGAAAAACTATGTGTGATTTTCAAAGTTTGTTTTCCGAGAGTTCTCTTTGTAATGATTTAATTGTAAGAAATATGTTTAAAACTCATTTTTTATGAAATAAATACTTTTAGAAAAATATTTTTCCTGTTTTATTTTAAGGTATAAGGGTAATAATGGTACAGAATACAAATAAATAGAAACATGATGATAGTTTTTATTAAAAATTTATTCAAAGCTAAGGTTTATAATTGTTTCTTCACCTACCAAAGAAACAATGATTTAAACAATGATAATGTTTCGGCACACGTTACAAAGAAGTTAAACAATTAAAGGAATGAATTGGTTTCACTACACTTAATGTACTTTTTCATTGTCTAGAAAGAAATGAACACAATCGCTTTTAGCCGCCAACTGACACTTTAGAATACAAAGGAGCTTAATCAATGATAATGTTTAGGAACAAGTTACAAAGAGGTTATACAAACAAAAGGATAGACAACAGTTAAGCAAGCAACCTTTTAAAAAAAACAATAAATAAATTAATTGGTTTCCTAAAACTGCACTATTGATCTTCTTTTTCATTGTCTAGAACGAAATTAACACTATCACTTTTTGCCGCCAGCTGCTTTGTGATGTCGTAGATAACGTCCCTCGCTTTTTGGACGTGGTCATCTACTTCGGAGTGTGCGTAATATTTAACACGCACTTCTGCATGTTTCCAGTGTTCTGTCGGGGGAATGTTTTTGATCTTCATCATGTCATACACTTCAATTTTGATGAGATGTGATGCGTAAGCCCCGTCGTCTTGGTTGGATTTAATGAAAGCAACACCCTCCGCGGTGGCTTGGCTCACACTCGATGACCTTTTGTTGTCAATTTTCTTTTTCTTGCGTTTTTCGAAGAATCCATGTATGCTGTTGTTTCTCTTGTTGGCGAGTGCTTTCTTTACTTTGAGCCCAACCGTCCCTTCTTCATCGCTTGGGTCGTCGTATTTCTCAGGATAATAATAGTGTTTAAATGTGTTTTCTTCTGTAAGCTATAACAATACAAAAAATATATTCAAACAGTGCTTCGAACTAGAGTTACACGGTAGACACAGAAATGGCTAAAACGTATACTATAAACAATAAATCAAAAACATAAAACAAGTTTTCAAATTAAAACTACATACTTACATCCATTTCAGCAACGAAACACGGCTACACAACCAAACACTGAACTTTTCACTTCACACTTCGCGACTCGGTTTGACGGAGATCTTGTCTGATGAATTATTTGAGACGATATGAAGCGGAGTTGTCTTGACGCTGTTTTATACCTGATGCAATTCTACAAGTTGGAACAAGTAAGCATTTTAAAGAAGCTATTTGCTTGCCGAACAGGTTTAAACCAGCATCTTAGCAGGATAAGTGAATAGGTGTGAAAAAATTACACAAAAGGCAACGGTTCGTTTGATGCAAGGAAACAATAAAACATTCATTGTGTACCTATCTATAGAATATCACCTATCATAAACGCTTTCTTCAGCTCCTTTTTATGTGTATCGCACAGCTACAAGTTTAAACCAGTATTTTTATTCAACAATCGGTATGAAATATCAAGAGATAACGATTTCATAAAAAGCAACAGACATTCAGTAAATAATTGATGTAAAACCGACATCTAAGAGCGTAGCCAAAGAATGTAACATTTTACAAACTTCTTATCTTCATTACAACCGTTCACTGTATAGCATATATTAGGTCTATAGTGCAAAAATATAGGTTAGGTTAGGTTAGATTTATGAAAATTCTGAAAGTTACGATTTAGCAAAAAAAAAAATATATATATTAGGTATAGTGCAAAAATATAGGTTAGGTTAGGTTAGATTTATGAAAATTCTGAAAGTTACGATTTAGCAAAAAAAAAAATGTATATAAGCGAACTGAAAAGGCATAAAATCATACAAGGTGTGAATCAAATCCCAGATGATACACACAAGATCCCACTGGATCGAAATTTATCAGAAAGGACCCCCTAGTCATATGATAAACCCCACGTTGGGAACGCCAGGTAACAGGTAGTATAGCCCAAAACAAAAGACTACTCGCGAACAAAGGGACGGATCGAACCTTTTATGAGGAGGTGATTAGGCATCGCTACGTTTTCTTCGCATGGGAGCAGGTAGACAGGTAGTACGAGCCGGAACAAAAGGCTACTCGCGAACAAAGGAAAGGGTCGAACCTTTTATGACTATGTGATTAGACGTCGCTATTGTAATTAAAGTGAAGTACATATGTACAGGAAGGAGTGGGCGGAGCGTTCTGGGACCCTGCCCAATCGCTCTAAGTGGGGTGTTTCGTTTTTTTTTTTTTTTTTTTTTTTTTTTTTTTTTTTTTTAGGATTCGATGGACCAAAATCCCGTTTTTGGACCACCACCACGGAATGTGCTGGGGAATCGGGGAATACCTACTACTGGCAGTTCATTCGAGCATTAGTAAAGAAAAAGAAATTGAGTTAAGTAACTTCCGTACAACACAATCACTTGTCCTGGTGCCGATACAGTGCCGACCCTGTGATAATATTTTACAATTTTTTATTGCGTTGACTAAGATACTCGAATTTTTCACGCCACTGAGAGACCGCTGACCTAACTATTTGATATAATTTCTATTTTATAGGTGTACCCGTTAATAGAAAAAGTCTTACGAACAGATGTACAGACGGACGGGTGGAGGGACGGACGGAGGGACGGACGAACGGACGGATGGACGGACACAGAGACAGACGGTCAGCAAGAGAATGTGTCTTTTCTAACAGTGGTTACAAGAGTGGTTTAATTATCGGTACTGAAGAAAAGCTTTTCAGCATTTCCGTTATTTGAAATACAAGTTGTATAATGTGTGCACCTATAATTAGATGAATAAGTGTGCCGACAAATTGCATTCCACTTCCTAATCATAGAAACGACAAATAAGGCTGCAAAAAGGGTTTCCGAGAAACGAGTACCAGAAATGGTAAGCAAACACGAGCGTTTTAAAATAATGGACCTATTTTGCCATTGAAGTGTCACGCGAAAAATATTACCCGCTACAAAGCACAGCACACACGATAAAAATACCACAACATACTCGTATCATAGCATCTTAAGGTAGGACGATTTCCATACAAATTATTATTTCCGAATTTGTTAAGTCTCTCCGCATTAATTAAGATTTTAATTTGCGCTAATATATATTTCCTCGAATAAAACAGTACTTTAATGGGTTAAACAAGATTGATAATGTTTGTATGGACTAAATTGTCGAAGTCATTTAAGCTGTTAAACCAGTGATTTTTTTAAGAAAGGTGGGACGTTCTTAAATGAAAACGTACGTTATTTTATAATATGTTTTATTAAAAAAACTAACGGAATCCATCGATAAACGGAATAGATTACCTACATTAGATTAATACACTTTATCTACACTAATGTTGTAACATTCTACTTATGTTTTCAATACTTGACTTATAATTACTACTGTTATAGCGCAGACAACAAAACACTCAATTTAAGCAATTTCACATGATGGTATAATATTCACATCGATATCGTAAAATCTCATTATAACATCAATAAAACGCGACCAACTTGATTGCAGGGCCAATCAGGTTGGTCGCGTTTTATTGAAGCGCGCAGCTGCGCTCTCATTGGTTAAATTTTAATGGCGGCAAAATCACTGTGATTATACACGTACGCGTGATATTGTCAGCTTTTACTCTTGATGTTTGATTAATTGCATTAGTGAAGATAAAGTAGTGGATGCAACTGCATATAACACGGGTATTAAAACACTCGTTACTATTATGAAACTCGCTGCGCTCGTTTCATAAACTCACACTCGTGTTTTAATACCCTTCATTATATGACAGTTGCATAAACTACTATTATTGCACACCATACATTACAAAGATACATGAAAAATCTTGATATCTAAGTTTACGTTAAGTGGCTACCCAAAGCTAACTATAAATTGGTAGAATTTCCTTTTTTTATGTACAATAAAGTATTTTCTATCTATCTTTATCTTTAACTAGCGCCACTAATCGAAAAATAAAACTTTTATAATGCGACTTTGTAAGAAGTCGTCATCATCAATAGTTATTATTAGAACCTAGGACTTTAATCGTTTTACGCTAAAATAATGCTTTAGAAATTATTCGTAAATACAAAATAACCCCAAGTGAAGAATGTTGATGATTCGTGACAAACCCTAGTAGGTATCTGCCTATCCCTCTGGGATAAACGTGAGTTTGCGTATAGGTTTTTTTTCCATTGATAGTGATAGTTGCTCCGGGTATCCTCTTGCTTTCTTGTGAGCACCTTAACTCCTGAACTGCCCTCGCGGAATGGAACATATAGGTGGCCCAAACTAAGTTGGACACAGATCTGTGTCGCGGCAGACGAGTGGTTAATGGTAACGATGCTGTTGTTATATGTGTGTTTGTCTACAAATAAACTCTTTTTTCACATATCTATCAATCTTAGTACATAGCGATAGAAAATCTAGGGAGACTTCGTAGTAGTTTCAGGGGGCTCAGTCGTAGTGCTTGTGGTGGGTTCTTTAATTATAAGGGGCACGCAGTTGACTTCGTTGGAGTTCAGCTCCTTGCAGCTGTACCTGCAGCCTTTCCCCTCACCTTCGTATTCCCAGTGCGCTGAGGATGTAATTTTTTATTAATATAATTTGAGTCGAGTCGGGACGACGGCAGGTCGAACAGGGCAGTAACGGAGTGGCGGGCGAGAGCCGGGCGGGGTCAGTCGGTAGACCAACAGCCCGATGTTCGGACTATGTGGTCAGGTCGGCGGGGAGCCCGAAGATGGGATTGGCGAGAGACCACGGAGGATGGCGTAATGGGGAAAAGGCCTATACCCAGCAGTGGGCAGAGGTGGGCTGATGACGATGGTAAAGTAGAGTCGAGTCGATTTGATTCAAATCGGTTTGATTTAATTCAAGTCGATTTCAGCCAATTCGATATGATTTGACTTTATTTGATTCCATTCGATTTGATTCGTGTCGTTTCGATGAGATTTGTTTTCATTCGATTCAGTTTGATTTGATCATCTGATAGAAGTCGATTTCAGTCGATTCAATTTGATATAATTGTTTGAATTGCACAAAAGTTGGGCAATAGTAAATGTTATAACATCAGGATAAATGCTTAACATTCTATGTAGTTATACATAGTTTAAAATGTAATGACAGCGTTCTAAAATAAGGTCGAGAACCGGAATATATGAAGCCGTTTATTACATTAAAATATGTATTTATATTCAATTTGTCTTAGCAAGTAGCGCTCGCTTAGAAACGGCTTTTACGTTCTTCTGAGTTTATTTCAATACGCGGGTGTTTTTCAAAAAAATAAACGAGCAAATCTCGGTCGCCCAGGTCCTAACTATTAATAAGGGACTAACTCTGGAATCGCGAAAAAATCAGCTGTTTTTAGGGTTCCGTACCCAAACGGACCATATTAAGAAGAGAAAGAAAAGAAGGAAAGAAAGACATTTATTGTACCAACGAGACACATAACACAAAAAATACAAACAGATAAGTGACATATGAAAATGACAGAGAGAAAACGTACAGAACAAACAAAGCAAAAAACAAAAATATAACAAACATGGAAGTAGCCTGTGAAACACTCCACTAAATTGCCACAAATTTCAAATTGTATTTACATACGTGGATATGTCTTGGGATCCAGTCCCACCATGTATATGCGAGCGATCATACAGTTCTGGAAGTCCAAATCGCATATGCTGCTGAAGTCACGCTGAGGTTTCCTCAATCTCCACGAAAAAGAGTCTATTCCACACAAGTGTTCGAAATATTGACTGAAAAATTAAGAGGCGTTTCACAAAATCGCGCACCGCAAGTTTAGGTAAATTCACCCATTGCACTGCCGATGAGTCATGACCTCGAGCGCCGGGGCACAATGCCGCGCGTCGGGTGTATAGCTCGACTATGAAGAAAGTTTTTTGATACTTTTCTCCGACGTGATTTATTTCGGATGGATAAAAACAGGACGTACTCAATCATCTTACGTATGTATACATATTTACAGGTGGTAAAAAATTAAACTAAATGAAACACTTTACCTACTAGTAAATATTTTATTTCTGTACTACCTTTCTGTAAATAGAACAAGATTTCTTTCTTTTCAAAAATACAGGAATGTTTTCTTTGAGTACTGTTCGATGCATACGCATCAAACACCTTAATCAGCAATTTCATTGCAGCGGTGAAGTAAAATGTCACTTTCAAGTCAGTACACGATAAACCGCCGCCGTGTATTCATGTTTAGCATTTTAGCATAATCAATCAATATATATCATTTACATTTGTGGAACTATCAATAAACCTTTAGTATAAAATAATCAAATCTATCATTTACGTAAAGACAAAACCAAATATTGGTCCCGAGGACCATATTGATGATTATGCTAAAATGCTAAACATGAATACACGGCGGCGGTTTATCGTGTACTGACTTGAAAGTGACATTTTACTTCACCGCTGCAATGAAATTGCTGATTAAGGTGTTTGATGCGTATGCAATGGTTATTACAAATAAATAAAATTTTTACTTTTTACTTTTTTTACTTTTACTTTTCTGTCTACAATATTAAGAGTACTTTCCCTTCAGGTGGCATTACAAAATACCACCCTGTATATGTATAGGTACTTAGTCTCATAGAATTTAAAATGTAATAACTTTTATAAGCACTTTATCTGCGTAATTAACATTTTGTAAATAAAAATATTTGTTCGTATATGACATTACTCAATAAATGTGGGCTTTTTACAGTTTTTAATCTCTATTATAGTTTTGTACTTTTTCATCGACCCTTATCACAACACCACTACTTATAGTTAGAATTTATTTTACTTACAATTATGGCACTTGAAGATTCCGTATCCACCACAAACAACTCAGTAAACTCATTTGCATTGTTCTATAAAATAAAATATTATATTAACTAACCAGCTTCTTTAATTTAAATAAAAAAGTGGACTAGTAAGCAAAATAAAAAAAAATGCTTACATCAATCAAATTCGAGTTTTGGGATTTCTCTCCCGATGTCACGGTCAGTACTCCATCAGTTTTTTCTCGTTTGGAATCATTAGCAACATGTTCTCTCCCGTAAATAAAGTAAAACTTTAAGAAATTATAATGGCCGTGGTCACTAAAAGCAAGAGGGTAGATGGTCCCTCTACTTTTATTTGAAGGGGTATTCGAAAATCTTACCATACATAATATTTCCTCTTCCTTGGGAAATGGATTCGTAATATCAATTTCGGAAACGCTGTTGTTAGTTGGTCCTTTCTTTATCCTGCAATGATATATAGTAAAAATAAAACTTCACAACCATTAAAATCGGAAAAGACCGCACTAGAAGATACTCTACTAAACTAACTACACTACTAACTACATAACTTAATAACCTCTTCAGTCCTGACCTTGAAAATAACAATTGAAGACCATTGTTATTTTCAAGGTCAGGACTGAGGAGGTTAAAGTAGATTAGGGCCGATAGGTAAAGACTCAGTATTTTTACGCTTTCTTTTATTTAACAAAAAACGGTACGTATTATGTTTTCGTCCCATTGCTGAAAACATCATGAAGGATAATTACAATGATTCATGTATACAATAATAATGTAAAACAAATTCGAAAAGTACTTACTTGAAAAGTATCAAAACAGTCAGTCGCGGTTGCACGCGCTTCACTAAATTCGTAGAATCATTGAATTTAAAATTCAAAGGTAGAATACGCAACCGGCATCGGCGAGAAAAGTGACGTAGGTCCTACTCGAAGGGCGCTTCGCGCGACACTGATCGATGCGCACGATTGCAGCAGAATATATAGGGAAGTAAAAAATATATTTTCCATTACAAATTATTAAAAATGTGTATTTTTTTATTACACTCCTGTTAAGGATAAGTTCTAGTACCTTATGGTACAAATTTAAATCGATAATAATGTTTAGAAATGGTAAAATATCGAGGTAAAAATGGGAGAAATTCGCACTACTTCATGATTTTTTTTAGCTAAGTGTGAATAAAATATTTGAAATGTGATTTATTAAATACAATAAGATTTATATGTCCCATTCCTGCGTATTTTTTACTAGTGATTTTTACAAATTCTAATAGTACAATCACGTGTCTGAAGATACCTCGGCGCGTATTTTTGACAAAACATGCTGTGGTATTTTATCAATTAAACAAAATGAACGATATAATTTCATAAACTAAGTTGACAAATACCTGTATTAAAGGTTGTGCTTCTTGATACAATACTTCATAATTGAATATTTAGTATTAAAGTACGAAAATTAGTCGCCCAAAACCTCCTAATTTGAGCAAATGATGTGAAAGCCCTCTTAAGAAAATTAGGCCCAAGGAGTCAAGCAAAGATTCTTTTGCAAATGGATACAATGTAAATAATCGGTAAATGACTTAAAAAAACATACGCGTCGAATTGAGAGTCCTTTTTTGCAGTCGGTTAAATAAACAAACGAAAACATAACATTTAAATTTCCAAGTATAATAACATTCCATGTGGCACCGGATTAAGAATAGCGTCACTCAATTTCCTTCCGTGGATATCGTAGAAGGCGACTAAGGACATAAATTACCAGGGGACGGGCAGCAGCGTCTTCCTGAGATTCCAACCCGCCTGCCAAGCGTGGCAATTATGGCAAAACCCTTCATGGTTAGAGAAAACCATGAGGGAGGCCTATGTCTTGAAGTGAGCGTTACACAGCTGATGCTGATGATGAATAACTTTTACATACTTGCACTGTAATCAATTGCGTTAAGGACGGCTTTGCAACAAAAACGTAAAACTTGACCGGCTGACGGTGTACAGACTTCAATGTACATATTTAATTTGAATCTTACCTATTGACAGCGCATCGCAAGTACTCCCCGTAGCAGTCATCACCTTCCTTCGCCAATTCTTTGTCTTGTGAATAGTCAACTCCGTCAAAGATTATCTTGAGAGGGTCTTGGTCGTCATCAAATTCATGTTGCGCTTCCTGAGTAGCATCCTCATTTGCCATCAGAGGTGCCGCAACCAAGCCGGGTATTAGGCACCGAACTGAAATATCAAGTGGAATAATACTTAATGCTTAAAAAAATGTTTATTCAGATGAAAGTACATAATTAAAAAATTGGAAAGCTCATTGAACTTAGAATTAAGACACAGGTAGGATGGCACAAATTATAACTTCGTAAAGCAACTATTGGCCCCTCATTAGGAATGTTTAACAATAACTCTATGGTAATTGGAATAATGATGAGAATGTGAATGAGAAAGTGGATTTTCTTTGTCAATAATTTATTCTCCAGGTTAACTATTTTACTTAAGCTGTAGGTTGATTTTGTTTTTGATGGCATCTTGATTTTCATATGTATTTTGTTTTTAATTTTTAACAAATGTGGTTATATTTGAAATTTTCTCATGTTAGAGTTTTATTTATTATTGATTCTTTTTTGCACGAAAGAGAGCTTACAAAATGTGGACTAAATGATTTTTTCGGCAATGAATAAAAATATTGATCTCGACTTCGTTTAACTTCGCAGGAAACTCGCATGTACGAGTTTTTTTCGAGAGTTGGACTCTTGGACGGTGATGACCAAAAACTGAAAGATATAGTATATTTTTGTTGTAATGGACCAGATTCTCCTTTAATCAATAAGCTTTAGTGGAATTGTGAATTTATAAAAAAACTGGTGAAAATTTCGATAACTTGAGCAAATACCTAAAAAACAAAATGATGAAAGAAAACCGAAAAAACACACTCGATCCATTTTACCGTTACTGTAAAAAAAACGTCGAACACATCAGGGAGTATTTATACCTGAAGACTCAATCAAAACGTTACTAATGAGATTCAGTGCAATCTCCATTCATCAATGGGTCATTAATGCTTAGTGAACAAAAATTAAAACATTGCTCGACTGCTACAAATTTAAATTATTAGGTCGGTCGTCACCGTTGTTAGCAAAATATTCAGTGTACTGAGACCGTAGTGACCACAACGGCTTTGGTTTCTAAGCTACGTACATTTGTGAATTTTGTACGACGGAATCGAACGCAGGGCCTCTCGAATGTAAGGCCGTCCTTCTAAGCATTGAGTTTATGAAAAGCACTTTATTTCAAAGGTAATTAAGGTCGTTTTCGTTTTCAGAGTAGTATCCCTCCAGATGTAGATACCTTCACAGCAGATAGTTGGTATGTCGAGTCGTATTGCAGTGCTCGATCAATAAGCCAACCAATTACGGAATACGTATCTTGGGATGCTACATTGGTTCGCTGCGTTTATTACCCGACTGCGGCGGAGCCCAAAAGGAGGGTAATGTGTTAGGCTCGTATGTATGTCTGATTCTGTGTTCCGTCATGAGTCCTTAACCATTACTTTATCAGAAAAGATCTCAATCGATTCGTCGTGGTAGCGCGAGTGTCGTACGTATGCTTTATGAAATCAGTGTAATCGAACAAAAATATTCTTCTTAAAATTCCTGCTCACAATACTGGAGCTTACGGTGACTCCTTCACGGTCCAGTCGGTTAGGCTGTGGAACGCACTGCCACAGAACATATGCGCCAGTCTTACTATTGGTACCTTCAAGAAGCGGTTGAAAGAGCATTATCTATCCCTGTAATAACATTGAGCTATATATATACATTGATATACATTGAGCTATATATTATATATTATTTATGTATATCTAAGTAGGTATGTATTTTTATTCTGATATCTAGTTTATGTAGTTTTTGTTTTCCTTTTTACTTTGTGTTATTTAGGCTTTTTGTAGTTTATTTTGTGCACATATATAGACCCGTTTTTCTACTGCTTCTCCTATACCCGAAGGTTTGCTGGAAGAAATCTCTTACAGAGATAAGCTCGCCTTTGTACATGTAATTTGTTATGTAATGTCCTGTTAAAAGTCTTATGTGCAATAAAGTATAATAATAATATTGGTCTCATACCAGCTGACCCGGCAAACGTTGTTGTTTTAAAAAAACGTTTGTCAGGGCAGCCAGTTATTATATACTAAGCAGGCGGGACTTAAATTGAGTCTCTAAGTTGGTCCCACCTTCAAAGTAGTAAATGGTCAGCAGTCGGGTTATTGGAGATTTTTGGTTGCACTTTTTTATTATTTCTGTTCTAGTACCTAACATGGCAGGCTACTCGACTTTTATTTGCGCTTGCCCAAAAACTCTCCATAGTGTGTGAACAAGATCTATATTGCATTGCATGAAGAAAGAAAGAAGACCTGTCACAGAAACACAAAGTAAACACGAAGGTACACAAACAAAATACAAGAACGCCTGTTTGCAACTTGCCACGAGTCTAGCGAACGCTTTTAGCTTCATCAACATTAATTAGTCATTGCTGGTACGCATGCTGGTTTCGGGTACTTTTTGTCTTGCCTTTCGCTAGTACATCCCCACATTGATATTTGAAAATTCGGGATTCTATAGTCGACAGCGTCAACCTCTACATTTTTGTTGTAAAATCGTCCTTAACGTAACTGATTGGTGTGCAAGTATGTGAAGATTTATTTGCTTACAGGTAACTTGAGAGCGAGACATGACATGTCACACACAATAAACATTATAAGTATTGTAACTACGAAAACGTATACTTAAGTAAATAAATATTATTTATGAAATCAAACCAAAACACCAAAAGTTGAAATAATAATAACATGCACACAACATAATCCCTCAACCTGGACCCAAACTAGGACACCCTTTGCCATGTTAACCAGCCAGGGACATAATCGAAAAACACGCAGACTGAGGCCATTTGTACAAATTTACGGCGGCCCCCAGTGGGGATCGAACCCACGACCTCTGTTATGCCAATCATACGTGATAGCGCTTTTCCAACGAGGCCATTTGACTAAATTCGCTAAATTCGTTACCAAACACACACTAATGGGAACTTGCGTCAAATTTAAATTGGAGTGACATTCTTCTTCTTATCGTGTCGGTGACAAAACCAATTAGATTTTACTGGCCCAGAACTCGGCCACGTGCACTTCAGCGTCTGTGCCTCCAGCACGTCCAAGAAAAATAAAAATAAAACCAGAAAAATATTTTTTTTGGGGTTTTCGGGTTACCAAAAATGCGAAAAGTCAAGTTACTATAACAAAAAAAAACTTATTAGATTTAGTGTTTTTCATTAAATTCTAAACGTTTTTAAATATTGTTTCATAACTCAAATACTGATAAACGCTACATAATTTCTTATGTGTTAAATGCAAGGTATGACGTCGTAGTTTGAGCCCGTTTTAAATGGCGCGATTTTGTACCACGTGACTAGAATGAGATTTTGACGCGTTATATCATGAAAAGTATTAGACGCAGAGAAAAAAAATACCCTGTTTTTTATCTTTTAACATGTCCTCGTTCAATTACATTAAAACATTTTTTGTGCAATTTCTCCATTAGGGCATTTCAAGAACCACGGTACAAAATCGCGCCCTAAAAATCGGGCTCAAACCGTTTTTTATGGCGCGATTTTGTACCTCGTGACTCTAACGAGATTTCGACGGGTCATATCATGAAAAGTATTAGACGTATAGAATCTTTTTTAAAAATTAACATGGCCTCTTTGATTATATTAAAACATTTTTCTGCACAAGTTCTCCATTAGGGTATCTCAGGGATTGCATAAGCAGAATCAAAAAAATCAAAATATTTTTTTTTATTCAAAGTAGCACAGAAACTGCGACTTAATGAACGTTACAAGTTAAACTAGGTGTCCATTTCAAAATCTAGATCAATTTGGAGAAAAAATGGACAAAAAAACTCCAAACTTAGTCTTTTCAAGTCCTTAATTTACAGGATTTATATAAATGTTCTAAAACTCATGCATTGAACTGGCTTTAATTCCAGACATCATTGTCATCTAAATAATCTTTAATGTTATAGTAGCTTTTTTGGCACAAAGTGCGCTTCACACATTTTTTGAACCGCGTTTCTGGCAAGCTTATTATATCCTCAGGGATCTTATTGTAGAAACGTATACAATGCCCCATAAAGGATGTATTAACCTTTGCCAGCCTAAATTTTGGGAACGAAAGTTTATGTCTATTTCTAGTATTTACATTGTGTTGGCTACCTACAGTTTTAAAGTCACTGATATTTTTCCTAACATACATAATATTTTCATAGATATACTGACTAGCAACTGTTAGGATGTTAGTTTCTTTAAAGAAATCTCTTAACGAATCTCTATTGCCTAGCTTATATATGAATCTGATCGCTCTCTTCTGCAGGACGAAGATGGTCTCAATGTCTGCTGCCCGACCCCACAGTAGTATACCATAGGACATAATACTATGGAAGTAACTAAAATAAACAAGCCTAGCAGTTGCGACATCAGTTAGTTCCCGGATTCTTTTAACTGCGTATGCTGCAGAACTGAGCCTATTTGCCAATTTTCCTATATGTGGACCCCATTGAAGCTTTGCATCAATTGTGATACCCAGAAATACAGTTTCTTCTACAAGGTCTAGTTTATCATTCCCCAATATAACATTGCTGTCAACCATTTTGACATTTGGTAGTGTAAATTTTATACATTTTGTCTTTTTTGAATTTAATAATAAGTTATTAGAAGTAAAAGCAGCCTATATACGTCCCACTGTAGGGCACAGGCCTTCTCTCAGAGAGAGAGAGTATGGGCTTAATCACCACGCGTGCCCACCGCGGATTGGCGATTTCAAGCGCTGAGGTATGTGAATAGCTCAGACACCCAGGTCTCCTCACGTTGTTTTCCTTCACCGTTAGCAAAGTATATTGCTACTATAACTTCACAAATGTACATAACTTAGAAAGAAAAGTCATAGGTACATGCCCGCACTGGGAATCGAACCTGGGTCTCCCGCTTCCGAGTCCAATGTATGGGTACATACATTGGATTGGCTATTCTCAGGAATTGAATAGGAGGAAACGAGGCTTGCTCAGGAATTGGGCGTCTTAGAAATATGGATAAAGAACAGCTGATTTTTTTTCGCGATTTAGCTTATTACAAGTTCATAGTACAAGTTACCATTTTTATTAACCATTCACCCCTAAAATAAATGATTAGAGTGTACGTATGTAAAGGTAACTTTGAAAATAAACAAAGTCATAGGTACACCTACATCTGCAAATTTGTATTAGCAATACCACACCCTAACGGTGAAGGAAAACATCCTGAGGAAATCCGCGGCTTGGTTGGCTCCGCACGTATTGACTTGTGTTTCCTGTGGGCTAGGCTGACTAAGCTGTCAGGATGGTGTAGGTGCTGGGCAAGCCTGCTCCATCTAGAAAACAATGTCCCAGGAACTGCAGCGTCCGAGTGGTCCCTTCACCCATCTAGTGTGAGTGATGGTGCCGATAACTCATCTCATCACGTGGATGCAACGGCCAAAGTTTAAGTTTATGTAAAGGTTACAATGTTGTCTGTACCTGCATCCTCAGCGGTCGGTCATTTAGGCCCAAGTCACGTCCATGCATGACTCATATACTTCTTAATATACAATATTACTGTGAAAGAACATCGACTCGGAATACAGATTGCTGTTTAAACACCTTAAGGTAACGCGTGGTGGCGCTTTGTTTTCTAATTACTTCTGGATCAGTATCAGTACCACTCTAATAGTCTTTCTCGGTGAAAGAGAGAGAGTATGGGCGTGCCTACTTTGTACATCGTATCGTACGTTAAATATAAGAAAACGATAAGGACGAAACGTACCAAACGACGGAAAATTGTAAAATTAAAAAATAGACGAATATCTGTATAAATATCCGTGCAAATTCAGCTTTTATTAAGATAAGGAAGAACCCAAACAATTTAAGAAAACATTGGTAACTGAATGTGTTGATTTACAAAAATTTTGAAGTACTCCTCAGCCTGATGTTCCAACCTTCTATACATCATCATCATCATCAGCCACTCGACGCCCACTGCAGGACACAGGCCTCCTTCATGGTTTTTCTAACCATGAGGGGTTTTGCCATAATCGCCACGCTTGGCAGGCGGGTTGGCGATCGCAGTATGCTGTTGAAATCTCAGGAAGACGCTGCTGCCCGTCTCCTGGTAATGTATTCCCTTAGTCCCCTTCTACAACATCCACGGAAGGAAATGGTGTGACGCAATTCTTAATCCGGCGCCACACGGAAACCTTCTATTAGAAAGGAAAACTTCAGGTTATCAATTTCACAATTCGTGATATCGAATCTACAGAAGATCATTGTTATGTGTGGGAGAATGCATTGAAAAAAAAAGGTCCCAAATAAAATTGCTAGCTTTCTATTCGACTTTATAAAAAGAAGGATTGAATTACAATGTTATTCATATTTGGTGTCGACATAAAACTCGATTGCTGGGTTAATCCTACCAAGCAGGCGGCGATACCAACCTCGGTACCTCGCAATGAGTTATATTGATGAATTTAGGTCCCGCCTGCTTAGTAGTTAATGCTCAGCAGTCGAGTTTTTGGTTATTTTTTGTTTCAGTTTTTAGTTTTGACTTTTTTATTTTTTTGTAGAAATTATGCTGAGTTTATATAGCCTATGACTTTCGCGCAAACACGACGAATCGATTGGGACTTTATTTGTCTCTTAACATATCTGACCATTGGTTAAGGAGTTATGAGGGAGCATAGAATCGGACATACATACATGCATACATATGAGCCAAACACATTACCCTCCTTTTGGGCTCCGCCGCAGTCGGATCATATCATATCATAAGCAGCCTATATACGTCCCACTGTAGGGCACAGGCCTTCTCTCAGAGAGAGAGCATGGGCTTAATCACCACGCGTGCCCACCGCGGATAGGCGATTTCAAGCGCTGAGGTATATGAATAGCTCAGACACCCAGGTTTCCTCACGATGTTTTCCTTCACCGTAAGCGAGTGGTATTGCTACTATAACTTTACAAATGTACATAACTTAGAAAACAAAGTCATAGGTACATGCCCGCACTGGGATCGAACCTGGGTCTCCCGTTTCCGAGACCAATGTTCTACCCACTAGGCACCACCACGGCAGTCGGATAATAATTCTTAAGGGCCCGTACACAAAACTGCAATGCGATGTCGCATCGTAAAAATCTACGAACTCTCGCAACGACGCACCGCAAGAACTTGCGAATTGATTTGCCCAAAAATGAATCCAAAACCTTCTTTGTTTCTTTTTCCTGTATCTTCATAGCAATAAATGAGGTGAGCACTTCTTTTTACGATCCATGTCACGACCTTGTTTACCAAATACGGGAACGGAAGAAAGGAATGGCCACCCGAATCGTTCAAGGGGCTAACAAGGGCTAACTAGAGCCGCCAATGAACAAAAAATCATGGGTATCTTCTTTCACAATCCGTTTTTGGAAAAATTATAGTGAACGACAAAAATGTCTGTGTCGATAACAGCAATTTTTAGATCCTTCAGCTTAGAAATTAGGTTCGGGAATCTAGGCTACAATTTTGTTTTTGGCGAAAGCGGCCGTTTTTGGCGTAAATGCATATGTGGACTAGGTTCTTGGCCCTAGGTCCTAGGTTGTAGGTTCTAAAAATAGCTATCACTAATACAGAAAACTCTGTCGTTCACTTTTTTGGAAAAATGGATACGAACGAAGATGTGATTTTGTTTTCATTGGCGGCGCTAGTTAGCCCTTATTCAAGCCTTAAGGGAGATTATTATCATTATTATTATTAATTCTTTATTGCACAAAGACAGTGTACAAAAGATGGACTTAATGCTAATGGCATTTTCTACCAGTCAACCTGCAGGAGGTACAGGAGAGGCAAAAATTTAGGTAGGCGTGCAAAAAAGAAAGTGATAAAGGTACTTATAAGTACCTAATGTATTATAAGGCGGGGGGCACCTTTAAAAATAACTATTTTAGCAATGATGTAATACAATACACACTATTACTTGCCATTAATTATATACATACTAATAATTACGGTGATATATACCATATAATAAGATAAGGTATATTATATATTACACATATTTATAACAATACATTTTTAAAGATATACAAAATAAAATGGATGTTAACTCTAATGCAAATTAGAAAAAAAAAAATCAAAACAAAAGAAAGAAAGGAAACGGAAATACTCTTTCACTGACAAATAAATTATTTATTGGTCTGAAAGGAAAGTCAGTTCTTAATGGCACTAAGGTAGTGTTCACGGACAAGATATTTAAAGGAGGGACGTGAATTCGCTTTCCTGATATTTTCCGGCAGAGTGTTCCAGAGCCGCACAGCAGTTACGACAAAAGAATTTGCCGCAAAACCTGTACGATGGATGGGGATTGATAGAAGAAGATTATAAGATGAGATGTCTTGCCGCACGAAACCGCATCGCAGCAATTCGTGTCGCAGTATTCTGCGTTGCGAATTCGCATCGTGCCGATTCGCAGTTTTGCGTACGGAGCCTGAACATGCGATAGTATTGTATGGTCTAACCTTAAATGTATTTATTTCAGCTAGCTTCCATACAAAATGCACAAACCCCTTTCCAAGCATGTTTGAGAAAAAGCATTTAAGGTCTATTTTAGTTGGTATCGTTGCATACGCACGTCGTTAGACCTTAGTAATGTGTGCAGTTGTTAGTCGCTTCTTTTGTTGGGCTACTGGAATCGAAGTAGATTTCCGATTATTATAGTGTTTATATCGAGATTTTATACGTGCGGGATGTCCCAAAATGTTGGCACAGTGCCATGGTCTGTAGAGACGACACATTATTTTTAGCCCCTCAGTTCAGTAACTAGTGATCAAGGTTATTTCAGGCGTGACCTTCTTGTTATTAATTTTATTCGCACAAAACTAGAGCGTACATTGAGGGGCGTCTTTAATAACTAAATATTTATTTGTTAAAGAAAGAGCGGTGGTAGCCTAGTGGGTACAACATTGGACTCGGAAGCGAGAGACCCAGGTTCAATTCCCAGTGCGGGTATGTACCTCTATGACTTTGTTTTCTAAGTTATGTACATTTGTGAAGTTATAGTAGCAATACCACTCGCTAGCGGTGAAGGAAAACATCGTGAGGACACCTGAGTGTCTGAGCTATTCACATACTTCAGCGCTTGAAATCGCCAATCTGCGGTGGGTACGCGTGGTGATTAAGTCCATAATCTCTCCCTGAGAGAAGGCCTGTGCCCTACAGTAGGCCATATAGTTACAGGCTGCTTATGTAAATATTTATTTATTCGAAGCTGGGCATCTTTAACACCAGAGTTAACTGGTATTTATCAGGTAAGCACGTAACATCTTAGATCCCGACGTGCCCCGACCCTTGGTATATAAGTTCGAATTACACTTGGCCAGTTTAAAAAACCGGTCAAGTGCAAGTCAGAATTGCGCACGAAGGGTCCCGTACCATCATCAACATTAACATTTGAGACCAAGATCGAGAAAAAACCGCAAAAAATCACGTTTGTTCTATGGGAGCCTCCTTAAATATTTCATCATCATCATCAGCCATTTGACGCCCACTGCAGGACATAGGCCTCCTTCGTGGTTTTCATGACCATGAGAGGTTATTTATTTTATTTTAATTTAGTTATTTATATTTGAAGCAAATATAGAACTTAATATTCTGTGAATATTTCAAGCGTCTATCTGTTGCCCTTATTAATATCGAGCATAAAACTGCAAAAAATTACGTTTGTTTTATGGAAGCCCCCCTTAAATATTTATTTTATTCTGTATTTGTTGTTATAGCAGCAACAGAAATACATAATCTGTGAAAATCTTAACTGCCTAGCTATCACGGTTCATGAGATACAGCCTGGTGACAGACAGACAGACAGATAGACGGACAGTGAAGTCTTAGTAATAGGGTCCCGTTTGGCACCCTTCGGTTACGGAACCCTAAAAACTAATACACAGATGGTTTTCCAGATAGAGTAGACTAGAACGTCTCAGCTTGTAAACGATCACAATTGTCATGTAAAATCTACTTAAATAAAACGCTGTCAGTTGGAATTAAAAGCGTACGTTCTAGAAAAGGAACATCACAGAGCTGCGGAAAAGTCAAAACCAGTCTGAGTGACATGAAAGTGACATAAGAGGTGTGTGACATAAGTGGGCAGCCATGAAAAGAAATAGTTTTGAAAATAAATAGTTTTCACGGTTTGGTCGCAAAGGACTAACTTCACATTCACCGGGCTGGCGTGGTGCTGGCGCATTGATACAAATTAAAATGAACCTTAAAATCTTAAATTTGAGCATTATTTTGACAACCTTCTTCGAGATAAATCGAAATTGCTGTACTGGCCAAGTACATGCGAGCAGCAGCCGGCAAAAGTTGTATGAAAATACATATCTGTCGTGTTTCAGCGGCCAAATAAATTACATAGTAAACTCATATCTGTCGTATAATTTTAAAATGGAACGATCTTTTACTCCGTTACATGGCAACCAAGGAGGTAACTTATGAAAGGTTTTATTTAAATTTTGCACTGGCTTGCAAATAGAAAGTTGTTTATCAAAAAGAAAAACAAATGAACACTTTAACGCGGGATAAATTGATTGTTGTTCTTCATTGATTTTGAAGAGTAAAAAGTTCTGCCTAGGTACCTACTACTTAGTTTAAATTACCACGTATTATTTGAGAAAAGTACTATATAGTACAAGCCTTGGCCACAACTATGTACTATTAAGGTTAGATACTTGGATTTTAGGGTTCCGTACCCAAAGAGGTATGAGACCCTATTAATAAGAGTCCACTGTCCGTCTGTCTGTCTGGCTGTCTGTCACCAGGCTCTATCTTCTGAACCGTGATAGCTAGATAGTTGAAATTTTCACAGATAATGTATTTCTGTTGCTGCTATAACAACAAGTACTAAAAACAGAATAAAATAAATATTTAAGGTGGCTCCCATACAAAAAACGTTGTCTAAAGACAGCGCTCGCCATCTAGCGGCCATCAATGTAACATTTACAGCGCCAATGGCATGTCGTCAAACGTCAATGTTAAACGCTTCTTGTTGGTTTCTACAAATGGCGCTGTTCTCAATGTACCTAATTTATCTTGTCTTGATTTTTGTCTAATCATCATCATCAGCCATTTGACGCCCACTGCAGGACATAAGCCTCCTTCGTGGTTTTCATGACCACGCGGGGTTTTGCCATAATCGCCACGCTTGGCAGGCGGGTTGGCGATCGCAGCATGTGGCTGGAATCTCAGGAAGACGCTGCTACCCGTCTCCTGGTAATTGATTTCCTTAGTCGCCTTCTGCGACATCCACGGAAGGAAATGGAGTGACGCTATTCTTAATCTAGCGCCACACGGACACGGATTTTGAATAATGTTGGATAGATAATGGTACGAAACTCTTAGAGCGCGAGTCCGACTCGGTTAGGTAGTCCGTCGGTTTTTTTGTTCTTCTATTGTAGTCTCTAACTTCGTAAGTTTAAGGATGATTTAAGATTTAAATCATGCAGCCCGCACGTTGCCGGCCTGTTGACGTGCAAAGACCTTAAATCTGCATATTGAATAGTAATAAATAAAATTACTTCCACACAACACAATCACTTGTCCTAGTCCCAAGCTAGGATACCTTGATCATCATCAGCCACTTGACGCCCTCTGCAGGGCACAGGCCTCCCTGGTGGTTTTCGTAACCATGAGGGGTTTTGCCATAATCGCCACGCTTGGCAGGCGGGTTGGCGATCGCAGTATGCAGTTGGAATCTCAGGAAGACGCTGCTGCCCGTCTCCTGGTAATTGATTTCCTTTGTCGCCTTCTACAACATCCACGGAAGGAAATGGAGTGACGCTATTCTTAATCCGGCGCCACATGGATACTCTGATATTACCCGCAAATCACCATTTCGGCTTTCGGAGCATATTGGTAGCATATTGGCCACCCCGTCACGTCATAACCATATTGCAACGTCATATAAACGTCATATCATAGGATAGACTTCTCTTAAACTTAAGTAGGTAAGCCATTTTATGGCCTTCGTCTTTGCATGTATGAAAATAAAAAATATATCGAAAATGTCTGTAATTTAATTTTTTTATTTATTTATTTTATTTGGTGTACAAAGCAGATCACAACCATTACACGATATAAAAGTAAAAATACGACACGAGTACTAAGTTGTGGTCTAAAGCATGTACACACAACATTGCCACCATTGTACCATCATTGGCCATATTTAAGTGTACATTTTTTTACAATTATTGATATTATTTACTTACTTATCCGAAAACAGGTACTTGAATTTTCGTTGAAGGAGTCCGACCAGGTTTAACTCTTATTCAAAGAGCTAATAAAATGAATTTCAATAGGAGTTTTTTTGTCCGTTTTTTCTCCAAATGATCTAGATTTTGAAACGGACACCTAGTTTTACTTTTAAAGTTCAATAAGTCACAGTTTCTGTGTTCATCACCATCAGCCATTTGACGCCCACTGCAGGACATAGGCCTCCCTTATGGTTTTCATAACCACGAAGGGGTTTGCCATAATCGCCACGCTTGGCAGGCGGGTTGGCGATCACATTATGCGGTTCAAATCTCAGGAAGACGCTGCTGCCCGTCTCCTGGTAATTGATTTCCTTAGTCGCCTTCTACGACGTCCACGGAAGGAAACGGAGTGACGCTATTCTTAGTCCGGCGCCACACAGACAGGTGTCTGTGTTACTTTGAAAAATATTTTTGACTTTGACTTATATTAAATTAATTTTAGTGCTTACGAAAGTTCCAGTTCCAAAATCATTGAAATATTAGAAAGTGCGAGGGAGAAGAATACCAGAACTAAAAGAAGCCTTAAACCAAAGCTTAACCATCACGTGAAAACCATGGACAAATTACGCCAAGACAGAGTATTTAAATAAATAATAATAAACTTCCACACAAGACAATCACTTGACCTGGTCCCAAACTAGATACCCTGTGCTATGGTAACCAGGCAAGGACGTCACAAACGTAGAAATACATCCAGACTGAGGCCATTTGTGGTAATGTACGGCAGCCCCCAGTGGGAATCGAACCCACGACCTCTGTCTTGGTGGTTAAGCGCCTTAACGGCTAGTCCAACGAGGCAGTCAATTTCAACAAAAGTTTCGCTTTCGGTGAAGAGTTACGCATACATTCACGCATTATTGGTGTGGTGTGGCTAAGCAGGTTGTAGTATGTGACGTTCGCAGACACACAAACCAGCGCATTGAACGTTCAACATTGACAGCCGGATTTGCTAGAATGCCAATTTAGATACAATTTCATGGGTCCGGCTTGAGAGCCCGGATTATCGTTCTGCAGTATTTTTTAATAACTCGCGATACTAAGACATGGTTTTGCATACATACATGCATTTGTGGTTCTGTGCTTTATAATATTTTTATGTTCGAAACCTATTATGCTTTATAAAAAAATCTGTACAACGAAATGGTCTGTGAAAACCTGAGTAAAATGTAGCTGGAATAAAATTCATGGCACACAAGTATCTGTAACGCCACAATCTTAGGTACAATAGGTACAATAATTTTACACAATAAAATTAGAGAGAAGTCAAATATTTAAACATAACTTCCACTTTCTAATAATGAACATTCTGTTCAGCAAAACTCTTAACAAAGCGTTAGAACAGAGAATGAAACCAACAGAAAAATTACTGCACGTTATTTCTTTCTTAAAATAACACTTTTGTTTGCATTATTTCTTAAAACAACACTAAGACTTTAAAATTTAATTTTGTATGAAGAAGTTGCGACGGGAGGCGCTGGATGCGGGCGGCACTATTGTGTATCCCGGTATTCCAGGAGGCTTGGACAACCATGAGGGAGGCCTATGTCCTGCAGTGGGCGTCGAATGGCTGATGATGATGATTATGATGATGTATGAAGAAGTTTTGTTGACTGCTACTCAAGCTTTAATTTTTTAAGCACTCATCTTCAAATAACTAATTCACTGTCCTCTTAGTACCATTTTTTCTTTGACCAATAACTTAAATAAAATCAACATAGATTAGATACTATAATGGCGATAAAACTATGTTATAAAAAACGCATTAACCTGAGGGAACTCTTTATGAAGGATGAAGAACAAATTATCATGTTTTTCAGTACCTAAATGGTTATTACTTAACGGGATTCTATCCAAAAATGTGAACAAAATAATGAGTCCCCGATGGGTCCCCGACACGATCAAGTGCACTTGAACAGTCAACATGATTGAAGCGAATATTGATCGTTTACCACATTGACTTGACGCTATCGCCGAGTCAATCTATGGCTTGATCGCAATTGACAGAAATTTTGATTGACAGCGCACTTGATGCGCTTGTGCTTGACCCGACTTGATGCGACTTGATAAGCTTTTTTTCATCTGCAGCCGCAACACCGAACATAGCGGACGACGAACAGACCTAGACATGGCCTTGGCGAGAAGCGCCGACATAATTACCGCGCGTCATTTTGTCCTATTGCTAATATCTCTCCACAGGGATTTTCGTGTACTATGGAAAGTTATAAGTAAGGATTATGCTGACAAAAATAAAAGTTCGAATCGATATCTCAATTTATAGCATTCCTTACACAATCGTCTCTTTTTTTTCTCTTTAATTATGGCAAGGAATGTAAAATCTTCGTTGGAAATCCTTTTTATTTCTGCGACGACTCTTTTACACAGGTCGGTGGGCGAGCATGGCATGCGCACTTGTCGACACCTTCAATAGGCGTCAAGTCCACCATCAAGTGAAACTGTCAATCACCTGAGACTTGTCAAGTGCACTTGATCGTGTCGGGGACCGATTACGTAAGCGTATCTTACGTATCATTAAGTTTACAATTTGCCTCACTCTCGAAGTATTTTCATGAATGGGACGTTATCGTCTGATCACCATATCACATGATATCTTTTTTAGAACCGGACAAGTAACTGTGTATTCGTATTATTATACAATGGTCCCAAACTAGGATACCCTGTGCTATGGTAACCAAGCAAGTACATCACAAACATGAAATACAGCCAGACTGAGGCCATTTGTACAAATGTACGGCGGGCCCCAGTGGGAATCGAACTCATGACCTCTGGCATGCTAATCAGACGTGATACCGCTAGACCAACGAGGCAGTCGATCCTTCTATTCATCATCATCATCATCATTCACCCAAAAGAAGTCCACTGCTAGACATAGGCCTCCTCCATGGATTTCCAAAAAGACCGGTTGGAAGCGGCGTGCATTCAGCGTCTTCCGGCCACTTGGATGAGGTCATCTGTCCATCTTGTGGCTGGTCGTCCTACGCTGCGCTTGCCGATATGTGGTCTCCATTCGAGAACCTTTCGGCCCCATCGGCCATCAGTTCTGCGTGCTATGTGCCCCGCCCACTGCCACTTCAACTTACTAATCCGCTGGGCTATGTCGACGACTTTCGTTCGTCTACGGATCTCATCATTTCTGATTCGATCTCGAAGTATGATACAATGACACAATGAAGTTTTCCAGTAATTTAGACAAGTATCGTGTTGTCCCGTTTGGTTCTCGGTGTAGGAACATGACCACATCGATTCCTTTCCATGGGTGTCGTAAGATGTCACTCACCCCCAGATTCTCGTACGCTAACAATCTGTTAATCTACTGTTAAAAGCTGTCAGTGGTTTTTTTTATGCTTTTTGACCAATTCACAGCTTTTACAAACTAACAGAACATATTACAGACTAAGATTACAGAATAACAGACAGAACAGACTAACAGATTACCTACCTACCTACTCTCTTCATCTTTCAGTTCTAACCATCCTAAGGTTGTCTGGAGGAGATCGCTTTTAGCGATAAGACTGCCAAATGTGTACGGCAAAACTTAGACATGTAAGCCTTTTAATGTACTATTCTGTTTTCTGTTGTGTACAATAAATCAGAAATCAATAATTTATTTCAATGTAAAGAATTCTGTTTGCGGAATGTCAATGTACTACGTTGCTATGTTAGCCGCTGCCTTCGGGCCGTATTTGTAGTGGAGAAAAAGGCAGCGGGAAAAAAATAAGTGTTCTAATCTAATCTAATCTAGTTACGAAGACTAACAGATTACGAAGACTAGCAGTTATGAAAACGCGTAATCAGAAATCAGAAATCAAAAATTTATTTCAACGAAAAGATTTACAGTCTGATTGTTGAACGTCAATATGCAATCTTATCCCCTGTATCACCTGAAGGTCAAGTTGTAGTTAAGAAAAATGCAAAAAAAAAACACTCTGACCCGGTTTCTCGTAGTGTACGAGGAGCCTGGGGTTATTCTAGTGCACGAGAAGTGCCTACGTATAGTTAGTATACGGGAAACCGGGGGTAAACCTCTAATATCATCACAAACCCGCCAACCCAAATTGGTGACTATGGATAACCCCATTAAATTTTAGGTAACTCGTTAATTGTGAAAGAAAATATCGTGAGGAAATCCGTTGCGTCGATGCCTCCGCACGTGTTGACACTAACTTTGTTGATTAAGCCGACAAAGCTCAGAGTCCATGTCTAAAAAATATGTCCCAGGTTCAAAATCGTCTGAGTGGTTACTTCACTAATATGACTCATTAGAAGGTTTGGTATTGGTTATCAATAAAGTACATAATTGCTTATTTATTGTAGTTTCTTGGTTGAAAAGATGTTACTTATATATTTTTTTAACTTTAAGACTCATGTAAAGTTGTTATTTTGTAGATAAAACGTTGTCGTTTTAAGCGGGCGATATACTACATTTGGTGTTTAGTTGCCACTAAAAGCTATATAAATCATCAAACATAGAATGTAAAAGGCCAATTCGTGAATGTATTTTTTATTTTGATTCATTCTTGGCCACTCCTGCAACTTTGTTTATCAATTATATGCGATTTTAAAACCGAATAAAAATAATATGAAACACCACATAATTTCATTTTAATACCTAGCAAAGTTTCATAAATATCTGTCCATCTATTTTGAATGTGACATCTTGGACTAAGTCCAACACTTCTGTGCGCATGCCTAGCACGGACTCGTTGCCAACCATCTGAACATACGGGTGATGTTTCCTGTCTCGTTCTTTTCGACCAAGTACAGCGAGATGGCGTCAAATTGATTGCTATATTAGGAGTATGCTGGTAATACGGATTTCATTGTCACAATTTATACTAGACTTGAATAAAAATAGTCCGGTGTACAACTTTAGAGATATACCGCTTTGCCATTTGCGCACAATTTTCGAGTACGCCAAATGAGTCACATCAAAGTTGATTTAAAAATGTTTCTTTCTCCCTCTCCGTCCGTGTGGCACCGGACTAAGAATAGCGTCACTCCATTTCCTTCCGTGGATGTCGTAGAAGGCGACTGAGGAAATCGATTACCAGGAGACGGGCAGCAGCGTCTGCCTGAGATTCCAACCGCATACCGCGATCGCCAACCCGCCTGCCAAGCGTGGCGATTAGGACAAAACCATTCATGGTTATGAAAACTACGAAAGAGGCTTATGTCCTGCAGTGGGCGTCAAATAGCTGATGTTGATGATTTCTCTTATACACCGTGAATTTTGGGTGATTTGAGAGCCATAGCAAGTGAACAGGCCTTAACAATAGCTATCGAATGCGTTAGTTTTTTTTTTTTGTAATCCGTAGAATTCTAAAGGGCCACCATAACAACGATATTTAATTGTCATAATTTAACAGGTTTAAGACACTGAATTTTCTTAAAAAATGTCCGATTTGTCACAGATTTGAATCTGTGAGATCCATTAGGAGCCAACCGGAGTGGTGCATGGTCGCCGAGGGTCATTGCTCTATTAGATGGAGAGGCGGTGCTCATTATGCGCGAAGTTTTCAAAACACGACTTTACTAAGACTTTACAGGCCGTCTGTCTGTCTGTCCGTCTGTCTGTCTGTCTGTCACCAGGCTGTATCTCACGAGTCTGTCTGTCTGACTGTCACCAGGCTGAACCCACTCGCGGGTTATTCACTAATTCGACACACAAGACTGGACACACGTGTGTACAGTTGGTGAAACTCAAAATTAGTATCACTTATTATTTCGTCATCTGGACACGCCAAGATTTTCAGGCCTGTCCAGATAGTGAAACTTAAATTAAATATTTTTTATGTTTTCGCCAACTAGACACACTCAGGTTTTTTTGTAAAAACGGTACAGTCAGCTTAATAATCGCCTCGCTCATTGAATTAACAAACGAGGCGATTTCATGAAAAAGTTGCCTCATTTTTTTGCTTAAGAAACCTTAGCTTCTGTTTAAGGCATTTTGAAATAAAACAAGTATATAATAATCAACACCCAACAATTGGCACCCTTCGTACGTAATCCTAAAAAGGGTGTCGCTGGCTAAAGGTTCTGTTTGGAAGCCGATTATTCTTGAACAGAGGACTGAACAAATTTCTAACTGCGTACACTTTAGTAGAACAGATACAGCTCTAAAGCCTCCCTAAGCTAGTTAGTTATACCATAGGACATGGTCAGTCGCTAGATATATGGACATCTCTTCCGGGATACGGGCTTGAATGTACCTACGTATTTTTTTCCTATCGAACATATAAGTAGAAATACATTAACCATGGCCACGTCAAAATGATCGTGGAAGTATTTGTTACAAAATCGAGATTTAATTGCTGTAAAAGAATAATGCCCCCAATTTCATTCAACAATCTTCGTTAAGCCTTCAAAAGATTAACAGGGCCGTAGCTGCTAACAAATAAGGTTGAGTTTCCTGTGACCTTTACGCTCTTTGAGGCCAAGTCAAGTCAAATTACTGTAATGCTGTTGTATTTATGTATTTTTAGTGTTTGACCTTTGTAGGCATTATTTTAATGGATTATTCAAGTGCCCATGCTGACGTCAATACTTCATAACCATAATCTTCTTAATTATTTTGATAGGTTTAGCTTTGGAGACGAAAAACATATCATGAAAGATGACTTAAAATCTTGAGAGATTTCCGGACCATATTTTAGCATATGAGAGAAAAAGCCTATGTCAGTCACAGGATAGCCATATATTTACGTTCCCTCACAATATAAGTTACCTTACTTCTCGAGGAACTCATTTCTGCTACATTAATTCCTCTTTTATATGGTTCCGTAGTCGACAAGGAACCTGTCTGTCTGTCTGTCCGTCTGTCCGCCTGTCTGTCCGCGGCCTAGCTCCGAGGCGAAAGCTGAAATTCGGCATAGACATACATATCTATCACGCTGACAACACGGTAGAATAAAATCTTTAAGAAACATTGTTTTTGGGGTAACCCCTACACCTAAATTAGGGATGCAATTTTTTTTCTCGCCTGCACCAAAGTGTGGGGTATTGTTGGATTGTTTGTTTAAAAATATTATGGCTAACCCCGAGTACGGCGTCAATCCAGTTCTTTTGGAGATATCTCGGCTACTCACTGCATTCTGCAAAGCACTGTTTATATAAAGAACAATTCATAAAACTTTTGGCCTTTGCATCTACGTAATGAGATGATTTATACAAAGTCCAGTGGCACCTTCACTCACTCTAGATGGGTGAAGGGACCACTCGGACGCTGCAGTGCCTGGGACACTGTTTTTCAGATGGAGTAGGTGGGCCCAGCACTCATACTATCCTGACAGCTTGGTCGGCCTAGCCCACAGGAAAGGTAAGTCAAAACGTGCGGAGCCAACCAAGCCGCGGGTTTCCTCACGGTGAATTGTTATGTTAATAGGTACGTTACGAACAAGTCATAAGGTACCTATTAGCATAACAATACAGTCTACTTGACAGAGACCAGACGGTGCGTTTCCTCTGCAGCGATGATATAATCGATGATAAAGATCGCAAGTAGTTGAACAATGGAGCATTAACATTATAATTAATTCATCGTCAGTTTAATATGCTTACAATTAGTAACATATAGCGATATAATTGGTGCTTAAATAATACGGAAATACCTTTTTGTACCCTCACGGTGAGGGAAACACATTGTGAGGAAACCTGGATGTGATTGATGTTTGTATGTACATTAGAGCTTGGATTTGAATGGAACCACTTTAACTACATTTAATCACGATTTTTTTATTTACCCTATATACACCCCACTGCAGGGCACAGGCCTTGTCTCAGAGAGACAGTATGATCCAATTTACCTCGCGTGCCCACCGCGGATTGGCAATTTCGAGCGCTGAGGTATGGACACCTCAGATACTCAGGTTTCCTTACGACGTTTTCCTTCACTGATAGCGAGTGGTATTGCTACTACAACTTCACAAATGTACGTAATTTGTCATTGTTATCAAACAAACTCATTGGTATACACGACCTCCCGAATGTGAGGCAATTTTTAGGGTTCCATACCCAAAGGGCAAGGGACCCCATTACTAAGACTGCTGTCTGTCCGTCCATCCGTCCGTCCGTCCATCTGTCACCAGGCTGTGTCTCAAGAACCATGATAGTGAGACAATGATTTTTTCACAGATGATGTATTTTTGTTGCCGCTATAACAACAAATACTAAAAACAGAATAAAATAAATATTGAGGGTAGGCTCCCATACAACAAACGTGATTTTTTGCCGTTTTTTGCTCGACATTAATAACGGCAATAGGTAGACGCTTGGAATATTCAAATGTTGTATATAATATCATAGCACGGAACCCTTCGTGCGTGAGCCCGACTGGCACTTGGCCAGTTTTTTCCTTGACGTCTTGACGACAGTGGTGTTGCTACGCTATACTACCGCAGTATACTATATTATTTTTCTTTATTTTATGTATGTTATGGCATTTGTTTTAATTCTTCTCAAATGCACCACAGCACGCACTCCGTAGTACAATTATGGGTTACCGTTGGCACTGACTGAAAATCAGCGCTGAGGGATCACTTCCTCAGCACAACGCTGAGTCAGCTGCCTTTTGTGGCAACTTAGATACACCACAGGCTGCATCTATGGTCTTGTTTTATTTATTTGTTTTGTCTTTTGTGTATTTAGTTTTCTTTCTGTTGTTGCTGTGATGTGTATTGTTGGTATAATAAATGTCTTTCTTTTTCTTCTTCACAATTATTTTCGAGTTTGGTACAGTCGAAAGCACATTAACCTTTACCTGCGAGCATTCTAATCAGTTATGTTAAGGACGGCTTTGCAACAAAAAGTGTAAAGGTTGGCCTGCTCTCGACTGTAATAGTAACTTTTACTATTATGGTAAAACGGTAATCGCGCAAAAAACATCAGCTGTTCCGTATACAGGGTTATTTTTAAAACGCGCGATTCCTGGAACACCCCAATTGCACTTGAGAACTTGCACTAAAAATGTTTTAATGTAATCGGGGATATTAAATATTAAAAGAATTAATGAACGTGGTAATTTTATTTTTCTACGAACAATACTTTTCATAATACTAACGAAAAGTCAATATAGTGACGAGGTACACGCGCCATACAAATCGGGCTCAAACTGTGACGTCACAATATTTACGTAATGCCTTGTAATGTATGAAGCATTTATCAATATTTAAGTTAACTCGTAAAATAATGTTTTAAGCATCTACACCCTTATAAGTAAACGTTTAGAATTCAATGAAAAAACTAAATCTCATCATTTCTGATTCGATCTCGTAGAGAAATTCTGAGCAGCCCTTTTCATAGCTCGTTGCGTGACCTTGAGCTTTCTTATGAGGCCCATAGTGAGATACCACGTTTCAGTGCCGTAAGTCATCACGATTTAAACGGTGTGTTATTATAGTTTTTTTTTTTTTTTCGTATGTTTCTACGATGTCTCCAATAGTATAATAGCAATTACACTCCAATCCAAGTAAGACGCAAGTTCCCCATTAGAGGTTGTGTTTCAAGTTTCAACTGTTCGTGTTCCAACAAAAACATCAATTTTCACTTGGACAATGGCATTTCGGGTTCAAAACAGTCCAGCGAGTCGCCTTCTTGTCTCGCGATTTCTCTCGCCTTCCGCCGGGAAAAGGCAACGACGGGGGCATTCAGCCAAAATGATCCGGAAAATGTTTGTTTTCCGTTCCTGATTGCGTTTCCTTACAAATTGAGGAAAACTTGTTCCCTTGTATGAAAGTGGGCGCCATTAGGTTACGGGCGAAACAGTTCAGCCTTTATGCGTGGTGTCCAGCATGCGAAACAAGTCAAGGGCTTTTATTTGTACCTACTCGACTTACAGATAATTCTGGTAATATGTTAAGCAAACGGCGCAAAAGTGACTTTATTGGTATGCCTATTAGATAACGTCTCTCTGTCTGTCCGAAATGGCATTGTCAAGGATCTTTACTACTGGTTTAGTTCGGGAATTTCGTCTCTCTTTTCCTTCAGCAACTCTCCAGCGGTGGTTAACTGGAAGACATTGATTGATTTTAGTAATACCAACTGTAAATAATTAATTTGTACCACACCTGGCCAAAAAGCGGGTTTTCGGCACGCCACGTGTACGGGAAAACCCACTTTGAGGCAAAGTGACGACATAAAATTGTTTACACAACAAGGGCTGGTTATGTAATGTACTATTTTGATTCTTACTGGTGTGCAATAACAATATTCTATCAACCTATCTATTTTATTCCTATCCAATACAATAAATAAATACCACGTAACATAATCATTGTCCTTGTCCCAAACTAGAGTACCCTGTGCTGTGCTAACCAGGCATGGAAACATCACAAACATAGAAATACATCCAAACTGAGGTTATTTGTACAAATACATCCATATCCTCGCCGTCTATGCCTAACGCTAGTGGCATTTGTCCGAGCAGTTCCGTGCTTCGCAAGGCACGTTAAGCTGTTGGTGCCGGCTGCCGTCGATAGATGGCAGTCGTTAAACCAAGTCAGAGGCCTTAGGGTGGCTTGAAAACTTTTGACAGTAGACGAGCCACTAGTCTACAAGCCTCCACCAATCCGGACTTGGCCCCCGTGGTGGAGTATGGCCTATACCTTCCTCAGGGAAGAGACCCGTGCCCCTCGGTGGGGACATAACGGGTTGATGATGATGATGATCCATATCCTCCGGCATGGCAATCAGACGTGATACCGGTAGACAAGCGAGAATATCTCATCTTTAATCTGCAGAATTCTAAAAGACTCGATTTAATTGCTATTTTCAAGGTCATAATCTAAAAGGGCTCCAAGGAATAACACTAGCGCCACGGAGGAAAATAAATGTCTTGTTTACACATCGAATTTGAAACGTGTCTGTACAATCTCTCAGTAATGTTAATAGTGATTTTTAGGACCCATGGCCGTGAACTAGATTTTAAAACGGACACCTAGTTTTTCTTGTGACGTTCAATAGGTCACAGTTTCTGTGTTACTTTGAATATTTTTTTTTTACTTTGACTTGACTTTGAACGTTCGGCAAAAACCTAGGACTAGAGCATTAATGGCCAAAAACGGCCGTTTGTGGCATAAATGCTATCAGACTAGTCTCAGGTTCTCGATCCTAGGTTCTTTGTGGTGAGTCCTAAAAATCAGCGTTAGCATGACTGAGAGATCGTACTGATACTTTTTGCGAAACGATTTGTAAAAGAAGATATGATTTTTTTTATTGGTGCCGCTAGTTAGTCCCCTGGATGAGTGGACTGAATGACGGACCGCTTCCGGCTCCTCAATTTACCTTCCACGATCGCCCAGCATGAGTAGCGCAATCTGACCCGAAGAAGATTGTATCAACGCGACAATTTCATTTCATTACTGATTTAAGTCTAAGCGCGCACTCGTATCAAGCATTTCGGCCGTCAATGGTTTGAAAAAACACGCCACGTGATCCTATCTGTACGTATCTGTCATCCTACTAATATATATTTATTTAATTAATATTATAAATGGGAAAGTTTGTGAAGACGTTTGGATGTTTGGAGGTTTCGATGTTTGGATGTTTTTTACTCAATCACGCAATAACGGCTGAACGGCTTTACATGACACTTGGCATACAGATAGATAAAGATCTGAATTGAGACACAGTATATTTGATATCCCGGTAATGTATTCCCGTTATCATAATGCTGCCAGGATACATTAAAGTAACCTAGTTTAGGCAACACTTGTTTTATGCCAGCCTAATTCATTTTAAACGAATTGTAAAATACGTTAAGTTCTGTTAAGGAAAACAAACAATTATTATCTAGGGTTAAAATATAGAAGAGGAAGAAGAAAGACATTTATTGTACCAACAAGATACAGGAAATATATGGAACGGCTGATAATATTTTTTGCAGATGTCAAAGTTTTCGCAGTAGCAATAGTTGTGCGTATTCAACGAGTAGAACCACCATTTTTTGGTTAGATAATGAGGTTTTTTGCACCAGATAGCGTAGGGATAGTACGCCGGCCTCATATTCGGGAGGTCATGTATAACAATGACTTTGTTTTCTAAGTTACGTACATTTGTGATGTTGTAGTAGCGATACCACTCGCTAACTTGAAGGAAGACGTCGTGAGGAAACCTGAGTGTCTGAGGTGTTCGCATACCGCAGCGCTTCAAATTGCCAAACCGCGGTCGGCTCGCGTGGTAATTAAGCCCGTACTCTCTCTGAGAGAAGGCCTGTGCCCTGCTGTGGGACATAAGCACCATGAATTTTGGGTGGTTTGAAAGTCGTAGCAAAATGCGTATGCCTTAACAATAGCTATCGAATCTTTCTTACAAATTTTCCTTGTTTATTAAAATATTATCTTACAATATTTACATAGACAAAAATAATAAGTAAACTAAACCTATTTTATAATTTAATAAAATTAGCGACAGCGAGCCAGATCGCTGTCAGCGGTAGAGTACCAAGAAGGCTGCAGTTTGTTTATTTTAAAAGGCACTTTCCAAATATATTAAATGTATATAATATATAAATATTTATATATTATATATTTCGAAACAAACTCGAATCTTTGAGAACCATTAGAAGCAATGTTCTGATAGACGAAGAGGCGGTACGTTTGCGCATTTTTTCGAAACAAGATTAACTCAATCTTTTTTTAATGTTACGTCTATGTATTCTTAAAAGTATTAGTCTAAATAGATGGTAAATTAATTACTAATTATATAACGGCGGCTTTCAAATCACCATGGCTACATCATCAAATTTCAGCGTGAATAGACGACATAAAAAAATAGTTTTGTGGAACCATGTATACCTGTCGAACCAGTTTGGAATTATAGATACAAAGAAAAGACGGCCTCAACAAGGCATAAACTATAAATTCTAGACTTAAAGAATGTAAAGTACAATTTTTTACTCATTTTTCACACTAATGCAACTGAGAACTTTAGATTTATCATGGCAATAATAATATTGAAGCAGAAAGTTAAGCAATAACATTTATTTTTCTTAAGTTAATTCCCTTGGAATCATTAGTCTTCATTCTAATGCCTTGAGTTATTAACGTCTGTATTGGTAGCCGCGGTTTGGGGTCCCGTTGCGAATAAATGTAAACCCAATGAAATTTTGTTTGGGTTCAAATCAAATCAAATCACAATGATTTTATTCAAAATAACACACAAACTGTGAGTTAATGAACGTTACAAGTAAAACTAGGCATCCATTTCAAAATCTAGAACATTTTGGAGAAAAAATTTACAAAAATGTCCAAACTTATTCTTTCCGAATGTTATCCTTAATTAAAAGAGTTTACATAATTATTCTAAAACCTAGAACTGATGCGATGAACTGGCTTTAATTCCAGAAATCTTTGTCATCTAAATACTCTCTAATGTTATAGTAGCCCTTATAGTACAAAGTGGGCTTTACACATTTTTGGAACCGCGTTTCTGTCAGGCTTATCTTAGTGTAGAAATGTATACAATGCCCCAAAAAGGATGTATTAACCTAAATTACCCCCACCCCCCTCTCCTGCCTAGAAACGTGAAAAAATTTTGGACCGTAGCACATATAATAAACTTAAGAGGAGAATAACCACGGCTAAGTTGGCTTTACAAGTTAACGAATAATAGGCGACTCACTTATAAAAAGAAGACTTCGAAGAAAATCCACTGAAAATCACTTTAATGAAATTGTTAGTTCTGTAAAGCAGATAAAAAAAAACCTTCTTTGTACGGAACCCTTCACTGCGCGTTTGCCCAACACGCACTCGGCCGGTTTTTACCAATAAAATTAGTTGTCCACGTACTGTCAACAAAATAATCCTGACCTAGAAAATAATAATGTTTTTCAATTGTTATCTATTATAATAAGTGTATGGAAAAGTACCGTCTTCTAAGCGCTGGACTATATACATGAACTATAAAAAGTTAACAATTTCTCTGAACACTGTGTTATTTCCCCAACAAATAATATAAAAATTATGAGGATCCGGAAATGTGACCTTTGTACCTTTTTTAATTGTAATAACAGTTACACACACAGTGTCAAATTTGGTATAATTATTATGTTGTGTTTAACGAGTAGCGTTACTGGTGGAAGGCTTAGGACGTGGCTTGTAAACAACTATCACAAAAGATTCACTGCCGCGTGATTCGTTGTGTTCTGACATGATAACTAGTCAGTCTGATCACACACTTAACAGGCAAGCATGCAAACGCGTCCCAGAAAGGTGATTGATTATTTTAGCTTCTATGAACTAGGTTCCTGAGGTTCGAAGTTGAATTGACTTTTTAACTACACCGAACTGAGCGTTAAAAGTCGCAGTATTCACTACGGAACCCATTGAGAGCGTTCGCACAAAACGCCCCGTCCCTCGACTTTTTTATCGCCACAGACATTCACTCCAATAGAGGCGCAGAGCAGATGAAATTCCACAAATACGACTGGCGATGGCGGGAGATTATGAAATACTCGCGCGCGACGCTGTGTGAATGGGAATTTCGGCGTCAAAGCAAAAAAAACTTTCTTTTCTTCATTTCAGGTCGGCAGGTCAGATAGCTTTTGTCCGCGGCTTCGCGCCATTTTATGAAGTAGACGAGAACGATACATAGATAGAATATTGTTTATTGTACACAGAAATTACATAAACATTACATTAGATACATTAAATTAATGATCCTGAGCATGATCGCAGATAGACTTGACTGTCAGTGTTTGCGGGGCTGCCCGTGGGGCCACTGAGGCCGTAAAATGTAAAAATGTACATAATAGCTGTCAAATTTTAATAACCAAAATCGGATATTTAATTAAATACATGTTATATGAGAGATACTATCGTAGACTGTAATAAGATATTAAAACATCGATGTCGAAAATTAGCTATTTCGTTAGTTCACTTGATGTGGTTGGAAATAGTGCTCCCTCTTCAGTTCAACATTTTTCCCTGAAAAAACCCACACACAGAAAGATAAGTAGAATGGACCCCACGCACATTCCACGGATTTCTACATTCTTGACAGTTCAACAGTGTCCATCCTTAACAGTTCAACAGTTTTTACTGAAGCAAACTTACACACAGGAAGTTGGGTAGAATAGACCCCACGCATCTTCCATGGATTTCTATATCCTTAACAGTTCAACAGTCTCCATCCTTAGCAGTTCAACCATTTTTGGTGAATCACGTACAAACAAACCCACACACAGAATGTTGGGCATATTAGACCCCAAGCACCTCTTTTGATCTCTGCTGTTTCATATTGCGACCGAGATATAAACGATTTTTTTCTCAAAGTTTGAATGCTTATTTGATACTTTTATCGAAAAAAAATATGAATCAAGTGTAAATAGAACGAACCCTCTAAGGGTTTCCAAAAAAAAAAAAAAATACAAGGAAATTAACTTTGCCGTGAAAATAACGCTCTCCTATAAAATTTAACTGCAAAAGTAGGATTTATTCAATTCTTGAATTCTTTGAATGTTGAGGAAACGAAAATGATCTGTCAGGATCGTGGCAAGTGGCAGTCCCTGGTCTCTGCCTACCCCTCTGGGATACAGGCGTGAGTTTATGTATGTATGTACGTATGTGTGTGTCAAATTCTATATGATTAACTACTAATACTAGTTTAAAAGTAAATGCACTAGGGCGTGCATAATGTAAGAAGCATTCTCTTCCAGTGAACCTTTATCAGTTTATCATGTCAGTTGTGTTGGCGTAAAAACTTAATTTTTCATTATGTTATCTAGGGAACGTGGGTTTTAGGTATTTAAGAATGGAGTCGTTCTTTCGCTCGTAGCCCCGGCTGCCTGAGTGATCTTAAACGATCACGAAGGTTAAGCAACACAGGGCGCGTTCAGTGCATGGATGGGTCGCCGTCTATGCCTAACGCTAGTGGCATTTTTCCGAGCGGTTCCGTGCTTTGGTGCCGGCTGCCGTCGATAGATGGCAGTCGTTAAGCCAAGTCAGAGGCCTTAGGGCGGCTTGACAACTTCTGACAGTAGACGAGCCACTAGTCTACAAGCCTCCACCAATCCGGACTTGGCCCCCGTGGTGGAGTATGGCCTATACCTTCCTCAGGGAAGAGACCCGTGCCCCTCGGTGGGGACATAATGGGTTGATGATGAGTAATTAGTATAAGAAGTCGTGCTGGATTTTGTACACCTACCGCAATTCATTATCATCGTCATCATCATCATAAGCCACAAGAAGTCCACTGCTGGACACAGGCCTCCTCCATTGATTTCCAAAAAGACCGGTTGGAAGCGGCCTGCATCCAGCGTCTTCCTGCCACTTGGGTGAGTTCATTTGTCCATCTTGTGGCTGGTCGTCCTACGCTGCGCTTGCCGATATGTGGTCTCCATTCGAGAACTTTTCGAGAACCGCAATTAGATATTGTTATTATAATTAAAAGAAAAGACTAAGTTTGGAGGTTTTGTCCTTTTTTGCTTCAAAGTGATCTAGATTTTGAAATGGACACCTAGTTTAACTTGTAACGTTCATTAAGTCGCAGTTTCAGTGCTACTTCGAATAAAACATTTTTCAATTTTTAATGTAAATAAATAACTAAATAAATAATACGTAAATGAAGAATACTTCGACCAAATTTATTTAATTTGTTTATTTGGAGAAAATACAAACACAGATAAAACATTTTTTATATTTTACAGTATTGGGTATGGCCTTATCTGCCCTATGGAACATTTCTCACCCCTTATTTGTATTAGCAAAGGGGAAGATAAAAAGTTGAATGTGGATGAAGCGAAAGAGATCTGTCAGGATCGTGGTAAGTGGCACACCCTCTGCCTACCCCTCTGGGATACCGGCGTGAGTTTAGGTTATGTTTTTAAATGTAGGATTCGGAGTGCTTCTTCTGCTAGTAAACGATATTGCTACAAGGGCCATTCCACGAACGGGGTTTTAATTATTTTCTTAGTGAATCGGAATTCTTTCTTTGTGAATCTTGATTTACAACCGGCAAATTAAACTTTGTGCCCTGCGCTTTGAACTTGTGCTTTCATTAAGAACTTGGCTTGCCGTCGTCGGACATCGATGGAAGAAACAAAATAATCAAGAGTTGGAAAGTTGAGAGTACTTCTTTTGATGTGGCACGATTAGCATGAATCCCAACCCAACTAACAATTCTGTGTCGAATTAATTAACACGAAAACGTTTTTAGGGTTCCGTACACTGTATAAAAAACGGAACCATTCACTCGTGCGTCTGTCTGTCCGTCCGTCTGTAACATCCAATTTGCTCCGAATCTAATGTGCAAAGTAAATAATTATTTTTAAATAAGGATCAATTTCGGGGCACCAATTAGGAAATTTTTGCTTTATATAACATTTATTAATATACATAACTATTGTTTCTCAAGTAAGTGAATCAATGTATTCTTATTGAGAAATAAATTTCTTAAATCACAAATCACAAATTTAAAAAAAGTTTTGCACTCCTTACTGTGTTACATACAAATGAAAGGGCTTGCTATGAGGATCTAACATGTATTTTTGTTATTATGGTAAAATAAATAGTTTTAATTTTATTCATGAAAGAAGACGAAAATTGACCATTCCCCCTCCACCTGATCTCCGGAACTACTGAAACTAAAATTTTGAAAAATATACAAAATATATTTCATTGCTTTTAGATGACAGGAATACCTATATGAATTCTATCAATTGAAAATAAAGTGGTAAACTCAATATAATACGTTCACTTATGGAAACTAGATCACTAAAACACCACTAGATAGCGCTAGTCGTAGTTAACTCGCGTTTATACTGAGGATTTCAAATGTGATACCACAATTGATTAAACACATCTGACTTAGACATTGTGCGGAACCCTCTCCACGTAAGTTCAACTCGAACTTGGCTGTTTTCTTTGTCGTATAAGCTGGTAGAGTAGGAGCATCGATAACGTTTACCGGATGCAAAGTGGCCCCAATTATCCAACTAAACAGTCCTACAATGCTATGGCCGCTGCAGAATATCAGCGTTGTAGGTAGTTTAGTAGCAGGTAGGCCGGGGCCATTTTAGATCTACGATTTACTATTTTAGAACTACGGCTCCTTTAGATTCGTCTCCTGATCTTGCTGCAAGTTTATTAAAAGACAATGTCCCCTCGTGCGGTTACGAGTTTTCGTTCGACTTCATTAATCCCCATAGCGTAATTAAAGCGTTTAAACTATTAAATCTTAAAAAAACGGAAGATTTGTGGGGAATGTCAGTAATCATAGTTAGTTCAGTAATAGATGTCCTCGCTTCTCATTTAGCAAAAATTTTTAACAAATGTGTAGGTGAGGGTTCATTCCCTGACCTAATGAAATACAGTAGGCTCGTTCCGTTGTTTAAAAGTGGCGATAGGCATGATCCCACAAATTTCAGACCAGTCTCGATCCTACCCGTATTGAGCAAAATATTCGAAAAGATTGTTTTAGTTCAACTACTTACGCACTTTAATAATTATCAACTTCTCCATAACCAGCAGTTCGGCTTCACGCAGGGACGGTCGACGACGGACGCTGGTGTCTTGCTAGTTAAACATATTTATAGTGCATGGGAGGATCGTAGGGATGCTATAGGTGTTTTTTGTGACTTGTCAAAGGCATTTGATTGCGTGGACCACGAGACACTTTTGGTAAAACTAGAGCATTACGGAGTAAAGGGGAAAGGTTTAGAACTGATGAGATCTTATCTAAAAGGAAGGGTTCAAAAAGCGGACATAAATCGTATAAAATCCACAGGTTCACAAATAAAAATGGGAGTACCACAGAGATCAATTTTGGGGCCGTTCCTTTTCCTTGTATACGTAAATGATTTGCCGTTTATGGTACAAAACATGTCCGAGATAGTATTATTTGCAGATGACACGTCACTTATTTTTAAAATTAAGAGACAAGAAAATAATCTTGACGATGCAAATGATGCTCTCTCGCGTGTGTTGGATTGGTTCACGGCAAATAATCTGCTTCTAAATTCCAAAAAGACAAAATGTATAAAGTTTACCTTACCAAACGTAAGATTAGTTGAAAACAACATTGTACTCGGAAAAGAAAAACTAGAATTTGTAGAAGATACCGTTTTTCTAGGCATCACAATCGATTCAAAATTGCAATGGGGTCCTCATATTGTAAAACTAGCACACAGGCTTAGTTCTGCAGCATATGCAGTCAAAAGAATTAGAGAGCTCACTGACGTTGCAACTGCTAGGCTTGTTTATTTTAGTTACTTCCACAGTATTATGTCCTACGGCATACTACTGTGGGGTCGGGCAGCAGACATTGAGACGATCTTCATCTTACAGAAGAGAGCCATCCGATTTATTTACAAGTTAGGTAGTAGGGATTCGCTAAGAGATTTCTTCAAAGAAACCAACATCTTAACAGTTGCATGTCAATACATTTATGAAAATATTATGTACGTTAGAAAAAATATCAAAGACTTCGAAAATGTTGGTGGCCACCATAATTTTAATACTAGAAATAAACATAAATTGTCATTTCCACTATTTAGACTTGCAAAAGTTAACACATCCTTTATGGGGCACTGTATAAGGTTCTACAACAAAATTCCTCAAGATATATTAGAGTTACCTCCAACGCGATTTAAAAAATGTGTTAAGCACATTCTGTGCAAAAAGGCTTACTATAACATCAAGGATTACTTAGAAGACAAAGATGTTTGGCATTAAACAGTAGATTAATATTATTTAAAGGACGATTGTGACTAGTGTTCAACACATTCATGACTAATATTTTAAGTTGAAAACTCTGTTAATTAAGTTAAAACGTGTTTTGAAAAGAATAAATGTGGAGTTTCTTTGTTAGTTTCTTCTCCACATAATCCATTAATTGTGAAACTAACAACTTTGACGTTCATTAAGTAAACATTCTGTTTTTACAATGAATAAAAATATTTGAATTGAATTGAATTGAATTGAATTAGAGGCTCAAGGCGTTTAAAGAAACGCGGGCTTGAAAATGAAACCGGACTTGTACATGGTGTAAATGTGTAACATTATCTTTTGTTTTTTCTGAATATTTTAGTATCTGTATATTTATGAGTAAGTATGTAATAATGCATGTTGTTGTGTTGTATGTTGTGTTTTTTGTTTTGTGCCGTTAAATAAATGTATGTTCTGTGGTATTATCTATCCGTGTATCCTATCTATCAATACTCTTATACGACAGCCTATATGACTAAATACTTTTCTTAAAAATATTAAAATGTCTTCTTTGTTTCTTTTTTTTTCTTGCTTTCTTTTAGAGATTCTATTTAAGGGGCTCCAACGAAAATAATCTCATCTCTATTTACAGCTTCCTCTTGCACAATGTGTCAGATCACGACCGATAACCTAGGATCACGGAACTAGCACTTGATAGCATTTATGCCCGTTCTTAGACTTTGGTTTTTAGCCTTAGGTTGACGGCCTAGGGTCCTTAAAATCACTGTTAATAAACAAGAAAACTTTGTGTACTTGGAGTTGAAAGTACACTTCGCGCTAGACGGAACGACTGTTGCTTGGCTCAGTCTAGGGCTCACAAGAGGAGTTCAAAGTGTCCTTGAGTTTGAGTACCTAGTTGATTTGTTCTGTATTATTGCCTTAATATGAGGCGTTCCAACATAGGAAGGACGAGGGACGAGGGTACGGAAAAGACGCGGCGTTGTTTCAATTGAATTAATAAAAATTAATAACAATATAGACATACTAGCTGTTCTTCTTCGTTCGCGTGGTAATTTTGATGTGTATTTTCCCGGGATAAAAATAGCCTATGTGCTAATCCAGACTATATACTATCTCTGTGAAAAATTTCATCCGGATCCGTTAAGCCGTTTTTGCGTGAAAGAGTAACAAACATCCATCCATACATACAAACTTTTTCGTTTATAATATTAGTAAGGACCCACGTATAGGATCGTTAAAGTCGAAATTTCGGAAAAGTTTATCCAGTCTGAAAAAATAGCCACCTCCTTCTTCATATCCTTTTTCTTATCCACCTCCTTCATCTTCTTATTCCTATTCATATTTTTTTTAATAATTATATTATTTTTTTTAGTTTCTGGCTTGATTGAGCTCGATCAAACCTTGATTGAATATAAAAATACATAATAATATGTTAGCTAAGTAACTCGCTCAAGTTTAATTTCGTAAACTGTGATCACGCTGTGAACACATCGCACCCTTAATCCAATACCGTCACTAAACAAAAATCTCTAAATTTCTGGTTTTAATGCCATCTATTGCAAATATTACAAAGTAACACTAAGCGCTGACTAGTTCAATTAAATTCCTATGGAAAACGAAGCATAATACAGAACTATATACATTTCTACACATTGAAAATCTTTAATAGCTTCTCCTGCACAATTTACATTTTTCGCTTAGTGCCAGTATTGGATTAAGGGTGCGACATGTTCTGGAGATTGGTTTGGATCTTACATAGTAATTTCTGCTTTGTGTGCCTTATGAATAAATAAATAAATAAATAATAAATCACTTTTATACAAAATGCACACAGATAACACGGGGCGAGAACACGAACTCTATGCAACGCGTCGCGTCTTTTCCGCGCCCTCGTCCTACGTCTCACCTGTGTGCCCAAGGCATAACAGTTTATTTATAAAAACTATTTCTTAAAAAACTCTTTACGGGCCTGATTATGCGCACCAAATCCCTACGGTGTCTTGACATTTGCGATAGCAATTAGTATGGAAGTTGACAGGTAGACGATTGGAATCATTCTGGATTTGTTGCGCGTCATATAGGAACAGATGCAATTAAAATAGTCTGTGGCAAAGGCAAAGACGTAAACACAGATTATTCAAACTGTCTCTGAGGAGTCTTTTAGAGGAATCGTGTTATAAGACCGAGAAACTGTACGTTAAGGTACGGTTTCAGGTAGCGATGTGTGAGTAAATGAGTGAAGGTTTTTCTTAGTCTTTTTGGATACATTCAAAGCAAGAAGGCAATTAATTTAGTATATTTTTTAACAAGATGTAATAAAGACCTTGCAAATGGCCTTGAAATCAAGTAAAAGTAATCCCACAAAAATTAATAAATTAAATTAATAAATAATAGATAATTTAAATTCAGAAAAATATTGGTTTATTTATGGCCGACTCCATTTGCATAACCATTTAATTTGTATAACAATGGTTACAAAATAGTTACAAATGAGGAAAAAGATTATTTAAATTCCTTACCTGCAAGGTCGCCTTTGGCACGAGAATTATATTATCGATTTAGTGACAGAAAAATTAGAGTTTTCTGTGCCTCCAATTTTGGTCGCGCGAGATAGGGATAAAATGTACCCGAACAAAAGTGACATACATACATAAACTCACGCCTATTCCCCGGAACGGTAGAGGGTTTGCCACTTGCCCGTCCTGACAAACCTCTTTCGCTTCATTAACATTCATTAGTCGATGCATGCGCGCGCGCCGGTTTCGGGTAGGTATTTTTTATGAAAAAAACATCCAGGAAGTTTTCTATCTGCTCTACTCCAATTTTCATCCCAATGAGTTATCTCTGTATTTGTATGAAACATAAAAACCTAGTACAGAGTAGCTTAATACACATATGAATTTTTACACTCGCAACGTTTTAGATATTAATCTGAACATGAAAATGACATAGCTTAGATATTAATCTAATACATAAAAATCTCGTGTCACAGTGTTTGTTTTTGAACTCCTCCGAAACGGCTTCACCGACTTTTATGAAATTTTGTGTGCATGTTTGGTAGGTCTGAGAATGGGTTGTAAAATAATTAATATGGTAAAACAACGTTTGCCCAGTTAGCTAGTGAAGATACAATAAGTTCACCAGAAAGGCGACATAAAGAATGTGTAGGGCACACTTCATGCAAAAACGACTACAGTTTAAAATTTATTTACATGACAAAGATGACTGGAATTAAAATTTGCTTAATGCACGAGTACTAGGTTGCGGCATAAGAATTTGAGTAAACTATTAAATGAATTAAGGAGACAAGACTAAAGTTCGAAGGTTTTTCTCTTTTTTATTATTATATATTTTTTTATTTTGAAAATAATTATTTTACATTTTTTTCTTATAGCTATAGAGCCGCTTTGGTAAACTCATCTGAAAGCGGTGATCGTTCTTTTTAGTGTTATCGTGAAGTTTTGGAGTAGGTGCAACATAAAAAAAGTCTAAAAACGGTTTGGTACACTAGATAGGTACATCGGCGTCATTGAAAAGTTAACGTGCAATAAGTTGCGATCACCCACCAATCCGTAGGTGCGGCTTTCAGCATACCAACCTCTATAGAAGTTCATTTAAATAGGTACTATAATTTCAGGTACCTAACTTTGCAGCATAAATGAAGAGGATGGTCAGCTGTCCATCGCACAGCTGACTGTAAGCCATACTCCGGTTTTTATTGAATTTTTAGATTTTTTTTACATTTTTAGTCCTTTTTAAAGGTTTCGTACCCAAAGGGTAAGGGACTCTATTACTAATACTCCGCTGTCTGTCTGTCCGTCCGTCCGTCCGTCTATCACCAGGCCGTGAACCGGGATAGTATGACAGTTGAAATTTCCGCAGATGTATTTCTGTCGCCGCTGTAAAAACAAATACTTAAAACAGAATAAAATAAATATTTAAGGGGGCTCCATACAACAAACATGATTTTTTGCCGTCTTTTCTCGATGTTAATAACGGCAACAGGTAGTCGCTTGAAATATTGATGATGTTACGGAACGCTTCGTGCGCGAGTTCTAGTGGCACTTGGCTGGTCTTTTTTATTAAATGTTTATAATATGACAATAAAATTGTATCGTTCAGTTTCTGCGCTACATTGAATTACACAAATTGACTTTCAGACAATTTCTTTATTTTACGGCCCTAGTTGTGTAAATAACTATTTTAGTATTAGGTAATATTGTTTTTTTTTTCTCTCTTATTATTATTATTATTAGTAAACTAACCTGAAAACACTGCTCTATTCTAAAAGTTTACTAATGTGTTTACCTTTCTAACTGCACCTTTTGTACCTTTTATAACTGTCACTTTATTGGTAAACATTAAACATAAACAAACATAAACATTTACATACAGGCACATACATTGCTTCTGGCCCCACACTAGGATACCCTGTGTCGTGGGAACCAGAAACAACGACATCACAAACATGTAAACATCCAAGACCTGGGGGTTTTTTTGTTGTCCCCAGCCGGGATTCGAACCCGGGACCTCTTGCATGGTATGCAGATGCACTACCGCTGCGCCACGAGGTCGTCGAAACATTATCTCTGTCTTGTTTTCAGATGCATAATAAATGTATCAAGTTTTCTAAATCGAATCGAATCGAGAACAAGCTGTTTCAAATTTCTCTAAAACAACATTCACTTATTAAATACCCTGTGGGAATGGGGCAGGGGAACAAGATTAAAAATTAAAAAATCCAATAAAATTTCCCGACACCTACGCCACGAGGGATTTTATTGAAAAGCTTTTAACGCGTTTCATGCAGTGGCGTTGGGGGTGAGACAAATACACTGACGGAAGGGAATTACCCGGCGCGAATAACCTTTGATTTTGCTTGCGGATAATTTAATTTTTCGAAAGTGAAAACAATTTATTGCCCATAAAATCTATGTTTACAAGATACAGCACAATAAATAAACATTATTTTTATAGTACAAAAAGGCGGTAGTAGCCTAGAAGGGTAGAACATTGGACGAGCGAGAGACCCAGGTTCAATTCGCAGTGCGGGCATGTACCTATGAATTTCTAAATTATGTACATTTGTGAAGTTATAGTAGCAATACCACTCGTTAACCGTGTAGGAAAACATCATGAAGAAACCTGAGCGTCTGAGCTATTTACATACCTCAGCACTTGAAATCGCCAATTCGCGGTGGGCACGCGTGGTGATTAAGGCTTTAATAAGGGCTTTAAAACTTTGCAAAAAAGTGAACGATAAAAATGTCTGTGTTGGTAACAGAAATTTTTAGAACCTACAGCTTAGAAATTAGGTTCAAGAATCTAGGCTACAATTTCGTTTTTGGCGAAAACGGCCGTTTTTGGCGTAAATGAAATTGTGGACTAGGCTCTTGGCCCTAGGTTCTCAGTTACAGAAAACTCTGTCGTTCACTTTTTTGGAAAAATGCATGCAAACGAAGATACGTTTTTTTTTCATTGACGGCGCCAGTTAGCCCTTATTAAAGCCCATACTCTCTCACTGAGAGAAGGCCTGTGCGCTACAGTGGGACGTATACCTATAGGCTGCTTATGTATGTTATGTTAAAGGAAGGGGCTTAGGTTATTGCTATTACTCGCGTAGTATATGAGTAGTTAGTTTATTTGATTGGTTCGTTTGAACTGCAAAGGATCATCATCATAATCATCAGCCATTTGACGCCCACTGCAGGACATAGGCCTCACCATGAGGGGTTTTAACATAATCGCCACGCTCAGCAGGCGGGTTGGCGATCGCAGTATGCGGTTGGAATCTCAGGAAGACGCTGCTGCCCGTCTTCTGGTAATTTATTTCCTTCGTCGCCGTCTACGACATCCACAGGAGGAAATGGAGTGACGCTATTCTTAATCCGGCGCCACACGGACAATTTCATCACCACCATTTCAGGATGGTGGGCAAAAATATATGGACGGCACACCCACGCCCAACACAGCTTAGGCTAAATGAAATGAACCGAGCTGTGAAAACATATTTTTTTAATAAACATAAGTGGTGCAAATACAATGTTTTCATAGCTCCGTATTGAATTTTTTGTGTTTTTTGTTTTTCGCCTAAAGTTGATTTATCTTCTTCAAAAACTGGCCAAGTGCACGTCGGGCCACGCGCAGTGTAGGGTTCCGTAGAAAGATGGGGTTTTATCTGTTTCACAGAACTGACAACTTTATCAAAGTACCTAATTGTCAATGGATTTTGTACGAACTTTACTTACGAATAAGTTGGTCGCCTACTACTCGTTAACTTGTAAAGCCTACAATCAACCGTTAAGCCCGGAGAAAGGGAGGGGGGAACTATAACGGTTCCTTTTTGACTACGGAACCCTTAAAAGGGTCCGATTTTGATGTTTCTTGAACTAAAAATTACTTGTAGATGAAACAGTATAGTCGACAGCTACGCGATGTTTTTATGCGTGCACTATTTGTATTTATAAAGTAGTGATAAATGCGACTTTGCACTCTAAATGTAAAGGTTATCGACTAAGCCTTAAATTAAACATAGATTTTTGAAATCATTGAATAAGCTCTTGGCATTATATTTACTTTTAATTTATTTTTAATTTTTGACGGAACTTTAATTGCCTTTTTTAGACTGGTTTTCAACAAGATATACTTACATAATTAAACATAAATTTAAAAAAATAAAATAACTAGGTAACAACAATAATAGATTCAAAAATATAAAGTAACTTATTAGATACACCTAAAATATTCGTACCGCCACAGAATCCGTTTATACGTTTCTTGCAGAATGCCATCTATTTAATAAACAACGTCCGCTCGCACAACGCCATCTATTTTAAACTTAAAATAAATATTATCTCGTAGAAAGGATATCAAGTATGGTATGACTTAATTCAGGACTTTGTCTATCTGTACGCCAAGATCACGCAAATCCGTTCAGCCGTTATTGCGTGATTGAGTAACAAACATCCAAACCTCCAAACATTCAAACATTTTCACAAACTTTCCCATTTATAATATTAGTAGGATTCGCCAAACTGCGTGACAGTTTGTTGGCGAATTAATCGCACTCTAAGAGAGTTTTAAAACTAGTACTAGGTAGGTAACAATAAATCAGTTCGATTTCTATGCCCAAGGTCATTGACGGCTACAAGCGCCTTAAATTGCAACGGATAATATACTCCACAGATAAAATAAAAAGAAAAATAATCCAAAATTAACCTCCTCAGTCTAAAAGTTAAATTCTGAATAGGAAATTTGTAAGAAATTGCGATTTGCACATCCATTTTGAATATTCAAAAATGCTCAAACAAAAGTCTAATAATATCATATTATAATAACACCAATGCTAACTGCCAACAAATCACCTACACCCTCGTCTCCCTTATTCCCTGATGGCTGTGCTTGTTAAGCATCAGAAATATTACTTTTCGTTCGGCTCCCTCGCGATATTAGGGGAAAAACTTCTGTACACAGTCATGTCGCGGAGTCCCGCGGGAAGTAGGGTTGCCAGGCACAAAAACACTAGAGCCGGAATCGGCGTCGAAAGCCGGACACATATTTTAAGTACATAGCCAACCACACAACACACACAAATTAACACTTTATTGCAGAACCAGAAAAAAAATTGGAACTTGTCTTGTATCTAATTAATGGTATACAATGGAGAACTAGCATCAAACATTGTAAAGCATACCACACGCTAACGGTGAAGGAAAAAAATCGTGAGAAAACCTGAGTGTCTGAGCTATCCACATACCTCAGCGCTTGAAAAGGCCAATCCGCGGTGGGCACGCGTGGTGATTAAGCCCATACTCTCTCCTTGAGAGAAGGCCTGTGCCCTACAGTGGGACGCATATAGGCTGATTATGCTATTGTAAAGCATAAAATATTTATTATCTGTGCCTGTATTTTCTTTAAATAAATAAATTAAATTAAATTAAAACGTGGATATACCCAGAAAAAAAAAAAAAAATAAAATTATTTTTCTAAATGATGTACATTTGTCATATTGTAGTAGCAATACCACTCGCCAACCGTGAAGGAAAGCGTCGTGATGAAACCTGATTGACTGAACACCAGAGGTGTTCCGCACCTCAGCGCTTGAAATTGTCTATCAGCGGTGGGCACGTCTGATAGTCAAGCCTATACTCTCTCTCTCTCTCTGAGAGGAAGTCTGTGTCCTACAGTGGGACGTATATATAGGATGCATTATTATTCCCGACCCGTAAACTTGTTTTCGCGTGACACGCCATAAATTATAAGTTAGGGCTGTCTCACTCCCCGTGTAGGTATCGAAAACATAAGTGCGCTTGGCGGCCACTCCGGAGTGGCTAGTCATTAGGGACTCACGAGCGAGCAGTGAATCGCTCGTAGCCCCGGCTGCCTGAGTGATCTTAAAACGATCACGAAGGTTAAGCAACACAGGGCGCGTTCAGTGCATGGATGGGTCGCCGTCTATGCCTAACGCTAGTGGCATTTTTCCGAGCGGTTCCGTGCTTCGCAAGGCACGTTAAGCTGTTGGTGCCGGCTGCCGTCGATAGATGGCAGTCGTTAAGCCAAGTCAGAGGCCTTAGGGCGGCTTGACAACTTCTGACAGTAGACGAGCCACTAGTCTACAAGCCTCCACCAATCCGGACTTGGCCCCCGTGGTGGAGTATGGCCTATACCTTCCTCAGGGAAGAGACCCGTGCCCCTTGGTGGGGACATAATGGGTTGATGATGATGATGATGAGCGAGCAGTGATATATTATATAATTATACTTTGCGCTACTGAAAATAGATGAGAACCCTGGACTATCTTGCTCGCGTCGTATGTCATTTCGATTTGATACGCGTGTACCTAAAGATGACGACAGGTCGACATGGCAATCGGGGCATGAGGTGAGCCGCGGAGGCGGGGTCACCCCGCACACCCGCACAGTCCCCGCGTCGTCTTAGTCTTAGTGTCGCACGAGTCCGTATCGACCGCGTTTATCGATTATAATCTCGCTCACATAATTTATTACTATTGTGTTTTAAAAATGGCTACGGTTGCATCTTCGTCGCGTGTTCAAGCAAATAAACCAATAATTCACTCTCAAGCTCGAGAACTAGCAAGAAAAGTGTTAGAAAATTGTGACATTGAACGGAAAAATAATTGTTACAAATTTTCTGTCAATCAGACATTAGACAGGGCTATGTTTTATACCGGTCTATCGAAAAGAACTACGTCTAGGATAAAATCACAATTAAAATCAGTGGGAGCAGAGGAAAAGTTGAAATCACCCAAAAAACGGAAGAAGACAGGTCTAAAATTTTGTGTTGATGATTTTGATCGTACAGTGATTCACAACACCATAACAGAATTTTATTTACAAAAGAAGATCGTTCCGACATGTCCTAAGTTACACGTTGCTTTACGTGAAAAATTACTTTTTCCTTGGGGTATTCGTACATTACAATGGCTGTTAAAGAAAATGAGATACAGATGGCGTCAATGTCAAAATAAACGATCTATTTTAATTGAAAAGCCAGATATAGTTTTCAAACGGTATCAATACTTAAAAAAAATGAGATAATTCCGACAACAAAATAGAAATACTTTTTATTTAGATGAAACATGGGTGGATAATAATTTAACTTTCAAAAAGTGTTGGCAAATGATTGGAACAAAAGGAATTCTCACAGATACTAGTTCTGGAAGTCTATACTTATAGTTGTTAACGCAGGAGGGAAAAACGGATTTATACCTGGAGCTTCTTTAATTTTTAAGGCGGGTACTATGACTGGCGACTATCATGGTCAAATGAATGGCGAGAATTTTGAAAAATGGGTAACGGAAAAACTTTTGCCGTCTCTTCCTGAACGCAGTGTCGTGGTAATGGATAACGCACCTTACCATAGTGTCCAGCTCAACAAACCCCCAACAAAAAGTTCTCTAAAATCAGTTATGATAAATTGGCTGGAAGACAATAATATATCGTGCGATAGATCAATGAGAAAGCCAGATTTATTTAAAATTATAGAACAACATAAACCCGTTGATATCAATTATAAAATTGACCATATAATTAAAGGACATGGTCATGATATTATTAGATTACCTCCATATATGTGCGATTTAAATCCTATTGAATTAGCCTGGGCCGCCGTTAAACGCTTCGTCAGGGAACACAACATAAAGAGCGATTTGTGTTTGACAAAGCTTAAAGAGATAACAACGAATGCAATTTTGTCAGTCACGGCAGAAAACTGGAACAATTTCGAAAAACATGTCCAGAACCTTGAAAATTAATATTGGGAAAAAGACATGGGAATGGAAAATGAAATGGAAGATTTTATTATAAAAGTCGGAGATACCAGTGACGAAGATTCTTTAAGTTTTTGTAGCGATACGTTAGATGATTCAGATGAATAAATATTAACTTAAATGAAAACGTGGTATTATTTTATTCACATTTTGGTACATACATAATAAAAATATATCGATATTGAAAACGTCACGTCACTAGAGAATTGCCATGTCGACCTGTCGTCATCTATACCTACATAACACCTAAATAAGATATTTAATTTCATAAACAAGGTACACACTAACGTTCTCCGTATGATTATATTCGTTTTGTTGCACTAACCCGTGCTGAGAACAATTTTTAAAAACCTATTTAGAGGCTAAAAAATCCAATTCTCAGGCTGACCGTGCCAGCGCTCTCCCAACTGAGCTAATGGGCAAGTGCAGGCATCAGTGAAATTTCGAGCCTCTTTACAAACTTCTTTATATTACGTATTTCCGGCTTCTCTATGTTATGTGGAATTTTTAGCCTCTAAATAGGTTTTTAGAAGTACTCCGTATGGTTTATCTTCTTAGGTTAAAGTACCTATGCAGACATAGTAAAAATAAAATAGTTTTCTGATCTACCTACATACTACTCTAAGACCTAGCCTATTTGAAACGTCATTTGTTCACACTAGTTAACTGGTAATGAAATATTTAGATTAAATTATTCTTTGAACGAAGACAACCCTAATGTCGTCTGAAGAGGTAAGAGTTACGCGATAAAAAGAGAGGCAACATTTAGGTGAATATAACTGTAGGTAATTAGCGCCGTGCGATCTGAATTGCACCTAATTGTGTCGCCCTATTTCTTTAATTGATTTTGCGGAGTGAACCTTCTGTACATCTGCTATTATATACCTATTCTGTGGTATAACCTCGTTCTACTGTTTTATCTCATAAGCGGACTTCAAACGAGAGCGCTGGGTCGTTCCCTGACCGTCTTATGTGTGAACTAATTGTTGTCATTTATAATTCTGTCTTCTAGTTGCGCAATAAAATATGTTATCTACCTAATTGGGCCTACAAATACAATAAACTTCAATAAACTCACAAACGGTAAACGTAGTGTGGGACGTCCTCAGACTCGGTGGAGCGATGATCTTCGCAGGGCGGCTGGCAAGAGCTGGATGAGAGTAGCCGAGGACCGTGCTCAGTGGCGTGCTATAGGAGATGCCTATGTCCAGCAGTGGACAAGCATAGGCTGATGATGATGATGAAACTCACACCGAAATCCAGAAGGGTAGGCAGAGACCAGGGGCCGCGTTTCATTAAACTACAATACATTGTTCACTATGAGAATTCGATACACTGCGTAACAGTTTTCTTACAAGTTAATCTGTGGGTTAATCCGCTATGCAATGTACAGCGAATCGTCACAGTAAACCATGTATTGTACATACATAAACTCACGCCTGTATCCCAAAGGGGTAGGCAGAGACCAGGGACTGCCACTTGCCACGATCCTGACAGATCACCTTCGCTTCCTCAACATTCATTAGTCGTTGCATGCATGCACACCAGTTCCGGGTACTTTTTATCTTGCCCATGAATTGTAGTTTTATGAATTAAGTCTCTGGCCGTCTTATCCGGTCCGGTTTTCTTTCAAAATAATAATTATAACTTACTTCCATACAACACAATCACTTGTCCTGGTCCCAAACCCTGCGATATGGTTACCAGGCAAGGACATCACAAAAATGGAAATACACCCAGACTGAGGCCAATTGTTCAATCCAGTACGACGGCCTCCAGAGGGAATCGAACCCCTTCATAATGCTCTCTTTTTTGGCACTACCCTTTTCACCATCCACGTAGTCTAAGGTGAGCTGGAAGAAAATACTCATTAATTCATATTAAGATAGACAAATAAATCATTTATTTAATTGCCACAACACACAAAGATAAAAAAATCACAGCCGTAGTATGCTAGCAAAATTCAAAATAAGCAAATGAACCAACATAATCAATCGTCGCCTTAAACTCGCCTTTGTACAAATATTCTTGTAGTGCAATATGGTACCCGGCTGCCTTTGACTCTATATGCCTCACATGTTCTCTTCACGATTGTTTTGTTTTATCTCTGTTTTGTTGACGTTTGTGTCTTTTGTTTGTGTACCTTTTGTTTACTTTGTGTTTCTGTGACAATTTAAATAAATATCCTCTTTCTTTCTTTCTTCTTTCAATAAATTTCTTTTTTATCAACTCACTCTTTTGAGGCCTGTGTCATAGAACTACAATTACTTATTTATATATTTCTAGCTGACTCGGCAAACATTGTTTCGCCATATTAATTAGCCTACGACCTATTCTCAGACCTACCAAATATACACAAAAAACATCATTAAAATCGGTGAAGCCGTTTCGGAGGAGTTGAGCAAAAAACACTGTGACACGAGATTTTATATATTGGGTTCCTTAATAGGTACTTTTATTTCACTTAAATTACATGTATAATACTGTGGACTTAATGCCATGAGCATTTTCTAGTGGTAATCTGAAAATCAAATAAAATCTAGGAATGGTTGAAATTTTGAATTAAAAAATGGTAAAGAATAGAATTTAAAAGAAATTACTAAGGATAAAGTAAAAAAGAATGGTGTAAAAAGGTTAGGGGCTGTTACACAAGAAGAGTTTCTCGCAAGCGAGTGGCAATTTCTTCTAGGCAATAATATGGTCGGCTAGTGTAAAGAAATGCCCCGAACTTCGCCTCTCGAATACAATTATCACTACTTTAACTCTTTTAGGCCGCGAGTCTCGCATCGACACTTGCGATTCGCACCCGAACATTGTTTATAGAAGTCGAGACACGTATGCGTCTATAGATCTACGATAACTAGCCTGTACTGTCAGCATTAAGAGAAGTGAGTCTCGTCTGTGATACTCGCATTCAGGAATCGTTTGATGAATACGAGTTTTTGTGAAAATATAAACAACCGCAGGTGAGATGGTGAGTTTTTCCATGGGATAATCGCATACGATTATTCGCCGCTCGCGTGCGAGAAACTCTCCTGGTGTAACTTCCGCTTTACAAAGAGAAACAAAATCACCCATTCCGAATGCGTTGGAGAGAACAGAGCAAACGTCCTAAGTTAGTCCTTTGGGTAATGTTAACATAAAAGTTAACTGTGACAGAAAGATGACTTTGACGGAACGCGAAATTTGTTTTGCTAGGATTTCCGGCGACCGCTAAGTTCTAATGAAAAAGACTGTTTGACTACGGATCGGCTACTCGAAAAAGGATGTGATAAATTTTACGTATTAGTATTTTATTAATTACCTATATAAAATATTTACAGAAAGAAAATAGAAAAGATTAATTGAAATTAATTTTTTTAACTTTTGTAAGATTTATTTAGCCTTATTGAGTCTTCAACCTTATGAAAATGTGACATTTATATCTCGCGGATAAACGGTGACGTAGTAGATCACCGTTTAACCGCGAGATATTAATGTCACATTTTCATAAGGCTGGTATTTAAACGCATTTAAATCTTTTCTATTGTACTAGCAGAAACATTCACATCCTGCACTTTTTCCAAGATTCAGATGTTTCTGTGAAACATACAAAGACTGTGTATGTTTTTTCACACCTGGAACGTAATACATATGTACATAAACTCACGCCTGTATCTCGGAGGAGTAGAGAGAGACCAGGGTTTGCCACTTGTCACGACCCTGACAGACCTTTTCGCTTCATCAAAAATATAATATACACGCTGAAATCTGGTTGGTTCGAGTTTTCCTGAAGCTCTGGAATCGGAATTTTTAATTAGTATTGAAAAATAACATCTAATTAGACAATTACTTTTAAGTATAGAGGCGCACATTTATTTATGTCGTCATTTAACATTGTCTACTATATCTGGCGTTATGGTACATCAATAAAACATTTCTTACTCTTACAAAAAAAAATTGAATTGAGAAATCTTGTTTAAAAAATGCGCGAACAATTGTATCATTATCGCCTCTCCGTCTATCAGAACAATTATCCGCGCACCCGCGGCATGCACGCACCGCTTTGACTGGCTACTAACGGTTCTGCTTCTAATAGATTCGAGTTTGTGTCGAGATATTTTTGAAAAGTGCCCTTAAAAAAAACTGCAGTTTTCGATAGCTATCGTTAAGGTACGTTTTCATTTTACTTTGGCAATCAAGCGTTCTTGAGTGCCAAAATTTTAACGAAAAAGTAAAGGATTTTTCTGCCGTTTGTACTTCTGTGACTCACTCCTTTGGGTAATGTCAGTGCTATTGTTTTGAGCCTAAACCTCCCCGAGGTGTTAAATAAAATAAATGTCTCGCTAAAAAGACAATTCTTTGACTTGCTTGGCGTAATTCGTTCTTTTATATCTTTTTTATTCGACATCAAAAAGGGCGGATGGAATTTAGGGGCAGATATTCTTGTTTAGATTAGATTACGCATTGTACGATTTTTTTAAGTGCACTAAAAGTATCAATAAGTAAATAAATTAAAACACTACAGAAAAATTAAGTAAATAAAAGCCTTATTATGCAACGAAGTTTAAAATTTGAATTTTTCTTTATTGCGAATTCCTAGTGATAAATATTTATCCTCAGTTGTTTTGTTTCAGATGGAAAAACGGGTGCATCTCAAATGAGGTATGAATTAAGATAAATAAATGTTTTCCGTGTGGCGCCGGATTAAGAATAGTGTCACTCCTTTTCCTTCCGTGGATGTCGTAGAAGGCGACTAAGGAAATACATTACCAGGAGACGGGCAGCAGCGTTTTTTTAAAATTCCGACCGCATACTGCGATCGCCAACCCCCTGCCAAGCGTGGCGATTATGGCAAAACCCCTCATGGTTAGGAAAACCATGAGGGAGGCCTATGTTCCGCAGTGGGCGTCAAATGGCAAAAAATCACGTTTGTCGTATGGGAGGCCCCCTTAAAAATGAATTTTATTCTATTTTTAGTATTTATTGTTATAGCGACAATAGAAACACATAATCTGTGAAAATTTCAACTGCCTAGCTATCACGGTTCATGAGATACAGCCTGGTGATAGACAGACAGACAGACGGACAGTGAAGTCTTGGTAATAGGGTCCCGTTTGGCGCCCTTCGGGTACGGAACCCTAACAAAAATTATCAGGTGTAGTCTGCTTACAGTACGTACAATCTAGGATAGTTTTTCCTTTATTGTTGTAAATCGGTCGTAATACAACTGCGTGGAGTATGAGCGTGGTTGATGTGCCATAGACTATACGCACTTTCGGTATAATTTAACGAAGCATTCTCAGTCCAGAGGCTGGCCATCTGTTTCGGCCTCATTTGAAAAATCCGAGGAAAGCCGCCGCCACTAAAATGGAATAAAAACACAAATTGACCTAAGCTTGTGATTCATCGTGCCATTTTAGAGCCATGTCTTTCCACACTCGTAACAACGACTTCGTGCAAGAAAACACAAAGAATCGAAATTCCTCAACACATTAGGGTGTTTTCGCAAACAAAGGGCTTGAAAAGGTCAAGCAATGAAACAAGTCCGCCATTTTAAGGACAATAGTCCCTTCTGTCCTTTTAACCGACTTCATAAAAGGTAGAGGTGGTAATTCGATGCGTTCGTTTTTTTTGGCTATGTTCTCTTGTAGCTCCGTCAGATCTTAACCGATTTCTAAAATTTATTTTTCCATTAATGACTTTAACGTTAGATTGGTCCCATTTTAATTTGGTGAAGATCTGAGGAAGACTTCCGGAGATGGAGAACGGAATTCTTCAATGGATATCAGCAAATTAAGCCTGATGGGAGCAATTATTTAGTAATTGCTGTCTGTTTCATAAAATATGTCATCAAGGTTATCTCTGGGTCATCACGAAAATTGGAAAATAATATATAAAAACCGAAATCAGAATACAATAACGAATTGTAGCCGATGCCAATCAACATAACTAGCGCATAAATTTTGGTCACCGACTCCAAATACCTAATTATTGTATTCTGAAATCGGCTTTTATGTTTAATTTAAAAATTTTTGATTGTACAACTATGCTGTTGTTTAGTGAAAAGTAAAATGGGTGTTAAATCCTCGACAATGCAATGAAATTTAATTTGGTTGTTTTCAGGGGCTGACCCTGCTTTTTATTGTATTTTATAGGTTTGTTTGTTTTAAAGGTATAGATTTATAGATTCTGGTATAAGTCTTGTGCTGTGTTATGTATTGCAACAATGAATAAAATGAGAAAAGACCCGGATATCGGATTTTTTTATTTAATATTTATATTTATTCACAATAAAACATGAAAAAACCGGCCAAGTGCGAATCGAACTCACGCACGAAGGGTTCCGTGCCATTATCTATACAACATTTGTAAATTTCAAGCGTCTACCTATTGCTGTTATTAATATTGAGTAAAAAACGGCCAAATAATCAGGTTGTATTGGAGCCACCCTTAAGTATTTATTTTATTCTGTTTTTAATACTTTTTGTTATAGCGGCAACAGAAATACATCAACTATGAAAATTTCAACTTTCTAACTGTCAAGGTTCATGAGATACAACCTGGTAACAGATAGACGGGCAGTGGGGTCTTAGTAAGGGTAAGAGACCCTACCCTTTGGGTACGGAACCCTAAAAACGACTGATATTGCCAAACTGCTAATGCAGTTTATCGACAATCTCTTGGAAACGACCCTCATTTTTTTTGCACTAACCCATGCTGTGGACAATTTTAAAAACTTATTTACACGCTAAAAAATCCACCCATGCCGGGACTTGAACCCGCAACCTCTGGCACGGTTAGCCAGAGGTCGCGGATTCAAGTCCCGGCATGGGTGGAAGTTTTAGCCTCTAAATAGGTTTTTAAAACAATCTTTATACATAATCTAACACAATCCACGTAACTAACAGTATCGATAGTTTCCGAGTGTGAAGCTCAGGATGGGTTTATAAACTGCTTAAAATAATGGATGCTGTAAATTTTGCTTCCTCGTGGGTTCGAATCCTGTATCAATCACTAAATGGTGGTAGCGGAGCGGTAAAATGCCGGCTTCTCATTCGGGAGGTCGTGGGTTCGCATTCCGGCAAGTACCAATGACTTTATTTTCTAAGTAACGTACATTTGCGAAGCTATAGCACCAATACCACTCCGTAATGGTGAAGGAAAACATCGTGGGGAAATCTGGGTGTCTGAGGTGTTCAAATACCTTAGCGCTCGAAATTGCCAATCCGTGGTGGGCATGCGTGGTAGTCAAGTCCTCTTTCTGAGAGAAGGCCTGTGCCCTACAGTGGGACGTAGGTATATAGGCTGCTTATGTTATGTACCTATATAAATTCTGCTTCCATTTTAGACAAACCATTCAGTGTCGAGAGCTCAGTGGCTGGTGTGGACGCAGCTTGGCTGGTATTTTTTCTCCCAACTAGCGTTCCACGCAAATCCGCAGCCGTCAACGCCTGACTAGTTCTAACTTTGTGCACGAAAATTGCTTCCACTCGTAATCCTGCCCAAATGAATAAATGCGGCGGTGACGGCTGTCGACTCAATTCCTAGACTATTCCGTTTTTCTTGACGTTTTGTAGGTTTTGCGCCAGCGGGAGATGTGATGACCTATTCAACGAAACCATCTGGAGCTGCGTGTCGTAGAAGGCGACTTAGGAAATCAATTTCCAGGAAACGGGCAGCAGCGTCTTCCTGAGATTTCAACAGCATACTGCGATCGCCAACCCGCCTGCCAAGCGTGGCGATTATGGTAAAACCCCTCATGGTTATGAAAACCCCGAGGGAGTCTTTGTCCTGCAGTGAGCGGCAGATGGCTGGTGATTATGATCTGGGGCTAGATTCTTGTAGCACAGTGACAATCTCGTGGCACGCATGACCAAGTCGATTTTATTTCATTGCCACACTGCAGATAGATTCTCTATCTATCTCGTAATTATTGTCACTAAACCGAGCGACAACAGGGACTAGCTGTCCAACAGGCCTGTAAAACCTCGAAGCTTTTGCGCAATGCAGCGTTCAGTTAATCGTAAACGGCATCCGCATGCGGGTTATAAAACGTTCACTGCTGTGCCAAAGTTAAATACAAACATATTTTAGAGCGAATTATTTTGTAAACCACGTATATAAATTTAATTGTTTTAATGAAAAATATAGAATTCTGTAAATCGAGTTGCGGAACTATACGATGGAAGTGCAGCGGAATAGACTGCTTAAAATTTGGGCAGTGAAATGTTATTTCGTGGATATTGAATGTTTAAAAGTAGACCAATCGGCAAGGGCGGACAAAATATCAACGTGTCGCGCTGACGGTGTGCTCACATGTCTTCTATGTGACATAGATTTTAAGTTTAAAAAATAAACTGACTCCAAAACACTACAGCACTAAAAGTTAGAAATAATTTAAAAGAATACCTTTAAAGGAACAAAAAAAGAATTGTCGAAATCGTTTAACATTTGACGGAGTTATGCGAGAACATAGCAAAAAAAAAAAACATACGAGTCGAATTGATAACCTCCTCCTTTTTTGAAATCGGTTAAAAAAACAGATTGGTTTTGGGAGCTGGATGAGAGTAGCCGAGGACCGTGCTCAGTGGTGTGCCATAGGAGAGGCCTATGTCCAGCAGTGGACAAGCATAGACTGATGACGATGATGATGGCAGCACACCGCCACCACCAACAGGAGTTGAAGCAGTCGCCGTGACCAAAATTGGTCGGCACCATCATCACCATCAATTACACCCAAAATGAAAGGATACACTGAGATCCAAAATCGAAACCCATGCGATATGACTAAAGACATTCCTTGAGCAATGAACCCATTTATACGGAACAGATAACATTATAATAACCCCGATGCCGAAGCCATTATAAACTTCGGTCGGATCTTTACGACATTGTAAAACGTTTTACGTCGAATAAACTGGCTTATTTGAGAGTCGTTTCTCGTGAGATTTCTTGTACCTCATGAAATCAAGTTTCGTCTTATTATACGCATGGGACCACAGGTTATGGCTGACGTTTGTAGGTCAGACTTTCAGAATTGAGATAATATAAAAGACGGGTATGTCTGGCCGCGGTATTGGTGTTTTCCTACTTTTTTAAGAGCAGACTAATGTCTATTATTGCACGTTGTTGATTACACTCACGGGACGAACTAATAATACATTACTTAAGATAATTTGAGAAAAGATGGTCGGAGTGTAGATAGATATATAGATAGAAGATAGAATATTCTTTATTGTACTCAAAGATTACATTAACATAAATTCAATAAATCGCAGTACAATTGGCGGCCTTATACAGAAGTCTCTGTAAAATTACATATAAAAAGTAGCACCGCAAAAATTTTAATTTTTATTACTGTTACTAACATAGTTCTTAAGTCGCCATTGTTACTAACAATATATGGGTACTGCCTGAAATAAAGAATTTTTATTTTTTTTATTTTATTTTTATTTATTTATTTATTACTACAAGCAATTTCTTCCAGGCAACCATAGACGGAGACAAGAAATAAGTGTAATTTTTTTTTCGGTATCTTTTTTCCTCTACATCTTGACCCGAAGGCAGCGGATAACATTGTACATTGACATTCAACAGAATGCAATTTCTTTACGCTGAAATATTTTTTTTTATTTCTGTTTTCTTGAAAAAAAATCCTTCGTTTACAGTACACTACTAAAAAAAAAAAATTCTCATGTAGGTGCATTCTGATGTAAAAACCTAACTGCAAAGTGGGCTGCAAGTAATTTAAATTGCTTCGGCCAGATGTCGATCTCACTGCCTCTACGAAATACAGAGAAGTTTGTAAAGAGGCTCAAAATTTCGCCGATGCCTGCACTTGCCCTTAGATCAGTTGGGAGAGCGCTGGCACGGTTAGCCAGAGGTCGCGTGTTCAAGTCCCGTCATGGGTGGAATTTTTAGCCTCAAAATTAAAAAGTACATTACTAAGCCAAGCGATTTCGTATAAGATAATCTGTCAAAGGATACTATAATGACTGGCTTACATTTCCTAACGACGGCAAGATAAAAAAGTACCCGAAGCCGGCGTACTTGCATGCAACGACCAATGAATGTTGATGAAGCGAAAGGGATCTGTCAGGATCGTGGCAAGTGCCAGAGTTTAGTCTCTGCCTACCCCTCCGGGATACAGGCGTGAGTTTATATCATGTGTCAAGTAATTTCCTAATGTCTTTTCTAAAATCGAGGTATTATGGCAGAGGCTTTATTAAAATCAAAATCAAAATTTTTTATTCAAAGTAGCACAGAAACTGCGACTTAATGAACGTTACAAGTTAAACTAGGTGTCCATTTCAAAACCTAGATCATTTTGGAGAAAAAATGGACAAAAAAACTGAGAGAACTCAGAGAGAGAGAGAGAGAATAAAGCCTCTGCCATACAGTGTTTTAAACGCTGCGCGTGTTCTTCTAGTTAGACCTGAGATTTCCGCTCTTAGCCTCATAGTGGCGCCATTGTACGTAGCAAGCGCTAAGGGTCACTACTTTAGTCAATGACTAATAGTAATTTACTACGCATCACGCTGCGTCAATTACTCACACATACACTGTAAAGACAGTAAGTGATTTGCAAACGATCTGTGACTATGTTCACGTTACCGCCAAAAACATTTGTGCGGTCTATAAATCCTTCTAAAAAGTGTATATTTTAGTACATTTTACTTTTAATTTCTATGGTTTATTTTCGTTGTTGAAACTAATAAGATATTTAAGTTAATAGTTTTTATAACGTCATAATTTTGAAGATATCTTTCTCTGAGGCCTTTATTTTCGTTTTCTCCAATTCGCGGTAAGCGTTGCTAGTTGTACAATTACTTTGTTACTTAAACTGCTGTTACCGCTCATTGTACAACTGTTTGTCTACCCGAAAATAAAATAAAAATAAATAAAAATAGCCAGGTAATTTCAGCCCAACTAATTTTACAACCGTTTTACGAGGCCCCACGTAAACCATCCAACTGTATGGGGTCTAATGTACCTTTTACGGCCGTGTGAACACTTCTTTATGGCTCAGCTGTAGCATAGAGTTGGAAAATTTCAAACTACCCACGGTTTTGGCTACAAACTTTATTACTTTACAAGTAAATACCGAAAGGCCATTACTCACTATGATCTCATTTAAAATATGTCTTTGTTATTTAACTCCTAAAAATTAATGAAACAAATTGTTGTTATCTTTAGAAAATATTTTTAATGATCTGTGGAAATGTGTCAAATTAAAACGTTGTTTTTATGCCTAAACTAACGTGTGCATATTGTGTTTTAGGGGGCAGTCAAATTTAGCATTTTATTTTTATTTTATTTGCTTCTTAGTACCTCAGGGCTTGAAATGGACAATACGCGTTAGGCACGCGCAATAATTAAGCCCATACTCTTTATAATAAAAGGGCTGTGTCCTGCAGTGGGAAGAGTGTTGTCTAGTGATAGTAGTTTGGTTTTAGACATTTTGTCATCGAACGTTTTTGAAACATCATGTCCGAAATGCTCATCACCTTATTCTAGGGCATTTGAACATGGGCACACGGGATTTATTATCTTATATTACGTACACAGGCTGCATTATTAGTTTCTTAGTACAAGTAAAACAAACCGGCCAATTGCGAGTCAGACTCGCGCACGTTCCGTATCATTACAATACATACAATATTAAAAACAAAGATCGATAAAAAACGGCAAAAAATCACGTTTAGCATAATCAGCCTATATGCGTCCCACTGTAGGGCACAGACCTTCTCTCAAGGAGAGAGTATGGGCTTAATCACCACGCGTGCCCACCGCGGATTGGCGATTTCAAGCGCTGAGGTATGTGAATAGCTCAGACACTCAGGTTTCCTCACGATGTTTTCCTTCACCGTTAGCGTGTGGTATTGCTACTATAACTTCACAATGTACATAACTTAGAAAACCAAGTCATAGGTACATGCCCGCACTTGGGATCGAACCTGGGTCTCTCGCTTCCGAGTCCGATGTTCTACCCACTAGGCTACCAACACTCTGTTATATGGGAATTAAATATTTCATCATCATCATCATCAACCCATAGTAGTCCACTGCAGGGCATGGGTCTCTCCCTGTATGGGAGGTTTTGCCGTAATCTATTTAGATAGATATTAAATTAAATATTTATTTTATTTTAATTTAAATATTTATTTTCAAAGTGAATATAGAACTAAATATTCTATGAATATGTTATGCGTCTACCTGTTGCCGTTATTAATATCGAGCAAGAAACAAAAAATACGCTTGTTGTATGGGAGGCCCCTTGAATATTGATTTAATTCTATTTTTAGTATTTATTATTATAGCACCTGTGAAAATTTCAACAGACGGACAGTGAAGTCTTAGTAAAAGAAACCCGTTAGTAATAGAACCCTAAAAAGCATATTTTGAGTTAAAAGGGTTCATAAATTTGTAGAGTCCGCATTATTACAGAAGTCTGTTAAGATATTATCGTCCTTATTCCAATGAAAACTAGGGTCCCATCATGGAAAATGAATGTTTCCTCTGTCTCTACCTCAATTATTCGTCACTGATCACTATTCGAAGTTTCCGTGTTCGTGTTTTCGTGTCCACGACGCATTGTACCATCACGCTATCTCCATTATAGGGTGGCATGAAGCTTTTTGCCACAATGACAATGGAACTGGTGTGATTTAGAGATATCAATGGAGTCTGTTGTTGTTTCGGGTCGATATTGATACGTTGGGGTGGTCTTATTGTAAAATGTACTCTGTGCGGTAAATTATACATGCATATGTTAACATAAACACGGCGAGCTTAATGCTACTTAGCATTATCTACCAGCTAACCCAAGTTATGAAAAAAACATTAACAGGTATTGCAAATTACTCGTAAAATATTAAATATACTTACTAATTACTCATTTAGACCTAGATATATAAAATATAATAGGAGGGAAATATTTTACAAATATAACGGTACCTACTCACGCCTGTATCCCGTGGGGGTATATAGAAACCAGGGTTTGCCATTTGTCACGATCCGCACAAACCTATATATTACTCGATCGATAGGTAACTCTTAATTGCGCACCAGTAATTTACAGAGATAGGGTAGTCAAGGAAAACATCGTGAGGATACCTGAGTGTTTGAGGTGTTCACGTACTTCAGCGCTTGCAATTGCGGTGATGGAGGTGAAAAATCAGTGGTGGGCACGCGTGGTATTTAAGCCGGTACTCACTGAGAGAAGGCTTGTGCCCTACAGTGGGACGTATATAGGCTGATTATGTATCCAAAGACCGAACTAAATTTAGAGTAAGCCAAAAAATGAACCTAATTATTTATAACCCTATAACGAACGCGGAATGACCCAAACAAACTCCTCCGGAATACCTCCGGGTCACTTAATAAGGGTCCCTCAGACCCCAGCGGCCAACTTTTTTAATTTGGCTTGAGGCCAGCGAGTATTGATTTGTTGACTACCTTTTATATTTGCGGGATAATTTTTTTACCTGAGTTTACGACACAATGCTGGGACTTGTTTCATAGAGCTTGGATTTTGTAATAAAGAACAATGGGTAATTTTGTATCAACCTCATACCCACCTTGTAGCATTAAATTTTTCTGGCAGGGCACAGCCCTTCCAGAAAGAGAGTGCGCCCACCGCAGATTGGCAATTTGAAGCGCTGGGGTATGTGAACACTTTGGATACTCGTGTTTCCTCACGATGTTTTCCTTCACGGCATTACATATGAGGTGTTAGAAGATGTATATGTTACAGCCAAAGTGATTAAATAGCTATTATACATAATTACTGGTCATTATATATAATAGCCAAATTCACTAGACAAAGTAATAAATTATTATGCTAACGTTTTATTTTGGCAAGTGTTATATAGCAAATAATTGTTTGATTAAATTTATATTTCGCATTTTGTTTGTTAGGTCAGTACACATAAGCAAAAATAGGTTCGAAGTTCCTTCGGGTGAACTTCGGAAATCCGGGTGGATCTTCGGGTGTTAGTTCTTTTTTTTTATATAAAAGCGAAAAAAAAATATTTCACTAAAAAACTTAGTTTTGTGTCAAACTTAAACAAGGTTGGTGCATGGAAAAGTCATAGGTACCCTACATTATGATATTAATATGATATTAAATAAAATTTCTAGTAAATGTGATTAATTTTGTGTTAATTATCACTTTATCTAAACTGAGTAGACATTATATATAATGACCAGTCATTATGTATAATATCCAGATTTATTACTTTGGCTGTAACATAATATATATAAAGCACTTACTTATTTTTGTGCTTTAATTATAATTATACCTCTTAATTATTTTTAATCCCTAGCTAATTGTGTTAAACACACAATTAATGAGGAGGAACGAATTAATAAATTTGTGAAAGAAGTCTTTATTTCTTAATTTTGTTAAATAAATTTTTATTTTTATTTTATGGTCTGTTAGGTGATGAAGCAAGCTCACCATAGTTCCTTAGCACCAGGTGATTGTGAAAACTCGCACATTAATGGCGCGAGGGGTGAATTTGCAAAGGGTTTTGGCATATTTTGATGTCACTTTTTTCTCCAGTTAGTTACTAAGTTGCCGTCATACGAATAAAATATGTATTTTTAAAGAGATTCTTAATAGTAGAAGTCTCAAGATGCTACATTGACTCATAATTCTTTATAATTATTGTACGGACGTACGTCAATGCACGTAGACTGAGTGAAAATGATTGACAATTGAATCGTCTCGTCTCGTTCCGTCCCGTCTCGTTTCGTCATGTCCCGTCTCGTCTTGTTCCGTCTCGTCTCGTCTCGTCCCATCTCGTTTCGTCCCGTCTCGTCTCGTCTGGTCTCGTCTCGTCTCGTCTCGTCTCGTCTCGTCTCGTCTCGTCTCGTCTCGTCTCGTCTCGTCTCGTCTCGTCTCGTCTCGTCTCGTCTCGTCTCGTCTATCTTATCTTATTTTAATGCACATGTGGTAACTTTACTATGGAACTGCTGGTATTTCTTCGCGATATCGAAGTGTTCCCCATGTGGCAGTACTAAAACGTATTGATTAGGGAACAAACGTCACAGAAGTGGTACAATAAGGGCACTGCAAGGCTGTTCTATATCGATCCAGAAGCATCTGTTGTCAATCACACATAACTTAATTTTATTTCTGTTCGTAGATATAATAGAATCCCATGTGCCAATAAAATGCGAAGACTTGGTTATACTAATAAGTTTTATTGATATTAAATAGTTGTAGTACCTTGTTACCCTAGGGATGAAAGTAACTTATTTAGTCTGGAGACGGGGTTCGCCAATAGTATGAGGAACTAAATAAGTCTCTAACCCGAGGTAAACTCTGTGCTTTTCATTACGAATATAAAAAAAGAAAAGTAAAAATAAAAACGAAAAACCAGCCAAGTGCTAGTCGGACTCCCGCACTAAGTGTTCCGTACCATTATCTATAGAACATTTTAATATTTCAAGCGTCTACCTATTGCTGTTATTAATATCGAGCAAAAAACGGCAAAAATCACGCTTGTTCTATGAGAGCCCCCCTTAAATATTTATTATATTCTGGTTTTAGTATTTATTGTTGTAGCAACAACAGAAATTCATCATCTGTGAAAATTTTTACTGTCTTACTATCACGGTTAACGAGATACAGCCTGGTGACAGACTACGGGCGGACGGACGGATGGACGGATATTTAATTTTATGTTATTTTAATGTTACATCGCGCTGTTATTGAGTGCGTTTAAAGAAAGTTGGAGCATGGTTCCACAGAAATGTGAAAATATAACTAGTTTTGGTCTATGTTACTCTATGTCTATGTTACTCTAGGTCTATGCCTACCTCTCCGGGATACATGCGTAAGCTTATGTGATGTTACTAATTAAACACGCGATCTAAGTCCACAAATTTACTCAAACTAAACATAAGACCAAAGGATATGAGGGATGTTTCAAATATGCGGCTTCCAAAATTTGGAACAATTTTCCACCGCCATTACGCTCAAAAATTCGACTAGCTTCATTTAAGACCAAATTGAAAATTATCTTCTTGGAAAAACAGAAAATAAATGAGAATTTGAGACGTCCCTATAGATAGATACTGTATTTTTATTATTATCACGTCTTGCAATTTACTTCGACACAAAGCACACACTCTTAGCAGTACTGTTAGCAGAACCCAAGACCCTGTCGCAGGGCTAAGAGGCACGCACCCATTCATACATACACATATACTCACACACTCATACACTCATACACACTCACACACACACACTTAGCACGTTTCTTGTTTGTTCCTTTAATTACCAGTAGTCAGGTGACTGCTGATTTTTAGTTAATGCATAATTGTGTTTTTTTTCTTTTTATTTATGTATATAATTTTATATTTAACGTATACCTACCCGCCTTAACTCCTGCTCTAAATGTCAACCTAAGAGCTGGGGAGTGCTGAAAACCAGCGTTGGCTACTACCCTGTGGTAGCCGACGTGTTAGCTGAGCTCTCTCCAATTACCAAAATGGTTAGACGTAGTCTAAAAAAAAATATGTAAATCTCTGCTATTATTGCTTCTTTAAATTGTTTGTGTTTTGGTAATAAACAATTTCTATTCTATTCATGTGTGTTTGTGCGTGTGCGTGCGTGCGTACGTGTGCATGCGTTTGCATGTGTGTGTGTGTGTGTGTTTTTATAAAAATGAAAATGTAATTTATATTGGTAGTCTGAAGTTTATACATGATATAGACATAATATTAATGTGTAAAATGAAGTTAAATTCATTAGCATACTTATTGGTCCCGGCACGACCCGGCATTGTTTCGTACCGTTCATTTCATTGTGGCCGCGCGACGGGGAGGTAATCTGCTGTCTCAGTTTGGAGTTAAATCTATTACACGTGACATAAACTCGGGTCTATATCCCAATGGGGAGGCAGATAACAGGGTCTGCCACTTGCCACGATCCTGACAGATCTCTTTCATTTCCTCGGCTTTCGTCATTTTATTACGTCTTAACAATATATAGCTAGTGCAAAACGTCCTTGTCGAATTAAAAAAAATTGTACTTATTTACTCTCATCATCATCATCATCATCATCACCATTTGACGCCCACTGCAGGACACAGGCCTCCTTCGTGGTTTTCATTACCATGAGGGGTTTTGCCATAATCGCCACGCTTGGCAGGCGGGTTGGCGATCGCAGTATGCGGTTGGAATCTCAGGAAGACGCTGCTGCCCGTCTCCTAGTATTTGATTTCCTTAGTCGCCTTCTACGACATCCACGGAAGGAAATGGAGTGACGCTATTCTTAATCCGGCGCCACACGGACATATTTACTCTATATACACAGAACAATTTCCGTCCATTCACTGCTGAGCCATTGAGAATATTCCCAACTCCCAAAAAAAAAAAAAAAATTAAGTTTTCAAGGACTTGCGATGCTGATACATAGCTTTCAACGAGGAATTACAGTAATTAAACTTTACCTAATCAATTATCGCGATTAGACCCGCCATTTTTTTTTTTTTTTTTTTTTTTTTTTTTTTTCATTCATGGTTCGGTCTGAAAACCAGCGCCAAAGCCCTGCTTTGGCATCATGCTGAGACTGGCCCATTTTTGGCAACTTTGTGTGTCTAAGTTTCATGTAGGTACTTAGGTACAGGTATTTCGCCAAATGTGTCCTATGGTTTACTAACTTAATTATGCACCTATTGTTTGTAATTATTTGTAAGGATATTGGCTTATGTGCCTACTGTATGTAATTCTTTGTAATGTTGCCAAATAAAGTTTATTCTTATTCTTATTCTTTATACCTAAGCTAAATATTGAGGTATTTTAGCCGTCACGCATGTATGAAACCGTCATAATACTATTTTTACTTCAAATTCGAGCACCAAATTGTCATCTGTACACTTAATAGGTCATGCAATGTAATGAAGTACGGTACTTGGATTTTTTAAAATATCGCGACATAGCATAACATAAACTCACGCCTGTATCCCGGAGGGGTAGACAGAGACCAGGGTCTACCACTTGCCTCTATCCTGACAGATCTATTTGTTTCATCAACATTATTTAGTCGTTGCATACATAAGCAGCCTATATACGTCCCACTGTAGGGCACAGGCCTTCTCTCAGAGAGAGAGAGAGAGAGAGAGAGTACAAAATCGCGACTAAAGAAATCAATTACCAAGAGACGGGCAGCAGCGTCTTCCTGAGATTCCAACCGCATACTGCGATCGCCAACCCGCCAGCCAAGCGTGGCAATTATGGTTGTGAAAACCACGAAGGAGCCCTATGTCCTGCAGTTGGCGTCAAATGGCTGAAGATGATGCTGATTATGATGATGTCTCTTAATTAGTATTTCACGTTTATTTTAAGTTACATTTGTGAAGTTTTATTAGCCATATCACTCGCTAATGTAAAGAGTTTTGAGGAAAACTGAGTGTTGGAGGTGTTCACATACATTATCGTTTGAAATTGCCAATCCACGGTGGGCACGCGTAGTAATTAAGCCCATACTATCTCCTCTCCTCACTCGCCTGTACCCTGCAGTGGGGTGCTTAAGCTACAAAAAAAAAATAGTTACGGCACTTGGAATTTTTGGGAATGTTCCCGAAATTCCCGGGAACTTCACATCAGTACCTATAGACTATCTATCGGCATGTGAAGTCCTTATCGTGTGAAACGCGAGAACCGCGAACCTTCGGCTGAAAATGGGTAGCGCATGTCTCTTAGTTAGTATTTCACGTTTGTTTTAACCAATTGTAAGGGGCTTACGTGTTTCGCAGTGTAAATTAAAGGGGTTTCGGTAACAGTGGCTTCAGGGATTAATTAGTAATGTACGATAAAGTTTTTCATGTCTCTATTTAGTTATACCTGTAACTGGACACTGCCGATAAATAGTTTTTTATGTCTCTATATATTTTTATACCTCTAGCTGGACACTGCCGATAAATAGTTTTTTATGTCTCTATATATTTTTATACCTCTATCTGGACACTGCCGATAAACGTAAAATAATTTTTGTGGTTTTCGTTTTGCTGTATACGCTGTTGTTATTTTATTGCCTTTTGCAAATAAGTATATTTACTATATCCATTTTTATTTTATTTTAATTTTATTTAGAACACAGAACAGGTTACAGACACATTTACCAAATTTTACATACATTACAGATCAGATCTAGCCTATGACTCTAAACTTATGTACCGTACCTAGCATGCATTTAGACTACTTGTAATTTTAACCTTAACTTAATTACCCTTACACACTTTTTTTCTTAACTTATAAAATTATATTAATTTACTTTATTTTATTCTCTCATGGTGCTCTGAGGGCGCCACGGACAGCTTTTATAAAGACGTAAAAGCTCTGAAAAATATCTATGTCTACATCTTTGTTGTCTGCCACCAGATCGTTGTAAGTACGACGCATCCTAACAATGGGGTTGTAAAAAGAAGTGTTATTTTTGTAGGTTTCTAAAGGGAAGAGTAGAGGTTGCGACTGCGATATGTAATATCAAATTTTATCTGAGATACGAGAGAGGGAGAGTCTATCTTTGAGTGTATAATTTTGTGAAGGAAAGTTAAATCGTGTTGGTTCCGACGTAGCTCGAGAGAAGTCACATTGAATTTTAGTAGTCTATCCTTGTAATGTGGGACTGAGCGCCCACAATTAAGTTTATAGCATAATATTTTTAAACATTTCTTTTGCACCTTTTCTATGTTATCTATATTGTGTTAAGTAAAACGGGACCATATGGGGCAGGCGTATTCCAATATACTTCGAACTAGACTATAATATAGGTACAAAGGTTTTTTGAATCCTTTTGTAGTCCGTAATACGAAACCTAGAAATTTATTAGCTCTGCACAAAATATATTCATAGTGATCCCTAAATGATAATTGTTCATCAAATAGAACACCCAGGTCATTTATACACCCTCTTTTGTAAGTAGATAATACCTGAACCTTTGTCTGCCATGCTAACCCTACTAGTGAATAATTAATAAACTCTCTTCTATAGGGTGTAATACTATTCTCATATAAATCCTAAAAAATGGGGGCTTCAATTTGTCAAATTTATTATAGAGAATCACGAAAAAATTATCAGCTGTCACACTATCTTATCGAAATGTTGAAAACCATTTTTTTTAGGAAAAAGACAAATTCATGTTCTAGCAATGTTTTCAACTACATTCATAAGCCGTTGCATGCATGTACCCGATACATGCGGCTGCTGGTCCATAACCTACAAAAATGTTGATGTCTTAAAAAAAAAAAAAAAAAAGCAAAACGTTTTATTAAGAATAACTTCCACACAACACAATGACTTGTGCTGGTCGCAAAATAGGATACCTTGTGCTACGGTAACCAGGCAAAGACGTCACAAACATGGAATATATTATTACGTTTTGGTGCCCAGAATGTGTGCGTCAGTATTTTAACACCATGTATAGCAAAGAGATATATCGTGGTGCTACTGGCATCAATCGCGGAGGGCACCAGCATACTAATGGGCACCCGCCCTCATTGCAGGCCAAAGGTTGCCCTAACGAGCTTTATGGGTGATTTGAGCGGTAAATTATACGATCGCATTTACATAAAGTCTATCTAGCCTTGTTGGACAGATAAGGATGTGGGATGTGAGGTCCAGATAGGCACTGTACAGAGAGGAAAGGTCGGAATTGATCTGAAGGCCACGTATTTGTTTTAAGAGAGTATGCATGTTTCCAAATCGTCAGGAAACCTAAGATAATTAAGCCCATACTGTCTTTCTGAAAGAAGGCTTGTGCCCTGCGGTGGGGCGTACATAGGCTGCATAAAAAAATGCATGTTACTACGAAACCTCACACACACACTCCCACACACACACACCCACCCACGCACACACGCACACACGCACACACGCACACACGCACACGCGCACACGCGCACACGCACACACGCGCACACGCACACACGCACACACGCACACGCGCGCGCACACACACACACACACACACACACACACACACACACACACACACGCACACGAAATATTTGCTTGTAGTTATATGAACCTGGTATATTCTTGTTTTCTTTGTTATTTTTGTAAATCTCACTTTGGAAAATAAACATTTTTGTACTTGTACTTGTAATCTCATATTTAAGAATTCACTAAGGAATTCAAGCCTACATGGTACATACCGTTTGACCGATACTCGAGAATTTTGGCAAGAAACACGTTCTTAAAGAACAAGTAAAGGAAAAAGTCCGAAAATCCTCAATTTGTAGTTATTTCACATAAAAATCTGTATTATCTTTATTTGCGGTTGATTTGTTTGGAAGTACTGTAACGATTCCTCTTTACAGAAGCTGGCTGGCAGAGCCTTCTAGTCTCATTTTAAATATTTTGAAGGGAATCGTTACGTTTTGTTTGGGATGTCAGTCGATCCCCAGCTAGGCTAGGCGATTGATGAAAAAGAGTATAATAAAAAAATATATTTTCCCTTAATCTGGATTTTAATAAAGTAGAGCATTACAGTACATACTTTTGAACTGTAACTTTAAGTTGTATCTGAGTCCTAAGAGCTAAGAGCTTTAATTAAAATACCCCTGTAAACAATAACTCTCTAGATTGTACCTACTATGACTGTTACATGTTTTGTTGCACTCATCCGTGCTGAGGACAATTTCAAAAACCTATTTAGAGGCTAAAAATTCCACCCATGCCGGGACTCGAACCCGCCACTATGATTATTGTAAAATCACTGAACCCTGTGACAGACACCTGGAACCTAGTTTAGTGGCCAGGGTACTATTTTTTTTAAGTACTCGTATGTAATCTTAAGGTGATAGTCTAACAGATCACTTGGATCTTAATAAAATTAAATTTTGATCCAGTTATACTTGTATAAATTGATAAACTTTTTTTTTTGCCGTTACCCACATTTCGGCTGATAATGTGTTTTCTGGTGACTGTTGTATTTTGTTTTGTGATTTTATGTTTTTGAGTATTGTGTCGTCAAATAAATATATCTTTCTTTCTTTCTTTCTTTTCTAATACTGAACTGGTTTGTATTTTTTTTCTTGCATTGCTTTTCTTAAAAACCTTACTCGCACTTGTCCAGTTTTTTGGAACGATTCTCTTGTTTATTTTCCGTTTGGTATCTTCAAATTACAAAACGAAAAGAACACAATTTTTGTTTTCCTCCCTTTTTTAAGCACCATTGAAGAGAAAGGGGGAATAATTTAATTTATTCTATTCCATTCTGTTTCCTAAATAAATACTCGTCAGCGTTCTGACGCTGGACCACAAATCTAAGGCAGATTGCTGGCAGCGGCTGGATGAGGATGGCTGAGGACATAAGGAAGTGGCGTGCCCTGGGGGAGGCCCTGTGTCCAGCAGTCGACGAGTCCAGGCTGATTGATTATTCAACCACGTATACTTTTTGACGGTACTAAACAACGCTTATTTTCCAAAACAGATACTTTCTTACATATCAAATGTTATACTTGTCAGTAAACTAAGCAAATAATATGTCGTTATAGAAATCCGACCTCTTTTTAAGGAAAGCTCTCAAGGGCGAGTCTTTGCAAAGCAGAATATAACAGAAGGTACACTTTGTGCACAAGAAATCTACTTTTAGAGAGGATAACGAGCATTGAAAGGCCACAATACAACGGCGACGGTGACGTACGGGAGCAACGATATAAGCTAAAATAAACCTTAAACATTTTAAGTTAAAAGCTGCAATACTTGCGCAAGAAAAACCCGGCCACGTGCTGTCACTGGCCTTTTTTGCACTTGCATCATATTCTTTAACTTTGTAAGTATTTAAGGATTGTTTTAGATTGAAATCGCGTGACCTGCACGGCACCGGCCGGTTGTAGTCTCAATTTTCAAATCTAGCTTTATATGTTTCTGAACCATGAATAGAATGACTCTTAAGGGGATCCAGTGGACTAACTAGCGCCACCACTAGAAAAAAAATCATATGCTCTTTTGCAGACCATATTTGCAAAAAGTGTCTATCATCATCAACCCATTATGTCCCCACCGAGGGGCACGGGTCTCTTCCCTGAGGAAGGTATAGGCCATACTCTACCACGGGGGCCAAGTCCGGATTGGTGGAGGCTTGTAGACTAGTGGCTCGTCTACTGTCAGAAGTTGTTAAGCCGCCCTAAGGCCTCTGACTTGGCTTAACGACTGCCATCTATCGACGGCAGCCGGCACCAACAGCTTAACGTGCCTTGCGAAGCACGGAACCGCTCGGAAAAATGCCACTAGCGTTAGGCATAGACGGCGACCCATCCATGCACTGAACGCGCCCTGTGTTGCTTAACCTTCGTAATCGTTTAAGATCACTCAGGCAGCCGGGGCTACGAGCGATTGTCTATACCATCTCTCAATCATGTTATCAGTAATTTTAGGAACCACGACAAAGAACCTAAAATCACGAAGCCGGGACTCGATAGCATTTATGCCAACAACGGTCGGTTTTAGTGTTAATGTTGACTAGTACTAGGTTGTTTGCCTTAAGTTTACGGCCTAAAAGTCTTTAAAATCACTATTAACATGATTGACACTTTTTGCAGATTCGATTTAAAAAAAAAAGCTATAATTTTTTTTCTCAGTTGCAATACTGTTACTCGCTGGAGCCCCTTAAAAACGGCAAGCGGATTCGATGTTACCCGGTAATTCATTCTAAAGTTGCTGTGGAATATATCTAAAGCCCCTAAATATCATCGCCATCATTCAGCCACAATAAGTATACTGCTGGACATAGGCCTCCTCCATGGATTTCCAAAAAGACCGGTTTGAAGCGGATTGCATCCAGCGTCTTCCTGCCACTTGGATGAGGTCATCTGTCCATCTTGTGGCTGGTCGTCCTACGCTGCGCTTGCCAATATGTGGTCTCCATTCGAGAACTTTTCGGCCCCATCGGCCATCAGTTCTGCATGCTATATGCCCCACCCCTTAATATATAATGTAGATTAATATGAATTCTTTTTACTGTAGACTTTTCCGCCCTTTCATTTATAATGTTCATGTCACCATATCAAGGCTTGGCTAAAAGAGATTTCTGCTGAATTAAGCTTGCCTTATACACGTTTGTATTTGGCCATTTCTGTGTTTTATGTATGTGCGCAATAAAGTGTAAACTTTCTGTGATTCCTTCAGCAGTGGAAAGGGTTCCGATGTTTTCCTTATGGGCACATTAAGTGATTTATATTTTTGTTTGCACAAGCACACAAACGTACCTACTCGTGTTTTATTCGTGACGATAAACCGAGTTTCCCCTAATCTCATTCATGTTCGTTCGCGTTGGTATTTCAGCATCGCCTCTGATGTCGGAGAGAACCGAAATATCTCCTTTTCCTTTTACGGTTTAACGCTTTAGAAAATGTGAAAAGAAAAGTGCAGAATCGCGTTTTTTCCGTTTAGGTGAAGCCAATAAGATAATAATGCCGAACCAGCTGTTAAAGCGCTGTCTTAGTAAGAAAATATACGGTACGACTGATTGCGTTTTCTGCTTGCACAGAATGCAATGTAAAAGGAATATTGCTTTGGTTTGGACACGAAGAAATGATGAAGGAAGGAAGGTCGTCCTAGGCGGGCATACGTCACCCAAATAGGGAATGCATTAGCAAAGGGCAAGATAAATAGTAGCCGAAACCGGCCTTGAAAATGTTGTTGAAGTGAAAAAGTTTTATCATGATCGTGGTTAATGGCAAACTCTGGTCTCTGCCTACCGCAACGGGATACAGACGTGAGTTTATGTATAACGTGTAATCTGTCGTCTATTTCTGCTGTGCTGCCTCATACATCCGTAAAACGTTTGACTACCACTGTTGTTATCAATAATAATATTATTGTATTGCATCATTGCAACGACCTCGTGGCGCAGCGGTAGTGCACCTGCATACCATGCGAGAGGTCCCGGGTTCGAATCCCGGCTGGGGACAAAAAAAACCCCAGGTCTTGGATGTTTACATGTTTGTGATGTCGTTGTTTCTGGTACCCACGACACAGGGTATCCTAGTGTGGGGCCAGAAGCAATGTATGTGCCTGTATGTAAATGTTTATGTTATGTTTATGTTTATGCATAGGTACGTAACTTAGTGTGTGTTAAAAAAGTGAGCAAAAATGTTTATAAAAGCGACTCAGGCTTCACGCAAAAACCTAATAAAGTTTAAGTGAAGCCTTTTGAAATGTAAATATAATTTGTGTATTATCAATAAATTCTTTAAACAAACAAACAACCAATCAGGTTCAATTCTCGCTGGGCGCCGACGCAATTTAATTTGTACAAATGGCCATAGTGTGGATGTTTTTCATGCTTGTGATTGTTACCAGTTTACGACCAGAACAAAGATTTCAATGTATATGTTACGGCTAGAACCCGAAGTGCGGTTACACCTAGTTTAAGCCGGTTAGAACTAGGTGTAGCCACTTAATCTTGGCTAAATCTAGTATAAGCCGATTGTTTTCGGGTAAAACTAGGTCTAGCTGGTATCATTCCGGCTATCACTAGGACCAACCAAACCCTAGTGGCTGATACTAGGTCTAGCCGATATCATGCCGTCTACAACTAGATTCAACCAAACCCTGGTGGCTATTACTAGGAGTAACCTATACAGGTTGGTTACCTTGGGTGGAAGTTGTTCTACTAACGCTACAGAGCCACATGTTTGTACATACATACATAAACTTACGCCTGTATCCCAGAGGGGTAGGCAGACACCAGGGACTGCCACTTGCCACGATTCTGACAGATCAATTTCGCTTCCTCAACATTCATTAGTCTCATGTACTTTTTATCTTGTTCTTTGCTAATACATCCCCTATTTGGTCAAAGTACGTCTGCCTGGGACTTCCCTTACTGGCCGTTCCACCTACATTTGCTCTTTCTTCCTTCATCGTCTCCACTGGTCCAAATCAATGCAACATTCCTGTCTCAATTCTAGTCACTACATCTTCTTTCAGTCCACAATGTTCTCTAATCAAACTATTGCGTATCCTGTCATTCAAAGTAACACCAGACATAATTCTCAAGGACCTCATTTCTACTGCATTAATAATACTTTCTTGCTTCTTTCTTTCTTCTTCATTTAATAATTTAATGTTAATTACCTTTTTAAATCACAAACGCGGCTTTTAAACTACCAAGATTTCAGCATGCTTACGTTGATGCTAATCAATGTTGACTATTTTGCTATAACATTCCTAAGTAAGCCGAGTGCTCACATGTGTTTTTGCTTCTACTGTACTTACCCCCGATTTGTGATACACAAAACATCTGTCAATCTGCCTTTAACAGCTGTAAGTTGGCCAAAGTGCAACTTAGAGCTTTTCCCAACAAAAAAAAAAAAGTGACAGCGGTTCCCAGTAGATTAATAGTTTGTTACTATAAGAAAAACCGGGATTAGTCTAAGATAAGTAAATTAAGTTATAGTAGCAATACCACTCGCTAACGGTGAAGGAAAACATCGCGAGGAAACCTGAGTGTCTGAGCTATTTACATACCTCAGCGGTTTAATACGCCTATCCGCGGTGGGCGCGTGTGGTGATTAAGCCCGTACTCTCTCCTTGAGAGAAGGCCTGTGCCCTAAAGTGGGACGTATATAGGCTGCTTATGTATGTATGTGGTCAAATAAACAATTATCTGGTCTTATCAATTATCTATTTTCCATTCTAGGTACTTACTCTCCCTGATTGATGGGTATCATGAAATTGGTAAGGCGAATCACTTTGGGCGTAGGCAATTTTCTTAATGCTCTAGGGATAAACCAATAATATTGGATGCTTTGTGGATCATCCGTTCGGGAATGAAAATGGGTTTTCTTAAGGACAGGGCTTCGGAGGAAAAAGTGGGTTAGGTCGTTTTCCGGACGAACGAACAAAAGCAAAGAAAATGTAGGGTTTGCGAGGGATCCGTTTGAAGAGAAGTAGTAGCAGTTATTGGGCAATTTGAGGCTTGATTTTCGCCCCTAATAATATTAAATACGTGCTAAAGCGGTGGCAGCTCAGTGGGTAGAAAAATGGGGTCGGAAGCGAATGACCCAGGTTTGATTCCCAGTGCGGGCATGTACCGGTGACTTTGTTTATTTTCAAAGTTACGCACATCTGCGAATTTATAGCAGTAATACCACACACTAACGTTGAAAAATAAAAGAGATCGTGACTAAACCCGCGGCTTGGTTGGCTCCGCACGTATTGACTTATTTTCCCTTGGGCTAGGCCGACTAAGCTGTCAGGATGGTATAGGTGCTGGGCAAGCTAAAAATGTAAAAAACAATGTCCCACTCACCGCAGCGTCCGAGTGGTCCCTTCACCCATCTAGTGTGAGTGATGGTGCCACTGGACGCTGCATAAATGACGTAGATGCAACAGCCAAAGTTTTTTTTTAATTTTATTTGCTATATGCCTATATGCGTCACATGTTCTTTTCACGACATAACATAACATAAACTCACGCCTGTATCCCAGAGGGGTAGGCACAGACCAGGTACTGCCACTTGCTACGATCCTGACAGATGACTTTCGCTTCCTCAACATTCATTAGTCGTTGCATGCACTCACGCCGGTTTCGGGTACTTTTTATCTTGCCCTTTGCTAATACATCCCGTATTAGGTCGAAGTATCTCCGTCTGGGTCGTCCCTTACCGGCCCTTCCATTCACATTCGCTCGATATATTTGTTTTGTCAATCTTTCTTCCTTCATCCTCTCCACATGTCCAAACCAACGCAACATTCCTTTCTCAATTCTAGTCACTACATCATACTATTACTATACTATTGCGTATCCTGTCATTCAAAGTAACAGCAGACATACTTCTCAAGTACCTCATTTCTACTGCGATTGTTTTGTATTTATTTTAGTTTTGTTGACGTTTGGGTATTTTGTTTGTTTACCTATGTGTTTACTTTGTGGTTCTGTGACAATTTGAATCTTTTTTTTTATGTAGATCGACTCTATTCCCATACTATTGCAGTTTGTCAGTATAGCTATTCTATCATTGCGCTACAGTTTACCAGAATCAAGGCCTAGTTCGGAGTTCTAACGAGAACAACAAACGACACCCGAGCCGGCGTGACAATCAGCAAATTAATTAAAACAACAGACACCACTGTGCGTTGCCGGCAATAAGTCATCATCTAGCCAATTTGGCAAAACGGCAGAGCCAAATAATACCACTGACGGCCACAGCTCCGCGACACTTTCCGTTCAATATTGGTTCTTACGCCACACACGATAGAGACTGCTGAAGATTAGGCAGTGTGACTGAGTATGGTAGTGAATTCTTTTCATGTGTCGTGCAATTAGTTTTGTCTTTGACTATTTGCGAAGGTCGAGCTTTATTCCTTTTTACGCCACAACGCTTTGTTGATTAGGAAAAACCCGCACAAGGCTTCTGTTTACTGAGAATGTTCCGCTAAATAATCTAATGTAACTTTAGGGGCTCCGGGGAGTTACGCTAGCGCCACTGAGGAAACAAATCACACCTTTTTTTTTAATCCTGACTTCATCGAGCTGTATGTAAGTTTATTATTATTATTACGTATATGTATGTGTATTCATATTCGTCTTTGCACCGACTACCCGTGTCTATTTCTCCTTCGGCAAATCTCCAATATGAGGTTGCCTGGAAGAATTTGCTATTAGCAATAAGGCCGCCCATTGTATCTTTTCTTTTGTCATTGCTGTTTCTGTAACATTTTTTTCCGGTATACAATAAAGAATATTCTTATCTTATCTTATCTTATGGTTTTATAAAAAATGCTTATCCCTAAAATTTACTTTATTCAGATACTCAAATTCACATGTGGCAATGCTGTGTGTGCATGCTTTAGACCACAACTTAGTACTCATGTCATATTATTACTTTTATATCGTGTAATGGTTGTGACCTGTTTTGTACACCAAATAAAATAAAATAAAAATAAGATCAAATTCGCAAAAAGTGCCAGTAAAACCTTTCAATTATGTTAATAGTGATTTTCAGGAACCTGAGGCAATAACCTAGGACTAGATAGCATTAACGCAAGAAACGGCCGTTTTTGGCATAAGTGCTATGTAGTCGCAGGTTCATGACCCTAGGTTCTATATCGTGGGTCCTAAAAATCACTGTTAACATGATTGAGAGATTGTACTTATACTTTTTGCAAATACGATCTAAAAAAAAAAAGTAAAAAAAAAGTAAAAAATGGTTTATTGATCATGACTTAAAATTAGGTACATTTTCCAGCGGCACCCACACTAGGAGACCCCGTATCGTGGGTGCCAGTTTGTTACATGTTGTGTTACGACAATAATACCGAACTTGTCTAGATACTTAAGATAAATATAAATTAATAAATTTAAAAAATTAAAATTAAAAATTATATAAAAAAAAAATGAAAAATAAAAATCCATAGCATGCAATTGAGTTTTTCTTTCTCTTCCTTTATCTATTTATAGTTAGAAGTGTCTCGGTGTCATCATAGTTTAGGGTGGCCAACCATTTAGTTATAGTGCTTTTACATTTTTGCCATGAGGATGTTTTTATGTCACAATACTTAAGCACTTTGTTATATACGTGTGGCGCTGAGTACCATACAAATCTGCGTGAGAACGTTGTTCGTGAGCAAGGCATTTTAAGACGAAAGTTTCTTCTTAGTAAAAGCGTCAGATCTGTAAAAGAAGATTTCTTTTTCGTCATTGGTGGCGCTAGTTAGCTCACTAGATCCCCTTAATGGGGAGTGTCAATAGCAGAGGTCGTGGTTTCGATTCCCACTGAATTCCGCCGTAATTGATTTGCACTCAGCCATTTGACGTCCACTGCAGGACATAGGCCACCCTCATGGTTTTCTAACCACGAAGGGTTTTGCCATAATCGCCACGCTTGGCAGGCAGGTTGTCGATCGCAGTATGCGGTTGGAATCTCAGGAAGACGCGGCTGCCAGTCTCCTGGTAATTGATTTCCTTAGTCGCCGTGTGCGACATCCACGGAAGGAAATGGAGTGACGCTATTCTCATGTTTGTGATATCCTTGCCTGGTTACCACGGCACAGGGTATCCTAGTTTGGGACCAGGACAAGTGATTGTTTCCTGTGGAAGTTATTATTATTATTGCATATGCTATTGCCAAGAGCACTGCATTTTCACTAAACGTGACATTTTTGGCTTACATCCTATCTGGTCCCAGATTCTGGATTCTAGATTCTCTGTTGTTGGTCCTAAAATCACAATTTTCAAGTTAATAATTTAAGCCACTTTTCGCTCACGGTGAAGGGACACGTGACACAAACCTGAGTGTCTGAGGTGTTCGTATACCTTAGCGCTTGAAATTGCCAATCCCCAGTGGGCACGCATGATAGTTAAGCCCATACTCTCTCTCTAAGAGAAGGTCTGTGCTCTGCAGTAGGACGTTATATACTACATAAAAAAGCCAGTTTCTGTAAAAGATGATTTTTTTTTGTTTTATTCCGTTGCTAGTGTATGTACTTCAATATTCATTTTCTTGATAAACAAACTCTGCATGGTTTAATTTTTAGGTTACCAATTTATTACATAGTCATTGATTTTAGTTGTCTCATGTCGTAAATAAATTAAAATGGTTCCGGGGCGCTAGTTACTGCGTAACTTCTCTATTGCATGTACCTACTTGTCCTATATTATTTAACCTACTGAACTGTCAAATCTATACATATTTTGACAACATGGATAACCCAATACAGTAGACAGATACAGAGTAGGCTGGCTGATCCTACAAATAAAAAAACCATAGAAGTATTTCTTCCTACAAAATTCACTGTCAAAAACGGACCCCGTCCTCTCGGATCTCGTCCTCTCTCATCATCATCATCATCAGCCATTTGACGCCCACTGCTGGACATAGGCCTCCTTCGTGGTTTTTATAACCATGTAGGGTTTTGCCATAATCGCCACGCTTAGTCTGCGCCAATAAAATTAGTGAAGGATGTCATCATCATCAGCCATTTGACGCCCACTGCAGGACATAGGCCTCCCTTATGGTTTTCTTAATCATAAGGGGTTTGCCATAATTGCCACGCATGGCAGGCGGGTTGGCGATCGCAGTATGCGGTTGGAATCTCAGGAAGACGCTGCTGCCCGTCTCCTGGTAATTTTTAGGAAGTAAGTATGTGCTGTAGAGTAAATCCCTCTGTGATAAGTTCATTCTGTGCGCCATGCGTGACGACGTGAACCTTGATTGGGCGATAGTAAATAGCAGCGTAACTTATGATTGATTTTATACAAAAACTTCAAACCATTGACTTCATGATGTATAACCCGTCGACATACGTTCCTGGCGGTCTGGTAGGTGCATAGATATTTTCCCAGGTAACACTGAACTCGCTCCGATTGATAACACAATTGACAAGCCCCGCCTGCATTCCCATAATTGAACGTGGGGTATTTTTTAGGGTTCCGAACCCAAAGGGTAAGGGACCCTATTACTAAGACTCCGCTGTCCGTCCGTCTGTCTATCACCAGGCTGTATCTCACGAACCGTGATAGTTAGACAATTGAAAATTTCACAGATGATGTATTTCTGTTACCGCTATAACAAAAATACTAAAAACAGAATAAAATAAATATTTAACGGGGCTCCCATACAACAAACTTGATTATTTTGCCGTTCTCGATATTAATAACGGCAACCGGTAGACGATTGAAATATTATATAATGGTACGGAACCCTTGGTCCGATGTTCTACCCACTAGGCTACCAACGCTATTAATCAATATTCCAGCTAAATAACACGATACAGTTTGTGCTAACTGCGGTTTGACCCGAAACTACCGGATTCCAAGCTGAATGTAATTTAATCAAATCCCGTCGATAATCGAGTCTATAGTTCTGGATAACGGCCGGTTAGTGAAATGTTAATTTGGTTAAAGCCACCGCTGTAGATGTGTTATTATATATTTAACGGGCTTAATCGGGATTGTTTATTGGGTAAACCTTATAACCTTATTTCCTGCTCAATAATAATAATGATAAACATTTACATACAGGCACATACATTGCTTCTGGCCCCATACTAGGATACCCTGTATCGTGGGAACCAGGAACAGCGACGTCACAAACATGTAAACGTCTAAGACCTAAGTTTTTTTTTGTCCCCAGTTGGGATTCGAACCCGGGACCTCTGGCATGGTAGGCAGATGCGCTACCGCTATGCAATGTATAACCGTGTTTAAGCATTGCCAGTCATCAAAAATACTAACTGTAGATTTATTTTGGTGAATTATTTTTGTCGATATTACATGGATTCTTACGACCGTAACTAATTTGAAACCACTCCTCTCAACTTAAGTCCACGCAGACTAACCCCCGGTTTCTCGTACACTAAGACGCTGTTAATCTACTGTTAGCAGCTGTCAATTGACCAAAAAAACCACTGACATCTGTTAACAGTAGATTAACAGCTTGTCAGTGTACGAGAAACCGGGGGTAAGTCGCGGGCAATAGATAGTTTATCTATGTTCTAGCTGACTCGGCCAGCGTTGTTTTGCCGGGTCAGCTAGTATACACTATCAGACCAACAAAATAAACACAAAAAGTTCATAAAAATCGGTGAAGCCGCTTCGGAGGAGTTCGATAACAAACAACGAGATTTTTATGTATATTAGAGTATTTTTTGGCACAACGAGTAGATATAACTATTTTTGCAACGTATTGCTGACGTAGACAAAAGGGAAGCTATTTTGACCAAATTAAAAGGGTCCAAGCGGTTAACTAGCGCAACCAATGTAAAAAAAAAAATTTTTAAGGCTCCGTAGTCAACAACTTATATCGAACCAAACCACTTCCAATAAATCAAACCACTGCCATCCGATTAGCAAAGGCAAAAGTTCTTACGATCGGAAACTCGGCGCAGACAATTTTCGACAACTTTTTCACCTATTCATCATCCTCTTGTACAGTCTATAGCGTATCAACCTTAAACTTTCCTTGCAAACTCGTCCGTAACGTTAGTGAGTGTAAAGGTGTAAATTTTTAGAATGACATGTGTTGTCGACTATAGGTACCGGGTGGCATTTTAGTCACCTGACAAACTTTGAGGGATCTTTTTACTCGTCAATACAAACAACTTTTACTATGGGGCCAAACAAATCAGAGCAAAAAATAAATCAGCTGTTTCACACATTTGGTGCAGTACTGCTTCTATCTTATGTATGGAAAAGCTCATTTATTTTTTGCTCTGATTTGTTTGGCCCCATAGTAAAAGTTGTTTATATTTATGAGTAAAAAGCCCCTTTAAAGTTTGGCAGTTGACTAGAATTCCACCCGGTATTACAAGTTACAGGTTACAAAATGGTGGATCTGAGCACTGTCATAGTTATTATCTACTCATATCACAGCCACAAATGACGACCTAAAAACGTGAATCAACTTCACCAACTGTTACTGTACGCAAATTAAGACAAGTATTTATAGCACCATGTGAATTAATAGGCTTCCCAAATTAATATCTGAGAGATCAAAAGCCGCTACGAACGAGGTTCTTAGACGGAACATTTTGTTGAAAATAATTAAATTTTGTAATACAAAGAACATTAATTGTAGAAGGCTTGTACTCCGGAAAGCTCCTAGGTTCAAAGATTTAGTTTTGTAAGTTATGTACGACCACTTGCCTATTTGTTGCCAATTACTTTTTAAGCATTTCATGAAAATTTCTAAAACCAAGAGTTTCGGAAGTTAATATGAATTTTGGAGTCCCAAGAATGCTATCAAGTTTATTTGTACATTAAATTAATTATAATTATTCGTTGCATGGTAGAACTTAAAGCTGGTTTTAGGTTACCCAAAGGGTACGTCTTATTAATAGGGTACGAAGACTCCGTCCGTCCGTCTGTCACCAGGCTGTATCTTATGAACCGTGGTACTTAGACAGTTGAAATTTTCACAGATCATGTATTTCTGTTGCCGCTATAACAACAAATAGTAAAAACATAATAAAATAAGTAAATATTGCGAGTCGGACTCACGCACGATGGTTTCCGTACCATTATCTATATAACTTTTGAATATTTCATGCAGTGGTTAATATCGAGCCTAAAACGGCAAAAAATCACGTTTGTTGTATGGGAGCCCTCCTTAAATATTTATTTTATTTTAATTTAAGTATTTAGTTTTGAAGCAAATATAGATCTAAATATTCTGTAAATATTTCAAGTATCTACCTGTTGCATAAAACGGCAAAAAAATTACGTTTGTTGTATGGGGGCCCCTCTCTAATATTTATTTTATTCTCTTTTTAGTATTTTTTGTCATAGCGGCAACAGAAATACATCATCTGTGAAAATTTAAACTGCCTAGCTATCACGGTTCATAAGATACAGCCTGTTGACAGACAGACAGACAGACAGACAGACCGACCGACGGACAGTGAAGTCTTAGTAATAGGGTCCCGTTTGGCCTCTTCGGGCACGGAATCCTAAAAAACGTGTATATTCAATTCATATGTAATATGTATATGCTTCATGACAGCTCTCCGTTAAAATAATAAATGTAGCAAAATTGTTATAGAGTAATTTTATAACAGTTTTTTCTTCACTGCCTCAAAAATTTTTGTTTTGGACTTACGTGCTTTACTGCGCCGACTATAGTTGTTGCCGTAGACGTCAGGAATTCAGGATCCAGACCTGATTTGATGCAAATAGTTAGGCCTGTGGGCTCTATAAAGAATATTCTTATCTTACCTTATCTCTATTTCACAGAACTACAAGTCGGTTTAATATTGGGGTTGATTTGGCAGGAAGACGCTGGATGCAGGCCGCTTCCAATCGGTCTTTTTGGAAATCCATGGAGGAGGCCTATGTCCAGCAGTGGATTTCTTACGGCTGAATGATGATGATGATTGTGGTTGGTTTACAATGGGCATTGTCCAAAATATTAACAATAGTCACAAATGATACTTCATTTAAAAGGTATAACGTCAGTAATATAGATAGATAGATAGATAGATAGAATATTCTTTATTGTATGTACACCAGGAATTACATATGAGAATTTAACAATAATATAGTACAGTACAATTGGCGGCCTTATTACTAAAAGTAATTTCTTCCAGACAACCATTGATGGAAAAAAATTGAAGCTAAATGACGGGTAGTCGGTGCAACTAAACATTTATTTATAATGCAACAATTATAAATAAATAATAATTACTTACTGATTTCTTGTATTACTACTGTTAATAATATTCGACCTAAGTTTCACACGTGAATAGAATACGTTCAAACATGCTTTAATACGTTTCAGTAAAAAACGCCAAGATATTGATATCTCAGTATTCCGTAAAAAAAAAACCAAATATGACCTGTTTTGCGTTTGCACAGATTAGGAGTATTTTTAGTTTTGTTCATTTAAAGAGTTCTTGTATAGGGTCTCAGTTGATGACGTACTTCCGTGCATGAGGAACTTCCGGTTTCGTAGACTCTGGATAAATTTTTTCGCCTTAAAAATAACTAAAGCAGCACAAATCGAAATATTCTGCCTGGGGTCTCGTAATTACCAATTCTCTCGAAAAAAAATTATAAGAACGGAACTTAATGTCCATTGGATGTACATTGCAAAGCCGATTAATCCACAGATTAAGGAGTAGGGAAACCCAGCTACACATACCCAATGTCCATATAAGCAGCCTATATACGTCCCACTGTATGTCACAGGCCTTCTCTCACAGAAAGAGGATGGGCTTAATCACCACGCGGGCCCCCCGAGGCTTGGCGATTTCAAGCGCTGAGGTATGCTAGTAGCTCAGACACTCAGGTTTCCTCACGATGTTTTCCTTCACGGTTAGCGAGTGGTATTGCGATTATAACTTCACAAATGTATATAACTTAGAAAACAAAGTTATAGGTACATGTCCGCACTGGGAATCGATCCTGGGTCTCTCGCTTCCGAGTCCAATGTTGTACCCACTAGGCTACCACCGCTCATTAATAGTATAAATAGTGGGATTTATGTGACGCGTTAATAAAAATCTGTATAAAAGAAATGTTGAGAAAGAAATGTTGCGTTGGTTCGGACATGTGAAGAGGATGAAGGAAGAAAGATAGACGAAACAAATATATCGAGCGAATGTGGGTAGAATGGCGGTTAAGGGACGTCTAAGGCGGACATACTTTGATCAAATAGGGGATTGATTAGCAAAGGGCAAGATAAAAAGTACCCGAAACTGGCGTGCGTGCATGCAACGACTAATGAATGTTGAGGAAGCGAAAGTGATCTGTCAGGATCGTGGCAAGGGGCAGTCCCTGGCCTTCCCCTCTGGGATAGAGGCGTGAGTTTATGTATATACGAGTATGAATATAATTTTAAGAAATTATAGTGTTTATATCTAAGTACTATTTTACCATTCCAATTAAGCCGGTCAGTCACAGCACCACTGTAAGCACTCTGGCGCTGTGACGACTAATCAATGTCAAGGAAGCGAAAGTGATTTGTTGGGATTGTGGCAAGTGGCAGTCTCTGGTCTCTGCCTACCCCTCTGGAATACAGGCGTGAGTTAATGTAAGTATTTATGTATGTATGGATGCACAATCGTTTTTTCAGTATCTTTTTTTATTTTTATTTTTTTTATTTCTTTTTATCTTATCAATAATATATTAAACCTTTTTCAAAACTTTGGCCTTTGCATCTACGAAATGAGATAATTTATACAGCGTCCAGTGGCACCTTCACTCACACTAGATGGGCTTGAATGAGTTCCTGAACTATTGCATAAATATTGTAGAAATGGTCATAAAAAGAAATAAAACGTGCTAAAATATGTTGACATAATATAATGGTTATATTAGGGAGCAACATAAGGTAATAGGATAACAAATAAGAATACGTAAATATGTAGAACTTAGGAACTCAATTGAGAATGTTAGAATAAGATTAAAATAGAATTGAATAGTATAAGATGTAGATAATCTAAAATAAGATATGTAATAAATAAGTGCATAATGTAAACCTAATGTAAGATAATCTATCTTAACATATGATGCCTTGTTGTCAAACTCAAAATTGAAAATGAAAAAACAAATAAAAAAATTGTGTCAATGTGTCAACCCCGAAACTGAAACACAAATAAAAACGGTTAGTTAGCGCACATTAGGAAATAGGGAATGGGAATCCCACCCACTGGAATGGAAGATGATGAATGTAAGAAAGAACCAGTATGCAGAATGAAAGTACGAGAAGCATAAAAGACTGAACTAGAATGAATGGAATAGCGAAAATAGGCTCCGATTATGTTGGAGGTATAAGGAAAAAAAAAATCCTGACAGCTTAGTCGGCCTAGCCAACAGGGAAGACAAGTCAATACGTGTGGAGCCAACCAAGCCGCGGGTTTCCTCACGATTTTAATTTGTGGTATTGCTACTACGAATTCGCAGATGTACGTAACTTTGAAAATAAACAAAGTTGTAGGTACATGCCCTCACTGGGAATCGAACCTGGGTCTCTCGCTTCAGAGTCCATTGTTCTGCCCACTGGGCTCCTACTGCCCCTAGCCTTTTTCAATAAACAAAAAAAAAAGTGGTGGTAGCACAGTGGCCTCCCATTTGGTAGAACGTTGGCCTCACATTCGGGAGGTCGTGGGTTCAAATCCCGGCATCTACCAAATAACTTTGTTTTCTAAGTTACGCACATTTGTGAAGTTTTATTCGGAATACCACTCGCTAACCGTGAGGGAAAACATCGTGAAGAAAACTGAGTGTCTGAGGGAGATATACCCCCAGCGCTTGAAATTGCCAATCCGCGGTGGGCACACGCGAGAACTAAGCCCACACCCTCTCTCTGAGTGACGACATGTGCCTTGCAGTAGGACGAATATAGGCTGCATAAAAAAGTAAGCAAAAGGTTCTCAATTTTTTTCTCAGTCTATATTGAAAGTTGGTAATGAACATTTCTATGAAAAATAATAATTTAAAATCGGGAATATCAAACAATTTCTCATTGGAAATTATTTAATGATCGATACGGAACAGTTTCGGGTTATTTCAATAAGAGATTCTTTGGACCGCAGCCATTAATATTTTAACCAAAACATACTCGTAACAATAGAGCGTCCACCGGAAGTGCTTATTTAAAGTTACACCGGTCGCGGACTGGAAGTCGGTTAATACGTAATATCCGGTGCGCTCACGGACCAATCAAAACTTCCCTCTGTGAGGCCGGGAATTATAAAAACACTATGTATCTACAAGATGGTAAAGATAAATATTAATTATTTATTTCTCAAAGATAGGTTATCCATCTGAAAATTTAATAAAAAAAAAGTTTTTGTTTAATTTTTATTTTCACGAAATTGTTGTGAATACTTTTTTTATCTATTGTTTGCTTGTGACTTTTTAGGAAAAATAATGTGGAATAAAATGCATCGTAAACGTTTCAATCTCAATCAAGGTGTATACCTTAGATATTAATTTACGAAGTTACTGACTACAATACAAAGTGCATAAGAAGCCCGTTTTACTGTTGTGCCCGTCGACCGCCCGTCAGCTGCACGTTGCTTTTTGCGCTAGTATTAAATTATAGTCTCTAAGCTGAAAAGTATTTAAGGCTTATTTTAGTCTGTATAATTGCGCCCGCACGTCACTAGCTCGCTGTAATGTTGAAAGATTTTTCCCCGAAATAATATTATTACATCCATAATAGCATTAAAATGACTGTGAAAATCAGTAACAACATGTGTTACCTTAGCTAATCTAATGAAACCAAATTCTTCAGCTAAGCGCTTGATATCTTCAAGGAATTCCACAGTTAGGTTCGGTTAAGTGGAATTTCTCGTTTAAACATTCGTCGAATTCCAAGAAAAATAAGATACTTCGCCGTGTTCGTTTCTACGAACGCTTAAGCGCGCTGTGGAACAAGAAAAACACGAGTTCCGCTAACAATATTCAAACTAGCATTGAATAGTAATTTAACTTTGCACAACCCGGGGTTTACCCTCGTTACGAGCGCATTAGCCTAGTAGGTACAGAGAGACTCGTGTCTGCGCGGACTTGACGTAAACTTAATATGCAATTCAACTCAATGAAATTTCGTTAATTTATTCAGACAATTAGTCCATATCTACATTTCAAATATTAACATTTTGTGTTAGTATTAGTCCTATAACTAAGTTAGTATGATACAAAATATAAACATGTAATTTAAACGCTCACTAAAATAGTTTTTCGCGATACAGTCGACAGCCGGTTCTATTTCATAGAACTACGATTCATGGTATACCATGACAATTCGATATAAGTTGCAAAGTCGATTAACGGACAGATTAACCAGTAGGATAATTCGACTGCGCATACGCAATGTTCATAGAGTTGTGATAGTAAACGTTGAATTGTATTTTTATGAAATGCGGCCCAGTTAAACCACTATATTTTTTTGGAAATCCGTTCTTATAAATACTGATTAGATTGTACGTATTTAAAGGTTGAGGTGCTGAATTTGTACCAGAATTTATCACTTTTTGTAGAGATTTGAAACTTTTCGGTGAATGCAATTAATTATTATACTTTATTGCACACAAGACATTTAACAGGACATTACATAAGAAATTACATGTACAAAGGCGAGCTTATCTCTGTAAGAGATTTCTTCCAGCAAACCTTCGGGTATAGGAGAAGCAGTAGAAAAACGGATCTATATATGTGCACAAAATAAACTACATAAACTACAAAAAGCCTAAATAACACAAAGTAAAAAGGAAAACAAAAACTACATAAACTAGATGTCAGAATAAAAATACATACCTACTTAGATATACATAAATAGCTCAATGTTATTACAGGGATAGATAATGCTCTTTCAACCGCTTCTTGAAGGTACCAATAGTGGGACTGGCGCATATGTTCTGTGGCAGTGCGTTATTAAATGATTATTTATTTATTTTGGTGCGGATTTTTTCTAGGTACTACAAGTAGGTACATTACTAGAAGACTTTTAAATACAAGCTAATATTTTCTTACGTGTTTGCAAAAGCCGTGAATACATTTGTAGATTTTGAATACAAATAAATATTTTGTTTTCTCACACAGATGTATGCTTTAAATTACAGTTAAATGTATACACATAATCCAGGTGCTTCATTACACCTATCACATAGCACACATTCTTATTCACAAAATAACTTCTTGCTTACACTTAATTTATTCTATATCCTTTTCGTCAAGTCCATAGATACTAAAGTCTCGTTGTACAATTAACGAGAAAAAGTTGGTTCTCTTGCAAGTACAAGTTGGAAGAAAAGTTTTCGGTTAGTAATGATACTTAGGAAGTATCTAATCCACCCACATTGTTTATGAGTGACATAAATTGTCAAAGTAATTAACAGAGACGGTGATAAGAAACTCTATTCCAATTCGGCTTGCGGTGTGGGACTTATGAACTTGGTTCTTGTATGCTTGTATGGTGTAAGTTTTAGGCTGTTCAGTAAGATATTTTATAAATTTAAGACAAGCTTAAGGTTTCTTGTTACGTCTGACTTTTCGTCTCGTGCGTACATTCTAATATTTTTAATGATTGTATAAAAAATTGTTTCATCATCGTCATCAGCCATTTGACGCCCACTGCAGGACATAGGCCTCTCTCATGGTTTACCAAGTTTCCTTGTCTGGTGCCACCTGCATCCAGCGCCTCCCTGCCACCGTAACCAGGTCGTCAGACCATCTGGTGGGGGGCCTGCCCACGCTGCGTCGTCCGGTCCGCGATCGCCAGCTCAGAACTTTTCCGCCCGAACGGTCATCAGTTCTCCGAGCTATGTGCCCCATCCACTGCAACTTCAACTGAGCAATTCTTCGGGCTATATTAGCAACTCGGGGCATTCTGGGGATCTCCTCATAAAAATAGTTTACTATTGATAAATGTGGTGTTAGGCTTTGCTACATAATCAAATTACGTGCATTTTAGATATATACAGTAATGCTTATCAAAAGTCGCTTCCACTAAAACTCTCTTAAAACGGAGTCAAAGCCGGTTTATAACAGGAATTCCTCTCCTAAGCTGCCTTGACTCCGTCTTAAGTGTATTTTAGTGGAATATGCAGTGGGCCCCAGTGGGAGTCGAACCCACGACTTCCGGCATGATCAGAAGACGTTATACGGCTAGACGAACGGGGCAATAATTAAGTATTGTTTCCAACGTTTGTTTTATTATAACGATAAACAAATAAATCTACTAAATAAGGTGAACGAGGATACTGCCCCCGTAAGCAACCATATTAAATGCATTGTCCTACTATCGCCCCCGAGGATTTAATACGTATTTTACTTTTCACTAAACAACAGCACGTTTGTACAATCAAAAAGGACAGAAGGGACCATTGTCCTTAAAATGGCGGACCTGTTTCATTGCTTGACCTTTTCAAGCCCTTTGTTTGCGAAAACAACCTAATGTTTAGAGGAATTTATATTGTTTGCGTTTTCTTCCACGAAGTAGCTGTTACGTGTGGAGCAACGTTTTGGCGCAACGTTGAGTCACAAGCCAAGTCAACTTCCGTTTTAGGCTTTTTATTATTTATTGATGTTGCTATGAGATTTGGTTAAATATTGACGTTACCAAATGCTACTTTTTGAAATATAATTACCGGCAAATAAATTAACCAAATTACTTTGATTGCGAACTATTTCGGCCTGATTGGTGGAGGACGCGGTATGTGATTTAGAATTTTTGGGACTTAGTTAAAAAAAAATGCTCGTAGGTGGCCATCGTAAACTCATATCGATTACGGAGCCCGGCTTTGTGCCGATGTTTATTAATGCCCGGTTCCTATATTCAAGAACATCATCATCATCAACCCATTATGTCCCCACCTAGGGGCACGGGTCTCTTCCCTGAGGAAGGTATAGGCCATACTCTACCACGGGGGCCAAGTCCGGATTGGTGGAGGCTTGTAGACTAGTGGCTCGTCTACTGTCAGAAGTTGTCAAGCCGCCCTAAGGCCTCTGACTTGGCTTTACGACTGCCATCTATCGACAATATCTATCTATTCAAGAACGACTCGGTTAAAATGTGTACTCAAGTATTCCTCTTAAAAACGGTTTCGAATAACGTACCGTACGATAAATGTATGGAGATGACAATTTGTAAAGTTCCTAACAATTTTTAAACATCAACCAACTATTCAAGTTACGGGGCGCTTGTTAAGGATAAGTTACCGATTACCTACCAATAACGATTCGTTAAAAATAGGAACCGGGCATAAGAGGACGAAATAGTAAAGTGTGAACTCGATAAATCACGTCTTGTCATTGTTTAGCTTTGCGAGATCATAGTGAATTAAAGAAAGGGACTAGAAAATTATTTGTGGCTGTGTGATATAATATTGACGACTATACATTGTGGGAGAGAGAGGTTAATTCAGTCTCTTTCATTCCTTAGTTAATGAATCTTGCCACGTTTTGTTTCTCTATTTAATAAATTAATACATTTTGTTATACATTTACGTAATTATAACCAGTAAATCTGACTTGTACCACTTCTCAAATAATAAATAATACAATCACTTGACCTGGTCCCACACTAGGATACCCTGAGCTATGGTAACCAGACAAGGACATTACAAAGATGAAAATACACCCAGACTGAGGCCATTTGTACAAATGTACGACGGCCGCCAGTGGGAACTGAACTCAGGACCTCGGTTTCGGTAGCTAAGCGTCTTAACAGCTAGACCAACGAGGCAGTAATATAACGGCAGTAGTATATATAACTTGAGTGGCTATTTGGATTGAATGTAGTAAAGTTAAATGCTATTTAAGCTTGTGTTGTAAATCTAATCGAAATGTTTCTTTTGTTGCAGATTTTCAAAGTGATGCAAGAATGACCGCGGATGCAAAACAACTCAACGCTTCTGCGGAGGAATATGAAATGATACTACAAACATTGACGCGAGGTCAAAATGTATGATTCTGACATCGAAAAATCCCGAACAGAGACCGTGAAAAAGAAAAAAGGTCCCACGAGAGAACACAATTACATAGAACATGATTCTACTGCAGTTTTAGAAGAATAACTACAGAATAATGATGTTAAGGCCAAAAGTGATATCAAGACGAGGACAGGAGCGCACTTTCGATAACAATAGGTTTTTTGAAAGAATATTTATACAAGGGAGATAAAGGTTGGTGTTATACATAAGCAGCCTATACACGTCCCACTGTAGGGCACAGGCCTTCTCTCAGGGAGAGAGTATGGGCTTAATCACCACGCGTGCCCACCACGGATTGGCGATTTCCAGCGCTGAGGTATGTGAATAGCTCAGACACTCAGGTTTCCTCACGATGTTTTCCTTCACCGTTAGCGAGTGGTATTGCTACTATAACTTTACAAATGTACATAACTTAGAAAACCAAGTCATAGGTACATGCCCACACTGGGGATCGAACCTGGGTCTCTAGCTTCCGAGTCCGATGTTCTACCACTGCTTTAGGTTGGTGTTATATTAACAGGTAATATAATCAGCGCTATTAAACTTTCCATTGCATGGCACTGGCCTTCTCTCAGAGAGAGAGAGAGAGAGTGTGTAGTCTTAAGAGGATCCAGTGACTATTTTTGACTATTCCAGTGACTATATTCAGGGGTGGACTATTTTGTTTTTACTTTTGTTTTTTTGACGTCCCTGTATTTTGTTTGTGTACCTTCGTGTTTACTTTGTGTTTCTGTGACAATTTAAATAAATGTCTTCTTTCTTTCTTTTAAAAAAAAAAATCATATCCCATGAGCAATTTAATATTACGATATTATATTATTAATATTACAATAATGACACGAAATTATGCAAATAAATTAATGTAGCACACTAATGACAAAGGAAAACACCGTGGAGAGATTTGAGTCTCTGAGGTGTTCACATACCTCAGTGCTTGAAGTCGTCAATCTGTCTTAGGTATGCCTGGTGATTAAGGGGCCTCCAGGGAGTACCTTGCGCCACCTCCAAATAAACTATTTGAATGTTATCCAATGAATATTATCCAATTAAAGGGACGGGCTGAAAACCAGCGCCGAGGCTACGCATCCAGTCTCGGCAATAAAGCTGAGCCCATTCCTTTTTACCACAAACATTGTGAATGAAAGAACTATTATTATTTATTATTTTTGTGTGGTAAATAAAATATTTTCACTTTCACTTTCACTTTCACTTTCAACAATTTAATATTACATAGTGTAGATAAAGAAAGTTTAGATAGCACTGCTAAATAAACTCATGCCTTTATCTCAGAGGGTAGGACAGAGACCAGGGTTGCCTCTTTCGCAGGCAACTCACTTTCAAGGCCTCTTTTATTTATTTTTATATTGTTTCCTTTCGCTAATATATCCCCTTTTAGTCATGCCAGGTGGGCACGTCCTTTACTGTTCTTTATTTTATTTATTGAGTGAGTATCATCATCATCATCAGCTATTTGACGCCCACTGCAGGACATAGGCCTCCCTCATGCTTTTCCAAGCTTCCTGGTCATGTGCTGCCCGCATCCAGCGACTCCCCGCCACCGAAACCAGGTCATCAAAATAACAAACCTTAATGTAGTAAACAATTTCGCCAAGCTGCGGTTCATCCTTTTTTTTATTTACAACGTTCTCTAATTACACTATTGCTAATCCTGTCATTCAAAGTATCACCACAAGTACTTGACTGAATGACTGACTTGACTTTACAATGGAATTAATGGAATGGAATGGTTACTAATTTACATTAAAGATAATTGGCCCGTAAATGTTCAATCATCCAAATCCAATTAAAGCCTAGTGGTGCCTATTCGATGTTAGATCTGACGGTTGGAAGATCGTATCAATGGATATCAATGCATGGACAATTAGATACCGACACGTAATAGCGGTATTTTGATGAATAATTGTGCGTGACCATTGAGGTACAAAGGAATCATTCTTGTAACAAGGGCGTAGAGGTGAATTTAGATCGTCAGTATCAAGCATCAAGCGTGAGCGCTGATGGATTGAGTTCTAAGACTGACAACAGAATAGGCAGATTTAGGTTTCGAATAGGTTCTTGAAAAAAAAAAAACTTATTTAACAGGCAGACAAATGCACATAACCAAGTGATCCTGCCTGATCTCTCTGACAGAAAGCCTGTGCCCTACAGTGGGACGTATATAGGCTGCTTGTGAAGAGATCCTATAATGTATTTTTTTCCTGCAGATGGACGGAACCTTGATAACTAAAAAACAGTTCAGATTAGATTTTTTTTATTGTACACCAGAGCACATGACAAAATAAAAAATATAAACCTGAACTTAATTAATCCCCCAATCGATGGACATGTAAACAAGTATAATGCGTGGCAGATAACTTGAACAAAAATGCACATTGTCGTCGGAACGAGTTTGCACTGGATAGCTCTTACGTGTAAAATTATATATTTTTAAATATTCGGTAATTTAACTGTAGAACGAAGAATTCTAAGTCACCTCCCACGTCCCCGCCCTGACCTGCAATATTATTATGTCTAATTGTCCGTGCGAAGTTAGTCATTTAGTCAAGTTACTTATAAGCTTTATACCCTCTTCTTCCTGTGCCTCTCCTCTAAGAAAGTTGGCCGTCAGCTCCCCACGTGCCTCTTAATCTTTTGCCAAGCAAAACAGCTCTTGAACGCTGGCTGATGCCTGTGCAGAAATACATATTGTGGTACCTGTTTCCTAAATAACGACTACTGGTTGTCCGCAGAAGAATCCATGGATCAAGTAAACGTGACCTTGGGCAATGAGACAGCGGCCAACTCGACCGAGGCGGGCGAATGGTCGCACGTGGTGATGTCCAAGCTGCGCACGATCATACTACTCATGATCGTGATCACAGCTGTCCTAGGCAACCTACTCGTAATCGTCAGTGTTATGCGACACAGGTGAGAATGTTTAAGTATGTTTAAGTATGCAGGGCGTCCCAAAGTTATGGGACATGAAGGGAAAGTACCTTAAATATCGTAGAATAAGACTAAAATAAGACTTCTTCTTCTTTCAGCAAAATACCCTACGGTATTTAAGGTACTTTCCCATCATGGCCCATAATTTTGGGACGCCCTGTATATACTTTTTTGCTCACTTGTGGTCGTACTATTGTGGATGAGGATACCATTATATCCCCGGTATGAGACAGTGGCAACTCAACTGAGGCGGGCGAATGGTCTCAAGTGGTGACATCCAAGCTGCACACGATCATACTGCTCATGATTGTAATCGCAGCTCTCATAGGCAACCTACTCGTGATCCCCAGTGTTGTACGATACAGGTGAGTATGTTTAAGCTCGTACTTTTTTTGTTCACTACTGCGATCATATTTTTATGGCTGAGAGCACAAGTATGTCCCTGGTATGAAATCAACGTGACCGAGAAGGGAGAAGGGTCGCATATGGTTTTGCGTGACTGAGTTGCGTACGATCTTACTGCTCATGATCGTGATCACGTCTGCCCTGCGACACAGAGAATGCGCAGTGTTATGCGCGGTAAAATATTATGCCACACTATGATTATAAATGAGATTATGTTTCTGCTCATACTTGGCCACGATTTAGAAATAGTGAAAAAATGAACCAAAAATACTTCGCCATTTCTTCTTCTTTACATACCAATAAAGTGAAGTATTTTTTGGATTTTTTTTTGAAACTAGAGTTCCCAATCGCGGTTATAAAGCCCCCTTGAAACTTTACTAACGAAATTTAGCATAACCCTGTAGTGTGCAGCTAGGTAACACGTCCGTAATTTTCTTTTAAAGTCACTAACTTCAAAATGTCTAACCCCAACAAAACTAACCACCACCACCTCTGCAGGAAACTCCGCGTCATCACCAACTACTTCGTCGTCTCGCTGGCCTTCGCCGACATCCTGGTCGCGATGGCGGTCATGCCGTTCAACTTCAGCGTCCAGTTCTACGATAGCTGGGTCTTCGGGCCCGTCATCTGCGACCTGTGGAACTCCTCGGACGTCTACTTCACGTCGACCTCGATACTCCACCTGTGCTGCATCAGCGTCGACAGATACTACGCCATCGTGAAGCCGCTCAAGTATCCGCTCAAGATGACGAAAAAGGTGAGTTGCCACCTTCGCCCGCTGCTGGGCAAACGTTTTTCCCCATTGCGCATTCTTTTACCGTTCTCTCGCCATTTGCATCCACGGGCCATTTGACAACTTGCACACCCCACGACCATCGGGCTGTCGGTCTACCCACTGAACGCCGCCGTCCGCTTTTTGGCCGCCAGTAAGTTCCCTGGTCCATCTGCCATTTTCCCGCCAAGTTGAATTTAAGCAAGCTTAAAGGTTGCCTCAAGTTCCCCTACAAATGTAGTTTGGTTTTGATTTACTAACCACATTGATTTTATTTTAATTTATTTTATTTGGTGTACAAAACAGATCAGAACCAACAAAACTTTACCAATATCTTTAGAGGACTCAAATTGAGGTTGGAAAATGCTTAGAATCGGCAATAAAATTCTTCAAAGGCTCAATTTCATATACCCGTTTCCGTATTCTGGGCATATTTCCATCGTTGTGATGTCCAAGGACCTGGTTACCATTTACATTTAATCTTAGTTTGGGACAAGTGATTGTGTCGTGTGGAAGTTGTTATTGTTAAATCGAATCAATTGAAATTGAGAATCGGCTTCGTAGTAATAATAATAACTTCCACACAACACAATCACTTGACCTGGTCCCAAACTAGGATACCCTGTGCTATGGTAAGCGGGCAAGGACGACCTCTGTTCTGGCAGCTAAGCGCCGTAACGGCTAGACCAACGAGGCAGTCATAGAATAGCCATTATTATGAAATAACTGCCAGTCTATGAAGTTTCCCTATAGTCTTTGATGTTAAATAGTCGTTAGTTATTATACTTAATCAGGGTTCCGTAGTCAACAAGGTCTCTGTATAAAAATATACGAAAAATGGGTGCCTCATAATCACTCGAATTTTCGCAGTATCCATCTTTCTTGTCTAAATTGAATAACAAAAACAATTGAAAGTCGATATTCAAATGTTTCACATTTTTTAAAAAAAGAACATCATAGAAACCATTTGAAAAAAAGTTTCATTCGAAAACCTGAAACCATGAAGATTCTATGTCAATTCAAAGAACCTATTGCAATAAAACGGCAATTTCATACTTTAACCCCTATTATTTCGGTTGCCGCTACAACGAAAATACTAAAATCAGAATAAAATAAATATTTAAGGGGACAACAAACATAATTTTTGCCGTTTTTTGCTCGATATTAATAACGGCAACAGGTAGCCGCTTGAAATACTCACAGATTATTCAATTCTATATTCGCTTGAAAAATAAATAATTAAAATAAAATAAGTATTTAAGGGGGGCTCCCGTACAACAAACGTGATTTTTTGCCGTTTTTTTCTCGATCATTGTGTCTAATGTTGTATAGATGATGGTACGGAACTCTTCATGCGCGACCCAACTCGCACTTGGCCGATTTTCGTATTTACAAATAGCAGACAGACAGACAGACAAACAGACAAACAGACAGACAGACAGGCAGACAGACAGACAGAGAGACAGACAGACAGAGAGACAGACGGACAGTGAAGTCTTAGTAGTAGGGTCCCGTTTGGCGCCCTTCGGGTGCGCAACCTTAAAAACGTTTTCCGTTTCCTACTAATGTTTGTAACATTTTTTAATATATTTTTATAACCACTTAACGGTAATAATCTTTATTTGACGGCGATCGTGGAGAGATGATCCAACATCTGCCGGAGTGGTCTGAGGTTGCCCAGGATCGAAAACTCTGGACTGAAGTGGAAAAAGCCGTTGCCTAGCAGTTTTTTTATATTTTTTAAAATATATTTTTATAAAAAGTTAATTGTAAAATAAAAAACAAACCAGTAAATGTCCCTACAAATGCAGTATGTATTATTTTATTTTATTTTATAAAGGAGGAAAAACAGAATTAACAAAAACTACTTAAATAGAGAAAATGAGTTAACTTAATACATTTTGTTAACTCCTAAACATTCCTCACCGATAGATTTCCTCACCAACATCTGCCGGTGTGGTCTGAGGTTGCCCAGTACCGAAAAATCTGGACTGAAGTGGAGGAAGCCGTTGCCTAGCAGTTTTTTATATTTTTTTAAATATACATTTGCAAATAGTTAATATAAAATTTGATTGACGGCGATAAAGATGATCTCGACCAACATCTGCCGGTGTGGTCTTAGGTTGCCCAGTACCAAAAAATCTGGACTGAAGTGGAGAAAGCCGTTGCCTAGCAGTTTTTTTATATTTTTTTAAATATATTTTTGCAAATAGTTAATATAAAATTTGATTGACGGCGATAGAGATGATCTCGACCAACATCTGCCGGTGTGGTCTTAGGTTGCCCAGTACCAAAAAATCTGGACTGAAGTGGAGAAAGCCGTTGCCTAGCAGTTTTTTTATATTTTTTTAAATATATTTTTGCAAATAGTTAATATAAAATTTGATTGACGGCGATAGAGATGATCTTGACCAACAACATCTGCCGGTGTGGTCTGAGGTTGCCCAGTACCGAAAAATCTGGACTGAAGTGGAGGAAGCCGTTGCCTAGCAGTTTTTTATATTTTTTTAAATATACATTTGCAAATAGTTAATATAAAATTTGATTGACGGCGATAAAGATGATCTCGACCAACATCTGCCGGTGTGGTCTTAGGTTGCCCAGTACCAAAAAATCTGGACTGAAGTGGAGAAAGCCGTTGCCTAGCAGTTTTTTTATATTTTTTTAAATATATTTTTGCAAATAGTTAATATAAAATTTGATTGACGGCGATAGAGATGATCTCGACCAACATCTGCCGGTGTGGTCTTAGGTTGCCCAGTACCAAAAAATCTGGACTGAAGTGGAGAAAGCCGTTGCCTAGCAGTTTTTTTATATTTTTTTAAATATATTTTTGCAAATAGTTAATATAAAATTTGATTGACGGCGATAGAGATGATCTCGACCAACAACATCTGCCGGTGTGGTCTGAGGTTGCCCAGTACCGAAAAATCTGGACTGAAGTGGAAAAAGCTGTTGCCTAGCAGTCTTTTTTATATTTTTTTAAATATATTTTTCCAAATAGTTAATATAAAATTTGATTGACGGCGATAGAGATGATCTCGACCAACATCTGCCGGTGTGGTCTGAGGTTGCCCAGTACCAAAAAATCTGGACTGAAGTGGAGAAAGCCGTTGCCTAGCAGTTTTTTTATATTTTTGCAAATAGTTAATATAAAATTTGATTGACGGCGATAGAGATGATCTCGACCAACATCTGCCGGAGTGGTCTTAGGTTGCCCAGTACCAAAAAATCTGGACTGAAGTGGAGGAAGCCGTTGCCTAGCAGTTTTTTTATATTTTTTTAAATATATTTTTGCAAATAGTTAATATAAAATTTGATTGACGGCGATAGAGATGATCTCGACCAACATCTGCCGGTGTGGTCTGAGGTTGCCCAGTACCAAAAAATCTGGACTGAAGTGGAGGAAGCCGTTGCCTAGCAGTAGACAACAAACATAGAGGCTTCGTAAAATTAAAAAAAACATTGATTTTACATTCAAATCGCATTACATTTTCTTTTATATAGCTTAAACTGCCATAGTGTGCCATTGCAGTACTTCTGCACTATATTTATTGTTAATTAAAACAATGAACAGTTTATGCTCTTTGTAATTTGTACTTTGAATTCACTGCGCTCGCTTTTGGTGCATTTTCTCTATTTAAATTAGGCTGAATAAGTCCCAAAGTTGGCTTTTAATACTTGTAATTCCAATACGTTTAAGTTAATTGAAATATTAAATTCTCTCCCGAAATATTTTGTAGGGTAATTGAATTTAATTACTTTGTAATGTGGCAAAGTACGTTGTATAATTACGTGTTATTGAGTGTAATTGAAATAATGAGCTTATTTATATTTTACGTTCACATAAATAACCTCCAACCAATTAATGTATGTTTTTGTCAACTACCCATTGAAAAACCATAAAGTTCAATTAATAGTTCGAGAGGCACACGCAAAATTATTTAATTCCATACGCTATTCATACTTGTGTGGTATTAGGAATCAAAAAGGTCTGCACGATAGAAAAAAATTGTAACGTCAAAGGAGAAATCATCTATTTTAAAGCTGACGAATATTTTTTAAGAAGTTTAATAAATTTAAAGAAATGGAGAATACTTTGTAGTACATAAATAACTCATTTCACTTCAATAGTTTGCAATTTAATGTGGTCTCAATTGTGTCTCACTGCTGGGCAAAGACCTCCCCTCTAGTTCCCCACTCTTCCCTATTCGTAGCCACCTTCTGCCAACTCGGTAGAAAGGTCGTGAGGTAATCACTCCTGATGGATAACTAAATAAAACCAATAACAGCGAGAATTGTCGACAATTTTAGGGATACCCATGACTATTTGTCGAGTTGTCTGTGCCAATCGCTCGTCAAAACGATTATGCTCTGAATATTCTGACCTCAGAACAAACGAGATGCAATAAAATGCAAAAATTATTAACTATACGTTTATAAAATTTTGGCGATTCAGTCTGTCAATCTTTTCTACCATAATTCTGAAGTTAAATTTATACGTGATGTAGCAAAATATCTATAAAGGTTTTTCCGAAAATTAACAGTAGACTTATTGATGAGTAACTCGTACTAGTACTCGTAAATTTTACTATCGGAAATCTTCTAGACATGAAAATAAATGCCATTTTTAATTACTAATTACATAACCGCGGCTTTCAAACCACCCAGAAATCAGCCAGTATACATTTTAATGCCTGGTAATATTAGTATTATTTTTATTTACTACTGTTTTTTTCCTCATTTCGATGTTTTCCCCCAAGTAAAAGTTATTCTTATAGACGAGTGGAACCTCCCATATGTGCATGTGATAAGGATTCTGTTACACTTTGCATACAGTTTGTTTTCTTGTCTCAAAAAGCTGTGTCATCTTCCCTGACTGCCTCGTAGGTAAAGGTTACATGCAAAAATTAAAAGTTTATCCATCAACGCAAATAATTAAATTCGCGCTGCAAAATCAACGAGTCGCTTGACCAAGTGGCCTCAGACCGAAGGCGACCGGGCAGAGCTGGCATTTATTCCCCCTTCCCCCCGGACCTCTATACGGAGCACAAGTGTGACTGGATTTACCAAATTTAAATTTGATTAATAAATAAAATATTTTGGAACTTAATACAAGTGAAATAATGGGAGCGCAGAATAAGTGAAGAGTTACTACATCACTACGGTGTAAACTGCGGAGCGGCTTGTGTGTGTGTCGGGCGTGTATTCCATACAAGGAGAAAGGAGAAACACTGGGTGAGCGACAGAGATAACTACGTTTCAAGTTATTGCACGTAAAAACTCTCCGCACGGAACGTTACGCATCAAACCGGCTTCATTGATAACTAAACTACTGCGCTGCGATTACTATAAACCAACTTGTATGTTGATTCACAACTTGTAACCGATTCTCCATTCATTGATCGAGTCTCTTCGTACTGCTGTGCGCCTGATACATCACTCTAATATCACCTAGAGAAATATGTCGCTAAGGAGAACACCGCCGCCCTCCCCTTGCATTCTGAAACACACAGGGTCAGAACCGATTATTTTAACCCGTACCGATGATGAGGAGTTCTCAAAAATCTCACGAAATGTCAAACGCAGGAGAGATGAGACAGATGGCCAAGAGGGCGAATCTTCCTTTGAGACGACTTTTGAAGTCTGGTCTAAGTCACAAAACTCAAAATTAACGGAAATATTGGCAACTGTAAATGAGCTCAAAAAACAAAACGACGAGCTCCGCCTATCATGCGATTTTAATGCAAAACAATACGAAGCAATATTAAAAGAATTTAAACAAATGGAAGAGGATCGGAAATCTAATATGAAGTATATACAACTTCTTGAGAATAAAGTTGAAACTTTAGAGCGCAGTTCTAGATCTGCCTGCTTCGAAATCCACAACATCTCAACAAATAAATCGGAGACGAAAGACGATCTAATCAATTTGGCCGTAAAAACCTCTAATGCCTTGAATAGTCCGATACAACCGTGCGAAATCCGAAATATTTTTCGTGCCAAATCAAAATCTGAAAGCACTAGACCGGTTATTGTGGAGCTTAACTCAGTAATAACCAAAGAAAAAATAATAAAGGCTACAAAGAAATTTAATCAAGAAAAAAAAAAAAAGAGACAAGCTGAGCACTAAACATGTGGGGCTGCATGGTCCTCAGAAACCTATCTACGTCAGCGAAAATCTGACCCCAAAAGCAAGAAGACTATTCTTCCGTGCACGTGACCTCCAGAAAACAAAGGGTTATCTTTTCTGCTGGACAAGCAACGGCAACGTTTTCCTACGGAAGTCTGAAGGGCTGCCGGCCATCTCTGTTGAATCGGAACTCCAAATCGACAACTTATTACAAAATTGACTAGTCCTTAAGTATTTCGCTTTCTTAAGTTTTAATCGCATGTTCATACTCGTATTATTAGTCCTAAAAAGGCAAGTGTTTGAGAAACACAACACTATTATAATATCAAATCACATACTCATACTTTACATTCACACATACATTCAAACCATATTGCAAAATATATATCTTACATTACTGGTACACACCTACAGCACACTCTTACAAACAATTCAAACTGTTACATTCACTCTATATAAAAACATTCCCAGCTCAGTTTTAATCCACAGTGGCATTAACATCATTGTTATGACAATTTGCTTGCATCAGAAATCATCTAAGAAGAGACTCGCCTACTTTCCCTACCTGTTCTTTTATGGATAACAACATTAATAAGTTGATTGACTCTATAGATAATTATCAAATATCTAAATCAATTCTTTGTGACCCAGACGACTGTCCCCGTTACCTAAGCCATTCAAATAAAACTCTTAAAATTATTACCCAGAACATTAGGAGTATTTCATGCAATACTCCTGGCTTTAATACCCTTTTACACCGTACTAAAATAGAGCCTGACGTCATAGTCTTCACAGAGTGCTGGTTAAATAGTACAACTAACCAAAATCTACCAACATTCCAAAACTTTACATGTTTTTCTACAGCAAAAAATGTCAATCAAAACGATGGAGTTGTAGTATATATAAAAGAAGATATAAATGTACAATGTTTCGAACCCGAATTTCATGAAGCAAATTGCCTTGTCTCGATTATTAATGACAACATTGCCCTCATCTCTATTTATAGATCGCCTTCCTATTCATCTATTGAAACTTTTTTAAGCTCGCTAGATTTTTTACTTAGTTCACTAAATAAATATAAACATTTATTACTGATTGGTGATATAAATATTGATATTGCTCGAGATAACTCAGAGGCTCGTACTTCCAGCTACTTGGAGCTCATTGCTAGCCATGGTCTGCTCCCAGCTCATAACACGCCTACTAGAGAGAACTCATGCCTTGATCACATTATATTAAGATCACCTCACGAATCAAAAACTTTAATCATAAAAAACACCGTAACCGATCATAGTACTGTCTGTATTTGCATGGACATGAGTCAACAAAAGTTCTTTGCTAATGGAATGATAACTAAAATTAATTACAAGGGTATAGCGAGCGATTTAGGCAACACAGATTTTAAACCAGTTTTGGAACATGTGAATTGTGATGAAGCCACTAACTTGTTTGTGGATACTCTAATGAGGATAGTCGAAACAAACTCTACTAATATTGTATTATCCAAACGAAAAACACCAATAAAACCCTGGATCACTCCAGGACTGCTTCGCTGTATGAAGAACAGAGACAGGATGCACAAAAAGGTTAAATCTAATCCAGAAAACAGTGTTCTTAGTACTACTTATCGTCGATACAGAAATTTCTGTAATAATATATTGAAACGCCTAAAAAGACAGTACGAAAAGTCACAGTTAGAAAAAGCCAGTAAGATTAACTCCAGGCGAACATGGCAAGTCATTAATGATATCACTCGATTTAAACCTAATAGGACAGTCCCAAAGGACATACTCTCACTGTCAGCAGACCCCATTGAAGCTATAAATAAGGCTAATTGTTATTTTGCTCATGTGGGTGAAAATCTTGCAAATTCGATAATAAGAGATCGCCCAAGTGAAATCACTAACGAAGAGTCAAAATATCAAGTTGCTACAAGTTGCCTAAATTCTTTTGTTCTTCTAGAAACTGATCTTACGCAAGTTATTTCGATCGTAAATTCACTTAAAAATACCTGCTCTTCCGGGTGGGATAAAATCTCTTCAAAAATTATCAAGCAGAATATAAAAATCCTAGCTGGCCCACTTGTATATATCTGCAACTTATCAATAAATTCTGGTATATTCCCAACCGCATTTAAACAGTCAATAATAATTCCTTTACACAAATCAGATGAAAAATCTGTTACAAGCAATTACAGGCCGATATCTTTGTTACCAACGCTTTCAAAAATCCTTGAAAAAGTTATAAATAATCATTTTATAAACTACGTAGAAAAAAACAATATGTTGTCATCCAATCAGTTTGGTTTTCGTAGAGGTAAGTCGACCACCGACGCCGTATCAAAATTGTCAAGCAGCATTGTTGAAAGTCTGGATGCAGGAGAAAAGTGCCTTACTATATTTTTGGATTTGCGAAAGGCCTTTGACACGATCCCATTGCACTTACTGCTAAAAAAACTAGAGTTAGAGTTTGGTGTTCGGGGCCCTCAGCTTCAATTATTTAAAACTTATCTTTTAGATAGATCTCAAAGGATAAGGGTGGGCGACTTATTGAGCGATTACCCCCCGATAAAATTTGGAATACCTCAAGGAAGTATCCTCGGCCCGACCCTTTTCTTAATATACATTAATAGCCTTTGTAATATAACCCTACGAAACGGACAAGTGACTTCTTTTGCCGATGATACAGCCCTGACTTTTAGGGGGCAGAGTTGGAACGAGGTTTACAGTAATACCCAAACAGGTTTTGAATTAGTTATGAAATGGCTTAGTTACAATCTTCTCAGTCTGAACACCGAAAAAACTAAATATATCGCCTTTTCAATTGTCGCGTCGACTCAACCTAGTGCAGAAAGCCATTCTATTATTGCACATTCAGTTCCTTGTTTGTTCTCACCGTCCAACAATTGTAACTGTCTAAAACTTGAAAAAGTTAACTCTATTAGATATCTTGGGGTAATTTTGGACAGACATCTTTCTTTTAAAGATCATATCGCAACTCTCTCAGCTCGTGTCCGAAAACTTATATATATATTTAAAACTATTCGCCATGTAGCTGACTCCGCATTGATGAAATTAATTTACTATGCTCTGTGCCAATCCATAATAACATATTGCATAGTAGTGTGGGGTGGCGCTGCGAAATCGCATCTGATTTGCATTGAAAGAGCGCAGCGTGCTATACTTAAAGTTAGTAATTTTTTGCCGTTTCGTACCCCCACCACAATAGTTTATCAAATCACAGAAGTACTCACGGTTCGACAACTCTACGTCCTGCACGTCGTTCTTGAACAACATAAAAGTTTAAAAATGAATTCTTCAGGCAGAACAAAAAGACGCAAAGACATAATATTTCAGATGCAACGCGTCCGTACAACGTTCGCACAAAGATCTCAGTCATTCCTAGGTAAATTTTTGTATAATAGAATTAGTAAACAACACAGTATATCCGAACTAACAAAACATGAATGTAAAAAGTGGGTTAAAAACTTTCTTCTCACTCTCTCCTACACCAAAACTGAAGATCTATTGGCAATAATAAGATAAATTTACAATATTACTATATACACTAATTAATTTTACTCTACATTCACCACTCACTACATCATTTATTCACACACTCACTACACTTCACAGATACACAGCTTTCACACTTATAGGTACACCTTTCACATGCATGCTAGTATAGCTCTAAATAAGAATTAATTATAAAAAATAAAATTTAAATTTAATTTAATTATACGTAATACTTAATTGCAGAATGATTAAAATTCTATATTATAATAAAACTACAGTTTATCTATGTGGTATCATAGGTAAATTGACCAAGTTTAACTTTTGGTACTTCGTAATAATTAGTGAATAATAATTGCTCCATTGTGACACTTTATAATATTATATTACTATGGAAGATCACTGATGCTCTATACAACAGGCCCTGCCTAGTTTAGACATCAGGCATTCATTATGTAAGTAAGTGTAAACCAAGTATGTAACTATATGTCAAAATGTACTCTACAATGTTATTGTACCATAACCGTGTATCTCTGATTATGATGAATAAATCTTATAAATCTTATAAATCTTATTTGTACGGTTTCTAGCCGGTGTAAGAGCGCGTATGATTGTTGAGAAGGTGGCTGGACTGTGGTAGGAGAGGATTTATATTAGCACATTTTACATTTGAGAAAAATGTAAATAAAAATGCGCATTCATATACGGATTAGGTTGATTTCCATACCGTACCTTTATTTGTCACCACAGCAGGTGATTCTTGAATGATGTTAATAAATTTATTTCTGTTAAATTATTATTATATTCTTTTTCTTGCACTAACAGTACAATTTTAAAAACCTATTTAGTGGCTTAACCGTGCCAAAGGTCGCGGGTTCAAGTCCCGGCATGGTTGGAATTTTAAGCCTCTAAATCGGTTTTTAAATAACAACATATTGTCACAAATATATAACAGAAACTGACGTTACAAATTTAAATACTTACAGAAGTAAAATTGTCAATAATGTTCAAAGTCAAAATGAAATAAACAAAAAAAGTTCAATTAATCATTTATTTAAATATAAGATTCAAGTCTGAGATCAGTGCTACTGATGGTGTTGTATGGATGCGATTAAAAATCTTAATACTATTATTCTCCCAACAGATGGCGTTCGTGATGCTGGCAGCGACGTGGCTCAGTCCAGTCACAATATCCTATGCCCCAATCTTCATGGGTTGGTACACAACCAACGAGCACATAGAATGGAGGAAAAACAACCCCACAAGTTGTGAATTCAAGGTCAACAAGCCATACGCTGTCATTTCGAGCTCGATATCCTTCTGGATACCCTGCACCATTATGATATTCACCTACCTAGCTATCTTTAAAGAGGCTAATAGGCAAGAGAAAGCATTGCACGCCAGGGCAGGTAATGCAATGCTGATGCACAGGCATTCAAGAGAGGTAGCTTCGGACAAGAACGGAGCGTTACACATGAACGCCAATACGCCAACGAAGGACAAAAACATACTGAAAATGAAACGCGAGCACAAAGCCGCGAGGACATTGGGCATCATCATGGGAGCCTTCATCCTATGCTGGCTTCCGTTCTTTGTGTGGTACGTTTCGACGTCGCTCTGTGATACGTGCAAGCACTCAGAAGTGGTCACAGTGATCATGTTCTGGACTGGCTACTTCAACTCCGCATTAAATCCGCTGATTTACGCGTACTTCAATAGAGACTTTCGTAACGCGTTCAAAAACACCTTAGCTTGCACTTTCTGCAGTTTCTGCAGACGTAGCGCGTCCGACCTGGATGCGTTGGATAGGCTAGACAGAAGAGGGTCTGGTCAATTGAGGGTACCTCTTCCATCGAGAAGGGCATCAGATCTAGCATCACTTTGAGTATCACCCAACAGTGTTAACTCTTGATTAGTGACAGCCGTGTAGAGGCCTAGAATGTATTTGGATATAGTGAGACCGGTGTGTTTATTGTTTTAGTGAAAAGTGAACAAATTTTATATTAGTGCTAGATTAAAAAGGATTGTGGGCCTAAAATTAGCGATGACTTGGACTACGTATCGGCCGTTTATTTGTTCCTTTTTTGTTTGTAAATAGCGTTATTAAGTTACAAAAAACTACTACTTTCGATAGTGATATGAATATTTGGTATTTTTACTGTATATTTTTAAATAACGTAAACAAAGTGGTGTTTTAAGACTAAATACGTAACGTGTACATAATTTTGTAAATATGGACAGTTTGATAATGTAAGCTATAGTACAATAGAATTCAACAAAGTTTTGTCATCACGCAAACAACACCAAGTCGCCTACTGTCCGGTTGTCCTAATAATTCCGATGACGTTTCATTTGACATTTTGGTATTTACTGAATGTATGACGTCAGCGTCATCTAGTTTCAGAAAAGTTCTAAGGATAGTATTGGCGTCGCACATCCAGCGAATATCTCCGTAGCTAGATGCAAATACGAATTTGAAGGATAGCCAAATTGCAGGTACTGTTTAATTTTAAATCCCACTATGAATGTGGAAGTCGATACGCACTTTATTAGGCGATTTCTACACAAAAGTTTAGTTTTAATTTACATACGACATCGGATCGCCGGAACGTAACGAAATTGCGTCAATATGTTAAGATGAAACATAATAATATGAGTTTTAATGGTGCCTGGATAAAGCAGAAATAAGAGCCTCAGAACTTTTTTATGTAAGCTTTAAGTTGTGTGGGAGTAGTAATAAAGAATTTAAGCCTTGTGTCTTTAAAATAAGATACAAGGCTTAAATTTCTTTTTGCCTTAGTTTTTTGCCATTCTAATAACAATCAAATTTAATTTTGTGTGCTACAAACATAATATTAGCAAAGTTTCATTGCCATCCGGCATGTCGTTTGTAAATTAAAACCAAAACTACGTTGGTGCGGGAATTTTCTCTTAAGATTTATGTCAACATAAATACGCAGAACAAGAAAAAAAATTGTAAGTTAAATATATAAATAAGTAAAAAAAACTTTTTTTGCATAAGCCAAATTAAAAGTTTATTTATATTTGAATTACAGGTAACCAAATAGCACAGGAATGAACCAAAATTTACCATTTAACCTGCTAGATTATGACCTTAAAAAGGACAATTAAAAAAAATTGTTATTGTGGCCCGATCGGGTCCTTTAGAATTCTACATAATTAACATGACGAAACATTTGTAAGGCAAATAGATGTAATTAAAATATTGTAAAATTTTATTCGGAAACCATTCGTGGAAAAAAAAATTTTGTGTAATGGAGATTAAAAATATTTATGTTTTTTCTGAATAAAATGGATCCTACTAATTTATAAAACCGACTAGCTTGTTAGAAAAATACTTTGTAGACATTAAATATTCATTATAATTAGTTAAGTAATACAACATGCAGTTGCTTAGATTATGAATGAAAATCAATAAGATTTCATTTTAAATCTTTATTAGGAAGATACGATTAAAAATATGGGGATGATAACGCTTCAATAGAAAAAATAAACAATGTTTTAAAGTAATTATGTATTGGATGTGCTATATTTAACATTTTTGATGAACCTTTTAGATTTCGTGTGTCAGTGTTGTGTCAAGATTAATTAAAAAAAAACTGTTTTGATTAATCTAGAATTAATAATTACATTCACTAACTCAAAATAATAATTCTGAAACATTATTGGTGTTAGAAACATTTTACTAATTCAACATTAGCAAATAAGCCTATTCAGAGAAAAACGGTTACTAGTTATTTCTTTAGAAGCCAATGCAATTAATGTCTTATATTCCTATAAATTCATCTTAAAAAAATACGAGACAAAAATAAGTTCAATCTAATCAAATTGAGTCTACTATATTTTCACTTCAAACCAATTTATTATAATTTCTTTAAAAACTTAATACAAAAAACTATTGCTCTAGTGGCTTAAGCTCATTTCACCTGCTGACTCAACCCTTATCTTTCACAAATACTGACTTAGAAACAAATAAATTTCGAAACAAACTCTGTAGTAAATTCAATGGGTCTTCCTTTTAAAATTAAGTATGAATAAGAATCAGTATTTAAATGTAATAAAAATAGTTGTAATCCTAGGACTTCACGCTAACGTGAAACAAAAAGATCGTAGCTTTTTTGTACTCTACATTACTATTCAAATTCATCCTAAAATGGTTGCAATAATATTTATACTAAACATATTTAAAGATATTGAACTAAAACGTTAGACATACTTATATAATACGTTGTAACACAAACACTAATAACACATGGTTGTGACTTCTTTTAGATTTACCTACACATATAAATGTGGTTTTCTGTCTGGTATTTAAAGAGCATATCTAAAATAATTATATGTCACCAAACGTAACCTATTTTAGTTTTGTACATATGTAGAATTTATTTGATCCGTCCATAATTACGTTGGCGTTTTAGGTATTGTTGAATTGGCCCTGATATTTCTTTGAAATTGTAAAAATGCCTCTATTCAATCATACATAATATAATTTATGTTTAATTAAGTGAACAGTGTACTTACCTGAAATTCAGTGTCGTTTTTTGTGTGTAAATATCTGTTATTCAGTCTATTTGAAATCAGTGATGGTAGCAAACATAAAAATGTAATAAAAAACAGCAATACGTAATTTAAAAATGTATTAGTTGAATGTATAGATTAGGTAGAGATATGTAAGTACGTGAAAATACTATATTAATGTACTATAAATATATAAGAAAAAAATCTCTATTTATTTAAATATTATACTAAATTGATGTTTTTTAAAATTTGTTTTTCAACTTAATCATTTCATATCTTTTAGATTCTGAAATGTAGGGCTATAATAATTTGTTAGGCAAAGAGTTTAATCCGTGCAATATTTTCATTAATAAAGTATTAATGATATCGTCAAAATTACTAAAAAATATCTTAATTTATTTTTGATAGACTTCAAAATAAGAGGAGGTTCTCAATTCGTTGGTATATATTTTTTATGTATGTTCAGAGATAATTCTTTACCACGTTGTCAGACTTCATCCATTGTGTTTTTGTTGTCCGAAAAGCGGTTCTGACCATATTTATATGGGAAAAGTCCCACATACATAGATTCGGTCAAAATCTGTCAATGAGATGAAAAACTCATCGAACTCTTCGGTTTAGTGCGTGTTTTTTTAAATCGGTTTCTTTGTGAAAAAAAATATTACAGTTTAGCACCGTGGATTGGCCATTTCAAGCGCTGAGGTCTGTGAACACCTCATACTCTCAGGTTTCCTCACGATGTTTCCACTCAGAGTTAGCGAGTGGTACTGCTACTTTTGAAGTCACAAACGAGTCTAACTTTAGAAAAGAAAGTAATTTATTTAGAGCAAAGAAAAAGGCATCACTAAATTCAAACATTCACTAAAAACTTCGTCATAAAGTTATTGGTACATGCCGGGATTCGAACTCACGACTTCTCGCATTTGGGGCATGGGTTTTACAGATGCGCAACCACTATTCTATCTTTATGAGATTTGTGCCCTGCACTGGGCCGATTTTGCTTATAGGGATTAAAATTATTTTATCAAATTCGTGTTTTACCCGCTCTACTAATGTCCCGGCCTTCATTAAATCATTGTTCTACATATTATACAAATCACAAACAACAAAAATGCAGCCTATTTATGTCCTGTAACACGCAATTTCCAACGCTGAGGTACGTGAAAACCTCAGATACTCAGGTTTCCTCACGATTTTTTCCTTAACTATTAGTCAGTGGTGTTGCTACCATAATTTCACAATGGTTTTAAGCATCATCTATTAAATATGCCATTTAATAGTGAAGAAACCGCGATAATTCATAAATTGTCTGGAAAAGGTCAAATAGAATTGTAGAATTCTAGTTGTAGAACTAAGTTGTCATTAACAGCAACTATTTGAAAATTTTCTGTTAAATATTAAATTTTCTGACATTTTTAAAAGTATTTATCTGATTTGTAGTATCGCAGTTTGACAAATAATACTTAAAAAATTAAAATATCATAAAACCAATGGACATTATTCTGTGTAGTGCAATGGTTTACTGAAATCTGTGACGTTTTTAGAGCAGGTAAAGCGCGAATTTAATAAAATAATTTAAATCGTCATTTGTCGCAATAATAATACTATTAATAATATTTTGTCCTATACTCATAGAACAAAAGTTGTTGTAAAACACACACTGTAAGTGGGGTTTCAGGAATTTTGAATTACCCTGCTTTATAATGTTATGAGGTTTCAGGAATTTTGACTTACTCCGCTTTATAATGGTATGAGGTTTCAAAAATGTTGAATTACCCTGCTTTATAATGGTATGAGGTTTGGGGAATTTTCAATGACCCTGCTTTATAATGGTTTAGGTTTCAAAAATTTTCAATTACCCTGCTTTATAATGGTATGAGGTTTCAGGAATTTTGAATTATCCTGCTTTATAATGGTATGAAATTTCAGGAATTTTAAATTATCCTGCTTTATAATGGTAAGAAGTTTCAGAAATTTTGAATTTTTTTATATAATCCTGCTTGATAATAGTATTTCTATATTTATTTGACACCATGTTGTACAAACTACCCCCCCTAAGAAAAATTTAACGGAAAAAATGAACACTCTTTATAACCGGTGTTTTCAAAGATTGCCATTAAACATTATTTTCGTATTTTCAGTAAATGACGACTAAGTATTTTAAGAGCGGCGGTAGCGGAGCGGTGGAACGCCGGCTTCCCATTAGGGAGGTCGTGGGCTTGAATCCCGGCATGTACCAATGACTTTGTTTTGTAAGTTACATATATTTGTGAAGTTATAGTTTCACAGCCAGCAATATCACTCGCTAACCGTGAAGGAAAAAATCGCGAGGAAACCTGAGTGTCAGGTGTTCACATACCTCGGCGCTTGAAATTGCCAATCCGCGGTGGGCACGCGTGGTAATTAAGCCCATGCTCTCTCTCTGAGAGAAGGCCTGTGCCCAGCAGTGAGACGTATGTAGGCTGCATAAAAAGGTTTTTTAAACTATCGTAAAGTTTTGCATAATGTTTCGACTGTGATAGTTTACCATTTACTATTCTGAACCACAATCATTGGTTGTTTGTTACATAAAATATAGTCGGTATATTCTTGTTACTTTTGAGGATTCAAAATCCATTTTTTATTGTTTTAAATTTAAATTCTTGCATAGTTTTAAGCGTGATACGTATAGGTGACTAGTTTACTACTAAGCTCGTCATTATTTTTTTTTCGTCACTAATAATAATTACTTAGGGAAACTTATTACTAGATAAATTTTTGTATAATTATTTTATGAATCTATAATTAACGTACATTTTAATTTATGGTAAATACTAGTTTAATTAGGTGAAATAGGTAATTAATTGCTATCTATAAATGGTAATAAATTATTTAATGAAAATGAGTGGTGAGATTTTAACCAATAGGTATTTCATGAAAATGTGCATGTAATCAAATGCTTTTTGCAATAATAAACGAAGATGTTTCGTATTTACTTTATGTGTCTTTAATTTTGTCGTTGTAATCCCTGTTATTGAATAAACCCAAAAACCTAGTAAACGTTAAATAAAAACCGGCCAAGTCCAAGTCAGACTCGTGCATGACGGGTTCCGTACCATTATCTATACAAAATTTGCAAATTTCAAGCGTCTAAATGTTACCGTTATTAATATCAAGCAAAAAACGGCAAAAATCAAGTTTGTTGTATGGGAGCCCCTCTTATATATATTTATTTTATTCTGTTTTTTCTAATTTTTTGCTTAAATTCGGGAAAATTTCAAGTATCAAACTATCACGGTTCATGAGATACAGCCTAGTGACAGACGGATGGACGAACGGACAGCGGAGTCCTAATTAGTATTTGTATGTTTGTTTTTATATCGTGTTTTTTGGGTTTTATGTTACCCAATGGGTACGGAACCCTAAAAAAACAATAAAAAACAAACAATCAAATACTAATTAGTATTGCACAATATTATTTGGTGCAATAAATAATTTAAATAATAATAATACTTTAAAATAAGGATAACATTCTCAATTTTGTTTTTTATCTTTCATACAAATTAGCGAATCGACGTTCAAGATGGTATAAAAAATAAAATTGGAAATTTTTGACTTTTGTTTATTGAGAGTACAAAAAACTTGACCAAATGACTCACTTTTTTTGGACGTATTTCGATTCTTAGTGGCAGATGACTCAGAATTATTTGAACATTAGTTTACAACTTAAATTAACAAACAATTAAAAAAAATGTGGAATGATGTACAGCAGACTGTTTACGTGAAACTTGGTTTTAGTGAACTTTATTTGTGTAGCCTCGCCCTTAATAAATAAATAAATTAATAAAAATCGTTTATTTACTTTACAAAATATTAACGGTAATATAATCGGGCAAGTACTTCCTTTAAAGTATGGAAATACATGTATCAGGAAGCTCCGCTCTTCCACACTTGGACGTGATATCCAATGTTGGTCCAATGTTGGTGCGTAAGTGCGTGCGTGCGTGCGTGCGTGCGTGAGTGCAGCCGTGCGAGCGTGCTTACGTGCGTGCGTGCGTGCGTGCGTGCGTGCGTGCGTGCGTGCGTGCGTGCGTGCGTGCGTGCGTGCGTGCGTGCGTGTGTATAGTGAGTAATATTGTTCTTAATTGAGGTATTTCTATCCAAATGAATAGAATAAAAAGACTGCGCGACAGAGTCCCCACACTGACAAATAACGGATGTACGTAGAGATTTCTTTACACTCTGTATAGCTGAATGACCGTGAAACGTAAAATTAGCAGATGTCTGGACGCGTTTCATAACCTCGCTCGGACATAGCCTAACCAGGGTCCTCATATATCACGTCACGTCAGGAAGGGAGGCGCTTGGCACATCGGCGGAGCGCCCCAACGATAAATCTTGCGGAATTTACTTATTATGCACGCCTACTTGATTTGGTTACGCTGTGCTGATGTTTTTGCGGCGGGAGCGAAATGTCTGAAACAATCGGGGTAGGATTGAGAGGGCTTCGTTTTCCGGTGGGTTTTCAAACAGTATTTTTTAATGACTCGCGATGATCATACATACCCAGTTATATATTAAACGGGTCTAACGTAATTGCGACTGTACGTGGTCTTACTTGAAATTTTCTTCTGCTAACTTTTAAATTTATAGAAAATGTTTTAAGTTTTTTTTTAATGCAAACCATTTATTTTAATGATTATAAGTTATGGTCGGAAACCTATATTTAAAATGAACCCCATAATAACTTTGAATACATCTATTCTACACGAACTCACTTCGACTGAATAGGGTTTGTATGAGCAAAGGGCAACATAAAAAGTACCTGAAACCAGCTGCGTGCGTGCAACGACTAATTAATGTTGATGAAACGAATGAGGCTTGTCAAGATAATGGTCAGAGACAAAGCCCTGGGCCCTGCCTACCCCTCCGGGATACAGGCGTGAGTTTATGCAGTGTGTGTAATACTGTTCTAGATGATTGATGGAGAACTAGCGTCAAACTTAGATTGAAGTGGCAATCTAAGTTTGACGCTAGTTCTCAATCTTGATTAATAAAAAAAATAAACCATAAAAACATTTTTTGTTGGTGTTTTCGTGATCCCAAAAATGCGAAAAATCAAGTCACTCTACTAATTAAAAACTGATTTTGATTTCGTTTTTTCATTGAATTCTAAACGGTTTCTAAAAAGAGTGTAGATGCATAAAAACATTATTTCACGACATAACTTGAACATTACTAAAAGCTTCATACTTATAAGGTGTTACGTGAAAGTTGTGGCGTCATAGTTTGAATCCGATTGGTATGGCGCCTTTTTGTGCCACCTGACTAGAATGACTTTTTGACAGACCGTCACATTATGAAAATTGTTCGTCATAGAGAGAAAAAATAGCCACATAAATAAATATAAACAATATGTTTTAACATTGCCTCTCCGATTATAATGTTTTTAAAAATCTGTGCAAGTCAGCCATTCAACTTTTTGTGTACACTTTTAGATGTGAGCATTCAGAAGCTAGATTAACTGAAATAACTTGCCTTAATCATCTCGGCTTACACGAAGTATAATCGATTTATAACGTTCTAGCGCCGATGGTACAGCTGGTGCGCGGAAAGGCTCGTTATGGTCAATTATCCCCGTAAAAGTTTATGTCTGAGTAGGGACTGCCCCGTTGGCCCGTAAAAACTAAAGATATACCATATAATTTAAGTACGACAAAAGGAGATTCAAAGGCGGTTAAACAGTAATTACTCTACTAAGGTAGTCTAGTCGGTAGAACATTGTACTCGGAAGCGGGAGACCCAGGTTCGATTCCCAGAGCCGGCATGTACCTATGACTTTGTTTTCTAAGTTATGTAGATTTATGAAGTTATAGTAGCAATACCACTCGCTAACGTTGAAGGAAAACATCGTGAGGAAACCTGAGTGTCTGAGCTATTTACATACCTCAGCGCTTGAAATCGCCAATCCGCCGTGGCCACGGGTGGTGATTAAGCCCATATACTCTCTCTCTCTGAGAGAAGGCCTGTGCCCTACAGTGGGACGTATATAGGCTGCCTATGAAGGTAGTTATAAAGTATCACTTCTTCGAGAACCTTGTAAAGACACTAAACCCCGGTTTCTCGTACACTAACAAGCTGTTAATCTACTCTTAACAGCTGTCAGTGGTTTTTTTTCCATGCACTTTGGTCTATTGACAGCTGTCAACAGTGGATTAACAGCGTGTTAGTGTACGAGAAACTGGGGGTAACGGTTGATAAATAATAAGGCTGTACCAAATGGAAACCCAGTAACGGACTTGTTTTTTCAAAACTGAGAAATGCCCCTATTGGTTACTAGTTGGTTCCAGTAACCAATATTGGATATATTTCGGTTTCGAAAAAAAAATGTCCCTTCCTGTAATTCTTTACGGCACAGCCGAATAGGTGTATGGTGGCACTGGAACTTAAAATTGAGGATATTTGCCGAGAGGGGGTCTGTCCGTTCAGTCATAGACCAATTTTCTTTTGCGTTTTAATTGTAAATAACTTGGAGTTTTTATTAATGTTGACTATCTTGTCTTGATGGTCTTTGAATTGTTCTGGCACACTGGCCGAATTAGTAACGGGGCGTCATGCGTTCGCCGGGATTGTACAATTTCCCCGACACTGTAGGACAGATGACTGACCTTAGGTTACCGAAGTGTGTTAGCTAGGGTAAATTTTAATAATTGTAATTAAAATTTTATGATAACCGGGGGGGAAATGTAACGATTCCTCTTTATAGAAGCTGGCTGGCAGAGCCTTCTAGTCATATTTTGAATATTTTGAAGGGAATCGTTACGTTATGTTTTAGATGTCAGTCGATCTCCAGCTAGGCTATGCGATTGATACAAAAGAGTAATAAAAAGAAATATTAGCCCCTGAGTCTGGATTTTAATAAGTAGAATGTTACAATACATAGTATATTTCACACCTGTTACAGCTAATGGTTGTCTGGAAGAGATAGCTTTTAGCGGTAACACCGCCAAAACTTAGACACGTAAGCCTTTTAATGTGTCTTGTTTTCTGGTGTTTCCAATCTAATCTAATCTAATCTAATCTAATCTAATCTAATCTAATCTAATCTAATCTAATCTATTCTAATCTAATCTAATCTAATCTAATCTAATCTAATCTAATCTAATCTAATCTAATCTAATCTAATCTAATCTAATCTAAGTTTGTAAAGAGGTTCAAAGTTTCGCCGATGCCTGCACTAGCTCAGTCGGGAGAGCGCTGGCACGGTTAGCCAGAGGTCGCGGGTTCTTGACTTCTTCTTTTTTTTTTTTTTTTTTCTTTCTTCTTCTTTTCTTCTTCTTGACTTGGGTTCTTGCGGGTTTTTTCTTGATGGGTGGAATTTTTAGCCTCTAAATATGTTTTTAATAATCTAATGCTGCATTCTTAAACAAACCACTGTCACTTTTGACGGTTTTGCTCGTCATCTCTCTTGGTCCTCCTCTATCGGTGAAAATCACTGTATGGAAATAGGTTTCCTTTTTTTTATGCAGCCTATATACGTCCCACTGCAGGGCAAAGGCCTTCTCTCAGGGGAGATTATGGGCTTAATCACCACGCGTGCCCACCGCGGATTGGCAATTTCAAGTGCGGTTTGCGAACACCTCAGACACTCAGGTTTCCTCACGAGGTTTTCCTTCACAGTTAGCGGGTGGTATTGCTACTATAACTTTACAAATGTTTACATAACTTAGAAAACCAAGTCATAGGTATATGCCCGCACTGGGGATCGAACCTGGGTCTCTCGCTTCTGAGTCCGATGTTCTACCCACTAGGGTACCACCGCTGTTGTGTGTGTATAAAAGTGTGTATAAACTGTGTACAAATAAGGAATAAACTGCATACAATAATATAACTACTATATTATTTATTTAAGGAGAAAAAACAGAATTGACAAACTTATAGGATAAAAAATATTAGAGTCAATATAGAACATTTTGCCAATTCCTTAGCATTTTTCACAGATAGGTAACACTTAATATAATAAATAAGTAAGAGGCGCAATACAGGATTCTAGATTTAGTTCTAAGATTAAAATAAACAAAGAATAAAGCAACTGTTTTAGAAAGAGATACATACACAGATATATACACAGGCAGTATAGTTGATTGAATATTTAGTTATCATCCTTGTAACATCACCTCATTTTCGATGTAAGCTTAATTTACATATAAATGTTGAGCTTACCTACAAGTGGAGTACATACACGTAATTATATCTTTTTATATAACACTATACTACTATGTTCTGTATGTATGCTGTTGGTGTGCCTTATTAACCTTTAGCTGGTGACAAGCGGTCTCACAGGCCGAACGGAGTCAGTGAAACGTCATTTCACCCCCTTTCCCGAGCCTCCCGTGTTCGAGTGTCTGAGTAGCTTCGACTTTAGTTGCGTTCACGCAGTAGAGGAGGATAGCTGCGTTGGACGTGCCCAAATCGGTAAGTTATATCGATATGAAGTTCACTAGGGGCCTCTCAGACCTTACGTCACCAATTGCGTAACTTTTTAACGTAATTTTGCAGTATTGTTTTTTTCGTATTTTTCCGCTTTTACTTACGATGAAATTCCGGACCTCCAAATAAGAAGCGGAAGGAATCGGGAGCCAGGAATGTAATGCCAAACAGTGGTAAACTGCTTTCATTAGCCACAAATCTACACGATCATGAAATTGAAGAATGGCTGGCACAAGAAGACTCAAGTGGAATATTAAATGCGGTTTTACAACACATGAAGCGCAGAGTTTACAATACTCATATTCCACGCGATATACTAATGAACTTAGCGCGTGAAACGATTTGCCACATGAATCACAAAACTCGGAGAACGTACCAAAAACACGAAAAACCTGTGCCAGTTGTCCACCTAAATTGAATTGCAAGTCAAATTACCAATGTGATTCGTGTAAAAAACACGTGTGCTTGCAGTGTGTGAAACAATTATGCCCTGGCTGTCAATAAAAAATACCAAAGTTTAACCATTGTCAGTTTTGTGAAATGACACTTGTGATTAAAGTTTTATTTTTTTTCAGTTGATTATAGTCTTAACTTTATGGAAAAAAGTATTTTTGTTATAATTATGTTCATTTTAATTTTAAAATTCGTCATTATTGATCTCACCTCTAGTTTCTTTCATTTAGAAACTACTTTCACTGTAATGGCAAAGTTTCTAATTAAAATTACATTTAGCCTATACTAAAATCTTTTATTTTGTCCTCTACTAAGTTATTAAACTGTCTTTGAACATTTCGGTAAGCTACCATACTTAATTTCTATGCTATAGACCCTGATACGGCAGCGGCCTCTCAGGCCGCTGGTCACCAGTAACGTTACACAAAAACCATGTCACCAGTCAAAGGTTAAATAAAATAAAATACAGAAAGAGATAGCAGATGCTCTTTCAGCTTGAATTTAAAGAGTGCAACAGATGGACAATTGTGTGCACTTTGGCCAATCGTTAACGATGGATTAACAGATGTTTATTGTATAAGATAAGGGGCCTAATTTGGAAGTTTCTAGCAGTCAATTATTTCCTACCCGAATGCGGCGAATCCCAAAAGGAAGGTAATGGGCTCGTATGTACGTTTTTTTTATTTGTTCACATTTAAAAGCCTTTACATTTTTTTTACAAATGTCGCCAAACTGCGGTGCAGTTTGTAAGTATGTAAGTAAGTATGCCCTCCTTAACCAATTGCCTGATTTTGACACATATTATCTCAATCGATTTGTCTTGTTTGCGCGAGTGTCATAGGCTATAACACGAATTCAGCATAATAAAAATACCACAACACAAAAAACTGAAATAAAAAACAACCAACAACCCGGCTGTTTGGAATTAACTACTTAGCAGGCGGGTCCCAAATTCAATAATGTAACTCATTGCGAGAAACCTGGGTTGGTCCCTCACAGCTCAGCAGTCGGGTTGTTAGTTATTTTTATTTCAGTTTTTTATTTTCTGATGCTGGTAAACCATTGGTCCATAACTCCATAACTCCGTCAAATCTTAACCGATTTCGACAATTTTTTTTGTTTGAACAGGTATAATGTCCCATTGGTCTCATTTTAATTTGGTTTAGATCTCATGGCGGCGGAGAACGAAACTCTTCAATGGACAGCAGTAAATAAGCCCTAATGGGGCCCATACTTTAGTAATATCCGTATATTTCATAAAATAGCGTAAAAGTAGTCCCAAGTTAATTTGGTGATGTGCTGGTGAAGACTTTGGGAGATGGAAATTTAGAACATCAAATTTTAAAGTAACGAATTAAGTAGGGTAAGTTATGGTTATAAGGGACTTATTTATTTTTCTCCTGCTCCCCCACTAAAAATAGAAAAATAAAAATTTTTAAATAAAAAATAAAAATAATTAAAAGTAGAAGTATTTATACATGTAGGTATTGTAGAAGTATAGTTTGTAGTCGGTGCCCAGTTTCAAGACCAGTGGCCTAATTACGCTCACCAAATCCTGAGCGATTCCAATCGTCTAACTGTCAAATTCCATACTAATTTGACAGTTATACGATTGGAATCGCTCTGGATTTGGTGAGCGTAATATAGGGGCAGCACATATATTTTGGGCACCGGCTCCAAATTATACTTTAAAATTTTTAGTGCTGTAGTGTTTCGAAGTCGGTTTTTATTTTTTATTCAAAAATTTTTGGCATAAATGTTATTTAGTCGCAGGTCCGTGGTCGTAGGGCGTTAGACACAAACTTGGGAAGGACGTGGGGCGAGGGCGCGGAAAAGTCGCGACGCGTTCTATAGAGTTGGCGCCCTCGCCCCGTCTCTTCTGTTTTGGCTACGTCCCGTCCCTTCAGTACATTTTGTATGAAAGTGAATTGAAAAGACAACGCGTGTTTTTCGCGCCTTCGCTCCACGTCCTTTCTGTGCGTCCAACGCTTGGCTCTCGGTCATGGGTCCTAAAAATCACTATCAACATGATTGAGAAATTAATGACATTTTTTTGAAAAAAATATCTGTAATTTTTTTTTTTTTTCCATAGCCGGCACTAGCAAGCCTCACGGAGTTCCCTAAACGGAATGTTTTATTCAGATTTTAATAAACTGCAAACTCTCATAAGCTTGCCGTATTTTAATAAGCCGACGTGCGAAGCGTGGCCGACGTTAAGGTTCTCACAAACCAAAGCGATCGTGGTTGCGGTGGTGGTCATTTACTGCAGTGGTATTTGCATGGACGCGCTTACCTGATTTCCTACTAAATAAGTGTTTGCTGCGTTCGCAGTCAGAACGCATTGGTTCGAATAACTTATCATCATAAGCAGCCTATATACGTCCCACTGTAGGGCACAGGCCTTCTCTCAGAGAGAAAGAGTATGGGCTTAATCACCACGCGTGCCCACCGCGGATTGGCGATTTCAAGCGCTGAAGTATGTGAATAGCTCAGACACTCAGGTTTCCTCACGATATTTTCCTTCACAGTTAGCGAGTGGTATTGCTACTATAACCTCACAAATGTACATAACTTAGAAAGAAAAGTCATAGGTAGATGCCCGCACTGGGAATCGAACCTGGGTCTCCCACTTCCGAGTCCACTGTTCTACCCACTAGGCTACCACCGAATAACTTATAACTTCTTCAAACTTTTTATACATTGGTACATACATTATTATCTCGGACGAGGTCGAAACTAGTCGGCTATCCCGATGTTACTAAAAGTAAGCGAAACCGTTACACCAATATATAGGTACAATGTGCAGTGTGTAGGAAAGTTTAAGTTGTAAAATTCTTCTAACTTCTTCTTCCACACAACACAATGACTTGTCCTGGTCTCGAACTAGGATACCCTGTACTATGGTAAACAGGCAAGGACATCACAAACATAGAGTTTGCACCAAGACTGAGGCCATGTGTACACGTGTACGGCGACCCCTAGTGGGGATTGGACCCACGACCTCCGGCATGATAATCAGACGTGATACCGGTACGCCAACGAGGAATACGTCCATTGAAATACTGCTGCAGTATATGATGCAAAATACTGCTAACTAATATAATTAAAAATTAGGATAACATAAGATAAGAATATGCTTATTTGTACACCGGAAAAAAAACAAACACAAAATATTTTGCTAATGTAAATGACCACCCCGCGACCTGGACCGCTTTGTTTTGCGAGTTCCTTTGCCTGACCCGAGCAAAGCCATTTGGAGTTTCAATTTAAAAAATGCGGAAACCTCAACGTTTTAAATGAAATGTTATACAAGAGGAGGTTCCCGAACGCTACGGAAAATTCTAGCTGGAAATTCGATGTACCTACGATTCGAAATAATACGATGTACGATTCGACGCATGTTGACGCAATTTTAATAGATCAAAATAGATCTTAATTTTTACCAACGACGCCGACTGGTCAGGGCCGCGTTGTGTGTGTGTGTGTGTGTGTGTGTTTGTGTCTGTATGTGTGTGTGTTTTTGTGTGTGTATTATTTTATTTTATAGTCGGGTGTAGTTTTTTTTATCAAGGAATATAACATTGTAACAAAAGAGGAAACGCCCTTAGCAAAGGGCTACATTAAACAGGACCCTCACGCCCTTCACAATTATTTTAATTAAATCAAATTACTCCTTGTTCTGAAGCAAAGGGGAGAATTTTTAAAAGGTGAAAAAACAAAAAAATTATAAATTTTGGTATTGTTGCAAAATAAAATTATTCTGAAACTGAATGTGAAGTCAGTTTAAATTACAAAACACGTTTATTGACAAGTTACTACGATTGAACAATAATTTAACTTGAAATCTCTAAGTATTCACTCTACAATCGAAATTAGTGACTTTTTAATGTTGCCTTAGATTACTGCAGTTAATGAGTCTTTACACTTTAAATACCCGATTTTAGTTTTTATTATTCTATACTAGCTGTCCCGGTGAACTTCGTACCGACACAGAATCCGTTTATACGATTCTTGCACAGCGCCATCTATTTTAAACTTAAAATAAATATTATCACACAGAAATGCATTGCCGGGATATTACGTATGCTATGTCTCAATTCAAGTCTTTGTCTACCTGTACGCCAAGTTTCATGTAAATCCGTTCAGCCGTTATTGCGTGATTGAGTAACAAACGTCCAAACATCCAAACATCTTCACAAACTTTCACATTTATAATATTAAAGTAGGATAGCATGGGCATAAGCAGCCTATACAAGGCGTCCCAAAGTTATGGGACATGAAGGGAAATTACATTAAATATCGTAGATAGGGGTATTTTGCTGCAAGAAGACTTTATGTTATTTTTAAAAGTTAGTAATTCTGCAAAGATTTTTTAAAAAATTACTTGCTTGGTCTGGGAATCGAACCGACTTAAATGTAAAAAAAAAACACCCCTACTTTTAAGATGCCAATCGAAAGAATAGCCAAAAACTAACAAGTTTTCTTGAGTAACATAGTATTTTAAAAGAAAGGAACAGTGTGAAATTAATAATTTTAATCAAATTAAAAACATACATGAAACTGCCGTAGTCAATACTACGATATTTAAGGTACTTTCCCTTCATGGCCCATAATTTTGAGACGCCCTGTATACGTCCCACTGTATGGCACAGGCCTTCTCTTAAGGAGAGAGCATGGGCTTAATCATCACAGATTGGCGATGTCAAGCGCTGAGGTATGTGAATAGCTCAGTCACTCAGGTTTCCTCACGATGTTTTCCTTCACCGTTAGCGAGTGGTATTGCTACTATAATTAATATAACTAAGTTAAAGAAATGAAAAGTAACTAAAACATAAATAAATATTGATAAACTCACATATTTTGTAAACGTGGCTGGAAATACAGACTTCTACGAAAAGTATGATAGTTCGCTATAAAACATAACGGAGTTCAAATAGTGTTGGACGGAGTCTATCAAAATTGAAAAACGGAACACGAAGATGGAGCCATAAGTAAATATAACAAATTTGCAGTCTACTGCGGTGCAGTATGTAAGTATGTAAGTATGCCCTCCTTAACCAATTGACTGATTTTGACACATATTATCTCAATCGATTTGTCTTGTTTGCGCGAGTGTCATAGGCTATAACACGAATTCAGCATAATAAAAATACCACAACACAAAAAACTGAAATAAAAAACAACCAACAACCCGGCTGTTTGGAATTAACTACTTAGCAGGCGGGTCCCAAATTCAATAATGTAACTCATTGCGAGAAACCTGGGTTGGTCCCTCACAGCTCAGCAGTCGGGTTGTTGGTTATTTTTTATTTCAGTTTTTTATTTTCTGATGCTGGTAAACCATTGGTCCATAACTCCATAACTCCGTCAAATCTTAACCGATTTCGACAATTCTTTTTTTGTTTGAACAGGTATAACGTCCCATTGGTCTCATTTTAATTTGGTGAAGATCTCACGGCGGCGGAGAACGGAACTCTTCAATGGACAGCAGTAAATAAGCCCTAATGGGGCCCATACTTTAGTAATATCCGTATATTTCATAAAATAGCGTAAAAGTAGTCCCAAGTTAATTTGGTGATGTGCTGGTGAAGACTTTTGGAGATGGAAATTTAGAACATCAAATTTTAAAGTAACGAATTAAGTAGGGTAAGTTATGGTTATAAGGGACTTATTTATTTTTCTCCCGCTCCCCCACTAAAAATAGAAAAATAAAATTTTTTAAATAAAAAATAATTAGAAGTAGAAGTATTTATACATGTAGGTATTGTAGAAGTATAGTTTGTAGTCGGTGCCCAGTTTCAAGACCAGTACATATCGACGGTGGAAAGGAAAAAATTACCAAGCGACACTTTGGGCAATATTGAGTTATATACATCAATGGAATCGTCTTTTTTTTCTACGTCGATTGGTCTCACTCTCAAGTCTCTACGATGAGTTTTGATGTCGCTTGGTAATTTAGTTTTTAAGTAATATTTTACAATTTTCGGCCACCATGCGACAAAAATTTGTACCTATTTATAAAATAAGTCACTTAGACAAAATAATCTACAGCTATTTGTTACTTAGTACATTTTGCCTGCTTAAGTTTTTTGTTACTTTGTCATTTATTAAATTTTACCCGGATTTGTAATTTTAATAATACTTTGGTAGGCAAATTTTACCCTACTTAGAAAATATTTATTTTTTAACTTGTCACTTTTTACCGGTTCTCTGTTTTCCCTTATTTTGTACTTAGAAATTTTAGCCGGGACACCTTTTAAAAAAATATGTCGTTTGGTAAATTTACCCCTGGGACAAAACACAATACGAACGTCGCTTAGTAAATTATGACCTGCCGGATTTACTTCGAACTTTGGAGTTTAGATACCTATTCCAGAAAGAAATTTAAATTAAAAGTAAGTTTATGGCATCCATGCGTAAGTGGAATTGTTGCTTGGGAAGAATGTATTTTGGTCCTTTAACGGCAGTTAGTACCAAAATTATGAATCAGCCTGCGATCGAACGTCGTATAGTGCACACGTGCGCCCTGTCTGTCTGCCGCTTGGAGTATGAACATGGTAACTTTTTTCATTTAAAGTATTAATACTTGCTATGACATTGCTAGACTTTGCAATGCATAATCTTAATTATATTTTATTTTGTTTTAGAATAATGGATCAAAAGAAACGATCATCGAAAATCATTAACCTAGCTTAGAATTCTCCTGTTCAAGTGGGCGATAATACAAATCCCGAAATAAGGCGGAAGCAAGTGCGCAAAAAACTTTAATTTGATAATGTAAGTTTTATTCAGCTTTATTTTACCTTGTCATTTTTAGGGTTACTCGATGCTCAACCCTAGGTACCCAAGGTACCCAAACGGTCCGTCAGTCCGTCTGTCTGTCTCCAGGCTGTATCTCATGAACCGTGATAGCTAGATAATTGAAATATTCGCAGATGATGTTCAAAATAAGTATAAACATTACTCGGTTTGTTTGGCGACTATAAAGTCATTGGGATCTCGAGTTACTTTGAAAAACGCCGCAAAATTATAGCGAAGTTCCTTATTTTTTATAAATTACTATCCCAAATTTAGTCAATAGATTGGCATAATCTGATCTGTTCCTTTTTTATAGGATGAATTGGTGTTAACGAAAAATACACACCATCAAGACGCAGAGACTTCGGTGCCCACTAGTAACGAGGCCGGTGTGAATCAGAAGTCCTTCAATGAAGATCCTGACCTTGAAGATCGGGGAGGTAAAACTTCCATAAGTATACCGGAGTCTTATACCACCATCCCTGGAGTGAGTGCCCTTAACACCGAACATATTTTTAATGACGCTTTTAATGACGATGCAGATTCACATTTCAATAGAGAAAAGCACGCATCTGAAGTGACTGGGGCTGAATTCATTTCAGATTCTGTGTCAGACTCACCTAACACCATTCGCGTAGATACAAGAACATCCTCAGACACTTTTGATCAAGGGCTAAATATTTTGAAAGATAACTGTTCCAATTTAGATTCCGAGCTCAGTCCAACCAAGTACCAGTTCGACAAATTCAACAATCACTGCTGCAAACGGTTCAAAGTCCTGTAGTCTAAGAAGTCATAAACGAACTTGTAAAACTGATAAAAGATACATTGACTATTTATCCGAAAATGAAGATTTTTCAACATTTTATGATGGACTGTACGCAGAATCTGATGAATGGTCAGGTGCGGAGACGCCAGAAAATGATTTCGTAGAGAGTGCGCATAAATCTAAATCAAAAAAGAAAAAGAAAAGGATGGAGGATACACCAGAAGAAGAAGTGGGTGATAAAGGCTTACGAAAAAGAAAAACAAATTTGAAAAAGGAAAGAAAACACAAGAAGGAATGGGACTCCGTCTCTGAAAAATACTTTAAAGGCAATTTGACGGGGAAGATAAGCAAAATAATAATTGCAACATTTTTAAAAAGTAAGCCTTCAGCTATTTCAGTGAAGGATTCAATGCAAAAATCTGCAGACATAAGTGAAATTGAAACTAAAGTGCCACTTATGTCGTGCTATCGGTCCAAGCTGCCTATTTCAAAGGCAAAATATGAAGACCTGGCTAAACTTTGTAAGGAAAATGTTATACCTAGTCTATTCCAAAGTGAGTTTATCAACTTGCCACGCTCTTCAAATGAAAAAGACACCTTGGCTGAGTGAGACATTGAGGATTGTGATTAATACGATTTAAGATCTCTTAAAATGAAGACTGTTGATGTTAATGTTTGTAGTTTAAGTTATGTTGTACTGTGACTCTACAATAGTTTTGTGACAATTTCATACGCTATCGAGATTTATCTCAACAAAAAGCCTTTAGACTGATCTTGGATAATAAGTTATTATTTCCTCCATAGTATTTTTAAAGGTAAAACAATTCTGTTTTTTGAGTACATAAGTAAGTTTTGAACATAAAAACATATTGCAAGCCGTAGAGTGTAAAGCCATAAAACATACAATTTTAACTTTTATGTTTGACTGATTATTACGAAGATATAATTAGAATGAGTAGTACACAGTTACTACCAATAGACGCTCCGTACTGTGTTGGAGAAATTTAGTAGGTTTTCTTTATGGAATTACTGTTTTCGTTTTTAAATTCGTATAAAAGTTGATTTTTTGTTACCAATTTATTTGGACAGTTGATTATTTTCGTTGAACTTTCAATAAAACCTCAGATGATTTAAAATTCAGTGGTTTTTCTTATTTTTTGTCATGACTTTCAACTGAAAACTCATTTAATACTGGGTATGTAAGTAAAGATACGTCATAGGTTAGACAAATAATCCCGAATAAATTATTTCAATTACTTCGAATCAGCATCTTTTCCCAGATCAAACTAAAGTATTTCTATCGTTTAGGACTTTGTTCCACTCTTTAGTTCACTAAAAATATGCATAAACGATGTTTTTCCAGTTTTCATGACAAGTGTCACTTGTTGCTTAGTAATTTCTTCCAGGTTGCCTTTTTATTTAAAAAATTACCATGCGACACTATTTCCGTAAGTATCAGGTTGAAGAAATACTAGTTTACAACATTTTTTAGTACTTTTGAATAGCTTTTAAATGCTGTGAGAACCAAACCAATATGATTAATAGAAGAGAAGATATGATTTTTTTACGAAAAATAAAAACTTTAAATGGCTCTACTGTAAAGTTGCATACATGTCGCTTGGTAAAAATTTGCTTTCCACCGTCGATATATTTTGGGCACCGGCTCCAAATTATACTTCTACTTTTTAGTGTTGTAGTGTTTCGAAGTCGGTTTTTATTTTTTATTCAAAAATTTTTGGCATAAATGTTATTTAGTCGCAGGTCCGTGGTCGTAGGGCGTTAGACACACACATGGGAAGGACGTGGGGCGAGGGCGCGGGAAAGTCGCGACGCGTTCTATAGAGTTGGCGCCCTCGCCCCGTCTCTTCTGTATTGGCTACGTCCCGTCCCTTCAGTACATTTTGTATGAAAGTGAATTGAAAAGACAACGCGTGTTTTTCGCGCCTTCGCTCCACGTCCTTTCTGTGCGTCCAACGCTTGGCTCTCGGTCATGGGTCCTAAAAATCACTATCAACATGATTGAGAAATTAATATGACACTTTTTTGAAAAAAATATCTGTAATTTTTTTTATTTTTTTTCCATAGCCGGCACTAGTAAGCCTCACGGAGTTCCCTAAACGGAATGTTTTATTCAGATTTTAATAAACTGCAAACTCTCATAAGCTTGCCGTATTTTAATAAGCCGACGTGCGAAGCGTGGCCGACGTTAAGGTTCTCACAAACCAAAGCGATCGTGGTTGCGGTGGCGCTCATTTACTGCAGTGGTATTTGCGTGGACGCGCTTACCCGATTTCCTACTAAATAAGTGTTTACTGCGTTCGCAGTCAGAACGCATTGGTTCGAACAACTTATCATCATAAGCAGCCTATATACGTCCCACTGTAGGGCACAGGCCTTTTCTCAGAGAGAAAGAGTATGGGTTTAATCACCACGCGTGCCCACCGCGGATTGGCGATTTCAAGCGCTGAAGTATGTGAATAGCTCAGACACTCAGGTTTCCTCACGATATTTTCCTTCACAGTTAGCGAGTGGTATTGCTACTATAACCTCACAAATGTACATAACTTAGAAAGAAAAGTCATAGGTAGATATCCGCGCTGGGAATCGAACCTGGGTCTCCCGCTTCCGAGTCCAATGTTCTACCCACTAGGCTACCACCGAATAATTTATAACTTCTTCAAACTTTTTATACATTGGTACATACATTATTATCTCGGACGAGGTCGAAACTAGTCGGCTATCCCGATGTTACTAAAAGTAAGCGAAACCGTTACACCAATATATACAATGTGCAGTGTGTAGGAAAGTTTAAGTTGTAAAATTCTTCTAACTTCTTCTTCCACACAACACAATCACTTGTCCTGGTCTCGAACTAGGATACCCTGTACTATGGTAAACAGGCAAGGACATCACAAACATAGAGTTTGCACCAAGACTGAGGCCATGTGTACACGTGTACGGCGGCCCCTAGTGGGGATTGGACCCACGACCTCCGGCATGATAATCAGACGTGATACCGGTAGGCCAACGAGGAATACGTCCATTGAAATACTGCTGCAGTATATGATGCAAAATACTGCTAACTAATATAATTAAAAATTAGGATAACATAAGATAAGAATATGCTTATTTGTACACCGGAAAAAAAAACAAACACAAAATATTTTGCTAATGTAAATGACCACCCCGCGACCTGGACCGCTTTGTTTTGCGAGTTTCTTTGCCTAACCCAAGCAAAGCCATTTGGAGTTTCAATTTAAAAAATGCGGAAACCTCAACGTTTTAAATGAAATGTTATACAAGAGGAGGTTCCCGAACGCTACGGAAAATTCTAGCTGGAAATTCGATGTACGATTCGAAATAATACGATGTACGATTCGACGCATGTTGACGCAATTGTAATAGATCAAAATAGATCTTAATTTTTACCAACGACGCCGGCTGGTCAGGGCCGCGTTGTGTGTGTGTGTGTGTGTGTGTGTGTGTGTGTGTGTGTGTGTGTGTGTGTGTGTGTGTCTGTATGTGTGTGTGTTTTTGTGTGTGTATTATTTTATTTTATAGTCGGGTGTAGTTTTTTTTATCAAGGAATATAACATTGTAACAAAAGAGGAAACGCCCTTGGCACAGGACCCTCACGCCCTTCACAATTATTTTAATTAAATCAATTTACTCCTTGTTTTGAAGCAAAGGGGAGAATTTTTAAAAGGTGGAAAAACAAAAAAAAATTATAAATTTTGGTATTGTTGCAAAATAAAATTATTCTGAAACTGAATGTGAAGTCAGTTTAAATTACAAAACACGTTTATTGACAAGTTACTATGATTGAACAATAATTTAACTTGAAATCTCTAAGTATTCACTCTACAATCGAAATTAGTGACTTTTTAATGTTGCCTTAGATTACTGCAGTTAATGAGTCTTTACACTTTAAATACCCGATTTTAGTTTTTATTATTCTATACTAGCTGTCCCGGTGAACTTCGTACCGACACAGAATCCGTTTATACGATTCTTGCACAGCGCCATCTATTTTAAACTTAAAATAAATATTATCACACAGAAATGCATTGCCGGGATATTACGTATGCTATGTCTCAATTCAAGTCTTTGTCTACCTGTACGCCAAGTTTCATGTAAATCCGTTCAGCCGTTATTGCGTGATTGAGTAACAAACGTCCAAACATCCAAACATCTTCACAAACTTTCACATTTATAATATTAAAGTAGGATAGCATGGGCATAAGCAGCCTATACAAGGCGTCCCAAAGTTATGGGACATGAAGGGAAATTACATTAAATATCGTAGATAGGGGTATTTTGCTGCAAGAAGACTTTATGTTATTTTTAAAAGTTAGTAATTCTGCAAAGATTTTTTAAAAAATTACTTGCTTGGTCTGGGAATCGAACCGACTTAAATGTAAAAAAAAAACACCCCTACTTTTAAGATGCCAATCGAAAGAATAGCCAAAAACTAACAAGTTTTCTTGAGTAACATAGTATTTTAAAAGAAAGGAACAGTGTGAAATTAATAATTTTAATCAAATTAAAAACATACATGAAACTGCCGTAGTCAATACTACGATATTTAAGGTACTTTCCCTTCATGGCCCATAATTTTGAGACGCCCTGTATACGTCCCACTGTATGGCACAGGCCTTCTCTTAAGGAGAGAGCATGGGCTTAATCATCACAGATTGGCGATGTCAAGCGCTGAGGTATGTGAATAGCTCAGTCACTCAGGTTTCCTCACGATGTTTTCCTTCACCGTTAGCGAGTGGTATTGCTACTATAATTAATATAACTAAGTTAAAGAAATGAAAAGTAACTAAAACATAAATAAATATTGATAAACTCACATATTTTGTAAACGTGGCTGGAAATACAGACTTCTACGAAAAGTATGATAGTTCGCTATAAAACATAACGGATTTCAAATAGTGTTGGACGGAGTCTATCAAAATTGAAAAACGGAACACGAAGATGCAGCCATAAGTAAATATAACAAATTTGCAGTCTGCTCCAAAAAGGCTCCATACCTATTTACCAAACTCCTTGTTAATTCATTGTTAACGAAAAATACTTTTGCTAAGCCACGAGAAAGCCCACAATGATGTGCAGTAGTATTGTTATTTAATACCCCACCAACTTATGAATAACTTAGGCCTTTAGTTTTAAAAATCATCATCGTTTTATATTTTATACTTTTATTGTAGCCACAGGTTTCAACATATAAAAAAACAAAGTAATATGAAACAGATGGAAGTAAATACCGGAATCTTCTTTAAACCAAATCTACAATCAAAGCGTTCATTTCCCAATAACATTGTTTCCCCAATAAAAGGGTATAAGGGCATGAATAGCCCTGAAGGCAATTTCCATTGATTGTCTGTCGTAACATCATCTTTAGCTTTGTGGGCAAACTCCATTTGAACCGGTGGAATACGCAGTCGCATTCTAGTCATCTTTCATTGCAATAACCCTGTTTCAATATGGATCCCACGCACACACGCACGCACGCAAGCACGCACGCACGCACGCACGCACGCTACACACACACACACTAAAAGAAGAAAAAGTGGTATAGTCAGTTCTTTTTTGTCCAAACCGAAGCTAGCATAAATGATTTCGTTCGATAATCCTTTTGAGGATTATTTATGGCTTCTTAACAACCTACGCACCTAAGTGCGAAGCTCCGGTCTAACCAGAAGTCCTATAACTTCGGGCTCTGAATACAGTTGGGCTCATAAAAATGTAAATCTGTTGATGGGACGCGAGTGAGTCGCAGAGATGAGTAGGCGAAATCTATCAACGATTTTTGGGGTTAGGAAATACGCGGGGCGCGGCGCGTTGGTTGGAGATACGATCCATTTTTTTTCCATTTTTTCTCTGAAATTATCTAGATTTTGTAATGGACACCTAGTTTAACTCATTGCGTTCATTAAGTCACACTTTTTATGTTACTTGGAATTAGCACACTTTGACTTTGATTCATTTACATGCCAGGGCATTAGTAGACAAGTGTTCTACCGAACGTTTCGGAGATCCTATATGTGCGAACTTGTTGTAGCGCTTTTGGGAACCGTGAAGAAACCTTAAGGTATTCACATATCTCATTCACATTCTTCTCCTCCTTTCTCCATCTTTCCTTTATTTCTTCCTTTGAAGTAAGATTTAAATCACATCAAAAATGTTTTATTCAAAGTAGCACAGGAACTGCGACTTAATGAACGTTACATCTTAAACTAGTTGCCCATTTCAAAATATAAATATTCTAATACCTAGAACTCATGCATTGAACTGGCTTTAATTCCAGACATCATTGTCACCTAAATAATCTTCAATGTTATAGTAGCTTTTTTGGCACAAAGGGCTTTTTACACATTTTTTGAAAAACATAAATTGGTGTGCGCTCTGTTTTAACTCTTAAGTTAAAACAAAGCTCACTCCATGGCTCCAACCTCCTTCTAAGTAGCTCGGCAACAAGAAAATTTATCTCTGAAATTGGATATCAAAAAGTTTGTAACGGTATCCTAAAAGAAGTTCGACTTTGGCACTCCGGTGTTTTTAACTCCCGCCTTTGAAAAACGAGAAGCGTTATAAGTTTGACGCCTTTGTCTGTGTGTCTGTCTGTAGCATTATAGCTTCCTACTAGATGGACCGACTTCAATGCAGTTTTTTAAATAAAATTTAATTTAATCGGGATCATTTTCAGATAGTATGCCAGGTTAAGTTAACTCTAACTCTCTATTTTGATTACTTAGCGTTCCGCCGACGCACTTAAGGGACAGAAATAATATACTCTTTACTTTTTTTGATAAGAAATTCGAATTAAAAAATTCATTACACATAAAAACAACTAATTTGTAAGTTTTTGAATTGATCGATAACATCGATAACAAAGAAAGAAAGAAAGAAAAAAACTACACATTTACAATAAAAAAACCTTTTAACTTAATTAAAGTTAAGTTAGTTACTCATTAAGGTGTTGAACACTAGACTCTTCTTGTTTGGTGTCGAAGGAGGTTTTTGGTGTAAATTACCGAGTGTTTGCAGAGTTCAGTTGGAATTTGTTTTCGTTTGTTGATTTTGTGAACTTGAATGATTGACGAAGCTTCGATTTGGTGGCCTAGCGGGTGACTTCAGTATTTATTTGTTTTGACTATATACATTCCAGGGCTTCTCTCAGAGAGAGGGTATAGGCTTAATCACCATGCGTGCCCACCGCGGATTGGCGATTTCAAGCGCTGAGGTTTGTGAATAGCTGAGAAAAGACCTGTGCCCTACAGAGGGACGTATATAGGCTGCTTATGATTATATACATTCCAATGCAGCGCACAGGCTTTCTGTCAGAGAGAGGGAGAGAGTACGGGCTTAATTACCACGCGTGCCCACCACAGATTAGCAATTTCAAGCGCTAAGGTATGTTACCACCACCTACGTTGTTATAAAACAGCTGACATTCTTTGTTTGTGTTAAGGAAGGGAGATAGAACCACCCGTTTCCGGATAAATGTGGGATTTTCATGCCATTCAAGAGCCCAGCCCTTCTCTCAGAGAGAGAAACAAAGTACACAGAGTACAAGTTCGATTATCAAAGCTTGTGACCACCGCGGATTGGCGGTCAGCAATTTATTTCGGACTATATATATATATATATATATATATATATATATATATATATATATATATATATATATATATATATACATCCTGGTAGAAATACTGCGTCCACCGACTTACTGCGTCCGATATACGGACGCAAGATTGTTTTCCTTCAAAATTTGCCAGAACATAGCTATTATTTATAGCTATCTATAGGCAAAAAGTTGGCCGGACGCAGTTTTTTTTGGAAAGTGTCTGGAAGAGTATATTGAGGTTCACCGATTTGCCGCTAGAGGCGCTGATCTGCCGTATATTTTTTTGGCGAATATTTTTGTACATTTTACCGCCTCTCCCACGTCCGTGCCTAATTTGTGCGCAACGTTGCCACTTCGCGCGGCAGTGGAATCGCGACGTTGCCGCTCGTGTGCGGTTAGTACTGCGAGTACTGCGACGCGACACCGTTTGTTTATTTATGTTTCTTTTCACTTTGCGCGTAGACTTTGCGGACGCATAATTACCGCTGTGATTATCGAAAAGAAACTACTTGTTAGTTTAAAACTTTACTTTGATAAACCAAACAACATTGATGTCTTATATCTTACTATCATATATGAAAAAATCCGGCCTTGTGAAAGTGACTACAATGTTGTTTATTCTATCAATGATAATTTTTCCATATGTAACGGGGGTTCAAATTACTTTGATTTGGTAATTTGGGGGTTACTTATAAAACAGAATCTATGGATTAGGTTAAGCCACATTGCTGTCTCTTACTGTCATATGAAACATCACTGTCACGCGATAGTGACAACAGTGTAGTTTAACTTAGTTCATGGATTAACTTTTTTATTAGCAAGGGGGTTGGTGTATCCAGGTTGACTTAGGCTGACATTCAGAGACGAAAATTAAGCAAAGACTGGTCTTAGAAATGTCAACATCACGTACATTTTGACATTTCTGAGACCGGTCTTAGCTTAGGTTTTTTTAGAGTACCTATACAGGTTGTTCGGTAGAGACAGCTTGTAACTTTTTTGTTTGTGGTTGTAATTGTACAAAATAAGTTTTGACCAGATTCAGTTGTCGAAAATAAAGAGTGACTTCATTCAATTTGTGCCAATTAAATTATTTTAGACAACTGTATGCATCAGGGATCTGATCAAAACTTATTTTGTACAATTACAACCACAAACAAAAAAGTTACAATGCACTTTAATGCAATGGATTTTATTTAAAAAAAAGTTTTTGTTTGTTACCTCAGTAATTAAGGCATTAAGAAAAAAAACATGTACCCCAATCCCCCAATTTGTTTTGTCGCTTCCTCTACCGAACAACCTGTATACATAAAACATCATAAAACTGATTAGTGTACGCATATAAAAAATCATAAAACTTCACGAAGAATTGAGAACCTCCTTAAGTCGGTTAAAAATAAAAACAAACTATATTAAGAGGCTAGGGGATCACGTGACCGTCAACGTTTTCTCTATACAAATGTTTTGTCCCTCTAGAGCTATCGTTTTCTTTTCATAAAATCTAGGACTGCAATTGTGCATGTCCTGTCAGTAATCCTAGATTTCATGAAAAAGAATAATGATAGCTTTTAGCCAGAGGTATTATCCAGAAAGAAAACAGGACTTCGTTTGTATGGAGTGAGCGTTTACCGTTTTTACCCTCTTAAGGTGCCTATATCTTGAACAACAGCGCCACTTGCGAAGAAAATTTGCTTCTCCTAAAGACATAAATTCTTCTTCTTCTTATCGAGTCGATGAAACAAGCCAAAGCAATAATGTGCTGCAAGCGGTGACCAAAATTAGCCACAGAAATACTTTTGATTACGGCTCAACATACTTATTGATTTTGCTTGTTCAAAGTTTACTTATTAATAAATGCACCTATTTGTCCCTACCTATTTGCGTCGGGTTTATTTTTTAATGCATGTGTTTAAAATACATATTTCTATAATGAAGCATGTGTTGAACTGTCTAGACACATTGTAGTAGCCATATACAGGCCCCCTACCAGCGATTACAGTTCATTTGAATCAATATTAGAGGATGTTTTGAAGGTAGCCTCTAGCAGTAATAAGAAAGTCATAGTCTGTGGTGACTTCAAAATCGACTTATTGGTAGACTCGGCTTAAAATACCAAATTGACAATAATTATCAAGTCGTTTAATTTAGTAAATATTTTCTTGGAGCCTTCTAGAATAACCGAAACTACTGCCACCTGCATAGATAATGTTTACTGCGATTGCGACTTTTCAGATAATTCTACAGTAAATTGTTTGAAGTCAGACCACAGTGGTCAAATTGTTCATTTTGAAATAGATAGAAAAAACGCAGAACAGGTTATCCTCTGCCGGCCCGTAACAAGTAAAAAATTAGAATCATCTAAAGTAGACCTTGAAAGTAGCATAAAAACTCAAGAAAATTACCAAAATGCTAATGCTCATTAAAGTCGTGTCGGGTAGTTTTGAAAAAGTTTTTAAATTGCGGCAGCTAACAAATAATGAGAATAAAGTAGGATTTAGTGAATGGGCAACCTTGGGTATCCGGAAAAGTAGAGACACAATTTATGAACTGTATGACAAAAAGACTTATACATATGACACCAAATTCATACAGCACGTCAAAAAATATTCCAAATTTTTTAAGGCCGTCTGCCATAAGACTAAATGCGATTATATAAAGAATAAAATCTTACAGTCACCGAATAAAATGAAAACAATTTGGACAATAATAAATAGAGAAACGGGTAAAACAAAATTAGGAGACCGAGATATTTCGCTTAAGATTGATGACAAAATAATAACGACAAATGAAGGTATCGCTGCAGCATTTGAACAGTTCTTCACTAATGTTCCAATCGTGACTACAGCTCCGTTAGACTCGTCACCTGATCGTGCAACAACCTTACTAAAAGACCATGTCTCCTCGTGCGAACACGATTTCTTATTTAGTTACATTGAGCCCAATAACGTTCTTAAAAAATTTAAATTATTGAATCTTAAAAAAACCGAGGACTTGTGGGGTATGTCAGTAAAAATTGTTAGTTCAGTGATCCATGTCCTAGCTTTACCGTTAGCAAAAATTTTCAATAAATGTGTAGATGAGGGAGTATTTCCGAACCTCATGAAATATAGTAGACTAGTACCCTTATTTAAAAGCGGTGATAAACACGATCCAACCAATTTCAGGCCCGTCTCAGTACTACCAGTATTAAGTAAAATATTTGAGAAGATCATCTTAGATCAATTACTTACGTATTTCAATAATTACCAACTCTTTCATAGCCACCAATTTTACTAAAGGGCGGAATACAACAGACGCCGGAGTTATGTTACTTAAACATATTTTCAGCGCGTGGGAGGATCGCAAGGATTTTGTGATTTATCAAAAGCATTTGATTGTGTAGACCACGAAACGCTACTCCTAAAGATAAAACACTACGGAATAAAGGGTGCAGGTTTAGATCTTCTACGATCGTATTTAGAAGGAAGGGTCCAAAAAGCAGACGTAAATCGTATTAAATCCTCGGGTTCACTTGTAAAAATAGGAGTCCCGCAGCGATCTATCTTAGGGCCGCTCCTTTTCCTAGTCTATATAAATGATTTACCGTTTATGGTACAAAAAATGTCTGAGATGGTGTTATTTGCTGATGACACGTCACTTATTTTTAAAATAAGGAGACAAGAAAATAATCTTGACGATGCAAATAATGCTCTCTCGCAAGTACTAGATTGTTTCATAGCAAATAATCTGCTGCTAAATTCTAAAAAGACAAAATGTATAAAGTTTTCCTTACCTAACGTACGAGTAGTTGAGAACAACATAGTAATTGGACATGAAAAACTAGAATTTGTAGATGATACTGTATTTCTGGGCATCACAATCGATGCAAAACTACAATGGGGTCCACATATTGTAAAATTAGCACACAGACTTAGCTCTGCAGCATATGCAGTGAAAAAAATTAGGGAACTCACTGACGTTGCAACTGCTAGGCTTGTTTATTTTAGGTACTTCCATAGTATTATGTCCTACGGTATACTACTATGGGGCCGGGCAGCAGACATTGAGACTATCTTCATCTTGCAGAAGAGAGCCATCCGATGTATTTACAAGTTAGGTAGTAGGGATTCGCTAAGAGATTTCTTAAAAGAAACCAACATCTTAACAGTTGCATGTCAATACATTTATGAAAATATTATGTACGTTAGAAAAAATATCAGACTTCGAAAATGTTGGTGGCCACCATAATGTTAATAATAGAAATAAACATAAATTGTCATTTCCACTATTTAGACTTGCAAAAGTTAACAAATCCTCTATGGGGCACTGTATAAGGTTCTACGACAAAATTCCTCAAGATATATTAGAGTTACCTCCAACGCGATTTAAAAAATGTGTTAAGCGCATTTTGTGCAAAAAGGCTTACTATAACATCAAGGATTATTTAGAAGACAAAGATGTTTGGCATTAAACAGTAGAATAATATTATTTAAAGGACGATTGTGACTAGTGTTCAACACATTCATGACTAATATTTTAAGTTGAAAACTCTGTTAATTAAGTTAAAACGTGTTTTGAAAACAATAAATGTGGAGTTTCTTTGTTAGCTTCTTCTCCACATAATCCATTAGTTGTGAAACTAACAACTTTGACGCTCATTAAGTAAACATTCTGTTTTTACAATGAATAACAATATTTTAATTGAATTGAATTGGCACCAAATTCAAAATGGATGCATGAAGTATACCAGATTAAATTTTATTAAACAGTTGTATATTAGAGGACGCGCACTTAATCGTTATTTCTATAGACGTAATAAGATTATCATTATGGTTCATAATATACAAAAAATATACATCCGGAAGCAGAAATGTAAATGACGCAATAAGTATAGCGTTATGACTGGATTTTGAATATCCACAGTTGTACTCTTATCGAAAAAATAAGTTGACCACGATCATTAGATGAGATAGATAAGCCAATATACATCGAGATATTGCTCCTAAACCCACGGGAAGTGGTGGACGCCATAAGTCGGTTTTTCGGACGGACGCAGTATCAGTGTAAGGATGTATATATATATATATATTTTACGCAAATAGAACAGACCTGGACCAAAATCAATAGTTTGAAATAAATTGCTGGGGTTAAAATAAAAGATTCATTGACTGTGATAGAGGATTTTCATAATGACAGGCCTGAAATAATTTGTGATTCATTCAAAGACCCCTATAGTTAAAGGTCAGATACCATAAAGCATCCTAACCTATACAAAGGTCACTGGAATAGATCACAATTAGAATATTGTATTGTTTCATTGTGTAAGAGCTTCAAGTCTACTAAGTTCAAAGTTGTCAAGTAGAATCTTAGAAACACTACCACGGTATTTCAATCGAACGATCATAAAGCTCTTGTAGGCCAAATTGGCAAAGTATATCCCGTCAAAATATAAATGTATGAAATAGGTCAAGTTTTTGTCTAAAAACAAAAACATTCTTGTTTAGGAATAATGCCATGTTTTTTTGTCTGCGGGATTAACAGGGGTTTTGTCTGTCTATCTTTTAGATTTTTTTATTACCCATCAATAATACTGCAATTTATATTTTTTTAGCTTTAATTTAAATTCCTGGTGTAAAGTAAATAATATTCTATCTGTAAAGCCTAAGAAAGACACCCACTGTTAGGGAAAGACCTCTTCAACCTTTAGTTTTATAATACGTAAAAATATTGCGGGACTTTATATACAAATAGATTTCACTGATTTGCCATTAATTAGTAGATTACCAATGTATTTATTGGATTTTGTTAATGAAATAGGCAATGCAAAAAATGCTACGCCATTTACTCTCCATTGGTCAACTACGCATTTGGAAGACTTAAGACCCCTGGAGATTTAGGTCCTAAAGGGTAGAGACCCGATTTTGGCTCTCCAGGGGACCCTAAGGTTTAGGGATACAGGCTTAGGTTTCTCAATATATTTATGCAAGGCCCTGAATTTCTAGCAATAGGCTTTAAAATTTGCTGTTATTTTCCTGGAACGTATGAATTGGTTGCTTTGTAAAAGCGGTATGTATTTTTGTATCGATGAATAAATATAGAGCTTTCCGAAGCATTGAATAGGGCTGTCCAGACAACACTGGCCATAGAAAGGTCATACGCTTGTTATCTGACCTGCTGGAGCTATTTTTAGCATTCACCTGTATTATAAACTTGCTGTTGCCCGTGACTTCGTTCGCGTGGTAATTTTATAATTACCACCCAAACGATAATGTGCATGCAATCCAGACTGTATAATCTATCTCTCTGCAAAATTTTATATGGATCCGTTGAGCCGTTTTTTGGTGAAAGAGTAACAAACATCTATCCATACGTACAAACTTTCGCGTTTATAATATTAGCAAGGGTAAACACTCCTTTTCATTGCATGGATCAGTAAGCAGATACAGTGTATTACAGAAAAGTGTAATCGTTTCTTCTCAATCCTAAGCACGATCGACCAAAGCGTCTTCTTAACACAATGGTAAGGTTTCACAGCGTTTCATGTCATTTATTAAATCTTATTAATATTATAAATGTAGGATTTTGGATAGATGAATGTTTGCTACTGAACGGCTGAACGGATCTGGATGAAATTTGGTATATAAATATATTCCTCTATTATCTACTTCATTATTCTTTGCAGTGTGTCTGGCCGCAGCATCAATGTTTTGTCTTCTTTTGCAAGAAAAGTAACTAATGTTTGCTACTGAAAGTTATTGATGGCAATCATGGAATCTTAAGGCTGTTATACACAAGCGGCATATATGCCAACTGCAGCCGTTGTCACTCGTAGACGCGCTGACGGCAGTGGCCGACATGTCAACGTTGAATATCCATGTCGACACACAACGGCTGCCGGCTGTTTATGGTGATTTGAGATTATTTTTTTTAATTTCATAACAAAAGTTTGTTTCCATTGATCAGGTTGAACAAAGGGCAAAGGACAAGATAAAAAGTACCCGAGACCGGCGTGCCTGCATGCAACGACTAATGAATGTGGAGGAAGCGAAAGTGATCTGTCAAGATCGTGGCAAGTGGCAGTCCTTCGTCTCTAGCCTATTCCTCTGGGATACAGGCGTGAGTTTATGTTATGTTACGTTTATTCTACCGTTTTGTCGGCATGATTAATATGTATATCTAGGTACATCATATTTAAACTGTCTACAACTTGTCGTATCTGTGATGGAAGGACATGGTGAAACTAAAAGGATCCCTTTTTGACTACAGAACCCTAAAAACAACTAACAAGCTGTCATCGGAGATAGCTACAAGATATCCTCGCTTAGCAAACAACACCGCACAAGTCGTTTTTCCCTACATTACGGGAGAGACAAATAACTTTTTAATTTCGTAAACAGTTTCTACGGTGTTCCATAGAAAGAAATATGTATGTGGTGTTCCAATTTTTCAAATAACGGTCGCTGATTAGTCTGAAGGCTTGAATTCTGTAGGTGGATCGATTCGCGCTTAAAATCTGCACCCAACGGTATTCAAATGTAAAAACCGTTAAGGAGAATGATCAATTTACTATAGGAGTTAGTCTATTTTTGCGTGTTCTTGCGCATTCATGAAACCAACGGTAAACTATAAGAAATTAGCTCTGGATTATGCAGGAAAAATATTATGAAAATATTAGATGGGAGTTTCGAAAAATCTTAATTTTGAGCCCATGTTTTGAGGTTATAACAACTTTGGTGGTTTGGTGTTATTTTGGGTTGGCATTGGCACCTAGTCAGTTCGAATTATAAACATAGGTCATTATTAGGTAGGTATGGTTAGTTAGTGCTAAGTAATAATTCTGTATAAAATACAAAGTATCCGTAGGTTTCATGCAATAAGTAATAGGGTTCGTCTAATATTATCGCATATCTGTACGACAGTTTGCAATATTATATCTTTAAAATAAAAGTCATAGGCATGTCTAAGAAGAACATAAATGAAAATAAAACGAGGTCTTGTAAGTAATATAATTTTTTTTATTTAAATACATTATCTAAGAAAGGAGCTGGGGCATTTATATCATTAAATCGTCCCCAGCTTCAAGTACCACACCACTGTCATCACGTGAGCGCAATATCCTACAGTTCTTTTGCCTACAATGCAATTGCAGCAATAGCGCACCAAAGAGCTCAATGTGTTCGCTGTGTCAGTATCTCAGTTTACCAAAATGTAAACAAATTATGTGCGTCCACTGACATGCCTTGACTTTATGCGTGCTCTTACTAAATAGTTATTTAAGTCAAGAATGAGAGGTCATTTTAACAATAAACTACACTAATTAAACATTAAACATTTACATACAGGTACATACAAAACAGTATAAAATCCACTGGAATCAATTTGCAAAAATAAAAGCGTAATAAAACCGCTCGTTTGAATTACCGTTAAAAACTCCCCGTTTGCAGTTTGCACTTTCGCATTTTATGTATGTACACGATTTGCGATTTTTGCAATAATGTAATCTAATCTGTGTTTGTAATCTCTATTGACTGACTGAAGTTTTTTAGTTATACAATCAATACAGATATTTTTTAATTATTACTTTTAAACCCCTGATTCTTTTAATTTATCAAATGGAACTATGAAATCATTTTTCAAAAGAAAAATTTTGAGGTATAAATACTTAAAGCGCAACATAGACTGTTTTTGATCATTCTCCTTTCGACTTGAGCGGTGTTGCTTGCTAAGCGACGATATTTAAAGATGTATGTCACATGCCCACTGCGTGCAAAATGGGAAACAAGAAAATAGTTATTTGTTATGCAAGGCTGCAAAGTTAATTTTTGGCGCGAGTACCTTGTATTGAAACCTGAGCAAGCGAAGGATTCTAGGATTGAGCCACGAGCGAAGCGAGTGGTTCAAATATAGAATCCTGAGCGTAGCGAGGGTTTCAAAGGTACGAGACGCTAAATAACTTTGCTGCCGAGCGCAACACACAACTTTTCACCTCACTAAAGCGAGGAAAATGTTAGGTGCAAGAAAAACAGTTTTAATAAATATTAAATTACTGTTTATTTATTTCAAAAATTAAAAGTAAAATTACTACAATTTGTAATATTGAAAGTTATTTTTTTTTTTAAATCAAATTTTCTTGCCGGCCAGTGCGATTCTTTAAATGAGGCTAAACTATTACGAAACCAATGAGGTTCTATATATATGTAATTTATTGTACGAAACCTTTATTGAATAAAAATATTCGAATTTTAAAAACACTTTCCACGCTAGCGGATAAAGTGCGATTTTCCACGCAGATTTCGAATGATAAACAGAGCTTTTACGAGCTAGTGAGGTGAAAAATATATTTCTTTATTGGTAGTCCATATTTACTTTTCTTCAAACGTTGTGTACTCGTACACAACATGCTCGTATTCCTTGTTTAGATTTTGTGTCCTGAAAAATCGTTATTTCTCTCTGTTCAAACAACGCACCACCATAACATAGTTCGAATGTAAGAGCCAATATTTCAGTTGCGAAAAATAAAACTTTTTCCAACTAAGCAAAAGAGCATTTTGTGTCCTATGGCACATTGATAAATGCCTCTTTTGCTTACCTACACTATCTATCACTGGACGTGTCTGTGCCGTTTCTAACATACTGCCTAAGGTTTTCGCAGTTGTTTTTGGATGTCCACTTCGTAGCGTGTTCGTTATGTTTATTTATGGTTTATGTCACTGAGAGGTTAATATTTACGTAGTTACCTCACCAGCGGTAAAATAATTGCAATCGCAAAATAATTGCAGTAAAGAGTTTAAACCTGCTCAGTCCTGACCTTGAAAATAACAATATTTTTCAATTGTTATTTTCAAGGTCAGAATGTTAATCTACTCTAATCTAATCTAAGAATAGATCACAGCACAAAATGTGGATCGGTCGTTCGTCGATTGGGCGGTCGTTCGATTGGTCGGTCGGTCAGTTGGTCTGTCGGTCAATTCATTTACGGTGTGGCTTTGTCTCTTAGGTGTCACATAAATACATCAGCGCTTGAAATCGCTGGTACTCGATGGGTACATCTGGTGATTAAGGTCACACTGTCTGACAAAAGGGCTCCTTGCAGTGGGATTTATATAATTTTTTTTCAATATCTGTGTTACCATAACTTTTTTTAATCTTGTAGGTATAAGCAACTCTTAACCTACGGGTTTTTTCGAAGATTTATATTTTTAAATAGAGTTTGTTCCGTGTGGCGCCGGATTAAGAATAGCGTCACTCCTTTTCCTTCCATGGATATCGGAGAAGGCGACTAAGGAAATCAATTACCAGGATACGGACAGCACCGTCTTCCTAAGAATCGAACCGTAGGGGCCACGGTTAAGAAGGGACTGCGATCGCCAACCCGCGTGCCAAGCGTGGCGATTATGGCAAAACCCTTCATGGTTATGAAAACCACGAAAGAGGCCTATGTCCTGCAGTAGGCGTCAAATGGCTGATGATGATGATGATGATGAAATAGAGTTTACATAATAATCTATTACCGCTCTATCAACATCGCAAACCCTACTTAATCCTTGAGTCTAAGCAACATATGGTTTTAAGCGTTACCCACTGTTGGGTATAGGACCCGCTCTGCTACCAGAGACCAAGGAGACAGGGCCGCCTGCCTCCTGGTCCCAAATTAAACACTAATAAACACTAACACTAAGTAAAACTGAAGTAATTGAAACGCGGCACTCTAGTAAGAAACTGTTTATTCAACTGACTGACGATCGCCGCCAACCAAAAGGTGTGCGCACACGCACACATACATCTCACTCCTTCAACACTATTTAGAAATACTGTGGACAATATAAAAGAAAAAAAACTTAATGAGATTACTCCTTATAATTAACTTTCTTAACTCTAGGTCTTAGCTGCATGCGCTGATCTAACAACCGTTCTAAATTAGCATTAACGCGAGGTTCGTTAGGAACAGGCTGTGCTGTGGGCTGTACGGACGGTTGTTCCGTCTGCTCATTTTGGTGCTCAATAGATTGAGTCCCAGCTAAACTACTTCCAGCTTCATCCTGCGCCTGTTCCCATACATCCTCTTCTTCTACCACATTTGAACTCCTTTCTAGGTTTACATTTGCGACTGATACGGTAGATGCGGGTGAAAGCGCAGGCGCAGGCGATTGCTGCGGCGCAGGCGCAGGCGATTGCTGCGGCGCGGGCGCGGGCGGGGGCGGGGACAGCGGCGACAGACGCGCTACATCACAATCAGTAGCTGCAGCGCTCCCCCCAGCGACACTTCCGCTCGCTGCGATATACGAATCGCAATTTTTAATTATTTGATCTATATGTCTTTTACAATATTTGTCGTAGTCTACAGCATAAATTTCATACAATCTATTACCTAAACACTTCCTAATTGTTCCTAAAACCCACACTTCTTTCTTATTTATAAACCATTTTAACCAAACATTATCACCCTCTTGGAATTTCCTCGAAATTTTTACATCCACGTTATATTTAGTTGAGTCATTAACACAATTTTTAGGCAAAATTAGATCTAACCTAGATCTGAGGTCCCGGCCCAACATCAGCCTCGCGGGAGTCACTCCAGTAGAACAATGTGGGGTGTTACGGTATTCAAACAAAAATCCCAATAGTCTATTGTTTCTCTCAGTTATCGACAAAACGTCATTTTCGCTTAGAATGCATTTAATCATTTTTTTGCAAGATCTTACTGAGTTTTCAGCCTGTCCATTGCTGGAGGGATGGTAAACAGGGGACGTGATGTGTTTTATTCCGTTAGATACGCAAAATTGACTGAATTCAGTTGAAAAAATTTTTACATCGTTGTCCGAAACTAACGTGTTTGGAATTCCGAACCTAGAAAATAGCCCTTTTAATTGGTTGATCAGTGCGCGAGTTGATGTTCCGCCGTGCATATGTAAGCACTCTAACCACTTGCTGTACGCATCGATAACAACTAGGTAGGTAGCTTGACCGATAGACATATAATCGAAATGTACGCGCTGCCACGGACCAGCCGGGCGGGGCCACGGCGCAGGAGCGGCGCAGGGAGGGGAAGGGCGCATACTCACGCAAGCCTTGCATGATCCAACCCACATGTGTAAGCCACTCACACATTCTTAAAGTTTTCTGCTGACAGCGCTTACACGCGCGACCCCGTTTACTTCAACGCTGTTAAATTTTACATAATTATTTTTAGTGCATTATAGAACGTCTGACACATCGGTGCATTCTTATTCTGACAAACCCCTCTCCCCCTTCGGGCTTGACCGTAGCAACCAACCCGAACATTGGTCCTTCGAACAATCGAACTGGGCCTCGCGGTAATTTCAACAAATGTGCAGAGCTTCAGTGAACTTACGTTTGTGAATACTCCGTGCGGTGTAGTTCTGAACTAGCATGGATTGCAGTGCAAATTAAAAATTGACAAAGAGTGGAAGTGCAGTGACAATTCGTAGAAGTACAAAAGACTTCTGCTGACACATAAGTGCGGTGGGATTCCGTGCTTGACATCCAGAGGCCAGGGACGGCTTCAGTTCAACTTGACAACAGCGGCATAACTCGGAACTGACGAGTTTCGAATGACAGCATCTTCGGAGACCACGCAGGCTTCGAATTGACATTGACAACGACGAGGGGCCGTGCAAGCTTTTACTGACAACCATACAAGTAAGATCTTTCCATTATTTTACTAGAATAAAAATGGAAAAAACCCTATTTCGCCAGAAGGAGTTGATAGGAGAGCTTACTAGGCTGCGTGACAACTTTAAAAAGGACAGTGCTACGCGCAAGACGCCTTCTTACCTGAGGCAAAGGCTTGAAACCCTCCAAGAGCTCTGGGTAGAGTTCCAGAACAATCACGAAAAACTCGACGCGTACCATGATAAGTCACAAGAGTATTTCGTTAGAGATATATTCGGGTCGACCAAATCCCTCTATGAGGAAGTTAAAGCCATGATAAGTTCATTCGGCAATTCTGACGAACAACCAGGTCCGTCCCCACACCCTTACATTCAACCAAGCGCAACCCAACCAGCTCTTACACCGGTTGGGCCGAGTCCAAATTCGAATTCTAGCGCCACGGAGCTGATACAGCAGCAACATACCAATTTCCGGGCACTGAATAGATTAGTGGATGGTTTGACGATTGATGACATCGAAGAAAAATGGGAAGTAGATGACGAGCTGCGCAACCTGCAAACGCGGTGGAGTCAAATTGACAGTCTACATTTAAAAATTGACCATATTCTTCAAGGCTCAGACGAGAGTTACGAGCAAGAGTTTCTAGAATGGGAACGAGTATACAAGCAGGCTAAGCGAGATCTCAACAAGAGACTCGGGGCTATGATTCATCAGCATCAGGTCACTCCGCAGGCAGAAATACCTAAGTTCTCAGGCGACTATGCCCAATGGCCCACCTTCTTTGATCTGTTCAAAGGGGCAATACATGACAACCCTGTGCTGTCAAAAGCGCAGAAGATGCAGCAATTAAAAGGAAAATTGCGGGGAGAAGCTGAACGTCTAATACAACACCTCAACGTTTCCTCCGACAATTATGACGCAGCCTGGGATATACTAATCCATCGATACAATAACGAGCAGATCCTGTTCACCAAACTGATTGAAACTTTCTTAAATCAGCCTGCAGTGCACAAGCAAAACTCCGCCGACTTGCGAAGGCTACATGACACTACCTTGGAATGCATATACGCTATCCGCAATTTGGGAGTCGACACTACATCATGGGACCCAATACTTGTCCATTTACTCGCCAAAAAATTGGACTCGGTGACATACAGCGACTACATGGAGGCACGCCAATCGCCGCGTGATTTGCCGTCGTTTGAAGACTTTATGCAATTTCTTGAGGCGAAATTCACCGCATTAGAGCCAATAAACAAGAAGGAACGGAATGACACAGCTTCATCAAACAAGCAGACGCCGACGACGTACTCACATCGAGAGAAATCTGACAAAATCTTTAAACCGGCTAACTACAGTTTTAATAAAAACTACAATGCAAACCCTGTATTGGTAAAATGCGGCATATGCAAAACCAATAGTCATGCCATTTTCCAATGCAGGAAATTTCGAAATATGACAAAAGACATGCAACTACAAGCTATTTCGAAACACGGTTTATGCATAAATTGCCTCCACGTACACGAGCATAATATATGTAACTCGACTAAACGTTGCCGCCAATGTGACGGATCGCATAACACAATGTTACATGAGGCCATTAAAGGTGAACAACTTGCGACGACCAACTTAAAGAATCAACAACCCCGTCAGCAAAATGCTAGCCACGTTGCTAATGACGATGATGAAATCCTCCTCACCACCGTGCAAGTGCGTGTTCGATCTGCAGATGGAAGCTACGTCACTTTAAGAGCACTTTTGGACCAAGGGTCGCAAGTCACCCTCATCACAGAAAATGCCGCGCAACGCTTGGGTCTCCCCAGACAATACTGCAACGCACTGATTTCTGGAGTAGCATCTACTACAAAGAAGGGAAAGGGAAAGGTAAATCTCATCTGCAAATCTATTCACGACGATTACACGTTCACAACCGATGCACTCGTCATGAGTAAAGTTATTAACAATTTACCGAACCACTCAATTACCAATAAAACCTACCCTCACGTTCAGCATCTGCAGCTGGCAGATCCCCTGTACAATATTTCAAAGCCAATTGACATGCTGCTGGATGCAAAGATATATTCGGAAATATTGATGAATGGATTATTAAAGGGAACTTCCACAGAACCGATCGCACAGCAAACGAAGCTAGGGTGGATCGTTTCCGGAAGGGTAAAGACGCTTAATTGCAACGTGGTGATCAACTGCATTGAAGACTTCTCCACATACTGGGAAATGGAAGATATCACCACTGATGAGCATACCCAACAAGATCAATTCTGCGAAGATCTTTACATGTCAACTACAAACCGTCTGCCCGATGGTAGATATGAAGTACGCCTACCTATGAAACAGGATTTTGAACAGCAGCTGGGAGCCTCTAAGTCACAAGCAGTGGCTCAATTCAAGCAATTAGAAAAGAAGCTCGCCAAAGACAAATACCTCCATGACAGCTACCACCGCTTCATGGATGACTATGTGACATTGGGGCATATGAAAGAATGTGTCGCCAGCAAGGACCCGCAATGTTTCCTACCTCATCACGGTGTGCATAAAGAAGACTCGAGCACCACCAAGTTACGAGTCGTATTCAATGCCTCTTCAAAAACATCGACTGGCCATAGTCTCAACGACCTCATGGAGTGCGGACCCAAGCTGCAGCAGGACATTCAAGGCCTACTGTTGCGCTGGAGAGGACACAAATTCGTAATTACAGCTGATTGCGAGAAGATGTACCGAATGGTGTTGATTAAAGAACAAGATCAGCAATTACAGAAAATCATCTGGCGCAATCATCCCCACGAAACTCTCAAGGAATACCAGCTTTGTACTATCACATACGGGATGAAAGCAGCCCCATTCTTAGCCCTCAGAACCCTGCAACAACTTGCTAAGGATGATGTGACAAAATACCCTTTAGCTTCGAAAGTACTAGAGAGAGATTTCTATGTAGATGACTTGTTGACCGGTAGTGACACCATAGAGCAAACACAGAAGATCCAACATGAGTTGATTCAAATGTTACAAGGCGGAGGATTCAACTTAAGAAAATGGTCCAGCAATAGTCGACAATTACTGCAAGATCTATCGGAAGACCAACTCAGCCCGACAACGGTCGATTTCAAAAGGCTTGACACGGACTTGACCAAAACCTTAGGTTTGCGTTGGAACGCGACTTCTGATACATTCACATTTCGCTGCGACGACGCCGATTCCGCTGATATGACAAAACCGCTAACAAAGCGATGTTTATTATCTGACGTATCCAAGGTGTATGACCCGCTCGGGTGGCTAGCCCCGATTGTAATTAAAAACAAACTATTATTCCAAGCTGTTTGGGCTAGTGGAATAGATTGGGATGCCACAGTAACCCCGGAAATGCAACAAGAATGGACATCTCTCAAAAAAGATTTGGCCAACCTTGACAAACTCCGAATTCCGAGATGGATAGGTGACACCCGAAAACCATGTGAAATCCATGGCTTTTGTGATGCCTCGGAAAAGGTATACGCATGCGTTGTGTACTTAAAATCCAAGGACGAGCAAGGAAATACAACCGTAAAACTCATCGCCGCAAAGACTAAACTAGCTCCGCTCAAAAAACCGATTACGCTACCTAGGTTGGAGTTGTGCGGCGCGCTGCTATTGACAAAACTGCTGACGAAAATAAAACAATCCCTGCAACACACTGACATACCCACGTACGGATGGTGTGACTCTATGGTTGTGTTAGGATGGCTAAGAGGTGAGCCGACACGATGGAAAACTTTTGTTGCCAATAGAGTCAAGGAAATTACCGACACCCTGCCACCTACTCGTTGGAGATACGTGAAGTCCATTGACAACTCAGCCGACTGCGCCACGAGAGGCCTGACTCCGTCTCAGCTCACAGAACACCCGTTGTGGTGGGAAGGCCCAGCTTGGCTCAAAAATGACATAGAAGACAATGACTTGACACACATTGACAGTCCTCAAATTGAGTTGAAAACGGTGAAGAAAAGTAACACCGTACAAGTGACATTCCCGCTTATACAAGACATGTTAAGCAAGTACAGCTCTATTACGCGGATTATTCGAATCTTATCTTGGGTGTCGCGCTTTATAACAAACACTCGAAGGAAGGCGGATGCGACACGGTCGGCACACTTAACAGCGGGCGAAATAGAAGCCTCATTTGACATCATAACAAAGGCAGTCCAAGCACTGTATTACGAAAATGACATATCGCGACTAGAACGTAAGGAAACGGTTAGTAAAAAGAGTCGTTTAATAAAACTGGACCCGTTTCTGGATGACCAGGGCATAATGAGAGTGGGAGGAAGATTACAAAATTCGAAACTAACCGAGTCAAACAAACACCCAATCATCATACCTCACGATGCCCGATTCACCGAACTCCTGGTAGATCAAGCCCACAGAGCCACGTTACATGGTGGCCCCAAATTGACACTTGGACTCTTGCGTAACCGTTGGTGGATAATTGGCGGGAACCGAAGTGTCAAAAAGTACATTCGGACTTGCGTCAAATGTCGCCGCTTCGATAACACCAAACAAGATCAAGTAATGGCGAACTTGCCTGAACCGAGGATCACTCCATCCCGACCGTTTGCACACACGGGAGTCGACTTTACCGGACAGGTCGAGCTAAAGGTCAACAAAGGACGAGGCGTCAAAACCACCAAAGGGTATATAGCCGTGTTTGTTTGCTTTGCCACGAAGGCGATTCACCTAGAACTAGTTTCAGACCTGACCTCAGCTGCATTTCTGGCAGCTTTCAAACGAATGTGCGCACGAAGAGGTACCCCAAAGCACATGTATAGTGATAACGGGACCAATTTCGTAGGCGGAGCAAGAACGTTGAAGCAGGAGTATAAGCAAGCCCTACTACTCTACATTGATAATGCGTTTTTAAACGACATTGCCGAGATGGGAGTCGATTGGCACTTCAATGCACCATCTTGGCCTAGTGGAAATGGACTCTGTGAGGCCGGAGTCCGCAGTATGAAACATCACCTCAAGAGAGTATTGGGGGAACAAAAATTGACATTCGAAGAATTTACGACTCTTCTGACACAAATTGAGGCATGCCTCAACTCCCGGCCCCTGTACGCTCTAACCGAAGACATCGAGGATGACATTTTGACACCCGGTCACTTTCTGGTTGGCGGCTCTCTATTAGCATCGCCGTTTGCTGACCTTAACATCAACTGTACAAAGACACGGTGGCAACTTACTACTCAAATGCATCGTGAGTTTTGGAAAAAGTGGTCAGCCGAGTATCTTTACCATCTACAAACGAGGAATAAATGGCACCAACCCAAGAAAAACTTGACTGTTGATGACATAGTCCTTATCAAGGAGGACAACATGCCACCGTCCAAATGGGCACTTGGCAAGGTGACAGACGTGCACCCAGGACAGGATGGTTACGTGCGCGTGGTAACTGTGAAGACAAAAGGAGGCGTACTCATGAAAAGACCCATCATCAAGCTGGTCCACTTGCCTGTTCGACAGGAACAAAAGCCAAACGATACGCAAACTCCCGATAACGATGGCACTGCAAAATCCCCACAGCCCTCGCGTCCACGACGCAATAGAAGGCGGAAACCAAATCTGCTTATATCAGCATTACTGTTGATTATGTCCTTCATCACTCCCTCGGTCCAACAAGATTTCCATCTTACAACTTTAAATAGCAGCAACACGCTCTATTTTGATAAAATAGCAGACCTCGGGATCATACAAGATCACTGGAGGATGGTCGTCTACTATAATATGACAACATACTGGCAAAGCATATCGGATATCACCAACTACGTGCAACAACTATCCAGTTTATGCCAAAAGGAACCAATATTTACTACGATCGCAACTCAGTTTGAGCATGAACTGAACGAACTCAACCACTACAATAACTTGCTGACTAATCCTACACCATCACGCAAACGGAGAGGTCTAATAAATGGAATCGGCTACGTAGCAAACACGCTGTTTGGCGTTCTTGATGACAGATTCGCTCAAAAATACGAGGAGGACATCGCTAGCATTGGTCGAAGAGAGAACCATCTACTAAACCTTTTTAAAAACCAAACTTCCATTCTTGAAGCCGAAAACAATATCCTAAAGCGGAATGAAATCGTCATGAACAAGCAGTTTACGATTATTAATCAGCACCTGAAAAACGTTTCAGAAGAAATTGACCGCGCTAATAGGATCAACGAAGACATGATGAAAGCATTCTACATCGTCTCGACAGCAATATCCGCTGACGTAGTAATATCAAATCTCAGACGGATCCAGGAGACACTGATAGACACCGTGACTAATATCTACCATGGCCGTCTGGACGTACATTTGCTGTCACCAAGGCAAATCCAGGAACAATTCAATATCATCTCAGGACAACTTCAAGGAGACCTGATGGTCCCTGTAAAGGACATAACTGACTTGTACAGCCTATTACACATCCAAGCTAGAGTAACAAAACGATATCTTATCATGGAAATTCGGATACCACTCCTTAATCATGACTACTTCGAACTCGATGGTGTTATATCAATCCCGCAAAAGAAAGGTGAGAGCGCCATATATACAAAAACTCAGACAAAGTTCGTAGCCGTCAATGTAAGAAAGGACACCCTACTTCCCATGACCGAAAACAACTTACAATCTTGCATCAAACAAACCGACAAAAAACTACTATGCCCACTGAACAGTCCTGTTTACAACATTAAAGCCCATGACTCAATCTGTGACACGCGCGTATCTATAAATGATAAGAATACAAAGTTCTGTCAAACCGAAACAAAGGAATGCGCTGATAAATGGGTCAAATTGCACGCTCGGGACTCTTGGTTGTACTCGTGCTGCGAAGAATGCCTGATTCGCATCTTGTGCCCGGCAGGAATTACTACAAAACGCCTACGCGGCAACGGAGTCATTGCACTAGGTCAGGGTTGTGTACTGAAAGGCGATACCTTCACTATACACGCCCATTACGACTTCGTCAATCAGATGTTTGTACAGCAAAAGGCTGAATCAGCACCGCCGCTCTTTGCATCACCCTTAAATGACATTATAAACACAACTCTCTCGAAAGATACCATAAGCATTGAGAATCATGCCCAATTATATCAGGATATAAAACAGAAACTAGACTTCTTGAAGTCACAGTCGTCAGAAGACTTTGCACCTGATGAGGTCCCACATCACGTGATTAACTACAGCATATCCTCTATTATGGCCGCCGCGATACTGCTATTCGCTATCTACAAGCTCAGACAAAGATATCAATTCAAAACGTCAACAGGGCGCCCCAGAGGGGAAGCCCCCTTGGAGATGACACACCGCATCGTAGGTCATGCCGTGAGTGAGTGTAGTGCGTTAAATGAGGTAGTGCCAAATTCTAATGTAGCCTCACAAGTGCAGTGTTGTGAACTCAATAAATCAGTGTCAAATCTCGTTCACAGTACCGTAACTTTTGACTAGGATTACTGTTTAGCTAAGCACTAACTGCACCACAACATTGTTTTCGCACCACTACTAACATGAATGTTAACATGACATATTTAAGATAAACTCTGCATTTAGGTTGCAGCAATTGTTTGTTTTTAATCCCTTGTTTTGGGGTGGCAGTATGTGTAAGCCACTCACACATTCTTAAAGTTTTCTGCTGACAGCGCTTACACGCGCGACCCCGTTTACTTCAACGCTGTTAAATTTTACATAATTATTTTTAGTGCATTATAGAACGTCTGACACATCGGTGCATTCTTATTCTGACAAACCCCTCTCCCCCTTCGGGCTTGACCGTAGCAACCAACCCGAACACCACATCTCAATTTCTTTATCAATACCGGGCCACCACATCTTAGCGCGCGCGATACTTTTTGTTTTGTTTATTCCAAAATGGCCTGAATGCAGTTCGATCAACATTTCCTTTCGAAATTTTTGTGGCACAACGATTCTATGGCCACGAAATAAGCAACCGTCACTAACTTCTAGTTCAGTTTTACACCTAAAATAAGGTAATATTGAACCACATGAAACTTTTCGTGGCCACCCCTTGTTCATATAACTTATTACAGTTTGTAGTACTGTATCTTGGGTAATTGCTTTTTTAATGTCCTCGAATAAAATCGGGGCGACATTAGCGTCTAAAAAATGTAGATTCGACGAATCTCTCGGAGTGTTTGTAGAACAAACAGCCGGTACTGGTGCCCTTGAAAAAAAATCTGCTACCACATTATTATCACTACTTATGTATTGTATTGAATAATGGTATGCCGTTAAAATGATTGCGTATCTTTGCAAACGGTTAGCTGCCATAGCTGGTATTCCATTTTTCTTCCCAAAAATAGCCAGTAGCGGGCGATGATCGGTACGCAGTGTGAATGGCTCTTCACGACCGTAGAGGTACTGGTGAAAGTGCTGCACGCCAAAAACGATGGCCGTAGCCTCTTTCTGCACTTGACTATAATTTCTTTCGCTGACACCCAGCGTTCTGGAGGCGAATGCTAGCGGTCGCTCGATTCCGTCTGGATCAACCTGTGAAAGCACCGCGCCCAGCCCGCCTGGGCCTGCGTCTACGGTCAGGATGAGCGGCGCGCCGACCGAATAGTGGGTTAGTACGCGCTCCGACGCCAGCTCGCGCTTTACCGCATCAAACGCTCGCTGTTGACGCGAGCCCCATTCCCACGCCTTACCGGCGCGTAATAATTCGTACACCGGGCTTAGTAAATCCGAAGCACCTGGAATGAAGTTGCGGTAATAATTTACCATCCCCAGAAATCTTTTGACTTCTAATGCATTAGTTGGACGTGGGGCATTCACAATGGCGTCTGTTTTCTTAGGACACGGCCTTAGTCCATTCTTGTCTATAATAAAACCTAGGTATGTGACGCTATCCTGGAAAAAGGCACACTTTCCTTTTTGGAGACGTAGCCCCGCTTTGCTCAGGCGAGATAGAACCTCGCGTAATCGCTGCAGATGTATTTCTCGGGTGGGCCCTGTCACGCAGATATCGTCATACCAGATGGTAACACCTTTTATACCTACCAATAAATTTTCCATTGCGCGTTGAAATATCGCGGGAGCGTTTGCCAAGCCGTATAGTAACCGTGTGTATTTGAATAACCCTTTTGTCGTACTAATAGTGGTCAATTCTTGCGAACCATCCGTGTCTGATAAGACAAATTGGTTATACGCATTGCTCAAGTCAATTTTGGAGTATTTATCCCCCCCGCCTAAGGTTGCAAAAACCTCCTCTATACGTGGCAGAGGATACTTCTCAATCTTGAGATCCTTATTCAGGGTTAAAGAAAAATCGCCCGCCAGTTTTACTTTACCATCCTCTTTAAGGACAGGAACTATGGGAGTGGCGTACTCTGAATAGTTTACCGGTACGAGTATACCTAGACCAGTTAGCCTATCAATTTCCGCTTCTACCCTCTCTTTTAAAGCGAAAGGAATCGTTCGCGGTTTGAAATATTTCGGTGACGCATCCTCTTTTAGATGTAAGCTAACTTTAAAGCAATTGAATTGACCCAATTCATCTTTGAAAAGCTCTGAGTGATCTTTTAATAGTTGCGCAATATCGTTCGAGCACTGATCGGAACCAATGTTATTAATAGGCATTAGGCTTAAATTGAATTCTGCAATGAAATCTCTGCCCAGCAATGGTGGGCCGCCATTTTGTATGACAAAAATACGTAACGGTTTGTTTTCATTGGAATAAATTACATCAGCCATGAAAAAACCAAGAGGTGAAATTTTATGACCATTATACAGACAAAACTTTAAATCACAATCGTTTAATTTGTATTCTTTGAAATATGTTTTGTACAAGTCATTAGAAATCACTGTGAAACCTGAGCCTGAATCTAATTCCATTGATAGGTTTACACCATTAATGCAAACCGGGATTACAATAGGATCAAAGCGTACATACCTCAAGTTATACAACTCGCATTCCTGACATATTACGTCATTACCCAGGATTTCCGCACTAGAAGAATCACTGATATTGTTTAGCTTTGATATAGGCGATTTCTTCCCAGCACATACTTTCTTAAGATGACCTCTACCGCCACACTGTCGACATTTGTAATTCTTGAAACGGCATCTATCGGCCTGGTGACCCTTCAACCCACACACGAGGCATCGGCGAGCATCCTTTGCATCGCCCACTCGATAAATCGGTTCCTCTTTAGAGTGTACGGCTGCAGCGAGGGTTTGCCGCGCCTGCCGCGCGCACGCTGCTTGCTGCGCCACTTCTAACGCCTGGTTGAAGGTGATCGATGTCGCGTCCGTCTCGAACAACCTGTCCCGCTCCGGGCCCGCACTCATGCCGAGCACGAACCGATCCCTCAGAAGGAATTCGAGCGTGTTGCCAAATTCGCAGTGAACTGCAAGCCCTCGAAGTCTCGCCGCCCACGCCTCGACGCTTTCTCCATTAGCCCTTGTCGCTTCATAGAATCTCGCCCTATCAGCGAAGGTGCACCGCTTCGGTGTAAAGTGTCCACTCAGTTGCTTTACTAGATTCTCGAACTTAGCATCGGTAATATTTTCTGGATGTACCAAGTTCCGTGCCAAATGGTAAGTATCGTCAGACAAATGTGTTAACAGCAATGCACTTTTATGTTCGACTGGGATCTTATTTAGTTTCACGTACTGCTCCAAGCGACCGAGAAATATTTGCCAGTCTTGTGAATTATGGTCAAACATCGAAATATGTCCAATTACATTCGACATCTTCGTGATTCGTAAGCACACGCGGGTAAGCCACAAAATCGTTCGCCAATGAAGTAATTGAAACGCGGCACTCTAGTAAGAAACTGTTTATTCAACTGACTGACGATCGCCGCCAACCAAAAGGTGTGCGCACACGCACACATACATCTCAAAAACACTTACAGAATGTCCAATGTTTTGTCGACGTTCCTCGTCGAATAGGCAGCCGGCGCCTCCCGGGATGCCTGCACCAGATCGCTATTGGGAGCCCTAGTCTTCCCCCAAACTACCCCAAGAGCGCTCTTCCCCAGAAAACTGCGTCTCAGTGCAGGTTCTTGACACCACGACCTCGCGGTCACAAGGGAAAACTGTTCGTCTCACTTTCATAAGGGGAATCCTTTCGCCTCACCACAAATCGTCAGGAATGACTCGGGAACCTTCCCTCCTTCCTTATAGATCACTCCACGCGAAGATATAAGGCCGGCAATCCAATTACCTCACAATTTTAAACCAAAATCACGTTGCCCGCGGGCCACCACGACAGCAAACATTTACAGAGTAATAATATTAACAGACAACCAAAAGAAATGTCATCTTAACAAAAGTAGGTCCGCCTACACTATCGGTGCGTTCTGTCACGCACTTATATTCTAAACACCCACCTAACAGTGCCATCATAAAACAGCAACTATAAAAATTATTAAAAAAATATTCGAAAAAAAAAAACAATAAATTATCTCCAATTGAAGTATTACAGGAATTGCAGTTCTGTGTAAAACGACACTTTATTAAGCGTTTGTTAACGTACGAGAAACCGGTCGTAACGTAATAAAAATACGTGCAATTAACGCAGGCAAAACGGGTGCTAAGTGTCAATTAAGGTGAAACTACACGGCGCGGGTTACACCACGCCTAAGTATTACTTAAGCCGAGTTATGGCGTTATAAGACGCCGACGGAACTTTAATAGCAAGTCAAAGAGGTAGGAAGAGCTGGACCGTGTTACACAGAAATATTCCAACCCACAATAAGTAACTTTCGAGAAAAACGCTATGTTTAACATTTTTTCTATGATTTTGTTATGAGTTTGTTTGTTAGCACCCTGAATACCAACATAAGCAGCCTACATACGTCCCACTGCAGGGAACAGGCCTTCTCTAAGAGAGAGAGTATAGGCTTACCACGCGTGCCCACCGCGGATGGGAGCTTTCAAGAATGGCTCAGACACTCAGGTTCTCTCACGATATTTTCCTTCACAGTTAGCGAGTGGTATCGCTACTTAACTTCACAAATGTACATAACTTAGAAAACAAAGTCATAGGAACATACCCGCACTGGGAATCGAACCTGGGTCTCTCGCTTCCAAGTCCAATGTTGTACCCACTAGGCTACCACCGCCCCTGAATACCATCTTTCAGGCAGTATGCATTGGCATAACAAGCACTTTGCTAAACATGAGAAACGTGAAGGAATATGCAATGATACACCACAGGCTACATCTATGGTCCTGTTTTATTTCTTGGTTAGGAGGTTATCAATTCGACGCGTATATAATATATATACGTATATTAGTGTACTGCTGGCTTTCTGGAAAGAGATTGGCTGGCTGGAGTTATCTCACAGCATTGCTACGCCCAATTATGAGGCTAAGGGGCGGTTTCCGAATTGAGAATTTAACTAAGTAAATACTTTAGTAATGTTCTGTCACGCTCTTTTCTGAGAATTTCGAAGAGACAGCACTACAGTTAACTATTTACTTAGCGAAATTCTCAATTCAGAAACTGGCCGTAAGTGCGGAAACCACAGGATTAGATTAAATTAGATTAGAACACTTTATTGTACACATCAGAAAACAAAATACATTAAAAGGCTTACATGTCTAAGTTTTGCCGTATAAAATTGGCGGTCTTATCGCTAAAAGCGATCTTAAAAAACAAACTTCGAAAACAACCTTAGGATGGACAAACTAACTAACTAGGTAACATGTTTTTGTTCAGACATCCTTTTTTAGTAGCCGATTTAGTGTTCCACGGCTGAGCAAAGGTCTCTCCTATATGGTAGTGATTACAAATATAAAACGTCTGAACAAAAACATGGAACGAAACCATGGTAAACTTAAAAGCATTCTTTTTGCCAAAGTTACTTATTGCGGCTTGGAATGCTTCTACGTATCACGGTCCAACTGTTTACAAAGATCGAGATCGATATCTTTTTTGAAGTTTTTGGATATCAACCAGCTGAGTTATTAGCTTATAATAACAAAAACAATGCTGTTTTAGAGTCGTGAATAGTACATCATCATCATCATCATCAGCCATTTGACGCCCACTGCAGGACATAGGCCTCCCGCATGGTTTTCCTAACCTTGAGGGGTTTTGCCATTATCGCCACGCTTGGCAGGCGGGTTGGCGATCGTAGAATGCGGTTGAAATCCCAGGAAAACGCTGCTGCCCGTCTCCTGGTAATGTATTTCCTTAGTCGCCTTCTACGACATCCACGGAAGTAAATGGAGTGACGCTATTCTTAATCCGGCGCCACACGGAATGAATATTACAATAACAGCTTAAATCAGGCAAAAAAAAAACTGTAAAAAACGACTTGAAATTTTGCATTTGACATTTTACATTTGTGAAAATTCCACGGATGTACTTCGACTAAAGAGGGGATGTATTAGCAAATCGCAACATAAAAAATACCCAAAACCGGCGTGCGTGCATGCAACGACTGATGATTGTTGAGGGAGCGAAAGAGGTCTGTCAGGATCGTGGCAAGTGGTAAACCCTGGGCTCTGCCTACCCCTCCGCGATACAGGCGTAAGTTTTTATGGTGTGTGAAAATCCTCTGTATTGCAGGTTTTATTTCTTCTTTATTTGGTTCCCACCTCCATGAAGACACAATTTTCTTAGATTATTTTGCTAAGGGTGTTAAAAGGTATTCGTACTTTTAAGAGAGTTATAAGCCTCTGCAGCTATAGTCTGTGCTTAGAAAAGTTTTAATTGCCCATTCAAAATACTTTAACGCTTTGGATAAAAAATGCACGGACATTTTTAATTTGTTATCGGCATTTTGTAATCAAGCGAGCATTTATAAACTGACTACGCGAATTGTAATTGCGAATTCTACCAAATGACTATAATAATATGGTACAAAGACTTACACATAAAGTAGAAATAAACAAAAATGTTTACTTAAAATTACACACTCATAGAATTCGATGCCTGGAATTACAAGCTTATGTTTTACTTCATATCTAGGTTTCAATGGCAGCCCCCAAACTAGACAGAGCCTGTACCCTGGGGACGCTTATATTCATTTTAACAAATCTTAATTTAAACGGTGATTATTTTAAGCGCATGAAAGCCTACAATGTGTTCATCATCATCAGCCATTTGACGTCCACTGCAGGACATAGGCCTCCCTTATGGTTTTCATAACCATGAAGGGTTCTGCCATAATCGCCACTCTTGGCAGGCGGGTTGGCGATGGCAGTTTGCGGTTGGATCCTCAGGAAGTTGCTCCTGCCTGTCTCCTGGTATTTGATTTACTTAGTCGCTTTCTACGACATCCACGGAACGAAATGGAGTGACGCTATTGTTAATCCGGCGCCACACGGAACGCGGCGCCACACGGTACAATTTGTTACAAACTAATTACTAAGGCATGCACTAAAATTATAATTAGAATTTTGTAAAATTATAACCATTAGCTCAATCTTAACAAGAATTACTGTAACATATTATCTAAAATATAATACTTCAATACGGATTTTACATATACGTATTAGGCAGTTTTATTAAAAAGCTTTTCGATATCTTCGTAACCCAGAGTTCTTAGAAATTTGGTAAGACATGTTTTGGCCGCGAAGTGAGTAAGATTAACACAATTACAGTGTATCATGAGTTTATTATAAAGAAAGTGGAAAATAAATGTGAGGAAACGTTGCGATGTTTTACAAACAGGGACCGGAATTTTTGGTATTCGTCTTGAATGAATTGACTTTGGAATAGGTATAGGTTTTGTGTGCAGTGAGGACCGCTTTACTTACGTAAAGCTGGCGTACACGTAAAGCCGGGTACTCATTAGCGAGCTGTAACCGTAACCGTTGCATGCACTGTAACAAAAAAAAACATAGTGTGTACGTGGTTCGCTAACCTGCTGCGAGCGGTACGCGTGCGGTTTACAACGTACTCATTTCTGAACGAAAGGCGTAACAAGCGTACACACTAGAACCTCATACTGTGTCACGAATGTTACGGTTACAGCTAGCTAATGAGCACCCGGCTTAATAGACTACTCTCTTCATAAAGTAGCAACAATCTTCCCACTGCAAGTGGGACTGTCTCTCAGAAAGAGACAGAGCGTAGGCTAAGCTACACCACGCGCATCCGATTGGCGATGCACGCGATGGCTATTTCAAGCGCTGAGGTATATGTATAGATAGATAGGTGGATAGATAAAAACTTTTATTTAACGGCACAGTACTCAAAACATTAATATAAACATTATTTATACACAAAACAAACAAAAATGAAAAAAAAAATTAAAACATAACGGAAACTTTTTTTGCCTCTAATAAGGTTTTTAAAATTGTCCTCAGCACGGGTTAGTGCCACAAAAAGAATATAATCATGTAGGTACAGCGATATCATTCCGATGTATAAACATAACGTGAAACGTCTATAAGTAACCGTTCATTTTAAGATATAACTGCGCAATGTGTTACGTGGCACTAGCGCCATCTAGCGGCACGAATCAAAAGGATCTGAGTAATTTTGTTCTACTCAACGAATCATAAATGAAATGCACACTACACGTAGTTCCAGAGTTACAGCCCTCGCCAAGGCGACATGTTTTCGTTGCATGTGGTTTTTGCAAGGGGCAGTAGGGGTCCCGAACTAAAAGACTTTTCGCGTCAAACACATTACAGTGTTTTATTATTATTACTAAAATCCTTTATTTAAACGAACAGTTTTGCACATAGGTGAGCTCAATGCTACTTAGCTTATATCTACCAGCTAACCTAAGTTATGAAGAAAACATTGAAAGGTATTGCAACTTACTCGTAAAATATTAAATATACTTACTAAGTACCTATCTAAACCTAGATATATAAAATATAGTGTTTTCGAGGTAAATTACCAATTAATGGTCATCAACCTTTCAATACATTCCGTTTTTACTTTAGAAACAGTCAAAAGTTCAAAATTTTATCGTAGACTGTACCCACTCCTTTATTGTGTTTCGCTGCAAACAATTCCCTAAACTCAATCCAACTTTGTGGTCCATTCCAGACTAAGTTCAGTCTTAGCCTGGATTTAGTTAAGCCGTAATCATATTAAATTAGACTAACTCACGATGAGATCTCCGGTTGCTTGTTAACGCCTAAATATTTAATTGAGGACTTGTCTGAAAGGCTTAGATCTAGCTAGACTTACATTTAAGCGTAAGTTCACGAGTGTATCCCGGAGGGGTAAGCTGAGACATGGTAAATCGTGAGTCACGATTTAAAATGGTCAATTTAAGTTTATTTCAATAATAATTGCACATTACAAATACATACTCTGAAGCGAAATCTTTCATACAAGATTGTAGTCTTTTCATTAGCACACATTAGTTATTGAGAAAACACAATATGTAAATAATTGTTTAACTCCTGAACTGCCCTCGCGGAACGCAACGTATAGGTGGTCCATACTAAGTTGGACACAGATCTGTGTTGCGGCAGACGAGTGGTTAATTGAATAAAAATATAATGAAATAAGGAAAAGAAGAAAGAGAGGGCCCCTCATTCTTATCGTTTAAGAAATATCCTGTTCATATTGTGTGATTTATTGAATTCATGGATGTTCATTCGTTTACTGAAACTGCAGTATAGACAGCCAATACCCATTAAAATAATATACCGCAGTGTTTTGTAATTTTAATTGAATTTGAAAATGATCTAGATGATTATATTCCTTTTGTTGCACTAACCCGTGCTGAGGACAATTTCTATTAATAGGTGGATAGATAAAAACTTTTATTAAACGGCACAGTACTCAAAACATTCTTCATACACGAAACAAACAAAAATGCAATAAAACATAACGGAATTTTTTTTTAGTCTCTAAATAGGTTTTTAAAGTTGTCCTCAGCACGGGTGAGTGACACAAAAAGAATATCATCATGTAGGTACAGCGATATCATTCCGATGTAAAAACCTAACTGCAAAGTGGGTCGCTCGGGGCTGCAAGTGATGTAAATTGCTTCGGCCAGATGTCGCTGCCTGTACGTAATACAGATAAGTTTGTAAAGAGGCTCAAAATTTCGCCGATGCCTGCACTTGCCCATTAGCTCAGTTGAGAGAGCGCTGGCACGGCTAGCTAGAGGTTGCGGATTCAAGTGCCGGCATGGGTGGAGTTTTTAGCCTCTAAATAGGTTTTTAAAAATGATCTACATTTTAAAATGGACACCTAGTTTAAATTTTAACGTCAATTTTTTAAGTCACAGTTTTAATGTTATTTTGAATAAAATACTTTGATTTGATTGATTTGATACGGCCGATTTAGCGGAAATCGACTAGTGGTAAATTTTTGCTTTAAGTCTAGTACTGGACTTCCTAAAAATATTATATATTTGTTCACTATTAAGATTAAGAAACAAAAATAATAAGAAAACAAAAATGTTCACATAAAAAAGTACTCTAACTGAAGCTATGTAATTGTTTTGAAGATATATAATGGTTGCAGACTGGATCTAAGTTCCATTTTCTCATGATAAAGTTCATAACTTAGAGTACATTCTTTAATAAATGAGCTAGCAGGTCTACTTTATTTCAGTCGTAGGTCGCAAAGCTATAAGTAGTCGCTATAAGCTATAAGTAGTAGAATAAATATTTTCTGGCTTAAAATAAAGCTAACCAATAAAGGTCGTAGTCAGATTATCACATCTCTAGCGACCTCCGCACACACACACACACACACACACACACACACACACACACACACACACACACACACACACACACACGCACACACGCACGCACGCACGCACGCACGCACGCACGCACGCACGCACGCACGCACGCATGCATGCACACACATACAAGCACACACACACATACAAACACACACACACACACACACACACACACACACACACACACACACACACACACAGTCATACACACATACAAATACACATATGGAAGTGAAAGCTTATCTACGTTTATTAAATTAACTGCCTCGTTGGTCTAGCGTTGTCACGTCTGCTTACCACGCCGGAGGTCGTGAGTTCGATCCCCATTGGGGGCGGCCGTATATTTGCATACATGGCCTCAGTCTGGGTGTATTTCTATGGTTGTGATGTCATTGCCTGGTTACCATATCAAAGGGTATCCTAGTCTAGGACCACAACAAGTTATTACTATCTTGTCCTGAACGAAAGAACACATTTTTTCCTAAATAAATATTAAATTTTATATTCTTAGTAGTACGAAACCCTCGATGCGCGAATCTGACTCGTACTAGTCGGTTTTCCCCCTTTGTAGTTATATTCTCTGATCGCCGGCATACTGAAATAATCCCAGGCTATTCCGAGAAAATGAATGGAAAACACTTTTAATTTTCATTTCACCCGAAGAGCGCTTCGGCCGAAACCGTCAAATGTGTTAATTAGAATTTAAACGCGCCATAAATTATTTATTAAACGCTTGCGAGGCGTTTTCTCTCAGAAGAGGCGTACGAAAAAGGCTCTACCGTTCAGATTTGACAAACACATACCTACTTTAATAAAATAAAGATAATAGCTTCCACACAGCGCAATTGTCCTGATACCAATCTAGGATACCCAAACTAGAGTACCAAACTGGGAGATGAAGGTAATTCTAACTTGCTTCCAACTAAGCAGTATCACGTCAAAATAATATGGTTTGTTATTATGGGGATGGGCAATACATATTGAAACAATATTTATTTTGCAAAACAGAGCAGTAAGAGCTATTTAAGGGAGCGTTTCAAATAAATAGGAATTATTAAAGTGACTTGCCAATAATATTATATTCAATAATATAATGTTTGTCCGTAAAAATATTACAACGTTCACATTAAATAGGGACGTTTATAACGTAAACACTAGAAATAGAAATAAGCTTGCCTATTCTAAATTAACCGTGTGGCACCGGATTAAGAATAGCGTCACTCCATTTCTTTCCGTGGATGTCGTAGAAGGCGCCTAAGGAATTACATTACCAGGAGACGGGCAGCAGCGTCTTCCTGAGATTCCAACCACATACTGCGATCGCCAACCCGCCTGCCAAGCGTGGCGATTATGGCAAAACCCCTCATGGATATGAAAACCACGAAGGAGGCCTATGTCCTGCAGTGGGCGTTAAATGGCTGATGATGATGATGATTTTAAATTTCGGTCAGCCAAGGTAAATACATAGGCAATACAAGGTAAATGCAGTGGGTGTCAAATGGCTGATGATGATGATGGTGATGCAGGTAAATACATCATTTGTAGACTATTGCATTCGTTTTTACATCAGAAATCAAGAACATGTTCTATCCTTGTCTGAAAATAAACTTAAAACATTTATTGACGAGTCGCTATGTGAAAAAAGCCTACTATAGAATAAACGAGTAGGTAGGTAAATGAACGATGTAAGCCCTTGGTAGTAAACCAATTCCACACTTTTTAAAACTAAATAAATAATTATAATATTTATAATTAAATAACAATGCAATTTATTTAATTATTAATATTATAATTATTTATTTAGTTTTAAAAAGTGTACAGACGACGTGATTGCATATTTTGCATTATACTCGTAAGTAACAATAACTCAATCTGCAGGTTTGCTAATTAAATTAATCAATCAATAAGTCAATCTATTTATTTAAAACATAAAAGAATCACTATAAGATGTTGTTAGGTTAGCCAAAATTACGTAATAACTTAAGACAGAACGACCCTTAAGTAGAGACTGAATAAATTAACCGGCTTGGTACACATGGATCTCAAAACTCTTTACTGTAGAAGAACTGAGTTGCGAGACCTGGTTTTTTACAAGTTGTGTTTTTAATCGACGACCTCGTGGCGCAGCGGTAGTGCATCTGCATACCATGCGAGAGGTCCCGGGTTCGAATCCCGGCTGGGGACAAAAAAAAAACCCAGGTCTTGGATGTTTACATGTTTGTGATGTCGTTGTTTCTGGTTCCCACGACACAGGGTATCCTAGAGTGGGGCCAGAAGGCAATGTATGTAAATGTTTATGTTAAAAAAAAAAAAAAAAAAAAAAAAAAATGGCATTGGTTGTTGCGAGACACACCAGGTGCTACTCTATGACAGTATGCTGTGACAGCAAGTCGGCCACCGTTTTTTGCATAAAATCGTGAACCATGCAAAGTTGGTTAGGCAATACTTCAATGATAACTTCTTCAACAACTAAACTAAGTTTGGTTGATACAATGTAAGGTGGAGTATGGCCTATACCTTCCTCAGGGAAGAGACCCGTGCCCCTCGGTGGGGACATAATGGGTTGATGATGATGAATGTAAGAAAATAATAATATTTATTAAAATATTAAACAGATTGTTGTAGTAGATTTCTACTGCTGCTATAGCAGCCGTAGGAATCCATACCTCGAATTGATACGCATCAGTATTTCATAGTGCGATGCATGCACCATGTACGTTTAGCTACAAGTTTCTAAGTCTCTACAAGTGTACGGTAAAATGTGGTAATGCCGGTCACTTAAGGGAAAAATAACAGTACAAGTATAAATCAAACTGAGATCAAACGAAAATTATAATATTCTTCTTATCATTGCACTTTAATTCAGATCGTTAGTAATCATAGTTTTGTCACAGTAAATAAAAATAAAAAACGTATTCGACCGGTATTACACGCAATGGTGGGTAAAACCAGTCAGCCTGTGGGTAATGCCGGTCAAGTCTAGTTTGAGCATAAATTGCATGTATACCCTTCAGCGGAGTCACGTCCTGAACACTCTTGAGTGGGCCCAACGTCCACACAGTATACATCTGTACCATAGTTGATTATTCCTTCCAAAATTGTCACAAATAATGCATCTGTTCTCCACATCTTCGTCGAAATCCGTGTCATCGTCTTCGCGCAAATCCATCATCTCTATTTCTGAGTTGGAAGTATCATCTTCGTTCATGTTTTTGTCCTGTAATACTTTCCTTTTCACCTTTTTTACGACTTTGGCTTTCGTCTTTCCCTCATTTTCGTTACTTTCACTTGTTCTGTACTTTTTTTGTGTAACGTTCTTTCGTACTCTCACTGGTTTCTTTCCCTTGTTATAATTTTTTTTTGTTTTTCAGCAGTCTTTGCTAGTTTAGCCAATTTTTTCTATTTCTTCTTCTCAAAAACCCTATAAGCCAATCCCTGCCTGATAAGTGAAGCGAATTATTAAAATTGTGCTTGAGCTTATTTTTTTCGGCATATTCATAGGCCATCTTGCGAATCTGGAGTGATGTGCAGCCATAGAAAATATTTGCCAGGAACTTTACCTGAGAAGCCATTTCTTCTTCCTCATCCTTCCTGAAAATTGTATTTCTTCCTAGTTGAGGAGTATTACTGTTGTTTGTTTTCAGTCTTTCTTGGAGTGTTGAAAACGGTATGCCCGTAGACCGAGCTGCTTCTCTGATAGGTTTTCCTTCTTCGACTAAACGAAAAGCTTTGTTTAGGTTGTCGTGACTCCATTTTACTTTCGAACGTTCGTTACTTCGCCTTGTCGCCATTCTTAAATAAATATAAACAATAATATAGTTAGTTACAGAAAAATACGCATATAATAATAATAATAACTTCCACATAATATAATCACTTGATCTGGTTCCAAATATTAAAATACACCCAGACTGAGGCCATTTGTACAAATGTACGGAAGCCCCCAGTAGGACTCAAACCCACGACCTCTGTTTTGGTAGGTAAGCGCCTTAACGGCTAGACCAACGAGGCAGTTAATATAGTGGAATTAACTTTGTTCTAATATACAAGTGCGGGTAATACCGGTCACTATGACCGGCATTATCCACCCTACCATATTTTGAGGAAAAAAATTGTAAGTTACAAACCTGTTGCACGTGGTATAAAATCTATAATTATTTCGGAAGCCTGATAACAATGCATCACTAATCATAGCTGACAAAGTGAGAAATACGATAATTCAAAGACTCACCTCTTACCTGCCAAGAACCAAAAAATCTAAGAGAATGGCGTGAAAACTACTAACGTGTGTTCTCTCCAAATGCGTTCTTGCAACTGAGTGGGGGTGGGTTCCCCGGTGCGGGGTAGAGTCACGCCACCCAACAAGCATGTGTGCGTGTGTATAAACACCGTAAAATCGGAGATAGTGTGGTGACCGGTATTCTCAACTGACTGGCATTAGCCTGTTTTACAGTTTTGTATCAGCAGAACAGACTAGCACTCTATTGCTATAGGTGAAAACCTGTAATCGGCTCAGTAACTAGTTATATAAGTCGCATATACTGTTTATAAGCTGTTGGTTTTTTATAGATAATTAATAAATTAAATTCAATAAAATTAAAACCAACCTTCATTTTATACTCAACGCCTGCGTGAGGATTCTTCTACTGAAGCGTCCATTTGAATTATTGCTGCGTAGTTTTTTGCAGGCGCTCCGAATTTTTCAAGAGTACGCCCTCTAAAAAAATCTTTCTTCGAGTTGTCTGTCTATAGACAACTATAGTTGTGGATGAAATTAAATTTAAAAATAAACGAAGACATTTTATTCACGATTTCGAAGTGTCGCAGGCTACAGTTATTATGCCGACAACATACATACATTCATAGATTCACGCCAGATGGGTAGATAGAGGCCAGGGACTGCCACAAATAACTTGAATTTAGCTTCGCATGGACGTATTTCGAGTCTGATTGGTGGCTGATGCGTGATGCGACTTACAATTCTTCAGACTTTAATATCAATCAATCTATCAGTCAATCAAATAACTCCTGAACTGCCCTCGCGGAACGCAACGTATAGGTGGCCCATACAAAGTTGGACACAGATCTGTGTCGCGGCAGACGAGTGGTTAAACAACCAACCAACCCACCAACCCACCGACCGACCGACCGACCGATCGAACAAATCATTCGATAAATTAATCACTACCGTACTCGTCCACTGCTGGTGGGCGTCCTACGCTGCGTTTGCCAGTACAGTCAAATATTTATTTTAAATGTTATCGCTTACCTTGTCCATCGCCAATTTACCCCGACTGTGCGGATTTTTGTTCAAGTTATCTGCCCGGCACTTTAACATTGGACGCCCTCCCCTGCGCAATCCCCTCGGGCAGGTTTGAAGAACGACTCTGGAATTAATTTTCTGTGTCACCGCCTACCCTAATTGCGCGTTTTGCAGCGAGGCCCTTGGCCCGGCCATCCAGTGAAAGATATACCTACCTGCCTACCAATAAAGGGCTACGCCTAAAATATGCAATCCCTGAAACACGTAAATTACGATTTGTAATTTGCAACAATATTTTTGGTATGATTTTTAAGGTAGATACCTATTCCTGTTTGATTTTTAAAAAATGTGCTTTTACGGTTTTCTGCTCAGTTCTGTTTACAAAGTGCAGTTAGATTGATAATGATTAAAATTGATTACATAGATACAAAAACTCGCGCCTGTATCCCAGAGGGGTAGTCAGAAACCAGGGACTGCCACTTGCCACGATCCTGACACGTCAGTTTCGCTTTCAAAGCTGATTAATATAATATTTAAACATATTGTGAGACGCAAACATGGTTTCACAGCTAGGCTGTGCTTAGGATAATTTAACAAGTGTCGACATTCTGGCTGTTAAAAAATCAAAAATCTAACAATAATGTAGGTGCATTTCAAAAATCTAATTTTAACATGTTTTTTGATTTAATGGACATTTTGCTAATTTCATTATACAACTGGTATTACTTACATTTAAACATGTAAAATATAGATAGATAGATAAAACATTTATTTGCGCTTTGAGGTACACACATATAGCAGAACACAAATAATTAATTACCATAAAATTATAGATTTGTGACCAAAATAAATCATCATCTTCATCATCAGCTATTTGACGCCCACTGCAGGACATAGGCCTCCCTCATGGTTTTCCTAACCATGAGGAGTTTGCCATAATCGCCACGCTTGGCAGGCGGGTGGGCGATCGCAGTATGCGGTTGGAATCTCAGGAAGACGCTGCTGGCCGTTTCCTGGTAATTGATTTCCTTAGTCGCCTTCTACGACATCCACGGAAGGAAAGGGAGTGACGCTATTCTTAATCCGGCGCCACACGGTTATTATTATAAATCATAATAATTAATAAAAATGGAATTCTCAAATTACATTTCATCAAATTACGTAATGTTACATAATTCGTGAAATTATATGGCGCTACTTGGGTAAAACGCTGAAAACCTTGAAATCGCCAATCCGCGGTGGGCACGCGTAGTGATTAAACCCATACTCTCTCTCTGAGAGAAGGCCTGTGCCCTACAGTGGGACGTATATAGGCTGCTTATGATATAGAAAGCTTGTACAACTATATGATAGACGTAACGTGTTATATTGTCAACTCCTACCTAAACTGGCTACTAAATCGACTGCCTCGTTGGTCAAGCTGTCACGTCGGATTGATATGCCAGAGGTCGTGGGTTCGATTCCCACTGGGGCCGTCGTACTGAGGAGTCTGGGTGTACTTCCATGTTTGTGATGTCCTTGCACAGGGTATCCTAGTTTGAAACTAGGACAAGTGATTGTGATGTGTGGAAGTTTTTTTTTTTATAACAAATAAATTGACCTCTCAAATGCTGTAGTGGCTGCGACATATTTGTTAAAGAAGTGGGATTTCCCGGTACTTGTATATCCTCTTTGCTGAGTACGACTTAAAATAAAGTGTCAATACGTGTAAATCCGATTAAGCCCCAGATTTTCTCACGGTGTTTTGCTTTAATGTTCAAATAAACAATTTTACCTGCTTATAAATTAAGGTACAGGCCTGGAATTGAACCCAAAACTTTGCGGATAAGGAGAAACTGCCTTATCTACTGATCTACCACTTGCTACGCCCACAGTTTCTCGTACACTAACACGCTGTTAATCTACTGTTGACAAAAGTTCATTAAAAAAAAAACCACTGACAGCTGTTAACAGTACATTAAAAGCTTGAGATTTGCTACATTAATCCACTATTACTGGTAATAGGTATATTGTAATTTGTAAGTACGTATATTGTTATTCGATGTTCAAAGGGTGAAATTCCGTCGTTGACTAAATAGGGGATGTATTAGCGAAAGGCAAGATAAAAAGTACCCGAAACCAGCGTGTATGCATGCAGCGGCTAAGGAATGGTGATGAGGCGAAAGAGACTTGTCAGGATTGTGGCAAATGGCAAACCTCTGCCTGTGCCTACCCCCTCCGCGATGTAGGCGTGAGTTTATGTTATTAAACTTAATTACAAATATAATTATTTAACGGGTTATCTAGGTGTTGGTTATGCCATTTTAAGTCTAAGTGATACACCTGAACGAATCTTGTACATCTTACTATGGATAACTCGAGTAAAAAAAAACCATTGTTTTTACTTTATGTACAGTCGACAGTCTATACATCTAAAAACATCTAAAGCTAAAATGCAGAGGTTGACGTGCTGTCGACTGTATGGGGCTAGTAGGCCAGTCATTCTTTTATGGAGGTTTCACTTGAGTTAATCCACCAGCCTTAGTTCAGCGATAAACTCCGTTCATATACGACAGAAAACTCGGGCTGACTCGAGAGAAGGAAACGACCTCACCGAAAACCGTATTTGTCTTTGCCACAGTTCACAGAAGCTTAACAAAGCCACACAATAACTCATTCGAAACATGAAACAACGCTTTGGAAACAAAAGGAAAGGAGGAAAAAAGATAATAGGCACGTCACTCGTGCGCAGAGTGCGGGCCAGTCGCAACACCATCCTGGCTGTGCTCGCCGATGAGGTATATTGTGCCCACAGAAACCATTGTTGCCATCTTCAAGTGGCTACGCACTGTGCATTGCAGTTACTAGATAAATAAAATATACACGCCGGTATATTAAACCTTCTGCGATCAGCTTGATCTGGAAGTCTAAATAAAAGCTTTACGTATGGTGGAGGTCCCCCTTTGCGCAGAAGTTAACAGATTCATTTCGTCCTCTACTTCTCGCATCATTATTATCCCTGTAGATAACGATTTTGCGCTCGAATGATGAACTCCAATAACTTCATCGTTGAGGTAGTAATTCCAAAATTAAGTGGATGGTTAACACTTTCATAAACGGCTTCATCAGGATCTAAAAAGTATAGTTGCCCATACAGTGGCCGATCAAAGACACCAACAAAATTTTGGGTCGGGTGAGCTGTAATATTCATTTTACGATAATACTTGTCCGCTAACGATAAAACTTTAAATGCCATGGCTATTTGTTGTTCTGTCATATTCTGCATGGAAGGATGCGAGAGCAAAAGATGCGTTTAGTGTGGTGGAGTGTGGGTGACGGTTTTAAAAGAGACGTATTAATTCATTTGAAAATTTTGGTTGCTCCATTAAAATTTTTCCATGCAAACAACAGTCACCAAAAGAATTTCTATGCGATGCACTACAATGGATATGAAATGGTCCTAAGGCGTGACATCTAAATCATGAGACCTTTCTTCTCGTATAATGTTAGTCAAGTTTTACAAGCAAATTAGTTTAGCAGCACGTGTGGGACGAGCGGAAACCTGATTATTTTCATGAAAGTTTTCTTGAAATGAGTCTTCACTGTGCGAAGTTTGAGAAACACGTGTGGGACGAGCGGAGACCTGAATATTTTCATAGTTTTCTTGAAACGAGTCTTGACTGCGCGTCGTTTGAAAAACCTCAATTGCCTTTGATGACGATTTTCTTCAAGGTGTTCTTGAGACGAGCCGCGGCTTCGTGGACTTAGATTGTTTATAAGCGTTTTTTTTGAAGATCTTTTAGAGATTTTTAAGTGAACACGTTTAACACACGTGAAAAGACACATATTTTATCAACAATATAATTGATTTTCTTGGTCTAATCTCAAACCAAACAGTCATTGGCTTAGTGTTGCTTAGGGCCCTCGCCCACGACGACTTTTTGTAGCGATGCAGTAGCGATGCTGTCGCGCGTTCGCATCGCTACAGTCGCGATGCGGGCGCTAGTTGTGTGCCCTCGACCCCCGTAAACACGATTCAGTCGTGATGCAAACGCGATACCGTCGCGCTTCTGTCGCGAAGCAAATGCGATTCAGTAACGGAACCAAAATGCCGGCGATCGCTACAGTTGTAAGATGGACTCCGTTGGACCGATGGACAACAGCACTCTCGATCTCTCTGTGTTGCACTACTCATGCGGCACCCTTCCTTCGTTCTCCTCCCGATGTCTTCCGATACGCTCGCGCGTTTGCATCGATACAATCGCGATGCTGTAGCGCATTAGTAGCGCGTTGGCATCGCTTCTGCACCGCGTTGCAAATGCGACTAACGCGCGTTCGTAGCGATGCAGTTGCGCGTTTACGAAACGCGCGACAGCATCACTACAAAAAGTCTCCATGGGCGAGGGGCCTTAACAAGACCATCTAGTGAAGAACCTTCAGTGTTGCTGTGTCGGTAAAGTTTTTCTCACAAAAAGAATAATAGTACTACTACTTGCCAATAGATGTCAGGAAGAGTCATATTTTTCAGTTTATGTTTGCAAAAGCTTTAAAAAAAATTAAAAATAATAGTATTTGGTACTACTCGCCAATGGATATCAGGAAGAGTCATATTTTTCAGTTTATCTTTAAGTTGATTATCAATAAAGAATTTTTTATTTTACTTTTATCTTTGTACCGAAACATCGCCAATAGGATAACAATATTTGGAGAATGTCGGTATCTTTACCAATGTAATTACTACTGTATTCTTATTTCTGATGCTCGGTCATTTTTAGAAAATATACCAGGATATGAATAATATGCGTTGAGAGCGCAAGATGTGTTGCAGAGAAAACACTCTGTGATTGGTTCATTCTGTGCGCCATGAGTGACGTGAACGTGGATTGGACGATAGTAAGTGACAGCACAACTGATGGTTTTTTTATGCACACGGGTTATACATGCCTTCAGAAATCAGAAATCAATAATGTATTTCAACGTAAACAATTTATATTCTGTTTGCTGAATGTCAATGTACTTAGCCGCTGCCTTCGGGCCGTATTTGTAGTGGAGGAATTCGTTCATTCATGTATAACCCTTCGAAATACCTCGCAAGATAGCGGTCTGACGGTGGCAGGTGCATAGATATTTTGCCGGGTGATACTGAACTCGCTCCGAACACAATAGACGAGCCCCGCCCACCTTCCCACAATTGAACGTGGGGTCAAGTTAGGTCTATGTTTTTAGCTACCACTGCCTCCCCCAAGTGACGCCACTTCATCATTCACCCGCTACCAGAAAACTGCCCTAGTTCGTTGGTCTAGCGAGGGTGTGTTCAATGCTGCGTTAGCCGGTTCGTGGTCTCCACTCGAGAAACTTAGCATCCCATCGACCATGGGTTGTTCGGCTTAAGCGACCAGCCCACTGCCACTTAAACTTGCTAATGTTATAAGCTATGCCAGTCACCTTAGTTCTTTGGCGAACTATCTCATTTCTGAATATAAACTCATATATTTTCAATTAAATATTGTATGCCGTGTGTTGTGGTGTTAATAAACCAAATATTAAATAATAGGGGAGCACGAATATTTACTTCGAAGTCGAAAGTTCGAAATCAACTTTGAAACAACTTTTTGCAGGAACAAGTTCAAATTCGAAACAGCTGCTTCTGTTTCGCGATTTTCGCATATTGAAAACTTGTGAATAGGTTTACGATACCGGCCCATTATGAATAGGTCACGTTTTTTGTGACAGAACCGTGAACTCATCACAAACATTATAAGAAGGAAAAACGTTGTAATATTAAAAAAGAGGCTTTTATGAAAGTGTGTCATGGCGGTCCCACATTATTCAGAGACCTGACTGGGAGGTAAGATTGTTAATCAACTTCTGGGATTTTTTTTTATCTCTTGCGCATGCACTGGAATACAGGGTTAGCTAAACTTGCCCGGTTTTTTTTTCGGTGACAGGAAGGAGTGTTGATCTAAAGGGAAGGCCTTTGCCCAGAAGTGGGACATCGAAATGGCCTATGAAAAAAATATTTATTAATCAATTCGTTATTCATTCATTGAATTATTCATTCATTCATTCATCCGTTCGTTCATTCATTCATTTATTGAGTACGGAGATATTACAGAAACATGCCACTTATTCCATACTTAGATGATAAAAAATATGTACTAAGCATGCATCCAAAAATATATCCCATTATTATGAGTAAGTTAAAGGTTCCGCATTCACCTTCATTCGTTCAATAATTCATTTATTCATTTATTTAATACGGAGATATTACAGAAACATGCCACTTATTCTAAACTTAGATGATAAAAATATGCACTAAGCATGCATCCAAAAATGTATCTCACTAAGTATTTCATTATGAGTAAGAAGGTGAGGACGGGTATTGAGTAATTTATGAAGACCACACGAATTTTCTTCACCATCATCATCAGCCATTTGATGCCTGCAGGACATAGGCCTCCTTCGCCGTTTTCATAACCACGAGCGGCTTTGCCATAATCTTCCCGCTTGGCAGGCGGGTTGGCGATCGCAGTACGCGATTGGAATCTCAGAAAGACGCTGCTGCCCGTCTTCTGGTAATTTATTTCCTTAGTGGCCTTCTACGACATCCACGGAAGGAAATGGAGTGACGCTATTCTTAATCCGGCGCCAAATATGCTATGCTTTCATCGCAAATTCAATGTAGAGGACGTAAGTCGCTTCAAAGTTTGCTATATTCATAGATGGCTGCTCAGTACATAAAGTCCGAAAACCGATTAAATTCGACCAAAGACTAGCCTTACCGACGAGTTCGACGCAGAAGTTAGTGAAAATGGCACAAAAGGCTCAGATAACCGTGTTTTAAAGCTGTGAAACGGTTACAGGAAGACAGTGAGACACATACATAAACTCACGCCTGTGTCCTGCAGGGGTAGGCAGAAAGCGGGGCTGGCCCCAATGCTGCGATTCTGATAAACTTTGCTCTATCTACCTTCATTAGTCAGTGTAGGTATGCACGCACGCCAGTTTCAGGTACTTTTTATCTTGCCCGAAGACAGTGAGATATGAAGTGAGGCACAGACCTTCCTCAGAGAGAGAGAGTATGGGCTTAATCACCACGCGTGCCCACCGCGGATTGACGATTTCAAGCGCTGAGGTATGTAAATAGCTTAGACACTCAGATTTCCTCAGGTTGTTTTCCTTCACTGCTAGCGAGTAGTGTTGCTACTATAACTTCACAAAATTACATAACCTAGAAAACAAAGTCATAAGTACATGCACTGGGAATCGAACCTGAGTCTCTCGCTTCCGAGTCCAATGTTCTACCTACTAGGCTGCTTCATTCTCAATAAAGTCAAATACCTATACGAATTTTATGTCTAAAAAACTTGTACACCTGGAATAACACATACCACTGGTTTCTGAGTTGAGAATTTCACTAAGTAAATATTTAAGTGTCAATCAGCCTCTTCAGATTTATCATAAAACAATGAGACAGAGCGATCATCATCACCATCAGCCATTTGACACCCACTGCAGGACATAGGCCTCCTTCGTGGTTTTCATAACCACGAGAGGTATTGCCATAATTGCCACGCTTGGCAGGCGGGTTGGTGATCGCAGTATGTGGTTGGAATCTCAGGAAGACGCTGCTGCCCGTCTCCTGGTAATTGATTTTCTTAGTCGCCTTCTACGACATCCACGGAAGGAAATGGAGTGACGCTATTCTTAATCCGGCGCCACATGGAATACGACGACAGAGCGATACTAACAAACAAATAGTGGACAGTCACAAATTCTAGGAATAAAAAAACCGTAGAAGTATTTCCTCCTACAAAATTCACTCTAAAAACGGTGTCATCTTGATGAGTCTGTACAAATGAAATGTGCGCAAGATGTGCTGTTGTAAAAACTTCTCAGATTGAGTGTTATCATTGAATACCCACTAAATTTTTCTAACAAAAGACCCACCAGATGGTCAGACGACCTGGTTACAGTGGCGGGGAGTCGCTGGATGTGTGCGACACAACACCGGGAAGCTTGGAAAACTATGAGGGACACTTATGTCCTGCAGTGGGCGTCAAACGGCTGATGATGATGATTAATTTGTAGTTTTAAGTTTTTTTTTCGCTGTAAGCTGAATGATACGTTTTTTTGTAATTTTGAACGGAGCTGCTATTTGCAAACGCTGAAATAGTATCATTGTCACACGCGTACTTCTCTAATACTGTCCTGTAACTGCTATCATTGTTGTTTTAGCATATCTGACGCAATAAAATCATTAATTCATTAATTAATTCAAAATGCAAGTTACACAAAACCCCATACTCACCGAATTCTATTCACGAGCCGTGCAGAGATGAAGCTCCAATTAGTCATTCAAATCCTCACTTGAAACCTCAATCGCTGTTACTAGGTAGGCCTTTTGTGATTCTCTGACTGTATACGTAGTCGACAGTTATGTATCGAGGCACAGATGGCTGCAACTATCGATTTAGTTACACCGAACTGCTTCACGTTCTGGCGACATTGATCGTACGAAGTATCCGCAGGGTCTAGCAGATCACCAGAGAATGGATGCCTGTAAAGTAGCATGCACTAGTCACTGTTCAAACTAGGGTATCGGGAGATGCCACTTGAGATATGTGGGAGGAGTATGTCTGCGGAGAGGCGGATTGTACGATTTAGACGCCAAAAGAGATATTTTGTAGTAGATAAATCACGGACTGAAACCGGCGTGCGCGCATGCAACGATAATTTAATATTGATGAAGTGGGGTTTGTCAGGATCGTGGCAAGTGGCATACCCTGGTCTCTGCCTGCCTCTTCGAGATACAAGCGTGAGTTTATGTAATGTGTAACGTATAAAACATAACATCTACGCGACACAATCCTCATCCCAAACTAGAGACAAAGAAGCACAAACATGGAAAATACCCAAAGGCCATTAGTACGGTGGTCCCAATCGAGAATCGTGCCCACGAATTATGGCATAGTAGTCAAACGTATCACCGCTAGGTCAACGACGCAGTCAAAACTGATAGAATAGTGATAGTCGATAGGTAATATTTTTTGCATGCATGCACTCTACTCGGTTACGTTACGGGTAATTATGCCACGACAATGTGAAGGAAGAGCTGTTGTAGAGTAACGTATACTTTTTGACATTGGAAATGTCTTTTCGTTTGCTCCAGTGTAGGCTCCGATTTCATGCAAAAGTGCGATCCACTTATATCTTAGAGAGTTGTGAAGATGTGATATACCAAAACGTCCCAAAAAAAAACTCGTATTCACGAGAGCTGTCAGGTGCAAAAAGAGTTATTTGAGAAACACCAAAACGAAAAAAGTTATGGCCAAAATAGTGAAAAAACAATTTTTTTTTTCCGAATTTTTAGCGTTATATTATTTTTAATTTTAGCGCTCGATATTTTAGAAACGAAGAATGACATCAAAAATTTGAAAAAAAAATCCTATGGAAAATTGAGTCAGCTACAATTTGAGCCTAAAACAAAGGTGATCGGGTTAAGGGTTTGCCCTGTAGGCTAACCTTTTTGAAAAAAGTCAAAAAGTCAGAACGACATTTTTCACATGACATTTATGATTATAATCCGCAGAAATACATACTTGTAAAATTAAGAGTCAGGAACTAATCACCGACATGATTCGATTCATTTTAATTTCCAATGTGCTCAATCAATAGTCGTGTGAGGCACGAATTCTGTGAATTTTTGTACACACACACGGAAAATATACAAACACATCCTTATACTAAGGCCGACTTGCACTATTTGCTTAACTAGGGCTTGAGTAGAATTTAACGAATATTTTTTTTATAAAAAAGTAAATTTCAGTGACGTTTAGGAAGAGGTGAAAGTCGGCCTAAGATAACATAGAAAGTCTACGGTTTCATCACTTAACTGTATATAGATTATGTTATGTGGAAGTTATTATTATTACTATAGACATAGAGAATATTTTATTGTACTTAAAAAAGGAAATTACACAGATATTACCTATGTGAGACTATCAATATAAGGCATTTTATAAGCAACCAGGGCCTAGATTCTGTTAATGCATTGTAGTAACATGACAACTGCATGAACATGGCGGTTCATTTCATGGCTGCTTTACGTCTACGCGGGCACACCGATCAAACCTTCTAGGCGTCAATGGTACGAAAAAACACGTCACGTGACCCGACAGTGTACCTGTCATTATACTACAATGCACTAACAGAATCGAGGCCCTGTATACGTCCCACTTCAGAGCATTGTCCTTCTATTAGAAAGAGAGAGAGGGCCTAACTACCACCAACTTGCCCCGTTGGTCTAGCGGTATCACGTTGGATTACCGGAGGTCATGGGATCGATTCCCGTAGGGGGCCGCCGTAAATCTGCACAAATGGTCTCAGTTGGAGTATATTTTCATGTTTGTGATGTCCTTGCCTGCACAGGGTACCCTAGTTTGGGACCGAGACAAAAGATTGTGTTGTATGGAAGCTTTTTTTTATTTGTACGTTCCACTGCAGGCCTTCTGTCTGAGAGAGCTTAATTACCACGCGTGCCCACCGCCGATTGGCAATTTCAAGCGATGAGGCGTGTTAAAACTTCTTCTTTTTTCCTGTCAAAAACGGCGACACCTCCTCAGGCATCTCGCTCCCAAAACCGTGCCACTGCAATTGCGCTGAATGAGGCCTCCATCAGACCCCCAAGCCGCACCGCGGAGCCTCGGGGCAGACACAATGCGGTGTTGTTTGTGCAGCTCCACAACGGCACGAGATATCAGTATCTACGGACAGGATCCCCCATATTTTCAGATTATCCCTGGATCGAGCAACACCTTCGCGTAGACGGTTCAGTGATCTCCATACTATCCACTGCTCATGCCCTCCAGGTAGTAGTGACACCACCGGCTCGACGAAGTCAGATAGGTGTTTCGTCTGCTGTCTCCACCTACGTAGTCGAAGTTCCGCCGGCGTCTCTCCGTCAAGTGGCTTAAAACTAGTGAATCTTTTCCATGACTTTAGCCGCTGCGTCGTTGGGACATGTTAATGCATTGAATGGCGGTCATCATTTGCTTGTCTCCACCATTCGCTAGCAGCAGCAGCCTCTCTGCGGATTGCTGGTGGCGCTATTCCGGCAAGAAAATGCAGCTTGGCGGTCGGAGTTGGTCTCAAACAGCCGGACCAGACGGCTGATCTCGTTCAGAGCCACTTTGAAGTGGCCAGTATGCGCAGAGTTACTCCAAACGGGGCTAGTATACTCCGCAGCCGAGAAGCTGTGTGCCAAGGCAGTGGTCCGTAAGACATGTGGGTGGGCACCCCACGCGCGTACCGTGGGGTATGTTAACAGATTAGATACTCAGATTTCCTCATAATATTTTTCTTTATAAGATATGAAAAACAAACGTGGAATTTATTCGTTGTAATTATTTATTTTCCGGTGCGGAAGCGGTGGGAGCCTAGTGAGTAGAACATTGGACTCGGAAGCGGAAGACCCAGGTTCGATTTCCAGTGCGGGCATGTACCTATGACTTTTCTTTCTAAGTTATGTACATTTGTGAAGTTATAGTAGCAATACCACTCGCTAACGGTGAAGGAAAACATCGTGAGGAAACCTGAGTGTCTGAGCTATTCACATGCCTCAGCGCTTGAAATTGCCAATCCGCGGTGGGCACGCGTGGTGATACTCTCTCTCTGAGAAAAGGCCTGTGCCCTACAGTGGGACGTATATAGGCTTTATGCTTATGATTATTTATTTTCCACCAGTTCTTATGAGATGTGGTTGCAAAAACAGGCCTATTCAGGCCTAGTATCGGTATCTCAATGAGGACTTCTCGAAAATGCACCATTTCCATAGCACAGCCTCCGTGCTCACATTAACGTTCAAGTGTTATTATAATACCGCCGTTGGAGAATAATTTAGCATAAAACGTTCGCGGTATGGCACAAGCGTGCGTCTAGATGAGAAGCTCGTGTTGAGTAGTTATGGCAGTACTGTTTTTATGTAGGCTATATACGTCCCACTGCAGGGCACAGGCCGTCTCTTAGAGAGATTGGCAATTTCAAGCGTCTAGATAATGTGAACACCTCAGACACTCAGGTTTCCTCACTCTGATAATTATGTCAAAAAAGAAAGAATATGCTGTGCAAGGACATAATATATTGATTTCTTTTTATATACTAGGACACCAACAGCAAGCACGCAAACATGATTTAACTTATAGTGAACTTGGATAAGCGCTCGATTATGCCAATTTAAGTTATGTATAAAAACTAAAACATTTTAATCCTCATATAGAATCTATTTAGAAGTATGTATTGATAATAAATAACAAATATATCGAGCGAATTTGGGTGGACGTCCCAGGCGGACATACTTCGACGAAATAGGGGACGTATTAGAAAAGGGCAAGATAAAAAGTACCCGAAACCGGCGTGCGTGCATGCAACGACTAATGAATGTTAAGGAAGCGAAAGTGATCTGTCAGGATCGTGGTAAGTAGCAGTCCCTGGTCTCTGCCTACCTATCTGGGATACAGGCGTAAGTTTATGTATATATGTCGGTATGTATGTATTAATAATATTTATTTCCAGTCAAATCGGCTGTCCCTAAAATAAACACGGTAAGGGACATTTTTTTCCGGCACTACTGGTTACTAGTCGGTAACCAGTAACCAGTTACATCTCGGTTTAAAATGTCCCTTGCTGTGTTTATTTTTGGGACAACCGAAATTGTCTGTTAGTATATGCGATTTCGCTGTATTGAACTTAGTTGAATTAGGCTTTGCCTTCGTCTGATATGGAATAGATTGAAGGAACAATGCTAGCAATTGGTAGCACAATTGTTACTGTAACAATACCTCTACTTTGGTTGTAAGCACATAGTTAGTGCAGCATTGTTCTAACCATAGAAATATAAATGCAGTAGACCAAATATCTTATACATGAGAATAATAAACATATTTTCTACACCATGTATAAACTTTCTTTCTTCATCCTCCAAATACCTCTTTAACAGTTCTATCATACTAGCGATTTGAAAGCGATACGATTGCGCCGCGAGATACAAGTCAACGACGAATCTGGGAGTATTCATTATCTAGTAATTGACCGGGAGAGAGCGACTACTATGTATCCTGGGACGATTTTGAATATAAAATTCAACTTTATATCCATTGTATCAAGGACGATTGTACCTTTGAACGATGCTACGGCCGCTTACCCACGTATCTTTGATATGATTCAAGTGGGGGGAGTCGGAACGTCGAACGCGATTGTACAAAATGGCGTCGCCGATGATAATCGCGGAGACATCGCCGCGATTGCGCAGCGCCGTCGCGGCGTCGTCGCGGCGTGCTCGCTGCGCAATCGCATCGCCTTCAGATCGCTAGTGTGCAATAAAGAGTGTCAATCTAATCTAATCTATCACCATAGCTCAATACCAGTCAATACATCCGTTTCGACTACAGGGTTCTCCAATCAAACTGTTTTGTATCCTGTCATTCAAATTATCCAACATCAAGCGCAAGTATTTCTGTAGAACCTCATTTATACTGCATTTATCTTACTTTCTTGATTCTTCTACCATACCCAGGTCTTTCTACAAGTCGTAAGTATAAAACAGTCAATCCAGCATTATTAGAGATATTTCGGCCACTAACAAGGGAGTGCAGCTCTTACAACAGTGTAGGTAAATGTATAATCCACCCAACATAATCACTTTTCCATCCGTGCTGCGCTGGATTAAGAATAGCGTCACTCCATTTCCTTCCGTGGATGTCGTAGGAACAACTAAGGAAATCAATTACCAGGAAACGGGCAGCAGCGTCTTCCTGAGATTCCAACAGCATACTGCGATCGCCCCCGCATGGTTATGAAAACCACGAAGGAGGCCTATGTCCTGCAGTGGGCGTCAAATGGCTGATGATGAATCACTTGTCCTGGTCCCAAACTAGGATACCTTGTTCCATGTTAACCCTGTAAGTCTTAGTTGTAATATTGTTGGAACACTTTTAGTAATAAGTCCACCGATATTTTAATAATTCAGGATAGGCATAGAAAAACTTTTCCTTTTCTGATGTACTCTTAGGGTAATAAATATGTATGTAATTCCATTTTTTACGAGCCATAACGTGTTATCTATCTATAACGATGTCAAGACAGTAAATTGTTTACACAGTTTCACAATTTCAATATTGTTTCCTTCATTTCCTTTCTTACTCCAATCATCAGAAAGATAGATAATATATAGGTAACTATTTGTTGCACACCAGTAACTCTTGTCCTCAGCACGGGTTAGTGCAACAAAAAGAATATAATCATGTAGGTACAGCGATATCATTCCGATGTAAAAACCTAACTGCAAAGTGGGTTGCTCGGGGCTGCAAGTGATGTAAATTGCTTCGGCCAGATGTCGCTGCCTGTACGTAATACAGAGAAAGTTTGTAAATAGGCTCGAAATTTCGCCGATGCCTGCACTTAGCCATTAGCTCAGTTGGGAGAGCGCTGGCACGGTGAGTCAGAGGTCGCGGGTTCAAGTCCCGCCATGTTCTTAGCCGCTAAATATGTTTTTAAAATTGTCCTCAGCACGGGTTCGTGCAACAAAAAGTATATAACCAGTACCTAATTTACAGAGATAAGGTACTTATTATCTAGTTCTCAATACTATACAATCGGCGGTCTTATTGATTGATCGGGTTTTGTTGACGTCATTAATGACGTCATAATCGAAACACTGGTGGTACAAAAACAGTCATGGATGCGGCATTTAAAAGAAAGGGTATGAACATCATCATCATCAGCCTATGCTTGTCCACTGCTGGACATAGGCCTCTCCTATAGCACGCCACTGAGCACGGTCCTCGGCTACTCTCATCCAACTCTTGCCAGCCGCCCTGCGAAGATCATCGCTCCACCGAGTCTGAGGACGTCCCACACTACGTTTACCGATCCGCGGTCTCCACTCGAGAACTCGTCTACCCCATCGGTTATCAGTTCTTCGGATAATATGGCCGGCCCACTGCCACTTCAGCATGCTAATTCGGTGGGCTATGTCGGTATTAATACGAAATTAATGATCTTCGAACGAGATGATAAAATGACTGGGCGCAACAAAACGATTAGAGATGGAAATCTTTGTCTTCCATTGCGGTACTTAACCCTTCTCTTTTAGAGAAATGCTTCTGAAAGTTCCTTTCAAGTGTGGGTTCACTTTAACTAAAATAGTTCTCCCGATGTATATTTGATGTTAACGTAAAGGAGAAAAGAGATTACATATGCAAAGGGAACGTGCTATATGTAGATATAGGTTGTATGTCGAGGCGTTATCTTTAGTGAACGTAGTTTTTTTTATGTTGCCTATAATACATATACATCCCACTACAGGGCACAGGCCTTCTCTGAGAGAGTATGGACTTAATCACCACGCATACCCACCGCGGATCTGAGGTGTGAGAACACCTCAGACACTTGGGTTTCCTCACAATGTTTTCTTTCGTTAGCGAGTGATATTGCTGCTATATCTTTACAAATGTACGTAACTTAGAAAACAAAGTCATTGGTAAATGGCCGCGATTCGAACCCACGACCTCCCAAATGAGAAGCCGGCATTCTACCGCTTCACTACCACCGCTTTAATGAACGTGTATTAATTTATTAGTAGGTACTTCAATAAAGAATGCTTTTTCATGTAATCACTGATGTAAATATAAATATAGAACTGATATTTTTAGAGTTCCATACCTCAAAAGAACAAATGGAACCCTTATAAGATAACTTTATTGTCGGATCATCCGTCCGTCCGTCCATCTGTTTGTCAAGACCGGGAAGACGTGGAGGTATTGAGTTGAAATTAAAACCATATAAGTACTCAAATTTACAGTCCCTTGAAGTTGTGAACAAATCAAACTTGTAAGTTAACGTAAAAAAAATTTACGGCCGTTTATGCCACAAAAAACGTATGTTTCGACACTCTCAAGGAAAGCAAAATTTATAGGGTTATTTCCTTTGACCTAGAACGATGAAAGTTGTCAAGCAATGTTGTCTTATACTACAAGCATAGGCGACAATCTGAAAACTATACATTTGTAATTAAATCATAAAAATATAGTCTTTGAAGCGCGGGAAAAGCTCGGTACCTATAAATTTGTACGGAACCCTCGGTGGGCAAGTCCGACTTGCACTTGTCCGGTTTTTTTCATATTCTGTAGTTGGTCTCGTGGTTTTCATTTATGAGTAGAATAAGTTTCGTTCATTTTTATTTAAATCTTAAGTTTTACCGATTTTTTTCCAAATACTCAGTTGAGCACAATCTCGACAGAGAGCTTGTAGTCGCGGATATACATAAAAAGACTCACCTCCTTTTAATAATTCACGAGAGGCACACGAAAAGTTTTCTTTTTTGGGTGTACTGTCTTCTCTACAACGTGATAAACTTTCGTGTTCGATTCAGGCACTTATGTCGAACAGTGTTGAATAAGATTCCGTGTGGACAGGTAAAATTTACGTATGAGTACTCAGATAGATATTAAAAACCTATTTAGAGGCCAAAAATTCCACCCAAGTCGGGGCTTGAACCCGCGACCTCTGGCTAACCGTGCCAGCGCTCTCCCAACTGAGCTAATGGGCAAGTGCAGGCATCGGCGAAATTTCGAACCTCTTTAGAAACACTTCTGTATTACGTACAGGCAGCGACATCTGGCTGAAGTAATTAACCAGAGGTCGCGGGTTCAAGTCCCGGCATGGGTGGCATTTTTGGCCTCTAAATAGGTTTTTAAAATTGTCCTTAGCTAGGATTCTTGCAAAAAAGAATATACTCAGACAGATGTCTTTCTTTCTTTTGTTTCTTTACAATAGTAATTAAAAATACATATTATTGTCCATAATCAGTAAAGTCTTGTAATGTATATACTTACTAATATTATAAACGCGAAAGTTTGTATGTTGTGACGGATGTTTGTTACTATTTCACGCAAAAACGGCTGAACGGATCCGGACGAAATTTTGCACAGAGATAGATTATAGTCTGGATTAGCACATACGCTATTTTTTATCCCGGAAAAATACACATCAAAATTACCACGCGAACGAAGTCTCGGGCTGTTGCCCGCTGTTGCTAGTGATTTATACTTTAGTAATATTTAATTATAGTACCTACTTACGCATGAGATCTTAGGCCTATACCCACTATTATTATGAAAGCAAACATTTTTACTGTCGGAGCATATCTTTCGTGAGGACCTACCATTTTTTTTTATTTTTGTAATAGTTACGATTAATGCTGTGTTGGTCGAGCCGCTCTAGAGCGTTGCGTTTAGTCGTCTCGACGAATAGCAATTCATTTTATTTATGCAGAAATAACTCTGCCTTTCAAAGTTGAAATAAGTTATTTTTTACAATCAGAGCTGGCCGCGTTCAGACCAAAAATTCTTATCACTTGCCAACTTTCATCTTTTTCACATATCATTCTTTCATCTTATTTATGGTAGAAAAATCTATAAGGATATTCGTTACAGCAATGTCATATTCGTAACAAATAAATCTGTTTATTTTTAATTTCTTGCGAGTTTTTGAATATAAGTAATAATAATAACTTCCACACAACACAGTCACTTGACCTTGCCCCAAACTAGGATACCCTGTGCTATGGTAACCAGGCAAGGACATCACAAACATGGAAATACACCCAGACTGAGGCCATTTGTACAAATGTACAAACAGCGGCCCCGAGTGGGAATCGATCCCACGATCTCTATCTTGGTAGTAAGCGCCTTAACGGCTAGTCCGACGAGGCAGACAAAGTTTTTTAAGACCTGGTCTTATTCTAGTCCACATAATATGAGTTAATCTAGTGCTGGCAGCTGCTGCCCGCTGCTAACAAGAGAGTAACAAATTGTTAGTGTAAGAATAAACGGGGGTTAAAAAAAAGTACAAAATAAGTAAAATTGAAAGAATTGATTACATTAAAAATATTTACATTTAAAGTAATGGTTATTATATCTGTAAAAACTTGCAGATCACACGCTGTAAAGTCGAGTGAGTCAGAAACAAAGAATGACGTCAATCGCGTAAGAAAGCTCGCGAGTGTGAACACAGCCGAAACGAACGTCAAAGGACGGTGTCGTTTACCAAGTGTTTGCTACGCGCGTAGCGAGTGCTTCGCCTCGTAGACCCCTCTACGGCGTAGCAGAGTGGGTGCTACGAGATTTGCTTTCATGTTTATTTTTGTTCCATGCAGATTTTCATTTGGCGCCGGAGAAGTTCATGTTCTCGTTAATATGGTAGCAGTCACCATTTGCTAACTGTAAAGGATAACATTGTGAGGAAACCTGGGTGTCAGAGGTGTTCACATACCGCAGCGCTTATAATTTCCTATCCACAGTGGGCACGCGCTTTAGTCCATACTCCGTGTCTCTGCGAGAAGGCCTGCGCCCTGCAGTGGCACTTATAAAAAAAAATGGTTTAACTTGGTCCTTACTAGTTTATTTATATTCCCTGAGACTTCAAACGATGTTAGAAATTTAAAGAGATATCACTTCGTCAAAAGCAATAATGAAAAATTATAGTTAGAAAAAAGCAAGTTCTGTCTCATTTTTATAAAATTTCTCACTTTTAATTATTATTATATCATACAAAAATTTTATATTTTAGTGGCTTTTGTATTTCTATAACGTTTTTAATATTTTTTATAGGTTACTAATAACTTTGTCAAGATTTGATCACTAAAATTAATATTTTTCTCAAAATATTTTCGGGACAATATATATAAGATAAGCTAACATAAGAATATTCTTTATTGCACACAAGAAGCGAGACATAAAATATATTTTATATTTTCAAGTTAATTGCATATCGACCAAGTAATTATTTTAAATGTATATGCAAGCGTCATATATTTAAAGTTCTGTAAACTAATTAATCTATTAATTATTCCTTAATATCCTCTATTAATTAACCTTATTATCTCATCATCTAGATAGATTTCCAAAAAGACCAGTTGGAAGCGGCCTGCATCCAGCGTCTTCCTGCCACCTTACTATCTACTTACTAAGAATCAATAAATACCTTCTCCAGAGCGCATAGAGGTAAATTTTCCTAACTTAAAGGCAGTACGCATTCAGATTTACATTTATATTCCCTGGAATTGTTTCGTAAAGTAGGACGGCTACTTTTGGCTTACTTCTTTATTCTGGCATGCACTCGGTGTGGAAAACGCGGCGTTTTTTGTTCGGATATTTTTATAAACGCTGGATTGCTGATTAATTTAATCAATCGTTAATTTAGTTTACATCAGAAGTTCGGACAAAGCGTCTCATTTGCACTTGACCAATTTATAAGAAATGTTTTATCTTACCATGTTCTACGCTATTTGAAGACAACTAAAACGTGAGAACACCCTTGTTTTTTACTTTCTGTTGGTCACACATATTTTGTAAAAACCTCCACTGGGTATCGCTGCGGACAAATAGCCCTTTAAAGGTCAGACAGATGTCGTAGGCATATTAGAAGAATCCAGCTTCATTGTTACGCGCACTAAATTATATTATTATATTTTTAATCCGCTTTCTTAGGCGTGGCTTGTTTAGTATTTGACTAAAATTCTTCATACAAAATTCGATCTAAATGGCGACTTAGGTGACGTTTGGGATGTGGTACCAGTCGGCCTTAGTATTGTGTAATGTAAGATCTGCCCCTATATTACGCTCACCAAATCCTGAGCGATTCCAATCGTTTAACTGTCAAATTAGTATGGAGTTTGACAGTTAGACGATTGGAATTGCTCAGGATTTGGTGAGCGTAATTAGGCCAATGAAGGCACGGACCTTGAGACAAACCAGTTATGGTTTTAGGAGGTCCGAATCCATTTAACCGGTACCTGAACCATTTAATATTTAACCTGTGTGAAACTCAATAAATAAAAAAAAAAGTGTGATGTAATAAAGAATTGTTTTTTCAATTTCCATTTCAAATGCCGAACAATTTCAATCGTCTATCTGTCAAATTCCACACTAGTTGCTACCGCAAAGGTCAGGATTTGGTTTGCATAGTTAGGCCTCTGGTGCCACCATTCGTGTAAGGAACGATTAAAAAAGAAATAAGAAAGAGCCTTCTAATAAAGGCCATACCCTTTTGAGTTCTTTATTCATCGACTCGTCAACTTTACATGGTTTATATGGGAATTCCCTCGCGCTGGGCAAAGTTAACGCTCGTCATTTATTTTTTTGTTTTGTCAGCATTACTGCGAACGGTTTTGTTTGCGGTTTGCCAGGGACGTTTTTAGGATTCCGTACCTCAGAAGGAGAAAAAAATAAAACGCTTTTATGATAAAATAAAACTGAATTTTAACGGATATTTACTCGATTACTTTTCCATTTTACAATTTAATAATCAATATTTTTGAGTTTATATAAAATAATTGTTTTCTAGATTGAATTTTAATTTAAATAATTTTAAAGAAACTCAAAAATAACCAGAATTTTTGAGTTTCTATAAAATTATTGTAGTGTCAATTTCAATTTAAAAATTTGCCGAAATATTTTTGGAACGTAAATTAATATTTTTTGCCGAGGGTAGTAAACTTACAGTTAATGCTTTCAAAAAGACGCCTGTCATCTCAGTCTACCGAGACCACGGCACTTGCAAAAGTACCGAAATGTCGGAAAATTGTAAAATGGAAAAGTAAACGAGTAAATATCCGTTAAAATTCAGTTTTATTATATCTAGTGCTCGTGATAACCTCAGAAAATTTTGTGATAAACTCAAATTCAAAAATTTTATTCTTTAAACAACATAATGTAATGTGAATGTCGTAGCATTTAGTTTCAGAATTAATAGATTACGTGGAGAAGCAGCTAATAAAGAAACTCCACATCTATTCTTTTCAAAACACATTTTACTTTAATTAAAAGATTTTATAACTTAAAGTTACATAACTTTAGTCGCAATCGTTCCCGCTAATATAATCGATCCTTTTGTAGTCCGTTCGTTCGTCTGATTGTTTGTCTATTATTTATTTTTATATATAGATAGATACGTTTTATTGTACATAAAAATGGAAAAAGAAATAGATGGTCAAAGCCTTCATGTTGAAATGCGGCGCGTCAACAAAAAAAGTTTTTGGTACCGAACATTACTTATTTTAAGCATAAAAAAGCAAAATGTTTAAGGATCAACTTGTTGATAAAAGAAAATATTTTTCAAGGTTGCGGACTACCAGGTTGACATACATATATAAACTCACGCCTTTATCCTAGAGGGGTAGGCAGAGACCAGGGACTGCCACTTGCCACAATCCTGACAGATCACTTTCGCTTCCTCAACATTCATTAGTCGTTGCATGCACGCACGCCAGTTTGAATTTGGATTAATAACCCATCGTAGTCCCATGCCATTTAACAGCTTTATACAAATGCTTAAATAAATTAACCAGCCAAGCGTGAGTCTGACTCGCGCACGAAGGGTTCCGTACCATTATCTATACAACACGCGCCGTGTGGCGCCGGATTAAGAATAGCGTCACTCCATTTCCTTCCGTGGACGTCGTAGAAGGCGACTAAGGAAATCAATTACCAGGAGACGGGCTGCAGCGCCTTCCTGAGATTACAACCGCATACTGCGATAGCCAACCCGCCTGCCAAGGTTATGAAAACCACGAAGGAGGCCTATGTCCTGCAGTGGGCGGCAAATGGCTGATGATGATGATGATGATCTATACAAAATTCGACAAATATCGAATTTGAGAACATCGCCATCTATAGAAAGCAACAAGAAGCGTTTAACATTGACATATAACGACATGACATCGGCGCTGTGAAGGTTACATAGATGGCCGCTAGATGGCGAGCGCTGTCTTTGGACAACGTTGGTTGTATGAGAGCCCCTCTTAAATATTTTTTTTATTCTGTCTTTAGTATTTTTTGTTATAGCGGCAACAGAAATATATCATCTGTGAAATTTTCATATGTCTAACTATCACGATTCATGAGATATAGCCTGGTGACAAATAGAGAGACAGACGGACAGTGGAGTCTTAGTAATGGGGTCCCTTACCCCTTTGGGTACGGAAACATAAAAATATGTTAATGATTATTACTAATGGGCGCAGTTCATGTCGCACTTGCCCGCCTTTTTAATAAAGTGCGTGGCAAAATTGTGCCCGAAATTGTATTTGCAATGTAAAATTCTGCTTGTAAAAGACAATATTACTTGGATTATAAGCCGTTACTGGCGACCCAGCGACAATAACAGTTTATTCGGATAATTTTTGTGCATATTATTGTGCCCTGGGGTATATTTCTTTTTATCACCAGGGCATTGTTCACATTGTCCCGAATAAAATAACTTTCGTCTGAGCCATTCGGTGGGTTCAGTAGAATTGTATCTTCAGTACGGGTTAAATCGCATCGCGTGCCCACCGTGGATGAACGATTTCAATCGTTGAGGTACGTTAAAACCTTAACTCCTGTTTCTTTTTTTTATATTCATTAATATAAAAATAACATACTGTTAACAGCTGTCAATTAGTAAAAAATTACTGACAGTTTATCAACAGTACGCGAGTGTGGAAAATAGGTACTAGGGGTTATACAGTCAGGTTTCCTCGCGATATTTTCCTTCGCGTGTAGGTAGTGGTATTGCTACAAACTCGCAAATGTATGAAACTTAAGAAACAGAGGAATAAGCAGAAAAAAAATATTTTAAAATCAGTACATACGCCACTGTAACAAAACAAAATAGTACACACGCCACAATAACAAAACAAACCAAAAAAATATTACTACATAAATTTTATACAAAAGAAAGGAAAACGAAAGGTTTCGGCGTGTCACTGTTGCTGTAAAGGGCAACTGACTCAGCGTATGCTGAGGGTCAAGCCTTCAGCGCTGACTTACAGTCAGTGGCAGGAGCTACTCCGCGAGCGTCACAGACTGGAGTGTGGTACAACCGCGACAAATACTATAATAATATACAATCGAATACTTATATGAAATTCAAAATAATACTAACATAGAATAGATTAGATTAGAATAGAGGTCATTATGTATGCAGAAGGAAACAGATACTTAAATATATAGTTTTCATTCAGTAACAGAATAAACTAACCACGATATTAAAAACCTATTTAGAGGACAAAAATTCCATCCATGCCGGGACACGAAGCCGCTATCTCTGGCTAATCGTGCCAGCGCTCTCCTAACTGAGCTAATGGGCAAGTGCAAGCACCAGTGAAATTTTGAGCCTCTTTACAAACTTCTCAGTATTACGTACAGGCAGCGAGATCTGGCAGAAGCAATTTACATCACTTGCAGCCCCGAGTGACCCACTTTGCAGTTAGGTTTTTACATCGGAATGATATCGCTGTACATGATTATATTTTTTATTGCTTCGACCAGATGTCGCTGCCTGTACGTAATTCAATTCAATTCAATTCAATTCAAATATTTTTATTCATTGTAAAAACAGAATGTTTACTTAATGAACGTCAAAGTTGCTAGTTTCACAATTAATGGATTATGTGGAGAAGAAACTAACAAAGAAACTCCACATTTATTCTTTTCAAAACACGTTTTAACTTAATTAACAGAGTTTTCAACTTAAAATATTAGTCATGAATGTGTTGAACACTAGTCACAATCGTCCTTTAAATAATATTAATCTACTGTTTAATGTCAAACATCTTTGTCTTCTAAATAATCCTTGATGTTATAGTAAGCCTTTTTGCACAGAATGTGCTTAACACATTTTTTAAATCGCGTTGGAGGTAACTCTAATATATCTTGAGGAATTTTGTTGTAGAACCTTATACAGTGCCCCATAAAGGATGTGTTAACTTTTGCAAGTCTAAATAGTGGAAATGACAATTTATGTTTATTTCTAGTATTAACATTATGGTGGCCACCAACATTTTCGAAGTCTTTGATATTTTTTCTAACGTACATAATATTTTCATAAATGTATTGACATGCAACTGTTAAGATGTTGGTTTCTTTGAAGAAATCTCTTAGCGAATCCCTACTACCTAACTTGTAAATAAATCGGATGGCTCTCTTCTGCAAGATGAAGATAGTCTCAATGTCTGCTGCCCGGCCCCATAGTAGTATACCGTAGGACATAATACTATGGAAGTAACTAAAATAAACAAGCCTAGCAGTTGCAACGTCAGTGAGTTCCCTAGTTCTTTTCACTGCATATGCTGCAGAGCTAAGTCTGTGTGCTAATTTTACAATATGTGGACCCCATTGTAGTTTTGCATCGATTGTGATGCCCAGAAATACAGTATCATCTACAAATTCTAATTTTTCATGTCCAATTACTATGTTGTTCTCAACTACTCGTACGTTAGGTAAGGAAAACTTTATACATTTTGTCTTTTTAGAATTTAGCAGCAGATTATTTGCTGTGAACCAATCTAGTACTTGCGAGAGAGCATTATTTGCATCGTCAAGATTATTTTCTTGTCTCCTTATTTTAAAAATAAGTGACGTGTCATCAGCAAATAACACTATCTCAGACATTTTTTGTACCATAAACGGTAAATCATTTATATAGACAGAGAAGTTTGTAAAGAGGCTCGAAATTTCATCGATGCTTGCACTTGCTCATTAGCTCAGTTGGGAGAGCGCTGGCACGGTGAGCCAGAGGTCGCGGGTTCAAGTCCTGGCATGAGTGGAATTTTTAGCCTCTAAATAGGTTTTTAAAATTGTTCTCAGCACGGGTTAGTGGAACAAAAAGAGTATAACCACGATATACACAAAATAAAATTATACACAAATGAATAAAGGTATACATACAAACATATGTATATGGACATATATTTTATTATATCACTCCATTTCCTTCCGTGGATATCATAGAAGACGACTAAGGAAATAAATTACCAGGAGACGGGCAGCAGCGTGTTCCTGAGATTCCAACCGCATACTGCGATCGCCAACCCGCCTGCCAAGCGTGGCGATTATGGCAAAACCCTTCATGGTTAGAAAATTATGAGAGGCCTGTGTCCTGCAGTGGACGTCAAATGGCTGATGATGACTATGATTACGAAAAGAAAATCAAAATATGTACAATATTGCATTGCCCTACTATGCGATTACAGACTCGTGTCTGTTTCTGCGGCGAGAGGTTGGAAGGAAAGGGAATGGCGGTCCCTGATGCTCCAGCAAATGTGCCCTAAGCTCGCGCCCAAAAGTACATTCACTGGACGCACATAAAGTCATTGCCACATGCCGGTAGTGAACCCAGGACTTTACGAATATGAGGCCAGTATTTTGCCGACGCTTTGTCGCCCTTTGTCATACTCTTTCTCTACCTCTCTGAAGGAAGACCTGTGCCTTTCAGTCGTATACTGAGTGTTTCAGAAAGGTCACGTAAGGTTTTTTTATGTAGTTTATATTTCAAGCGCTGAGGTATGTAAACACCTCCGGTTTCCTCACGATGTTCTCCTCAACAGTTTGTTGATAATATAATGTATATGTTTCTCTTAACGATGTGTAAAGTCTATTTGTATCCCAAGGTGTTTTGCTTTCCCTTCATTTGGTTATAAATCGAAAAATTCAAATTCAAGTGGCTATAACTTAAGTGCGCCTTAAGTGCGGTGCCCATCGCATTATACTTGCGGTAGAAAATCTTCATCGCAGGACGTCAACTCGTAATGAGTCTCCAACACATACTATACAAGGATGATGAGAAACTCAACCTATTTTTTTAAGGGATAATAGTATAGCTAATTTGCAACAAAATATGTGCCATAAACTAGGGGGCCCAAAGTTGGGTAAAGGTCAGAGAGTAATTCTGGTATTAACATTTAATATGTCTTTCTACCAAAAACATAATAAATAACAGATAAGGAAATAGCGTCAATAATAACTTAACGAAAATGTGATCGTAGTTGTTTTATTCAAATATTCTGCAATTCTTATAACTGCTAAACTTCAAGAAGTTATGCAGTTTTTGGTTCATAAAAACAAAAGTACGTATATTTTCAGAGTAATAAGTGATTCACTTAAGAAAATACTATGTACAAGGTTATTTCAGGTAAGGAGTACTTACAGATTGAAACATAAATAATAATAATAACTTCCACGCAACACAATGACTTATGCTTTGTGGAACTCATTGGGTTATGTGGATGATCCCAAACTAGGATACAGGTAAGTACATCACAAACACTAAAATACCTAGACTGAGGTCATTTGTACATATAAAATACATTGGCGCTAGTGGGAATCAAACCTGTGTGCTACTAAACTAATGAGGCATTTTTATGTTTTGATTTAATTAAAATGGTTTCAAAGTCGCAATGTCATATTAGATTATTGTTTTCAAAGACTTTAATGTTTTAATTATAGTATTTTATCTGAGTTAAGCTTCTGTGATAAATATTTTACGACTGGGTCCATCTCAGGCACGTAATGGCCAATAGAGCCTCGATAAGACTTAATGACATTTGAAATTAATTTTGTTTAACCATTTCACGGGTGTGTGTAGTGGTTTGTGTGTGTTGTTTGTGTAAGTCTTGTAAAAAATCTCAGTATGCTGAAGGTTGGTTTCTCCTTTTCGGCCTAGGCAATGTTCCATAAATATAATTATATTTTATGGTACATTGCCTAGGCTGAAAAGGAGAAACCAGCCTTCAGCATACAATCACACAATATTGCAATTAAATAGATACCTTTCTTCTAAACGTATTGTATTATAGTGTTTCCGTACAAATAAAACTAATTACAAAACTAGGCTATTTTACTTTACATTGCGTCCCGTTATGTTTTATTGACCGCTTCGTTGGTGTAGCGGCTTACGTCTGATTACCATGCCGAAGGTCGTGGGTTCAATCCGCTCTTGTCGCTGGCGTGCATTTGTACAAATAGCCTGAGTCTGGGTGTATTTTTATGTTTGTGATTTACTGGTTACTAGAGCACAAGGTATCCTAATTGGGGACCAAGACATGTAATTGTGTTGTGTAGAAGTTATTTTTAGTATTTTACATATCGTAGCCTCAGTTTCTAGTACAATAACCACTGCCAATCCTGTTAACAGCTGTAAGTTGCTTTTTTATTGTTTGCCGTTTGTCCAACTGATCTACGAGTCTACGAGAAACTCGGGGCTAAACCTTCAAGTTGCAGTTAAATTCATTTACCATTATGTATTTTTTTAGCCAGCCAGTCGACTACAAGTATAATGCCGTTGTCATGAATCTCATGAATCGAAAGTGCCTTTCGACTGATTTAGATGCATCGTCGCATTAGCGTAGCTATGTCGTGGAATAAGGCCCGAGGCGAATCATCATCATCATCATCATCAACCCATTATGTCCCCACCGAGGGGCACGGGTCTCTTCCCTGAGGAAGGTAGGTACGAGGCGAATAAAAATGGTAAAACTAATGTAGGCTACCGCAGTGTATCACTTAATACACGTCTGTATCACCCTTCACAGGATTATAGTGCTTATGCTCAACTTGGTAAAGATCACTAGGCCGTGCGGCAGCTTGCGGTTGAAGGTGGCAAACCCACGGCAAATGTTTCCTATGAATTATTTACGTCGAAGAGGGTAAAATTCACACCTACCCGCAGAAAGGTTAGGACGCTTTAGGGTGAGAGTGTGGACCTATGAGAAGCAAGAAAATATATTTACAGTAGATTAAGACTTTGTTAGTGTACGAGAAAATGGGGTAAGCGTTTAGTGGAAATACTAATATTATTATATTAAGTTTTTAATAAGTGCATGATTGCTTTTTCTTTCTATGTAGGTATATTATATAATTGTATTGTAACTTATTTATGTAGTAGTATATAACAATTATTTAAGTAAGATTTATGCAAGTTTATTATTAAGTTTAAATATATACTATTCATATTTGCACCAACTACCCGTCTCCCTTTCTCCTTCGGAAACCTTTCGGTCCCAAGGTTGTCTGGAAGAAATTGCTGTTAGCAATAAGGCCGCCCATTGTACTTTTTCATTGTAACTTTCATATTTTATGTCTCGCTTCTTGTGTGCAATAAAGAATATTCTTATCTTATCTTATCTTATGTAAACTAAAATTGACTCTGTTACACATAGATGTTTATCTATATTCTGCGCGCTTCTTACAAAAGAAATAAATTACACAAATAATTTTTGTTGCGAAATAGACAAGATAAGATAAGATTTTTGTTTATTTCCTGTCCACAAAATACATTCACAAACGAAACAACAATGGATATTGAAATAAATGATACACAGCAAAAGAATGTACTATTTGTGGAAAGACTGGAGCCTAAACTAGATCAAAAGATCTGTATCTTAGGTTTCCAAACCTCCCGTACTACAAAAGATTGGTATCATATTCGAAGCGTCACCAGCATAAGGTACACGGTATTGTACGTTACGTATCAAAAATGACAGATGTTATAAAATAAGGTAAGATGTATGTAGGTATGTATATATGTATGTGTGTCTCTGCTCAGCCCTACGACCGGAGTCTTGGGTTCAGGTTTCAGCCACTGAGCAGACGGTGTGTGAATGTGTGTGAGGAGTGTATATTTGTGTATGCATAATGTAATTATCGCCGTGGGGTGCCGGCTCTTCGCCGTGGGGTGCCGGCTCTAGAATAGTACCCCCCCATCCCTTCCCGCGGGTGCCGTAAAAACCGACTAAGGGACACATTACCAGAAGGTGGGCAGCAGCGCCTTCTGCGAAAATGCGATATACTGCGCTCGCCAACCCGCATGCCAAGCGTGGCGAGTAAGGCAAATACCCTCATGGCAATACACAAAAAAACCAGGCCCCCAGTCCCCGGCGGCTCCGCTATTCCCGGCTACGGTAGCGGCCACGGTAACGGCGGAGCAGGGGGTGCTAAGAATCTCCGGCAGAGATCTGGCTACCACCCCCAAAAACGAAAACGACTGGCCCTGGTAACACACAACATTCGCACATTGAGGACAGACGAAAAGCTAATTGAGCTGGAAGAGGAAATGGGTAGGTTACACTGGGATATCCTAGGGTTATCTGAAGTCCGTCGAGAGGGCGAGGACACGATAACCCTGAAATCCGGTAACCTGCTCTACTACCGGGAGGGCGAGCAACAGTCCCAGGGTGGTGTCGGGTTTCTCGTCCACAAGTCCCTCGTAAATAACATTTTGGCCATCAACAGTGTGTCGAGCAGGGTGGTGTACCTAATACTCAGAATATCTAAGAGATATTCGCTGAAGGTCATTCAGGTATACGCACCGACCTCGTCACACTCCGATGAGGAGGTAGAGGCGATGTATGAGGACATTAGTAGGGCCATACATACCTCGGAGACCTATTTTAATGTGGTTATGGGGGACTTCAATGCGAAGCTGGGCACAAGAAGCGAGGGTGAGATGAGAGTGGGGCAATTTGGTTATGGGCAACGGAACCCGAGAGGACAAAGGTTGGCAGACTTCCTGGAGAAAGAGGGACTCTTTATGATGAACTCTTTCTTTCAGAAGCCACCTCACAGGAAATGGACCTGGTTGAGTCCCGATGGTTCCACGAGAAACGAGATAGACTTCATCCTGACCTCCAAGAGACAAATATTCAATGATGTCTCTGTGATCAACATGGTGAAAACCGGAAGCGATCACCGAATAGTAAGAGGCACATTGAATATTAATGTCAAACTTGAGAGGTCTCGTCTCATGAAGTCCACGCTCCGACCTACTCGTGCCCATATCCAGAACCCCGAGAACTTTCAACTCGAACTGTCAAATCGCTTTGAGTGCCTGGAGAGCGCCGCATCGGTGGACGAGATCAATAACAGGTTTGTAGAAACTGTCCGTTCAGTGGGCTCGAGGTTCTATAGACCCAACCGTACGAGTAGACCACAAAAGCTCTCAAACTATACTCTCGACCTCATGGCTAAACGTCGCGCGTTGCAACTGCAGTCCTCCGAGGATGCTAAGTCATATAGGCAGCTCAATAGACATATCTCAAAGTCTATGCGGCACGATATTCGGTCCTTTAATACCGAACGTATTAAAGAGACTATAGAGCGGAACAAGGGCTCCAAAGTGTTCGCAAAAGACTTGTCTATTGGGCAAAGCCAGCTGACGAAGCTGAAGAGAGAGGACGGCAGTATAGCGTCGACCAGGTCAGAGGTGCTGAGGGAGATTGAGAGTTTCTACGGACAGCTATACTGCCCTCGTAACGAAGAACACAGTAATCGTAAAAAGGCGGTTACGAGTTAATCGCGAAAAACATATTTTTGAAAATCTATAGTACTTGCCGCAGATAAAAACTTCAACTTTTGTACTAGAAAAATCAAAAATAAATCAAGTTACAAATACATACATTCAGTTCATGTAAAAATCAAATATAATGTTAGGAAAGTCGATTACTTTGTTTTTCCTTACCAATTCAATACTCTTTTTGAATGAAATCTTAAGGAAAAATGCAGTACTTGTGTAGATTACTGTGTTCTTTCTTAGAATGTTAGAAGAACTAATAAGGAATTGATGTATTTTTTTCTCTGGTTACATAAAAGATTCGAAGTAATTTTATTATGTTGCAAATTTTCTTAGAAAATATAGTAAATAATATCTCCCTTACTTATTATTTTTTCACTTGTGAGTCTAGCAGAATAGTCAGAAATAAGGCGTAGATTCTTATTAAAAAAAACAGTTATTATAATTAAAATGGCACTAATCTAAATTAACCGAATCATAGTCTTTCAATCTACATACATAGTAAAAATTAATAGAAAACCTAACGGATTTTACCCTGTTTCATCAATTTACACAAAATTTTAATCCTGCCAAGCAAGGTTTTAACTATACCTACCTACCCATGTAATGTATAATAAAAACTTAATCATCACAATTAGCAGGTTCCAGGTTAACTTACAATTGAAAACCTAAACTACTACTATTTTATTTTAGGACAGTATTTTAGTTTTAAAATTGTGGTAATTTGCTACTATGGAAAAAGAAACATAAAGAAACAAGACGACTCAACTGGTTTTTTACTCATTAATAAAAATTTCAAATAGGTACTTTTAACTGTACTAATTTTATTCTCAATATATTTGAAAACTATTAGAACGAGTGTCGATTTTATAGAATAGTTGAATTAATAATAATAGTAATATTTTTAATGCCACAATTTTAAGTTTCAAATACAAATTATGCTTATCGAACACAAGCACGGTACAGCAAAAAATCTACAAAATACCGTATTAAAGGTTTAAAAGGAAAACATAATAAACCAAACACACCCAGTATTTTAATTTGGATCTTGCATTGGTATTTATTGATTATATCTTAAGATTCTGGCTCCCAGTTCTCTGGCAGATCAAGAGAGTTTTCGGATGTTGGGAGAGTTTCTGGTTTCAGGCAAAGGCTTATTTAGAATTCCTGCTTTTCTATGTTCGGTTATACCGCGTGGCTTTGTATTTTGGATAGGATCAGGTAAAGAAGATTACTTGAAGAATTTCGTTTTCAAAAAATCAATTTCCTTTGTGTCTCCGTCATGAATAGTTATGACGTAGCTCATAAGAGCTAACAGTCTTAACATATCTAACAAATAAGTTATCTCAGCATGCTTTTCAAGTTTATATTGCGAAGCATGATCCAACATATTTGTAAAAATTGGAAACCTCCATAGCCTTAACTTTGACATTACCGGAGTTTGCCTAGTGCACACAGTGGATGAAGTCGGCAAAGTCGTACACTTTGTTAGCTTTTTTCAATTGATTTTCAATCTGGTGGTAAAAATTATCCGCTGACATAAAGGTATGACCTGGTTCAAGATACTTGGTGATGATTTTGCTTCCAGAAATATCAGAGCTGTTAACTATATGAACCAGAAATGAAAAAGGCCCAGTTTTTGTTTTGGCTGGGACTGTTGTCAACCCAAACAGTTATTTCGGAACAGTCTCGTTTGCTCAAAAAGAAAGCTCGAAAGGCTGTACTGTTTTTTACTGCTTTCTTACTTAGTATTTTAAGAAAAGACATATTTTTGTTTGTTACATTAAATGCAGTAATAACCAATACTGTGTTTCAAGTTGGCAAAATGATAAATATTACTGCGTTTTAAACTAGCAAATGCTTATTACTGTGATATTTCTTAGGATTAGAAGGATTTTCATGACATTACTGCATATTTTCTTACTGAAATTTCAGGTTTCTAGTAGATCTACAGTCACGATAATTTTTTTACTTATAGAACTATACCTGAGTAGCTCATTTTTGCATACAAAGTAAAAACACAGTAATAGCTATTACTGTGTTTCTCGTTACGAGGGCAGTATACACCTCAGTCGCAAAACCTGTTAGCAGTTTGAACAAAGATCCGAGAGCCAAACTGACCCGACATTATACCGAAGACATCCCGGACATCAGCCTGTACGAGATTAGGATGGCCCTGAAACAGCTCAAGAATAACAAGGCACCAGGAGAGGACGGAATCACATCAGAGCTACTGAAAGCGGGTGGAACACCAGTACTTAAAGTCCTTCAGAAGCTCTTCAATTCCGTCGTGCTCGAAGGAAAAACGCCAGAAGCATGGAACAGAAGCGTGGTGACGCTGTTCTTCAAGAAAGGGGATAACTCTCTATTGAAGAACTACCGACCCATCTCGCTTCTGAGCCATGTTTATAAGCTGTTTTCGAGGGTCCTCACGAATCGTCTCGAACGCAGGTTTGATGACTTCCAGCCTCCCGAACAAGCCGGTTTCCGAAAGGGCTTTAGTACCATAGACCACATCCATACGCTGCGGCAAATTATACAGAAGACTGAGGAGTATAATTTGCCATTCTGCTTAGCGTTTGTGGACTATGAGAAAGCCTTCGATTCGATCGAGACATGGGCAGTGCTCGAGTCTCTCCAGCGTTGCCGGATTGACTATCGGTATATCGAGGTGCTGAAGTGCTTGTACAACAGCGCCACCATGTCGGTCCGAGTACAGGAGCAGAATTCGGAGGCAATTCCATTGAGAAGAGGCGTGAGACAGGGAGACGTTATCTCTCCGAAACTGTTCACGAACTCACTGGAAGATGCCTTCAAGCTTCTGGAATGGCAGGGACGCGGCATCAATATCAATGGCGAGTACATCACGCACCTTCGATTTGCCGACGATATAGTAGTCATGGCAGAAACGATGGAAGACCTCGGCATAATGCTCGAAGACCTCAGTCGAGTTTCCCAACGTGTGGGCCTTAAAATGAACATGGACAAAACGAAGGTCATGTTGAACGCCCGTGTTGTGCCCACCCCAATAACATTGGGGAACACGACTCTCGAAGTTGTAGACGAATACGTCTACTTAGGACAAACAGTCCAACTAGGCCGGTCCAACTTCGTGAAAGAGGTCAATCGTCGAATCCAACTCGGCTGGGCAGCATTCGGGAAACTTAGAAAAGTCTTTTCGTCTAACATACCTCAATCGCTCAAGACAAAATTATACAACCAGTGTGTGTTACCAGTGATGACTTATGGCACTGAAACGTGGTCTCTAACTATGGGCCTCATAAGAAAGCTCAAGGCCACGCAACGAGCTATGGAAAGGGCTATGCTCGGAATTTCTCTACGAGATCGAATCAGAAATGATGAGATTCGTAGACGAACGAAAGTCGTCGACATAGCCCAGCGGATTAGTAAGTTGAAGTGGCAGTGGGCGGGGCACATAGCACGCAGAACTGATGGCCGATGGGGCCGAAAAGTTCTCGAATGGAGACCACATATCGGCAAGCGCAGCGTAGGACGACCAGCCACAAGATGGACAGATGACCTCATCCAAGTGGCAGGAAGACGCTGGATGCAGGCCGCTTCCAACCGGTCTTTTTGGAAATCCATGGAGGAGGCCTATGTCCAGCAGTGGACTTCTTGTGGCTGAATGATGATGAATGTAATTATGTAAGTAAAATAAGCAGGTATTAGATATTAGTTTCAAGAAGCTTTTCTTTTTGATCATAGCTAAGACTGTTTAAGTGTGCTGTTAATTTCTGTTTGAGTTCATGTTTGGTAAGATCAAAATGTGGAGGCACTCGTTCAATGAATCGTATTTTCTACCAGCACGAAAATAGTAGAATCGTTGCGCAAACGACGTTTTTACTAAAAATAAAGTTTGAACATGAAAAAGGGTTTGTACACTCCACAAAAAAAAGAAGCAGGAGAATCGGCCTTTTTGTTTCTGTGTCCCGTTGTTGTGAGATAATTCATGAAAATAATTGGAAATATATATTTTTTTATATAACATTTGGGATGTAACGTTTGGGATCCCGACCTATTTTTTATAAGAAGATAAATACCTTACCGTATTGTTCAACCAAAGGTTGACTGGTACAAAATGCTATTTAGCATTTAGTACGCCTTTGTACCACAGACGTATTTTGTTTTGTTTTGTTTATTAGGCATGTAAAACAGGTAACAATCTTAAAATAACAATATTGGAGCATACTAGTTTTAAGCTAGATTGACACCCAAAGTGTACACGCACATTAAAATACATAGAAAAACAAATTAAGGTGGTCCTCATATTTAAGAGTAATGAGACAAGCATTATCTTAAAACTAAAGAGGACATTACCACCTACTTGAAACTACAAAAGAGCCTTTTAAATAGGTACTTATTATATTTTCGAACTAAAACTGTGCAATAAAGAATCTTACTAATAATAATAATTATTGTTGTGTTTTGATTAAGTCGAACAAAAGTGGTGCGAAACTGAGGTCCCTTTAGGTAACATACCACAAAACGTCAGAAGCACATTTTGTGACCCGGATTAGGGCGTCTTCGCGCGAATGTTAAATTAATATCAAATTAAAGAGCGGGCCGGCCTAAATTACCTCATTAAGGAGAAACCCTGCTGGATTCCCAGCATCACAATTATATACCTACGTAGAAGTACAATCTGGTCAAAGAAAGTGAAACAATTTTCGTCCGATCTCTCCGAAGACATCACGAATACCATTCATGTGTAAATTACTAATGAGACAACTCAAACATGGCGAAAACAAGCAAAAATCGGCCAACTGTGTGTAATCAGGCGACAAAATATGAGTTGTTAATAGGAGGGCACAGCTGTGGTAGCCTAGTGGGCAGAACATTGGACTCGGACGCGACAGACCCAGGTACGATTCCCAGTGCGAGCATGTACCTATGACTTTGTTTTCTAAGTTATGTACATTGTGAAGTTATAGTAGCAATACCACTCGCTAAACGTGAAGGAAAACATCGTGAGGAAACCTGAGTGCCTGAGCTGATTCACATACCTCAGCGCTTGAAATCCCCAATCCGCGGTGGGTACGCGTGGTGAGTAAGCCCATACTCTCTTCCTGAGAGAAGGCCTGTGCCCTACAGTGGGACGTATATAGGCTGCTTATGTAATAGGAGGTGCTTTTATTATAAGTATTATGAACATATTCTTTTTGTTGCACTAATCCGTGCTGAGGACAATTTTTATATTATGAACATCAATCATCAACATAACATAAACTCATGCCTGCATCCCAGGGGGGTAGGCAGTGACCAGGGACTGCCACTTGCCACAATCCTGATAAATCACTTTCGCTTCATCAACATTCATTAGTCGTTCAGGTACTTTTTATCTTGAAAAGGTAAATGTTAATAGGTAATATGGGCAGGACGTCCATTTCTGGCCCTTCCGCCCATATTCGCTCTATATATTTATTTTGTCAATCTTTCTTCCTTCATCTTCACCACATATCCAAACCAACGCAATTCTAGTCACTACATCCTCCTTCAGTCCTCAACGTTCTCTAATCAAATTTTTGCATATCCTGTCATTAAAAGTAAGGTCCCTCGCCCACGGCGACTTTTTGTAGTGTCGCGAGTTTCTTAAACGCGCAACAGCACTGCTACGAACGCGCTTGAGTCGCATTTGCAACGCGCTGCAGAAGCGATGCCAACGCGCTACTAACGCGCTACAACCATCGCGACTGTATCGATGAAAACACGCGAGCGTATCGGAAGACATCGGGAGGAGAACGGAGGAAGGGTGGCGCATGAGTAGTTCAACACAGAGAGATCGAGAGTGCTGTTGTCCATCGGTCCAACGGAGTCCATATTGCAACTGTGGCGATCGCAGGCATTTTGGTTCCGTTACTGAATCGCATTTGCATCGCGACAGAAGCGCGACGGTATCGCGTTTGCATTGCGACTGAATCGTGTTTACGGTGGGTGAGGGCACACAACTAGCGCCCGCATCGCGACTGTAGCGATGCGAACGCGCGACAGCATCGCTACTGCATCGCTACAAAAAGTCGCCGTGGGCGAGGGCCCAAGGACCTCATTTCTACTGCATTAATCCTACTTTATTGCTTGTTTTGCCTCACCCAAATCTCGCTACCATACACAAGTGTTGGGACCTGCACTAATCCATTATGGATAGCCAATCATCAACATTTTTTTTTCAATATGGAGGCTAAAAATTCCACCTATGCCGCGACTTGAACCCGCGACTTCTGGACAACCGTGCCAGCACTCTCCCGGCTGAGCTAATGGGCACGTGCAGGCATCGGCGAAATTTCGAACCCCTTTACAAATTCTGCCATCTGGCTCAAGTTACATCACTTTCAGCCCCGAGTACCCACTTAAAATTGTCTGAAATTGAAAGTTTAATATTTTTTCAAACGTATCCCTGAAATATGAATTTACAAAAAGACTTAGATTGTTAATAAAATACAGGCACGCAATACAAAAATATATATTTCTCATTCACAATAGCCAATTCTAGCTGTGACTGAAATGTGGTTTGCATGTCATGAAAATATGATCACTATGCCAAACACCCAAATCTGTTCAATTGCAGAATACTCATCATCATCATCAGCTATTTGACGCCCACTGCAGGATATAAGCCTCCTTCGTGGTTTTCATAAATAAAGAAAGAAAGAAAGAAAGAGAAACATTTATTGCAGCAACAACACACGGTAATTAAAACTTAAAACAAAACAAAACAAAACAAGACAGCAAAAAATAGTAATCAAAAATAATATGATAAATATGAGGGGTTTTACCATAATCGCCACGCTTGGCATGCGGGCTGGCAATCGCAGTATGCGGTTAGAATCCCAAGAAGACGCTGCTGCCCGTCTCCTGGTAATTGATTGCCTTAGCCGCCTTCTACGACAAGGAAGGAAATGGATTTTACAGTTTACTGTAAACATTATTTTAAGAATCCTATGCCCTACAGTAGGCTCTGTTTATAAATTGTTTTATAATTTCCTTGTTTTCTCGCTTTGTCAGTGGCTCTCCTACTAGTTTTTATTCCGTACCCGAAGGGTGCCAAACGGGACCCTATTTCTAATACTTCACTGTTCGTCTGTCTGTCTGTCTGTCTGTCCGTCAGCCAGACAGTTGAAATTTTCAGAGATGATGTATTTCTGTTAGCGCTATAACAATAAATATTAAAAACACAGTAAAATAAATATTTAAGGGTAAATGTGATGGTTTTCCTCGATGTTAATAACGGCAACAGGTAGAAGCTTCAAATATTCAAATTTTGTACAGATAATGGTCCGGAACCCTTCGCACGTGAGTCCAACTCGCACTTGGCCGGTTTTTTTTATTTATTCAGTAGTTACGTCTTTCTGTTATATTAATTCTGTTTTAGGGCTTACATTTGGTAAGTCGCGTAAATTTGATCCCCTTGAATGAGCCCCGGGTGTAAATTAATTTGGGGGTTTACTTTTCAAATCCTGCGGGTAAACTTTAATGAAAAGGTCGCTAAGTGAACCTAACTCCGCTGTGAACCTAGATTATAATATTCGGAACAATCCTACAGGTCAACATGGCGTTTTTAGGTGGTATTAAGTGATAAAAATCTCTAAAAGAACCCGTTGGGGCTGACCTGGAAGTCGAGTCTATTAATGCATATTTTATCAAAAGAGAGCTATTAGTACGGCAATGATTGTTTGATTGAAACTATTGGTAGTGTCCTTCCTTACCCATCACATTCCAATGGAATAACTTGTGCTGCGATCGCCAACCCGCCTGCCAAGCGTGGCGATTATGGCAAAACCCTTAATGGTTATGAAAACCACGAAGGAGGCCTATGTCCTGCAGTGGGCGTCAAATGGCTGATGATGATGATGATGAACTTGTGCAAAACAAAAACCTATTTAGAGTTAAAAAATTCCACCCATGCCGGGACTTGAACCGGCGACCTGTAGCTAACCGTGCCAGCCTCTAAACAGGTTTTTATAATTGTCCTCAGCACGGGTTAGTGCAACAACAAGAGTATAATTTTGCAAAATAACTCGCGCCTTGCGCAATTCGATCTCATTCGCGAGACATGACAATGCTTCCCGCTCAATTTCACAACGTCGTCGGCCCACCGGGCTGGTGGTCTGCCCACCGACAATGTTAGATGCTGTATAAATGAAGTCCATCAGTAAGATATACCTAAGAACCTTATTTAATCTATCCTCTAAATCTCTTGACTCACGCGTATGAATACTTTATCGAAAACGGTCACATAAATAGACAAAAATATTTTCAAACCAATCGCCACTTTAGCTCTTTGATTATTTTATGTGCAGTTGGTCTATAAAATAGAACTGAATTGATATTTTATTTTTGATACGTTTCATTTGTATTTATTTACGTGAAATGGGTTTCGCCTGATGTTGCAACGATAAATATTTACCTTCTTTTGACTCGGCAGCGAAATCAAAAGGGGGTTAAGTTTTTCACGCGTAGATGTGTCTCTTTTATGACCTGTCAAAGGTGCTCCACATCCAGTTTGATCGCTGTATAATATCACAAAAAACTAAATCGTCAGGATCGTAGCAAGTGGCAGTTTCTGGTCGTTGTCTTATGTGATGTTGTAAAAGAACAAAGGAGCCGAATTATCGACAAAATTATTATTATATTTTAATTCCGATTTAAATGAAACTATGGCTAGGTTGTAATTCAAAACATTCACAAATTAATGCACAGATAAAACGTAATCAGCCTTTTAAATGAAATCGCTGTAGTTTCTCCTGTAACGAAATGTTAGACACATTTTGTTAAAAAAACAGAACTTTAATTAAGAAATTTATTATTTACAATGAGTTAATATTTAAAACTTACTGAATAGTAGCTGTTTTAAATCGAATAGATACGACGGATTAATAATTCATTATCAATTAATAGAATAAGTATGATACACTCAATTATACCATTTATAAACTTAAATACACTCAATCCTACGTACACTTAAACCTGTGAACATATTTACACAATAAATAATATAATAATTTCAACAGACTGATCTGACGCCACGCTTTTGTTATAGACGAAAACCAGGCGCATTCACTAGTAGATTGAGATTTCTGCACTTAGTTGTAGTCTTCTATTAGGGTTTTGGGCATGCCCATCGTGTCGTAGGCAGCTAATTCAGCCAAATGAACAGCAACACATAAGGCTGACACAAGTAGATATATCTGAGCGACTGCACGCACGCACGCTGGTTTGCGGTACTTTTTATCTTGCCCTTGGCTAATATGTCCCCTATTTGGTCCAAGTATGTCCACCTGGGACGTCCCTTACCAGCCGCTCCACCCGCATTCGGTCGATATATCTGTTTCGTCAATTTTTCTTCCTTCATCAACACACCACATTTTAATTTAATTTTTTTTTTCTAGTTTTTAGCCATGGCTCTCAGCTTAGTTATTTTTAGCAATACCCTGGCCCCAGTGGCAATTTCTATCACAAAAAACCTGCTAGTAATTCCCTCATTATGTTACTACCGATTCCAGCCTAACTCGTAGCTAATAATTTACACACAAATCGGGCCCACGCTTCGGAGCATTTGTTCGTAGAAATGGCTGGATAAGGCCTTAATCCGTGCGCCCACATTTACCAAAAACAAGAGCAGTAATTGCCAATGAATGAAATCGCCTCAGCGAACGGGATGGTTATATTCAAAGAGACCATTTAAAGGTACCACTACAAGGCAGATACCTTCACTCAGATGGAGAGAATGGCTTAATCACATTGCGTGACTACTGCTATTTGGCGATTTTAAATGTCTGTAAACATCTTACTGCCGGCTTGTCGAATTTTTAACTAGGTATAAGAATATTTTTATTTTATTTGATTAGGGATAAAAAACCGTTATACAACATCATTTATATCCTTACCAATATTATAAACGGGAAAGTTTGTTACTCTTTCACGCAAAAACAGCAGAACGGATCTGGGTGGGTTAATTGGAGAGACCATATTAAAAGCTTAAAAATTCTGAAAAACCTTTTTTTTTAAGCTGTAAAAACCCAAAAAATATCAATGTAGAATTTTCGGTGTCATTTTACAATTTTCTTATGTGATCCCAATTTTCATCGCAGAGTCGTTTCGTAAGACATAATGATTCGACTGTTGTCTAGAATCATCCCCAGAATCCAATCAGCGATCAATTAGTGCCCATTTGTAGGTGGAGTATTTATCGGCGATTCATCATGTTTTCGAGGCTAGGCTGTTCAAGTGAGCAGTACGGAAACTTTCTGGTTTTTTCTAGAAAGGAACACAATAAAAAATATAATACAAAATCTAGCTTCATTTTCTTCTTCCTGTGCATTCTTTTACCAAGTCGTGGGTTAGATTCCAACTGGGACTTGTACAAATTTTCTGGGTATATTTCCTGATGTCATTGATTGACGCCATGGCACAGGGTATCCTAGTTTGGGACCAGGACAAGTGATTGTGATGTGTGGATGTAATTATTACTTACCAAGCGAAACTGGTCTTCAAGGCTCGTTACATACGTGCACTTCCTGATGTTTCTGAGCTTAAGTTCCTTCGTCTCTCAACACACCAAAATCTATCTGCAGCAAGTAATAAATTTTCGGACAGCAGAATAAAAAATAAGCAGCAATATGTGTCCAGAAAGTAAAACAAAGTCATCGAATAATAGTTAAACCTGGTTGGTCTGTTCCAGCAAAAAATCAAGTAAGTAAGTGATTCCGTAATTCACTTATTGAAGTAGAAATAATAATAGAAATAATATTAATCAATTGTAACTTAAAATGTTATCATCATCATCATCATCATTAGTCATTTGATGCCCACTTCATTTATTGAGTATGCTCAGTTGAAGTGGCTGTGAGCGGGGCACATAGCTCGGAGAACCAGACCCCCACCAGTTGGTCTAACGACCTGGTTACGGTGGAAGGAAGTCGCTGGATGCGTGTGGCACAACCGGGAAGCTTGGAAATCCACGGGGGAGGCCTATGTCCTGCAGTGGGCGTCAAATGGCTGATAATTATGATGATAAACTCACGCCTATATCCCAGAGGGGTAGTTAGGCACCAAGGTTTTCCACTTGCCACTATTCTGACAAACTGTTCCGCTTTATTGTAATGTAATTAACTATTTACTTTTTACACATATCGATTCAGAAAGTGACGGTTACTACAGTCTTAAAATGCCTGAGTTTCGTTTCAGCGGAGAATCTGTAAGCCTAAAAATGTAGGTATGTAGGCTGCTAAAGTGGAGAAAGTAGTAATGCAGACGCAAAGCATACTTTTTAGCTTTGACCTAGACTAAAGTGGGGCTCCGTTGAATATATTCCACTCCCTACATTCAAGTCAAGAGCATTGGCTATGAAAGGTGTAGGTGACCGCAGGGAAGATTGCTCTATTTGAATTTCCATACTAATGCATAAGTAACCTGTATATATCCTACTGCAGAGAATAGAGCACAGGCCTTCGCTGAGAGAGAGAAAGAGAGACCGAATATGGGCTTAGTCAATACGCGTACAGACAGTCGATTGGCGATTTCAAGCGCTGACTTATGAACACCTCTACCTCTGGCTCTGAAGATTACTCGTTTGAATTTAAAATTCCTAAATTAGATTTTTGGAGATTTTTAAATAAAAAACAGGAAAAGCCTGCAGCCAAACTGCCTCTTCTTCTATTTTTCTGTTTTTTTTTCTCGGTTTTAAACAGAATATAAAATTGGGTAACGTAATTGGCACAGAATCATTAATGTACAACAAATATAATGCAGAGGAATGTAATGCTGCACAACGATACGAACAAACGATTACAAAGTTTAGCATCGGAAAAATATGTACTCCTTACCATTCAACAGCAAACATAGCTGCAATCGGTTCTTTAGGTAAAATAACACACAAATTAAACGTGTGCCTGCTTATTGCTTATCGTTTAAGTTTGTTATAAATTATTTTGTCGTTATAATTGTTATGTTGTTATGTATTTATCTCTATGACAATTTTTTGTGATCGTCAGTTCTCCAAAAAAATAAATGTTTTAGAATGATATTTATATTGATATTGGTATTGATTTAATATAGTTATGATTATTGGGTAGAACAGGTAGAGTAAAGCATCATCCCCTACGGTCCGTCAGTTTACAATATCTCACGGTGAATAGCCCGGCCGTGAGGTATTCTGCCGCGGGGGCCGAGGGATGATCTCGTGCCAATGTCACTCGCGAGGGGGCATATTTCTGTCACCGTAGCCTCACGCCCTTATTTACAAAATAGTCCACACATGAAAGGGGTATCTTTCATAAATACAGGGCTATTTTTAAATATGCGCAAAATTAAACACCAGAAAAAAAGAGACCGTGTTTAGCAAAAAATTTTGTTCTGTGAGTTTTGCCTCGTTATTAGCTTCATTCCGGATTCACTTTCCTTTAGTCGCAGACCGTCCAAAGCACCGCTGATTGGCGATTTCAAGCGCTGAGGTGTGTTAATAGTTCAAGACACTCAGGTTTCCTCGCGATATTTTTCCTTCACCGTTAGGGAGTGGTATTGCTACTATAAGCTCACAAATGTAGGCACATAACTTAGAAAACAAAGTCATAGGTACATGCGGAATCGAACCTGGGTCTCTTGCTTCCGTGTCCAATGTGCAACCTACTAAGCTACCACCGCTCCAAGTTTCAACAATCTAAACGGTTAATTAAACCGAGGGGGCAGGAGAGAGGGGAAACACCCGCTTACAATTAAACGTTTAATATTCCGAAAACGGATACCTAAATCAAAAACTGGTTTTACCACAGCTACAATGTTTTTAAAAAACGACCAATCTAACGATACGCCATGCTATGACGTAAACAAGGAAAAAAACATAATCCCTAATTTAGGTGTCGGGGATGTACACTGTTTTTTTTTAATGTTTCATTCTAAATATTTACTGGCGTGATTAATTTATACATCTAAGTCAAACAGCTTTCTAGTACTAATCGTCTCTTACGCGAACAAACAGATAGACGGACTGATGCGGGGAAACTATAAGGGTTCATCATCATCATCATCAGCCCTTTGACGCCCACTGTAGGACATAGGCCTATGGCAATTATGGCAAAACCCCTCATGGTTACGAAAACCATGAGGGGTTTTGCCATAATCACCACGCTTGGCAGGCGGGTTGGCGATCGCAGTTTGCGGTTGGAATCTCAGGAAGACGCTGCTGCCCGTCTCCTAGTAATTTATTTCCTTCCTTAGTCGTCTTCTACGACATCCACGGGAGGAAATGGAGTGACGCTATTCTTAATCCGGCGCCACACGGAGAATAACTATAAGGGTTAAAAAGGGGAAAATGGGCGATGTCCTAGCACCCCATTTGGCCAGAATTTTTAAAGTAACTTATTTCTAAATTAAAAGACTGACGATACATATAATGCTCTCTCTAAAATACTAAATTGGTTTACTTATAAGAAATTAATATTGTTAAATGCAAAAAAGACAAAATGTATAAAGTTCACTCTACCGAATGTCGAAATGGTTGACAGTAATGTTACATTGGGGAAAGACAAACTAACCTTGCAGAAGAATTTCTAGCAATTGTATTGCAATTGATACAAAGCTTCAATGGGCTCCATTGATACAAAGCTTCAATGGGGCCCTCATATAGAAAAAATGGCAAACAGGCTTAGTTCTGCAGCACATGCAGTCAAAAGAATCCGGGAACTAACTGATGTCGCAACTGCTAGACTTCCATATTATTATGTCCTATGACATACTACTGTGGGGTCGGGCAGCAGACATTGGGACCAACTTTGTCGTGCAGCAGAGAGCGATCGGATTCATATTAAGCTAGGCAGTAGAGATTCGTTTCGAGATTTCTTTAAAGAAACTAACATCCTAACAGTTGCTAGTCAATATATTTATGAAAATATTATGTACGTATAGAATAATATCAGTAATTTTGAAAATTTAACCTGAAAACGCGTTTCAAAAACTGTGTAAAGCACACTTTGTGCCAAAAGAGCTACTAAATACTAAAGATTATTTAGATAACAATATCTGTAATTAAAGCCAGTTCAATGCATGAGTCCTAGGTTTTAGAATAATTATATAAACTCTGTTAATTAAGACCTTTGAAAAGACTAAGTTTGGAGTATTCCATGTGTCCATTTTTTCTCCAAATTATCTAGATTTGGAAATGGCCACCTAGTTTAATTTTTAACGTTCATTAAGTCACAGTTTCTGTGCTACTTTGAATAAAACACTTTTGAATTCAAAAAGGGCATTCTTACCCTTCAGTGCCCCTCAGTTTTCTTTCACATAAGCCGGCGTCAACTGTAAGTTTTTTCTTTAGTTCACTCTCTTGAATAAAAAAAGTGGCAAAAGAATACGGGTGCTCTCAAATCGACGTAAATACATAAAATAATAAATAATAATATAAATAATTTTCACATGAAATATGTGGAACAAAACAATAACTTGTACCGCCTTGTCAGCGGTGTGCTACTCACAAACATGGAGTAGCACACCGCTCCCACACACCGCCCTGTGCTACTCACAAACATGGAAATACACTCAGACTAAGATCATTTGCATACAAATTGAGTACCGTGGCCTCCAGCAGGAATCGAGCCCCAGAATTCTGTTTTAGTTTTTTTCGTAGTTTCCCTAATTTTTCTGTGGTATTAAAACAATGTCATCATCAGCTATTTGACGTCCACTGCAGGACATAGGCCTCCCTCATGGTTTTCATAACCATGAGGGGTTTTGCCATAATCGCCAACAGTTCGCGATCGCAGTACGTGGTTGGAATCTCAGGAAGACGCTGCTGCCCTTCTCCTGGTAATTTATTTCCTCAGTCACCTCCTACGACATCCACGGGAGGAAATGGAGTGACGCTATTCCTTATCCGGCGACACACGGAGACTGAGATCATTTGCATACAAATTGTGTATCGCGGCCTCCAGCGGAAATCGAGCCCAATAATTCTGTTGTAGCAGTCAAATGTGAAACTAACCACTAGATCAACGAGGCAGTGGATTGGTAATTTTAAAATCATGTTTGTATGTTTTTATTTTTTTCCTTAGTTTTCCTAATTTTTCTATGGTATGAAATTAATGTAACTACTGTGGCGACTGAGCGTATAAGTTTTTGCAATGTCAAAAAATTAGTTGAGTTGCGCCAGTCGCGCCCCACCGCTCCTGGAGTCAAATCGCGTATTAAGTCGTGTAACCGAGTCTTGTAATTTCTTGTGCCGTTCGTTCATTATATTTTCTTGTGTGCCTAACGACTCTTTCATTTATCATCCATTGCGTGAACTTTAATAAATGGCCCAAGTGCCAAACTACCTTATTTTGGCAAAATTATAATGCATAAATTGGATAAGATTGCATAAGTGAAAATTGAGAATTTTTTCCTATTGTATTTAGATAATTTAAGGTAAATATAGTTGGGCTTTACAAGTAAATTTAAGCTCATTGTATTTTGTAAAATCAAGAGCATGACATGTTTTCCCTACTGCTTTGTTAATGTCGTCGCGCCACCTAGCTGGGGGTCAGCCTACACTTCTACGAAGACCTGGAGAAGAACAGCGCAAAGCAGAAGCGACTGGCGCTTGCATGAAGAGGCCCTTGTTCAACAGTGGATATTGACGGGCCAAATAGTATAATGAAGAGCGGCTGGATTTCTTAATAAATTAAATTTAAAAAAATTATGTCGACATCAGCTCGACCCTCAACTGTCGGGCGTCTGTCCGAGACAGGAATATTAAATAGAAAGCAACCGACTTCGAACTGGGCTTCACGACTCTGCATCGATAAAGAAAATACGCCGCATACCGTACCAAAAGGTCACATTCCTTCAAAAGTGACACTTTTCCTTTTTGATCGTATTAAGGATGAAATATACCAACACAGTGGCGCTGGCGGTCCATAGATTTGTCCATATAATATACTACTGCAATATATTATGTATGTATGGACCACCACCGTCACCGCGTTGGTGTGTTTCATCCCTTATTTGTTTTACTGGTTTAGCTTGACTTATGGTTTCTGTAATCCTGAACTGATAATAAATACATTTTAATTTTTTTAATTTTTTTACTGCACAAGCAAGGTACACGGCAAAAAGTGAAGTACTATGATTATTTTGCAAAATTTACATATTCCCATTTTAATAATAATAACAATAACTTCCACTCAACACAATCACTTCTCCTGGTCCACAAACTAGGATACCCTGTGCTATGGTAATCAGACAAGGACATCAAAACATGGAAATACACCCAGACTGAGGCCATTTGTACAAATATACGGCGGCCCCCAGCGCGAATCAAACCCACGACCTCCGGCTTGACAATCTGAAGATTTTAAATTTTCAGGGTATAATAAAATCTCAAAATACATCTGAAAATAGGAGGTTTTACACAATTTTTATTTTTATTTTTTTTTGTATTACCACTCAACATCTATCATTACTGCAGGTGTAGTACCTAATGTGAAAGAGTTAAATAAAATTACTAAACTTGAATTAAAAAAAAAATAACACTTAATATTACGCATATCGTCTTTGCCCTGCATTGAGTCACCCATATTATGGAGGCTATATAAAAATTACACATTTATTTAAATATTTGTTAATGCAAACTCTGTGTACAACAAAGAATATTCTATTCTATTCTATGAACAACTTTTACAATTTTTTTACGATGAAATACATGATCTGTGAAAATTTCAACTGTCTAGCTATCACGGTTCATGAAATACAGCCTGGTGACAGACAGACAGACAGACACATTTTTTCTTTTTTTTAAATTATATAAAAAAAGATGAATACTTATTCTTACAAAGTAAGCCCTAAGCGTGTGTATGTTTGTATGTGTGTGTGTGTGTGTGCATGTGTGTGTGTGTGTGTGCATGTGTGTGTGTGCATGTGTGTGTGTGTGTGTGTGTGTGTGTGTGTGTGTGTGTGTGTGTGTGTGTGTATGTGTCAGTGTGTGTGCGCTCTTTATCTATCTATCTTTCCCTTTTTTTTCTCTCTCTCTGAGGGAAGATCCGTGCCTCGCAGTAAAATATAGGTGTTTAGGCTGTTTATGATATGCTTTTAAGGCCCCGCATGACTCAATCACAATGTTTTCTTTGAAAAGAAATTTTAATAATATTAATGAAAGTTTAAAAATAAATTTGCAAGAGATCCTGGAGAAAACTCATTAACCTGATGGTAACATAACGTAAAAAAAACATGTTACATCAATTTCGTCCATTTATCAAGTTTTTCGGTACCTCAATGGTTGGTACAGGAATCGTACTATCTAAAAATGTGTAAAAAACAATTAGTTACGTAAGTTGAACAAAAAAATTTGCATGTATAATTCAGAAAAAAATGTTTGACATTTTGTCAAAATTTCAGTAACTTTGTATTATTTATGCATCAAGTTACCGTTGGGTTACTGCGTTTTTTTAAAACAGGTTTCTCGCCAATATTGTGTTTTATCTATATACATTTTATTAAAATTTTTGGACAAGGGGATTCAATGTGAATCAGCTTTTTGAAGTTGCGCGCAGTTAGGGTTATACGAGGCCTTATATTGGGGTACTAGCTGACTTGGAAAACGCTATTTTGCCGTTTTAATAGCCATGGCCAATTTTCAGACCTACCAAATATACACGAACAATTTCATAAAAAATCGGTGAAGCCGTTTCGGGGGAGTTCGATAACAAACACTGTGACACGAGATTTTTATATATTAAACTATAGTCACGGAAGGAAATAACTTACATTCTGAGGTCATGAAAAATTACTACCCTACCTCGCTTAATAACAAAGTGGCAGCTTTGGAACTGGCCTGAACTTTGCCTCAATCTTCCTCCGACGGAATAATGTATAAAAGAAAAGTTCCTTATATTAAACCGGCGATATTGGGAACCTAGTTTTTCGCACGCTTTTTATTTCTGACATACACAAACTCATGTTTGAATACCAGAGGTGTAGGCAGAGACCAGGGTTCTCCACTAGCCAGATCTTGACATTCATAAGTCGTTGCAGTAAAAACACTTTATTGTACACCATACAGAATAAAAGTAAGTTACGTAGTATACAAATGGTATGATATTGTTTAAGTACTAATTAACCTGACCCGCGGTGGGCCATTGATTAAGTAAGTAAGAAAGTAAATTATTTATTTCCAAAAAGATAATACAAATTAAGGTCGCTTATTAAAGCCATACTCTCTCACTGAGAGAATACCTGTGCTCTACGGTGAGATATTGTAGGGGGGTGGTATTATTAGGCTTTTGAAAATTAAAAGCGTTGCTCTTGATTTAGACGTATACTTGCAGCCATGACAGCAAAAGAAGGGTAGAAGCTAGTGATGTACCAACATAGCAATAAACTTATAACTAGGGATGTGCCGTGGGTCTTGAACATGCCCCCGGGCGTTGAAGGCTCCTCCTTCAACAAAAACTATCTTCGGGCAACAACGGGACAATCTTGCTGAAGCTGCGCCGTACGACTCCCTTTGTCGTTCTTATATCAGCGACACGAGATATGCCGTCACTGGCACCAGGATAGACCTCCACAATCCGTCCAAGCTTCCACTTTAACGGTGGAAGACCATCTTCCTTCAGCAGGACTAGAGTGTCAGTTTTCAATGAGTATTTGCAAGCTCGCCATTTGACTCTCTGCTGGAGTTCAGCAACATACTCCTTACTCCATCGTGTCCAGAAATGCTGGCGTAACTGTTCAATGCGTTGGAAGCGTGTAAGCCTGCTAACAGGACAATCCGCGTAGGTCCGCTCCGGTAGGGCAGTGAGAGGGCGGCCGATGAGAAAATGGCCGGGGGTGAGTGGAGTCAAGTCCGCAGGGTCCGACGACAACGGAGAGAGTGGCCGGGAATTCAAGATCGCCTCGATTTGCACTAACGTTGTAGTTAACTCCTCGAACGTCAGATTACTATTTCCCAGCACTCGATATAAATGATACTTAACCGACTTAACACCAGCCTCCCAGAGACCTCCGAAATTCGGACTATAGGCAGGTATAAAATGAAAGTTAATATTTTCCTGCGCTGTATTAGAAGCCAGTGAATCACAATTGCCCTTTAAGAATTTTGAGATTTCGTTAAATGCACCTACAAATGAAGTACCGTTATCTGAAAAAATATGAGAGGGTTTACCTCTACGCGAGATGAATCTGCGCAATGCTAGTAGGTAGTTATTGCTTGTTAAATCACCCACCAACTCCAGGTGGACCGCCTTTGTCGTGAAACATACGAAAATGGCTATGTACGATTTGATAAGCCGAAGACCTCGACCAGTACGACTAGCGACGGCTACTGGGCCTGCGTAGTCCACGCCTACACTATTAAAGGGAAATCCACCTGGTTGGAGTCGCTGCTGCGGTAAGTTACCCATCAGTGGATTATAAGTCTTACCTTTGAAACGAGTACATCGCACGCATTGACGAAAACATTTTCTCGCTAAATTACGGCCTCCTATTGGCCAATAAGTCTCTCTAATTGTTGCCAATAAAAGTTGAGGTCCTGCGTGCATCAGTTTTTTATGTTGAGATTCAAAAATTAATCTAGTAACTACATGAGTGGACTGTAAAATTATAGGATGTTTCTTGTCAAATGCAAAATCAGAATTATCTAAACGACCACCAACGCGAATCAAATTATTACTGTCCAAATAAACATTTAATTTGATTAATGAATTTTTACTAGGCAAATCCTGATTTTTGGTCAAAATATCATATTCAGGAAACGATTGAATTTGCGACTGTTTCAAAATCAAAACCATAGCTTCGTCTAACTCGCTAGTGTCTAAAAAGGTAGTTTTGTGAGTCGTTCCTTTCCTTAAATGAGTTACAAACCTAAGCACATATGCTACAGTGCGTTGGAGCCTAGAAAGATTTGAAAATCTGGTAAAATCAATTAATTCGCGCTGAGTTGAAGTATTAACATGTAATGAAACTTCATTTCGAGTTTCAGGCAGCTTTTCAACAGTACTTGGAGTAGCAGGCCAGTGCGACACGTCACGTTGTAAATAATCTGGTCCATGCCACCACAAATTTAGCGACTGAAGGGAGGATATACTAGTTCCGCGCGATATTAAATCCGCTGGGTTCTCGTCAGTTGGAACGTGTCTCCAAGTACAGCTACCGGTTTTATCTAAGATATCAGCAATACGATTACGTACAAAGGGTTGTAATTTAGATGGCAACATTTTAAGCCAACCCAAAACGATCATGGAGTCTGTCCAAAAAATAGCTTGTTCTATCTTTACTCGCAATGCACTAACTGCCTTTTCATATAAGTGAGCACCGACTACAGCACCACACAACTCGAGTCGTGGTATTGTCATGGGCTTAATTGGAGCGACTCGACTTTTCGCAAGTAATAAATAAACTGAAGCCTGGCCTTTGCTATCAACACTACGCACATAAATACATGAACCGTACGCACGCACAGACGAGTCCGTGAAGATATGTAACTCCAGTCGAGAAGCTGAATCACAGATAACTCGCCGCGGTATACGCAGGTCGCTCAGACCCGGTAAGCTTTCGACTAGCTCGACCCAGGCCTTGTTTATCTCAGGTGGCAACTCGTCGTCCCAAGACAGTCGCTGTAGCCAGAGTCGCTGCAATAGAATTTTCATAAGGATGACACAAGGTGATAGCAGCCCTAATGGGTCAAATATCTGGGCAATGACAGACAGTATATCACGCTTTGTATTTCCTTTGGCTATGGCAGGACTGATGGGAAAATGAAACTCATCGGATACAGAGTTCCACCCGAGGCCTAGTGTCTTACTTGCACCATTGTCGGTAATATTTACATCGGTCGGTAACGACTGATCCGATATTGGCAGTAGTTGAGGCTCGTTAGACTTCCATTTTCTAAGTGGCATGCATGCAGATGCCAGCTCTGCAGTAATTTGGTCACGAATGTATAAAACTTCATTAATTTCATTACCACCGCTCAAAAAATCGTCTACATAAAAATCATGGATTATCATTTCACCTATTTTAGGGTCCCTACAGTCTAGACCTATCTGTTTTAGGCAGCGTGTAGCGAGAAAAGGGGCACTGGCTGTACCGTAACTCACCCGGTTTAGTTCGTAACATTTGAGGGGCGAATTAGGTTCATTTTGATCACGCCAAATGATTTGTTGTAGCGGTCTGTCTGCGGGATCAACTTCTATGCACCTATACATTTTTTCTACGTCCGCTACAATCACATACTTGTGCTGCCTGAAGCGTAAAAGTATTGACAGTAAATCGTCTTGAACTGTAGGCCCAACCATTTGTATTTGGTTGAATGATACGCCCGAGGTAGTAGGACTGCTAGCATTAAACACGACCCGTAACTTGGTGGTCGTACTACTCTCGCGTAAGACACCATGATGTGGTATGAAGTTATGAGGGACCGACATGTTCGGTTCGCACTCCGACATATGACCTAGTGACTCATACTCTGCCATAAATTCATTATACATTGTCCTAAATGACTCATTGTTTTTGAGCTTACGCTCTAAAGATAGCATACAATGCTTCGCTCGCTGATAAGAATCACCTAACACGCTCGGTGTTTGCTTTAATGGGATCCTAACACAGAACCTACCGTCTGAGAGGCGAGTCGTATTTTTAACGAAATGTTCTTCACAAAGCTTCTCCTCTGGAAAATAATTGAGTGATGACTGAGGGCTAACTTCTTCGAGCTGCCAAAACCGCGTAAGTTGGGCTTGAATGTCATCATCAGAACAGTGAGAAGTTAAAGAATCAACTTGTGTTAAGTTACATTGAATGTGCGGAAAACTAGATACGCGGCCGCGACTAACAGGACCGGAGACTATCCAACCAAGCCGAGTCTCGTATAGTATAGGTTTTCCTGCACCTAATTTAATATTTTGCGAACCTAATATGTCCCAAAAAACATCAGCGCCGATGATCATATCAACGGCGGAGGGCGAATAAAACTGAGGGTCCGCTAAACAAATATTAGATGGAATATTTAAATTCCCAACATCAATCTGACAACTCGGAACTTTATCAGTAATCGATGGCAGTATAAAACAACTCAAATGCGTTGTATAACTTTCACATAATGACGAAATAGGCAAGCGACATACCTTTGTTGCGTTTGATGTTTTGTTATCTATACCTACGACAATTCTATCGGTGCGATCAGCTGGTAAGTTTAATTGTTTATGCAAACGCTCGGAAAGTAGGCACGAAGTACTACCGCTATCTAAAATGGCACGCGCAACAACTTCGCGATTATTAGAATTTCGTATTTTAACTAATGCAGTCGATAACAAAACCTCAGTCTGACCCGAGATATCGCTCGCAGCGGAGATGTGCCCGGTGAGTGCGACGCTCGAACTGTTGGAATGCGTAGGCATCGAGTGGCTGTTATCGCGATCAGCTGCGTCAGCGGTAGCTGTAGGTATGGACGTAGACAGCTGTTTTGATGCACCATACTCGTTTACGTGAATTAATGTGTGATGCCGACGTTTACATACCTTACAACCGGGGCGCTTGCACGAATTGGCATAATGTCCACTACGGAAACAATTAAAACATACTTTATAGCTAGGTAACAACTTATACCGTGCTTCGCTACTTAATGCCAGGAACTTAGGACAGTTATTCAAGGAATGTTCATCTTTACAGTTAGGGCATGGTTTTGATGGTGATGATATCGATTCATTTTTATTGTGATAAGAAACCATGGTTTTAATTTTAGTCGCAGTTCTGCCACTTGAATTATTGTGAGATAATTCAATCGTCTCAATTAAATCTGCACGATTACGAATAAATTCAAGGAATACTACTAAACTAATTGACTTATCTTTAGGCAAAGTACCCTTGTGTTCTTCCCACTCACGAAATGTTTTGGTATCTATTTTTTGCGTGATAATATAAATCAATAGGGTGTCCCAATGATCAATAGGTTCTCCCAGTGATTCTAGACAGCGTAAGTTTTTATTGATTTGATCGATCATGCGCTTTAAATTGACTGAGGATTCCCTTGAGATAGGTTCGATGTTGAATAAAGAGGCTACATGATTTTGAATCAACAAACGTTTGTTATCGAACCGATCACACAGGAGTTTCCAGGCAACATGATAGTTCTTAGCTGAAAATTCAATGGATTTAATTACCACGGCAGCTGAACCTTCCAGTGACGCCCTCAAGTAGTGGAATTTATTTATCTCATCAATCTGATCGTTATTATCAATTAAACTTGAGAAGGTGTCATGAAATTCCATCCAGCTTTCATATGAACCCGAAAATTTGGGTAATTGTATAGTGGGCAATTTAACAAGCTTATGATTTGAACGAGTACTACCTGATTCATTTTCAACCTTAGCTTGATCCTTTCTATAGGTTTCCAACAAATCTTGAGCTTTAGCAAGTACACGATAGTAGACGCCTTCAAACTCATTTCGTTCGACTTCATTCAGATCATCATCAACACTACACTCGATTTGTAACTGTACCTCATCATATTCATTATATAAACTTTCTATTTTACCGGTTCGCAATTGTAACTCCCTGGCCTCCTGAGACGTCAGCGAGGACACATCCAAATTAGTTAAGTAATTCGAGAATGCCGTGACACGGCCTTTAAGACTGCCTCGTTTCCTTCGTAAGTCCTTAGTTTCTTCGGTCATCCTAGGAGACTGGGAACGACTTGGCACTTTTAATTCCTGCGTCCTGGAATTGATACGAGAATAGCGTTTACTTATGCACTTAGGACTAGTTTGCATACACAATTTGAACCTAAATAAATGACTAAACGAGAGGACGATTTGACTAGAACAATCGAGTTATTTACTTACTAAAATGAGACTTTACGTAGAACGAAATGACACCAATTGAATTCTTTAAATTAACACGTCTACAATTTTAATACACAATAAATTATCATTAACAAGGACAATAATCAGTTCACAATGATTTGAATCTACATAACGACTAATTCACAACTACCTACTTACATGAATGTTGTCACCTAGATTGAGTGATAAAATATTACGATAAATTAGTACAGATTAAATGTTAGTTAAAGTTATTCGGCAAATGTGCGAATGAGACAATGATATTTAACTAACTGAGGTAACTAAGTTTATCTCACTGCAATTTACTAGATACGAAAATGGTAGTTGCCAAATCGCTTCAACAAATCACAATTACACATAAATAGTAGATTTAATGTTACTGACCTTATTTTAAGTTTCACAAAGACCTAATTCTACCTGTTTTGAGTGCTGGGTTCCTAAATAAATCACTCCTAAACATCACTTTTTGTTTAATGGTTTTCACTGGACTTTGAACCTCGACCACTCTGACGACGCGCGATCCCCAAATGCATTAATTGCACGTCGACGACGTAGATTTCCTCGATAAACTCGCTGGCAATTATTCGGCGAAGATGCTGGACCATGTAGGGGGGTGGTATTATTAGGCTTTTGAAAATTAAAAGCGTTGCTCTTGATTTAGACGTATACTTGCAGCCATGACAGCAAAAGAAGGGTAGAAGCTAGTGATGTACCAACATAGCAATAAACTTATAACTAGGGATGTGCCGTGGGTCTTGAACAGATATATCATATAATTCTCTTTGTATGTCGCCACCCTTACACTACTTTCAACTCATCTTTGTGCGCGGCTCCACGTGTGCGTACGCTTGTGATTATACAGTTTTAATTTGTGTGGCAGTGACGCGGCGCACACAAAGTCACTGTGTATATACGGTGTACCCACACATATAGCCGCGCGCAAAAATGAATTGAACAATCTATACCCTTGCCACTTTCAACGTCATCATCAGCCATTTGACGCTCACTGCAAGACATAGGCCTCCCTCATGGTTTTCCTAACCATGGGGGGTTTTTCCATAATCGGCACGCTTGGCAGGCGGGTTGGCGATCGCAGTACCTATGCGGTTAGAATCTCAGGAAGACGCTGCTGCCCGTCTCCCTGTAATGTATTTCCTTAGTCGCCTTCAACCACATCCACGGAAGGAAATGGAGTGACGCCATTCTTAATCCGGCGCCACACGGACAGTCCCTTGTCCCTTGCCACTTTATCATCACGCAAATAAATCAGCTGTAAAATTACGTGTGCGTCACACGTGAACAATTCCAAATGACAGTGGTAATATTGCTCGTAGCTTAGGAGAGTTAAAGTTATTGCTAAGTACGAGCCGTAATTAAGCTGTAGCCCATGGCAGCGGCTCGACTGGTAGGCGATAAAGGATGCTATAAATCTGCCTGTAACGCGATCGAACTAAGCCTCCGCTTTTAAAGCTGCTAATGTGTGGATGAGGTAAATAATACATACTCACGTCTACATAATTACATAGGTACTTATAAATAAATAAGTATATGTATGTATGTATGTTCATTGTCCTAGCTATAGATGCTACTAACATAAATGAATCGTGTGATTTTAAAACGACACATGTCCTTTCATTACAACTTTGCATGGAATAGAAAAAACTGTTTTATTCAAATACTAATATCTACAACAGCAATATTTTAGCATATTATATTGATTTCTGTATGAATAAACTACAATTTTTTATTCTAATGTAAATCAATAGGTAGGTGTAAATAATTAAATAAAAAAAAAATGGGCAAGTGTTATTTTAAAAACACATGTGACTTGTGTTGTTTTAAAATCACACGATTCAAATATAAGCTTAAAATGTAATAACCAAATATGAATCATATTGTATCATCATCATCATCAGCCATTTGACGCCCACTGCAGGACATAGGCCTCCCTCATGGTTTTCCCGGTTTAGTGCCGCCCGCATCCAGCGACTCCCCGCCACCGTAACCAGGTCGTCAGGCCATGCACGCGCGCAACAAAATCAAAAATCAAAATCAAATTTTTTAATTCAAAGTAGCACAGAAACTGCGACTTAATGAACGTTACAAGTTTAACTAGGTGTCCATTTCAAAATCTAGATCATTTTGGAGAAAAAATGGACAAAAAAACTCCAAACTTAGTCTTTTCAAGTCCTTAATTTACAGGATTTATATAAATGTTCTAAAACTCATGCATTGAACTGGCTTTAATTTCAGACATCATTGTCATCTAAATAATCTTTAATATTATAGTAGCTTTTTTGGCACAAAGTGCGCTTCACACATTTTTTGAACCGCGTTTCTGGCAGGCTTATTATATCCTCAGGGATCTTATTGTAGAAACGTATACAATGCCCCATAAAGGATGTATTAACCTTTGCCAGCCTAAATTTACTTTTAAAATAATGGAAATCTAAACACTTTTAAAATAATGGAAATAATAAAAATAATGATTAAGTAGCCGTAGTACAGGCCTTCTCTCAGAGAGAGAGAGAGAGAGAGAGAGAGAAAGAGAGAAAGAGTATGGGATTAATCACCACGCGTGCCCACCGCGGATTTGCGATTTCAGGCGCTAAGGTACCTATGTGAATAGCTCAGACACTCAGGTTTCCTCACGATGTTTTCCTTCACCGTTAGCGAGTGGTATTGCTACTATAACTTCACAAATGTACATAACATAGAAAACAAAATCGTAGCTACATGCCCGCACTGGGAATCGAACCCGGGTCTCTCGCTTCCGAGTCCAATGTTCTACCCTCTAGGCTGCCACTACTGTTGTGCTCCTCATATACTTCTTCATGGCTTGCCAATCGAAACAGGTCTTCGGTGATGGCTACTTGTGTTCTGTGGCTACCTCTGTCTGTTCCCTAGTTATTTTATTACGTAGTAATTTTTATTTAGGTATTTTACTCAGCGAACTCTGTCGCAACATAATCTGCATAGACTGCGTGCTTTTGTCCGTCTCGTATTACGATACTATTCTATTGTTTTTCATTGTAAGTTACTTAACAGTACTAAAAGTAAAGTAAAAGTAGAATAATATTAAAAACCTATTTAGAGGCTAATAATTCCACCCATGCCGGGACTTGAACCCGCGACCTCTGGCTAACCGTGCCAGCGCTCTCCCAACTGAGCTAATGGGCAAGCGCAGGCGTCGGGGAAATTTCGAACCTTTTTGCAAACTTCTCTGTATTAGCTCAGTTGGGAGAGCGCTGGCACGATCAGCCAGAGGTAACGGGTTTAAGTCCCGGCATGGGTGGAATTTTTAGCCTCTAAATAGGAATTTTTAGGTCGATTAAATCAAGAAGGCGGCAGGAGGACCATGGACGAGACTAGCAGGAGTGGCAGTGGACCGGCTAAGTTGTCATGACGGTAAAGAAGCCTATGTCTAACACTTGCCGTCTTTCACTGGCTGTATAGATAGATAGATAGATAAATTTTCTGCAACTTTTTACAGAACTTCCACTAGTATCGGATACTATCGTATGTCTCTACTGTTTGTACTGGATTTGTGGATTAAGCAATAAAAATATTAGTACTTATCCGTGGGACATCCGTAGAAACGTCTCGGCGTATCCATTAGCGCGCTTACTTTTTGCATCGATACAAAATAAATCCCGACAGTATATTCCAAGTTAATGTCACTGAAACATTCTAACATAAGATAAGAGTACGGCTGTGAATACTAGTATTACTTAATTGCTAGGTCTTAGCCTTGACAGCTCGATTAAGGATGGAGGCAGAGAATGGAAAACTTACACAAAAATGCTTTGATCTCGTTAGTGAGACGGTCTCACTAACGAGTACGAAGTTAAATAATCGTGGTAATTTTTAGGGTTCCGTACCTGAAAAGGAAAAACGAAACCCCTATAGGATCACTTTGCCATCCATCTGTCAACTCGTAGAGGTATCGAGTTGAAATAAAAACCATATACTCTGGTCTACAGCCCCTTGAACCTGTGAAAGTTAACGTCAGATAAGACAGGGCCATTTATGCCGCAAAAAAAAACGTATATTTCGACACTCAAGGGAATCAAAATGTACAGGATACTTTCCGTTGACCTAGAACTTTGACAGGTACTATTGTATTATACTACATGTATAGGGAAAAATCTGAGAACTATGCATTTGTAATGAAAAGATAAAAAAAAATGCCTTTCAATTTCGGGAAAAGCTCGGAAAATTTAAATTTTATTTTAATACCTACTCCACAGTTTTATACACAGATTATAAAAAAATGTCTGTACTAGAACAGTTGCTGACGCTCTCAGTTGCTGTCTCCACAGATTAAGAAGAAAAAAGACAAGGCTGTCTCACAGCTCTACAGGAGAGCAGGCGGCGGAGAATTCACGTACGGACATGTCTGTACGGACATGTGCCCACGCAGGCAAAATGAGATCGCACGGACGAGCAACGGGCAAGTCTGCCAGACTGACTGCGACGGTCCTACACTAGCAAACATTGCACATACTTATAGTAGCGAGGTCCAGCGGGCATGCCTTCAGACTTACCCGCGGGCGTGTCCGTCCAGTGAATTCCCCGCTTTAAACTGTCTTTTTTTCTTTTTAATCTGTGCTTTAAACCCGCCACAAAATCCTGGCGGACTTCAAAATGTTGACAACTCTTAAATCACTGTCGCAAGAACTATCATTGTCATTTAATAGTGTCATACGAACAAAAACATCAACAGTCAAACGTCACTCAAACCAAAAATCTCTAATTTGTCCCCGAAACTACGCAAAATAGCAAAACACATCCTGTCATTACGAAAACTATACAATTTCTAAAGGATATTTCACTCGGAAGTCATGGATCTGCAATATGCTTATATAAAGAAGAGGTCAGAGTTTGGCAAGCAACCTCTGTTCTGTGAAGAAGGACCGTTGATGTGCGATACCATCAAGCCTGATCCAGGGGAATATAAGTCTTACATCCTCAGGTACAAAACAATCAGAAACATAAAAATTATGTCTATAAAGTGATTCTGAAATCGTTAGCTATATTTATAGAGAATGTTCATTTTCATTGTGAAGTGTGTGAGTATTTTTATTCTGAGTATTATTAATGATTTATCGGTAAATTTGTCACATATATGCAAACATTCGTGATTTCCGACCTTTACTCGAAACTGTGAATCCAAATTCAAAGCGGTAGGGAGTACCATGACGTTGAAAAATGTTTTCTAATATATTAAAATGTACACGGAGTAGGTCTTCCAATATCCGTAAAGAAATAAAAGAACAATTGAGTTAGCTATATGACCCACAGCTTTTTTCGATATTTATAACTTTTTGTCCTGATATTGTTTGTCTATACTTAAGTGAAGTAATTTTGCCGTGGAGTGTCGGCTTAAGAATCGCACTCCCCCATATCTTCTCGTGGGTGTCGTAAAAGGCGACTAAGAGAATACCCGTGCATATTGCTGCCCAGCACATACGGGTCGTACCGGTGTCGGGCAGCAGCGACATTGGGACGTACACGGTCTGCGATTGCCAACCCGCCTGCTCAGCGTGGCAATTACGAGCAAATCATCTAATGGCAAGCCAGAAAGAACCACGGCTTCCAGTCCCGGTCGCCCTGCTATTCCTAATCAAGGTGGCGGTCACGGTAACGGCAGGGCAGGGGGTGCGAAGAATCCCCGGGTTACGAAAGGCCGCCAGAAACAACTGACCTTGGCGACGTATAATAGACGCATGTTACGGCTGGACGAACACCTGGCACAACTGGAAGTCGAACTCGAAAAGATACAGTGGCACGTTCTTGGGTTATCCGAAGTCCGACGAGAGGGGAAGGACACCGTAACCCTTGAATCAGGCCACCTTCTATACTTTCGAGAGGGAGATCAGTTGTCTCAGGGTGGCTTAGGGTTCCTGGTCAATAGAGCTTTCTGCGACAACGTTGTAGAAGTGTCAAATGCATCGAGCAGGATTGCGTACCTCATAATTAAACTAACTGAGAGGTTTAGCCACAAGGTTGTGCAGGTTTACGGAGCGACCTCGACGCACTCGGACGATGAAGTGGAAGATATGTTCGATGACATATCGAAGGCCTTACACTCCACCACTAAGGCCCACTACAACGTTGTCGTGGGGGACTTCAACGCCAAAGTGGGAGTACAGAATTTTAGCGAGTCATGACATACGGTGCCGAAACGTGCACTCACGATGGGGCTGGTCCACAAATTTAAAGTCGCTCAGCGTGCTATGAAAAGGGCTAGCTAGGGGTTTCTCTGAAAGATCGAATTCGAAACGAGGTGATCCGACAGAGAACCAAAGTCACCGAAATAGCCCACCGAATTAGCATGCTGAAGTGGCAGTGCGCCGGCCATATTAACCGAAGAACTGATAACTGATGGGGTAGACGAGTTCTTGAGTGGACACCGCAGATCGGTCAACGTAGTGTAGGACGTCCTCAGACTAGGTGGAGCGATGATCTTCGCAGGGCGGCTAGCAAGAGCTGGATGAGAGTAGCCGAGGACCGTGCTCAGTGGCGTGCAATAGGAGAGGCCTATTTCCAGCAGTGGACAAGCATAGGCTGATGATGATGATGATGATGAAGTGAAGTTTAACTAGAAAAACAATTTTGTTTAACTAGAAAAACAATTTTCAAGGCCCGATTTTTTTTCAAAACTTATGCCATATGTTTCTAAATCATGGTTAAAATATCCCCATAAAATTTGTCAATTGAATTCAAAGTCTGGGGAAAAAGGTAGCGAAAAAAAAAAACTCCACTCTGATCAACTTTTCTCAAATCATATTAAATCTAATATGTAGGATGTTACGAGTACTTATCTAACAAGATCTCATAAATGTAATCAACAACATGCAATGCTAAAACGTTGGTCTATTCTTACAAAAGTAGCAAAACACTAATGCCGCGGCCAGACATCTGAGACAATCTGAGGCATTCACCAAAAAATACCCCGACACTTGGGTTTTAATGTTTTCAAAAATCCCGTAATGTTTTAATGTTTTCAGAAACCCCGTTCATGCTCAAGTTCAGCACACACCTCTATTTTCTTCAAATGCAGTCAACACTATTCGGTAAGTCTTCCACCCACAGATGTTATACCATGAATCTTGGGTGTTTTGAAAGCGATAGAGCAAAATGAACGTTCCTTAACAATAATTTTGTTCGTACCTAAATACGAGAATACGTACCGAACCTTATGGTATCAAAAATTACCCAACCATGTACAATAATGCATCAACAGAGTCGTTATTGTTACAGGGCTGATATCACTTCGACGGGCATACACCACGCAGAAGGCGGTTGGCCTGCCGATGTCCATTACCAGGACATAGAAGTAGCTCAACGCTACAGACGCAGAGTCGAGAAAGAAGACGACTACATACACTGTGTCATGAAAGTTACTCCTGTGAGTTCTGCCGTCATTTTAATAATGATAATAACTTGCACACAACACAATCACTTGTCCTGGTCCCAAACTAGGATACCCTGTGCTAGGTAACCGGGCAACAACATCACAAATATGGATATACACGCAGACTGTGGCCACTGTGACATAATTGTTCAGATCGTAACGAGTAATGACAGCTTCACTGAGACCCTTCGATTTCCTTACAGCTTTTGGAGCACTATCTCCTCCAGAACAACGCCATAGACTTATACGAAACGTACTACTCCAATTACCCACACCAGCCTCCTCACGAGAAGTTCACTTGCCGCAAAGTCAACGCTTACCGAGACCAATCATCCTCCTTAAGGACAATCAGCAGCATATCCTTCGATCCCGACGGTGAAAGATTCGCCGCCTCCTACCTGAACATAAACTCCAATAGAGTTTCCCTATCACCAAAACATTCCTACGTGTGGAACACCGAGCGGAACACAGACCCTGTATACCAAGTCAATACCAAATCTCCACTTTTGGACCTGCAATTTAGTCACAAAGAGTTGCATATCCTTGCTGGTGGTCTGTTAAATGGACAGGTGGCTATTTGGGACACCAGAGTAGCAGACCCAGTGGATTTCTGCCCACCTCATCTGGCCCACAGAGATCTGGTTCGGAGCATCATGTTTATAAGCTCGAAAACGGGCAAAGAATTCTTTTCTGCTGGACCAGATGGAGTTTGCAAGTGGTGGGATATGAGGAACATGGCTTTTCCATTAGAGCAAATGATCATGCACCACTGCCAAAGTAACATGGAGACGCAGAAGATGGAATACGCATCCGGTGTTAGCGTGTTGGAGTACGAATGGTCAATGCCGACTAGGTTTATGGTTGGGACGGAAAATGGCTTCGTCTTTGCCGGCAATAGGAAGGGGAAGACTGCTTTGGAAATGATTCCGACAGCGGTAAGTTCTTTTCTTAGCGGGTCGATGGCAAAAAAAAACTTGACTTTATTAAACAGTTGTGGCCCAGAACTTTGCGAGGCCGTTATGAAGTGCAATCATTAGGTCCTCCTCAGTGTAGATGTCAGAGCATCAGGGCACGATGAAAGATAGCGGTATGTTAAACACCTATTTTGTTTGAAGGCTGTCCCAAAATGTGATAGTCAAAATTTATCCTATATAGTAATTTAATATTGCTGATAACTAACGAGAAAAGTTGCATTTTAAGGAAAAGTTTAGTTTTATCAACCATTAATTAATGACATTAAAGAACATTCTATCTATCTATCGCTTTTTGTGTATAAAAACTGAAAATACTGAAAGAGCGAGTAACCTTTTAATCTACTCAGTATATCTGTCAATGAATGTCAGATATTTATGCACTACGGCCAACTGACAGCTTTAAACACAAGATGGCTATATAATCAGTATACGCTAAAGTTAACCCTGGCACATAATTATATTCTCCTAATTCTACCTTTCCTCTTCAGTTCACAGCCCATCTCGGCCCAGTTTGGTCCTTGCAACGCAATCCTGGCTTCCTCAAAAACTTCTTAACCGTCGGAGACTGGACTGTCAAAGTATTTTCCGAGGATTGTAAGGAGTCTCCGATACTGTGGTCGCCACCCCAACGTCATAAGATCACGTCTGGAGCTTGGAGTCCAGGAAGGTACACTTAGCATAACGTCAGTGAAGTTCTAACAGTGCGTAATTTTTGGCGGGTTTCAACATTTGAATGCCATTCGATGAAGATAGTTCACGTGCTTTCATTCAATCAATCAGAAAGGGAATGGCTGACAAAATCGATGATATAAGAGTGGTTTCACAGTGACGCTTACCGTCCGCGCGGGTGCTAAGCGCGGCCTATATAAATCATATTGTCATCAGCGCGGACCCAGCATTTCACTATGTAACGATCCAAGACATTCGAAGCTCGTGGCCCGCGACGCTTACCAACCACGCTGGCGAAAGCGGCGCTGTAAAACCAAACTAATTCCTTTTCTAAATATACAACAAAGGCTGCTAACGAATATTGTATAGTCTTATTTCTCTTCTGTAAAGTATAGTTTTTTTGCGAAATGTAGACTTCCAATCTCTACAGCGTGCAGGCATTATTTCAAAGAGAGAGTATAGGCGTTATCTATAACAACCAATGCTCACTAACCTCAATATTCTACGTTGCTAATTTTAACCACTTTAGTCGTTTTAAGTTTTTTACTAATTACAAATAGCGCTGTGCGTACGTGCAGCTTACGCTGAGTTTTTTTACCCATTCCCATTTTGTCGGCTTTACCGACGTATATGTTTAGTGTGTATTTTAATAATAACACTAATAAAATATATTTATAATATAATACTAAAAAGTTTAGTAATAATAAAAAAATAATTAAAGCAAAGCTTAGTGGTAATAAACGCTTTCAATTTCAATTTCTACTAATTGGCTGCTGTCAAAGTAGAAGATCACAAATTGAAATGGACCACGATATAGTGTTCCGGAAGTTCATGTTCTTTTGTCAATTTCTGTCACAGTTGTATTTCTTTCTTTTCCAGAGTATCTCTGATTGCTCTAACACAATATAATGGGCAACTGTCCTTCTGGGACTTCCTGCGACGTCAGTATGAACCGGTGGTCACTATGCAAGTGTGTAAGGATCCTTTGGTGAAGTTGAAGTACCATGAAAATGTAAGGCATTCCTAGACCGACTTTTACCACTTTCTTAAATAGGGCATAAGTGGCATACAATTAAATTCATTCGTACAAAAGTACGTTTAGGAAGTGGTGCAAATCGATCTTTAAGAGTAATTTCGTCTTTGCAAGACGGCAATCATGCTCGCAGATATTTTTTTTATTATTGTAACGGTATGCCCGCCCCCCCGTTTTTTGTTCACTAATGATGTGGGCTATAAATATACGTACCACTGCAGGGCACAGATCTTCCCTCAGAGACAGAAAAAGCTTCGTTATCACGCGTGCCCACTGCGGATTGGCAATTTCAAGATCTGAGGTATGTGAACACTTCAGACACTCAGGTTTCCTCCTCACGATGTTTTGCTTCATCGTTAGCGAGTGGTGTTGCTACTAGAACTCCACAAATGCACGTAACTTAGAAAACAAAGTCATTGGTACGTGCCGGGAATCAAACCCACGACCTCCCGAATGAGAAGCCGGCGTTCTACCGCTCTGCTGCAACCTCTAATAGTCTGTTAATGCACTATATGTTTGGGATCATTACAAATGATTGTGTTGTGTGTTATGGTCATTATAATTATTGCTAGATGATCTGACAAATGTTGTTTTGCCATATTAATTAGCCTACGACCAATTCTCAGACCTACCAAACTTTTTTTTTTGTTTTAATATTTGATAAAAAATTTATGAATTGTTAATTAATTTTATATGCTTAATGAAACGTATTTTAATGTGATTTAACTTTTTATTGTAATTAAGAAATATGTTAATTACCTACTCGTATGTTAATGTGCTCGATTTTCCTCTTTTTTCTGTGATGTTATTTTCATTTAACCTGCTGTATTAGGTGGATAACCTGTAAAGGCGGGATCTGTTACGAAATAAATATAAAAAAATAATAATAATAAAAATCGGTGAAGCCGTTTTGGAAGAGTTCGATAACAAACACTGACACGAGATTTTTATTACATTTTTCGTATTATTATCAGCAGTCAGCTGTAATTTCTAATTAAAACTCGCCATAATTTTTTTCAGGGTACACATATTGCGTGCGGCAGTAACGTGGGCAACGTGTACATGTGTGAGGTGTCTCATGGCATGTCTGTGACCGAAAAAGGCGAGAAGTGGCTGATGCATAACGTAATTATCTAACATAACATTACCTTTCGTGTTAATGATATATTTGCCTGGTTACCATCGTATAGGGCAGGGTTTCTCAAACTTATAACTCCACCGTACCCCTGTTGAAGTTTCTAAATGACAGCGAACCACTAACCCCTCACAATGCGTAAGTAACAATAAATAAAACAAATAAACACCGAGCAAACCAGTGTTGCCAACTCTTGTTTTAGTATTGTAGTAGATGAACTATACAAATTGGTACAAATTAGAAGATTTGAAAAACGCAAATCGGTAGATCTACCTATTCTATAAATATAGTTCAGAAGATTTGTAAGAATTTGTACGAAAAATCCCTTTGTGATAATCCATTACGTAAATCTTGTCGCGAACACCGTCGTCTTTCGGGTTCGCGTACCCCACTTTGAGAAACCCTGGTATAGGGTATAAGTTTGGGAACGGAACAAGTGATTGTAGTGTGTGGAAGTTGTTATTTTTGTTATTTTTATTATTGTTGTTATTATTATTCTTACAAGTATTAATATTATTTTGACCTAGAATAGCATAAACAGCCATTAAACCTCTTCGGCCGCCAACCAACGCTACGCAACCAGTTACGTGACAAGAATTGTTTTCCTTGCTACGAAATCAGTTACATGACAAGAATTGTTTTCCTTGCTACGAAATCAGTTACGTGACAAGAATTGTTTTCCTTGCTACGAAATCAGTTACGTGACAAGAATTGTTTTCCTCGCTACGAAATCAGTTACGAACAAAGAACTTCTTTTCACATAACATAAACTCACGTCTGTATCCCAGAGGGGTAGGCAGAGACCAGGGACTGCCACTTGCTACGATCCTAACAGATCACTTTCGCTTCCTCAACATTCATTAGTCGTTGCATGCACGCACGCCGGTTTCGGGTACTTTTTATCTTACTGGTTTCGTAGAAAGAAGAATAATGTTTTTTTCAAAAGGCTTCTACTGGCTACGTTTATCGTGGTTCCCGACGGAATAGCGAGACAAAAGTCACGTCTTCTGCTTTCTTATTATTAGACCGTGATTATATAAAGCGAAATTTTGCTAATCCATTGTTTCCACTTTTATATTCGTGACACGTTTTCTTTCGTTCATTCGTACAAAACCAACCGTCTTTAGCAGAAACCTTTCGCTCTAGGCTCTAGCTATTTTCTAACATGGAACATCTCCCGCAGATATTCGAGCGCGAAATCCACCGCGAGCGCATCCTAGAATCTCGTGCTCGGGAGATTAAACTGAAACATCGACAGGCTGAAGAAGGGGGTGGTTTTGACCGCGATGATCAGCCTGATCCGACCGTCAATGACAAGGATTTAGCCGACGCCACCATTGACTTCATTCAAACCGTCAAAAAGGAGCTCACCATGATGACGTGAAAATAAAAAACCGGCCAAGTGCAAGTCGGACTCGTGCACGAAGGGTTCCGTACCATTGTCTATACAACATTAGACGCAAAGATAAAAAAACAGCAAAAAAAATCACGTTTCTTGTATGGGAGCCCCCTTTATATAATTACTTTATCTTGTTTTTAGTATTTGTTGTTATAGCGGCAACAGAAATACATAATCTGTGAAAATTTCAACTCTCTAGCTGTCACGGTTCTTGAGACGGACGGACGGACAGACAGACAGCGAAGTCTTAGTAAAAGGGTCACGTTTCTACCCTTTGGGTACGGAACCCTAAAAATACGAGGCCTGATCTATTCAACGCACAGTGGCCGAGTCATATTGTCATGGTGATGGCTGTTATTTTGTCACAATTTCGTAGACTAACAAATAATTGCATTGTGCAATAACCCGCGCGAATTAAATAGACAATTCGTGTGAAGGAGATCGCATGGTGCGTTGAGTTGAACGGGTTACACCTTAATGCGATTGCTTAGTAGCCAACTCATATCACATTGTATGAACTTACTCCTGTAATCCGGAGAGGTAGGCAGAGACCAGTATTTCCCACTTGCCATCATCCTGACAAACCTCTTTCGCTTCATCAACATCCATTAGACCGCCGCACGCCGGTTTTGAGTACTTTTTACGTTACCGTTCGCTAATACTGTATAACTATTTGCTTGAAGAATGTCTACCTGGCACATCCCTTACCGGCCCTTCTACCTACATTCACTCGATTTTATATATTCTTTGGTGAATCTTTCTTCTAGTCACTCTATTATCATCATCATAATCATCAACTAGGCAACTGACACTGCTAATGTAACTTTTTCGATTAATTATACATTTAGTAAACTCGCTCCCATGACGTAATTTAATGTAGCGTAACGTATTGAAATTATACTCAACTCAACGTAATGCAATGTAACGTAGTGCAGTTAAAGGTGGTGAATTGATCAGCTTATTTTTGCCCATAGCATAACACGGCAGTAGTAAACATCACAGCAGCCGCTAGATCGTCATCATTATCATCAGCCATTTGACGCCCACTGCAGGACATAGGCCAGACTCATGGTTTTCCAAGCTTCTCGGTGTTGTGCCGCCCGCATCCAGCGACTCTCCGCCGCAACGTAACCAGGTGGGGGACCTGCCCACGCTGCGTCATGCGGTCCGCGGTCGCAGCGATGGTAGCCTATGTCCAGCAGTGGACATGGACAAGTATAGGCTGATGATGATGATGATTGCAATTTACCGTAACGTTACGCCACGTATCAAATTACGACATAACTTTCATCATCATCATCAACCCATTATGTCCCCACCGAGGGGCACGGGTCTCTTCCCTGAGGAAGGTATAGGCCATACTCCACCACGGGGGCCAAGTCCGGATTGGTGGAGGCTTGTAGACTAGTGGCTCGTCTACTGTCAGAAGTTGTCAAGCCGCCCTAAGGCCTCTGACTTGGCTTAACGACTGCCATCTATCGACGGCAGCCGGCACCAACAGCTTAACGTGCCTTGCGAAGCACGGAACCGCTCGGAAAAATGCCACTAGCGTTAGGCATAGACGGCGACCCATCCATGCACTGAACGCGCCCTGTGTTGCTTAACCTTCGTGATCGTTTAAGATCACTCAGGCAGCCGGGACTACGAGCGACATAACTTTAGTTGATTTTAAAGTATTTATAGTCTTGAGAGGGTTCCTTTATTTTAAAGCTGGGTTCTCCGAAGTTACCCTTAAATTAGCTGTATTAAAATAAATTTTACTCTCTAACGGTTAGTATCTCAAATCTGAAAAAAAAATACTTTTCAATGTTCTATCTAGGCCGTCGGTCATTATTTTAAATTTTTTTTTTTTGCTTCATAGCGTCAAAAAAATCGCGAACATGAGTCTAAATTATCACTAGATATGATTTTATTTGAGCTGTACTGAGTTTTGGATCATAAAAATATATCAAAATGACTATCACTATCACTGAACGTTGGTCGTCAAAGTTCTCTTAATAGTATTTGTATTTCTGTAATTTCAAAAATGCCTACTTTTCCCGCAACTTTTCGCTCGCGTAGCGCATAGTCTCATACAAATCCGTGCGCTCGGAGAATCCAGCCTTAATCGTGGTGTTCGTATTTAGATAAAATAAAAATTTACTTGCAACATTAACTTTACATAGAATTCAAAGTTTCAAACTTATTATTTACAATTCATTTTAGAAATTATTTAATCGTTATTTTGTCAACTTACTAGGTAATTTGTTTTGTAAGCTAGCTTTAAATTCGTATCAATTAATTGGAAAGTTCTTAAAGTGTATTGTTGGTATTTTAGACCCTATTTTACTTATAATAAATATCGTTGTTAAGACGTTGTTTTCACTCCTAAGTGTCCCCATTATTTTTGTCGAAGATAATTGACCTTTTACGATTTCGTAACATACCAAAAGGTAATTTAATAAGACAGCTGTGTAAAGTCTCTTATCGAATAACTCTGCTTTTACGAGGCGGAACGAAGGTTATTTGGAGTGGAACACTTTTCAGTCTAAAGATGGCGGGCGATCGTAAAAATGGATAAGAAAATAACAACTGACTCGCTGAACAGAAAATCTGAATTTGTGGATTTTTCCCACGGCACATTGCGGAGAAATCTTTGATGGGAGAAATGTGGGTTTGTCCGTGATTTATCGGCTTATTGCGTTTCCTTTACGCCGTGTTCTCTCTACACCTTGCTCTCTTGAAATGGACAACTATCTAATTTGTCCGTTATCTCCGTAGTCCGGTTGCCCTGCCTAGGCCCTATCAGTATACAACACTAGGGATTTGCGAGCGATTTGAAAGCGATACGATTGCGTGCGAGCTCGCCGCGATTGCGCAGCGTACACGCCATGACACGCCGCGATGACGTTGCGCCATCCGTCGCGTTCGTCACCGTCGACGCATCGAAAGTTCAAAATCGTCCCGTTCTAAGGGATACATAGTAGTCGCTCTCACGCAATCGATTACTTGATAATGAATCCTCCCAGATTCGTCGTTGACTTGTATCTGCTTTCGTTTCCTGCATCTTCGAATCAACATAGCCAGCAATAGTGTTTCCTCGTCAGGCTACTGCGTGTTCGAAATGCGGATCGTATGCGCAGCGTCGTCGCGGCATGCAGGCCGCGCAATCGTTGCGCAATCGCCTCGCTTTCGAATCGCTCGCAAATCGCTTAGTGTGATAGGGCTGTTAGTCCGGTGACCAGCTTTAGACTAAACAAGGGGAGGTCAAGGGATAAGGGGTAGTTTGTATTGATTCACAGTTTCTGCACCACGCATATACATTGAATAAAAAATGTTTACTTTGAATCTTGCATTTTTGACTCACGTTTCTTCACCATGTTTTTCTTCTAAATCTTTTTTTTATTCCCGAGATCTTTAAGCATCTTCTTCGATAAAAACGACCACTTCATGTGGAGTAACGTCCACTTCACATTTTGTTTGAAAATGTTTCTAAGCACTGCAGCTGTTCTTTTGAACTTTAAAATTCCAGCCAAAGGTTTATTTTTGAGCACTTCTGCTTTTATTAAGCACTACGCTGCCTCCACATCTGCTTTCGATTAAAGACAGGCGCAAATATTACTATTTTTCTATAACCAACCATGAGTTTGAACGAAATGCTATTTTACCACATGTAGATAGGTAAGTACACCTTCCGTTTACCGGTTCTTGAAAAGATATATCGGAAAGGAGATTTCAGTAAAACCAACTCGACAGAATTTTATATTTGCTTCAAACGTTTTTAGGTATATCATGTATATTTCAAACGCGGGATCGATTTATATTTTGAGCGATGACGATAGATCGATTGTTCGTTCAACAGAAAAACTACTTCTTGGGTGGGGTGGCAACTGTCAAAAAATTGAAAATGGAGGATTTCCGGTTTTCTTGACTATTTCTATGGGAAAAGAAAAATATCTATACTACTAATAATAAATCTGTAAGGGTCGGTCATGGAGTAAGTTAGTTTGTTTTCAGAGATATTGTGTTTATAGGCTCAATATATGATACTGAAACTAATTTCACGATTTTTAGAATTTTTTTCTGTATGTGTGTATGTATGTATGTATGTTCCTCCATAACTCTTAAACCAATAATCCGAATTTGATGAAATTTGGTATTAAAACATATAGACATCTGGGACACAGGATAGGCTATTTAAATTCTAGCTTCAGTTTTGATAAGACGTGGCCCCCATACAAATGCTGCTTCGTAAAAATCGAAATGTACGCGAACGGAGTCGCGGGCACAGCTAGTTATTAATAAATCAAACCCCAGAGATATTATGTATTTGATAGTGTCTTTTTAAAAAAAAAAACAGTGCCTACGCATTTACTGCTCAGTTTGCAAACTACGACTCCTAAACCTTTTGGAGCAGCTAAATCGATTATCAAGAAGTTTATAGGTTACGACTCTAGTAAACAAATACCAAAAAATATTTCTATACAGGTAAATACGAATGAAATACATTCAGAATCATAGCTAAATTTTATCATTCTTGTTTTTTTTCAGGTCCGCATCTTTCACACTCGTTAATAACGGAGGCAGTGTTTAGGTACCTAGACTGTTCAACCTAAAACTAACTAAAAACGAGAAATGTAACATAAGCAGCCTATATACGTCCCATTGTAGGGCACAGGCCTACAATCAGGGAGAGAGTATGGGCTTAATCACCACGCGTGCCCACCGCGGATTGGCGATTTCGAGCGCTGAGGTATGTGAATAGCTCAGACACTCAGGTTTCCTCACGATGTTTTCCTTCACCGTTGGCGAGTGGCATTGCTACTATAACTTCACAAATTTACATAACTTAGAGAACCAACCTGGGTCTCTCGCTTCCGAGTTCGATGTTCTACCCACTACGCCTTTTGTTGGAATGTAAAGCCAGCTATTATTGCTGCTATTGTAAGTAACATAAATCAATGTTCCTGGGTACTCGTAAACATAGCTTTTATTTGACAAAATCATAATCATACATTGTAATACGCATTTCTCTGGGCCTAATCCGTTATCTCGAAATAGGTAAGCAGCAGCAGCCCTTAATTACCCAGAGCCAGCCCATAGCATTGAACTGGGCAGATCTGAATATATATCAATACTTCTGATAGGACAATTTAGTTTTTGGTGATAGGAACGTTCAAGTAGTAGTCCCGAAGTATCATTTTATGCTTACATTTAAGGGTCCAAAGTTCACTGTCCTTTGAGTCGACAGTGGAGTGGCCGCCGGCTCCTCCCGGATGATGGCACTTGCAGTGGAGGCCACAGTCTTCCCCTAAGACTACCCCCATCATCATCATCATCATCAGCCTATGATTGTCCACTGCTGGACATAGGCCTCTCCTATTGCACGCCACTGAGCACGGTCCTCGGCTACTCTCATCCAGCTCTTGCCTATTCCCAAGAAAGCTTTTTCGCTATTCCCAAGAATGCTAATTACAAGTGCCGACTTTCTCCTTTCACAACTGGTTATATTTTGCCGAATGCAAGCGCAAACCCACACGCACTTAGACGAAGAAGAATAATAATAAGAAGAAAGACATTTATTATACCAAAAAGACACATCACAAAAACAGAATAAGCAGATAAGTAACATCATGTGCACAAAAACAGAAAGAAAACTAAATACACAACAAACAAAACAAATAAATAAAACAGGACCATAGATGCCTAGTGTGGGGCCCACCAGAAATTACATCTGCCAATGGTTGTTACAAATAAATAAATTTTTTTTTTACTTTTTACTTTTAACCTGTGGTGTATCCATGGATGTAATAATCCTTATTAATTAATGTTTATCTAAGTTTGCACCGGGTTATCGATGGTTTTCCAACCGGTTCCAACCAAACCAATCAAAAAAGGTTCTCAATTCGTTTAAAATATACAGATTTTTCAGCATATTCATCAGTAATTCTTTACAACGTTGTCTGATTTTGTTAATTCTTTTTTTATATAAAGTTACCCCCAAGGTGGTCCCACGTATATTTGGTCAACATCTGTTTATGGAACGCGTTAAAAAGTCATCGAACTCTTTTTTTAGTGCGTGTTATTCTTGAAGTTGTTTTTTTTTTATTAAGAACTTGTTATTTTCGGTACGAAGCGCACTCTGGTTCCGTAAACTCTCTTGACCGGAATCCCGGACTTGTGAAGATCTTTATTTCCCTTGGAGGTTCTATGAAGGTCTGGATCGTAGTGACGCACCACGGCAGCATACTGTGGACGCCTGCGCTGTGGCACAAGATTACCTGCGATTTTCGGAACTAGTTTCGGTAAGTACATCATTTACCAAATAAGAGATGTATTATAGCAGGCAAACGACTTTAGTTCTCTTCTATTACATCTGGGACTTGTGCTTACTGAGTATGAAATAAAATGTCCAAAGGCTGTCTTTGTCCTAGGTGCTCTTTGATCCTGTTATCTCAGACTAATGGCAAGATTCCTTTCTAGGACTTATTGAGACGTCAGCACGAGCCCGTACTCTCTATGTAGGTCCGCGACGTAAGTTTTGTTGAATTCATAAAAATATGTTTATTATGATTATTATCACTGTGAGTGAGTGATTGAGTGAGTGAATGAGTGAGAGAGTGAGTAAGTGAGTGAGTGAGTGAGTGACGTCAGATGCCTGTAAGGAGGTTATATTTATAAGAAATTTTCTATTATGAATCGTCATGTAAACTAACCAAAATATAATGATAAATCAATAAGCTCAAAACCTGACCGCTAAACGTATAACAGTACGATGAAAGACATTGATGTTTGTCGTCACTTTGTTACAGAAAGCATTAAGGCTGGGTTCTCCGATATTATCAGGTGTTTTGAAAATACATTTGACTCAAATTAGTATTTAAACCCTCCGGACGACTCTGAAATTTTCTTAAACTTGACTCTTTCCAAACTCGTCTCTTTTTTAATTTGCCATCTCTTTACTTTGTCTCTTTTATAAAAGTAACTCTTTCTTAACTCTAACTCTTTTGGACTCCACCGCAGTCGGGTATAAAGACCGCAAAAGACAAAAGACTTTTGTTTTACTTTAAATATGTGACGTCACGACCATGGTGAAGAGCGTTACCGTTCAAATCTGTTTTGGTTCGTGAGGCCAAACACTTCAGATTTTTTTTCAATGAATTCTGATACGAATCAACTAGCGTATTGCCTCGTTGAAAACACGCTCGCAAATGACCAGCGCGATGAATCTCTTAACCACAAAAAGTATTCTTTATCTATCACATACCACGCACGGAGAGCTGTGCATCAGACAACTCAATCCAAACTGAGAACTGGGTCTCAAGTGTTCCGTTAACTACTAAGGGTGTCGGTACACTAAGTCAGTTTTAGTTAAAGTCGAAAAACATAGGTATGCCTCAATGCAGGGCACAGGGCTTACCTCAGAGAGAGTATGGGCTTAATCACCGTGTCCTCCGTGGGTTGAAGAATAAAATCATCAAAGGAAATTTAAAAAACCGGCCAAGTGCGAGTCGGACTCGCGCACGAAGGGTTCCGTACCATTAGATAATAGTACGACACCCTTCGTGCGAGAGTCCTTTAAAATTTCGAATGTTATATAGACATACAACATTTGAATATTTCAAGCGTCTACCTATTGCCGTGATTAATATCAAGCAAAAAAATCACGTTTGTTGTATGAGAGCCCCCCTTAAATATTTATTTTATTCTGTTTTTAGTATTTGTTGTTACAGCGGCAACAGAAATACATCATCTGTGAAAATTTCAACTGTCTAACTATCACGCTTCATGATATACAGCCTGGCAACAGACGGACGGACAGAAGGACAGCGGAGTCTTAATAATAGGGTGTAGCCTTTAGGTACGAAACCCTAAAAAAATACAAAGTCTGGGAAGGAAAGCATCGTGAGGTAAACTGAGTGTCTGTGGTTTTTATATTCCAAGGCGCTTGAATCGGCGTATATATATACACACGTCCGATAGCCCATTTAGCGTCTTACTGCTGTCGCCGGCTATTCCCTGCCACCCCGGCAGAAAGTTTGTGAGGTCGTCCCGCCATCTTCGCCTTGGTCGGGTACGTTTGCGGTATCCGTCGCGTAGGACCCAGTCAGTGGCAATTTTTGTCATCTGTCTGGGCCTATACGACTTACGTGGCCGGCCCAGCTCGAACCTGTTGAAACATTAATTTGGTTGCCTATTACTCGTTAACGTCGACACCCGTCGACGGCAGGCGTTGACGCGTCAATGGTAGTCGCCGATGCGGGTTCTTTTTTGGTGACTCGCCCAACAGATGACTGTGTTGGGCGAGCCGCTAAAAGTAATAATCCTACCATTATTATTATAAATTATTGGCAAAATTTGTGAAGATGTTTGGATGTATGGATGTTTGTTACTCAATTACGCAATAACGGCTGAATGGATTTACATAAAACTTGGCGTACAGATAGACAAAAAACTGAATTGAGACTTAGTATACTTGATGTCCCGGTAATACGTTCCCGTGGGATAATATTTATTTTAAGTTTAACATATATGGCTTTGTGCGAGCGAACGTTGTGTTTTAAAAATAGATGGCGTGTGCAAAAATCGTATAAAGGGATTCTGTGGCGGTACGAAGTTCGCCGGGACAGTTAGTAAATAATATTAATAAGAAATAGCATACCTAAGTGATGATCGTGCCTTACTATGTTGATAAACATTTTCTGTTTCTATTTCTAGGTACTTCAAATGAGGAAAGAGGATTTAAAGTCTGGAATTTTCGAACTAAAACTTTCGTAAGCACTCTACTACACATTGACTTTCCAGATTCAATTACTTACTTTGGTGTCGGAAGAGTCCTACCAGGTTTCGCTCTGATTCGCAGAGCTTAACCGGAAGATGTTCCCTCCCTGTTGCTGAACGGATCACCCTACAGAAGAGTTCTCAAATTTAAATACCTGGGACACGTAGTGCATGAGCGTATGACGGACGATGAAGATATTGATCATGAGCGGGGGACGCTGGCGGTCAACTGCAACATGATGGCTCGCAGGTTTACATGTTGTTATCGCGATGTGAAAACAACATTTTTTCGAGCTTTTTGTCAATCACTGTACACCTGTAGCCTGTGGATGAATTATACGTAGCGGGCCTTCAGCGCTCTTCGCGTATAATATGACAATACCTTCATGATGATGTTGGGGCTGCCTCGTTTCTGCAGCGCATCTGCTATGTTTGTTGAAGCTCATGTAGATGGCTTCTAAGCCGTTTTGAAAAGGGAGCAGCATCCATGATGCGCAGAGTGCGTGGCGGTACCAACAGCAGCCTGACCATGCTGGGAGATAGGCCTGATAGTCCTTTTTTCAAACATTGGACTGAACTCTATGTTGATTTCTAAATCCAAGAGTTTTGGAAGTCGATATGAATTTCAAGCCGTAGAATGTTGTCACAATTAATTAAATTAAACTCTTAAGTATAATTATTTGTTGCATGAAAGAGTTTTTGCAGTGTTATTGTAGTTTTAATTTTATGAATAATTTAATCGAACTATGTATTCCGTACAAATAAATAATAATAATTTATCACGGCGAGTAGAGACGGAGCTCGCGTCGTCGTTTCGTAAGTAAGTGAATTCGGAGTTAAGTCAATGAAGTCTGGAACTTTCATAACGTAGTGGAAAATAGCCTAAGTCTTAGCTGTTTCGTCAAGAAACTTGGTCGGGGCCTGCGAAACAATCCTTTCTTTTAAAGCCAGTTTAGGCAAAGAGTAGTTGACCTACATACAGACAGTGAGATCAGAAGAAGCCTTAGGGTAGATCACCTACCCTCACTACAATAATACTCGCCACTTCAGTCTACCCGTGACCACGGCAGCTGCAACGTTGCCAAAACGTCGGGAATTTAAGGAATTAAATTTTATCTAATAATAAAACCGGCCAAGTGCGTGTCGCGCCACGCGCAATGTAGGTTTCCGTAGAAAGAGGGTTTTTTTTATCTGCTTTACAGAACTTGCAACTTCATCGAAGTAATTTTCATTGGATTTTGTATGAAATTTTACATTTATAAGTTGATTGTCTATTATTAAAGGGCTATGCTGAGATCCGTAGACGAACGAAAGTCATAGTAAAGGACTATGCTGAGATCCGTAGACGAAGACTTTCGTTCGTCTACGGATCTCAGCATAGCCCTTTACTATGCTGAGATCCGTAGACGAACGAAAGTCGTCGACATAGCCCAGCGGATAAGTAAGTTGAAGTGGCAGTGGGCGGGGCACGTAGCACGCAGGACTGATGACCGATGGGGCCGAAAAGTTCTCGAACGGAGACCACATATCGGCAAGCGCAGCGTAGGACGACCAGCCACAAGACGGACAGATGACCTCATCCAAGTGGCAAGAAGACGCTGGGTGCAAGCCGCTTCCAACCGGTCTTTTTGGAAATCCGTGTAGGAGGCCTACGTCCAGCTGTGGCCTTCTTGTGGCTGAATGATGATGATGATGATGTCTATTACTTGTTAACTAGTAAAGCCTACTCAGCCGTGATAGTTTGTACATGGCGTGCTTCATCATCATCATCAATTTGACGCACTCTGCAAGACATAGGCCTCCTTCATAGTTTTCCAAGCTTCCCGGTGTTGTGCCGCCCGCCCGCCCGTAACCAGGTTGTCAGATCATCTGGTGGCGGGCCTGCCCACGCTGCCGTAATTATTATTAAGTCATTGCTAAACTTAATAACAGACTGTTATTTTAAGTACTAGGTAGGGAAATGTGTTTCCATTAACATCGTATTGGAAGAGTGAACAAGCACTGCTAAGAGCACTGTTGAAGTTTTATTAAGAACTGGTCTTTACTGTGGTCAGCGCCCGTAATACTACTATTTAAATAGGCTAACGCCCAGTTTCTCGTGCACTGACAGACTGTTGATCTACTGTTACCCTCAGCATAATCCTGAGTCAGTTGCCCTTTGTGGCAACTTCGACACACCACTCTGACGCTCTGACTTTGCCTTGTATTATGTTGTATTTACGCACTGGAAGATTTGGAAATCCATGGAGGAGACCTATGTCCAGCAGTAGACTTCTTGTGGCTGAATGATGATGATGATGGTGATGATGTTGTATTTATGTGACTTGTTTTTCCTTTGTACTTGTTTATGTTACTTGTTATGCCTTTTTTCTTGTGATCTGTTAATTTGTCCCTATAAATGTATTTTCTTTCTTTCTGACAGCTGACAGTTGGCCAAAGTGAATTAAAAAAAAACACTAACAGCTGTTAAGAATAGATTACAGAATGTTAGCGTACCAAAGACCGGGGGTAAGAATATCCCTTATTCGGCCTACTATCAGTACAATGGGAAGCAATCTCCCGTCTTTTCTCGAACTAAAACGGGTTCTATTGTAAACTTTTCATCATCATCATCAGCCATTTGACGCCCACTGCAGGACATAGGCCTCCTTCGTGGTTTTCATAACGATGGAGGGTTTTGCCATAATCGCCACGCTTGGCAGGCGGGTTGATGATCGCAGTATGCGGTTGGAATCTCAGGAAGACGCTGCTGCACGTCTCCTGGTAATTGATTTCCTTAGTCGCCTTCTACGACATCCACGAAAGGAATGGAGTGACGCTATTCTTAATCCGGCAACACACGGACACAAACTTTTACTTTGGGAAAATTTCGGGGAAAAATTCAGCTGTTCTATACTCGCGGCATTAAAATGGGTAGAAAGCAGTTTTTTCGTGATTTCGAAGTTTGCCGATGATAAAAGTTATTCGTTCCTATTGATGAGTAGAACAACTCATTGATTTATGCGGAGATTTTTTTTTTCACCCTGTATAACTTCATTAATAACATAAATTTGAAAGTATGTTGATTTGATTGAATTTTGTATTACTATCCTTAGTGTTTCATAAAGAAAAGTTCTTTCCAAAATAATTACATTCCTCGTAAATTTCTCTTAAAGAGTCGGTTGGAAACAAAGCGCGAGACATTAAAAAAGTGAAAGAAAGTGAAAGTTGAAAAAATAGCGTGGAAGATTAAGAAAAAGAGAAACAGTGCGTGAAAGAAACAGAAAGCTTGAGAAAGGGCACGAGGGATTTAGAAAAAGAAAGAGAGGGCAAAAGAAAAAGAAAGTCAATAAAAGGTGCAAGGGATTATGAAAAATAAACCGAGAGTGAACGAAAACGAAAGTTCAAGAAAGGGTGCGAGGGATTAAGAAAAAGAAAGAGAGTGAACGAAAAATAAAGTTGGGTAGTAAGAAAGGTAAGTGAGAGGTAAGAAAGTGAGGCAGAGAACGCGAAAGAAGGAAAAAGTTGAAGAAGGGGCGCGAGAGATTAAGAAAGTGAGACAGAGAACGCGAAAGAAAGAACAAGTTGGAGAAGGGGCGCGAGATACTAAGAAAGTGAGTCAGAGAACGCGAAAGAAAGAGAAATTTGGAGATCGGGCGCGAGATATTAAGAAAGTGAAGCAGAGAACGCGAAAGAAAGAGAAAATTGGAGAAGGGGCGCGAAACATTAAGAAAGTGAGGCAGAGAACGCGAAAGGAAGAAAAAGTTGGAGAAGGGGCGCGAGAAATTAAGAAAGTGAGGCAGAGAACGCGAAAGAAAGAGAAAGTTGGAGAAGGGGCGTGAGAGATTAAGAAATTGAGGCAGAGAACGCAAAAGAAGATAAAGGATAAAAAAGAGAGAAGTAATATTTTATTTGCAGCGTCCGGAGGATAGATCGTTTCCGGAATCCCACACTGCGCTCTTAAAACGCAAGTGAGTGCTCAGACTGCCAAACTGAAGTAAAGCTGGGCCGGCCACGTAAGCCGCATGCACCCGATAAGGTGGGTGAAGCTTGCCACCGAGTGGGTACCGCGCGGCGGTTATCGCAAACGGGGGTGGCCGAGAAGACGATGGCGGGATGATCTCGACAAATTCTTGCCCGAGTGGTCAGCAACCAATGACTGAAAATGTTGGTCTAAAACGGGGAGGTCTATGACCTGCAGTGATACACACATATTATGGAGGCTACATAAAAAATCCAGTAACTGTCTGGCGGCGCCCATACTAGCAAACTTAGTATCGTGGGAGCTATAATTTTTTTACATTACAAATTTTACAGAAGTAACTTAAAGAGAGAGCGCGATAGGTAGAGTATGAGACAGAGAAAGATAGAGAACTATATTTTTTCCCTGATTCAACGTAAAAACTTTACTTCCGATTCAACATCACGGGGGAGTGAACTTGTTAGTAAATCAAACACACAGCGGGAATCAAACCCTGGACTTTGAGAGTCGCAATTGGGCCGGGGACGCAAACGTGTACATTGTACACTGTACAGCTTACCATGTTCAAAGCTTTGCGTTTCAGTGTTTGTCGCCGCGTACTGTCTCGGTGAAAAATGTATTTTGGGCACATTCATAAAAATGTTATTTTTTTAACCATTATAGCGCAGTAACTTTACTGTGGCGAACTGTAGATCATGAAAGAGGAAGAAAAGAGCTATTTTAAAATAACAATGGAGAACTTGCACAAAAAATTGGTTTAATATAATCCAAGTGGCAGGAAGGCGCTGGATGCAGGCCGCTTCCAACCGGTCTTTTTGGAAATCTATGGAGGAGGCCTATGTCCAGCAGTGGACCTTTTGTGGCTGAATGATGATGATGATAATCGAAGAAGAATGTAAATATAAATAAACGTAGTATTTTTTTCTCTACGTCTAATAATTTCCATGATATAACCCGTCGAAAACTCATGTGGTACGAAAACGCGCAATACAAAACGGGCTCAAACTATAACGTCACACTTTGCACGTAACGCCTTAGAATGTATGTAGTGCTTAACAATATTTGAGTTATCTCTTAAAAAAAATGTTATTATGCGCCTTCACCCCTATTAAAAAACATTAAACATTTAATGAAAAAACTAAATCTTATTAGTTTTTTATTATTAGAGTAAATAGTTTCTATGGTATGATGACACTCCAATTTAAATTTGGCGCAAGTTCCCCATTGTGATTGAAACTTATTCTAAAACCGAGAAAACACGAGTTCTGGGTTTTATTAGTGAACTAGTTTTTGTCATCTTCAACATCTTTGTCATCTAAATAATCTTTAATGTTATAGTAGCCCATTTCGCACAAAGTGTGCTATACATATTTTTGTACCGCGTCTTTGGTAAGCAAAAAAGTAAAAATTGGTTTATACCACACCCAGTCAGAAAGTATCTCATAGCTCGTTCATAAACGGGTTACAAACTTCGTTATTTCTCCCTTATAAATGTGCGGCAGGAAAAGTTATATGGAATTTGCTTCCTGCCCTGAAAACGTTCTTTTGTTTTTTAGCAGCGAACATAAAAAATAACAAACGTCAAATCTCAAAAAGGATTTATATCAAATAATTAGAAAAAATATATGGGAATTTCTGTTTTTACTCGATTGTCAATGACAGCAGGCTGGCAACCTTTTTCTCCTAATTAGAAAAAAGAGGTGGAATTTTTTTGTACTCGATTTTCAACTACGAACTACGAAAAAAAAACAAGCGCGGCAATTTGTTTTGTTTCTCACTGAATTGATAATTTAACAGTACGCTTTTAATCATTGTAAATAATTTTCCACTGCGCGTAGGGCTTAATCATACTCTCGAACTGAAATAGATCGTTTTCTTCCCTCAGTGTACAATGAACTATCATTTCCCATAATTTAAAAATAGTTACATTTTACAACTCTATCTCCAAGGATCGTATTGCAAAGTAATATCCCTGAAGATATTCTTTATTGGATGTTTTACTTTGTTGGTGCACAATTCTACGCGACAGTACATCCAGCATAGATTCACTCAGGCCAGGCCGCTGGGGCCGGTGACGCATTTGCTGTAGCCGACAAACTCCGAATTTAGTTAAACGTCACCGTCCGAGCTCTGGGACAAGTTAATCTGCGACATAGATATGCTGAAATTGCTGACAGGACCAACGTAAAGCAGAAAATTGATTTCTCATAAATATTTAAGAAAATTGTCGTACCTACTTAAATATTAGTCACTTTCATAGCCACCATCACCATCATCATCAGCCCCTTGACGTCCACTGCAGGACACAGACTTCCTTCATGGTTTTCATAACCATGAGGGGTTTTGCAATAATCTTCATTCTTGGCAGGCGGGTTGGCGATCGCAGTATGTAAGTAGTTGAAGTCTCAGGAAGACGCTGCTGCCCGTCTCCTGGTAATTTATTTCCTCAGTCGCCTTCTACGACGTCCACGGTAGGAAATGGAGTGATGCTATTCTTAATCCGGCGCCACACGGCCACACGGAAGCCATAGCCATAATCATCATCAATACCAGCCCACCACCGCCCACGGCTGAGTATAGGCCTTTTCCTCCACTTACCCTCTGTCATGGGTCCTTGCCATCCGCATCCACGGACCTTTCGCCAACTCAACAATATCGTTCGACTATCACTTACATCGTAAACAAAACATAACAATAATATTAGTACAGTGTCTTGGGATTGGTAAAGTTATTTAACTTTGCATTTGCAAAGACTGCCTCGTTGGTTTAGCCGTTAAGTCGCTTAGCTATCAAAAAAGAGGTCGTGGGTTCAATTCCTGTGCAAATGGCCTCAGTCTGGGTGTATTTTCATATCTGTGACGTCCTTGTCTGGTTACCATAGCAAAGGGTATCCTAGTTTGGAAGCAGGTCAAGTGATTGTATTGTTTGGAAGTTATTTTTATTAATAACTGTGTATTTTATACTATAGTTACTTTTAAAATGAAAAGAAAATTGAACTTCGGCCTTGGAAAAGAATTGATTTCTTTTAACGCTTTATGATTTTAATAAATTTTTTGTTTACTTCAGTCATAGGACTGAATTTTGCGCTACGAAGAGAGAGACTATTAAGAGCTTTGTTTGCGACTGTTGTAGGACCACAGAGATGTGATCGCTCATACGTTCAGCTGTGCCTAAATGGCTGTTGAAACTATGCTCTGTGTTAGCGAATACCCGTTTAACTGTGACAGTAAATTAAGTCTCTTTGAGATCGGAATCAGGTCTCTACTCTGAACAAATATTTGGTTGTCAAATAGAGCTCAAGTAAGAGGAATAAAATGGGAACGAAAATATATTTTGCATTTGATCTTTGCAAAGTGGCTCTGAGACGATCAAGTTTACTTGAAGAGCCGTTAAGCGAAACGTTTTTTTTCTGTCTATCTATTTGTATACAATATAGGTAAAGCCCTAGTCTCTGCCTACACTCACGGGATACAGGCTTAAGTTTATGTTTGTGTGTATGGGCGTATGTATGCGCATCAAGACAGCATTTGTTTTTGACATATATTTTTATTTCTCCACTGCATTGCACCCATACCATACATTATTTTATTTTTATATGTCAACTTAACAAACTTTGTTATCATCATCAGCCATTTGACGCCCACTGCAGGACATAGGCCTCCCTCATAGTTTTCTAACCATGAAGGGTTTTGCCATTGTCGCCACGCTTGGCAGGCGGATTGGCGATCGCAGTAAGCGGTTGGAATCTCAGTAAGACGCTGCTGCCCGTCTCCTGGTAATTTATTTCCTCAGTCGCCTTCTACGACATCCATGGAAGGAAATGGAGTGACGCTATTCTTAATCCAGGGCCACACGGAACGTTGTTCATATTTTTAACAAACAATACTGAATATTTCTGCAAGGCATTGAAGTAGTTTCAAATATGATTATTGGTAGTTAATGACAACTTATGCAAATTTTCATACACTAGATCGCAACAAAATGTTTCTTGTTCTTTACTATAAAAATTGGTGGCAATCTGCACATTTCATGTATTAGAAATATAATTAAAACCGGCCAAGTGCGAGTCGGGCTCGCGCACGAAAGGTGCGTCTATCTATACCCTTATCTATACAACTTTATATACAAAGATCGAGAAAAAACGGCTAGAACTCACGTTTGTTGTATGGAAGCCCCTCTTAAATAAATATATTTTTTTAATTAAATTATTTATTTTTGAAGCGAATATAGAACTAAATATTCTGTGAAGATTTGAAGCGTCTACCTGTTGCCGTTATTAATATCGAGTAAAAATGGCAAAAAAATACGTTTGTTGTATGGGAGAACCCCTTTAATGTTTATTTTATTCTGTTTTTAGTAGGTATTTTTTGTTATAGCGGCAGCAGAAACACGTCTTATTATGTTAAAAAATTTCAACTGTGTATCTATCACAGTTCATGAGATACAGCCTGGTGACAGACAGCCACAGACAGACGGACAGACAGACAGACGGACAGACAGACGGACAGGTCTTAGTAACAGGGTCGCGTTTGGCGCCCTTCAGGTACGGAACCCTAAAAAGTGAGCATTGTGTGACTAAACAAACCCTTCGTACTAATAGCAAAGGCATAGTACAATCTCACTTATGAAGACTTATAATAGTTGGCATTGTGCTCCTGAATGTATTGAAAAATCATAAAAGTAGCATGGTGCTATAGTGGGCATCATGCTATCAAACCATTTCAAGCTGTGACGTAGACATAAAACGTTACAAATACCCCATATTTCCGATCCCTTTCAGCACTTCGCCAGGAAAAGTGTGCTGGCTAAGTGCACCAGAGGTGTCTAGAAGATATCGCCGCAGAGCGGTATGACACTAGAGACACACGACAGCGTTTCCTATCTGGCTGAACTGCAGCGGGAGTATTCTGTCCAGGTTCCTAAACCTCGATATTTATAACATTTGTTTTTTTTATTTCATCATCATCATCATCAGCCATTTTTACGCCCACTGCAGGACACCGGCCTCCCTCATGGTTTTTCCTAACCATAAAAGGTTTTGCCTTAATCGCCACGCTCAGCAGGCGGGTTGGCGATCGCAGTATGCGGTTGGAATCTCAGGAAGACGCTGCTGCCCGTCTCCTGGTAATTGATTTCCTCAGTCGCCTTCTACGACATCCACGGAAGGAAATGGAGTGACGCTATTCCAAATCCGGCACCACACTTTTTTTATTTATCTACCTGATATTGTTGGCTTGTGGGTAGAACATCGGACTCGGAAGTGAGAGAACCAGGTTCAATTCCCAGTGCGGACATGTACCTATGACTTGGTTTTCTAAGTTATGTACATTTGTGAAGTTGTAGTAGCAATACCCCTCACTAACGGTTAAGGAAAACATCGTGAGGAAACCTGAGTGTCTGAGCTATTCACATACTCGTACCTATAGTACGAGAAAGGTGGAATTTATCACAGAGATACACATTAATCACGCCGAGAAAAATGTACAACTACCATATTTTTCTCGGCGTGGTAGTGTGATTGAAAAATTTACCCCCTACAACGAAATTAGAGATGTAATTTTTTTTTACCAATGCGATAGACTGATCAAGCTAAGGGCCCCTACACAAAGCTGCGATGCGACGTCGCATCGTAAAAATCTGCGAGCTCGCGCGACGCATCGCAAGAACTTGCAAATTGATTTGCATCGGCTTTCATAATAGTAATAAATGAATGAACCCAAAATCTCCCTTGTTTCTTTTTCCTGTATTTTCTTAGCAATAACTGAAGTGAGCATTTCTTTTCAAAATCCATTTCACGACCTAGTTTACAAAATAAATTCAGTACGGTTGACGGTCGTCTAAGGAATCGTAACACAGCAAAACGTTTCACAGTTTTCTGCATTGCAAATTCGCATCACGCCGATTCGCAGTTTTGTGTATGGACCCTAAGTCCACTATAGGCAATTCGCTGTATGAATGTACCACAACAGCCGTAGCCTAGAGGATTTTATTTTATTTTATTTTATTTGGTGTACAAAACAGATCACAACCATTGCACGATATAAAAATAATAAAATGACATGAGTACTAAGTTGTGGTCTAAAGCATGCACACACAACATTGCCACATGTGAATTTGAGTATCTGAATAAAGTAAATTTATAATAATTTTTAAGGATAAGAATTTTTATAAAACCATACAACTCGATGAAGTCAGGATTTTGGCTGAGCATCTCTTAAATTTAGCATAATGTGCGTTGAAGATATCGACTTCCGAGCTAGTGGCCACAACTTCGTTGTAGAGTCTACACATTCTCACTATCGGATTGTAGTATGATGTGTTATTTTTAAAAACATTTAAAAAGAAAGGCCTGTAAGATCGAGATTTGCACCGAATATTTATTGTCAGCTCGGACAGTAACGACTCGGAATTCACGCGACCATGTAGGATTTTGTGCAGATATATTAGGTCTAGCTGTTTACGCCGGATTTCCAACGGCACGACGCCAAATGACAAGACACCTTGAGGCACACAACATCAGCCCACAATAAAGCATGTTCATAACTGCTCTGTTAAGAGCGCATTGACCAGAAGAATAAAGAAGAAAATTGGGTGGGCCTCTATCGGGTTACACGGCTGTCGGTTTAACGTGAAACGTTCTACAAGTAAGCGTCAATTTATAGCTCAGTCTGCGCAATGTGTTACGCGGCACTGGCGAAATCTAGCAGCACAAGTCAAGAGGATTTGAGTAATGTCTCCATTTTTCTACTCTAGGTGATTTAGCCTGGGTGCATTAATTGGAACAAACCAACGATTATATAATATGAATTGCACACGACACGTAGTTATAGTGTTACAGCCTTCACCGAGGCGACATGTTTTCGTTGCAAGCGGTTTAGTAAGTTTCCGATCAAAACTAACAAGAAACAGTACCGTTTTGGTTCCAACCTCGACCGCTAGACGGGTACAAAATATGCCTCAAGGTATAAATTTAAAATTGCGCCCGTCGCGTGCCCCGCGGACAAGCGAGATGTGACACACGAAATAGCGCCTCGGGTGTTGTTCCACAAAGGGGGCTGAGAGGAAAGAATGTGTGGGGAAATACGTACATTCGGTGGGGAAAACCATTTGTCCGTTACTATAATGTTCATATTTTTTTTTATTTAGCCTAATATACGTCCCACTGCAGGGCAAAGATCTTCTCTCGGAGAGAGAAATAAGACATGGACGTATTTCAGGTCTCATTGGCTGGGGACGCGGGATGTGACTTAAACTCATCGGACTTAATTCACCGTATCCGTACGGTGAAGGGAAACAACGTGAGGAAACCTGAGTATCTGACATGTTCACATACCTCGGCGCTTGAAATTGCCAATCCGCGGTGGGCACGCGTGGTAATTGAGCCTATAATCTCTCTCTGAGAGAAAGCCTGTGCCCTGCGGTGGCCGTGCCAAGAGTGAATCGGACTTCCGCATAATTGTCAAAGACTGATAGAAAAATATTCTTTATGTGACTGAATATGTAACAATGACTGAATAGAAACATATGCTTTATTATACAATTGGATATTAAAAAAAAATTGTTTCTAACTTAAATTTTTATCACACTTTTCATCGTGACTGTACAAGGAATGGATCCTTTTTATTAAAGGAATTGTTGATATGTGGTTTTGAAATAGGATCAAGAAAAGGCATCGCGAATTTGTGTGAAAGGTGACTTCAGGATTTCTCTTGTTGATCTGATATGACACGGGCAGAATGTGGGTTGGAAGTCCCGGTTGATGTACGTACGGTCGTCAGCACATCAGCCTTTACGGGGGTGAACTCTACTCTACTCCGTTACGTTACGGGTCATTTTACAACTAGATAAATTTTAAAAAACAAAACCAAGCCAAGTGAGAATCGGACTTGCACATCGCATGCTCCGTACATCATTTACATTCATCTTACTTAGAAAGACGTGACTTAGAATTCTTCGGACAAATAAAAAAAATATATATATATAAATTGCTCTTTCGGGTCCATCGCTAACTCACCCCGGTGGATTTTTGTTCAAGATATCTACCGAGTATTGCCAAATTTCAAAAATTAAGTTTTTTACCGCTTAAACATAAACATAAACATTTACATACAGACACATACCTTGCTTCTGGCCCCACACTAGGATACCCTGTGTCGTGCAAACCAGAAACAACAACATCAAAAACGTGTAAACATCCAAGACCTGGGGTTTTTTTTTTGTCCCCAGCCGGGATTCGAACCCGGGACCTCTCGCATGGTATGCAGATGCACTACCGCTGCGCCACGAGATCATCGTATTTCTTTTATCTCTTGTTATCTCTATTCTTTTGAAAACTATTAGTCATTGACATCAAAAATTAAGCAAGTACGAGTACTTGCATCACTGACCCAACGCAAAAAAATCGAAGACGTAAATAAAAAAAATTTTTTAGCCTGTGAATAGATTTAAAAAAAATACATCTTTAAATTTATTTTAACTTTTTTTTTGCACGCCTACCAACTCTTTCCTATACCTCCTGCGGTTGACGGGTAGAAAACGCTTATGGCATTAAATCCGCCGCATTGTACGATTTCTTTATGTGCAATAAAATTATCAATAAATAAATCAATAAAAGACACTTACTTACCTTAAAAAACAAACAATCTGAGCACAGTCTTTTTTCTTGTCTATTTTACAAGTTTTATATTAGCAAAGCGGTGGTAGCCTAGTGGGTAGAACATTTTACTCGGAAGCGGGAGACCCAGGTTCGATTCCCAGTGCGGGCATGTACCTATGACTTTGTTTTCTAAGTTACGTACATTTGTGAAGTTATAGTAGCAATACCACTCGCTAACGGTGAAGGAAAAATCGTGAGGAAACCTGGGTGTCTGACCTATTCACATGCGCTTGAAATCGCCAATCCGCGGTGGGCACGCGTGGTGATTAAGCCCATACTCTCTCTCAGAGAGAAGGCCTGTGCCCTACAGTGGGACCTCAGAGTGGGACGTATATAGGCTGCTTATGATGATATTAGCAAAAATTCGGTATTCACACCCAAGGTGTATTACGGATCATTCAAACGGTATTGTGCAATAAACAAACGTACTCTTGCATACAGTAGCTATGCTTTACAACGATATCGCCTTATAGGAGATAGGATCGGTTGGATATCGTACAAAATATGATTTTGACTGCCTCGTTGGTCTAGCGGTATCACATCTGATTATCATGACGGAGGTCGAGGGTTCGATTCCCACTTGGAGCCGTTAAATTAGTATAAATGGCCACAGTCTGGGTTCCATGTTTGTGACGTCCTTGCCTGGTTACCATAGATCAGAGTTTCCCAGTCAACTTATTGTATGATCATATGAGATCCACCCTCTTGGGAGACACTCTAACTTAATAATTTTGTTCCCAGTCAAGAAATAGTTTCAAAGGGATTAATAAAGCAAGGCTTCTAAGCTGCGGGCTGTGGTGGGATTTTCGGACAGCGTGGTGCTGAAGATAATTTAATATTTTGGCCGGACAAGCACCTTCGTTATGAAGCCGATCTCGAGATCCTTATTCTGACAGTGCCTACATCGTGCTTCGGCCCTTGCATCTACGTAATGAGAAGATTTATGTAGCGTCAATTGGCACATTCACTCACACTAGATGGGTGAAGGGACCACTTCATTATATTACACACAAAGATCGAGAAAAACGGTAAAAAATCACATAAAAATACTGGTCACTGACTCGCTGTCACACCATTTTGTCATACCAGTGTGACACAGCATGATATTTTTCTTCACATTCACTCTATATGGTGTGACCTGGTCTGATTGGCAACAACTAACAGCATCGTTAAGACTAAGCGTCACACTATTTAATCGTGAGAATAAAAAAAAAACTAAAAAACGAACAAAACATAATCTAAAATAAAAAACACTTATTTTTCACTATACTTTGACAGTACTGACATTAGGAAACAATTGAATTATGCAAGGAGACAATTGTTTTTATAAGTGGTCAGCGATATCAATGAGGCCGTCAAATTATGTTAGTGTGGCTGTGAAGGAAAAAATTCTTCTGTGTCACACTGTATGACTGTGAGGAAAATAGTTATTTGTTATGCAAGGCTGCAAAGTTAATTTTTGGCGCGAGTACCTTGTATTGAAACCTGAGCAAGCGAAGGATTCTAGGATTGAGCCACGAGCGAAGCGAGTGGTTCAAATATAGAATTCTGAGCGTAGCGAGGGTTTCAAAGGTACGAGACGCTAAATAACTTTGCTGCCGAGCGCAACACACAACTTTTCACCTCACTAAAGCGAGGAAAATGTTAGGTGCAAGAAAAACAGTTTTAATAAATATTAAATTACTGTTTATTTATTTCAAAAATTAAAAGTAAAATTACTACAATTGGTAATATTGAAAGTTAATTTTTTTTAAATCAAATTTTCTTGCCGGCCAGTGCAATTCTTTAAATGAGGCTGGCGCATGACATGAAATAAGTATTTGCATTTCAATCATCAATGGACTGGCTGCAGAGAATATAAACTATTACGAAACCAATGAGGTTCTATATATATGTAATTTATTGTACGAAACCTTTATTGAATAAAAATATTCGAATTTTAAAAACACTTTCCACGCTAGCGGATAAAGTGCGGTTTTCCACGCAGATTTCGAATGATAAACAGAGCTTTTGCGAGCTAGTGAGGTGAAAAAAATATTCTGTGTCACACTGGTGTGACAGCGAGTACGCAGTGAAAAAAATCATAGTAATAGCACATAATTATAATGAACTTACAAGGAAAACTATCACGGCTAAGAAGGCTTTAGAAGTTAACGAATAATAGGCGACCAACTCATAAAAGGAAAACTTCGTACAAAATCCATTGAAGATTAAATTGATCAATTTGTTCTGGAAAGCAGATAAAACCCCCTCTTTCTACGGAACCCTACACTGCCCGTGGCCCGACACGCACTGGGCCGGTTTTTTCTTTTAACTTCTTAGAATATTAGCGAACTGGCGTGGATGCAGCGGCTAATGAATGTGGATGAGGCGAAAGAGGATTATCAGGATCGTGTCAAGTGGCAAACCCTGGTCTACCGCTCCAGGATACAGATGTGAGTTTATGTATTTATATAAGCAAAGAGACAGACAATTGAGAACTACAGAATTATTTGTTTATTGTCTTAGGTTCCGTGTGGCGCCGGATTAAGAATAGCGTCACTGCATTTCCTTCCGTGGATGTCGTAGAATTCGACTAAGGAAATAAATTACCAGGAGACGGGCAGCAGCGTCTTCCTGAGATTCCAACCCGCCTGCCAAGCGTGGCGATTATGGCAAAACCCTTCATGGTTATGAAAACCACGGATGAGGCCTGTGTCCTACAGAGACATCAAATGCATCAAATGGCTGATGATGATGATGATGATGTCCTAGGATTATAGCCCAGGCACCTTTTAGGATATTTGAGATCTTGACTGTTGATTGGCTTCTTTTTAGGAAATATGTGAGAACTTGGCCTAAGCAAGCCAATAGATTTAGCTTAAATCCTAGGACGATAAAGTAATACCTAAATCTCTAGGTCTCTATTATCCGTCTCTTCGCTAATATCCTAGGATGTTAGCTAAGACCAGCATTATCAAATGTTCTTAGGACATTAAATTTTATGTACTCTTTTTAAACAGGCCGTAGATTATACTCGCATTAATGCGAAATTTATAGAAATAATTTTCTCAAACCTCGGTCTTTGACAGTTATTTTATTGATATGAATTGGCTTATTTCTACTCAATTTGGGGTTCGGCTTACCTACTTAATTAACATAAACATTTACATACAGGCACATACATTGCTTCTGGCCCCACACTGGGATACCCTGTGTCGTGGGAACCAGAAACAACGACATCACAAACATGAAAACATCCAAGACCTGGGGTTTTTTTTTGTCTCCAGCCGGGATTCGAATCGAACCCGGGACCTCTCGCATGGTATGCAGATGCACTACTGCTGCGCCACGAGGTCGTGATTGTGATTTTAAGTTGGTAAGGTTAGAACCCATTCCTTCTCTATAAAGTTCCGAGAGTATAGCACCTTTTATAAGCGAGCTTCCAAAATTAAGTTACCAGAAAAGCGGCGAGCGTACAGAATAGGCACCACCCCAGGCAAGCTCGTCTTGACCGAATCCAATTTTCCCGCGCGACACACAAGACCCTCAGATTTGCGCTCCTTTCGGCCCGAATTGAATCATGTCACCGCATCTAAAGCTCTAGGAGGCCTACTCAACCTCTCGGATTCGGATTTCTGAAATTTCCGAAACAAATACTTTTATACAAATCATCATCATCATCATCATCAGCCGATGCTTGTCTACTGCTGGACATAGGCCTCTCCTATTGCACGCCACTGAGCACGGTCCTTGGCTATTCTCATCCAGCTCTTGCCAGCCGCCCTGCGAACTAACTTTTATATCGTGCTTACTTTTATATCGTGCTTACTTTTATATCGTGTAAAGGTTGTGGTCTGTTTTGTACACCAAATAAAATAAAATCAAAATAAACTTCTTAATTAAATGTTGGGCGTTGGTATTAGGTTTTCTTGGTATTGGTGACGATTTGCGTTTCCGCAACTCGACTGCAAATGACTCTATTTTATGCAAGAAAGATATCCAAAAACTATTCCTGCCAACCAAGCTCCCCCAGGAACCCCTGGAGAAGGCCAAAGTTAGCTTTAGGTCAGTTTGTCGTATTTGAACTGTGCTTTAGAGCCGACTGCAGAAAAAACCCTAGGCCGTTTCACCAGACCGTCCACCACCGCGTTCCACCGCCGCGTTCACCAGACCATCAACGAGAACAAGTGTACTTCAGGCCGAGTTGAAGAAGAAAGACATTTAGTATACAAATAAATGGTATATTATGTGTCTTTCTTCTTCTTCTTCTTCAATATGACGTGACGACGATCGTGTGTCCACCGCACCGATATCGGTGGCTCAGTAGTCTTAGCTTTGTCATGCGTGATAGGCGAGTTCTCGTTTTTCGAGGAGGATGGCCAGTTTTAACCGGTGACAATTGCTTCTTCTGCTTTTGTACGTTCAAAGGCGTAGGCAATGCAAAGCATTTTTGATTCATCCGCTAATACGTGAACTTGAGCCTCACGGTAATATTTTTGAGCTAAAACCTCTGGGTCATATTTGATACATTTATGTTAACTGAAGCTTGTAAGGAAATAATGTTTTTCCTTGATAAATATTGAAATGCGCGAACGAGAAGCACGCACGAAGTACAATAAGTCTTAAGTGAAACCTGTGGTGAAACTGTCTAGAATGGAAAATAAAAGAATGACAGCCAGAGTAGGCACCCAGGTATCTTCGCGCGGATTGCCAACGTTGACCCAGAAATAGATATTTTCTAGGGCGGTGAGGAAATAAATATATGATACACATGTAGTGGGGATATAGGTGTAACTATTGTAGTACTGCCTTGATATCTTTTAGGGTCTCCTCCATTTTTTTTCTCCATCAAATGGTTGTCTTGAAGAGACTGCTCTAGATAGAATTGGTCACTTATATCTATGAAAACTATTGATGTGCGAGCAAGTGTTCTATTATGTATCAAATGTTATATTATGTAGATCTATACTTTTTAAAGAACCAACTAAAGTGTATGTAAGAAGTCCTTCAGAGTCAACACGTCTGTAGTTGCAAAGTCGAAGTTTTTCAGATATAAGAAAAACCCCGAAAAGCGGGACCTTCTGTTATATCAAAAGGCAGTGGGCCCTTCTTTATGCTCCCTTCGCCGACTCACCACCCAGATCACACTCGTCCTTCTAGATCATCACCACACACTCAGTGCAAAATGCCGTTACAGAGGGCTTTAAGGATTATTTGGAAGGCAAAGATGTCTCATATTAAACAGTAGAAATAACTTTGACGGGTATATAGAGAACGATCGACTTTAGTGCTCTATATATTCGTGAGTAACAACGTTTGATAACTCTGTTAATTAAGTTAAAACGTTTTTTGAAAAAAGTAAATGTTGAGTTTATTTGTTTTTCTACTCTACATAATCCACTTGTTATGATACTAACAACATTGGCGTTCATTAAGTAAGCATATTGTTTTTATCAAGAATAACATTTTTGAATTTTTATTTATATCGGGACTATTCGTGTATTCATTGAAATGAAATGAAATGAAACTTTATTGCTTGAATTTGGGTTAACATTAGCAGTTACAGGTGCTTTATATAAATAGGTACATGTCCAAATTCTTCCTTTTCAGGAGTAAGCACATTTTATTTTATCTAATGCTATAATAAATTTAAAATTTACATTATTTACATATTCCTTAATCACTCTGAAAATGTTTTTGAAGGAATCGTTTAAGTGCCTGTTTACGCATTCTATAATTTCTTTAATGTCTCGACTAAACAGCGTCTGTATGAGCGAAGGGCAAGATAAAAATTCAGGGGTCATGGGTTTGTCAGGGTCGTAGCAAGTGGAAAACACTGGTCTCTGCCTACCCCTCGAGATACAGGCGTGAGTTTATGTAATCTATATATATGTAAAGAGCGTCTGTGTACGTCAGTTGCACAAATAAATGAACCATCTATCAACCATGCGGAAATGAAAATGTAATATTTCCCGGAAACACACGTCATTTTACGTACGTACCTTAGAAGTTGATTTCCCTTTGCCCTGTCAGAACAATAATAGCTGCTTGGATTAACTTTACCCCAAACCGATTGTTCGAGTCCCCCTGGACCGTAAATAAAATTGTTCCTGACAGCCATAAATCCACTTTCATAACAAATAATCGCCTCCGGGTCCGAATCCAAGATGGCGTCCGAAGCAGGAGTCAAGACTCTGTACCTTCGAAGAAATTTTTAATTGAAATAATGTTAATGTACGAGATTTTATTCATATTGGTGATGTACAATAGGTAATAGCAAAAGAAGAAATTTTTAATTAAAATAATGTTAATGTATGAGATTTTATTCATATTGGTGATGTACAATAGGTAATAGCAAAAAAAAAACCGTGAAAAAAAATACCGAGTTTTATGGTGAAGTTGGCGGTTTATTCCGCGGTGGGCGCGTGTGGTGATTGAGCCTCTACTCTCGCTTTCTGTCTCTCTCTCTCTCTCTCTCTCTCTCTCTCTCTCTCTAATAATAATAATAATACATTATTCATTTATTAGCTTCTTACTAAGTAAGTTACAGAGTGAGCCTAAAAATAACAGGTGATATGAAAGGATGTTCTTTTATTTTAAAAATTAGTGACTGAGTTCGACCCGTAACGTGCGTAAGTGTAAGTGTAACCCTGGTCTCCTCGCTGGGTTTTCTCTACGAGCTAACGCCTGTGTTGGATACAGAGATAAACTACGTTCTGCTACCAGAGAATGTTAGACGCAGGGAGGCAACAGTTTACCGCCCGGGGCCCACAAACGAGCGGGATAGATTGACCCTCAGCGCTAACCCTAAAACTAATTCTAAATACTAACATAACATAAACTCACGCCTGTATCGCAGAGGGGTGGGCAGAGACCAGGGACTGCCACTTGCTACGATCCTGACAGATCACTTTCGCTTCCTCAACATTCATTAGTCGTTGCATGCACGCACGCCGGTTTCGGGTACTTTTTATCTTGCCCTTTGCTAATACATCCCCTATTTGGTCGAAGTATGTCCGTCTGGGTCGTCCCTTACCGGCCCTTCCATACTACTTCTAAATACTAAAACTAGCAAAAAACTCACATGGGAATCCACACACAAATGGGAATGTGGTTTGGCAGAAATACAACTTTGTATTTTTCTGTATTTATCTGAATAAAAAGGTATTCCATAATACCACTCGTCAATTCGACGACCACTTTTTGGAGTGTTGAGTTTTAAATAAAACTTTTTTGTCTTTGGTAGGTACTTTTATTGCAGTGAGGTTTCAGGCATATTATATATTTTTTAATGTAATAATAATTTATTGCACGCGTTTCTATAGATCAAAACCGACATTCTTATGAGAAATTTAATAAAACAGAAATTAAAAAAAGAGTTGTTAATTTTAAGGGAAAATTTACTGTAGACGTTATGACTTTTATCATCATCATCATCATCATCATTCAGCCACAAGAAGTCCACTGCTGGACATAGGCCTCCTCCATGGATTTCCAAAAAGACCGGTTGGAAGCGGCCTGCATCCAGCGTCTTCCTGCCACTTGGATGAGGTCATCTGTCCATCTTGTGGCTGGTCGTCCTACGCTGCGCTTGCCGACATGTGGTCTCCATTCGAGAACTTTTCGGCCCCATCGGCCATCAGTTCTGCGTGCTATGTGCCCCGCCCCGCATGACTTTTATGTTCACCACAAATTGCGACGTTGTACGTAATTTTGTAAAATTTTGAAATAAATAGAACTTGACTGCCGGAATTCGTTGCCTCTCGCCAAGCCGTGACGAACACCGAGTTGACCAGAGACACCACGGTTATCCGCACACGCACCAAAAAAACAACAAATTTTTCTGTCGCGTGGGTATTTGTCGAAACTACGAAGGTTAGGTGTCTAGGCTTAAAGTTCTTACTTTTTGTTAAATACCTCTATAGTAAGATTCGCGTATTTTCATTATGTACTGTAGTACGCTATTTATTTAAAACGCGGATTAAGGGCAATATTATTATATTACTCTATTATATCGATTCCCTAGCCTAGCTGGGGATCGACTGACATCTAAAATAAAAGGTAACGATTCCCTTCAAAATATTTAAAATAAGACGAGAAGGCTCTGCCAGCCAGCTACTATAAAGAGGAATCGTTACAGTACACAATGATAACACGCCGATATTCACTCTCAAGTGGTGATACAAATAAATAAAAAATAAAAATATATAACACAAAAAAAGATTTAGGGAAAATGTAGTCTCAATAAGAAAGTTTTAAAAGTTAGTAATTAGAAAGTTATAAAAGTAAGAAATTTTTGTTCTTGGCAATAAATGGTAACTGATTAATTCGCATATAATGAGAAGTATTGTTTTTTACAAAGTCACAAATTTACGTCATATTGGAAATAATTCCCAATATTCAATAATTTCTAATCGAATCTTATGCGAAAAGTTACGTGTCAAGAAGCTGAGTTCGAAGAAGAAAACGGATTAAATAACTAAATTTATATTTTAGCCAAGTTTGTGTGTACTGAACCGGTGAAGTTTGGCGTTTTATGCAAATTTAATAACTGGGCCCCGCCAAATTCATTTCCGGGAAAAGGCGGAAACTACGCTGAATTGCTTGTAGAAAAAGAGAAACTAATTTTCTTACACAATTGGCACCTGAAAACAAAGCTAATTTTTAACCCAAGTGAAAGTTCAACGCCTTCCTTTTTACTAATGGAGTTTAGTAGGCCTATGAAAATAAGTCTTCGACCTCTTACAGTATACATACACACATACATACATACAAACATACATACACATATACATAGGTACACACATACATATATACATACATACACACCCACATAAACATACATAAAGGCAGAGATCACGGCTGGCCATCCATCGACACTCATTAATTATTAGATTATTACCAATATGATAAAGAAGTAAAATTTGTATGTTTATTTATAGGACGTAGTCTCCGAAACTCTTTCATCAGCATTTAGAAGGAACCTTCAGTATGAACACAGGTTATATTGTTATTGTTATTTAAAGTTCTTTATTTAACATAATTTATTTTTACAACGTTTCTTTTTAAAACCTAGTGTAAATTTATCCTAGGCAAAAACAGTCTTAATTAGGAAAGTTTATCAGGCTAAGTAGGTAAGCCTATTATAAACATTAATGCATGATGATTACACTTTTTTGTTATACATAATAATATTATTATGCTCACGTCACTATTTTATGAACAGTACAACAAGAGGTATGCGCACTTTGTAGCAATGCACATTTATGGTATACCTGTTTAGGTTATCATAAATGTGCATAACACAGGTTATATGCTGATCCGTGTACCACTCGAACAAACTTGCGGGCTCTGTTCATCATCATCATCAGCCATTTGACGCCCACTGCAGGACATAGGCCTCCTTCGTGGTTTTCATGACCATGAGGGGTTTTGCCATAATCGCCACGCTTGGCAGGCGGGTTGGCGATCGCAGTATATGGTTGGAATCTCAGGAAGACGCTACTGCCGTCTCCTGGTAATTTATTTCCTTAGTCGCCTTCTACGACATCCACGGAAGGAAATGGAGTGACGCTATTCTTAATCCGGCGCCACACGGAAAGTTGTTAGTTGTAAATAAACTCACAGAGTAATTTTTATGTGAATGCCACACAATGTCAAGTAGACAGCTAGAAATAGATCAAAATTAACGCATGTTAACAATAGCTATCGATAATTTTTTTTTTAAAAGGCATACATTCCAAAAATATTTCGACCCAAACTCGAATCAGAGAAAACCATTAGTCGCCAGCTAAAGTGGTGCTTTTATAAAACAAGATTCTCAACTTAAGACAAGATTTCTCAAATAGTTCTATTTTTAATTTTAAGCTATAGACATAGTATTTTTAATTAAAAACAAAGAAAGAAACCATTTAATTACACAAAAAATTACATAATCTACATACCTAATTGCTACAAAAATGAGAAAAAAAAAACAATAATATAACGAAAAAAATTAGGACATTGTACCTCCGTGGCAACGAAAAGGGGTCACCAACTCACCATGCACTTCTGGTGTGTGCTGTGAACAGCACATCACCAGCAAAACTGAGTTTCGGTGGGGACCGTTGGAATTTGTATTCTTTGGCACCCGAATTAATACATAATAATTACAATACAATACATATTATTATAATAATTACAAATTACAATTGTATTAATACTAATAAAATGTCTTACGAATAAATTATTGATTACATAACCGAGTCTTAAACCACTCAGATTTCAGCAAATATTCTTGGTAAAGCTAGTGAAATCGTGGTGTTACACTTAACCTGTCTAACCCAGAAGGTAATCAAACTTCCATCCACAATATACACTCGAGAATCTTTCCACCTCGACTCCACTTAAAGTATAAAATATCCTGATTCAAAACTCGACGGCATAAGACGACGCCTGGCTTCAGCGGGGAGGGATATTATGAAAACTTTGCGGTAGGTATAAAGCGGGTACTTGTTACAAACTAGCTGTGCCTCTAACTTTGAGTAGTGCCCTGGGAAAGATTGTAAGTTATCTCACGGGAGATGGTCTACCTGCGTACTAACTTTCATCAAAATCTACATTTTTGCTAACATCTGGGGGGCACTCTATATTGTAACTTCATGTAAAATGAAGCCAAGACGAGACCATATACCTCGCACTGTCAAAAAGTTATTGAAAGTCAGCTTCTAATTCTATGCGCCCTAACTTCACAAACTCTACATATTAGTAAAAGTATTAGTGGCTTGGCCGTTTCGCTTCCATCACATATAATTACAATACATGAATATATACATATTCGATTTTATTACTGTTCATTACCAGTAACGAAACGGCCAAACCACATATTTTGACTAAAGTGTAGAGCTTGTATAGCCCCTAAATAGGTTTCTAAGAGCTTGTGGTGTTAGGGCCTGTAGAGTCGGGGCTTGTAGAGTTAGAAGCTTACATGAGATTTGATAAGTTTTTGACAGTGCGAGGTATATGGTCTCGTCTTGGCAACATTTTACATGAAAATGTTTTTGGTGGGTTGTGTTTTCTGTCCAATGTTGTGTTTTACATACATTATATTACCTAAGCTCACGCCTCTATCCCGGAAGGTTAGGTAGAGACTAGGGTGTGCCACTTGCCACGATCCTTACAGACCACTTTTGCTTCATAAAAATTTATTCATTCAATGTTTTGTTCTGTTGTATGATTTTAAGTATTGTATTTTATATTTTAAATGTTTTCAAATAAATTTGATTTTTTTTATTTTCTGTCAAAATCATTCCGAAGTATTTTATATTACAGTTTTCAGCCATTTTCAATCCATCAGTCCATATTTGTCCACTGCTAGTCACAGGCCTCCCAAAGATACGCCATTTATTTCTGTCCTCGGCAATCCTCATTCAGCTGCGTAAAAAGGTGATGTAAATGAAAGGAAAAATGAAATACATAGCGCATACGTACCGTAGCATTTATGCGCAGTGAAAGAGGTTTGTCAAGATAGTGGTTGACAAACCCTAGTCTCTGCCCACGCCTCTGGTATACTGGCGTGAGTTTATGTGTATACGTGAACAGTCAACAGCTGGTCAACCTTTACACTTCTTTTGCAATGTCGCCCGTAACGCGACTGATTATTATGCACGCATAATAGAGATTGATAGTTTTGCGCTTCAACCAGTCAATCAATCAACCAATCGACCCGTACTCGCCCACGGCCACATGGGCCTCCCCCAAGGCACGCCGCTTCTTTCAGTCCACGGCTATCTTCATCCAGCCGCTGCCAGCAATTTACCTCAGATCGTCGGTCCAGCTGCTTGGTGGGCGTCTTACGCTCGAGAACTTTTGCACCCGATAGACTATCGCTTTTTTGGAATGTGACCACCCCAGGTAGCCATCGAATGTACGACAATTATTAAACAATTTTCAGACAACAAGCAACGTAATGCAAATGTATGATTTCACAACTCGACATTCCATATAAAAATGTTTCACAAACTCTACATCGTACAAAGTAATTCTTTCTTATAATGTCATTTGGCAACAAGCATTAGTTAACTTCTTTAACGTAAATGCATTAAATCGACAAAGTTTTACTAATATGATTTAAGTTATACAGTACACGTGGGTCAGTTAACAGGGCGTGGGGAGCGCAGGGGGTCCAAGCCGCATTAATAAATATAAATGCTCGCCCGGGAACAGTAGGTCAGGTTGAGTTACGCTTGTGATTTCGCTAAGCGGAACTCCCTATTTGTTACCAATAAGTGCCTCTGACAAAACAAAATTATTTTCTTGTAGATTACTTCAAAAAGCGAATTAAATTGGTATTGCAAAATGCATTATTTGTCATCTGTCAAATGTTGATATTTAAGATTGATTACGGCGATTATGGCAAAACCCCTCTTGGTTATGAAAACCACGAAGGAGGCCTATGTCCTGCAGTCGGCGTCAAATGGCTGATGATGATGATGAAATTATTGATTTCTGTTTACTGAAACATATACTAAATGATGCATTTTCAAAATGACTGCATATCAAATGAATCTTTGTATTTATATGCCATTGTTAAAACAATAGTTTGTAAAATGAAACTTTGACAAATGTTGCTTGTGAAGTGATGTTTTTGTAATGAATTGTAGGTAAAACATCATAGACCCGACCATTGCCACTTCAACTAGCTAATCCGTTTCAGTCAGCTTTGTTCTTTGACGACTAAGTAACCTGAAGTTTAATTTAAGCTTTGTGTTATCTTCGGAGTAGAATACCGTCTTTGCGACTTCTCTTCAAGTTTATTGGATGCACCTGAGGTGAAGGAAGTTGCGAGGGTTTTTATTACGTTGTTATCTTGTAGGATTTTGAAACAGATGATGGCTAATAAGCTTTTCCTGTAAAAGCCACCAAGAAAATCAGACGTAAACCTCATCACGAGGCTTTCCGTCCTCGTTTGGTCTACTAGTGCGTTGGTTGCTTACCAGACGTAGGACATGGTTTCGACTTTTACCCTGATTTGCAAAAAATGTTCCCAAAAGTGTTTTTCGCGTCTTATTAAATCCAGCCTATTAATAGGGCCCACTGCTGGGCATGGCCTTTCTCCTGCCATGCCAACCCTCTCGGTCCCCTGCCAATCTTGTCAATTGCTGTAAAAGCTTTGGGTTGTATAATTTGTTTATTTGATATAGTGACTGAACTATAATCATACCGAGTCTGACGTATATTTAATCGTTTTCTCAATTTTTACAAAAACATAACATAACAAACTCACGCCTGTAGGTAAAGACCAGAGTCTGCCACTTGCCAGATCTCTTTTGCTCCATCAACATTCATTACAATTTTGTAAGTGAATACAGAAAGAGAACTTAAAGAAGTCTCAGTTTTGAAACAGCTATTTTTTTACATTTTGTATTTCTTGTTATTTCTCGGGTCATCTGCTATATCAATACATAACATATGTATTGCATTGCGTAAAAATTTAAGAGCGCTTATACACGGGCGGCATGCTGCAAACAAAAGCGCCAAGTGGAGTCGCCGACACACGACACAGTCACCGACATGTCGGCGTCGAACATCCACGTCGGGGCGTCAACGCCTGCCGTGGACCCTGGCACTGTCGTTCGCATCGTGTCTCCCTTGTATGAGCGCCCTGAGCTGGCCATCATTAGCCAGGTGTTCATGTTCACGGCATAGCTAATTAACCAGCAGGTTAAGAAGAAGGAATACTAATTTTACTAATCGGGTAAGCAATATACGTCGAATTGTAAAAATAAATTATGATTGTAGACTTATGAAACGCGACCCCGACGAACAAATACTATACAAATACAAAAAGTGGTATTGCCTGGTCCCCAAACTAGAATACTCTGTATTATGGGTAACTAGATTTGCGCTCAAAAGTGAAGATTATATTTTGACATTCTAACATTGCATTTTGACATTCGTAGAACGGAATATAACTTATTTTCTTTACATTGAGATTAAGTTTTGATTTCTTATTATAAAAATTATAATACACAGGATAAACTTTCTTATGTTAATTTACTGCATAAGCATAAGCATAATCAGTCTATATACGTCCCACTAATAGGGCACAGGCCTTCTCTCAAGGAGAGAGTATACGCTTAATCACCACGCGTGCCCACCGCAGATTGGCGATTTCAAGCGCTGAGGTATGTGAATAGCTCAGACACTCAGGTTTCCTCACGATGTTTTCCTTCACAGTTAGCGTGTGGTATTGCTACTATAACTTCACAATGTACATAACTTAGAAAACCAAGTCATAGGTACATGCCCGCACTTGGGACCGAACCTGGGTCTCTCGCTTCCGAGTCCGATGTTCTACCCACTAGGCTACCAACGCTCTCATAAACTGCATGTTACTGCATAAACTACGGAAAAATAACATTAATGAACCACAATTTACGTCTATAAGCGAGGTGGGTGAACAGACACTATGGTTCAAAATAGTTTCCCTTTGGCATCATTTGGGTACGGAATTCTGAATAATCAAAACGACGGTTATTTATAAGTTTGGCAAAACATAGCTCTAACAAGGGTCACGGCATTTGTCCTCGTTTCTATTCTCATGTCCTATCCATGTCACTGTCAAACTGAATGAGGATTAGACCTGGTAATATTCTGTAGAACCGTGCTCGTGTTATAAATATAATCGTTCCCAATACCTGTTACAACTAAATAAATGTTATTTTCATTACCATGGTCATTGTGAATACTTCTTGATATGAGTTATTTCAACAATAATACAAATTTTCAAACTAAGACTTTCGCAAGCACAATTAACATACCTAATTCTGAAAAATCCCGAAACTTTAAATAAGTGATTCCGGAATTAATAATAATAATAATCTCGGAAACGGCGTCAACGATTTTGATTCTCGACATTTACAAAAAAATCACGTTTAAGGTACCCAATAATAATTAGGTTAAGTGAATCTACTTTTGGCGCTTACCCATAATATAGGTTGAAACGAGAAAAACATTACATTTGTCGTATGAATCATAAGCAGCTCAATACGTCCCACTGTAGGGCATAGGCCTTCTCTCAGAGAGAGAGAGTTTGGGCTTAATCACCACACGTGGCCACCGCGGATTGGCGATTTCAAACGCCGAGGTATGTGAATAGCTCAGACACTCAGGTTTTCTCACGATGTTTTCCTTCACGGTTAGCGAAGTGTCGTATGGATACTGATGAATATTTTATAATAAGTATTCTGCGTACTGAGAACTCGTACGTTATTACTGTGTGTTTGGTAATTAATTATTTCCTTCTTTCTTTTTTACATGCATAAACATATATAAACTCACCCCTGTGTCCCAGAGGGGTAGGCAGAGACCAGGAACTGTCACTTGCCACGATCCTGACAGATTACTTTAGCTTCCTCAACATTCATTGGTTGTTGCATGCACGCATGCCAGTTTCGGGTACTTTCTCTTTTCTAATGATATATCATACTAGGTAATTTCTGTTTAAGACCACCATTATGACGTGAGTGAAACTTACATAATAATTCTGTCAGATAAACCTCACCCCTAAATGATCGTACAACCAAAAGGTTTTGCTGTAAGTTGACATGTACTTGACTGAAATAGTTTACACAAAAACTAGGTTTCAAAACTTCTAAATAGGTTTTTAAAATAAAATTGTTCTCAGCATGGTTTAGTGCCAAAAACAGAACGTAAAGAAAAACTAATAAAAACCGTTCATATCGACATGAACCATTTTTATCTTCATCATCATCATCATCATCATCAGCCATTTGACGCCCACTGCAGGACATAGGCCTCCTTCATGGTTTTCCTAACCATGAAGGGTTTTGCCATAATCGCCACGCTTGGCAGGCGGGTCTGCGATCGCAGTATGCTGGTGAAATCTCAGGAAGACGCTGCTGCACGTCTCCTGGTAATGCATTTCCTTAGTCGCCTTCTACGACATCCACGGACGGAAATGGAGTGACGCTATTCTTACTCCGGCGCCACACGGATTATGCACACGCCCAAACTTATAATTTGTAATTTGACGCTTGTGTTCCGAGATGGATAAGCTTATTTGTTTCAAGTTTACTAATAATATTTTTACTGAGTGAAAACGGGAGACCCCGAGCCATTTTAAGGGCTCCATGAGGTTCAATAGCGCAGTATACATAACCCTGAATTTGCTGGAGAATGTGTAAAAAATTGGAGTATGGAATATTTGATTATGTTTTTTGCTAGGTATTTACAGGTGGCCTTGAATATAGCATAAACACATACCTTGAATAAAGCTTGACCTAGAGAGTACACTGCAAGACATTCTGCTCAAACATTCCAGTTATTTATAAATAAATAACTTCCATACAATACAATCACTTGTCCTAGTCCCAAACTAGGATACCCTGTTCTATGGTAACCAGGCAAGGACATCACGAACATGGAAATACACCCAGACTGAGGCCGTTTGTACAAATAAACGGCGGCCCCCACTGGGTATCGAACCCATGACCGCCGACATGGTAATCAGACGGGGTACCAACGAGGGAGTTAAAAAAACTAATAGAAAAATTACGTTTACGTATTCTAGCCAAAATTGGGTAAAGCCTCCTATTCTATCAAACCCTAGTTATTACTATCAATATATTTCGAGAAAAAAGGGAAAAAACGATTGTGAAACAAATGCCCCGAGATTTGTCACCGTCGCCGGCAATGGATCCCGGCGATTCCCCACGAGAGTGAGATATCTTCCACTCGAAATAACTTTGTGATTTTTTTCCCGATTTGTATTAACTCGGGTTGCTACCAGAATTGATGCTAGTAGTCCTTCCGACCCTTTTAATACGCCTACGACGTCTGTCTGTCTATCCGTCTGACCAATTAAGGGCTTTATCCGTAGAAGGTATGATGCCCGGCGGGTAACTTGCGGCATACCATCATTCAGTCACAAGAAGTCCACTGCTGGACATAGGCCTCCTCCATGGATTTCCAAAAAGACCGGTTAGAAGCGGCCTGCATCCAGCGCCTTCCTGCCACTTGGATGAGGTCATCTGTCCGTCTTGTGGCTGGTCGTCCTACGCTGCGCTTGCCGATATGTGGTCTCCATTCGAGAACTTACTAATCCGCTGGGCTATGACGACGACTTTCGTTCGTCTAAGGATCTCATCATTTCTGATTCGATCTCGTAGAGAAATTCCGAGCATAGCCCTTTCCATAGCTCGTTGCGTGACCCTGAGCCTTCTTATGAGGACCATAGTGAGAGACCACGTTTCATTGCCATAAGTCATCACAGGTAACACACACTGCTTGTACAATTTTGTCTTGAGCGATTGAGGTATATTAGTCGAAAAGACTTTTCTAAGTTTCCCGAATGCTGCCCAGCCGAGTTGGATTCGACGATTGACCTCTTTCACGAAGTTGGACCGGTCTAGTTGGACTGTTTGTCCTAAGTAGACGTATTCGTCTACAATGCGACACACATTCAAGAGCAATTTTCAGGGTTCCCTAGTCAACGAGGAACCCTTTTAGTTTCGTCATGTCCATCCGTCTGTCTGTCTGCCTATCTGTATGTTCACGGCGTAGCCCAGAGAGCTGAAATTTTGTTTAGGAAACCTCCCCTACTCACTCCATTTCCTTCCGTGGATGTCGTAGAAGGCGACTGAGGAAATCAATTACCAGGAGACGGGCAGCAGCGTCTGCCTGAGATTCCAACCGCATACTGCAATCGCCAACCCGCTTGCCAAGCGTGGCGATTATGGCAAAACCCCTCATGGTTATGAAAACCACGAACGAGGCCTATGTCCTGCAGTGGGCGTTATATGGCTGATGATGATGATGAACCTCCCCTACACCAACTCTTATTTTCTCTGCTACTCCATATGCATGACAGAATAAGTCAATAAAAAATGTTATAGGTCTTGGAAAACCATTTTTAGATTAGATTCAGTTGTGAGTTAAGTGATATATATTAAAATACTAACATCATTACTAGCAAAACCTTTCTTTTACGGAACCCTGGCGTGGCCTGCAACGCACTTGGCCGGATTCAGGGACCCAAACTAATTTTTGTGACATACCAACGCCTGAGATTATTATTTTGGTAGTTTGGCTTTTAAGATTAAATGTAGTTATAAGTTTGAGGTAAAGAAAGCAATGATGGCTCATTTTACCCAGAAAGTAAAAGAAAAAATATTGAGTTTCCTGCCACATGGACAGTACTAAGATAATTTTTGCTTTGATAACTTTTTTAGACTTTCCCATGGAAAAATCTAACTGCAAAGTGGGTTACTCGGGGAAAGTGATGTAAATTGCTTCGGCCAGATGTCGCTGCATGTACGTAATACAGAGAAGTTGTTGGACAAGGCCAAAGAAATCGACATAACCAACGTGCGGGTGATGCCAAGATTCCAGTGGATAAACGGGGTCCCGGGATGCGGAAAGACGACGTGGTTGGTGCGCATCTTCGGTGAGGGGGACATGGCGATAACCACGACAGCCGAAGCGGTCAAAGACCTGAGGGAAAAGCTTTCGCTTCAATTAGGAGTGGAAGCCGACTCTAAGGTGCGAACTATGGCCTCAGTATTGGCAAATGGGTTCAAAGAGCCGGCAAAGATCAACCGCCTACTGGTTGACGAAGCTCTCATGAACCATTTTGGGGCTATAGTAATGGCCGCTCGACTGTCGGAGGTGAGCGAAGTCGTTCTCATCGGAGATGTCAACCAGCTACCATACATCGACCGGCAAAACCTCTTTGAGCTGCGCTACAGTCGCCCGAACCTGGTGGCAACCATCGGCCAGGAGCTGCTCTGCACGCACCGCAACCCGATGGATGTAGCGTACGCCCTCAGAGAAGTTTACCCAGGAATGTACTCGTCAAGCAGACGGATACATTCCATCGAGCTGAAAAAGTTTACAGGCGCGCAAATACCCAAAGGCCGACCGAAAACCCTCTTCCTCACGCACACGCAGGAAGAAAAAAAATCCCTCACCAACCAGGGATACGGCATAGGCTATGGGTCACGCGTCCTAACCATCCACGAAGCTCAGGGTCTAACTTGGGAGTCGGTGATAATCGTCCGAACGCAAACCGCATCGCTTAAACTCTTCGACAGCGTCCCGCACGCGGTAGTAGCAGTGTCGCGGCACACCGTCAGCTGCGTATACTACTCCGATGCAGGCATGGACGCTGTCAGCAGTTTCGCAAAGCAAGCGATGGACGCCACCTCAAAGAAAATAACGGACTATATCCTAAAAATGGCAATCAAATCCCGCGACATGAACATCATACTAGAACTGACGGCAAAGACGACCAGCGAATCCGCGGCCGACCGACCGGCGTGAGGCAAGTAGGCAGATGGAGTTAAGAACAGATAGGAAAGTTAGAACAAAACAAAAAATGTAAACGTATAACAGGCACCACTGTGTAAATAAAATCTGTAAATAAAATCTGAGGGAAAAATAAAAAAATAAGAACATTAAAAATTATTGTACATAATAAAAAAAAAAAAATAATAAAAAATAAAAAATAAAATGCATGAAAAAAAAAATATATATATTTAATTTAGTATAAGTTAACTGTAAATAGAGTGTGTGTGTACCCTACCATCTTGGGTTAATGTAGAATAAGAATGTGGAGTAAAGGAGAATACAAGGGAAAAGGAATAAAATTTTAAGGAAAACAAATGGCACGGACCCCGCGTCTGTGAAAAGTTGAAGTATTTAAAAAAAAAATACAGAGAAGTTTGTAAAGAGGCTCGAAATTTCACTGATGCTTGCACTGGCCCATTAGCTCAGTTGGGAAAGCGCTGGCACAGTTAGCCAGAGGTCGCGGGTTCAATTCCCGGCATGGGTGGAATTTGTAGCCTCTAAAAAGTACCAAGATAATTATCATATTTTTTGCAAACTAAAAATACAATAGACATCTTCAGAAAACCAACCGCCGCACTCTCGACGCAAATTCAGCCATCTAGCCATCACCCATCATTTAGTTTCCAATGTTTCATAATGCAATTCTATTTGGATTAGCGAGCGAGAAACCCAGGTTCGATTCCCAGTGCAGCTACATGACTTTGACTTTGTTTTCTAAGTTATTTACATTTGTGAAGTTATAGTACCAATACCACTCGCTAACGGCAAAGGAAAACATCGTGAGGAAACCTGAGTGTCTGAGCTATTCACATACCTCAGCGCTTGGAATCGCCAATGCGCGGTGGGCACGCGTGGTGATTAAGCCTTCTCTCCCTGAGAGAAGGCCTGTGCCCTACAGTGGGACGTAAGTAGGCTGCTTATGTATGTAATGCTACTTATTATCATTAAAGGGTATTCAAAGAAATTTCGACCAGGTCAAGTGATTGTGTAATCACTTGACCTGGTCTCAAACTAGGATACACTGCGCTACGTTGACCAGGCAAGGACATCACAAGCCTGGAAATACACCCGGACTGAGGCCATTTGTACAAATGTACGGCGGCCCCTAGTGGGGATCGATTCTACGACCTCTGTCTTGGTAGTAAGCGTCTTAACGTTTAGTCCAACGAGGCAGTCGACCGCACCGTCTCATTGTAAACATACCATTTCCTCGGAAACTTTACTTCGGCATTTTTTGGGGATTTATTCTAATCCTTTCTTGGTTTTCTTTTCTTGTTTTTATAACGCGTATTTTTTCCCCGTTTAATAGCGTCCCGGACTTAGATTCTTTTCGACGCTTGAGGATTCGGCAAAAGTATAGTAACATAGAAGTTATCTTAGCTACTAATTGATAGAATAGATCCGTGTGATGAAAAACCTTCAATTTGAATCTATTCACTTAGCACCTATTTTCACAGGTTTACGCCTCATGCGATAGAGAAAGTGACCAAATACAAACATAAATTAAACTAAAACAAAACGTAAATTAAATTAGATTACATTAATACTCTTTATTGCACACCATACATTATAAAGATACACGAATTACACTCTGCCCAGTAATAAATTAGTTTTAATTAATCTAAACGTAAAATGTGGCCCCTGCAAACTTGCTCAGGCCGCCACTGAATAAGTCAAGCCGCTCGGCCACCGTGTTAAGCAAGCGCAGTGCGCGTTCAAGCGGCGCCCGCTGCAGCGCGCGCGGCAAAGCCGGATTGTGCAGCTCGCCACGCAACACACGGTGTAAGTATGTGGCGAGGGATGCTTCCCCCCTCACTTCCAACTAACCCAAATGAGGGAACGTGAAGTTTTGATTTCTTCTTAGGTTGTTTATTCAGCCACTAACTACTGCAGCAAGAGTTTTGCAGCACTGCCAGACACAAACTCTGGTATCTACTTACTTCTCCGGTATACCAGCGTGAGTTTATGTAGGAATGTATACCATCAAAATATGAATTAAAAAAACTGGCCATCTTGTCATAACGTACTTGGATTACAAAAACTTACGTTCTGTACCCCAAAGGGATAGCCAAAGACCAAAGTTTGGCAACTTTTCGTCTCTCAAAAAATATATATACGTAAGAGCTTGCCATGTTTTCAGGAAATGAGTAAGTAGTATCTTGTTAAATAAAATGTTAGTGTTCAAGACATCTATGTGTAATAAATTTAAGTTGGAAACTCTGTTAATAAGTTAAAACGTTTTTTTATGAAAAAATAACTCCAGAGAATCTTTGTTAGTTTCTTCTCAACATATTGTAATAATTCTGAAACTAACAACTTTAACGTTCATTAAGCAAACATTTTGCTGTTATAATGTTTTTTTTAACTTGAATGTGTATAGGTAGAATTTGGATAACTTACATACTTAATTATTGACGTTTATTAAGCAAACATTATGCTGTTATAATGATTTTTTTTTAACTTGAATGTGTATAGGTAGAATTTGGATAACTTACATACTTAATTATTAGTAATTAAGTACACAGAGTACCTAATATAAGAACTAAAATCGCGCCTGCTAAAAACTTTACACACTACAATCAGTTTCTCATGCGCAAGACATCTTTAGCTGCTATGGAAATCAAAATAAAAACATATTCTGCGCGTTGAATCCGGATGGATAAAGCTAATCAATTACTGAACAAAAGCAAATAGCCCCAACGTTTTAAGGTGAAACAGGCTACGTTTCAAGTAAAGACTCTACAATGGAGGCTCAATTATTTTCTCACAGTAAAGTTAAGACTCGAAGCGCAAACCTGTCTGTTTTCGATCTGTAATTACAGTTCAACTAGTTGAACTAGGGAAGCTCCGAGCAACTATAGGAGGCTGCTATACAAGACCGCATCCAATTTAGTGTTAACAAATTGGACTGAGGACTTTACGTGGATCTGAGAAAAAATATAAGGGATGGATGTGGATTTGATATTTACGCGGCGACTTCGAGTTTATGCTAGAATTCGAGATGACTTTACCAGGGCCATTGTTATAAAAAATGCGACATTATCGGAAGTAGCGAGATGGTCATGATATGTCGTCATTGGGCTAACAAAGAGTCATGCATTTCTAGCGTTTATTGGCAGTAAATTTCGAAACTACTCAAAAAAAGAACAGTATTTTTCGCTAGATTCAAGTGAATTTATTGTCGGCTCAAGCGCGACGTTGATGACTGGCCACTCAGAAATTATTACGAAAAATGTTTTTATGTATGAGAGACTGGCCAGTTATAATTTATTTTGAAAATATGGTTAGTTATAAATAAAAATAGGCACGTTCCAATTTTAAAATTTCCCTCTACATTTTTAGGGAGCTCATTTAAATTATCGTGTCTCATTGAAAAATGTATGTATCTGCGCCGGGAACATTTTCGCGCTATGATTTTTTATGATTTCAAGTATCGTGTGAAACGGGACGAATCGTACGATAGACTTCAAACGGCATTCATGGATGAAGGCCCTTCCAACGCAACCGTGTATCGTTGGTATAACGAATTCAAGTGCGGTCGACTAACTTTGGGGATGAAGAAAAAATGGTCGCCCTTTGACAGCTGTTATGGAAGAAACGTGCTAGCAGTGAAAAATATCGAGGGGTGAAAGGCTAATTGCTTTAAGCGACACCATGGGCGATATTGAGTTATATATATATTCGGAATCAGCAAATTTTTCTACGTCTTTTGAACCGGGTTTCATGCCGATCTGAGCACTTTTTTGGCGCTTGAGGCAATTAGATTTGACGCTGAATTTTACACCGCTACTGACTCAACTGACACAAAAAGTGCCTTTTTTTAAAACATGGTTGACTTGAGCTATGTTAAGATACTGTAGGTAGTTGGTTAACTCATTTTGCCTTTCTCGTATTTAAACTCAAATGGTTGTTAACGCTTTTTTGCTGTTTCTATACTAAAAGAAGATAGTAGGTTGAATCATTTAGCTTGCCCCAGAATACACAAACCCTTGTTATTTAAAGCAATTAGCCCGCCACAAAAAAAATATAAGCTTGTCGCTTGAGGCAATTAGCTCTCCACAAAAACATATGGGAAATGTCGTTTGAATCAAATAGCCCTCCCCAAAAATAAATAAAGTATGGCCTTTGAATCAATTAGATTTGCTCTATTTTATGTAAAGAGCAGTCATTTAAAGTATTTACCCTCTTCGAAAATTCAAGAGAGCAGGTCGTTTGAGATAATTATGGCCTACATTTTTTACAATAAACAGTCGCTTAATTCAAAAACTATTAATAGTGTTTGGACTTGAATCAATTATCCTGTTTTACAATTAGTAACGAACGTCTGTTCAGCAAATTCATTTTTCTATGACACTAGTTGAACGATGTCCTTTAAGACGTAGGTATAATCTTTGCGTTGCGCTTAGAACTTCTCGGGAATAAAGGGGCGCACGCGCGGGGGGCGCTTCAGTCATCGCCGAACCGTGACGGAGGCCGGACGCGCGCGTTGTTTTTGAGTCACGCGCAAGAAGATTATTGGTAAGTAAGCTTTTAAACCTGTGTAACTCATGTATTTCGGTTTAATTAAGTATCCTCAATTAAGATGTTAAATTTTTGAGGCTGACTTTATGAACATTAAGCATAATTTATTGTTAAACGATATTTGTGCAAAGCATTTATCGACCTGATAGTTTTCTGTGATTTCTTATTAAGAACATAACTGACTGATTGTTACAGTATTAGTAGGTTATAATTATTAAAAATAATAGTAGTGAGTGATAACTCCAATTAGAAATGGTTAAGAAATTTCTTTAACTTCAATGTTTATCTAATTTTGATGATTTAATAAATAAACACTTTGTTCCTTTAACTTTTTGTTTTATTCTCGCCAAACATCAACGAAAACTCATAAATCTCATAATGAATGCTGCTCCAATTTTGATGCGGTTACATTTTGGTTATGGATTCAACCGCCAAATTCAACCAAAGTTCAAAATTATGATGATTTAAGTCAACGAGATTAGAATAGTGATCATTGCTTAAGTCATTTTTCCTGTTTCTAAATAAGAATGGAACTGGTATTTCAACTAATTAGATGTAATCTATTTCACCTGTAGCTAGGTAGTTCAATCAATTAGCTCTACTCGAAAACCACGACTACGAGCTCCTTGACTTATTTAGTCCTCCACTAATCATGATAGTTGTTGTATCTTAAAGCATTTGGTCTTACTCCAAAAACAAGGGCAACCGACGCTTAAGTCTTTTTGCCTTACCCTAAAAAAAAGAGCATACGAGCATTTTGGACTCAAGCGACATTTATTTCTGTAACCCGTTGATCTATTTGATTGAAAACTACAATATCTGATGAAAAATTTAATTTCCAAAAGAACTGTATACTTAGAATCTAAATTAAACAAAAACCTGATTTACTACGATTTTTTTTTCTTTTTTCAAAACTTTAAAACGCTCTCCTCTAAAGTTCACAAAATGTCGCTTAAAGCAATTAGCCTTTCACCCCTCGATATAATCCAATACAATAGGCGAGTAACTCGCAGGAGAGAGGAATCAGGAGTTTCAGCACATACCGTAGATTGGAACGGGAAGCCTTTACGAAATTCTACACGTGCATCTTCGCCTGAGGAGGATAGTTTCACGCTGTGTGCCGCGCTACCTTACCGACCTGCTCAGAAGCAGGCCCAGGTGAAACGGTGCTGTGATGTCATAAACAAATTTGAAGCTAGCTTGTCTCGGTGTGTTTACGACATCATTACAGTTGATGAGTCCTGCATAGCCAGTACAATGGCACGAGTCACGCGTTTTGTGGCGTTAAAATGTCAGAATTTGACAATTAATGTACAGGCGCGACTTTTGACATTTAAAACGCGCGACTAGCTTCGTCGTACTACCCATGCTGGATTTATCAATACGACCTAGAAACGAAGCGCCAGTCGACGGTTTGCGTGTTTCAAAACGGAACCCTATTAGTACTGCTTGATTTCTCCAGGGCTTTTGATTGCTTGAACATCCCCCTCTTGTTATCCAAGATTACGGCTTAGACAAGACCGCCGTCGAGTGGTTTGTAAGCTACCTTTCTGATGCGCAGATGGTTACTCTGTTAAAGGTTGATCGGAGCACTCTCTTTTCGGCTCCCTATCTTCTTTCTAGAGGAGCTCGATCTTGAGGCCTTACATATATATCCTGCACCTATAGTGCTGATATAGTCTCATCGATCAAAAACTGCCAATACCATTTATACGCTGATGACCTTCAATCGTGCATATCATGTTCTCCCGAAGAAGTGGCGACAGCAGTAAGCAATCGGAATGAGGATTTAGAGAGAGTGGTAAACTGGTCCGAGAAACGTTGTTTCTCCCTTAATCCCCATAAGCCCAAGTGCCTGATACTTCGCTCAGCGGCTAAACTAAAGACAATCTAACCCTCAGAACACAAAAAGAAGGAGAAGTGCCATATGGGCGTGGCACTGTCGACCAACGTTAGCCCGGTTGGGCTAACCTCGGCGAAACTTTTAAATATGGCCGTCAATCGCCTCGCGCCCGCTATCGCCGTAACATATGTGAAAAATGCCTGATTACCTACAGAAATCGCAGTGATACATGCTATTCAAATAACAGTGCAGTGTCTTTTCACCGGTAAGCCTATTTTACTCACTATATCCATCTTTAAACTACGAAAAATCATAATTATAATAATTTTCCTGTGCAATATGCATTCCAGTACTAAGAACATAAATGAGACGTATTTATATCGTCGGGTTTACTCCACTGCTGTTTTTATGTAGAATTTTCGTGGAGGTTTTCTAACATGAAAAAGCAAGCCCGCAATGGACCGTCTCGCGAAACTGACTATTGTTCTATGCGATGAATTGCGATGTTTCGTGGTACGGCCGCATGTATTTGCCGTGAACTGTCAAAGTCACCAGTAGGTGTCAGCGGGAGTCATAGTGATGGGGTAGTTGCTTTCTTTCCAGACTGATTAAGTATCGATACTTCGTCGCATTTACACTCGTTCGTCCAGACTTCCAAAATTACTAGAACCAATTATATTGTACGACTAGGTAGCTATTGTCCGCGACTCCGTCCACGTGGACCTCAGTTGCTAAGGAAGCTTCTACTTTAGTGGCAGATTTTGTCGTAATATAAAGAGGCTTACTTTTCACCACGTATTTCAAAAAGTTTTTAATAAAGATTTAATTTCAGGTTTCCCAAAGACCCTAATAGGAAAGATAAATGAATTGAAACTACAGGGAGATTGCTTAACTGGCTTCCTCTCAAATCAAATACCGGTTGCTCCATCCATTTTACGGAGAAATGTTTCCAGATGCTGCAGAGTGGAAAAAATATTAACGTGGGCAGGTCCTGCTTTGAAAATACCAGTAATAAGGAGTTCCATAAATGTTGAGGTACCAATATATCTAAAATTACGGCATAATTATATTTTACATGGTGTGGAATATTCGATTGTTACTTTATTCTGATTCTCTATTTCAGGTGACAATGGACGCAACGACGCATAACTCTGCAAAAGAAAGTATTTCTAAAGAAACAAGTCAGGTGATGTGGTTATGGTGCTAAATAATATTCTTATAATTTTTTATGAGCCTAATCTTATAAATGAAATTCGATTAATTTAAAATAAAGTGAATGAAGTGTTTTCAATAATTTAATAATTTATTTACTATTTTAGATCCGTATTAGAAAGTTTCGGATATTGTTACTGTTGAAACATGCGTTTCTGATTTTTTTGTCGAAAAATGCTGCGAATGTCAAAGCTCCCTGTAAATAATTGTCAGACATAGAGGAATGTCCATTCGATTGAACACATAATTTATCGGTCATATAGCACCGCCACAGACTAGAAAATCGAAAAATCATATGAACAAAGTTGAAAATATAACATCGAGTTTTCAAAAGTCTTAAAACAAAGTTGTAAATGACTTACTTTAATTGACGTGTTTCAGGAATTGTGTTAACTTAAAAATGGCCCTGTATAAATAAAAAAATATTAGATTTTTTACAAATGCATACTTTTTGTATTTTAGATACAGCAACGAGTTGCCGAAGGCCCAGAAACTGGTAGATTTATGTCAATTGAACAAAAAACCTCGAAAAAAAAAATCACGCAAAACATTGAACAATGTCAACAAATGCTAAATAAATATTTACCTTTTAACCTCCTCAGTCCTGACCTTGAAAATAACAATTGAAAACCATTGTTATTTTCAAGGTCAGGACTGAGGAGGTTAAGGGAACAGTAAAATATTCTCTGCAGGATCTCAGTCGGATGATGATGTTATCTTTTTAATGTAAATGTGTTTCGAAAGTTTCTTTAAGTTTATGTTTCACAAGTTTCTTTTGGCCAGTTTCTGAATTGAGAATTTCGCTAAGTAAATGGTTAACTGTAGTGCTGTCTCTTCGATTTTTTCACAAAAGAGCGTGACAGAACGTTACTTATGTTTTTACTTAGTGAAATTCTCAATTCAGAAACCGGCCCTTTGAGTTCTTACTACCTAATGTATTTTTCACAAGTTAATAAAAATATTATTTATGTGATATTATTGAGAATGTTTTTTATGTACCCATCACAGTTGTCACCCACCAAGGCAATGAAAATTTTAATCCAAGCTCAGAAACATCTACAGTCACTGCTAATTAATTCACGAGTTAAAATAAGTAGTTCTAGATTTTTTAAGGTGTGCGCTATACAAAAACGCGCATAAGGTGAAGGCAAGGCGCCTGCCGCTTCAAACAAAAATTACGCAGGCGATATGTTTTGAATTATATTCAAGCGGCGCGGCACAGCCAACGTCGTTTCGTCGCCTATGTAGGTTTTCATACCTACATTTTGTAGGTAAATCAGCAAATGTTCTCTAAACTTTGTCATTTAGAATATTTGTATGATTAGAATTTACGATGAAACGGAATTCACGAATTATACGATAGGTAGGTATGAACAAAACTGACATATTTAGGAATTAACACATTGGTAGGCAAAGCCTGTAAAAATAAAAGCTTAGGCAGTCTTTTGCAAAGGATTACTACAACGAAATAAAGTAGTTACAGACTACGCGACGTAGAGAAATAATTAGTTACTATTTAGGTATAGATGGCAAAAAAAATCGACATAATGTACAAAAAAGTTTTTGTACGATGTACGATTTTTTTTAAGTATAATCGATAATGTACTTTTTTGTCCCCATCACTAATGTTGTGCTGCTCTTCTCATTGGCTGTTTCATTTGTGTAAACAGCGAATAGTGAGCCGGTTGTTTATGTTGTAATCAAATAGAGATTATGAGGACAATGTAGCTGTGTGAGTAAGTGGCGACATCGGTTTTCTAGCAAACGGGCCATTATAACACTTCTCCTTCTTTTTGTGTTCTGAGATCTAACCCGTACTTGGCCTATCCGTTTCCGTTGTGAACCGATTGAGCTAGTTTCTGAGGCCAAAAACTTGGGCTTATTGATGGATGGTCAGCTCCACTTCGAGAGTCATGTCGTTCAGGTTGTAGGAAATTGCTTCTATTGGCTCAAAGTACTGTAAAGGATTCGGGACTACCTCAGCGTAGACATGCGAGTCAAATTGTGTGAATCGCTTGTGCTGTCCAAATTAAACTACTGCTACGTTGTCTACGCATGTCTGAAAGGTTCATAAAACGTGTGCAGAATGCGTGTGCTCGGTTCTATTTCAAGATTCCTCCCCTATCCCATGGCGATATATAAATGTATTTCTTCTACTTTCTTCAGATAAGTAATATAAAATGAAAAAAACAGCGCCAAAACTTGATAATTCTAAGCCACATCACACACCAACCTTGGCTTCCTACCTCGCGGTTGCCGCATCAAGCCTCCTAATTGGGGATGCGGTCGCTATCGGCCCCTGAAAGCTATAATGATCCGCATTTTTAGTTGAAAAGCCGAACGCTTAATGGCACCGTCAACTGGATTGTTCATTGCGGTAATTGGATGGTTTTGAGGCAATATATTTGCATGTTCTAGGTACTTGTGAAGTTACGTAAAAAAAATGCTTCGGTATTTTAACCCGTCTGCTAAATTTGCATGCGCGTACTTTTTATCTTGCCTTTCGCCAATACATCCCGTATTTGGTCGAAGTATGTGAATGTCTCTTACCGGCCCTTCCACCCACATTCGCTTGGTATATTTCTTGAGTCAATCTTTCTTCCTTCATCCTCTCCATATGTTCAAGCTTATGCAGCATTCCAGGTGGAACCAACCTAGGTACCTCGCAATGAGTTACATTGTTGATTTTGGTTCCCGCTGCTCAACAGTCTGGTTGTCGGTAATTTTTTTTCCAGTTTATCTTTCTAGGGACTTTTTTTATTTTAATTTTGTGTTTATGCTATTTTTATATAATTACTAGCAGGCTTGGCAAACGTTGTCCAAACGTAACAATAATGCAGTTCATGTACAACCTACTGTAGGGCGCAAGCCTTCTCTCAATTGGATACTGTATGGGCTTATTCCCTACTCGTGCGCACTGCGGATTGCCAATTTCAATCGCTGAGGTAAGTGAACACCTCAGACACTCAGGTTTTTTCACGATGATTTCCTCGTCAGCGAGTGATATTGCTACTAGAAATTCACAAATGTACGTAACTTAGAAAACAAAGTCATTGGTGTATCTGAAGCTTTGAACCAACGACCTCTTGTGAGGCAAGCGTTCTAGCGTCCGCACTACCACCGTTTTAATAACAAAATTATTAAAAATGTATTCGGACACGAAGGTTGTTCTGTCCGTAAAAAATACTTTGGCAGCTATACCTACATAGAAACTTGGAAAATATTTTATTTTAAACCTAATTAAATCTACAATAGCATTATTTGTATGAAAAGCCTCAAAGATATTGTATGCCAGGCCAAAGTGACACCTGAATGCAAGCATATCTACCGCTAAAGGATAATACAAACCAACGCGGTGGCGGTGGCGGCCCATACAAACCTAGATATAAATTCTACTGCAGTATATAAAAAGTTTAAGTTGTAAAATCAAAAAGTTATTTGTGTCTCTTGTAAAGTAGGGAAAAACTACTTGTGCGGTGTTGTTTGCTAAATAACGATATCTAAGTTTTGCTGTAAAGGTACAATTGGCGGTCTTATCGCTGAAGACTACGTCAAAATGCTCGCATATATTTATAAGTAAACTGAGAGTTGTATCCGTGAGTGGTAGACAGAGACTAGAGTTTGCTACAATACTTATTACTTAAGAGTTAAGAGAGAGCATAGGAGAAGAGTTAACCTGTAACCGGAATCGCTTTTTTTATTCACCATAAATGAAATCGTGGGTCTAAATGGGCCCTTTCATTAAAATACATGTTATTATGTAATATAGATACAATTAACTCTCAAATGGGTTATAGGTATATTAAAACAAATTTAAGTTAATATATAAATCAAGTTTTATGAATCAAAATCATAAAATTAAGTATATTTCTTAACTTTATAACTTAGGATTCAAATTTGGTATATTTTTTAGTCTTCTTTTTGACACGTCAAACCTCCTCAGTCCTGACCTTGAAAATAACAATTGAAAACCATTGTTATTTTCAAGGTCAGGACTGAGGAGGATATGATAATAAAAAGCGAAATTTAAAAATCTAATTACAGTGCAGGGTTTTGCGTCTCTTTCCGTGAAGAAAAATGGGGATTCTTTATGAGATTGAGTAAAAAAAATACAATCTATTTTGAAATTATAAAATCAGTTATCAGTCTTTTACATTTTACGCACGGCACTTGCAGCATTCTGGAGCTCCTAGGTGGTGATTTAGACCATTTATGTACCCATTTTTATCTCTGTTATAAGTGCCAGGTGACGTCGAAATATCCTTTACGTCACTTTCTGCTTCGCCATTATCAGATAAAGAGTCCCTTGAATGAAAAGATGCAATATTTGATATGATGGATTTGTACTCGCTTAATGAGAAATCAAATGTAGTAACAGTTCTGCTAGACCTATCTAAGGCATTTGGTCATGTAAATTACAAGATTCTAGCATGTCATTGTATTCTTGAGTGATATGGCATCAGAGGTACCAGTTTAGAGTGGTTGAAATCTTATTTAGCAAATTGTAAATAGACTGTAATACTACCAAATGTTGACAGTCGATCACAAATACTGTCTAACATTGAATCGGTGAGTACAGATATAGGTTCTGGCGTGCCACGTGCGTGCGTGCTAGGTCCATTATTGTTTATACTATACATGAACCATTTACCCGAAATAATAGACCACAAAATATCTATGTTCGCGGATGACAGATGTTCAGTGTTTCTCAAATTCCATAGAAAAAACGATTCACTTTTATCAAATGATACATTGAAATCAATAGCTACTATTATGAAATAGTTGCTGGCTATGGGTTTAAGTACAAATATAAATAAAACAAAAATTTTACATTTTTGTTATGATTAGATTTTGGTATTACAGGAGATGAGGTAAAAATTTAACTGGTCGAACATGAAAATTTTTGGGCATTATCGCTGATGAATACACGAATTGGAAGAGACATATAGAAGTTTTGGAAGGCAAATTAAATAGTTTTACGTATGCGTTGTGATGTTTAACCAAAGTCACGACCATAAATGCCTCACTACAAGCATATTAAGCTTATTTCCAGTCGCGAATTTCATATGGCCTGGCAATTTGGGGCAGTAGTGTAGATACAGTGAAGATTTTCACACTAAAAAAACGGTGTATACGTATCCTAAGCAGAATCAAATCAAACAGAATATCCTGCCGTGACTTATTTCCTAAACTTAGATACATACAGTTACCAGCTCTTTACATAAACAAACTTTGTAAACTGGTCAGACGTCACTCAGATAAGTTTCCCATTAGCACTGATAAAAGGAGTGCTAGGCTACAAGAAAAGTTTAGACTGAACTTGCACGTGGCATTTTGTAGAATAACCTCCTACAGTAGGAGTACTAGGCATACAGCTGTGTCTGCTTACAATAAAATTCCAGTAGAAATTAAATATCTCCCGGGTAATCAGTTCATAAAGGCTTTAAAAAAATATCTATTAGAAATTTGTACCTATAATCTGTCAGAATTTTATAACTATGTAAAATCCAATTAATTTAGGAAAAAAATTATATTTTGCTATTATAATTTCACTAATGTACGTAACTTAGAAAAACTAGTCACTGGTACATGTTAACCCACAATAACTAGAACTAATGCTGAAGTTTAATTTGGAACAACGTGTACGCATCTTTACGCGCCCTTCCATAATTACATGTGAGGGGGCGTAACAGTGTTAATGTTATGACTTTGAGAGCTCTGGTAAAGTTTTAACACAATATAAATTTTACAAATACAATTTATAATCCAAACCCTTGAGCAAAGACGCGATCCGCATCTTGAGACGTAGTCTTAGAAGAGATGGTATTTTCTTAAGAAATACATGATATATTATTCCAGATCCAATATCCTGTGCTGGTTTTTGTGTGGAACAAAGTATAATAATATTAACTTGCCACGATCCAAACGTTCTAAAAAAACATAAAAAGAATGTGTATAACCATAAATAACTCGGGACCAAAATACCCATGGAATGATAACTATATATTGGTAACAAAACGGTTAGTTCTGTAAAAAAATATTTCTTTATTAGGGTAACATAGCTAAGCACATCAGAGCGCTGTGCAGCGCCCCAATATGATACAGGCCATTTCACAATAGTTCTGCTAATTTGCGCTGCATAGCATAGCATAGTTTATTGGAAGTACAGCATGAAATAGCATAGCAAGGTTGACTTTATTTTATTTAATAGGTAAGCCAACGGGCCTCTTATAAAAATACTTTTACTTAATTATAATTTTACGGGTTTAGTAGAACACTTTTATAAGTCGTATTGCGAACCACAAAACTTCTCTTTAGTAAAGAGAGCGAGCGAGTATGGGTTTTCTAATACCGATATTGGAAATAAATTTTACAAAAGTTTAAGTTTAATGAACTAATATCGTTGAACGGTGTAGCCTAGTGGGTAGAACATTGGATTTGGAAGTGTGAGACCCAGGTTCGATTCCCAGTGCAGGCATGTACTTATGACTTTGTTTTCTAAGTTACGTACATTTTGTGAAGTTATAGTAGCAATACCACTCGCTAAACGTGAAGGAAAACATCGTGAGGAAACCTGAGTGTCTGAGATATTCACATGATATTCGCTTGAAATCGCCAATCCGCGGTGGGCACGCGTGGTGATTGAGCCCATACTCTCACTCTGAGAGAAGGCCTGTGCCCTACAGTGGGACGTATATAGACTGCTTATGTATGGTTACGTAATATCGTTCCAATCAGCTTTTTCCTAGGTGTAATAAGATTCACTATGGTGACTATCTACCCATAGTTAGTCAGGAAGACGGTAGGTGGACTAAGGTGGCCACTAAGTGGTGGCCAAGAACGGGTCCACGGTCGGTGGGCATACCACCATCCCGGTGGGCAGACCACCATCCCGGTGGGCAGACCACCATCCCGGTGGGCAGACGACATTGTGAAAGAGGCTGGAAAACATTGGACGAGACTGGCAACATGGGTTGCCGTGAAAGAGAAGAGTGCCCAGTGGGCTCTGTTTATGGGCTGATTAGATGATGACTACGAGAGTCAAGAAGTTTGTCAAAGGGGTTGATATTTCATAAATTATTAGGATGAATAAATGACCGAGGACGAGCAACCGTTTTGATAGACACCATTGTTATTTCAAAGAAGGTGCTCCTTACCCTTTACCCTTTTTATCCTTTTGATCAGACACCTAAAAATACAAGCCAGTTTGTTGCACATACCGTCGTTTTGATTCACGGCTCGGAAAGGTTAAATTTTCAAAAATCTGTGAATGCAAGTGTAAAGTAATATGATATTATCATGATATAAGATGTAATTATTTATTAAAAAATAAAATAGTAAAAAATCTTCCGTACGTAAAATATTTTCCTTCACCCTGTTTGCGTACTGATTCTGCCCGAGTTGTATGGGGAGAAATATACTTTATACTTTATTGCACACATAAAGGACATGCATAAAATAAAAAATACATATACGTTTTACTATATATAAGTTAAGGAAGAGATTGCTGCGTGTAGTAACACCATGTAAAGTTTGTAATGAAGATGTTTGCCAGCTTAACTCATTAATGTCATAACATCGGCTACGATACTGCTGAGCATCGCGGTTTCAATTGCCGTTCGCAAACCAAGCGTTGCATACTATACAAAATAATTTATAAAGACAAAAAATCCGGCCAAGTGCGAGTCGGAGTCGTGCACTAAGGGTTCCGTACCTTTAGGTATCTATACACCATTAGCCAAAGATCGAATTTGAGAACAGCGCCATCTATAGACACCACCGAAAAGCGTTTAACATTGGCATTTAACGACATGACATCGACGCTGTGAAGGTTACGTAATAGATGGCCGCCAGATGGCTAGCGCTGTCTTTGGACAACGTTTGTTGTATGGGAGCCCCCCTTAAATCTTTATTTTATTCTGTTTTTAGTATTTCTTGTTATAGCGGCAACAGAAATACATCATCTGAGAAAAATTGGTGACAGACAGACAGACGGACTGACAAACAGATGGACAGTGAAGTCTTAGTAATAGGGTCCCGTTTGGCATACTTCGGGTACGGAACCCTGAAAACAGCCTTCCAAATAAGCACCAAACAGAAACAATACTTCAATAATTTTATCACTAGGTGGCGCTGAACGTATTATTTATACCCATTTACACCCACACGGTTGTGTCTATAATGCCGTAAAGATGCCATTGCAATTTGAAGAAATTCGTGTATTTTTTATGGATCCTGTCATTCGATCTTGATCACATTAATGTAGGAGCACGGCCAGATTTTACCAGGAACTAGATGAGCCCGTGAACTTCGTATCACCTCTATATCAATCTTTTTTTTTGTTCTCACCTTTTAAACTTTCCTTAGACTTCCACAAATATAAAAAAATAGCCAAATCGGCCCAGTCGTTCTTTCTCGAGTTTTAGCTAGACTAACGAACAGCAATTAATTTTTAGGGTTTCGTACCCTAAGGGTAAAAACGGGACCCTATTACTAAGACTTCGCTGTCTGTCTGTCTGTCCATCCGTCCGTCCGTCCATCCAACTGTCTGTCACCAGGCCTGAAATTTTCACAGATTATGTATTTCTGTTGCCGCTATAACAACAAATACTAAAAACAAAATAAAATAATTATTTAAGGGGGGCTCCCATATCACAATATTGTGTCTAATGTTGAATAGATAATGGTACGGAACCCTTCGTGCGCGAGTCCGACTCGCACTTGGCCGGTTTTTTATATTATAAGAAAGTTGATTACATTAGTTACGATACTGCTGCGCATCGCAGTCTCAATTGCTTTAGTTTGCAAACCAAGCATAGCGTACCATAGTATGGCATAGCATAGCTTAGCACAACTAGCATAAGCAGCCTATACGCGTTATATTCCATGCCATAGGCCTGCTCTCAAAGAACACTTGTATTTCATCATCATCATCAGCCATTTGACGCACACTGCAGGACATAGGCCTCCCTCATGGTTTTTCTAACCATGAAGGGTTTTGCCATAATTGTCATGCTTGGCAGGCAGGTTGGCGATCGTAGTGTGCGGTTGGAATCTCAGTAATGGAACGTCTTCTGGTAATGTATTTCCTTAGTCGCCTTCTACGACATCCACGGAAGGAAATGGAGTGGCGCTATTCTTAACCCAGCGCCACACGGAACACTTTTATTTAATTACTTCTAATTTGCAAGGCGATTACAGCACTCACTTCATAGCTAGTTATAAACTAGGTAAAAGTTTGTTATGAAGATGCCCGCTACTTCAACTCACGAATGTCATAAAATCGGTCGAAATAAAGCTGGGCGTCATTCAATCAATCAATTTTATTTACTTGAACGTGTTTTAGTTTTCAAACCAAGCATAGCGCACCGTAGTTGGGCATTGCAAAGCATAGGACAGCATTGCATCGAAAAGCAAACAATAGCATAGCATGGCATGGCATAGTTAAGCACAACTAGCATAATCAGACTTTGTACGTTATAATCCATACCATAGGCCTTATCTCAGAGAATACTGGGTTACTTTTACGTTATGAATTACTTTTAATTTGCAAGTTCATTACAGCATTTGTTTTTGTCACGCCATTTTATGAGCTGGGTAAGTGTATGTTATGAAGGTGCTTGCCACTTTAACTCATACTTTATGTCATAAAATCGGCTAATATAAAGCGGAGAATCGTGGGCTAAATAGTTTTAGTTTGCAAACCAAGCATAGCGTGCCATAGTTTGGCATAGCAAAGCATAGTATAGCATTGCACGAAAAACATACCACAGCATAGCATGGCATGGCATAACTAAGCACACGTGGCTTAATCAGACTTTGTTCGTTATAATACATGCCATAAGCTCAGAGATAACTAGGTAACTTCTATTAAATTTATTACCTCTAGTTTGAAAGTGAATTACAGCATTTGTTCACAGCATGTTATGAGCTAGGTAAGAGTTTGTTATGAAGATGCTTGCCACTCTTAACTCGTTAATGTCACAACATCGGCTGAGATAAAGCGGAGCTTCGCAGGCTAAATTGCTTTAGTTTGCGAACGGGTGTGCAAAATAAAACGAAATACTGCTCCGTGATGCCATTCAAAGTAGGATGAAGTAGACCAGTGGAAAGAATCGTAAACATGAGTACCTACGTTGCGTGATATTTTACGTAGGTACAAAGCCCGGCAAATAAATTGAACAGATTAACTACTTCGGGTCTTATTGGCGCGGGACGCGGGACGTGACAGATTTCACCAGACTTCAGTTTAGTCAGATTAACGAATAATTAATTATATAAAGTAAATTAATTATATAAATTGAATAAGTAAGGACGTGCAAGAAAAAAATAATTGTTCTTGTATGTCCATTGCAAGCTTATCCCGGTTAAACGGATTTTTGTATGATGGGCTTTATAACTAAAATGACAAGGTGTCTGCCTACCTCTCCATGACACAGGCATGATTTTTGGTTAGTTAGTTAATCCGTGACATTTTTAGAACACTTGATGATTAGACAGAATGGATTGTCTTGACTTGAGTGTGAATCTTTTCGTTTACAATGTAATAGTTATTTAAGATACACGTGCGGAAAGTAAGGTTTTATACGAATAAGTGCCAAATTGAAAACACGAGCGCAGCGAGTGTTTTCATTGGCACGCATTCGGATAAAAACCTTTTACGCTCAAGTAGCTTACAAAATTTTTCAATGCATTTTGCGAGGAAATACAACAAAAAAATAAGTATAATAAAGTAATTTTATTTCACCAAAGCCTATTTACAACAAAATGGCGTGCTTTCTTTGCAGAGCGCGCGTTTCATACAGTTTTTTTTTCCTGAGGCAAAGGTACAGTATACAATGTGAAAAATATTTCTGTTTGCGGAAACAAAACACGTATTTTTAAATGAGATAATCAAGAATCTTATGTGTTATGGTGTGTATTATCATTCAATTATTGCTAGAGTGCGCATACTTATAAATAATTGGTTTTTTTTTTGGACAGCAAAACCTCCTTGCATCTTTGTAATTTTTTAAATTTTATGACTTGCACCATGCACCACAGAGTCAAAAATTACTTTATTTCACGCGTGAAATAAAGGATTTCAGTACTGTTTTATTTCACGCGTGAAATAAAGAGTCGGTTTCCGCATACTTTTGTTACACAAAAAAGAAAACTACGAGCAACTGCATTGAAAAAGATTTTTACACACGTCTTTAATTGATTTTCAACATTAGTCCCATGTTAGGCCTGCATGCACAGCATAAATGCATGCATGCTGCGGCATGCTCGTGTTCGGCCTTGGTTCGAATCCCGCTTCGTACCAATTTTTTTTTCTTTATTGGTATTTTAAGGGTTCCGTACCCAAAGCGTAAGGGATATTATTACTAAGACTCCACTGTCCATCTGTCTGTCTGTCTGTCACCAGGCTGTATCTCATGAACCGTAATAGCTAGACAGTTACAATTTTCACAGATGATGTATTTCTGCTGCCGCTATAATAACAATACTAAAAACAGAATAAAATAAATATTTAAGTGGGGCTCGCATACAACAAAAGTGATACTTTTGATATTAATAACGGCAACAGGTGGACGCTTGAAATATTTACAGAATATTTAGTTGTATATTCACTTTCAAAATAAATAATTAAATTAAAATAAGATGAATGAGTAAATGAGATGACAATGAGTAAATGAGTTGCCGCTATAACAACGATACTAAAAACAGAATAAAATAAATGATTAAGTGGGGCTCCCATATAAACGTAATTTTTTCCCGTTTTTTGCTCGTTAATATCGAGCAAAATACGTTGCCGTTAATAACGGCAACAGGTAGACGCTTGAAATAATTAAATTTTGTATAGATAATGGTACGGAACCCTTCGTGCACGAGTCCGACTTGCACTTGGCTGGTTTTTATTCAGTTGCAGTGCTCTTTCGAACAGCTCAATATAAATTTTTCTGTATGCATTTTGCCCAACTGACAGCTGATGAACAGATTGTAAGTCTATGCAAAACCGGGGGTCAGCTTCGCAGATTTATCTACCTTAGTAGTAAAACTATCGTTAAAATAGCGAAAAGAAAAACTCAACTGATGAATGTTGTTGACATAGGAATGGAATTAAAACCATTGGCGAATTTCCTCGACAATTCAATAAATTTTTGTAAATTTTTTCTCACCTATCCACAGCGTGATTTTAACTTTAGCTATATTTTATTATTATTATTCATTAACATATGTTGAGAGAATGTTAATTTCATTGTGAAAAATATTAATATTAATGACTTATCGGTAAAACTGTCACATACTTAAAATATTCGTGATTTCCGAGATTTTGCTCAAAACTGTGAATACAAATTCAAAGTCGTAGAAAGTAGGTATACCATGACGTTGAAAAAAATTTTCTATTACGTATATCAAATGTATAAAGAGCATGTGAAAAATATTTTTTGACACCCCTTTTTTATTCTGTGCCCCACCCCATTTCTTCGAAATGGCGCTAGCCATGTGTTTCTAAATCCTGTTTAGAATATTCCCTTCAATTTTTTCAAACGTAGAAACTATACAAGCGACGTCTCGTCTACACTTAAAAGCGAAACGTTAACGGTTCATTTGTAGAATTTCGCCTCAAAGTGTCTGTCTGTCTAGTGCCGCACACGCAAGTTTCCAAGTGCCAGAAATAATAGGACAATATCGCCCCGCGTCACAGATGTGCGGGGCCACTTGCACCAAAGTAAGTTCAATTTGTAGGTAATTTCTCGATCACCTGTTCGGGAAGAAACGTCCTCCGTTCTATCAATTTTTGATTTAGAAACCTCTTTAGGCACGCTTTGCGCTCTCTGTGAACAGTGAACAAAACTGAACCGTTACACTTACGTCAGTGACGCTGAATTGGGTATACTCAACTCAGCTCCAGTCGGTCACTGACGCTGAAGTTTTCTCTGATATCGTGTGATTTATCTCGGATTTGTGTGATTTTTATGGGCAAGAATGTGTTCTCCGCCTCATAAGCAGCCTATATACGTCCCACTGTAGGGCACAGGCCTTCTCTCAGAGAGAGAGTTCTCCACCTATCTATTTATTATTTAGAATAATTTAATTGTTAGACGGTTTTACTTGTTTTCGAGATCTGTAATAATGTAATGGCAAAAAATCGCTTCTTTACTTCTCTTCTGTTACTGTTGTAAGCAATAAGGCCGCCCATTGTACTTTTTCATTGTAACTTTCATATTTTATGTCTCGCTTCTTGTGTGCAATAAATAATCAAAAATCAAAATCAAAATCAAATTTTTTTATTCAAAGTAGCACAGAAACTGCGACTTAATGAACGTTACAAGTTAAACTAGGTGTCCATTTCAAAATCTAGATCATTCTTATCTTATCTTCAAAATCTAGATCATTCATTCTTATCTTATCTTATCTCTTACAGATCCGCAACGTAGCCGAATTAAACATGCTGGAATATACGTGATTTACTGTGGTATCATATCGTATGGTGAAACGTGCAGGCACGCGCGTGAGCTAAGTTAGTTGCAGCATGCACACAAAGTGAGCCCGGACTCGTACACTGCGTGCCTCATCCAAGGCACGCCAGTGCTTTCAATCCTCAGCCATCTTCATCCAACCGCTGCCAGCAATCAGCCTCAGATGGCAGGTCCAGCGAGTTGACGTGCGACCTTCGCTGCGTTTACCAGTTCGTGGTCTCCATTCGAGAACCTTCGCACCCCGTCGGCTATTGGTTCTTCGGCAGATGTGACCAGCCCACTGTCACTTCAACCTGATAATCTGTTCTGTTATGTCAATCACCGTAGTTATTTGGCGAATTCTCTCATTTCCGAAAACCTCACGAACAACTAGGGCCTAATGCCATTATAGGTCTTTAGTTCTCTGTCGTGAAAAGCCTTTCAGTTCAGCAGTAAGGGGTCACTTGCTAAAACCGCATGCAATGAATACATGTCATCTCGGCGAGAGTCGTAACTCTGTAACTACATTAAGTAGAACAAAGTAGTCATTACTCAGATTCTCTTAACTCGTGTCGATAGATGGCGCCATGATGCCGCGTAACACATTGCGTAGTTTGAACTAAAAATGTATATTAAATATGCTTACGTTTCACGTTAGACCAACGGCCGTGTAACCCGACACAGCCCCATTTTTTAAGAAACTATTTTACGGTGTTTAGTCAAAGCATCGCCTTTTAAGAAACAATCGCGGTGTTTAAGACAAAGCACAAAATAACGAGTTTGGTGCAAGCGGGTTTCCTCCCCATTATCTCTGCTAAACTTGGTAACTTACGTAGCTACCGACGTTGCTTGCAGGATGGTGCCGTGTGCTCCTCTTGAAGGAAAATAGCTTGTCTTTCGAATATCGCCTTTGTCTTGAGGGCGTTAAGTGCTGTTGTATATTACACTTGGGAGGTAAATTCTAAAATATAGAATTTAAGCTTTAAATTATCGCAGAAGTTTTCCTACGTAAGTTTTTAATTGTTTTTTTTTTGTTTACAAAGAGGTAAATTTAAGGCACTTTTTAGGTTTCCGTACCCAAATGGTAAGGGACCTTATTACTAAGACTCCGCTGTCCGTCCGTCCGTCCGTCCGTCCGTCCGTCCGTCCGCCTGTCTTGAGGCTGTATCTCATGACCCGTAATAGTTAGACAGTTGAAATTTTCACAAATTATGTACTTCTGTTGCCGCTATAACAACAAAAATACTAAAAACAATAAAATAAATATTGAAGGGGGGCTTTCATACAACAAACGTGAACAAATGTTTTTGCTCTTTTTTGCTCGACATTAATAACGGCAGCAGGAAGGCTCTTGAAATATTCAAATTTTGTATAGATAATGGTACGGAACCCTTCGTGGGTGAGTCCGACTCGCACTTGGCCACTTTTTAATTTTTAATAAAAGTTTAAATTAAACAGAAAATTTCAAATAGCCACAATAAGTTAACCTCCTTTCTTTCGTCCATCTTAAATGACCTCCCTGCAAAATACAATATGCATCAATGTTCTTGGTATCTGGCAATATTTAATGTTTTTTTTTCCCGGTTACAAAGGACAACTCCCTGACACATATTAATTAGCTAACTGGCCGAAAGTACAAATGTCACAGGCAACTTAACTAAAGAGACAAATTTTCTTAGAGGAATAAGCACTGCGGAACATAACAAAATAATACGAAAACAAAAACATTTTCTTTTTTGCAACATTCACTTGTGAAAAAAATAACGTCTACCCGCTCGCTTATTCACTTACAATGTCGCTTAAGGTCGAGTAAATAAGGTGTATTTCGGTGTGACTCAAGTGGGTTTCAGTAAACTGGTCGAGGTACACAAAGAAGCAGACGCGGAGGACGCTACTTCTATAATTTATTATTTTTTTAGAGTTCCGTAAGTATCAAAGACTTTTTTCCCCTCCTTTCCGCTTTGTTATCAACTCGGAGGCGAAAAATCTGAGAGTTGGTTTGGAAGCTCTCGCTCCACTCCAAATTTACTTTTGCATATTAGTTTCAAAGTTTTCGCAGCAGAGGAAGTGTTTCCGCTCGGGACGTATCACCTCGCGTGCAATTTCAGCCAGCGAAAATTCGTTCGGAAACATTTATAGGCTGCTGATAGACTTGAGCATTCACATGTAATAAATATTCAAGCGAATGTTCACTACGGGTAAAAGCTCACAAAACAAACGGGAGCGTTCTAGCGAGCGACGGTAAATTTGCTTCGAGCCTTTTGCCGAGCCGAGCAATTTTGTCATTGTTGCGCCGGCTGACATCCTATCAATAGACGATAGAAGTATGAAGAGCAATTACTAAAGCATTCGCTAGAATGATGGTAGAATTATTTTTTGTTCTGTGATTTGTAGCGATGTTTGGCTCTATGCTTGACTCTGTTTACATAAAAAACTGTCAGTTTGACAAATTTAAAAACGCCGAATGCTCGATGTTCTATTACAGGTGAATGCTTGGGTCTATCGCCACCTTAAGGATGCCTGCAGTATATGTCAATGTAAAAAAAAGTTCATCAAAATTTAATGACTGTGAGCCCTATTTTATGCTGAAGTCAGAACTGTATGTAGTTTTCATGCAAAATTAATACTTAATTATGTGTTTTCGCGTTAGGATGCAAACAATTTTAACAGGAGTGAAAGAGTCATGTTTGGAATCAAATAAGTTGAATATACTGATTGACCATTTACCTCTAAAATACATGTTTCAGATGAATGTCGAGACGAGCTGATAATTTACAAAAACCTTTTGAAATTATTTTGTTATACTTTTTATCTAAAAATATGAGAATTTATGTTTTTTTTTTGCTTTGCTTATCAAACAATGCCTCAGATAGAATGCTTATTCTTCTACACAGGTCATAGATTCACCGGAAGCTGAGAGATTAGCTGAGCGCGTACAGCGTGTCTGAGCTATTCACATAGGTACCTCAGCGCTTGAAATCGCCAATCCACGGTGGGTACGCGTGGTGATTCACATACCTACCTGTGTAAAAGTATTTCTTCCTACAAAAGTCCTCTCTATTAGTCTGTACCAATGAAATGAGCGCAAGATGTTTTGTAGAGTAACCATCATTCTCTGATTGGTTCATTCTGTGCGCCATGCGTGATGACGTGAACGTTGATTGGGCGATAGTAAATGACAGCGTAACTTATGATTGGGAACGTCAAAACATTGACTTCATGAGGTATCATCATCAACCCATTATGTCCCCACCGAGGGGCACGGGTCTCTTCCCTGAGGAAGGTATAGGCCATACTCCACCACGGGGGCCAAGTCCGGATTGGTGGAGGCTTGTAGACTAGTGGCTCGTCTACTGTCAGAAGTTGTCAAGCCGCCCTAAGGCCTCTGACTTGGCTTAACGACTGCCATCTATCGACGGCAGCCGGCACCAACAGCTTAACGTGCCTTGCGAAGCACGGAACCGCTCGGAAAAATGCCACTAGCGTTAGGCATAGACGGCGACCCATCCATGCACTGAACGCGCCCTGTGTTGCTTAACCTTCGTGATCGTTTAAGATCACTCAGGCAGCCGGGGCTACGAGCGATTCATGAGGTATAACCCGTCGAAATATACTTCTGCACCTTGGAAGATGGCTGTCTGGTGGTGGCAGGTGCGTAGATATTTTGCCGGCTAGTACTGAACTCGCTCCGATTGGTAACACAATTGACAAGCCCCGCCCACCTTTCCACAATTGAATGTGGGGTCATTTTTTGCGCTAGTTAGACAACTACGTTTTAAACTATCACTAACTCCTAACCTTAACCTTATTTATTGGTATTCAATCTTACGGGGGCGTTCCGATAACAAAATCACAATCTGCACTTTTTAGGGTTCAGTACCCAAAGGGTAAGGGTCAATATTACTAAGAATCCGCTGTCCGTCCGTCCGTCTGTCTGTCACAAGGCAAGGTGTATCTCATGAACCGTGATAGTTAAGACAGTTTAAATTTTAACAGATTATGAATATATTTCTTTTGCCGCTATAACAAAAAATACTAAAAACAGAATAAAATAATTATTTAAGGGGTGCTCCCATACAACAAACGTAATTTTTTTGCCGTTTTTCGCTCGTTATTAATAACGGCAAAAGGTAGACGCTTGAAATATTCAAATGTTCTATAGATAATGGTACGGAACCCTTCGTGCGCAAGTCCGACTCACACTTGACTGGTTTTTTTTATTGTCATCTAGCCAACGCCTAACCTGAACATTACCCTTACTGCTAACTTGAACCTTATTTATTCATATTCAATCTTACGGGGCCCTCCCGGTTACAAAATCATAATCCGCACTGTTTTCTATATTCTCTCTGGGCCAACGCCTTGTGATAAAAAAACCCTAACTAATGCTCTACGTGCGTGATACCGTATAATACAATTCACTTCGACTTGGGCCTTTGCACATATTTTAGATGCGATTCAAATTTCAATTCAAATAAAAAAGTGTTTTATTCAAAGTAGCACAGAAAAAGTTAAGCTAGGTGCCCATTTCAAAGTCTAGATCACCATCAGCCACTCGACGCCCACTGCAGGACATAGGCCTCCTTCGTGGTTTTCATAAACATGAGGGCTTTTGCCATAATCGCCACGCTTGGCAGGCGGGTTGGCGATCGCAGTATGCGGTTGGAATCTCAGGAAGACGCTGCTGCCCGTCTCCAGGTAATTGATTTCCTTAGTCGCCTTCTACGACATCCACGGAAGGAAATGGAGTGACGGTATTCTTAATCCGACGCCACACGGAATATTCAGTCTAGATCATTTTGGAGAAAAGAGGGACCAAAAAAATCTTTTCAAAGTCCTTAATTAACAAAGTTTACATAATTATTCTCAAATCTAGAACTCATGCATTGAACTGGCTTTAGTTCCAGACGTCATTGTCGTCTAAATAATCTTTAATGTTATAGAAGCCCTTCTGGCACAAAGTGTGCCTTAAAATAATTATTTATTATGCCTTATTTTATGGACAAAATTCACATAAGGAAAATGTTGATTTGTAAACTTTACTCTACATAATTTCCTTTTTTATATTCCTTTTGGTGCACTTATCCGTGCTGAGGACAATTTTGAAAACCTATGTAGAGGCTGAGCTAATGGGCAAATTTCGCCGATGCCTTCACTTGCCCATTAGCTCAGTTGGGAGAGCGCTGGCACGGTGAGCCAGAGGTCGCGGGTTCAAGTCCCGGCATGGGTGGAATTTTTAGCATCTAAATAGGTTTTAAAAATTTCCTTTTCTATTTACAATAAAGTGTTCTCTATCTATCTTCACACTGACTGAGGTAGAACAGGGTATCCTGTGTGTGTTGTGTGTGTGGAAGACTCTATTGTAGTTGTAACAAATACGACCGCAAATTGTATACCACTACCTAGATATAAGAAACCATTTGTAATTCTTACTTCTGGTTGTGCAATAAAGTGTAATCTATCTATAATAGTAACAACTTCCACACAACACAATCAATTATCGTGGACCTAAACTGATACCCTGTGCTATGGTAACCAGGCAAAGACATCACAAGCATGGAAATACACCCATACTGAGGTCATTTGTACAAATCAGGTGCAGTGGCCTCCAGTGGGAATAGAACCTTCGAGCTCGGTTTGGTAGTCAAGCCTGTTAACCGCTAGACCATCGATGCAGTCAGTGATATGATAGCAGTATAAAGTTATAGTGCCAGTCAAATTACTTGACCTAATGTCTTTAACTTTGCATGAACGTATTTCATTCATGTGTGGTTTTATTTTCCCAACTAAAACTTATCTCAAGTTTTAGTTAGAATAACTCAAATAACACACTCACGGGATTCGCATACTGATTTTAGTGTTAAGTCCAGTGACATCATTTCTTAAATATCACTTGAATGGCCGTTTAAAAGGAACACATGTTTGGCCACAGCTGAGTTTCGTCTCCGTGGATTTCTTGGACGCACATAACGTCGCAGTGTATTGAGCGGTGAAGTGCAGATAAAATTTCTGACTTATTCTTCGAGAAACCTCCAATATTTATAGATACTACACACAGCGCTGGCTTAAAGGCTGGACTTGGGTTTGCCATCGTGGTGAAAGGATTTGCCAGAGTTGCACTGAACAGAGAGCGTTGCAAAGAGCTGACTGTCAACCTCGCAGTGATGGAGGGGCACATTAACACGAAAAAGAATGATAGTCTGCCCTCGTCTCATACCGTACCAGCAAAGTCCCGATGAATGAGAAGTAGAATAGTAGGTTACACTGTCTGGCAGTCCATGAAGAAAATTGTCTGTGAGATTGATGATCATATTACACTCGTATAGCGTAAGTTCATTACAATGTGTCAATCCAGATTTTAACACAGCTACTGGAGTACTCAGATACATCATATATGGATGATCAGCTAGCTAAATAATTATGCAGCTATGTGCGTCCCACTGCAGGATACAAACCTTCTCTCAGAGAGAGATAGTGAGAGTTCGGGCTTAATCACCACGCGTGCCTACTGCGGATAGGCGATTTCAAGCGATTTCGTAACGAATAACTCAGACACTCAGGTAGCAATACCACAGTTAGCGAGTGGTATTGCTAGTATAACTTCACAAATGTACATAACTTAGAAAACAAAGTCATAGGTGCATGCCCGCACTGGGAATCGAATCGCTTCCGAGTCCAATGTTCTACCCACGATGCTATCACCGCTCTTAGGCTGGGGTAATAATAATAATAAAAAGGAGATAATACAATATTTTAGGCAAATCTGCATTATATAATAGAATAGAATTCGTTTATTACCAAAACACAAACAATTAGCTTAGATATGTGTAAGTTAAAAATACTGCAATACTTAACTGACATACCCACGGCTCTGTCGTTTTAAATACCCTGATGTGTCGGAAGTTTCAATCAAAATCACGTTGTTTGGCATTATTTCATACCTCAAGATATTGGATGTCCCAATTAAGGCCGCTCTCTTTGTTTTCCGGAAGCAAAGGGAGCATACTGACGTCAAAACTGCGCAATTAATTAATAAGCTCATAATATTAGCTTAATTGGCTATAGGGAATTGGGCTGGCTGCGGGTAATTATAGATTTGGTTTATTTGTGGAGGGATCGAGAGCATATCGCTTTTATGTGGTTACACACAGGAGAGTGATTCTGCTGAACTGGTTTATTGCTAAAAGGACACAGCAAACAAAATAAGAGGATTTGTGAGCCAAATGGTCCCCTTAGAGCGCTCATACACGTATGCTAGCTGCAGCCGTTGACACTCGTCGATGGCAAGCGTCGACGCGCCGACGGCTGCCACCGACGCGCTGACGCGGATATTCGACTCTGACATGTCGGCGACTGCCGTCGACGCGCCAACGGCTGCCACCGACGCGCTGACGTGGATATTCGACTCTGACATGTCGGCGACTGCCGTCGACGCGCCGACGGCTGCCACCGACGCGCTGACGCGGATATTCGACTCTGACATGTCGGCGACTGCCGTCGGCGCGTCGACAGCTGCAGTTGGCACACGTGCCGCCCGTTTATAAGCGCCCTTACTAAAAATGGACCGGCGAGCATGGTCTCTGGGAACATTCTGGCATGTCAAGACCTTGTAAATTGACAAACGGTGTCTTGTGAAATAAGAAATCGGAAATCAAAAAACGTATTTCAAGGTAAATAATTTACATTATATTTGTTGAATCTCATTAAGTACACAATGTTAGCCGTTGCCAACTCCTTTCGCTTGTTCATTGTGGTGGTCGAGAACTGACCGCTCGGTGGGTAGGCCGATTAGCAGAGGACCTGCGAGGTTGGCGTGACGATAAAACGGGCGTATGCCTAACAGTGGGCGTATTTCATCGGCTGTATAGATGGATAGATTAATTATGATCTGCAAATATACTTAGTTTATTGTAGATTACGCCAATAAAGATAATTCTCGCTTTTCGTCACGCGGAAACTTTCTCTAAAAACATTCTTCCCTGCCTTTAATAAGCCCTAACAGAAATAAATTTCACAAATTTATCCAATCCAATTCAACATCGCTGACCCGAGCGTGACCGTTCAGATTCATTCGCCGTTCAGACAGAGTGCGCCTAAAGAAGTTTTACTTAACATTTAGATTACGACGTTAAATAAAAGTTCTGTCTGCATGCAAAGAAATTGGTTTCTAAGCACACGCCAAAAGAACCCCAATGTGGAATATAATTAACGCACATCACTTTCCCCGAAAACGCCGCCACGAACATGATATTTCGTGTAGCTATACATAAAACATTAATGCGTCAGTTAGTCCGGGCCAATTATGTGGAACACTGTTCATTTTGTTTGACATCCCTCATATTTTTGCCGGTTTGAGACTGGTTAGACCATAAAGTCCAAGATACAATATCATTTAGTTTCGGGTTGAGAGTTGCTTTGGATTTGTTCTGATTTCATTTCAAATTGCATTAGCAACCTTTATACGTCGCACTGCAGGAAAAAAACCTTGTCTTAAAGAGAGGTTATGGGCTTTATCACCAGGCGTACCTACCCACTGCGAATCAGCGATTTCAAGCGTGAATATAATTATGTGAACACATTAGGGTTTCTTCACATTTAAGTTAGATATCAGAAAACGGATTAATTGTTATATGCCGGAATCGAACCTACGGCCTCTTTGATGTGAGTTCAGTGTTGCCACTGCATCTAATTACAGAGCAAGTAACTGTGGACTCTATATGTGTGGACTTAAAGTCTGTTTTTTAATTCGATGCGATTTGATCCGAGGCAGTGATAGCATTATAAAATGTATTTTTATGCTCAGTAGATTTTTGTTCTACTGTAAAAAGTAGACTCGTGTAACCAAAAACCTTGAAATGAAATGAAATGAAATGAAATGAAATGAAATGAAATGAAATTGAAATGAAATTGTTTATTTGCACGAAAAGTGGTACATTAGGCTGGTACTAATAAATAAGTTTCTTCACAATTCACCTTCTTAGGCATGCAAAAATTGAATTAAATTAAATATGTTAAGTGTCAAAGTTGGTTTTTCAGGAGATAATCATAGTGTACATAATTATATTGACTATGTCCTACATAATAATTATTAATTTTTATACATATTTATTTTATGTCAATATATTTAATGTCAAGGTATTCTACAGCTGAATAAAAGCATTTTTCTACTAGCCATTTGTGCAATTTCCTTTTAAATTGGACTAAAGGTAGCTCTTTTAGTAATTTTGGTAGGCGGTTATATATTTTTATCAGCATTCGATAGCAGCTTCTTTGGCAAAATTCTGTTTTACAAGGGGGGCCCAGGCAGGCCCTTATTGCATCAAACATATTTAGTTAATCATAAAAGAAAGGTATTTAAAAAAACACTAACGTAGCCCACACAATTTTTATTTGGAATTAAAATGGGATTATTAGTTTTGATAACCTTGGGTTTGAGGTTTGACACATTCATGAAAACGTAATTTATTTTGAAATAGAAAATAGAAATAGAAAGCATTTATTGTCATATTACGACAAAGGGTCGAGGCTCAGCATTATGCAACCAAGTCCGTTTTTTTCCTGGTTACGCGAATGTTGTTCTCCGTGTTCTTTTGTGATTTCGACAATTTTTTCGAGTCCACATGTACATGCGACATGTGAAAGAGATTTCTATTGTATAAAGAAAATATTTTTTTACTTTTGTTTTCATAACAGAGTTTTTAATGGCATAAACTTCATTGGAACCTAAGATTTATGGTCGTCACAGACGATGCCGTTAATATATGGGATTTTTTTTCAACCCGCGTCCACACACAACTGCGGTCGGATTTAGTATAGAACTTCGATCATCAAAGAACAATATATTGTGCGATATATTATGATTTATAGCTCAGTCTGTCACAACTTATATTGATGTCCACATAGAGTATGTCAACAAATGTAATGGGTTGTAATGGTTTACGACCCCGGCTCATGTCAAAGTGACATTTTTTTTTGTGTCGAATTAATAATAGACTTAAGTCAAAAGGCTTTACAAATAGTTCCTTTGAAGAGTTTTCTATTGACACATTGAAGTTCACTCCACAGCTTAGAACAAAAGTACACAAACTCAACCGCGGATCTTGAAATAGGCCCCAAAAGATCAAGACAAATCTGGGGGTCGAACCGAAAGGTCTCGAACAAACAAATCCGTCTTCTTGCGGGCTAAGGGGGGTAGCAATAAGGGTGCTCCCTTATTAGACACAGTTTGATTTGTTCGAAACAAATCGATTGTACCGTTAGTGACTTCAAATCCAATCAAATCATAAATTTATTTCAACGTAATGAATTTACATTCTGTTTGTTGAATATAAATTTACAACGTCATCCGCTACCTTCGGGTCGAGTTGTAGTGGAGAAAAATACTATACTACCACTATCTTATCTCAAATCGAAAGAAGTAAACGCTAGCTGGGCGGAAATAGATTTTAATACATTTCTGCCCTGCTAGGGAAGGCAGAAATGAAATCTCATATAACTTTTCGTGTCGCACATTCATAAGTGACAAAATTTTGCAACCCGTTTATGAACGAGCAATGAGACACTTTCTGAGTGGGTGTGGTATGAATACTGTTTATTTTTTTATGTTTGCAATACAGTAGATTCAACTGTTGCAACTTTTTGTGAATCAATATTGGGCCTAAAAATCCTTTTTGTTGAAAATTTAAAATAAATATATCGACGATGCTTAATTTCTGTGAGTAAGTAGAACAATACTGTTGCCTGTTTCGGGTTTGCATAGTATTGAGAATGACCTTATCTATAACTAACTAACTCGACAGACGTTGTTTCACCATATTAATTGGCCTACGACCTATTCTCAGACCTACCAAATAGACACAAAAAAAAAATCACAAAAATAGGTGAAGCCATTTCGGAGGAGTTCGATAGTAAACACCGTGAAACGAGATTTTTATATTATATTAGATATACTTTCTCTATATATCTAGATAGATAGATAAATATACTTTTATTTCAAATAAATCTAGAGCAGCCAAACATATGACTTTAAATTCAGACGTTTACTAGACCCATTTATAGTTATAGTTCTCAATTGTGTGCTTTTTTGAACTCTTTATTTATATGTATAGCTTAATTGATGACAATGTCACTCAGATCTAATTTTGAGCCAAGTTCCTCATTATAGACAAGACAATTTTGTCTTTCCCATAGATTAGGAAACGTGCGGAGCCAACTAAGACGCTGGTTTCCGCACGATAATTTCCTTAGCAATCGATATTACATAGCATAGTCTAGTAGAACCTCCACCTAGTATGCTGTGATCTTAATATACCCAAGTAGAAATGTTCGCGCGAGGCTTATTATATCAGTGTAATGCCGACCTCACGCGGAATTGAGCTCTACATCTTATAATCCTGACACGCCGTAGCTTTATCTAAGAACACCGAGGTCGGAATATTGCTGAACAGGTATTTGTGTAACATTAGATAAGTTGAAAAGTATGTAAGACATAAACCACCTTTAAATTTCCTGATTCAGGGCAGAGAGAGCAAGGGTTTGGTATTAAAATTAAAAAAATAACAACGTTTACGTATTAGTATTTTAAATGACTCCGGAATGAGTATTTTTCAATGTTGGGAATTAAGGTAGTTTAGTTTTCTTTATAAATAACATAATATAAACTCACGCTTGCATCCCGGAGGGGTCGGCAGAGACCAGGGCTTGCCATTTGCCACGATCCCGACAGACCTTCGCTTCATCAACATTCATTAGTCGTTACATGCACGCACGCCGGGTACTTTTTTCTTGCCCTTCGCTAATTCATCCCTATTTGGTCGAAGTGTTCGCCAAGGATATCCCTTAAGAGTCTTTAAATCCACATTGGCTCGATATATTTCTTTGGTCATTCATTCTTCCTTCATCTTCTCCAAAATGTCCAAACCAACGCAACATTCCTCCCTTAATTCTAGTCACTACATGAAAAGGATCAATAATAAAAATATATAGAATATAAAGGGAATGATGACGTCATACCAGCCCCTTAAAATAACTTTTCTTCCTCTTTGATGCCTTCTTCACGTCTTCATCTCAATAATAATGATGGTAATGATGTAAGTTATATGGACTCTAATTATTTTACGCCTACGGGATGTAGGTCGACTGCTAGTTCGCAAAATTACGTTAACGAAGTAACAGGATTTCATAGAGTTATTTATACAACGCCAAATTTCCGAACCATGTTGATTAGAATTAATCATTTACAAGTGATTGAGCTGTGTGGGAAAAAACGTGATCTATAATTTTTGATTCGTTTTTGGGGTTCCATGCGTCAAAAAGGAAACACGGAACACTTATATACGATCACTTTTTCGTCCGTCCGTACATATAAAAAGATACGGTCGTCAATGCTGCAAATTGTTTCTATTTTGACACTCAAGGGAATCAAAATTTATAGGGTACTTTTCGTTGATCTAGAACTATGAAATTTGGCAAGTAATATCGTCTTATACTACTACAAGGATAAATCTGAAAACTATACATTTGTAATTAAATCACAAAAAAATGTCTTTGAAGTTGGGGAAAAGCTAGGAAAAAACTGCGAGACTTGTTTTCTGAACTATTTGTAATACGTAAGTAGCCTAAAAATTTGTACGGAACCCTCGGGGCGAGTCCGACTCGCACTTGTCCATTTTTGGTAAATTATCAATTAAAAATACCAGGGTTGGCTTCCATGCTTTTAACTATGTCTGTTAAGTGCGTAAAGCGCGAATTTAATAAAATATAATAACACTAATCACAAAATATAGCAATATTAAAACAATAATAATAACTTCTACACAACACAATCAATATTGTTCTGATCCCTATGCAAACTATCACGGACCTCACAAACATGGAAATACACCCAGACTGAGGACATTAAAATTTGTAATAAGTTACGTCGGCCTCCGATAGGAATTTGACCCACGGTCACGGTAATTAGACGTGAAGACGTGACAATGGAAGACATTAATTTATCGAAATTTAAAAGTAAACTATGCCAATTTCTGATTGACAAATAATATTATTCTTTAGACGAATTTTTGAATGACCTTACTATATATATAAATGTAAGGACTATTTAGTTTTGACATTTCTTTCATGACATTACTGTATAATGACTTATGTACCTATTATCTAATTGTGACATTTCTTGGTTTTGAATAATATTTTAATTTCTTACTTCATTGTGCATGTGCATGCTTAAACATATTAAATTTGTATACCTACATTCGTTTTGGGTAGAACATATCGCTCTAAAATATACTGTAAGACCTTTATTGTAAACACACCTACGTTCACAAATAAATATATTGATTTATTGATTGATTAATTGATACCGCTGGACCAACGAAGCAGAAATCTGAGTAAACCACCTTGAACAAAAGTTGGTGTAAAACACAAACTCTGATTGGGGTGTTTCAGGAATTGCTCACTTTAGAAGTAACCCTGTATATTTGTCCCGTTGCAGGTCACAGGCCTTCTCTCAGAGAGAATGTTTGGGTTTACAGGGTTACACGGTGCTGAGTAGCGTTGCCAACGGAAAAAAATATTATTTTCATCTAAAATACGTTTTTGCATAAACTGAAAATCATAAATTTTAGTAACATTAGCTACTATTAGAACCGTGCCCACCGCGGGTTGTGATCGGGTTTCCTTACCATATTTTTCTTCACAGTAAGTGCGTGGGGGGAGGTGGTCTTTTGCATGCTTTCATTTTGCAATAGAGAGTTAAAAAAAAAAACACTGCATATTTTTAAAGATTTTATTAAGACGGTTTTGCTCTTGACTACTGACTCGCCGATGGTAAGCAAATACTGAGTCTAAAGATGTTACATAGTACGTGTTTGCCTGTTGAATGCATGTTTATTCTTGTCTGAAGGAAATAAAGGTCATGTTTCTGAACAAACCGACGAAGGCGAGTTGTTCCGCATCTTTTCGTTTACAAGTACTCTTTAGTTTTATGTTCGCCTCTGCACAAATATTTTTGTTGTGCAATAAAGTAAACAAATGAGTAAAGTCGTAACTCTGAAACCAAGAGGACTTTATTGAGCTCCATCGCAACAGTGTTATGGAAGTAAAGTGACATGGTTTACTTTTTGAAATAAATAAATCGCTACGCGCTAGAACTAAAATTGTCGCCGTTGGAGTTGTGACCGCGAAACTGAAGTGGAATTAAGCAGGCCACGTCAATTGTATGGGCCCGGACAGATGGGCAATTGAACTAGTGTTGTCTATCTATCTCTATCTTTAAAATTGCCACTGAATGGACTCCACGCGATTCATGGCTATCGCTGACGCGGTCGGTGAATGCAGAGATGGCGGTATTATCTCTCAACCTTTTTGCCTGGATTGTAGAGGCTGGCTCAAGATAAGGAGGAGTGGAAGATCACGGGGGAGACCTTCGCCCAGTAGTGGGACACTAGGCTACATAAAAATTTGGAACAGAATGAAATGTTTATTAACATGTATTTAGGATACGAGCACATAGAAATAGATGTGGTCTCGCGGTGGAGTATAAAAGGGAATTGGTGGGTGGGCACCACTGGTGAAGCAATCCGTCGACCAATGACCAAATGTGGCGAGTGGCGCCATCTCGTCGTCCTGACGAGACTCACCACCAGGTCGCTGCTCTGTTCCCTCTTACCTACGTCCTCTCGGAGGCCGAATTTGGACCACCACCGAGGACAACCGCACCGTTGCACTTGCCACCGGAAACCAAGGTCCGGCGAGGACTGCCGTAACCTTAGAAAGTCCACGCCTCCACTCTTCGGAGCTCGTAGACTGACACCCCCCTTGCGTCAGCTCGAAGATATCAGGAGATATCCCTCCTCAGGTACCCTTTGGATAGATACTTCGAGAATTTACGTTTAAAAGTTTAATGCAAATCTTAATAAAACCAACATACAAAAACACGTTCTCGCCTTGATAGTAGGAATGTTAGAGAAGCAGTAAGAAAAAAAGTCCATTTACATCCAAAAAGTCGCATGCTGAGGCTTCTCAAACGGACCTGCTAAGGGGAGTATCCTCCTACACTTTGAAGCATAAGTAGACATCTATTATACATACATACAAGGGGTATAACAGAATGCGTACGGGTCTTCGGTGGTTTTCGGATACGTGGCGTTCGGTGAGTATCTTCATTGGCAGTCGTTTGGCCTGCCTCACTAACGGATTGGCGGTACGTTCGGTGCGAATTAAAAACGAATGAATGATAAATAATGAGACAGGAAGAGAGTAAATGGTGCATGGATGGAAAGATGGGAGGAAGGATCTTTGGAAAGAATTGACGGAGTGATGGACGGACGGAATAATGGATTAATGATATTTTATTGAAGCCTTCTAGATGAAATTGTACACTAGACGGATGGATAACATCTTCCAAAACATGTTACTAAAGTAAAACAAAACAAAAATGTCAACTATTTATTTATCGCGGAAATGAGTATAGTTGACAAAACCGGCCAAGTGCGTGTCGGGCCACGTGCAGTGTAGGGTTTCGTATGAATAGGGGTTTATTTCCTTTACAGAACTAACAACTTTACCAAAGTAATTTTCAATGGATCTTGTGCGAAGTTTTCCTTTCATAAGTTTGTCGTCCAGTACTCGTTAATTTATGAAGCCTGCGTAGCCATGATAGTATTCCTTTTTAGTTCATTTTATACGCTACTGCCCTGATTTTTTTACGTCTCTACAATCAACACTTTAGCCGGGAGTTAGGGGCGGGGACACCCTACTCGGACAAAAATTTGCGCTTCAAAGCTTTGCATTTCGCAAACGGAACCCTAAATAAAAAAATAAACAAAGAAAGAAACCCATCTATTATAACAACATGACACATCACAGAAAAAAAATAAACAGATTGAGATATAATGGGGTAAGGTACGAAGCAATGTCAATTATTAGCATAGTTACCGCGTCACAACGATGAATAGTGTTAAGTTGGCAACACGTTGCATTTAAAACAAATTGTGCCATGTAAACTGAAGGCACTCTCTACCCGACTACTCAAGAATAAACATTGTAAACTTATCCTGCGTTTTGTCCACCTAGAATCCTCAAACCTCGTCATACTTCACAGATAAGTGACATAACATGATATGGTCTTTCTACACCCTCAATTTTTTCAGTTTTCTCTAATTCTCGTAGTCTCTGAAATTGTCCTCATCACGGGTTAGTGCAACAAAAAGAATATATAGACGGACAGACAGACAGACAGACGGACGCACATGAAACTATAAGGGTTCCTTTTCGACTACGGGCCCCTAAGAACGCCTTTCTAGCGTCCAAAAAAGAATATCCTAAACAAAAACGGCTTCAAACAAAAATCCTTTCATCCACTCTCAAGAATTAAAAGGACCCATCCACAATGGAGTGTTGGCAATCAACTTAACGGCTTTTAAAATTCACGTTCTAAACTCAAATGAGAGAATCAAAATGGCGGCCAGCTGGGTATTTCTCGATAGGTCCAATTTTTAGAAGGTAGACTAATTTTTTTTTAGTCTACCTTTGATGAATAACCGACAGCGCTAATAAATTATTTCTGTTTTTTTAGTGCTGTAGTGTTTTGAAGTTGGTTTTTCATCATCATCACCATTCAGCCACAAGAAGTCCACTGCTGGACATGCCTCCTCCATGGATTTCCAAAAGACCGGTTGGAAGCGGCGTGCATACAGCGCCTTCCTGCCACTTGAATGAGGTCATCTGTCCATCTTGTGGCTGGTCGTCCTACGATGCGCTTGCCGATATGTGGTCTCCATTCGAGAACTTTTCGACCCCATCGGCCATCAGTTCTGCGTGGTATGTGCCCCGCCCACTGCCACTTCAACTTACTAATCCGCTGGGCTATGACGACGACTTTCGTTGGTCTACGGATCTAATCATTTCTGATTCGATCTCGTAGCGAAATTCCGAGCATAGTTCGTTGCGTGACCTTGAGCCTTCTTATGAGGCCCATAGTGAGAGACCACGTTTCAGTGCCGTAAGTCATCACTGGTAACACACAATGGTTGTATAATTTTGTCTTGAGTGATTGAGGTATATTAGACGAAAATACTTTTCTCAGTTTCCCGAATGCTGCCCAGCCGAGTTGGATTTGTCGGTTTTTATTTAAAACAAAATATTTCACTATTTTTGGGTATTATCACTACGACTCCACCAAATTGTGTTTTCGGAAACCAAATGCACGAGTCACTATAAAAATACTCAAATCGCTTCAAGTATGCCTTTAAAATTTGAAGAATTCTGTCGCTTTCGAAGAATGGCGAGATTTCATGTTTTGTTTAGACCCGTTTTGTTTTTGCCCTCTGCGTGTGACGACGCAAAATGTCACTTTAATAGCGTTTTGAAACGCATTCTGGTTGCGTTTTACACGTTTCTTTTGTTATCATTCGATACAAGTTTTCCGTCTTTGAGCTTTTCCCTTGTTTATTTTTATTTTTTTATAGACTACAAGTCTCAGGTAATAATTACCTTTCAATTAAAGTAAATTATTGTTATCTCCATTTCTTTCACCTTAGATGGTGAACGCAACGTCAATAGCCGACTAATGGAGGTTGTCTGCCGTCTCGGTCTCTTTCGTTGACGCCGGCAAAACATGCACAATAGCAGGCCGATGCTCCGATTTTGGTGAGTTTTTCCTGGAGGAAAATGATGATGTTTCATCTAATGGTCTCCTATGAGCCATCTATTAAAGGTTTGTCGTTTTCTCAATTTTCGCAGAGCAAAATCTTCCCTAATTGTGACGCCGCGTGCTGCGAGCACGCGGAAGGCTTCGTTGGTCTGGAGCGGACCTAAATCCCCATTAGTGGTAAGTGTTTCTCATCTGGCGACGATACATGTTCAGTTAGGTCTGTTTTCTGAGGGGTTGGTACATTGTTTACATATACTTTTTATTTTTTCCTGTTTGACTGTTTCTGTCCTAAATAAAATAAAATAAAAAAAATAAAAAATAAAATTGTTCCGAATTTTTCAGAGTTCCAGGTCTCAGTGACAGACACAAGCCTCACACTTTTTGTGAGACGGGCACCAGCTACACTCTTGCATCAGCCGGCTGTGGTGTGCGCTGTCCAGGAGCTACACCTTACCCCGTGCCACGTGCATCACCCGTATTCCGGAATTGACTCTATCCCCGGGGGCTACTGTTCCTTGCCCTGGAAGTAACTAAGGTTTAATTGTAATCACCACCATCCGACCAGGAGGTCAAAGGATCTTCTCGGCGGCTTCTGCGTGTGATACAAGTATTCCTTTTTATAATTTTTTTTTTTTAATAAGGAATCTCAATAACTAAAGTTGAACTAAAGTAAAGTAAAACCCGCTGGCGCCCCATTTTTTTACTTTATTGTATTAAAACTTACACTTCAGTAACCAGTAATTTTCCTCGGTAGTCTGTTTAAGATCCTTTTTCTTTACTAGTACCTATTGCTAAACATAAATTGAATTTAGGTATTTAATAGCACGTGAAAGAGGTCAATCGTCGAATCCAACTCGGCTGGGCAGCATTCGGGAAACTTAGAAAAGTCTTTTCGTCTAATATACCTCAATCGCTCAAGACAAAATTATACAACCAGTGTGTGTTACCAGTGATGACTTACGGCACTGAAACGTGGTCTCTCACTATGGGCCTCATAAGAAGGCTCAAGGTCACGCAACGAGCTATGGAAAGGGTTATGCTCGGAATTTCTCTGCGAGATCGAATCAGAAATGATGAGATCCGTAGACGAACGAAAGTCGTTGACATAGCCCAGCGGATTAGTAAGTTGAAGTGGCAGTGGGCGGGGCACATAGCACGCAGAACTGATGGCCGATGGGGCCGAAAAGTTCTCGAATGGAGACCACATGTCGGCAAGCGCAGCGTGGGACGACCAGCCACAAGATGGACAGATGACCTCATCAAAGTGGCAGGAAGGTGCTGGATGCAGGCCGCTTCCAACCGGTCTGTTTGGAAATCCATGGAGGAGGCCTATGTCTAGCAGTGGACTTCTTGTGGCTGAATCATGATTAATGATGATTTAATAGCTCTCTTTCACTCAATGACATTCCTCTAAATCTTGAATGCTGTTTGTAGTGCGGTTCTGGTTCCATGGATCCAAAATTTTGTGTAGGAGCCCTATTAAGTTCGTAGCTGTTTGGTCTTACGCTGGCGCTCTCCCTGAACCTAGACACCACACTCCGCAGGTAACTCAACCCACGATACGTATTGCCACATATCTGGGCTAGGCCAGGTTACACCATCATCAGATCCTGACTTGACGACTATAGGACCACCTCTGAAGTCAACCCTTTCAAACGAAAAAAATATTTTTTTCCACATCGGTACACGCGTCTTCGAGTAATCGGGGAATACACACAAAAAAATAAAAATAAGGTTCCGACGAATTCAGAACCTCCTCCTTTTTGAAGTCGGTTAAAAATGAAATTATACAACGAATCCACACTTCCAATCCATTGCACTGTATTCATCCACTGCTGGACGTAGGCTTTTCCTAAGACCTCATCGTCCGTCCTTACAATAAGAAAGAAAGAAAGAAGGAAAGACATAAATGTCAATGAGAAAAATTGAAGCCGTCAATGCAAAAGTGGCCTAAGCTTAACATAGTTAGTATGGAGATAACGAGCTATACATTTTCATGAATTTAAATTGAATACATAGTCTGCTTCGTAGACAAAAACAATCCGCGCAAAAATAATGCCTGCAACGCCATCTATTATCCATGGGTGAAACTAGACATAGGCCGGTTTTGCATCGAAATTTATTATGTTTTAAATAAATCGCAGTAGATAAGTAAGACTATGAACAATTGTGGGTTAGGCCACTTTTGCGCTGACAGCCTCAATTAACACATCATATTATTATATTGTATGGAATCAGGCGTTACTTTGCAGAAATCCAAAACAGCATTAAAATGTGAACTGTTGGTATAAACGTTTAAAGTTTTGCTTTGGTTTTCTTATCAAATTGTTCGTACTAATGTTGGGCTTTATTCGAACAACCCGCCTCGAATATGGTGAGTGGACGGACCGAATGAAGATGAGAGCATACGAGAGGCTTGCAAATACAGACTTCTGCAAACTTAACCGTTTCACTCTGCACAGGGAATGTGGTCTTTGGGCCCGTTGAAATAAGAGTGACGTAATATGTTTATAACTGTGAATCGTAAAGTTGTCTGCTGCTGTGTTTTGGAGTTATCAGTGGTGGATGGATGCGGTAGTGTGGATTTTCACGGAAATGTACCACAATCCTTACAAGCATATAAAATCTTTTTCAATACTTTTGAAGCAGTGAAAACACTGAAATGGCGAAAAACCAGGTATCAGCTGTTTTTTGCTATCCCAAGGTATTCTCTATTGTTAAAGTGGTCTGTATTTTAGACGTCCTCTAGATCTCTTACGGAGATAAGCTTGCCTTTGTACATGCTATTTGTCATGAAATTTCCTGCTCAATGGTTCGTGTGCAATAAAGTATATAAATGTAAACAATCCATCAGAAATCAATAAAGTAACAAAAGCAGTAATGTCCATAATGTTTGCTCATCCTACATCTTTTATTAACCTTACGAGCTGTTGCCCGCTACTTCGTTCGCGTGGAAATTATGATTGTGTTTTTCTTTTGTGTCAGGGCTATTTCAGACATAATCTATGTCTGTGCCAAATTTCCTCTGCATGCGTTCAGCCATTTCATCATCACCATCATCATCAGCCATTTGACGCCAACATAGGCCTCGTTCGTTTTCATAACCATTAGGGGTTTTGCCATAATCGCCACGCTTGGCAGGCGGGTTAGCGATCGCAGTATGCGGTTAGAATTTCAGGAAGACGCTGCTGCCCGTCTCCTGGTAATTGATTTCCTTAGTCGCCTCCTACGACATCCACGGAAGGAAATGGAGTGACGCTATTCTTAATCCGGCGCCACACGGAACACTTTATTGAGTACCTAACAAAAATACATCTATCTTTCTCTCGCATTTACAGTAGTAGTAAGATTAAGTTCAGAAATATCATTCGCTATTATCCACTTCTAGACTTTATAGTGTGCAAAAAAAGTTTACACCCAGGGAAAGCTGTATAAAATTAAATATACTTCTCTTCAATCAGCCCCTGCTCGTCCGCTGCTGGATATGGACTTCCTCCGCGGCAAGACAGTCTTCCTGTCCTCGGCTATCCTCATCCAGCCGCTGCCAGCACTCGGCCTCGGATCATCGGTCCAGCAGGCTAGTGGGCTACGCCGCATTTTTGCCTTTTCCACGCAGTATTCTTTCCTCGTAGTTTCTTACAAACAGCGGGCAGTACTTGGCCGAGTCTGAATGTTTGATTACTGTGTAATGGAAGACTCCTATGATCTAGTGGTTAATCACAGAATTGACTCGCCAGGGATTTGTACGCTCAGTGTTTGCGTTGGGCCACGAATTGGCCCACTTTATGGGAGAATGAGTTTGGGTTAGTTCAAGGAGATCGTTTATGTAAGTCAGAAAGAATACATCCCCTAATCTTCGTTATTTCTGACTTATTGCATTGAATTATAAGTAGCGGTGGTAGCCCATTGTGTAGAACATTGGAAGCGGTGGTAGCCTACTGGGTAGGACGTTGGACTCGGAAGCGAAAGATCCAGGTTCGATTCCCAGTGCGGGCATGTTTTCTGGTTCAGTTGAAACTTTTTGTACTGTTCACATCTGTCGAAAAATTTATATGGATTGGGTCTCGAGTGGAGACTATGTAGGTACCGGCAAACGCAGTGAAGACGGACGCCTGCCACTCGCTGGATCGAAAATCTGAGACAGATTACAGATGGCAGCTGGGTGATAATGGTCGAGGACAGAAAGAAGTAATGGAGACAGAGGAAGATCTACAGACCATTATGATCTGCGATAGAAGGAAAGGAAAGGCCAAGGAGTGGCCCGGTGCTAAGAGCGCCGAAGAGTTGTTCAGAGTTGCACTGGGCAGAGAGCATTGTAAAGAGCTGACTGCTAACTTCCAGTGATGGAGAGACACTTTAAGAAGAAGTGCCTCGGGCGTTGCGCCTATGTTAATGTGGTCTAGCTGAATGGAATTGAATACATTCAACTACCTCCAAAACTTTCCTAAGCACTACACATTACAGTCAACTTCGACCTAACTTATAAACTACTTTCCGAACCAAACTTTCGTAAGCACAAATCACGTCGTAGTTGTTGAATAAGTAAATAATAATTAGTTTCAGTGAAATGTTCCACCTCCTATCTTTATCCGCTTCGTTTATCGGCGAAAAGCGTGCCGATCTCCACCTATCTTGACCTCAGGTACCTTATTAAATTGCGCAGAACCCTCGGCCACTAGAGTGGCTACCCAATTATCTCAAGCAGGTGAACTGAGGGGGCCGTCTTTGGACGAAAACTTGGGTCCGGCGCTTGCCCCGAAATCGTCGGAGAATAGACTCTTTGCTTGATTAACTGAAAAGTGTTACTGTGAAATTTTCAACAGAAACTTCTGATGTAGTATTGAAGATCTTACTTAGCACACTATACAGGACGTAACGACATCAAATCCTCATCCGAAAATGGGAAGGTTCTCAATTTTTGGATGAATACGGGGTTATACTATACTACTCTGCATATAGAGATACAATTAGAAGATTTAATTTTTACTCATAAGGTATTAAGCAGCTGTACTAGAATACGTCTTACTGTAAGGCATAATATGCATTTTTTTAGTTCGTACTTCTTGAACGGATCTGAATGTCTGAAGCACTCACAAAACTCAGCGCTTGAAATCGTGAATCGGCGGTGGACGCGTGGTGATTAAGCTCATGCTCTCTTTCTGAGAGAAGGCCTGTGCCCCATAGTGAGATGTATACACAGTGCTCATTTGTTAGTTTTTAAATAAGTGAGGGGTGACTCTACCTAACACACTAAACATCTTCCTTTCTACAATTGTTTTCTTCCCGAAAACAAAACATGAAAATAAAGAAAAAGTTTTTATGAAAGAAAAACTGTGGAAAACGCTGGTCTTTGCCTATCCCTCCGGGCTACAGGCTTGAGTTTATGTCATGTTAAGTTGTTTTTAAGAAACATTAGTAAAATAACCCCTCAACCGATTTCAAATTTACGCATCACCATCTTCACATCATCATCGGCCTTCTCTCAGTGAGAAAGAGAGATTATGGGCTTTTTCACGACTCGTGTCCACCAAAGATTCACGATTTTAAGCGCCATTTTTTTTAATGCTTTTATACATTCAGATCCGTTTAGAAAGTGCGCATAGTATCTATCTGAGAGAAGGCTTAACATGCCCTGCAGTGAAAGTATATATGAATGTGAAATGCTTTTATAAATTTACGAACCAAAATATCGTAAAGACTGCATAATCCTTACTAATATTATAAAAGCGAAAGTTTGTATGTATGGATGGATGTTTGTTACTCTTTCGCGGAAAAATGGCTGAACGGATCCAGATGAAATTTTGCATAGATATAGATTATAGTCTGGATTCGCACATAGGCTATTTTTTATCCCGAAAAAATACACTCAAACTTACCACGCGAAAGAAGTCGCGGGCAACGGCTAGTATGTTAAATAAATCCCTTTCGCTCCAGAGAAAGCCCCCTGTTTAGGTACAAAAGGCGCCCTCCCTTTTATCTTAAGTGACTGTTTGCCGGTAAGGTGTCATTAATCCTAAATTGGACGGTTAAAGAGGGCATTACTGAAACAAATGGGATAGTTGTAACTTAATTGCCGTTGTAATTATAAGCGTTATAAAAACCTTTGACTTTATTTTATAAGTTATGTACATTTGTGAAGTTATAGTAGCAATACCGCTCGCTAACTGTGAAGGAAAACATCGTGAGGAAACCTGAGTGTTTGAGCTAATTACATCGCTCAGCGCTTAAAATCGCCAATCCGCGGTGGGCACGCGTGGTGATTATGCCCATAGTCTCTCCCTGAGAGAAGGCGTGTGGTCTACAGTGGGACGTACGAGTATGTAGGCTGCTTGCTTATGTTATGTTTTATAAAGTTTTATATAGTTTTATATATTAACAAAACAAAAAAATAAATACTAAACAAAAATACATACATACATAAACTCACGCCTGTGTCCCAGAGGGGTAGGCAGAGACCAGGGACTGCCACTCGCCACGATCCTGACAGATCACTTTCGCTTCCTCAACATTCATTAGTCGTTGCATGCACGCACGCCGGTTTCGGGTACATAAAAATCATAGAAAAAAATCAAAGGTCACGACGTGTTACTGTTATTATAAATTACTTTGGCTATTTTTTATTTAGCCTATATACGTACCACTGCAGAGCACAGACCTTCTCTTAGAGAGAGCGCATGGGCTTAATTACCACGCGTGCCCGCCTCAGATTGGTATGTGAATAGCTCAGACACCCAGGTTTCCTCACGATGTTTTACTTCACCGTTAGCGAGTGGTATTGCTACTACAACTTCACAAATGTACGTAACTTCGAAAGTCATTGGTACAAGCCGGGATTCGAGCCGACGACCATCCGAATGTAAGGCTGCGCTCCTATTATTATTTTGTATTATTTACAAAATACATTTTTGAGGATTTTTTCTCAAAAATCTTAATCTTGGTTGAAATGGGCACCTATGTTTCATCACCTACGTTCGTAAGGCGCGGAGCCCACTGATCGGGCATGGCACGGACCTGGAGCGGACGTCGCACAAGTATGGCACGGGTATGACTATTAAATGGCGCGGAGCGAAGAAACTGACTGCAAATTGGCCAGGAGCTCTATTTTTGAATCACTCGTATCGCGTCGAGCGCTCGATTTCTACTGATTTTCGTTCGACATCTGAAATTCCGTATTTTTTAATCACTCGAACTGCAACGAATGGTCCTTACCACTCGTCTCGCATGGCGATCGGTAGATTAATTGTCAAAAAACGATTTCGACATTTCGTTAGAACACAAACCAAAATGACAGTAGTAGTGTTTTGTTTGTATCAAAAGACAAAGATTTTTTATTTAAACAGCCAATAAAACAGTGTTTTACGTTCCGTTTCTGTTACGGTAGTTTCCGGTTTTTTTAATTTCTGCGTGGATTTCTGCGACATCATGCGACTTAGAAGACGAGTGTGACTTAAGTCGCATTCGACGATACAATTTCATACGAGTGATTCAAAAATAGAGCTCCAGGAACCGGAATGCCGTCGCATTGTGCAACTTATTAGTAGACTACCTACATGTTGATATTTTTGTGAACTTAAAAAAAAATAAGATTTAGATTTGTATTTAAACAGATTATTATTTACTGAGAGTGTCTGCCGTTAAACTGCGATACAGTTTAGCAGAAGGGAATATATGCTGTTACCTTGTCTCTGTACTTAAAAAATTAATTAAAAAAAATGACTGTAATAGGGCGCGGGTGCCGAAATGGCCCTTTCCGCCGCCTAGGTAACTGGTGCTTCGTAACCAGTTGCGAGTTTGCGACCGAATATTTTTTCATCCCTGTACGAAACCAGCTGCGATCAAATACTTTTAGAGCACCTATGTTTATCTGCCATGCCACTGATCTGGCATGGCATGAACCTGGCGCAGAGATGGCGCAAGGATGGCACGGGCATGACTATTAAAAGGCGCGGAGCGAAGAAACTGACTGCGAACTCACCTGGAACCGAAATGCCGTCGCATTGTACAACTTGTTGTTAGACTACCTACATATTGATACTTTTAATATCAATATGTATGTTAACCTATAAGTTTTTAAAATTGTATTTAAACAGATTAGTATTTAGTGAGAGGGTCTGCCGCTAAACCGCGATACAGTTTAGCAGAAGGGAATTATATTGTATTACTTTGTCATTACTGAAAAAAAATAAATGAAAGAAAAAACTGACTGTAATCGGGCGCAGGCGCCGACAAGGCCCTTTCGGACGCCTAGGCAACTGGGGCTTCGTAACCAATATTTTTTTATCCCTGTACGAAACCAGTTGCGATCGAATACTTTTTGGTCCTTGTAATGACTGTGTTTTTAGTACGGTATTTGAATGAAACAGAATGATGTCCGCGCCGGGCCCGAGCCAGAAGCCAGATCGTTGGGCTCCGCGACTTGAGTCACAGTATCTGCTGTGTAAAAATATAATAACGTCCACACAACACAATCACTTATCCCGGTCCCAAACTAGGATAGCCTGTGCTATGGTAACCTTTCAGATTGAGGTTATTTGTACAAACGGCGGCCTCCAGTCGGAATCGAACCCACGACCTATGTTATGGTAGACATGCATGCAAACCACTAGATCGACTAAAATGAGGTAGTCATAATTTCTGATACGTATTCCGAATTCATCATCATCGTCATCATCAACCCATTATGTCCCCACCGAGGGGCACGGGTCTCTTCCCTGAGGAAGGTATAGGCCATACTCCACCACGGGGGCCAAGTCCGGATTGGTGGAGGCTTGTAGACTAGTGGCTCGTCTACTGTCAGAAGTTGTCAAGCCGCCCTAAGGCCTCTGACTTGGCTTAACGACTGCCATCTATCGACGGCAGCCGGCACCAACAGCTTAACGTGCCTTGCGAAGCACGGAACCGCTCGGAAAAATGCCACTAGCGTTAGGCATAGATGGCGACCCATCCATGCACTGAACGCGCCCTGTGTTGCTTAACCTTCGTGATCGTTTAAGATCACTCAGGCAGCCGGGGCTACGAGCGATTATATTTAGTATTCCGAATTATAAGACGCTAATTAGGCATTCTTACTCTATAAGAGCATTAATTTTAGTATACTTCTATAAGAGCCTTGCTCTCAAAGGAGTCGCTCCAGCGAGCTTTGCTCTTACAGAGGCAGAGTCCGACTTGAAAGGCAAAAAGGAAATCTTCGAGTTTGATTTCTTTACGTAAAGGAATCAAAAGGCCGGTCCAATTATAGACTTTTGCCAAGAGAATCGCAGCTTTCATGATAAAAGTTCCAACGTCTAAATTGAAGTAGGCAAACGGCTGAATTTTGAGTGTCATTCGAGTGAGTACGTCGCTTACATGCAAGTTTGTTCGAAAAACAATTTAGTAGCAGCAAGAGTAGTATGATGACCGCTGCGCATTTTAAATGTCAAGAGTCGCGACTTTCTATTACATTAACTGACAAATTCTGACATTTTAGCGTCGCAAAACGCGTGACTCGCGCCATGGTACCACCATGCTGGGCTGCGCTTCATACAGTTTATTACGACGATTTGATGTACGTTGCGACTGATTAGTCTTCGTACTTGTTATTGTTTGTTTATCTGCTGGGGTTAAAACAGTATAATAGAAGGATTGTTGCGGGCTAAAAAAAATTAAATAAAAAATAAAAACCGACTTCGAAACCCTACAGCACTAAAAAGTTAGAAATAATTTAAATAATTTGAAGTATGTATACATACCGGTATTGTAGAAGTATAATTTGGAGTCGGTCTATTATGGCAACAGACAGTAACAGTTTTGAAAATAGCTACAATGGAAATATACTTAATGAAAAGGCTTAGAGTGTCAAGAATACCATTTAAGGCTTAGCCGTTAACGGTGTGAAACGTATTATGCTGGTCATGAAACTTGTCACCAACTACAAATTATACTTCTACAGTACCTACATGTATCATCATCATCAACCCATTATGTCCCCACCGAGGGGCACGGGTCTCTTCCCTGAGGAAGGTATAGGCCATACTCCACCACGGGGGCCAAGTCCGGATTGGTGGAGGCTTGTAGACTAGTGGCTCGTCTACTGTCAGAAGTTGTCAAGCCGCCCTAAGGCCTCTGACTTGGCTTAACGACTGCCATCTATCGACGGCAGCCGGCACCAACAGCTTAACGTGCCTTGCGAAGCACGGACGGCGTTAGGCATAGACGGCGACCCATCCATGCACTGAACGCTCCCTGTGTTGCTAAACCTTCGTGATCGTTTAAGATCACTCAGGCAGCCGGGGCTACGAGCGATTCAACCTACATGTATACATTCTTCTAATTATTGAAATTATTTCTAACTTTTTAGTGAGTAACACTAGGGAATAACACTAGCGCCACCTAGGAAAAAACTCATATCTTTTTTAACAGATCAAATTTGCAAAAAGTGTCAGTACAATCTCTCAATCATGTTAATAGTGATTTTTGGGACAGTGCAATCTCAATCATGTTAATAGTGATTTTTGGGACAGTGCAATCTCAATCATGTTAATAGTGATTTTTGGGACAGTGCAATCTCAATCATGTTAATAGTGATTTTTAGGACAGTACAAACTCTCAATTATGTTAGTGCGCTCACTAGATCCCCTTAACCATAGACTTTTGAAGCTTCCTCTTCGGAATGTTTGTATAAATAAATCCGTTAGTGTCTTCTTAGCAATATCAAATTGTAAAAGCTTAACCAAACAATCACATATTTTGGTGTAATCTTTCAACAAAATCGCAAACAGCAGACCACTTACAAATGACCAAAAGCAATCTAACTACCTACATTTGTAAAGACTGAAGAATTCATACGATTTCGCTGTAATAAGATGGAATTTAATACATTTTCGTTACAAAAACACGACACCCCTCTCACTGCGTCAGAAATAGTGACAAAACACGTATATTCTCATCACCCGGGATACATTTATCTAAATTCCCCCTTAACAATAAAATATTTCTGAAGAAAACAACATGAAAATGTGCTTGCGCTAAGAACACAAATGCACAGTAGTACCACTTTGTCTGATGCTGGTATCTGTCTTTTTCTTCTTAGCGTGTCGGTGGCAAAACAATTTTCGTCAAATTCTTTATTAAACAGTTGCGGCCCAGAACTGTGCGCATCTGACTGCGTTATCACTTGCAATCATTAGGTCCTCCCAAGTGCAGGTGTTAGGGCACGCAGGGCGTGATGCAAGACCGTCCAACGTCTGGGAGGTACCGCACAAACAGTTCAAATTATCGATCCGCGAACCCCCACCTGGACATGTTATCCTTGAAAACCTATTTAGAGGCTAAAAATTCCACCCACGCCCGGACTCGAACCCGCGACCTCTGGCTAACCGTGCCTGCGCTCTCCCAACTGAGCTAATGGGCAAGTGCAGGCATCGGCAAAATTTCGAACCTCTTTACAAACTTACCGTGTGGCGCCGGATTAAGAATAGCGTCACTCCATTTCCTTCCGTGGATGTCGTAGAAGGCGACTAAGGAAATCAATTACCAGGAGACGGGCAGCAGCGTCTTTCTGCGATTCCAACCGCATACTGTGATCGCCAACCCGCCTGCCAAGCGTGGCGATTATGGCAAAACCCCTCACGGTTATGAAAACCACGAAGGAGGTTTCGTATGTCCTGCAGTGGGCGTCAAATGGCTGATGATGATTACAAACTTATCTGTATGTTATCCTTACTTCGGCCGATAGCGGGTCCGCAGTTGATCTGGTAGGTGTGAGAAAGATAGATGTAGTTTAGCGACAGATAGTTTCTACTAACGGTATGAGTCTTTAGGGTGATGTTTTCGTCACTGGATTAGAACTAACGCGGTGGTTTGTCTCAAAGAAATCTTTCTTAGGTCACCGCCCATACCCAAATGGGCATTATCCTAAGAAAAAGTTATATTTTCATATATACTTCGTGAAAGAGGTCAATCGTCGAATCCAACTCAGCTGGGCAGCATTCGGGAAACTTAGAAAAGTCTTTTCGTCTAATATACCTCAATCGATCAAGACAAAATTATACAACCAGTGTGTGTTACCAGTGATGACTTACTGCACTGAAACGTGGTCTCTCACTATGGGCCTCATAAGAAGGCTCAAGGTCACGCAACGAGCTATGCAAAGGGCTATGCTCGGAATTTCTCTGCGAGATCGAATCAGAAATGATGAGATCCGTAGACGAACGAAAGTTGTCGACATAGCCCAGCGGATTAGTAAGTTGAAGTGGCAGTGGGCGGGGCACATAGCACGCAGAACTGATGGCCGATGGAGCCGAAAAGTTCTCGAATGGAGACCACATATCGGCAAGCGCAGCGTAGGACGACCAGCCACAAGACGGACAGATGACCTCATCCAAGTGGCAGGAAGGCGCTGGATGCAGGCCGCTCCCAACCGGTCTTTTTGGAAATCCATGGAGGAGGCCTATGTCCAGCAGTGGACTTCTTGTGGCTGAATGATGATATAATTTTTGAGAAATTAGGTAATTTTGAGAGTCTGGGCTGTATATTTCGATTTAGGCTACGGAAGTACGTCATCAATAGAGATCCTACGAGCTGTCAGTTTCCAGTGATACGATGACTCGATGCGAGAACTCTGTAAAAAGGCAAACCTAAAAAGTCTCCTAATCTGTGCAAATGTAAAATACATATTATATTTGTTTTTTTAAGTAATACCGTTTTTATTCAAAAATATTATACCTACTTTCATTCACGTGTGGAACGAACGTTAGAAGGTCGAACTATTCACACATTTTATTCACAATAGTACAAGAAATCAGTGAATATTATGAATATTTCATTGAAGCATTATGTTTGCTGACTGACATTTGTAACTATTGTCAATGTTTAGGACACTGCCTATTAAAAACGGTTATTTTTTCTTCAACCCCATAGCAATATCTTTAAATTGCTCATTTAAAAATATTGTAGATGTAGGAATACCATTTTTTGGTTCAGTTTGTTAGCAAAAGTCCGTTAGAGAAATAATATATTAAGCTTTAAACTGTTTTTCTTTTCAGCATCCCTCTCGCCTCTTTTGACTAAACGGTGGTTTTTTATATGGTCACGCTTCTACAGCCGTAAAAAAAAATAGGGCAATAGCACACATGACGAAGTCAAAAGGAAATGTGTCACAGCTAAGTAGGTTTTACGACTTATTACAACGAATAATAGTCGACCAACTTATAAAAGGAAAACTTCGTAGAAATTCTTTTGAAAGTTACGTTGATGAAGTAAACGTTCTTAAGTGAACCTTGAACTCAATTAGTATGTTCATAATATCAATAAAAAAGCCCTACTTCTAAGCACGCTCATCTTTACGGTTTTGTACTTTTAAGACCGTCTTCTGTGCACTTTTGTTTGTTCCATTTGACCTGGAGGTTTGAGTCTCATTATATCTTCCCACGTTTTTTAAAGAATCGGATCGTGCTCTGAGCTTGCATAAAGTAAAACAATAAGCGGTTATTAGCTATTGTATTGAAAAAGACCTTTTCGTGAAATAAATTCTTGAAAAGCATAATTTTTATTTTATTTTTATTTTTTCGCAGAAGCGGTAAGACGATGTATTAACTATCCACGTACAAACCAGCGGCAGTTGTAGCGCAACGGTGAATGTTGGCTTCCCATTTGGGAGGTCATGGGTTCGAATCCCGGCATGTACCAATGAGTTTGTTTCCTAAGATACGTTCATTTATGAAGTTGGAGTGGCAATACCACTCGCTAGCCGTGAAGGAATTCCGTGTGGCGCCGGATTAAGCATATCATCACTCCATTTCCTTCCGTGGATGTCGTAGAAGGCGACTAAGGAAATTCACTACCAGGAGACGGGCAGCAGCGTCTTCCTGAGATTCCAACCGCATACTGTGACCGCCAACCCGCCTTCCAAGCGTGGTGATTATGGCAAAGCCCTTCATGGTTAGGAAAACCACGAAGGAGGCCTATGTCCTGCAATGGGCGTCAAATGGCTGATGATAATGATGATAAACCGTGAAGGAAAAAATCGTGAGGAAACCTAAATGTTCACACACCTCGGCGCTTGAACTTACCAATCCCCAGTGGGTAATTAATCCCATATATGGGCTTAATTATCCACAGAGAGTTTAATCTCTCTCTGAGAGAGGGCCTATGCCATGCAGTGGGACGTTTATAGGCTACCTAGAAAAACTAACAGTCTTGTATTTTTATTAGTTACTAGTTGATTCGGCAAACGTTGTTTTGCCATATTAATTAACCTACGACATATTCTCAGACCTACCAAATATACACAAAAAGTCATAAAAATCGTTGAAGCCGTTTCGGAGGAGTTTGGTAACAAACACTGTGACACGAGAGTTTTATATATTAAATTTTCCTTATTTTAATTTATGCGTGGTTTGCCTTTTCTTTGCATGTATTAATTTGTTGAAATAAATGCAACTCTTTTTTCCATTTATAAATTTATCTTAAAATAAATTGTTTACAGCCATTTTTTTAGTAAAAACCATCGAACATAAAGAAACTCGACAATCCGAGAAACGCTCATTCAAACGCGTAACAGAATTAGAAATCGGGATTCGAATAAGTAACCAAATTAGCTGTAGGTATATTACTTTCAAATACGATTTACATAAGCTTTAATTACACAAAATGTTGTGCCAATCGGTATGCCGAAATTTCCATTCGCTTTACCATAGACTAACGAACGTTTGGTACATGCCAATTAACAAACAATGTAAACAAATTGCATTCACGTGTCCTTCCCAAGCTCATCCCAACTGCGCAGATTTTTGTTCAAGTTATATGTCGAGCAGGAAGTAGCTACTTTAGACAGTTACAATATCTTTGTTTGAAAACTCAAAACCACTTCCATGCGCGATGCTGGTTTGAACTTCTTTCCGTGTTTGTTTCTGTTTTAAAATATATTTTTCTGCAACTCGAGAGTATCTTTCTCGAGATTTTCCTAAGTTTAATCCGATTATTGAAATATATACTCTGTCCCTCGCGCGACAAAGTTTAAGTGAATCCAAGTGTCGTTAGGAAAACCACCGTATCTGCAGAATATTGTCTTTGATAACAAACTCTTTTATTGAATCCAGTGAGACAGTTTTCCAGTGGAAAGTTAGAAACGCCTCGTGTGTTGTCTATTGCCTGTCATAGTTTGTTCCTTTGTTTACTAACTGATACTTTCCGTAAATGTTGGGCGGTTTAATCCTCCGATGTAGGAAAATGCACAATCTTTTGACACCAAACAATAAACTGTGCAATAAAGGGTTCTCTATCTATCTATCTATCTATCGTTTTAGTGGAGGAATAGTTCATTATGTATACGTATCATATTTTTTACAAGTTTAATTATTTGTTATCATCATTATGACTATTTGGGAAGTAAAAAATACTCTAGAGACATACTGAGAGAGAGAAAGAGAGAGAGTTCATAAGTTTTATAAGTTTTTAGAGTTCCGTACGTCAAAAGAAAAAAAAGGAACCCTTATAAGATCAATTGCTTGTCCGTCCGTCCGTCCGTCCATCCGTCTATCTGTCAAGTCCCTCTATCTTGGGAACACGTGGAGGTATCAATTTGAAATTAAAACCAAATACTCAGGTCTACAGGCCCTTGAAGCTGTGAAAAAAAATCAAACTTCCGAGTTAGCGTGAAAAAAAATCGATATTTCGACACTCAAGGGAATTAAAATTAATAAGGTGCTTTCCGCTGACCGAGGAGTATGAAATTTGTCATGTGATATTGTCTTATACTACGAGTATAGAGGAAAATCTGATAACTATACATTTGTAATTAAATCATAAAAAGTTGTCTTTGAAGTTCGGGCAAAACTCGAAAAAAATGTGGAACTCGATTCCTGAACTATTTATGTTAATTATTTAAGTACCTACAAATTTGTACGGAGCCCTCGGTGGGCGAATCCGACTCGCACTTGTCCGGTTTTTTTTCTCGGACTTGTTTTACTATTCGCTTTTGTCTAATGAGTAGCATGTAATACTAAGAAAATATAATTTTAGTTACGCCATGCTTCCTTTAATTTACTAGCATATGCCAATGTAAACAGAGTCGCATAAATACTGCTACGCCACCTTTTGAAACCAAAATTTTCGTTCCCCGTATTTTAAGGTGACAATCCAACCTTAATACACACTTACACAGTAAGTGACACCTACGTTGTTACTTTTCGCACCAATGGCTACGTACCCAAAATTACTTCACTTAAGCAAAAACAAACAATCATCATCAACCCGTTATGTCCCCACCGAGGGGCACGGGTCTCTTCCCTGAGGAAGGTATAGGCCATACTCCACCACGGGGGCCAAGTCCGGATTGGTGGAGGCTTGTAGACTAGTGGCTCGTCTACTGTCAGAAGTTGTCAAGCCGCCCTAAGGCCTCTGACTTGGCTTAACGACTGCCATCTATCGATGGCAGCCGGCACCAACAGCTTAACGTGCCTTGCGAAGCACGGAACCGCTCGGAAAAATGCCACTAGCGTTAGGCATAGACGGCGACCCATCCATTCACTGAACGCGCCCTGTGTTGCTTAACCTTCGTGATCGTTTAAGATCACTCAGGCAGCCGGGGCTACGAGCGATTCTGTAGATTAATAATAGCTCTGTAAAGACATTATGAAACACAAACTATATTTACCAGGATGAAAAGTAATAAAAATTCAAAAAGACTATGTTTTGAGCGTCTCATGGTCGGCTCCGGCCAACTCAATTGTTTTTTCAGTTGTTTACGCACATGTTATACGTCAGGCTCTTAAGCATTTAACATATTAGAAAACATTTTTGAACATTCCTGCCACTTCGAATTTAGATTCACAGTTTCGACACAAAGGCATTGCGAATATTTACAACTATGTTATTTCATTGATTAATAGTAGTGTTTTTCACAATTGAAAGATCATGCCCTCAAAATACGGTGAACGAATTCTAGGTCACCCGTAGTGTAGGGGACATTGATCCCTTTTCAAAAAACACTTTCGTCAAATCTCTGTACCTTCACATACTGTATCAATTATTTCATTCATTCATTTTTCTTTCATTTATTTTCAGATAATATGGACTGCACAGTGCTAGCCCATCGCGAATCTAAAATCTTTATTGACAACTCTACGCCGACTAAAGTTCCGAACTCTACGTTTTTGATCAGTGGGCCGATTTGATCTCGTTCCACTGATTTTCTAAAACATACTTAATTAATTAACCCGGTTTCGATTTCCACAGTGAAAAGGGTTTTCACATTCGTACGATACGACCTCGTAATAACAAATAAAAAAAAATTTTAAACGTTCAAAAATAATAAAAAAAAACACAAACTAGTTGAAAATTGCTTAGAGGCTCCACGTGAATCAAACTAACTAGCTAGCTCCGTCTCTGTTCACCATAAATGACAACGAAAGTTTACCTCTCGCTAATAAATTAATTCGGCAGTCGACGGTAATTTGCTGTGTATAGACGTTTTATTTCGAGTGACAGATGTGAAATGAATGGTGGAGATTTTACAAGGAGAAGACGTAACCACAGATTAAATAAAGTGTCTCTGAGGTGTGCTTTAGAGGAATCGTGTTTTTATGAATCAGACCGTAATTTTTTACAGATAACCTTATGGTTTGTCTACCAGTCCGTCTATCTTTGCCATTTTTCTCAGGAACAGATAAATAAAAGAACAAATTTTCACGCAACACAATCACTTGTAGTGGTCCCAAACTATCACAGAATACCCTGTGCTATGGTAACCGGAAAATATGGTTTCATATTTTTTTAAAAAAAGAACATCATAGAAACCATTTGAAAAAAGTTTCATTCGAAAACCTCAAACCATGAAGATTCTATGTCAATTCAAAGAACCTATCGCAATAAAACGGCAATTTCATACTTTAACCCCTAATATAAACATGGTCATCAGTCGTAAGGCAGCGACATGTTTTTAAATTTATTTGATAAAGTCAAAGTCAAAGTCAACAATTTGTATTCACTATAAAAACGTCAAAGCTGTTAGTTTCACAATTAACAGATTATGCAGAGAAGAAGCTAACAAATTAAAATTTAGAGAAGATATTTTGTTTATTAATAATTGAATGGAATTTATTTTATATTTTTTTTATTAGAATTTAATGTGGCTACCAACAAATATTTATTATGTTAAATGTGTACTGCACTATCGCAATAAAGTTACCTGTAAGGATAGTTGTGAGTTTCATGAAATAAATAAATAAAAATAAAAAGGGAAAAACTTGATCACTAAATAAAAGTTTAGTTTAAGCTTCTGTTTCTTCCAATTATATATCAAACTAGCTACCTCTATGTTACTTCAAAAGCCTATGAGACGATGCGAGCAATAAATAAATCCCAATTATATAACAAGTAGGAAGAAGCTCCTACAAAGACTTACAGTTTTTTTGTAGACTCGAAAGCTGAATAACGTTTATAGTTTTGTTGGAAAGTCGCCCTTAATATCAGTTATTAGAGCGCTCGTGTCAAGATTGATATTATGCTGACCACTGTACTTGGAAGACGCTCGGAGTTTGTTATTTTTAGGAGTTAGTGGTAAGATGCAAATGTAAGCGAAAGTCAAAAAACCGGCCAAGTGCAAGTTGGACTCGCGCACGAAGGGTTTTGTACCATTATGTGTACAAAATTTGACACAAAGATCGAGAAAAAATGGCAAAAAATCGCGTTTGTTGTATGGGAGCCCCACTTAAATATTTATTTTATTTTAATTTAATTATTTTTTTTCAAGCTAATATAGAATTAAATATTCTGTGAATATTTCAAGCGTCTACCTGTTGCTGTTATTAATATCAAACAAAAAACTGCAAAAAAGATACGTTTGTTGGATGGGAGCCCCTCTCTTAATATTTATTTTATTCTGTTTTTAGTAGGCATTTTTTGTTATAGCGGCAAAAGAAATATATCATTTATGAGAATTTCTACTACCTAGCTATCACGGGTCATGAGATACAGGCTGGTGACAGACATGACTTGTAAAAAAAAGTCTCGCAACTCAGTTCTTCTACTGTAAAAAGTTGTGAGCTCCATGTAATACAAAGTCGGTTAATTTATTCAGTCCCTACTTAAGGGTCCTTCTGTCTTAAGTTATTACGTAATTATCTAACCTAACAACATCTTATATTAACCATATCAATATCAAGTCTTTTATGTTTTGAATGCAAAATTGACTGGGCCATCAGAATTAGCCAATATCCTACAGAACCCAATAGCATAATTCTTACAAACACTTACTTGGTATTTTTTCATCCTGTACTCCGGGCTTCATAAGATAGGCGGGTACGAAATATTACAGGCCTAAGGCTTTTCGGATACTTGCACACTTTGTAGCGAGCACATAAACACATTGATATGCGAAAGGGATGCGTGCGAGAATTAGATCTGGCATGTCTATGTACATGGTTATTTTTATAAAAGTATTTAAAAAACGCTCAGGTGGTGTGAGTGGACGTGAGGTTACTTATACGAGTAAGCATGAAATAAAATTAAATTTATATGTTTGTCACACATGTATTTTACAGCATCTGCCTCCTGAACTAGGTGGTACCTATATGATGGTAAGCAGCGTGCTCTCCATTATCCTACTAATATTATAAATATGAAAGTTTGGGGAAGATGATTGGAGGTTTGAAGAAGAAGAAGAAGAAGAAGAAAGACATTTATTATACCAACAAGATACATCACAGAAACAAAATAAGCACATAAGTTTGGATGTTTGTTACCCCATCACGCAATAACGGCTGAACGGATTTACATGACACTTGGCATACAGATAGACAAAGATCTGAATTGAGACAGAGCATCCTTTATATCCCGGTAATGCGTTGCCGTGAGATACTATTTATTTTAAGTTTAAAATAGATGGCGTTGTGCGAGCGAACGTTGTGTTTTAAAAATAGATGGCGTTGTGGAAGAATCGTATAAACGGATTCTGTGGCGGTACGAAGTTCGCCGGGACAGCTAGTTATAATATATGCAGGTATACAAACCAATATCAAAAACGTATTTAGAGGCTAAAAATTCACGCGTGCCGGGATTTGAACCCGCGACCTCTGGCTAACCGTGCCAGCGGTCTCCCAAGTGAGCTAATGGACAAGTGCAGGCATCGGCGAAATTTCCAGCCTCTTTACAAACTTCTCTGAATTACGTACATCTGGCCGAAGCAATTAAGATAACTTGCAGCCCCGAGTATCCCACTTTGCAGTTGGGTTAGGGTAGGTTAGGTTTTAGCCTCTAAATAGGTTTTAAAATTGTCCTCAAGACGGGTTAGCAAAAAAAAAGAAAATATATAAACTAATGTTCGTGAACACTTGTATGTATGTGTATGTAGATATTTATGTAATATATATATATATATATATATATGCTTACATAAAATTTATTTATTTGTCACTCATGTATTTTACAGCTAAAGTGTAGCCTTAGCCTCCGGAAGTAGGAAGTACCTATACGTCAGTAAGGTAAGCACACGCAGCGTGCTTACCTTCATATATGTTCTTTATATAAATAGCTCGTTCTAACATTATAAAATAAGTCATACTAACAAAATATGGATTTTATTTATCTGAAATAAATGATGGTTTTATTAGATAATAATATGTAGGTATACGAATTAATGTTCGTATGAATGTATGTATGATTGCATGCATGCATTTATATAAATAATGTATGTACATACATGCATGCATGCAATATTACATACATTCATACAAACATTAACCACAAAATATATTTAATTATACAGGTGGTTAAGTTAACACAAAGTGGTTTAGTAATTTCGAAGCTGTCCATACAACAATAAAAGTTCATTGCTATTTATTAATTCGTGACTTCGATGCTTTCAATTCTGGAATAATCCATATATTCCCAGAATAATCTATCATATAAAAATATTCTTAATGCCCCTTCATCATCATCAACCCATTATGTACCCACCGAGGGGCACGGGTCTCTTCCCTGAGGAAGGTATAGGCCATACTCCACCACGGGGGCCAAGTCCGGATTGGTACTGGTAATGCCCCTTAATGACAGATAATTCTATAACTCTCAATATCACATCCACATCATCCCACTTCCTACCTCCACGCTATCAGAGTACTCGACCGGCGCAGTTCTCTTGAGAGATCATATTTTCACTTTGGGCGAGACCCTCGGCTTGCCACGGACAACTTTACGGTTCCTGATAAAAATATATTGCTGCGACAAGAGCGATATTGACTGGCTGGAAAGATTTGTTTGTCTTGATTACCCGGTACAAAAAAAAACAAAAGCAATGAGTCGTTTTCAGTACAAATTCACAAAGCAATTCATTGAGGGCGCTTACAGGTGTGGCCAAAGAAGAACCGGAATACGGCTGTCAAAATTAATCTGCGCTAAGCAAAATTTGACAGACATGTCCCTGTTCTTGTATGTGCACGCCTATAAGCGCCATCTATGAAGTGCTTTGTGAATTTGTGCTGACAACGGCTCATTACGCGCGGCTTTGAAAATAAACGTGAACTTTTTATCCACACAAAAACACGTTCTTATTTCAATCTTAAACTCATAAAATGCAGTAGTCACATAAATTATTTAAACTACTTTGCACAGTGGCCGGTGGCATATTTTATATTTCGCAGTAAAAAATATTAAAAATTCGGATCGTGTGATCTGAGTGGACTACATTTTTAATCACGGATTAAAAATGTAGTCCACACCATTATTCTTAGTAGGAAGGTAATCTTTTTTTTTGATAAATAAAGTACAATTCATTTTCTTAGAATATAACTATTATTTACCTATACAAACACGACAGACCTACAAAATATAGGTACACAAAGAAGTTCATAAAAATCAGTGAAGCAGTTTCGGAGGAGTTCGATAATAAACACTGTGACACGAGATTTTTATATGTAGATGTTTTACAGTGGACCAAATAAAATCTATGCTTCGAGAATAAAACATGGCCTTTGGGAAATGCTTTTACCACTTACCATAGATTTTTATTTCCACTATTTAATCATCATCATTCAGCCACAAGAAGTCCACTGCTGGACATAGGCCTCCTCCATGGATTTCCAAAAGGACCGATTGGAAGCGGATTGCATCCAGCGTCTTCTTGCCACTTGGAGGAGATCATCTGTCTGTCTTTCCACTGTTTATTTATCATCTATGCCCAAATGATGTGTTAGTTCATTATAATTATAGAAAGAATAAAACCAACAGTACCAGTAATACCTTTGAAACGAGAAGTAGGTACAATCTATTTAAAACTTTCAAGAGTTCCTTTCTCTAAAGAAATTAGGGTTGCGTCCGTGTCGAAGGAAAACTCCCACTTATGTTAACTAAAGTCACACGGAACTAAATATTATCCACTTCTAACGGTAGTCAAACCTACACCTTCATCTCGCTATTCAATGCAATAAGTTCAGACTGTCTATTGACGCGTGGCAGGTGTCACTCACTTACTTTTCCTGCGTCGGAGAGAAAATACATACGTTTGCTGATTATTTCATATTATAGTACTATTTGCATTAGTCCACCATTATTCAGTACCTAAATAGGTCCTCATGTACATTACAAATCATAAATTAATAGCTATGCAGGTCCGAATTCTGTTTAGGTGAGATTTGCTTCTACGTTACAAGTACAAGATATTCCAAAAATACTCCTGCAAAGATATTTAAAATAAAAGTTTGATAATAATAATAATAAAATCGTTTACAAAATGTTTACAGTAACATAATTGGGCAAGAACTTCGTTTGACAAAGCTAACCTTTGTTCGCTCGCGTTGTTCGTTCCTATTAACTTGCACACGTGCAATCTTAATTAACTATTTATTCGTATGTTACGTGCACTTGAAATAAATATTTATTCTAATTATAATTACATTATAGTAATAAGGCCGCCAATTGAACTGAATTCTATTATTGTTTAAGTCTTATATTATGTAATTTCTGATGTACATACAATAAAGAATATTCTACGTATAATTTTAAAACTTTTTTATGTTACGTACATTTGTGTAATTGTAGTGGCAATACCACTCGCTGACTGCGAAGGAAAACATCGTGAAAAAACCTGAGTGTCTAAGATGTTCATATATATCTCAGCGCTTGAAAGTGCCAATCCGCGGTGGGCACGCGTGGTAATCAAGCCCATACTCTATGTCTGAGAGACGGCCTCTGCAGTGGGACGGAATAGGCTACATAGAAAATATTGTAATAATTACATACGTAACAATATTACAATTAGAATAAACAGTTAATTAAGATGCAAAAGTGGCTGTACGGAACCTGGACGTAAACGGTGCTAGCACTTGGTCAGTTTGTGCCATAGGACATCAAAGGTCTTGAAGAGAACTAAATTAATGTAAAGTGAAGAAGAGCTTCTAGTCCACGTTTACATTATTTCAATCGGTCTGCATTTTGTTCGCAATAGCACATTCAGATGAATGTATTTGCGATCTACAAATGGGCAAGCTAGGTACCTACTTCTTTCGGGAAGAAATTTATGGAAGATATTCATCTCGCATATCTTTCGTGGTTTTGAAATTTAAAGCGTTACACTCAGGTCTAAAGATATAAAATAAATGCTAATTAAATATAATAAATCAGATTAACTTAAAATAAAATATTATCAGGACCCCGAGGTACTGATTCCCAAGATTAATTGAGATCTTTGACCGTTTACCATTTTTTTTTTAATTATATTTTTGTCATTATCAAAACAAAGTCTAATATAATTATAAATTCTGTCTGTTGCACTAACCCGTGCTGAAGACTAAATAGGTTTTTAAAGTCTAATATAAGTTACCAGAGTACAAACCAAATCTCAGAACAATGGCAATATAATTTCGTTTGTTTCAACCGTTTTTAATGCAGTTTAAAAATTAGTATTTTAAATTGGTACTTACAATACTCATACGTAGTTATACATAATATAGCGGGTCTTATCTGATTATACTTGTTAAAAATATTATGTTAGGTTATTAATAATAGCACGCAAACGTTTTTAAGATATTCTTAGTACCTAGTAATGAATCGGGCGAAAATGCAATTATAAAAAAAACGGCCAAGGGTGAGTCGGACTAGCCCACCGAGGGTTCAAGTTCTAGTTAGACCTAAGATTTCCGCTCTTAGCCTCAAAGTTGAGCCATTGTACGTAGCAAGCACTAAGGTATGTAAATATCTCAGACACTAGGGTTTCCTCACGATGTTTTCCTTCACCATTAGAGAGTTTTGTTGCTACTACAACATCACAAATGTACGTAACTTAGAAATCATTGTCATTGTTACATGCCAGGATTTGAACCCATGACCTTCCGAATGGGAACCCAGCGTTCTACCGCTCCGCTACAACCGCTCATGCCACCGAGGCTTCCGTAAATATTTATAGGTACTTATATATTATTATAAATAGTTCAGGAATCGAGACTCACAGTTTTTTCCGAGCTTTTCCCAAACATTAATGAATATTTTTTTATGATTTAATTACAAATGTATATTTTCAGATTTTTCCCTTTATTTATAGTATGAGACAATGTTACTTGCCAAATTTCATAGTTATAGGTCAACGGAAATTACCCTATATATTTTCATTCCCTTGAGTGACGAAATGAGGCATAAACGGCTGTATCTTTTTTTACGTTAACTTAGATGTTTGATTTTTCTACAGCTTCAAGTGATTATAAACTTGAGTATACGGTTTTAATTTCAACTCGATACCTCCACGAATTCCCGAGGTAAACAGACGGATGGACCTAACAGACAGACGGACGGACGAACGGACGGACGGAGGACGGACGAACAACAAAGTGATCCTATAAGGGTTCCGTTTTTTTGTTTTGAGATAAGGAAATCTAAAAAAGTGTTTATGATGAGGTAATATCACTTAGCTCGTATTACAATTAATGCAATGAATCGATGTATTGATCTAGATAGAGATTTAGTGTATTTCGTTATATTATTCACGTCAGTAAAATCGATCGCCATATACTATAACGTACTATAACGTAATCAATGTCATTTTATTTTCTTTTTATTTTACTAATTTAGACCTCCAACAGGCAATACAACAAAATATTTACAGAAGAAAACAACACACATATCATAGTAATTGCTCACCCACTTACAGGACGTCTTATCATGCATAAATAAGACTTAACACGTAAAGATATTAAATTTATAGTTTAATAGATAAAGAAACTATTTAAATAAACAAGAATTAAAGATATTGAATCAGCTTTCTTGGATAGAAGTACTTTTTAGTCGTAAAATATGTTCACACAAATGCATGTGTGACACATTTCGGGACTTCCTGACTCCACCTGTAGTGGTCGTGATGTAAATCCACCAATTGTAATGAACGAAGCAAAGAGCTCTAATTTATTTTGCAAGAAAAGCTATTGAGTGGTACCCGTGGTGGCACTAAAAGAAAGTTTTTCAATTCACTTTATTTCGCTCAAAAATTTTAAACGACGGTTCTCATAAACAAACTCGGCCGAGAATTTTATGCAAGGAACCTTGGCGTAACTAACTGGGAACTAATAGTGGGTATGATGATAATATTTACCCTGACTGAAATAAAATAAATATTTAGTTCCTCTTTAACACTTGATGTACAAAATCTTGACTTTATACCTACAACGTCAATGTTGTCGTTGTTTTTGTACTAACTTAGGTTAGATTGAATTTTGCCAACAAAATTTATGGGTATTTTACCTACGCCACAAATATATTTATTTGTTTAGATTTGTAAGTCACAGGTAATGCCAATTGGCTACAAACTTAGAAACTATTCGAAAATTAAACATCCCAATTATCAAAATAAAAGACGTATCATTACATTAATCATAATGCTTAACTACCTACTAAAAACAAAACCATTCTTCTTCAATCTTTCCCTTGCATTCTGAATTCATCTTCCCAATTCCTGTGCTAAACATTTCACATTGCGGCGCCGCCAGCTTCTTTTTTGCACGCACCAAATCCTGAACCGCCTGTGTCAAGTTAATATGGAATTTGACAGTTGGAATCGAATCGAAGGACAAACGATTGGAATCGCTCAGGACGTGGTGCGCCTAATTAGGCCCCTGAGCGCGGAGTTGAACGCGAGCAGTGCCGCTCGTTACCCATGGTCCACGTCCTGAGACCACCTGGGTGAACCGTGGGATTTTTTTTACAACGGTTCACCTCTCTAATAAATCAGTAAAAGGCTCTATTTTTTATTGGTGACTTTTTGTGTTCTGAGGTGACAGTCCACCTCAGACTTTGAAGAGTTTCGATGTCAAGGTGTACGGTGGAAAAAATATTTCCCAACGAACACCCAGGTGAACAAAGGTGGTCCGTTGTAAAACTAAAATTCCCATGGTTCACCCAGGTGGTCTCCGGAGGTGGACCGTAAGAAAGGAGCAGTGCGAACGCGCGCGGCACGGGCGCCTGCTGCTGGCCCACCATGCACGCCGCCAGCACGTGCAGCAGGCGTGAAAGATTTATTGTCAAAGGATAACAGATACAACAAAATAAGAGAATAATTAGGTGTAAACCTGTCCTTCAAGCAGGGTAGGAGAACTATTTGGAGGGTGGGCTGTGGAAGAATGTGAGTGAAGGTCAAGAGCGAAGAGTAAAGATTTTTATGCTTTGTTACAGTTGTCGCCTAATGGCAGTCACGTACTAAAATCGCTCATGATAATGAATTGATCATAAAGTGGCCTAAATACGATTAAGAGAGTTTTAAAATCATTAAAGTAAGTAAGCACTAAAGCAGCCAGAAGGCGGACTGTAAGTTACCCCAAACTTAAAATTCAATGCCCCAAGTAGACTATTGGAATGGTTTAGGATAATCTCCTAAAAGACGTGAAATGTTCAACGAGCATAAATACTTTGGCCATTCGCATGCCACATTCTGGTAAAACATCATCATCAACCCATTATGTCCCCACCGAGGGGCACGGGTCTCTTCCCTGAGGAAGGTATAGGCCATACTCCACCACGGGGGCCAAGTCCGGATTGGTGGAGGCTTGTAGACTAGTGGCTCGTCTACTGTCAGAAGTTGTCAAGCCGCCCTAAGGCCTCTGACTTGGCCTAACGACTGCCATCTATCGATGGCAGCCGGCACCAACAGCTTAACGTACCTTGCGAAGCACGAAACCGCTCGGAAAAATGCCACTAGCGTTAGGCATAGACGGCGACCCATCCATGCACTGAACGCGCCCTGTGTTGCTTAACCTTCGTGATCGTTTAAGATCACTCAGGCAGCCGGGGCTACGAGCGATTCACTACGATAACTGGTAAAACATATTGAAGCAAAACTTACAATACATTGTGAAAGAAAATGCATTGTACTATTGAAATGAACATTGGAAATGAATCGAGTCATACATGTCATGTGAAAAATGTCATTCTGACTTTTTTCAAAAAAGTTAGGCCACAGGGCAAACCCCGTACCCCGATCGTCTTTGTTTTAAGCTCAAATTGTAGCTGACTAAATTATCCAGATGATTTTTTTCTCCATTATTTGTGATATTATTCTTCGTTTCCAAAATATCGAGCGCCAAATTCAATAATTACGGATTTTTTTTTTAACTATTTCGGCCATTACTTTTTTGTCTTTTACCTTTCTCGAATAATTCTTTTTGCACCTTACAGCTCTCGTAATTACGCGTCTTTCGATTTTTTTTAATGTCATATTTTCACAACTCTCCGAGATATAAGGGGATCGCACTTTTTCGTGAAATCGGAGCCTACACTGGAGCGAACGAAAAATGTCAAAATCCAATATATTAGCTAAGCACATAATAGCTAGGTATACCAAGGTATACCAAATACCCCTTTGCGTATTTGCATATTTAATATTTTTTGTCACCGTGTGTAGGTACTTTATTGACACTTCTCACTGGAACAGGGTAAAGTACGGTAAACGTGTCCACACGACAATATTTGACCTTCCCAAAAGGTCAAATATTCCAAAAGGCACCTCAGCCCTAGGCGTTATTCAGCGCGACACCCCAGTATTCATACCTAACTAACCGACAAACACACTTTCAGAATACGTAAATAACTTACCAGGCGTGCGTATGTTTGATTCGATTATCTGCTGAAGAAATAACATCAGGCATATTCCCGGCTTGCAGTTTTATGGTTTTAACAGATCGCTACAATATGTGTTATTGATCGAGCGGTAACACGTTTGACTGCCAATACAGAGGTTACGGGTTCGATTTTCACTTGACACCACCATAATGTGTTGTAGAGAGGTGACCTAAGTCTGGGTGTTGGTCCATTATCGTGATGTGCTTGTCTGGATATGCAGCTTAGGATATCCTAGTATGGGACTAGTACAAGTGATTGTGTTATGTGGAATTTACGTTATATTATCAATGCGACTAAAACGCTTTATTAATGCTTTTTCTGCTGTTGAAAATACTGTTCTTCATTTTTAAACTACATAGAACTATTCACATCGAGTTCAAATAACATTCCATTATGCAGGGTCATTTTCAAAAATATTTAAGTGAGAAAATCAATTTACCTCTTCATTTTTTGTTGTAGTGTTCGCTTTTTCTATTCTAATATTAATTTTTATGCTGGTATAAAACCCTCAAATTTCATTGGTAAGTAGATAATTATTGAACAAAATAGCCAATGTCACGCTACTATGATTCTATTGGACAGCATTGATTAGACCCGTTCCCCTGCTTTATAATATTGTGATGTGTTGTTATTTCAGTTTAAATTTATCACAATGAAGGCTCAAACTATACTTTTCGAGGCATTTTATGTATGATAAAGTTAGTAAAGTTTGCTCCCAAAAATGTAGTTAGTACCTACCACACTTTTCCGTTACTAAAACTAGGTATTGCTAATTAAGAAGCGTATAAACTTTCAGTTTTAAAGTTACATTTTCTAGTTTCTGCCTCCATAAAATAGGGCTTGCACATACTTCATGGACCATTGAGGTTAGACTAGACGTTCTCATTTTAGGAGGTTTTCTTTTTGACTATTAAAAAAAAAGTAGTTTCCAAGGACTCTGTAGAAGGCGCTGAACTGACTACGTTACCAGCCGAACGTTCCAATTTGCGACCGTGGGCAAACCTGAACGCACTGCAGATCGCTTACATATTCAGATTAATTAAAAGAAAACGTTTAAATTATACGACTTCAATGAAGAAGACATTAAAGTCGTATGTTCTTGCTAATTTTGCATACGAATCTTCGATATGAATAAAAGAGAGGAAGTAATGCTGTCGGTACGTTTCGTTTTATGATCTCAAACTACATCCAAGTGAATTAATAAAAAAATAATGTGACGTTCCCTTCCTTACAGTAACGTACCAAGTGCAGCGCCATCTATCCAGCAACTAGGGAAGAAATTAAAAAAAATAAAAAGAAAATCCCTCATTGTGTTGACTTGAACATGACTTTTCATCATTTAAACTGACAAGCCTTTTTATCCGAAAGCTACACAATAAAGGCCATCATATTAAATAAAACTATCGCTAACTTTTTTACCCGACTGCGAGAGATTTTAACAACTTATATCTCAATCGATTCGTCGTATTTCCGCAAGTGTCATAGGCTATATAAATTTAGCATAAAGTCAACAAAAAAATAAGTAAAAATATAAAGATAAAACACCGAAATGAAAATTAACCAACAACCATTAACTTCTAAGCAGGCGGGATCCAAATTCAATAATGTAACTCATTGCGAGGTACCTACTTTGGTCCCACCTGCTCAGCAGTCGGGTCTTTGGTTATTTTTAACTAACTTTAAAAAAGGAGGTTCTCAGTTTGACCCGTATGGATTGTATGCATGTATGTTTATCCGCGATTATCGCGCGTTTGGCTGAACTGATTAGTTAGACAATGAAAAGTAAAAATAGTAAAATAAAATAATTTTAACAAAAATTAAGAACCGCCTTCAAAAATTACACATATAACACTCGTAAACAATTATTTATTTTATAAGCGAATATGGAACTAAATAAGTTATGAATATTCCAAGCGTCTACCTGTTGCCGTTATTAATATCGAGCAAAAAACCCCCCCTTAAATATTTATTCTATTCTGTTTTTAGTACCTATTTGTTGTTATAGCGGCAACAGAAATACATCATTTGTGAAAATTTCAACTGCCTCAGCCTGGCGACAAACAGACAGACGGACGGTGAGGTCTTAGTAATAGGGGTATCGTTTGGCACCGTTGGGTACGGAACCCTAAAAAGGACGTCGACTTCAATGAAGTTGGATTGGACGGACGCACTGCTACTCCTTATGTGAGAAGAAGGTAGTGTCCAACTTCCTATATTAATATTAATATTGTTCTATACAATATAAAACAATCATTTGCATGTACCTATATAGTGTTCTTCTGCATGCCTGTACTTTTACATATAATATAAGTATAAGTACGAGTATGTAGTTTATTTATACCATTCATCTTTAATATAGAGCAACCTCTGGAAGCACCATAACCTCAAATTTATGATCCAGCTTCCAGAGGTAGATATTGTTTTTCTTTTTGAATAAACGGTTTAAATTTTAATTTTTTATTTATAATGTTTTTTTTTTAATAATCAGTTTAAATTTTAATTTTTTATTTTATTTTATGTGTCATATTTGAAGGCGGGTTTTTATTTCAGTTTTTCCTTTTTATATTACGTGAAATAATAAAATCGTTACCGCGTATTCGATGCGTACCTTTCACCGTTCTTATGAAATGGAGCGGAAAGTAGTACTGACCTAACAGCGCTGCAGTAGCTCGCTTCTTCAGCACATGCTGAGTCAGTATCATTTGGCATTTTCCTCACCAATAAATATGCCTTACGTACTTGATGTAGGTACATACTGTACCTTGCAGCCTTGCATTTATTATTTTTATAATGCTAGATTTATTATGGTCCGCGGGTCATTGTTCTGTTAGATAGAGAGGGGGTACTAATTTTTGGCCGCATTTTCTTAAACAAGATTTCTCGACTATTTTTTTTTTATTTCCGTCTATACTTGAAAGTAATAGTCTAATAGGTGACATTTTTAAGTACTAAATACATAACCACCCAGAAATTAGCGTGTCTATGTGTCCAGCGTGCGTGCATGCAACGACTAATGAATGTTGAGGAAGCGAAAGTGATCTGTGTGGCAATCCCTGGTCTCTGCCTACCCGTCTGGGATACAGGCGTGATTTTATGTATGTATGTATGTGTATCGATGTAATATATACGAAAAGTGAAACACTAACACCGTGTATACACGGGCAACGTGAAAAGGCGCCTTTATGTAACGGAACTTACTAAACGAAGTTCGGTAACAAGCTGTCGGTCCTATTCTGGTTTGCCACGCTTCGTTAGACACGTAACGAAGTTGATTAGTTTCGTCAGAACATGAAAAGCCTCGGCTCGTGTGTTCTCCCTCAGAATATCATTTCGTTCCTGTCGGATGGTGGTTTAGGAATTATCGGAAAACCCTTATGTTGGGAAATGTCAGATGCCGGCTCGAGTTACACAAATACGAGAATGTAAATCTGTATTGTCATTTTACTGAACATCAGTTATTATTGTAGATATACAGCGTGTGATTGAAACTACGCAAAATAATAATAATCATCATCATCAGCCATTTGACGCCCACTGCAGGACACAGGCCTCCCTCATGGTTTTCCTAACCATGAGGGGTTTTGCCATAATCGCCACGCTTGGCAGGCGGGTTGGCAATCGCAGTATGCAGTTGGAATCTCAGGAAGACGCTGCTGGCCAGATGGCCAGCAGATCAGGCCAGGAGATCCTGGTTATTGATTTCCTTATTCGCTTTCTATGACACCTACGGAAGGAAATGGAGTGACGCTATTCTTAACCCGGCGCCACACGGTTACGAGGCTCGAATAATAATAAGAATAGTTTTTAAGAATAACATACTTACACACTGCATAATGCACTTTAACAGCGGCATCCATATTAAGCAAGTAGCCTGAATAGTGACGGCCATTAGGATTAACTTGTGGTTTGAAACGGTGCACGAGACTTATACAAAAATACCTAAGATGAACGAAGTAAAATTTTAAGTGGAACAATTATCTGATAAGTACCGATAATTAAATAATTTCATGTAATAAAACATATTTAAGGAATTGAATTTACAATTTTGAGACTTGACGCGGTTAGCTTAAATATAAAATAGAACTGAGAATTTTTTACATTTCGTCGGTCGGCATCCAAAACCGCGAATGTGACTTTTATCAAATTTTACAGGAGACACTAAAAACTTTACAAATCGTACCGTCGTACACATACAACAATTTCGAACACTAACATGGTTTAAGTTAGTCTAAAAACCATTATTTCAAATTTTCAGTACTCGGGACTGAAAGTGATGTAAATTGCTTCGGCCAGATGTCGCTGTCTGTATGTAATACAGAGAAGTTTATAACGAGGCTCGAAATTTCGCCGATGCCTGCACTTGGGGGAGCGCTGGCACGGTTAGCCAGAGGTCGCGGGTTCCAGGTCCGTCCCGGTATGGGTGGAATTTTTAGCCTCTAAATAGGTTTTTAAAGCTCTAAGATGTTTTTTTTTGCACCTGCTTCGGCCAATATACCCTGATGTTCAGTTGGCTTTCCGCCTTCAGTAATAAAAATATTTTTGTAACCTTAAATTGTCACAAACTGTATGTATGCGAATGCAAATCATTTTATTATTGTAATGTCTCTATCTTTTAAATTTTTAACTAGAACAATTTTTTACGACACTACTATATAAGAAGCGCTACCTAGCAACGTAAAAATCGCCCCTTAATATTTTCTCACACTAACGATATTTATAATCTTTCTTAAATCTTAGGGATCTTTTTTGTAGCACAACTTGTAGCAGATTCTGTGCCTAAATCCGGACACAGCTTTCATCATCATCATCAGCTATTTCTGCAGGACAAAGGCCTCTCTCATGGTTTTCCTAACCATGAAGTGTTTTGCCATAATCGCCACGCTTGGCAGGCGGGTTGGCGATCACAGTATGCGGTTGGACTCTCAGGAAGACGCTGCTGCTCGTCTCCTGGTAATTGTTTTCCTTAGTCGCCTTCTACGACATCCACAGAAGGAAATGGAGTGACGCTATTCTTAATCCGGCGCCACACGGATGTGCTTTATGTTATAATTAAATCTATACAGTTCCATAGAATATACAAAGATTTCCATCAGAATAGGGGAAGCGTTCTGTTTGCAGGCACCTCGCTTGATATCATAGTTCGCAACTACTTACATGCGGTTGACAGGAAACGAGCTACTCCTCGGTTCGAGTAAGCCGTATTGGAATATTGTATATTATTATGTCACCGCCACCTGGTAAAACTGGCGCCGAATAAACTGCCTAGGATATTCATTGGCCGGCGGCATCTAATCAAAGGGCTAAATGTCATTCAGCCTTGTGATTTAGAATGTTTTATGTCAATACTAATATTTCCTTAAAATATTGCCACCTATTCCTATAATTTATGGGCACCGTTTTAATTGTCAAAATTTGCGACTATGCTGTACATTAATTGTCAAATTCTGACCAAAAAGCGTGACTCGTGGCGTCGTACCTACTACCCATGCTGATTTTCTTTCTCAAAACCACCACCTGCATGTGAACCACTTCGGTGATATTACTCGGTTCAATTTCGGCGTAATATTGCTTTCAATTTCATTGCTTCAATGACTTAGAAACGTCAATCTATCATCATCATCATCATTCAGCCACAAGAAGTCCACTGCTGGACATAGGCCTCCTCCATGGATTTCCAAAAAGACCGGTTGGAAGCGGCCTGGATCAACGTCAATGTATAACTCGGTTCAATTTCGGCGCAATATTGCTTTCAGTTTCATTGCTTCAATGGCATTGAAACGTAAAGCTATGTTACAAGGTTCCATTCCGGTGCAGTATTGCTTGCAATTTCATTGCTTCAATGTCATTGAAACCTTAAAATACATTTCAATGCCATTGCGCAATTTCATTGAGAGCTAAATCTCGTCAAACGCTTTCAATGCGATTGCCGCAGCAATAATTCAATGTGATTGAAAGGTGTAAACATTGACCGATCGGGCGCATTACTTAATGTCCATTGCTTTACAATGGCATTGCTTCAAAGTGATTGATCCGTGTAAATAGGTAAAGTCGTTTACTGTCCGATGTTCAATGGCATTGCTTCTATGTGATTGAACCGTGCAAATAGGCAATATCGTGAAATATGCAATGTTCAATGCCTTTCAATGGCATTGCTTCAATGTTATTTTACCACGCGCTTACTAAAAGTGTCAGTAACTCCACGTTCCATAAATGCCGTGTCAATACTTCATAGTTGGACGCCCATCAGTTGTAGTTAGCGAGGTAGCTGCCTTACAGTCGACAGCGCGTTGACATCTGAGTTTATAAACTAAAAGTCTATTAAAAATGTTTTTATTTCAAGTAGATGATATAATAATATTCTTTATTGAATACCAGGAAAACAAACAAAAACAAAATATTTACAAAGAAACTACGAGTTAATGAGACATAAAATATTCTATAGGGTGACACACACCAACGCGTTGGCAGTGGCGGTGGCGGTGGCGGTGGCGGTGGCGGTCCATACATAAATAATTTACGGCAGTAGTATCTTGTATGGACCGCCACCGCGTTGGTGTGTTTTATCCATAAGATATTCCGTGACTGCTCAAGAGAAAAAGTTTATCAGTAATCAAAAAATTCTTTCAAAGTAAAGAATTTACATTCTCCTTGCTAACCGCTGCCGAAGTGCCGAGTTATAGTGATGAAAAAGGCGTATGTTAAATACATACATAAAATAATACTCTAGTAGGTATATATTAATTACAATTTGAAACATGCATTTTCACCCAATGCTTCAGGATGTATCAGTCAAACTTGTCCAATATAGTGAGAGGAATTTCATAAAAACCCTTGTTACTCTGTTCAGTAACAATACGGGCGATATTGCAACAAAAGCGGACCTGTAGTTGACTGTACAGTGTGTCTACCTTTAATTGTTATTCGCGGTGCAAGTTGGGACACTGCAAGACTAATTACAGGGTGATGTCTCCACGGTCTTTGAGTTCGAGTTTGAATTGTATTGTATTGAACCAAGAAATTGAATTTGCAACTTACGCCCTGTAGGTTGAACCGTTCACCGTCGCTAGCGTTGAAGGAAAACATCATGAGAACTGACAGTGAAAGCTGAGGTGAAATCATTCCTTATCGGTTGAAATTGCCAGTATGCTGTGGGCAGGCGTGGTAATTAAGTGAAAATGAAAATATTAAGCCTAAACCTCTACAAAACATCGTGATGGAACCTCAGTCTTTAAGGTGTTCACATACGTCGGCGCTTGAAGTTGCTAATCCGCGGTGGGCACGCGTGGTGATTAAGCCCATACTCTCTCTCTCTGAGAGAAGGTCTGTGCCCTACAGTGGGACGTACATAAGCTGAATACAAAAGGCTATCGATCTTATTTGTAAAAAATCGGTGGCCTAAATATATGTGCTGGTCATGAAACTGGGCACCGACTACACATTATACTTCTACAATACCTACATGTATACGTACTTCTAGTTATTTAAACTATTTCTAACTTTTTAGTGCTATAGTGTTTCAAAGTCAGTTTTTTTTATTTAATTTTTTTTATTTTTAAATTTTTAGTGGGGGAGCGGGAGAAAAATAAAGGAGTCCCTTATAATCATAATTTACCGTACTTAATTCGTTGCTTTAAAATTTCACGTTTTCGCTATTTTATGAAACATACGGATATTACTAAAGGATGTGCCCTATTAGGCCTTATTTACTGCTGTCTATTGAAGAGTTCCGTTCTCCATCTCTGAAAGTCTTCATCAGATCTTCACCAAATTAAAATGAGACCAATGGGACGTTATATCGTTCGATCAAAAAAAGAATTGTCGAAATCTGTTAAGATTTGACGGAGTTATAATTATATAGCATAAAAAATAACAAAACAACCCCACAAAATATGTACATATATGCGGCGACTTGATAACCTCCTCCTTTTTTGAAGTCGGTCAAATAGTCTGTGGTGGAGATTTTACAAGGAAAAGACGATTAAATAAACTGACTCTTAGGAGGGCTTTAGACGAATCGTGTTTAAATTTGTCCCCAGTTTCGCGTTAATCGTTCGAGCGGGGAAACATTTTAAAAACCAATGTTCTTTTCTACCTTATCTTATTCCGAGACATTAGGTACAACGTTCTCGACGATCGGTGCCTCGGTGAGGTCACGTGAGGTGGCAAGCAACTTGAACATCAAAATATAACAATATCACACGAGTAACTTCACTTGACGCTTTATGAAAGTGGAGTAGCAAAGTCTTCTTAAAAATCACCTAAAACAATCCAGCACCTATATTTTCTTATTTAAAAATCTCCAAGCAATTCCATTTAAAAAAAATTACAGACAGTTATTTTTAAGTCATAAAATTACGACCTGGCAATTTTCGTGTGGCGCCGGATTAAGAATAGCGTCACTCCATTTCCTTCCGTGGATGTCGTAGAAGGCGACTAAGGAAATCAATTACCACGAGACGGGCAGCAGCTACTTTCTGAGATTCCAACCGCATACTGTGATCACCAACCCGCCTGCCAAGCGTGGCGTTTATGGCAAAACCCCTCATGGTTATGAAAACCACAAAGGAGGCGTATGTCCTGCAGTGGGCGTCAAATGGCTGATGATGATGATGATGATCTGAGGTACTTAGGATGACGAAAAATTTTACAGTTCAATTTAGCTCTTATATGATCTTAGCTTTATATCATCATAACGTTATATCATCATAGTGCGACCAAAAAGTGCCTAACTGTACATTTATTGAAAAGGAAATTATGAATTATTTTCAATTATTTCTATTTCACTCATGGTCTTACTCGATTGATCACCAAGAGACCGATTTAGGGTAGATAAATAGATAAGACTTACTTGGATCTTTTTCAATAGATAGTACCTTTTTAATGTCAAATATTCGCATCTATCAAGAATGTTCTCAGAATGATAAAATTTAATTACGTTAATAACAACGCGATTCAATTAAAAACTTCAGCGTCATAGACAGGAGCCGAGTATATAATCGTCAATTCTTCACAGACCCGAGCGTGACAGTTCTGTTTCATTCACTAACATTTTTTCATTGACTTCAAAAAGAGCGCAAAGTGCGCCTTAAGAAGTTCTTAAAAAAATGTGGACCAGAAACGATCGAAAATGTTCCTAATTATGAAAATGTTAATCAAATAACAATTTATTTAGAAGAGCAAAGATGTCTTGCACCTATAAACTACTTAGAGACTAAATTGCTTACTCAAAAACTTACCATCAATTGCTACAACTAATGAAAGTAACTCGCCCAGTCTAAAGAAGGCACGCAGTCTACTCAACGCGCGCCTTCCATTCCGCCGGGTAAAAATTCTTGCGCACCTTGCATTTTTTACCCGAGCATATTTTTCACGGCTTCACGCTTATTTGCATTTGACTTTTATTAGAATTCCCACCCCTTATCGATTTTTGGGAGAATGTAATATTTGCTTTGCCACCTCGCTTTGTTTGCTAGACATGCTTTATTGGCTTTTAAGGGTAAAAAAATGCAAATCATCGAAATATGACGGGTGATAACAGATAGGTATGTTTATTTTCTCAATCCACAAATCAAGTGTAGTTTATACAGGTACATGTAAAGTATAATTTTTTTTCTACTCTTTGTACCTAATATAACCAGTCAAAATGTCAATATAGTCACGTGGTACTAAAATGCGCCATACAAATCGACCTTAGACTATGACGTCACTCCCTAACGCCTTATATGTGTGAAGCGTTTATCAATATTATATGAGTTACTTATCTCGTAAAATAATGTTTCTATGCATGTACACCCTTATAAGAAAACGGTCATAATTCAATGCCAAAACGAAATCTAATAAGTTTTATTTTATTAGAGTAACTTTATTTTGCATATTTTGTGACCCCGAAAACTTCGAATTTTTTTTTATTGTTTTATTTTTAAATTTTTAGTAGGTTTTCATATTATTTCTATGCAATAAAAGCAACGTCACTCCAATCTAAGTTAGACGCAAGTTCCCCGTTGCATAGTTTTCCTGCTTGTTGTTGTGGGTTAATCGTCTATGCAATGGACGTCGAATTGTCATAGTAAGGCACGAATTGTAGTTTTACGATGACGATAACGATCAATAGAATGATGATTTTCTTCTTCTTCACGTTGCATTTGCCGGTTTATGGTCTTTGATCGCGAACCATTCATTTAAAGTTAGAGTTTATACCTATCTAGTTATAGTTAAAATTATAGTTAATAGCATACTCAATACCGTCTGATCCTTTAGCATAGTGTCAAGACCTTCCAAAATACTCTTTCATAAGCAGTCGATATACGTCCCACTGTAGGGCACAGGCCTTCTCTCAGAGAGAGTATGGGCTTAATCACTACGCGTGCCCACCGCGGATTAGCGATTTCAAGCGCTGAGGTATGTGAATAGCTCAGACACTCAGGTTTCCTCACGATGTTTTCCTTCACGGTTAGCGAGTGGTATTGCTACTATAACTTCATAAATTTACATAACTTAGAAAACAAAGTCATAGTTACATGCCCGCACTGGGGATCGAACCTGGGTCTCTCGCTTCCGAGTCCAATGTTCTACCACCACTTCTTAAAATATTCTCAAAAATTATTATCTTAAAAAAATATCTAAGTTGTGCCCACCTATAACACTAACATACTAAAACTGACCCTGTTGGTGTGCCTTAAATAAATAAATAAAATAAATGAACCATTTTACAACCACTGAACCCTGGGGCCAACGTATATTTATAACCAGAAGCACAGTGCTGATACTCAAAACTCGCTGAATTATCCAAATGAATAATAATACAGCACTAAGAAAAACTATCGTTAGTCTAGCGGGTAACAAGCTTGACTATGTACAATTAGGACGTGTTTGATTCCCACAAGAGACCCCCTTCACTTCATTTGTACAAATGGGCTCAGTCTCGGTGTTTCCATGTTTGTGATCTACTTACCTACTTGGTTAACATAGCACAGGGTATCTTAGTTTGGGACCAGGACAAGTGGATGTGTTGTGAGAAAGTTATTAGTATTATTTGATGTAATTAGACGGATTTTAGGGTTCCGTACCCAAAAATTGCTAAACGATTATATTTAGCTTAAGAAAGGCTGCCCAAAGGTCTTCGAAAGGTCCCTCTCAGACAAGAATTGCTCTCAGATTAGAGTTTCAGAGTTTAAGATCCTTGGCCACCTCCAAGATTGCCAAATTACTTAGCTGATGTTTACATACATATATGCATACATGCACGCACGCACGCACGCACGCACGCACGCACGCACCGACACGCACACACACATACGCACATACATACATACATACATAAATAGCAGCGTGTATCTGCTATCAAGACTGTGTATAGATATCTGGACTGTGTATAACAAGACTGTGTACTATAATACCTTTGAGCGTTGCTAAAGTTGTTTTCGAATTTAATAAATATGTAGTTTCGAGATATTTCGTCCGTTAACGCTTTGAGAGCTTTAGAAACAGGAATGTGCTTTGCGCTAGCTTTCTGAAGGCTTCTTCTGGCTTTTGCGCTTTGCTCTTTCATTGGAAAAGTAAATCGTAATTTTATTAATTAAAACCCGGACTCGGCATAAAAAAATCCCATTTTGGAATGTATGTGTGATTTTTTCCACCGTGAGATAATATTTATTTTAAGTTTAAAATAGATGGCGTCGTCCCAGCGAACGTTGTGTTTTACAGATAGATAGCGCTGTGCAAGAATCGTATAAACGGATTCTGTGGCGGTATGAAGTTCGCCGGGACAGCTAGTTAGTTTATAATTCTCTATTGCACACCAGACGTAAGGCAGCCGATTGTACTGATTGATTGTAGGGGTAGGCACAGATAAAAGGGTTTGCAACTTGCCAATTGTACTATATTCTTTTTTTTATACACAGTGATATTGAAAACGTTAACTATATTTTGAGATAATGTTGTTTTTATTGTGAAAAACGGTATGTTAATAATTTATCGGCAATGGTATACAATATTTGTAAAAATTTGTGATTTCCGACCTTTTGCTCGAAAATATGAATCCAAATTCAAATGTTTTCTTATATGTTAAAAGTATAAGAGTCCGTCCTCCAATATGCGTAAGCAATTAAAAGACTTATACTTTTATTTTTATAACATTTCGTCCTTACATGTTTTTTCTATATTTAAGTAAAGTTATTTTTGGTAACTAAAAATTTTTTTTTTTCTGATGACACATTTTTTCAAAACTAGCGCCATATGTTTCTAAATCATGATTAGAATGCTATTGGTGAATACAAGTGTTGAATACTATTCTTGGTGTACACAAAATACACCAAATCACTGACCTAGTCCTCTACTATTACCTGTGATTTTCTTTTAAATTTATAATTTTTACCACAATTGGAAATCTCCGCTAGTGGGGATTTAACATATAAAATACCCAGGAGGCTCAGTAGAGGCTAAATAGGGATTTGTGGACAGAAATTACACAAATCTCTAATACTTAATGTTATTAGCTAAATACTGTCATAAATGGGAAAGTGTGGATGGTTTGTTTGTTTGATCTGAATGAAATTTGGCACATGGATAGATTGTACAAAGGGCCTCTGTCTGGTTATATTTCCATGTTTGTGATGTCCTTGCCTGGTAACCATAACCATAGCTGGTATCCTGGTTTGGGCCCAGCACAAGTGATTGTGTTGTGTGGAAGTTATTATCATTGTAGTCCAGAATAGTACATTACATGGGCTTATTTTTATCCCGGAAAAATATACATCAACATTTACAATTATCAGCAAAGAGAGTCGAGGGCTACAATTAGCAAATCGGTTGACTACGTTCGCGTAGCAATTTCATTCAACCATTTATTCAATCCAACCCTATTTAAGAAAAATCCTTAAACTACTTACATAAAAATACCTTGGCGCCTCTTGGTTACACTGCACGTTTTCGAGATCAAAACAAGTCCCTATTCAGACCCAAACTGCATTGGACTTTCGATAAATAACCAGCTTTTTCTTTTCCATACACGATATTGCGTAAAAACCGGCCAAGTGCGAATCACACGAATGGTTCCGTACCATTATCTATACAATATTTGAATAATTCAAGCGTCTCCCTGTTGCCGTTATTATATGTACCTACTGCACAATAAAAATTGTGTGATGTCTGCCTACCTGTAATGCTAACAATAGTTACACGACGGGAATTAAGGTTTTTATTATGCGATTATAATGAATAACTAGACCCGTTTAATATGATAACTTACAATACTTCAACACTATTTATTTCACTTACCAACACTGCTGTACTGGCTCTCTTTTAGTTTTATAATGTTTGTGATCCCCGTCAGTTGATATTGAAAGGATCCAATTAGGTAATTAATTAATGAAGGACTAAAAGAAAAACATAAGTACACTACTGCCAGTATTATGTACTCTATCTACATACAGGGTGTGAGTTAAAAGTATAAAAGGATGGGCAACCTAAAAGCAATTTTTTCCTTATCGATAATACACTATGAATTTTAGAGTACGGGAACAGGAAAAGTGATTGTGTTACGTTTAGATAAAAAAAAACTTTGAAACGGAGTTCAAAATCTAACTTTACACCCAACAAATTACAATACCAGCTAATTTTTCTTGTCTCTTCCCCAGGTAAGCCCTAATCAGCGCGCTGCAGCCTCACAAGGAACCGAAGGCATTCACCCGTGCTTTTTTGGGTTTGAGAGCCACAGCCAAATGAACGTACCTTAACAAAAGCTAGGTATGAAATACGCTTTTTTTATGGCACTTTTCAAACGATACAAAATCGAATCTGTGAGAATCGTTAGCAGCCAGAACGGTGCATGCGCAGCGCGGTGAATCCGCGGGTCATTGTTAAATACTAGAAATAGACATAAACTTTCGTTCCCAAAATTTAGGCTGCCAAAGGTTAATACATCCTTTATGGGGCATTGTATACGTTTCTGCAATAAGATCCCTGAGGATATAATAAGCTTGCCAGAAACGCGGCTCAAAAATGTGTAAAGCACACTTTGTGCCAAAAAAGCTGCTATAACATTGAAGATTATTTAGATGACAGTGATGCCTGGAATTAAAGCCAGTTCAATGTATGAGTTCCTGGTTTTAGAATATTTATATAAATTATGTAGATTAAGGACTTGAAAAGACTAAGTTTGGAGCTTTTTTGTCCATTTTTTCTCCAAAATGATCTAGATTTTGAAATGGACACCTGCTTTAATTTGTAACGTTCATTAAGTCGCAGTTTCTGTGCTACTTTGAATAAAAAAATTGATTTGATTTGATTTGTTCTGATAGATGGAGAGGAGGTGTTAATTATCGTTCGCGATATTTTCGCAACAAGATTTCTCAGTTAATTTATTTTTTTATTTACGTCTCTATACTGAAAAGTAATAGTTTAACTAGATGCCGTTTTTAATTACCAACCACATAACCGCGGCTTTTAAACCAACCAGATATCAGCGTGTAAGTATTTATTATTCAGTCTGTCTTGAAACTTGATCGCTCAATCAGTTTGATAAGACATTTGCTAATTGAAAGTGGTCATAATGAAGTGGCTACTGAAGAAACGGTTTTCACGGTATCCATCGCCACACCCTGTATGAAGATAGAGTACACAAATATAGGAGTGTTTTTTTATATTATATAGTTATTTTGCTTCGTACTTCGACGAAATAGGGGATATATTAGCGAAGGGTAAGCAAAGTACCTCAAACCGGCTTGTAATACAACGGGTAATTGTAATACCCGATATACAACGGGTAATCGGTCATCTTGATGAACCGAAAAAGGTCTGTCAAGAACTATCCTGACAGACCTTGCCACTAGCCAAACCCTGTTATCTGTCTTCCCCTCCTGGATAAAGGCGTGAGTTTATGTAATGAGTGGTACCTATACCTTTTCTTTCTTGTGATGTGTTAAATTGTTACAATAAATGTCTTTCTTCTTTTAATTTTATGTACGTAAGTTATTCTTTTGTTAGGCAAAAAGGCATTAACATTTTTATTATTTTGTACACAATTTCGTAACGACGCAGTATGAATAGTCACTCAGTTCCAAAGTCACTCGAGCAACGGAATAGGAAAACAATGCAATAACTATTTCAAGGACAGACATTAGGGAGGGGAACACTCTTTTTTATTGCGAGTCTGTCCTTGTGTTTTCTACTAGGCGGTTAACTTAGATATATGGAGAACTCTTACCCCCGGTTTCCCTTTCATCTATCGTTAAAAGCTGTCAATTGTTTTTTTTTTTTGTAATCACTTTAGCCAACAGACAGCTTCAGATTAACTAATTGTAAGCATACGAGAAACCGGTGATTAGTCTGTCGATACCCTATGCAGAATAGGGAGACAATGCGATAACTATTCCAAGGGCAGACATTAGAGAGGGGAGAACTCTTTTGTATTGCGCGATTTTCCTTGTGTTTTCTACCATGGCTCTGCCTCGGCGGCTTACTTAGGTTGATGAACAACTCTTACCCCCGATTTCCTGTACCATATCAGCATGTCAATCTACTGTTAACACTTTGTCTGTTGGCCAAAGTGGATACAAAAATCAACTGACAGCAGATTCACAGATATTGTGCGGGAAATCGGGGGTAAGTGTGTGTGACATACTATAGCGAACTTGCGTCGCATTAATTCCGCAGGAACGATTTTTACCCTTCTGCAAAACCATAGAAGGTTTATGTTTTTCGCGCGTATGCATGTATGTCTCTATGAACACTCAGAGGCCAAACAGCCTGGCTGATTCTGACAAATAAAATGTACTGATTATGCGGATATTACTGATTATAATTACGACGTCTCTAGCTCTAGTTCGACTGGAGATTTCCGCACTTAGCCTCATAGTTGGGCCATTGTACGTAGCAAGTACCGAGGTATGTAAATACCTCAGACACTATGGTTTCCTCACGATGTTTTCCTTCACCGTTAGCGAGTGGTATTGCTACTATAAGTTCACAAATGTACGTAACTTAGAAAACAAAGTCATTGGTACATGCCGGGATTCGAACCCACGACCTCCCGAATGAGAAGCCGGCGTTCTACCGCTCCGCTACCACAGCTCTTCATTACGACGTCTCATGGGAAAACGAATTGCTTCATTATGTTATAATATTTTAATAAATGTCATCAAAAAGTTTAGTATGAAACAAAGACACGCAAAGCAATTAACTCAATGGATTGAATTGATTTGAAAAAGTAATTACAAAAACAAAAATCTCGGCTGCAAAATGTTTTAAGCAATTCGAGATAATTTTTAGGGTTCCGTACCCCAAAAGGAAAAACGGAACCCTAATAGGATCACTTTGTTGTCCGTCCGTCCGTCCATCCGTCCGTCCATCCGTCCGTTCGTCCGTCTGTCTGTCAAGACCCTTTATCTCGGGGCCGCATTAAGGTATCGAGTTGAATTAAAAAATTAAACTCAAATCTACAGTCCCTTGAAGCTGCGAAAAAATAAAACTTCTAAATTAACGTAAAAAAAGATACGACCGTTTATGCCGCAAAAAACGTATATTTCGACACTCGAAGGAATCAAAATTTATAAGGTACTTTCCGTTGACCTAGAACTATGAAATTTGGCAAGTAATATCTTCTTATACTAGAACAAGGAAAAATCTGAAAACTATACATTTGTGATGATAAAAAAGTGTCTTTGAATTTCGGGAAAAGCTCTGAAAAAACTGCGGGACTCGTTTCTAGAACTATTTAAAATATGTTAGTACCTACCTACCTATAAATTTGTTCGGAACCACTTGGCCGGTTTTTAACCACAGCAGGCGGAACCAAATGAATTTATCTGCATGAAGTCGAATAAAAACCTGACTAGTTCAACATTTCGACAGACTCGTCTAGGCCTTACTTTCTAAGAATCTGATTTTTTTATTTTAATGAAAGTTTTTTTCTGAAATCTGCTCTTCTATTATGCGGAATTCGTACGCGAAAAGCATAAGTGTACGAGGTTGTAAGCTTTCAGCGTACACTCATAGGCAACACTTGTTACATTTTAGCCTAATTTATTTTAAAGGATCTGTAGTGGAAATAAACAATTTATTGTTATTATTACTTTCTTTCACGTACACTTTCACTTTCACGTACAATTTCACTTTCACGTACAATTTCACTTCAACGGCGGGACCCAAATTCAGCAATATGACTCATTGAGTGGTATCTAGGTTGGTCCCGCCTGCTTATTAGTTAGTTCTTAGCAGTCGGGCTGTTCGTTAATTTTACTAACAATAACAGGAAGGGCCGATATTCTTTTTTTAAAGTGAAATTTAAATTGAAATTTGGATGAAAATGCTTTTTTGAGATAGGTGCGTGTTTTGGCTCTAGCGGTTTATTTCTCAAAGTAACTAGGTACTAGAAAAATAGATTTGCGAAGATTGTCCAAGATTTCCCATGAAACACGTATGGCGATGTTGTAATTTATAATACAACTTATCAAGCAACGAGCACTCTAGTGCAATAGATATCTTTCCTCTCTAAAAAGAGGCAGGTGTATTTTAAATGAGTTTTTCATAGCCCTGAAATAAGGCGAATAAAATCCACTAGCGCCATCTAGCTTTTACAGCAAACATTACAGAAATGTTTTGTAGAAAAGTGTTTTGAGGAAACTGTGGAAAATTAGACGGAAAGTGTGGATGTGAAGGAGGGGGGGGGGTCGTAAACAGTTTTGACAATCGCCAGAAGATGGCGCTAACAGTAAATTTGGGTACATTTTCCGGTTAAATTTAACTTTAATATTTTACTAATATTGACTGCCCGCCACTAAGAAGGCTGTATGTATTATTAAGTGATCTCGGAATTGTCGTGCAACTCGTATTAATTTGGATACCACACAAGGGTAATTTTCTTATTACTGATGGATCTGACCATCTGACCGCAATGCCAAAATTTGGGAATTTTATAGTCACTTTGGCAATGCTGCCATGGCAACAAAAACTAAGTTTTATGTTTAACTTGTATAAGCGCGATTATTAATCACTTAAACTCAATCGCCTTAGTTCCAGACGTTTCGGCAACGTTGCAGTTGCCGTGGTCCGGGTAGACATCGGGAATTAAGGCCTGATGAATAATTGTATATTAAGAGCATCGCTCAAAAATACAAAGTACTAAATTGACTAGAAATGAATACTTATTTTTTTATTGGTAAAACAACAAATGTAAAATTTGATGTATTTATTATAAACGTTGCTAAAAAAAAACCTACAAAGTTCTAGGTAGTTCTAATTAGTAAAGTTCTATGATAATGCGATTTAAACAATATTATAATTAGCCTTGTTGGTCAAGGGGTAACACATTTGATTTTACCAAAATATCGTTGTAATACAAAAAATACGATTTACGCAGAGGATAGCCGTAGTACTGCACTTTGTCCAAATTTCTTCAATCATGGTGGTTTTTTGCTTATTATTTTCTTATCTAGCACTTAGTTCGAGACCATTACAAGTAATTATGATGTTCCTATTAAAAAAATTAATAGCTTCCACACAATAAAATTACATGTGTTGCTCCCAAACTAGGATACCCTGTGCTATACTAACTAGGTAAGTACGTCACAAACATGGAAATACACAGACTGAGGCCATTTGTACAAATAAAGTTAGGGGGTCTCTTGTGGGAATGAAACCCACGTCCTAAGTGTACGTAGTCAAGCTTGTTACCCGCTAGACTAACGAGATAGCTTTTCTTATAACTGTATTATCATTCGATTGGACAATTCAGTCAGTTTAGAGTATCAGCACTGCGCTTGCGGTTAAAATTGAAAATTTTAATCAATTTAAAATCCTCCAATTCAGCAGGGAATTAACGGATTAGCGGTGATCCAATGCAGTCTGTCCGTGTTTAATTTAAAATTATCACGTTTGCTCTTAGGCCTTGTACGCACTGTCCGGTTAGCCGCACTGCGGCTGCCCATCCGGCTAACCGGAAGTCCAAAATTGTATGTAAACTGCCGTCAACTGCTCCGGTCGCTTGGAGCGCTGCGGTCCGACTGACGGCAAGCCGGACGGTCGCTATACGCACTACACAGTTGCTCGTCATTGAAGGCGCACTTATACCAACAAAAGCGACGCTCGCGACTGTGGATTTCGATACAGAACGGTTTATTATTGAAGTTCAAAACAAGCCACCAACCTGGAATAGGAAATAGGTCGATCAATCCGCGAACCTGTTCCGATTGCGGTTACAGATAGCCGCCATCCGGTTAGCCGCAATTGCAACCGCATACAGCAGCCAGCCGGACGGCCAGCCGTACGGCCAGCTGCAGTGCGGCTAAACGGACAGTGCGTGTGAGGCCTTAAAATCTTATATCCGATGTAGCGAGTGTCAATAAATAAGGGTGTTGTGTCCATCGCCTGCGTCAACGAGAGTGAAATACCGTCAGTTTTATGAACAAAAATATTTAATTACCATTTGAGTCACCTGTTTTATAGTATAAGTTAATTAACCACTACTTAGGCAGGCAGGTTGCTGGCAGTGGCTGAATGAAGATGGCCAAGGATAGAAGAAAGTGGTGTACCTTGGAAGAGGCCTACGTATAGCAGTGGACGAGTTCGGGTTGATTGATTGATCGTGTGCAATTTGAAGAAGAAGAAGAAGAAAGACATTTATTATACCAAAAAGATACATCACAGAAACAAAATAAGCACATAAGTAACATAATATGCACAACAACAGAAAGAAAACTAAATACACAACAGACAAAACGAATAAATAAAACAGGACCATAGATGTAGCCTGTGGTGTATCTACATTGCCACAAAAGGCAGCTGAAGTAGATATGACTAAGATTAATAGGTTATCTATTTTAAATTCTGTCTTCTTTATTTACTAGTTTGGTAACTTACAAAACTACAACGTACAAAATTTGAGAGTAATTTTTGCTCGACCGACCAATCGCAAGGATGTGTGTATATATAGTGGGGCGGGGGCACTGCTGGGGAGAGTTACAATCATGGGGTCGAGCTGCCGGAAGAACTGCCAGAGATGATTTGCAGGCCCCAGGAACGAGACATCAGTGTCCACGTAAATCAAGGCATCAATTTCGGGTAACAGGTCGAGAAACAAGCCGGAACATTTGCATTTTCGCCCGCAAAAACAAACTTCCTCTGCGTAACATGTATCTATATTTATTAATAACAAATATTGCATTAGTTTTTTGAAACTTGGAGGCTTGTCCGGTTTGTGGCAATAGCAAACCCTATTTCCTGCCTACTACACCGGGATACAGACGTGAATTTATGTGTGTATGAACATTTGAAACGTTAAATAATATTCAAAATGGGCAACTGCATAACTAAGGGCTTTTAGACTGCCCATAAAAATCTGATTTCATATCCCTGAAAATAGAGCTAGACACATTGGACGATAACCGTAACTGCTCGACATTGTTGAACTAGTATTCACACAACGTTCATACCAGGATCGACTTAGTCATATAGAAAAGACGTGGGGCCAGGGCGCGCAACAGTTGCGGCGTCCTTACAATTCACTTTCATACAAAATGTACTGAAGGGAACGGGACGAAGCTCACACAGACGGAGCGAGGCGAGGGCGCGAACTCTATACAAAGAATCGCGTCTTTTCCGCGCCCTCCACCCACGTCCTTCCTATGTGCCCCACGCCTTAGATAGTGTATGAAACCATCAGTCCAACGATGTCGTCCAATGTGAATCCGGCCTTTCGAAAATACATAGTGTTGCAGAAAGGTCCAGGGTTGGTTAACCCATAAATTCTACTAGACAATTTCTGTTACCTTGTTATCCGAATCTAGTACAGCATTATTTACCTTCTTTTGCTTACCTTAATTTTGTTGTGTAAAACAAGGCAACAGTCGTTAGTTAGTTAGTTAGTTAGACCTGAGATTTCCGCACTTAGCCTCATGGTTGGGCCATTGTACGTAGCATAGCTGTGAGCTCACTCCAGCCAGCCTATCTCTTTCCAGAAGGCCAGCAGTGCTCTGATGTCACTGCAGGCCTCCCGAAGGGATCCCAGCTTCCCAATGATGGCGGTCCGTTGCTCCTCCACGCCTTCACAGTGAATGGTCACGTGGGCGGGTGTTTCCTCTTCTTTGAGGCATCCCCGGCAAAGCGGGCTGTCGGTTAGTCCCATGTTGTGAAAATGTCTATTTAGTGAACAGTGTCCTGTTATGATTGCCACAGCTTTGCGGAGATTATCCCTTCTCAGACGCAGCAGGCTACGTGAAAGACGTTTCGAAATCGTCGGTAGAGCCTCCTTGGCTTGTCTGCATTTGGTTTCCGTTCTCCAAAGTTCAGCATGCTGGCTTTCTGTTCGTGACCTCAGCCATTTCCTAAGCTGGTTGTATGGGAGTGGGATCAGGGGTTCGGGTCCTTCCACTGTAGTTTCCGAGCCTCTTCTAGCGAGTTCATCCGCAGCATCATTGCCCAAGGAGCCGCTATGGCCCTTTATCCACTGTAAGGTGACTCGGTTGTTTATTGACAGTTTTTCCAACTCATGTTGACACTCTAGTATCAGGCTGTTGTTAGTGAGATTGCTGTTGAGTGCTTGTAGGACTGAGGCACTGTCCGAGACTATACGTATTGCATAGTCTTGCACATTTCTTGTATTCAACAGTGCGACTGCTCCTGTTATGCCAATGCATTCTGCCTGAAAAATTGTGTTCAGGGTGCCAAGGGTTGTAGACATTTTTAGGTTTAGTTCATTGGAGAAAGCTCCTGCGCCCGTTCCTGTTTCGGTTTTAGAGCCGTCCGTATACACTCTGACTTCATGTATACCTGAGTAGTCGGCTGGCTCCTGTTGTAGTTGTACCCTGTATTTCTTGTCGAAGATATAGGTGTGAGGTATCCTGTCGCACGCCGCCTCCATCATGGGCTGGTCCGAAACAGCAGCTGACAAGATTTGTGTGTGTGCAAAACAGCTGTTCTGTTTCCATAGTCCAGCTGTCCGAAGCCGTAGGGCAGCGCTGGCTGCTTCTTGTTGAACGTGTAGGTGTAGAGGTCTGAGGTTCAACAGGGCTTCCAGGGCGGCAGTCGGTGTTGTCTTCATGCACCCAGTTATTGCGAGGCATGCCAGTCGTTGTAACCTCTGCAGTTGGAGTGCTGCTGTTTTCTGTTTTGTTCTGGTCCACCATACAACGGCGCCATATGTTATAGCAGGTCTTATTACAGATGTGTATAGCCACATCATAAGTGACGGGTGTAGTCCCCACTGTTTTCCAATGAGGCCCCGGCACTGCCAGAAGGTGATTTGGGCCTTTTTAATGATGTTCTGTAGGTGTGCGCTCCAGTTTAGTTTGCTGTCCAGCGTCACCCCAAGATATTTAACTGTCGGCGACAGAGTTAACATTTTCCCGAAGAACTTTGGAAGATTCCTTGTTTTTGGGGTACGCTTGTTTGTAAAGAGTACTAGTTCCGTCTTATCCGGGTTGGCGGATAGTTGATGAGTATCGCACCAACATTCTACTATGCCAAAAGCCGTTCTCATGAGACTGTATAGAGTGTCCTCGCAATTACCTATTGTTAGGATTGTTATGTCATCGGCGTAGCCTATTATCCAGAAACCACATTCGTCTAGGCGTCTGATTAGTCCGTCCACTACTAGGTTCCACAGAAGTGGCGATAGCACTCCCCCTTGAGGGCAGCCTTTGGCCACTATTGCCCTGGTAGTTTTGTTTACCTCCAGCGTTATGGCTCTTTGACGCAGGAGGTTATCTATCCATCCCGTGATGGTTTGCTCTACTCCTCGTTCCATCAGCGCTTGGTTGATGCTACTGAAAGTTGTTTTGTCGAAAGCACCTTCTATATCAATGAAGGCTCCCAAGACCATATGCTTATCTGAGAGGCCCTTTTCAATGGTTCTAACGACAGCATGGAGAGCCGAGTCCGTTGATCTGCCGTTTCTATAGGCATGTTGTTGAGGGTGTAAGGGTTTTGTTCTTAGGGCTCCTTCTCTTATGTGCCTGTCCGTTAGTCTCTCCAACGTTTTTAAAAGGAACGATGTGAGGCTAATAGGCCTGTAGGATTTTGCCTGTGTATAGTCACCTTTTCCAGCCTTTGGTAAAAAGATTACTTTGACTTCCCGCCAAGAGTGGGGAATGTACTGGTGTGCCAAGCAGGATTGAAAAATACACACTAGCTGTGGTAGTATTATGTTTATCCCCCATTGTAGTAGTGCCGGAAAAATTCCGTCTATTCCAGAGGATTTGTACGGTAGGAAGCTTTTTACAGCCCATTGTACTTTATCATCGGTAATAACCGTGTTTGATATGTTCCAGTCACTATCAGCTGGCGCTCGTTCGCTGGGCTCTTCCCATTCCTGTTTATCCATGATCTTGCAGTCTGGGAAGTGGGTGTATAGAAGCAGTTCGCTTATTTCTTCGTCGGAGGTTGTGAAGGTGCCGTCCGATTTCTTTAGTGAGCCTAGTCCTCTGTTATTGTTTGTTGACAGAAGCTTTTTAATTCTTGCTGTCTCCTTTGTTGACTCGATTTTTTCACAGAAACGCCGCCAAGAGCTGGTCTGATAGTAGCGGATTTTCTTCTTATACTCGTGTTGTAATTCTTTGTATGTATCCCAGTCAGAATCATTTCTGGTGTTTCTTGCATGATTAAAGGCTCGCCTTAGCTTGCATCTTGTTCTTTCTAGGTCCTTGCCCCACCAGTGGCTACCAGCAGGTTCCTTGGGGTGCGTTAGTGGGCAGGTCTGTTGGTATGTCTCTTGTAGGCAGGTTGTTAGTGATTCTACGTTGTGTTCTATATTGGAGGTGCTAGAAGTCGCGTCTTTTAGTTGCAGTGCTGACCACTTTGACTTTAAGACGTTTTGAAATCTAGAGACCTCCGTTTTGCGAGGGTTTCGCCACGGTTGTGGCGGTTGTGTCTGTGCCTGTATTGTATACCTAACCCGTCTGTGGTCAGAGAGGGAGGGTTCGTCGGAGACGTGCCAGTTGGCTACCATGTCCGCCGCTCCTACTGATACAAGAGTGATATCTATAACTGTTTGGTACCTACTGTTAATAAAAGTGGGATGGTTACCTTTGTTTGCTATGAGAAGGTTCGTGGTCATCAGAAACTCTATCAGGTCCTCTCCCCTTGTGTTGGCTTTGGGGCTGCCCCACAGAGGATGGTGTGCGTTGCAGTCGGCCGATATAATCAGCTCCCAGCTGTGGTATGCGCAGTACACTGCCAGGTCAGCCACCTCCTTGGCTGGTATGGTCTCGTCTCCTGGCATGTACACGGAAGCCAGAACAAGCGCAGTGTGGTCATCCTTTCCATTGAGGAGTCTCACAGCTGCGAGATCTCTGGAACAGAATTGTGTGAGTAGCGTAGCTTGTAAACAGTTGGGCATGTAGATACACGCCCTTGGGTTGGGTATCGTCGTATCGACCATTAACTTACCTCCCGGGTTGTTAAGTCCACAGATTCTACCGCCCCTTACCCAGGGCTCCTGTATGAGAGCTATGGTATTGGTTTTAACCTCCAGCAGGCTACGCAAGGTGGCTGAGGCGATTTGCTTATGCTGGAGGTTTGTTTGGACGACCTCGACTTCGACTGTAGCTACTACGCGTGCTGGAGCCATCGCTAATCGGACAAAGTCTCCCCCACGCGCAGCAGCCAGTCTTCGTCTTCGGACTGGTCGTCGTCGTCGCTGATCGACATACCAGCGACTGTTGGCGAAAAGGATGAGGGGACCGCACTCGACGGCTCATTGGCTGGAGTCGGGACTCCGTCAACGTCATCGCCATCGGGCCCGGCCTCATCGTCCCTTGTCTCTGTGTCCTCAGTGGATGCCCGCGCGCACGGAGGCTCAGGTAAGAACGGAGTGTCGCTCAGACCCGAGGGAGTGAAAAACTTAACGTACGCACTCCCCATGATATAAGCGACCCTCCGCTCCCGTTCCAGAAGGCAAGGCACCTCCCCCTCTGGGATGCCCAGAACGAGGAAAATGCCCCTTCCTTCCTGAACCTCCGTTCGGTAGAGCCTCCACCTCTGGATGTTGTATTCGGGATTTTGATGGATAAGAATCTTGCGAATCTTATCCATCTCCATCACGACTGTAGTGGGTAGCAGCATACCGGCCTTCACCATCCTTGTAATATCTGACTGTGCGATGACAGTCAGGTCACAATTTTGGATCGGGCACGGTATGCTTGCTACTGTGTCTTTAAGCCAAGCAAGCGTGGCGTCGTCTCCACACCAGATTTTCAGCACCCCCTCGCTCAGATGAGGTTTCCCGTGAAACCTGAGCGGTTGGGCACCGTCACCGGCCAGGCACGACGCCAGGATTGCGTCGGAGGTGACTCTTTCTAGAGTCTCCTTGAGCTCATGCGCTTGCTCGCTTGTTAAATCTGTGGGGGGGACGGTGGTTACGGCCACGCGTAGGTGAGAGTTAATCACCCCCGCGTAGCTGAGCGCCTTTCCGTGCCCCTGTTCCAGCCTGCGTCGCTTATTAGTGACGGCCGGTGACAGCGTTACATCAGCCCTGCCACGCTTTACCGGAGTTTCTGGGCCAGCATGTTGGGGCCTCTGGACCGCCGTCATCGGTCGTTTGTGGGATGGCGATTTGGTCTGCTGCCGATCGCGTGGTAGGGCCCAGCCTGCGGGGTTACCCCTGCACTATGGGCGCATTGTGCGGAAGTCTCTGGCTGCCCATGCGCGGTCGAAACCACAGCGGTCGTGGCGCGTTTCGCATGGGCGGCAGTGGCCCCCTGGAGCTTATCCAGCTTCCAAGGAGGCGACCGCCCTCCACGGTGACCTCTTCGTCTCTTTTTGTTGCGTCCAGTCACAAGCTGCCGACTGTGCTGGGATCCCCCTGCGACAGACAAGGCGCTTTGCAACTGGGCGCTTTCCCTACAATCAGTCGCCAGCAGCCGACTGTGCAGAGTTTCCCCTGCAGCAGACCTGGCGCTCGGCAACTGAGTGGTGTCCCTATCTTCGACACGGGCAGGCGGTGGCTTAGCTTTCCTGGCCCGCTTGGACCTGGCAACGAACTTGCTAGTCACCGTCTGCCACGTGTTATCGCGCTTTGACTCACTTGGGCTGGCGCTCCCGGCCTGTGTCGGTGTGCTGCCGTCCAAGGAGGTTACTCCGGTGTTGCCCCCCCCAGAATACGAGGGGCTGCCCGGTGCCAAAGTGACACCGGGGAGGGATTCTCCTGCCCTTGTGGGGCCGGTACCCTCCTGGGGTAATTTCTTTTTACTACCGGACTCACTCATTTTTAATTTTTCTCTTGAAAAATTTAAAGATCTGGGGATATTACTCGCGTCGCTTTCCCAACACGCCGCGGGTGCACTTTTTGGGGTTATTTAGGTCCCAAGGCCAACACAGACCTGGTTTGTTGTGGTTATCCCGCCACTGATTCGGGAGTGGTTCTTCGCCGTCACCAAGTCCATGACCTCGGCAGGAGATGTGCAGCTAGATAGCGCCCGATCGCCCGCCTCAGCCCGGAGTTGGGGCCGTTGCCCAGGATGTGCCAGGAGGGCGCCTGCTCTCGCAGCAGGCTCATCATAGATGGACCCGATACGCAAGCAGGCGCCCTCACACGAGGAGGCGACCACACTCACATCCCTTCAACGGCAACAGTCGTTAATAAAAGTACACGAGAAATTAATAATTTAAACTTTCTCTTTTTTAAGTAATACATTGTTCCCATACTGAAACGAGTGATCTATAAACAATAAGTGCGGGATGCCTTGATTTTTGTGTGTGAAATATCACCGTCATACCGTCAAACCGTTTGTTATGACTGTAAGCAGGGTTATTTTCAGAACGCGTAATTCCTGAAGCTCGTCAGTTCATTATTAAATTCCTGAAGAGTTCATTTATAAAAAAAATACCGTAGGAAGTAAAAAAATACTCTTATCTCGGCAGAGGTAACGTAGCCAGCATACCGAGGACTTTCTAGAGGCATCGATGATCTGGGCGTAATGTTTTATATTTGGGTATCTTGTTCAATAATTTGAATTGTTGGTTAGGCTGGTTGTATATTTAGATAGGTACATTCGAGGTTATTTCATATCATAATCAGCCTATATACGTCCCACTGTAGGGCACAGGCCTTCTCTCAGAGAGAGAGAGTATGGGCTTAATCATCACGCGTGCCCATCGCGTATTGGCGATTTCAAGCGATTACTAGCTCGGACATTCAGGTTTCTGTATCCATTGTATCAATTGTATCAACGACGATTGTACATCTAAACGATGCTACGTTCGCTTACATACGTATCTCTGATATGACTCAAGTGGGGCGGATCGGACTGTCCAACGCGATTATGTAAAATGGCGTTGACGGTGATAATCGCGGCGAGCATGCCACGATGACGCCGCGACGACGCTGCGCAATACGATTATCACCCGTCGACGCCATTTTTTTTACAATCGCGTTCGACAGTTCGACCCGCCCCACTTGAGTCATATCAAAGATACGTGTGGAAGCGGACGTAGCATCGTTTAGAGATACAATCGTCGTTGATACAATGGATACAAAGGTCTTCAATGTAAAAAGCCAGCAGTAGTGTTTCCTCGTCAGATGAATCCGTTTTGCTACTGAGTGTTCGAAACGCGGCGAGCACGCCGTGAGCTCGCCGCAACGGCGCTGCATGTTCGCCGTGCATTCGCTACGCAATCGCGGCGATCTCACTGCGCAATCGCGGCAAGCTCGCTTCAAATCGCTAGTGTGATAGGGCTGTAAGTAAGAGAGCCGACATTGATCTAACTTGACTAGTGTCTATGACATGATGCATTGTATCCTTGTTAGGTATTTAATTATTTATTATATGGCAGAAAGTTACGCCACCTCTAAACGGGCAATGTGTCTATGGCACGAATCCGGCTGCCCCGACAGCGTTTACGTAGCTAAACCACGCAAAAATGTCACTCTGCATTAAAAAACAACCCGACACATAAATTACATTACATAAGCTCACGCCTGTATCCCAAAAGGGTAGGCAGAGACTAACCTTTGCCACTTGCCACGATCCTGACAGATCTGTTTCGCTTCATCAACATTCATTAGTCGTTGCATGCACGCGCGCTGGTTTCGAACACTTTTTATCTTGCCCGTTACTAATATATTCCTTATTTGGTCAAAGTATGCTTGGCTTGGCCGTCCCTTACCGGCTCTTCCACTCACATTTGCTCGATATATTTCTTCTTTCATGCTAACTATGTCCAAACCAACGTCTCTACTTCATCTTTCAGTCTACAACGTCCTCTAATCAAACTATTGCGTATCTTGTCATTCAAAGTAACTCCACACATACTAGCCCGAGATATGTGAACAAAATAAAGACCAAGACTTGATGGGGAATAATGGTATTTTTATCTAAATAGATTAAACATGATATGTTCGCTTTTTGCAACAACGTGTTACAAATGTTTTCTCAATAAACCAATCACTATAAAACGTGGCGAAGTCTCCTTTACAATTCAGACCAAGCGTGGAGTAGGTACGCAGCTTTTAAAAGCAAGCAAGTTAAAAGTTAGGTCTGGAGTGAAAAGACGTGTCGCCTGTTAGCCAATATACAGCCTGGAGCCACCAGCAAATAAGCCCTGTTGGTTCCAAATTCACATTTAAGTCCCGCGAAATAAGAGCCACTGTGGGGTCTCCAGCGTTGCCTTCTGTACACTGAAGTAGAAGCAAATAAATACGGACATGTTGTGGAGTATATCACGTGCAGTTTAGAATAGTGTCATGCGACGTAAAGTAGCTTTTATGCACTTTACCAGTGCACTAGTGCACATAAATTGGGACGTTGTAGGTTGTTCCTGCATTTTTTAAATGTGTTTAAACTTAAAGGTTGTAACATTTAAATATCGAGCGAATGCGGGTGGAAGGGCCGGTAAGACCCAGATGGACATACTTCGACCAAATAGGGGATGTATCAGCAAAGGGCAACATAAAAAGTACCCGAAACCGGCGTGCGTGCATGCAACGACTAATGAATATTGAGGAAGCGAAATTGATCTGTCAGGATCGTAGCAAGTGGCAGTCCCTGGTCTCTGCCTACCCCTCTGGGATACAGGCGTGAGTTTATGTTATGTTATATTTATGTTTTACATTTAAATATAATGAGTGTCCTAGGTGTGCACATTATCTCACTTGAAATTGGGCACACGTGGTAACAGGAGTTGCTCTCATAAGCCGGCTTTAACACCGTTTTGAAAGTGTTTTAGTGAGGTTAACTTTTTGTAAATAACATTCCCAATTTTTAAACGAAACTAGAAGCGGTCGCATTGTGTGAAAACTTCATGTGAACTTTTACTTTTAAATTTTTATATATTTTTTACTAAATATTTAAACAAACAATTTTCAGGTTTCAATGTTGTATATCATCGTAGGATGCATATCAATGGTTTGCTTGTACTTTTGTACAAGTGAACTTTCATTTACTTTTGTAAAAAGTGTAGCCAGCACTCAAGTAACATTATTAGACTGTAGTAACGTATTATTAAGATCTAGCTGTAGGTACTTAACCACTTTTGTCATGCACGCTGAGTTTATCCATAATTAGTTAAACATCTAGTTTAACATAACCTCATATATGCTGTTAGCACGTAAAGATGTAGGTATATACTGTTATTTACTTATTTATTTTGCGTATGGTATGCAGCGGGTTGATAGGTAGTAATAATTTTATTTATTTCAATATAAATAACACACCACCCGAGACAAAATCACAGTACATTTAAGCCGAACAAAGAAACAAATAATAACAAATAATTACCTACTAAAATACTCGGTCTCGCCTCTGAGACACCGGAGTGTAACTTCATCCAGTGTTTCAGAAACGGACCATCCGTATATACGATCAGCAACTGCCGTCACCATGGTTTAAATACGAAGGAGGCCATCAATCCACTTCTTCACTTCCCCATCAGCTCTGTGAATTTTCCGAATGCCTCCTTTTGTGGACCATAGCGTTCAGTGGTCAGTAACGTGGCACATAGTTCGCACCTCTCCGCAACTGCTGGTGGGGTCTGTACCGAACTTCCACCTGTGCATTTAGATGCCTCAGGGCATCTATTGATTTGTGTCCAGTGTCTTCGGGGTAGATTAAACCCAGGAACACTTAAGTTTGGATCAGTCACCAGATCCATGTCCGTCTTTCCGACAGGGTCTTTTCTTGCTGTAGGGCTTTAGATCAGTGCACATGGCCTGCGTGATTTCAGATGCAGCTCGTTTCTCACTCCATACTGTTGATAAACCTAATTAAATACAAAGTATATATTTGTTTATTATGTATTTTATGCATTTTCGCAATGCAAAAAGTATTAAAATTTATGTTTTGTGACATTCCTGATTTTTATAAAATATTTTGTATAACTTTTAAAATGTGATATGTCTCCGTAAGTTATAGCCAATAAAACAAATTTTAATTAAATAAATAAGTAAATAGAGTTTAGCAGTATAACTGCACGTTGCGTTGTTTATCGGCTAAAAAACGTATTTGATCGGACTTACGTGTGTGAAAAGTAACTATTGTTTAGAAAGGACCGACTTTTTGTTCATCATCATCAGCCACTAGACGCTGCTACCCGTCTCCTGGTAATTGTTTTCCTTAGTCGCCTTCCACGACATCCACGAAAGGAAATGGAGTGACGCTATTCTTAAACCGGCGCCACGCGGAAATGGCACTTTAATACGACATTCTAACGATGAAAATTTTTCGTGTTTGTATTTTGCTTCCGGGTCTCGACGTACGTTCGAAAAACTGCGCAAGGTATTCTCATCATTTTGGGGCAGGCCTATATCCAGCAATGGCTGAATACGGGCTGATTGATGGATCGATCAGTTGGTCGGTCGCGCGGTCGTTCGGTCCGTCAGTCGGTCGATCTTTCGATCGTTCGAGATCGGTCGGTCGTATGGTACGTTGATGCTAGTCGACATGCCGACATGCCTAGGTCATAAATAAGTTTGCACAACACTAGCTATACTAGCTGATCTGGCAAACGCTGTTTTGCCATACTAATTAGCTAGCAACCTATTCTCAGACCTACCAAATATTCAAAAAAATTCATAAAATTCGGTGAAGCCAATTTGGAGGAGTACGATACTTTGATACGCGCTTTTTATATATTAGACAAAACGGGTCTTATCGCGATTACATATTAGGTAAAATTTAATTATCTTCATTTAATTCATCATCATCATCATCGGCCTACGCTTGTCCACTGCTGGACATAGGCCTCTCCCATTGCATGCCACTGGGCACGGTCCTCGGCTACTCTCATCCAGCTTTTGCCAGCCGCCCTGCGAAGATCATTGTTCCACCGAGTCTGAGGACGTCCTACACTACGTTTACCGATCCGCGGTCTCCACTCAAGAACTCGTCTACCCCATCGGTTATCAGTTCTTCGGATGATATGACCGGACCTAATTCAGCGTTCATTTAATTCAACGTTTAATAAATGTGTAATGTTTAAATAATCGTAATTAGACCCGTATATAACTTCCTTCCTTCTTTACTTACTTCTCCAATGTATTAGTCCAATCCATCCAAAGGTTGTCTGGAAGAGATCACTTTTAGTGATAAGGCCGCCGTCTGTACTTTCAGCTTAAGAAATACCTATGTGCTTTCCTTTTTTATGTACAATAAAGTGTTGTCTATCTTTCTAACTATGTATGAGCTTGGCGAAAATACTTTGATTTAGCCTTTGCATCTACCAGCTATACATCTATAATGAGATGTTTTATACAGTCGCACCTTCATTCACACTAGATGGGACCACTCGAACGCTGCAGTGCCAGGGATATTTTTTTAGATGAAGTAGGCTTCATAAGCAGCCTATATACGTCCCACTGTAGGGCACAGGCCTTCTCTCAGAGAGAGAGTATGGGCTTAATCACCACGCGTGCCCACCGTGGATTGGCGATTTAAAGCGCTGAGGTATGTGAATAGCTCAGACACCCAGGTTTCCTCACGATGTATTCCTTCACCGCTAGCGAGTGGTATTGCCACTATAACTTCACAAATGTACATAACTTAGAAAGAAAAGTCATAGGTACATGCCTGCACTGGGAATCGAATCTGGGTCTCCCGCTTCAGAGTCCAATGTTCTACCCACTAGGCTACCACCGCTGTTAGGCTTGCTGAAGTAGGCTTGCCCAGCACATATACCACACTGACAGCTTAGTCGGCCTAGCCCACAGGAAAGGCAAGTCAATACGTGCGGAGCCAACCAAGCCGCGGGTTTCCTCACGATGTTTTCCTTCACAGTTATCGCTGCTACAAATTGACAGATATACGTAACTTTGAAAATAAACAAATTCTTAGGGTACACTGGGAATCGAACCTGGGTCTCTCGCTTCCGAGCCATTGTTCTACCCACTGGGCTACCACTGCTACTGAATATTAAAATACTGATAAGCTCCACCTTGAAATCTCCACCATTAATTTATCGCCCAACCAAAACTGCCAAGTACACGCCCATTACGAACGCACCAGAGAGCTATAACTCAATATGATTTACCCCGAGAGATTAACCCTTCGTCAGCGTTGATTTAGGGCGGAAGGGGTTAAAAATAACATCGATATTACACGTTACACCACTCAGCCAGCGCGGCTGTAAGCCTGCCTATATAGGTCAATTGAGCGAGGTAAAAAAATAACTATGGAGGACACATACTTCACACTAGGCCAAGTTTTCCGCCAAGTAAAGACTTTTTTTTATACCTACTACAAAGACGAGAAATCTGTAATGGGCAATTTATGAACTCAGTTAACAGATAGATAGATAGATAGATAGATAATAATTTTATTTTTAGTTTTTGACACACACACACACACACACACACACACACACACACACACACACACACACACATCTTGAACATTATAAAAGCAATTCCTTAAAATCAGATAGCCAAAAACCAAATCTTAAAATAATACAAAAATAAAAACAAATATACATGTGGTTCTCGAATGGAGACCGCATATCGGCAAGCGCAGCGTAGGACGACCAGCCACAAGATGGACAGATGACCTCATCCAAGTGGCAGGAAGACGCCGGATGCAGGCCGCTTCCAACCGGTCTTTATGGAAATCCATGGAGGAGGCCTATGTCCAGCAGTGGACTTCTTGTGGCTGAATGATGATGATGATGATGATACATGTGAAAGTTCCACATGCATGACAAATTAAATTGTAATAAAACACAACAACGACGAGAGCAGATAACTCATGTATGGCGTGTGCGTGAAGCAGCAGTACAAAACGGGCGTATCTCAGCGTTATTATCTACTCGGTAGAACAGATAGCTGGTTTTCAGCTACAGCATGGAGGTTGTGAATGGAACTTATATATTAAATTAGTGTAATTCAAATGCAATTTGATCCAATTGGACTTCAATAATATTGTGTAGTGCTTTTTTAGGTCGAAAATTCTCGAAACATGTCGATTTGAGTTTTTAATTTACAAGAAATTTTATTATGTGTTCTATTGTTATATTGTCCGTGAAGAGAAACATCGTGAGGAGACCTGAGTGTCAGAGGTGTTCATATACCTCAGCGCTTGAAATTGCCAATCCGCGGTGGGCACGCGTGGTAATTAAGCCCATACTCTCTCTCTGAGAGAAGGCCTGTGTCCTGCAGTGGGACGTATATAGGCTGAATTATTATTTATATTTTTTACATTGTTAGTATGTGTTAATAATAATACTAATACCTTATTTATTTATTTGCTTCTTACTAAGTAAGTTATAGAGTGAGCCTAAAAATAACAAACGATATGAAAGGATGTTATTTGATTTTAAAAATTAGCGGCCTACTGAGTTCGACCCGTAACGTGTTATGTAGTTAGAATATTGTTAGATAGGCGTTTTATCGGAAATTAATACTCTTCTATATTTATAGTGCCTTCCACACAACACCATCACTTCTGCCTGGTCCCAAACTAGGATACCCCATGCTATAGCAACTAGGCAAGGACACAACAAACATGGAAATACACGCAGACTGAGGGCATTTGTGCAAATCCAGTACGGCGGCCTCCACTGAGAATCGAACCCACGACCTCTGTTTTGGCCGCCAAGCGTGTTAACCGATAGACCAACGAGGCAGTCATGTTATGATATCAGGGAACCCTTACGTGGTGCAGAGTATACCTTTCAGCGTAATCCACTAAGTAAATACGAGTATCGATGTCCGACTGACAGCTATACAATAGAATCCGCCATATGCGACAATAATCACTTTGTGCTATGACACGACATCCTATCCTATTAATATAAAATGTAAAAGTTTGTGAAGATGTTTGGATGTCTGTTAATCAATCACGCAATAACGGCTGAACGGATTTTAGATAAAATTAGCTATGGAAATAGTTTGAATCTCGCGGAAGGACATGGAATACTTTTCATCCCGGAAATTACTCATTCCATGGGAACGAAGTCTCGGGCAAAAGCTAGTATTTAATATATTCGAAGTACGTACTTCTGTGAATTGGAACCAACAATACCACTAGCTAACAGTGAAGACAAAACATCGTGGTAACCTAAATTTATGCCTCTCCTGTACCTCCTGCGGGTTGTTTGGTATAAAATGCGATTAGCATTAAGTCCAACTTTTGTACACTAACTTTGTGCAATAAAGTATTAATAACAATAATAACCTTAGCACTTGAAATCACCCATCCGCGCTGGGCATGCGTGTTGATTAAGCCCGTACTCTCTCTCTGAGAGAAGGCCTGTGGGACGTTAATAGGCTGCTTATAAGTATAAATACTCTCAAAAACGCCGGCACCGGTCGCAAAGTTGAATAAATAAACTGTTTTACTATGTTCAGAGTAAAACATTTTATGTTTCTACACTATGTGTTGGTAGAATGTTTGCAAAGTAAGTAGGGGTCCAGACAGACGGACTGCATTTAAACTGCAGACCGACTGCAAAATTACAGTTCGGATGCAATTTGAATGCCGTTGGAACAACTGCAATAAAACTGCCAACCAACCGAACTGGGAACTGTATGCCAACTGCACACCAACTGCAGTCGTGCCAACTGCATTCAAACTATTTTGCAGTCGGTATGCAGTTGAAATGCAGTCCGTCTGTCTAGTTACATACCCTTAGTTACATAGCAAACCCTCTACGGCAAAGCTTAATTCTCGACAAAGCTCCTATCAGTGTCCGTACGGACTGGGCTATGCTTTCCCGACAACATCTGGCCTCCTCGCCTGGTGACCCAAATTTGGAACGCTGCGCCGCAGAAACCGCTGTGGACCGTAACGGTTACAGAAGGTCAACAATAATGCAGTCTGTATCATGTGATCAAACAAACAGACAGAAATCAAACAAACAGCTGTCTTGTTTTATATCCATAAAAAAATGTTTTAAAAAAAGGTTATGTCCAGCCTATTATTAAATATTTTATGCTTAAAGTTTACTATAAGAAATTATGTTTTTAAATTTCAAGCCTAGTTCCAGGATCCTGATTATTTTTGTAGTTTTAAGTTTTTAATATACGATTATATTGAAATGAGATACGATTTATTAATTTAATGTCCCACTATAGAGCACAGGCCTTCCCTCAGAGAGATTGCGGATTGGTAATTTCAAGCGCTGAGGTACGTGAACATCTCAGACGCTTAGGTTTCCTCACGATGTTTTCCTGGACCGTTAGCAAGTAGTATTGCTACTATAACTTCACAAATGTACGTAACTTAGACAACAAAGTCATTGGTACATGCGGGGATTCGAACCCACGACCTCTCGAGTAAGAGCCCGGCGTTTTACCGCTCCGCTACCACCGCTCATAGAAGGTCATTGTGAGGTGACGATAAAGTAATCATACTTTATAGCTAACTATGGCCATTGCATCTACGTAATGAGATGATTTATGCAACGTCCAGTGGCACCTTCACTCACACTAGATGGGTGAAGGGACCACTCGGACACTGCAGTGCCTGGGATATTGTTTTCTAGATGGAGTAGGCTTGCCCAGCACCTATACCATCCTCACAGCTTAGTCGGCCTAGCCCACGGGAAAGACAAGTCAGTACGTGCGGAGCCAACCAAGCCGCGGATTCCCTGACGATGATTTCCTTCACAGTTTATCATGTTCCTTTATGTACCTACTTTGTTTATTTTCAAAGTTGCGTACATCTGCGAATTTTTAGTAGCATACTTTATACATCGTTAACAACCCGTTGATAATTTTGGGTAAACATCTATACAGTAATGTTCACGTCACTTTTTATGGTTCTCTGCCATTTTCTAACGAGAGGCGCCACCAGTTGCACGTCATCGTAATGTTTATTTAATTTAATAGGTAAACTTATAGGTTCGGTAAACTTATCGGCAAGCGCAGCGTAGGACGTCCAGCCACAAGATGGACAGATGGCCTCATCCAAGTGGCAGGAAGACGCTGGATGCAAGCCGCTTCCAACCGGTCTTTTTGGAAATCCATGGAGGAGGCCTATGTCCAGCAGTGGACTAGTTGTGGCTGGTCGTCTTACGCTGCGCTTACCGATATGTGGTCTCCATTCGAGAACTTTTCGGCCCCATCGGCCATCAGTTCTGCGTGCTATGTGCCCCGCCCACTGCCACTTCAACTTACTAATCTCATCATTTCTGATTCGATCTCGTAGAGAAATTCCGAGCATAGCCCTTTCCATAGCTCGTTGCATGACCTTGAGCTTTCTTATGAGGCCCATAGTGAGAGACCACGTTTCAGTGCCATAAGTCATCACTGGTAACACACACTGGTTGTATAATTTTGTCTTGAGCGATTGAGGTATATTAGACGAAAAGACTTTTCTAAGTTTCCCGAATGCTGCCCAGCTGAGGTGGATTCGACGATTGACCTCTTTCGATTGAAATCTGTAATTGACATCATGTAAACATAAAATACAAAAATAAACTTTTACTTAAACACTGAAATTAAACTGAACGACTGTGTTTAAAATATTTTTGACACGCTTCTTAAAAGGAAACATAGATTTATCATAGGTTCTACAAATTCTTATTCCGGTAGACAAAGTTGTCTAGCGAAACAGAGGTGGTGGGTTGGATTTCCACCAGACGCCGCCGCACTTGGTTTGCAATTGGCCTCGGTCGGGGTGCGTTTCCATATTTTTTGGGACCAGAGAAATGACTGTGTTATCATCATCATCAACCCATTATGTCCCCACCGAGGGGCACGGGTCTCTTCCCTGAGGAAGGTATAGGCCATACTCCACCACGGGGGCCAAGTCCGGATTGGTGGAGGCTTGTAGACTAGTGGCTCGTCTACTGTCAGAAGTTGTCAAGCCGCCCTAAGGCCTCTGACTTGGCTTAACGACTGCCATCTATCGACGGCAGCCGGCACCAACAGCTTCACGTGTGTTATGTTGAAGTATAATTTATTACACAAAATGCATGAGTTAACCACATTTTACTGAAAGAATTTGCTGTTAGAAATAAGGCCGCCAACGTGCCATTGATACTATTGTTGGCCGTTTTATTTGCTGCAATGTTGAGGTATGTCTTATTTTAATACTGATCAGCTATATTTTTGACAACATGGTAGATAGAACGATAGATAGAGAACACTTTATTGCGCCAACCAGGTTAAAGAACCATCATCATCATCAGCTCACCGCCGTCCACCGCTGGGTATAGGCCTTTTCCCCCAACGGCCATCTCTCACAGTCCCTCCCATCTGCATCCACGGACCTTTGGCCGTCTCAACGATATCATCCGACCATCGGGCTGCTTGCTGGTCTGTCCAGTGAACGACGCATACTTAGCCCAAAAAGAGGATAATGTGTTTAGCTCGTATGTAAGTATGTTGTGGCAATTTAATAAATGATTATCTTATCTTATCTCTTATCTTCTGTGTTCCCTCATAACTTTTTAGCCAACGGTTTTGTTTGCGCAAGTGTCACAGGCTATATGAAATCCGCATTAATCCAACAAAAAATTTCATCATCAACCCATAGCAGTCCACTGCAGGACATGGGTCTCTCCCTGTATGGGAGGTTTTGCCGTAATCTCCATGATCTCCACGCTTGGCAGGCGGTGTGGAGATCGCAGTGTTTAGTGGTCTGGTGTCACAGGTCGACGCTGCTGCCTGTTCCCTGGTTTCCGTTTTTTAGTCGCCTCTTACGACACCCACGGGAAGAAATGGAGTGGCTCATTCTAAAAAATTTCAAAAACACTAAAATGGCAAAAATAAAAAACTGAAATAAAAAATAACCTACAACCCGACTGCTGAGCATTAACTACTAAGCAGGCGGGACCCAAATTCAACAATATCACTCATTGCGAGGTTGGTCCCACCTGCTTAATAGGTTAATGCTCAGCAGTCGGGTAATTGGCTAATTTTTCTTTCAGTGTTTTTTTCATATATTTCACATGTTTCAACTAAACCTTAACTCACGAAACGATTCCCATACAAACCTTCATTTGTGTCCTCTAAGCATATTGTTAGTGTCATTGTGATCCGCTAGGTCGTTTGTGAACCAAAACCAAACTACGTTTGTATGGGAATTGCTCCATGAGGGATCCCCTTAAGATCAGTATGCGTAAATGAGCAACTACCATACTAACTTTCTGTCTCAAGCTATTTTGTGGACAATGTTGGCTCTATTTACATACGAACTTTCTACCTTAAAACCCCCCAGTTACAGTCGAGTTTCCCAAGAGGGTTTGTTATTGAACGAAGCGCGTTTTGTTCCGACATTATGGTAAGTGGGATTCGTTATCTTTTTTAATGGCGTACTTAGGGCAGGTCTTAGCTTTTTCAGGCCTTTGATATTGATGATATTTATGATTCGGGCGTTTCCTTCCCTTAAATAAGAGCTTACGTAGCATAGATTAATAAAATATGAGTTTCGTGGGGTAGTTTGATTCTATCTACAATTCTACTACGAGTATTATTTCAGTCCAGACCGTAGGTGTTTTTACTCTGCAAAAAGTGGAAAATAGATGGTTCTGACGTATGATGTAGTATTTGTTATAGTCTAGACCTTAGGGGTTTGCGCTCTGCAAAAATGTGGAAAATAGACGGTTTTGATGAATTCTGTTAACAATTTAAATCGACGTGTAGATTTTAAACAATTTCAATTTTGACCTTGGGAGAGAAAGGCGCGGCCCGTCATCTTGAATAAAGGTGCCAATCTTTTTTATTTTATAATGACGAAGAAGTAACACATCGTTAGGAAACCTGAGTGACTGAGGTGTTCATAAATCTTAAACAAATTGGCTATGTGAACAAAAAGGGTGTCCACACACCTCAGCGGTTGAAAGTCCCGTTTCGCGGTGGGCACGCGTGGTATTCAAGCCCATACTCTCTCTCTGAGAGAAGGCTTGTGCCCTGCAGTGGGACGTACGCTGCATAAAAAAATATTGGCTTAACGACTGACTGTATGACGAAAAGGTCTGAAAGAAGAATAATTTCTTTGTATAACTGGAGTCATCATAAAACATTTGTTACTTTTGTTACCTATTATTTTCTACTTAAGGCAGATTTCTGAATGTAAGTATCATCATCATCATCATCAGCCATTTGACGCCCACTGCAGGACATAGGCCTCCTTCGTGTTCTTCATAATCATGTGGGGTTTTGCCATAATCGCCACGCTTGGCAGGCGGGTCGGCGGCGATCGTAGTATGTGGTTAGAATCTCAGGAAGACGCTGCTGCCCGTCTCCTGGTAATCGATGTAAGTATAATGTAATTTAATTGAAATAAATAATTTGTTATTATTATTAAATTTTACTTCAGGCATCCATTTCACTCGTACAGTCAACATTTTTAATAATTGTAGAAGAATGAAAATACTTTAAGAAATTTGGTCAACGTCGTTGACTTACTGAATATAAAGTTTTGCACATTTTAGCGACGATATTATGTTAATTTTGGTATGATGTTTCTTGCCAATTTTCGTTTGTTTTAAAGGTAGGCTTAGACCAAAGTATGAGTAAATATTGTGTCTCAAATATACGCTATTTTATAATTTGATAGATAACACTTTATTGCACACCAGTAATTTACAGAGATACAAGTTACTTAATATCTAGATCTAAATAGCATTTGACTATGTCTTGTTCTATGTCGTCTAGAGAATGATTTAGATAAGTTTATTGAATTGGAAAAATATTTATTGCACTAAAATGTAATTTGTACAAAGCCGAAAATACTAGTTAGTATTTAGACTATCACGATAGTCGAAAAATTGAAAAGCAACAAAACAATATGGCCACCTTTTAAAATGACCACAACTCCGAAAGAGGTTCGGCGTACTACCAACATTTGCAATGTCAAATGACACTAATTTTTAATTAAAATACCTTAAATACCTACCGACACAAAAGCGAGTAAGTTAATCCGGAATTAAGTTAACAAAATACCCTTATCTCAATTAATCAACAAAATATGTCATATAATTGAAATTTTTTACTACTGGAAAATAACCTCTCCATAAGGAGCCATAAGGCTCAAATCCAATTTTTCTGCAAATATTGTGCAATTTTATATAGGTATAACGCCATCATAAAAAAAACAGGTAGGATTTTAGTTACTATTGATTTTTCGAAGCGTAAGTTTAATAGTTATTATATGTGTTTTTGGTTTTTTCTTCTTTGTGCAACTTATTCCTGCGAGAAACAAGCCCTTAGTTTGAGTAAAACGGCCACTATTGAGGCTTTAGCTCATTTATTCCATCTCCAGGGAAATTAACGGTATGCAGTGACAAAGACACGGCATTTCTTTCGAAGCGACTGCGAAAATAAGGGAGGGTTATGTCGTTTGCACGGGTTATATTTATATCTGTATATGTGTGTGTGCGTGCGTGCGTGCGTGCGTGCCTGCATGCGTGCGTGCCTGCATGCGTGCGTGCGTGCGTGCCTGCATGCGTGCGTGCGTGCGTGCGTGCATGCATGCGTGTGTATATTTATGTTATGTTTATAGTGACTGACTCCTGAAACTATTAAACGTCCTAAAAGGGCCTATTGAATTCTCAGCGGATGAGACCAATCTAGCCTACAAGAAATTAGACGATTTTTTTATTTTTTTTTTTTTATTTTAACAAAGTGGCTTTCACACCTTGTTTCACACACACAAATGTCCCGCTTACTGAGATTTTAAATTCAATGGAGTCATTTAAGACTTAGAACTTAAGCTGTCGGGTTTTTTGTGTTGTATTGTTTTTACTTAGCCCCTTCTGTGTCCCACTGCTGAGCACAGGCCTCCCTTCCTCCTCCCTCTCAAATTTTCTTACGATGGATTTCATTTTCTCTGCGATAGTCCTAGTAGGTAAGCTTCAAATGAAGTACGAAATTATACAGCGCCATATTTGAGTTCGTTTATTTAAAAGTGATGGGCCAAATTTACATTTTGTACCTAATGACAAGTTTTATCACCGCACTGCAGTTTGGTGAGGTTTGTTAAAAAAAATGTAAAGGTTTTTAAATGTGAACAAATAAAAAAACGTGGTTAGCCTGAGGTCGCGGGTTCAAGTCTTGGCATGGGGGAATTTTTAGTCTCTAAATAGGTTTTTAAAATAAAAATAAAATAAAAATATCAATGAGCCCGTACTCGTCCACTGCTAGACATAGGTCTCCCCAAGACATTTCATTAGGTCCTCGGTCATCCTCATCCAACCATTGCCCGCAAAGAGGTTCCTACACTATTAATTGAAACCGGAGCGGTGTAGCTTAGTGGGTAAAACATTGGACTAGGCAGCGACCCAGGTTCGATTCCCAGTGCGGGCATGTACTTATGACTTTGTTTTCTGAGCTATGTTCATTTGTGAAGTTATAGTAGCAATACCACTCGCTAACTGTGAAGGAAAACATCGTGAGGAAACCTGAGTGTCTGAGCTATTCACACACCTCAGTGCTTGAAATCGCCAATCCGCGATGGGCACCCTTGGTAGTTAAGCCCGTACTCTCTCTTTCTGAGAGAAAGCCTGTGCCCTGCAGTGGGACGTATATAGGCAAAATAAAAAAAAATCTAAAATAATTTAAAAATGCTAGAATGTGCGAGCTAGACGGAGGCTAGACACAGTTTCTTAGGGTTCCGTACCCAAAGGGTAAGGGACCCTATTACTAAGACTCCACTGTCTGGCTGTCTGTCACCAGGCTGTATCTCCTGAATTGTGATAGCTGAACAATTGAAATTTTCACAGACGACGTATTTATGTTGCCGCCATAAGAACCAAAAATAAAAACTCAATAAAAATATATTTGTGTGGGGCTCCCACACAACAAACGTGATTTTTTTGCCGTTTTTTGCTCAATATTAATAACGGCAACAGGTAGACGCTTGAAATATTCAAATGTTGTATAGATAATGGTACGAAACCCTTCGTGCGCGAGTCTGACTCGCACTTGGCGGGGTTTTTTATAACATAATCCAGGTGATTCAGTACATTACAATTCGCCAAACTGTTACGTTTGATGACTAGAGATCGCTTGTTTGTTACATTCCTATCTACCTACCCATTATTAACAGTAGATTAACAGATTGTAAAATTACGATAAAACGGGGGAAAAAGGATCCCACCGTTTCGTTTACTTTCGTTCGAGCGCATTCGTTCGGTAGCTCTGCACACGATATTATGCAAAGTTTTAGATTCAATTCAATCGTGGTTAAGGATTTGAATAAATACTTTTTAACTCATCTCATATTATCTAATCTTATTTATTATCTTATCGCATCTCGCCGCCAGTCGCATTGTCTCGTTGTCCTAGCGGTACGTCTGATTGTCATGCCGGAGGTCGTGGGTTCGGTCCGCGCTAGGGTCCGCCCTAAATTTGTACAAATGGCCTCAGTCTGGGTGTATTTCCATGTTTGTGATGTCCTTGCCTGGCTACCATAGTACAGAGTATGCTAGCTTAGGATCAGGACAAGCGATTGTTCTGTTTGGAATTTATTATTATTATTATGTTATCGTAGAATTCCTTCTGTAAAATAATAGTACATTGTGCACAGAGGGGAGGAAACAATCTATTTCTGTTCAAGATTATGTTTAAGGCCGACGCGCAGTTAGAGGAAACTTTCTCCCGAGTGATACATAGTGCTTTATATTACACCTACGAGTTGAATTTGAGTTTGTCGCACTTGTTTTTTTTTTCGCTGTTCTTAAAAAGGTTGCCAGTCTCCTTTCATTGAAAATCTAGTACGAAAAAATTCCCTCTTTTTTCTAATTAGTTGATATAAAACCTTTTTTAAGTTAAGACTTTTGCTTTTTTTATGTTCGCTGCTAAAAAACAAAAGAACGCTAGTAGGGCAGTAATGGACTTTCATACAACATTCCTGCCCTGCGTCGGAGGGCAGGAATGACTTTTCATATAACTTTTCCCGCCACACATTTATGAGCGAGAAATGAAGAACTTTGTAACCCGTTTATGAACGAGCTATGAGACTTTTTTTGAGTGGGTGTGGTATAAAGAATATTCTATCTATCAGCACGAAACACTCGCTAAGAAGCAAAATATCGTAAGAATCAAAGCGGCTTCGTTGGCTCCGCACGTATGTAGGTACATTGTTTTTCCTGTGGATTAAGCCGTCTAAGCTGGGACGAGGGTACAATTTACACGTAGGATAACAGGGTGTTAGTCTGATTAGTTAAAATCGTCACAGGGGTGGTAGTATATGATAAGTGAGTGAAAGAAAAACCTTGTAATAGTCTGAGGTGTTCACATACCTCAGCGCTTGATATTGCCAACTCGCGGTCGGCACGCGTGTTAAGTAAGCCCATCTCTCTCTCTGAGAATACCTCAGCGCTTAAAAACGTACAATAGACACAACTATGAGGCTAAGTGCGGAAATCTCAACTCTAACTTACTAGAACTACCTTAAAAATGTGTTTTTTATAAAGTTACATATTTTAATAACTTAACTAAATATTACACACATACACTTTGTAGCTAAGGAGTAAACTAAATATTAAATTAAACCAATTAAATATACCGCCCCGGGACACGCCTGATCCAAAAGTTCCCATGACGCTAGCAGCGTTACCCTGCTGCACCGCTAGGGAAATCCTCTGCATCAGGTATGCCCCGGAACGATGGTCATACCCACGACTTCTCAGGCGTCGACCGATTTCCCTTACGAAAACTCTTCCCTCATCCCCCCATACTCTCATCGTTTCCACAGCTAGTGGGACGAAGGAATAATGAAGCATGAGCTGGCTATATTTCCTTAAGTTACATTATATTAGTGTAGTGGCTAGTTGTCCGCAGGAAATAAAATAAAATAGAGCTTCAAGTAAACTTTGTAAGTGACGTTTTCGAAGCTGCACGTGGCGTTTTTCCTCCTAATTCAAACTCTAAACTGCTTTTCCCTCGCCGTAAGTTGTTCTGGTAGTTTTCGAAGTCTTCGTCCGGACGAAGTTTTGCGCAAGTTTGCCTCCACCAGCCAATATTAACTTTGGCCAAGCGGTGGCCGGCGAAAACAAAGTCGGAATAGAGTTTTGCTAAAGGACGATCCCGTGTAAAAAGATGGAAAAAGGTGTGATACGTTTTTGCAAAAAATTGAAACCACAATAATAGCGCCAGCTGCTTTTAGATCCCAAGAAATATAATGGATAATATAACCTACAAAATCCCGGGATGAAAGCCTCTGGTGATTTTGTTGAACGGAGAAATGCAAGAGACGCCTTTTATTTTCTCATAGTGGGTGAAGAAAAGTAGAGTGTGTCACTCCCGAGCGCAAAATATATATTTGGCTCGGGCAAGGTACTTCGAATCCCTCGCTACGATCAGAATTCTACCAAAGAATAGACTAGTCTAGACTCCCTCACTTCGCTCTGGATTCATAAAAGCGCACTCGCCTTAAAATAGTATTTTGCTGCCATAACCTCCTCAGTCCTGACCTTGAAATAGTTATTTGTTATGCAAGGCTGCAAAGTTAATTTTTGGCGCGAGTACCTTGTATTGAAACCTGAGCAAGCAAAGGATTCTAGGATTGAGCCACGAGCGAAGCGAGCAATAACTTTGCTGCCGAGCGCAACACACAACTTTTCACCTCACTAAAGCGAGGAAAATGTTAGGTGCAAGAAAAACAGTTTTAATAAATATTAATTTTTTAAATCAAATTTTCTTGCCGGCCAGTGCGATTCTTTAAATGAGGCTGGCGCATGACATGAAATAAGTATTTGCATTTCAATCATCAATGGACTGGCTGCAGAGAATATAAACTATTACGAAACCAATGAGGTTCTATATATATGTAATTTATTGTACGAAACCTTTATTGAATAAAAATATTCGAATTTTAAAAACACTTTCCACGCTAGCGGATAAAGTGCGATTTTCCACGCAGATTTCGAATGATAAACAGAGCTTTTACGAGCTAGTGAGGTGAAAATAACATTTTAAATCCATTGTTATTTTCAAGGTCAGGACTGAGGAGGTTAAGATACAATCTACTTTTAACTAGGTATATTTCGAAAAACATAGATGTAACACAAGTTGTTGTAAATCACAAACTCTAATTTGGGTTGTTTTAGAAATTGTCCAATAAGTATGGCCTTGTTTCTTATGTTGTCAATAAAGACGAAATCTTCGATAGGTATCTTTTACTTTCGTAAAGATGGCCTTGTTGTTTATGACGCCAATAAGGAAGAACATATCTTTGTTAGTTACCTTCTATTTTCACCTCCTGGGCATTAGATTTTCGACTGAGACCGGCTATTTCACTATAAATATTGAAATATTATACATCCCCAGAAAATGTGACGGTAAAAATAAAAATAATGAGGCTCAAATAGCTTCTTACACTGTACATGAAATAACTTATGACTAGTTAATTAATTTTCTGCCACTACGCGGAAGAAACTTTAGAAATAAGTCAGCCGTTAAAAGTAGTTCAAGTTAAGCCTTTTATGTAAGTTTTCATAGCTAAGCCACGTTTAGCTTTGTACAACGGCATGAAAAACAAATAAATAGGTAGGTACAATACTCATCTTGAACACCAACAAGACAATAAAGGTTCATGAGAGCCAAAAGGGGTTTCTATAGAATCCTAAAGTTGGCTTAAAGCTCATATAATTGTGAGTTACAGCCTAACTAACACCCTTAGGGACCTAAAGGGTGGACCACACACAAACATTTTATTAATCCCGGGGAGATAGAATGAAAATGCGCAAAAGTTTCATCAAAGCAAGAAAGCATTAAGGCAAGAATAGGCATTTGTCCAGTCGTCGGTTGTCCTGAGTCAAACGTTACGATGGGACCAAATGAAAATCAGCGCTGAGGGATCATTTCCTCAGCACAACGCTGAGTCAGCTACCTTTTGTGGCAACGTAGATACACCACAGGCTACATCTATGGTCCTGTTTTATTTATTCGTTTTGTCTGTTGTGTATTTAGTTTTCTTTCTGTTGTTGTGCATATTATGTTACTTATCTGCTTATTTTGTTTCTGTGATGTATCTTGTTGGTATAATAACCCCCGGTTTCTCGTACACTAACACGCTGTTAATCCACTGTTAACAGCGGTCAATTGACCAATGTGCATACAAAAAACTACGAGAAACTGGGGGTTATTATACCAACAAGATACATCACAGAAACAAAATAAGCAGATAAGTAACATAATAACATATCTTTCTTCTTCTTCTTCAAATTAAAGTTGTATATTAATATTCATTCTGACTCAGGGACCGAAAATGGACCTAAGCCTCCGCAACCAAAAGACGCCATCTTTCCCTATCCTACGCTGCGTCCCTCCAACCATCCACCCGGAGCTCACGCAGGTCTCTTTCCACCGCGTCTTTCCAGCGATCAGCGTCTAACCGGCTGACGCCCAGCGGGACACCCTTCATACATAATTACTTCATAAACTTAAAGAACTAATGATTAAATAAAATATCTACACCTATGTATTTAAAACAAAACATTAACCGCATCATGTTATTTCGTTCGGCTTTTGTCTCAAGGTAAACAATTCATTTTGAATTATTCGTATTGAATCGCTCGTAGCCCCGGCTGCCTGAGTGATCTTAAACGATCACGAAGGTTAAGCAACACTGGGCGCGTTCAGTGCATGGATGGGTCGCCGTCTATGCCTAACGCTAGTGGCATTTTTCCGAGCGGTTCCGTGCTTCGCAAGGCACGTTAAGCTGTTGGTGCCGGCTGCCGTCGATAGATGGCAGTCGTTAAGCCAAGTCAGAGGCCTTAGGGCGGCTTGACAACTTCTGACAGTAGACGAGCCACTAGTCTACAAGCCTCCACCAATCCGGACTTGGCCCCCGTGGTGGAGTATGGCCTATACCTTCCTCAGGGAAGAGACCCGTGCCCCTCGGTGGGGACATAATGGGTTGATGATGATGAAACAATTCAGCAACTTCATCGACCGTGTTGCGTTGGTATTTTTTTTTGCGGATGGACGGAAGCCGAATGAATTTAAATAATATTCGTTGTTTATGTATAAGAATAATACAGGTATAATATAAGTAAATAATATACAGAGATAGAGCGCACCGCCAACAAACTGCTACGCAGTTTGGCGAAATTGTGTATTATATTAATAGGTCTTTTTTGAATAAATAAATACAAAAAAAAATGCTCTTTTTGCAGCCCGATCCTCTCCCATTCTTTCCACGTGGCCGAGCCGAAAATATTATTTATTTACCTATGTTGTTTGTTGAAACTTTTGAGCAAAAACTAAGGTACTTGACATTGCCTGCAAGATTAGCAAGTTGAAGTGGCAGTAGATTGGTCACATCTACGGAAGGACCGATAGTCGATGGGGTACAAACGAAGGTCCTCGAGTGGAGACCACGAGCTGGCAACCGCAGCCTAGGATCCCACCAGCCCAGTCTGCGGTAGAATGCTGGCAGCGGTTGGATGAGGATGGTCGAGGACAGAAAGAGGTGACGAGCCATGTCCAGCAGGGGACGAGTTACAATTACGAGTTAAATTTTCGTTCTCCCGACGACAGTGACACCTAGTCTTCTGCAATTCACTAACTTGTCCCTTAGGTCTAATAAAACATCGGATAATCCGAGGTTTAAGGTTCGTAACTGCTCTTTTAGGGTATTTTATGGCTTATGTAAAGTGGCGTTTGTATTTCAAGTACATTCGTACATACCAATGAAATTTTATTGGTATGTACGAATGTACAACTTTGCTATTCGAGTGCTATTATTACTGCGGCCCAAAAAGAGGGTAATGTGTTTGGCTCGTAAGTATGTATGTATGTACCTAAGTATGTCCGATTCTATGTTCACTGATAACTACTTAGCCAATGAAAAGATTATGACTAATAAGATCTCAATCTATCAGTCATGTTTGCGCGAACGCCATAGGCATCCGCACAAACCGGACGTAAAAATAATAAAAAATAACTAAAAAGATAAGACTAAAAATAAAAAAACTAAAATAAGAACTCAAATGAAAAATTTAAAGAACCCCCAACACAGAAACCTAACTCTTAAAGAGTAACCGCATCAATGTCGCTAATTTTAGCTAAATCAAAGCAACAAAATTTTTGGCAGCAATTTTCTTCCGCCATTTTGTTTTTTTTAACGAACTTAAAATTGCCCAGAGTGTACGTTGTTTTAGCCAAAGCACCATCTCTATATCTCTTACCGTTTTGTCAGGCAGTTGACCATGTCCATAAGCAGCTGAGTGGATTTCCATGAAACATAACTAAGAACCATCTCGATCAATCTAGCTTTCAATTGAAAAAAACCGCATCGAAATCACTTGATCCGTTCCGGCGCTACGACGGAACGTACAGACACACAGACATAGGCTTCAAACTTATAACACCCCTCTTTGCGTTGCGTCGGGGGTTAAAAAGTAACCAACAACCCGACTGCATCCATTAACTACTAAGCAGGCGGGGCCCAAATTGAACAATGTAACTGATTGTGAGGTTACATCCTAGGTTGGCCCTGCCTGCTTAGTAGTTAATGCTCAGCAGTCGCGTTGTTGGTTATTTTTCATTCCAATTTTATTTTTTATTTTTACACAAGAAACTTTATAGATTACCTATTCACTGCCTCGTTGGTCTTGCAGTGAAACCAGATGAACCGTTTGATTACAAAGTTGATGTGTTTGATTGCCCCTGGGAGCCGTTGTACTTTAATTTGTGTAACTTGCCTCATCATCAGCCATTAGACGACCACTGCAGGACATAGGCCTTATTCGTGGTTTTCATAACCATGAGGGGTTTTGCCATAATCGCCACGCTTGGCAGGCGGGTTGGCGATCGCAGTATGCGGTTGGAATCTCAGGAAGACGCTGCTGCCCATCTCCTAGTAATTGATTTCCTCAGTCTTGAGTCGCAATTTGCCTCAGTCTGGGTGTTTTTCCATGTTTGTGATGACTTTGTCTAGTGACCATATCACAGAGTATCCTAGCTTGGAAGCAGAATAAGTGCATATTAGTAGTATCATTATTACTCAGCCTATATAATGTTCCATTGCAGGTAAGAACATTAGAGAGTACGGGCTTGAACAATTTCAAGCGTTGATGTATGTGAATACCTCAGGTAGTCAGGTTTTATCACGATATTTTCCTCCAAAATTAGCGAGTGATAGGTATACAGGGCGTCCCACGGCTATGCCACATGGCGGAAAAGTGCCTTGAATATTGTAGATGGAACATTTTACTGAAAGAAGACATTATTTTAATATAAAAAACAATTTTGACTGCATTCATAGATTTTTAAATAATCACATGGTTGAATCGGATCTCCTCATCCCTGATTCGATCACCCGGTCAAATTCCTAACATCGTTTTAATTCATGAGTATAGATAGATAGATAGAATATTCTTTGTTGTACACAAAGATTACATTGACACAAATTCAATAAATCGCAGTACAATTGGCGGCGTACTACAAGCAATTTCTTCCAGGCAACCATAGACGGCGACAAGAAAGAAGTTAGAGACGGGTTGTCGGTACAATAAAGAAATATGAGTTGAAAGTATCATCAAAGCCCGAGTATAATTCATAATACGGAATCCCAGTGTTAAATATTCGAAGGCGAACCTCAATTTTCCCCTTCGAACCGAAGCGCGAAGGGATCTCAATGCCAGTTACTAAAGAAAACGTGACTTTTGCCTCCGGAAAAACTCACCCTACTTTCCAAACAAAATGGGTGTAATAAATCGGGGCTCGTGTATGTATTATATTTATATTCTTTTTTGTTGCACTAACCCGTGCTGAGGACAATTTTAAAAACCTATTTAGAGGCAGAAAAATCCACTCATGCCGGGACTTGAACCCAAAACTTCTTAAATCAAAACGTTTTTTTTTACCAATGAGGTGTCAAATATAAGTTATTAAGGTTACTCTTACACCTATTACACTGTCTCGCTCGCACATTTTAAATGTTTTAAATGATTGTAATAAAATTATTACATTCGATAAAAAGCAAGTGAGTAAGTAGAAAGAGGATGTAGTGACTAGAATTGAGAAAGGAATGTTGCGTTGGTTTGGACATGTGGAGATGATGAAGGAAGAAAGATTGACGAAACAAATATATCCAGCGAATGTGGGTGGAAGGGCCGGCAAGGACGTCTCAAACAGACATACTTCGACTATATAGGGGATGTATTAGCAAAGGGCAAGATAAAAAGTGGAGCGAATCGCTCGTAGCCCCGGCTGCCTGAGTGATCCTAAATGATCACGAAGGTTAAGCAACACAGGGCGCGTTCAGTGCATGGATGGGTCGCCGTCTATGCCTAACGCTAGTGGCATTTTTCCGAGCGGTTCCGTGCTTTGCAAGGCACGCCCACTGCGGGACATAGGCCTCCCTCATGGTTTTCCAAGTTTCCCGGTGTTGGGCCGTCCGCATCCAGCGACTCCCCGCCACCGTAACCAGGTCGTCAGACCATCAGGTTGGGGCCTGCCCACGCTGTGTCGTCCGGTCCGCGGTCGCCAGGTCAGAACTTTTCCGCCCCAACGGCCATCAGTTCTCCGAGCTATGTGCCCCGCCCACTGCCACTTCAACTGAGCAATTCTTTGAGCTATATCAGTAACTCGGGTTCTCTTGCGGATCTCCTCATTCCTGATTCGATCACGCAGTGAAAGTCCTAACATAGCTCTCTCCATTGCTCGTTGGGCGACCTTGAGCCTTCTTATGAGGCCCATAGTCAGCGACCAGGTCTTACATCCATAAGTCGTCACTGGCAACACGCATTGATAATACACCTTTGTCTTGAGACACTGAGGTATTTTGGACGCAAAAATTGTATTAGTTATTATTTTCGAAATTAGTTTCCCGAAAGAAAAAAACTTTACCACAGACTAATAAAAATGCTTCCTTCTGCCTCCTTGGAGTGGCTGATGATGAATGTTTTGTAAATTTATACTGTAGAGAAATAAGGTCTATTTATGTATAATTTATTTATTGATACTTTTATCGCATTTACATTTAAAATCGTACAATGCGGCGGACTTAAAGTCTTAAGCATAAATAAGTACTTTATAGAGACAGATATACATACAGACTTCGCATGGTTAGTGATTGGGTTCAAAGAAACTAGTCAGACCTAGACAGCACACCAACCCTTGCACGTGTGCACTCTACACCGTTACTTTAAGGGCAACAAAAATGAAAAGGTTGACCTGCTGTCACCTGTACGTGGCGGAATTTCAAAACGGACCGTCTCAAGTTCTAAACAGAGAAATCGTAAAATATCGAAGCGCTTTGACCTTTTACAAAGGTCAAAGTTCTGCTTGGAATACTTGGTATTGTAATTAGTTTGAAATTATCCAAAGCACTGTAACAAACAAAATTACTGAATCGACGTAATGGTTGTAATTTTTATTACACGACCTTAGCTAGTAATTCTACATCTACCTACAGTTCTGGGAAGTTAGATTGTTAATTGAAGCTTTTACGGTGAGCTTCACGACGGACGGCGGCATTCTCTCTCGCGCGCACGTTCTAGCTAATCAGGACAGGTTAAAAAGGACCCAGGGTCCTAGGAGCCTAACTAGCAAAACACATTATTCAAAGCGGAGAGTTATTTAATTACTAAAGCCCAAATTATATATAAAATTATATTATTTTGCGATTTTTTTCTATCCTTTTGTCAGCGTAATTAATATGTATATCTATGCCTGCTTTCTAGTACCAATAGTCTCTGAGCTAAGCCGAGAGACAGAACGACGGACGGACTGGCGAAATTATAAGGGTTCCCTGTTGACTACAGAACACTAACCCCTGTCACCTACAACATAGTGTGTTGTAACGTTGGATTCATCATCATCAACCCATTATGTCCCCACCGAGGGGCACGGGTCTCTTCCCTGAGGAAGGTATAGGCCATACTCCACCACGGGGGCCAAGTCCGGATTGGTGGAGGCTTGTAGACTAGTGGCTCGTCTACTGTCAGAAGTTGTCAAGCCGCCCTAAGGCCTCTGACTTGGCTTAACGACTGCCATCTATCGACGGCAGCCGGCACCAACAGCTTAACGTGCCTTGCGAAGCACGGAACCGCTCGGAAAAATGCCACTAGCGTTAGGCATAGACGGCGACCCATCCATGCACTGAACGTGCCCAGTGTTGCTTAACCCTCGTGATCGTTTAAGATCACTCAGGCAGCCGGGGCTACGAGCGATTCAACGTTGGATTGGTCGTTTAAAAATATTGTGAGTGTTGGAAAAGCAGTTGTTGATTGAAACTTCTAAAATTTTACGGAACTCTACATGCGCGTGGCCCGATATGCACTTAACCGGTTTTACTTTTAACGGTTGTGTCCCATTGCTGCGCAAAGGAAATGGGGAGGCACTTGAATCCCGAGTTTTCACTTCTTGACACTTCTTCCTAGAGACACCACTCGGGCAGATGTCGATAGATAGTCTGCTTCAGTTTCGTTTTCGGTTTCTTTTAATAAGAAATAAAATATATTAAATATATTGAGAAATATCTCAAGTTCTCACTTATAGAAATAAAAAACCGGCCAAGTGTGAGTCAAACTCGCGCACGAAGGGTTCCGTACCATTATCTATACAACATTTGAATACTTCTTCCGTTATTAATATCGAGTGAAAATTTGAAATAAAAAATAAAAACCTACTTCGAAACTAAAAAGTTGCAAATAATTTCAATAATTAGAAGTATGTATTCATGTAGTTATTGTAGAAGTATAATTTGTAGTCGTTGCCCAAAATGCTTGAAACTGGGCACCGACTACAAATTATACTTCTACAATACCCACATGTATACATACTTCTAATTATTTAAATTATAACCATAATTTACCCTACTTAATTAGCTGCTTAAAAATTTGACGTTCTCAATTTCCATATCCAAAAGTCTTCACCAGAACATCACCAGATTAACTTGGGATTACTTTTACCTTATTGTATGAAACATACGGATATTACTAAAGGATGGGCCCCATTATGCCTTATTTACTGCTGCCCATTGAAGAATTCCGTTCTCCATCTCTGAAAGTCTTCAACAGATCTTCACCAAATTAAAATGGGACCAATCGGACATTATATCCATTCGAACAAAAAAGAATTGTCATAATCGGCTAAGGATCGAACTAATAATAATAAAAATTGGCAAAAAACCACGTTTGTTGTATGGGAGCCCCCATTTGATTTTTTCCGGGATAAAAAAAGTATGTTTATCGGCATCCATAATTGAGATTAGGCAGATTACATTTGTTTTTGGATCTTTACTTGCTTTCACCATAAATTCAAACCTTAACTTTTCCATTGTGGTTCTAAACAGCTGTGAAAATGTTGTTTTATAATAATATGGTCATGTACGTCAACAAAACAAAAGCCAAATTGAGTTGCTCTGAAAAGAGAATTCAAATTAAATGAGGGTCAGGTTTCATGAACTTCATTTACATAAATATTAATTTTCTTCTATTTTTAGTATTTTTTGTTAGAGCGGCAACAGAAATACATCATCTGTAAAAATTTCAACTGTTTAACTATCACGGTTCATGAGATACAGCCTGGTGATAGATGGACGGACGGACGGACGGACAGCGGAGTCTTAGTAATGGGGTCCCTTACGCTTTGGGTACGGAACCCTAAAAAGCATTAGTGTCAAGTTGTATCAACACGTAACTCACCACACAGATCATGTACAGCTGTAGTTTATTCGTTATTCCAGTCGGTGGGAGTATTTTTCCTGGAACTGAATTTATATAGCCTTGTTTTTTCTCCGTAGGCTGAAAACAAAGCCTGGGGCACACTTCGTCTTCATAAAATATTGATCACTCGAAGGAACGTGCTTCCGCGGGAGAGCTTGCAAAGGAATAACTTTCATCTGGAAATTGTATGAGTCGTAAGTAGCCTATACACGTCCCACTGTAGGGCACTGTAGGGCACAGGCCTTCTCTCAGAGAGAGAGTACTAAATCACCTCATACCTCAGCGCTTGAAATTGCCAATCCGCGGTGGGCACGCGTGGTCTCTCTCTCTCTCTCTGAGAGAACGCCTGCAGTGCAGTTATATATAAACTGTAGCCTTTTTTCTGTTTTTTTATCCAAATAAATAAAATAAAAATAAAAGATAAAATATTGCGCCTTCCCATTTGGGTCTGACAACTGCATCTGCTGCTGAAGCTTCATTATAAGTTCGTCCCACTGGCTGTGGAAGCGATTGGAGTATTGGAGGAAAAAGTTTTCACTAGGAAAAATGGTCTGAGAAGCCTGAGAAGTCGTGGGAAAGACCATCGTTCCAGGGCATACCTGATGCAAAGGACTTCCCTGGCAGTGCAGCGGGGGAACGCTGCTAGCGTCATGGGATTTTTGGGTCGGGTATATCCCGCGGTATTTTTGATTAATTTAGTTATTCAGTTCTTGAGTGGAGACCGCGGATCGGTAAACATAGTGCAGGACGTCCTCAGACTCGGTGGAGCGATGATCTTCGCAGGGCGTCTGGCAATAGCTGGATGAGAGTAGCCGAGGACTGTGCTCAGTGGCGTGCAATAGAAGAGGCATATGTCCAGCAGTGGACAAGCGTAGGCTGATGATGATGATGACAGTATTTTAGTTCTGTGTTCTGTGTTTCTTGTGCCACTATTTACGTCGAAGCTTATTGTGAACGTTAGGATTTGGTGATGCCTTTTTCTTTGTATTAAATAAATTATTTTAGTCTTGTGCCACTCTACTCTAAGAAGGATGATTATATTAAGTTGGATATCAAAGTGTTTCCCTGCGTAGTAATTAATATTATGTACCGCTTTACACGCGCGTTAAATGGGATCGCTCACTCTCAATTAGGAGCATCTTTGCTTCACACCTCGCCAGACTTGCTACCGTGGAGGTGCGAAACATATCTAGGTGCCACCTATAATACTTTCACATTAACTAGACGCGTGACGTTGATACAATAACGTCCAAAATAAATACTAAAATGACTGAAAACTAATCAAATTATCGACAGTATGGTCAGCCAAGATGCTGACCAATACGTGTGTCGATAAATTGCTTAGTTTTCTGTCATTTTGGTATTTGTTTTGGACATTTTTTTGGACAGCCTGGGGTCTTGGATGCTTACATGTTTGTGATGTCGTTGTTTCTGGTTCCCACGACACAGGGTATCTTAGTGTGGGGCCAGAAGCAATGTACGAGTATATGCCTGTATGTAAATGTTTATGTTTATTATTGTATCAACGTCAAGAGTCTAGTTAATGTGAACGTATTATATGTACTACTTTATCTTATCTAAATGCTAAAAAATATAGTCGATATTTGATAGGCAAAAGCACCATTAACTGGCATGGGGATAGCTCAAAATCAGAGTCTTCTGGAGACCGCTCCAGGTGGCATTCAGGTGAGCTGTGTACATTTTCGTAGTGAATTAATTACGGAAACATTGTTCTTCTGTTATTGTAGAAACTTATTTTGTAATTTTTGTTGTATTCATTCTGTACCCGAAATAAATATTTTCTTTATCTTTATCGAAATGTATTTACATTTCGATATTCAATAGTTATGAAACTTTAAAATGCATCGTTGTTCAATAGAATATTAATAATATTAATACTTACTTATTTCTTTGTCGTAATCCACATACTATATAGTCCATTACGATTATGGTGATGAAATGATGTTAGCAGCTTAAGTTTAGATTAACAATTCAATTTTGTTAAAAATAAATACTTATGTGAGTTGATTCTGGTTGATCCGGTTTTGTGAATTCGTCGTTTTAGTACATTGTATCTTCTGAGATAACCTATAATTCGCGAAGTTATAGTAGCAATATCACTCGCTGTCTGAGGTGTTCACATATCTGAGCTCTTGAAAATTGCCAATCCGGCGCAATTAAGCCCATACCCTGTCTCTGAGAGGAGACCTGCGCCCTACAGTGGGTTGCTTGCCACCTCCACTTTATATTTACAGACTCCCCTTCGTAGCTCCGCGCCCTCGTCTCATTTGTATAAGTGGTTTATTAATTGTCCTACTCCCAAGACAGCCAACTTCTGACAGCCTCCACGAAGGGATAGGGTATTTTGTATTGTGATGTTAGACGTCGCGGTATTGATTTGGTGGCCATGGCGTTTGAAATCGGCAGGCGTTTTTTACACACTTTATTTAACACGCGTTATTATAAAGTGTGTTAAAACGCGTTATTAACCTCAATCAATCAATTAATCTCCGTTACGTTCCGTGTGGCGCCGGATTAAGAGTTCCGTGTGGCGCCGGATTAAGAATAGCGTCACTCCATTTCCTTCCGTGGATGTCGTAGAAGGCGACCAAGGAAATCAATTACCAGGAGACGGGCAGCAGCGTCTAATGTGCGTTAAATGGCTGATGATCATAGGTCTGAAAGTCTAATCCTAACACACCTAAGTTTATTTTTACACGGCACCGTTTTAGTGCTAGCCATTACTGACCCGAAAGGTCAGGTGATGTCCTCGCGGCCAGGGTTGGCCGTGTTGGCCACGGTCGGCCTTGATTGGCCAACGCGTGTCGGTTCGACCCGCCTAGTCACGAAAGCTTCAGTGCCTCATTATTTTAACCGCAGGGTCAATGGGACCGCGGAGCTATTTGAGGGTTGGATGAGGTATTATTTTTTTAATTTTTTTTCTGTGAACTATAAAATACCTCGACATACTTCGACTAAACAGGGGATGTTTTTGTAAAGGGCAAGATAATAAGTGTCGGAAACCAGCGTGCGTGCATTCAACGACTAATGAATAATGATGAAGCAAAAGAGGTTTATCAGGATTGTGGCAAGTAGCAAACCCTGTTCTCTGCCTACCCTTTCGGGATACGGGTGTAACTATATGTTACGCTATGTTTTACAATAGAAACTATACAAGTTATATTGACCAGTCACAATCAAATTTTAAAAACACACAAACTGAGGAGGTTATTTAATTTAGAATAAATCGTTACACTCCCTGCGGAAATCAAACTCAGCATTGGAAAACAAGAACCTTAACTACACCAACGGGGCAGTAACAATGACATACTTTATCATTATAAATATACCTCGTGGCGCAGCGGTAGTGCATCTGCATACCATGCGAGAGGTCCCGGGTTCGAATCCCGACTGGGGACAAAAAAAAACCCCCCAGGTCTTGGATGTTTACATGTTTGTGATGTCGTTGTTTCTGGTTCCCACGACACAAGGTATCCTAGTGTGGGGCCAGAAGCAATGTATGTGCCTGTATGTAAATGTTTTTGTTTATGTTTATAATGAGAAATATAATTTAATTGTACTCTGAATGAATTTACAAAAGCTGCACTTTTTATTTTATGTTACAATGCAAATCTTCGCAGAGTAAATTTTTTTATGATTGACATTTTAATGAAGTCTATATGAATTAATAATATTTTTATGGTTGTAGGTATTGTATTGACATGTGTGATTAGATTACTTCAATTTGTATTTGTATGTTTTTATTGATCATAATTTATAATGTAATTTTTAATTTTAATAATTTATAATTCAATTTATACGATATGTTTTTCGTACTTCACTATCGCAATAGGCCACCCTGTGGCCTGATAGTTGTAAGTTTTATGAAATAAAAATAAAATAATAATATATATGTTTATTTCAGACCAATGATCCATATAGTTTATTAGTAGAACTTATCCTATGTTAGTCATCATACAATCACAAGCAGCCTATATACGTCCCACTGTAGGGCACAGGCCTTCTCTCAGAGAGAGAGCATGGGCTTAATCACCGCGCGTGCCCACCGCGGATTGGCGATTTCAAGCGCTGAGGTATGTGAATAGCTCAGACACTCAGGTTTCCTCACGATGTTTTCCTTCAAATTTAGCGAGTGGTACTGCTACTATAACTTCACAAATGTACATAAGTTAGAAAGAAAAGTCATAGGTACATTTTCGCACTGGGAATCGAACCTGGGTCTCCCACTTCCGAGTCCAATGTTCTACCCACTAGGCTACCATCATACAATATACAAATTATAATATTAATATCAAGTTATTTACAAAATGAGACATGCATGACCCAATGTCTCAAAATGGGACAATAAATTTTGTCTGATAATTGTGGTCTATAGAATGCCGTTGGAGCTGCCACGCACCCGGCCTAGCAGAGAAGCTGTTCGGTTCCTGAGGATCGCGTGAAAACCATTTTTTCTCGCCTCTGTGAACATCCCTGATTTAGAGACTAAATTACTTTTAAGCGATTGTATCTTAAGGAAGTACTAGAGTAAGTATGTGTTGGCCCCGGCATCATCATCATTATCATTATCATCAGCTATTTGCCCTGGCATGAACCTGGACAATACTAAAGTCAATTTCATCGATAGATTCGTGCCGGAGCCGGTTCTCTTCGGTGAGGTGGTCCTCGAAGCTGTTTAGGAATATATTCGTACATACATACATACATAAATAAACTTACGCCTGTATCCCAGAGGGGCAGGCAGATACCAGGGACTGCCTGGACTGAATATATTGGTAGGGCAGACTTTTCAACTGGGCAGAGGCAACTTTGAAAAAGAGGCCGTCAGAAGGATCCAACTGAATTGGGCTGGAAAACTGCGGAAAATTCTTTGACTAGTCGTCGACTATCTCGACTATTCGTCGGAGCCTAAAGACAAGTGTCTTCAACCAGTGACCTATGGAACCGAGACGTGGACACTGACGGTAGGGCTAGTCTACCGATTCAAATTCGCTCAGCGTGTGATAGATCACATCAGAAATGAGGCAATTCGCCAAAGAACCAAGGTGACTGACACTGAGATTAGCAATTTGAAGTGGCAGTGGGCTGGTCTCATATGCCGAGGAACTAATGGACAGGTTCTCGAGCGGAGACCGTGAACTATATTGTACTTACACACTTACACACTTATGGTACTTGTCACACTTTTTTCGTTTTGCAGTCGGCTAACGCAGTCGGATAAAAAGCTCAGGGACCAAATGGAAAGTCGTTACAGACCCATTTCCACATCTTACACTGTCACGTCCCGCTGAGATCTTTGAACCCGCAATTTGGTGTTTTTATGGTCCCCGCCATTCCTTCATGCATCAGATGTGCTGTGACTGAGATTTTTCCGTAAGAGTCTTCGTGGAGTTAAGAGCGTTTTTAGTGCGGACTTTTTTTATTTTAGTCCTAATATTTCAATTATACTGCATTACACATGTCTTCTCTCAGAGAATGAGAGAGTACGGGCTTAGTCGCGATTTTAAGTAGGTACTAATGTATGTGAACACCTCAGTAGCTCGGGTTTCGTCACGATGTTTTCCCTCATAGTTAATTAGTGGTATTGCTACTTTATGTTCACATCTTTGGAAACTTAGAAAACAAAGTCATTTTACCGTTGAACCACCACAGCTGCGACCATGATGTATGCAAGCCAAATGCTAAAATGGAACTTTCACATACCGGCCTCCCATCCCACACATTTTTTGAACCGCGTTTCTGGCAAGCTTATTATATCCTCAGGGATCTTATTGTAGAATAAGATCCCTGAGGATATAATAAGCTTGACAGGATATAATAAGCTTGTACAATAGATTAAAGTAGCGCTTTATACGTAGAGCGCACGTCGTAGCCTTCAGTAAATTATGGTTTTACGCAACTACATAAATTTCAGGAATTTGAGTGTTTGTATGAAGCAAATTTTTTATTTTTTTTATGAAGCCTTTATACGTCCCACTGTAGGGCACAGGCCTTCTTTCAGAGAGAGAGAGTATGGGCTTAATTACCACGCGTGCCCACCGCGGATTGGCGATTTCAAGCGCTGAGGTATGTGAATAGCTCAGACACTCAGGTTTCCTCACTTTTTTTCCCTTCACCGTTAGCGAGTGGTATCGCTACTATAACTTCACAAACGTACATAACTTAGAAAGAAAAGTCATAGGTACATGCCCGCACTGGGAATCGAACCTGGGTCTCCCGCTTCCGAGTCCAATGTTCCACCCACTAGGCTACCACCGCATTATACAATCATTATTCAATATTTTTGAAAAATATACGCGTCGAATTGATAACCTCCTCCTTTTTTGAAGTCGCTTAAAATAACTCAAATTGACATGCTTCAGAGATTGCGTAGTGTATCCCTGTGTAATTTACCTATCAGTCTATAAATTAATAACTAATAACTTCCACAAAACACAATCACTTGTCCTGGTCCCAAACTAGGATATCCTGTGCTATGGTAATCAGGCAAGAACTTCACAAACATTAAAATACACCCAGACTGAGGCCATTTGTACAAATATACGGCAGCCCCCAGTGGGAATCGAACCCACGACCTCCGGCACGGTAATAAGACGTGATACCGCTAGACCGAATGAATGAATGTTCTAATGAGTAACGAATGATCGAACTAGAATATTTTTAAACTATCTTTAAGCCCTCGCAAGCATTTGCTACAGTCATTGCAGTGTGCGACGGCCCTTAAGACTGATCTTACGTGGATTATGCTGTCTCGCCCGCACGATTTAACATTTTTAATTATTGCAATAAAATGAGTACACTTTTGATAAATGTGTTCTGAGGGTTTGATGCATAATCAAATCACGGACATTTTAAATATATTTTTGATTTCCGATACGTAGATTTTAATAAATAAAGAAAATTGGAAAAGAGTAAAATTTTCTAAATAAAAAACTTAGTGCACGATAAGAAAAATATGCCTTGAATATCCGCAATTCACTTATACATCAAACCCGCAGACCACATTCATCAAAAGGGTGCCTCATAATCACTCGAATTTTCGCAGTATCCATCTTTCTTGTCTAAATTGAATAACAAAAACAATTGAAAGTCGATATTCAAATGTTTCACATTTTTTAAAAAAAAGAACATCATAGAAACCATTTGAAAAAAGTTTCATTCGAAAACCTCAAACCATGAAGATTCTATGTCAATTCAAAGAACCTATTGCAATAAAACGGCAATTTCATACTTTAACCCCTATTATTTAGATAAGATGAAAAAAAAGGAAAATAATAATCGGACTGGAGATATCTGGTCAGGACTCGAACCGGGGTCTTCTAGTTTCGGGACCACCCGACTTCCCACCTGAGCTATCACAACCTTGCAGATGGTGGCAAGATTCATTCACCTTCGTATTCTAATCATATTGTAGCAGTTTTACATTGCCTCAAATGACGTTTTCTAAAAATGAAACCTAGCTGAATCGATTTGTCGCCTACGAAACCTATATTAGATATAAAAAACCGGCCAAGTGCGAGTCGGACTCGCGCACCGAGGGTTCCGTACAAACCTGCAAGGTTTACAAAGTTCGTTCATTACGACAATCGAGTCATAACTATGGTATTTTTATTGCAAAACATGAGGAAAAAAGTAATAAGTTTATATTTATTAAAAAATATATATTTTGTAATGTAACTAAAAATTTAAGGTTTTCGGAATTTTTCCTTTATGTGTGCTATAAAACGTTGCTTCATGCCAAATTTCAAGATTCTAGGTCGACTGGAAGTACCCTTTAGGTTTTGATTCCCTTGCGAGTACTTGCGAGTTTCAAAATATGCAGCTTAAATTGCTGTTTCTTTTGATTGCGTTGACATAGAAGTTAGATTTTGTTACAGCTTAAAGGTATTATAGACCTGAGTATTTGGTATGAATTTCAATTTAATACCTCTACGCGTTTATGAGGAAATGGGTAGTAAGTTTAAAATTATTAAAAAAAAATATATTATGTGATGTAACTAAAAATTTATGGTTTTCGTAATTTTTCCTTTATCTATGCTATAAGACGTTGCTTCGTACCAAATTTCAAGATTCTGAGTTCACGGGAAGCACCCTGTAGGTTTTGATTCCCTTGCAAGTGTCAAAAATTTGCGGCATAAACGGCTGTATCTTTTGATTGCGTTGGCTTAGAAGTTTGATTTTTTCACAGCTTCAAGGGACAGTAGACCTAAGTAATTGATATAAATTTCAGCTTCATACCTCCACGCGTTCCTGAGAAAAAGGGTCTTGACAGACGGACGGACGGACGGACGGACAGACGGACAACAAAGTGATCCTATAAGGGTTCCGTTTTTTCCTTTTGAGGTACGGAACCCTAAAAATGTGAAATTGTGCGAGCGAGACAGCACGCTCTACGTAAAAGCAGCGTTAAACCGATCACAACAAGTTTACATGACATGATAATGAGAGCTTTAACGTCCAGTTAAATTTTTACGCCCCCTAACTCCTCGAGGGTTTATTGCGGACGATCTCGCCCTCAATTTATAACTTTTGGCTCCGATTCAACGTAATTTATTTGGTTTTTGGCTTTTTAATTAAAAGGGCGGGCTTTTTATTCTACTTAAAATTTTTAATTAGAATTAATTATCTACCTTGACTGCTTCGTCGGTCTAGCGGTATCACGTCTGATGACCATGCCGGAGGTGGCGGGTCCGATTATCACTAGGGGCTGCCGTACAGTTGTACAAATGGCCTCAGTCTTGGTGTATTTCCACGTTTGTGATGTCCTTGCCTGGTCAACATAGCACAGGGTATCCTAGTTTGGGCTCAGGAGGAGTGATTGTGTTGTGTGAAACTTATTATTATTTTCAACTTGTGTATCCATTCAAAAATTTCACGTCGACGTTAGACGAAGATAATAATAATAATAATAACCTACACACAATCACTTGTCGTGGTCCCCATGCTGTATGATAAAATCATAATACCAATTAAAAAAACCCTGCAACATGGCCCGACATGCACGTGGTTAGTTTCATTTTTAATCGATTTTTTTTGGATTATAGTGTTTCGGAGAAAACGCTGCTGTCAGAAATATTCCCAAGCATAGCAATTCGTTTTTTTTTTACAACGATATATTAACCAGATTTATAGCACAAAAAAAGTACCTGAGGCTTATTTAATAGTAAGAATATACTTTAATAATATAGTTTATTGTCAACCAAAAAATAAATTTCGTGCTATGTACGTATCGCCCAAATATATAAGAATTTGAAGACTGTATTTTTGATTGTCAATAAATTATAATAATAATTATTATTATGATTATGCGTTGGTTTGGACATGTGGAGAGGATGAAGGAAGAAAGATTGACAAAACAAATATATCGAGTGAATGTGGATGGAAGGGCCGGTAAGGGACGACCCAGACGGACATACTTCGACCAAATAGGGGATGTATTAACAAAGGGCAAGATAAAAGTACCCGAAACCGGCGTGCGTGCATGCAACGACTAATGAATGTTGAGGAAGCGAAAGTGATCTGTCAGGATCGTAGCAAGTGGCAGTCCCTGGTCTCTGCCTACCCATCTGGGATACAGGCGTGAGTTTATGTTATGTTGTTTTATCATTATATTATTATTGTTTTGGCTGTTATCACTGCCTTACGCACCGCACGGAAGCCAGTGAGCGAGTCCCACTTCCACCTGGCCGGGTATTTCTTAGCACTTTCACTTGGAAGCGAAATGGCCATTAGCTACGATTTGTGACCGGAATAATTCATCGGAGTTTTACTCTGACGGTCATACCGGATCGGTGGAAGGTTTTATTCCAGATCTGTAGGGATCTTCCAGATTACTATATAGAGTAAGCTACAGCATTCTGCTGATTATTTCTACGCAGCTTTAGCTTTAGTGATAATGCTGCTGTCTGCACTTTTATATTAACAAATGTCTGTGGAAGTTCCAACTTGTATGCAATGGAGAGTGCTGGCACGGTTAGCCAGGGGTCGCGGGTTCAAGTCCCAGCATGGGTGGAATTTTTTGCCTCTAAATAGGTTTTTAAAATTGTCCTCAGCACGGGTTAGCGCAACAAAAAGAATATAATCATGTAGGTACAGCGTTATTATTGCGATGTAAGAACCTAACTGCAAAGTGGGTTACTCAGGGCTACAAGTGATGTAAATTGCTTCAGCCAGATGTCGCTGCCGGTACGTAATACAGAGAAGTTTGTAAAGAGACTCGAAATTTCACTGATGCCTGCACTTGTCCAATAGCTCAGTTGGGAGAGCGCTTGCACGGTTTTTTTTGTTTTTTGTTTTTATATAAAAAGGTTCCGCCACTATTTATCTTGTGGCGACCTTTAGTCATTTTTATAAAACTGTCAGGTTATAGAATATTAGAATTGAATTTATACATGTAAAAAATCCTATGTTAAAAAATTAAAATTAAGTTTATACAAATTAAAAAGTATCTTGATATTAGAAGTCTAATACAATAGAGTTTTCAGGAATAACATATAAAATTACATTTATATACCCCGGCGCCTTATCTCTGTCTACTCTTTCGAGTAGTGACAAGTAAGGCGCCGGGGTTCTAAAACAAATAAATAAAAATTTGCATAATTAAAATGTCAAAGTGTTAAAATACAGAATTTAAAATGTCAAAATATTAAAAAAGCAAAAAGAGTCAAAATGTCAACAAATTAAAAAGTTAAAATATATGGACAATGTCAAATGTTAATTAAAAGCTTGCACGGTTAGCCAGGGGTCGCGGGTTCAAGTCCCGGCATGGGTGGAATTTTTAGTCTCTAAATAGGTTTTTAATATTGTCCTCAGCACGGGTTAGTGCAACAAAAAGAATATAATGCAATGAAGTAGAAAAAAGGTAGCCAAAAAAGATACTCCACTCTGACCACCTTTTTCAAATCATATTATGTTGATACGAGTACAAGTGTGTCACCAGTGATGACTTACGGACGTGAGACCAGGTCGCTGACTGTGGGCCTCATAAGAAGGCTTAAAGACGCCCAACGAGCAATGGATGGAGTTATGTTAGGAGTTTCACTGCGTGATCGATTGCAAAAATGAGGAGATCCGCAGAAGAACCCGAGTTACTAATATAGCTCGAAGAATTGCTCAGTTGCAGTGGCAATGGGCGGGGCACATAGCTCGGACAACTGGTGGCCGTGGCGGCGAAAAAGTTCTGACCTGGCGACAGCAAACCGGATGACGCAGCGTGGGCAGGCCCCCCATCAGATGGTCTGACGACCTGGTCACGGTGGCGGGGAGTCGCTGGATGCGGACGGCACAACACCGGGAAGCTCGGAAAACTACGAAGGAGGCCTATGTCCTGCAGTGGGCGTCAAATGGCTGATGACGATGATGATGATCAGTTCGAGTACCAGTTGACATTCTCACAAAAGTCGGAAAACCCTAATAGCGAACAAACATTAACAGTGTTTGAGAAACAGATGTACTTAATATGTGTAACTTGAAAACGGGCCAACAGAAATTTTACCTGGAAATTCTTCCTCTGCATCAAATTTCACACTTTAAGGGCTAGTAAGGGTTTTTTCCTCGGTGGCGCTAGATTTTTTAAACATCGAATTTTCAAAAAGTGTCTCAATTATGTTAGTAGCGATTTTTAGGACCCACGTACGTGATCCTAGGTTCTGGGTCGTGGGTTTTGAAAATCACTACTGACGTGATTAAGAGACGTACTGACACTTGTAAAAAACATTTGTAAAAAAGACATATAATTTTCGTCCATTGCTAGTGTTACTAAATAGAGCCCCTTAAGGGTATCTGGTTAGCGAAGTAGTGCCACCAATGAAAAACAAAATTACATCTTTTTTTACAGATTGTCTTTGCAATAAGTGTCTGTACAATCTCTCCATCATGTTAACAGTGATTTTTAAGACCCACGACAAAGAATCTAGGATCACGAAACTGGGACTAGATAGCATTTATGCCAAGAACGGCCGTTATTGGCGTTAATGCTGTCTAGTCCTAGGATGTTTGCCTTAGGTTCACGGCTGTGGGTCCCAATTATCACTATTTACATGATTGAGAGATTGTACATACACTTTTTGCAAATTCGATCTGTAAAATAAGATACGACTTTTATTCCTCGGTGGCGCTAGTGTTACTCCCTGGAGCCCCTTAAGCAAGGCCACCGTAGGAGTGCGCAGCATTTTATCTCTTCACAGACATTATGCAGGCTCTCACGCTTCACTGGGTCAGAATGTTCACCTGCACCGCCATTTATTTGCAAATGTAACAGCCAAAAGAGGGAGGATGTTTCCGTGTGACAAAACGCTAGTTGACATTTTTTTTTATTTCATTCGGGGGGGGCGTGTAAGAGATAGTGACATATCACTTTTATTAGTTGTTTCGTTGTTGTCTTGGTTACACCTTTCCTTTATTTTATTAAGGATATCAACAGCGAAAACAAATAATTTGATCACAATAATAAAGAAACAGTTCACAAGGCCAATAACAGACATTCACAAATAGGCAGTTCATAATTAGGTACTAAAAATATACCACGATAGCGCTCAGCAATATAAAATACATGCATTTTTTTTTAATTATTAAAATAAATATATCTTATTACAATTTAAAACTAATCAAGATTCAAGATTTGCCTATTATGTGTGTGTGTGTGTGTGTGTATGTGTGTGTGTGTGTGTGTGTGTGTGTGTGTGTGTGTGTGTGTGTGTGTGTGTGTGTGTGTGTGTGTGTGTGTGTGTGTGTGTGAAGAATGAGTGCGAATGGGTGGGGGGGGTTTCTCCAATAAATTACGTATTATCATTGAGTATATGCTTAACGGAAGCCTTGGAACCCACAAAAGGGGTTATTATTTTTATAACTGTCAAAAATAAGCTGCAACTTTATCGGACATATTAATAAGTATAAATAAAATCTGGAAATTTGACAAATTTAAATTGTATTTAAAAATAGTATAGATACTGGTACTTAAAAATAGTATTCTAAAAATCATTAAAATTAACTGTAGCAAAAATAAACGTGATTTTGGGTAGGGCTCAGTCTAAGCCCTAACGTTATATCAGCAAGAGGGAGGGCGAGTTTGAGAAAATGATAAAAACATCACGTGATTACTGGACGACCCCAAAGTGAAAGTAACAAAAATATGGGGATGAACAAGAGCGCAAGAACTACTTATGGTAGGTACAATAATATACTAACGATAAATATAAAGCAAGTTTTTCAATTGCGCCTTTCTCTCAGAGCCTGAAGACAAGAAAATACCCAGCCAGTTCGTCCAGCCAGTTACAATCTACGGACCCAAGACGTGGACACTGACGATAGGAAACAGGGTTATACTCGGAATCTCTTTGATGGATCACATCAGAAACAAGACAATTCGCCGAAAACAAAGGTGACCGACATAGCCTATAAGATTAGCAAGTTAAAGCGGCAGTGGGCTGCTCACGTATGCCGAAGAATCGATGGTCAATGGGGCACAAAGGTTCTCGAGTGGAGACCATAAATTGGCAAATGCAGCGTAGGACGGGCACCAGCTCGATCCAGATACGACGATTTTGAATTTTAGCTATAAATAACTTTATATCTAATGTATCAACGAACCTGCAAACGATGCTACGTCCGCTTAGGGACGTATCTTTGATATGTCTCAAGTGGGGCGGGGCAGATTGTGGAACGCAATTGTACAAAGTTGCATCGAGGATAGTAATCGCGGCGACATCGCCGCGACGGCGCAGCGTCATCGCGGTCTCTCGCGGCGCAATCGCATCGCTTTCAAAACACTCGCAAATAGCCATTGTGATGGGCTGCAAGGTGCTTGGCAATCCATTACTAACCATTCTATACAAATAGTTACAAAAAACTTTCATCATCATCATAATCAGCCATTTGACGCCCACTGCAGGACATAGGCCTCCTCCGTGGTTTTCATAACCATGAAGGGTTTATTGTCATACAAATTCCACCAAATGCCCTATCGGCTATAACAGAAAGCTTTCAAATACGTTGAAATAAATAAACGGCTTCGTATAACAATATCAAGGTATCGTCAGAGATACATTTTAATGGCATCGTTAAATCCTAAAAGGAAAGGACCTGGATCGGTATCTTACGCACTTGGATAAAAAAACGCAGCGCAGAAACATACAAAAACTCACGGCCATATCACGGGAAGGTATGCAAAACCAGGATCAGGAGGGAGAGTAGGGGTTGCCACTTGCCACAACCCTGACAAATTTCTGTCGTGTGGTAAGGAAGTGATACAAAACCACACACAAAAAACTCTATGTTATTTAAACACAGTACAGTGAAGACTAGTATACTCTACTCTACTTGTCTTTCGAATCATCATCATCATCATCAGCCATTTGACGCCCACTGCAGGACATAGGCCTCCCTCATGGTTTTCCTAACCATGTAGGGTTTTGCCATAATCGCCATGCTTGGCAGGCGGGTTGGCGATCGCAGTATGCGGTTGGAATCTCAGGAAGACGCCGCTGCCCATCTTCTGGCAATTGATTTCCTTAGCTGCCTTTTACGACATCCACGGAAGGAAATGAAGTGACGCTATTCTAAATCCGGCACCGCACGTCTCTCCAATGTATTTTATAAAACTTTCGTGGTCGTGGCAGTTAGTTTTGTTTTTATTTTTTTGGATTACTCACAGCTCGTATATCAATAAATTGAAACGGAGATATCATCATCATCATCAGCCTATGCTTGTCCACTGCTGGACATAGGCCTCTCCTATTGCACGACAAAATTTAAACCCAAATGTGCAAACTACTTACGAGTTATCACAACATGCAAATAATTAAGTGCCTAAGGTATGTGAAATCAGTCTACTGACTAGTTGGCTGACAGTTTGTTGGCTGTAAGTTTTTTATTTTTTAATACTCTTTGAAATTTTTGAAAAAACCTTTCACCGCCTTGTTACTTTAACTTCTTTAACGTTTTGTTTGGAGTACTTTTTGTCTTGCCCTTCGCTAATACATCCCCTATCTGCTCGAATTATGTCCGGCTGGACGTCCCTTAATGGCCCTTCCACGTATATCTGTGTAATTTCCTTTTTTATGTACAAGAAAAGTGTTCTCTATCTATATTTGCACGATATAATATTTCTTTCATTAATCACACATGATCCAAACTTTGTACTGTCTTTCTGAAACTTTTCTAGGAATTTCTGCTGCCCAAAACCGCTACGTTTCACTATTCAGGTGTGGTGGTACGAAATAAAACCAAACAATTAAACGTCGAGATCGAAACGGCACCAATTTGTTTGCACTGAACTCGAAACTGAGACAAAAGGTTTCGATTTACGATAAAGCTCTCCTCACATTTCATTGCCTAGGTATATTATTAAGTTTGTGTTGGATCAAGGTATAATGTGTCCTGTGTACCGTCAAATTTACAAATCATTTTGTTTGTAACTTTTTTTAGCAAAAATACACCACCGAAACAAATACGAACCACATCAGAAAGAAATTTAATAAAAATAAACTAAGAACCGAGAATCTTACGGTCGGCGCTGGCCAACTCAATGGGAAACTTGCGTCTCACTTATATTGGAGTGACATTGCTCTTATACCATAGAAGATAAACAAAAACTAAGGAAAAATAAAACCTTTAAAATATTTTTTGCGCAAAATAAAGTTACTACAATAATAAAAATCTTATTAGATTCAGTTTTTTTTATTGAATTCTAAACGTTTTCTTACATGGGTATAGATGCAAAAAACATTATCTCACGAGATAACTTAAATATTGATAAACGCTTCATACATCAAGGGGTTACGTGCAAGTTGTGACGTCATAGTTTGAGCCCGATTTGTATGGCGTATTTTTGTAGCATGTCGGTATATTGACTTATTGACAGGTTATATTATGAAAAGTATTAGTCGTAGAGAAAGAGAATTACCACGTTTATTTACTTTTTAACATGGCCTCTCCCTAAAATCACACCTTAGTGGCCGTAGACAGGAACGGAGCTCAAACTCGAATCAACAAAGCGACTGCAGCACCAGAGACGCTCACCAACTGATTGTAGACGAACTGCACCACCTATTTTCGTAGTATTTCTTTTAAAAAAGACTCCAAAAAGTATATTCCAAGTTCTCGCCCGATGGAAATATTCAAGCGTGAAACAAAAGTTTGCTCTCGACCCCAGAACCTCTTTCGTCAGGTACACAAATGCAAGGTGATCGCTTTTACTTTGTCACCTGTCTAGTATATTATGAGATCACAATGAGGGCTTTTCAATGACAACTGTCAGTTGAGTTTCATTAAAAAAAACTAGATGGCGCTGCAAGGAGAACAAATGTCATCATACGTTTTAAATGTTAAGCCACAGAGAAGGTACAGGGATGTCATGTCAATTTTGACTTATTATGTGACGTCAGCACCATCTATCGGTAACTTGTGGTTACTGTATTATTTTTTTAATGACGCTTTGAAAAGCCCTCATTATAAAAAGTATAGGTACTTTCGTTTTGTCACTTGTCTAGCAAAGCCACAATTACAAAAAATATATACCTTTCCTAATCGTCTGGCAAAGACCACAAATATAAAATAGTATACTTTTGCTTTGTCACTTGTCTAGTAAATCCTGAGATTACACTGGATAATTCGCACAAAAATATTTTAATATAATGGGAGAGGCCCCGTTAAAAGATTTATTTATTTATTGCCAAAAAACTTAAAGCTAACATTACAGGGATAAATGAACGTGGTTATTTTTTTTCTCTGCGACTAATACTTTTCATAACGTGCCTGTCGAAAAGTCTTCCTAGTCAAGTTGTTCAAAAACGTGCCATACAGATCGGACTCAAAATATGACATCACAACTTGGACGTTTTAATCTATGAAGCTTTATCAATATTCGAGTTATCTCGTAAAATAATGTTTTGTCCACCTACACCCTTTTTAGAAACCGTTTTGTGAATTCAATGAGAAATCTAAAACTATCAGGCTTTTTATTATTCGAATAACTTGATATTTCGCATTTTTTGGGACCCCGAAACCCCGAATAAAATATTGGAACGGTTTTGTTCTTCTCGAGTTCTGGACATTGGACAGATATTTAATACATACATAAACTCACTCCTGTATCCCAGAGGGGTAGACAGAGGCCAGGGGCTGCCACTTGCCACTATCTTGGCAGATCACTTTCGCTCCCTCAACATAAATATTTAATAAAATATATATTTAATAGTAATACAGTCCATGCGGCGCCGGATTAAGAATAGCGTCACTCCATTTCCTTCCGTGGATGTCGTAGAAGGCGACTAAGGAAATCAGTTGCCTGGAGACGGGCAGCAGCGTCTTCCTGAGATTCCAACCGCATACTGCGATCGCCAACCCGCCTGCCAAGCGTGGCGATTATGGCAAAACCCCTCATGGTTATAGAAACCACGAAGGAGGCCTATTTCCTGCAGTGGGCGTCAAATGGCTAATGATAATGATACTTAATAGAATAGTTATTTTATTTGAAAACGTCTATAAGGGTATTTCTCCAGAAGAGGCAAAAATGGCTGACTTCGGTGGTCGTTTTTTTTTTTTCGTCTTTCGGGAATTTTATCGATTGTTTTGGATAAAGGGCTAAAAACTATAAATCCTGATATATTTTGGGTAGCCAGATTTTTGGTTATAAAACGAAATATTTAAATCACCGAAATTAGACTACACCGAAATCAGAAAACTGTACAACGGAATCAGACTACCAGCACCGAAAGCAGAAAAACTAACACCGAAATCAGATTGTAAGCATCGAAATCAGGAAATAATTCACTGGAATCAGAAAATGACCAGAGAATCATTTAACATGCCAAAGTCACAATTTGATACCAGTAATGTTAGGCATTGTCTAGTAATTAGAAGAGGATATAATAAATAAAAACCGGGCAGATATAATCAATCAAATTGTTTATTGTAATTCTCATACATTATTAAGCTCTAAAGTACCTACTTCTTTTACCTAAAATCACATTTTTTCAGTCAGTTTTTCTCATCTGTCAGTCTGTCAGCTCGTCATGTAAGCGCTAAAAATCTAACACAAATTGCGTGAGTAGATAACTATTTCTAGCTAACTATTCTAGAACGAAAAATAATAATCCTTCCAAAAAAAAGTGGCAAAGTTTTATCAAAACTCGCAATAAAGTCAAACTATACATTTTTGTCTCAGTATAGCCTTGTTTTTATAAAGTGACTACACCAAAAACAAAAAGCATTTCGAGACACCCTTTAATTAGTTATGAAAGAGATAAATGATTTCAACAAAATTACACATAGGTACTATGCGAATTTTACTTCTGGACTTTATTTTATTCCATTTTAACGTTTTTTTTTTTTCATGAAAAGCGAATTTAACATTACTCAACTTCAAATGCCATAAAATGGAATAAAATAATCTACGTAGGTAAAATGTGTTTTAATAATAATCAAATAAAAATTCTACAAACAAAACTTTCCTTAAACTTAAATCAGTCTTATGAACATATTTGTTTAACAATGTCGATAACCTTATTATAAAATTTACTTAGCAAAATAGTCTTTTGGACTTATTCAACACAAAATGTTGTGTAAACATTCAAAGATATGTTTTTATTAGTATTTTTTATGCTACGGTTTGTACTTGTCAATAATAGTAATTGAGATAATTAAAAAATCGACAAACATAACTTTCCATAAAAAATTTTCAGACTTAAATCAGTCTTCAGAAAATATTTATTTAACATAAAGATAAAACTTACTAAGAAAAATATATCTTTCTTAAAAATATTGTCTTACTTAATTTATGAGGTAATACAAAGTACAGGTAAAGATAGCTTTACAATCTTCCCTTCCATCTTCCTTTTTAAGTAAAGCTGTATGTCTTTTACCTTAAGTCGTTCATAAAGGACTGGATCACTCTTGATTTTTACTTTCCTAGCACGCTCCTTCAATCTCTTTCTTTCTTTTTGTTCCTGTTTTTTTTTCGCAGCTTGTTTTTGCTTTATTTGCTCCATGGTTAGCTGAAATAGAATAGAGTGGTAGATAGAGTAGGCTGATGTAGAGCCTACTGTACATACCTACATAAACGTACACACCGACTGACCACAAACTATAAGAAAACTATGTTAAAGAAATGTACACCCACTTTCTTTCTTGTAGGTACTTTAAACTTGCCATTGTTGACATATTCACATAATTCACAAATACAGACATAATAAGCACACACATACACATGAATGAAAATGTACACACGAATAGTACACATGTTTCACATTTTCAAGTTAACTAACAATCTAACTGAAATCAATTATGACAGAAACAACATATATATTTTTGTCGTTATTATTAACAGTAAAGAAAATATCTACACGTGTAAAACTATTCATAGGTTTCCACATGATGTTTTCTTTCACAGTTAGCGATTAGTTTTGAAAAAAAGAAATAAATGCGCATATCCTACTTGAAACTTACATGTAAGGAATCTGACCTCGGTTCTCTAAAGTCGAACGAAATACACTGAAATCAGGCAAATTTGACTTCGGTGGAAGTTTTTCTGACGTCGGTGCTCAAAAAGCCACCGAAATCAGGCACACCGAATTCAGAAAAGATACGTTTTTTCAAGTTCACACTTAAACAACAACATGTATCAACCCCAGCTCAAGGCACTAGAAATTAGTCACTGAGATAAATTATACAGTAAGCACTAGATTTTACAGTCAACAAGTATTCTTTCCAATAACACCTCCACCGAAGTCAAAGTGTGCCCTGGACCAAATCTCAAGAATCAATTACTTACCCTGATATTTCCCAAGACTTTCATTCAATCACCCGTTCGTTGACCTCGGGCGCTACGGCTTGACTGACAAAATGGCTTATCCACACCGCGAATTCCTAGAGTAATCTACGACCGAAGAAACGCTTGGTTAATAAGTGCCACCGGATTCAGGCAGAAGCAAGGGACACTCAAACATCTTGCTATTGTAGGCGAGCTATTGTTTAGATTCTTATGGTATTTAAATGAGAGGTACTTTAACTATCTGAGAATATGTGAACATAAATACATTCCCCGAAAACAGTCTGAGTTTTACAAAAATAATTATAAATTGTCAAGTTTTGGGTTGGGGACAAGCCACCGAAGGTCATTTTCAGCCATTTCAGATTTTTTTTCTGTGAGTTGCAAACGGTTTTCAGCAAAGTTTGCATGTTCTCCAGGTAGACGAGAACCTAGAGGATACTGTAGTATTTTTTGCAGGGGTATATTTTGATAATCTGGACATGTTATGCGCCGGGCCGTCAAGTTCGGACCCCGTGAAGAAATGCCCATAAAAACTAAATTCTTTAAATATAGGAGTACAGCGCTACCGCAATATTCATGGAACTTTTTTGCATACCGATGTAGAATTCCCTAATATACAATACCATTGCTCTTTGTGAACCCCGTAGTTAACCTCAATACCAAAGTGTTAAGTAGAAAGTTAGCCCTGACGCCTCGGATGGACCCCCATTTTGTATCCGGAAATCAGATAAAAAGATTTATTGCCTACCCCCCGTTACTTTGAGGCGATATGGTAATTTCTTGTTTTAAAGGGACCGAATTGGTTTTTTTTTCTTGCGAAAGAACTCGAAAAGTTTAATGTGAATGGGGTCTTTCTCGACGTGAAATTAAACATTTTTAAAAAGCATATTTAAAGAAGTTTTCCATTTGAATGCTCTTAAGTTCTAATGCCTGGAATATAATAAATGTTATAGTGGTTAAATAAATTGATATAGTACCGCAATAAATCGTTATCCGAAATTATTTTATAGTCTAATTAATTTTATTCGAATAAAATACTGTAAACAGCTGCCATTGGGTTTTTTTTATGTATACTTTGGCCAACGGATCACAAATCTAAAGGGCACTCGTTGTATTTAATCCCATACTCTTTCTTCGAGAGAAGGCCGTTCCCTAGAGCCTATAGAGAGGCTGGTTATGTAACAATAAGAAGGTATTTTACAAAAAGCAATTTCCCTACGACATTAAAGAGAACGGAAGAACAAAGCCGTATCAATTAAATCCACTTAGTTCGATCGCCTCGTTGAATTATAATAGGCCCCATTGAGGGGCAAAAGTCCTTTCTGAGGTGGCTTTCCCAGGTAATTAACCTCTCCCGGTTGTAGAAAGTCAAATACGCTGTGAAACTTGTAAGGTTTCAAATGGGTTATTTAAAAGTTTTTGGGAAAATGCTTGGCATAATAAATAATGCAGCGTGGGATGCCCGCTGGCTTGCTGGGCCCAGAGTGTGCTAAACGCATGACGATGATTATCCATGCAGATTTGGCTACGGCAGCTGTTGTTGGACCGCCAGGCTTCGTTGATAAGCTAGTGTGTGGATGACGTAAGCAATCTTGGCAGTAAATGTACGTCCGTATGTGGTACATTTAAAAATTACATATACATAAATTTAAAGAGATCACACTAGTCCACAGGCGTCATACTAAGTGTATAGATGTTCATTAAAAAACACGCATTAAAAAAAAAAGCTTGATGACTTTGGATCTCTCATATGAGCCCATCCTGGAAGCACCTCGTTTCCAACAAAAAAAAAGAATGATGGAAATTAGGTAATGTTGTAAAGAATTTATGCGTAAAAAATATATACGTACAAATTAACAACCTCCTCCTATTTTTCAAGTCTGCTCAAAATAGCAATTGCCCTGGTTATACCACTCCAGTGAACAATATGCATTTACTATACAGTTCACCTGGACCAATGAACTGCAGCAGATTCCAGATTGCACAGCTCGACGAAAATGGGCGCGGTCAGAAGGGAGAGACGTGCTATGTCCAGCGGTGGACGTAAGTGGGCTGAATTGGATGGTACAAAGTTAAGAGTCTAATGTGGGCCCAATGGTTAGACAAAGACCTTCTCTCTGAAATAGGGATTGTGGGTCCCACCTAAACCACCACAGCGGCTGTTCCTAGACCCTGCATGAATCATTTAGCCTGAGGAATACATAAACGTTTTTACTTTAACAGACTTTTGTGTAACTTAACGAAAGTAAACACGGTCTAAACTTTACTTTACAGAGTCTACTTACTTTAATTCAAACTACGTAAATCCTCTTTATACTTTGTGTTTCAAAAAAGTATGCTGATGAAGCGGAAGAGGCTTGCGGAAGAGGCTTGATACTCGTACAGGCGTGAGTTTATGCTATGTTACTTCAAATAGGGTATCGTGTGTTCCATTCTCCGAGTAACTTCGAAATTAGAAGTAAATTGTAATTTTAAATTAACTCTAACTGGTTCGCAACAGAATGTTTGTAGAAACCGACTGAAACTAGTTTCGGATGTACATAAATGATTTATGGGTACAGTTAACTTGAAAACACGAGTTGGGTATGGTAAATCTCCCGTGTCTCTCGTGTTTTTCAGTCTCCTCTCCTTTCTTCTCTTTTTTAAGAGAAAAACAGATCAAATTCAGAAATTAATAACAATGTATATAATTCACATTCTGTTTGTTTGTTTATATGGCGCCGGATTAAGAATAGCGTCACTCCATTTCCTAAGGAAATAAATTATTAGGAGACGGGCAGCAGCGTCTTCCTGAGATTCTAACCCCATACTGCGATTGCCAACCCGCTTGCCAAGCGTGGCGATTATGAAAAGACCCCTAATGGTTATGAAAACCACGAGGGAGGCCTGTGTCCTGCAGTGGACGTCAAGGGGTTGATGATGATGATGATGATGAATGTTATCCGCTGCTGGTTATTCGGGTCGAGTTGTAATGGAGGAAAATTCATGTGGCCAAATTGGAAACCTACTGATAATCTACTTATTGTAACTGGATTGTAATCGAAACATGCACATACCACTTGAAAATTAAAATTAAAAAATGAAAAATAAAAAAATCTTTACTTAACCGCCACATAAAATCTTACTTTACTTAGGGCCAATTTTTCAACAGTCAGACAAAACATTGCGTGCTGTCACTGTCTAAATCACACGGTAAGACAGTGACAACACCAGTTTTATTCTACAGTACTGAAAAGTCCGATTTTAGTATATAACATAGTAGGTACAAACAAAACGAGATACAAACTAAACAAAACAAAAAAGGAGTAGTAGGTAACTAACATAATGATTGTTGGCATAGTAATGTCTAAGGTTAACACGAGCACTAGACATAATAAAAACTGAATTTGCATGGACATTCGCTTGTTCATTACTTCAGTTTATAACTTTCCAACGCTTCGGCCGGCACCCTTGCAAGCGCCGTGGCCTCGGTAGACCGAGGCTAATGCAACATTGACTTTAGATATGGCCTAAATTTTTGGCTAAGATAGGTACATATTATAACGTCTCTGGCCTGGGCGCTTTGTAATGTTCTCCTGATTCTCCTTCCGTCTCCTCTTCTGTCCTCTTAAAATATTGGTTTTGACTTGGACGGGAAAAATAATGCTTTAACTCTTTCTCTTCGAAAATTCGTTTTTTACTCAGCGATAATCAGGAAGGTAACGAAATCTATATTTAAAACTAAAAACTCATTATCTCTTACAGCGCCATCCGGTGACAGATGCACTTATGTCTCTAAGGGTTAGGGTACAACTGAATACTCTATATTTAGGGTGTTAAAATACTGACGGCCTATCTGAAAGCTATGCATAATGAACACCACCATGTTGCTACATAATAGTAGTTTATGATACTGTTGCATAATAAGGGTTCATATAACACGAGTGTGTTTTAAAAATACGAGCCGTAGGCGAGTTTTTTTATAGTATCACACAAGTCTTATAATGTATATGTAAATTTATGAATAAGCAGCTCCTTAACTCAAAAATCTTTAAATATTAAGATTAGAAGTTAAGTTCATGCCATGTAATGTATATAATTTTTCTTTGAAATAAACAGCTTAAATTTTTTTTTTTTTTTTTATAAGATCAAGTTATGTACAGTGTCATACACTATACATAAACTAATTTATTTGACAAACAGAACCGAACTTTGTTTAAATATTGAAAAGTGTTTTTAAACGTAAAATGTTGGCGCCAAGGCGCAAACATCATTGCGCATGCGTGTTGCGTCGCCGCGGACTCGTTCATTGTAACCTTTTTTTTTTAAGTAAAGGTTCAACCTTCTTGGTCAAGCTGGAGGTTGTATAGGTGTATAGTTATGATTAAAAAGTTATATATTATGATACAGGTGTCCATACAAGACCTGTATCGTAATAAAACTTTTTTTTATTTTTTATTTTTGGCCTATGCGTAATGTTTGTCATAAGAGTTTTATTTTCAGTTTTATAATCTTTGTACGAGTATTATAGTATCAGAGTAGATAAAAATACAAGTACATCCATAAACTCACGCCTACATCTGCAGTCTCAGTCTCAGATTGTGCTCCGTCCTGCGTTCAGTGTAATAATTGTCTATTGCTGATAATTGTGTCCCTGTTATTTGGTATCCACCTCAGAGCATTGATTAGATTAGATTAGATTAGAACACAATAAAATACATTAAAAGGCTTACATGTCTAAGACCTACATGTCATTGAATATCCACTGTACAACGTAAGCGGATCCCAATTTGCTCTAAGTATTTTGAATACTAGATTCGTCGAAACCACATTCTAACCATATGCAGTCAAAAGAATTAGAGAGCTCACTGACGTTGCAACTGCTAGGCTTGTTTATTTTAGTTACTTCCATAGTATTATGTCCTACGGCATACTACTGTGGGGTCGGGCAGCAGACATTGAGACGATCTTCATCTTACAGAAGAGAGCCATCCGATTTATTTACAAGTTAGGTAGTAGGGATTCGCTAAGAGATTTCTTCAAAGAAACCAACATCTTAACAGTTGCATGTCAATACATTTATGAAAATATTATGTACGTTAGAAAAAATATCAAAGACTTCGAAAATGTTGGTGGCCACCATAATTTTAATACTAGAAATAAACATAAATTGTCATTTCCACTATTTAGACTTGCAAAAGTTAACACATCCTTTATGGGGCACTGTATAAGATTCTACAACAAAATTCCTCAAGATAAATATTAGAGTTACCTCCAACGCGATTTAAAAAATGTGTTAAGCACATTCTGTGCAAAAAGGCTTACTATAACATCAAGGATTATTTAGAAGACAAAGATGTTTGGCATTAAACAGTAGATTAATATTATTTAAAGGACGATTGTGACTAGTGTTCAACACATTCATGACTAAAATTTTAAGTTGAAAACTCTGTTAATTAAGTTAAAACGTGTTTTGAAAAGAATAAATGTGGAGTTTCTTTGTTAGCTTCTTCTCCACATAATCCATTAATTGTGAAACTAACAACTTTGACGTTCATTAAGTAAACATTCTGTTTTTACAATGAATAAAAATATTTGAATTGAATTGAATTGAACCTCATTCCACATTCTTCAGATTATTCGCAAGGAAGCAGACTTCTGGAGAAATCTATGTCGATAAATTTGCGAAGATTACAATAATTGTCGATTCTCTAATTGGTCAATACTCAAAAATTCATTTAGCCCCGATTTCGTAACTCTAATAATACATTTGCGATTTGTGGATATCTATTTATTGGCCTTGTGAACTGTATTTTTATAACTGTGTTCAAATTATTGGTTTTCGCTGTTGATATCCTTAATAAAAAAAATTAAAAATAAAATAAATAAAATAAATAAAATAAATAAAATAAATAAAATAAATAAAATAAATAAAATAAATAAAATAAATAAAATAAATAAAATAAATAAAATAAATAAAATAAATAAATAAAATAAATAAAATAAATAAAATAAATAAAATAAATAAAATAAATAAAATAAATAAAATAAATAAAATAAATAAAATAAATAAAATAAATAAAATAAATTAAAATAAATAAAATAAATAAAATAAATAAAATAAATAAAATAAATAAAATAAATAAAATAAATAAAATAAATAAAATAAATAAAATAAATAAAATAAATAAAATAAATAAAATAAATAAAATAAATAAAATAAATAAATAAATAAAATAGATAAATAAAATAAAAATTACTTTATTTGTTTTTTTATTTATTGATTTTATTTATAATAATAAATAAATCAAATAAATGAAGTAAATCAAGCAAATAAAGTAACTAAAGAGAATAAAATGAACCAAATGAATAAAATGAATGAAAGGATTAAAATGAACGAAATAAATAAAATAACGAAAATACATGTTTAACGACTGTGGACGGTTATCGATAAAAAAAATTATTAACTTTAGCCATTTGGCCAAGTGACAAACATCATAGGTATTTAACGCATTGTTACCGTACGAGAAATTGTAGGCCACCCATTAATAAAATTAATTAGTGTAACAACCACGTTTACATCACCGCTCACTAGATGGCGCCCGCTAGTTGTGCATCGTGTTATGGTTCAAACCGGACGCCGATATATATATAACTCCGCCTGTCAAAAAGGCCCGTGCCGCCCCGGTGGTGGATCCCTGGGGCGGCACGGGCCTTTCCCTGGGACGGCACGGGCCTTTTTCAGAACTAATTGTATTGTAAGGCGTGAATGAATAACCCTTCAGCATCGCTCCGGCGGTCTGAGGCGGCCGCTATACTGTAGAATAAATTTTCGATTTTCAAAATACACGTCAGCGTAGTCAGATTTTCTTTAATTTTCCACTCTACCTTCGCCACATTAGTCATTTACTTATTTATTTATTTTTCGTTTAGAGCGGTGGTAGCCCAGTGGGTAGAATAATGAACTCGAAGCAAGAGACCCAGGTTCGATTCCCAGTGCGGGCATTTCTTATTTTCAAAGTTATGTGCATCTACGAATTTGTAGTAGCAACACCGCACGCTAACTGTGAAGGAAAACATCGTGAGGAAACCCGCGGCTTGGTTTATAAAATATCTTGTGTCGGTTTAAACAAATGGAAAGGATTGTAGAAGAAAAACCGGCTAAGTGCGAGTCGTACTCGCGCACGAAGGGTTCCGTACCACTATCTATACAACAATAGATACAAAGATCGAGAAAAAACGGCAAAAAATGACGTTTGTTGTATGGGAGCCCCCCTTATAATTTTTTTCATTACTTTAGTTTAATTATTTATTTTTTAAGCAAATATAAAACTAAATATTCTGTTAACATTTCAAGCGTCTACCTGTTGTCGTTATTAATATCGAGCAAAAAACGCCAAAAAAATTTCATATTGTTTTTAGTATTTGGTGTTATAGTGGCAACAAAAAAGCATTATCTGTGATCACGGTTCATGAGATACAGTCTGGTAACAGACAGACAGACAGGCAGACGGACAGTGAAGTCTTAGTAATAGGGTCCCATTTCCTTCGGGTAAGGAACGCTAACAACTGACGAAAGAAATATATCAAGCTAATGTGTATGTAAGGGCCAGTAAAGGTTGACCCAGGAAATATGTCAACCAAATTGGGCATGTACTTGCTTACTTCTGAATAAGCTTAGGTCTAATGGAAAGAAAAATTTACACGCTGAAATGTGGGTGGTTTGAAAGCCGGGGTTATGTAATTAGTAATTATAAGTGCCATCTATTAAGAGTATTAATTTTCATTTTAAACGTACAACACAAAAATTTTTGTTGATAAATCTTGTTTTGAGTTCAGGGACAATTAGTACCGCCTCTCCGTCTATCAGAACAATGACCCGCGGACCCGCGGCGCGCACGCACCGCTCTGAATGTCTACTAATGGTTCTCGTAGATTCGAGTTTGTGTCGAGACATTTTTGGTATGTGCCTTTTTTTTAAAACAAACTGGTACGTTCATTTTGCTATGACTTTCAAACCACCCAAAATTCGTGGTGTAATTCGTGCGTGCCAAAAAGGATTACTGCTTGCCCGTATTAGATAGACGAATTGGTTTCGCAGATTTACATCTTTATTGCTACCATGCCCTTTTATCATTGAGGGATTACAACAGAAACTGCGACTGGTGAAAATTATTGGATTATTATGTTACCAACAGTAGTAGACAAACTAGTAGTAGACAGTACTTAGTAGACAACAAATCGGTTAGTTTAATTTCCTAAGATATTCAATGTTTATGTTATTTCTGTGATGTGTCTTGGTAAAATGAATATATTTCTTCTTCTTTTTCAAAACTTGAGAGAGACCATTTTATTTTCAGAAATATTAGGGTTTGCAAAATTTTATTGAATTCGCAGTTCAATATCGCAGCCTTCAGTAAATAATTATCCTACATAGAAATTATGCCCATTCTATGGTTAAGTATAGGTAAGACTGGGTTCTCCACGCGCATGGATTTTTATGCGATCTATTGCGCTGTGCGAGCAAAAAGTTGAGGAAAAGTTGTCATTTTTGAAAGTACAGAAATACAAATCCTATTAATAGAATTTTGATGACCGACGTCACATTGAAAAGTTTTTTTTTTCAGATTTTAACCACTAACCATTAGAGAGTAAAATGTATCTTAAAACACCTGATTTAGGGGTAATGCCGGAGAACAGAGCCTTAAAATATTTTAAAATAAAAATACTATTCAACACCCTCCAAAAACTTGCCACATATGGTCTGTCTTAAAAGTCTCGCAATTTTTTCCGCGAAACCGTACATATCATGAAATTTTGGGTTAGTTGATTAAACTTAAAATTAGTATCACTTATTATTTCGTCATCTGGACACGTCAAGATTTTTAGGCGTGTCCAGACAATGAAACTTAAATTAAATAATTTTTATGTTTTCGCAAACTGGACAGCTTAATAACCGCCTCGCTCATTGAATTAACGAACGAGGTGATTTCACTTTTATTTTTTTTAAAAACCCTAGTTTCTATTTAAGGCGTTTTGAAATAAAACAAATATATAACAATCAAATAATATAATCATTTATTAAGACAAGTTTACTCAGCTAGTGTTACTTTTTTGATTACTTAAAGGTACTTTTGTAAAAAAAGCGTGAAAATATTCAATGTGATCTAAGTATACGTTCATCCATAATTGAACGCAAAATAATATAGACCTTCGAATACTTACAGTTTTAAAAAATATATTCCTTATAAATTCACAAATGGTGAATACAACATATAAATTTCCCATGATGGTTATGACACAAAACATTAATCTGCGTGACTGTACTTTGTCATAAATTTGGGTAAAATGCGAACGTGTGTCCAGTTGGCGAAAACATAAAAGTGATTTAAATTACGTTTCACTATCTGGACACGCGTGAAAATCTTGGCGTGTCCAGATGACGACATAATTAATGATACTAATTTTGAGTTTAACCAACTGAACACACGTGTGTCCAGTTTTTTGTGTCGAGTTAGTGAATAACCCAATATTTTTGAGACGAGAATTTGGCCAGTTTTTCCATTTATGTTTTGGTGGGTTATAGCAACATCACATTAATATATGTTTTGAAGCAACGTCAGAATTTAATTTGTTATTTTCATTTCATTGCTTCTTCTGGTATAATTTGCTCTGTGTGATTATGTTGGGACCCTTTTGTAGGCACACTTTTTCGGGTCTACAAAATTGAGGGTTTATTCAGTCTACATTGAGTTGAGGCCCTATTCTTGTGTGGATATTTTTCACATCATTATTGTATCAGCTACGAAATTCGCTCATCGTTACAGTGTTTTCTATAAAAAGGGATTCTCCAATGAGTTATTCAAAAGAGCCAATAGAATAACGCAGACGTTTAGAAAATTCTACTGCACATCGACCTTAATATACGTGCACTCTACTCAGTTACGATTCAACGCTTTGACGACGAGCAGACAATGTATTTTCAAACAACAATAAACCTTAAATAGTTACTAAATTAGACACTACAGTATAACTGCAAAAATCCTATTGCCGTGTCGTGCTCGTCGGCCGCACGAGGCCGGGATTTTTTGCGCTAGTATTGTAGACTCTAACCTTAAAAGTATTAGGGGTTAAAGTATGAAATTGCCGTTTTATTGCAATAGGTTCTTTGAATTGACATAGAATCTTCATGGTTTGAAGTTTTCGAATGAAACTTTTTTCAAATAGTTTCTACGATGTTCTTTTTTAAAAAATGTGAAACATTTGAATATCGACTTTCAATTGTTTTTGTTATTCAATTTAGACAAGAAAGATGGATACTGCGAAAATTCGAGTGATTTTTGAATACGAGTTCCGACGCGGAACTAACGCGGCAGAAACAGCCCGCAATATCAATGCTGCGTTTGGAGAGGGGTCTACTAATGAACGCACCGTGCGATTTTGTTTTAAACGCTTTCGTGATGGAAATTTTGACTTAAAGAACGAGCCACGAGGAAGACCGAGACACAGGTGAATAACGATGAATTAAGAGAGATAGTGGAAGCTGACCCTAGTCAAACTACCCAGGAATTAGCGGCATGGTTTAACGTTACCTAACCCACAATATTGACTCACTTGCGTCAAATCAATAAAATAAAAAAATACGAAAAATGGGTGCCTCATAATCACTCGAATTTTCGCAGTATCCATCTTTCTTGTCTAAATTGAATAACAAAAACAATTGAAAGTCGATATTCAAATGTTTCACATTTTTTAAAAAAAGAACATCATAGAAACCATTTGAAAAAAGTTTCATTCGAAAACTTCAAACCATGAAGATTCTATGTCAATTCAAAGAACCTATTGCAATAAAACGGCAGTTTCATACTTTAACTCCTATTATTTAAGGTTCATTCTAGTTTGTATCGATGCACCCGATCGTGCCGGCCTGTTGTATTGTGGATAGTCTTTTATGGCCGTTTTCACCAAACAAATCCTAGTTTCCTCCTTGTCCAAGAAACTGTTATCATAAGTGACTTTATAAAATATTGTAGAAAGTAGAGACTCTCGCCTATCCAATGAGTTACGTACGACCGGTGATTCTTATACAACTACCTAATAGAAAATAACTTATAATTTGATTATTAGTATGTATGTATGTCTATTTGTTTAAGTATTTATGTATGGTTTAAGTAAGTTTATATACTTTTCAACTCATATTTCTTAATTGCACCGACTACCCGTCTCTAACTTTTTCTTATCTCCGTCTATGGTTGCCTGGAAGAAATTGCTTGTAGTAATAAGGCCGCCAATTGTACTGCGATTTATTGAATTTCTGTTAATGTAATCTTTGCGTACAATAATAGTAGATTGTACAACAAGTGCATAAAACGCACCATTTTACTCGAGACGTTTATCCATCCGAGCGAGCTTGCGAGCGAGGATAGATATAAAGTCGAGTGTAAAATGGGTTTTATGGACGAGTTGTACACTCTACTTTTCACTTCGATTGCGAGGAAATGAAACAGCAACATCTTTATCTTCACTAATGCAATTAATCAAACAACAAATTTATTAAATTAAATTCACGCGTACGTGTATAATCACAGTGGTTTTGCCGCCATTAAAATTTAACCAATGAGAGCGCAGCTTCAATAAAGCGCGACCAACCTGATTGGCCCTGCAATCTAGTTGGTCGCGTTTTATACGAAACGAAATAAAATAAAGAGGTTGTTGTATGAAGTTAAAGATGTTCGTGTGGCTGTTAGAGCGATTGCCTTGGTCTTCGACGAAGATTTTACTTTATGCTCTAGAGCATAAAAAGCGACTTTATGTCGCCTACGCACGACATAAAGACGAACTTTTAGAGCATGAGAAGTGAAAAGAATATTCTATGTATCTATCTAACTTTCTGTCCCGCATTATCACACAGTTGTGTTTCGTTGCGCTCCGCATTCCGTTTCGGCGATGACAATTGACAAAGACGTTAAACTTTTGCTTTTTTTTGATCTTATAATTAAAATTTCTGAATGTCTCTCTGCTAGGTACCTCAAGTTTAATTCCTCTAGACCGGAATATGGTCGATTTTATGCTCTAACACGATCGAAGACTCAATAAGATTTTACTCATCAATAGGTTTGACTAGAGAAGTGACTTTAGTCAAATCTATAGACTAAATTGTTTCACAATTAAATGCACGAAAATAATTACTTAGTAACGTTGTAGTCTTAGTAAGGAATAGTATGAAACTTATTGGAACTTCAGAGCGCATCGGAAATTGAAAACCAATTTTGGCCAAACTATTAAATATAATGTACTCAACCAGAACGCAAGTTGGCTAAATTGGCGTCAAGAGTAGAGGGGTCTATTAAACTAATAAAAAGCTATTAATATTAGCATTTTTTTCTTCCATGCAATATTGAATCTTGACACAGCCCATAAGAGCAAATTCCTAAATAAATCTCACTTATCTCTGAAACCGCGCTCAATTCCACTCCGCTCATTGTTGGGAAGCCTTTGTACACGGGGTAAGAACCAATTCAAAATCAAATAGTGAAAATAATAAGCTTTGTCTTTGATATGCTGCGTTTGCATACGGTCAAGTAGTGGAGCTAGTTACTGCCTATATTTTTACTTTAGTTTTCATTAAATAATAAATAACTTACAACACAATCACTTTCCCTGTTCTCAAACTAGGATATAACTTAACACAGGGCTCCAAAGTACCTTGTGTTATAATAGCCAACTAGGAACATTATAAACATAGAAATACACCCAGGCCGAGACCATTTGTACAGATCATGTAACTCCTCCGGCCTCCAGCAGGAATAGAACCCACGACTCGTGTTTTAGTAGTCAGCGTCTTAACCGTTAAACCCACGAGGCAGTCTATTAAGGTCGTTTTATCACAGTCATGATTACTAGATTCTTATGCCGTAGTGCGCAACAGGAGTGCCTCTCTGATGCGCAGAGTTCGCGGCAGCGTCAACAGTCTGCAAATAGGACTGACAGCCCTATGCTGAGGCACTGGATCTCAGTTCATGTAAAATAATAATTTGAAATAAAATAATAATGTGCTAACTAAAACTACTTTAAGAAATCTCTGTAATATTATTATTATTATTAACACTATTTCCGACTTGTTCCGAAATAAATATATTGATTGATTACTTCGCTGAAAAAGTTTGAAAATCTTTTCCAAGTGTATTTAAAGAAATAAGTTAAGAAATAATCTAGCTAGACACATGTCGAGCTACTTTCTCTCAAGAACGTACTTCTTTCGCATTTCTTTCTTGGCATGGAAGTCAGAAGCGTGGCAACTGTTTCAAGAGATTTCGTCGCGTCTGGTCAATATGCCAGTTGACCCGAAAGCTGGTATTTTACACAGTGCCTAAGCCCCGTCAGGGGCTAAGCCCCGTGAAATTCAGCCTTCATTTCATCTTACCGTCTGACGATAGCAATCTGGCCCACTCTTCAACCTAAATGAAATAACAACATTACAATTTTATTTTTTACGTTAATTTACTAAGTTTAAGCTACATATTTAATTACGTAGTCAAAAAATCCTTTATTTAATAGTTAAAAAAATCTTGAGTAGAAAAAAAAATCTAAGACAGTGACCTCCTCAATGCAAACGCGGCAAAACATTTGCCTCTGCCATCGGACGTGTCGCGAGAACCTCTCTTGTCAAATACTGAATAATTGAGTCACGATTCCAATTACCCCCCACCCCCCCTTAGAATTGCAATCAACAGAAGGCAATGCGCAATATGTTGCTTATCTGTTTATTTTGTTTCTGGTATGTGTCTTGTTGGTACAATAAATGTCTTTCTTTCTTTCTTTTCTTTCAAACAGTATTTACCTTCCTCCAAAAGAACCATGAGAAAATATGCTGCCTAGGCCTAAATTCCACTGGTACAATTTATTGATTACTATTATTCATTTTTAATGTCACAAAATAAAGTGTAGAAAGGGTTGACTTAATGCTAATGGCATTTTTCAATAGTCGACCCACGGGAAATTGAGGAAAAGGGACGCGCTGGTAGAAAAAGAAAATCATGGCTCTGTAACATTAGAGAATGGACCAGTCCAGTTCCAGTTACAGCGTCGCCAGCGTTGCCAGCGTCAAAGATCTATTTCGCTTGGCAAAGCGAAGAGAGGAATATGCAGAGCTGACGGCCAACCTCGTGTAGCGGAGAGGCACTGAAAGGAGAAGAAAAACCCGCAAGAGATACAGGAGAGTAAGAAATTGAGGTATTTGATGATTTCAATCCAATTCTTGGTGACTTAATAAGAAAAAAAATTGTTTATTTCATTCCAAATAAAACACAGGGGCTGGACCCTCCTAGTAAGTATAGAAAACCTGTGTTAAGAGGGCCCGCTCTTCCACAAATATACAATTAATACGTAATGCTTTGTATACGTGTGTGTCTTTTGTAAAAAATCCCGTTATCTACCTAGATACATTATCCATTCATCTCATATCAATTCGTACGACCTCGTGGCGCAGCGGTAGTGCATCTGCATACCATGCGAGAGGTCCCGGGTTCGAATCATGGCTGGGGACAAAAAAAACCCAGGTCTTGGATGTTTACATGTTTGTGATGTCGTTGTTTCTGGTTCCCACGACACAGGGTATCCTAGTGTGGGGCCAGAAGCAGTGTATGTGCCTGTATGTAAATGTTTATGTTTATCTCTCCAATAAAATCTACTAGTGAGATAAGCCGCTTCTTCTGCTTCCACCCTAATACCACCCCCACTTTTGCACCTTCCAATCGATAGAAGAAAAAAAATACAGAGTTGGCACATTTTTTATCGCCTGCGGACGATTAAGTACGTGTAAGACTCTCTGGCGATCTACCGGCTGAAGTAAAAGGTGTAGGTTAGGTGGTCACCACAATAATCGATGTTTTGAGAAAGAGCGTCTGGAATTATTAAGGAGTTGCAAATAGAGTGAAGAAGAGATAGTTGACTCAAAATTAGATTGGGGTGAATTTATTTTATCTGAATGCCTAGGTTCATAAAACAACATAAATGTAAACTTACGCCTGTATCCCTACTGCAGCATGCTACATTCCCTATTTGGTCAAAGCATGTCCGCCTAGGACGTCGCTTACCAGGCCTTCCACCCATATTCGTTTGATATATTTCTTTCGTCAATATTTTTCCCTTCATCCTCTCCATAAGTCTAAACCAATATAACATTCCTGTCCCAATTAAAAAAAAAACCCAAGTAAAACATACATGCATACATACCTAAACTCACGCCTGTATCCCAGAGGGGTACGCGGAGACCAGGGACTGCAACTTGCCACGATCCCGATAGATTACTTTCGCTTCCTCAACATTAATTGGTCGTTGCATGCACGCACGCCGGTTTCGAGTACTTTTCATCTTGCCCTCTTTTAATACCTACATTCCCTATTTGATCGAAGTATAACTCCATGTCATCATCATCATCATCATCAACCCATTATGTCCCCACCGAGGGGCACGGGTCTCTTCCCTGAGGAAGGTATAGGCCATACTCCATGTAAAATTCACCTAATAAACATAGAAAACGCTTGCCGCCTTTGTGCTGGTAAGTGGAGTGTGCTCAGCATTTAGTTAGAGCGTCGAGGCAGTCGCGAAGTCAATTATTCCATTCCCATTAGCGAGAGAGCATGCACGGAGAGATGTAAGCGACGACGTTCGCGTAAATACTACAAAACACGAGACTGTCACTGCTAACACAGTAGGGTGACAACAGCCGTAGGATGTGGCGAAGTTACATCGCTTCTTACGGCCATATTCTATGGCTGACACACCAGCCTCAGAAATCGCGATCAATTAATGCGTATGGATACGAAAGAAAGACAGGGAGCGACACTGAAATTAAGTGAAGAATTGGAAAAAAAATATTTACAAAAAGAGCATGCATAGAGGGAAGTAAGCGACAACATTCGTGTAAGTACTGAAAACTAGTGTGGATTAATTTAAAATATAAATTGACATTGTTTCTAAATCTAATATATAAAAATCTCGTGTCGCAGATTTTGTTATCGAAATGCTCCGAAACGTCTTCACCGATTATTAAGAAATTTGTTGTTTATACTTAGTAGGTCCGAGAATAGGTCGTAGGCTAACATATTTGATTTAACTCACCTTTTTACTGTGTGTCCGAAATCTTCCCTAAATCATCCCATTTTGGATCCACTGAGATGTCGCTTCTTTGTTCGACGACCTGTTAAAAAAACTCACACTTAGTCACAAAAAAATAAATTATTAACAATAACTTGCACACGATTACATTCAGATTGCGGCTAATTTTACAAATCAAGTTCGGCGGTCTCCAGCGGAAATTGAACCCACAACAAGAACCGCTAGACCAACAACGCATCATTGTTATTTATTTTAATGTATGTTCACTTACTGTGATGGTATCTGCATTGTGACACGAGCGAAATTGAATGACGCTCGAGAGATCGTTCCGTTTTCAAATTCACTTTTTTATTTCGTAATTTTTTTTATTTCCATACTGTGTGTTAGCAAACTGGCCACTAAATTTTTTTTTTTTTAATTTCAGTACAAGCCTCGGCGAATCATTTGAATTTTACAATCATGGCTCAGATTAGACTTTTATTTCTCAAAGGGCGACCCGGAGCTAACTTGAGCTATAAATAAAAAAAATATATCCTCCATTATAATATACATTTTCCCATTGTGAAAAAACAACACCGTAAAAATCACGAAACTTATAATTGCTATTTTTATATATCTATTTTTGTGAATAAGACAAAATTCCAGATCTAGTAAATTTAAATGAAGCAATGTTAAAAAATTGCGTTACGTTACGTTTTGTGCAAATAGGCTTATTACAATGTTAATGAGTATTTAGAGGATGGTCGTGTACGGTGTTAAGCACAGAAGTAATTATTAAGAACTTAGTATGCAAGTTAAAAACTTTCTTAATTAAGTACCTGTTTCGAAAAGAGTAAATGTGTTTGTCTGTCAATTTCTCCTTCACATAATCTACTTTGCTGAAACTGACAATACTGAAATCTAATGATTTTGACGTTCATTAAGTCACAATGTATTGTGCTAAAGTGAATAAAACTATTTGAGTTGTGTTTACAAAAATCACGTGCGAAACCAAAAAACCGCGGCTGCATGGCTTTGTCCAAGCTTGATTAGGTACTTCTGTGACTGAACAGATTTATTTCTTCTGTAAATCCTCGTAGAAAATACGACGAACTTTCAACAGAAGCAGAGGGTTTTAAAAATAGTACGTGTTGCCTGTGCACATATTTTTTTCAATAAGAAAAAAAAACCTGCCTACTGCAAGTCGGACTCGTGCACGAAGGGTTTTGTAGCATTTTTTATACAACATTAGACACAAAGATCGAGAAAAATGGCAAAAAATCACGTTTGTTGTATGGGAGGGGCAAGTATTTATTTTATTTTATTTTATTTTAATATAATAATTTATATTTAAAGCGAATATAGAACTAAATATTCTGTGAATATTTCAAGGGTCTCCCTGTTGCCGTTATTAATCATCATCATCATCATTCAGCCACAAGAAGTCCACTGCTGGACATAGGCCTCCTCCATGGATTTCCAAAAAGATCGGTTCGAAGCGGCCTGCCGTTATTAATATCGAGAACAAAACGGAAAACAATTACGATTACCGTATGGGAGCCCTAAATATTTATCTTATTCTGTTTTTAGCATTTTTTATTGTACCGGCGCCAGAAATACATCATCTGTGAAAAATTTTACTGCGTAGCTTTCACGGTTCACGAGATACAGCCTGGTGACAGACAGACAGACAGACAGACAGACAGACGGACGGACAGACATAGACGGACAGTGAAGTCTTAGTAATAGGGTCTCATTTGGATTCCTTCGGTTCATCATCATCATCATCAGCCATTCGACGTCCACTGCAGGACATAGGCCTCCCTCATGGTTTTGTAACCATGAAGGGGTTTGCCATAATCGCCACGCTTGGCAGCCGGGTTGGCGATCGCAGTATGCGGTTGGAATCTCAGGAAGACGCTGCTGCCCGTCTCCTGGTAATTTATTTCCTTAGTCGCCTTCCACGACATCCACGGAAGGAAATGGAGTGACGCTATTCTTAATCCGGCGCCACACGGAATCCCTTCGGTCGCGGAACCCTAAAAAGGCCGAATTTCGGAGAAAGAATAAGTTTCACTAGCAAGGAGGATAATTTCTTTTTGGCAGGCGCAAACAATGACCTGGGCCTTACACTCCGCTAGGGTTAAGAAAAACTTGATATTTCACATTACATAATATATTATATTACATAAACCCAGGGAAACCTATATTACATAACGCCTAGAGACGATGTTTTATAAGCTCTGAAAGCGCCCACTCTATCAAAACGTACACCGTTCGCTGAGTGGCTTATCTAGTGTTGATACGAGAGGCCACTGGGCTCTCTGTATGTAAAAATCTATTTAAAGCCGCTACAATATGGAGTCAGGGCAAGGTAAAAAGTACCCGGAACCGGCGTGCGTGCATGCAACGAATGTCGATGAAGCGAAAGAGGTCTGTCAGGATCATGGCAGAGTGGCTGTCCCTGGTATCTGGCTACGCCGGGATACAGGCGTGAGTTTATGTATTGTAATGTATGTTGAGTCTAACTTTTGTGTTTGAATTGATGAATAACTAGCAATGCCCGCGACTGCGTTCACGTAGTCTGCGGTTTAGCCTATAACCTCCGTCCACTGTCCACCCTGAAGGTCTTTGTGACAATTTAAATGAAAACACTTCGATTTAATTGATTCGATTTGAAATTAAGAAATCTAATTTAAAAAAAAATTCGTGTTACAGTGTTTGTTATCGAACTCCTCCGAAACCGCTTCACCGATTTTTATGAATGCTTTGTGTATGTTTGGTAGGTCTGAGAATAGGTCGTAGGCTAATAAATAGGAAAACGGTCAATCATTAGCCACCGTCAGTTATTGGCCACTCTCAACTTATTTTGATTGAAATAGGAAGTGCGTCGCTACACGCCATCTGTGACTTAGTTGGGTAATTACTTCGTTATTAGTCTTCACTTTAGTACCACTTTTGCCCACTAGCATATAATGGCGCCAGTTTTATATTTTTTTTTTCGCCAGTAAGTGAGGCAGTCTCGTCATGAACGCGTGTCTGTTGCGTAACAGTTAAGGTAAGCATTTTGTTAAAAGTTGAAAATTTAATAAGTATCCTGCTTTTTTCTGAGTGATTTTGTTGCTCCTTGGTTATTCAAATAGATAATATCAATCCGTTTCAAGTGTTTTCAAGCTGTATCCCCTATTTGCCGAGTTTTGGGGGGTGGCCAATATCTAAAACTATTTAAAGGTTATTTTCATTTATTGGCCACCTATGCCAATAACTAGATTTTTTTCGTAACAGTGATTTTCTTTAAAAATGAACCATATTCGTAATCATCTTAAAGCTTAGTTTGGTGTGAAAAAAAATCTCACCATTTCATTCAATAAATTCAGTTATTGGCATAGGTGGCCAATCTCTGGCCAATAAGTGACCTGTTGACTGAGTGACCGATCTTCTTTTTCAGACAGCCAGTAAATTGCCTAAAATGTCTAACCGACGGCAGTATACTGACGAAGCTCTTGAGAAAGCTTTAGAATTCATGCATAATAACGAAGGATCTGCTCGACAAGCTGCAAAAAAATTTAACGTGCCTCGCAGTACCTTACAATTTAAAACCCAACATCCTGAGAAAAAGTCAAAGCCAGGTCCTGATCCAGTAGTAACAGAAGATGAAGAAAAAGACCTCTGTCATTTCATAATAAACATAGCGAAGCGAGGGTTTCCTATCAAAAAAGACGATTTATTACTTCGGCAATCGGACAAGAGACAACTGTTCTGGAAGAGAATGCATGTAATCGAGAACCATTGGTTGGCAATTATGATGCACAACCTGGCCCTTCCAGACAGGTGGACACTGACAAATTCATCACTATCATCTCAAATGAGTCTCTATCAGAATTCTCAAAAAAGAAAACACCTAACTCACCAAAGAGGCAAGGAAAGCGCCAAATAGAGAGATTTCCATTTGCAATGACATCTGATTTTTTTTTTTTTACGTAGCCTCGTTTGTGTCCCACTGCTGGGACATACGTATACGTATGTATACGTAGAGAAAATGAAAACAAAACAACTGAAAAAACAGGAAGATTTAGCAGCTAAAGAGGAACGAAAAAGATTGCGAGAAGAAAAAAAAACACAAAAAGAAAACTGTACCAAAAAAGAAAGCTAAGAAGACTGCTGATAAAGACGATACATCCAAAACTGCACCAAGGACACAGCTTACTGAAAAAAATATTAGCTGCGATTCCTGCTTATCCTCTATAAAGAAAAGAGTGCTCGAATGCAGTCAGTGCTCAAAAAAGTTTCATCCGGCTTGCATTCCATCACTCCATCGTATTCATATTCCTGACGAAGATGACCATGACGATTCATTTTTGTGCCATTTTTGCTATCGAGAAAGTAATACCGACTCATCTGAAGGAGATGTTGACAATTTGTTCGACTTAATACGTAAAGAAACTGAACACCAAAGATTTTGAATCCTATTTTGCTAATATAATGTGTTATTCGTGGGTAATTAGTATCGCTAATTAGAAATTGCTAATAGTAAAATGTGACTGATTTTTTTGTAATAAGTGTTAACATAAGATTGTATTGTTTGTACTTCAAATTTATTATTATAACCATAAGTTAAATAAGTATTACTCTTTGAGACTGACTGATTTTGATAAAAGACTACTCTTGTTAAGTTTTTCAAAGTTTTGTACTAAAATAAAGATTTAAAATTTGTTATTTGATACGGCCAATATCTGAAAATGATGCTGCCAGTATCTAAAATAAATGGCCAATAACTACTGAAATACTCGTTTTTTTAAAGATAATAAAATTTTATTGCTAAAAAGCGTTTTATTTAACTTCTGTTTCCCTTCACCCTATTACATAAGATACATTTATCGACATGGTACATATAAAATATTAGTATATGACCTTAATAAGGCAAAAAAATAATTCTAAGTGGCCAATCTCCTTAAGTGGCCAATAACTGACCATTTTACCCTACAGCAAAACAACGTTTGCCAGGTCAGCTATTAACTAAGAAATATTGCTCTATTAAGCTGAAAAGAACAGATACTACACTTTGATCTTAGCCAAAAGGCCGAGAAGCGATACTCTCTCTCTGAGAGAAGGCCTGTGCCCTACAGTGGGACGTATGTAGGCTGCTTATGATGATGATTGCTCTATAAATATGTATGTATGTATGTACCACGTTCCGGGTGCCAAAGGAGAAATCATGTGGTTCAGTCATGTGGTTCATCATGAAAATCAGTTTTGCTGGTGTTATGCTAACTATAGCACACACCGGTAAAGTATGCTGAGTTGGAGCCCCTTTTTTTGTTGTCAAAAATGTACAATCTTTTTTTCTGAGACATGTTCACTGCCCTTTTAAAACTTATTTGTACTTTCTCTCTTATCTTATGAGGTACTTAATATCTACCTACTTCTTAGTAGTAAACAAATGGCGGTCTAATACCCTGTGCTCTGATAACCAGGCAAATACATGTAATTCACCCAGACTGGGGCCATATGTACCAGTACGGCGGCCTCGAGGAAAAATCGAACCCACGACCTAACTTTCGGCCATCAAGCCCGTTAACTGCTCGACAAACGAGGCAGTAACGTCAAATAATTTAGTAATTTTTAGTCGGATAATTGACAGTAAGCTCTACGCCTGCTATGTCACTAGAGTTATAGCTGTGGTAATGAGTACATTAAGTACCTACGCACCACCGAGCGCCACTGAATTATAACTAATAGCGACATATTTCACGGCCTTATAGGCCTTACATGTCGAAAAACCCTTACAGGCAAAAAATACCCTTGACTTTCACATAATACGTATCAGAATTCTCTGTCACCGGAAGCGAACAACTTTGTAAACGAATAAAGATTTTATTCCAGACGATGTAAGGGTGATTTTTAACTGTGGCAAAATAACTATCGACTTATGCGTTGCTTACACTAGTCTTGCTTGGATGAACACAGATGGCTGTCATATATAGTGGAGAGCAGGTCAACATTTACATTTTTGTTGCAAAGTCGTTGTGATGTAACTGAGAAAAGTTAATACATCCTTGACTAGCTGTTGCCCGCGACTTCGTTGGCGTGGAAATGTTGATGTGTATTTTTCCAGGATAAAAAAAGCCCATGTGCTAATCCAGACTGTAATCTATCTCTGTGCAAAATTTTATCCGGATCCGTTCAGCCGTTTTTGCGTGAAAGAGTAACAAACATGCAAACATACATACAAGCTTTCGCGTTTATAATATTAGTAAGGAATATTCAAATTTTACATTATACTATCTATAAATCTTACATTATAATATTAGAGTTACCGCAAATTTAAAAAATGTGTGAGACACACTCTGTACAAAAAAAGCCTACTATAACATTAAGGATTATTTAGAAGACGAAGATGTCTGGTGTAAAAATAATGTTAACGAGGACGACTGTGTCTAGCGTTTAACACATTCATGAGCAATCATTGTAACTAAGTTAATAAACCCAGTTAATGAACTTATAACGTTTTTTGAAAACAATGACGGCCTTATTCATAAAATCACGATTCCTCTTAAACTAATCTGAAACTGTTTATTTAATCTGTGGCTACATATTTTCCGTGTAAAATCTCCACCACAGACTATTTGAATAAGCGTTTTTGAAGTGTTTTAAGGATTCGAGGTCTTATAAATGAGACAGTAAACGTGGAGTTTCTTCATTAGCTTGTTCTCCACATAATCTATTAATTCTGAAATCAACAGATTTGACATTCCTTAAGTAAATATTTTGTTTTTGTAATGACCAAAAAAGTTGTATTTTAATTTAAGTAGAGTGCGTGCGATCGACCGTACAATCGACATCAGCTCGACTTCTACTTAGGTACCTACGTAGACTACGTCGGACTTATGCCTGTCTTAAAAAAATACATGCAAACATAAGCTCACCCCTGTATCCCAAATGGGTAGGCAGAGACCAGGGACTGCCACCTGCCACAATCCTGACAGATCACTTTCGCTTCCTCAACATTCATTAGTCGTTGCATGCACGCACGCCGGTTTCGAGTTCTTTTTATTTGGCCCTTTGCTAATACATGCCCTATTTGATATAATTATGTCCGCCTGGAACGTCCCTTACCGGCCTTTCCACCCACATTCGCTCGATATATTTGTATCGTCAATCTTTCTTCCTTCAACCTGACCACATGTCCACACCAACGCAACATTCCTTTCTCAATTCTAGTCACTACATCCTCTTCCACTCGACAACGTTCTCTAATCATACTATTGCGTAACACCAGACATACTTCTCAAGGACCTCATTTCTACTGCGTTAATTCTACTTTCTTGCTTCTTTTGCCATACCCAAGTGTCGCTACCATACAAAATCTCCCCCTCAATCTTAATCCCCCTTATCTCTTAAGATAGTGCATGTAAATACCAGAGACGTGGTTTAGAAAATGTGTGAAAGAATAATAATAAATTAAACTACGTGCAAAAAAAACATTATAACATTAAAAACTATTTTCGAACCAAAACTTTCATAACTACTACAACCTATTAGCTTAATTCCGCTTTCATTTACTTGATTTTTTTGTATGAAGAGTCCGACCAGGTTTCAACTTGATTCGCAGGGCATAATCTGACGACAGTCAGAGACGGGCGACCGACGACGCGAGCCTCTCTCACTATGATTAAGCTCTGCGAATCAGAGCGAAACCCTCTTCCGACAAGAAATTATTTAAGCGAATCCGGAAAGCCAATGAAAGTAAAAACTATTTCTACGAGAAAATCTCCTTGCGTTAAAACTCTATTTAACTCTGTCAATCAAGAACCAAAGAGCCACGAAGATTAGTGGCATAGTCTCAGTGGCGCCCTCTATATTTTTTTCAATGTCGTGGAGCACGATGAAACCTAGCTAGATCGATAGAGGACAAAAAAGTAAACAAGAAATTATTAAAGTCACCATGTCCTAAAGTGGCACGTTTAGGAGTTATTGAGCTTTGAAGTTTGTATGGAATTTCCACTAACTGAGTTTCATCACTGAATTTGTCACTTGATATGAGTTTTCTCGGGGATTCAAACCTACTTTGATGTTTTTTAATGTCTGGGTAGCTATGTCTAGTAGGTACCTACCTACTTATATACATATATACATGAAATTATAGTATTATTCATGCATCCAATTCGTTCATTTTTCAGCTCAGTCCAAAGTTTTTTTTATTCCGATATGAGCTTACCCTTGACCACAATCTTGCCTAGGGCGTAGATGTTCGTTTTTGGTGGCTCTCATAGTTGTCTGCTGTCTTACTCGTAGCTGTGAAGACTGCGGTTTTATGTATCTTGTTTGTGGGATGTGATGGACTATGGATGAACCAAAAAGATCAAAACCTTTCCCTTAACTGTAGGCTTAGCACACTAGCATGCGAGAAAATGACAGGCGCCGCGGCATAAACTTTACCGCTTTCTTAGTTTTGTCGCAACAGCGAACATGATGTGAATGGAAGAGAAATTTAAACACTGTTTAAAGTCTTTCTCGCAGGCGGCAAAATGGAGATGTCAGTTAAAAAAAAGGCTTCAATTTTAATATTTTTTGAGTTGGTTACACTCAATCGGTACACTTCGACTGTATGACAACACTATTCATTTGTTCCTTTAGCTCTTCGGCGTTTCGTTCTTAAAGTTTTTTCCCTTTTGTCTGAAGTCTGAATTGACTATGAAGGTAAATATATGAATGGAATATCAAAACGTTTTTGTTCTTCTTTCCAACAACCGACCTTTCAAAACAAATAACAGTTTTCTGAAGTTCCAGGGAAAATGGAGCGAAACTGTATACGACAATTATATGTGTATTTGTTTATTGGGCTGTCTTTAAACTCAATGCAAAACTGCTTTATGTAATTATATGTCGTTTCGACCTTGTACAATAACGCCATCATCTAATTTTACACAATTCATTTGCTATACTTACTTGACCTCTCGTGGCTGGTAAGTGAAGTGAAGACCTAGTAGTAAAGCCATCCTCATTGGGTATGCTCATCATCCTCACATGACATAAATCAACACGAAAACTAAGAAACGCAAATATGTAAGAGTATGATAGCAAAGACAAATTATAACCTTAGTTAAGCTGTCATTATGCGAGAAAAAAACACCTTCATGTTCGCGGTTGCGGCAAACCATAGACAAACGGTATTAAACTGACAGAAGGAGGCGCTTTGAGACAGCTCACGCGGTCTTCATGTTCGCATCGGCGAGATATCCCTCTGTGACGTCATCTTAATACTGTTTAGTGTTTAATGTGACAGTTGAGAGCAGGCAAAATGATCAGCGTGCTAAGCCCACTGGTGTAATAGACTGTACTTGGACTTGGGGAATGAGGATATATGTATAAAAATGACTTCTGTCAGCCAATAATTACCTACATTGAAGTGACATATGTTTACTATGAAACCATATTAAACATAGAAACAGGGATTAATCATATTTTCAGGTCTAACTACCTACCTAATTATTGTTTAACTGCTAATATTTAATCAGATAATGCTTATAACTAAACACAGCCACCATAAAACTTAATTTAAGTACAAATTTTTCTTCCGGTACCTACTTCTCCGATCAATAACTCGCTCACTGTTCGGTAGAATGATTTAATGATAAGTAATGCCTAATTGTATATTGTAATTAGTCTAGCAGCTAAGTGTAATTTGTAATTAAAATAAAGAAATATCTTGTGAATTTTCCTTTAAATACACTATTTTATTTATTTACCTGATAGGATTGATGAAAAGCAGATTTATAACTCTGGTAAAAGCTCCCGTAATACCCTCGCATTGTAAGCATCCTCGCTACGCTCGGGTGCCTTAATATACGGTATCTATAATAAACTGGGTGTTTTTTCTACGACTTATTTAGCAATTTAGTCAAGAATCGGCAACGAGTCACAGGTGCCAAGCATAATATAGTCCAGTATTTAGTGAAAAATGATTCAAAAGTTAAGTTTTATAAAAATCTCATACAAACTTCAAAGCTCAATAACTCCTAAACGTGCCACTTTAGGACATGGTGACCTTAGTAATTTCTTGTTTACTTTTTTGTCCTCTATCGATCTAGCTAGGTTTCATCATGCTCCACGATATTGAAAAAAATATAGAGGGCGCCACTATGAACTATGCCAGGCCCCATACAAAAATCTTCGTAGCTCTTTGTAATTTGTAACGTTCTTCACGGGGGTTCCTCAAGCGGCAATCCCCATACAAACGTAGAGTGATTTTAATTTACAAACGACATGCCGCATAACATGAAAACTTTACCAATATGCTAAAGGGATACAAATGGAGATTTAATCAGTGTCCGCTTCTAGCAGTTTCCGCGCTGAACTGAATATTTTGTTTTAACTTTATCATCAACATAGAATTTACGTATTGCAGATGATCTATACAGTGTTTTTTGTGCATTTACGCCCGTGACTAAAATGTCCTGTTCGGGAGAGGACCCCCATCAGCATACTCGGGATTTGTAGGCGACCGGCCCCGGCTGGTCGGAGTTCGAGGCCTGTGCGCGCCTCTTGACGCGCTTATCAGCCAGGCGCAGGAACCAGGATTGTTCATGGTCATGTATAGTGCGTCCCTCAGTGACAACATAAACATAAACATTTACATACAGGCACATACATTGCTTCTGGCCCCACACTAGGATATCCTGTGTCATGGGAACCAGAAACAACGAAATCACAAACATGTAAACATGCAAGAACTGGGTTTTTTTGTCCCCAGCCGGGATTCGAACCCGGGACCTCTCGCATGGTATGTAGATGCACTACCGCTGCGCCACAAGACGTCTCCACTCGTGGGGCTCTTCTGCTAGCTCCATCATGCAATCTATGCAGCTCGTCGACATATATTTTTTGACGTAGCCTTTACACGTCCACTGCAGGCACGGGCCTTCTGTCCGAGAGAGAGTATGGGCTTAATTACCACGCGTGCCCATCGCAAATTGGTAATTTCAAGCGCCGCGATATGTGAACACCACAGACTCTCGGGTTTCCTCCCGTTGTTTTCCATCACCGTTAGCCAGTGGTATTGCTACTACAACTTCACAAATCTACGTAATTTAGAAAACAAAGTCTTTGGTACATGCCGGGATACGAACCCACCTCCACCTCCCGAATGCGAGGCCGACGCGCTACCGCTGCGCTACCATCACTTCGTCCATATACTTTACTTTAGTTTAATACCTACCTCCAATTCTACGTAAATAGTTACAAGCCTGATCTGTCAGTTTAAGTTTGCTAACTTTAAATCTGTCTACATTTATCAAATCAAAGATACACGTCTCCAGGATGTAATATTCAAGCTTGTCCGCAATACACCGTTGTACCGTGAAGGGGATACCGCCGTTTAGCCAAAGTATTTTTCGCCAAATTTTATTTCCCAATAAACTTATGGCATCAGTTTCATTTCCCAAATCAAACTTTAGCAAGTTTTCATTTCGCATTTTATTCATTTGGTCAAATTATCATTTCGCATAATTTTACTGCGTCAAGTTTTATTAAGACAAACGTTTATTATGCTAACGTTTTATTTACCAGAAAAGTGGGTTAGGTTAGGTTAGAACTGCGACCCCCACAGACACCTACTGTTACCAGAAAAGTAGGTTAGGTTAGGTTAGAACTGTGACCCCCCACAGACACCAACTGTTACCAGAAAAGTGGGTTAAGTTAGATTAGAACTGCGACCCCACAAAAACGAACTGCGACAAAAACCGAAAGTAGGTTAAGTAAGAATTTTTTTTACCTGTAAATTATTATTTTTTACTTTTGACTGAATAATGCTTGGTAAAATGAATTTTGACCGAGTATTTATTTGGAAAACAATAACTTGCCATAATAACTTTTGCTAACTGTTTATTTGCTTTGTTTTGAGAAATGTTTTTTTGCCAAGTGATAATTTGCGGAAAATAGTTTGGGAAGTAATACTTTGGGAAACGATTTTTGGCAATACATTAGTAAACCACCGTGAAGTATACGTTCAGTTGGTATTCTGAAAGGATTATTTTATGCTACGATATTATTACTAAGTCTACACTGTCCGTTTTACTTTTAAAAGTCTCTATTTCTTGTACCGTAATAGGTAGCCACAGGAAATTTCAACAGAACAGTATGTCGTATGTGTTACTAAAGGGGATTTCTTGCTACAAAGGATTTCTTGGACACGATGGACGCGACGCGACGTCGAGAAACGTGTGCGTACTTGAGATACGCGACGTGACGCGTGTTGTGCACGAGACGCTATTTTCACTTCTTGATGTGAACAAGAATTCTGTATAACCTCTGTAAAACACGATGTATTATTCTGAGAGCGAGTTTGGGAACGATTTATGGAGTTATTAATTTTTAAATGAATATGTGCGTGCCATGATAAAGTAAAAAAACTATTATTAGGGGAGTGTATCATCTAGAACTACACTTGTCTTATGCGTCGGATAGCGTCGCGTCGGGTCGGACATCCCCCTCCATCTTCCGATGCCTTCTGATGCCGATCTAGCGATCTAGCTTGGACATCGCGCCGAATGCATCGCATGTGAAGGCGCAGGATAAGTGTTATTATTATACGTTATTGCACACAATACATTTAACAGGACATTGCATAAGAAATAACAGTAACAATAATAATAAGTGTGTTTCTAAGCATACCAATTCACGCGGCCAAATCGCACGTGGCGTCTTGTACGTATTAAAATACGGTATTTGACACGATCAACAATAAATTATTTCATATTCTCGATTTAAACGAAAAATACAAAATATCTCGGAAAATGTCAATTAGTCAACTACCTACTAGTTATTACAATTTTCAAAAAGATTAAACATAAAAAGGGTGCCCTGAAATGTGACGTCATAAGCCAATATTTTCATACAAAATTCCGTTTTAAAAGTAACTCATTTGATATTTTGTCAAATACCCAATTCAATGGTGAAAGTAATTTTTATTATCTTCTTTAGGGCCATTTTTTTAAAGTCAGATAAAACTTAACTCGAGAGTAAATTTCATGCTATCACTGTCTAAATCTAACGACAAGACAGTTTTATTCCTTAGTTAATTATCTGACTATTGAAAAATCCGGTCTTAAAGTTTCTAAAATTGCACCCTGTACGTAGTAGAAGTTCCATATTTTCTAACTTTCTAATATCTTCCTCATCATAAGTTCGTTTAACTTAGGACTAACGCGTATACGAGCAAATTCCTTGCCAACTATGTGTTTGGCTTGGTAAATATCTAAAGCAAACACGTGACAGGGGTTTCTTTAAAGACCAGTTTGCTTAGCATGCGCGTTCTGACTCTCTCGACGTCGAGTGAGAGACTTAGAAGTACTTGCCATGTCGAAAGTGCGAGCGTGGTAGCCGAGACTCGAGATAGTCAATAGAGTGCGGTCTTGTCTACCAAAAAGTAGTTATTGCCATATTAAATAAAAGTGTTGTATTTTTGTCTGGCAACCCTGTCAAAATTGTTATCAGTTTTTTCCGACAGCGGAACTTCACTAGAAAGTTACGAATTGCGTTTCGTTCCTACGCAAGCAATGAGTCAAAACCATTAATTTTTATTAGATTTTTTTAATGAGCACACTTTACAATAGTAGTAACAAAACGCATTCCTGTAATTTTCCGTGGTTTTCTTGTTTTTCTTTGCTTGAACTGGGTTTTTTTATAAGATAAATAGTTCTATGCACTAGGTATGGAAAAAATTAAGAAACGAACATCAAAAGGAAAGTATAATACAGCAAGAACACAAAAAATATTAACAAAATAATATGTATTTTCTGTTGAATTATATAGTCTCGAAGCCTTGTCTTCACCTCCGGGGGTACTAGACATGTCTCGGTCGTATATGTCAAAATTAGTGTCTAACTCGGCCGAAATTATCTCGGCAATGCCGCCATGTTACCGGTTGTAGACAAGTCTCGGTCATCTCCATCTCGGTCGCGGTCGCCATGCTAACATCGATACATCTCGGGCTCGACAGATAAATTGACAGATTTGCATAGAAAAGGGCATTTCTCGAGCGTGGCATGCTAAGCGTACCTACAGGTGAAGAAGCGCTTATGGACTGAATTTCTGTCTCGAGCAGATAATTATTATATTCATCCTGAATAAATTAAATAAAATAAAATGTCTAGTTGTGTTGGCCTAGGAAAAAAATATTATTATAACAGTTGCATCTCATTTACGTCTAGCATGGTGTCTCGCTCGCACAATGTAACATTTTTGGTGATTGTAAAAAAATATGCTTTTAATAAATGTGGTCTTAAGCTTTGCTAGATAGTAGATTACAGATATTTAAATTACTCTTTTTTAGCTTGTCATAATAAAAAAAAACTAATTTAATTATTCCAATGTGAATAAAATTTAGGTACATGCATTAATACTTAAATTTAACTTAATCCTAATCTAGACGGTAATACATAAGAAAAAGGAAAGTTATGGATTTTTTTTCCAATATTGTTAATTCTAGTATCAAATTTTTTCCATCGCGATCGAGACAGCATGGCAAACGTAACAGCACCCTTATCGTAAAAAGCGAACAAAGTGTTGGTCCTATAGGATGTCATTTAATCGAAAAAAAAACCGGCAAAATGCGAGTCGAACTCGCGTACGAAGGGTTCCGTACCATTATCTATACAACATTAGACAAATTTGAGAACACGAATTTGAGAACAGCGCCATCTATAGAAACCAACAAGAAGCGTTTAACATTGACGTTTAATGACGTGACATCTGTACTGTGAAGGTTAAATAAATGGCGAGCACTGTCTTTAGACAACCTTTAAATATTTATTTCATTCTGTTTTTAGTATTTGCTGTTATAGCGGCAACAGAAATACATCTTCTGTGAAAATTTCTACTGCCTAGCTATCACGGTTCATGAGATACGGCCTGGTGACAAACAGACAGACAGACAGACGGACAGACAGACAGACTGACGGAAAGTCAAGTTTTAGTAATAGGGTCCCGCTTTGGCACCTTTCGGGTACGGAACCCTAAACAGTGTTGAAAAACCACGAAAAACAGTCTTGTATTCTTTTAGTCTTGTTTGTACAGTCTTAACCGTTCTTTATCTTGCCAAAACCTCTATTTGTATCAACAATCCATATTATCCATTATGAAGCCGTGACATCACCTTGGAGCCGAATTTGGCAAGAATCGGCAAGTGTAGACAATTTCACAGACATGGCGTCCCCGGTTCACCTTGACCTTTCAGTTCAAGGTTACGGATATTCCGGCAGAGCTTTTCGGTTTTGGCAATGGGGTTGGGGTAGTTCGCGACTGGTCTCATGGATTCTTGTCACTGATGCTGTTCGCGGTCGGAGATAACCAAGCCGAGTTTGTTCGCGATATTTACTCAGGGGTCTGTATAAATCGTGGCAAGTGGCAAACCCTGGTCAATGCTTACCTCTCCGGGATAAAGACGTGAGTTTAGTATTTACTCAGCGAGTATCGGGTAATTATCGTAATTAAGTTTATAAAATAAAAATAAAATAAAAAGATAAAAAAGCCTTTATTACCACCTAAGGGCATGTATAAAAGTTTTAACATAGTACAAATATGGGTGTGGATAAGTTTTCTTTTTATAACTAAGAGTAAAGATTAAACTATAAATTTAAACCAAGGGTCCCCTCTACGGGTAAAAGCTTCTTCAGATAAGTTCTTATGTGGCCTCGCGGGTACCATTCTGTGAATTTTCTCTAATAAATAATCGCGACTAGATCCACTAAATGTATAACTATGTATGATCATAGCAACTCACTAGTAATACTATTTAAACGATTATTTATACTATAGAAGGTGTTGAAAAAAATCTGGTAGAACTTGATCTGTTCATCAATATAAACGACTTTTATAATGAGACCAATTCTGCAAGATAGCAAAAAGTACCCAAAACTGGCGCGCGGCGTGAGTGCATGCAACGACTAATTAATGTTCATCAAGCGAAAGAAATTCTATTTCGTGGCAAGTAGCAGATCCTGGATACTGCCTGCCCCTCCGGGATACAGGCTTGAGTTTATGTTATGGTACGAATTCTGAAATGCTTACACAATGCCTACAAATGTATGCAACAGCTGATAATTATTTCACGATTTCAGATTTGATCCCAAAGTCAAATGTCTGTTTTGATGAAAATAAAAATCTCTTTAATTTCTACTCAAGCTTTCACATTCATAATTTTCGTACTTAAGGAATTATACAAACAACATACCGTTTTCTGTGTAATTCTTTAGGTTACAGTTTTTGGAACGCTAACCCCTGGAGCTCATGCCGCCATTTTTATAGTGGCACATGATCTTTAAAAGTATAATCTACTTTTAAAGATCATGTGCCACTAGCTAGTACCTATTCAGAACGAAAAACTTAAGATGAACAATACTTTTGGATAAACGAGGAATCACCCGAATATCATCTCTATGTTTTGCAGAGCCCAGCTATAAATTACGTGCTCACGGATTATTTATTTGTGTGTTTGTGAGAACAGAGTGTTAACAAGTTTTGAAATAGAGTGCCAAACATTTTGGCGCATTGGATTTGGAACGTTTGACAAAAAGCCTTCATCTCTAGCTACTGAAAAAATGCAGTCTCAAGCCATTAATGCAAATGACAGTACGATGATACCCAGCGGGAATCGAACCACGGCTTCTGTATTGATACTGCTCCAACAACAAGACAGTAAAATCTTTATTTTTCATCTTTATGATTTTCAAGATGAGATTGATTATATTGACATTGTTGTGGCTAATCTCCAAAACATGTGTGATGTGTCATATATGGATGTCTTATGCGTGATCATATTTAAAGAAACTTAGACGAGTTATGTATTTACGATAAACTATATTAGATTAATGTACACTTATAAGACAGTAAGATAGGTATATACATTACTATACATAAGCTTACGCCTGTGTCCCAGAGGGATACGCAGAGCCCAGGTGTTTGTCACGATCCTGACCGACCTGTTTCGCTACGACGATAATATAAAACTATTCTTTATTGTACACCAAAAGACAATAATTACGGAAACAACAAGATACAGGATACACTACAGTAACCTAATTTAGGAAAGACCTGTTTTATGCTAGCCTAATTTATTTTAAATGATCTCTAAAATTTGTTAAGTTCTATTAATGAAAATGTACAATTTCTTTATTTATTTAAGTATTTATTTACTTATTTGTTTGTTAGTCGTTCGTTCGTTCGATCCTTCGTTCGATCGTTCGTTCGTTCATCCGTGCATTTGTTCGTTCGGTCGTTCGTTCGTCCGTTAATTCGTTCGGTCGTTCTTCCGTGCGTTCGTTCGTTTGTTCGTTCATTCTCCTTCGTTCATTCTTTCGTTCGTTCGTGTGTTCATTCCTTCCTTCGTTCGTTCGTTCATTCCTTCCTTCGTTAGTTCTTTCGTTCATTCTTGGTTCGTTCGTTCGTTTGTTCTCCCTCACTTGCTCGTTCGTTCTTTTGTTCGTTAGTTCATTCGTTTTTTTGTGTGTTTGTTTGTTTGTATGTTTAATCTTGTACCATGTTCTTCTTTTTCTAACAAAACAAAACAAAATCTGTAACCACAGAGTAATTTTACCACATTTTGCATCGGAAACTTCAGCCTTCAAACGCAGCATCCCGAAATCTTGGCACGAAACCAAAACGACGAACTTACCATGGCCTTTATTAAACTTTATTAATTTTAGGCTACTTCCAGGGTCTTGGCAGTCTCTAGGAGTTTTCATCGCCATCGGATGCTCTGATAACCGTGGCCTAGTTTTCTACTAAACTGCAGTGATCCGCGGTGGGCACGTGTCGTAATTAAGCCCGTACTCTCTCTCTCTCTCTGGGAGAAGGCTTGTGCACTGCACTGAGACGTATATAGGCTATATAAAAAAATAATTGCATGGAAATTAAACGGTGTTTGAAAGTCACTAATAGCTGTGGAATACATTCTCAGCGGATCAAACGCTATTTTCTTCCGTCTTATGTCCACTCTCCGCAGTTTTTTTCATGTAACCTATATGTAACCAACAGGCCTTCTCTCAGAGAGAGAGTGTGTGTGTTAATTACCGCGCGTGCCCACCGCGAATCAGAGCCCACAGTTATAATCATTGTAAAAGAATAACGGTGATATTTATACAGACACAATTTCTCTGTAACACCTCTGAAATGCCGTTTAAATATTCTGTAGTCTTTTGCTATTATTTATAAGAGACACGATTTACTTAAAACACTCCTCGAGAGCAGTTTAAATAATCCTGCGTAAAGGACACCAATTTAAACTGCATTTGAGGAATCGTGTTTTTAAAAATACGTCTGTTTCCCTTTGCTAAAGACTACTTCAGCTGCGTTTGAGCTGTGTTTTAAGGAATTATGTTTTTATAAATAAGACTGCATAATTATATACTTTTGACAAATCAGGTCCAGCCGAGTCTATAAAATAAAATTACGGCCATTTTAGACAATATGTATGCCGCAGTTTTCGGTCAAACATTGTCCTACATAGAAAAATCGTTCTATTTATTTATTTTTAGGGTTCCATTCCTACTTGTCTAGGGAAATCGCGCTAGAACAGGCTGGTTTTGTAAAAAGAAAAGGTACGAGAGAGCAAATTTTAGCCGTGCGTCGAATTATCAAGAAGGGCAGAAAATTCTATAAGCCTACCTATATCGGCTTTTTTGACTTCTCAAAGGCGTTTGATTCAGTAACATGGCCAGTGTTCTGGAACACTCCACTTGGAATGGGAACACCAACACATCTCGTACACCTGCTCCGACGACTCTACGAGGAGGGTTTGGCGTCGATTCATATAAATGAAATTTATTACTATCAAGCAACTTCCATTCCAGTTCGGGTGTATGTTGGGGGTGTATTATCTCACCACTCCTTTTCAATATCTATACTGAACGAATAGTATGGATCACTTTGGAAGATTGGATGGATGGCGTTACTATTGGTGGTAAAAAGGTCGCAAACTTACGTAACGCAGATGACACTACTCTGTTTGCGTCTAGTTGAAGCCAAATAAAGAACTACTTCTTGAAATGGAGCGCATCAGCCTTGAGTTTGGGCTTAGGATCGACCACGGCAAGAACCAACGTACAAATAAAAATTCACCCGAAGTCTCGGAAATTGCAAACTGCGAAGTGGTTCAATCTTGTATCTATCTAGGTGCATTGATCCCAACAACGGCGGCTGCGTAGACGAAGTAAAACGTCGACTGGCAATTACTAGATCAGCAGTGGATAACCTAAAGATAATATGGAAAAACCGCAACATAACTAAAGCTACCAAGACCCGGCTCATTCGAACGCTAGTATTCCCCATATATATTGGATGGTTTAAAGAGAGGGATGGAAACGCGTACCTGGTTCACTTGTAGCGTGGCAATCCGGTGGTGGTGGGTGGCGTGCCTTGGCGACTGTCTTCCCTTCAAACTCTCCACTACGTGTGTTTTCCTTGTTGATGGCCGTTATTGTGAGGCGCCGGATGGAATTGGCGCGGTCGCGACGTTCGTGATCACGAGTAAACCGTTGACGGGACCAGTATTCAGAGCTGGTCGACCGAACCGTCCGTGCAACGCCACGATGTCTTCTTGACTCTGTCTTGACAGCTTGTCACCGGTGGATTTTCTTCATGCACCCGCGTTTCCAATAGGATCGGGAGTTGGGGGTAGGAGGGAAGAATATTGACATCCCTACTTGGCGGAAAATTTGAAACCTAACATAATCGCCCCCCAAAGAGCTACCCAGCTCTTTCATGAAAAATCGCAACACGGCAAGTTTGAACAAGTTGAAGTTGATGTCCTAATTAGTTAGCTACATACGGATAATTACAAACTTAAGTTGATTAACCTAACTTAACTCTAAACTCTACATAGAAGAAAAAAAAAAAAAAATCCTTTTTCTTTCTTCAAAGTTGAGCTTCTGTGTCACTCTTAGGGAGTGGACACACCTTAGAAACAGAACGGAGGCAGGACCCAGCGCTAGTTTTAAGCTTGACAACCCGCACCACACCATCGCTGCCGGGATGGAGCTCGGACACCCGACCTGACCGCCATTGCAGGGGAGGCAAGTTATCCTCTTTAATAAGAACTAAATCTCCGACCTGTAAATTAGGGATGCCTTTAGTCCACTTAGCCCTTTGCTGCAATAGGGTCAAATACTCCAGCTGCCACCTGCGCCAAAAATGCTGCGATATCTGCCGGACAAGTTGCCAACGATTGAGGCGAGATATCGGGGTATGCTCAAAACAAAATTCAGGAGGAGAGACCAACGGCTGCCCGATCAAAAAATGCCCGGGTGTGAGAGGATCCAGACTGATAGGATCGTCGGACGAACCACACAAGGGTCGCGAGTTAAGCACCGCTTCGATTCTTGTAAAGATTGTGGTGAGTTCCTCGAAGGAGAGGATCTGGTCACCGATGGTCCGCCTAAATAGTTGTTTGGCCGATTTTACGGCGCTCTCCCAAATTCCTCCCATGTGAGGACTGTAAGGCGGGTTCATATGCCAGGAGACGTTGAGGTGCCTTAGACCTGCACTGAGTTCCGCATTATTTTGCCGCATGAAAGTTTCTGCTTCCGAAAGATAGCGTTTACCCCCCTGGAAATTCTTCCCACAGTCCGTGTACACATCAGACACGGTACCTCGCCGGGAAACGAATCTCTGAAAGCAAGCCAAGAAAGCTTCTGTGGATAAATCTGACGTGACCTCGATGTGTATCGCCTTGACGACGAGACACACGAAGATGCAGACATAGGCCTTCCTGATCTTTGCATTGCGAACTGTCGATACCTTTATGTTAAAAGGTCCCGCAAAATCTATGCCCACCTTCAAGAAGGGACGGGCCTGGCGCACACGGGCTGGCGGGAGATTGCCCATGATGGGCTCCAGGGGTTTTGCCTTAAGTTGACTACAGCGTCTACACTGGAAGATTCTGTGCCGTACCACCCGACGAGCTGAAACGATCCAAAATCTTTGTCGCAAAATTGTGGTAAGACACGAAGCACCAGCATGTAGATGCAACTTGTGATGATAGTCAATGATAATATTTGTTAGGTGATGTGCCTTAGGAAGCAAAATCGGATGCTTAACCTGGAAGGGTAAATTGGAATGCTTAAGTCGGCCACCTACCCTTAGTAAACCTTCAGGATCGATAAATGGTTGTAGGCGAGCCATGGCGACATCTTTCAAGGCACGTTTAGCCTTAAGTGCCTGAAAGTGTCCAAGAAAAACCTCCTCTTGCACCAACTTTATAGCTCTATGTAGAGCACCCTCAAGTTCCTCTACCGATAGAGAACCTTGTTTTCTCTGTTGTGTTTGGTGGCGAGCGTTGAAAGCAAAACGCAACGACCACGCTATGACGTGTTGCAACTTTGTCAGCGAGCTGTAACGCGCAATGATTGGACATGGAGCGACATCCTCATGTTTTATCCCAATGCTTGGAGTCATCCCAGCATGAGCAACATTGAGCTCTTGATTTTCCGGATCAACAACCAAGTTTTCAGGCCAAGCGTCGGGATCCTCCTTTAGCCAGTCTGGATACCACCAGAGATTGTGCTCTACGATTTCCTGCGGCAGCAAACCTCTGCTGGCACAGTCAGCCGGATTAAGAGCGGTTGGTACGTACCGCCAGCTGATATAGGAACCTAAACCTTGAATCTGAGAGACCCTGTTTCCTTCAAACGTCTTAAGCTTATGAGGAGGTGTGCGAAGCCAGTGTAAGACGACCGTAGAGTCACACCAAGCAACGGTACTATCAATTTTTATTCTACGCTGCAGAATTTCCCGGACGCGACAGATGAGGCCGACCAGTAAAACTGCACCGCAGAGTTCTAGTTGAGGAATGGTACGTCGCTGTCTCGTCGGAGCAACTTTAGTTTTTGCTAGAAGTAGATGAACTCCAACTTCTCCGCTACAATCCTCGACCCGAAGGTAAACTACAGCTCCAAACGCTCGCTCGGATGCATCGCTGAAGCCCAAAATGTCAACTCGCACAGGATCTTTGCTGAAAATAAACCTTGGAAGTTGTGGATGACGCAAGACATCGAATCCAGCTGCGAAAGAATCCCATGAATCGGACAGCTCTTGAGGCAGGGTATCATCCCACGAAAGATCAGTGCGCAGCCACAACTGCTGCATGATAAGTTTGGCGTACAGAATCACTGGAGCTAAGTAGCCACAAGGATCGTACACCTGTGCGATGTTAGAAAGAATTTGTCTTTTGGTGGAGCATGGACTGAGTGTCCCGGTGCGAAACATGAAATGGTCACACTCAGCATTCCACTCTACCCCCAATACCTTAAATACCTTGTCCCCTGATTCGTTGAATCGAAAGGGCAGTTCAAGGTGATCTGTTGGGTAGTCCTTTAAAATTTCCTTTTTGTTGCTGACCCATTTTCGTACAGCTAACCTTCCCTGTCCTAGCACCTCTACAATTTGACGCTGTAGATCTCTAGCCGACTCTACATCAGAACTACCAGTGACCACGTCATCCACGAAAGTATCCTCCTTCAGGGCACGAGCACCTTCTGGATGAGTGGCTTCATTGAGCACAGCCAGCTCGTGCACGACGCGCATCGCCAGGTAAGCCGAGCTTGAAACTCCATAAGTGACGGTGGTAAGCTCGAACTGCTGTAGAGGTTTGTTGATGGAATCGCGCCAGAAGATGGTCTGGTATTTGCAGTCATCCTCGTGGAGACGGATCTGGCGATACATCTGCTTGATGTCACAGGTGAAGACGACAGCATGCGTGCGAAAACGCAACACAATGTCCTCGATGTTATGTTGCAGTTTAGGTCCTGGCATCAACACCTGGTTGAGTGAGATGCCCGAGCTGCTAGGGGCGGATGCATCGAAAACCGCACGGAGCTTTGTGGAACTGCTGTTTTCATTTAACACCCCATGGTGGGGTATGTAATACCTCCCTTCTGATGAGTCACTGGACACTGGCCTCATATGGCCTGCCTCCAGATAGTCAGCCATGAACGCGGTATACCTTTCTTTAAGCTGATCTGATTTTAGAAGCTTGCGCTCAAGATTGTAAAACCGCTTGAGAGCAGACGCTTGAGTGTTCCCCAATGGCTTACGAATAGCTCTAAAAGGCAGCCTAACTATGAAGCGACCAGTGTCGTCCCTTGAATGAGTATCCACAAAATGCCTTTCGCACAATAGATCCTCAGGATCCTTTATCCTTGGTGAGGGTGGCTCCTCAGTTTCCCAGAACCGAGTGAGCATGCCGTCCAAATCAACTGCACTGTGTAAAGAGACATCTCTACACGTCAACATTTGATGCTCTACTGGCGCTCTACCCAACAGTACCCAACCCAATAGAGAGGAGTGAGCAGTAGGTAATCCCTGTCCCAGACTTTGCCGTTTACCATCAAAGATTTCATTGTAGAGATCCACTCCAATGAGTAAGTCGATGGGACCGGGAACCGAGAACTTGTCGTCAGCCAGTGGGAGCAAAGTGTCTCTACACTTCTCTTCCACAGCAGATGAAACTCTTATACTAGGAAGGGAACCTGTAATACGCTTGACCACTACTGCTGAAGTGATAAGAGGAGTGTGACTCTTATCATGGAGCGATTTGATAACACACTGGACTCTACCATTTGTTCTTTGACTGTTTGAACCTCCCAAACCAAATAAAGCACCAGAATTAGAACGAGTCAATCGCAATTTCTGGGCGAGGTTCTCCGTCATGATGCTAACCTGTGATCCACTATCTAATAGAGCCCGAGCTGTGTGATCATGTCCGTTAATGTCCTGGACTCCTACCAAGGCCGTACCCAAGAGCATAGTGGACTCAAGATGAGCACTATGTTCACTGCGAGACTGGACTGTGGACCCAAATGTCGACACAGCAGTCCCAGAGACCTGGGGAGCAGGGTTACTTATTCCTTGCTCTTGTTGTTGTTCAATATGAAGTTTAGTATGGTGTCTACCTTGACATATTGAACACCGACTCCTTGATAAACATTTTTTGACAAAATGTGGCCTTAGACAATTGAAACATAGCTCACTTTTTATGACAACCTCCCTGCGTTGACCCGGTGTCATAGCATTGAATTTGTCACAATTGTAAACACTATGTTCCCCCTTACAAATACAGCAGACAAAAGTACTGACTGTTAGAGTTGATTTTGTTGGGTTAGTGGCAGTCCCACTAGAGCCGCTGAATCCCTTTGAGACGCCGACAGTTTCCCACACTCTGAGCTGATTTTCCAAAAAACTAAGCAAAGTGTCAAAGCTAGGTATGTCCTGAGGTGAACTACTAAGGCTAAGTTCAAACCTACTGCGTAACTCAGAGGGAAGTTTCTTTGAGATGATATGCAACATCACAAAACTCCACGACTTGACATCAAATCCTAAAGCCGTGAGAGCCTGCATGTTCTCCTTAAGTATGTTAACCAGTTTGCGAAGACCATTTGTGTTTTGTTGATTTAAAGTAGCAATATTTAATATACTTTCCAAGTGTTTGTCGGCTATAAGCCTTTTGTTCTCATACCTATCCCTTAAAAGTGTCCGAGCAACATTATAATTTTGCTCCGAGAGCGGTAAATGTTTGATGAGATTCAGTGGTTCCTTTTCAAGGATGCTCAGTAGATAATGCATCTTTTGAATGTCATTCAAGTCCTGATTTTGATGAATAAGACTGTCAAACAAGGCTATGAAGTTAGGCCATTCTGTATAAGCCCCTGAGAATGTACCTAAGTTGATTTTCGGAAGACAAAACTGAGCAGATTTAGGTTTGCTAGTCTCGGGCACCTGTGCTGTCTGTTCCACGATACTATCCCGCATAACCTCGATGGAATAGTACACTTCATTATATTTGTTAAACTTAGCGTTGGCCTCATCCTGCTGCCTTTCGTCCGAGCACTCCGCCATAAACGCATTGAAAGCCTCATGGTAACGATCGCGAAACAACTGTGCATCCTTGTAATGAGCTTTGAATGATGCAAGACGCGCTGGATTCAACTCCGTTATGTTCATGTACAATTCATCAGCTATCTTATACAAACCAGTGATATAAGTTTCATACGATTTCATGGCTACAGCATGAACGCTTCGCAAGATGCCTTTTTTAGGTTGTTGCTCTTCCTTATCCCTAGACATTGTTACTAGCTATAATTACTCCGAAAAACAGAAGCAAAACAAATCAAAACAAACAATCCAACTTCAACTTGTGTCACAGACTAATTGGTTGACTGTCACTTTGACATTAAGTGTTGCCAGTGAATTATAATGCGTTTCAATATCACTCGTAGTGATGTACAAACCGGTAAATGAAAGTGAATGAATTTTTTAGTACCATAGACAAAATTTGTTTAACAGGAAATGAGATGAGATTAGACAACCAAAATGCAAAATGGTGGTTCGACTGGAAAATTACCCACAAATGTATAAAATTAGAAAAAATAACACTTTTTTAGGTTTTTAGTTAGGGAATAAGATGATTGCCTTGAAAATAAGATGATTATTCGGGTAGAAGGACCAATTTCATGGATGGTTTAAAGAGAGGGATGGAAACGCGTACCTGGTTCACTTGTAGCGTGGCAATCCGGTGGTGGTGGGTGGCGTGCCTTGGCGACTGTCTTCCCTTCAAACTCTCCACTACGTGTGTTTTCCTTGTTGATGGCCGTTATTGTGAGGCGCCGGATGGAATTGGCGCGGTCGCGACGTTCGTGATCACGAGTAAACCGTTGACGGGACCAGTATTCAGAGCTGGTCGACCGAACCGTCCGTGCAACGCCACGATGTCTTCTTGACTCTGTCTTGACAGCTTGTCACCGGTGGATTTTCTTCATGCACCCGCGTTTCCAATAGGATCGGGAGTTGGGGGTAGGAGGGAAGAATATTGACATCCCTACTTGGCGGAAAATTTGAAACCTAACATATATGTACGGCGTGGAGACTTGGACATTTGAAAGTCGGGAAGTCGTGAAGAAGAAAATAGGAACTCATGAAGAAGAAATAGGTAATCTGGAAATGTGATGCTGGAGAAAGATGCCCCAAATATCATGGACTGAGATCCGCACTAATAACTCAATTCTTAAAGAACCTAGCATCAGCAGCATCTATCAACTCTAGTAAAAGATCGAATCCTGCATTTTTTTGGCCATGTATTCTGACGTGACAACAACTCCATCGAGCACATCTTTGAACAGCGAGAAGACCAAAGCACGTGGTAGAGCACCAATGCGATGGACTGACCAAAATTAAGTCCACTGTAGTGTAGGCATACCGCTGCACGAATGTACCAAAAGAACTTCTAACCAGTAGGAATGGCGAGACATCGTGAGACACCCAATAAAGTCTCTTCATGATGACCATGACCGCTCTGTCATGAACGTACCGACCAAGAAGAAGAAGTTAATAAGAAGTTATAGTTTTGCCATATCCGTCCGTCTGCCTATCTGTCTGTTGGTCTGTCTGTCCCCGGCTTAGCACATAGGTGAAAAGGACTAGAAAGCTGAAATTTGGCACAGATATAGATATTAATTACGCCAACAGAACAGTAGAATCATCATCAACCCATAGCAGACCATTGCAGGACATGGGTCTCTCCCTGTATGGGAGGTTTTTCTGTAATCTCCACGCTTGGCAGGCGGATTGGAGATCGCAGTGTTTTTGTGGTCTGGTGTCACAGGTCGACGTTGCTGCCCGTTCCCTGGTTTCTGTTTTTTTAGTCGCCTCTTACGACACCCACGGGAAGAAATGGGGTGGCTCATTCTAGGCCGGAGCCACACGGCACAGAACAGTAGAATAAAATCTTTAAAATAGTATTTTTTGTGTACCTCTCCTACACCTAATTTAGGGATGCAATTTTATTTTTCGCCTACACCACTGTTCATTTTAAAATATTGTGAACGTGGGAAAACCATTTATCTGAATCTAAAAACCAAAAAGAAAAAAAACACATCCCTAATTTAGGAGTACCTATGTACCCAAAAAAAAATTTTATCGTTTTGTCGGCGTAATAAATATGTATATCTATGGCAAATTTAAGCTCTCTAGTACTTATCGTCTCTGTGCTAAGCCGCGGACAGACACACAAACAGACATATCTACTGATAGACATGGCAAAAAACTACAAGGATTTCTTGTGGTCTACCGAATCCTAAAAAAACTTCTTTTTCTACGCTGGCACAGATTTGGATTCTTTGAAGTTTTGTTTTTTTCTGTATGCTAACTTTACTTACTGACCAGGGCGCTTATTATGAAGCAGCGATATGTTCAGAAGGGTTGCAACGTCGCGCTTGAGCCCGACAAATCACTCAAATCTAGTGACAAATACTGTTCTTATTTTGAATAGATTCGATTAAAACTATTAACTCAATTAAACTATTAAAAAAAAGAACCGTATTCGTCGCTAGATTTGAGTGAATTGTAGGGCTCAAGCACGACGTTGTGATCCTTCCGAGCATATCGCTGCATCACAATAAGGGCCCAAGATTTCTTTCAATGACCTTCTTCCATTGCATTGACGTACCTCCGGTTTCGTAGTCAGATTCTCTTTGGCGCTTTAAAAATGAATGAAAGCCTATCAAAGTCACGTGATATAAAAAAGAAACTTTACCCCCAGCCCCTGCACTTTAAGATGGCCCAGTAACCATAGCACACACAACGCTTTGCCGACTGGCCCCTGCTTTTCCGGACAGACCAATAACCACGGCATAACGCCTTGCCAATTGGATCGTGCACTTCAGGATGGCCCAGTAACCATGGCCCCCATTACTTTTCGTCCAAACACGGCTTGCCCTTGGCATTTCCACGCTCCCGGGCAAAGCAGGTTCATTCACCCGGTATTGATTTTTGCGCCGCGCTCGCTTGCTTTGCGGAGTGCATTGACAAAGATGATGCAAGGTGCGGATTGTCATCAGTAGAATTATTTTTTTAAAGAAACAGGATTTTTACCTCCCGGTATTACCCGACGAAAGCTTTAAAACTTAAAGGTAAGGATTTTTGTATCTATCTATCTATAGTGTTACTTCTTCTTCTTCCCCCTGTGCCTCTTCACATATTTTGAATAGAACAAACACGTCAACACTTCTGGGCAAGATGGAGTCGTGAAGACATTGCCCAGCTGCATCAACGAACAAAATGGCGGTTCCGGCAAGATGAGTTAAAACCTGGCCAACTTGTATTGATAAAGATTGAACAGACCCCACCACTCAAATGGCCACTAGGAAGAATAAATTGTCTTTATCCTGGATCTGATGATACCAGCATAGTGGTCGATGTCAAGACATCAAGAGGAATGATACGACGTTCAATCAGAAAGATTGTTCCTCTCCTACATGACGCTGAGGATGATCAGCTCTAAGCTGGCGGGCGAGCCTGTTCACGCACACGTTAACAGAAACAAGGAGGTCCGGCGGTGTCGATTTGGAACCAAACCATCTATATTTACCTAAGCCTGACATGTGTGCATTTCTATTCAGCCATATTGTCACATCAAAGAAGCATTGTACAAGCCTATAAAATAATTACTTAAAACCTCTATTACTTATTTATTTCTCAAGAAAAAGACAAACAAACACTACATACATCGATTTTCTGGGTGACCTCTTAAATCCTTAGAAACCTATGATTGTTGGCTTTTTAACGTTACTGATCTCCTTTTAAGCTGCTAAGAAATGAGCATCTGCGTTTAACAGCATTATTTATTGTGTGACTTTTTCTGAATTTCTGAAATCGAAATTTTTGGAAATATTATAGTTTACATAATTTTAGAATAGAAAAAGTTTATTTCAAAGACAAAACATCCGTAAAACAACAAGAATACAATAATTATGCTGCTTACAAGAAAACAACAATAATATTTCTTGAAATTGATTTGAACTAGAAAAATAATTCAATTAAATAAAGTTACACCAGTGGGTGTAACGATGTGTATCATGGCTTTAAAAAAGGAGTCTGGACTCAGCATGTGGAACTCGTGTAACACTGGTCTTCTGCCAGACCCTAAGTGAGATCACTAGCATTAAGAACAGTAGCCAAATTATAATAACAATATCATTATGTTACACTCTCTGTCACTGCCTTAGCCTCCGGTGAATCATCGCGAATCAAATTTCATGCTGCACTTAGAGCCATTGCCCACGTCGCCTTAAAATGTGATTTAAAAGAGATTCGCGGCCGCAGCGCTTTCGTAAAAATGAAAGTAATACATATGCTATGCTGCAGCGCGTTTGCATCGCTTCTCAAAAATGTCACGAAATGCGCTTAGAAGTCCGAACAAAAGTCGTCGTGGGCAATGGCCCTATGTAGGAATTACGCAACAGATAAAGACGCAACGTAAGCACGTATTGTTTCTAAGACCTACGAATAAAAAAAACCATATAAGTATTTCTTCCTAAAACATTCACTCTCAAAAACGGCCCCTGACCTCTCTCGATTAGTCTGTACCAATGAAATGGGCGCAATATAATGCTGTAGAGTAAATCACTCTGTGTTTGGCTCATGCCGTACACCATGCGTGACGACCGTGAACTTCGATTGTGCGATAGTAAATAACAGCATAATTTATGATTGGTTTTATACAAAAAAGTGAAACCATTGACTTATAATGTATAAACCATCGAAAATACCTCGTAAGATGGCGGTCTGACGGTGGCAGGAGCACAGTTGAAGAGTTCCGTTCTCCATCTCTGAAAATCTTCATCAGATCTTCACTAAATTAGAATGAGACCAATGGGGACGTTATATCTATTCGAACAAAAAAAAATTGTCGAAATCGGTTAACATTTGACGGAGTTCTGCGAGAACATAGCCAAGAGAAAAAAGAAAAAAAACATATGCGTCCTTTTTTGAAGTGGGTTAAGAAAAAACAATTTTCATTTTATCCAATCTATTTTTCCCTATTGCTTCTCGTTCTCGATTCGGTCAGCCGCGGATTCGTCATGCTCCTTTGCTGTCAACTTGTATTACACTTGATTTGAGAAAATATGGTCAGAGTGGAGTTTTTTTCGCTGCCTTTTCTTCCACTATAACCTCGACCCGAAGACAGCGGATAAGAAGAAGAAGAAGAATAAGAAGAAGAAGAAGAAGAAGAATAAGAAGAAGAAGAAGAAGAAGAAAAACATTTATTAAGCAGATAAGTAACATAATATGGACAACAACAGAAAGAAAACTAAATACACAACAGACAAAACGAATAAATAAAACAGGACCCCAGATGTAGCCTGTGGTGTATCTAAGTTGCCACAAAAGGCATCTGACTCAGCGTCGTGCTGAGGAAGTGACTCCTCAGCGCTGATTTTCTGATAACAAATAAATTTTTGATTTCTGATTTCCGGTCTGGACACATACGGCTTTCTTGGCCCGCGAAATTTGACTCCAACCCAGGGTTTGCAGCTCCGACCGAGGTCTTTGCCCAAAAGTGGGACATAATCGAGGCTGAATATAAAAAGACTTGTTTTACTATCTTCCATTAAAAAACAAACGTCACGTCTACACTCAATTTCCTCTCTGATCTGACCCAGTTCAACCGGCAAGCAGGCGACGTACCGTGGAATTATATTAGACGTATAATAGAGATGAGATCTGAATGCACCTCCTCGGTATTGACACAAAAGGCTATTGTGCCAGCTTAGCCTCCACGGGAAGATACAATTCTCTGTGAGAAATTGCGGTCGCGGTTATATTGGATTCCGTTTGTGGAGCAATCCGCGGTGGTAGAGCACTAGGGGAAAATCGGGCGTCTCAGGCACGGTTTATACAGAACAAACGTGAGTACTATTAAAGATTATATTGTGTCAAAATAACGCATTCAGCAGTCAGTTTTTCAAGCTCTTTCAATGTGTATGCTCGTATTTCGTTTCCTCAAATTCGCAAAAAATGGCTTTTAATGCCTGTTAAAAAACAGGCTTCACAGATTTTTTGGTCAAAATAGGTTGTAAAAGACACTGATGCTACTTAATTTTTGTAGTATGTAGTACGTTGTAGTGTTTTGAAGGCGGTTTTTTTGTCCTTGTAAAATATGCACGAAGCTGCTTTGTGACTTAAACATGTCAATTTAAGTTACAAAGTAGCTTCTCGCTTATTTTATCGTTGTGCAATAAACATGTTAAGGCAGTGTCTCGATAAAAATAAACAAATTAATTTAACTTGTATCATTGTCCCTATTCTGACTGTCTCGTTGGCCTAGCGGTAGCATGCTTGACTACCAAAACATAGGCCGTGGGTTCGATTCTCGCTGGAGGCCGCCGTATTTGATTTGTTTGAATGGTCTCAGTCTGCATGGATTTCCATGTTTATGAGGTACTTATCTAACTATTACACGCCTAGTTTTGGAGCTTGGACAAGTGACCACGTTGTGTCTGAACTATTTATTTAATATCGACTACCGACTATGTACCCGTCTCACTTTTCCTTCAGCAACTCTCCACCATAAGGTTACATAAGCATAACATAAACAGTATATAGTCGTCCCCCTGTAGGGCACAGGCCTTCTCTCAGGGAGAGAGTGCCACGCGTGCCCACCGCGGATTGGCGATTTCAAGTGCTAAGGTATGTAAAGACCTCAGACACTCAGATTTCCTCACGATGTTTTCCTCCATCGTCTGGTGAAGACGTCTAACATCATAAGGTCATAAGGTTGCCTGGAAGAAATTGCTTTCAGTACTAAGGCCGCCAATTGTACTGTGTATCTTTGCGACTCTTTATGTCATGTGCTCATGTCAGGTGTACATAACATTCTTATCTAATCTTGACCAAATGTAATATAATAATACATACTTTATTGAACAAAAACCATTAAACAGGACATCACATAAGATATTGCATGTACAAAGGCGAGATCATGTTAATAATGATTTTTAGGACCCACGGCCCTGAACCTAAGGCAAAAAACCTAGGGCTAGACAGCATATAACGCCGGAAACGGCCGTTTTGGGCATAAATGCTATCTAGTCCCAGGTTCGTGATCCTAGGCTCTTTGTCGTGGGTCCTAAAGATCACTGTTAACATTATTGAGAAATTGTACAGACACTTTTTGCAAATTTGATCTGGAAAAAAGATATGACTTTCTTTCCTCGGTGGCGCTAGAGTCACTCCCTGGAGCCCCTTAAACATTCAATACGAAGCGATAGTACCAGTTATGGACGTCATCTAGGGCGGGCATAACCTCCAGCTGTGCAGATGATTGATAGAATGATTGATTACCCGACTGGTGAGTTCAAATGACGAATTGATGTTCAATCTTCGAGTTGATGTTTATTGAGAAAAGTTCTCTCCCACTGATTGTTTGGCATAGCTAGTTAATCAGTTAGTTAGACCTGCGATTCCCGCACTTACACCCGGTTTCTCGTACACTAAAAAGCTGTTAATCTACTGTTAACAGCTGTCAGTGGTTTTTTTTTGTATGCACTTTGGTCAATTGACAGCTGTTAACAGTAGATTAACAGCGTGTTAGTGTACAAGAAACTGGGGGTTAGTCTCATAGTTGGGCCATTGTACGTAGCAAGCGCTAAGGTATGTAAATACCTCCGACACTAGGGTTTCGTTACGATGTTTTCCTTCACTGTTAGCGAGTGGTATTGCTACTATAACTTCACAATGTACTATAAGTTAGAAAACATGGTACATGCCGGGATTTGAACCCACGACCTCGCGAATGAGAAGCCGGCGTTCTACCGCTCCGCTACCACCTGCTCTATTTGGCATAGCTATCTCCAATATTTTTATATTCTAACAGTATATTGACACAATTGATTTTTACAATTAACAATTTTATAATGTAATGTCGAGTGTGTAAATGCCTTTTAAATTGAAGGTATTGAAGCTATTTTGTAATGAGATACCACTTGTAGAAAATTTAATTACTCGTCCTCTGAGGAATTGAGGACATTGGAAAAAGATGGTTTTAATTAATCTGAAGTAGGAATTAAAATTCATTGTTGTGAAGTGGCAGTCCCAGTAGCAGTGGATCGTGGCAAGTGGCAGTGCCTGGTCTCTGCCTACCCCTCTGGGATACAGGCGTGAGTTTATGTATGTGTATTTATGTTGTCAAAATTACTGCCTAATGCTCGGATATATTTTGTATAAAACCTGCAAATATTTCTGAAACACAAACCCCGAAGTGTTTTGCAGAAAATCTTTTTCTAAAAGGTTTTTCCCCGACGTGTATTATTCAAAATATCAGAGCTTAGGTACATAATTTTGTTAAATCTGCGCTCTACGCGCTCTACCAAAAATCACGGCCTCAGGTAAAAACCAGTCCTTTAAAGAAGAATGACAATGAAGTTTTATGGTTTTATGAAGCGATGATAGCCCAGTGGGTAGAAAAATGGATTCGGAAGCGAGAGACCCAGGTTCGATTCTCAGTGCGGGCATGTAACTATGACTGTTTATTTCCAAAGTTAAGTACATCTGCGAATTCCAAACAGCAATACCACACGCTAACGGTGAAGGAAAACATTGTGAGGAAGCCCGCGGCTTGGTTGGCCCCACGCGTATTGACTTGTCTTTCCTGTTGGCTAGGCCGACTTAGCTCTCAGGATGGTATACCTAGGTGCTGGGCAAGCCTACTCCATCTAAAAAACAATGTCCCAGGCACTGCAGCGTCCGAGTGGTCCCTTCACCCATACATTGTGCAACATTGATGCAAAGGCCAAAGTATTATGGTTTTAAGCATTATCAATCAACGCCAATACAATTGATTGATTGGTTGAACGTTGCGGTAGAGAATTAGGTCCACATCAAATCACTCGTATATCTTGCAACAAGCCGGCGACGAAACGCATCTTTTTTTTGGAAGTGCTCCAAGGTCCCAGCAACCTTTGGCAAAGCATGCTATAATTTTCGACACATTTTACCACACAATTTGGCGGCTGTCTTTATTTAAGCAGCTGCCATGCCAACATCTCAAGCTTTGCTGGGGTCAGAACATTTAGATTCTACATAGAAGTTTAACGTGACTTGACACAAAAAAGGTTGCATCACATCACATTACATCACATCACATCTCATCACATGACATAACATCACATTAAATAAAGTCACGCCTGTATCCCGGAGGGGTAGACAGAGACCAGAGTTTGCCACTTACCACTGTCTCTGAATATCATACATCCGAAAGCGTATTTGTTTCATAATACACTGTCTCGCTAATTATGAAGGAAAACAAATACAAATACAAATACAAATACAAATACAAATACAAATACAAATACAAATACAAATACAAATACAAATACAAATACAAATACAAATACAAATACAAATACAAATACAAATACAAATACAAATACAAATACACATACAAATACAAATACAAATACAAATACAAATATAAATACAAATAAACTTTATTTCTCCATCCACAAATAAGGTACAAAAGAGGTGGCACAATATGGCACAATCTGAAGCAATTTGTGGAAAGACTGGGTCCTAAACTAGATCAGAGATCTGTATCTTAGGATGCCAGGCCTCCCAAAAACTAGGACAGCAAAGTATGAAACATACTGTAGACACTAAGTCAGTCCAAGTCAAAAATCGACGGAGAAATCAAATTAGAGAAAATATACAAACAAGAGAAAAATATACAAACACACAAAATCAAAAGGGGTACTCATAACTCAGCCCCACATTGTGAGGAAGTCTGGTTCCGCACGTATTGACATTGTATTTACTGTAGGTTAAGTTGACTAATCTGAGAGGACGGTTTAGGTGGTTTAGATGACAGAACATTAACGTTCATACTTCTGTTGCAACGTCACCCGAACAAACACTACGGAATAAAGGGTGCATCTTTTAAGATCGTATTTAGAAGGAAGGGTCCAAAAAGCAGACTTAAATCGTATTAAATCCTCGGGTTCACTTGTAAAAATAGGAGTCCCGCAGTGATCTATCTTAGGGCCGTTCCTTTTCCTAGTCTATATATAAATGATTTACCGTTTATGGTACAAACAATGTCTGAGATAGTGTTATTTGCTGATGACACGTCTCTTATTTTTAAAATAAGGAGACAAGAAAATAATCTTGACGATGCAAATAATGCTCTTTCGCACTAGATTGGTTCACAGCAAGATATCTGCTGCTAAATTCTAAAAAGACAAAATGTATAAAGTTTTCTTTACCTAACGTAAGAATAGTTGAGAACAACATAGTAATTGGACATGAAAATGGACTAGAATTTGTAGATGATACTGTATTTCTGGGCATCACAATCGATGCAAAACTACAATGGGGTCCACATATTGTAAAATTAGCACACAGACTTAGCTCTGCAGCATATGCCGTGAAAAGAATTAGGGAACTCACTGACGTTGCAACTGCTAGGCTTGTTTATTTTAGTTACTTCCATAGTATTATGTCCTACGGTATGCTACTATGGGGCCGAGCAGCAGACATTGAGACTATCTTCATCTTGCAGAAGAGAGCCATCCGATTTATTTACAAGTTAGGTAATAGGGATTCGCTAAGAGATTTCTTTAAAGAAACCAACATCTTAACGGTTACATGTCAATACATTTATGAAAATATTATGTACGTTACAAAAAAATCCAAAGACTTCGAAAACGTAGGTGGCCACCATAATGTTAATACTAGAAAAAAACATAAATTGTCATTTCCACGATTTAGACTTGCAAAAGTTAATACATCCTTTATGAGGCACTGTATAAGGTTCTACAACAAAATTCCTCAAGATATTATATTAGAGTTACCTCCAACGCGGTTTAAGAAATGTGTTAAGCACATTCTGTGCAAAAAGGCTTACTATAACATCAAGGATTATTTAGAAGACAAAGATGTTTGGCATTAAACAGTAGATTAATATTATTTAAAGGACGATTGTGACTAGTGTTCAACACATTCATGACTAATATTTTAAGTTGAAAACTCTGTTAATTAAGTTAAAACGTGTTTTGAAAAGAAGTTGTTAGCTTCTTCTCCACATAATCCATTAATTGTGAAACTAACAACTTTGACGTTCATTAAGTAAACATTCTGTTTTTACAATGAATAAAAATATTTGAATTGAATTGAACTATGCCAAATTGAGTGTAGAGCATGAGCATAGTATTTTCTGAGGTTAAAGCAATTTTTTATACGTTTTTAGCATGCTCTTTCAAAGCATACTAAAAAAGCACGCATTTAGCAAATTTAAATGTGCTATGCTTTTTACTGACGGTCAGATTTTTTATCGTTATCTATGCTTTTAAAAAAGTATATAATAAAAATGGCGTCGCAAGGCAAGTGGACACGGGATTTGACAATAAAATTGTTAACAGAATATGAAAAATATGCTTGTGCTTGTGGAATTCGTGCGGCAAAACTTATAAAAAACAATATTTTATCACAGCCAATAAGTTCTGTGATAAAATATCAACCGCTTGCAAACTAATTAGAGATTCCATATTTTCCACTTCTGATGCGTGTGCTTTCTTCGCTTTTTGAGACAACTTGTGTTGAAACTAGCCCAGCAAAATGTATATCGGCGTATTTAATTATCACTCCTTTAGCTAAAAAACAGTGCTAAATAGCACGGAATTTATAGCTAATGTAACCAACCTTAACACGAGCACTAGACATAATAAAACTGAATATTAACGGATATTTACTTTCCATTTTACACTTCTATGTAGTCCACCGTTGGATGGACTGGACTAATACATTGGAGAAGGAGATATATGCACAAACATACAAAATGATAGTTTCAGCAGCGTTCGGGAAACTAAAACACATTTTTGCATCCAAAATACCTCAGTGTCTGAAGACAAAGGTGTAAAACCAATGTGTGTTGCCTGTGATGACTTATGGATGTGAGACCTGGTCGCTGACTATGGGCCTCATAAGAAGGCTCAAGGTCACCCCACGAGCAGTGGAGAGAACTGTGTTAGGAGTTTCAATGCGTGATCGAACCAGGAATGAGAAGATCCGCAGAAGAACCCGAGTTACTGATACAGCTCAAGAAATTGCTCAGTTGAAGTAGCAGTAGGCGGGGCACATAGCTCGGAGAAGTGATGCCCGTTGGGGCGAAAAAGTTCTGAGCTGGCGACCGCGGACCGGACGACGGAGCGTGGGAAGGCCCCCCATCAGATGGTCTGACGACTTGTTTACGGTGGCGGGGAGTCGCTGGATGCGGGCGGCACAACACTGGGAAGCTTGGAAAACCATGAGCGAGGCCTATGTCCTGAAGTGGGGGCCCAATGGCTGATGATGAATTTGACGTACTAAGTTAAGATTCTGTTGTCGCTGGAATATTTTATGTTTTTAGGTTAAGACCACCATTGGGAGGGTAGCCAAGCGTGGCTTGCTCTTTGACCGTGAATGCATAGCTTAGCACGACCTTATTTAGGAAAAGCGTCTATCAAAGCTTGAGAAAATCTTTTGGTTCGTAATTGTAAGACGAATATGTTGTAAGAACTGAGCTTTAGAGAGTAAAGGAGAGTTCTTAGGTAAGAAAGGAAAAACAGATGAGTTTTGAGAAGGCAATATTACCCCCTTTTTATTCCCATTTAGATAGATAGGATATTCTTCACGGTATCATCATCATCATCATCAGTCCCTTGACGCCCACTGCAGGACACAGGCCTCCCTCATGGTTTTCATAACCACCGCCTACACCGCTGGGATACAGGCCTAAGCTTATGTACCTATGTATGTATGTTGTGTTAAAATATAGCCAACCTACCTAAATACCGTATATTTTCCACATTTTTCAAAGCAAAAATGCCTACAGATTGTACAAACACAATGTTTTGGAGGTAAATGTTTGCCTTTAAATATCTCCACAGACTAATAGCGTGAGAACGGGAAGTAGGTATTCAATCTCTTCTAGGAAAACCTCCCAGCCAACAACGTTAGCCGTATAAATCTCTCACTTATCATTAAGCTTGGTGGATGAAATCGTGTTTGCAATAACGAGCCTCTTTCGACGCCCCTCGGGCAAGCTAAATTAATATTCACTCTGCGTTATTAAATTATGTGGTCTTAACACTTTTTGTACTGAAGTTTAATTTGCCTGTTTTCCGTTTGTTATCTGACTGCGTCCAAGTCCAAAAGGAGGGAACATTTTACCCTCGTATATAATTATGTATGTAAATGTAAGTACGTCCGATTTTAAGGTATGTACCCTTATAACTTCTTAACTAATGAGTGTCAGCGCGTGTCATAGACCATAGGAAATAAGCATAAATCGAACAAAACTAAAACATTAAAATGACAAAAATAAAAGAAACTGCAGTAAGAAATGTATTTTGAATGTTTTTTGCGTTGAAAGTTTTATTTAAATAATGTGTTCATAAATTAACCTGCCTTCCTGATGGTGAGCTAATGCTATCCTCCAAACTTAGCCGACAATTTCTTTCTTATACATTGAGTTGATTAGAAGAAAACGGTAGTTTTTTATAGATCTAAACGTCAGAACAACATAATTTAGCTAATGAGCTGCGATTTTCAAGATCCAGCTCATTCCACTAGTTCTTATAATACATCTGCAAACCGATCACGATCTGAGGAAAATTGCAGGCAGTGGCTGGATGAGGATAGCCTATGTCCTGCAGTGGGCGTCAAATGGCTGATGATGATGATGAGGTGTGCAAAAACTACCGCGGTATCAGCCTTCTCAGCATTGTCGGCAAACTGTATGCAAAAGTTTTGATTGAAAGTGTACTATACTAGATGTGACTGAAGGAAAGGTTCGGGATGTTCAAGCGGGTTTTAGCAAGTAGGATTAATGAAGTAGAAATGAGGTCCTTGAGAAATATGCAGTCTTTATAATATGTGCAATAAAGAGTGTTAATCTAATCTAATCTATGCCTGATGTTAATTTGAGTTACTGGATACGCAGTAGAATTGAGAAAGGAATGTTGCGTCGGTTTGGGCACGGGGAGAGAATGAATTAAGAAAGATTGACGAAACAAATATATCGAGCTAATGTGGGTGGAAGGGCCGGTTAGCGACATCCCAGGCAGACATACTTCGACCAAAGATCCCACTTGCCACGATCGTGACAGATCACTTTCGCTTCATCGACATTCACACGTCGTTGCAAGCACGCACACCGGTTTCATGTACCTACGTTTTGTCTTGGCCTTTGTTGATACATCCCCTATTTGGTCGAAGAATGACGGCCTCGAGGCACGTCCCTTATCGGCCCTTCCACGCACAGTTGCTCGATATATTTATTTCGACAATCTTTCTTCCTTCATTCTTTTCATATGTCCACACCAACGCAACATTATCTTCTCAGTTCTAGTTACTGCATCCTCTTTTAGTCCACATTGTGTACAAAATCTAAATAAAAGCAATGATTGTCGCTTTAAGGAAGGAATATCATGAACGTCCTGTCACGCAAAACATATAACTTAGCTATTTCAAGAAAAAGGAAATTAAATAGCTCATTGGCGGAATTTACTGTGCTAGTCACGCACAGTACAAGAGCCATAAAAAACAAGAATAGAATAGCTCTGCTCATATTTATAGTGGCATATTTATAGTACCTAACAAAAGAGGCCGGCTCATTCAGACTACTAATTATATTAGTCTGAATAAACCGGTAACAGTCTGAATGAGCCGGCCTCTATTATTTCATTACAGCCTTCACTGAAAACTTTCTGATGAAATAATGAAATTATTAGCTCAAGGAGCTCCCGCTCTAAGAGCGGGCAGTGACGGTATTTCTCGATATCGGTAACGTAGCAGCTACTGCAAACCAATAACGGCTATAGAAACTATCTATTCTCAAAAGCAGTTTTTGTCTCAGTAAGTGCGAACAGCCGCCCGCCCGGTTATTGAGGCTAGTCCGTTGATTGAGAGATTGTATAGATACTTTTTGCAAATTCAATTTGTAAAAAATACAATGATTTTTTTTCTCGGTGGCGCTGGTCAGGGTAACTCGAGTCAATTTACTCGAGTTACTCGAGTTAGACTGCCAGCGAGAAAACTCGGCGGGTGTGCGCGAGCGAGCTGACTCGCGAGTGTGGCTGAGTGAGTCAGTACTATGCGACCAAACTGTCAGTCAGAGTAAGAACGGCAACTTGAGCTGCTGCGGTGTGAGCTGCGACAACGCTAACCCGAGTTGAGTGAGTCAGAGCCCTTAATCAGACTCGAGCTACTCGAGTTGAAAAAAATTTGACTCGGCCCATCGCTAGCGCTGGTGTTACTCCCCGGGGCGGCCTTAAGTGTAGCAAATAGGGCTTTTTCACCAAGCAGGGCTGATGGCCTTTTACCAAGATGACATTTCAAGCTCAGAGCTTTTCACCTTGCTGCAATTTGAAACAAATTAGCTAGTTAGTGCTCGTCAAACTTCACGCTATACGAAAACCAACTAATAGGTATTTATTGTACCAATAACCGTCTATCAGAAACATTTACTGCGATCAGCGCCCCCGCCCAAGCACTCTTTTAGTAATTAAGTGAGCAGTTCTCGGCATTTATTGTGGACTCGGATAATATAATCTCTGCTATCCTCTTAACGACAAGAAAGTTGAATTAATGTTACTTTGACAGTCTTGTGAATTCGATTTAATTCTCGTTCCATACTTACTAGCAATGGTATTATCCTTTTCAATTATGTCGAGGCTTCAATTCTAATTTAGTCACTGGAATTCATACTTAATTATTCTTTGCATCAGATGACAGCTTATTAGATGTAAACAAACCAGCAGTAAAAACGTAAATACAAACATTTTCAACACTCCCGGCAGGTCTCGAAAAAAGAAGAAAAAAATAATGGTTAAAAATTAATTATAATTGAATATCATCCCGATTACATTAGCACTCGGTGCATTGCATTAAGTAAACGTTTTGCGGTATCACGTCTGATTACATTCCAGAGGTCATGGGTTCGATTCCCAATAGGGGCTGCCGTACATTTGTACAAATGGCCTCGGTCTGGGTGTATTTTCAGGTTGACATCCTTGCTTGATTACCATAGCACAGGGTATCCTAGTTTGGGAACAGGATAAGTTTTCTTTTCATGTAGCCTATATACGTCCCACTGCAGGGCGCAGGCTTTCTCTCAGATAAAGAGAGTATGGGCTTAATTACCCACCGCTGATTGGCAATTTCAAGCGCTAAGCTATGCGAACACCTCAGACACTCAGTGTGGAAGCTATTAATTTTTATTTATTGATTTTATTTTAAAAAATCTGTTTGGCTGCTATAGTGCAACAGACATCGAGGTGAAGTTGTGTGTGTCAAGCAATAATTAATTGTATTTCATCATAATGTATAAATTTTGATTGAATTAAATTGTCTCAAAATAATTTATCAAATAAATAAAAATTACAGTGGAGTGAAATTTTTTTGATTGAAATTTAGTTCTAAAGAACTAACGAAATTGTGAAAATTTTCTTTCAAATAGCGCCGTTTTTACCCTTCGTCTTCGAAATTTGCATTGCAAATCACATTTTATTAGTGTAAAAGCAATATTTCTCTTTCTTTTTTAGCACCGGGGAATAAAATAAACTCTCGAACGTTTAAGTGAAACTCAAATTTCTTAGGCTAAAACAAAGCGAAATAAAACCGAAATCTCCTCTGCTTTAGTGTTTTCGGATAAGTGCCTAGTAAAAATACGGTTTTACGTTAATTTTAGGGGCGTTTCAGTGGAATAAACGATACTGTAAACGCAGGGGGATTGAGAGTGGTGGTCACCTATACCGGGTGGCATTTCAGTCAACTGCCAAACTTTAAAGGGGCTTTTTACTCATAAATATAAACAACTTTTACTATGGGGCCAAACAAATCAGAGCATAAAATAAATGAGCTGTTCCATACATAAGATAGAAGCAGTACTGCACCAAATTTATGAAACAGCTGACTTATTTTTTGCTCTGATTAGTTTGGCCCCATAGTAAAAGTTTTTTGTATTGAAGAGTAGAAAGTTCCCTCAAAGTTTGTCAGATGACTAAAATGCTGCCCGTTATTAGTAGCCTCTAACATAAAAAAAAATTACAGTTTAAATCAGTAATATAATAAGAGAAATACATTATTATGAAATGATAGAATGAAAGAATTATTATTATTTATTATTTTTGTGTGGTAAATAAAATATTTTCACTTTCACTTTCACTTTCATTATCCTAGTATACAGGTACTACACATGACCACGACGCCTGGTTCCTGCATCTAATCTTCGACCAGGGGCCTGCCGCCTACAGATGCCGAGTACGCGGACGGGGAAGTCCTCTCCAGAATAAGACATTTTAGTCTCGAGAGTAAATTTGTTTTTGTCAGAATAATAATACATTTTCGTTCCAGGTTCTCGCTATGTTCTTAAGCCTCTTTTACACCGGAGCAATATCGTGCTATAGTGCGGCATGCTTCAAATCGTGGCATGCGGGACCTTGTTGCATGCTAAAATTGCCAACATCACGCGGCCGATGTAGCATGTGGCACTCTATTTCACGCTGGGGTAACATCGAGCCTAGATAATTTTCAAAGCACCGTGCTATTTTTGGAGGGTTTTTGGGGACATATAACGTAGACTATGGCTGATCAAGAAATTTTAGCAGCAGCTTATTTAGTACTAAGCCACAATGGAAGAAGAAACATTGGTGGAAAAGAACATTATTTCAGAACGGCTCGATAATTTTTACTTCTATTCAATTTTTTGGTAAGATTTCGCCAAAATCTTTATTTTCCAAAGCAAATACAAACAAAACATAACCTAGAAACTGTTTTCACGCATCAAATATGTCGCATAGAATCTACCGTATTCGGATACAAGCTGCGACAGTCTGCCATATGTGTCTTTTTTAATATCTAATAAGAAATTATACATAACATAATTAATTTATGCATTAGTTTTATGTTAGCTTTATTGGATATTTCAGGTTCACCTTCATTTATGAATGTTTCTATAATGTTATAGCCGAGAACTGACACCTAATTGTTTTGCCATCGACAGGCTAAGAAGAACAAGAATGTTTAAATTTTTATTGTTTTGTGAATAAAGACCCCAAGATCGTTATCTACGACTAGGTAATTTCTTAAAACTTACGGAATAACGTACACCTTACTACCGGGTGAACATAAATGCTAGTTATCAGAAGAGCGACTTAAGGCTGTTCTTACGTGGAGCATGGTGTCACGCTCGCACAATTTAATATACTGTTAACAGTTGTCAGTGGGTTAACAGCTGTCAGTGGGTTTTTTTTGTATGCACTTTGGTCAATTGGCAGCTGTTAACAGTAGATAAACTGGGGGTGTGTCACCTTTTTATAAAAGTGGTCGGACGGTTTGATGCATGCAGACAGCATGCTCGACGTGAGAACAGCCTTAACTTCACAGCGGCGAACAAGTTGAGACTGTTCCTTGGAGATTTTAGCGTTAATTTTTGCAATACTACACCACTTGGTGTCTCTTATAAAATAAATGCCTTAAGGATTAAGTTCAAGACTTCTTTTAGATGTTTTCACAAAGTTTTCGCATTGCTCGGCGCGAAATGGTCTACGGACGGATTTCTCTTTTTTGTTCCCGTCTCTTTATTACAAAAGTTATAGCCGCTTTGCCGCGAGATTATCTTTGCATTTGTGAATGTTGTATGGCGTTTTGTGGACACTGATGTTGATGGACTCATTCACCAATGATTTTTTTTTTATTTCGTTGTCTCCATGATAAAAGATAAGGTAAGATAAGATACACATGAAGATGCACATAACGTAAATAAACAAAAAATAAAAACCGACTTCGAAAAACCTTTTAGTGCTGTAGTTTTTCGAAGTCGATTTTTATTTTTTGTTTAAAAATTTTTATCTTTCAATTTTTAGTGGGGGAGTGGGAGAAAAATAAATAAGTCCCTTATAACCATAATTTACCCTACTTAATTCGTTACTTTAAAATTTGATGTTCTAAATTTCCATCTCCGAAAGTCTTCACCAGAACATCACCAAATTAACTTGGGACTACTTTTACACTATTTTATGAAACATACGGATATTACTAAAGGATGGGCCCATTAGGGCTTATTTACTGCTGTCCGTTGAAAAGTTCCGTTCTCTATCTCTGAAAGTCTCCATCAGATCTTCACCAAATTAAAATAGGACCAATGGGACGTTATACCTGTTCGAACAAAAAAAGAATTGTCAAAATGTTTTCAAGTGTTTAACGAAATTGTAAAAGTTGCCCTATTAGTTGTATTTTTTATATGTTGTTAATAATTACTAAATAATTAAACATAAAGCGACAATGTAATAAACAGGTAAAATGCATAGTACTTAATTACGTACACTTAGTTAGTAGTACTTTATTAGCTATATTTAATTAAGTTTCACGGGCTGCGCTGAAAATCAGCGCTGTTTTTAGGATAGATCTATCCAACAGCATTATGCTGAGCGTATGTCCGATTGTCATGAATTCCTACTGATAGGACCTTGTGCAAACCACATTAGTTTAAGTTTGTATAGTCAAGTCCTGTCTACTAGCTATAGTTTAATTACTGTAAATCTTGCATGGCAATAAATGATTATTCTTCTTATTCTGATTTGACGGAGTTATGGAGGATCATAGCAAAAAAAAAAAAATACGCGTCGAATTGATAACCTCCTCCTTTTTTGAAGTCGGTTAAAAAGCATGTAAAGGTACAGAGTACAATTGGCGGCCTTAAAACCAATTTCTTCCAGACAACCCTAAATAACCGTGCTTAATTTGTTTCTGCAAGACTAATAGTTTTCCCGATATAACCTATCATTCTAGACGTTCTAGTCACCTGGTACAAAAATGCGCCATACAAATCGGGCTCTAAGTATGACGCAACTTGAAGGTGACGCCTTATAATTCATGAAGCGTTTATCAATATTAGAGTTATCTCGTAAAATATTTTTTTATGTGCTTACGCCCTTATAAGAAAATTTTCAGAATTCAGTGAAAAATCGAAATCTTTCAGATTTTTTATTAATTTTGCACGGTCGGGTCCGTGACCGTACATGAAAAATGATAAAATTTGATTTATGGAGAATAATAAATAGTTTATTGTAATTAATTAAACTCTTAGTCTAAATTTACACGATTCAGAGAACATTTCTTGATTAATGAATGCACACGGTGTGCTTGCTTACCGAGAATAAACTGACTCGACCGCCGCGCGGCGCGAACAAGCTTTGGGTGCTTCACGCGTGTTAGGTTCGGTCGGGCAATACCGGACAAATTTAATAGAGTATGTCAACCTCTACATTTTAGTTGCAAAGTCGCCCGTAACGCAAAGGAGTAGAGTGCATGGATGTATACCATGACGTGCTGTCGACTGTACCTTGACATTTTGCATTTTTTGAGACCTGTAAAAACCCAAAAAAATATATTTTTATGGTTATGGTTTTTTATTTGTGAGTATTTATAAGTTTTCTGTGGTATAAAAACAATTTCACACCAATCTAAGTTTGTTGCAGGTTCAAAACGTCCATTGAGAGTCGCTTGGCGTGCTCGGAGTTTATTTGATGGATCTCATTGGTGAAAAAAAATCCGCAAGACTTTTATTGCTGTCAGAAATTAATTTAGTAATAGGGCCGGTAAGGGACGACCCAGACGGACATACTTCGACCAAAAAGGGGATGTATTAGCAAAGATAAAAAGTACCCGAAACCGGCGTGCGTGCATGCAACGACAAATTAATGTTGAGGAAGCGAAAGTGATCTGTCAGGATCGCAGCAAGTGGCAGTCTCTGGTCTCTGCCTACCCCTCTGGGATACATGCGTGAGTTTATGTTATGTAATATGTTTTAGAGATTAATTTCTTCTGACCAAAACTGTACCAGTGGTCGGCATAAAATACAAAAAACGACAGCAAAATTGTTAAAGTGAGCAGCAGAAATTTCAGTATTTTGTGTAGCCTATTATTATTAATCTAATACGTTCCACTGCAGGACACAGGTCTTCTCTTAGAGAGAAAGAGAGAGAGAGTGAGTATGGGCTTACTTACTACGCGTGCCCGCCGCGGAATGGCAACTTCGCAAAAGCCCTGAGGTATTAGGGTGAGGTACCTCACACTCTCAGGTTCTGTCATGATGTTTTCGATCACAGCGAGCGAATGGTAAATTCCAAACTGATGAGCTGAAAATTTCAGACAAAAAAATAATAATTGATCTGCAATCCACCTAGTTGTGTAAAAGTAAAATAAATAAATAATTTGCCATGTTTTATTTATTCGCTGATCACATAATTATTCATCATCATCACCATCAATCAGCCGGTTCTCACCCACTGCTGGACACAGGCAATTATCCCAAGGCACGCCACTTCCTCCTGTCCTCACAAAGATTCGAAGATCATTTCTCAACAAAAAGTCTAGACACAAGTTCGTTTTCGGAGCTTTATTTTGGGTCCGGAACGTCGCGTCAAGGTTAGAAATTGTCGTTATATTTTATAACCTTCTTAGTCGCTGCTGGCGTCTTTGTTCTAAAATGAATGATGGCATTTTAGATATTTAATAAAAACAAATTATAGTCCCGCTAACGTTGAAGCAAAACATCGTGAGGAAACCTGAGAGTCTGAGGTGTCACCACCTCAGCGCTTCTCTCTCTCTCTCTCTCTCTCTCTCTCTCAGAGAAAGTGCCCTGCAGTGGGACTTATGTAGGCGACATTATTATTATCTAATGTGGCTGGCGCGGCCGGAAGCCTCAAACGGCGCAAATACGGTTCAATAGGAAACAATTACATATTTGCGCCGTTTGGGGTCGAAACCATAGGCACTTGGGGCCCAGAGGCGCGCCTGCTGTTCAAAGACTTAGCGGCGCGCCTAATCGACGCATCGGGAGACCAGAGGGCGGGCGCGTACCTCGGCCAGAGGATAAGCCTGGCCATCCAAAGAGGTAACGTTGCCAGCGTTCTGGACTCATTACCGCGGGACAGTGTGTGACGGACCAAGCTCCATACAAGTGCTCACGATCGTTAATATCATGTTGAATTGTGTTCTGCACGAGAAGATTAAGGATGGAAGCTAAAAGAAACCGAGAAATGATAATCGTATACTTATATAGGGATTGTAAAACATTTAAAGAGCGTATTATAGAATCTGATAAAGCGCCGAAACGTATTTGGTTCCCCGACATAAAATAAAGCTAGGTATATTTTGTTTGTATCATTTGTAAACATTTAAACAGTTCTTGTGAAATATTGCGTTGTCTTTTCTAGATTAAATATTTACGATAATTGAGATTAATTACAACGGCATCTATTTTGCGAGATGGCACAACTAATGAATTATGGATTGAAGAAAGTTTTTCACCTAAAACCTGTTACAATACATGACAGTTCATCGCTTTGTTCGTAGGTGCCGCTACCGGTCTAAACGCGTGGGTCTGAATTCATTCTCTAAAACAAAAACAAAAAAAAGTGCATCCGAAAAGCTTTTGTTTTGTAGCATTTGTAAACATTTAAACAGTTCTTGTAAAATACTTATTGCGTAGTCTTTTGTAGATTAAATTATGCAACTGGTTTTAGGGATGGTTTACGATAATTTAGATTAATCACAATGACATCAATTTTGCGAGATGGCACAACTAATGAATTATGGATTGAAGAAAGTCTGTCACCTAAATCTAATACAGTACATGGCAGTTCATTATTTTGTTCATAGATGACGCTTTCTTAATTCATTCTCTAAAACAAAACAAAAAAATTGCATCCGAAAAGCTCTGTCATCCAGGTACTAAATAAATAGGGAACTTAAATCATATAAAACTTTAACAAAACAACATAGACTCACGCCTGTGTCCCGGAGGGGTAGGCGAAGGTCGGGGACTGCCACTTGTTGCGATCTTGACGGATCGCTGTCACTTCCTCAACATTCATTGGTCGTTGCTTGCGCGCGCGCCGGCTTCGGGTGCTTTTGTCTTGCCCTTTGCTAATGCATCCCCTGTTTGGTCGAGGTGTGTCCGTATGGGTCATCCCTTGCCGGCCCTTCCACCCACATTTGTTCGATGGATTTGTTTCCTCCTCTCCACATGTCCAAACGAACTCAACATTCCTTTCTCAATTTTAGTCACTGCATCCTCTTTTAGTCCACAACGTTTTCTAGTCACACGGTTATGTGTCCGGTCATTCAAAGTAACACCAGACATACTTCTCAAGGACCTCATTTCTACTTAAAAACGTAGAATTTAGTTTTTCATTGAACTCTGAACGTTTTCTTAGAAACATTATTTTACGAGATGACTCATATATATTGATAAACGCTTCATATATTGTAGGCGTTGCGTTCATACGTTGGGGAGTGACGTCATGGTCTGAGGTCGAGTTGTATGCCGCGTTGTAGTGCCACGTGATTGTATTGACTTTTTGACTGTTTGTATCGTAGGGAGTGTATGGTCGCGGAAGAAAGAGATACCACGTTTGTTTGCCTTTGGACGTGTCCTCTCATACTTTATTAAAGTTTTTCTTAGTGCAAGTCCCCATTATCGAATATCTTCGCATAAGCTCTAGAGTTAGCTCCATCTAGGAGTGAGTAGCGTATCAGTATTAGTTCTTTGTTAATACGATATTAACCGTTTGAGTGGGGGGGCGCCACTGTTATTTCCGTCCGGTTGACGCCAACCAAATAAATCATTATAACGCTTCAAATCCCAATTGTAGATAAAGTAGAGTATGTTTAGATGAATATAGACTGAATTAAAGAGATGTTGTTCTATATACGAGATACGAAACTTTGTTATTAACAGAAACTAGTTTTTCGAAAACACCACCGCGTCATTCAAATGTGCGTTGAATAAATTGATAAAAGGATTGTAGAAAAATAAATCAATCGGGAAATATCGAGATAAATAAATAGAAACTTAATTGACAATATAATTGCTGACATTAAATATGAATTTATAAAATAGCATAATATTAAAGTTCTGAAATTGATTGAGAAGATAGTGGCGCGATGTGGTACGAGTTTGACGAACAAAAATAGAATTACCAATGTTGAAGTCCTTAAATTAATAGCAATAAGGAATAAAATTCTTAGTTGGCGGGATTTCGTTATTGGTTTCGCGAGCGGGAGAAGTGGCATCATATTAGGAGGAGGCCGCGAGGTTATAAAAGCTGGGTTCGGGAACTATTCAGCGCTTTTCCGGAACAGAAAATTGAACAGTAAATACGTCTGCTGCGCTCGTAGGCAAATTCGCCATTTTGTGAATTTACTATTAGGGAGTTTCGTTTGTATTTAAATTCGAAAGTAGGAGAGTGGTTTTGGATTTGTAACCTAACATCACCTGTGGGCATTGCGTCCCAGACTATCAGCTCTGGTGTGAAGTTTCAGGTTCTGAATTACTTTCTTAGCTAGGGAATGAGATTTGAAAGTGAAGTGTAAGGTTAGAAGCGGCCTTCGATTCCTAAACCGTTTGTATATTTAGCTAGAAGTTTTCCGCGTAAAATAGGGTTTTCAGCCTTAGTAATTAGGGTAGCTCTCGCGAAATAAAAGTTTACTAATCCTTTTCCTCCACAGTACTACGTTTATGCGGAAGTAAATTTGTGCAAAGGAAAACTCACGGTGACAAAGGTATGCTATGGATAATCCGTGTGTCTAGCCTTTGTCAAATAACCAAGGCTCGGCGGGGGCACACGAGATGATCGATATCATTCTTGCGTCATAGCTTTCTGAGCCTTTGCAGACATTTAATTCCACTTATTACTTTAGCTTAATTCCACTAGCTAGTGGTAATTGAGTTTCAGTATACAAACGTGTGAATTTAGAGCGAATTCACTTGGGAGACTTAAGAAGTTTAAATAAATGGACTAAGGAACCCAAAATCTAGCTCTGCTTACTATGCTACGGCTGAATCTGAGTCTGCTTGGGTTGAAAGGTTTAAAGAATCCCTTCACCGGAGGCATTCCCAATTTAATTTAATAATAAAAAAGTAATACTAACAATAATTTTGAATTGAGATAATTACATTAATTATCTTGTTTGAAGATTGGGATAAAATGCTTCTTGTGAATGCGGTGTTAGATCTTCTTCCGTTAGCATACGTGGTGTAGCAATTTTCCCCCTGCTTACCCTGAGTGACAGACGATTCTAGCCCTCTGGCACTTTGCACCCATAACATATTTATGTATTATATTCCGAATATTCTTACCTTGCGGGTGGTTACCGAACCCATAAAACCATCTGCGCATACACATCCTAGGCTACACACTCTGGCCGGCCAGAAAGTCTGAAAGCTAACTGAGTCAAGTTACCAAGTAATTTGAAACAGTCTGGTTTTCCGGAGTTAGGGAGGATAGAAGTAGGAAATAGCTGTGACTAGGGAGACACCTTAGGCACTCACGCATACACACGATTAAATGTAAATGGGGTTTGTTTTGCTGAAACAATAATAATTTTGATGGGTGGTTAAATATATTAGCTTACGGGGTTGGGAAAAATTAGGCAGGCTCCCCCTTTTCTTTCAGGGTATCCAGTTGTATGATGAGAGTAAGTATTTCCCCAAGTCCCCACCATAACAATGCGGTCATTAGATGCGTTTAAGGTTCATTTAATAAAACTAAAATAAATGAAATTGGTGCTTCCACAATGTTTTGTAGTGTAGTGATATTGTAATCAATATGTCGCAATAGGTTTAGTGTTCAATAAATCTGTTTCCAAACCCGTCTGTAAATGATAGCGTTAAGTAATTCTCTTATCACCTACTCATAAGGATGTAGATGTAACCCCGCAAAATTCCGCGCCGCGCTAATGTAAACCTGCAAAGCTCTGTTGGACTAAAAGTTTGTATTCGTTATTTAATTGTACGAGTCTTGAATTAGTAGCTACTAAACTTACTGCTTATCTATGTCTCTGGTCCTTACCTTAAAACTAGACGTAAAGGTTGGTGCGTTTCATCCACACGGTGATCATTTGAAACTAAGGAATAGGTAAAACGAAACGAAAATATTAGCTTCATAGGTACTTATCTTTTGACCTTCGGACGGGTCATTCCACTATTGCAGAGGTAGGAACAATTTATGTAGGTGCGTAGATACTTTTCCTTCCGACCGTTGTTTCTTTAGTATTATTGCATTTTAGGCACAATATAGGGTGAATAATATATAGGGTGGTCAAAACTCGGATTATTGTTAGGAATTGAAAGACGTTATGGGACGTTAGAGAGTAGTTAAGAGCCACTATAGGCTTTGTAGTAGTAATGCTATATTCATTTTAAGTATATTGGCTTAATACTCTGCTTAATCTCATAGTTGCGTGAGCGCGGCTGGATTGTTTCAGTGTTGGTAAGCTTCGATGAAGTCTTATTCCAACGTACTTTGTGCATTTGGTTATTACCTCTCTCACACTCTCGTCAGCCAATGCATTGTACTGCTGAACATCCCTTTGCCGTTTCTTGCGTTAATTGTGTGAAGCGTCTTGAGTCTTAAGATCTCTATACTTGCTTAAAGCTTTTATTATGTTTGACTTGTCCTTGAGTGGCATCTCATAGTTGCGTGAGCTCGGCTGGATTGTTTCAGTGTTGGTAAGCTTCGATGAAGTCTTATTCCAACGTACTTTGTGCATTTGGTTATTACCTCTCTCACACTTTCGTCTGCCAATGCATAGTACTGCTGAACATCCCTTTGCCGTTTCTTGCGTTAATTGTGTGAAGTGACTTGAGTCTTAATATATCTCTGCCTGCTCAAAGCTTTTATTACTTCTATTAAATTTATTTGTATGTCTTTGGGTGACATTTCATGGTTGCGTGGGTTTGGCCGGACTGTTTCAGTGTTGGTAAGCTTCGATGAAGTCTTATTCCAACGTACTTTGTGCATTTGGTTTTTTACCTCTCTCACTCTCGTCTGCCAATGCATTGTACTGCTGAACGTCTCTTTGCCAATTCTTGCGTTAATCATGTATGTTTTCTTAAGGCATAGACTCGGAATAATGAATCATTGTATTCTTATTTCTAGTCAGTCATAGTTTTATTATTTCTAAGTATATATTAACAGTATAACGTAGTGGTGGCCAATCCCCATCCACGGTAGATATAATTAGCACTATCGGCTAGTAGATAATTAAGTATTGCACTCACCTCTTCTTATCCAATGTTATCTACTTAGCTGGCTAATAATGTCTGCCTTAACCGGCCTTTGGTAGGGGACGTTATACTAAAACACTCACATGTGTAGTAGTATGACAAGTAGTTATTTCAAATATTTTGCTACTATAATCTTATTTTATTTACATGGAATTTATTTTATTTAACCTTTAATTTATTGTCTTCTAAACTTAACTTCTTTATTTAAATTTTCCTTCTTTATCCCAATCTTGTCTCGCTTCTGCTTATTTAATGTTGCTTTATTGCTATTTTAGTTTCTTCGAATCTTTCTAAAATTTACCTTTTCTAATAAACATTTGATTTGAACTGAATGTTCTTAGTTCCACTTTTATTATTTTAATGGATCTCTTACATGCACTCATTACTCAATCTCATATCCTAAAAGTTCTTGGGTTATTAATACGTTCACAATGAAGGGTCCTCACTAGACTAGACGATCACAGTTGGCCATTGGAGTGTTTTGCATCATAGTAACTTTTCTCCTTTACTATCGGGGTCATACGTCTAATATTCCGGGAGTGGGGGTTACAAGTGGGGCAGGTGTTTTATTAGTAAATATAGAATTTATGTTATTTACATATTTTTATCATTTATATTTTAGCTAAGTCCAGTTTCTTATTTCAATTAGTTTTCTTTTTGTTGTGTTATGAATAAAGTTTTAAAAGTTATCTAATATATAAAAATCTCGTGTCAGTGTTTTTTGTTATATCGAACTTCTCCGAAACGGATTCACCGATTTTTATGATTTTTTTCTGTGTATTTTATGGGTCTGAGAATAGGTCGTAGGATAAATTAATATGGTAAAAAAACGTTTGTCAGGTCAGCTAGTTATAACATAGCCCTTGACAGTGTGCCACCTGCATTCGACTACTTAATAAATATGTTTTTGCTTGAAAATATCGATTCGCGGCATGACTTTATTCTAAGCTCACATTAAAACTTAAACTTCCGTAGTTACGGACAACAACACAAAAAGCAAAAAACCGGAAAGTGCGTGTCGGGCCACGCGCAGTGTAGGGTTTCGTAGAAAGAGGGGGTTTTATGTGTTTACAGAACGCAATTTTCAATGGAACCCTAAATCAAAAACCGGCCAAGAGCGAGTCGGACGCACGAAGGGTTCCGCACCATTATCTATACAACATTAGACACAGATTAAAAAAAACAGCAAAAAAAGTCACGTTTGTTGTATGGGAGCCCCCCTTAAATAATTATTTTATTTTGCTTTTAGTATTTGTTGTTATAGCGGCAACAGAAATACATAATCTGTGAAAATTTCAACTCTCTAGCTATCACGGTTCTTGAGATACAGCCTGGTGACAGACAGACAGACGGACGGACGGACAGACAGACAGCGAAGTCTTAGTAATAGGGTCCCGTTTTTACCCTTTGGGTACGGAACCCAAAAAATGATCTTCCTACAACAATATATTGAAACGACAATCCAACGTTATTCCACACTATGGTGCAGGCGAGAAGAAAAAAATGCATCCCTAATTTAGGTGGAGGGGGTAGCCTAAAAAGAGTTTTATGATTTTATTCTACCGTTTTGTTGACGTGATCAATGTATGTAAGTCGATTCCTGAAACTATCAGGGTACCTCGTCGACCACGGAACCCTAAAAAGCCTGTTCCCGTGACGTGCCCGTCAGTTGCAGTCGGAGCCAGGCTTTGTTTGCGCTAGTATTGTAGTCTCTAAACTTAAAAGTATTTAAGGTTTATTATTCCTTGTACCATTGCACCAAAAGAAGTACATATATCAAAATATTATATATGTTTGATCATGTTTTCACAATTTAGAATTTAAGTGTATTTTAGTTTGAAGACCTATCTCATTTTACAAAGATATAAAAAGACCTGCTACTCCTTATACGTTTGACTTACGCAATAATTTCGTATATTGCTTTTAGAACGGAATTTGCTACAAAACTACCCTTTTGAATGTAAAATCCTTTTCCAAGGTAATAGCTCGTTTCTTTGCACAGAATATATTAAGATACTCCCTTTGACATCGGGCCGCGGGAGTCTGTTTGATTCAAATATTGAATTAAGGACGAGTTCTTGTAATTCTATGTTTAGTGACTTGTATGATTAAAGGATTAGATAGTGAAATTCAAGCAATGGTAGGCTGACTTAGATGCCTGCTACTTCCTTTTGACGGACTTCAAAAAAGGATGATTTTCTCTATTCGACGCGTATTGTTTCGACAAAACTTAACCGATTTCGATAATTCTTTTTTTGTTCGAATGAATATAACGTCCCATTGGTCCCATTTTAATTTCGTGAAGATGAAGAGATGGCGAACGGAACTTCACTACAGCCAAAGGAGTCAATTTCTATGAACTTGATCTTGTCGAAAGTTTTCTGGAAGTGCTCTGTTTTTATTTTTTATGTCTTCATTTTAAAACAATTATATTAATTTTGCCATTGTATTTTTTATTCATTCGCACTAGAGTAACGAAAAATTTCTTAAAAAAAAGAAATCCCGGATGTGAGTCCATAAAATCCATACCTGCTTCTGCAAATGCCAAAATCTGCATCCGCAACATCCCGGACACTTTTTAATCATCATCATCATCAGCCATTTGACACCCACTGCAGGACATAGAACTCCCTCATGGTGTTCCTAAGAATGAGAGGTTTTGCCATAATCGCTTGCTTGGCAGGCGGGTTGGCGATCGTAGTATACTTACTTTACTTTTTAATAAAATGGGAGAAATACTTACTTTATTCCTAGGCTGAGTTTTCCCAGAGAGAAGTGGAACTAAGACAGCATTTTGTTTGACTTGCAAGCTTACTGCAAGTTCAAAACAAACTCGTAAGTTTTGCTCATCAAAGAAAATGCTGTCCGGGAAAGAGGACGTATTCAAGGTTGACACGATGACTTTGAATTCGTTTTATATTTTTTTGGAGGACATTCTAACCATGATTTAGAAACATATTGTGCTAGTTTAAAGAAAATAGAGAGAGTAATTGTTTTTCTTGTTTGAAACGGCCAATTCAATATTGTTCTTTTCTTTTCGCATATCGAACGATAGACTCTTAAAATTAAAACTTAATAGAACGATAGAACTCATTTTGACATTACGAAACTTCCAACAACTTTGAATTTGGATTTAGAGTTTCGAACCAAAGGTCAAAAATCACGAATAATTTCAAAAACATTTTACCAATACTGTCAAATCATGAAAATAAAGCTGTTTACGAAACAATGCACAGCACAATGCTGAGTCAGATGCCCTTTGTGGGCACTTTGACACACCACATGATGCACTCTGTCGCTTTGACTTTACCTTGTAGTACTCGTATTTATGTGACTTGTTTTTCCTTTATACTTGCTTATGTTACTTGTTATGCTTTTTTTTCTTGTGATGTGTTAATTTGTCCCAATGTCTTTCTTTCTTACTTTCTAAATAAAAAAAAACTGAAATGAAAAGTCTTTATAGTAAAACAGGGTTAGAATGATGGTTAGCATAAGCATGCAGCATAAGCAGCCTATATACGTCCCACTGTAGGGCACAGGCCTTCTCTCAGAGAGAGAGGATGGGCTTAATCACCACGCGTGCCCACCGCGGATTGGCGATTTCAAGCGCTGAGGTATGTGAATAGCTGAGACACCCAGGTTTCCTCACGATGTTTTCCTTCAACGTTAGCGAGTGGTATTGTTACTATAACTTCACAAATGTACATAACTTAGAAAGAAAAGTCATAGGTACATGCCCGCACTGGAAATCGAACCTGGGTCTCCCGCTTCAGAGTCCAATGTTCTACCCACTAGGCTACCACCGCAAGGTGGGTTACTCGCTCCCAAACTAGGATTCCCTGTGCTATGGGTAGCCAGGCTACTTCCAAATTAGGTTAACAATAATGGTTACAAATACAAATACAAATAGGTTTATTTTACAAAAAAAAAAAACAATTTTACATCCTTATTATCTACAGATATTATGGATAGTATTACAATTTTAAATGTGGCCCTCACGCCAGGTCAAGCCAAACCAAACCAAACCTAATTTCAAAACCAAATTTGATTATAAGTAGGTGACGTCTGTAACTTATAACAGCTTACCTCATCTCACAGAGCCACACTCCACGGCTCGCCAAGACATCCCGACGCACATCGGGAAGTCGACCAACCCACAGATTTCCAAGTAGGAAGACTCGCCACGCAACCAACGCGCCACAATGAAAAGATCATCATACTTTTTGAGGTATAATGTTCTTTGGTAATGTACATTGGTAATGACTTCAAAATCAAGCTGCTGTGAGTACATGGTCTGAACATAGCTGCCTTCAAACCAGCAATGGTTTAACGTAGAAGCAAACGAAAAACAATATGAAAAAACTGGCCAAGTGCGAGCCGGACTTGCGCACAAAGGGTTCCGTACCATTATCTATACACTATTAGATACAAAGATCGAGAAAACACGGCAAAAAATCACGTTTGTTGTATGGGAGCCCCCTTAAATATTTATTTTATTTTCATTTCATTACTTATTTTTGAAACGAATATAGAACTAAATATTTTGTAAATATTTGAAGCGCCTACCTGTTGCTCTTATTAATATCGAGCAAAACACGACAAAAAATACGTTTATTGTATGGAAGCCCCCCTTAAATGTTCATTTATTCTTTTTTTAGTATTTGCTGTTATAGCGACACGAGAAATACATAATGTGTAAAAATTTCGACCGCCTAGCTATAACGCTTCTTGAGATACTTTGTGACAGACAGCCAGACAGACAGTGAAGTCTTAGTAATAGGGTCCCGTTTGGCATCCTTCAGGTACGGAACGCTAAAATGATTATAATATGATTTACATTTATTATTTATGTAATTAATGCAGACTTCGTCAATCCCATTTGCAATCCAATCTCATTTACATAATAAACATATGAAATCCACACCGTTGCTCCCCATGTGGCATACATATTGCCTTATTATTGTGTTACCATGACACCTGGGTACCGATTCTCTGAGTGAATTATATTACAATGACCGATTCGCGATCGGGTCACATGACATGTTTCTTTGTAACATTGCCGCTTAGAACGTTCGACTCGTGTGCGCGCGTAGACCTGAAGCGGCTGAATGATAGATTCGCGGTCGGGTCACGTGACTTGTTTTTCAGTCTACCGAGACCACGGCACTTGCAAAAGTGCCGAAACGTCGGAAAATTGTAAAATGGAAAAGTATCATCATCAACCCATTATGTCCCCACCGAGGGGCACGGGTCCCTTCCCTGAGGAAGGCATAGGCCATACTCCACCACGGGGGCCAAGTCCGGATTGGTGGAGGCTTGTAGACTAGTGGCTCGTCTACTGTCAGAAGATGTCAAGCCACCCTAAGGCCTCTGACTTGGCTTAACGACTGCCATCTATCGACGGCAGCCGGCACCAACAGCTTAACGTGCCTTGCGAAGCACGGAACCGCTCGGAAAAATGCCACTAGCGTTAGGCATAGACGGCACATCCATGCACTGAACGCGCCCTGTGTTGCTTAACCTTCGTGATCGTTTAAGATCACTCAGGCAGCCGGGGCTACCAGCGATTCAATTTCAAAATGGAAAAGTAAACGGGTAAAATATCCTTTAAAATCAGTTTTATTATGACTAGCGCTCGTGTTGACCTCAGAAAATATAGGTATTGTTTTTTTCTTACATTGACGCTTCGAAGACTCGACACGTGTGCGCACGAAGACTCGAAGCGGCGATGAAATGAAATCGACGTTTTCTTGCAACGGTCATTGAACTTATTACGCGTATTACCTAGTAGAATGAGGGACCAGCGCCTAGATTCTGTTCCAGGGACTCCGGGGAGGAAAACTAGCGTCACCGAGGAAAAACAAATAATAAATAACATTTTTTACAGATCGAATTTGCACGATCTTACGCCAAAACCAGCCGTTTTGGACATAAATGCTAACTATCATACATAAACTATCTAGTCCCAGGTTCGTGATCCTAAGTTATTTGTCGTGGGTCCTAAAAATCACTGTTAACATGAATCATGAGCAGCCTATATACGTCCCACTGTAGGGCACAGGCCTTCTCTCAGAGAGAGAGAGTATGGGCTTAATCACCACGCGTGCCCACCGCGGATTGGCGATTTCAAGCGCTGAGGCATGTGAATTGCTCAGACACCCAGGTTTCCTCACGATGTTTTCCTTCACCGTTAGCGAGCGGTATTGCTACTATAACTTCACAAATGTACATAACTTAGAAAACAAAGTCATAGGTACGTGCCCGCACTGGGAATCGAACCTGGGTCTCCCGCTTCCGAGTCCAATGTTTTACCCACTAGGCTACCACCGCTTCCACCGTTAACATGAATAATAATACATAATAAATAATAACTTCCACACAACACAATCACTTGACCTGGTCCCAAACTAGGATATCCTGTGCTATGGTAACCAGGCAAGGACGTCACAAACATGAAAATACACCCAGACTGAGGCCATTTGTACAAATGTACGGCAGCCCCCAGTGGGAATCGAACCCACGACCTCTGTTCTGGTAGCTAAGCGCCTTAACGGCTAGACCAACGAGGCAGTCCTGAAGTCATGATTGAGAGATTGTACAGACACTTTTTGCAAATACGATCTGTAAAAGAAGATATGATTTATTTTTCGTTGGTGGAGCTAGTTGGCCCACTGGATTTCCTAAATGAACTAATGGGCATTGTTATGTGGCCTTTTTTTTTGCTTATAGTACCCAGCCCAGTACTCCATTATTTAATTACTTATTATCAAAGACAAGGCTGACGAAGAGCTTTTCTTCCTTCCTTGTTCAATACAAAGGACGGTAAGTATCTGCTCATTACCCCCCTTAGAATACATTGGTCTCCCTAAAGACGCTTTCCGTCGTCATTGATTAAGTGGTAATTGGATGATAGAGGGAGGATAAAACGATATATCGTGTGACGTAACTAATATACAAACGAGCGCACAGACATGCATACCTACATTTGTCTATGTACAGTTGCACTATGTTTATAATGTATCTCTACTGCATGTATATATATAAATATATGCAGTACAGATATATGTATAAATATAGTAGAATCCGGATATAACGACTTTCAAGGGACCGGCGATACAATCCGTATGTCGTAGTAACCGGACGACGCACAAAACGGCAGGATTATTGAATTTAATTGTACTTTATTGCACACAAGACATTTCCTATTTCTTAAGAACACGCTTATCATACGAATGCATATTATAAATGCAAAAGTTTGAAACGGTTTATCCAACGCATGGAACATGTGAAATTTTGCATGTCTGTCTAGCAAAAAAGTTTGCTGTCTCTTGTAGCTGAGGTCCATTAACGAGTATTCCCCGGTCGCGCTGAAGTTTGAACCACTGTAACAATGCCTTATCCACCTGCCATCCATTTTTTAAGGCATGTTAAAGATTTTCACGTAACTCAATTAATAGTAAGCGGTGTATCTGCCTGTAATTGGGATGTACATATTATAATATCTTGACTAGTGTTAATTTTTAATGTAGGTATAATTTATTATCCTGTTGGCTGAGCAAACAAATTAAATAAAAATAAATAAACCTTCACTTGCTTCAGTCGCCGTCCCGGAACTCGGTAAGCCTATTTTTGACTTTTGAACCACCCCTTTCCTCATCAAAGACTAATGTGTTTTTCTACTAATTATACTACCACAAGGGATTAGTTTTCTAAATAACCGGTAATAATAGTTTTTTTCTATTAATCGGTTTTTATCGGTTTTCTTAGAACCGTGTCAGCATTATGCCGAGCACTTTAAAATGGAGTAGAGTGATTCCTGGCCTCAGGTTTTATTTTTATTGTAATTTCAACTGCCATGCAGTTGAGCAGAAATAAAAATTATCGATCTTATTTATAAAAACAAGATTCCTCTGAAACTCTGCGGTGGTAGCCTAGTGGGTAGAAAAACTGCGGTGGTAGCCTAGTGGGTAGAACATTGGACTCGGAAGCGGGAGGCCCAGGTTCGATTCCCAGTGCGGGCATGTACCTATGACTTTGTTTTATAAAGTGATTTAAACACGTATTTAGTGGAAAATATGCAATAGTATTTATTCAGCACAAGAAGAAAAAACAGAGAAGAACATAAAATATCATGTCAATCAAACAATGTCGAGATGCGATCGGCCAGGATTAAAACAAGGTTCAGCCAGTCGGCGATAAAACCTCTAACACTTTGTTTTCTGAGTTATGCACATTTGTGAAGTTACAGTAGCAATACCACTCGCTAACTGTGAAGGTAAACATTGGGAGGAAACCTGAGTGTCTGAGCTATCCATATACCTCTGCGCTTGAAATCGCCAATCCGCGGTGGGCACGCGTGGTGATAAAGCCCATACTCTGTCCCTGAGAGAAGGCCTGTGCCCTGCAGTGGGACGTGTATAGGATGCTTATGCTGAAACACTCCTCAGAGTCAGTTTAGTCTGTAGGAAAGGGAAAGACGTAACTACAAATAACTCACGATAGTATCTCAGAAGGGCAGGCAAAGACTAGGGTTTGCCACTTGCCACGATCCTCACAAATCACTTTCGCTTCATCAACAGCCATTAGTCGCTTCGTGCACGCCGGTTTCGGGTAATTTTTAGGGTTCCGTACCCAAAGGGGAAGGGACCCCCTATTACTAAGACTCCAGTGTCCGTCTGTCTGTCACCAGGCTGTATCTCATGAACCGTGATAGCTAGGCAGTTGAAATTTTCACAGATGATGTATTTTTATTGCCGCTATGACAAAAAATACATATTTCTGCTGTAAAAACAGAAAAAAATAAATATTTAAGGGGGGTTCCCATACAACAAAAATGATATTTTTGTTCGTTCGCTTGAAATATTTACAGAATATTTATTTGTATATTCACTTTAATAGTAAATAATTAATTTAAAATTAGATAAATATGTAGGGAGAGCTCGTTTCGTGGAATGGAGAATAACATGAGTGTGGCCAAGCTTAGCCGCTATCAGGCCATAAGCGGAAGTGTCTTTCCGGCATCGTGTCAGGGTCAAGCGGCTAGTCTATTTTGGCAATGACCCGAGAGAGCTATTCATGCCCGAGCGGGAATAAATCATCTGCCATTGGCATGTGGGGAGAAAATAATCAGTGGACAATCTAGAGCTAGGCTCTAGCTACCGCATCCAGTAAATATGTAGGTGTGAGTTTATTTTATTAGCTGATAATAGTGTTCTCCACACTTTATTGCACAACCAGAAGAAAGAATTACAAATGGTTTATATATGTAAGTAAGTAAGTACAATTAGTGGTCTGACTGCTCGGAGCGATCTCTTGCAGACAACATTTGGATAGAGTGGATTGCAGGAAAAAGATATGAGAAGTAAAAAGTATGTATAATAAAAGATTGCAAGAGTAAAAAAAAAATCCCACGCCCACAATATTTTTAAACGACCAATCCTTTAAACGCCTTTGTTGCCGACCGACCAACCAACCTTTTTTTATGTTTTTACTTCTTTGATACTTTTTCTATATTATTATGTCTAATATTTTAAAAATTGAAAAGGAACCATGTCAAGGAGAAAGACAAATAAAACAGGTTGGTTGGTCGGTCGGCAACAGCCTTTTTGTTTCAATCCTAACCCCGTATAGATCAACTCATTCATACGTTTACCGGAGATGGGCAAACACAAAGACGCTACATCTCATAGAAGATCAACTAATTATTGTATCGTCTTCTATTTTAATTAGATAGCGGTCCATCAGTCCATCATCTGTCACCGAAGAGCAATTAAACAAGCTTGAGCGCCTTAAAAATTCTGTATAAGGTTTATATTTGGTTTAGGTACGGAAATATGACCACGTCTCTGTATTTCGCGCACAGCTCAAGTGGCTCTCGATTCGTCTTCGCCGGAGTGCACACATACTGTTTCGCCTCTACTCTATAATATTCAATCCAGCTACCCCAGACACCTCAAGGAGCGATTTGTTTTTCTGCACTCCTCTCATAGCCTATCTGTTCGCTCATAACAAGCTCTACTCCTTAAGGTCCTTTCCCACCGTATCAACTTTTACGAGTCTTCTTCTCTGTGCTATCCCTTCGACTACGGAATGCCCTACCAGAGAAAATGTGAAAAGCTAAGTCCCTTCATATTTTCAAAGAACTGGTAAAGTCTCACTATATCGCTGAAAACCTGTAATGCTGTTGCTAAGATTCTCTACACAGGAAGCTTAGTAAGTTTTGTCTGTTGTATGTTTATATGTAAAATGTATGTATTAGCATATTATAATTATATGTATGTTTGTATAGTATATATTTGTATTCTATGGTTAGTTTAAGTATTTTATTAAATATGTATGAATATTAGTTGGAAGTCAGTTAGTTTATGTACATATTGTTCCCATATATTTCACGTACACCTACTTACCTACTCTCTTCATCTTTCAATTCTGTTCGTCCAAAGGTTGTCTGGAATAGATCGCTTTTAGCGATAAGACCGCAAATTGTATACGGCAAAACTTTGCCTTTTGATGTATCTTGTTTTCTCGTGTGTACAATAAAGTGTTATAATCTAATCTAAAATGAAATTAGCCATAAAACTAATAGGCATGAATTTAGTAAGTAAGGTCTTCAGTTTTCACGACCAATTCACGTGACCTAAATAAAATTGTTTGTAGAGAAATTTAAAACACGGTATTTCTGTTCAAAACTATTAAAATTTTATTGTGATCTCCATTTTTTAGAACTACAATTTTATTTTTTAATTTTTGCTAACAATTTACCTATGTTGAGTTAATGTTCTGTGCTCCACTACGTACCGGGACGCGTTCACACTACACAATGGGAAAGCCTTAACAGTGAAATACCTACAATGATTCCAATGTGAAGCCTTTCGCAAACAATCGCAGATACCATTCCAAACCAGGCCTTACATTGGTTCCCTGCCTATCGAACCCTCACCGTCGAACCATAGACCGCCAGTGACTCAGCAGATTACAAAGCTATACTCTCATTTGAGAAACCCTATTTACCTAACAGAGAGGGGGATAGATTCTCGGTAAGTGGAAGCGAGAGCCCCAATGCCTAGCTTTGCAGCCTTTCGTAGCAAGTTCGTAGCGCTGCTACGCCAGTGCTTGCTCGTAGCTGTTCCACGTAGCACGTCTACGCGACGCGCGACCGAACCGTTACAAGGAGAATATTCAAAGTTGTTGCATCAGTTTTTGTGCTTGGAAGAATGTGCCAAGTCGCGCGTATCTGCTTCGGGCTCGTGTGAAGACTGTCATGTGGTGAAAAGTGGATAAAGTGCGGTATTTAACTGAGGGTTTCACGTACAATATCATTGTGAGAGGCAATGCTTCGGGCCTACTGGGTTCGGATGAGGGTGAGTGCTTTTTTTCTCGCTTTTGCTGCTTGAAGTTTACGGCGCGCGCTGCGTTAAGTTTCCGTGGGTTTGCGGATATTCAAACTTTTTACGGATGCGTGACGAAAATATATTTTTATATGGGTGATAATTGGCAATGACGCCAGGCTTCTCGGTACTCTACCGGCCGACACCGATCTAGCTCAAATATTTTATTTAAATTAGTAACTAGGTTTAGGTTTTGATTAGTTTATTTATTTTTCGTTTTGTAAATATTGTAAGATAATATTAGAGGGTAGCATTTATACTATACTTTATAACACTTAACAAGAGATTTAACAAGACATTACATAAGAAATAACATGCAAAAAGGTGGGCTTATCTCTGTAAGAGATTTCTTCCAGCAAACCTTGGGGAGTCGGAGAGGCAGTAAAAAAACGGGTCTATATACGTGCACAAAGTAAACTACATAAACTACAAAATCCTAAGCAACCTACTTACAGCAAAAACAAATATACTGCATAGACCTGAAAAAATAAATACATTAATATATAGATATACTTATAACATGAATATATCGCTCAAAGTTACATCAGAGATAGATAATGCATTCATTTACTAAAATGTGTAACATTGCAAACGGGTCGTAATAGATTGAAAAGCGATTGTAACACAATTAAAACGGCTTTTAAAATTCCGGATAGGTCGATGTTAAGACCAAAGGCTAATGCCTAACATTAGGCTATGTATAAGGAGTGGTAGTTCGTCAAATCTGACAATGAAATCTTTCTTATATTTGATTCAGTCAGGCATCAAAGTCTCATTGTAAGCCATTCAATTCAATTCAATTCAATTCAATTCAATTCAATTCAATTCAATTCGATTCGATTCGATTCGATTCGATTCGATTCGATTCGATTCGATTCGATTCGATTCGATTCGATTCGATTCGATTCGATTCGATTCGATTCGATTCGATTCGATTCGATTCGATTCGATTCGATTCGATTCGATTCAATTCAATTCAATTCAATTCAATTCAATTCAATTCAATTCAATTCAATTCAATTCAATTCAATTCAATTCAATTCAATTCAATTCAATTCAATTCAATTCAATTCAATTCAATCCAATCCAATTCAATTCAATTCAATTCAATTCAATTCAATTCAATTCAATTCAAATATTTTTATTCATTGTAAAAACAGAATGTTTACTTAATGAACGTCAAAGTTGTTAGTTTCACAATTAATGGATTATGTGGAGAAGAAGCTAACAACTTCTTTTCAAAACACGTTTTAACTTAATTAACAGAGTTTTCAACTTAAAATATTAGTCATGAATGTGTTGAACACTAGTCACAATCGTCCTTTAAATAATATTAATCTACTGTTTAATGCCAAACATCTTTGTCTTCTAAATAATCCTTGATGTTATAGTAAGCCTTTTTGCACAAAATGTGCTTAACACATTTTTTAAATCGCGTTGGAGGTAACTCTAATATATCTTGAGGAATTTTGTTGTAGAACCTTATACAGTGCCCCATAAAGGATGTGTTAACTTTTGCAAGTCTAAATAGTGGAAATGACAATTTATGTTTATTTCTAGTATTAACATTATGGTGGCCACCAACATTTTCGAAGTCTGATATTTTTTCTAACGTACATAATATTTTCATAAATGTATTGACATGCAACTGTTAAGATGTTGGTATTAGTATAGATTGTTAGTATAGATTATTAGGTAACTTAGTCTTTTTAATACTTGTGATTGTGGATGTCTGATATTTTTTTAATTTCTCTTAAATTATAACAACGGTGATGATTACCGATATTTTTTCTTATTTTAGCTGACAGGTTCAAAAAATAAACTACGGCCAATTTATAGTAATCGGAGTAGACCTGCAAATGCATTCTCGACGCCATCATAAAAAGATAGAATATTGTTTATTGTACACCATCAATTACAATTAAAGCTTAAAAACAATTAGACAGTATAGTTGGTGGCCTTATTTACTAAGTGTGATTTCTTCCAGACAACCATATCTATGGGTAGCTCCGCAAATGTCATGGTACACGACGTTTTTTGACATTTTCGCGTGATAGAGGCTACCCTGATAGATAGCTAAATTTTCCTAGGTCCACTTCCTGCATTCTGACTAACTTAATAAAGAGGCCTTCTTTCTCCAAGAAGGCAGCCAGTAGATGGCCCCTATCGTTCCTTTGCCCAACTTTGGCGTTGAAGTCCGCCATCACAAAAGTATAATGAGATTTAGAGATTAAGGAGAAGTAGTGATATTCTCAAAAATAAGTGTTTTTTTTATTAAAATAAAAACCACACTAAAAACACAACAATAATTTATTTATTTATTGATACTTTTATTACACTTAAAAAAAATCGTACAATGTGGCGGACTTAATGCCATAAGCATTTTCTACCAGTCAACCGCAGGAGGTAAGGGAGAGAGTTGGTGGGCGTGCAAAAAAAGGAAAAGTTAATATAAGTTTCAAAATATACTTTTCATCATCATCATCATCATTCAGCCACAAGAAGTCCACTGCTGGACATAGGCCTCCTCCATGGATTTCCAAAAAGACCGGTTGGAAGCGGCTCGCATCCAGCGCCTTCCTGCCACTTGGATGAGGATACTTTTATAAAGTGTAATTAAATAAACTTACACATTAATATAGACTTACATATACCGATAGTACAATATATTAAAATAAAATAAGCCTATATACCACTAAAAATACATATTACATCTACACAATATAAGGGGTCAGGGGAGTACATATAATCTGCCATACATACAATAAAAAAAAATATGATTAATAGTAGAGGAAATACAACTGAAAGACCCTTATCATGAAGAGGGGCTAAGGGAGATTGAGATGTGACCGTTCAATTCTAAGTAGGTACAAACATGTAGGTATAGTAGAAATATATTTTGGAGTCGGTGCCCAAAATGTATGTAAAAACACTTCCAACACAATCACTTGCCCAGGACCCAAACTTGGTCCAGGCAACGATAAACAGGCAATGACATCACAAACATTTAAATACGCACAGACTGAGGCCATTTGTATATATGAACGGCGTTTCCGTGTGGCGCCGGATTAAGAATAGCGTCACTCCATTTCCTTCCGTGGATATTGTAAGGAAACTAAGGAAACCCATTACTAGGAGACGGGCAGCAGCGTCTTCCTGAGATTCCAACCGCATACTGCGATCGTCAACCCGCCTGCCAAGCGTGGCGATTATGGCAAAACCCTTCATAGTTAGGAAAACCATGAGGGAGGCCTAATGTCCTGCAGTGGGTGTCAAATGCCTGATAATGAATGATGACGGCGTTCCCCAGTAGGAAATGAACCCACGACCTCCGGCATGGTAATCGGTCGTGATACCGTCAGCCGTACAAGCAAATTTGTGTTTTCGGTGCTGTAGCGTTTTAAAGTCGGCTCTTATGTTTTGTTTAAAAAATTTTGTTCTAACATCTTCGCTATCATTTAACTCCTGAATACTACGCTCGGTCTCTACCCATTGACATTAGCAATTGACCTAATAATGATGTAATACCATACTGTAGGCAATGAAGAGACAATAATGACCAATCAGTGGCCGCTAGTGTTTAGTCAGTGTGTGCTCCTAAGATTGTATTGTACGTACATGTCTGATTGCTACATTATCTAGATTTATGAGTTTGTAGTTACGGTGAAGGGAAAGATTGTGATGAGACTTGAGTATTCTGAGGACACCGCCAATCTTGCCATTTTCTTCACGGTACAATGCCGCACTAATATTGGTTCCCTTGCCCGTCTCTTTCGCATGATGGGACTTTACAACGAACATAAAGACCTACTAGATGTTTCCTTTTTTATATATAATCATCATAAGCAGCCTATATACATCCCACTGTAGGGCGCAGGCCTTCTCTCAGAGAGAGAGTATGGGCTTTATCACCACGCGTGCCCACCGCGGATTGGCTATTTCAAGCGCTGAAGTATTTTTTATATATTCTTTATTGCAAATCATAAATTAGAAAATTAATTACATAGCATTGTTACAAAGGCGAACTTATCTCTAAGAGAGATCTCTTCCAGCCAACCTTAGCACAGGGTGTTTAAATTTAGATAACGGGAGGAAGGGAGAAATATGTTCGTCAGTCAACTCAATTAAAGACACTCCTTTCGACAAGTGTTAGATAAAAGTTGGTTTAAATGTCTCATTCATTATTTTTAAGACTTCATTACACTGTTTGTACCTAATAAGTAAAATTGTGTTAGATATTGTATTACTTACTACCCTAATGATAAATTTATTGCGTGTTGTGATCACCTGCCCGTAGACAGTACGCTACAATCATGTTGTTGTGACACTAGTAGGTATACCTGCTTAAGTGACGTGTCACAGTGTAACTTTCTGTTTGGTGATTCTAAAATAAATTAAAATAAAAAAACAATCTCTTGTACTTCAATCAATCAACCCGTACTGTCCACCGCCACTTCTTTCTATCCTCAGCTACTGCCAGAAATCTGCCTCAGATTAACGGTCCAGCGAGCTTGAGAACGGCGAGCACTCCATCGACCTTCGGTTCTTCGACATATGTGACCAGCCCACTGCCACTTCAGTTTGCTAATCTTGTAGGCTATGTCGGTAAAATTTGTTCTTCCGTGTACTTAATGTGACTTATTTTAGTACCTTCCTGAAAGTTGCTCTATCGAGTTGCTCCCAGATTCGGATAGGTAGGTATGGAAATTTTGTAACAAAACGTACTTTAAAGAAGAAGAAGAAAAAGAAGAAAGACATTTATTATACCAACAAAACACATCACAGAAACAAAGTAAGCAGATAAGTAACCTTTTACCTAAACTTTCTAGGTAGGTGAGTGATCGTTTCTACGCTTATGGTGGTTAAACATAACATAATGCATAGCATATGCTTACCCAGCTCTTCATCTATGCTCTATCTATCTATCTATACAGCCCATGAAAGATGTCCACGGTTGGACATAGGTCTCTTCGCCGTCACGCCAACCTCACCGGTCCCATAGTCTCATCCATTGCCCTCATCAAACCATCGGGTAGGGGGCCTACCCACCAAACGACGGCCAATTCTCGGCCACCACTCTGTGACTGCCTTCGTCCACCGTACGTCTTCCCGTCTAACCAGATGTCCCGCCCATCTGCACTTAAGTTTCGTGATTCGTATGCCCACGTCCTTCACTTCTATGTCTTCCATCTGTGCTCTAGTTCGAGCTTCATTGGCTAGGAATGACAAGGTCGACGTGTAACCGACTACAACTGATTTCTTTGCCGTAAGAGCAATATCACACTAGCAGTTTGCGAACGTTTTCCGAGCAGGGCTATCGGTGATTTGAGAACAATGCGATCGCTGATTGTTCGCAACGTGTTCACCGCGGATTCGGAACGTTTCCACCACGGATTCGCAGTGCGTTCACCGCGGATTCGTAATGTGTTCATATTCATTATGAATGTTGGTTTAAATTTAAAACTAAATTACCAATTATATTTAATTAACATTAGTTTGTGGTGACCGTGTGACACTTGGCCGAGCCTGCATCGTGGGAGACGATACGATATTTTGCACATTATTAATTCCGCGTCTGTGCCAACGTCTATAACAAATTCAGTTGCATTTTAGACGTGCACTCCGACTCTCGACATTGTTACTGAAAAAGAAACGCTAATCAGAGCGCGATACGTTGCAGTATTTTGTGCCTGGCGTACGCGTACTTTGCATAACATTATACTTCCGATTCTCTTGTTTATGTACATCCATCTACCGACTATATTCTTCCTGTAATCAACTCCATCTGAAGGTTGTCTAGAAGAGAACGCTTTAAGCGATAAGACCGGCAATTTTATACCACTACTTATGCGCAAATGCACAGCAAGCTATCGCAGCGATCTCGTCGTGAACTCGCTGTGATCACGTGATCATGATCTCGTTGCAAATCCGCAGCGTGCACGTTGCGTACATGTTTACCAGTTGCCCCGCCCAGCCTCTATATTACGCGCACCACATCCTAAAGGATTCCTGACGTCTAGCTGTCAAATTCTATACTCAGAATTCTGACAGGATTTGGTGCGCATAATAAGGCCTCGGAACCCGTTCGAAAATCACTAGTGACACAGAGTAAATAATACTCTGTGTCGCTGGTGATTGAGGCCTACCCCACCTTTCTATATTCCTAGCATATTAATGTCTGAATAATTCAGCCGTCAACCGTAACAAGATCTAGGTCCTACAGCCGATTTAAATGTCTTTTTCCTTTTTTTGTCGGGCGTATCTCAGTTGTCAAGTTAATTTAGCCTCTAACGCCTAGCTCTAGGGCTTGGTGTCACTTGACGGCCTCTGTTGAAGGGCCCCTGATGTGGGTCTCTCAATTGACAGGTTGAGAGACATGCGCCGCAAGGTATGGGATGACATTGACCGGTTTTACATTGCACGGTTACCGTAACTGCACGGCATCGTTGGGCACGGGGGTGAGTCTCTTAAATGCATAGTTGTTCAATAAAATTCTTTATTTTACACCAGGAAAACACAAACATAAAATATTTACAAAGATACGGTTTAATTGGCGACCTTATTTCTTTCAAAAAGCTTTGTAGCTGCTACCAGATAACACAAATTTTTGACCAAATCTTAATTTAATCTTATCTTAATTTATTCCGCTTTCACTTTATAGGAATTCCTTCCAGACAACCGACGATGGAGAGTTGCTGAAGGAACAGTGAGATAGGTAGTCGGCCGCGTCGTATCAGTACGGTACAATAGAGTCATATCAGTGCGGCGATGGTTATATCATTGACATTATTGGTAGTCTACTAACAAAACACACTCCAATGACATGACCCAAGCAACTTACCTCGGGAGATGCCCATTTATACCATTGGAATAACATGGCACTACTATTGCTTTGTAAACGCCCCTGACGTCTAACACAACTCGCTGTACACTTTTAAAAGTAAATTGTCCAAATTATTAACGCATAGTCCCGATTAATAAAATATGATAATATTCAATACACTGCTTCTTTTTTAAATTGCTGAATTGTCTAACATTTTTGTTGAAGGTATTTTAGTTTTGGTTGCTTCAAAGTCTATCATGCTGTATGGAAATAAATTTGGCGTTATATTTTGGCAAATACCCTATCATTATTTGATTGCAATGCTGTGTCTATAATGCTGTTTTGTACGTACATCTTTTTACAATAAAATTAAAAATAAACTATCAAATAGAGGCAAATAACAACTATCGACGTGCTGCTTTAATGTCTCATGGAAGAGCTCTGAGGTTTTACTGATTAGGCCAATGAGCTGACTGTAGGGTGGGGGACTGAGAGCTGCGTGCAATATTATATAATTTTTCTGGGTACAACAGTTCGCACAATAGCCTTAATAAATGCTTCATACATTTATTAAGGCCATTGTGCGAACTGAACTGCGAACACTACAAAAAAAAAGTAAAAAAAAACCGGCCAAATGCGTGCTGGGCCACGCGTAGGGTTCCGTAGAAAGAGGGAGTTTTATCTGCTTAACAGAACTAACAACTTCATCAACGTAATTTTCACTGGATTTTGTACGAAGTCTTCCTTTTATAAGTTGGTCGCCTATTACTCGTTAACTTGTAGAGTCTACTTAGGCGTGGTAGTTTTCCTTTTCAGTTCATTATATGTGCTACTACACTGAATTTTTTCACGTTTCTACAATCAGCCAGGAGAGGGGGTGAACGCCCTACTCGGACAAAAATTTGCGCTTTAAAGCTTCATATTTTGCAAACTTAGGGTTCAAATCAAAAAAATGATCTTCCTACACCCACAATAATTTGAAACGACTAATCCAACGATACCTAATATAACTATGCTATGGGTGATCAAAAAAATTGCATCCCTAATTGAGGTGTAGGAGAGGTACCGATTTTTTTTTATTATTTTATTCCACCGTTTCTCGTACAAGTCGTCTCTGAGCTAGGCCGCGGCCAGACAGACGGACAGTCAGACGGACGGACATGGTGAAACTGTAAGGGTTCCTTGTCGACTACGGAACCCTAAAAAAGATTCTAAATTTTTATGTATGAAAAATCTTAGATCGATATCAAAAAAAAAACTAGAAAAATAAATACACAAAAAAAGATCTGTACTGCCTTAGGTAGATCTATAGGAGATTTTTTTTAAAGTAACTACGAAACTACTACCCCGACAATGTCCTGCATTAACAGCTGTCGTGAAATGTGAAACCGGCTGTTTGGTGTTGAAAGTATCTGTATTTGCTAACAACGTGTCCGTTTTGACAATGTCGGCCGAGTTACTTTGCCCAATTCCCCAAAGAAAAAATTGAGCTACGTAAAACATACGTCCCACTGCAAGGCACATGCCGTCTTTCAGGGAGATAGTATGGATTTAATAAGCCCGCGTGCCCACCGCGGATGGGTCATTTCAAGCGCTGAGGTATGAGAAGGCTTCAGTCACTTAATCGGCTTTTTTCTCGCGTTTCGTGAACTTTTTACCCCATCCAGTGCCCGATCGCCAACCCGCATGCCAAGCGTGGCGATTATGGCAAAACCCTTCATGGTTTGTAAAACCATCAGGGAGGCCTATGTCCTGCAGTGGGCGATGCAGATGATGATGATGATATGTGCACAAAATAAACTACATAAATTACAAAAGGCCTAAATACCTAACAATATTACGAGAATCTAGGCAAAAATCTGTGTAGGAGAATTACTGTCGTGTTTATAACGCAAAATGGTACTGTTTGCAGGTAAACACAGCTCCGAGCGTAACCGGGCCAATTCCAACAACAAAGCACGATTGTTTTAATGTTTGAACAAAACTTCTCATTGTACTGACGCTCTGCGCAGCCAGCGAGGCCCATTTGTTTTCTCACAGTCCTCACTGTCAATAACCGTGACGAGCAATAAGTTTAAAAAACCTATTTAGAGCCTAAAAATTCTACCCATGCGGGAACTTGAACCCGCTAACCGTGCCAGCTCTCTCCCAACTGAGCTAATGGGCAAGTGCAAGCATCGGCGAAATTTCGAACCTCTTTACAAACTTCTCTGTATTACATACAGGCAGCGACATCTGGCTGAAGTACTGGTAATTACATCACTTGCAGCAACAAGCAATAAGTTGAAAACTAAAATAAAAAAACGGGCCAATTGCGAGTCGGTGTCGCGCACGAAGGGTTCCGTACCACTATCTATATAATATTTTAAGCGTCTACCTGTTGCAGTTATTAATATCGAGCAAAAAATTATGTTTTTTGTATGGGAGCCCAACTTAAATATTTATTTTATTCGTATTTAGTATTTTTTGTTATACCGGCAACAGAAATACATCGTCTGTGAAAATTTCAACTGTCTAGCTATCACGGTTCATGAGATACAGCTACAGCCTGGTGACAGACGGACGGACAGTGGAGTCTTAGTAATAGGGTCCCTTACCTTTTGGGTACGGAATCCTAATAACAATTATGAATATAAAAAATAATATTGCTGCCTGCTGTCGACACATGTTTTGGCGAGTCATCTAGACATATAAATGTTAAGTGTATTATTTACTTAGGGTCTGTATTGTTTCCTTTTTTTTGCACTAACCATGAAATAATTAACTAGAATATAATCATGTAGGTACAGCTATATCATCCCAATGTAAAAACCTAATTGCAAAGTGGGTTGCTCGGGGCTGCAAGTGATGTAAATTGTTTCGGCCAGATGTCGCTGCCTGTACGTAATACAGTGAAGTTTGTAAAGAGGCTCGAAATTTCGCCGATGCCTGCACTTGCCCATTAGCTCAGTTGGGAGAGCGCTGGCATGGTTAGCCAGAGGGCGCGAGTATAAATCCCGGCATGGGTGGAATTTTTAGCCTCTAAATAAATTTTAAAAATTGAAACTTTCAAATTATTTTTTTTTTTTTTTTTTTTTTTTTTATTGTTAAGCACCGGTTAGTGCAACAAAAACAATATAATTTATTTATTGTTACTTGCGCTGGCTTAGGGGTTCGCTGTCATCTAGAAACTTTAATGGATACGTGGAGCCATAAGTTTGAGAAACCCTGTTATAAGCTATGTCAGTCACCTTAGCTCTTTCGCAAATTGTCTCGTTTCTGACGTGATCCATCAAAAAATTCCATAGCAGGCTAAGGACAATGAATTGATTGACTAGTCCTACCTTCAGTGTTCACGTGTCAGTTGCGATGGTCATCATTAACAAAACAGCTGAGGAAATTAAAAAAAAAAACTTTACTTTCACGTCTAACGAACTACGATAAGAGTTGACGTTCACTGTTATTAATTTATTTTTATTTTGTTTTATTTGGTGTACAAAACAGATCACAACCATTACACGATATAAAAGTAATGATATGACATGAGTACTAAGTTAGCGTCAAATTGATGAATTATCTTGTCCATTTCAATAAAAACTTCTCAAAGACAAAAGACAAAAGTTACATCATCAAAATTGGTTGTTCATGCAAGAGTATCATAAACTGCCGACTCGTAAAACAAGCTGACTAGGGTTGATATAGGAGCGAAAATTTTACGGCAGTCATTAAATACCACAAGAGAAATCTAGAATCGTGAGCCAAAAGAACGTCTCCGCTGTAGTTTAACGCTGGTTAGACTAATATAAAGTTGCTTGGCTAGCAGCGAAGGTGTTTTGTATACCATGAATTTTGGTTCGATGGTTCGAAAGCCAAATTGAAGGTGCCTAAACAATAGCAAAGCGGTGGTAGCCTAGTGGGTAGAACACTGGACTCGAAAGCTGGAGACCCAGGTTCGATTCCCAGTGCGGCATGTACCTATGACTTTTCTTTCTAAGTTCTGTACATCTGTGAAGTTGTAGTAGCAATACCACTCGCTAACGGCGAAGGAAAACATCGTGAGGAAACCTGGGTGTCTGAGCTATTCACATATCTCAGCGCTTGAAATCGCCAATCCGCGGTGGGCACGCGTGGTGATTAAGCCCATACTCTCTCTCTGAGAGAAGGCCTGTGCCCTACAGTGGGACGTATATAGGCTGCTTATGAAACAATAGCTACCGAATACGCTAGTTTGTTTTTTTTTTAAGGCACTTTATTTTGTTTTATTTTATTTTATAAAGGAGGAAAAACAGAATTAACAAAAATTACTTAAATAGAGAAAATGAGTTAGCTTAATACTTTAAAAGTAATAGTCTAAATAGACTGCATTTTTATTGCTAATTACATAGCCGTAGCACCCAGATATAAAATCAGTCTATATAACATATAGGAATAATATGTTAAAAAGAATTAGAACAAAATTAACGATAATTTGATAGAGGCAGCACTTCGACACCTTAAAGGTGCTCTCCTGTAAAATTATATTTTTCTGTAAATGTTGTGTTTCATTAATGTCTTTTTATGTGTGCAATAAAGTATAAAATAAAGTATATTTTTTGAAATACCACGTTGCTCATGCAAAGGTGCGATATGTCTCACTATAGGCTGCATGCCTTCTCTGAACGAGATAGTTGAAAGCTTAAGGCTGGCTTCTCCGACATTATCCCTAAATCAAAATACAATTTACTCTCTAATGGTTAGTATTTGAAGCCTGAATAAAAAACTTTGCAATGTTCTATCTAGCGCCTAAATTATCACTAGATACTCGTAAAATATGCCAAAATGACTATCGCTGAATGTCTTAGTGACGTCGGTCGTCAAAATTCTTTTAAAACGATTTGTATTTCTGTAATTTCAAAAATGCCTACACTTTTCCCAACTATTCGCTCACGCAGCGCAATAAGACCCATACAAAACCGTGCGCTCGAAGAACCCAGCTTTTACGTCACGGTTTGAGTTTCATATTGGTAGGTACTACAAATTCACGAATTAACACAACTTAATAAGAAAATAGTAATTGGACATACCAGGATTCAAGCACATAACCTCTCGAAAGTGAGACAAGCTTTCTACTAATGCCTCTGCTCCCAAGCGGTGGCAGGGAATTAGAAGAACTTTGGGGTACCTTTTATCTTACCCTTGGCTACTATTTGACCGACCTACGTCCTCCTGTCACGAGATGGACAGATGACCTCGTCCAAGTTGCAGGAAGACGCTGGATGCAGGCCGCTTCCAACCGGTCTTTTTGGAAATCCATGGAGGAGGCCTATGTCCAGCAGTGGACTTCTTGTGGCTGAATGATGATGATGACGTCCTCTTGGGCCGTCTTTCCATCCACTTCGTTCGATATATTTCCTTTGTCAGTACCTTCCTCCATCCTCTACAAATGTCCTAACCAAAGCGACATTCCTTTCTCAGTTCTGGCAAAGTACTCTAATCACACTATTGCATGTCCTGTCATTCAATATAACACCACTTTCTACTGCATTAATCCTAATTTATTGATTCTTTCGCTATACGCAAGTCTCTAGGTAAATATAAAAAAGTGTGAATAGATACGAGAAATTTTCATCAATAACTTTATCTTTACGACGCCATAAAGCTGTCAAATTAACTGCGAAGTCCATGAAGTGTAATTTGATATATAAATGACCGTTTTTCATAACATACTTCATTGAGGGTACCAATTACAAGTGACAGTTTTATTAAACGTCGTATTTTAATTATTAACACTAACGACACTCCACGATATTACAGGGTGTTCAGAATGCTATGTTTCTTTAGGTTTGTTTTACTTCAGGCATCTCCCTTGTTCGCACATTAGACATACTATTATAACGAGTAGGCTCAATGAAGTGCCTATGTTCGATGCACTATCAGAATCTCATGGACCTATCCTACTGGAGATGTGTGCGTGGTTTTATAAGCTCAGAAATTGGTGGAAGGAAACGATCGATCAAACGGTAACCTACAAATATTTATTAATGATACTAAAATACATAATCATCATCATCATCATCATAATCAGCCGGTGTCAGTCCACTGCTGAACATAGGCCTCTCTCAAGAAACGCCACCGATACCGATCTTCGGCTCTTCTTTTCCAGTTACTGCCGACCGCTTTGCGAACGTCGAAAATAGATAATCGAACCTAATTATTATTACACTCTGTGACTAATCTAGCTTCGTGATTGTGAAGCTAGATTAGTGAACTGAGCCCAAACTTGGGGCGACTGACTGTTAAAGCCCAAAGCTAGGGCGGTTGCCGCTGGGTGGTGAGCGCGGGTCCGAGAGTGACCCTAGATTACGCCCATCTGAGGAACCCGTAAACGGTAGCCGAGTCCGAGGGTGGCTTCTAGCCCGACTCGTAATGCCAAGCAATCCACAAAGCCTGCGCCTGAGCTACATGTGTTCTGCTACTGGCTTCTGTCAAGCTGCTGTAGCGTGCCTTGAGCGCGTCCGGCGAGGCGGCGGCTGACAAATGCTACTGGGAGCGCGCGCGCTGTCTTATAGTGGTGAGGCGAGCCAAACTTTGAACTAGAGCGGTGGGGTGCAATCACGCGGCGGACGGCTGATGCTTGCGTGTTCGGTGTGCGTGCGGCCGGCGGATTCTGATTGCGCATCGTTGTCACGCCACGTTACACTATAAATACGTTTGACCTACGAAGCCGCAATGTGGACACCGACATTAATCCACTGATTAAAAGTCGCGTCCTACAAAACAGGCTCTGCTCGGAGTCGCTTTGATGGATCACATGAGATATGAGACAAGTTGCCAAAGACAAACATACCCTGTAAGATTATCAAGTTGAAATGGCAGTGGGCTGGTCACGTAATATGTGGCATATTATGCCAAAGGCCCGATGGTTTATTAGGTGCAAAGGTATGGAGACCACGAACTGGGTAACGCAGCGTAGGACGCAAACCCGCTCTCTGGTCCAACAATCTCAGGCAGATGTCTGACAGCGGCTACATGAGGATGGCCGAGGACAGAACGACGTGGCGTGCCTTTTGGGGAGGTCTATGTCCAGCAGTGAACTTTTGACCACAGAACAGAAAAACCCTTTGACTCATATACTCGTAGTCCGAGGCGATCCGAAAGAAATAAATTCAATTACATTACTGATATTTTCTTGTTATTATTTACGTCCTTTTTAAGAAAGAAATCGCCTGCCAAACTTATTATTATTATTAATTCTGAATTGCACAAAGACAGTGTACAAAAGGTGGACTTAATGCTAATGGCATTTTCTACCAGTCAACCTGCAGGAGGTACAGGAGAGGCAAAAATTGAGGTAGGCGTGCAAAAAGAAAGTGATAAAGGTACTTATGAATTTCTTTCTCTATCAAAAACTAGCAGGTATATAAAAATCTAAGTTTAATTGTGTTTTTTTTTTCTAGAGGCGCCTCAGTCCACATTTGTCAAAAGTACTTAAAGAATAAAGAAATTAAAGAATAAAGTAATTTATTACGTAAACGAACATCTTACATAATTAGGAAATGTTACATACTTTAGAAAAGTGTAAGTACTATTACAGGCAGGTAACGTGTGACAAAAGTATGGTTACTACCACGAACCTGTACTCACCTACTCATTCTCTCTCTCTCTCTCTTTCCAGCTTTAGTCCCACGTGGTGGAGAGGTCAGCTTTCCTTATTTTCTCTCTCCGCTTTACCCTGTTTATGACCTCGTTTATCGAGGCTCCGCATTCTGTGCGATCTTCCTCTACTACAACCATCTACCTAGTTTTAGGCCTAGTTGGATCACCACCCAGGAATTGATAGATGTAGCACTTTGTTATCAATGTAGCCAGGAGTCAAAAGTACTTATTGATTCTTTCAAAATTTTTAGAACGTCCGAGCGAGAGGGTTGCCAGTAGGAAGAGCAGCCTTAAGAGTAAAAAAACTGAAATAAAAAATAACCAACTGCCCGGCTGAGCATTAACAATCTGAGCATTAACTACTAATCAGACGGGACCAACCTAGGTACTAACGTAAGTTACATATATTGTTGAATTTGGGTCCCACTTTCCAGTAGACCGTGTCCGAAACACCACACTACGCGCAAAAACTTGAATACAGATAGCGAAATAAAGTGGAGCTGGGCTGGTTATGTCAGTCGCATGCATCCGGATAGGAGGACGAGACTCGCCACCGAGTGGGTGCCATAACACGGATATCAAAGTCGAGACCGGCCTAGGAGACGGTGGAGAGACGGTCATCTGGCGGAGTCGTCTGAGGTGGCCCAGGACCGAAAACTCTGGACTGAATTGGGGGAGGCATTTGCTCAGCAGTGCGACACAATCATAAAGGCTAGGTAAAAAAAAAAAATACATGCCATTTTTATGGAGTATCCACAATACAATGGAGGCGTGCGGGCAACCATACAAACTAAAATGAACCTTCAATACTTTTAGGGTTATAGACCACAAATACTGAGGAAATAAATAGCCAAGCCCAGCACGGCGCTACTTGTATAATAATAAAATGTCAAATACTTAAGTTTCACCATTTTTAGGGTTCCGTACCTCAAAGGAAAAAACGGAACCTTTATAGGATCACTTTGTTGTCCGTCCGTCCGTCCGTCTGTTTGTCAAGAACCTTTATCTCGGGAACGCGTGAAGGTATCGATTTGAAATTATAAGTGGGTGAGTCAGACACGCACTTGTTCGGTTTTTTTTCCTGACAGTTAGCGAGTGATAGCTCAGTGGACCAATCAGCTGCTTTACATTTGTAGAGTTCTGGGTTGGAAACCCGGCATGAACCAAACTATTGCATAAAAATAATCCAGCCTATATACCTGCGTTCTCTAAGAGAGAGAAGGGGCTTAATCACCACGTGTGCCCACCGCGGATTAGCAATAGTGAACACCTCAGACACTCCGGTCTCCTCACAATATTTTCGTTCACAGCTAGCGAGCGGTGGTAGCCTAGTGGGTCGAACATTTGACTCGGGAGCGAGAGACCCAAGTTCGATTTCCAGTGCGGGCATGTACCTATGACGGTGAAGAAAACATCGTGAGGAAACCTGAGTTCTGAGCTATTCACATACCTCAGCGCTTGAAATTGCCAATCCGCGGTGGGCACGCGTAGTGATTAAGTCCACTCTCTCTCTGAGAGAATGTCTGTGCCCTGCAGTGGGACGTATATAGGCTGCTTATGATGATAAATATGACGGCTAGCGAGTGGTATTACTACTACAAATTTACAGAATGTACTTAGAAAACAAAGTCATTGCTACGTGCCCGGGGTTTGAACCCACGACCTTCCGAATGCGAGGTCGGCGTTCTACCGCTGCGCTACCACAGCTAACGCATAGATAAATTAAACCCCGCTGGCAGCGGCTGGATGAGAATGGCCGAGGACAGAAAGAAACGTTGTGCCTTGGAGGAGGCCTATGCCCAGATTGTCCAGCAGCGATTGATTGATTGATTGATTGATTGATTGATTGATTGATTGATTGATTGATTGATTGATTGATTGATTGATTGATTGATTGAAACAACACCCCCAGTATCATCATCAACCCATTATGTCCCCACCGAGGGGCACGGGTCTCTTCCCTAAGGAAGGTATAGGCCATACACCACCACGGGGGCCAAGTCCGGATTGGTGGAGGCTTGTAGACTAGTGGCTCGTCTACTGTCAGAAGGTGTCAGGCCGCCCTAAGGCCTCTGTCTTGGCTCTAACAGCTTAACGTGCCTTGCGAAGCACGGAACCGCTCGGAAAAATGCCACTAGCGTTAGGCATAGACGGCGACCCATCCATGCACTGAACGCGCCCTGTGCTGCTTAACCTTCGTGATCGTTTAAGATCACTCAGGCAGCCGGGGCTACGAGCGATTCTGTAGATTAATAATAACTCTGTAAAGACATTATGAAACACAAACTATATTTACCCGGCTTTACACAAGTCCCCGAGCATCCATTACCAATCGAAGTTTCCGAAATGTTTAATTATTTACAGACTTCGGTTCTGTGAAAGCATAAACCGTGTTTCTAGTTCGTCCTTGAGAGGAAATTGTTTCAATGCCGGCTGATTCTAAGGGCTGAATGTGAGCTTTATACACGTTGACATCTAGGTGGTTTGAAAGCCGCGTTTGTGTAATTGGCAATAAAAAATGCTTTATGCTTTAGACTTTTAATTTTAAATACAGGTAGACGTAAATCAAAATAAAAAATGAGTTTTAAAGATCTTAAATCGAGTTGAGAAATCTTGCTTAAAAAATACGCAAACAATTAGTACTGCGTCGAGTTTTTCTATTCGACAGTTCGACAACTATTGTTTAGGCACGTTCAATTTGCTATGGCTTTCAAACCACCCAAAATTCATACTGTACCTACCTATAGTGTTTAATTTATGTGACTCTGAGGGGGTTATTCCACTAATCCCCATTGAAAATCCCCATTGGCGTGTCTTAGTATTGGCAATGGGGATTTGTGAAATTCACGTATTAATAATAAAGTTTAAAACCTTTACCTAAAAATTGCGCAATTGAAAACTAGCAAAAAAAGACTCATTGGAGTGGCCAAGTAAAAAGATAAATAACCGTTCTTAATTTTTTTCCCTACGGCTAATACTTGTTATGATAAGACCTCTCGAAAAGTCACGTGGTACAAAAATGCGCCAAATTAATCTGGCTCGTACTATCACGTCACTACTCGAAAGTAACGTCTTATAATTTTTGAAGCGTTATTAATATTTGAGTTATCTCGTAAAATTATGTTTTTATTTGTCTACGCCCTTATTAGAAAACTTGATATTTCGAATTTTTCGAGACCTTTAAGAACCCCAAAATAATATTTTCGTGGTTGAATTTTTTTCTGAGTTCTTCCACGATTTCTATGGTATAAAAACAGAGTACTCCAATCTAAGTTCGATGCTAGTTCCCCATTTCATATGTAAAAGGCTCTAGGTAAGTCGCACTTGGCTAATACCTTTGTACTTGATTGCCTTAAGCGATGTCATGTCACTATCGATTCGATAATAATAGAGAAAAACACGTGGCCTGAAATACACGCTATTACTTCAAGGCTACTTACGTTACCTACACGTGAACTTCGGGTGTCAATGCAATGGTAATGAATCGTCCATTCATTTGTCATTGAAAATTGAGCAGTACTTGCGCAAGTACTGGACGCAAGTGTGTGTGTACGTATTATGTTACACTGTATTCTGTCCCGTTGTAGAGAGGGTTTGATAGCACGATGCCCACTATCGTACTTTGTTACTTTTATATCATTTCAATTCAATCGGTAGCACAATGACAACCTTTGTAAATCATCATACATTAGATCGCACCATGCCCACTTTAATAATTATAAAAAGTTTTCGTTTTTTTGTTCTTGACTGTACAAATCGGTGGCAATCCACGCATTTAAAGTATTGCACACTATAAAAGTAAGTATCGTGCGACAAAACAAATCTTTTATACCAATAGGCTTTGTGCGATCTCACTCACTTATGAAGATTGTATTATGTAGTTGGCATTGTGCTACTGATTGCATTAAAAATAATAAAAGTGACAATGTGCTATAGTGGGCATCGTGCTATCAAACCGTAGAGAGGCTACTTTTGAAAATCAGTGTTGTTGGTATCGCTCTTTGACTTAATATACATGTTATTATTTTTTCAGTTTTGGTAACAATATCTATTTTTTTTTTAAATTATAAAAACTAAGCAGAAGCTTAGCTTAAAGAAGATTATCATACAATAACAATTTCATAATAAATACGTTTAATCGATTAAGAATAATATTATGCCAAATATTTGTTGCTTTTATTTGTGGAACCATTTCATCATCATCATCCATTTGACGCCCATTGCAGGACATAGGCCTCCCCCATGGTTTTTCAAGCTTCCCTCCCGGTCCTGTGCTGCCCGCATCCAGCGACTCCCCGCCACCGTAACCAGGTCGTCAGACCATCTCGGCTGTCTCAAAAATAAACACGGTAAGGGACATTTTTTTTCAAAACTGAGTAGTCACGCTATTGTTTACTAGTTGGTTCCAGTAACCAACAGTGGTAATATCTCGGTTTTGAAAAAAAATATATGCCTTACTGTGTTTATTTTTGGGACAGCCGATCTGGTGCGGGGCCTTGCCACGCTGCGTCGTCCGGTCCGCGGTCGCCAGGTCAGAACTTTTTCGCCCCAAACCATTTATTCTCTCGTTTTTATGCAATTTTTAATGCTGATGGTTTTATTAGGTAGGTACTGTTTCTTTTTCTCTTTTTATTGTCTGTTACGAAAAAATCCTTTATTCAATTCAACAAAAGTCTGTGGCAGTAAACAAACATGTTTTTTTTTTCTCACTTAAAAACGTGATACATAAAAGTGCGTACATATTCATTATTCGAATAATAGCCGCTTATAGTTTTCATATAACTGCATTTAGCGTAAGTTACGCTTGTTTAATTTTGTGCATATTAATTGGTTCATAGCGTCACATAAACTCACGCCTGTATCACGGAGATGTAGGCAGAGAGCAGGGTTTACCACATGCCACGATCTAAGGCGCGAGGCACACAGATGGGTACATGGGGCGAGGGCGCGGTAAGATGTATAGAGTCACAGACCAAGAGCGACTGCAGAGCAAGGACCGTGGTCTGTGATTCTTACCCCCAGTTTCTCGTACACTAACACACTATTAATCTACTGTTAACAGCTGTCAATTGAACAAAGTGCACACAAAAAAACCAATGACAGCTGTTAACAGTAGATTAACAACTTGTTAGTGTACGAGAAACCGGGGGTCATTCTTACATCTTACCGCGCCCTCGCCCCATGTCTCATCTGTGTGTCTCGCGCCTTTCGCGGTCAACAGTTTTTTTCTAACAAAACAAAAATAACTTATTAGACACGCGCTGCTCTTTAAGTAATGAAACAAATATTCTCTTGGAGGAAAGTCCAGTGATTTATGTAAATTACATTATGTAGTCAGAAATTTAATTTTAGAACATTCACAGTAGTCAGCCTACGATCAATCACTGTGACTTAGAATTCTATGTACAACCCGGTCACATTATCTCGAGACCTGGCGTCGATGACTTCACGTCGCGTCGGCGCTCTGATATGATGCGCAAAACAAGCATCTTCTAGTAGGATATTATTATAAACAATAAGATAAGCTAAGCTAACCGTACTGACGCGCCGTGGCGAGTGCGGGGAGGTGAAAGAAGAACGGGGCGGGAGGTTCGCATTCCAGCGAGGTCTCGAGATAATGTGACCGGGTTGTACTTTTGTCAAGTCAAATTAAAATACATATATACATAAACTCACGCCTGAATCCCAGTGGGGTAGGCAGAGACCAGTGTCTACCACTTGTCTACAGTGTCTATCCTGACATATCCCTTTCGCTTCATCAACATTCATTAGTCGTTGCATGCACGCACGCCAGTTTCGGGTCTTTGTATATTGCCCTTTGCTAGTACAATAAGTAGCCTATTTACGTCCCACTGTAGGGCACAGGCCTTCTCCCAGAGAGAGAGTATGGGCTTAATCACCACGCGTGCCCACCGCAAATTGGCGATTTCAAGCGCTGAGCTATATGAATAGCTCAGACACTCAGGTTTCCTCACGATGTTTTCCTTCACAGTTAGCGAGTGGTATTGCTACTATAACTTCACAAATGCACTTGATTGTAGTTAGTTAAAACTATTAAATTGTTCGCAAACTTTATCGGTATTTGCTAATACAGCCTCTATTTTATTCGAATTCAAATCAAAATTACTTCAAAAAATGTGGATTTTTGGTCAATTTATCTGCTGGGCATTAAACTTACTAAATAATTTCATTAGAACATTTTCTTTCGTTGTATTTAATCTGTACAGTTAATAGGAACCGTAAACATTCCAGTACAAGCTAATTTAGACGTTGTACCTCGCGTTTTATCACAATTTGCCTTGAAAATCCCTTGCACTGCGAAGTTTTCATTTTCCAATCTCGGGGTAGGCGTAAACACAAACAGAGTAATTTCCAGAGTAATTTTCAGGGTAACTTTTATCCTCTAAATAGGTTTTTAAAAGAGTAATTTCAATAAGTTAAAATCGATCCCTTGGGTGCATGCTAATGCAAATACCGATAAAGTTTGCGAACAATTTAAAAGTTTTAACTAACTACGATCCTGGCTACACAGAAGGGACGTGGAGCGAGGGCGCGGAAAAGACGCGACGCGTTGTATAGAGTTCATGCCTTCGCCCCGTCTCTTCCGTGTGGGCTTCGTCCCCGTTATGATATTGAATTGGAAAGACTCCGCGTCTTTTCCGCGCCCTCGCCCCACTTTTTTTCTGTGTGTCTCAGGCCCAAGGTGCTCACCTCGTAAATTAAGTGCAGCAAATCTTGAGCGATTCCATTCGTCTGTCAAATTCTATACTAATAAAAATAGTTAACGACACTTTAACGCCAGAGATTGCCTGTCTATCTTCTTTTAACTTTTCCTTATTAAAAAACATCCCTGTCTATGATTCACCTGTCAATTTTAGGGTTTCGTACCCAAAGCGTAAGGGACCCTATTACTAAGACTCCGCTGTCCATCCGTTCGTCCGTCCATAAGTCCATCTGTCACCAGGCTGTATCTCATGAACCGTGATAGTTAGATAGTTGAAATTTTCACAGATGATGTCGTATTTCTGTTGGCGCTATAACATAAAAATACTAAAAACAGAATTAGGCTCCCATACAATAAACGTGATTTTTTGCCGTTTTCTGTTCGATATTAATAACGGCAACAGGTACATGCTTGAAATATTCAAATGTTGTATAGATAATGGTGCGCAACCCTTCGTGCGCGAGTCCGACTCGCACTCGGTCTGTTATTTTATTCTTTCTTCTCTCTTCTACTTCAACTAACCACCAATATATTTTTGTTACGCCTTAAATATCTAATGTATAATAATCGAACGGTCGTTTTCACAGAACAGAGAAAATTGTGTTCTGTGATCGTTCTTATGGACAGTTTAAAACAGGTAAACAATTTAACTTAGAAAACAAAGTCATAGGTACATGCCCGCACTGGGAATCGAACCTGGGTCTCCCGCTTCCGAGTCCAATGCTCTACCCACTAGGCTACCACCGCTTTTTTATGTACATTTGTGAAGTTATAGTAGCAATACCACTCGCTAACTGTGAAGGAAAACATCGTGAGGAAACCTGAGTGTCTGAGCTATTTACATACCTCAGCGCTTGAAATCGCCAATCCGCGGTGGGCACGCGTGGTGATTAAGCCCACACTCTCTCTCTGAGAGAAGGCCTGTGCCCTACAGTGGGACGTATATAGGCTGCTTATGATGAAACAATTTAATGCCCACGGTGAGTCAATCACCCGCTGTTGCCAACGCCGCGCGCGCCGTCGCCCCAGCAAGGGTGGTACGACGACGCTAGTCGCACATTTAAAATGTCAAAAGTCGCGACTTTCCACTAAATTAATTGAATGAACGAATGAATAAAGGAGTGTGCCTATGACAATGAAACTATTTCAGCGTTTGCTGTTTCTATTTGACACTGCGCTGGTTTTCACATAACACCTCGACGCCAAATGAAGGAAACGTGTCATGCAGGTACTGACATTTAAGCGCCACGAAACGCGTGATTCGTGCCATCGTCCAACCCATGCCAAACTCGGTAAGCTTATTTTTTATTTTGAACCACCCCTTTCCTCATCGGACAGGATTCCGACAGAATTTGGTGCGCATAATAAGATTCCGTGATCGCCATGGCTACACACGAATAGCACCCGTTCACGAGCATAACGCAGTGGTCAGCCATCACCAGTCTCAACCAGTTTAGAGGGAGATAGGTGGCCCGGCCACCACGCCACCATTAAAATGACCTTTAGCAAATCTGCAGATTGAGTTCTTGTTAATATAACAAACACAAAGAAAACCGGTTCGCAATTCGCACACGTTGCCTTTGACGTTAGGCACAACTTTCTGACGGAGAGGTGTCTGCGGGCAAGATGTCGCGCGAAATAAGAGAATCATTTATTTGATCCCCCAGAAAACAAACAGGAGCAGGGTTTTTCCGCTTCAATCCGAAATTCTCGTAACTTTTGGGGTGTGTAAAACTTCGCGAATGTGTCAGAAAACTGGCCAAGTGCAAGTTGAGCTTGCTCTCCGTGCCACCATCAAAATGATGTGCCAAATTTAATGGATGTAGTGGGTGAATTTACTCGAAATTGTCGCCGTCATTATCTTCGTAATTACCACAATTCATCATTGTCAGCGCAACAGGTCTTAAAAAATGTTTTTTGTTTTTTATATTAGTTGTATTTGATTGGCCCTTTTACATATTGTAACGAAAATAACTGTATACTTAGAACATTTCTTTGGAGCTGAGAACTGTTGAGAATAATTATGAATTGGCGACAATTCGAGTAGATTCGCCTTCATCGAAGCGTCGAGAATGAAGGTAATTTAGTTTACCTGATAAATAATCGTGATTGGATCCAATACATTTATAACTATAATAAATACGTATTTAGCAAAAATGTGTTTGCATTCTGCCCGGGACTCTTAGTGGGAATTCGGCTCGCACTTCATCATCAGCCATTTGACACTCACTGTAGGACAGGCCTCCCTCGTGGGCAGGCCCCACACCAGTTACTACAATGACACACATTCTTGAAAAAAATTCAAATGCCTACCTAATACAGTCGGTCAATTTTAATTGGTGAGACGGAGAGACAAACATCGTACACATGATAATAGGGGTTTTGCCGTTGGCACCCTTCGGGTATATTCTTTTTGTTGCACTAACCCGTGCTGAGGACAATTTTTAAAACCCTATTTAGAGGCTACCCTTCGGGTAGTAAAGCCTTAAATTGCGCCCCGTATATTTTTGGTCGCAGTTTTTTATTTGATGTACTCGTAACAAGTCGCTAAAGTTTCGTAACTTATATGACACATTGCGACTGTGTCTGATGTTGTTTAACATTGCGACTGTGTCTGATTGCGAAAAAATATTGTACGGGCACATACACTACGGGTTTGATAAGAATGACCTATAGAAAAAAAAGATAACATTTTGTCGTTTCTTCTTCTTTGCCTCTCCATTTGTCTCAAGAGCACAGAAAAATAAAGGCTGTTTTATCTCGTGTTAAGCTATATTAGCGCTTATCTCTTAGCCCGAGAACTGTTTTTGCTTGTTTCATTCTTATTTCTATTGTTTGAAAGGTAGGAGTCTAAACTGTCAAGTAACTTTTCTGCGGTGAAATATTGGAGTTATTCTTTTTAGATTGAAACTTTAAGGACACGTCTTGTACTAAGTGGCCTCTTACTTGAGTTTTAAAATTTTTGAAACAAAATATTTTTATTCAAAGTACCACAGCACCTGTGACTATGAACGTTGCAATTTAAACTAGGTGTCCATTTCAAAATCAAGATCATTTTGGAGAAAAAATGGACAAAAACAACTGCATAGTTAGTAATTTCTAATGTAGTCCTTAATTAACAGAGTTTACATATTATTCTAAAACCTAGACACATACATTGACCTGGCTTTAATTCCAAACGTCTTTGTTGCCTAAAAATCTTTGATTTTGTACTATGTTCTCATCGCACAAAGTGTGCTCTATCCATTTTTTGGACCGCTTTCTTCCAAGCATTATATCTTATTGGCTGACTTGACAAACGTTGTTTTGCCATATTAATTAGCCTACGACCTTTTTTCAGACATACCAAATACAAACAAAAAACTCATAAAAACCGGTGAAGCCGTTTCGGAGGAGTTCGATAACAAACACTGTGACACGAGATTTTTATAATATATTAGATTTTAGAAACATATCCATCCAATACCCCATAAAGGATGTATTAACCTTTCTAGCCTAAACCTACAGTTAATTTGATACAGAGGACAATATTTTAAAAACACGTACCTAATCTATACCTGGGTTACTGAAAAACGCCGACGACAACTTTCAACAAATTTATAGAAAGTTACTAACTGTCCACAACTTTCACATTTGTCGCGGTATCACGTCTGATCACCATACCGGAGGTCGTGGGTTCGCTTCCTACGGGGGGCCGCCAAACAAATGTACGAATGGTCTCAGTCTGGGTGTATATCTATGTTTGTGATGTCCTTGTCTGGATGCCATGGCGCGGGCTGTGTTAGGTAGTTCGGAACAAGGACAAGTTATTGTGTTGTGTGGAAGTAATTTTGTCATTGGAAATGACTTTCCGTTCACTCCAGTGTAGGCTCCGATTTCACGAAAAAGTGGGATCCCCTTATATATCAGAGAGTTGTACAGATATAAAATTTAAAAAAAAAGACTCAAAAGACGCGTATTTACGAGAGCGTAAGGCACAAAAAGAATTATTCGAAAAAGTCAAAAACAAAAAAAATGTGGCTGAAATAGTCAATATTTTCCGATTTTTTTTATTTTTGCGCTCGATATTTTGGAAACGAAGAATGATATCAAAAATTTGAGAAAAGCTCTTCTGGACAATTTAGTCAGCTACAATCTACAATAGAGGCTAAAACAGAGACGATCGGGTTAAGGGTTCGCTCTTAGCCTAAACCTAAAAAGTCAGAACGACATTTGTCACATGAAATTTATGTTGCCAGTCATACAACTTGTCTATGGATAGGTTTATTTATCATTTACATGATAGGGATAAACAGATAAATGTATATTTACCTGTTTATCCCTGGATACGTATTTATCTACTGACTTACTTGTCCAGTGAATTGGTGCACGTCATCCTAAGGTTGTTAAGGTGATCACTCAGATGCTTAGATGATTAGTCTCGGTTTTCGCGGGTTTTTCCACGAGGTTTTCCTTCAAAATAAGCGGTGCATCATATGAATAGTATGTAGATACGCATATAAATGTAGAAGTATGCAAACGAACCATATACATTTTTGCGGTTCAAGGCGCAGGATTTCCCTAAATTGAGAACTCCAGGGAAATCCCTTGGGATATTTCATCATCTAAGCTTCACAGCTCCTTCTTAACCGACTGCGGTGGAGACCAAAAGAAGTGTATAATGTATTTGGCTCGTATTTATGTTTGTGTGTAGGTTCGATTCTATAGTCTCTCATAACTCCCATATGTTGAAAAATAAAATCTCAATCGGTTCATCGTAACTGCGAGGGTATCATAGCCTATAATTAAATTAGCATAAATCCAATTACAAACATTTTAATATTCCCGATTAATTTTACAATATTTTATTTCATTTAGCGTTATGTCAATAAAGCAATAAGGTCTATCAAGCTGTTTGCTCGTCTTAGGTCATTGAATTATCACAAACATTTTTGATGCTCCTTGTTAGTATTTAAAAAATATGTTTTTAAAAACCCAGACAAAAGCTGAATGAAATGATTTTATGTTTCTTTTTTGTAACAGCCAAAGCAAAATGGTTTTTCTCGCATCGATTCACTCCTTTGATATTATTAATCCAGTTATAATATTATATCCAGCAAAATACACGCATACAGAGTGATAATTTACTGGATGAAGATGGCCGAGGAAAGAAAGAAGTGGCGTGCCTTGGGCGGCCTATGTCCAGCAGTGGCCGAATGTTGGCAATGGATTTGATGGGATGAAATCTCTGTCTTAGCTCTGTTTTTTTTCTTTCGGTTTGTATTTATTCAAATTTTTCCACTATTCCTCTGAGCGTATCTTTTTACGTTCCAAATCACGGAATTTGCGTGAGATTTCTGCGGTCTCCATTTAGTTGGGGCAGACCTTAGAGATAAACATCTCGTTTCAACTTTCTTACAACAATATATATACGAACACACAACAAAATCTCTTGTCCTGGACAGTACGATGGCGGAAGTCACGCGGTTTTTTGTGTCGCTAAAATGTCGGAATTTGACACTGTTAATGTAATCTAAGGCGCGACTTTTGACGTTAAAACGCGCGACTCGCGTTGTCATGCTACCTGGGCAGCATAAGTATTACGACTACGCGAGACGCGCAATTTATATGTCAAACGCGACTTTCCAACAAATTTATTGTCAAATTCTGACATTTTAGCGCCACAAAACGCATGACTTGCGTCATCCATTACTGTCTTGGTAGTCTAACGATATCACGTGCGATTGTCTGATCGCCGGTCGTACGAATGGCCTCAGTCTGGGTGTATTTCCATGTTTGTGATATTCTTGCCTGCTTACCAGAGCACAGGATATCCTAGTTTGGGACCAGGATAAGTGATTGTGTTGTGTGGAAGTTACTTATTTATTTATGAATCATACCTGTGCTGAATAGGTAGCATGACTGCGCTGGTCGCTCTTTATTGCACTGAAATGTCAGGATTTGACAATTCATATCATGTCACTGACATTTGAGCACTCGACTAGCGTCGTTATTCTAGGAACCCCTCCGTTGCCTCCTTAACGTTATCGATCGGTTGGACAGACAGCCTACTCACCGAAAGACGGCCAGTCCTCGGCCACCACTCTGCGACCACCTTCGACCACCATCCGTTCTCCCATCTAATCAGCACCGAGTTTGGTGAAACCAAAGTAAATAGTTTATTATGACAATACGATGTAGATTGCGCAGGCGTTCAGTACAATTCTAATTCAAACTCGGTGGACTGAAGCACATAAACACAGACATAAGACCAAAACACAATTGTTGAGGACGTGAAAAACCTAGGTGCCTACTTTATATTATAAAATTACTGTAAAACATTTCTGTTACCTTTATCACATCAACGGAGAGCTGTCATGAAACAACAACATAAATATACATAATAAACATATACTTATATGTTAAAACCTAACTGCAGAGTCGGTTACTCTTGCAAGTGATGTAAATTGCTTCGGCCAGATGTCGCTGCCTGTACGTAATACAGAGAATTTTGTAAAGAGGCTCGAAATTTTGCCGATGCCTGCACTTGCCCATTAGTTCAGTTGGGAGAGCGTTGGCACGTTTAGCCAGAGGTTGCGGGTTCAAGTCTCGGCATGGGTGGAATTTTCAGCCCCTAAATAGTTTTTTTTATGAATATACATGTTTTTCAGGATCCGCACCCAAAGAGAAAGGGACCCTATTACAGAGAATCCGCTGTCCGTCCGTCCGTCTCTCACTAGGCTGATAGCTAGACAGTTGAAATTTTCACAGATAATGTATTGCCGCTATAACAACAAATACTAAAAACTGAGTAAAATAAATATTTAAAGAAGAAGAAGAAAGACATTTATTATACCAACAAGATACATCACTGAAACAAAATAAGCAGATAAGTAACATAATATGCACAACAACAGAAAGAAAACTAAATACACAACAGACAAAACGAATAAATAAAACTGAACCATATATGTAGCCTGTGGTGTATCTACGTTGCCACAAAAGGCAGCTGACTCAGCGTTGTGCTGAGGAAGTGATCCCCCAGCGCTGATGGGGGGCTCCCATACAACAAACGCGATTATGTGCCGTTTTTGCTCGGTATTAATAACAGCAAAAAGTAGAGTAATTATTCAAATTTTGTATAGATAATGGTACGGAACCCTTCGTGCGCGAGTCCGACTCGCACTTGGCCGGTTTTTTTACAAACATTGAGGGAACCGCTACTTTGATTAATTATGTAGTATAATAACAATAATCTAATGACCATTTCACTATGTGCTTTAGTCTACTGACCCTAGAAGGGAATTGTAGTTCTCTGAAGTAGGGCCCTGACATGTCCTGCCCATCCTCACTTTAGTTTCTTAATTCGTGTGCCCACGTCTTCCACATTGTTCTTCTGTCGAATTACGTCGCTGCGCTCAAGATCGACAAGAGAGATGCCTAGCATAGCCTCTCCATAGCCCTTTGTGCAACATGAATGTCTTCCATTATGTGCCTTTGTTGGGGTCCATGTTTCGGAAAAAAACTCTAAAATAAATTTATTCTTTAATACAGTACTGATATTCCACCGTGATATCCTATTCAAATGCTTCTGTGACACGCGCTACTTGTCACCGAGTCATTTTGGGCTTGAAACATATTAGATAAGTCTTTATTTTGTCGAAAATTTCAAAGCAGAAAGAAAAAAAACACACAAAATCTAAATAAATAAATGAATATCCGTTAAAATTCATTTCTATTATATCTAGTGCTCGTGTTAACCTCAGAAAATACTACACAAAATCTCTCAATCAACTCACCCTAAGACATCCGACCCAAAGATTCCCAAAACAAGTTTGACGGTGTAAAATAAAGTACTGTTTACTTGTATTGTATAAACTGTTTTTACGATTAAAAAAAATTAAATAAAAAATAAAAACTGACTTCGAAACACTACATCACTAAAAAGTTAGAAATAATTTAAATAATATTAGAAGTATGTACACATGTAGGTATAGGTATTGTAGGAGTGTAATGTGGAGTAGGTGCCCAAAATATATGTGCTGGTCATGAAACTGGGCACCGACTACTTACAAATTATACTTCTACTATACCTAAATGTATACTTACTTCTAATGATTAAATTATTTCTAACTTTTTAGTGATGTAGTGTTTCGAAGTCGGTTATTTTTTTTATTTTTTTTATTTTTCAATTTTTAGTGGGGAAGCGGGAGAAAAAAAAGAAGTCCCTTATAACCATAATTTATCCTGCTTAATTACCTAGTTGCTTTAAAATTTGACGTTCTCAATTTCCATCTCCGAAAGTCTTCACCAGAACATCATCAAATTGCCTTGGTAGACCCACGCTACGCTTTTACGCTATTTTATTAAACATACGGATATTACCTACTGAAGGACGGGCCCCGTTAGGCCTTATTTACTGCTGTCCATTGAAGAGTTCCGTTCTCCAACTCAGACAATCTTCATCAAATCTTCACCAAATTAAAATAGAACCAATGGGACGTTATATCTATTCAAACAAAAAGAGGAATTGTTGAAAACGGTTAAGATTTGAAAGATTAAGTTATGCGAACACATAGCCAAAAAAGCGACACGAAGCGGTGGTAGCCTAGTGGGTAGAACATTGGACTCGGAAGCGGGAGACCCAGGTTCGATCCCCAGTGCGGGCATGTACCTATGACTTTGTTTTCTAAGTTATGTACATTTGTGAAGTTATAGTAGCAATACCACTCGCTAACGGTGAAGGAAAACATCGTGAGGAAACCTGGGTGTCTGAGCTATTCACATGCCTCAGCTCTTAAAATCCCCAATCCGCGGTGGGCACGCGTGGTGATTAAGCCCATACTCTCTCTCTCTCTGAGAGAAGGCCTGTGCCCTACAGTGGGACGTATATAGGCTGCTTATGATAGCCAAAAAAAGAATTAAATAAATATACACTTCGAATTGACACCCTCCTCCTTTTTTGAAGTTGGTTAACATAATAATTTAAGGGACTCATAACATAAAAAATGTGTCTTTATTTTAGAGATCGTTGGGCTCCCATACAACTAGCGTGATTTTTTGCCGTTTATTCTCGATCTTTGTGTCTAATCATCATCAGCCATTTGGCGCCCACTGCAGGACATAGACCTCCCTCATGGTTTTTCTAACCATGAGGGGTTGTGCCATAAACGCCACGCTTGGCAGGCGGGTTGGCGATCGCAGTATGCGGTTGGAATCTCAGGAAAACGCTGCTGCCCATCTCCTAGTAATGTATTTCCTTAGTCGCCTTCTACGACATCCACGGAAGGAAATGGAGAAACCCTTCGCGCGTGAGTCCGAATAGTAAGTGGCCGGTTTTTTTATTTACGTCTTTACTCAAAAGTAATTTTTAATCACTACTTGTATGACCCCGGCTTTCAAACCACCCATACTTTAGCGTGTATAAGAGAGCCAATTAACCTTTCTGGTCGTTCTTTTCATAATATAGAGGGTTGGAAGATGAATGGGCTGTCGTGTGTGTCGGCCACAAACATCGACGATCTGCGCAACATGTTCTTAGTGCAAGGTCAAGGTCACGTGTCTCTTAATTTTCCCACATCTAATATTTTTTCTTACATGATGGCCGATTAAGCTTTATCATTGATTTTTTACTTGAATTTTAATGTCTATCAATATGCAGTCGCCTCATAGCTAAGCTTACCAAAGGTTAGACAAATTGTGTAACACTACAGGTGTAGTGTATGAAGGGTTTTATTGTGCCTTCACTACACTGAAGGCACAATAAAACCCGTTTTCAGCAAAGAAACCTTTAAATGACTGGATGCGGGCGTCACAAGACCGGTAAGCCTGGAAAACCATGAGGGAGCCCTATGTCCTGCAATGGGCGTCAAATGGCTGATGATGATGATGATGAAATGACTTATAAAATAGTTAACTAGCGCCATCAATTAAATAATAACCGACTTGGAAACACTACAGCACTGAAAAGATAGAAATATACATGTAGGTATTGTAGAAGTATAATTTGGAGTCGGTGCCCAAAATATAAGTATGTGCTGGTCATGAAACTGGGCACCGACTACAAATTATACTTCTACAATACCTACATGTATACATACTTCTAATTATTTAAATTATTTCTAACTTTTTAGTGCTGTAGTGTTTCGAAGTCGGTTTTAATTTTTTATTAATTTTTTAAATTACCTAAATTTAATTTGTCTCTATTTCGATCTCCGAAAGTCATCACCAGAACCTCACCAAATTGCCTTGGGACTACTTTTACGCTATTTTATTAAACATACGGATATTACTAAAGGATGGGCCCCATTAGGCCTTATTTACTGCTGTCCATTGAAGAGTTCCGTTATCTATCTCTGAAAGTCTTCACCAGATCTTCACCAAATTAAAATAGGACCAATGGGACGTTATATCTATTCGAAAAAAAGAACTGTCGAAATCAGTTAAGATTTGACGGAGTTATGCAAAAACATAGCCAAAAATATATATATACGCGTCGAAATTATAACCTCCTCCTTTTTGAAGTCGGTTAAAAAATAAATGTTCTTTTTAATAGAAGTGACTAACAGCAATTTAAGTAAAGAAACAGCAATTCATAGATCCCACAGCTTAAAACTTAAGGCGAATAAAGTGTGACTTCAATCGATTTACGCTAAAAACGTCAATTTCGGGCAACAATGCTCTGAGCGCCATAATAACTAAATAGGTAAGATTTTTTTTTTCCCGGTGCAAGGTCACGGTCGCTTATGGTAAGAATCTCTTTTTTCTTCACTAATTTATCTTTAGTTACTTTATTGAAAAGTGTCACATGCAAGCCAAGTAACAACTTAATCTAAATAAATCCAAAACAGTACTTATTTTAATCTGTTGTGACGATACTTTTGTGGAGTCATTTAGTTTAAGTTATTATTTGGCTCGCATGTCACATTATTCTTCATTTGCCTGTATCTCTGTCTGTATATTTCTTACTCTACCATAACAGCCCGTTAACTTTTATCAGTGTGCTATAGTTATATTCTTTTTGGTGCACTAACCCGTGCTGAGGACAATTTTAAAAACCTACATAATGCAGAGAAGTTTGTAAAGAGGCTCGAAATTTTACTGATGCCTGCACTCGCCCATTAGCTCAGTTGGGAGAGCGCTGGCAAAGTTAGCCAGAGGTCGCGGGTTCAAGTCCTGGCATGGGTGGAATTTTTAGCCTCTAAATAGGTTTTTAATGTGCTATAGTGAGATAGCCATCAAAAGTATCGACGTACCTACCGCACACTACAAATTGTGCCTTTAAATTCTGGGTGCAAGGTTGCGTGTAGTAAGGTAAGGTTTTCGGTTTATCTCTCCATTTACCCATTTCTTAATCTTGTTCTTACATGACGGCCGATTGACCTATATCATTGATTTTTTCTTTAAATTCAATACCCGCATTTTGCTAAAATGTGTTTTGTGGTTTACTAACTTAATTGTGTACCTGCTGTTTGCAATTCTTTGTAAGGTTATTTACTTGATTATTCACCTACTGTATGTAATTCTCTGTAATATTGTCAAATAAAGTGTATCAACATATTGTCACGTGAAAGCCGACCAATCATCCAACCGCCTTCATCTTCTTGGTGCAAGCTCACGGTCGCGAGTAGTAGGGTTCTGCTTAACTCTTCATTTCATTTTCAATGCTATAGAAGGAGGTAAATATAAAATAGAAAGACACATCGGTCGTCAAGATAATAATCTGTTCTCACATGACGATCGATGAGCTTTTATCGGTAAATTTTTGCATGAATTTCAATGCCTTTATCATTATGCTGTCGCGTGATAGCCGACCAAAGTATCGACAACTTTTGCCTTCATGTTCTGGGTGCAAGGCCGCGGTCGCGTGTGGTAAGGTTGGGATAATTTTGTGGCCTTGTTCCGCGCCACCGGGCCTGCCCGTAGATTTTACGGCCGTAGAATAGATATCGAACTAAAAACGTGAATGTAAATAGAATAATAATGCAGCCTATGTAGGTCCCACTGTAGGGCACGGGCCTTCTCTCAGTACGGGCTTAATCACCACGCGCGCCCACCGCGGAACGGCAATTTCAAGTGCCATGGCACGTGAACACCTCAGACACACTCAGGTTTCGCCGTGACGTGTTTTCCTTCACGGTTAGCGAATGGTATTGCTACTATAACTTCACAAATGTACGTAACTTAGAAAACAAAGTTATTGGTTATTGATTCGAACCCACGACATCCCGAATGAGAACACAAACAACTTTCACTGTGAAAAAAAAAACGCCGAAGAATTGATTGAAACAAATATCAGTTGTGGCTCACATTGGCTCAAGCAAATGTCAAAATTTAGTGTGGAACTGCTGATATTTTGTTCAAAGTTTCGTAATTGGTCTCATACTAAAGTTGAACTGTGTTAATGAGTGGAATAGTACCCTTTAGTTTGACTGATTTTTTATAAAACACCCATTTATGAATACATTTATGAATTTGTAGTAGCAATACGACTCGCTAACTGTGAAGGAAAACATCGTGAGGGAACCTGAGTGCCTGAGGTGTTCAATTGTTCATATACCTCAGCGCTTGAAATCGGCAACCATAGCGATTAAACCCACACTCGCTCTCTGAGAGAAGGCCTGTGCCCTACAGTGGGACGTATATTGGCTGCATTATGTTATATTCTGAATGAGGTCATGCTCATCATCATCTTTCATCGTCATGACCTTGACAGCCTCGTTTTCTAGTGGCATCACGTCTGATTACCATGACGGAGGTCGTGGGTTCGATTCCCACTTGGGGCCACCGTACATTTGTACAAATGGCCTCAGTCTAGGTGTATTTCCATGTTTGTGATGTTCTTGCCGGGTTTGCATAGCACAGGGTATCCTAGTTTGGGATCAGGACAAGTGATTTTGTAGTGTGAAATTTATTTATTTATTAACCGACTTCAAAAAAGGAGGTTCTCAACTCGACAGATTTTCGAAGACTCAAAAACGCGTGGACCGATTTGGAAAATTATTTATTTTGTTAGAAACCGTAGACTGTACAGGTGGTCCCACGGTCATCGAGTCAGGATCTGATGATGGAATCCTGGAGAAATCGAGAGAACTCTTTAAATTTAAAAGGCACATTTAAAGCGATTTGGGTGTTTTTTGTGGTGACTCGTGCATTTGCTTTCTGAAAATACATTTTGGCGGAGTCGCAGTGATAGTCATAAAAACGTTACTTTTTAAAGTTGGTATTTATTTTTTATTTACTTATTCAGAATCAACGCTCAACACGCAACTTACGTAATTTTTAAACAAAAGAAATCGATAGCAACCCGATTGTTATGGAGAAAAAAACTCCATAATGAGTCTTTTATAAGTAAGTACTTAATTCGCAAATTGTATTCTTAATTATTAACAGAGTTTTAAAGAGTACTTGGTATAATTAACAATTTTATACTATTTTTTTTTGTTTATTAGGACCGGTTGACACTTGACCCCAGTCGCGCCTGAGGGCTGTTCAAGTATTACGTAAGCAAATTTATTACAATTATTTACCACCCCTCCCCCCTCATCAGCAATAGTAAGCAAAACTCTTACCCCCCCCCCATCCCATGATTACGTAAACATTGGTATACGCATTTTTCTTTTAATGTATTCATCGTCAATCGTACTGAAACGAAACAATACATTGTCGAAAGAAATTTAGACAAGTGAATAGCGCGAGGTGACTCCTCTACTCGGTTCTAATCAGTTTTAACTTATCTATTGCTTTTGGGAATCCCTGAAAAGGCGTTTCGTTTTCAAGCACAGACAAGTAGGGTTGCCATATGTGTTCGAAGCAAAATCGACAAAAGTTTGTAAAAAAAAAAGTTTATACAATACTGCTGACGTAATCACCATCCAGACCCCTCCACCTCCATGTCTTCAAAAATAAGCAAAGCTAAAACCCCCCGCCCCCCTGTAGTGCTTACGTAATACTTGAATGGCCCCCTGGTGGTAAAAGATGTAAACGTAACTTCGTGCACTTCTGACATTTAATTTTAGTCCCCCCAGTTTTTAGGGTTCCGTATCCAAAAGGGTAAGGGACCCTATTCAAAGACTCCACTGTCCGTCTGTCTGTCTGTCACCAGGCTGTATCTCATGAACCGTGATAGCTAGACATTTGAAATTTTCACAGATGATGTATTTCTGTTGCCGCTATAACAACAAATATTTAGTATTAGTATAAATAAACAGAATAAAATAAATATTTAAGGGGGGCCCCTATACAACAAACGTTGTCTAAAGACAGCGCTCGCCATCTAGCGGCCATCTATGTAACCTTCACAGCACCGATGTCCTGTCGTTAAATGTCAATGTTAAACGCTTCTTGTTGGTTTCTATAGATGGCGCTGTGCTCATCTTTATCAAATGTTGTATAGATAATGGTACGGAACTCTTTATGTGCAAGTCAGACTCGCACTTGGCCCGTTTTTTATGTAGGCCACGCATTGAGACGTGCAGACTACATAAAAACCGGACTAGAGCGACGGTAGCCACCCACTGGGCTACCGCCGCTCTAGTCCAATGGAACAATGGACTCGGAAGCGCGAGACTCAGGTTTGATTCCCAGTGCGGGCATGTACCTATGGCTTTGTTTTTTAAGTTATGAACATTTTGTGAAGTTATAGTATCAATACCACTCGCTAACCGCGAAGGAAAACATCGTGAGGAAACCTAAGTGTCTGAGCTATTCACATACCTCAGTGCTTGAAATCGCCCATCCGCGGTGGGCAAGCGTAGTGATTAAGCCCATACGCTCTCTCTGAGAGAAGGCCTGTGCCCTGCAGTGGGACGTATATAGGCTGCTTATTACACGCCTCATTGCACATTTCAAGCGCTTAGGTACTCCCAGTTACTCTGCCAAAATCAGAAGCGTTAATTAACATTAAACCTATATTTTATAATCGTAATAACTAATAGGTCACCGGCCTGTTGTCTTTGAAGCAATCAAGCGAAATTAGTGCTTATATGCGGACAGCAAAGCCTACATCTGTGCAAACAAACGTCAACCATGTGCCTATTGGCTGAATCTAAATGAGGAATTCTTAGAGAGGCCACGTAGCCTAGTTAGTTCACGTAGTCCAAATAGAGATCATCAGAGTAGATACCCTGTTAGACAACGGTTAGATAACTGGTGGGGTACCTAATTGCGTAATGAATAATTACGTGGACTGTATAAAGTTAAGCATAGGTTTACTGGATTAAAGCAAAAATATAAAATAATCAATTAAACCTTATCCTAAAACCGATAGTAGGTACAATTTACCCTAGACCTACATTACTTACGCAGAGGGCATTTGGTGATGTTTTTATCCAAGTAGGATAATATGTTTGGCTCGTATGACTATCATCATCATCATCATCATTCAGCCACAAGAGTCCACCAGCTGCTGGACATACGCCTCCTCCATGGATGGGGCCGAAAAGTTCTCGAATGGAAACCACATATCGGCAAGCGCAGCGTAGGACGACCAGCCACAAGATGGACAGATGACCTCATCCAAGTGGCAGGAAGGCGCTGGATGCTGGCCGCTTCCAACCGTATGACTATATGTAATGTTTATTTATTCATTTATTTATTTAGTGATACCTTTATTGCACTTTAAAAAAATCATACAATGCGGCGGACTTAATGCCATAAGCATTTTCTACCAGTCAACCGCAGGAGGTAAGGGAAAGAGTTGGTAGGCGTTCAAAAAAAGGAAAAGTTGATATAAGTTTAAAAATATACTTTTATAATATGTCATTAAATATACTTACACATTAATATAGACTTACATATACCGATAATACAATATATATTAAAATACAATAAGCCTACATACCACTAAAAAATACATATTACATCTACACACTATAAGGGGTCAGGGGAATACAAATATAATTTACCATGCATACAATAAAAAAATATGATTAACAGTAGAGGAAATACAACTGAAAGACCCTTATCATGAAGGGTCCCTCCTTAACAAATGGTCAGATTTTGACAATTAAGATCTCAATCGATTCGTTGTATTTGCATGTCAGAGACTCTATGAAATCATCAGACAACAACAAAAATTAAACCAATTACAAAAATAAAAACTTTATGAAATTCCCGATCTATTACAATAATTATGTTCTTTGCCTTGTCACTAGGTGGCGCTATTTTTAATCTTGCTACTCATCACTGGATGGCGCTGCGATTACTAAAATAAAAAAGATTCTGACAGTAGTTATCGTTGAAAGGACATAATAATTATTTAAAGTAAACGTCGACTAAAAGCTGCACCTACACCTTCCACATTGTCCAACTGGACACTCTTTAGTCCCCGTGATAACGTTACCAGTGACGTATCGTTCCCGGAAATTACGGGAATATTTACAATGTTTCCGAAATTCCCAGCGTCGTATTTCATCGAAGTATAATAAAACATTAAGATGTCAATTGGTTCGGGTTTGAAGCACAAGTAGTATGATGAGAATTCTATGCATAAATTATTGATTTATTGACTGGAACCGGCGTGAAAGCATGCATGTAATGAATGTTGAGGAAGCGAGAGTGATCTGTCAGGATCGTGGCAAGTGGCCGTCTCTGGTTTCTGCCTACCCCTCTGGGATACAGGCGTGAGTTTATTTATGTATGTATGTATGTACATTGATAACGAAACACCATTTTTTTTTTTTTTTGTAAGTTGGGAACGTAAGACTCCCATCGGCTCGCTGGATCGATGATCGGAAATAAATTGCTGTCAGCTGGATGAGGTTGGCCGACGACAGAAAGAAATGACGTGCCTTGGGGAGGCCTATATCAAGCAGTGGACGAGAGCGGGCTCGTTGATTTCTTAAGAATTTCCCAGCAGTAGGTACATTGACAGTTGTTACCTTCTGTAACTAGCTATTCGGTCCGGCTTATATGCCAATAGAGCGAGAAGCCAATCCAAGCCTGAAATTACTTCGGCGACTACAGAGATAAATAATGGACCCTTTTAGATAGACTCTGCCTATTGAAAGCTGAAGCTGTATTATTTAACGTTGGCATTATTATTATTTTTTTTAAGTTAATGTCAATTTTGTCGGCGTAATAACCTCTTATCAAATCGTGCGGTAATTTCCACAGAAATAATGAATAAAACTATTAAAAGTGGCGTTAGAAAGATGTTTTATACCATGATGACGAAGACAAAAATAAAGAATTGGGACAAAAACATACCAAAAAACCCGACTGCTGAGCATTAGCTACTAAGCAGGCGTTAATTCTTTATGGTTGTATAGGTGTGAGTATGTATGTAGGTGCCTACAACCTAAAACATTTATTTTACCACTATTAATACACAATAAAACAAAACGATTTTTTTAATTATCGGTTTTAACGAGCGGTTTCGTTTGCTAAAATATTTTAGCGTTCTCTCTTTCATAATTTACGTGATAATTAAAATAACCATTTCACGAAAGCTAAAATTTGCGGTGGCGTTTGTCGCGCACAGAATTTACATTCGTAGGGGAAATTATTTTACCATTTCTATAAAACCACCTTGTAATTTTTTGATTTGGTCTATATAAAGAGCCAGCTGTGAAATCACGAAAAAGCTTTTGTAGTTCGAGGTATATCACTTAATTGTCTATGTATGCAGATTGTATACAACTGTGTAGCGTGGGCCTTGTCTCAGAGACAAAGAGTATGGGCTTAATCGCCACTCGTGCCCACCGCAGATTGGCAAATTCAAACGTTAGTGTGTGAACATCTATATTTACCTTCAGCGTTATAAAGTACTACAATTCCCCGAATATATGTGACTTAGTCATTGGTATTGTGTCCGAAAATAATTTGAACGAAAATCCGCGCTGTCGGAATCAGTTTGCCATGGATATGGGAGTGATTTTTAGGGTTCTGTAATTGACAAGGAACCTTTATAGTTTCGACATGTCCGTCCGTCTGTCTGTCAGTCTGTCTGTCTGTCTGTCTGTCCGCGGCCTAGCTCAGAGACGAATAGTACTAGAAAGCTTAAATTTGGCATAGATCTATGAATCACGCCGACAAATGGTAGAATAAAAGATTTAATAAAATATATTATAGGTCTCATTATTTATGTGTAGACATACATTTGTACCAAGTTTTGTATAATTCTGACCGCATACAAATTTGGACACCCCCTTTCACCCCTCAAGGGGTTGAATTTCTTAAAATCCGTTTTTATCTCTTGTCTCCATTATTAAAGGACTCTCTGTGAAAAAAATTCAGCTTTCTAACCCCCGGTTTCTCGAACACTAAGAAGCTGTTAATTTACTGTTAACAGCTGTCAGTGGTTTTTTTTTGCAATCTTTAACAGTAGATTAGCAGCGTGTTAGTGTACGAGAAACTGGGGGTGTGTCCAATGGTTTGGGCTGAGCGTTGATGAGTGAGTGTGTCATATTCTCGTCATTTATATATTAGACTAGTACAATTTTTTAGGGTTCCTGAGTCACCAAGAAACCCTTATATTTTTTTCTCGCCTACACCATAGTATCGTTAGATTGGTCATTTAAAATTATTAGGTATGAGTAAAGCTTTTTTCGAATTAAGGGCGAAATATTAGGCTTTATAGTGCAATTTTTTTTCTTAGAGTTGATTTTAGCAACGTCAAAAAATTCAGGGCAGCAGCATATGTAATGAACTTAAAAGGCAAACTATCACGGCTGAGTAGGCTTTACACGTTAACGAGTAATAGGCGACCAACTTACAAAAGGAAAACCTCGTACAAATTCCATTGAAAATTACTTCGATGTAGTGGTTAGTTTTGTAAAGCCGGTAAAAGCCGGTTTTTTTGGAGACATGTTCACTGCACTTTTTAAACTTATTTGTACTTTGTAAGATAGCTGGACATCTCCACACTAGGCATAGCCTGTAACGTGAACATCACAGGACAATTTGCTACACGACATTGTGCGGATTTTATGTAGGTACAGTAATGTCCAACTGTGTATTAGAGAATTGGGTATTTGACAAAATATCAAATGAGTTACTTTTAAAACGGAATTTTGTATGAAAATACTTGCTTATGACGTCAAATTTCAGAGCACTCTTTTTATGTTTAATCTATTTAATAATTGTAATAACTAGTAATTGACTAAAAGAGATACATTTGCCGAGATATTTTGTAATTTTTGTTTTAATCGATCATATGAAATAATTTATTGTTGATTGTGTCAATTACCGTATTGTTGGAATTACATTTATTATTAATTCTTTAAGCTTATATTTTAGTGTGGCTTTACATACTTTGTTTTTATCAAGCAAAAGAGGATAGCTATCATAAATTCTGGGTGTCAAGTAATCTCTTGTCCGTTCTCCATAATAATTATTTGCAGGCAGTTGTAAATTGTTCTTGTAAAGTGACTGTGCATAATTGTGATATTGCGATTTTCAGTACAATATGACTCTAGTGCTACTAATGTACTGGAATAATTTTACAGGCTTCAAATAACTTATCATAATCGTTTTTGTATTTAAGCTTAAATTTTTTTATCTACCGCATATTTTATCAGTCATAATTTCAGCTGCTTGATGTGATCCATATAGGTTTTAAATGTAAGTCCCTAGCACCTTAATCCATAGCTTTACTGGGTCTGCTAGTGCGTAATAAACAGTACACATGGTGCGTTATGAAAACCACGAGGGAGGCCTATGTCCTGCAGTGGGTGTTAAAGGGCTGATGATGATGATGATGATGATGGTGCGTTTGCCTAATATTCTACCTAGATGGTAAATCTTACTCAATATAGATCTTAGCCTATTACATACAACATTGACGTGCGATTTCCAATCAAAGTGCTTGTCTAGGGTACGCTCTCGAGATATCCGAATTCATCCATCAATTCTAAGCTTTGACAATGTAACAAGTTTACTAAAGAACTATGTTCTTGAAGAACAAAAATCCTCGCCGCCCTGATAATTATAAATTATGATACTGCTATTGGTCCGTGAACTGCTTATTTTCTTATTAATATTCAATATACTTATTTTCCTACATTGCTAAAATATTTTGATACAATCCAAATTTTATCTATTATTACAATGATTATGATTATTTTTACTGTTTGTGTCCTAAATAAAATAAAATTATTTCGTCTAAGGTAGTTTTTCGCAAAAGACATAAATATGAATAATTGCTGTTATTATAATATAAACTAAATTGTTTGTTTATGTAGGAGATCTCCACGCAGCCGTCGGCTCTCGTTGCGTATCTAAATAGGTCCCGACTGAAAACCAGCGCTGCAGGCTATTGCTTCGCAATACCTGAAGCATATGCTGAGTTCGGTACCTTTTATATTGCCATAGCACATAACACGCAGCTAATAACACAGCCAAATTACAGGTGTGCATGTAACCACTTCCTTACAGGGCAAATTCCCTCCTTATTTGGATTTATCATAAGTGTTGTTTTATTGTTATTTGCATAGACTGTAAGCATGCTTTGCCTGTAAATTGTAATATCTCTGTATGTTGTGGCAATTTAATAAATGATTATCTTATCTTATCTTATCTTATCTTATCATGGATACGTTCATATGTATGGCCATACCTTTATTTCCGATTGATCGACATTTTTAGCTTTCTTGTTGTGAGGTGAAAAAATATTATGCATCCATTTAGTTTTCCCGTGATTCAATATTATACCATTATCATGGTCACATTTCGTAATAGTTTCGAAATCACCTGTACTTCGTTAGCCACAATTAAATTTTACCTGATAAATAATCACTATTTGACCTGTTTAATATAAAACTGTACTGTACATTTCACGAAAAGCTGCTAATAATAGGCACTGGTACTTAAGGCCGGTTTCTCCAAGCGCGCGAATTTATATGGGACTTATTGCGCTAGTGCAGCGAAAAGTTAGGGGAACAGTAGGCATTTTCGAAATAACAGAAATACAAATCCTATTAATAGAATTTTGACGACCGACGTCACTAACACATTCAGTGATAGTCATTTTTGTATATTTTTTTATTATCCAAAGCTCAGCGCAGCTCAATTGCCGATATTAATTTCGAGATATAATTCAGACTCATTTTCGCGTTTTTTTAATGCAAATAAAGTTTAAAAAATCATAAAAATAATGGCCGACGGCCCGAGATAGGGCATTGAAAGTAATATTATTTTTTCAGATTTTAAATTTTAACCATTACAGAGTAAAACGTATTTTGAAACACCTGATTTAGGGGTAATGTCGGAGAATCCAGATTTAATTTATTCGCTGATAAATTATTCGCAAGCGTTACTAATGGGTTATGCATCAATATTTGAGTAATGTGCGATACGCCATTCATAATTATCATAAATTAGAAAGCCGTACGTAACAGATATCTACACCTCTACAGGGTGTAACATAATCCGTATCTATCCGATAAGGGTGAAAACGCAAACGACTTTTACCATGGTGACCACTACAAAATAACTGAAGAAAATCTGATCTGCAATCAAATTACCTCCTCTACGGCATCGAATCAAATAAAAGTATTATAAGTTCGAAATAACACAGAAACTGTGACTTAATGAATGTTACAAGTTTAACTAGGTGTCCATTTCAAATTCTAGATCATTTTAGAGAAAAATGGACACAAAATCTCTATGGCCGGACAACTATGTATGGAACAGCTTGTACATCCAAGTTATCCCGGTAATAAAAGACGTTTGTAGAATTTTCCAGTTTTCAGATAGACACAGAGTTTTGTTGCACTACATAGCGCTCTATACAGTCTTTCTGCAGCCACAAAACCTTACTAGGATCTTCAAAGACTCTGTAGATCTATGTAACAAAGATCTATGTTCCTTTTTTTGTTCAATAAAGTGTTCTCCATCTATACATCTACATAAAAATCTCGTGTTTACAGTCTTCGTTATCGAACTCCTCCGAAACGACTTCACCGATTTTTATCAAAACTTTTGTGTATTTGCTAGGTCGTAGGTCGTAATTAATTTGCCATTAAAACGTTTGTCGAGTCAGCTAGTATATCTTTGAAGAGCAACCGCACCTAAAGGATCAACCCGAAAGAATCAACAATAGATATGTTGATGTTTTGAAGTTGTTGTGTTTCCATGTTAGGTTTACATTTCCGAGAATGTACTGAAGTGGCCGATACAGTGGCTGAGACTGGCCCATTTTTGGCAACTTGGTGTGTCTAAGTTTCATGTAGGTAGGTACTTAGGTACAGGTATTTCGCCAAATGTGTCCTATGGTTTACTAACTTAATTATGCACCTATTGTTTGTAATTCTTTGTAAGGATATTGGCTTATGTACCTACTGTATGTATTTCTTTGTAATGTTGCCAAATAAAGTTTATTCTTATTCTTATTCTTATACACGATACGAGTAGTACTTATATTAGTAACTAAAACAAGTCACTCGGTCCGAGTGAACCAAGATCGTGAAAACGGGGTCTACATAACTTACAGAATGCGAGCGCATCCAGCGCTTCATCCGCACTATTCGCGCCGAATCTGATGACGGCATTCAAATTCATTTGGGCTTTGGGAGCCTTGCGAATGCCTCCAGCAATTCTCCAAATTATTCTGCTCCTGCATTTACCTACGAATACAATTTTGGGCCCTGATTGCCTGCAGCCTTCTGTGTGAACGTTTACCAAGTGAATAATTAATGAACGGCGCAATTTGTGCCGTTTGTCTCTGGCATGCTTCATTATTCGCCCCCCTCGGATGCCACTTTAAAAATCAACAATAGCCTCACGGCCACCCGGGCGTGAAATTCAAATTTCGAATCCACGCGTTCGGAAATCGGCGATGTGCGAATATAAAATAAACGGGCGGTAAGATAAAGATTCTTTTTAAAAACAACATTTTGTAATTTTTTTTGTATTTAAATTTTAAATCCATGCGTTCCGATATCAGAGAAGCGCGAACACAAAAATAACTAATCGTCAGATAGATAAGCTGTGTGTTCATGCTCCGCACTGTAGGCGGTATGTACAAAAGATTTTGTGTCGAAAAAAAATGAAATAAACTGATGTAGTTACCGAAAATAAAGGATAAAACCTCGTGGCGCAGCGGTAGTGCATCTGCATACCATGCGAGAGGTCCCGGGTTCGAATCCCGGCTGGGGAAAAAGAAACCCCATGTTTTGGATGTTGACATGTTTGTGATGTCGTTGTTTCTGGTTCCCACGACACAGGGTATCCTAGTGTAGGGCCAGAAGCAATGTATGTGCCTGTATGTAAATGTTTTTGTTTATGTTTATGTTAAAACACACCAACGCTGCATAAACATTATTTATGGGTTAAATCGTTTCTTTATAATGTTACTCGTTGTGGCAGCACTTTTACTGGAGATATCCCTAATCTTATCGACCAGTCAAAATTTTGGTACAGGTTTTCAGTTTTCAGATTGAACTCCCTACTTCTGGCGAGCGAAATTTAATTCATGGAAAGTAGAACTTAAATGAACATACGAGTATGGTCAGGCGTTACTTTGCGGAAATCCATAATAGCATTAAAATGTGAAAATTACTTCACTAAATTCCGCCAAAATCCCACAAGCACAATGCGGTTAGTTAATACACCGCCCTCCCTCCCACTTTTTCAAGCAGAAGCAAGACATAAACACACCACTACGGCTACATTAAAAAAGAAACCGGCCAAGCGGGTGTCAGGCCACACGCATTGTAGGGTTCCGTAGTCGTCAAAATGTACTAACTTTGAAGAAGGGATTTTCGATTGATATTAGGATTTTATTTCACTTATTTTAACTGCTTTCTTTACAGATGTAACAACTTCATCAAAGTGATTTTCAAAGGGATTTGTACGATGTTTCCCTTTTAAAGGTTGGCCGACTATTACTTTTTAACTTGTATAGCCTTCTTAGCTGTGTTAGTTTTCCTTTTAAGTTCATATACGTGCTACTTTCCTGTTTTTTTTTTCACTTTTCTACAAACAACCGTTTAGACAGGATTACGTCCTTCTCTAACTAATATTTGCGCCTTAAAGCTTAATATTTCGCAATTACATGCCTAATAAACAAAACAAAACAAAACAAAACGGATCCCTAAATCAAAAAATAGTTGTTCTACACCCACTGCACTGGAAGACCAATTCAACGATACCCCTCTATAGAGTAAACAAGAAAAAGTAAAGTCATCCCTAATTCAGCTGTACCTACTGGAGATATTCTTAATTTTTTTTAATATATTTCATTGCAGCTTTCAATATCAGCTTTCTAGTACTAATCGTCTCTCAGCTATGCGGCGGACAGACAGACAGGATGGACAGACATGACAAAACTGTAAGGGTTCCTTGTTAACTATGGAACCCTAAAAAAATAAAGATTTGACTTCTGTGGACATTTTTTTAACTTTATACAACTCTTCTAGTACCTATTCTTCTTCCTTGTATCCGACCTTTTTAGAAAAAATATTGGGTACAAAATTTAACATATCGAGTGAAAAATAATCTCATCCAACTGCTACGGGCCCCGTTTATTAAAGAAAGGGTCTGAAAAACTACTTATAGTATGCCTCTCGAGCATTCAAAATATAGCTAGTTATTTTAACATCATCATCAGCCATTTGACGCCCACTGCAGGACATTAGGCCACCCTCATGGTTTTCTAAACATGAAGGGTTTTGCCATAATCGCCACGCTTGGCAGGCGGGTTGGCGATCGCAGTATGCGGTTGGATTCTCAGGTAGACGCTGCCGCCCGTCTCCTGATAATTTATTTCCTTAGTTGCCTTCTACGGCATCCACGGAAGGAGATGCAGTGACGCTATTCTTAACCAGGCGCCACACGGAACACGGTAGTTATTTAATCCGTTTTATTTAATTAACAGTGTTAATAATTATGACAATATTATTATTTAATAACCTGAAATCGGCATGCGTGCTTGCAACTACCTAATGGATGTTGATGAAGCGAAAGAGATCTGTCAGGATCATGATCTTTGCCACGGCAAGTGGCAAATCCTGGTCTCTGCCTACCCCTCCGGGATCAGGCGTGAGATTATGTAATGTATACTTTAATACGACGAAAAATGGTACCACGATCCGCAGGAAGCTGACATCAGGTCAACCTTTACATTTTAGTTGCAAAGTCGCTCGTAACGTAACCGACTAGAGTGCACGCCTGCAAAGGTTGCTGTCAACTGTACTTTAAAAACTTTGGCCTTTGCATCTACGTAATGAGATGATTTATACAGCGTTCAGTGGCACCTTCACTCACACTACAATGAAGGGACCACTCGGACGCTGCAGTGCCGGGGACATTGTTTTTTAGATGGAGATGGAGATTTTTTAGATGCCCAGCACATATACCATCCCGACAGCTTGGTCGGCCTAACCCACAAAACCATACGTGCGGACCCAACGAAGTCGCGGGTTCCCTCATTTTTTTTTCCTTCACGTTTAGCGTGTGCTATAGACTACAAAATCGCAGAGGTAGGTACGTAACTTTGAAAATAAACTAAGTCATATGTAAATAAATAAATAAATAAATAATTGTTTATTCTGTTAAAGGTGTATACATTTTTAAATAGTCTCATGTACATGCCCGCACTGGGAATCGAACCTGGGTCTCTCGCTTCCGAGTCCAGTGTTCTACCCACTGGGCTGCCACCGCTCCGTTGTAAATTAACTGTTACTATAAACGGTGGTAAATCAACTCTTAGTATAACTAATAAGAAAATAATTTACCTTAAAACAAGTTCGAGACAGCAAATAGAGGGTTTTTAATACAAACTTTTCACCTCTACTTAACTTTACAAGTACTACTTACAAAGCACTTAAAAATTTCACTCCAATCCACTTTACAAAATGTATCAAACTTCCCCAGCCCTACATTTTGAGGGCGAAAGAGGCTTGATGAAGCTCCAAATGTAATGAAACACTGTGGCATCCGGTTTCCAAAAGTGATAGGCATTTTGTCAAAACGTTATGTTTACAGAAAAACACTGAGCTCGGGTTTCGAGCGAGCTGGAAGCGTCGGGTTTTGAACGGATTACACCATTTAAAATCCGACGTTTTCAACTCTTACTGTTAAATAAATAAAAAGTGTTAAATAAATGCCGTTAATAATTGTTATTCCGTGTCAAAAATACTTATTGCAAACTATTTTAAAATCACGCTGTAGAATCTAGACTGACGCTGTGCATGCCACGATCCAAGTTTACTTCACGTAAAAAGACCTATAGACTCCCGTAGGGTGGCGGGCGTTTGGATTTTAAATGGGAATTCGTGTTAATGGATGCGAATAAAAAAATGTCATTGGGTTATGTTTCATAAAGCTGAAAAACCTACAGCTTGTTCAAATATCCGAGATTGAAATGTGTAAACCTGTTTCATGTAGTTGTGTTAAGTTATTTAGTCAAAGACAACTTTGTACTTTCAGTACACAAAATAAAATCAAAGTAAACGATCTATATATTTGCGGGCTGGCAACCCAGGACAAAAAGTGGGTGAATGAAGACAGTTTCAATGTTTTTTAGGCTAGTTGCCCACTCACAGAAGCGGTGGTAACTCAACGGTATTATACGTAATGTAATTGTAATTATTTATGTTTATATACTTTATGCAACTTTATGTATAATTTTATGCTATCAATAATTTTATGCGTTTCTAAAAGCGCAAATAAATTTCTTATCATTTTATATCATTATCTTATATTATTTCAGCCATCAGCAGAGTTCAAACCTATAAAGGTCTACCCACACTACAGTGGGCCTGGGTCGTGCGACCCCATATACAAACACAAATAATCCTTATATAGGCTTGTAGCAATACCACTCCCTAACTGTGGAGGTTAACATCGTGAGGAAACCTGAGTGTCTGAGTAGTTGAAATTTCCAATCCACGGTGGGCAGGGCACGCGTGGTATTTAAGCTCTCTGAGAGTTAGCGTGTGAGTGAGAGAGAGTGACTGAGTTTTTTTTTTTGAGTTTTTGGCGTTAATGTTATCTAGTCCTAGGTTTTTTGCCTCAGATTCTCAGCGATGGGACCTAAGAATCCCTGTTTATTTATTTATTATTTATTCAAGGAGAACAAACATAATTGACAAACTTATAAGATAAAAAGTATTAGAGTCAATATAGTACATTTTGCCAACTCCTCAGCATTTCCTGTTAACATGGTGCAGAGAAATTTTGGGACCCATGACCGAGAACCTAGATAGCATTTATGTCAATAACGGCCATTTTGGGCGTTATGTTACTATCTAGTCCTTGGTTTCTAACCTTGGATCCTCGGCCCCCATGGCCCCAAATATCACCATTAATATTACTAATTAAGAGAATAGACAAACGCTTTTTGCAAAATGATCTATAAAATACAAAAGCTTTTTTTTTTCAAAAACGATCTGTTAAAGAAGATATGTTTTTCATTGGCGGCGCTAGTGATCCTTACGGATCCCTTTAATGTGAATAGACCTTAACTGGAGACCCAAATTAAGCCTCCCATAGACAGTATCGCATGGCCAATTAAACTAATGGCTTACGAGGAAGGAATAAGGGCGTACTGTCTGTATTTACACATGATGTCCTAAGTTACAGAAGTACTTTGGAACACCCCAACTTTTGTATTTTGCAAAAAGTTTTTTTCTGTGGGGCTGTTCTTAGATTTACACACATTACACTTCACACTGTCACTGTTCACTTCGTTTCGTCTGTTGTGTATATAGTTTTCTTTATGTTGTGGTGCTTATTATGGTTACCTATTTGCTTATTTTGTTTCTGTGATGTATCTTGTTGGTATAAGAAATGTCTTTCTACTTCTTCTTCTTTTTCTTCTATGTCAAAAATTAATACTTAGAGCAAACGAAAATAAAACATCATCCCTAATTTAGGTTTAGGGACGTACACTGGCCCAACCATGGGGCTAAGTGCGGAAATCTCAGGTCTCACTAACTAACTTAGGTGTAGGACAGGAACAAAAAGAATTAATAAGATTTTGTCGGCGTGAATAATACTATAATTGAATAGTGTGATTTTAAAACAACACAAGTCACATGTGTTTTTACAATAACACTTGTCCATGTTTTTTAATTAAGTTATTTACACCTGCCTATTGATTTACATTAGAAAAAAAATTTGGTTTATCCATACAGAAATTAATATAATATGATAAAATATTGCTATTGTAGATATTATTAGTATTTGAATAAAACAGTTTTTTCTATTTCCTGACAAGCTGTAATGAAAGGACATGTGTTGTTTTAAAATCACACGATTCAATTAATTAGTACTAAGCATCGGATGCATGTACCTATAAACACTATTCGGTCTTGTTTGTGGGGAGTTGATTCTGTTGGAACACTCTTGGAACGGAGTTGTGGCAGGTCTGTAGCAGGAACTCCTGGGATAAGCTGGCTTTGGCTTCGTTTTGGGAGTGTCGTTGGTGGGATCGACTTGTTATATATAGGACTGTTGAAATGTAAGTACCTAGATATTGTATATTAAATTCTCTCAGCTGTAATTGTTTCTGTGATTAAATAAATTTGAATTTGAATTAAGTTTGAGCTAAGCCGCGGACAGACAGACAGACGGACGGATATGGCAAAACTATCAGAGTTCCTTGCCGACTAAGGAACCCTAAAAATGACGAAATTACAATAGCCCTTCGCCACAAACGCCCGTCCAGAATAATGTTTGTAGACGTCAAATCTACACAAAACGCCATCGATCATACCCGAGCCCTGAAAGCTCGTCTGACTGACAAGTCTCGAAGCTTGCCACTTTACAGTTTAGTCATCGTTACGCTGCGGGATTTTGTTTCATTCAACTTTTGGGGTAGGTCGTTGAAATCGCGAAAAAGGAAGGGAACAATTGTGAGATTTAGGTTTTATGTTATTTATAGAAACCGGGCAAGTGCGAGTCGGACTCGCCCACCAAGAGTTCTCTACAAATTTGTAGTTAGGTACAAACTTACGTTTTAGAAATAGGGCAGGAATCGAGTCTCGCAGTTTTTACCGAGCGTTTTCCGAACTTCAAAAACTATTTTTTTTATGATTTAATTAAAAATGTATACATATTCTTTTTGTTGCACTAACCCGTCCTGAGGACAATTTCAAAAACCTATTATGAGGCTAAAAATTCCAACCCATGCCGGGACTTGAACCCGCGACCTCTGGCTAACGGTGCCAGCGCTCTCCCAACTGAGCTAATGGGTCAGCGAAATTTCGAGCCTCTTTACAAACTTCTCTGTATTACGTACAGGCAGCGACATCTGGCCGAAGTGATTTAGGTACATCACTTTTTAGTAGTGCAGTTAGGTTTTTACATCGAAATGATATCGCTGTACGGACGGACGGACAACAAAGTAATCCTGTAAGGTACCCTTACAGGGTTCCGTTTTTTCCTTATGAGGTACGGAACCCTAAAATATTCACTGTCCTCGGACGCTTCTGCTGTCTGTCACCGTTAGCCAACTGATCGTACGGCATGGGTGGAATTTTTAGCCTCTAAATAGGTTTTTAAAACTTACATCTTGTCAAAGTCAAAGTCAGAAAAAAATATTCAAGAAAGTTTAGTTTTACTTGTAACGTTCAATAAGTCACAGTTTCTGTGACTTATTGAACGTTACAAGTAAAACTAGGTGTTCGTTTCAAAATAATTTAGAGAAAAAACGGACAAAAAACTCCAAACTTAGTCTTTTCAAACATAATCCTTAATTAACATAGTTTACATGTCATATGTTCTAAAACCTAGAACTAGGATGCATTGATCTGGCTTTAACTCCATACATCTTTGTCATCTAAATAATCCTTAATGCTATAGTCGCCCTACCTTGAAACAAGTAACTCAGTGTTGCACGATATCTAATAAACACCGTGAAGACATGAACTTCATCAACTACTCACTCAACTACAATTGATTGAATTTACTTACCAATGTACTCCGTATCTTTACAATAAATCATGTTTCTAGGGTTCCCCAAAGAGTAAGGGACCCTATTACTAAGACTGTCTGTCTGTCACCATCTCATGCGTGATAGCTAGATTGTCGAAATTTTCACAGATGATGTAACTTTGATGCCACTATAACAACTAATACTAAAAACAGAATAGAACAAATATTTAAGTGGGGCTCTCATACTACAAACGTGGTTATTTTGCCGTTTTTTGCTCGATATTAATAACGGCAACAGGTAGACACATGAAATATTCACAGATTATTTAGTTGTATATTAACTTTAGAAATAAATAATTAAATGAAAATAAAACAAATATTGAAGGGGGGCTCCCATACATCAAACGAGATATCTTTGCCTTGTTTTGCCGTTTTTTGCTCGATATTAATAACGGCAACAGGTAGACGCTTGAAATAGTCCAATTTTGTATAGATAACGGTGCGGAACCCTTCGTGCATTCGCAATTGGCCGGTTTTTATGTCATGTGTGCTCTGGTGTACAATAAAGAATATTCTTGTCTTATCTCGACTTATTTTGACGACTTCGTGGCGCAGCGGTAGTGCATCTGCATACCATGCGAGAGGTCCCGGTTTCGAATCCCGGCTGGGGACAAAAAAAACCCCAGGTCTTGGATGTTTACATGTTTGTGATGTCGCTGTTTCTGGTTCCCACGACACAGGGTATCCTAGTGTGGGGCCAGAAGCAATGTATGTGCCTGTATGTAATTGTTTATGTTTATCTCTACTTACTTCAGCCACCATCGCCCTACAACCTGCATTAACTGCATAAGCTTTTAAATAACAAAGTCTCCGAACCACATCTCCTTGGCATGATTAACTTCCACGTTCCTCGCCCCAATGCACGCCAATCCAAAATAAAAACATTCAGCATAAGCTGCTCCCGTACCAACTTAGGAAAAACTGCTCCCATTAATAGACTACAAGCTCTCTACAACAAACTTGAACGGTCACTAGACCTGGATATTCATACTGATAGATTGCGTGATTGGAAGTTGGAAATGCTGCGGCCTATCTTACTATAATCGTCAAGTTCTGTGTTTATAATATGCTTTGATCTCATTTCAACTCAACTTAGTTACTTAGTTTTAAGATAAAGTGTTTAAATAAGTTTAAAAAGCATTTGTAAAAGTTTAATTTAAAAAAAAAGATTGTTATTTATGTTATTTCAGAAATTATTTACTTTAAGTCAAGAGAGTTGTTGCACACCTGTAATTGGATGTTAGACTAGAACATAATTATCTACACAATGTTATTTTAAGTGATGTATCTAACATCTGTTGGTTGTGTCTAATAAATAAATAAATAAATAAATAAATTTACTGTACGTCAAAAGTGAAGGAGACAGAGTGAAAGTTAAGATCCCCATTGACGATGCGTCCAACACAATTTGGACTGCTAGCAATCCATCTAGAAAACGCCGGCCATGGATTCCGTCCAACCTTCTCGTGAATGCCCACAACGGCATCCATCTTTCATTCATTCCGCGCTGCGCAGCCGCCCACATCGGTCGTGTCTAAGCCATATCATTTTATCGATGCCATTGATGCCATCGTTATGTCAACGTCAAGAGATTTTGTTTGGGCATTCATTGAAACGTACGGGGAACATCCCTTTTTGTGGAACAATCAATGACGCCGACTACCATTATAAATATGAGAGAAATTCCAGTCCTCTGGGGCTATAATTTATTTTTAAGGACGAAAAATGAAAACGCAAATGCTTTCAAAAAGAAGATTGCGTCATTGATCAATCTTCACTTCGAAGAACGGCCGTATCCGGATGGTCGTATCGCGAGTGGGGGCCTTTACACACGCTCTTCTCTGTCCGTACAACAGGCTCGCTTTATATTTTAAACCATGAGGGCTTTTCAATGACAGCTGTCAGATGAGTTTCATTAAAAAAACTAAATGGCGCTGCAAGGAGAACAAATGTCATCATACGTTTCAACTGTTTTACGTCGTTATTAATCTGTGATAATCTAAACATCTCCTCTCTTCAACGAAACAAGCAAGCAACGTGACAGAAACCACAGAGAAGGTACAGTGATGTCATGTCAATTTTGACATATCATGTGACGTCAGCACCATCTATCGGTAACTTGCGGTACTGTATTTTTTTTAATGACGCTTTGAAAAGCCCTCATTGCAGCACATATATTTATGCTTGTGCACTGCACTCAGTTACGATACGGTCGACCTTGCAACAAAAATGTGGATGTAGACATGGTTCAGACTAGTCTGTAGAAGGAAACATTGTGGAAAATAAGGATTCATTCGTGGACTAAATTGAGATATACAATAAAAGCAAACCTTCCATTTCCACCAATATCTGCTGAAACTGAATAATGTATTTGGAACTCAGATAAGCGAAGTTGGACGAGAGCAGCCGAGGATTTGAACCCACGACCTCCCGAATGAGAAGCAGGCGTTCTACCGCTACCCTCCCACCGCTTTTATTCATAGCTATTGCCGGGCTCGTTCATTTTGCTATGTCTTTTAAAGATAACGATAGTTATGTAAGCTTATGTCTATATTTATGTGTAAAGTGTGTTTTTGGCAATAAATGTAGTTCACTTTCACTTTCAAACCACCCAAAATTAATGCAGACTGAAAAGCATAAAAACAACAAAATTAAAAAACCACTAAACATGATGCAAAAACCGGCCAAGTGCGAGTCAGACTTGCGCACGAAGGGTTCCGTACCATTATCTATACAACATTAGACACAAAGATAAAAAAACAGCAAAAAAATCACGTAACTCTCTAGCTATCACGGTTCTTGAGATACAGCCTGGTGACAGAGAGATAGACGGACGGACGGACGGACAGCGAAGTCCTAGTAATAGGGTCCCGTTTTCACCCTTTGGGTACGGAACCCTAAAAAGTAACCAACGTGACTGCTGAGCATTAACTAAGCAGGCCGGATCCAAATTCAACAATTGAACTCCTAGCGAGGTATCTTGGCTGGTCCCGCCTGGTTACGCCCGGTTCCTATATTTAACGAATCGTTAGATCACTTGGATCTTAATTAAATTAAATTTTGATCCAGTTATGCTTGTATAAATTGATAAACTTTTTTTTGCCGTTACCCACATTTCAGCTGATATTGTGTTTTCTGGTGACTGTCGTATTTTGTTTTGTGATTTTATGTTTTTGAGTATTGTGTCGTCAAATAAATATATCTTTCTTTCTTTCTTATTGGTAATCGGTAACTTATCCTCAACAAGCGTGCCGTAACTTGAATAGTAAATTGTTAGGAACTTTACAAATTGTTGTCTCCATACATTTATCGTACGGTTCGTTATTCAAAACCGTTTTTAAGAGTATGGCCTATACCTTCCTCAAGGAAGAGACCCGTGCCCCTCGGTGGGGACATAATGGGTTGATGATGATGATGATTCATTTTTTTTTATCTTTTTTCTTGCAATAAATCTTTCTTGGCACTACCCCTTGCACTATCCACATAACCCAAGGTTAGGTGGAAGAAAATACTTACTAGTATTAAGCTTGCCTTTGTACAAACAGCCCTTTTGTGCAATAAAGTATTTTTGAATTTGAATTGAGTCGTTCTGGAACTGGGCATTAGTACTTAATGCTCGGCAGTCACGCTGCTGGTTATTTTCAAATACATGTAGTGTAGTATACGAGTATGATACAAAATTTTGTTAAAAATGTTAAGTCACTTCTGAGCTCGCGGCCTCAAAGTTCGGGGACCCGTGGCACTTTGCCAGCCGTGCCACCCTATAGTTACGCCACTGTCCCCACCACAATCATCAGCCACTCGACGCCCACTGCAGGACATAGGCCTCCTTCGTGGTTTTCATAACCATGAGGGCTTTTGCCATAATCACCTCGCTTGGCAGGCGCGTTGGCGATCGCAGTATGCGGTTGGAATCTCAGGAAGACGCTGCTGCCCGTCTCCTGGTAATTGATTTCCTTAGTCGCCTTCTACGACATCCACGGAAGGAAATGGAGTGACGGTGTTCTTAATCCGACGCCACACGGCCACTATAACAATAGTTTTTAATTGTTACTTTCAAAGTCTTAATCTAACAGGCTTAGCCTACGACCTACCCCATATACACAAAAAATTGATGAAAATCGGTGATGCCGTTTCGGAGGAGTTTGATAAAAAACTCTATGACATGAGATTTTTATACAATATTAATAGCTCTCGAGGTCCATTAGCAACGCGCAGTATCTCTCAGAACTGACTGACAATCGGACCGCAAACTCTGTATAAAGGTACTTGCACACTATCACTGAAACCAAAATAAAATTGCATACACATACCTTTGAGTGAACTTTTTTATTTGGTATTTGGGATAACGTCTTGTTTTTCCTTTTTTGAGATTAAAATATCTTTATAAGATTTCACATTCAAACAAAAACCGGCCAAGTGCGTGTCGGGTCACACGCAGTATAGGGTTCCGTAGAAGAAAAGGTATTTAGACTTGGATTAGAATTTTTTTTACTTATATTAAACTAGCTTTTGCCCGTGACTGCGTCCGCGTGGAATAAGTAATTTCCGGGATGAAAAGTATCGTACGTCGTTTCCCGGGGCTCAAACTATCTCCGTCCAAATCCAAACATCTTCCCAAACTTTCACATTTATAATATTAGTGGGATACATGCTTTACACAACTTTCCGCTTCATCAAAGCTATTCAATAATTCAATGGAATTTGTACGAAGTTTTCCTTTTATAAGTTGGTCGATTATTACTCGTTAACTTGTAAAGGCCACTTAGCCGTGATAGTTTTCCTTTGAAGTTCATTCTATGTATGTGCTACTGAGCGGTGGTAGCCTAGTGGGTAGTACATTAGACTTGGAAGCGGGACACTCAGGTTCGATTCCCAGTGCGGACATGCACCGATGACTTGGTTTTCTACGTTATGTACATTTTTGAAGTCATAGTAGCAATACCACTCGCTAGCCGTGAAGGAAAACATCGTGAGGAAACCTAAGTGTCAGCGCTATTCACATACCTCGTGGGCACGCGTGGTGATTAAGCCTATACTCTCTCGAGAGAGAAAACCTGTGCCCTAGGAGGACCTGGGACGTATATGGGCTGCTTATAAATGTGCTACTGTTTTACATATTTTCATGTTTTTACAAACATCTGCAAATAGCCGTATAGCCAGAAGTGGAGGAGAGGGACACTCAACCGAATCGAAAAATTATTGAATGTATGAAGTTTGGAGTTTATTCTTGCCCATTTTTTATGTACAATATTTCATGCAACTTACCAGTGTACAATAAATAACATTCCCATCTAATCTACTTTTCGAACTCCCGTGAGCGTAAGGTCACACAGCCGGTGGTGAATAATTCAGTAAATGAATGCAGCCGCAAGTCTGTAAGCAGCTTTAAGCCGGCCGCAAATGCTCGACCGTCCAGCTGGGTAGCAATTACAGTTTGGGTTAAACCGGTCGGATGATAGTACTGCCGCAAACATGACAGCTTCCTCGAAATATATTGGGAGTTTCGTTTAATTTCGCGAATTCAGGAGATAGTTCTCCTAATTCGGAGAACTTGTCTCTAAACTACTGCATTTGTACTGTAACAGTTATTGTTGGGTGAACTCTTGAAGGAAAGGGGAATTCTTGTCAAACTAAAATCAATATTTTATTTCCAAACTTACGCGCTTATATATACAGAATTTTGTCTTAGAAACTTATAACACCAGTACGTTCGCATCAACCAATCACAGGCGAGCGAGCCCCCGCGTTTCAAAAAATTTTTCTTGCCGCGAGCGGCGCGGGTCTCGCATCGTCTGCGCGTGCGCGGCTGTCGCGGCGGCCAGGCTGCGCACAGCCACGCTCTCGCCAGTGTGCCCAGGTGGCTGACGCCGTGATGCTCCTCCACAGTACCATAGTATTTCCATATCCAATTAGAGTATTCAAGCGGTGGTAGCACGGTCGTTAAAATGTCTGCCTTATGTTAAAGAAGTACTGGGTTTGCACCTCGGTATGTAACAATGACTTTGTCTTCTTAGTTACGTACATTTGTGAATTAGAAGCAGCAATAGGTACTACGTAAGGGACGGACATAGGTACGTCGACCATATAGAGGATCTATTAGCAAAGGGTAAGATAATTTAGTGGCAAGTGGCAAACCCTGGTCTGCCTACCCCTAGGGATACGGCCTGAGTTTATATATGTAAGTGTGAGAGTTTTGTTTACACGAGATACCAATGGTACATTTCTCACCAGGTTCGATTGAACTACCGCCACTCGGAACTCGAAAATATAAGCCTGAAATAGGCTTCAAACTTACCAACGAACGACACGTCAACGTACCTAACGACAACGTACGTCTAGCTAGCATCATATCGCAACCCAAGGCACAGACTACTGAACTATGCAGAGGGTAAATAGCCTCCTGAACAATTCATGTGTGCTTTTACTTGTAATTAGATTTGTAATAATTGTCTACGTGTGTGCTCTATGTTAATAAATTATTTATTTATCTATCTATCGATCTGTCTATCTATTCCGCCCAGTGAGTGAAATAGGTAGAGCCGGTTCCCAGCCTTTGCTAGTTGGAGAGGCACTGAAGGAATACGAGGAAGCATAAAAAAAGTTTATATTATATGTTTTAAGTGGAATGATCAGAAAACTCGGGAGTCGCTGGATGCGGGCGGCACTACACCGGGAAGCTTGGGAAACCATGAGGGAGGCCTATGTCCTGCAGTGGGCATCAAATGGCTGGTGATGATGATCAGAAAAGTAAAAATGGGATTGATTGGTTCGTTGCCACAAATTAACATGCATAATATAAAAAAAACCAGCCAAGTGCGATTCGGACTCACGCACGAAGAGTTCCGTACCATTCTGTATATCTATATAACATTTGAATATTTTAAGCGTTTACCTGTTGCCGTTATTAATATCAAGCAAGAAACGGCACAAAAATAACTTTTCGTGTATGGAAGCCCCCGTTAAATATTTATTTAATTTTAATTTAACTATTTATTTTTAAATTGAATATACAACTAAATATTCTGTAAATATTTCAAGCGTATATCTGTTGCCGCTATTAATATCGAGCAAAACGGCAAAAAAAATCACGTTTGTTTTATGGGAGCCCCATTTAAATACTTATTTTTTTAATTCTGTTTTTATATCATCTTATCATCAAATACATCATCTGTGAAAATTTTAACCTTCTAGCTATCACGGTTCATGAGGTACAGCCTGGTGACAGACAGACAGACAGACGGACAGTGCAGTCTTAGTAATAGGGTCCCTTACCCTTTAGATACGGAACCCTAAAAATTACAGTAGTTATGTTTGACATGCATAAAAGTGTGCGTGTTACAATAGTCCTACTTCAGTGTTTGCTGTTTCTGTTTTTAGCAGCGCTGGTTTCTAAGTACCACCTTCATACTAATATTTTATGCTTATTAAAACTTTATTAGAGTCAAACAATACTCGTTTGATGTCCAATCAGAACAAAGTCGCTATAACAGTACTTCAATCTCTGTCGCCACTATGTTCAGCGACTTTTGAACCATAAAGCCAAGTTAGTCTTCTGTACGGTTCAGCTCTCTGTACCATTGGCCTCGCGCACGACTAGTCAAAGAAAATCGATAGAATTTATTTTAAACCCACCGCTTTTAAATAAATAAGCTTCCAACTAGATCAATTTGACTTTAGGCGGACCCGAAATGGGATTTAAGGCAGATTTAAAGGGTTATATGGGGTTGATAGAGGTATTAGTCGCTTCCGGCTCTCGGGCGGATTAAGAGGGCACTAAAAGTTGGTCAATTAGCCTGACAGAATGGTTGGCTGCGTAACCGTTAGGGGAACACGCACCCTAAGAGAGATACAAGCATACTGGCAACTTTAAACAATTGACAGTATTGTTTTGACAATTTATGTGTTCAATAAACACCTATAATGTATGTTTCATATTTTGTTGCTTAGATATGTTTTAGTGCCTTGATTTAAATCTTGTCTGTAGTGCCTTGATTTAAATCTTGTCTGTGGATGAAACTTTCGTGGATGTATTTCTTATTATTTAATTTTGCCTTATTATGAAATGTCTTCATGGTTATGAAAACCACGAAGAAGGCCTATGTCCTGCAGTAGGCGTCAAATGGCTGATGATGATGATGATGAAATGTCTTAAGATAAACAATCGTAATAAGATTTTTTTTCTACAACTAATACTTTTTATAATTTAACCTTTCAAATAGTAATTCTTGTCACGTGGTACAAGAATGCTCCATATTAATCGAGCGCAAAATGACGTCACAAAATGCGTTATTTTTTGAGGCATGTAGAATCCTGAAAATGTGTAGGTATGTACTTTCTATATCCTTTTATGGTACAAAAACAATGTCACTTTAATATTATTTTGAGGCGTGTTTCCCTTTGAATAAGATCTTTTCAATCTTCACGTATGCTAAATGGCAAAGCCCTTAATGTTGAACCAACATTGCTCGTTAGTAAAATTAATTAGTGAAATAACAATCATGTTTTGCGACCCTTCAAGGGTCGACCACATTAACATGTGTAAACTACGATGTAAATTATATCATCGTTGCTATAGATAGATAGAGAACACCTTAGATAGATAAAAAAAACCCGCCAAATGCGAGTTGGACTCGCGCACAAAGGGTTCCGTACCATTATCTGTATAACATTAGACACAAAGATCGAGAAAAAACGGCGAAAAATCACGTTTGTTGTATGGGAGCCCCTTAAATATTTATTTATTTTCATTTAATTATTTATTTGTGAAGCTCTGTGAATATTTCAAGCATTTTAATGTTGCCGTTATTAATATCGAGCAAAAAACGGCAAAAAAATGCGTTTGTTGTTGTCGTTTCGTTTGTTTGTTTGCCCCCTTAAATATTTATTTTATTCTGTTTTAAGAATTTTTATTATAACGGCAACCGAAATTATCTGTGAAAATTTTAATTGCCTAGCTATCACGGTTCATGAGATACAGCCTGGTGACAGACAGACGGACAGACAGACGGGCAGTGAAGTATTAGTAATAGGGTGCCGTTTGGCACCCTTCGGGTACGCAACCCTAACAAAAGGAAACTGTACAGATATTTCTTCACGATATCGAACATTTTTTTCGACGTGAAGAATTTCCAATTCTGTTGTTGAATGTCAAAATGCAATGTGAGCCGCCGCCTTCCGGTCGAAAATTAGTCACTTTTCTTAAAAATAACTTTTTTGGCCCCAAAATAAGCTTAAATAATAAATTAAATAAGCATACATTTTCGTTTGTTTGTCAGGAAAATAAACACCACCTAACCTTTCATTATGTTCGGGGCAAAGTTTAGTAGGTATGTTTTGAGCCGATTTTCCGCCGTAAAGGGACTCTAAAAGACATAGAGAAAACAATATCCCGAGTCCCGTATTCCGACCAGGCGCATAATAACAATCTCATGCCAAGAACTCGTCAAGGTCACACTTAAATCCGGTGCGGACTCTATGGCCTCTTCTGATTATATGGATTGTACCCTATAATAATAAATAATAAAAACGTTTATTCGACCTCAAGCAGTTTACATTTACGTATTTTAGATTAAGGGTCGCTTGCAGAAACCGAAATTTTGACAGTTCTTCCATACATTATCTGTCAAAATGTCGACTTAATTGAACTAAATCTCGGTTTAGCGTGTTTCTGCAAGCCACCCTTAGACTTAGTAGGCTTAGCTAATCCGGGACACAATCCTGCTAATATTATAAATGTGAGAGCTTGTGAAGATGTTTGGATGTTTGTTCAATCACGCAATTGCCGTGATTGAACCGACATCCTATAAATCTGAACGGATTTAGATGAAATTGGTATGGAGATAGTTTGAGTCCCAGAAAAGGGCATAGGATACTTGTCATCCCGGAAATTACTCATTTCATGCCATCTTAGTCGGGCAAAAGCTAGTGAATAATAACAACGTTTATTTGACCCCACATTTATGTATCTTAGATTAAGTATTTACTTAATACTTAGTAGGCTTAGCTAATCCGGGACACAATTTGATAATACGAAAAATGAACGCTAGCGCCTATACTAGGCCAAGCCTGTACTTTACTCATTTGTATAAATTTGATTGCACTCCATTCATTTACTGTGGATAACAATATTATTTGTCATGACGTCAGTATCATCATCATCATCATCATATGTTCATGTGCATCAGCGTATATAGGAATATGTCGCAGGACTCCCAGGGAATTTTTAACACGTACTTGAATAGACACTGTAAATTTTTGTACGAAGGTCCTTTCACCGACATTCGCTTGATATATTTCTTTTATCAATCTTTCTTCCTTCATCCTCTCCATAATACGTCCAAACCAACCCAACGTTTCTTTCTCAATTCTAGTCATTTCATTCGTTTTCAAGCTACAACGTTCTCTAATCAAACCATTGTGTATATTTATCCTTCATCAATCCTACTTTCTTGATTCTTCTGCCATACCCAAGTCTTGCTAATACATAGGTTTTAGGACCAGTACTGCATTATGGACAGACAATGCAGCGAATCGTTCGTAGCCCCGGCTGCCTGAGTGATCTTAAACGATCACATTCAGTGCATGGATGGGTCACCGTCTATGCCTAACGCTAGTGGCATTTTTCCGAGTGGTTCCGTGCTTCGCAAGGCACGTTAAGCTGTTGGTGCCGGCTGCCGTCGATAGATGGCAGTCGTTAAGCCAAGTCAAAGGCCTTAGGGCGGCTTGACAACTTCTGACAGTAGACGAGCCACTAGTCTACAAGCCTCCACCAATCCGGACTTGGCCCCCGTGGTGGAGTATGGCCTATACCTTCCTCAGGGAAGAGACCCGTGCCCCTCGGTGGGGACATAATGGGTTGATGATGAATGCATCGTTTACTCAATTTCTTGGTTTTACTCTTCTTTGAATATCACCTTCACAATTTCCATCACTTCCAAGCAGGTTCCTCAAATAGACAAATTCAATCATAAATACAATAAAGTAAAGGTCCAAACTGGTCCAAGCCTAGGTATATGACCGTCATTCCACCCGTGAAAAGTTCTGGAAGCGTTCCAGGATTTTATGATACGGTACGGCGGGGTTTTGGTAACACAAGGCGCCCCGGTGTGCGGAACGATATTGAATTATTAGAACTAGAATATAGCTCTGGGATTCGAGCCAGTGGCCTTTTGGACTGGCATAGGAAAGTCATGAAACCTGAGGAGTGAAGAACCATTTGAATCTTTCGGGGCGTTCATTTCATGTTCTTATTTGGATTTTATAATAATGCGGCCTATATACGTCTCCCTGGAGGGCACAGGCCTTCTCTCAGAGAGAGAGTATGGGCTTAATCTCTACGCGTGCCCACCGCGGATTTTCGATTTCAAGCGCTAAGGTATGCGAACACCTCAGATACTCAGGTTTCCTCATGATATTGTCCTCCACCGTTAGCGAGTGGTGTTGCTTCTACAAATTCACAAATGTAATTAGAGAACAAAGTCATTGATACATGCCGACATGCCGGGATTCGAACCTACGACCTCCTGAATGTGAGTCAAGTGTTCCACCGACAGCGCTTTGATTATCATTTGGATTTTCTTCCTAAAAAATACGTGAAATGGTTTACTAATGTATTGCCAAAAATCGTTTCCCAAAGTATTACTTCCCAAACTATTTTCCGCAAATTATCACTTGGCAAAAAAACATTTCTCAAACAACTTAAAGCAAATAAACAGTTAGCAAAAGTTATTATGGCAAGTTATTGTTTACCAAATAAATACTTGGTCAAAATTCATTTTACCAAGCATTATTCAGTCAAAAGTATCGTTTGGCAAAACTACGTTTTGCCATATCATAATGTAGGGTACCTATGACTTTTCCTTGCACCAACCTTGTTTAAGTTTGACTCAAAACTAAGTTTTTTAGTGAAATATTTTTTTTCGCTTTTATATAAAAAAAGAACTAACACCCGAAGTTTCAGGATGGATGGAACTTCGAACCTATTTTTGCTTATGTGTACTGACCTAACAACCAACCCAAAATTTTAATTTAATTCTTAGTAAAACTTCAGCTATGTAGCTTCTAAAAAAAAGCCAAAAACGCATTGCCAAAATAAAACGTTAGCATAATAAACGTTTGTCTTAATAAAACTTGACGCAGTAAAATTATGCGAAATGATAATTTGACCAAATGAATAAAATGCGAAATGAAAACTTGCTAAAGTTTCATTTGGGAAATGAAACTGATGCCATAAGTTTATTGGGAAGTAAAATTTGGCGAAAAATACTTTGGCTAAACGGCGGTATCACACGTGAAATACTTTTGGCCTTTGCATCTAAGTAATGAGATGATTTATGCAGCGTCCAGTGGCACCCTCACTCACACTAGATGGGTGAACGGACGACTCGGACGCTGCAGTGCCTGGGACATTGATTTTTAGATGGAAGTAGGCTTGCCCAGCACCTATACCATCCTGACAGCTTAGTCGGTCCAGCCCAAAGGAGAGACAAGTCAATACGTGCGGAGCCAACCAAGCCGAGGGTTTCCTCGCGATGTTTTCCGTTAGCGTGTGGCATTGCTACCACAAATTCGCAGATGTAGGTAATTTTGGGAATCGAACCTGGATATCCCGCTTCCGAGTCCATTGTTCTACCCACTGGGCTACCACCGCTTTGTATGTGAAATACAAGCATTCAATTACAAGCTAAGAGCAAATAAAGCTGAGGTGGTTGGGCCTAGTAATGAATGAATGAATGAATGAATGAATGAATGAAAATATTTATTTCAGACCTGGGTCCATATTTGACAATAATAACAGCAATAATAATAAAAACGTTAACATCACAGCAGAATTAATTAATATAAAATATAATACAATAATTATAAAATCAGTAAAAATTAATCTAAATAAAAATTGTATTGGATAAAATATATATATAAAATTTGTAGTAAAATATGTACAGTATTTATAACATAACCAAGGCTCAACCTTGGTAACCTTAATAACCTTGTTTCGGCGAAAGATTTATTGGATACCTCAGTGCTTCTGACATACTAAGGTTTCGTTAGTAATACCTACCGAGATGAAATTACTGTATACATAACAATATTTTGAAGAAAGTTACTTACTTACCCGTTTAATTTTATTTTTTATGTTTTTTTGTTTGTTACACCTTATTGCACAATAAAAACACGTTAACAGAAAAATGTGAAAAGGCGGACTTATTTGAAAAACAAATTAATTTTAATGCTATTTTAATGTTTTTCGGATGTATAATCCGTAGCTTTAATTTTTGACAAAACATTTTTGTGACTGTAATAAAAGAATTTCTTCCAGCCAGCCTGAAAATGTATAATGTTAGTAAGAAATTAAAATTGTTGATCTAAAATTGTGTAAGTAAGTAATTTATGGAGCGGTGGTAGCCTAGTGGGTAGAACATTGGACTCGGAAGTGGGAGACCCAGGTTCGATTCCCAGTGCTGGCATGTACCTATAACTTTGTTTTCTAAGTTATGTACATTTGTGGAGTTATAGTAGCAATACCACTCGCTAACGGTGAAGGAAAACATCGTGAGGAAACCTGAGTGTCTGAGCTATTCATATGCCTCAGCGCTTGAAATCGCCAATCCGCGGTGGGCACGCGTGGTGATTAAGCCCATACTCTCTCCCTGAGAGAAGGCCTGTGCCCTACAGTGGGACGTATATATAGGCTGCTTATGCAAGTAATTTATCTATTTTCATCTCACAGAGGTATCACAGCATGTAGAAGGTACAATTAGAGAAACCAGGACTTATTGAGGGAGGCTGGAGTCCGTAGGAAAGATCCTGTGAGAAGATCTCTAGGTCCTCACTAAACTTATGATGAAGCACTGTCTCTCAATGTACAAGGAAGTGTTCTCTATCTCTACCTATCTATCTTACCTCTATGTACTTATTTATATTCTCGCAACCTTTCTCTACTTGTTATTTACATCTTTACTAATATTATAAACGCAAAAGTTTGCATGTATCTATGGATGGATGTTTGTTACTCTTTCACGCAAAAACGGCTGAACGGATCCAGATGAAATTTTGCACAGATATAGATTATAGTCTGGATTACCACGCGAACGAAGTCGCGGGCAAAAGCTAGTATCAATATACTTTCGATTTTCTTATTTATGTACATCCACTTACCGACTGTATTCTTCCTGCAATCCACTCAATACAAAGGTGGTCTGGCTGAGATCGATCTAAGCAATAAGACCGACAGTTGTATAAAATACCACAAGTTACTTAGATTTAAGCAATTATATTTATAGTATTTCTTTTTTCTGGTAGTGCAAAATACCGCTATATCTGTCTATCTCTCTCTTTATGTCTATTTAAAAAACGCCAAAGTAATATTGTGTGTGAAGCATTCTTCTATTCAGTCAAGGTGAAGAAATAAATGTAATTTTAGCAAAGAAAATGTTTATCGTTATATTAAATAAAAAAGAAAGAAAGTTAATAACAAGTATCATGCCTCACTTTAATACTATGGGTAGGTGAGGCATGATATGAAATTCTTTTTAAACTTTACATTAAGGTCAGGCTCGTCCTGCAATTCAAATAGAACCCTCCAAATATTAATAAAATGAAACGAAGTAAATAGATTTTTTATTTAACCAGAATAGAGGTGATATTGTGAAAAGGCCATCGTCTCTCTCTTGGTTTGTATATTTTGACCTTTTTACCCGATTGCAGTGGAATCCAAAGGAGCGCAACATATTTGGCTCGGATGTATATAATCGATTCAAAGTTCTCTCATAACTCTTTAAGCATTAGTCACATTTTGATAAATATGTTTTCTATTGATTTGTTATTAATATGGTTATATTAAATTAACATAAATTCAACAAAAAAACTAGGTACCCGCACTATTCACAATGCCACATAAGCTGCACTCTAATCTTACAGATGACTAGATCAGCTGCTATCGCTAAAACAATAAAACACTTCATCATCATCATCATCAGCCATTTGACGCCCACTGCAGGTTATAGGCCTCCCTCATGTTTCTTTTTAAGTTTTATAAAACACTTATTTAAAAAAATATATTAAAATATCACGGCTGATATGGGGGCATGCTTTTTTACTTCAATTAGTCTCTAACCTTCTAATATTTTAGCAAGGATAAGTCATCATTAATCTTGCATCGTTAGGGTTACACGTCGCCGGTTATTTCTCAAGCCTTTTTTCATTCCGCCTCATCTTTTGCCCCCAGATGGCGCGCTGCGCGGCGAGGTAGACCTGCGCGGGCGCGGCACTGGGGCCACGCTGCTGCGCGAGCTCCACTCCACGCTGTCCCCCCCCGCCGCGCCCGCCCCACATTGGGAGCACACCCTCCTGCTCCTCGTCAAAGGCCTCATCTTCACCACCATCATCCTCGGCGCGTTGCTCGGCAACGCCCTCGTCATAATCTCCGTTCACCGTCACAGGAAACTCCGCGTGCTGACGAACTACTATGTCGTTAGTCTCGCGGTCGCTGACATGTTGGTCGCGCTATGCGCGATGACGTTCAACGCGTCGGCGGAGCTGACCGACGGGGATTGGCTGTTCGGCCCTCTAGTCTGTGATATTTTCAACTCGCTGGACGTTTACTTCTCCAGCGCGTCCATACTTCACCTGTGCTGTATATCGGTGGACAGGTAAATATCAATCACTAGCTTTTGCCCACGACTTCGTTCGCGTGCAAATTTTGATGTTTATTTTTCCGGGATAAAAAATAGCGTATGTGCTAATACAGACTATAATCTATACTGACCTGCAAAAGTAAGTATCACACTTTTCATTTTATATTTTTTTCTAAACTATAGAAGTTAAAGATTTAAAATAAAAAAAAACTTTTATCAACTAATTTTATCAGCTTTCTTTTAAACTATACTGCAAAATAAAACTTTATTTCCAGTCCTTTTCTAAATCATATCTTGTGTACAGAAAAAGTTATTGCAATTTTAAAAGTGTGATACTTAGTTTTGCAGGCCAGTGTATCCCTGTGCAGATAATTCATCCGGATCCGTTCAGACGTTTTTGCATGAAAGGGTAACAAACATCCATGTAGATCTATACAAACTTTCGCGTTTTTAATATAAGTAACGATTATCCCCAGTGGGCCCATGGGGGCTGTATAACGTGATCTATAACTGCTCACTTGATTAGTTTACTACTGAGTGCTATTTGGATGAGCTTTTGTACCCGGGAACATAAATTATGAATACGTGTTTTAGAACAGATACACTTGAGCATAGAACAGAATATACAAATAGGCAAGAGTAACCGAAGACTGGAATACATCCCTACTTTGAATTAACCAACAAGCTTACCCTATAGGGGAGAAATGTACCTACAAGTCTCGAGTATGAAGATATGGTAAATACAAATTTATTCAGTATGATCCAGCGCTAATAACATCTCAATTCTGAGGATCCACATGCCTGCGTGAAGGAAAACATAGTGAGAAGACCTGATTATATAAGATGTTCACTTGAGTATCTCAGCACTTAAAGGCACCAATCTGCGGTTGGCAGGCGTGCTAATTAACCCTTTACCGTCTATGGTTTCAGATTTGGGACACTTTTAAAAAATATTCTTAGCGTTATATTAAAACTATATCTGTGGACAAACTAACATTTGCTAACTACTCTCGGCAGCCAAATCATTCGGGTCGACATTTTCGTGATATTAACGATTCGCATTTCTTTGTGACGAGATATTTATTAGTTTTGTCGAGATAATTGGAAAATTAAAAATTATTTTAGTGCAATAATAGATTATCAACGATTTTCTAGAAAAACAAGTAAGAAATATCTTTCTTGTAATACTATTTCAAGTAATTAAAGTTTGTTCCAAATTTAGAACATCATGCAGTAAAGGTTAATTTAACGACACTGGAACAACATGCACTAACGTTTGAATACAAATTCGGAACACCATGTAGTAAGGATTACTTAATGTTAATTAATAAATAATTAATATGTTCAATGTGGACCAAATATCAACTAGGTTACGAGCTATATCAATTATATCCGAAATTAGCGACGAATGCCATGATTAGTTAAGTTACTTAATTTTTTTACTTAAGTAACTTCTTTAGTAGGAGCCCTTGGATGTGAATGGCGAGAGACCGCGAAAGAAGGCGTGATGGGTAAAAGGTCTATACCCAGCATTTTTCCTTTTAAGTAAAAAAATATATACATATCAGCAATGTTACGTTTAAAATACAAGTATTTGTTTGTCTGTTAATTATTCATAATGATATTCGTAATATGAAGTTCCAGATTTGGAACACATAAATATCTACCGGAATACAAGGGTTTCCATATTTGGAACAAAGTTATTTCGTAAAGTAACTAATTTATTAATACCTTTAGATTTTTTTGTCATTTTCCTAAGTCTTACTTACTATTTAGAATATCATATATGTTTTTCAAACATTTGAAAAAATCCATGCGGTAAAGGGTTAAATCTATTCTCCCTATTTATACCCTGCCGTGAAACGTTGTTAAGATAACGTTATATTTTTATCCGTCAGGTATTACGCCATCGTGAGGCCGCTGGAGTATCCAGTCACGATGACGCACCGAACCGTCTGCTTCATGCTGGCCAACGTATGGCTTTGGCCGGCCTTCATCAGCTTCGTGCCAATATTCATGGGCTGGTACACCACCGAGCAGCACAGGCAGTACAGGAGAATCCATCCAAACGTGTGCATCTTCAAAGTGAACATGGTATACGCGATAGTCTCCTCGAGCGTCTCTTTTTGGATCCCGAGCATAGTTATGATCTCCATGTATTGTAGGATCTTCCGTGAAGCCATTAGACAGAGAGAAGCTTTGACACGTACCTCCTCGAATATTCTCCTAAACTCTGTTCATTTGAGACATACGTCACACGCAGCCCATCACTCCCACTACCTCCACCCAGATCGGAGGCCTTCAGACATCAGTCCCAACTACAGTACGTTCACGGAAGTGGGGCCCGAGGAGACGGAGTTTGGAGGTGAAGTGGTGATGACACTTGGAGACGTGTGTCCGAGTAAAGAGGCCAGTCCAAGGAAGTCAGTGAATGTGAGCTGTGATACAGCCAGTTCAGGATACTGCTCGGGTGGGTCAAACAAGAGATCGTCGACGGGACAGCCTCCTGCTGGGTGGAGGCCAAGTTGTTCGTCCAATGTGGCGACAAGAGACCTGGCGAAGGCTGCGACGGAGCTCAATAATCAAGGTGGGTAGTTTTTCATATCTTTTCTAAGTGACTGCTACCCTCCATTTATTGAGCGGTACTTTAAGAATAAGAACAATTATGTAGATGCGATAGGTCAGACAAAATCGAACAATTACTCATTCAAATTTAGAAGTGGCTCATCGTATAATTGATTTAGCGTGACCTAATCGACTGCCTTGTTGGTCTAGCGGCACAGACATTGCGGTAACACATTTGGTTTAGATGCCAAGACAGAACTCATGGGCTCGATTCCCAATTGAGTTCGCCGTACTTTGAATATTACAATTATCGACATCTCGGTGTTTTTCTATATATATTTTTTCCTTGTCTGGTTACCTGGTCACAGGGTATCCTAGTTAGACAATTATCTGGATCCTCAAACATATTTCCTCAGACTAAGCTGTTATTTTGCGAAAAAAATTACATTTTAACTTTTTTATTAAATGCGTAAGGATACAATATGTGCCATGTCAATGGAGAATAGACAAATTGGTGGTCATGCAAGACAATGTTTTCAAAATCATTTTACCAAGCACCATCACGAAAATATCTTTGACGGGTCGAGGCAGACACGAAACTACAAAAAGCAAACACAAAATGCCGTTCGCCACTTGAAGGGAAAATAAAGATTCATTAAGCAAGCTTTATTTTCTTGTCTTTTGTTTTTATACGGATATCCCTAACACCATCGCATCAACGAAACGGTAATAGCGGAAAGCAGGAAAATTGGTGGAAATATTTCTATATTACCAACATTAACGAAAATAAAGCGAAATATGATCCAGCCTGCTTCTTCTTTTAAGATCCTACCTATAACCTGACATCTAACGGTCTTATTTATAAAAAGTAGTTTCAACAAAAACGCTGTTAAGACGAAGTTAAAGCCGGCTTATGACAGGAGATCCTCTTATAAAACGGCTTTGACTTCCTCTTAAGACTGTTTTAATTATTCCTGGATTATCACAACACAGACTCTAATCTAGCGTGGAATCCGCTGTAATTTTTTCAATATCATTATCATTATCCTCAATCGCTCAAGACAAAATTATACAACCAGTGTATGCTACCAGTGATGATTTATGGCACTGAAACGTGGTCTCTCACTATGGGCCTCATAAGAAAGCTCAAGCTCACGCAACGAGTTATGGAAAGGGCTATGCTCGGAATTTCTCTATGAGATCTAATCAGAAATGATGAGATCCGTAGACGAACGAAAGTCGTCAACATAGCTAGCGGATTAGTAAGTTGAAGTGGCAGTGGGAGGGGCACATAGCAGGCAGAACTGATGGCCGATGGGGCCGAAAAGTTCTCGAATGGATACCACATAATTCGGCCAGCGCAGCGTAGGACGACCAGCAACGAGATGGACAGATGACCTCATCCAAGTGGCAGGAATGCAAGGCAGTTGGATGCAAGCCGCTTCCAACAGGTCTTTTTGGAAATCCATGGAGGAGGCCTATGTCCAACATTGGACTTCTTGTGGCTGAACGATGATGATGATGAATATCATTATGTGACCATAGATATATCTATGGCTACTACTGTAGCGCGTCGGAGTTGTTCGCTGAGGCACTAGTAGACGGTTTTTACGCAACCATGCGCAAGCGAGTCGCCTCCGCCGCGCGTCGGACGCGGGGAGCCGGAAAATGGTGACAACGGTTGCTGACCGAATGGACAACGGTCCGTTTCTGAGACACTGGATGAAGTTGCACTCTCCAATGTCTCAGTCTCAGAGGCGAGACCGACGGGCAGTTTCTGAATTGAAAATTTCGCTAAGTAAATGGTTAACTGTAGTACTGTCTCGTCGAATTTCTCAGAAAGAATCTCGAATTACTCTCTCCCTGAGAGAAGGCCAGTGCCCTACAGTGGGACGTATATATGCTGCTTATGTATGCCACTTATTCTAAACTTAGATGATATAAATATGTACTGGGCATGCATCCAAGTAACGTACATCTGCGAATTCGTAGTAGCAATACCACTCGCTAACCGTGAAGGAAAACATCGTGAGGAAACACGCGGCTTGGTTGGCTTCGCACGTATCAACACTATAAGGTATCTAGAATTAAACTATTCTTGTTGAATATTCTTTTTATCCTCGATGTGTGTCCTCTTAACATCCTGGTAACGTTTCATAGCGATCCGGCCTGTCGTTTGTAAATTAAATAAATTAGACCAAACTACCTTCGCATAGAAATTGCTTCGAGAGGCGCCCTCTTAAATTGTGAAAGGTGAAACATTACATTGATCGTTCTAGGAATGAACGTTAACTTAATAGGCACCTAAATAAAATTGTAGTCATTCGTGTAAGTTGTATGATGTAATAACAGTTAGCAGGTAGTTGTTGGTTAACTGCGAGTAGTTTCAACTATCAAGATCAATATTGAATTTTATCAAGATTTTGTTACCTTATGCTTGGTACCTGCAGTCGACAGCAGAGTCGCAAAGTCGTCCTTAATATAACTGATTAGAGTGCAAGTATGTACGTTGACTGTACAGACCAGAATAACTGAACTAATACAAAATAAAAACCGGCCAAGTGCGAGTCGGACTCGCGCACAAAGGGTTCCGTACCATTATCTATACAACATTAGACAAAGGCGGAGACAAGATAGATTAGGTACATTGAGAAAAGCGCTAACTATAGATACCAACAAGAAGCGTTTAACATTGACATTTACCGACATGACATCGGCGCTGTGAAGGTTACAAAGATGGCCGCTAGACGGCGAGTGCTGTCTTTAGACAACGTTTTTTGTATGGGAGCCCCCCTTAAATATCTATTTTATTCTGTTTTTAGTATTTTTTGTTATAGCGGCAACAGAAATACATCATCTGCGAAAGACGGACAGTGGAGTCTGAGTAGTAGGGTCCCGCCTATTTGGGTACGGAACCCTAAAAATGTGTATTGATGGTTGACAAATGAACAAATGGTTTTCAGGTTTCATGTTGTTTTAATGACGCCTTATAGAATTAAAATACCTACAAAGCGTCACGCAACAAAAAAAAAAAACATTTCAACGTAATTATGACCCTGCCTTAAAAAAACTGGACAAAACCATAACACGGATTAAGACTGCGTCATTGGTAAAAGCCTTTTATAATTTTTTCGAATGGTAGGAAAAGTTGTAGCGGCATACATTTAAGAAGTCGTGCAACTTGGCGTGAGTGTGTCTCTAAAAAGTATAAACTCAAATGTTACCTTTGAACCGTAATTTTGTAACAAATTCAAATTTGATTTAATTTGTAGGAATATATTATTAGCTTTAAAATATAGTTAATCAACACAATTGCTATGGTGAATTGTTATTATTTTTTTGCTCATTTATTTATATTTATTATATATATATCTTATATTTTATTTGAAGTAAATCGTCTTATCCCCGTCTATTTCGCATGCCTACCAGTTAATTTCTTGCACCACCTGTGGTTGACTGGTAGAAAATGCTAACAGCATTAAGTCCGCCACATTGCCATTGTATTTTTCACTTATGTGCAATAAAATAAAATAAATAAATAAACGTAATACGTAATAATAATAATAATTAATCCTCTTTATAAGGATTTAGACGAACGGCGTCACTAACACATTCAGTGAAGTTTGGTATATTTTGTTATTATCTAAAACTCAATGCAGCTCAAATAAAAACATATCTAGTGATAATTTAGACCCATGTTCGCGATTTTTATGCTGTTAAAAAAATCACAAAAATAATTACCGACTGCCCTAGAAAGGATATTGATAAGTAATATAATATTTTTCTGATTCTAAATACTAACCATCACAGAGTAAAATGTATTTTATAACACTTGATTTAGGTGTAATGTCGGAGAATTAAGTCGTAGAAGAACAGTTTTTGTACACGACGAACTAACTCACATGTTTGACGAATTGAGCATTTTATAAATAACCATGTATTTGCTGCTTAGGTTATGTCAGTGGCAAACCCTGGTCTCTATCTACCCTTTCGGGATACAAGCGTGAGTTTATGTTATGTATCCACTTCCAGCCGCCACCGTCAATCTGCTTTAGATTCTCAAGCTCGTCTTCAATGAAGTAGAAATGAAATGCCAACTGAAGTAGAACGAACTGCCTTTTACTGTAACAGGCAAAAGGGTAAACCGAAGTTGCCGCTGCAATTCAGCATAATTTCCTTAAAATGCAATAAACATTTTTACGACTCGAAACCATTTGGTTGATTGTTTCTTGTATGAATTGCTTTTGGTAGAAGCAAAGTTACTTTTGCGATCTTTTCTACTATAAGAGAAGTTCATAATTATATCTGTTATGTCTTCCAGGGTATCATTTGTTTGTAGAATGTTCTGGTACTTCATAAGCAGCCTATATACGTCCCACTATAGGGCACAGGCCTTCTCTCAGAGAGAGAGAGTACGGGCTTAATCACCACGCGTGCCCACCGCGGATTGGCGATTTCAAGCGCTGAGGCATGTGAATAGCTCAGACACCCAGGTTGCCTCACGATGTTTTCCTTCACCGTTAGCGAGTGGTATTGCTACTATAACTTCACAAATGTACATAACTTAGAAAACAAAGTCATAGGTACATGCCCGCACTGGGAATCGAACCAGGGTCTCCCGCTTCTCTTCTGGTAGTTATTTAATCTTAAAAGGAATCAGAAGTTATTGGTATAATGGGAGCTAGCGCTAGTTTCTAGCTTACAGCGTGATTTTTTTTTCCACACTTTACATAAATATTGAAAAAGATTGTGTATGTGATATCCTTACAGATTTTCACACGTAAAATAATATAATAGTTATTTAAGATACACGTGCGGAAAGTAAGGTTTGTCACGCAGCGAGTGTTTTCATTGGCACGCATTCGGATAAAAACCTTTTACGATCAAGTATCTTACAACATTTTTCAATGCATTTTGCGAGGAAATACAACAAAAAAATAAGTATAATAAAGAAAATTTGTTATAAATACCAAATTAATTGTTGAAATTGAAAGTAATTTTTTTTTGGCCAACAAAACCTCCTTGCATCTTTGTAATTTTTTAAATTTTATGACTTGCATCGTGCACCACAGAGTCAAAAACTTAAAAAAATTACTTCATTTCACGCGTGAAATAAAGGATTTCGGTACTGTATTATTTCACGCGTGAAATAAAGAGTCGGCTTCCGCATAATTTTGTGACACAAAAAATAAAACTTTACGAGCAACTGCATTGAAATAGTAGATTGTACAACAAGTGCATAAAACGCACCATTTTACTCGAGACGTTTATCCATCCGAGCGAGCTTGCGAGCGAGGATATGTTGTATACGAACGAAACGAAATAAAATAAAGAGGTTGTTGTATGAAGTTAAAGATGTTCGTGTGGCTGTTGCAGCGATTGCCTTGGTCTTCGACGAAGATTTTACTTTATGCTCTAGAGCATAAAAAGCGACTTTATGTCGCCTACGCACGAAATAAAGACGAACTTTTAGAGCATGAGAAGTGAAAAACATTTTTAGCAGTATACAGGGTTCGGTGTCCGAAATCACCCAATCTCGTCACTCGCGTCTGGCACGCCAACGCACATTTCACTGGGGCTCGGGCAGGGTGAAGGGAAACAAATTCCGCCTAATAGGTTTGATATAAATTTCCATAAATTCCGCCTCGCGGCTGTTTTTAACCGTCTGCGCAAAGGAGCGTTGTGTATGTAATGTATGTATGATACTCTTTTACTCCTTGGCCGCCTAGAGACCAAACGGCTTGGCTTGTTTGGGCAATTGAGATGTGAAATGAAATAAATCTAAGTAAAATAAATATTAATAAGATAAACTATTAATATATTATCTCTGAAAATTACTGGTGTCCAATAAAAAGTTATGTATCTATCTAAATTTCTAATTATCGCTCTAAGCGATAAGACCGCCAAATGTACACCACTACTTAGATATAAGAAACTATTTTTAATTCTTTCACCTGGTTGTGCAATAAAGTGTTCTCTATCTATCTATCTAAATCTTGAGAAATCAAACCGGAATAAATGTATATAAGCTAAAACTGCAGAGGTCAGCTGTCATAAAGTTAGTTAAATTTTTATTATAAGAAAACTATTTTCATAAACAAAAGCCGACGTCTTGCTCGCACTTTTTACATTTTTTTATTATTGTAAAATACTCAGTATATTTTTGACAAATGTGGTCTGAGACGGTGGTGGAAAGTAAAATCAAGGATATGTTGTACAACATTTTGTTGTTCCATCCTACACACAATTTTTGATAAAGAAAATCGGCCTCTAAAATTATGAACTTTTTAAGCCATGTTTTTTCTATCAAAAATTTAATTCTATAAAATTACAACAGACCATATTGTCAAAAGTATACTACATTCTTTTACAATAATGAAAAATGTTAAAACTTTTGAGCAATGAACTTTTGAGCAATCGGTTTTTACGTTTAAAATAAGATTTTTTTCTCTCCAAGGAAATCTACCTTCGTCCGTGAGATATTTGCGTGTCTCAGTGGACATCTGGGTCTCAAAATGTAACGCTTAGGTCCACGAAATAGAAATTATTTTAATTTTTTTATGCTTTTGTTGTAAAGTAATATAATTTTCTGTTATAAACAGACCATATTGTCAAAAGTATACTGCATTCTTTTACAACAATAAAATATGTTAAAACGTTTTTACAAAGAACTTTTGAGCCATCGGGTTTTACGCTTAAAATAAGATATTTTTCTCTCCAAGGAAATCTACCTTCGTCCGTGAGATGTTTGCGTGTCCCAGTGGACATCTGGGCCTGAAAAATGTGAGGCTTAGGTCCACGAGACATAAATTATTTTACTTTGTTTTGTTGTAAATTTGTAATTTAATATAATTTTCATTCTTTACAACTACCTATGTTATTTTTCTTGTAGTTTCCTGCGTTGTTTCCTTATTTTTTATTAAGGAGAGGGTGCCAAAGGGAAGGAAGGAATGGTGCCCTTTTGTATATATTCTAACATATGATTTTCAAACTAAAACTTTCGTCAGCACTACATAATATAAATAACATTTAATGATGGTAAAAAAAATATTATTCTTTTGACAAATGTGGCCTCAGGTGGCACTAGATAGTAAAATTGTAAACATTTTAGACATTTTGAAAATTTTCATAACATACTTTCTTAGTTTTGTAAGAAAACATAGCTAAAGAATTTCTTATTTGTAAGCAATTCGTTCTGTCAAAAACTAACACAACATAACATATGGGATAACAACAAAACATCTAAAATACATGTGGCAATTGATTTTTATTTATAGATAAGATACGAGGTCATTATCATTGTTATCGCACAAAACTGGACCAATTCTTATTTATTGGTTATCGTTATTTGTCATGAAGTGCTAATAGCGCATTCTTAGAACGCAGTCCTCTCATTCGAGAGGTCGTGGCATGTATGGACCAATGACTTTGTTATCTAAGTAAGTACATAATTTATTTGGGACTTAAAAGAATTATATAAGCAGCCATAAGCAGCCTATACCTATACGTCCCACTATAGGGCACAGGCCTTCTCTCAGAGAGAGAGTATGGGCTTAATCACCACGCGTGCCCACCGCGGATTGGCGATTCCAAGCGCTGAGGTATGTGAATAGCTCAGACACCCAGGTTTCCTCACGATGTTTTCCTTCACCGTTAGCGAGTGGTATTGCTACTGTAACTTCACAAATGTACATAACGAGGAGACAATGGCGGGATGTTCTCGACAAATTCTTGCCGGATACTCTCTCTCTGAGAGAAGGCCTGTGCCCTATAGTGGGACGTATACCTATAGGCTGCTTATGATCCCGCCATTGTCTTCTCAGCCACCCCCGTTTGCGATGACCGCCGCGCAGTACCCACTTGGTGGCAAGTCTCGCCCACCTATTCGGGTGCTGCGTCCGGCTTACGTGGCCAGCCACGTTGGCGGTCTGAACACGCACATCCGCTATGCGCGTTTTGGAGCGTAGTGTGGTTTTCCGGACACGATTTATCTTCCGGACGCCGAATATGCGCTCCATCGCTCTTTGGCAAACCTTGAGTTTGGAGTTCTGTTGTTCAGTCAGTGACCACGCCTGTGAGCCAAAGGTAACGACCAGGAAGATACACATGTCGACAAGTTTCTGTTTCAGAGAAAGCGGAATATCTATCTACATTATACATCATCATCTTTTATACGCTTGCACTCTATTGAGTTACGTTACGGGCGACTTTAAAACAAAAATGTTAAGGTTAAGCTACTGTCGTGACTATGCGAATGCACCCTAAATGTCCCGCAGCAGTCCTTGGGAGAGCATGCAGCTGCAAATTAAAAACGGACTGACCGAATGGGGTCAAAAGCAAGAATTCTCGTTACTGGGGCAGCAGGAGACCTATTAAGAACGGGAGAAAGGTGTGCAGATCTATCTGGACCCCTTAAAAGCATTGTTATCATAATAATAAGCAGCTTTATAAACGTCCCATTGCAGAGCACTGGTCTTCTCTCACAAAGAGTATGGGCTTAATCACCATGCGTGCGCGGATTGGCAATTTCAAGCTTCACTTCACAATTGAACTGTTGTTTCACTTTTGATGGTTACGTAGTTTTTGGTTCCGCTGGTTATAGATTCCTTATTATTTACTGATTGTATGTTTTTCGTCTCCCCATCTTGGAAAGAGTGTTTTTGCTCTTCGATATCTGAGTGCAAAAGCCGTTTTTATCCTCTATGAATAAAGTACCTATCCAAATTCAATTTAGAACATCGTGTGCACTAAGTTTGTAAATTCAAAACATCATTAAACCTATTTACTTCTGCCTCAAAAAAATACTTTATTGCACAAGAGGTGTTTGTACAAAGGCGAGCTTAATACTAGTAAGTATTTTCTTCCAGCTAACCTTGGGTTATGTGGATAGTGCAAGGGGTAGTGCCAAGAAAGATTTATTGCAAGAACAAAGAAGAATAAATAATAATAATTATATAAACTATATTACAATAAAATTACATAGTTATTATAACAAGATACATACCAAATACATATAAAATACACACTATAATACAATAAACACAACTACATAAAAATTACTTATATAAAAGGATTATTACTCTGAAGTTCGAAGTAGTGCTCGTGGATTCTACTTTTAAACACGTCGACTGACGGGGCCTGGCGTATGTACAGGGGTAGCGCGTTCCACAAGCGCACCGCTGTCACAGTGAAAGAATTTGAATAGCCTACCGTACCATGCACGGGGATGTCTAGAAGCAGGTCTTTGCATGGACGCTGAAGGCGACCATGCACGCCACGAGGGGCGAAACGTTCGCGGAGATACTGGGGAGAGGAGGGGTTATGTAAGATCCCATAAAGAAGTGTCACAATGTGGGCATTCCTACGGGAGCGGATATTTAGCCAATTAAGCTGAGTGCGAAACTGGGAAACATGGTCATATTTACGGAGGCCAAAAATGTAACGAATACAGACATTGAGAAGTCGATCTAATTTGTCAAGTAGTTCCTCAGTGAGGTCGGGATAACACACATCTGCATAGTCAATGACTGGGAGAAGCAAGGCGTTGACCAACGTAACCTTAGCGGAGAACGGTAGGAACTTCTGCATACGTTTCAAGGAGTGCGTGGATGCGAAGATCTTCCTACTTACTTCAGCAACATGTTTCTCCCATGATAGATTGTCTTGTATGTGGAGACCTAAGTTTTTTACCTCTCTGCAGTACGGTAAGGGAATGCCATTATAACAGACAGGCGGCAGGGTATCCCTGTCAATCTTAGATAGCAGAGCCCTACTACCGAGGATAATGACTTGCGTCTTATCTGGGTTGACCAGCAGACCATACTGTTCAGTCCATGCGCTAATTGAGATCAAGTCCGTGTTCATTTTCTGGACTGTGACTCTAAGAAGGTCCTGCTTAAACGGCAAGTAGAGTTGGAGATCGTCTGCGTACAGGTGATAGGAACTGAAGTTGACTACGGAGACAAGGGTATTAATAAAGACAGAAAAAAGTAATGGGGAAAGCACTCCTCCTTGCGGAACACCAGCAGTGACGTCACACCAATCGGAGACAACGTCATCCGCACGTATGCGCTGCTGACGGCCATGGAGATATGAGTGAAACCACACAGCGGCTGTCTCCGATATGTTGAGGGAGCGGAGAATGGCAAGGAGGATTTCGTAGTCTACGCAATTAAATGCACTACTGAAATCTAGCAGGGTAAGGAGAGTAAGCTGCCGACCATCCATAGCGAAGCGCAAATCGTCAGTTATTTTGATGAGTGCTGAGGATGTGCTATGGGATGGACGAAAACCGGATTGGAAGGAGTTTAAGAGTTGGTTGGTGTGGAGAAAAGCCATTAGCTGACGATTCACCACACGTTCCAGGATTTTGGATAGGAAGGGCAGGATGGAAATGGGCCGATAGTGTTTAAAATCTGTGGGAATTGATATTTTTGGAATAGGCACCATAAACGCCATTTTCCACTGGGAGGGAAAGGAACCAGAGGAGAGGGAGAAATTTACAACGTGTGTCAGTGCGGGGAGGATCGTGTTTAGGATCGGCAATAGCAGGTCACGCCCAACAGAGTCGTGACCAACTGCCTTAGTGTGAACGGAGCGGATGATTTTCTCAATATCGGAGGCAGTAGCCGGGGTGAAACAGAAGGGGCGGGATGAAGCTACGGGAGATGATGCTATGGACTTAATGGTTAAAGCCTTTAGCAGAGGATCAACAGAGTGTGGGGGAGATGAGAAATGTTGGTTTAGACCATTGACGTCAAGAGACGAGTTCAGGTCTTGCCGACACTTCCCAAATCCCAGGGTGCGTAGAAATTTCCAAATATTATTGGGAGAGCATTGCTCGATAGACGAATGTATGTGGCGACGCTTGGCGTTCCTAATCATCTGGTTGCAGCGATTTCTGGCCGTTTTAAATAGGATCCAGTTTTCCTCAGTGGGATTCTTCTTGTGTTTCCGGCGCAAACTATCTCGCCTAGCCATCAGGCCGCGGATTTCCTTTGTCAGCCAGGGAACTGGAGGACGTTTCATTTTAACTGCGTGTACAGGTGCGTGAGTATCATACAGCCCAATAATAAGACTATTGAAAAGGTCAACCTTCTCATCCACCGTACCCAATAGTTCCATCCGTGACCAGTCTAAGCGTTCGGCATCAGCCTTGAGCTTATCCACGTCCATCCGCGCAAAATTACGTTGGAAAAGAATTTTAGGTTTGAATTTAGGAATTTTAAGTTTATACGAAGCAAAAATAAGGTCATGATGAGAGAAGCCAGGCGCAGTAAGTTGGCCATGGGCAGAGATGCGGTCTAGTTTGGAAGTAAAAATAAGGTCGAGAAGAGTGTGCGAATCGCTAATGTGGTAAGTGGGCCCAAGAGAGAGGGAGTTGAGATTCACAGAGGAAACCATGGATGAGAGTTGACGGGAACGTGAATTATCAGAAAGAAGATTGGTGTTGAAGTCACCCATAATGACAACATGGTCATAATTAGGCAGATGTGTGACCAGCAATGTCTCCAGCGTGCTGAAATAGTCTATACCAGGGGGAGCATACATAGTTCCTAGAAGAAATTTCACGGTATTGAAACTTAATTCAAGGAATATGTACTCAATTGAACCTGTGGTCGATGGCAGAGACTGCGCGATTATTTTAAACTTTATCTCGGATCTGAGGTATATGGCAACCCCACCACCACGTTTTCCGGTACGGTCATTTCTGACAAGAATGTATCCGGGTAAACAATAACTTGATGAGGGTAGTGTAGGTTTTAGCCAAGTCTCTGAGACCAAGCACGCATGGATGTTATTGCTGGTGAAAGTGGCAAGAAGGTCGGAGTAATGTGCAGGAATGCTCTGTGCATTGATATGGCAAACATTCAAATTCCTGTGATATGGAGAGAAAGTGTCGTGAAGCAGGTCACTGAGCGGAACCGGCGGCACCTCAGACACATCCAGATCATCCGGAAAAGAGTCGGTCGTGTTGAAAGAGTGGAATATTTCAGAGTCTATCGATAAATCCATTATAAATAAACATATAAATTAATATATAAAAGATATAAATAGTAAAATAGTAGCTTAATAATATTGGCAACAAAGAAATCAATAACACACAACTGCCAGTTCACCGGAAAAAGAAAAAGAAAAAAGTAACCAATAATTTTTGTACCAAATACCTATGTAGTCCCCTAACGGATAGGTACATAGTATACACTTTATCTACAACAGTATTATCAGACATAGAGAAAAAGAAAATTTATTTACAGCATGCGCAATAGAAAAAGCAAAACAGTTGAGTAACCGGGGCTGGAACAAACTAAGTTGGTTTTGGAACGCACCTACACTTGACACAACTTCACTCTGTGGTCGGTTGGTAAACTGTCATTGTCATAACAATATTGAAAATCGAACGAAATGTCACAAAAATAACTTTCGGGTACACAGGAAACTTAGTTATTATGATATGAAGACAGAAACGAGAAGAACAGATTTGCCACACAGTACCGCGAAGATACAAGTATGGGCGAACACTCTAGGTATGTAAATGTTAAATAGGTAAACAAGTATTTTGTTCCGCAGCCCCATTTCGCCCACTATAGTGCGACTATTTCTTCACAGGCTTGCTGGAGGTTTTCGCGGATCGGGTGGACATACCGGCGGAGGCTTTCTTCGTTTTACTGGCGGCAGGTGCAGGCGAAGCCCTCGCTGGTACTGATGCTGAGGAGTCTAGCTGGTCAAGTTGTTGCAACGAGTCAAGCCGGATCTTTATTGTGCTATCCTCAGGCTTTAAGTAGACAATTCCATCCTGCGACCAGCATCGGTTTACCCCGTGTCGGCGCCGCGCCTCGAGAAAGATCTCCCTGCGCCTTGGAGTCAGGAACTCAGCCACTGTTATGCCGCTGCCCTTGAGTGCCTTCTTTGCAAACCAAACCTGGGAACGGATCGCAGTCATAGAGAACCTAATCAGGATCGGCCGTGGTCTGGTGCTGCTTGAAGATGGCTTCCCTAGCCGGAAGCAGGATTTAATGTGGCCCTCAGTGAAGTCTGCAAGCTTGAGTTTTTCCCTCACAATGCTAGTCACCTGGGTGCATAAGTTCTCCTCCTGTGACTCTTTGACACCGTGCAGACACAGGAACTTTCTCCTCCCAGTATTATCAATGTCATCCAGTTGCACAGAGAATGCTGACATTTGTACCCGGAGTAGTTCCACTGCTTGAATCATGCATGCTTTGAACGCAACAAAGTCACTGGCCAGCTGATCCATGTTTGTGGGAGCCGTGGAGGTTGCTATGCGAGTTTCGAATGAAGCCATACTTGCCTCAAACTTCTTCTCTAGACTAGTGATTGCCGCCATAGTGTCCATGTTGCAGGATTGTTGTGAAACAAAGTGATTATTGTGTGGATAGTTACGGTGAGGACAGTTGACTTGTAGTGCTAGTACATAACCACAGCGATTATAATTAGGGCTTCACACTACTTTGTTATGGAAAATGTAAGTAGATTTCAATTTTAATAATTAAAGATTTTGGGAGCTAATTAAGGTGCGTCTGACTTTTTTCACAGGTACCCCAAAAAAAAAAAAAAAAAACTGCCTCCATGGCGCCGAATTCATCATACAACTTTTTTTAATTTGTTTTACACTCAGACTCGGAACCTCCTTTGTGTTTTTTTTTTTGCATTTTAGTCATTTCCTCGTGGGATGAAAAGTTACGTGTTGCACTCGAGTGCAAAGATTTTTCACCTCGTGCTCGTTTGATTCTCGCTAACGCTCAGGAAGGTCACAGGCTCTAATTTTCCAATCAATTGCTACGCTCGTGACTCAATGTTAGGATCTTTCGCTTGCACGGTCATCAAAATTGAGCACGCGGTTAAAAAGCAACTTTGCACTCTTGTGTAACAAATAACTATTATCCTTACTAATATTATAAACGCGATAGTGTGTATGTATGTTTGGATGTTTGTTACTCTTTCACGCAAAAACGGCTTAACGGATCTGGATGAAATTTTGAACAGAGATAGATTATAGTCTGGATTAGCACATAGGCTATTTTTTATCCCGGAAAAGTTCACATCAAAATTTCCACGCGAACGAAGTCACGGGCAACAGCTATTCTATATATTTTTGTTATTTTGGCCATCCGGCACTGCCGCTCGGGCAGGCGGTAAAGAGGCTATTGATTGGTCGTATAATGGGACGCATGTGTGTAATTAAGGAAAAAAAGATCATTTTAAAAGTTAATTTTAATTTAACAAGAGAGAAGGCCTGTGCCCCGCAATGGGACGTATAGAAACTACATAAAAAAAAATCATTAAATAATAATAAGTGGTCTTTTTTTTGGAAATTGTTTTATGAAGCAAACTGTTTGTATTGTTTGTGTTTCATGTACAGTCGCCAGCAGCTCGACCCTTACATTATAGGTATTAGCACTGTCGCTCGTAACGTAACTGAGTAGAGTGCACGGATGTAAAGGTTGATATGCTGTCGACTGCATCCGGCCTGAGGAAGATAGTTTGTTGCATCGAATGGGGCCGTCCGGCGTCCCAGTAAAAAAAAATATCTAGTCTTTAGTTGTAGCATATAATAAGTATATGGCCCAACTTTAATGCACTTGAAGTAGTCATATATACCTAAAAAAAAATTTATTCATGTTAAGTCACTTCTGAGCTCGGGCCTCATAGTCCAGGGGCCCCCTCAGGTCGGGGGCCCGTGGCATTTTGCCAGCCCTGCCACCCTACAGTTACGCCACTGGCGCCCCCGAAACCCATGTCACTTAAAGTTATCTGAATTGTATCTGAAGTTTCCGGTCAAACAACTTCAAACTTTAAAGTTTACAAGAGAAAGGTCGACTGATTATTAAATAGGACTTAAAGCGGCCCCTAAAGAAGCAATTACCATACAAACTTAGTTTGGTTTTTAAGGTTCCGTACCCAAAGGGTAAGGGACTCCGTTGTCCGTCAGTCCGTCCGTCCGTCTGTCACCAGGCGTATCTCATGAACCGTGATATTTAGACAGTTGAATTTTTCACCGATGATGTATTTCTGTTGCCGCTATAAATCAAATACTAAAAACAGAATAAAATTAATGTTTAAGGGAGGCTCCCATACAACAAACGTGACTTATTGCCGTTTTTTGCTCGATATTAATAATGGCAACAGATGGACGCTTGAAATACTAAAATATTGTATAGAAAATGGTCCGGAACCCTTCGTGCGCGAATGCGACTCGCACTTGGCCGATTTTTATTTACAAAAATTTTCCGTGTGGCGCCGGATTAAGAATAGCGTCACTCCATTTCCTTCCGTGGATGTCGTAGAAGGCAACTATGGAAACCAATTACCTGGAGACGGGCAGCAGCGTCTTTCTGAGATTCCAACCGCATACTGCGATCGCCAACCCGCCTGCCAAGCGAGGCGAAACAAAACCCGTCATGGTTATAAAAACCACGAAGGAGGCCTATGTTCTGCAGTGGGCGTTAAACGGCTGACTTACATAGTTATAGTTTCTTTTACGTAGCTAGTTAAGTCCCTAAAACTACGCGACCCTGTATCTTAGGAGTTAGTTTTTTCCTTTAGCCTTTATGCTTCGGTCACACAGCGATCAATCGCTGTGAGTGCCTACTCGCCGCGTGTATTCGTTGTGTGTGACAGGCTAATCGCTGCCAGTAGATTCACTCGCCGCGAGTTGAAGTCGCAGCATCTAGAATTGAGCATGTTCAATTTTGCTCGCCGCGAATGCTTACTGACAATCGAAATTCTCGTGTAGAACTCGCTGTAAGTGACAGGCAGGCAGCGAATGATCGCTGCGACTAGTAATCGCGAGTAATGGTAATCCCATTACCACGCGTGCCCACCGTGGATTGGTGAATAAACTAAAGTCTAAAGAATGCTAAGTCACACGCGTCTTCGAATGAGACCCAAAATATGTCTAGAGGGGCGTGTTTCATATAACTACAATTCATGGTTTACTATGACAATTCGATGTACATTGCAAAGTAGATTAAGCCACAAATTAACAAGCAGGAAGAATCGGCCATGCAATGTAGGTACATCGAATTGTCATAATAAACTATCGTTGTAGCTCTTCATAGGAGAAGTTCTCTATTCTAAAGATGTTAGAGTCGATTTTGCTATGTTTCAGGAGCATCGCTAAGAGCAGCAGGGAAGTCTTGGAGAGCTGAGCATAAGGCTGCGCGCACACTGGGCATTATTGTTGGGGCGTTTCTTTTGTGCTGGTTGCCGTTTTTTCTTTGGTAAGTAAAAAAATTTACTAAACTAAGCAAGAAAACTAAACGACTTCAATCTAATACATAATTATATATATATTAGCGATAATATCGAAGTTATCAGATTAATTATTTTTTTGTTTTTGTTAGAAAGTACCTACCCTACTTCAGAAGTGGTCAGTAAAGGTCACTGGGCAACTTACTATGAAAACTATACCCACGGCCTACAGAGACAAAATTGGTATGGATATTTAGATAAACGTCCCTAGTTTACGAATATATATGTCGCATCAATGTAGAGTATGGGAATCTGCCCAAAAATTGAAAAAAATAAATGTAAGTGATATACGGTAATGATAAGACATTTTCGACTATTTGCATTGAATTGATAGGTAATGAACTATTACGATAGGAATAATCTGATGCATTTTTAAATCAAACAAATGTGTGTTTAAATCAAACAGTTTTTATTCAACATAATCTATGTCAACAGGCACAATAGTGTTGTCCAAGAACATGGCTGGCGCATCTATTTGTTCTTGGTGTCTGGCCCAAGATAAAAAATACACCATGCTGGCAATATGCGCGCAGCATCCGATAGTTCGGCGGCCGTGGATACAAGAACAGTAATAGTCTTCTATGCTCTCTCTGCCCTCTATTGTAGGGTTCACCAATATGTATGTATAATACTGCTTACTCCTGACGTGTCGGGACTGAATTCTACCGCGTATCAATGATCTGTTGTTGACCAATTCGTGGTGCCGGTAGAGTTCGATGATATATAGGCCATTTGGTCGCATGTGCTCATGGACGTATGATCTTGCTATCCTGAGGTGATAGCTGCCCAGCGTAAAAAGAATTAAATCTTCGTACGATAATACACAGATCGCAATGACAAAGGACGAGAGACTGCGACGACAAAGCTAAGGTAGCGCGGGCGTCGAGCACAGGCGAAACCGGTTTTAACTTGTTTAAGAGTGTGTGGCGCGGCTTTAACGTGCGATTGAAACGGATAATGCAAGCCTCTGGCCGTGCATTATTGGAAGGCGCAAACGTTCATGTTATTTTTATTGATTACAATACTTAATTGATACCTACGTAATATTTTTAAACACATTTCAATTCAATTTCAATAGGTAGTTGTATTTCAGACTACCCCCGCGGTTTTTTTTTTTTAACATCACAAAATGAAATGTAGGCTAGCCCTCAATAATTTACCAATAATTTGATTTTTGTAGCAAATATTTCGAAAACCGGGTCAGATTATGCCCAATGACCTTTGCTAAAGATTTGTTGACGGGATCTATACGTGATAAAAATACCTACAGTAAAGAAAAAGAAACCTTCACCCCTTTTTCTCGTACACTAACAATTTGTTAATCTACTGTTAACAGCTGTTAGTTAATAAGACGTCAGTTAGTAAATTTCAAGCGCTAAGGTACGCGAATACCTCAGACACACAGGTTTCCTCCTGATGTTTCTCTTCACCGTTAGCAAGTGTTTTTGCTACTACAAAATCACAAATGTACGTAACTTATACCCGATACCCAAGTTACATTAAATCCCCCTTCACCAACAGGTACGTGACGACGAACGTCTGCGGGGAGCCCTGCGAGACACCGGACGTGGTTGTAGGCGTCCTGTTTTGGATTGGCTACTTCAACTCAGCACTAAACCCGCTCATCTACGCCTACTTCAACCGTGACTTCCGGGACGCGTTCAAGAACACGCTCATGTGCGCTCTGCCTTGCTGCTTCACGTGCTGGAAGGAGACTGGCAACGCGCAGTTTGTTTAAGCTAAGGCATTGCTAAAGTAGGCAATCCTGTGAATCACTGTTCTTTATGCCAGATTACAGTTCCCTAGATGTAAAGAAATTGTTGGAAGATAAGCACACAAGTCCTTAAAACACTCGTCCAATGTCTGTGGTAAAGGGTCCCTTTACCACAAACTATTAAGCAGCATTTGCGAAGTGTTTTAGAAAAATCGTGTTTTTATAAATAACGCCGTTTGTGTTTATATCCACCGTTTGTATTTTAATTAACTACCGAAATAATTGTAATAAATAAATAGGTAGGTACCTACATTGTTAGTTAAATATTGCTTTAGGGTTGTAATTGACAAAAATAGTTGCTCAAGTTATGAGAAAAATAGTTAAATACATTAGAATAATAGAACACGTGAATGTAAAAAGCTGAATATTTTGTTATGAATAGGAAATCATAAGAGACTACTTGAATAAATCATTATGTAGGTAAATATTCTTTGTTCTTCAAAAATGGGTCGGTGTTACCGTAATTATAATTAAAATTAAATTTAACACTATTTAATATATCTGTTACATTAAACAAATAAAATGAGTAGATGTCAACGTCAAACCCGTAGGTACACTCAAACATCAAACCAATACAAACAAACAGTATGTTAACTTTTCTTTGTATGATTTCACTGCATTTCTCTCCACTACTCGTTCGAAAAACGGCGGCTAGCGTGGTTTTTTTGTTTGGTCCTTTTTTTAATAATAATACACCCTTTAGTTTAAGAAAGAGAGAAAGAGAAAGAAGAAAGAAGAAAGAAGAAAGAAAGATCTTTATTGGGACAAGTTAACACATCACAAGAATAAAAAGGCAAGACAAGTACAAAAGAAAAACAAGTCACATAAAAACAACAACTATTGATATGGCCACCAAGTGCATAACAGTTTGTTGGCCATATCAATACTTTATACTTTATTGCACACATAAAATCACATGAATAAAACAAAACATTTACAGAAAAATTAAAAATTAAATTAAAATCAATGATTGTTTGTTACGTTTGAGGACAACAACAAATCAGGTGAATTATTCACATTAAGTACCTAAGAGCATAGCTGGGCACCGTTAATCAAATAGTTAACTTCGTTAACCGCTAATGCGTCATTAAAATAGTTAACTTCGTTAACATGTGATAAAAATTGCATTTTAACATCGTTGCGTTATACTGATTTACTTAAATATTGCTGATTTGCGTTCTGCGTTAACAGGTTAGGTACAAAATACCGGCCAAGTTCGAGTCTGACTTGCGCACGAAGGGTTCCGTTCCATTATCTATACAACATTAGACACACTGGAGCGGTGGTAGCCTAGTGGGTGAACCTTGGACTCGGAAGCGAGAGACCCAGGTTTGATTCCCAGTGCAGGCATGTACCTATGATTTTGTTTTCTAAGTTATGTAAATTTGTGAAGTTAATAGTAGCAATACCACTCGCTAACGGTAAAGAAAAACAACGTGAGGAAACCTGAGTGTCTATTCACATAGCTCTGCGCTTGAAATCGCCAATCCGGGGCACGCGTGGTGGTTAAGCCCATGCTCTCTCTCTAAGAGAACGCCTGTGCCCTAAAGTGGGACATAGGCTGCTTCTGTATTAGACACAAAGATCGAGAAAAAACGGCAAAAGATCACATTTGTTGTATAGGAGCCCCCCTTAAATACTTATTTTATTTCAATTTAATTATTTATTTTTGATGCGAATATAAAACTAAGTACCTAATCTGTGAATATTTCAAGAATTTACCTGTTGCCGTTAACAATATCGAGCAAAAAACGGCAAAAACATACGTTGGTTGTGTGGGTGCCCCCCTTAAATATTTGTTTTATTCTGTTTTTAGTATTTTTTGTTATAACAGCAACAGAAATACATCATCTACGAAAATGTCAACTGTCTAGCTATCACGATTCATAGGATACAGCCAGGTGACGGACATACAGACAGACAGACGGACAGTGAAGTCTTATAATAGGGTCCCGTTTGGCACCATTCTTGTACGGAACTCATTCTTTCTCGGCTGAAAGCGAGGCTCGTTTTCTACCCATTAGCCAATACATACTAAACAAAAAAAAAGTAAAACAAAACTCTTGTCCCCTGAGCTCGTCACTGCTTGCGCCAGCAGCGCTTAGTGATGAAATGATCAAAAGAATCATAGGTAGGTAATATGAATCTTTTCTCATTCACACCGGCAGGTACATGTACAACACGGTCACATTAACTAGAGACTTGACGTTGATACAATAATGTCCAAAACAAATACCAAAATGACAGAAAACTAAGCAAATTATCGATAGTATGGTCAGTATCTTTGTAACCAATACGTGTGTCGATAATTTAACGTTTTTCGTGGCGAGGCGCGGTGCGTGCGGTATCTTTTCGGTAAATAGTAGGTAGGTACTGGATTAACGATTAACGGACTTTTGAAAAGTTAACGGAAGTAAACGAGTCCGATAACGGTTCTTAAAGTAACTTCGTTAAAATTAACGATTGACGGATTAACGAGTTAATACCCAGCTATGCCTAAGAATAATGTTTTGCTATCATAAAATGTAGTAAGTACCTAAGTACCCCTCTGCTTGGCAAAGGCTTCTTCTCTGTAACGCCAACTAATATCGTCCGCCGTTGCAGTACTATCAAGTAAAATAAACAAAGGCCCAGAATAGCCACAAAGTTTATAAAAATCTAAAAAAAATGGTTTCCCGCCACGCCACTACTTTTTTCTTTACCTACATGGCAACTTTGCAAAAAATATTATTATTCTTGGCCACATTTTGTATGTCACTTTCCTTTTTTTTTAAAAACGTTTATTGGCTATCTATTGGATACAGAGTCCTTAAGCCTTGTCACTTTCCTTTGTTCACAGTGTTACCATAATCAAGCTTCAGAGAGTGCTACCTATAAGGTAGAAATTTTATCTAAATTTTACATTTATTACACACCGTGTTAGAATCATTGTGATATTGTAGGCTATTAAATAGTAGGTACCTAATTAATGGGGTAAGTGTATTTCTATCAGTAGACACTGTAGATTTTTTTCTCACTTAGGAAGTTCTGATAAGTTTAATGTGGTAGGTCCATTGAATGCTGGATATTCACCATACAATAATACATTAATGAATTTAGGTATTCTTAATTTTAGTACCTATATAAGAGAAGTATTATTTTTTGGTAATAATATGTGTACGAGCAATTCATCATGGCAAGTTAGGATTATGTAGATAATTAAGGCTAGTTAAAACTTTATCATTATTTTTTATAATTTTTTTTGCAAAGGGGAAAACACATACGTACTAAGTGTTATTGTATTATTAGGTAAATGTGTATAAAGCTTACTATGTTAAATTTACCATAATAATTATTAGTAGTCTGCAATACATAGACCTATGTTAGGATTATAGTTGCGATTTTTTCATACCAGAAATTGATCTGACTGTGATTATATTATGTTATTAATTTTAAATTTAGGAAACAAAAACACCTTGTTTAAACTTTACTAATTGCTAATACTTACATGCTTTTACTATTTTTTTGCAACTGAACTCCGAATTAAGTTTTTTTGTGTAGTACTTTACGAAGATATTCATATCTTTTTATATGTAAATTTGTAAAAAATATAGCTTTAAAGCGATAAATAAGAGCAATAGTAATTCTAAATTTTTATTGATAATATTTGTAAAGTCTCTAAGCATCAAAATAAAACTAGAGTACCTATCTACTTACTACACTAAAAAAAAAACAAATAAAACTGTTTTGATGTTAAAAAATAATAATGTCTTGTTGCAATGTGATTAAGTAATATTAACATTATTATTATTATTATTATTGAAGTGTACAAAAATAAATAAATAAAAACAGAATAATGCTGATAAATACTTATTTTAATTATTTAGGAAGAATAATTATGCTATTTAATTTCATTTAAATTTTATTTTACTTAGCATCGCATCGCATTTTAAAACATCGTGAGGCAACCTGAGTATCTGAGGTGTTCACATACCTCAGCGCTTGAAATTGCCAATCCGCGGTGGATACGCATCGTGATCAAGCCCATAATCTCTCTCTGAGAGAAGGCCTATGCCCTACAGTGGGACTTATATCAAAAGGGTGCGTTATTATTATTATTTACTTAGCTACACGACATAACATAGTGGGCGGGACCACTGGATGGCGTCAGGGCCGGATTTAGGGGAGGGCAGGCGGGGCTACTGCCCTGGGGCCTCCACAAGGAAAGGGCCCCCACAAAAGGCTAAAATGTACTCTCATTAAACGCCAATCTTTTATGAGTACTTATAACGTCTGTTTGTATTTCAAATTTTAAAAAAAATTCGTTGTTTTCATTGTAATTTTTGTTTCGTTTTTTTTTTAATTGGGGGCCTCCGCTCCTTCGTTGCCCTATGGCCTCCAGACCTCAAAATCCGGCTCTGGATGGCGTGGTGACTAATATCACTGTAACAACATTTTACAAAAGTGTAATTTTTTCAATCATCAAAACATTACGAACGATACTAATCATCATTTTGCTAGTATTTTTTATTACGATGAAAAGAACGTTCGCTAATAAATATGGCCAACGATTTCAAACCTCGTACTTTAGAACTTGTAACGTCTGCCTTAAAAACAGTCTGTCCCCACGGTAGATTTTGTGAGCAACTTTACTGGCAACACTGGTGGGAATTCCCGTGAAAAGACTCGTACACGTTCCTCTGTATCATTATTCCGATTACAAAATTTTAATTTTTACAGGACCGTGTAGGTACGAAAGTGACCCGTTAATCTATCTGTCACACACAGTCAGTACCTACCTACCTAGGGTTGACTGAATTGAATTTCAAGAAAAGAAAATCGTTTTTGTTCCATTATCGATCCCTTAGATCGATCATAGGTTGTCATAAGATTGTGATATGCGGTTCCTTAGTGTTTACTTACAACTTGGTTCACTGTTTAGTTCATTAGTGAGCAGTATTCTTCATGGAATTACGATACCATCGTAATGCAGTGGCGACAACGACGTCATCAGCCAATTACACACCCCAGGGTAAGTAAGACGTGAAATGACAAGATTGCCCGCAAACATTTTGAGGAAGAACCTTTAACTCTCCCGCCACGCCTCCCCTGCATTCCACCGAGGAGTCCCAAAAAGAAGATGTTTGCGGCCTTTAACCAGCCCTACATAGGTATATTTAATCGGTCTAATTCTATTATATGAACTTCATACAACACAATCACTTGTCCTGGTCCGAAACTAGGATGCCCGGTTGGTGGGTAAAGTTCCCTGTGAAAACCAGGCAAGGACATCACAAACATGGAAGACAAAGTTAGCATTATCATCTAATATGAAACTGTACGACCTGTTTACGGTAGGGGGGAAGTCGCTGGATGCGAGCGGCACAAGACCGGGAAACCTAGAAAACCATGAGGGCGGCCTATATATGCCCTGCAGTGGGCATCAAATGGCTGATGATGATGATGAAACCGTATATTATCAAAACCTCGGGCTGGTTATTTCATTTAGGTACCTAACGGGTCTAATTGCAACTGCAACATACCGAAATGTAGGGAATTAAGGTAATAAATTAGATTAGATTACCACTCTTTAGGGTACATACCAGAAAACGAAACGAAACGAAATAAGTACCTAAGTGCCGGAGGTTGTGGGTTCGACTCTCACTGGAGGCCGTCGTACATTTGTACAAATGGCCTCAGTCTGGCTGTATTTCCATATTTGTGATGTACTTGCCCGGTTACCATCCCTTGCCATCGCACAGGATATCCTAGTTTGGGACCAGCTCTTATATTACGTGCACCAAATCCTAAACGATTCCACTCGTCCAGCTCAAATTATAAAAATAGCCTTTATTTCTCTGACTTGACATCTAAATTACATTTCGAATTACATTTTTATGTTATTATATTACATGTGTTTTATTTTTAATATTATTGCTTGAATTTAATTTATAATTAGGTAATTTGGAATGAATTCCAATTTTAATAAGAATTTAGTTGTTATTATCTTAACATGCATCATGCGTTAAAGATTTTTGACGACATCCGCCACCACTGTGTCATCGTCAGGCTGTGCTTCGACATAAGCCTCCTCCAGGTCAAATTGGTATGGAGTTAATTTTACAGAAAGATGATTGGAATTGCTCTGGATTTGGTGCGCATAATTAGGCCCCAGGATAAGTTATTGTGGTTATTGTGTTGTGGGGAATTTATTACCCCCATATTAATCTGTAGAATTCTAAAGGACCGGATCAGGCCACCATAACAGTGGTTTTTGATAATAATTGTTTTTTTTAAGGTCATAATCTAACAGCTTAAAAGTACTTTACCACAATCTCCAGGCCTGACTCTTTAAATGTGGCAGCCCTATGTGACACCCCTAAGAGGTACGGGGCAGTTGTCCCCTTAAAGAGGAGATGATGAGGGGGAGTGGAGGGGAGTTGCCTCCTCAAACAAGAGCTCTATTTATTTTATTTACTTATTTACCTGCTAAGCAAAGTTTGATTTGACATGTTTTGCCAAAATACACCTCACTTTTTAGGGTTCCGTAGTCCGACCAGGAACCTTTATGGTTTCGCCATGTCCATCCGTCCGTCCGTCTGTCCGTCCGTCCGTCTGTCCGTCCGTCCGTCTGTCCGTCTGTCCGTCCGTCCGCGGCGTAGCGCAAAGACCGGTGGTACTAGAATGCTGTAATTTGGTATGTGTATACATATTTATCACGCCAACAAAGTTAATGAATGAAATGTTGGAAATATTTTTTTTTACTGTACCTCCCCTAACATGAAGTGTGGAGATGATTTTTTTTCTCGTCTACCCCATGATGTGGGGCCTCGTTAGAGACTATTTTTTGATTTAGGGTTCCGTTTGCGAAATATTAAGCTTAAAAGCGCAAATTTTTGTCCGAGGAGGGCGTCCCTCCCCACTCCTGGCTAAATGGTTGTTTGTAGAAACGTGAAAAAATTCAGGGTAGTAGCACATTTATGAACTTACAGGAAAAGTGTCACGGCCAAATAGGTTACTAGTTAACGAGTAATAAATAGGCAACCAACTTATAAAAGTAAAATTTCGTAAAAAATTCATTGAAAATTACTTCGATGAAGTTGTGAGTTCTGTAAAGCTCTGTAAAATTATTGATTGATTGATTTTTGATTTTATGGCAACCAGCCGATGGCGACTATTCCTGCCAGAGTCACGTCTTGACACGAAGTACACTTGAGTTTGACTGAACTGGTCTGAACAAAACACTATTTTTAAATGACAGTTCGTGTAGGCTTTACATGCGGACAGCACAGCACAAGTACAATCTGTGAAACACAAAAACCAATATTTTATTGCAGACCATCACATTACATTAAAATTTACTAAATAAACATTTAGGGACAAAGGGCATTATAAGTTATAAATATGTAAATATTATAATCTAATTTCGTTTTCCCCAATAAACCTTATTAAAAGCCTGAACAAATCGGAAGACATATGGGTCAGGAGGGAAGTGAAGTTAATAGGGAGTAAGATTTTGATACCCGGAAGGGATGAATATAAGTCGATGGACTTGTTATTTTTTGGGCAATTGAAAAAGATGTGGTCCAGGTCACCCTCCTCAAGACCACAGTCGCAAATTGGGCTGTCCCGAACTCCAATTCTGTGCAGAAAGACAGGCGAACAGCAGTGCCCAATGCGCAATCGACAGATTATCGAGACTACCCTCTTAGCAACTTTTTTAAAACTGAAGAACCATGGTTTTGCTCTGATAGTTGGTTGGACCGCAAAGAAACGAGAACCCTTCGTTAGACTGCTCTCTTGCCACAGAGACAACCATAATTCGGAGAGACATTTCTTCGGGATCGAAAGTAAGTCGTAGGGATGGTACAAGTAGTGCTTTCGGTCCGCTTCGCCACCGCAGGCCTGTTTTGCGATGGAGTCCGCATTCTCATTGCCCACAATGCCGGAGTGACCAGGCACCCAGACCAGAACCACATCAAGGTGTTTACCAGAGCAGCGTAATAGAGTATATCTAATATCCAAAATTATGCGGCTGTTCAGTTTGCACTTAAGTTGGCTCCGGCCTAGGGCCTGGAGACAGCTTAGGGAGTCAGTGAAAATAACGGCTCTCTCAATATTGTGAGATTCCACAAATAAACAGGCCTCCAGAACTCCAACACATTCCCCAGTAAAGACTGAGGATTCGGGGGGACACTTAAATTGTATGAATAATTTTGAATTCTCCAAGAATACCGAAACTCCAACTGGGGTGGATGGGGATAATTTTGACGCATCTGTGAAAAATCTCTGATAACCGCTCCAACGCTCGTGTACTACGTTATTGAATAGCGCTTTTGCTGTAAGGTTACCTTTACCGATGCCGATATCCAGGACAATGTTCGGTTTGAATATCGAAACGCGATACTCGTAGCCAAACAAAGGAACACTATCAGTAGCTACCAGAGATTTCTCAAATTGCTTGAGTTGTCTAAAGCTCTTAATCATAAGGGGTATGTTTTTGTGTTCCCAGTAACTGCTGGTGCGGACTAAGTCATCAAGTTCCTGCAGCCTCCGGATAAGAATGTGGGACGATCGGGAGTAAACCTTGGTCACGAAGCGGTCCGAAAGGTACTGGCGGCGCAGATGAAGAGGCGGTTCCACGGCTTCTACCTGAAGAGCATTTGTAGGCGTTGAACGCATACATCCCAATATAAGTCGCAGACATTTGAACTGTATACGATCCAACTTAATCAGTGAGGTACTACTGATAGGTTCTAAGACGAAGCACCCATAATCCATTATGCTCCTAATAAGGGCATTGTAAACAAGCTTAAGGCAAACCGGATGGGCACCCCACCAAACGCCCGCAAGGACCCTGAGAATGGAAAATACGCGTTCGCATTTTTTAACGAGGTGTTCTACATGGTGCGCACCAGAGAGTTTCGAGTCTAAGCAGACTCCTAGGAATTTGACCATCGACTTTTGTGGTATGGGAACGTCACCTAATTTTACTGTGATGTCCGGGATATTACGTTTACGCGTGAATATCATCACGCCACTTTTGGAAGCCGAGATAGAGAGGCCCCGATGGTTAAGCCATAGGTTGAGGGAACTTAGGGACAGATTTAATGATTCCACTGCACGCTCAATGGAGTTATCACAGACATACAACGCAACATCATCGGCATACTGTAGAATATTGCAGTTGTAGTTGAGGCTGGAGTTAATGTCAGATGTGTATATGTTAAAAAGGATGGGACTCAACACAGATCCTTGAGGGAGGCCTTTCCATAGAGTTCTGCAGCGGAGTTCCAAATCAGGTACGCGCAGAGCCACAGTTCGAGACACAAGCAACAGACATATACATCGGACCATCTTAACAGGAACCCTCAGCTGTAGCAGCCTTTGCCTGAGGACTGAAAGAAGTACACTGTCATATGCTGATGATATGTCCAGAAAAGCTGCCACCGCTGACTCGTTCCTGCTAAATGCAACTCTAATGTCCGTTACCAGTACCGCAACACTGTCCACTGTGCTTAGGCCCTTTCTAAACCCAAATTGGGTCTTTGGTAAGAGGTTCTTACTCTCTACTAGCCATTCGAGCCGGTTTTTCAGGAGGTGTTCTAGTACCTTGGATAAAGCAGATGAGAGGGCAATGGGTCTAAAGGCATTCGGATCCTCGGAGCATTTGCCAGGTTTAAGGAGGGGCATAACAAGTTGTTTTTTCCATGGTTCCGGGATATAGCCAGATTCGAAACACGCATTGGCGAAATTTAGGAAATACTGTAGTGTGTTGGGACCAGCTTTGCCTAGGAATGAGTAGGGCAATCCGTCCTCCCCGGGGGCAGAGTCCTTCACTTGATAGACGACAGTTTCTAATTCCTCCATGGAGAAAGGCTCGTCAAACTGGTCCCTGGGCACAGCCGCGGGGAGGATAGGGATATGTAGCTCATCCTCAGCGGGGACATAAGGGGGGGCTAACTTTTGAAAAAAGGCTTGGGCAACCTCGTTGGAGATGGAAGTGGACAATTTTGGCGAAAAACTATGCCTGAACCTGTTTATTTGCTTCCATACTAGGGAGGGAGGGGTAGATGGGGAGAGGGAGGTACAGAACGACAGCCAGCTTTGTCTTTTCTTTCTCCTAAGCGCTCGTTTAGATTTGGCTAAAATACGGCGGTACTCAACCAGGTTGCCAATGGAGCATACTTCATTGCATTTTCTTTCTGCTTCTTGGCGTTCTCTTATAATTAGGGAGCACTCTTCATCCCACCAGGGAGGTGAAGGGATTTTTCTGGTTGGAGGTTTCTTGGTCGGGAAAGCCGATTCAGCAGCCCTATCAATGGCACTGGTAAAACCATTGTAGGTCGTGGCAAGATTACCTGCCTCAGGGGTCGGAAGGGACTGCATCTCTCTCTCCACGCACTCAGAGTACGGCCCCCAGCCACTGCTAATTAGCCGGTATCTCAGTAGTGGTTTCGCTGTCCTTTCTGGTAGAGATTTGTGTGGTAAACCAACTAGAATGGGGAAGTGATCGCTTCCATAAGTGGAATTCAAGCGGTCCCAGTTGCAGCTGGAGGCCATATCCATTGAGCACATGGAGAGGTCAACACAACTCTTCCTTTCACCAATGTTACCTCTGCGAGTTGGTCTACCATCATTGAGAACACACAATCCAACATCATCAATCAACTCAACCAACTCCTCACCAAAGCGATTGCAATACTCTGAGCCCCAGCGATAATGATGTGAATTGAAGTCGCCCATGATAATACATGGACCCTGCAGCTGAATAAAGATGGATCTAAGGGAGGTAATTAGGGAAATATGGGGGTCTGATATATAAATAGATACAAAGGATATTCCAAGGGCTTTTACAGCAACCACATTGACATAGTCACTATCGTCGCTGTTTAATGGAGGGAGTTGAATTGGGGAAAAAGGAATTTTATTGTTGACAAGTATGGCGCAACCACCATAGTTGTCAACCCTATCATCACGGACACAATTATAGTTACTTATACTAAAATTGAAACTAGGCCGTAGCCAAGTTTCACTAAGGCAGCATATACCTGGATTAAATTTATTTATAAGGTGAATTAGTTCTGATTTTTTAGTATTAATACTCCTCACATTCCACTGTAGCAGTGTGAGGGGGAGAGCCATTGTGAAGGGCATACATAATCGTGTTCAGTTTATGGGCAACGTGGTCTGGTAGGGATTTGGAAGTGATCAGCGCACAGATCAAAGAAACAAGTTGTTCCATCGGGTCCTCTCTATTAGGTGGCATTATATTTTGGTGCTCCTGGCTTAGAGCACAACCATTTTTGGAGGGCGAGAATGAATAATTATGGATTAGGGCTTGATGAGTTTGTCTGTCAAATCCGGGGGATAGTGGTGAACGGGATCTGGGTTTCAGGAAGACAGTTTTTTTATTATATGATTTTGGTGGTTCATGGGACTGTGGCCTGTGAGGTGGGGCTGATTGGGTTTGTGAGATACCTGGGTGGGCCTGCGGAGGCTGAGATGTTGGCATTTTAGTGACATTTGCATAGCTTCTCGTTATAGCTGGGATTTTTTTGTTGGCCTCTGGGTACGAGATAGATTGCTCCGCCATTAAAAGTTTAATTGCGCGTTGCCTACCATATTCTGGACAATCCTTGCTTATGGCTGAGTGATCTCCCTGACAGCTAACACAGAAAGCTTCACTTTTGTGAGTGTTACAGCTTTCACCTGGGTGGTCAAGTCCACACTTGTAACATCTGGGCTTTGAGCGACACAGATTTCGAGTATGACCGAAACGGCAGCAGCTAAAACACTGAACTATTGGGTACATGTACAGTTCTACCTCCAGTGCAGAATAGCAACAGTACACACGCTTTGGCAGGGTTTGACCGTCAAATGTGAGGACTACCGTCTGTGTTGGTTTCCATTCAGGTTGCCCGTCATTAGATACAAACTTACGATTCATCCTCCGGGCTTTCAAAACCCTGCCACAGCCCGCTGGTACTTTTGTCCGTGTAACTATCTCTTCCTCCGACCATTCAAGAGGGACATCCCTCACCAATCCCATGCGAGTTACGTTATACTGAGGTATAGTCGCACTATATTTGTAGGCTGCCAATATTGGGTTAGAGAGGAAAGCGTTAGCGTCTTCTGGTACCTTGAACTGTACTTCTACTTTGTTGCGTCCCAGTTTTTTAATTCCACCTTGCAATACATTAGTGACGTTGTTCTTCATCAGAAATAGTCCAAACTTGACATGGTGCAATGTTGTGCCCGAGTTTGGTTCGTTTTCAATAAGAGAAACATGTACTATGTATGGACCTTTGTCAAGTACAGAATATTTCGTTCTGGCGGGTGGGTTTGGAATGGGTCTCGACAATTTTACCGGCATCTCGCTAGGGGAATTAGGCACCGCTGGGCGCTTTCTATTTTGGGTTTCAGAGACTTCCATTTTCTCAGGAACGGCATTTTGGGTCTGGGGGAGAGTAACCGTGATGACTGGTGTCAATTCAAACGGCTCAATATCTGGAGGTTTAGGGGGGATCCTTGTTTCGTCCATTTTTTACGGAATAAATGGTTGGACTTACCGGAATGTTATTTTATTTGGACAGACACTGAATACCAACACCACACAAGACAAAACAACAGTAAAGCCTCCGAAAAGTACTTAAAGGGAGCCAAAAAACAGAGAGCGCACGTGCCAGCCAGAGACAGCGACGCAGAAACAAAAATTATTTTATCTTAGGATCTATTTCTATAACTAGGGGTACTGTACAACTACCTACCCGCTCTCATCTTCTTTCAGTCCTATCCATCCTAAGGGTTGTCTGGAAGCGATCGCTTTTAGCGATAAGACCGCCAATTGTATATCTACTATTAAGAACTAGATATTAAGTACCTTATATATTTGTAAATTACTCGAGTGCAATAAAGTTTTATCTATCTATCTACTGCTTACATACTAGACTTATTGTAAAGCCTTTTACAAACTGTGTAAATCTAACTGTAAACCGTGTACAGTTCTTTCTATCAAATGACAAGGCTCAAGTATTAGTTGATACTTGTACCTACTAAAACACCAAAGTTACCTATGTAAACGTAAGTCGTCAAAAAGTAGGCTCTAAGCACTATATTTTCCTTTTAGGTACCTAGTTGCTTTATATATATATAGTCAAATATTTATTTCCAAAAAGATATACAAATTAAGGTCGCTTATAAATATAGTCATTGAAGGGTATTACATAACATGTATTTGCGTTTACCGGCAGTCCCCATACTAGGCTAGGCCTGTATTAGGACTTTCTTAGTGTGCACAGTTTCCTTTTTATTTAGTCGTTGACCAATTCTTAAACGCAACGGCCTATTTAAAATATTTTTCACTTCTCATGCTCTAAAAGTTCGTCTTTATGTCGTGCGTAGGCGACATAAAGTCGCTTTTTATGCTCTAGAGCATAAAGTAAAATCTTCGTCGAAGACCAAGGCAATCGCTGCAACAGCCACACGAACATCTTTAACTTCATACAACAACCTCTTTATTTTATTTCGTTTCGTTCGTATTCTAAGACCAAGGCAAAGATACCAACAGCCAAAGTACACAATAAAACTTCATGAAATAAACTTATAATTTGTATTTCGTCTCATTTATTATTTTTTTATATTTGTTTATTTTTCAATTTAGTAGATCAGTATAGTATTTAAGCCATAACAACAACTTATCATAGTTATAAAAAGAAAATGTTTTTATAACTGAGCAGTATGTAACGACCTTAAGTCAGGTGTCACGTCCCTACAGAAAAAAAAAAGAAAAAAAAGTTAATTGGCGGGAACCATAATTATTTTTACATGTTGCTGTTTCATTTCCTCGCAATCGAAGTGAAAAGTAGAGTGTACAACTCGTCCATAAAACCCATTTTACACTCGACTTTATATCTATCCTCGCTCGCAAGCTCGCTCGGATGGATAAACGTCTCGAGTAAAATGGTGCGTTTTATGCACTTGTTGTACAATCTACTATTACCGTGTACATAATTTGTATATAGTAGATTAATATTAGTTACATGTACATATTGTACATGCATAACAAGCACTTAACCAACAAATTAACTTACACCTAAGGAGCATAACTAATAGATACGAAATAAGATCCCTACATCCTGTATAGTATGAATAAATAAACATATACATATATACATGATATATACATACACATACCTACATATATACTCGTACACAATACATACAATGTATACAATATACATATTAAATATATAAGTATAATACTTAAAATGAGGGTTTACTCTACGATATTTTTTTGATTTGATTTATTCAGAAAAGTTTAACAATTTACTTATCCTATTTTAGCATAGTTGGAGAGAATGTAATTTTATTTAACTAATGATAGGATTAGAACGATGATGTCTGTACTAGTTATAAAACTGTATGACAGACAGCAACGCCTTCCTTCTGCGAAAGTTATGGAATAAGAATTCCGTCTCTGCATAATTCAGGGTAGTTAAGTGGTCAGTGACGGCATTCTTCGCAGCAAATATATTTAGGTTTATTAGGTTACATTTGAGATGAACTTTATTGTATAGAAAAGGAAACATAAAGCGAGCAAAACGATGTCCTACAGAAAGGAGTGGGAAGTCTTGGGACTCGCCTGGACGAGGCAACTAGAGATGATGTAGCATGGGCTGTCATGATCGCTTTACGGACGTCGAGCTGTCCTGTCGCACACGTAGGAGGCCACTTTCTTGGTACAATAGATCAGTGGAAAATCGATAAGGTTTCCTAAACATAACTTTTAAAACCGATCGCTGTGCTCTTTCCAATTTGATCAAGTGTGATTTTGCAGCACTTCCCCACACGCCTACACAATACGTCAGCAAAGATTCACATAGAGCACGGTAAATACTTATTAGCAAATACTTGGGCGCTGCGTTGCGTAGAAGCCTCATTATGTGGATTATTTTACATACGTAAAATAGATAGTTCCGCAATGTGAGCCTTGCCGAGCTTACCGAGAGACAGTGAAAACAAACTTCGTTTTTTATATTTCTAATTGTTAAATAGTACATTGTTCACCGAGAGGAGAAAGTGACCGATTACCGTCGAGGGTGTCGTTTGAAGCCCGAGCCGTAGGCGAGGGCTTTAAAACACCCGAGATCGGGAATCGCAGTTTCTCTCGAGTGATACATAGTGCTTTATACTACACTTTCTACGAAAACTGAATCCTCAAACAACACACAAATTGGAAATGGCGCCAATGGCGTCTGCAATTTTCACATGTTCTTTTTTCAAATTGTTTATCCTGCCGCCGCAGGGTCGCACTGACAGCCCGACACCATCCAACACACAGCTAGTGGCCAGTGTCATTTTGCGAACTTGGAGATAAAAACTCACTGTAAAAACTTTTTGGCTTTTGATATTTAGGTTACCGGCGCATAGTCTTACCCAAAATTAAAAAAGAAAAACCACGTAAGAAATGGATTTTCATACACTTTTCTCTCCCGCTCAGATGCGTTTTCTCCCGTAAATTTGATAAAGTATCAAGGTACTTTCCAAGCAGGTGTAGTATAAACTTTATTTTTTAATCTCATTGAAATTTCGTAGGTCACTGCCGCGCTGGTCTAGCAGTCAGACCTTTGATTATCTTGACTGAGGTTTTGGGTTCAATTCCCATTGGGGGCCGCAACTGCTGCCATATGTTAATTTATACAAATGACCTATGTCTGTGTGTGTCAGTAGTTTTTTTCCAGGTTTATAAGGTCCTTGTCTGGTTACCGTATCACAGGATATCCCAGACTGCCTTGTTGGTTTAGTGGTTAACTCACTTGACTAATAAAACAGAGATGGGTTCGATTCCCACTGGAGGGCGCCTTACTTGATTTGTGCACTAGGTGTAATTCCATGTTTGTGATGTCCTTGCCTGGTTACTGTGCACAGGGTATCCTAGTTGGACGCCCACTGTTGGATCCCCAATAGATATATAGGCGTCTTCACCGTCACCCACCTCGCCGGTCCACTGCCACTCACGTCCACTTCCTCCTGCCGCCTATGTTATCATATAATGAATCTGTAAATTTTGTCTCTGTCTGACATATATGTCTGTCTCACTCTGATTCTTTGCGCGCATCACGCAAAAACCACTGAAGGGAATTGAATAGAACTTACTATGATTATCGCTCAGATTCCCGTGTAACATATAGGCTAATATAACATCACGCATAAGTCTACAGGGGGCGAGAAAATCACTATAAATATCTTCATAATCTGGTTTATTGTATCCGAAACTATAGAATAACCAATACTCGCTGACCTCTGAGCTTTCAGGGCCGAATTTCATAACACTGCAATTTGTTGTTTATTATGATAATTCGAGGTACATTGCGTAGCAGCATCGTTTTATTAATCTGTGTATCAATCGGCCTTGCAATGTACATCAAATTGTCAATAGTAAACATATATCTTTCACCTGGTTGTGCAATAAAGTGTTCTATCTATCTATCTATCTACATTTTAGTTTCATGAAACAAGCCCCCCGGTGGTAACTTAGTCAATCGGTTGCTATGGCAACCTCTCACTGGCGAGCGAGACGATATACTTTTTAAGTATTTCAACATTTCCTAACATGCACAGCACACTGTCTATCTTTTTAACAAATTGAATTAGGAAAAAAAACTTCCACACAACACAATCACTTATCCTGGTTCCAAACGAGATAACTTTGTGCTAACCACAGCCGGGCAAGGTCGACATGGAAACATGGAAATACAACCAGACTGCGGCTATTTGTACAAAGCAACTGTAGCGGCCTCTAGTGGCTATCGAAACCACGACCGCCGACGATGTTTTGGTAGTCAAACGAGTTCACCATTAGACCAACGAGGCAGTGGCTACTTAAGTGAAATTTAAAAAGTGGTGCAAATAGTTTTGTCGTGATTTTAAAATTCGACTAAGGCGTGCAATACTTACACACCTAAACTCACGCCTATGTCCCGGAGGGGTAAGCGGAGACCAAAGAAAATTTATTGATTTATAGCAAATATAAATGGAGTGACCAGATCACCGAACTCATCATCATTATCAGCCACTTGACACCCACTGCAGGACATAGGCCTCCCTCATGGTTTTTAAAACCATGAGGGGTTTTGCCATAATCGCCACGCTTGGCAGGCGGGTTGGCGATCGCAGTATGCGGTTGGAATCTCAGGAAGACGCTGCTGCCCGTCTCCTGGTAATTTATTTCCTCAGTCGCCTTCTACGACGTCCACGGAAGGAAATGGAGTGACGCTATTCTTAATCCGGCGCCACACGGCCACCGAACTCAAAACAGTAGATTAATATTAAAGGGTATTTATAGGATGATTGTGTCTAGTGTTCAACACATTCATGAGTAATAATTTTTCAGTTGAAAACTCCGTTAATTAAGTTAAAACGTGTTTTGAAAATTATAAATGCGGAGTTTCTGTGTTAGCTTCTTCTCCACAAAATCTATTAATTGTGAAACTAACAACTTTGACGTTCATTAAGTCAAATTTTGTTTTAAAAATGAATAAAAATATTGAAGAGCGCCTAACTCCAGGACGTACGCTTTAGACTAGGCTCGCCCCTAGTCACGCATCCGTCGGCACGTTGACCTTAGATTGGCATTAGGAAGAGGCCCAGGAATCAAGGAAAGGGAAGGTGTAGGGACTGTTGATGAGGAGCAGGTTCGGATAGGAGTAAGGTACGAAAGGACAACTATTACTACGAAAAGGATAAAAGTACCCGAAACCGGCGTGCGTGCATGCATGAATGTTGAGGAAGCGAAAGTGATCTGTCAGGATGGTAGCAAGTGGCAGTCCCTGGTCTCTGCCTATCCCTCTGGGATACAGGCGTGAGTTTATGTTTAAAAATATTAAATTGAAATAAAAACTAAGGAAACACAACTCATGTTTAACCAAGCGGTCCACACAGCGAACGACAGGTCCAGATGGAGAGCACTTTACACCCACCCATCCCCGTCAAAACGGCCACGATGGTACTGACTGATTGGATAGCAAATAGGTATTGGTTATGTTTTTACATTTTATGTTTTTTCATATATCTAATAAAAAGAAAAACGTTTAAGAGATTTTTCATGATCACGGCAGTAGTTGTAGTTCTAATTAGCCTGATAGTTGGGCCAAGTTGAGCAAATTTTTACTTGAACGGATGTAGCTCCTTAATGATAAGTCTCAATAATTGTTATGCGGCTTGATGGATTTGTTGTTTATCGCTTAACAAAAGTGTCAATAGTATTTTTTTTGTAATAAGTAAAATTTAAGAGCTACAGCTGTTTTAATGCAGAAAGTCAAGTTCGCTCAATGTACCTCATAGGTGGGGTAAGTTGAGCAAAGGTGTGGGGCAAGTTGAGCACTAAGAAAGTAGGTATAATGAAACCATAGGTTCAATGTTGACTAGTGATAAAATAAAATAAGTGTTTAACAATCAGTTCTTTATTATTAGTCTTTTAGTGACTGATAAAACAAAACTTATAGTAATTTTCTTTGAATAATTAACCAAAAGTAGAATCAACAAAACAATAACGTATCTTAGGAATAACTTCACCATTAGATTCAGTCTTTCTGTTTAAAATCAGACTTATTTTTTTAAATCTTCAGTAGTGTAAGAACATCTTGTAGTTTTTCTCTTGTAAGTCCGCATCCTAACAAAAAATAAAACATTCATTAGTTTAGTTGTTAGAATCATGGGGTAAGTTGAGCAACTATGCTCAACTACCCAACCCAGAATTTAAAAATAAAAGTGAGGTTATAAAAAAACCGTGAGAATTATACCCAGAACCTATCTGCATATCAAAAGTACGATAATTATATGGAAGATTAACACTTACCTGATTAAAAACAAATAACATTTGACTAATACAGACGAAAACTTGCGATAAATGACGTTTTTACTTTTTGGTCTTAAAATAAACAAAACGCCCGTGCGCCTCACTCGCTTACCCAGCGGCCACCACCGGCCACTAGCGATCGCGTGATGTTTACCCCTCCCGCGCCTCCCTCTTTCCGCCGTACGATGCCTATACGTACGGTGAATAGTTTTCGAGATATTTCGATTGCCCAACTTGCCCCTATGCTCAACAAGCCCCGCTCTACCTATTGCTACTATAACTTCACAAATGTACGTAACTTAGAATACAAAGTCATTGGTACATGGCGGGATTCGAACCCACGACCTTCCGAATGAGAAGCCGGCGTTCTACCGTTCCGCTACCACCGCTCTGGTGTATAAATCAATTAATTTTTCAATCACCTAGCTTGTTTGTGCTGACTGTACTGATGTCATAGACAGTCATTTTCAGTAACATTCTCTCAATATTGGACTATTGACTTGAATGTGTCGCCGCCAACTGGAAAGATTAGCCGTCGACTTAGCTGCCTAGGACGTTCATTAGGCGGCGGCATCCAATTAATGGGCTGATTGAACAAAACGTTAAATAACCTGGCTGAAGGCGGCTAGCCAAGTAGTCAGTACTATACGGCGCGTCTGCTTTGGTAGGGTGACCAACACACAGTACTCGCCACTTCAGTTTATCCGTGACCTCAGCACTGCAACGTTGACCGTAATTTACTTCTGCAGCGGCTCCGACGCTGCGGGGTGTGCAGCCCCTTCGCCCTTGCGTAACAAAGTGTAGACACCCATGCTCACCTACGCAGCTTTGGCTTGCTGGTCGCCTTCTCAGCCTCAGCCGCTACGGCGGGTACCTGCTCTTTGTTACAGTGGGCGGGGCCCGCTCCCCGCGCCTCAGGCTGTTTGTAAACCCTCTATGGAGGAAGCCAGAACCACTGCGTGGAAATAGGGTGCACTGATTTTGTTTTCCAACCATTTAAACCTGTCAGAATCTGTCAGTAACCGAATCAAGAGTGCGCCAATGCTGTTTTTAAGCAATTCAAACCTATTGACCCCTCGAAAGGACGCAGGAAGAAAATATCATCGAATGGGAAATATACCACGTTAACTTGCGTTACAATTGGAGTGCTTGAATTTCATACAAATATATTTTGTGTCATCATTAAATAAATAACTATATTTTTGTAACTATTTGGTTGAATAGATACCAACTATTTCTTTGTATAATTGAGACTTCTTTATGACCGTATTCGAATAAATATACTATAATTTGAAACCAAGCAATATTGAGTTGAATTGAATTGAAAAATTCTTTATTGCACTAAAAAACAATTTTGTACAAATGCAAGCTTAATACTAGGTGGTATTTTCTTCCAGCCAACCTATGTTGATGTGGTGAGTCGCTGGGGTAGTGCCAGAAGAAAAATATGCGATAATTAAAGAATTAAAGATAATTAAACCAGCAGCCTATAATGTGTTGGAACTTGCGTTACATTAAATGGACACACGTTTTAAGATTTCAATATAATGTGATCATTAATTGTGTACTTAAGATTTTTCCCTGTGCCGATGACCTTGAGCGTTTGACACAGGTGTGCAGCACTTCAACATTTCGCCGCTAGATGACACGACTGAATTAATTCCTAGTAGTAATCTCCATAGAAAGACGCTCGCGCTGCCGCACACACACAGTCTCATTCCCTTCGCGTAAGCACACGCCGCCAAACGCACACATATATAGCCGAATTTCGAACGCGTCGAGCGAGCCCAGCGGTTTCTACTTTTCTAGCCGGCTCGCCAGCCCGCCCGCGTACGCGTAGATTGAATAGACTTCAATCTAATGCCTTCTTGTATAGCATGCGTCATTACAAACAAAAAAGATAAAGGTAGGTACATCTCTTCAAAACTTATCTATGCTTTGTAGAAAGAATAGCTTTCAAACAAAAATCACATGTTTAGTAAGTGCGTATTTATTTACCTACCTACTTATGAAATAGTACATGTTTTTGCACAACAACAGGTTTTTATGTCAAAAAGTGAAAAAAAATCATCTTATCTTTTTTCAATAAAGTGAATTTGACTTTGATTTCACATGGATGTATTTCGGGACTCAGTGGCAGAATTGGAACGTAGGAAGCGACTTCCCCATATGAAATAAAAAATATATTTCTTATGCCAATTCCATGGAAAGTAGAAATTACGACCATTTTAATTGTTATCCGGATTTTACGTCGTTAGGGTTGTCACGCTCTCAGATAGTAATTTATAATCCGGATCTGATTTGATTTTGAAAAAAATATGTAAATACCTGGTGCCGTTATTATTGATATTAATTAAAATAGTAACATGATATACATCGCATATAACAACTTTATGTACACGGTGTGACGTGAAGAATGTATATAGGTACATAAAGTTGATCAGCGAAAAACACCTAGATAAAATTGTTGTCCCATTTTGATATTACTAACTTGAAATTTTCTATACGATTAGTTTTTTTGCTAAAACCGACGGAGAAAATCGAAAACTTGGAGAAGCTGGTCTCCATGAGTTTCTTTTTTTTCAACGGCTTGGGATAATGGTAACACTTAGGGGTGGTCTTTTAAAACAACATAAACTCGTTGCATAAACCCTAGATAGGACGGTGACGTAAATTAATTTTTATGGCAAATTTAATAGTGCCGATTGAAAAGTAAAATTGCTTAAATTTTCAACCAACACCTAATGCAGGTTTTGCCACCGGGCCCCGCTGGTCTAGCGGCTGGACTAATATGGTATCAACTTTATAGTCACACAGCGTTTGAATGCTAAAATAACTAGACGTGTGAAAATTCTTGAATTTTTGGTTGTTCTAATTTCGGTCTTATCAGGTGCTAAAAGATTTCCAAGTTCCACATATGGTGTAAACTTGGAATTTTCCATCCTTACAGGGTGATCCCTCAAACCGATAAGAAAAATCTGACTTGGAAAATCCGGTCTCTACAGCTTTTTTGTCAAAGCCTGAGAAAACGGTAACATTACGGGGTAGTCTTGTCGAACAAATGTTGAATAAGACCTTGGATTGGATGACAACGTTAACTTACTTTTTACAAAATGGCGTAAGTCAAATTTCAAGCTGGCTCCTAAAAATTTAAAAATTCTGATTTTTATCTCTGGCTCCGTTTTTCTATGAAAATTAGTATTGGAGGTTTTTGTGGTCGCTGATGACTACTCTGCGCCATGTATTGAACGCAGGTTTGATGACTTCCAGCCTCCCGAACAAGCCGGTTTCCGAAAGGGCTTTAGTACCATTAGACCACATCCACACGTTGCGGCAAATTATACAGAAGACTGAGGAGTATAATTTGCCAGTATGCTTTGCGTTTGTGGACTTTGAGAAAGCCTTCGATTCGATCGAGTTATGGACAGTGCTCGAGTCTCTCCAGCGTTGCCGTATTGACTATCGGTATATCGAGGTGCTGAAATGCTTGTACAACAGTCCACTATGACCACAGAACCACTATGTCGGTCCGAGTACAGGAACAGAATTCGGACGCAATTCCATTGAAAAAGGTCGTAAGACAGGGAGACGTTATCTCTCCAAAAATGTTAACAAACGGACTGGAAGATACCTTCAAGCTTCTGGAATGTCAGGGACGCGGCATCAATATCAATGGCGAGTACATCACTCACCTTCGATTTGCCGACGATATAGTAGTCATGGCAGAAACGATGGAAGACCTCGGCATAATGCTCGAAGACCTCAGTCGAGTTTCCCAACGGGTGGGCCTTGAAATGAACATGGACAAAACGAAGGTCATATCGAATGCTCGTTTTGTGCCCACCCCAATAACATTGGGGAACTCGACTCTCGAAGTTGTAGACGAATACGTCTACTCAGGACAAACAGTCCAACTAGGCCGGTCCAACTTTGTGAAAGAGGTCGAATCCAACTTGGCTGGGCAGCATTCGGGAAACTTAGAAAAGTCCTTTCGTCTAATATACATCAATCACTCAAGACAAAATTATACAACCAGTGATGACTTAAGGCACTGAAACGTGGCCTCTCACTATGGGCCTCCTAAGAAAGCTCAAGGTCACGCAAATAGCTATGGAAAGGCCTATACTTTCTCTACGATATCGAATCAGAAATGATGAGATTCGTAGAGGAACGAAAGTCACCTTAGCCCAGCGGATTACTAAGTTGAAGTGACAGTGGGCGGGGCACATAGCAAGCAGAACTAATGGCCGATGGGGCCGAAAAGTTCTCGAATGGAGACCACATATCGGCAAGCGCTGCGTAGGACGACCAGCCGACAGATGACCTCATCCAAGTGCCAGGAAGACGCTGGATGAAATCCGCTTCCAACTGGTCTTTTTGGAAATGCATGGAGGAGGCCTATATCCAGCAGTGGACTTCTTGTGTTTCCATGACTCGAGAGGTTTCTTTACAAAAGCTGCTGAAAACTTAAAATATAGTGTAAAAATACAGAGGTTTTTATAAACATTTTAAAATAGTGGAAATTTTGATAAATTTGAAGCTTGGATTAAGATTTTGGCTCAAAATCTTTGAATTTAAATCATCGACTTTACGCATTTTTTTATTTTATTTTACACTACGCGCATTCACTAAAGCGGTTTCAAAAGGGTGAATATGTGTCATCGCTATAGTGCCTGTGTGGCCAATAGTCCATTGAGCAAATCTGACTCGATAATTTTTTTTCTATGGTATAACACAAACAAAATTTTAAGAACAAAAGCAAAATAATTAATTTTTTACAGAAGAAAAAAAAAACATTTCAAAATGGATATTGACCAAAGAAATAAAACAAAAATTATGAAAATGGAAAAAGACTTCGTTGCTAAGGATGTTGGCAAAAGAGCTACAAATGGATTTGAGTGCTTATTTGGCCTGCATCCTTGTTTCAGCACAAAGACTGATAAATATAATTATTAATCAACAGTGCCTCCTCGTCTTAACTTATATTGGTATATTATAACAGATTAATCTGTTGATAATCGTATTAATAGTGTAATTCATACCATTTCTATTATTTCATTCCAATAGCACAGGAAACATACAGCATTTAAGTGATTTTTGGCGTTAAAGCTGATAGTTAAAAACTATCTATACTATAGTGCAGGGAATTCTAGTTTGATTGCGTTGTGTGGACGTTATTATTATTATAATTTTGGAACTCCCCACCGACGAATATTTTCAAGATACATTACACTATTCATTGTGACACTTAAATAAAAATATGTAATATCGGTAAACCAGGAACGCAGATTTTTGTTTAATCTACTGTGTGATACAGTACTTCTATTTCTATTTGGTAACTTTTTGTTACACTTTTCCTTTTTGTTAAGGTTTCAGTTGTTTTTTTTTTGTTACGTGTACAAAAAACTTACCTACTTTCTTTTGTTGTCATTATAATTACGGAACCCAAAAAATATTATGCGCGTTAAATTATATATTTAAATTACGTTGTACCTAAAAATGAGCACCGAATAAATCTTGAAGAAAAAAAACCCGGATTTTGTGCCAACCCTAGCAAAAACAATTGAATAGGATCAACTTATACATGTCATGGAAGTGTGATTTATATTACATGTAGGGAAGGTAAAGAGCATAATTATTGCAGTGTAGATAACTTATCCCAATACAGCGGAATTTCGAGAAAATAAAAAAACTAAAAACAAGTACCTACCTACACACGTATATAAATTATAATTCCTACAAAATTTTTAGCATTACGCCATTGATTCTTCTAACAATACTTCCGCATGTACAATAAAATGCGTGATAAAAATATACAGCGTTTTATTTTATTTAAAACAGAAAAACATGTCAGGCAGATAGAAAAAAAATTCAGAGACGAAATCTACACAGATTCGTTTTGTATGTTTAGAAAAGGTTCTAAACAACATTATTGACACAATTCATATAACTATGTAAAATATTTTTCTATATATCCGGATGGGAACGACCGAGCCGAGTTCGATAGCACTATCTTCTTCTGTCGCTACGGAAGTGAGCGGTGCGGAAATACTAAGTACTGTAATTCGGCTTGGTTCACTCAAAGGTTATGAATCAAGTATTATTCGTAACGCCCCAATCGAAATTATTATTTACCAACACATTATTTACCGCCTATGTACCCTACAATCTAACGAGGAGGCGAAGTGCGAGCGCAAGGAGTGAAACAAAACTCAATCAAACTAAAATGAACCTTAAATGCTAGTAATTAGAGACTACAAGGCTCGAGCAACAAGTCTGGCCGCGTGCGGCCGACCTAATCGCGACAATAAATGGATTATAATACATAGGTACCGTGATTTAGGCACAAATAGTAAAACGATGTTTCGCTTAGATTGGTAATGTTACAATAGCTCGGATGGGAAGAGGCGTCCCTTGAACGGCAGAGAGCTCTTGGTTCGAATACTAGTAAATGATCGGTTTCCTTTTTACTTTTCTTTTTTAGTTATTTACTTAAATAAAAAAATACAAGAATTGGGATTTTATATTGTATGTTTTTCTAACGATTGAAGCTCGATCACTACTACAAAAATCAGTTGCCGTGCGTTGGTCTTGCAAACACTCGAAAATGTCTCCACCGATTGGACTAATAGCTATATAATATTTTTTTGTTTTGTTCGGACATGGGACGTGGGGCGAGGGCGCGGAAAAGACCCATCCCTTCAGGAGCCTGTTTCATAGAACTACAATTCATTGTGACTATGACAATTCGATGTACATTGCAAAGCCGATTAACCCACAGATTAACAAATAGACTCTGCTGCGCAGTGTACTTCGAATTGTCATAATAAACTACGAAATTATAGTTTTATGAAACTTGACCCAGTACATTTTGTACGAAAGTGAATTGGAAAGATGCGGCGTCTTTTTCGGTCCCTCGCCCCACGTCCTTGGCCTACAATCGGTAATTTTGTATGAGAATTGCTACTTTGAATTAATTTCACTATATGGCGCTCGAGGTGAACTTTGGAAGGTTGATTTATGATTGATAAATCACTTATGAAAAGTTACAATGAAATCAATGGTGATGCGAAGAGCGCCTGTTCACAGACAACAGGCAACGAGTAGGCTGGGCGTTCCTCGTAAGGCGTAATGTGATAAATTGATGAAAACGTTTTTTCTGAATGAGTAACTATTGTTCCTGTTAGTTTTAAACATTAACATACAAGATTTTGATATTGCCCGTAAGACTGTATAAGCTTAAACGTAATCCACTGCGCATTTAAAATTGTATATAAATTCTTAGCTTTTTTTTAAGCATTCTTACGGAATATATTTACTCATAGAAGGCGTAAGGTTATGACAGTTGTCAAACATCCAATATGGAATCAAGGAGTTAAATTATATCATATATTAATTTCAACGGTCTGCCATGCTCCTAGAGGATGTCACAAGCGATTCAAAAACGTTTGCTAGCCAGTTCCAGCACACTGTAGCCCCTTAAAATATATTACTTAAGGGATCAAAGTTTTTTTATATAGTATAAAATAACAGTAAATATATAACCATATCCAAAACAAAACAAAACAGTGGTAACTTGCGAAAATATAACTCGCGTTACTTAATCAATAGATAAATTTAAAAATGAATTCGTCAATAAATAAGCGATTATAAATCAGCATATTATTATGACTTCTGGAATTTCTTTCAGCAAACACGCCTGAGTTGCAGAAAGTTGTCATCAAAGACAATAAAAAAAGACCACCAGATAAGGCAAAACCTTCTAAAGGAAATATAAAGAAGAAACCTAATAAAAAAGTACAACCAACGGATACAAACCAATTCAAAGGTAAAATTGTTGATGCACCACGCTTAACCTATATAGTTAACACCACTAATGAACATTTTTGGCCCGAACTATGTGAAAATGTGATATAATTATTAGATATATGTATAATCTCAACAATCTTAGCTTATTCTGACTTCTGTTACTTGTTTCAGCGAACACGCCTGAGTTGCAGAAAGATGTCATCAAAGACAATAAAAAAACAGCACCAGATAAGGCAAAACGTTCTAAAGGAAATAAAAAGAAGAAAACTAACAAAAAAGTACAACCAACAGATGCAAACCAATTCAAAAGTAATATTGTTGATGCACCACTCGTTAACTTTATAGTTAACAGCACTAATGAACACTGTTGGCCCGAACTATCTCAAAAGAGGCCGAAGCTAAAAGACACTTCGTGCGTGTGCAATTTACAAAAAACGAAGCAAGCTTATAAGGAAAGCTTGGTACACAATTCAGAAGTGCAAAGGAATCATGTCAAACAAGCGGAGGTGAAAGAAGAAATCACTGACATTCTGTTGAAAATAACAAACGACATCGGCGAAGTGGTAGTAGTTCCTCAGTCCAATTGGCACGCCATCGTTCCTTCTCCGCACATCAAAGATGTTCTCTTCTGTTCACTGTGCCTTGAGGGAGCTTTGGGTGAGGATGGATTCAGCAAGCATATTTTGGAAGAAAGACACTTGACACTCCTGGATGCGCCTTGGATTGGGCGTCATGAAGATGGGTTGAGACAGGTAATCATGTGTGAAATGAGTGGCTCTGTAAAAAAAATTGATTTACCTCACAAGTTTATAGAAAATTCACGCTCACAGCTCAGTGAGCTTATTCTTAGGAAAGTCTTTAACCCCTTGGTATTGTTCCAGGTTTCCGTATCATTGTATCATTGCATCCTCTGCAACATGATGATTCATGATCTAGATGATCATGTCTCCACGAGACAGCATCAACTTAGGTTCACAGAATCAAAAAGGTAGGTAAAGGTATGCCACTACGAGGGGCCTGTTTCATATAACTACAATTCGTGGTTTGATGTACATTGGTATACAGCACAGTCGTTTAACCTACAGATTAACAAGTAGACACTGCTACGTAATGTACGTCGATCGTCATAATAATAAACCGCATTACAGTTTCATGAAAAGAGCCCCTGGGCCGAGTTTCATAAAACGTCATAGGTAAATCACCCATACACAGATCAAAAAAAGTTTGCGATCACTTTCAAAAACTGAAATCTTTTTTTTTACTGTAGATTATATATTATGATTTTCTTCTTTTTAGATTTTTTATTTAAAAATAAAGAATTAGAACACAAAACAATGACACCGTTCAGTTGTTTTTTCATATTAAAAGGCTTTCAGTCCTAGCTTACGCTCATTCAGAAATCTGATTTAGTCAATTATAACCGATTCAAGATATTTTTTGCGGAAAGTTGTGATTGAAAAAATGCCAAGAGGATTATCAGAGGTTTTACGAGCAAGAATAGTAACTTTGAGGGAAAAAGGATACACCACGAGAGTACTAGCACGCAGACTTGCTATATCCCAATCCTGTGTCGTGGCTACGTTGCAGAGGTACCACGGAATGGGGAATTTAGCTGACCGACCCCGCAGCGGTTGCCCAACTGTTTTGACAGCTGCCCAAAAGCGCTATATTAAATTTCTGGCATCCCGTAATCCAACAATCAATGCCACTAAAATAAAAGCAGAAGTCAGGGCCGCCTCTGGGCTTGAAGTTAGCACGCAGACCGTTCGCAATTGCTTGCACCACGCTGGGTTACGAGCACGGAGGTCTTGGCGAGCTCCGCTCAATTCCCGGCAACGTCAACAACGAAGATTGCAGTGGGCTATACTTCGGCAAATGAAGAAGGTGAGGAAGAAAACATTTGGCAAAACTGTCTCTTCGTTGACGAATCCCGAATCAGCACTCATCCAGATAACCGACGTGTCCGTGTCTGGAGAAGACCAGGCGCCCGTGAAAGACAAAGAACTGCCACTGGAACAGTTCAGCAAGGCGGAAAATCGGTGTCCTTTTGGGGTGGCATTAGGATTGGAGCTAGAACGCCTTTGATCCCGTATCGGGGCTTCATGACAGCAGACATGTACAAAGCAGTTGTTATTGATGATATCGTCAGACCATTCCGAGTAAACCATGGGCACCAATTTGTACTGGTCGATGATAATGCGCCCGCACATCGAGCTCAACGAGTCAATGCTGCTCTTCAAGAATACGATATCACACGTTTAGACTGGCCTGCCGGCTCGCCCGACTTAAATCCAATAGAGCACGCGTGGGATGCTCTTAAACGAGCTGTATGGAACCGTGAGCCACGTCCCCAGACAGTTCCAGAGCTCAGGGAAGCCGCTATTGAAGAATGGGATAGGTTACCCCAGGAAATGCTGGATAACATGATCCTCAGCATGCCCAGGAGGATCTCCGCATGTGTTCGAGCCAGGGGAGGAGTTATTTTAATATATTGAATTTAACCTTTTAATAATAAATTGTTGTTTAAGTTTAATTAAACAGTATTTTTCTTTCTATGAAATTTCTATCACAATTACATTATGATTACGTAATGGCTCAATTTTTTTTAAATAAATAATAAAAAATAGTTTTATATTTTAATTTCAAACAGGGTATTCCTATTTAAAGAAAGCATACAATATAGATTTTTTCTTGATAAAGTTAAATTTAAAGAATTATAGGAGCTTATGCTATTGATCACAAACTTTTTTTGATGTGTGTATATTGATTGGCACTGCAAGCGATGTAAGAAAACAAAATATGTAAAAATCAAAATTTAATAAAACAATTATTCTAATTATGCGTTCAGACACTATGAAATATTCTAAAAAAAACCTTTTTTAGCTTCTAAAGACGGAATATTTACTCGTTTATATTTTTGTCTTTTTGTCAAAACGTACACCTGCACTAGGGCCAATAAATTGTTATTGTTATTTAAAGTTCTTTATTTAACATAATTTCTTTTTACAATGTTTAAAACCTAGTGTAAATTTATCCTAGGCAAAAACAGTCTTAATTAGGAAGGATGTGATGTGAATTGCTTCTGCCCTTCTGTACGTAATTAAGAGAAGTTTGTAGAGAGGCTCGAAATTTCACTGATGCCTGCGCTTGCCCATTAGCTCAGTTGGGGGAGTGCTGACACGGTTAGCCAGAGGTCGCGGGTTCCAGTCCCGGCATGGGTGGAATTTTTTGCCTCTAAATAGGTTTTTAAAATTGTCCTCAGCACAGGTTAGTGCAACAAAATGAATATAATAGCGTATGCTGCTTAAAAAAAGCAACTAAAAGATCTAAATTCTCGGTAAAACAATTAGTGAAGTTTAACATACGGTTTCTATATTTTTTTAACTCGTTTAAAGTGGACAAAGTGCTCATTTTAACTGTATGGTGACAGGTACGCGACAGGAGATCGGAAGAAGAAACTAAAGGATGCAAGTCATCTAAATCAAGCGAAAGAACTACAATTTGAGCCAGAATTAAACTCACCACACACTCTTCTTACAAATTCTACTTACTATTGCTACAAATGTGAAGTAGACGTTCCTAATTGTACCAGACAAATTGTTCAACATAAAAATACCATCCAGCACAAACTGAATCTTCAAATATACCAAAGCTCAAAGAAGAAAGATAGCAAAGTATCTCGAGGCACACATAATACTGCCAAGATTTTCATCGAGAACATTGACCTTAAATCTATCAAAAATGTTAAAGAGGCGAAAGTTCCAGCATACCTTAAAGGAAGCAGCGGCTTTTGCACGCTCTGCGGTGTCAATGCGGGCAGAGGCAATTTAGAACAACACGTCAATGGTAAGGATCACGAGAAACATCTGCATAATGCAAAAAAATCGCCCGCAGACGTCGTCGGCTACAACGTTTGCGAAATATGCCATGTCACTATGCCAAATAACTTTAAGTACATTGAGTACCACTATAAAGGCGAGACGCATCAGAACAATGTGCGTGTATGCTTCGATTGGCACTTTATTCAAGATTTGGGAGAGACGCTGCTGTGCCACCCATGCAAGTCTGCTGTTCACAAAAGCGCCATATGGGGTCACATTAGGAGCGATTACCATTATTTTATAGTGAGGTGGTGCAAGAGGAAAATGTTTTTTTGTGACACTTGCGAAGTTCTTGTGAAAAGAAAAAATTGGGCACCACATATTGCAAGTAAGTCGCATAAGTTGAACGTTGCAAGAAAAGTCCATCGCTTGTGATTATAAGAAGATAATTCGGAATAAATAATTAAAAAGGCTACATTTCTTATCCTTTGAATGCTCAGGCGCTGATTATCTACAACTTAGACTAACTTACCATTTTTGTACAAAAATCTGGTAAATATATCCAAGTGCAAAATAAAAAGGTATGTTATTCTTCAGAATATTTCTAAAACATATTGGTCTCCGAAGCACGAATTCGAAAAAAAAATAATACAATGACACCCCTTAAAGCAGTTTATTTAAGTTTATCGATAAGATTATTTGTCTTTGTTAATAGGTAAATCTTTTTATTTTTCAATATTTTGTTTAAATTCAGTGGCGCGATTATCGAAGCGGATCTGATGCAGTTAGTTAACATAACTTAACATAAACATTTACATACAGGATACCCTGTGTTGTGGGAACCAGAAACAACGACATTACAAACATGTAAACATCCAAGACCTGGGGTTTTTTAGTTAAACCTGAGATTTCCGCACTTAGCCTCATAGTTGGGCCATTGTACATAGCACGCGCCTTGGGTTTCTTCACGATGTTTTCCTTCACAGTTACCGAGTGATATTGCTACTACCAGCCACAAGATGGACAGATGACCTCATCCAAGTGGCAGGAAGGCGCTGGATGCAGGCCGCTTCGAACCGGTCTTTTTGGAAATCCATGGAGGAGGCCTATGTCCATCAGTGGACTTCTTGTGGCTGAATGATGATGATGATGATTGCTACTACATCACAAATGTGCATAACTTAGAAAACAAAGTCATTGCTACATGTGGGATTCGAACCCACGACCTCCCGAATGAGGAGCCGGCGTCCTACCGCTCCGCTACCACCGCTCTCCGCTTTCACTCACACATAGGCTTGCGTAATAACTGGTAATAGAACTGAAAGCAATTTAGCCAAGTAATACCATATAGAGGTCTGTACATGTTAAGGGGTCCATTCATTAACATTAGCGGCACCAATGGAAAAAAAAATTAATTCAATTCAATTCAATTCAAATATTTTTATTCATTGTAAAAACAGAATGTTTACTTAATGAACGTCAAAGTTGTTAGTTTCACAATTAATGGATTATGTGGAGAAGAAGCTAACAAAGAAACTCCACATTTATTCTTTTCAAAACACGTTTTAACTTAATTAACAGAGTTTTCAACTTAAAATATTAGTCATGAATGTGTTGAACACTAGTCACAATCGTCCTTTAAATAATATTAATCTACTGTTTAATGCCAAACATCTTTGTCTTCTAAATAATCCTTTTTGCACAGAATGTGCTTAACACATTTTTCAAATCGCGTTGGAGGTAACTCTAATATATCTTGAGGAATTTTGTTGTAGAACCTTATACAGTGCCCCATAAACGATGTGGTAACTTTTGCAAGTCTAAATAGTGGAAATGACAATTTATGTTTATTTCTAGTAATAGGGGTTAAAGTATGAAATTGCCGTTTTATTGCAATAGGTTCTTTGAATTGACATAGAATCTTCATGGTTTGAGGTTTTCGAATGAAACTTTTTTCAAATGGTTTCTATGATGTTCTTTTTTTAAAAAATGTGAAACATTTGAATATCGACTTTCAATTGTTTTTGTTATTCAATTTAGACAAGAAAGATGGATACTGCGAAAATTCGAGTGATTTTTGAATACGAGTTCCGACGCGGAACTAACGCGGCAGAAACAGCCTGCAATATCAATGCTGCGTTTGGAGAGGGGTCTACTAATGAACGCACAGTGCGATTTTGGTTTAAACGCTTTCGTGATGGAAATGTCGACGAAAGAACGAGCCACGAGGAAGACCGCCCACACAGGTGAATAACGATGAATTAAGAGCGATAGTGGAAGCTGACCCTAGTCAAACTAACCAGGAATTAGCGGCATGGTTTAACGTTACCTTACCCACAATATTGACTCACTTGCGTCAAATCAATAAAATAAAAAAATACGAAAAATGGGTGCCTCATAATTTTACTGATCTGCAGAAAGAAACGCGTGTTGAAACTTGTGTTGCCTTGTTGATATTCAATATTCGATATTCAAATGTTTCACATTTTTTAAAAAAAGAACATCATGTGAACAAAAAGTTTCATTCGAAAACCTCAAACCATGAAGATTCTATGTCAATTCAAAGAACCTATTGCAATAAAACGGCAATTTCATACTTTAACCCCTAATATTAACATTATGGTGGCCACCAACATTTTCGAAGTCTTTGATATTTTTTCTAACGTACCTACATAATATTTTCATAAATGTATTGACATGCAACTGTTAGATGTTGGTTTCTTTGAAGAAATCTCTTAGCATCGATTTTGCAAAAATAATAATGAGTTTATAATAATACACACATAGTGAGTTTATTTCTTCTCTACCAGGGGACAGGGGACTCACGCCTGTATTCCAGAGGGGTAGGTAGAGACCAGGGACTGCCCCTAGCCACGATCCTGACAAATCACTTTCGCTTCCTCATCATTCATTCGTTGTTGCATGCACGCACGCCGGTTTTGGGTACTTTTTATCTTGCCCTTTGCTTCATCTTTTATTTGGTAGAAGTATGTAAGCCTGGGACGTCCCTTTTCGGCCCTTCCACCCACATTCGCTCGATATATTTCTTTGGTCAATCTTTCTTCCTTCATCCTCTACACATGTCCAAACCAAAGCAACATTCCATTCTTAATTCTAGTCACTACATCCTCTTTCAGTCCACAACGTTCCCTAATCAAACTTGCGTAACCTGTCATTTAAAGTAGCACCAGACATACTTACGACATACCGTGTGGTGCCGGATTAAGAATAGCGTCACTCCATTTCCTTCCGTGGATGACGTAGAAGGCGACTAAGGAAATCAATTACCAGGAGACGGGCAGCAGCGTCACCAACCCGCCTGTCAAGTGTGGCAATTATGGCAAAATCCCTCATGGTTATGAAGACCACGACGGAGGCCTATGTCCTGCAGTGGGCGTCAAATGGCTGATGATGATGGTTCGATTCTGTTATACACCATGAATTTTAGGTGGTTTGAAAGCCATAGCAACACGAAGGTGCCTTAACAATAGCCGAATACGCTGGTTTGTATTCAAAAAAGGTAGGTAGTTACTTCCCAAAAATATCTCGACACAAATCGAATCCATGAGAACCATTGGTAGCTCGAGAGAGTGGTGTGTGTGCGCCAAAAGGGTCCGCTTCTCAGAGCATTGATAGTATATGTGGTCCGCTTATTGTTCTGATAGGATTAGAGACTGTGTGAACTGACCGCAATTTTTAACAAGATTTCTCAACTAAATCTTTTTCTAATTTTGTCTATACTTAAAAGTAATAGTGTAAATACGTAGATGGTATTTTGAATTAGTAATTACCTAACGGTCGCATTCAGACCACTTAGGTTTCAGCGTGTATTTCCAAAATTACAGTATTCATTATATTACAGTAATTGTATTGATTGTAATTTGCGGTTCAAAGTCCACAGTTAGTGCAAACGGTAGTTAACCGAGGCCTGTAGTTACGTGGTTTACTCGCTAGCTGAGTGGTATTCATTTGCAGGCAGTTACTAAGCGTTTTGGTTTCCGCTTAGTAATGAAACAGGTGCACAGGGTGCTTTACAGAGACTGTCTCATTACTACACATGATATTGATGACAGGTCCGGTAAGTGCTAAGTACGTGTCAATCAGCCTGCATTCGTCCACTGCTGGGCGTGGAACTCCCGCAAGGCACGCCACTTCAACCAAATAATCAAAATAATAATAATCGTAAAAGAGCATGTTCTGTCGACTACAGATGTGCTTGTGGCGTAGAAGTATCAAGAAGGTGGTAAGCGTCAAACCATGGCATCTTCATGCTTACCCCTCTGGGATATGGGCGTGCGGTTTACGTTACACACATTAAAAATTCAAAAGTCAAAAATATTCATTAATCAAAAAAGTGTTAAAGGCCAGGCATTTACTTTTTCTGGGACCAACGACAAAGAAGCTAGGATCACGAACCTGCGACTAGATAGCATACCTATATTAAATGCCAAAGAAGGCCGTTTTCGGTATGGATGCTGTCTAGCTTTTTTGCCTTAGCTTCACGTCCGGGTTCTAAAAATCACTATTAACATGATTGAAAGATTGTACAAACACTTGACAATTTCGGTCTGTAAAAATAGTACATTACTTCAGAGGGAAGAAAGTGACAGTTCCATACCGAGATTATGGCATTTGCGCCACGAGCTTGCGAGGGGCGCAAACCATTTGAGGTATGGAACTGTACTTTATCCTGAGGTATGTATAGTGCTTTTTATTACACCTACGAGGAAAATTATAGACATAAATGCATAGAAATGTTTATTATTAAAAGTGCAGCCAAGGAGGTTGGTAACTGGTAAAAAAAACTGTATGTGGCCAGTAACAATTTACTTGAAATTTAATTAGTAGACAGTTAAAGTCTCTTTGCAGTATGACTGCTGACAAATAATAAAAAAAAACCGGGTATGTAATGGAATTTCATACATACTTCCCACCCTTGGGTCGGAAGGATTTTCATACAAACTTCCATACCTTGGGATGAAAGGATTTGAAGGACGGGATAAAGGCGTTTCTTCCCTCTAATTGGTATAATTAGTATGTATTTTCAGAGCAGGTGTGATAAAAAGGTATTTTTTTCCTTAGTGGCGCTAGTGTTACTCCCTGAAGACCCTTAAGTAAGTGGTGTAAATGACGACCAGTGACATTGTAAAATTTTATTAACATAAATTGGTTGTTACGTTGTCAATTGTCAGGTGTACCTACAATACCTATAATATTGTCAACCATTTTCTGCATATCGACGTTCCAAAGCTGCCCCCACGTTCCCAGAAGCTAATTTCCGCCTTCGCACATGGGAGCCAAAGTAATTCTGATGTTGTTATGCAGGAGAAAATTAAACCGCACGTCTTTGATCCCGATGGGGTAAGAAAACAAAGGAATAACTCTCCGAGTTATTCCGCAGCTCGCGTGGCTAGGGACCCTTCTAAAGCCTGTGTAGAAATAATGGAAATCACTAACGATGTTTTTGGCTAAAACTTTCGCAAACACTACAAGTCCTAATCTGAATTAACTTAATTCCGGATTTATGTACTTTAGGTAACTCGGAAGAGTCCGACCAGGTTATGCTGGTATTCGAAGAGCTTAATCATGGTGTGAGGAGACGGAGCTCGCGTCAACGGTTGACAACGCTTTGTGACTCCTGCCTGTAGATGCAGAGATTCCGAGCCGAAGCGGAACATCTTAATCACCCGCTGAGATCGCAGTAGCGAACTTCCGGAAGTGCGATGTCTAAAAAGAATGCTTTCGACACGAAAAAGGTCCGCTTAGCCGGGTGTCCACGATCTTAGTGCACTCGGACCGTGTGAACTTAAATAGCTCCCGAATGCTACTCGAATCGTGTACCTACACCGGTGATCTTAGTACACTGTGATGAAAACAAAAAATGCTTGATGTAGTTACCTATATTGCCGGTGTAGATACGCGATACGAGTAGCTTCCGAGTATCTGAAATAGGTCCCCTGTCCGAGCGCACTAGAGGGTCGCGAAAACGGCTTTAATAAATTTACAATTCGTAGTTTGCGAAGCAGTCTTCCTAATTGTTGATCTGTGGATTTATCGAATTTGCAATGTAGGTACATCGAATTGTAGTTCTATGAAAGAATGACATGCCCTGCCTGATCAAATACTTCTTCTTCTTTAGTCTAAGTCTTCTTTTTTCTGGTTGTACATTAAAGAGTTCTCTATCTATAATAATAACTTCCACGCAACACAATCACTTGACCTGGTCCCAAACTAGGATACCCTGCGCTATGGTAACCAGGCGAGGACATTACAAACATGAAAATACACCCAGACTGCGGCCATTATTACAAATGTACATCGGCCCCCAGTGGGAATCGAACCCACGACCTCTGTTTTGGTACGAGGCAGTCGCTATATTTATCTATCTTTATTCCAGAATCGATCTGTTGCAATTTGGAGACTTCGATTCCGGATAAGTTTCCGAAAATTTGCCGCGGCAGTATAGGTACCGTACTTGGGTAGGTGATGTAGGCTATGAATGGGTCGCAGGGAACAAAAAGGCCGTGTGTAGGCACACCTTTTCTCACTACGACCTAAGGCCAAATTACAGCAGCTGGTTTTATAACCCTTCCAAGGGTCCCCAGAGCCCCGATACTAATTAATTAACCTTAAGTTAACACCTAAGAAAGGTCGCCAGCTTTCGGGTCACGTCTGGGTTTTAATACATTGCTTGTGGCTTTATACCCACATGGTGTACAGTCTAGCTCAAGAAAACGTGCTCAGTTCGCACATTCCGTTCCATTAGATGCTCTTCTGGTAAATTTGTGCAGCGGCCTGCCTACAGTGGACCTAAGTTGGTCGGTCCATCGCATTGGTGCTCTACCGCGTGCTCTATGCTCTATGGAGTTGCTGTCACGTCGGGATAAATGGCCAAATATACGCAGAATTCGATCTATCTAATATATCTACCTAGTCGGTGATTGAGTTACTGAAATACCTACTTCTCCGACTAGCTCGGCGACCGAAAGTTGGCGTTAGGCTCAGATACAAGATGTGCCCACTTCATTAACTTCGTCCGGATGCATTTACTTTTTAGGGTTCCGTACGTCAAAAGGAAAAACGGAACCCTTATAGGATCACTTTGTTGTCCGTCCATCCGTCTGTCTGTTAAGACCCTTTATCTCGGGAACGCGTAGAGTTATCGAGTTGAAATTAAAACTGCAGTCCCTTGAAGCTGTAAAAATCATTTCAATTCTAAGTTCACTCAAGGGAATCAAAATTTATAGGGTACTTTCCATTGACCTATAACTATGGGATTTGGCAAGCAATATCTTCGTGTACTACAAATATAAGGAAAAAATCTGAAAACAATTGCTTTCAAAGGCCGCCATTTGTACTGCGATTTGTTAAATTTCTGTTAATGTAATCTTTGTGTACAATAAAGAATATTCTATCTGTCTGTCTATCTATCCACATTTTGTAATTAAATCATAAAAAAAATGTCTTTGAAGCTCGGGAAAAGCTCTGAAAAACTGCGAGGCTCGATTCCTGAACTATTTATATGTACCGAGATTTGTACGAAACCCTCGGTGGGCGAGTCCGACCTGCACTTGTCCGAGTTTTTTCGGAAAAGTCCGACTGAGCTTAATCATGGTGAGTGGGGCTAAAGCCTGCGTCGTCGGTTGCCCTTCTGCGAATTATAGCGAAACCCCGTCGCACTCTTCCGATTAGTTAGAAAAGTAGCCACTTGTCTCTGTCCTGCCAGACGTCTGCCTGGAGCTCACGCAGGTCCTGGCCACTTTGTCCTTCCGGCGATACTGGTAGTTACTTGGTAGCACCAGGTACACCTTCTTCACTGCGAAATCCTCCCCCATCCTCACTGCCACCGAGCCAAGTCAACGGACTCGGTGGGATTTCGTTTCTTTGACAACGTTGATGACACTCCAACTGTACCTACAATAATAATTTAATTATGAGTTACCCTAGGCACTGACTGAAAAGCAACGCCTTTTGTCTTTTGTGGCAACTTGGAAACACCGCCCGCCTGTATTTTTTTTTTCTTTCTTTCTCTGTCTCCCTTTCTATTTTTCCCCTCTTTCTCTCTTTCTTTCTTTCAATCTTTTCATCTTTCCTTCTTTCGTTATTTCCCGTTTCTCTCTTTCTCTCTCTCCCTCTCTCTCTCCCTCTCTCTCTCCCTCTCTCTCTCCCTCTCTCTCTCTCCTCTCTTTCTTTATTATTTTCTTTATTTCAACCACCATCTTTCCTCCTTGGAGCCAGAATCTTTCTCATGATTTTCCCACTCATAGCAATTAAGTGAACGACTGTACCAACACGACGGGCCGCATGAGAATGGCGAAGCAGCCCATATGTCAAGGGTCTAACGCTAACGGACGGCTCGATGTGGGTCGGTGTGGTGAGGTGTTATTTTCTTCCATTAATTAGTGAAGGTGGAATGCATTGGCGATCGATTCTGAGTATTGAGGGTATTCCAAAGTCACTTGGATCGAAGCCACTTTCTAGCTAGCGCATCTATAGGCTCGACATGCTGCTTGACGAACTTTTATGTGTTGCCCAGCTGTGGCCTATTTCATAGAACTTTTAATTTAATTTATAATTTAAAATTCATTATTTCAATTCAATTCAACAATTCATTATTTGCTATTGTGGCGTTTAGGATCGCATTGTATCAACGGTAGTAGAGTTATCGCGAACCAATAGGTAAACGGTCTTTCATTATAAGATAAGATATTTGTTTATTTTCTGTCCACAAATTACATTCACACCCGAAAACAACATTGAATAGGTAAATGATACAGAGCAAAAGAATGTACTATTTGTGGAAAGACTGGAGCCTAAACTAGATCAAAAGATCTGTATCTTAGGTTTCCAGGCCTCCCGTATTACAAAGGATTGGTATCATATTCGTAGCGTCATCAGCATAAGGTACACGGTATTATTACGTTACGTATAAAAAATGACAGATGTTATAAAATAAGGTAAGATGTATGTATGTATATATGTATGTGTGTCTCTGCTCAGCCCTACGACCGGAGTCTTGGGTTCGGGTTTCAGCCACTAAGCAGAGGGTGTGTGAATGTGTGTGAGGAGTGTATTTTTCTGAAAGTAGATTTTGACTAGTATACATCATACTGGAATCACAGTGGCTGAGAAAGTCTAGAGTTATATGCATATGTAATTATGCAAGTAAAATAAGCAGGTATTAAATCTCAATTTCCAGAAGCTTTTCTGTTTGATCATAGCTAAGACTGTTTAAGTGCGCTGTTAATTTATGTTTTAGTTCATGTTTCGTAAGATCATTGACATTGCACTGGCGACGACGCGGGATATTTTTTTTCAATAGAACTTCTTTGCGTAATTAAACGTGTGTGGTGATAACGCCGATCGGAAAATTCTAATCATTAATGAGCTCCAAAATGTGGTCGGGTTGAACTATTCATATTATTTTTATTTATTTATTTATTTATTTCAATTTCTTACAACTATCTTTACAGGACAAGCCTAATACGACAGATGCGCAATTTAGATTGTAATCTAAAGTCTATTCAGATCTACTTTAATACATACTAATATCTATTTACTTAAACTAGAACCCAAAACGCATATCGAGGCTTTTGTGAACTCGTCCAGAGTGCATACAAATAAGTCCGTATGATCAGCAACCGCGTTGAGCGTGCGCAAGGCACGCGTGAGCGGCGCGTCACGGAGCAGGTTAGTACGCGCGCGCGGCACCACCAGCAGCCGCGGCCGCCGCCGCCGGCCGCAGTACTCGTCCGGCACGGACAGTTGGATCCATTGGAGGACAGCCGGGTTGTGCAGCTCACCACGTAATACTCTAAGTAAATACGTGGCGAGCGACACCTCCCTCCTCACCTCCAGTTGATTGTACCCAACCATACCGAGTAAAAACAGAGTAGGATATAGAAGCGGATATCCCGGATATACACCATACATCTTAAGGTAGGTAAAGGAACCTTATAAATTTATTTTGTATTTTTTCCATCATAGCTTTGTATTTAGCCTCCCTTGGAGACCAAATAGCCGCGTTACATTCAAAATGGCTTCTTACCAGTTCTTCTTTTATTAAACGAAATAAAAGATAAACTAAAAGTGCCAATGCTGATAACCGTGATTGGGGACGTCATTTACTCACTTAGGTACCTATGTGTGATTTGTGTTCACCGCATCATCCGGAGGACAAAACATTTGTGGAGTTAGTGCGTTTAGTGACTGAGTAGGTATTTAGAGCCAAAACGGTCCGAAATAGCGGAGTGCCACGTGTTTCGCCTGCGTAGGCAGCGCGCCGGCAAACCGCTCGTTGAGTACCTACAATGCCTGATGCACCTCACCACCGCCTGCAACTTCGGTAGCAACCTCGAGGAGATTCTCGTAGAACTACACTACAACTCGGAGACCGGTTTGTATCTGGGTTGGCGAGCGAGGCCATGTGGTTCAGGATATTTGCTGAGAAAGACATCCAGTACAGGAAAGCGGTAGAATTGGCTCTGGCGCTGGAAGCCGCGGAGAAGCACGTGGAGCTGAGCGGCGCGACCGGCGCAACGACCTCGGCGCTGTGGCAAGGCGCATCGAGCCAGCGTTGCCAGACATGCCGCTTTTCCGCCTTTTACCCCGCTTTTTTGGCAATGGATCCTCCTTCCGTCCTAAGCCTTCGCGGGGTCGAAAAATAAAAAATAAACTTTTGTCACAGAGAAGTCCCGCTGGGTCGGGCATTCTGATTCTTATAATGATAAGAACTTACCTACCTTACATACGTTTGTTGGATTCACAGATTGCTAAGACTAAGTTAGATTCCGACTAGTTAGTGGTTGCCAACAGGGGAGGGCACAGAACCAAAGTAGTTCACCATCATCATCATCAGCCACTCGACGCCCACTGCAGGACATAGGCCTCCTTCGTGGTTTTCATAACCATGAGGGCTTTTGCTATAATCGCCACGCTTGGCAGGCGGGTTGGCGATCGCAGTATGCGGTTGGAATCTCAGGAAGACGCTGCTGCCCGTCTCCTGGTAGGTAATTGATTTCCTTAGTCGCCTTCTACGACATCCACAGAAGGAAATGGAGTGACGCTATTTGAATCCGGCGCCACACGGTTAAAAAATAATAAAAAATAAAACTTCGGCGCAAGCTAGGAATCGAATTCAGGACTAAAACTAAGTACTCATTGAAAAATCGCACACTTACGCGCTCGTAAAGCATTACCCGGGATGTAATTAAATGCACTAATGGGGCACTCACAGAAGCATTATTATACGTCAACTGCAGATATGGACTGCGGAAGGGGAAACGCCCTTCGTCAAAAATAATGAGATGGTTTATGGCTTAAGTACTAGGTAGGAAAGTTTTATTTATGTAGTTATCGGACATGCCTCTTATAATACATTGAGCGTTTTACTTATAAAGCCAATAAAATTGTAGGTTTAACTTCTAAAAACAACTTGTAGGTATGTGGTAATCAAAATTTGATATGTATGAAATTATTAAAAACTAATTATGTTTAGTTTTAAATTAAAAACTAAATTTTTTTTCATTACTCATACTCGGAAGGTAGGTAGGTCTGAAGTTGCCTGAGGAGCGGGTTGAAAATAATACTTTATGTCACACCTGGCCAAAAAATGGGTTTTTCCGCGTAGCGTGCGGAAAAATTCACTTTGAGGCCAAGTGACGACATAAAATTGTGTACACAACACGGACCGTAAAATAGAAAGCCCTCTATCGCATATTTATGACCCTCGCCTGCGGCTCGGGTCTTAAACTTCTGCGATATCGGCCTTTCTTTATTTTACGGCCCTAGTTATGTCAATAACTATTTCAGCCCTACGGAGAATCCTTTTCAACTGAAAGCTGTCAAATTATTTAAAAAAAAACTAGTTGTAATTTCAACAGTCGGGTTAAAAACTTATTTAGTCCCTCTATCTACTTAAAAACTTATTTAGTCTCTCGAACCCCGTCTCGGGACTAAATAAGTTACTTTCACTCCTAGGGTAACAATGTAAATACCTACCTACTAACTATTGCTGTAAATAGGTACTTAGATAAATCTGAACACTCCTGGGCCCCAATTCATAGGTTTGGTTTGATTACAATTCATGGTTAACTATGACAATTCGATGTGCATTGTAAAGCCGATTTACGCACAGATTAAGAAGAAGCTACGCAATGTACCTACATCGAATTGTCATAATAAAATATGAATCGTATTTTTATGAAACGCGGCCCTGTATCTACTCTTTGATCATAAACACACAATTCACGTTCCTTATATTGTTAAATTCCACTTAACTCCATAGTTTCAGTAATTCAGATTAATTTCCATTGCCTATTATATTGCCGTCTCTGTCTCTCTCTCTCACTCAGCTATAGACAGTGTCGCCATCCCTTTCCTTTCAGCCAATATGTCTCTGTCAACCCTTTTAATGAAATATTCGCTAAGCACCTTGCAAGCAAGCTCAGAGTAAATGATACCGAAGCTCTAAACCGGCTCACCGGCCAACTGCAGGTCAGACTCGCGCATTGAGGGTCCCGTCCCTACTGAAGGTTCGCATACTTATTGTAGAGGGTGGTAATTGACATAGCGCAGTCAGAGAAACTACTTGAACTTTGTGGCTACTGGGATACTGGTTTTGAAGACCACATATTAGGCCATCCGCTGCGTTGAGCGGGTACACAGGACGCCCGCGCTGTGTACCCGCTCAATGTACACAGGCACCGGAGTTTTAAAAAAAGAAACAGGTCATTAGACTAATCGTAATACGTACCCCAAATAATCATTCTACATTTAGAACTTTCGCCATTTTGAATTTAGATTAGATCAACCCACCATTAGGTGTTGTAATTTTGGGGGTTTTGATGTCTAAGTTTCACCATAAAATCAACATTTAGCAATTATATCTACGTTATATTTTTGAAACTTATCGGTAACACTACATCGGTATTACATATGCGTATAACTCTAGACTTTCTCAGCCACTGTGATTCCAGTATGATGTATACTAATCAAAATCTACTTTCAGAAAAATACACTCCTCACACACATTCACACACCCTCTGCTTAGTGGCTGAAACCCGAACCCAAGACTCCGGTCGTAGGGCTGAGCAGAGACACACATACATATTATATACATACATACATCTTACCTTATTTTATAACATCTGTCATTTTTTATACGTAACGTAATAATACCGTGTACCTTATGCTGATGACGCTACGAATATGATACCAATCCTTTGTAATACGGGAGGCCTGGAAACCTAAGATACAGATCTTTTGATCTAGTTTAGGCTCCAGTCTTTCCACAAATAGTACATTCCTTTGCTCTGTATCATTTACCTATTCAATGTTGTTTTCGGGTGTGGATGTAATTTGTGGACAGAAAATAAACAAATATCTTATCTTACTAAGGGAAACAACTCGTCACAATGACTTAAGAAACATCTTTTTTTTAGACTTTCGCTTTTTAGTAAAAATTTTTTTGTCCAATTTCCCATTTACTTTCAGTGGCGCGTCTGGCCCTTCTCTTTCATTCGTTTCAACAACGAAAGACTTGTCTGAGCTGAGACTTGTGTGCCAGCCTATTAAAAGACATACATACAATATGCTTAATAATGGGTTTCCGTCGGCACCCTCTAAGTACGGAACCTTAAAAAAATTATCAAACTCAGAAGAAAACCAGTGAACCTTCTGGGCCTTACCAGTTAATCTTGGTATAACGTATATTTTATACAAATACATTATTTATGTAGGTGAGTATTTATTCCGGTTTCTCTTGGCTTAATGTTGGGTGTGATGAGAAGTACATTCAACACCATATTGATACGAGTGAGCTGGTAGGTACTTATAGAAGTAACACTGTATAAGTCTTTAGCAAGACACATGCTTTCTTAGAGAGAGAGAGTATGGGCTTATTCGTCACGCGTGCCGACCGTGGATTGGTGATTTTAAGCCCTGAGAACAGATAATCAGGTTTCCCTATGTGGTTTTCCTTAACATATGTGATATACAGGGTTGAAAACAAGTAATTCCTGAAACACGTTAGGTAGAGTTTTTTTATCATGTAGGAACGAACAAACATTTGTTCTAGGACTTTTTTTGTTATTTGTGTGATTTTACGACTTTTCTGCTTTATGTATCGCTGTCTGATAGATAAACCCTTAAAACAATATTATTGGTTAAATTTAACAGACGTTCTGCTGTGTCATCATCATCATAAGCCATTTGATGCCCACTGCAGGACATAGGCCTCCCTCATGGTTTTCCAAGCTTCCCGGTTTTGTGCCGCCCGCATCCAGCGACTCCCCGCCACCGTAACCAGGCCGTTAGACGGACCGGACGCGGACCCGGCCAACGGCCATCAGTTCTCCGATCTGTGTGCCCCGCCCACGGCCACTTCAACCGAGCAATACTTCGAGCTTTATCAGTAACACTGGTTCTTCTGCGAATCTCCTCATTCCCGTTTCGATCGCGCAGTGAAACTCCTAAGATAGCTCTCTCTCCATTGCTTGTTGGGCGACCTTGAGCCTTCTTTGACGCCCATAGTCAAATCTGTTCTGCTATGCAAGGGTTTGGAACGACGCATTTTAATAAAATTTAAAAATTTCACAGAAAAAGTGACAAAAACTTGCTATGCTGTCGACAGTACATCATATTTTTGTCACTTTTTCACTAAAATTACAATCAAGTGGAGGTCGCCTGTACTAGCATCAGTAATATCACAGAAATACCTTGTCTTGTTTAAAAAAAAACACGATTCCTTAAAATACTTCTCAGATACAGTTTAAATACCTAGTCTGTGTCTAAAATGAAAATCGTAATACATACATACATAAACTCCCGCCTGTATCCCAGAGGGGTAGGCAGAGACCAAGGACTGCCACTTGCCACGATCCTGACAGATCACTTTCCTTCCTCAACATTCATTAGTCGTTGCATGCACGCACGCCGGTTTTGGGTATTTTTTATCTTGCCCTTTGCATCGTGACCATAGATTATTTAAGCTTCCCCTGGGGAATGTTTTAGAGGCATCGTTCCTCAGAAACCTAAAGGACCGTTAATCTTCGACTAAATCTTCACGAGTACCTAATCAAAATGCTCATAGCTATATTTGTTGTAAGTATAGTTTATGTGTTTTGCCGATGTACAGCTCACTTTTGGTCAATTTTGGTTTATCTAACGCGGTGGTAGCCTAGCAGGTAGAACATTGGACTCGGAAGCGGGAGATCCAGGTTAGATTCCCAGTGCGGGCATGTACCTATGGCTTTGTTTTCTAAGTTATGTACATTTGTGAAGTTATAGTAGCAATACCACTCGCTAACTGTGAAGGAAAACATCATGAGGAAACCTGAGTGTCTGAGCTATTCATATACCTCAGCGCTTGAAATCGCCAATCCGCGGTGGGCACGCGTGGTGATTAAGCCCATACTCTCCCTGAGAGAAGGCCTGTGCCCTACAGTGGGACGTATATAGGCTGCTTATGCTATGGTTTATCTATTCTTATTATCTGTCTGGCCAAAATAGGGGCCCAAATAGCTACGGCCAAATAATAAATGTTTTAGCGAAGGATAAGATAAATAATTGTACCCGAAACCGACGTGCGCGCATGCAGCGACAAATGAATGGTGATTAAGCAAAAGGGATCTGCCTACCCCTTTGTGATTTAGGCGAAAGTTTATTAATTATGCACTTACAAAAAAGTTATGTGACTGACAGACTGAGAAACAATGCGCAGCCTACGAGTAAGCTTTAAAATTTTGAGAGAATTATTATTATATTCCTCGAGCAAGTAAGCTAAGGCGCGAGACACATAGATGGGACGTGGGGCGAGGGCGCGGTAAGATATATAGAGACTGTGGTCTGCGACTCTATACATCTCACCGTGCCCTCGCCCCACGACGTCCCATCTGTGTGTCTCGCGCCTAACCTTATTATGTGCACCAAATCTAGCCAGAATCCTGACGTTCGCTATAGAAATAAGTATGGAATTTGACAGTTACACGATTGGATTCGTTCAGGACTTCGTGCGTATAATATAGGAGAGGAGCAACAACAATGATATCCGTCCACCCTAGGGTGCGTTCTCAGAACACAGGGTGCGTTAATGAGAAAATTATCAAATCCCATCCCTAAAAGAGGTGGTAGTTTGTGTCAAAAATTATTACTACGCGTACGAAGATGCGGGCAAAAAAGGTAGGTATCTGTTGGGTATATTATTATTTTACGGACACGCAACTTTCTCATCAGTGGACGCCAACATTTCATATCAAGCTGGGAAAACGAGAAAACGCTTTCGTGAGAAGACAAGTATGCAGGTAATGAAAGGAGCAATTTTTGTTTTCTTTTGCCAAAACCAATTAGCTATTTAGGTATATTTGCTGCTGTGAAACAAAATAAATCCCTTTGATTGGGTTTCAATTCATTTCATAACTTCTAAAATGTTCATTCATTACTAAAATAAAATGTTTGCTTAATGAACGTCAAATCTGTTATTTTCATAATTAAAAAAACTGCCCAAGTGCGAGATGAACTCGCGTGGAGAGGGTTCCGTATAATGCCAAAGTCAAATACTACTACTAGCGCTAGCAAATTATGTTTTAGTGAACTATTTTCCGTAAGTGGACGTATTATATAGTGAAATTACCACTTCATTTTCAAAATAGTATTTTTTTCAAAATTGCAGGCTCAGTAGTTTAGGAGATCGGAGGGGGAATGGTCAATTTTCGTTTGATTTTATAAAAAAAATCGGAACTATTTATTTTACAATAATAACAAAATATTATATTTGAGATCCTCATAACGAGCTTTTTCAGTTGATATAGACACAGTAGATAAGGTTTGCAAAACTTTTTTTTAATTCCTTATTTGTCCCCCGAAAAAAAATCTTATTTTAAAAAAATATTTATTTGCATTGCACATCCTTGTTTGGGTCATAGGATTACACCATCCTACCAAATTTCACCTGATTTGGTCCAGTAGCTTCGGAGCAAATTGGTTGTGACAAACGAACGGACAGACAGACGCACGAGTGATCCTATAAGGGTTCCGTTTTTTTTTGTGCGATGTAGCTATGAACCCCACATTTATTCTTTTCAAAAAGCGTTTTAACTTAATTAACAGAGTTGTCAACTTAAAGTTTCACTACTAGACATAATCGTCCCGGCTAACGTTATTATAATACCAGACATCTTTGCCTTCTAAATAACGCTAAATGTTATAAGTATTGGGCATTTTGGCACAGGGTGTGCTTAACACATTTTTGAAGGCTGTACAGTGGGACGTATATATTTTATTTATATATATTATATATTTTTTTTTTATTTTTTTTTTATTACCACTTAACATCTATCATTATAGGTGTAGTACCTAATGCGTAGAGTTAGATAAAATAAGATAAGACAAGAATATTCTTTATTGCACACAAGAAGCGAGACATAAAATATGAAAGTTACAATGAAAAAGTACAATGGCGGCCTTATTGCTAACAGCAATTTCTTCCAGACAACCTTGTGACGGAAAGGTTTCCGAAGGAGAAGGGGAGACGGGTAGTTGGTGCAAATATGAATAGTACATACTTAAACTTAATAATAAACTTACATAAATCTTACTTAAATAATTGTTATATACTACTACATAAATAAGTTACAATACCTATATGTAAGAGGAGGATATAATGATTATAATATACCTACATAGAAAGAAAAATCAGTCATGTACTTATTAAAAACTTAATTTACAGAGAAAGATACAGTTCTTTTACCCTTAACCACTCGTCTGCCGCGACACAGATCTGTGTCCAACTTAGTATGGGCCACCTATACGTTGCGTTCCGCGAGGGCAGTTCACGAGTTAAACTTGAACAAAAAGAAATAACACTTAATATTACACATAACAAAAAAATTGGCTGCTAACGCTTAGTATTAACACTATGATGGCTACCAATACTGTTATAGCTAGCGCTTACGAATAAAAAAACTTTTCAACTCTCACTGGCTAGCCCTCGTAAGCCTCAAGTTCGAAGAGTTTGGTGAGGAAAATCCGCAAATTCGAACACAACTCGTAGGCGGCAAACTCAGGCTAAGAATAACAATAAAGCCGCTGAAACAATCAAGGCCGAAGCTAAGGTGGTACTGGCAACAAATCGTTGCCCAAACTGGCACGTACTTGACCGTCTTTTCTGCTCTCCCTTCATCCCACATGACGTTAATTCTACTTAATACGGGCGGCCTTATCGGATCTCTTGCCGAACAGTCTCCGGGATGTAGCCCGCTGGTCTCGAAGGTTTCGTTCCGAATTGAGTTAGTTTTTATTTAAAACGAGCTGTTGCCCGCGACTTCGTTCGCGTGGAAATGTTGATGTATATTTTTTCGGGATAAAAATAGCCTACGTGCTAATGCAGACTATAAGTTGAGCTGTTTTTGCGTGAAAGAGTAACAAACATACACACAAACTTTCGCGTTTATAATATTAGCAAGGACTAGCTGTCCCGACGAATTTCGTACCGCCACAGAATCCGTTTATACGATTCTTGCACAGCGCCATCTATTTTTAAAACACAACGTTCGCTCGCACAACGCCATCCATTTTAAACTTAAATATTGTCCCACGGGAACGCATTACCGGTATATTAAGTATCTTATATCTCAATTCGGGTCTTTGTCTATCTGTACGCCAAGTTTCTTGTAAATCCGCTCAGCCGTTTTTGCGTGATTGAGTACATCCAAACATCTTCACCAACTGTCACATTTATAATATTAGTAGGATAGTAGAGTTTAATTTTCGAGATTGCATGCAAGATTTTCAAGATTTGCAAGGTTTTCTCCTCGGCTATTCCTCAGAGCTTAAAGACAAGGATCTTCAACTAGTGCCTCCCGCCAGTTATGACCTACGAAGCTGAAACGTGGACGCTGATGGCAGGACGAGTACACCGATCAAAAGTAGCTCAGCGTACTATGGAACGGGCTATACTCGGAGTCTCTGATGGATCCCATCAGAAATGAGAGAACCCGCCAGGTGACTGACATAGCATATAAGATTAGCAAGCTGAAGTGGCAGTGGGCTGGTCACATTTATGCCGAAGAACCGATGGTCGATGGGGTGCAAAGGTTGGAGACCACGAACTGGCTAAATGTAGCGTAAGACGCCCACTAGCTCGCTGGACCGACGATCTGAGGCAGATTGCTGGCAGTGGCTGGATGACGATAGCCGAGGAGAGGTGTAAGTGGTGTGCTTGCTGGAGGCCTATGTCCAGCAGTGGACTTTGATTGATTGATGCAGTCCCTACCTCCCTCTTTGCAACATCTCTACGCACTGTAAAGAAAACTCTGTGGTCGTTAGCCGGCGCAGCCGGTTCGAATTTTAATTGAAGGGACATCGCTACGTTTTGTTTCAGGTGTCAGTCGATGACTAGCTAAGAAATCGGCAGGATGTTGAAAAGATACAAATATAAAAAAAGTAAAACTACGGCTTTCCTTGTTGAACGACTTCAAAAAAGGAGGAGGTTAACAATTCGACGCGTTTTTTTTTGCTTGGTTTTCGCATAACTCCGTCAAATTCTTTTTTTGTTCGAATAAGTATAACGTCCCAATTGGTCCCATTTTAATTTGGTGAAGATCTGTAACTTTTTGGTGCCGTAGTGTTTCGAAGTCGGTTTTTATTTTTTGTTTATTTTTTTTATTTTATTTGCCAAAAGGATCAATACGGCGTTAGCTACGAGTCCCGATCCCTCGGTATTGTTTCCAGGGCACGTAAACTTTCGGGCTGAGTTTGTTCACAGCCACTCTTTGTTGGTACTTGTATACGTGAGGGTGCGTACACACATGAGTGTGATCTGAGTTGACTACTAGTTCATCTGCTACTGACGGAACTATATCTTTTTCTCTATATATTCTAATATAGAAAAATCTCGTGTCACAATGTTTGTTATCGAACTCCTCCGAAACGGTTTCACCGATTTTTATGATATTTTTTTTGTGTATATTTGGTAGATCTGAGAATAGGTCGTAGGCTAATTTATATGGAAAAACAACGTTTGGCGGGTCAACTATTACGGATATAAAAGGCAACCGTTACCGACTGACTGATTTATTAACAAAAAGCTCAAACCACTGAACGGATTGCGCTGAAATTTGGCACGCAGTTATTATGACGTAGTAGGCATAATATCCGCCATTTTTTTCCAAAGTACTATAATGCTGAAAGGCAATGATAGTTTTCGAACTAAAACTTCAATTCAATTCAAATATTTTTATTCATTGTAAAAACAGAATGTTTACTTAATGAACGTCAAAGTTGTTAGTTTCACAATTAATGGATTATGTGGAGAAGAAACTAACAAAGAAACTCCACATTTATTCTTTTCAAAACACGTTTTAACTTAATTAACAGAGTTTTCAACTTAAAATATTAGTCATGAATGTGTTGAACACTAGTCACAATCGTCCTTTAAATAATATTAATCTACTGTTTAATGCCAAACATCTTTGTCTTCTAAATAATCCTTGATGTTATAGTAAGCCTTTTTGCACAGAATGTGCTTAACACATTTTTCAAATCGCGTTGGAGGTAACTCTAATATATCTTGAGGAATTTTGTTGTAGAACCTTATACAGTGCCCCACATAAGCACTACACATTATTAACTAAATTCCGGATTCACTTACTTGATTTTTTTGTCGGAAGAGACCGACCAGGTAGCCGCAGCAGTTGCCAGCCATCCTCATCCAGCCCCATGAGAAAGACAAATGTATGTCGTATTCATGGAAATAGGCAGTCGGGTTGGTACCAATCCAAAACTTGAAGGTTTCAGACGCAGATCAGATATCGGTATAATTTTCTCTCCTTTCTAAGTATTTCTTTCTCTGAAGTTATTTTAAGAATGAAATGTTTATTGCGCAGACAGATCTACAATAATTAACAAACGGGAAAATGAAAAGAATTCTTGTGACCGTTTTCTGAATAATTTATATCTGAAGTATTTTTGGAATGATCAGGAGAGGATTTGCTATTCGATTTTTAATACCGATATTGGGGAGTTGGCACTTAATTACGTTTTCTTTTTCGTTTCTTTTACTTTGAAGGCGTACGTACAAACGACTTTAAAATTGATGAATTGCGATCTAAAATTGACTTTTATTATTAAATAAAAACCGGCCAAGTGCACGTCGGGAGCAATGTAGGGTTCCTTAGAAAGAGGGGTAATTTATCTGCTTTACAGAAATAGCATTTTCATCAAAGTCAAAGAAGTTGTGAAAAAAATACCTAAAAATAAATAAATAAAATATATATATATATATAGCTTTCCTTTTAAAAGTTGGTCGCCTGCTACTCGTTGACTTGTACTTGACTTGACTCGTATATTTATGTACATATAAGATTTTTCATAATCTAAGTATATATATATATATATAATATATATATATATATATATATATATATATATATATATATATATATATATATATATATATATATATATATATATATATATATATATATATATATATATATGTGTGCTACTGCCCTGAATTTTTTTCACGGGTCTACAATCAACCGTTAGCCGGGAGAGGGGGGGGGAAGACAAGTGGTTGTGTTGTGTGGAAGTTATTATAAAAAAAATCTAACCTGAACGTAGTGCGGCGACTTTGAGCAGTAGTAGCGGAGCGGTAGAACGGCAGCTTCTCATTCGGGAGGTCGTGGGTTCGAATCCCGGCATGTAGCAAAGACTTTGTTTTCTACGTACATTTGTAAAGTTATAGTAGCTAGACCACTCGCTAACGGTGAAGGAAAACATCGAGAGGAAACCCTAATGTCTGAGGTATTTACATACCTCGGTACTTGCTACGTACAATGGCCCAACTATGAGGCTAAGTGCGGAAATCTCCAGTCGAACTAGAACTAAGTAGAACCATTGAATTTTAAGAATTTTTAGAACATGGTGCGGTGCCACCTTTATATAGAAAGAAACACAAACCTAGAAGCCGGGATTGCTTTGTGTGTGTGGGTGGCTTTGATTGTGTGTGTGCTTTAATATGTGTTTATAAGTTGTTACAATAGAATAATTTATTACGTTTCATTTAAGTAAAGTACTAATTAACAGACAAATCCTAAAGAAATAGTTTCTCTAGAATGAAACAAAATGGGAACAGTAAAAAAATATATTATTTTCTTTGTGTGTTATTTAGTCTCAAAAGCGATTAAAAATGATTTTTAGCGTACAATAAAGAACGTATTATTATCTTCTCTACTTAACAAGATATTAACTAGCCAGTGGTATTGTAACCAACACTATTTTAGGTACTTTTCTTGACTTTGATAGTATAGGACCTAAAACAGAGAATGAATTCGATATTTGAAATTCGATCAATCTCTGTCACTAAGGTTGCGCTGCTACAACGAAATACAAGTTCCAAATTGAGTTTTCGTATTTTTGCCGTTTGGTAAACGACTTTTTGGCAATATCGATATGTGCATAGAGATTAAAATATCAAATTTGAAGTTCGACACGTAATATGTGGCTGCCAATATTTTTTTTTTCATTTGTAGTAAGTTTGTGAATTTGTTACTGCAATACCACTAGCTAACTTTGAAGAAAGACGTCGCGAGTACTTGAGTATCTTACCCCCAGTTTCTCGTACACTAACTACGGTCTACGGCTTTCCCCGTCGTAACTACACAATGCAAACCTGGGAACAGTATATTCTTGCTAAACTGACACTTGAATACGTCACTAAGTCCCGGTTTACAGTAATATTCAGTAAATCTACTGCTAACATCTGTCAGTTGGCCAAACTGCATACAAAAAATAAATAACTGACAGCGATAAGTCAAGATAAGTAAATTTTATTACGATACATAATTAAAAGAACAGCTGTGGTAGCCTAGTGAGTAGAACACTCGACTCGGAAGTGAGAGACCCAGGTTCGATTCCCAGTGCGGGCATGTACCTATGACCTTGTTTTCTAAGTAATGTACATTTGTGAAGGTATAGTAGCAACACCAATCGCTATCTGTGAAGGAAAACATCGTGAGGAATCCTGAGTGTCTAGCTATTCACATACCTCAGCGCTTGAAATTGCCAATCCGCAGTGGGCACGCGTGGTGATTAAGCCCATACTCTCTGCCTGAGAGAAGGCCTGTGTGTGCCCTACAGTGGGACGTAGGTATAAAGGCTGCTTACGATAAGATAAGATACGATAAGAATATTCTTTATTGCACACAAGAAGCGAGGCATAAAATATGAAAGTTACAATTAAAAAGTACAATGGGTGGCCTTATTGCTAACAGCAATTTCTTCCAGACAACCTTGTGACGGAAAGGTTTCCGAAGGAGAAAGAGAGACGGGTAGTTGGCGCAAATACGAATAGTACATATTACTAATGATTACGATACATAATTAACTTGCGACCTATATTTAGAATAGAATAGAATAATCTTTATTTGGCACATAAAAATACAATAGAATAAATTAAACTTAAAATTATTACAGTCTTATGTACGAGTATTATGCACCAAAAAGGTCTCCACTCAGCCTTATGCCATGGTTGGGCCACGGCGCTGATTTTCAGTGGATGCCTTACACTTAAATATTAAACGTATTGGAACCATATGAAAACATTTAAGACGTTTTTGGACTTATTTACTGGATAGAGCTTACCTCGGCACAAACAGGTAGATAGTGCTATCATATAGCACTTTCCTAAGCCGACCTAAGGAGTTAAGTAGTTATACAAAGCGTCTTTAGTGGTTACACTCGGCAGTCTGGTGGTTGGTTCCCTAGATAATTTTTATTACAGTCTTTCAGAGCCTAACGGCCCTCGAAGAACTTCTCTAAGAGATAAGAACAAGATATTTTTTCAGACAAAACAACTCTTATTCGGCATCGAATCTAAACTAAAAGTCCCCACCAGAGTGTCAAACTATGAACTTTCTCTGGGCACCATTTGACCCGTATGCTGAGGACTAGTCGAGGATTTTCGGCTGAAATATAGTGGACTTAGCGCCTGTGCCACCGCTACGGGCTTAACCGGACTTAGTGACACGTTTCTTTGCACACGGAGAGCTTGGACCTGCCAAATATTTAGGCTATATCGCAAATTAATATTTGAAATTTGGAATCATCATCATCATCATCATCAGGCATGTGACGCCCACTGCACGACATAGGACTCCCTCATGGTTTTCTCACCATGAAGGGTTTTGCTATAATCGCCACGCTTGGCAGGCGGGTTGGCGATCGCAGTACGCGGTTGGATTCTCAGGAAGACGCTGCTGCCCGTCTCCTGGTAATTTATTTCGTTAGTCGCCTTCTACGACATCCACGGAAGGAAATGGAGTGAAGCTATTCTTAATCCGGCGCCACACGGAATAACAACACGAAATTTGGAATAACAACGAGAAATGTCATTTTTGAAAATTTAACGGGAAAACATTTTGAGAATTGTTTTGCAGAAACTTAAAAGAGTTTACAGAAGGGCTTAGCTTAGTTTACTCAATTTATATTCTAATATTAAAGCAGGGGACCTAGTTAATAACTTTATTACCGGTACCAGCGCCTTCCAATTAAGTTGACACAATTAGTTCGAATTGGAAGTAGCCCTAGTATTTGGTTACCAGTAGATTCACATCTATTAGAAATATACTTTTACGGGGGTAAACTGCATTTGTGAGTAACTAGTTACAGTGAAAAGCAGTATTAATGCGTACATACATACATAAGCAGCCTATATACGTCCCACCGTAGGTCACAGGCCTTCTCTCAGGGAGAGAGAATGGGATTAATTGAGATTGATTGGCGATTTCAAGCGCTGAGATAATATGTGAATAGCTCAGACACTCAGATTTCCTCACGATGTTTTCCTTCGCCGTTAGCGAGTAGTATTGCTAGTATAACTTCCCAAATGTATATAACTTAGAAGACAAAGTCATAGGTACACTGCACTGCACTGGAAAACGAACCTGGGTCTCGCTTCCGAGTCCAATGTTCTACCCACTAGGCTACAACCGCTGTTTAAGCTGTCTAGATTTCTCCAGAGCTTTCGACTGTCTGAATACCTCCCTCTTACTATCTAAAATGTCATATTATGGATTTGATAGTGCCACGGTACGGTGGTTTGACAGCTACCTTTCGGGCCGTGCGCAAGTTGTTGGATTGGAAAAAAGCGATGGTACCATGTTGTTTTCCTCGACGAAACGTTTAACAAGGGGTGTGCCTCAAGGGTCTATTTTAGCACCCCTTTTATTTATTCTATATACTGCAGATATCGCCTCGGTCGTGGAAACCAGCATGTGTCATCTTTATGCAGATGACACACAGCTATACATCTCCACTGTACCATCTGACATAAAGACCGCTGTCCAATCCATCAACAGCGATCTAGATCGCGTAGCATCATGGTCTGACAGGAGCTGTCTTGTGCTAAACCCTGGTAAGTCTAAGTACATGGTACTTGGTACTAAACATCAAATCCATAATACGATACAAACCTTAGCCTCCGAAAATATAGTCATCAGGGGTGAACCAGTAGAAAGGGTTATGGAAGCAAAAAATCTTGGTTTACTGATGGATGGTGAACTCCGTTTTGAAAATCATGTCAGAAACGTAGTCAGTAATTGTTTCTATCGCCTTAAGATTCTTTATAATATACGCGATTACCTGAGCACTGATTTGCGTGTCAGGCTCAGTAAATCACTAATATTATCCAGATTGAACTACTGTGACGTCGTCTATGGTGGCTGTATACTTGGTAGGACAAAAAGGTTGATCCAACGTGTGCAAAACGCATGTGCACGTTTCTGTTTCAAAATCCCTCCTAGATCTCACGTCAGCCCATACTTGGACGCAGCAAAGCTTCTGAATATGGAGGCACGTCGGCATCTACACCTTGCCAAACTACTCTTTGGTGTGATACGGACAAAAACCCCATCTTATTTGTTCGCAAAGCTTGAATGGTCCACCAGACAACGGTATGTGCACAAGGAACGGATCCTGACACCGGCGCATCGGACCATGGCTTTCCGTGGTAGTTTCAGGTTTGCGGCGTCCAAGTGTTGGAACGACATTCCCCCTCCAATCCGTGAAGCGTCCAGTGGATGTGCTTTTGGGCGCAAGCTTAAAGCATATTTGCTGGAGCATCAGAAACCGCCACTCCCTTCCCTTCCAACCTCTCGCCGCAAAAACAGACACGAGCCTGTAATCGCATGGTAGGGCCAGGCAATATTGTATATATCTATATATTTTTATTTATTTTTCTTTAATTAAGTATACCTATATATGTATATATATTTATGTACATATAAATTTAATTATATTCATAATTTTTAAACATGCTTTAAGCTGGCTATATACCTTTATTCATTTGTGTATGATTTTATTTGAGTATATCGTAGTTTATTCAGTGACTTAATAAAAACAATTTAAGTATATGTTTCATACTGTATACATAATACGTATCCTATTGTATATAATTACTATTCTGTATTACATAGTATTATACTATATATAGTATTGCTCACGGTTGTACCACACCGCGGTATGTGACGCTCGCGGGGAAACTCCTGGCACTGACTGAAAATCAGCGCTGAAGGCTTGACCCTCAGCATACTGCTGAGTCAGTTGCCGTTTATAGCAGCAGTGACACGCCGTGACCGTTCGTTTTCCTTTCTTTTTTATAACATTTCGGTTGAAATATTTTCTTTGTTGTTTTTTGTTTTGTTATTGTGGCGTGTGCACTGTTTTTATAATAAATGTTTTTTCTTCTTCTTCTTCTTCTTTAACTTCCCTTTAGGAGTATTTTAACATAATATACCTAGTCTTTTTCAAAAGTGTAATTCCGTCGTTACAATTTTTTATTTTATTTTAATTCTTTATTGCACCAATTACATAAAGGGCGTGCTTAATGCAAGAAGCATTCTCTTCCAGCAAACCTTTGGTATTGAAGAGACTGGCGACGGGTAGGGCAAGAAGAAGATTAGATGCAACAATGAACTTACGTAAACCTAGGGAAATACATTAACTTAGACTTAGTGGAGGGGGCTTAATAATAGAAATTATTATAAACCTACATAAATAAATATAAATAAATAAATAACAACAGAAATACGTACATACATATTGAAGATAATTACTAAACACGATTACCTACTTACATAGCTATAAGCAATAAAATAAAATAAATAACTGGTGATCGTTTACTGCCTATTCTGCAGATCAAGGAAGTGATAAAAAACTTTCTTTTTGAAAATCTCCAGGGTTGAAGCCTGACGAATGTCCAGAGGCAGGCTGTTCCACAAGCGAATCGCAGTCACGGTAAAAGAATTAGAATGTCCCGCCGCATTATGCTCTGGGGTGCGGAGATGAAGAATCCAGGACGACCGCATAGAGTGGGCGTCACTGTGGAGATGAAGAAAGTGTTCCCTGAGATAGAAAGGGGAGCAAGTGTTATTCAACACATTGTAGAGAGTGGACAAGATATGAGCATTCCTGCGAAAATGGATATTAAGCCACTTGAGCTTGGAGCGAAATTGGGAGACGTGATCATACTTACGCAATCCGAAAATATATCGAATGCATAAGTTGAGAAGTCGATAGAGTTTGCTTAATAGCTCCTCACCAAGATCGTTGTTTCGGATGAGCTATTTATTCCGAGTACTTAGGTCAATGAAAGATAGATAAATTATTTATTTACACAAGAAACACACACGTACACAAAGCATTACATATTAAGTCACAAAGTAACAGCACAGTGTAAACATAGACAAGACAGAAGCAGATAAAGAGTTTGCTAACTATTATCTCAAACATACTTAACATTAGAGAATTCTTACCTATATAGCACAAAATGCCTAGCGGCGCGTGGTACACCACGCGCCGGAAGTTATAAAAAGTTAAATTAGAAATTGTTTGTAGTACTAACTAGAAATTTGCGTACCCCATGTAGGGCATAACGTGCGAGGCTATCAGTAAGTACTGCAGTAAATTCTGACACTTTAATGTGCGTTCAGCTTAAATTTTTAAAAACCTATTGTCCTCAGCACGGGTTAGTGCAACAAAAAGAATATAATCATGTAGGTACAGCGATATCATTCCGATGAAAAAACCTAACTGCAACTGTGGGTTACTCGAGGCTGCAAGTGATGTAAATCGCTTCGGTCAGATGGCGCTGCCTGTACGTACTACAGAGAAGCTTGTAAAGAGGCTCGAAATGTCATCGATGCTTGCACTTGCCCATTAGCTCAGTTGGGAGACCGCTGGCACGGTGAGCCAGAGGTCGCGGGTTCCAGTCCCGGCATGGGTGGAAGTTTTAGCCTCTAAATAGGTTTTTAAATAGACTTTTAGGTTATAAAAAAATCAAGCTTGAGTGTAACTTTAAGTTCTTTTTTCTTATAATTTGAAATTTCGTACCTACTAAATGTTTTTTGCTTTATAACTTGATTTTTTTTTAATGTGTGAGAACTCCAAAGGCACAGCGGTTCCCTTGATATCGCAATTTACCAACTTCTCCCTTTGTAGTATTGCAATTCGTAGAATAGGGAGCGGTCGGTGGAGATTAGGAACTACTTGGAAGAAAAAATTGCGGAAAGGCTAAAAAACAACCCATTACCTACTAATGGTGGGTACAAACTGACGCAGATAAACGAATACGAATGAACGGTTAATGTGTCAATCATTATTGATTACTAAATCTGTATTTCGTCTTTTTTTTTTTGCATAAACCACATAAAACAAAAACGTGTGTTGTATATTTTTGTGTTGTGTTATATACCTACGTTATTTTATTCCATAGGTAACTTTTACACGGAGACAAAAGTAATTTGAAAAACTATACAACAATATTGTCTTTTGTAACTTTGTGCCGTGGACTTTGTAAAATGAATAAAATAAAATAAAAATATCAACTCACGCCTGTAACCCAGAGGGGTAGGCAGAGACCAGGGTCTGCCACTTGCCATGATCCTGACAGATCTCTTTCACTTTATCAACATTCACTGGACGGAAAATTATTTGGGCTCTTTATTCGGAAAATATATTTCATTGGGGTTCGGTACCTAAAAAGGTAAAAACAGAACCCTTATAGGATCACTTTGTTGTTGGTCCATCCGTCCGTCCGTATGTCTGTCTGTCTGTCAAGACCTGCGGACGCGTAGAGGTATCGAGTTAAAATAAAAACCATATACTCAGATCTACAGTCTCTTGAAGATGAGAAAAAATCAAACTTCTGAGTTAACTTAAAAAAAGATACGGCCGTTTATGCCGCATAAAAAGTATATTTCGACACTCAAGGGAATCAAACATTCCGTTGACATAGAACTATGAAATTTTGCAAGTAGTATCGACTTATACTATAAGTAGAGAGAAAAATCTAAAAACTATACATTTGTAATGAAATCATAAAAATAGTCGTGGAAAATTCGGAAAAAGCTCGGAAAAAACTGCGAGGCTCGATTCCTCGAGGACTATTTATAACATGTAAGTGCCTACAAATTTGTACGGAACCCTTGTTGGGTGAGTTCGTCTTGCACTTGTCCAGTCTTTTATTTCAAAATCAAAATCAATTTTTTTATTCAAAGTAGCACAGAAACTGCGACTTAATGAACGTTACAAGTTAAACTAGGTGTCCATTTCAAAATCTAGATCATTTTAGAGAAAAAATGGACAAAAAAACTCCAAACTTAGTCTTTTCAAGTCCTTAATTTACAGGATTTATATAGATGTTCTAAAACTCATGCATTGAACTGGCTTTAATTCCAGACATCAGATTTTTAGTTAGATTCGCAGGAGTACCTAGGTACTTGGAGACAGGCACAATAATTTTTTTCGACTTCTTTTTGACTCGTCCGTGATTCGACTCGTGGGTCCTTGATAAAGTAAAACAGAACTACTTAATACTTAGGTACTTCAATGAAATTTGAACAGGCACCTACGTGGTTGAAATTAATAAATAAATGTAATTTAAACACTCATAAATACAAGCTCACGCCTGAATCCCGGATGGATAGACAGAGAGCAAGGTTACCACTTGCATAATTTATTAGATGGGAGATTGGTATACTGCCCGACAAATAACTTGACCAAAAATGACTTTGACTTTGAATGAACTTATTTTGGGTCTCATTGGCGGGGACGCGGAATGTGACTTAGTCAAATTCGGACTTTAGTTAAATTAATAAATAGTTTAAAAATCTTACGTGCCCATCGCAATCTACACTGCCTCCTTCCATATGACAATTTTTATTTATGTATGTTTTTTCTATATTTATTTCATATTAATGTACCGTTTATATATGTGTATTAAAAAAAGAAATATCTTGCTTAATATTGGCAGACGTTAAGCCAAGTCAGAGGCCTTAGGGCGGCTTGAAAACTTCTGACAGTAGACGAGCCACTAGTCTACAAGCCTCCACCAATCCGGACTTGGCCCCCGTGGTGGAGTATGGCCTATACCTTCCTCAGGGAAGAGACCCGTGCCTCTCGGTGGGGACATAATGGGTTGACGATGAATGTACCGTTTATATATGTGTATTAAAAATAGAAATATCTTGCTTAATATTGTTTAGTTGCACCGAGTGCCCGTCATTTAGGTATAAATTATTAGGTATTGTAGAAGTATAATTTGTAGTCGGTGCCCAGTTTCAAGACCAGCACATATTATATTTTGGGCACCGGCTCCAAATTATACTTCTACAATACCTACATTTATAAATACTTCTAATTATTTAAATTATTTCAAACTTTTTAGTGCTGTAGTGTTTCGAAGTCGGTTCTTATTTTTTATTTAAAAATTTTTTCCTTAGTCTATTTACGTTTCTGAGTCTGAGAGAAACAGGAATTGGGCACCGTTTAAATTATGTACTGAAATAGAGTTCCCATCAGACGGTCATTAAAAATAATGAGGTATTCGAGGCGCTGTCACTTCACTTATTGGAAGGTACACTGTGGGTGAAAATTATTTATTATCTTACTAACAACAAACTTACGTCAAAGCTTGTCTCCTGCGCTTGTTTTTCTTGAAATGTTACAAACAACAATCGGGTTTCAGTGCGCAAAACATTACTTTAAATTACGTTACATTACATTCAATTAAATTACATTACATTACCGCAGAGCGGTGTAGCCTAGTGGGTAGAACATTGGGCTTGGAAGCGAGAGACCCAGGTTCGATTCCCAGTGCGGGCATGTACCTATGATTTTCTATTCTAAATTATGTACATTTGTGAAGTTATAGTAGCGATACCACTCGCTAACGGTGAAGGAAAACCTGAGGAAACCTGAGTGTCTGAGCTATTCACGTACCTCAGCGCTTGAAATCGCCAGTCCGCGGTGGGCACGCGTGGTGATTAAGTCCATACTCTCTCTTTGAGAGAAGGCCTGTGCCCTACAGTGGGACGCATGTAGGCTGCTTATGAATATATGATACGTTACATCACATCACATCACATCACGTTACATTGTATAAGCAGCCTATATACGTCTCACTGCAGCCCACAGGCCTTCTCTCAGAGAGAGTCAGATTATATTACATAAACTTACACCTGTATCCCGTAGGAGTAGATAGAGTTTGCCACTTGCCACGATCCTGACAAGCCTCTTTCTTTTTGTCAACATTCATTAGTCGCACTTTGAAATCACGAAGAAAATATCAGCTGTATGTTCCATATACTATAAAATTCAGTCTTTGCTAGATATTATTTATTTTCCCCTTTAAGATAAGAATATTCTTTATTGTGCCAGGAAAATGACAGCATAAAATGTTTCTAAGGATACTGTACAATTGGCGGCCTTATTGCTAATACCAATTTCTTACAGACAGCCGTATGAAGGAAAAATTCTAAAGGAAAGAGAGACGGGTAGTCGGTGCAATTATGAATATTAAAATACATTCTTAGTTTTTAGTAAAGAAAAGCTGCTTCCAAAATTATTGAACTTAGTAGAAAAACATCTCAAAAAAAACCTAAATATATCTATATATCTATCGAATCGACCCATAAACAGATCCCACTGTTGGGCATATCACGCCATGAATGGGTTGGCTAGTATTGATTTTTTTTTCTAGTATTGACGTTGAATTTTCAAAATCAATGGCAATCAAGTGTGAGTCTCGTACGCTTTTTATTCGCCTCCTAGGAAAGAAACGGCCATCAAAATATAAGGACTCGGCTAACGAGTGTCTGCGTGCGTGCGTGAGTGCGTGCGTGCGTGCGTGCGTGCGTGCGTGCGTGCGTGTGTGTAGTTAAAACATTTCAAATGGTACAATTGGGTGCAAATTTTGCCGTAGGATCAGGATAGTGTAATAAGATCATTAGTTATTACTATGCAATACCTGCACAACCGTCTTCATTCGCTTACTATTTTTGTACAACTCCTATGTACTTAGATAAACTTTACATTCTTAATCTCTATGGGCTCCGAAGGGTGCCAAACGGAACCCTATTACTAAGACTTCACTGTCCGTCTGTTTCTCTGTCTTTCTGTTACCAGGCTGTATCTTTTGAACCGTGACAGCTAGGCAGTTGAAATTTTCACACATGATGTATTTCTGTTGCCGCTATGACAACAAAATACTAACAATTGAACAAAATATTGAAATAAGGGGGGCTCCCACATAAAAAACGTAATTTTTTTGCCGTTTTTTGCTCGATATTAATAATAACGGCAACAGGTAGACGCTTAAAATATATTTAGTTCCATATACGCTTCAGAAATAAATCATCATCATCAGCCATTTGACGCCCACCTGCAGAACATAGGCCTCACTCACGGTTTTACAAACCATGAAGAGTTTTGCCATAAATCCATCGCCATCAGAAATAAATAATTAAATTAAAATAAAATAGATATTTGAGGGGGGCTCCCATACAACAAACGTGATTTTTTGCCGTTTTTCTCGATCTTTGTGTCTAATGTTGTATAGATAATGGCACGGAACCCTTCGTGCGCGAGTCCGACTCGCACTTGGCCAGTTTTTATTATGTATGTAACTTTGCCAAACAGTCTTGTAGGTAAATAAATTGTAGAAGCAAAAATCGAGAGAATCTATTTATCGCCCCCGAAACAGTTTACAGCCTCAGTTTAACTAAAAGTTACTTAGGTATATGCAAGACACATATTGTTACTCTAATGGTATTGGAGGGTTGTAATGAACACCGCGTAGTTTGCAATCGCCTCAATAGAAGTGATTACATTCAAATTGCTGGCGAAGGCTCCGCCGTAGCTTCACCATAGCTGTCAGTAAATGTCTGTTGTAGCTTGTATGGGATGGTACAAGGTATTGGAGTTGGACGATTTTACACTACTTACGTTGTTTTCTAAGTTATGTACATTTGTGAAGTTATAGTAGCAATACCACTAGCTAACGGTGAAGGAAAACATCGTGAGGAAACCTGGGTGTCTGAGCTATTCACATACCTCAGCGCTTGAAATCGCCAAGCCGCGGTGGGCACGCGTGGTGATTAAGCCCATACTCTCTCTGAGAGAAGGCCTGCGCCCTACAGTGGGACGTATACAGGCTGCTTATGACACTACTTACATGTTTTGTGGAGCCAATGTAAATTGATTTGTATAAATGGTATGGGTGGTGGTCGCCTAGTTGGTAGAACATTGAACTCGGAAGCGGGAGACCCAGGTTCGATTCCCAGTGCGGGCATGTACCTATGACTTTGTTTATTTTCAAAGGTGTGTACATGTGCGAATTTGTAGTAGCGATACCACACGCTAACTGTGAAGGAAAACATCGTGAGCACGGCTCGGTTGGCTCCGCGATTTTTTAAGCTAGTTCAAGCATAAATATGTTATTTTCACCAATGTTGCCAGTTGTACACATTTATGACTTGTATTTGACATAAATGTTTATTTATTTTCTATTTACTTGTTTATTAACCACTCGTCTGCCGCGACACAGATCTGTGTTCAACTTAGTATGGGCCACCTATACGTTGCGTTCCGCGAGGGCAGTTCAGGAGTTAAGGCACATTCATTCTGCTGTGGCTCTCAAACCACTCAAAATTCATGGTGTATAATAATAACTGGCCTAGAGTTAGTGACACGGGCCACACATACCCGTATGTGTGAATTGCACCGGCGCAAGTATTGGTTCGGGAAACACGGTCGGCCCGTTAATCAACTTGTTAACCCCCAATTACATCTACCCTATCACGTCTGTAGCTGCCGTGAACCATGCCCGGGAAATCTTAGGCGCGAGACACACAAATGGGACGTGGGGCGAGGGCGCGGTAAGATGTATCGAGTCACAGACCAAGAGCGACCGCAGAGCCAGGACTGTGGTCTGTGACTCTGTACATCTTACCGCGCCCTCGCCCCACGTCCCATCTGTGTGTCTCAACCCTTAAGGTGCAATGTAATATGATGAAGGTTGAATGGGTGTGGTGGTGCACGGGCCGGGGGACGGGATGTAAAAAGAAAGGCCTCTGTACCAGTAGAGTCTGAGCCGTTCATTAGACATATCATCATCGTCATCAGCCCCCCGACGCCCACTGCAGGACACAGGCCTCCCTCATGGTTTTCATAACCGTGAGGGGTTTTGCCATAATCACCACGCTTGGCAGGCAGGTTGGCAATCGCAGCATGCGGTTGGAATCTCAGGAAGACGCTGCTGCCCGTCTCCTGGTAATTGATTTCCTTAGTCGCCTTCTACGACATCCGCGGAAGGAAATGGAGTGACGCTATTCTTAATCCGGCGCCACACGGAAATCATTAGACATGCATGTGTCTTTTTACAATTCGGTTAGTTACTTGCGACGCGCATGTTGTAGCAAGCGTGTAACTAGTTATTTACTTATGCTACCATACTACAGCAAACTCGGACGTTTTTCAACGTAATGTATGATACAAAAAATTATTTATTTCAGCAAAGATATTTCACATAGTAGATTGACATAGCTCAGGTAGCCTGAACACAAAATTAAGAGTCGTTCCGATTGTACAATTAGTTTTCCTGTGGCCTCACACTAAGCAAGCTTGTATCGTGGGTACCGGATTTCCAACTAATTTAATTATTTCGCAATGGTACCGCAGACTTATTAACAGTTTGAATGACATGAATAAAATTAATTACAAGGTTGTAACAAGATTTCGTTAAGTGTAGTGTTTTTGTTTGTAATAATTACATACACATAACATAAACTCACGCCTCTATCCCGGAGGGGTGGGCACCGACAAGAATCTGCCACTTGCAACGATCCTGACAGATCTCTTTCGCTTCATCAACATTCATACACGCCGGTTTTTGGTACTTTTTATCTTGTCCTTTGCGAATACATCTCCTATTAGATAGATAGATAGATAAATTTATTAAATTGCCACAACACACAATGATAAAAGAAATAACTAGTACCTACAGTATGCTAATAAAATAACAGGTACAGTATGCTAATAAAATTCAATATATGCAAATGATACAACATAATCAATCGTAACAAGGAGGAGGAGGATATTGTCCATGTTAAGTGACCAGTACCTACATACACACACCCTGCATCATCATTCAGTCACAAGAAGTCCACTGCTGGATATAGGCCTCCTCCATGGATTTCCGATTGAAATCGGCTTGCATCCAGCGTCTTCTTGCCACTTGGATGAGGTCATCTGTCCATCTTGTGGCTGGTCGTCCTACGCTGCGCTTGCCGGTATGTGGTCCCCATTCGAGAACTTTTCGGCCCCATCGGCCATCAGTTCTGCGTGCTATGTGCCCCGCCCACTGCCATTTCAACTTACTAATCCGCTGGGCTATGTCGACGACTTTCGTTCGTCTACTACGGATTTCTTCATTTCTGATTCGATCTCGTAGAGCGTGTTATGTGCTATGGCAATAAAAAAGGTAACCGAACTCAGCATATTATTATACTTCAGGTATATTTGTTCGAAGTATGTCCGCCTGGGATGGCCCAGACAAGTTTATGATATAATAAAGCTTATAAGACATCTTTGTCCTTGGCAACAAATGGTTATTCATTCATGTATGTAGTATTAAAATACTACATACAATAAAATACTATTTAGTATTAATCCTGCTACTTGTACATTGCAAGAAATGGTATTTTTTTCGTATATAAGACCGTTAGTCTTTTTAAATAGTACTTAGAAACTACTAATACTATAACGGTACGGAATCCTTCGTGTGCGAGTCCGACTCGCACTTGGCCGGTTTTTTTATCATTATGAAGATTTTGCGACACCGTGTAGATCTATGTACCCTTACTAGACAAAAGATAAACTTTGCGTTCCTCCAAAACTTACTTACTATATTTTACCGACAATATCAAACTGAAAATGAAATATGGGCAATTACCCTTATCTACCCGACGAAGTTGCGAAACTTTTTTAATACTTAGGACAAGACCTTTGTCATTTAACCCAAGGTTAGCTGGAAGAAAATACTTACTAGTATTAAGCTCGCCTTTGTACAAAGACCTCTTGTGCAATAAAGTATTTTTGAATTGAATTTTTGAATTTATAGAGACAATTTAACTAAAAGAAAGAGTGTTTTAGGATCATCCAAATCGGTGACTACACGATATTAAAATCACTCAACTTTGTATCGTTTTCTACAATACAATACAACCTCATAATTGACCGGCTACATCATCATCATTCAGCCACAAGAAGTCCACTGCTGGACATAGGCCTCCTCCATGGATTTCCAAAAAGACCGGTTGGAAGCGGCCTGCATCCAGCGCCTTCCTGCCACTTGGATATCGGCAAGCGCAGCGTAGGACGACCAGCCACAAGATAGACAGATGACCGGCTATAACTGGCTTTCAATAAGCTAACAAAGTACTTTTCAAAGTGGAAGCCCAAACGTAACACGACTAAGACTGAAGCAATTATTTTTACTCGTAAACGTCGTTTATCTTGCAGGAGACTAATAATTAATCAATGGTCACTCCGTTAAATGGATTAACTTGGTTAAATATCTTGGCCTTCACTTTGATAACAAGCTCACCTGGAATGAGCATATTCTGCAAACTAGACTCAAAGGAATGCATTTAATAGCCTAAGTCCCCTACTAAATAGGAGAGCAATATTAAGGAGTGGTACTAAATTAATATACCACTCCGTGTGGCGCCGGATTAAGAATAGCGTCACTCCATTTCCTTCCGTGGATGTCGTAGAAGGCGACTAAGGAAATTAATATCCAGGAGACGGGCAGCAGCGTCTTCCTGAGATTCCAACCGCACACTGCGATCGCCAACCCGCCTGCGTTTATGGCAAAACCCCTCATGGTTATGAAAACCATTGAGGTGTTTATGAGGCATATGTCCTGCAGTGGCCGTCAAAGGGCTGATGATAATGACGATGATACCACTCTAATAAGGCCGTGTATTACCTATGGTTGTCCCGTCTGGAGTAATACCTCAAAAACGAATCATAATAAACTGCAATTTATTCAAAACAGCGCTCTTAAAAACCGTTTCGAACAAAACTCTTAAAATTACCTAGGATCACGAACCTGGCACTGGATAGCATTTATGTCAAAAACGGTCGTTTTAGGCGTTAATGCTATCTAGTCCAAGTTTTTTTTTTGCCTTACGTCCACGGCCATAGGTCCTAAAAGTCACTGATAATATGATTGAGTGATTGTACAGACACTTCTTGCAAAAACGCTCTGTAAAAATAGTTATTACGATTAAGTGCCACAGAGTGAAAACACGAGCGTTGCGAGTGTTTTCAGTGGCACGCATACGGAATAACCTTTTACTCTTACGTGTCATACAATAATTTTCAATGTATTTTGCGAGGAAATAAAATAAAAATATTTTAACTGAAGTGAAGGCAGTTTCGAAAAGGCGCCCTTTTTCTTTTTTTTTTACATCGGATTTTTTACACGTGGCAAAGATGTACGTACATACAGCCAAGTAATGTGTAATATATTGTTGGCAGAAAAGCAATGAATGCGTAATTTTAAATGAAATACTCAAAAATCTAAATTTAACGTTTTTCGTGTGCTCTAATTACTGCTTTAGTTATTTTTATAAAGCGCGTTTGCTTATGAATAATTGATTTTATAAATATCAAAATCTCTTTGTACCCAAACTCCATGGTGCATGAATTGCGCGGCGCAACGCAAAACAATGACGAAGGAAAAAAAAACCTACTTGGTTTCCTTAGTCATTGCTCAAAAATTAAGAACATACTGTTTTTTCACACGTGAAATTTCAGTACTGTTTTATTTAACGCGTGCTCTAAAGGGTCCCTTTCCGCACAATGTGTTTACACAAAAATTGCACATTGAAATTGCAATTGCTCGTAAAGCGTTACTTGGTGGCGCTAGTGTTACCGAGCGAGCCCCTTAAGCCCAGTACGCGATTCTAGAGTCGGCCAATAGACCGATGAAAGGAGACAAAGCCGAATCGCGTTTTGTAGTCGTCGTGGGTGACGGCCCTAAGGCCTGAGACGGATAGAAGGGACGTGGAACCAGGGCCTAAGGTTTATCTGGGTCGGTGTCGTAACGTGCGTTGTAAAACCACTCTACTACAAATTTGAACACTGAGAGGAATATTTATGAGCATTCACAGACTTTGGATCCCTTTTACATTGTATGGCTCGAACAAAGCACAATAAAATTCATTCTCGGATGAAGCCTATACAGGTGATACAAATGCCCATATATATCCGAAAATGCGGTGTTATATATGAACAAATTTTGGTATGTGAAAACTTAGATATTGAAAATAATTCAGCTATTCTTCTAATTTCTAATAATTCTTCTTCTTATTTTTCTATTCCATACTAAAGTACGACCGCCAAATTGTATACCTTTACCTAGACATAAGCAATCATTTGTAATACTTTCTTCTGGTTTTCTGTCTGTCTGAAGTTACCACTTGCCTTTGACAAATTAAAATGTATGGAACAGCAAATTTTTGTTTTCAACAAATTAAAATGTGTGGAACAGCAAATTTTTGTTGTAGACAAATTTAAATGTATGGAGCAGCAATTTTTTTTTTCGACGAATTAAAATGTATGGAACAGCAAATTTTTGTTTTCGACATATTAAAATGTATGGAACAGCTTGTTTTTTTATTCGCGGTATCAAAGTTTTCCTCATGGTAAAAGTTATTTGAATTGACGAGTAGAGCGAACCGTTTTTAAAAGTATAGATACGTAAATAATATATACCTACGCTGAAATCTGGGTGGTTTGAAAGCCGCGGTTATGTAACTACAGGGCGACCTCGAATTCGTTCAACATATTTTAAGGCACCATTTTAACCACGATTTAGAAACACATAAATTTACGCGTCAAAAAAATGTTATTACTTGTCTTAAGCGTAAACAAACAATATCAGGACGAAAAGTAATAAAATTAAAAAAACATGTTTTGAAAGTCTTATATTCGGCACCGGCCAACTCAATTGTTTTTATAATTGTTTACGCATATCGGACGTTGGACTTTTGAGCATTTAACATATTCCAGCGTTACGGTACTTCCTACCACTTCGAATTTGGATTCACAGTTTGCAGTCAAAGGTCGGAAGTCCCGAATATTTACAAATATGTCTTACCATTACTGATAAATCATTAATAATACTGTTTTTCACAATGAAACGAACATTCCCTCAAAATACGGTGAACGAATTCAAAGTCACCCTGTAGTCATTCAAAATATATATCTCAAATATTTCCTTAAAAATAAAAACCGGTTAAGTGCGAGTCGGACTCGCGTATGAAGTATTCCGTACCATTATCAATACTTTGGACACAAAGATTAAGAAAAAAACGGTGAAAAATCGCTAAAAATATGGTAGAAAAGATATTTCAAATATTTATTTTATTTTAATCTAACTATTTATTTTTAAAGTAAATACGCAACTAAATATTGTGTGAATATTTCAAGCGTCTACTTTTTGCCGTTTATAATATCGAGCAAAAACGGCAAAAAAACACGTTTGTTGTATGGGAGCCCCTCTTAAATATGTATTGTATTCAGTTTTTAGTATCTGTTGTTAGTTTTTAGTATCTGTTGTTATAGCGGCAACACAAATACATCACCTGTGAAAATTTCATCTGCCATCACGGTTCATGAGATACAGCCTGGTGACAAACAGGCAGAAAGACAGACGGAAGACTTTTACCCTTTGGGTACGGAATCCTAAAAATGAGTTGAGAAATCTTGTTTCTTGCGAAAACAATGACCAACACATGTGTCGAGATATTTTTGGAAAGTGCCTTTTTTTAAAAACATACAGCGTATTCGCTAACAAAGCTAACTGTGAAGGAAAACATTGTGAGGAAAGCTGAGTGTGTGAGGTGTTCACATACCTCAGCGCTTCAAATTGCCGATTCGCGGTGGGCACGCGAGGTAATGAAGCCCATACTTTCTGTCTCAAAGAGAAGGCATGTTCCCTGCAGTGGAACTTATATAGGCTACACGAAAAAAACAGTTTGCGCTATGTTAATAACAAGCTGTATAATGCGTCAAGAAAATTTAGAGCTCGTGAAAACTTCAGATAGGTATTTATCAGGAAAATAATGTCTGGCACAAAACGTTAACATTTATTTATACTCCGCCATATTGACGCGCGCGCTATCAGCGGAATTTATTGAGTCGAGTGTCAAACTGTCGAAATTCAGCGTGAAAAACTACCCGACGTGAGAGCCTACTTAGGGTCTCTGCACACTGGTAGATAATTATAGTGACAACTCCCACACAACACAACAAACAGTACCATTAACAGTACCGTTGTAGCACGGAACGCTTGCCTACATTTTAAAAGTCGTGGGTTCGAACCCCGGCGCGTATACCAATGATTTTACCCTTTGGGTACGGAACCCTAAAAAACGCAATACTGTGCTAAAAAGATTCAAAAGGTCAAAGAAGCTTAGGCCGACTCGCACCACTTTCTTAAGTGCGGCTTAAACAGCATTTAACTAAAATTCTTCATACAAAAGTTGATGCCATCAAAAACATAATAATAATAATAAAGCCTTTTATTCCAAAATGACTTTGTTTCGAAGTCACATCCGATTGTGAGGGGCAATGCCACTCGCTAACGGTGAAGGAAAACATCGTGAAGAAACCTAAGTAGCTGAGGTGTTCACATGCCTCTACGCTTGAAATTGCCAGTAGGGTGAAGTGGGCACGCGTGGTGATTGAGCCCATACTCTCTCTCCGAGAGAAGGCCTGTGCCCTATAGTGGGACGTGTAAAAGCTAATTACTAAATATAATAACTATCCAATTTATAAATTAGACTGTTACATAAAAAATACGATTCCTTAACACTCCTCAGATGCACTTTAAATAGTCTGCGGTAAATTTAAAGACGCAATCACTGAATATTTAAACTGCCTCTGAGGAGTTTTCTAGAGGAATCGTGTTTTTATAAAATAAGAAAGAGCTTTATATATGTTATAGTAATTTACATCATTTTTAAAGAGCTTTTAAAGGGGTAGGCGTGAGTAGGAGTCGCCCCGTTAGTGTTTCATATAAACGATTCCAAATAAGTACTTTGCAGGGGAAATAAACATTCTCCCATACGAACTCACACTACGAAGGGTGTGAGTGAGTGAATGAGTAAAGAAGCTATGTAGGGTTGCTATCTCTGGGCTAACATAGTAACATTCAGCAAACAGAATGTAAATTCTTTACGTTGAAATAAATGATTGAATTCTGATATAACACAGATGCAATTGAGATTGCCCGATATGTGTGTTATTAGGTAATATCTACAGGGAGGCGAGACAGTAACCGTAACTCCTAAACAAGGCTGTAATAATCACTCAACACGATCACTTGTCCTGGTCCCAAACTAGGATACCCTGTGCTATGCTAACCAGGCATGGAAATACACCCAGACAGGGGCCATTTGTGCAAATTCACAGCGCCCCCCAGTGGGAATCTAACCCATGGTTCGGCATGGTAATCAGACGTAATACCGATAGACCAACGAGGCAGTCAAAAGATAACTTTATATTTCATGTTGTATTTATGACAACGAAACGAGACTCAGGTTCGGTTCCCAGTGCGGGCTATACATCTGCGAGATTGTAGTAGCAATACCACACGCTAACTGTGAAGGAAAACATCGTGAGGGAGCCCGCGGCTTGGTTGGCTCCGCACGTATTGACTGGTCTTTCCTATGGGCTAGGCCGACTAAGCTGTCAGGATGGTATAGGTGGTGGACAAGGCTACTCCATCTAAAAAAAAAACAATTTCCAGGCACTGCAGCGTCTGAGTGGTCCCTTCACCCATCTAGTGTGAGTGAAGGTGCCACTGGACGCTGTATATATCATCTCATTACGGAGATGCAAAGGCCAAAGTTAAGGTATTTTTTGTATGGGCATTAGGTGTCTGGAATAAATAGGTTTATGATTAAATCAATGACGTATGCATAAGCCTGAGCTCGGAGTTAATTTCTGACTAAGATATTTTAATTGTAACAATCAATATTTGATCCGTTTGCACACTTATTTCTCTAACAATAATAAACCAAATCTCTTTGTATAAATTATTATTTAATTTTGCGAACGGTATAAAATAAAATAAAAAATTAAATGGTCATTAAAAGCATTGCAGAAGCCTCCTTTTAAGTGAATATTTACCTGTACTAGGAGGCTCCGCTCTTTATGTTTGTGATGTCGCTGTTTTTGGTTCCCACGACACAGGGTATCCTAGTGTGGCTCCAGAAGCAATGTATGTGCCTGTATGTAAATGTTTATGTTTATGTTTTACACTATAATCTATTAAATGTGCTTATTAATCAATTATGTTACATGTCCCGGGTTCGAATCCCGGCTGGGGACAAAAAAAAACCCCAGGTCTTGGATGTTTACATATTTGTTATGTCGTTGTTTCTGGTTCCCACGATACAGGGTATCCTAGTGTGGGGCCGGAAGCATTGTATGTGCCTGTATGTAAATGTTTATGTTTATGTTTTATTCAAGGTAGTATAAAAATTCTGCTTTTATCAAAAAAATTGTTAATACGCCTGAAAGATAAAAAAAAATATTTATTGCCTCATCAGAAAACAAAGTAAGGCTTAACTAGGCTATTACATAAAATAAAGTAAAAGATAGATACTAAGGGCTAAGAAATAACCTAGTTCTGGCAACACTTGTTATATGCTAGCCTAATACATTTTGAAGAGAACTGCAAATTACGTTAATTTTTTTAATGAAAATAAAAAAAATATTTATTATTATTTTATATCTCGCCCCCGAGTTACCCTAGTCTAAAATTCACGAGGCTTTTCGTTGTGCGAACTAAAGAGGTTTCAATTCGCGGGTCTAAACAGGCTCTTAGGCTGATGAATGCCTGTAGAACTGCGGGTACGGTGACAGGGGAGGGGGGTGAGCGCGGATATTGCCTCTATAAATTATTTAGCCAAAATTGAGCTTAAGGGGGTGCGACGAGAAATTTTCGTCCATCCTCGGTGAGCTGAAACCGCCGATGGTTACGCCGATTTTGCCGTATGTTAGTTAGTGTCATTTATTTGTGAAGGTTTTCAGCATCGTGCTGATGGTATTTTTAATCGACTTCAGGAAAGGAAGTTCTAGATTCGTCGGATTTCTTTGTTATTTAAGTATGTTTCCCAATTACTCGACGACACCTGGACCGACTGGGAAAATTATTTTTTGTTTGTCTAGACTACCCTTAGTCTTCTCAGATAGTCCCATGGCCATCAAGTCAGGATCTGATGATGGCCTCGATTTCTCCAGGCACCCTGGAGAAATCGAGGGAACTCTTAAAATTATAATGGCACACTTGAAGCAATTTGTTTTATTAGTGACTCGTATATTTGCTTTCGGAAACCATAATTTTCTGGAGTCTCATTTATATTCACAAAGTATCGTGAAATATTTTTTTTTAAATAAAAACTTACTTAAAACATTACAGCTCTAAAAACACAGAAACAATTAAAATGAATATGAACTTTAAATTCGAATTACTTCGAATACATATATTTTTTTAATCTTGTATTTTTAAAATCTCTGATTGTAATTTAAGAACTGAACAAACTTGTGCGGCACGACACTAAATGTTTTATATTCTATTCCATTCATTCTATTGTATGTGAATCACACTAATTGCTTTTACAACAAAAAAAAACTCAATATATCGCCTTAACCGAAAATCACCAGCCGTTAGTTACGCACTAGGCGCGGACGTCCCAAAATTTATCAAACCCTCTTCACCTGTGGGGTAATTTACGCCCTTCCCACGCCGGAATAAGGTGCTTAATCCCCTGCCAACGTACTCTCGTAGGGCTTCATACGTTGTTTGCCGTGGTGCCTAAGCGGAATTCCCTCCTGAATTATTAAATTGTTTTAGAGGAGTTTTCGTGGATCTTTTTCAGAGGTTATTTTGTAAAGTTTCTTTGGGATACAAGGATATTTTTACACAAAAGCGGATGGGGCTGTGTAGGGTTGAACGTGAGACGTCTGTAATTAAGCGATAATTTTTAGTTCAAACTGCGCAATCTGTTACGCGGCACTGGCGCCATCTAACTCACGAGTTAACAATATCTGAGTAATGGCCACTTTGTTCTAATCAAAGATATTATATAAGTAAATGAATTGCAAACGACGTGTAGTTACAGAGTTACGGCCCTCGTTAAGCTGCCTTTTGTGGCAACTTAGATACACCACAGGCTACATCTATGGTCCTGTTTTAAGTATTTATTTGTCTGTTGTGTATTTAATTTTCTTTCTGTTGTTGTGCATATTATGGTACTTATCTGCTTGTTTTGTTTCTGTGATGTATCTTGTTGGTATAATAAATGTCTTTCTTCCTCTTCTTCTTCTTCTTCTTCTACATGTTTTCGTTGCATGCGGTTTTAGCAAGTGACCCCCTACTACAGAACTGAAAGTCGTTTCACGTCAAAAATGTTTCGCTTACATCACGGCTTTCAGTGGCAACTTCTACCTAAACTGTTCAGGGTTAACTCTGAAATGCGCCATTAACAATAATAATGCACGCCTGCTGGCTTCGGGATAGATTAATTATTCATCTATCCTGAAGCCGGCAGGCGTGCATGCAACGACTAACGAATGTTGATGAAGCGAAAGAGATCTGTCAGGATGTGGTTGGGATCGTGGTAAATGGCAGACCCTGGTCTCTGCCTACCCTTCCAGGATACAAACGTGAGTTTAGGTTTATGTTATGTTAATCTATCTATCTTTACTATTATACTTTATTATTAGACTTTTTCCGCATGAAATGAGTAATTTCCCGGTTGAAAAGTATCCTATGTCCTTCTGCGGGACTCAAACTATCTCCATGCCAAATTTCATCTACATCTGTTCAGCCGTTATTGCGTGATTGAGTAATACACATCTTCACAAACTTCATAAACATTTAACAAGGCGTTACATAAGAAATAGCATGTACGAAGGCGAGCTTGTCTCTGTAAAAGATCAATATAAATAAATAAAAATGAATCGCCCAAATGTGTGTACGCGCATAACTTCAGAACTACCTACTGCACCAAATTGGATAATTCTTTTTTGGTTACTTTCGTTATTGTCCGGACAAGGTTTGTATACAGGAAGTTTGTTAAACGATAAAAAATGCAAATTGAAACCATTTAGTAGCTAATATTTTATATTAGTTACCAATATTTGTGTCCCACTTACAGGCGGGTCTTGGGTAATTAATTACCCGAACCGGATAAATACCCGCGTAAAATCACAACTTTAGACCCAGGCAAAGATGATCTTCCCTTTCCTCCTGTCTTGGGCCACCTTTTCCCATCCCTACTAATAATATATCTATTAATATGTTATATATAATATAATAATAATATACTAAGAAAGTTTAAAGCTGTTGGTTTTCCATGTATTCGTAAATAAATAAATAAATAAATATAAATATATAATAAATGATTTTACACAGCACAATCACTTGTCCTGGTCCTATACTAGGATACCCTGTCATGGTGGGCAGACCACCAGCCTGGTGGACCGACGACATTGTGAAAGCGGCTGGGAAACCTAGGAGGCGACCGACAAGGGTCCGGATGGGTTGGCGTGAAAGAGAAGAGGCCTATGCCCAACAGTGGGCCCAGTTTGCGGGCTGATTAGATACATGGTGACCAGGCAAGGACACCACAAGCATGGAAATACACCCAGACCACAGGCCATTTGTAGAACAAATGTACGACGGTCCCCAGTGGGAATTGAACCCACGACCTCCAGCATGGTACCAGACGTGTTGCTTTGTAAAGTAACGTGCGACTCAGGGTACTTTCTACTCATCAACACGAACAACTTTTACTATCGGGTCGACCTCGAAAACGCAAAAAAAACAGCTGTGCCATACTAAAATTCGATACCTACTGAACAAAATGTATGGGGACAGCCGATTTTTTTTAAAGATTTTAGAGTTGGTCCCATAGTAAAAGTTGTTCGTATTGATTGTTTAATATTAAGTCTTTATAGTTGAAAACACTGGGAGGATTCATCATCATCATCATCAGCCATTCGACGCCCACTGCAGGACATAGGCCTCCTTCGTGGTTTTCATAACCATGAGGGGTTTTGCCATAATCGCCACTCTTGGCAGGCGGGTTGGCGATCGCAGTATGCAGTTGGAATCTCAGGAAGACGCTGCTGCCCCTCTCCTGGTAATTAATTTCCTTAGTCGCCTTCTACGACATCCACGGAAGGAAAGGGAGTGACGCTATTCTTAATCCGTCGCCACGCGGTGCAGTGTTCAGAATCAGTGCATTGGTTCTGAACACTGCTTCTTTTATAAAGTTGCCAATTTAAATTACAAAACAAAGCACTACTATACACGTCTAATTGACTGTATGACCGGGAACGAAAGAGAGCTAGGCAGAGAATGAGATAGCAGATACCTATTTATTAGAATAATAAACATTGATGAGTAGAAAGTATCCTGAGTCGGACGTTACTTTACAAATCAACACCTTGTATATGATATCTCTTGTTCTATCAGACCCTTCTGACGCACCCGTATTGTAATAAGAAGCAGCAGGTACGAAATTCAACTGCCATCATCAGAATAATCTCCTAATAGCAAGCTTGAACAGTTTAATTAATATTGACGGGGAGACATAGCCTTCGCGGATTAAAGCGGCTGCTTCTAAAGGGCTTTGCAGTTTGTCGAAATTGTGTACTTATATTAAGGTTTTTTTTTTTTATTTTCAATAAATAAACGTATAAAAAAACATGAGTAACTACTACCTAACTACTACTATGTAATGAGTATTTTTTCCTAACACAGGGTTATTTCTATTTCTCTTTTACATGTTTGCTGAAATATGTTGTACGTTGTTCATTTACAACAACGTTTGTTATTTTAATTGTATTATATGATTATTTAAACGACTCTTTAAAAATATTAATATCTTTTCTACACAAAATTATTTATCGTCAAAGCAAGTATCGCTCGCTTTGAAACGGCATTGTCATTTTTCAGTAGGTAGGTACTACATAAAATTATGTAGAGCTTAACCAAATAAGAAGGTTTCTTACAAAAAAAGTAAACGAGCGATGTTCGGTCGCCCAGAATGGATACTATGATAGCACGAGTTATGCTTTTTGTTGCGTTAAAATGTCAAAATTTGACACTTGTGGTGGTACTACTCAGGCAGCTGCTTGATTTTTATGAAATTAAATGCCCTCAGTTTGGGTATTTTTAAAGTATTTTTTGATATTATTTTGTACTAAACTAACCATAGCACAGTGTATCCTAGTTCGGGACAAGAGTGATTGTGATTATATGAACGTTATTATATATATTTAATGACGATTACGACTATTAAAATTTCTTAGTTTTCACACAATTAGATTGTAGAAATGATGCGCATACCTTTAATTGTGGTCTGTAATGGGGCAAAACAAGAAAAATAGACAAGCGATAGCAATTGGTGGGCAAAGTTCGAATAAAAAGTAGGATGATTCAAAAAGGGGGCAAATCTCTAAAAATACTATGGGAATCCACACTAAGGGGGCAAAAGCAGAAAGTGGGCAAGACCATTGTTATAATCTTTTCAGCTTTTTAAGCGAGATTGATTGCCAAAAATCAATGTAGACAATACCAACATCCAAAAGCCAAAGAAGCTTTAGTCCACTAGGAAGGGCCAAACAGGTACGCGGAGGTAACAGTAGCCTTCGGCAATCAGAAATTAATTTCTCCTGCAGATACGTATTAACTTGATCGTTTAGTGAGTGATCACAATATTTTAAGTTTTCCTCTTTGTTTTAAGGTAATTTCATGACTATCCAGAGGGTTTAGGTAACTGTAGAAGGAAAGGTCTCTCGCTTCAGAGTCCATTGTTCTCCCCCCTGGGCTACCACCGCTGGGCATGCCTACACAAAAATAGTAAAAGTAGACTTAAAAACACTACGTATAAAAAATCGTGAGTAAACCCTCGTAGTAGGCCCGCAGGCAAGGCGAATCGTGGCGATTATGGCAAAACCCCTCGTATTTATGAAAACCACGAAGGAGGCCTATGTCCTGCAGTGGGCGTCAAATGGCTGATGATGATAATGATGAAGCCCGCACGTATTAGCTTAATTAGCCTAATTAACAACAAAGCCTGTTATGAATTAAGCCGATTAAGCTGAGACACAGAGATAACGTTTCTTTGTTCGTACAGCTACCAGAAAACATCATGAACGTCATCAGGGATTAATAATTTTAAGACCTCTACGGCCGTAGTTGTTTCGTTTTCTACGGATTCACAGTAGTAGGCTGCTTTTTACATAATGGGGATTGCTTAACAACTATCCATCGACAGATTAGTCTAACATTGTAATGAAGTTTCTATCAGTGGATACTTCATTACAATTCACTGAAAAACACTGACTAGACACCACAAAAATTGGTTCAAGGGAACTTCTCTTATATATATGTACACTGTTATAATTGATAATATTGGCTCACACAGCCTTACAAAACCGCGTTGTTAATCTTCTAGTACCTACACTACAATATATGAAAAAACACCTGGGCCGTGTTTCGTCAAACTACAACTCACAGTCTTTGTACATTACCTAGTTTTGCAATGAACATCGAATTGTAAACCATGCAGGGCATTGTCCTAAAAAAAATAAAGTTACGTTTTTATTTTACTTTTCCAGTAAATAAGTAAATTTATGTGATATTTGCTTGATCGAATCAGGAATGAGGAGATCGCAGAAGAACCTGAGGTACTGACATAGCTTAAAGCATTGCTCAGTTTAAGTGGCAGTGGGCGGCGCACCTAGCTCGGAGAACTGATGGCCGTTGGGGCGAAAAAGTTCTGACCTGGCAGCCGCGGACCGGACGACGCAGAGTGGGCAACTGAGTAGGCCCCCCACCAGATGGTCTGACGACCTGGTTACGGTGGCGGGGAGTCACTGGATGCGGGCGACACAACATCGGAAAGCTTAGAAAACTATGAGGGAGGCCTATGTCCTGCAGTGGGCGTTAAATGGCTGATGATGATGATGATGATGATGAGGTAAATTTAAGAGCCTGGCCTGAGTATTTATATTTGGGCTACTTTAATTAATGTTCAAAGCGAAAAAGAAGAACCAGAGTCTACGAAACCGGAAGTACGTCATGCACGGAAGTACGTCATGTACGTCATCAACTGAAATCCTAAGAGCTGTCAGTTTCTAGTTAATACCATGACTCGGTATAAGAACTCTTAAAAGAAACTAAACTAAAGAGACTCCTAATCTCCTAACTTAAAAGAGGTTATACCTGCTTGTTATTTTTTACAGAATACAGAGATGTCAACATCTTGACGTTTTTTATTCCAAATATTAAACCTACTTTCATTGACGTGTGAAACGAACGTTACAAGGTCGAATTAAACTCTATTCACTTATTCACAAGAACACAGGAAATCAGTGAATGTTATTAATTTATAATTGTAGCATTAACAATTATAACACGCGGTGGTAGCCTAGTAGGTAGAACATTGGACTCTGAAGCGACTTTGTTTTCTAAGTTATGTACATTTGTGAAGTTATAGTAGCAATACCACTCGCTAACTATGAAGGAAAACATCGTGAGGATACCTAAGTGTCTGAGCTATTCACATACCTCAGCGCTTGAAATCGCCAATCCGCGGTGTGCACGCGTGGTGATTAAGACCATACTCTCTCTCTGAGAGTAGGCCTGTGCCCTACAGTAGGACGTATATAAGCTGAATACCATACAATGGTAGCCTTCATAATGTTAGTACTAAGAATAAATGGTCCGCGAAATCCTTTATGGGGCACTGTATACGGTTCTACTATAAGATTCCTCTAGATATATTAGAGTTACCTCCGGTTTAAAAAATGTGTTAGGTAAGCATACTCTGTGCGCAAACCCTATTATAACATTACGAATTATTTGGTAGACAAAGATGTAGGTGTAGGTAGAAATATAATGTTAACAGGAACGATTGTGTCTAGTGTAAGATAAGATAAGAATATTCTTTATTGCACACAAGAAGCGAGACATAAAATATGAAAGTTACAATGAAAAAGTACAATGGACGGCCTTATAGCTAGCAGCAGTGTAATTTTAAGTTGAAAACTCTGTTTAATTAAGTTAAAACCTGTTATAACTTCTTTTCTTCTTTTGCTTTAGTTTTTTGTGGTTACTTTACCTCGGCGTGAATTAGCGTGTGTCCACATGCTACTGGCGAGATTCTATTATTAGCTTTTACAGACTAAGGCTGACTTGCGCCGCTTCTCGAGTGTAGCTCGGGTCGCCACTTGAATCGATTTCTGTGTGAAGTAATTTTGTTAAATGCTGTTTGAGCCACATTCGGGAAAATGGTGCAAGTGGGCCTAAATTACATTGTTATAACATAAGTTTAACTAAAGATTCTCCGAACTGAATAAATAAAATAAATGAATAATCTATTAATTGTTAAACTAGCAGCTCTGACGTTCATTGAGTAAACATTTTTGTTTCTATGATGAATAAAAAGTTTTTGAGTTTGACTTTATATGCAAAAGCCCTAACGCAACACCCGGAGAGATTTTCGGATGAATAATATTAAAGTGTCTATTTGTTCTGCGCCAGTTCATTAGGTCCAACGTAAATAGAACCCACTTTAAGACGTTTGGGCTTAGGCGCGAGACGCACAGATGGCGCGGTAAGATGTAGAGAGTCACAGACCACAGTCCTTGCTCTGCGGTCGCTCTTGGTCTGTGACTCCATACATCTTACCGCGCCCTCGCCCCGCGTCCCGTCTGTGTGTCTCGCGCCTTAGATCAGTTTGGCGGCCCAGAATTTATGACGCAGTTTTGATATAGATACGAGCTGTAGAGAATGCTAACAGTCTTATTAATAAAAGACAATCAGAAAATAAGGAGATCTGTCAGGATCGTGGTAAGCGGCAGACCCTGGTCTCTGCATAGCCCTCCGGGATACAGGCGTATGTTTACGTTATGTTATTCATAAAATACTCATCCAATGCAATTTAAGTTGGTCTTTCCCTTCGCTACAGACTATTTAAACTGCAGTTCAAATTTATTTGAGGAGTGTTTTAGAGGTATCATGTTTTTGTGGATAGTACTACAGAGAAAAAGAGAAAATAATGCTGTAACTCTTTACTACAAATTCACCAATGATGATTACGAAACATTGTACCACCACATAGGATTTCCCAGTTGGCAATATAACGTTAAGATAGTGGAAAAAACGGGATTGTAGGGAATTGGTAAAAAACCAAGTCCAACGTTCGGTGGTACATTCTGCCGGCCCGATTTTAAATGGGAATATGCACTCAATTCACTTCTCAACTGTAGCGTGAACGTGCAATCAATTCAGAATCAAAGCGATGATGACGTCATAATATAATATGGCCGCCTCGCCAGATGTGGTGGGAGAGGAGAAGGTAGTTTCTACCGACAAGATTATTTTTATTTAATATTTTCTAATTTTACGGTAATATAAAAAAACCGGCCAAGTGCGAGTCGGACTCGCACACGAAGGGTTAAGATCCATTATCTATACAGCATTTGAATATTTCAAGCGTTTACCTGTTGCCGTTATTAATATCGAGCAAAAAACGTAAAAAATCACGTTTGTTGTATGGGAGCCCCTCTTAAATATGAATTTTATTCCGTTGTTGTTATAGCGGCAACAGAAATACATTATCTGTGAAAATTTCAACTGCCTAGCTATCAGAGTTCATGAGAGTCTGATGACAGACAGACAGACGAACAGTGAACTCTTAGTAATTGGGTACCGTTTGGCACCCTTCGGGTACGGAACCCTAAAAAACATGTTATTGAAAAAGGAAGTTGGCAAGAAAAATTTACGACTACTTATTTCGAACTAAAACTTTAAGCGCCACCTTCTTTGGGAACATCAAGATTGTTTCCAAACTATGTTAATTCGGTACCTACCAATATAATTATCACCAATGTTAGAGGTAGTCTGTTGAGAATGTTTTCCAGTAGCTTCAAAGGTTCAAGTAGTCCTGGCTGTACAATCTCAAACTACCACCCTGTACAGACTCGGACGATTAAGATCTACTCTTAACTCAGTCGTAATGAATCTTGCAATGTTAATGAAGTCATAGCGAAGTCTCATCAACTAAATAATGAAACAGCCATACATGCTTAAGGAGGCTCTCTAGCCGGAAGAGAGGTACTTCCGCAAATGAAGAACGGCCTCATATTTCTAAAGGGCAACGTTGAGGGATGAATAATGTGAGAAGGTCGGCTTTTATAATATGCTACGCCTGACGTCTGCGCCTTATGTCGGGTACAGATCAATGGAACCAAAAATCTGGTGGGGCGTTAATTTTTAGCTCAAACTGCGCAATGCGTTACGCGGCGCTGGCGCCATCTAGAGGATCTGAGTAATGACTATTTTGTTCTACTCAACGATATATGAAGTAAAAATTAAAAGTATCACGACTAAATGAGCGTTACGATTTAACTAGTTATCTCTGTGTACAATAAAGAATATTCTATCTATCTATGTTATAGTTGACCAAATGATAAAAGAAGAATTTCTTGCAAATTTCATCGGTTTTTTTTTTAAGAATTATTTCATGAAGTTGTCATTTGTCTAACTAAAGTAATCAAGAAACTCCTCATTCTACGGAACTCTGCACTACGCGGGGCACGACATGCACTTGGCAATTTTTTTGAACTCCAAGTCTGTTCGTAGCTGCACTATTCAGAGCCCTAATAGTCATGATAACAGAAATTGAAAATCACTAATATTATGTAAGTATTTATTTAACAAGAATTCAATACGAGACACGCATTTTTTTTTTTAATAAGAGCGGGATTAATATTTCTTACGATGATTAAAATCTACAAAAATCCTATGTCCGCCATATTAAGTTAAATAAGGCAAATGGAATCGCTAAGGATTTGTTGTGCGTAAATCAACGCTCTGTAACTTCTTACTCGATGCAACTGTCATTAAAACTTTTTGCCTTGCGATAGGATTACGTTGTCCGTAAAGACCGAACTTGGCGCAATAAAAACGTCAGATAAGGCATAATTGTTTGCCTTAGAGTTTTCGCAGTTAAGATCCTGGTTTACGAGGCACTCTTAGAAAGTACCTGAGTCCATTTCTTTATGTCTAGATGTTACTTTTGTTGGGTGAGATGCGTCTAGACTGGAAGAAAATATGGCGTCAATAAACCTATGGCTTATCAATAGGTTGTAAAACTATCCCAGTATCGGTAATCCTGCTTTTTTTTACTATGTGGTGTTATACTTTCATTAGAACACAGTCATATTAAGGTTAGATTAGATTAAATTATATTGTCTTTCAATAGTAGATTGTTAACCGAGGGCTGAAAGGCACCCATTCCTGACGAGATGTTTTGGCGCTCGAACGAAGTGAGAGCGCCAATAGTTCGAGGCAGAAATGGGTGCTATCACCCGAGTAAAACACTCTTCTTTTCATTACGAATACGAGGAAAGTAAACACAAGCCAGTTAAAATCAAAAAATATAAAACTTAAGGAAATCACGCCGAAACAGACGGATGGTCTAGCTCGCGGCGAGATAGCTCGCGCGCCAACTTGTGCTAGCCGTACATCACAATTCGCAAGATGGCGCGCGAACGCGAAAGACGGCCATTTTGAATTTGCGTATTTGGTGGTTTTAACAATATTTTAATTTATTTCGCAAATCACATCTCGCCTTGAAAGTGACTAATAAATACATAAAGTACATTATATTAATTATAAACATCAAAAAGAATTTAAATGTCAACAAAACTAATAAATGAAGAATTAATCGTTTTATGGCTGTATAGGTTCATATATATTTTTAGGGTTCCGTACCTCAAAAGGAAAAAACGGAACCCTTATAGGATCACTTTGTTGTCCGTCTGTCCGTCCGTCCGTCCGTCTGTCAAGACCCTTTTTCTCAGGAACGCGTGGAGGTATGAAGCTGAAATTTATATCAATTACTCAGGTCTACTGTCCCTTGAAGCTGTGAAAAAATCAAACTTCTAAGCCAACGCAATCAAAAGATACAGCCGTTAATGCCGCAAATTTTCGACACTTGCAAGGGAATCAAAACCTACAGGGTGCTTCCCGTGAACTCAGAATCTTGAAATTTGGTACGAAGCAACGTCTTATAGCATAGATAAAGGAAAAATTACGAAAACCATAAATTTTTAGTTACATCACATAATATATTTTTTTTTAATAATTTTAAACTTACTACCCATTTCCTCATAAACGCGTAGAGGTATTAAATTGAAATTCATACCAAATACTCAGGTCTATAATACCTTTAAGCTGTAACAAAATCTAACTTCTATGTCAACGCAATCAAAAGAAACAGCAATTTAAGCTGCATATTTTGAAACTCGCAAGTACTCGCAAGGGAATCAAAACCTAAAGGGTACTTCCAGTCGACCTAGAATCTTGAAATTTGGCATGAAGCAACGTTTTATAGCACACATAAAGGAAAAATTCCGAAAACCTTAAATTTTTAGTTACATTACAAAATATATATTTTTTAATAAATATAAACTTATTACTTTTTTCCTCATGTTTTGCAATAAAAATACCATAGTTATGACTCGATTGTCGTAATGAACGAACTTTGTAAACCTTGCAGGTTTGTACGGAACCCTCGGTGCGCGAGTCCGACTCGCACTTGGCCGGTTTTTTTTAATACTTTTCTGCTTTAGAGCAGGCATGTACCACTTTCAGCACGGTGCCTGGATGAACAATGACCCCCTTTCAGAGTATGAGTAATAAAAAGTTATTTTGTCTTACTGTTAAACAAAATAATTCTGAAAGACAATATAATTTATTTTATAGGACATATGGTGCTACATTACCGCACTAGTGCGATAATGAGCACTTTACGTGCCTATGTCGAAACTTCAAAGGGCCATATGTACTATAAAACGTTGTACGATACACGTGCGAATAGGTAATCCGCAACTCGTGTCGATATAAAACACTCCCTTCGGTCGTGTTTTAATTTATCGCCACTCGTTGCGAATTTCCTACTTTTCGCACTAGTATCGTAATGTACTATTATGCCACACCTGGCCAAGTGAGGTCAAGTGACGACATAAAATTGTGTAAGTACACAACACGGACTGTAAATTAGAAAGCCTCGCCTGCGGCTCGGGCCTTAAACTTCTGCGATGTCGGCCTTTCTTTATTTTACGGCCCTGGTTATGTAATGTACCTACTCAGCAACACAGTTGCTCGAAAATTTACTCTTATTACAAGGAGTATTTTTAATACTTCTTGTTATTACACAGTTTTTAGTTTCATAATTCAGCATATTACGATACCTGTGCTGTAAAAACGTTACCGTACAAGTGCTGTAATATATATTTTTTTTTAATTTCAGCAAAAGTTTATGACTGAGAACATTGAATATTTTTACGAATATTAAATTATTTTATGGTTAAGATGACAAATAAACATTTAATTTCATCAAATTGTATATTTATAAACACAAATTAACTCAACTATCGTATTTAGAAACATTAATTTATAGTTTATTTTATTTTTTATATTGCTGCTGCTCCGGCTCAATTTTATTTAATTTATTATATTGCTGCTGCTCTGGCTGAACAGCCGGTTTTTACTGTGCGTTTTTGAACCTGCGCGCATCGAAAGTGCGACGCACGAAAAAAAGAAAACTTACGCGCCATTTTCTGTAAGTACCTATTTGGTAAAGTTGCTGCTGTGTGGTTAGGTACTATCAAAAATGTCTAAGTACTTCAAGTTACTAACAATACACGTTTGTATTTTCCTCCCAATTTCGTTGTAACACGTCGTATGCAACTCGTGTGCATTGATCATTACACACTCAGCTTCCTTACCACGCTCACGTTACGTTTCACGTTAAACCAACGGCCGTGTAACCAGACACAGCTCCACACCTTCGTCATTTCAAAGTTTTCCCCATAGTAAAAGTTGTTCGTACTGACGAATAAAACCCCACGTGTTCGGATATATTTATATGGGGATTTTGATACACCCTGTATGGTTTTCACTCGCTCAGGTCTATCTCTGGCGCTGCAGTCGCTTTAGAGTTTCATGTGTTTTATACATACATTTCAAACATTTAAAAGAAGAACAAAATTAAAAAAATAACACAATAAGGCCGACCTGCACCACTTTTTAAATGTCACTTAAGTCGCCATTCAAATCGACTTTTGTATGAAGACTTTAGTTAAATGCTGCTTAAGCCACATTTAAGAAAGTGATGCAAGTCGGCCTAACACTTCAAGGGATTTTTTCTGATGACAACGACACACTTAAGAGAAATTCTGGAAAGAAATATCTTGCATTATTCTATAAGTATTGCAAGCTGTACCTAATTCTATTCAAATTGGAACTTTTTTGAGACTTTTTTTTAAATGAAAAAGTCTGCCTCTTATTTAAATTAGTATAAAATAAGCCCTTAATTGGACTAAGGTCAAATCTTTGTTACTACATTTATATCATTAGACTTGTGCTGGGGGTTTAGCCAATAAACAAAATAAAAATAATTGAAGTGTGATTCTAGAAATAATACGTGGTGCTAGAAAGAATATTGACAAATTAAATGTCGGTTATTTTGGACAATGATTATTATAAGATAGTCTTCCAGAAACCTTTTGTGTTCCAATCAGTAAATAGAGATACTCTACATTTTTTTTAAAAGTTTGTAGGTATATTTAATTTAAAGTAGAAAGTTTAACTAATTTTATTTCATTGCCAAACAAGCCAATTTATCACGAAGCGCGTAATACTTTTATCATTTTATTTTATTATGTAACACTTTTTTTTAATTGTCTATGTTCCTTCAATACGACAATAACGAAAAATGTTTTTCCAAAATTATTTTTCAACTTTAACAATCGCGATAACCAATCTTTTTTTTTCATAGCTTATCAATGGCAAACAAAGGATTTGCCAATAAATCCATGCAACTTAACTCGACGATTCGATCTCCTTCGCGAGAGATACTTATTTAATTTGCGCGGGTTACCATTGGAATGGCACCGTAATTCTATTGCTTAATTGTCGACGAAACAGCGTCAAATAACAGCCATTGTCGTACTGATATCACTCTATTGAACAAAGATGCTTTTGTTAGACTCTAGGCCTTAAACTGTTGAAGGCTTTGAAGGTCCAGCCGTCAAATCACCTCATCTACCCTAGAATCTTCATAGTGCCAGGTCACTGCTCTATTCTAGACGGTTGCTCATACAATTTGCATGCAATGCACTTCTGAAATAGTCTCACAAATGGAGGTTTTGCTTTCCGGATTATTGTGGATTTACCTTGCTTTCGCTGCGACTGAAGTGACTGAAGTGGGTAAAGAAGCGTATGTGAGCCTTGAATACTTCGGAGACAGCGGGAAGGTGAAATAAATTCAGTCGTCGTTTCAGCTATTAAGAATAGTGACCATTACCTACCGTGGATGTCGTAGAAGGAGACTAAGGAATTAAATTACCAGGAGACGGGCAGCAGCGTCATCCTGAGATTCAAACCGCATACTGCGATCGCCAACCCGCCTGCCAAGCGTGGCGATTATGGCAAACCCCCTCATGGTTATGTTCGAAGCTTGGAAAACCATGAGGGAGGCCTATGTCCTGCAGTGGGCGTCAAATGACTGATGATGATGATGATGATGATGAGGGCTGCCACCTATAAAAAGTGAGGCCCGGAGATTTCGGAAAAGTAGTTTTTATATTAACCGCACACAATAGGAGATTGTGTTGAAAATTTAAAAAGTTGTAATTCAAAAATATATCTCAAAACCCATAAAAATAAGAACCGTGAGAGGTGGCAGTCCTATCTGCAATAGATGTAAACAATAATGCAGGGACTTCATGTAAACGGTGGTGGGAGTAGAGTCAAGGATGACGCAGTTACAGGGTAATGAGGCATCTGGATTTTTATTTTATTTTTCTTTGAGTAACATTTGGCTTTAGATAGGTACTTTGTCGCTTTCTTTCTTCTTCGTGACTTTTTTCATTGCACTATTAAAACAGTTCCAGAGACGTTATTAAATTTAAAAAAAAACGATAAAGTACCCATAATTTTAATGTCCCCCGGATTTTTGCGTTTATGAATACCTTTTTTTTTTAAATCCTTTGTCACAACACAACCTATATGTCAGCATTGTACGTATATTTAGTCGGATAATTAGGAGCACTTTCGCATTCGTGAAGCGTTATCAATACTTTTACACGACCACCTTATACGATCAAAAAACGTATACACAACACAGAATCAGTTTGTATGGGTTAGCTCCGAAAGATTATTCACTAAAGGTGTGCATACATAATTTCACTTTTATAAGAACGGTTGTGAAAATATATCCCTCGGAAAACCGGTGGTTTAAACAAAAATATGTAACCCGTATGTAAGCTAATATTGGGGATGCTTTGAGATGGACGCTTTTGTATCGTTACGTCGATGTTAAGCAAGATATCGCAATGGAATTAAATTGACTGCGTGGGAAAGGGGAAAGCGGCGGTAGCATAGCGCTAGAACGCCGGCTTCTCCTTCGGGAGCTCTCAGGTGAATGACTTTGTTTTCTAAGTTACGTACATTTGTGGAGTTACAGAATACCTACATTTATACGTACTTCTAATTTATAGATATTCTTTTAAATTATTTTTAACTTTTTAGTTTGGTAACTTTTGATTTGGAGATTTTTTGTCCATTTTTTCTCCAAAATTAACTAGATTTTGAAATGCACACCTAGTTACGTTCATTAAGTCGCAGTTTCTGTGCTACTTTGAACAAAAAAATTGTTTTTTTTAGTGCTGTAGTGTTTTGAAGCCGGTATTGATTTTTTTTTTTTAATTTTATTAGTTGCTGAGCTGCTTTCGCTCTAGACCGAATCCTTATTCGTGCCATCATACTACCCATCATCATCATCAGCCTATGCTTGTCCACTGCTGGACATAGGCCTCTCCTATAGCACGCCACTGAGCACGGTCCTCGGCTACCCTCATCCAGCTTTTGCCCATCCATCTTAACATCCAATACTACCCATGCTGGGGATTAATTGTAGTTGTATTAGACGCGGTCCAGATGTTTTTCATCACTGTTGTAGGTACTAGAGGTTTACGACGCGCTTTTTAGGGTTCCGTAGTCAACAAGGAACCCTTATAGTTTCACCGTGTCCAGCCGTATGTCTGTCCGTGGCTTAGCACAGAGGCGATTAGTACTAGAGAGCTGAAATTTGGTGTTTATTATTTTATACCAAATATTTTTATTACGCCAACAAAACGGTAGAATAAAATCTGGAAATTTTTTTTTTAGGATTCCTCGCCTACACCTAAATTAGAGACGCATTTTATTTGTCGCCTACACCATAGTGTGGGGTATCGTTGGGTTGGACGTTTAAAAATATTGTGGGTGGAGGAAGACCATTTTTCGAATTAGGGTTTCGTTTGCGAAATATTAAGCTTCAAAGCGCAATTTTTGTCCGAGCAGGGCGTCCTCCTTCCTCTCCCGGCTAAACGTAAAAAAAATCAGCACATATACTTAATGAACTTAAAAGGAAAACTATCACGGCTAAGTCGGCTTTACACGTTAACGAGTAAACGTAGGCTTACAAAAGGAAAAGTTCGTACAAATTTCATTGGAAATAACCTCGATGAAGTTGTTAGTTCTGTAAAGCAGATAAAACACCCTCTTTCTACGGAACCCTACACTGCGCGTGGCCCGACACGCACTTGGCCGGTTTTATACGGCTATGTGAGCCAGCATTATTAATTATTATAATGAAAATAAGAGAAATTCCCTGGAGTCACTTTTTATGATGTCTAGTCTAGGAACAGTGTTTGTGAGATAAATTTGATGAAAACTTTATTACAATTGATAGTTGACAGAAGACATTATCATTTGGACAACAGTCAGCACAGTACGCTCTTCACGCTGATTGGCAATCCTTTCACTCCGTTGGTGAACCTCGATTGCCATCAATCATCCAAATATTCAAACGAGACGTCACAAACAGAAGCGAAGCATTCCAATTAATTCATGTTTTTATTACTGAATGGACTCCTTAGCTCCTTGCGCCACTAATGGAAAAACAATCATAATTTTTTTTACATATTTTTTTTTGCAGAAAGTGTGTACAATCTCGCAATCATGTTAATAGCGATTTTTTGGACCCATGGCTGTGAACCTAAGGCCTACAACCTACCGCTGCCCCTTCTAAACAACTAACAACTTAGTAAACGTTTCAGTTTTATGAAATAGCATTAAACTCATTGAGTCTTCAGAGTGCACCGGAAACTGAAAGCATATTTTTGCTAAATTAACTCCTGAACTGCCCTCGCGGAACGCAACGTATAGGTGGCCCGTACTAAGTTGGACACAGATCTGCGGCAGACGAGTGGTTAATTAATAAATGCACTCAATTGTAACGCAAGTTGTCTAAATTAGCGTCGAGAGTAGAGGAGAAACTAAAATATTCACGTTAAAGTTAATAGATTTTTTTGCCCCGTTTGATTATGACCTTGAAAAGAACAATTAAAACCATTATTACATAGGTTTTTAAAAATTGACCTCAGCACGGGTTAGTGCAACAAAAAATAAAATTCTACAGATTACAAGCAATTTTGAAGATGATTTGTTGGAAGATCACAAGTACCTAGGTACAATTCATGTACATTAGAATAAACCCCTATGAAAAAATCCTTCTTCTGTGCTTTATTTAACTTTTTATTTGTGATATTAAACTCTTGACGCTACACGCAAGCCATTAAGGCGGGATTCACTTGATCTCTTTGAGTGCGTCTTCCAAGCTCTAGTAGATGACTAGGTACCATAGATCTAAGAACGTTAAGTCAAGTGATTGTGTTGCGCGGAAGTTATTTATTTATTTATTTCTATTAACGTTTGACTGCCTCGCTGGCGTAGTGGTATCACGTCTGATTACCATGCCGGAGGTTGTTGGTTCGATTCCTGCTGGAGGCCGACGTACATTTGAACAAATGGCATCAGTCTGGTGTATTAACATGTTTGTGATGTCATTGCCTGGTTACCACAGCACAAGGTATCCTAGTTTAGGACCTGACAAGTGATTGTCTTGTGTGAAGTTAAAATAGTTTTTTTTTAATTATTTTTACTCTACGCACCTTCAAAAAAATAATTTCACCAGGGCTTCCCAAACTACTGGAACTGTAACGCCCTCGGGCGCCGCGGCATTATCAAGACATTTTAATCGAAATTTTATTTCAAAGTACCTACAAAATTTACATTGCATTCTCTTAATGTAAATGTACTGTGTTAGCAATAACACCGCCAATTTTACTGTATCTTGACAAATATTTTATGTTTGTGTTTTTCCTGGTAAAAAATATTTTTATCTTATCTTATGTTAACCGCTACATTCGGGCCGTTTTTTTAGTGGAGAAAAAGACTACTTTGACCATCTTTTCCCAAATCATCTTAAGCCTAACCACTTCTTGCCTATATGATAAGATTCTATGATTGCCATCAATAACTTCAAATGCCAAAATATTAGTTAATGTTCAAAAGTAGGAAAAGCCTTAATAATGTTAATACTTACCCCAGAGGAAAAGACTGGAAAAGAAGAGCCAAAGATCGGGCTCAGTGGCGTGTCTTGGGAGAGACCTATGTCCAGCAGTGGACTTACACCGGCTGATTATGATGATAATGATCCCAGAGGCTTCGCGAAGGGATCCACATATATTGCCAGTTGCAGTAATAAGGAACAAGTATACGTTGTTAAATGTAGAGAAAGAGATAAGAGTGACGATTTCCAATCTTGAGCCCCATTTTGAGAAGCTATGCTCAGAAAAGCAAGCATATCTTTCTAATTAGCACCCAGCTAAGACAGTAAAATAATTATCTCTTTAATTACATTTAATAAATTGTAGAGATGAAAAATATGATCCTTACTTAATATTATAAACGGGAAAGTTTGTATGTATGGATGGATGTTTGTTACTCTTTCACGCAAAAACGGCTGAACGGATCCGGATGAAATTTTGCACAGAGATACATTACAACCTGGATTAGCACACAGGCTATTTTTTATCCCGGAAAAATATACATCAAAATTACCACGTGAATGAAGTTGCGGGCAACAGCTAGTACTTAATAAATTTGATTATTAACCTATTAAAATTATATGCCACATTAACAAAGCTCAACATCCGTCAACACCGCCACTCGCCACTACAGAGCACCACTCACCAAATCACTACTACCAGTGACCACTCTGGCCCACTCGAATCTATGTTAGGTTATATATTAAACGGGTCAAATCTCGATTATTTATTAGGTAAAATTTTATAACTTTAATTCCACTTCAGTCTATTCGTGACCGCGGCAGCTGCAACGTTGCCGAAACGTTGGGAATTAAGGCAATTAAATTATACCTCATAAATAGTCGCGGTTAGACCCGTTCAATATACAACTATGTATCAGCATCGCCACTCATTAAAACATACTAAAATATTAATTTTTATGCTTTTAAGTAAGTAAACTTTTTTATACTCTATTAGGTTTGCAAGTCTATGGTTCTTCAAATTCAATGTAGAGTCGAGTCATGCATAAAACATGGCTTTTTTATATCGATACACGCACGGAACATCTCCTCGGAAACACTTTTTCGATCACAGTAATCCCTCGGGAAAAGAGGGCGCAGAAAATACAGAGTTACTTTTTAAATGCGCGTTTCCTGAATCACGTTAATTAGGGTCTATCATTTACAACTTTTGGTCGGGCACTACCTACTTTCCACGCGTGCCCACCGCGTAGGTATTGGTAGTGTGACCACATAAACGCGCGGGTTTCTTCACGATGTTTTCTTTTACTATTAGCGAGTATATCTGACTGATTATGGTTTTAAATTTATTCTAGATTTTTGTAGCATCTTGTGGCAATCCTTGTCTATATAAGATGGTAAAGAATGTCTGACCCTATTTTGCCCAGGTCAAATATTTTGCCTAGGTTATAGAGCATGCCTGGAGTATAGGGCGGTGGAGGCGCAGCTGTAGATCGTCGTTTCATTCGGAAGGTCGTGGGTTCGAATCCCGGCATGTACCGATGACTTTGTTTTCTAAGTTTCGTACACTTGTGAAGTTGTAGTAGCAATACCAATCACTAACTGTGAAGGAAAATGTCGTGAGGAAACCTGAGTGTCTGAGGTGTTCACATACTTCAGTGGTTGAAGCCAATCTCACTTTCTGAGAGAAGGCCGGTCCTGCAGAAGGTCCTGCAGTGGGACGTATATACGCTACATAAAATAAAATTGGCTTGCCCAGCACCTAAGCCATATATAACACCCCCAAAACAGATAGTTATATGTCACAACACTATCTCCATTTTTTTAAGGTTCCGTAGTCAACAAGGAACTCTTATAGTTTCGCCATGTCTGTCCGTCTGTCTGCCTGTCCACGGCTTAGCTCAGAGACGATTGAAATTCGGCACCAATATACATATTAGTCAGTAGGATAAAAGCTTAAAAAAAAAATTAGGTTACCTCCCCTTGGGGATACATTTTTTTTTTCACCTACACCATATTTCGGGGTATCGTTGGAACCCTACACTGTGCGTGGCCCGGCACGCAATTGGTCGGTTTTGTTTTTAAAGTTTTCTCGTGACTTTAAATATAAACAAAGCTTGATGCAATTCATGATGATTTATTCATGCATGCATGATGGAACGTTTTATGGACAACAGCGAGCTTTTTGTGTAAAATGTTATTACAAAAACCGCGTTTCAAACGTTGCAGTTTGCACTATGCCAACTTTCTATTGAAACAAATTACGCCCCCGGGCCTGTTTCGTAGAACTAAAATCTTCATATTTAACAATAACATATTTTGTGGTTTGTTTCAATTCAAGTTACAAAAGTGCCAAAAATTGTGGACCATCCTATATACCCTTAAAAACCGGCCAAGCGCGAGTCGGACTCGCGCACGAAGGGTTCCATACCAGTATCTATACAACATTTAAGCAACATATTTCAAGCGTCTGTTGGCTGTTGCCGTTATTAATATCGAGCAAAAAATATTTATTTTATTCTGTTTTTAGTATTTGTTGTTATAGCGGCCACAGAAATACATCATCCGTAAAAATTTCAACTGGCTAGCTATCACGGCTCATGTGATACAGCCTGGTCGCAGACCGACGGACAGATAGACAGACAGACGGACAGTGAAGTCTTAGTAATAGGGTCCCATTTGGCACCTTTTGGGTAGTATGTTATTGTTGTAGATAGTGAATACTAATCTCGTTATTGTAGACTACCTATTTTAAGTTAAACTCTTTTTATACTGACGTGTTCTGTATGTTTAATATTTTGATTTATGTACATATTATTTTCTCCTTAGTTACCAATTACTTGATTATAAACACTTCAACAGACAACATCTTTTTACTGAATATCCCAATAATTAGAACATAATACTTTAAATTCCCCGCGCCTCCAACAGTTATGGTGGCAACAGAAATACATAATCTGTGAAAATTTCAACTGTCTAACTATCACGGCTCATGAGATACAGCCTGATGACAGACGAACGGACGGACGGACGGACAGCGGAGTCTTAGTAATAAGGTCCCTTACCCTTTGGGTACGGAACCCTAAAAATTACTAGATGTTGTCATTGAATTCAGTTTGTGACATTCGGCATCCTCCATCTTTTCGTAGCTCCAGAAGAAAATGAAGTAGTTCTAGTGAGCAATCAGCTCTGATTCGGACACAAAGAATATCAAAAGACAAACGACCGTTTCTTTGAGTTTCTGAAGCTGCCTCGAAGTAGCCCTCTGCGCTGCGAATACTGATTGTGTGATGCTGCATTCAGACGACGGGAAAGTCACTATTGTCACTTACGATGAGCCAAGGTACCTCCATATTACATTGTATACTAGATCCGGTTTAGTTACATACATATGAATCGGCGGTAAAATAATCAGCTGGTTAAAAAAAATCAATCAATCCGCGATAACCGCGTGCGTACTCAATAACCCTGTATATGCTGCTTAGCTTTTTTTGCAAATGTATTGAATACCTGACATTTTTTTCGATATTTCAAATTGATAAAATGATAAAATTTCTAAAATGCTTTGCTGGAAGAAAAATCATTCTAACTGTAATGTATCTAATTATTTTTCTTGCAATAATAAATTGAAATCCTACAGAGGCTAGCTCGCCTTTGTGCATGTTATTTGTTATATAATGTCCTGCTTAATGTTTCGTGTGTAATAAAGTATAATTAATTAAAGTGTAATTTGTATTATGTATGTTTTTACTGAATTTGAGTAAATAAAATTGGTTTTTTGGGAACGCCGTACATATTATGTACAAATGGCCTCATCATCATCATCATCGGCCTACGCTTGTCCACTGCTGGACAAAGACCTCTCCTATTGCACGCCACTGAGCACGGTCCTCGGCTTCTCTCATCCAGCTCTTGCCAGCCGCCCTACGAAGATCATCGCTCCACCGAGTCTGAGGACATCCTACACTACGTTTGTATTGATGGTTAGCTGGAATAACTTACTCCAGTTCTACCGGAGTTTTCAATAACACCCTGTATAAATTGTATAGTGTAACGTTGCCCTAAAATAGCTATGTATATACATAGAAAAATAATCTTCCTTCACAAACATCCCTGAATATTGTGTATCCAGCGCAGAACATTAATCCTTACATTATTAACTCTCGTGTCAACATAATTATTGCCGTTAGCTGCAAACATTGCTAGTGAAATATTATTTCAGCATGCGTAGTATGACTGCGCGAGACGCGGTTTTGTGGCGCTAAAATGTCAGAATTTGACAATTAATGTACTCGACAGTCGTGACTTTTGACATTTACAACGCGCGACCAGCAACCAGCTTCGTCTTAGGATGTTTAATTAAACTGTGCAGATGGCAATGAGACTTGCACAAGTTAGTATTACAGATATTTCTTTAAGTGGACTAACTGCGGAAATCTCAAATTGTAAATTGTACAGTTTACTTCACTCAGTTAAGTGTATTTATAAAAATAAAATGTGAATCCGTCGACGAAAATAGTAGCAGCTGTAATACAGTGCATAATACATACACTGTAAATAGCTCTTATTTAGTCGAATGATTGCATTTACGATGGATGATTAGCCAAAGTCAAGATTAAATTAAGTAACTGAAACCAGCGTGCGTGCATGCAACGACTAATTAATATTGATGATGCGAAAGAGGTCTGAATTGAATTGAAAAATTCTTTATTGCACAAATAAAAAACAATTTTGTACAAAGAAAATACTGGGTAGTATTTTCTTCCAGCTAACCTACGTTGATGTGGAGAGTCGATCGATGGGGTAGTGCCAGAAAAAATTATGGGAGTAACACAAAAATAAATACACGGACTGGTCAATAAACCTATATGAGATTATTATAATTTATATCTATATCTTTTTGTTGCACTAACCCGTGTTGAGGACAATTTTAAAAACCGATGTCGCTGCCTGTACGTAATACAGAGAAGTTTGTAAAGAGGCTCGAAATTTCGCTGATGCTTGCACTTGCCCATTAGCTCAATTGGGAGAGCGCTGGTACGGTTAGCCAGAGGTCGCGGGATCAAGCCCCGGCATGGGTGGAATGTTTGGCCTCTAAATAGGTTTTTACACATAAGTAGATAATAAAATACGATGCTATACTAAAAAAATGTTAATTGCAACCTCCATACAAATGATAAATATTACTTACATACGTATAGCCCAATAATATAACAACATACATACTGGATATCTCTATTGAAGTCCAAAGTAATGCTCATGAACTTTAATCTTAAACACGTCGACAAATGGAGCCTGGCGGATGTTTAGAGGTAAAGCATTCCACAGACAAACCGCTGTCACAGTGAAGGAATTGGAATAAGCCGCCATATTTCGCTCAGGCTTGTCAGGATCGTGGCAAGTGGCCAACCCTGTTATCTGCCTTCCCCTCCGGGATAGAGGCGTGAGGTTATGCAATGTAACGTGCAATCCAAGCAATCATAAAGATACCATAGATCCTAAACTATTGCCTAAACTGTAGGTTATCTGTCATAAATCGAACCAGCCAAAACGATAACACAAATCAAGGATATCCCATATGAGAAAAGGTTACGAACCCCTGATCTAGGCACGTTTTTACCTATAACAATATGTAGTTATAGGTTTTTTGCTGGCATGCAGTCTTTGAATCTGTCGTATCACATCCGGCAGCCCACTATTACTTTACTGAAAGTGAGTTCATACCTTAAACTAAAATAAAAAAGTTTAAAAAAAAGAGAATAACATTAAGAAATACTTAAAAATTCTATACTTAAATTGTTAAAATATAAACATGTTGAAATTCTGAATATCGATAACTCGTAACCGAACTATCGATAAGTTAATTGCAAATATCGATAAACTATATTTATCGACTGCGTCTACATCGCTAGCCACTGGGAGCGCTATTGTTCTCAAAATTGGCCTGGCAACCGATCGCCAACGGTCTCACGGCGAGCCGTCGAGTCATTCGGCTACGGACCTCTTGGTAAGCTGCGTGTACGCGTCTCTGCCGCCTCATAATTTTTCTAGGACCGCACTGAACGGTCTATTGACTATCTTAATAGTCGTTACTCAGGCTGTCCTTATTCCCGCTATTGGGACCCAGGCACCGGGCACTGACCTCCCGTTTTATCCTGGGCCGGCCTAAGCTGGAGCTGTAGACCTCTGCCCCGTTCTGCAGCCTCTCGGATCACGAATACCGGACGGGAGACCTCCTGCCGACTTCAGGGGAGTGCCTATCCGTGCCAACCAGGAAGTGACTGACTGTGTGTGTGTGCAGGGACTGAACCCACGTTGATAAAATAAATTCGTGTCGTTTTTAATCATTTTTTTATCTACCCACTTTTTTCATGAGGCGCGACAATATATGGACTTGTTTTAATAAACTACGAATTTACCTCAGATGTTACAGATGTTAATGAAACTCAGTCCAGATGTTACAATGCAGTAATTGTTTGTCATACCAGGCGCTGTAATCAGTGCCAGTGATTTTTTGGACGGAATAGGCTCAAAGTGCTCCTACATAAGATGCTAAAGTAGATACTCAAGCATCTAACAAAAGTTCCGTCCAAAACTTCAGGTTGGAAACCTGACAGCTCTACAAAAGACCTGACTGTATTAAAATTTATTGGCGCCGTAATGTACACACACCGTTTGCGATCGAGGCATTTCGCTCCTTTCGCGCGCTCAAGTGTGCCTTGGGGCCGACGCACACTGAGTTTTGTTTTTTTGTGGGATAATTTTCGGGATAATAGGTGTGATGAATAAGGTAACTCACACTGATCTGGTATTTGACACGATCAACAATAAATTATTTCATTTGCTCGATCAAAACAAAAATTATGAAATATCTCGGAAAATGTATCTCTTTTAGTCAATTTTACATGCTCGATTAAAACAAAAATTATAAAATATCTCGGAAAATGTATCTCTTTTAGTCAAAAAAGAGTGCTCTGAAATGTTACGTCATAAGCCAGTATTTTCATACAAAATTCCGTTTTAAAAGTAACTCATTTGATATTTTGTCAAATACCTACCCAATTATCGTTACTGGGTTACCAAATAGATATTTCAAAAGGTGATCAATAAGTAGTAAGAATTAGATATAAACTCCTTGGATAGAGAGAATGAAAATACTGGCAGGCATAGCCCACTTATTTGTCGACATAGTAAAATAAAAAAAGTTTGATGCTCTTTTGTTTTTGGGGTTCCGTACCCGAAGGGTGTCAAACGGGACCCTATTGCTAAGACGTTTTTTAAATTTTCACTGATCTTTGTACCGGTCAACTAAAACTCTACATGGTAACAATGAAAAACGTCAACGTGTCACTGTCAACGGGCAGCAGTTTTTAAACTATAAGCCAATGTTATAGAAACCTCACTCTCTTAATTCTTTATAAACGTTGACAAGCTTTGACAACTCTTGCCGATAAAGTACAATTTTTTTTTAATAACTTATAAACAGGGTATACACAATAGCTAACTACCTAAAAAAGAGTAGTTTTCATAAGATGACGAACGCTTTTACGGGGACCACTTTGAAATACCAATCAGTACGAAATGACGTTACGTTGTAGGCTCCCAAAGGAAATAGGACAAAAGACTAACCTTGAACAGTACTTAATTTTCCTTTCATAATTTATTTTCATTTCAACGTAATAAAAAGTAACGACCAGTATATTACGGTGAATTATATTACAATACTCTTAATACTCTCTCTGAAAGAAGGTTTGTGCCCAGCAGTGGGCACAAAGCTTCGTACCGGTTCATGAGATACAGCCTGGTGGCAGACGGATGGACGGACGGATGGACAGAGGAGTCTTAGTAATAGGGTCTCTTACCCTTTGGGTACGGAAGTCTAAGAAGACTTCCAACCATCATTACTACTTAATTAATTGAAATTGTGATGGTGGTATCTAAACTACTACGTTATACTCTCAGATATTTCCAACAATGTTTTCCCTGCACAGTTTCCTGCACCTCAGTAGTCAGTGTACGATAAGCCTATACTTGTAACAGAACTTGCCGATATCAGATTCAGCAAAGATTACACTCCGCGTGGCGTTCGGAAGATTTATCGCGCGACCTTTTTCTTGATAAAAAAGTTATCTACGCATAGGTACGCTTTCTTTTTTGTTTCTCGTGTCTTACAAAATGAATATTTACATGACTGTGAAAAAGTGCCGCAAAACTACGAACTTGCATCGAAAATACACCCTATCGTCCTTACCAGCCAAGAGTTCTGTAAAAGCAAACAAACAGTTGAAAAATAATTGTACAACCAGAGAAAAAAAGTGTTCTCTAGCTGCGTATCTATATCTGGTTCTTTGGCATCGTAGAAGATGCTGCAAACGATATCGGGGGGACGAGTCTCTTAAATGGACAGTTGTTCAATAGAGTGACATTAGTATGGCAATGGTTGTTTCATTCGCACTATTGGTAGTCAACTAACCAATAGCATTCCAATGGTTTAACCCGTGCAACTTAACTTGGCCTTCTGCCTTCTGCCATCGGCCTGGCGGTTCGATCTTTGTTGCTAGAGATGCCTTTGCGGGGAAATAGAGACAAATAACAGCCATTGTCCTGCTAATATCATTCTATCGAACAACCATGCATTTAAGAGTCTCGCCCCCCTGGTTGCGATTTGCATGGACTGCGACCACTCTAGCATGTGGCAGACTTTACATCGAAAGTATCATCGTCATCATCAGCCATTTGACGCCCACTGCAGGACATAGGCCTCCCTCGTGGTTTTCGCAACCATGAGGGGTTTTGCCATAATCGCCACGCTTGGCAGGCGGGTTGGCAATCGCAGGATGCGGTTGGAATCTCAGGAAGACGCTGCTGCCCGTCTCCTGGTAATTGATTTCCTTAGTCGCCTTCTACGACATCCACGGAAGGAAATGGAGTGACGCTATTCTTAATCCGGCGCCACACGGAATTCGAAAGTATAAGCAATATTAATTCATCCACTCTGCTGCCGCTGTATGAATTGAAAAACTCACCTAACATTCTAGAGGACCTTTCAAATCACTCCGTACACACCCAAGGCCACGCTTCATTAAACTAAAATGCATAGTTTATTTTGTAAATTTTATGTACTACTCTGTCAAGAAAGTACAGGGAAAAGATTAATAAAACGCAAAATGTTAATTATTCATCTAAATTGATTTGGTCGCCTTTAAAGTATGCTCCTTCAGAAACGATACACTTGCGCCAACGAATAAGCCAATCATCAAAACATTTTAAGCGCTATTTCCGTAATAGAGTTCAGCTCTCGGCGCGAATTCTCCTTTACGTTGTGGGAGTCCAAGAAGGATATAAACAATTTTTTTTTAATGGCTACTCAAATCGGTCCTGTCTTGGACGATAAACCATTTATGAAAAGTTTAACGTCAGACAAGACAGATAGTTTTTGCCTGTCAGTTCGATTGCTACGCTTGCAATAAATATTCGTTTTTCTATGCATTTACCTTGAAAATCTGTTTTCGTTCATCTTACCCCTTCTATCTTTCTGGCTAGCGAATTCTGTGACTACTTCCATCACACACTTTCGCCTGCCTCAATGTCTTCTTCCGAATAAAAACAGGTGGTAATTTGAGTTTAAGAAAAAGGAAAAAGTCGGCTAGAGCCACATCCGGTGAATAAGGTACATAAAGGCACAGGCCTTCTCTCAGGGAGAGTGTATGGGCTTAATCACCACGCGTGCCCACCGCGTATTGGCGATTTCAAGCGCTGAGGTATGTGAATAGCTCAGACACTCAGGTTTTCTCATGATGTTTTCCTTCACCGTTAGCGAATGGTATTGCTTTTATAACTTCACAAATTTACATAACTTAGAAAACCAAGTCATAGGTACATGCCGGCACCGGGAATCGAACCTGGGTCTCTCGCTTCCGAGTCCAATGTTCTACCTACTAGGCTACCAGTCCTTACTGACTAGTTTGCATGTCCACGTCTCGTCACCAGTAACAACGCGTTTCACGAATGTTGGGTCGGAATTGACTCGTTCTAGCATGTCCTTAGCGACTCTTTGCGTTTCAGTTTTTGGAGAAATTTCTGATCTTTTAAGAGTAGCCGATCTAAATATCATATGCAGCTCAAACTCCGCTCTAAATTGGAAAAAATTCCAAATTCAAAAAAGTTGAATTTGGAACCATAAACAAATCAACCATTCCCTATGCTTTTTTGACTGAATTTCCACTACGTAATCGATTAGTACAATCATTCCACTTACTAATCTGTGGATGAATCGGCTATAGGTACGACGTACATCTAATTTTCACAATACTTGTAAACCAATAAACGATGCCTGCATGCTAGAACTAGTGAATGTTGATGTTGAGCGATAAAGGTTTTTAAAAACCTATTTAGAGGCAAAAAATTCCACCCATGCCGGGACTTGAACCCGCGACCTCTGGCTAACCGTGCCAGCGCTCTCCCAACTGAGCTAATGGGCCAGTGCAAGCATCGATGAAATTTCGAGCCTCTTTACAAACTTCTCTGTATTACGTACAGGCAGCGACATCTGGCCGAAGCGAATTACAGTAACCGACTTTGCAGTTAGGTTTTTACATCGGAATGATATCGCTGTACCTACATGATTATATTCTTTTTTTGTTGCTTTAACCCGTACTGAGAACAATTTTTAAAACCTATTTAGAGACTAAAAGTTCCACCCATGCCAGCACGGGTTAGTGCAACAAAAAAAGAATATAACGATAAAGGTTTGTCAGGATAGTGGCAAACCCTGGCATATGCCTACCCCTACGGAATGCCGCTTGAGTTTATGTAACTTAGTGAGGCCCAGTACTGATAAAATCTATTTCTGGACGAAAACCGCCACCGATGCTCTACAAACAAACCTCACCGGAACAAAAAGATAATTAGTTCGCCGTTAAAAAGTTCCGTGACCGCAAAGCTTAATTAAGTCCACTTTGATCGCACTGCTGCTGTTTAAAAGGCGGAAAACGGTCGCGCTATCCCACCTGAGGACAAACAAACTGAACCGCAATCCCTTACAGGTTAGAACATGGTGCCTTCTAGCGAAAGTGACACTAAGCTACGCCATTTGAGTGCTAATTTCGTAACCATTTGAACCGCATCATTTGCTCTGAGCTCCGTGCAAAAAAAATATTTTCAGTGATAATTTTTGGAGGTACAATACGGTGCTATAAATGTAGGTAAATGTGCGTAATTCTGATTACTATGCGATAGATAAAAAAGTTTTGTCATATACGGAAAATTGTAGCAGTGAAGTGGAAAAATCGTTATTGATCTAAAAAAGCCGGTAAGTGCGAGTCAGACTCGCGCACGAAGGGTTCCGTACCATTATCTATACAATGATACAAAGATCGAGAAAAACCCGCAAAATTCACGTGTATTGGGAGCCCTTAAATATTTATTTTATTTTAATTATTTATTTTTCAAGAAAACATAGAAACAAACGTTCTGTGAATATTAAAAGCGTCTACCTGTTTCCGTTATTAATATCGAGCAAAAAACGGATAAAATATTACGTTTTTTGTATCGGAGCCCCCCTTAAATATTTATTTTATACTGTTTTCAGTATTTGTCGTTATAGCGGCAACAGAAATACATCATCTGTGAAAATTTCACTGCCTAGCTATCACGGTTCATGAGCCTGGTGACGGACAGCCAGACAGACAGAGGGACAGTGAAGTCTTAGTAATAGGGTCCTGTTTAGCACCCTTCGGGAACCCTAAAAAGTTGAACGTATTGACGAACGATTTCCGAGAATATTGTCTCTATTGATGTACCATGCTTGGGATGTGCCAATATGCCCTGAAACGAATGTAACACCAACAAATTACATTATAAAAAAACTTACATAGGTATGTATTTATAATATGATATCATATGATTAATATCACCCGAAGAACTGATAACTGCTAGGGCAGACGAGTTGTTGAGTGGAGACCGCGGATCGGTAAACGTAGTGTAGGACCTCCTCAGACTCGGTGGAGCGATGATCTCCGCAGGGCGGCTGGCAAGATCTGGATGAGAGTAGCCGAGGACCGTGCTCAGTGGCGTGCAATAGAAGAGGCCTATGTCCAGCAGTGGACAAGTGTAGGCTGATGATGATGATGAAGATGATGTATTTATAAACAAAGGCATGTATAAAGAATCCTTGTCTTACTTTGTTAACAATGACAGTGACCATTAATGTTACAAAAGATAATATGCTATGATTAATCATAGGCATGTATTTTTTTGTATTTATCTCAATAAATATTTTTCAAGCAAACAACTTAGATCAGTTTTAATAACCTATTTATTGTCCTCAGCACGGGTTAGTGCAACAAAAAGAATATATAACTTTATCAAGTTGAATAACTTGTGAAGAATACCTTTATTTTTGCACCAAGCGCAATCCAAAAGTTTTACTCTAACAAACCAAACGTTTTGACTAAAAACAAGCCAAAACCTCACTTACTTTCCCAATAATAAAGGCCAAAGCCTCGATCAGACTACAAAGGTGAAGTTCACTTCGTATTTTGGCATCGAAAAGGTCCTTTCGTGTTTAGTTTTCGAAGGTAGAGCCTTTCGACCCCTTTATTGCATTTAGTTTTCGGTATCACTTCGGTTTGGTAAAAGTGGAAAAGACTTTTTAATACAGTTGCTCAAAAAGTGGCGTATTGCAGGGACGTATAGCGTTCGGGATGTGGGCTTTTACACACTCGTGCTTTTTTTTTACCTTTCCCGCACTCGTGCGTTCTCTTTCCCAACTGTCAAAATAATGTCTATTAAAAAGAATAACCAACCATGAAGTTTTTACTAAAAAAAATCATAGAAGTTTTTATGATTCATGCAAATACGCATATTTCTAAAAAGAAGCTACTAATTTGTTTCAATATCAGATTTAATTATTTGATTGAATGAGTTTGGTTAGGTTTCATTTCATTTCATCTCATTAAATTTCATTTTCATTTCATATCAATAAAAAACTTCTACTGAAGACTTGGCTGTATGGGCATAGTTTCCTTTGCCTACCAGAATGGGTGAAGAAGAAAAAAAAACTGCTTATATTCTACGGTTGGCGCCATTTTTCAGAAATTTTCTTTGCGAGTTTAGTTGTTTGTTGCACAAAATGAGTAATTTCGACCCTAGTTTTTTTGAATTAACACCACCGGAACTCAGTATAATTGCACAAAATGCTTCGGAGAACATTTTACCGGAAAAGTCAAAAAGTCGCTACATATCTACATACGACGAATTTATTGCGTGAAGAGAAGAGAAAAAAGCAAATAGTTTTTCATTTTTTCGCAACTGTATTAAAAATAGTCGTTCAGTACACGTGCGGAACCGTCATTGCAACTTGTTCCGACTGTCAACCCTCGCCTTCGGCTGCGCCTCGGCTCGGGTAGACATTTGTCGGAACTCTTTGCAATGACAGCCTTTCCACACTTGTAATGAAATATATTATTCCCTAATGGAATAGATTTTAAATGACTTGCTGAAATTTCGAAAACTTCTAGAAAACAATAAACCTATATTTTATCAGAAGGTATAAAATCTTCTATTTCTGAATTGTTCAGCAAATCTTCGATTTCTATATCTGGCAACGCTGAAAAGTAAGTAAATTTAATGCCCACTGTTCTTCTATGAAAACATAACATTACATGCTAATATTGGAACACTGCTCCGATGTTCTTACTTGAGGAAAAATAAAGAAACAAAGGAAGTGAGCCACTGACCAGGACTGCTCGACAGTTATCTTATCCTAAATTGCCGAAGGCAATTTTCCGGGTTATTTAAGATAGATAGGTATGTGCTGTAAAGAAATGTTCCTTAGTCGACACGGGACCCTTATAGTTAAGATAAGATAAAAAGTATTTATTGCCTCATCAAGAACAACAAGTCAAGTCAAGTTTCGCCATGTCGAACCGTTTCTTTGTCTGTTCACGGCCTAGCTCGGAGACGATTAATACTATGCAATTTGGTATAAATATACATTATGAATCACGCCAACAACACGGTAATTAACAATCTTTAAAAAAAATTAAGGTCCTCTAGACCTAAACTTAGGGATGTTTTTTTCTCGTCAATCTCATACATAGTGTGGGGTATTGTCGTAGAAGGCGACTTAGGAAATCAATTACCAGGAGACGGGCAGCAGCGTCTTCCTGAGATACCAACCGCATCCTGCGATCGCCAACCCGCCTGCCGAGCGTGGCGATTATGGCAAATCCCTGGCTCGAACACATGCGGAGATCCTCCTGGGCATGCTGAGGATCAAGTTATCCAGCATTTTCTGGGGTAACCTATCCCATTCTTCAATAGCGGCTTCCCTGAGCTCTGGAACTGTCTGGGGACGTGGCTCACGGTTCCATACAGCTCATTTAAGAGCATCCCACGCGTGCTCTATTGGGTTTAAGTCGGGCGAGCCGGCAGGCCAGTCTAAACGTGTGATATCGTATTCTTGAAGAGCAGCATTGACTCGTTGAGCTCTATGTGCGGGCGCATTATCATCGACCAGTACAAATTGGTGCCCATGGTTTACTAGGAATGGTCTGACGATATCATCAATAACAACTGCTTTGTACATGTCTGCTGTCATGTAGCCCCGATACGGGATCAAAGGCGTTCTAGCTCCAATCATAATGCCACCCCAAAAGGACACCGATTTTCCGCCTTGCTGAACTGTTCCAGTGGCAGTTCTTTGTCTTTCACGGTCGCCTGGTCTTCTCCAGACACGGACACGTCGGTTATCTGGATGAGTGCTGATTCGGGATTCGTCAACGAAGAGACAGTTTTGCCAAATGTTTTCTTCCTCACCTTCTTCATTTTGCCGAAGTCTAGCCCACTGCAATCTTCGTTGTTGACGTTGCCGGGAATTGAGCGGAGCTCGCCAAGACCTCCGTGCTCGTAATCCAGCGTGGTGCAAGCAATTGCGAACGGTCTGCGTGCTAACTTCAAGCCCAGAGGCGGCCCTGACTTCTGCTTTTATTTTAGTGGCGTTGATTGTTGGATCACGGACTGCCAGCAATCTAATATAGCGCTTTTGGGCAGCTGTCAAAACAGTTGGGCGACCGCTGCGGGGTCGGTCAGCGAAATTTCCCATTCCGTGGTACCTCTGCAACGTAGCCACGACACAGGATTGGGATATAGCAAGTCTGCGTGCTAGTACTCTCGTGGTGTATCCTTCTTCCCTCAAAGTTACTATGCTTGCTCGTAAAACCTCTGATAATCCTCTTGGCATTTTTTCAATCACAACTTTCCGCAAAAAATATCTTGAATCGGTTATAATTGACTAAATCAGATTTCTGAATGAGCGTAAGCTAGGACTGAAATCCTTTTAATATGAAAAAACAACTGAACGGTGTCATTGTTTTGTGTTCTAATTCTTTATTTTTAAATAAAGAATCTAAAAAGAAGAAAAAATCATAGTATAATCTACAGTAACAAAAAAGATTTCAGTTTTTCAAAGTGATCGCAAACTTTTTTTGATGTGTGTATGTCCTGCTGTGGGCGTCAAATGGCTGATGATGATGATGATTGTTGGATTGGTCGTTTAAAAATATAGTGGAAAAATATATTCGTCCTGCTGCAGGACATAGGCCTTCTCTCAGAGAGAGAGTATGGGCTTAATCACCACGCGTGCCCACCGCGGATTGGCAATTTCAAGCGCTGAGGTATGTGAACAGGTGTTCACATCAAACTTCACTGTTAGCGAGTGGTCCTGCTATAACTTCACAAACTTAGAAAACAAAGTCATTCGTACATGCCAGAATTCAAACCCACGACCTCCCGAATGAGAACCGTATTTCCGCTCCGCTACCACCGCTCTTTTCGTTTGCGAAATATTAAGGTATAAAGCGCATATCTTTGTAGTGTTGAATGACAATGGCAATAGTGTGATAATTTCAGCTTTCAGATTTCAAGCGCTGAGGTATGTGAATAGCTCAGACACTCAGGTTTCCTCACGATGTTTTCCTTCACTTTTTTTTGTTATTTACATGTTGTTTTGTCATTATACCTTTTCTTCGATGTGTCTTTTATTGCCGTATTTGTGCGCAATGAAGAATATTCCTTACTTTCTACATCCTATAATTAGGCAAGTCTTATTAGACTTATTATTATACAGCCAACTAGCCCGGTCCAACTTCGTGAAAGAGGTCAATCATTGAATCCAACTCGGCTAGGCAGCATTCGGGAAACTTAAAAAAGTCTTTTCGTCTGATATACCTCAATCGCTCAAGACAAAATTATACAACCAGTGTGTGTTACCAGTGATGACTTATGGCACTGAAACGTGGTCTCTCACTATGGGCCTCATGAGAAGGCTCAAGGTCACGCAACGAGCTATGGAAAGGGCTATGCTAGGAATTTCTCTACGAGATCGAATCAGAAATTATGAGATCCCTAGACGAACGAAAGTCGTCGACATATCCCAGCGGATTAGTAAGTTGAAGTGGCAGTGAGCCGGGCACATATCACGCAGAACTGATAGCCGATGGGGCCGAAAAGTTCTCGAATGGAGACCACATATCGGCAAGCGCAGCGTAAGACGACCAGCCACAAGATGGACAGATGAACTCATCCAAGTGGCAGGAAGACGCTGGATGCAGGCCGCTTCCAACCGGTCTTTTTGGAAATCCATGGAGGAGGCCTATGTCCAGCAGTGGACTTCTTGTGGCTGAATGATGACGATGATGATGATTATACAGCTCATTGTAGGACACCGGCCGTCTTTCATAGAGAAACTAATTTCAAGCGCTGCGCTAACGTACGTGAACATCTAGGCAGTCGGGTTTCCTCACGATGTGTCTCTTCACGGTTAGCGCGTTTAATTGCGACCACAAAATCACAATTATACGTAATCAGAAAGCGAAGTCATTCGTATAAAACGAGGTTCGAACCCACGACCTCGAGGCAAGTGTTCTACCGAGCTACCATCGCTTGTATTATTTTGACAAAACTGCCAATGGGCTCGTCATTGTGGACTCGGAGCCGATACAACGAACTCCTGTAGGAAATGATGGAAACTTACATTGCTCCGGGCGTATTTGCTCTTTGGGTGGGAGTTTCGTGATAAGCGGAGCAGAACTTATTTCGCTTTCGTACTTTAAACTGATCTTTTATTAATTTGTTATTATGTACATTCCAATAAAATCTTCAGAACCAGGGCCGCGTTTCCTGAAACTAAAATTATACAGTTTATTATCATTAAAGTAGCTGACTCGGCAAATGTTGTTTTGCCATGTTAATTCATCATCATCATCATCATCAGCCTATGCTTGTCCACTGCTGGACATAGGCCTCTCCTATTGCACGCCACTGAGCACGGTCCTCGGCTATTCTCATCCAGCTCTTGAAAGCCGCCCTGCGAAGATCATCGCTCCACCGAGTCTGAGGACGTCCTACACTACGTTTACCGATCCGCGGTCTCCACTCAAGAACTCGTCTACCCCATCGGTTGTCAGTTCTTCGGATGATATGGCCGGCCCACTGTCATTTCAGCATGCTAATTCATGTTAATTAGCCTACAACATTGTCACAAATACCAAATATACACAAAAAAATCATAAAAATCGGTGAAGTCGTTTCGGAGGAGTTCAGTAACACTGTGACACGAGATTTTTATATATTAGATTAGACTCTATCAGTATACAAGTGCCTAAGAAACTAGTCGCAATGATAAAGTTGGCAACCAGCAAGTGTCGGATGCGTGTGAAGATGGATGGAGAACCGACTGAAGATTTTGCTGTCGTGATCGGTCTAAAGCAGGGAGTTGCACTTTCTCCCGCACTGTTTAATTTGGTGTTGGAGTACATCATCCGAAAAATGATGGCACATGATGGTGGGGTACAGCTAAATGGTCTACAAAAGGTGATTGGGTATGCTGATGACCTAGCTATGCTGGGTCAGAATGAGCGGGAGGTCCAGGATGCTGCAATAATATTGGAGAAAGAGGCCAGTAAAGTTGGACTTCGAATCAGCCGAGAAAAACCTTAATATCTCCACAAGAAGCGTAATAGGAGTACCAGGGAGTCACAGAAAAACCACCAAGTGGGTGATACAGTACATATTTAAAGGTGTGGCGAAGTTTATGTACTTGGAATACCAGAGAGTAGGAAATCGACATCCGAGTCCAGAATGCCCCCTGTTGTAATGCTATTCTTCACAACGTGCTGGTGTCCAAGCTTCTATGTACAAAAATAAAGATCCAGATTTATAAGGCCGTATTTTTATGGTGTGTTTTTCTGGTACAATAAAGAATATTCTTATCTTATCAGGCCGATCTTGACATACGGCTGCGAGGCTTGGACACTCACACTCAAGGAGGAAGATTATGAGGAATATTCTGGGTCAAACGAGAAGGGAAGATGGTAGTTAGAGACTTAAAAAGAACCACGAAATTAAAGACCCGAGTTCCGAACCCAACATCATCGGAGAAATGAAATCCCAGTGAATCCATTGACTCGCTTACATAGAAAGGATGGGAGAGGATCGGGCGGTGAAGAGGGCATACCTGGGGCTGCTAAGCTATCAAAGACCGATTGGCCGCCTCAGATGTCGCTGGAAGGATGAAGTAGCCTTCGTGAGCTCCAGGTGGGCGACTGGCAAGAGACCGGGCAGGCCTGCGTGAGTTCCAGGCGGGTGACTGGCAAGAGACCACGCAGAACAGAGACAAGACTTCTTGTGTCCGAGGCCAAGACCCGAAGAAGGTCGCTGAGCCCGCGGAGTAAGTAAGATTAGAATATTTATTTTATGTGTAAGATAATATATGTAAGATTAGAATGATAGAATGATATAATAAAAATCATATTTATAGTATGATTCTCAATAGCCAATTCTCAATAGACCAAATACATCAACTTAAATACCTATAACACACACTATCCAATATAATAAAATCACAGCGTTTGTTTTCAAACTCCTCCGAAACAGCTTCACCGATTTTTATGATTTTTTTTGTAGATCTGAGAATAGGTTGTGGGCTAATTAATATGTTAAAAGAACGTTTTCCGGGTCAGCTAGTACTAAATAGTATTTTATTCTAGCTAACGAACGGGTACCGGGTACCGGGTACCGGGTACCGGGTACCTCGAAGGTAGTGCCAAACGGTGGAAAAATAATATACGATTTTTTTTTATTAACAATACAGGTACCGTATTTATTACGTTTATTACTAAGGCTTGGACTTCCAATATTCAAATATTCGTTTTATTTCGAATATTCGCCTAACTAAAAATTGCGCTCTTAAGCTGAATAAATCGAAAAATGCTTCCAATATTTTCTATGTGACCAATTCAGCGATACCTCATACGTAGGTGTAGTTTTACCCTGGTTTTTTATTTTATTAGAATAGAATAGATCACGCCGGCAGAACATAAGATTGTTTTGTCGACATGATTAATAATTATTGTATCATAAGCAGCTTATATACGTCGCACTGTAGGGCACAGGCCTTCTCTCAGAGAGTATGGGCTTAATCACCACACGTGCCCACCGGGGATTGGCGATTTCAAGCGCTGAGGTATGTGAGTAGCTCAGACACCCAGGTTTCCTCACGATGTTTTCCTTCACCGTTAGCGAGTGGTATTGCTACTATAACTTCACAATATACATAACTTAGAAAGAAAAGTCATAGGTACATGCCCGCACTGGGAATCGAACCTGGGTCTCCCGCTTCCAACTCAAATGTTCTACCCACTAGGCTACCACCGATTAATGATTGTACTTACCTATATTTATGCCAAATTTCAGCTTTTTTAGTATATGTCTGACTGACAGTCAGACGGACGGACATGGCGAAACTAGGTATAAGGGATGGGTTGAATGCGAAACCGTAAAAAACGGACACTTTTGCGAGAAGCTTTCTTTACTGCGCTCTATTCAACGAAGAACGGTTTCTCACTGCGACCGAGCCCTAAGCCGACAAGCAGAAGACGAGCGAGCGAATTACTGTGTAGGCCCCTCAAACTTGTGAAGAGTAGCACCTAATTGGGAGAATTGAGAAAATACCGCTTTACTTCGGACTGCTTCTTTAATTTCGTTACGTATACTAACTACTAAGTACTCCTAGCATGAATACTGACAACTTTAGTATCAGTAAAATTTAATTTTATTTATAAAGTTGTAATCAAACGTATTAAAGTTATAATAGAGCTGACTTGACTGCCCGTTGGACACACTTTAATTAATAAAGCTTCAAAAACCGGCCAAGTGCGAGTCGAACTCGCGCACGAAGGGTTCCGTACCATTATCTATACAACATTAGACATAAGATCGAATTTGAGAACAGCGCCATCTATAGAAACCAACAAGAAGCGTTTAACATTGACATTTAATGACATGACATCGGCGCCGTAAAGGTTACATAGATGGCCGCTAGATGGCGAGCCGGACAACGTTTGTTGTATGGGAGCCCCCCTTAAATATTTCTTTTATTCGGTTTATAGTATTTTTTGTCATAGCGGCAACATAAATAAATCATCTGTGAGAATTGCAACTGCCTGGCTATCACGGTTCATGAGATACAACCTGGTGACAGACAGACGGACAGTGAAGTCTTAGTAATAGGGTCCCGTTTGGCACCCTTTGGCTACGGAACCCGAAAAACTGCAAACTTATTTTATATACCTAATCAAAACATAATCATTACCTATAAACTAAACAAACATATACATACATACATAAACTCACACCTGTATCCCAAAGGGGTAGGCAGAAACCAGAAACTGCGTCTTCCCACGATCCTGACAGATCACTTTCGCTTCCTCCACATTAATTAGTCGACAAGCTATGGAAAGGCTTATGCTCGGAATTTCTCTACGAGATCGAATCAGAAATGATGAGATCCGTAGACGAATGAAAGTCGTCGACATAACCCGGCTGATTAGTAAGTCGAAGTGGCAGTGCGCGGGGCCCATAGCACGCAGAACTGATAGCGAAGACATAACGACTTACATTTGAAATGATATTATAGTAGATATAATATAAAAGTACTCGAAACCGGCGTGCGTGCAACGACTAATGAACGTTGACAAAGCGAAAAACTTTTGTCAGGATCGTGGTAAGTAGCAGACCCTGGCCTCTGCCTACCCTTCCGGGATATAGGCGTCTTGTGGTAGGTAATGTAATGTAATACATCATTGTAGTTGGTATTTTCTTTTAAATAAATAAAATATTCCTTACTTACCGTAATATCCAATAGTTTCCACCAAGTGCACAGGATGCCCGTAATAATTGACATATAATCCTCTGGCGCCGTGTGGCGCCGGATTAAGAATAGCGTCACTCCATTTCCTCCCGTGGATGTCGTAGAAGGCGACTAAGGAAATAAATTACCAGGAGACGGGCAGCAGCGTCTACCTGACATTCCAACCATTTACTGCGATCGCCAACCCGCCTGCCAAGCGTGGCGATTATGGCAAAACCCCTCATGGTTATGAAAACCATGCGGGAGGCCTAGGTATGTCCTGCAGTGGGCGTCAAGGGGCTGATGATGATGAATCCTTTGTCAGGTAAAACACAACCTTATTCTGTGGAACCCAAAGTAGACATAAGTCATTAACGGTGGAGCTGACCGTAAATGACGTGATTCGTAATTGACCACGGACGTAAACATCTGTATATAATGATCACTTCCACATGACACAATAAAATGTCCCCGCAATATTACTGGAACGAAAACCTGAACGAATCCAATCGTCTAACTGTCAAATTCCATACTGATTGCTATCGCAAAGGTCAGGATTCAGACAAGATTTGGTGCGCTTAATCAGGCCTCTGGTCGCAAACTAGGATGCCCTGCACTATGGTCACCAGGCAAGGACATCATGAACTCGGAAATACACCCAGACTGAAGCAATACTTCAGAATCGCTCGTAGCCCCGGCTGCCTGAGTGATCTTAAACGATCACGAAGGTTAAGCAACACTGGGCGCGTTCAGTGCATGGATGGGTCGCCGTCTATGCCTAACGCTAGTGGCATTTTTCCGAGCGGTTCCGTGCTTCGCAAGGCACGTTAAGCTGTTGGTGCCGGCTCCCGTCGATAGATGGCAGTCGTTAAGCCAAGTCAGAGGCCTTAGGGCGGCTTGACAACTTCTGACAGTAGACAAGCCACTAGTCTACAAGCCTCCACCAATCCGGACTTGGCCCCCGTGGTGGAGTATGGCCTATACCTTCCTCAGGGAAGAGACCCGTGCCCCTCGGTGGGGACATAATGGGTTGATGATGATGATGAAGCAATACTTAAAAGAGATCAGTGACTTTTGCAACCTCATGCTAACCCTGCCAGCCTTTTCTTTGATTACGTTAACTGTTTGGAAGTGTTTTCAAATTAGGTGCGTAATAAGTGGCAAGACTTTGGAATTATGATTGCTGGACTTGGAAGCCGATCGAGGTGGAGAGAATTCTCGGCATCCCCCACCCTCCTCTCCCGGCTAAATGGTTCGTTTTAGAAACGCGAAAATAATTTGTAGCGCATATTATGATGAACTTAAAAGCAAAACGATCACGGCTAAGTAGGCTTTACAAATTTAATAGGCGAGCAACTTATAAAAGGTAAACTTCGTACAAAATCCATTAAAAATTACTTTGATGAAGTTGTTAGTTCTGTAAAGCAGATTAAAAAAAAAACCTCTTTCTGCGGAACCCTGCATTGCGAGTGGCCCGAAACGCACTTCGCCGGATTGTTTTTATTAATAATTATTTGGATAGTTTATACATTTATACATTTGTACATTTATACATTTATACATTTATACAAATTGGTTTTCCAACACGGACGTGTTGCGCGAACATGTTTCCTTAACGCAGCGTCGGGTCACTAATATAATGAAGCCCAGGGGCGAGCCTTTCAATCAGTCGGTGTAAAAAACAAGCTACGTAAAACAATGTGGACCGATGGCAAACAATTTTGGTTCCTACGTGACGAATCCACGGCCTCACGTCGGTAAGGGCGGCCACATACAGTCGGAATTTTGTTTCGGAATTTCGATTCGAAATAGCGATTCGGAATTTCGATTCGAAATAACGATTCGGCATTTCGATTCGAAATAACGATTCGGAATTCCGTAAATACATCACACATATCAATGCGATTATTTCTGTACATTATAACAAGGCTCACTTGAGAGACGCTAGCTATTGAGTTCTTTTTTCAGCGATAATATTTTTATTAAATTTAATATAATAATCCACTTAAGGCTAACATTACAGGGCTTAACCTAATACGATAGCGAAGTTAACTTTTTAAAATTGTATAACTACTGGTTACACAATATGTTCATTATGGCCGAAGATTTTCTGATTACGATTGCATTGTATTTCTATCTTGCTAAGCGGAAGAAAATACGTTGCCGTTTTTGGTTGCAGTGCAGGCTACCATGTGGTATTCCGAATCGGAGAAATTTTTGAACGGCAAACTACTGTATGTATGAGTATGTGATATGTTCATAGGTTTGTATGAGTTATTATTATTATTATTATTGATTCTTTATTGCAAATGGACAGTGTATAAAATGGCATGACATGAATGGACTGCATTCGGAATCCCGAATCGATATTTCGAATCTAAATTCAGAAACGGAATTCTGACTGTATGTGGCCACCTTAAGGGTTGTTACACATGAGGATTACATTTATTTCTTGTCGGGCCCAACGTCTGCGAAAAGATAGCGCCATGAACCAATAGTAAAGGTAGCCGAACGAATGTTACGAACGAAACATGCAGATTCTGGCAGTTTTTTGGCTGTTAAAAATCATAACCTACACTGAATTTCCATACAACTTTGTCAGTACGTTTAGAGGATACAAAGATACCTATATTCTGCCGTGGATTGGTAGAAAATGATGATGGCGTCAAGTCCGCCGTATTGTACATTTAGTTCAAGCGTCATGAAATTACTAATAACTAACTATAGATTTGATCCTACTTAGAACATCGAATAAATCTATGAAAAAGAAATTGAAGCCATCTAAGAGCAGGATCTAATTTATTTTTTGCTCTACCATTTTGCATAGTCCAACTCACACTTGGTCAGTTTTGAACAGCTGTTAAACGAAATGTAAGCATTTTTGTTGAAAAAATCGTTACGTAACTGAGCAGATTGAACACGGTCACGTGACGCGCTGTCGACTGTACCAATACTGCCTAATCCCGAATGGACGTACACAAAATTACAATTATCCCAGACGAGGCCAAATCATGATTGAACCAGACAATCTAAATTAGCCTCTATTCCTTCACCGTACGGACGGTACAAAATGCCCATCTACAGAACCGAATTTTGCGGCATAGCGGACATACACGGCGCAATTTTAGACAAAATTGAACGTGCCCACTCAGTGGTGCATTGGCAATCAGGCCACGTATTGTGGTGCCCTATCACAAGCTCAACTTAACGACAAGTGTTTCTGGTTTTTTTTTTTTTTGTTTTTGTTTTTGCTGAGTGGAGACCAATTTGGTGCCAAATCTAACCCAACTGTTGATCTGAATTTGTATTGTTATAGATATTAAGATTTGAGTATCAAATAAATAATTTACTTACTTACTTACTTACTTATTCTAGAAAACATCTAGTCACAACAAGACATTACGTTAAGTATTTCTGGATTTATTTTATACATTTGCTTTGAGAAAATAAGCAGTTTTTAATGTATTAATGTTAATGAAACAATAATCAACTGTGATCAGCATAAGAAATGGACGTACAAATGGTGTTTGCTGGCCTTTACACCAATCAAAAGCCTGTATGGTAAGAGCCAATAGAATAATACACGCTGAAATCTGGGCGGTTTGAATGCCGCGGTTATGTAATAAGTGATTAAATCTGGGGGGTTTAAATGCCCGGTTATGTAATAAGTGATTAAATCTGGGGGGTTTAAATGCCCGGTTATGTAATAAGTGATTAAATCTGGGGGGTTTAAATGCCCGGTTATGTAATAAGTGATTAAATCTGGGGGGTTTGAATGCCCGGTTATGTAATAAGTTATTAAATCTGGGGGGTTTGAATGCCCGGTTATGTAATAAGTGATTAAATCTGGGGGATTTGAATGCCCGGTTATGTAATAAGTGATTAAATCTGGGGGGTTTGAATGCCGCGGTTATGTAATAAGTGATTAAATCTGGGGGGGTTTGAATGCCCGGTTATTATTATTAATACGTTTATTGCACATAAGTAAGTATTACAATGATAATGCGGCGCACTTAATACTACGAGCATTTTCTACCAGTCAACCGCAGGAGGTGAATGAGAATAAATGGTGTAGACATACGTGAAAAAGCTAAACTAAATAAATTCCTTGTGAAATAAAACAATACAAGCGGATATAATACATAACATACACGTAGGTTATGTAATTAGTGATTAAATCTGGGTAGTTTGAATGGCGCGGTTATGTTATTAATGAGTAAAAATGCCACCTTTTTAGACCATTATTTTTTAGTATGGAGGTGAATTAAAAGAAAAGTTGAGAAATCTTGTTTTAAGTTAAGAAATCTTGTTTAAAATAAACTGAAATAACCCGATTGCTGAGCATTAACTACTAGGCAGGCGAGACCAACCTAAGAACCTCGCAATGAGTTTCGTCATTGAATTTTGGTCCCGCCTGCTTAGTGGGTAATGCTCAGCAGTCGGGTTGCTGGTTATTTTTTATTTTAGTTTTTAGTTAGTACCTATGATACTCGGGCAAACACGACGGATCGATTGAGATCTCATATGTCAAAATCTGTCTATTGGCTAAGGAGTTATAAGGGAACATAGAAACGGAAATACTTTACATACATACATACATACATGCATACATATGAACCAAACACATTAACCTCCTTTTGGGCTCCGCTGCAGTCGGGTAAAAAATGCGTGAACAATTATTATTACCGACTTTGTCGTCGCTGATGTCGCTGCCTGTACGTAATACAGAGAAGTTTATAAAGAGGCTCGAAATTTCATCGATGCTTGCACTGGCCCATTAGCTCAGTTGGGAGAGCGCTGGCACGGTGAGCCAGAGGTCGCGGGTTCAAGTCCCGACATGGGTGGAATTTTTAGCCTGTAAATAGGTATAGTAAGTGGTACTTATATATTTTAGAGACTCGCCCCTATATTCAGCTCCGAGCTCTAGTGCTTTCTGTTTTTTTCATGTATCTTCCTATGACATGAAGCTCTATATTATTATATACCTAGGTAGATTTGTTGTCTTATCATCGCTATATCAGGGCCCTTATCAGGCCCTTACTTTTATTCTTTATTTGGGTCACAGGTAGCGTTGCCAGACGTCCCGTTTTTCCTGGGACGTCACGTACTTCAGGCATAATTTTAAACGTCCCGCCGGGACAGACTGTCACGTATTACTCCGATAGTTCTCCGGATCTGATAAAGAGCGAATTAATGACCGTTTTCAACTATGATTACAGCTGCACTGAAGTTTACAAATATGTAAAATCAAACAAAAGTATGTGAAAACTTACACGATCTTATTTAAAATATAACTATCAACAAGCAATAAAAACAATGTAATATCCCGTTTTTTGCCAAAATGAGCATTTGAACCTTACGGTGTCAAAAAAAATCTGGCAACCCTAGTCACGGGTAGACTGAATTGCAGTCAATTAGACCTACTAATTAAAGCTATCGATACTATAAAATGTGTTTAACTAAAAACCTATTTAGAGGCTAAAAATTCCACCCATGCCGGGACTTGCACCCGCGACCTCTGGCTAACAGTGCCAGCGCTATACCAACTGAGCTAATGGGCAAGTGCAGGCATCGGCAAAATTTCGAACCTCGAAATTTCTAAAGCTTTTAACTATCATGGGAACAGTAAGTACTTGACTCGGAGTTGAGTTGGTATAATGAACATATTTCTGGTTAGGATAACACCCTACAGAGTTATCGAAGCACTCTGTATAATTTCCGCCGTAGTTTATGTCGCATTTGCGTCTCATACGCATTTTACGGTGAAATCGTCGGTTAGCAAATCAAATTTCACGAGTCCGTTGTGTTTGTTCAAACGTGACATTGTTATTGTTTGTAGGAGTTTCTGTACTCTTATTACCAGTCATAAGTTCAATAAGTGTAAACAAATCATAGTTATTCACTTGACGGGTCGAAGTGAATAATTACATACCTAACGTCACAGTTTCCGCTCGATTTGTATACAGCATTTTGTGCCACGTGGATTGAATTATTTTTCGAGAAGTTGTATTACGAAAAGTATTAATAAATAAATAAAATAAAAAAGCCTTTATTCTACTACTATAAGGTAACAGTTGAAACATACATATCAAACGTCTTATCAAATTAAATGAATGTAATTTTAAAGCTCATTGAAACTTTTAAATAATTAATTATTCATCGAAATACATTTCTTTGCTATAATTCATGTTATTGATTTAATTTAAATTGATTTTGGTGTACATTGAATTGAATATAAAAATGTAATTATGATTGTGTATTTGTTTCTTGTTATTTAGTTTAATTAGAAATGACATGATCTTATCCAATGTCATAAGACAATAAAAGTTGTGTGTATGATCAAGTAAAAGATACATTATATGAAATTAGTATTGTTATTATTAGTTCATTCAAAAATATATTCTATTTATATTTATTATACGAAAAGTATTAGTCTTTGATAAAAAAATCTTAGCCACGAGTATTGATAATTTAACATGGCCTTTCTATGACATTAAAACATCTTTCGATCAAGTTCTCAATTGTTTAAAACATAACATAAACATAAGCAGCCTATATACGTCCCACTGTAGGGCACAGGCCTTCTCTCAGGGAGAGAGTATGGGCTTAATCACCACGCGTGCCCACCGTGGGTTGGCGATTTCAAGCGCTGAGGTATGTGAATAGCTCAGACACTCAGGTTTCCTCACGATGTTTTCCTTTAGCGAGTGGTATTGCTACTATAACTTCACAAATGTACATAACTTAGAAAACCAAGTCATAGGTAGGTACATGCCCGCACTGGGGATCGAACCTGGGTCTCTCGCTTCCGAGTCCGATGTTCTACCCACTAGGCTACCACCGCTCCATCTCCATTGTTTACGTAAAGGGTTTCATCGTCCGGTGCAATGTTTATCATATTATTGTATAGGTTTTTTGCAGACGTCGGTACCTTAAAAACGGCTTGTTCTATTTTTGGGATAACTCCGCTCTCTCATCAAAATATCGACTTCGTAGAAAACAGCACTTCATGGAAATAATATTACACTTACTTATTGTAGTAGAGTCCCCAAAATGCAGGCTCAGCTGAGTTTGGTGGCTGTCGTTGAATTCTAGATTTTAAGTAAATTTCTTTTACATCCATGCATCATAAAGTTTGCTTTGTAACTGTGTGATTTTAAATTGTACTTTTTACTTTTACTTGTGACTCGCAAATCCTCATAAATTTCTTCTTCTTTCAGTGTGTCTCTACTATTGGAGGTTGGCAGTCAGCTCTGCATATTCCTCTGTTCTCTTTCCCAAGCGAAATAGATTTTCGAAGCTGGCAACTCCAGTCGGTTCTCTGGTGGTGTTATGGAACCATGATTTTCTTTCATACATTTAACGGATATAGGTGTGTTAAACGTATGAAACGGATGAAATTCGCCCCATGTCAGGGGCCTCTGCTTATTTTTTCAGTACTAAGTACAGTCAACAGCAGTAATTTTCATAAATTTATTTAATAAAGTTCAATATGGTTAGACTTTAATAATTTTATGAAAATAAAATTAATATTGTAACCAGCGACAAAATTATAGGTTTTTCTATACTTCAGTTACCATTTCCGGCATTAAAATTGTGGAAATGGAGCTTTCCCACAGTAAAAGTATTTTCGTAATAACGAGTAGAATCTCTTCTGATAGTTTCAGATATAAATATATAGAGATTTTTTATGTAACCTATGCAGAGCAAAGACCTTCTCTCATTGAGAGAGAGTATGGGCTTAAATAACACGTGTGCCCACCGCGGAATAAATTACACCCTGTATATCTGCCAGATTCTTTCTATAAGATCTTTGTTTAAATTAAGGAATAGATACCTGGGGCCTGTTTCATAGAACTACAGTAAAGTTCATGGTTTTTCTATGACAATTTATAGTAAAGAATTGCCATAATAAACTCCGCATTGTAGTTTTATGAAACTTTTATGAAACACACATTTCGACACGAGACCTATATAGGCATTGTTTGGACGCATTCGCTTCCGGAGTTTTCAGTCATCAATTAACTTTGCACGCTTTTCACGTTATAGTTTGCAGAAAAATAAATGGAGGATGCTCTTTTTAAATGATGGACTGCTTTCATGCAAATTTATTGAAGGTTAAAATTATAAAAGACTTTCTCTTTGATATATTTTTAGTTTTTGTTTTTTAATTATTTATTCAAGAAATTTCATAAAGTTCATATTTAATACAAAATACCCTCACTCAAACTTGTATAGGTCTATCTGTGAGGTGAAATGTGAGTTAATTAGTTTAAGTTATGAAAGAGAAAAACAGTTGGATTAAGCAACGTTATCTCATTCTATTAATGTTTGCTAGGGTTTTCTCACGCCTGTATCCCCTGCCACTTGCCACTATCATAACAAACCTATTTCGTTGCATGCACGGACGCCGGTTTCGGGTACATTTTATCTTTCCCTTCGATAATTCCCTATTTGCTAGAATTGCGTCTTTCTGCGTCGTCCCCCTTCGATCCACGTACGCTTTATCGACCAAAATCCGTTTATCTGTTTTGTCGGCCGAATTGAATCAAATACAATTCGACCGCATACGGGAATTGTTTAGTATTGATCTACCAACCATCCACTTTTCTTTAGGCTAAACGTCACGTTAGACAGAAAGCGAAGAAAAACACAAATCAATCCTATAGAATGAAATCATTTTCTGAGAATTTTAACTAAGTAAATTATCGCTTAGAGGTCGTACCCAACTGAAATACTTTGTCAAGCCGGGTGGACACTTCGGGGCACGAATTATAAAAAGAATTACCGAAAAATTCTGCGCTAACCTTTGAGTTCCGTAGAATATATTTATCTATCTATCCAGCCCACGAATACAGCCCACTGCTACGGAGTTATGCCTCCCTTCTGCCAACCCGCCCCGTCACCTGCCGATCTCATCCGTTCACTGAAATAAATGACGTCTCGTCATCGTCATCATAAGCAGCCCATGTACAGTCCCACTGTAGGGCACAGGCCTTCTCCCAGAGAGAGAAAAGAGTACGGGCTCAGTTTTGCTGGTTATGTGTTGTTCACAGCACACGCCAGCAATGCAGACTAAGTTGGGGACCCTTTTCTTTGTTGCCACGGAGGCACAATGTAATTTTTTTATATTATTGATTTTTTATTCTTGTTGTCTTTTTGGAAATCCATTGAGGAGGCCTATGTGAAGCAGTGGACTTCATGTGGCTGAATGATGATGATGATGATGATTCTTATTGTATATAGATTCTGTTATTTTTTATGTGTGTGCTTTTGTAGCAATGTTAATAAATGGTTTCTTTCTTTCTTCTTTAAAAAAATGTTTAAATTACGTAAGCTTATGTCTATATTTATGTATAAAGTGTGTTTTTGGCAATAAATGTAGTTCACTTTCACTTTCACTTTAATCATGGATTTGGAGATTGGCGATTTCAGGCTAAAACTTATGAGATCATATTTAGAAGGGAGGGTTCAAAAAGCTGACATAAATAGGACTAAATCATCCGGGTCGGAGGTTAAGATGGGAGTGCCACAGTGATCTATTTTGGGGCCGTTCCTTTTCCTCGTATATGTAAATGATTTGCCGTTCATGGTTCAAAATATGTCAGAGATAGTATTGTTTGCAGATGACACGTCACTTATTTTTAAGATTAAGAGACAAGAAAATGACCTTGCGGGTACAAATAATGCTCTCTCTAAGGTACTATATTGGTTTACTTCTAATAACTTATTATTAAATTCAAAAAAGACAAAATGTATAAAATTTACACTACCAAATGTCAAAATGGTTGACAGCAATGTTATATTGGGGAATGATAAACTAGACCTTGTAGAAGAAACTGTATTTCTGGGTATCACAATTGATGCAAAGCTTCAATGGGTCCTCATATAGGAAAATTGGCAAATAGGCTCAGTTCTGCAGCATACGCAGTTAAAAGAATCCGGGAACTAACTGATGTCGCAACTGCTAGGCTTGTTTATTTTAGTTACTTCCATAGTATTATGTCCTATGGTATACTACTGTGGGGTCGGGCAGCAGACATTGAGACCATCTTCGTCCTGTAGAAGAGAGCGATCAGATTTATATATAAGCTAGGCAATAGAGATTCGTTAAGAGATTTCTTTAAAGAAACTAACATCCTAACAGTTGCTAGTCAGTATATCTATGAAAATATTATGTATGTTAGGAAAAATATCAGTGACTTTAAAACTGTAGGTAGCCAACACAATGTAAATACTAGAAATAGACAGAAACTTTCGTTCCCAAAATTTAGGCTGGCAAAGGTTAATACATCCTTTATGGGGCATTGTATACGTTTCTACAATAAGATCCCTGAGGATATAATAAGCTTGCCAGAAACGCGGTTCAAAAAATGTGCCACTTTGTGTCAAAAAAGCTACTATAACATTAAAGATTATTTAGATGACAATGATGACTGGAATTAAAGCCAGTTCAATGCATGAGTTTTAGAACATTTATATAAATCCTGTAAATTAAGGACTTGAAAAGACTAAGTTTGGAGTTTTTTTGTCCATTTTTTCTCCAAATTGATCTACATTTTGAAATGGACACCTAGTTTAACTTGTAACGTTCATTAAGTCGCAGTTTCTGTGCTACTTTGAATAAAAAAAATTGATTTTGATTTTAACTTCACAAATGTACATAACTTAGAAAACCAAGTCATAGGTACGTGCCCGCACTGGGAACGGAACCTGGGTCTCGCTTCCGAGTCCGATGTTCTACCCACTGGGCTACCACCGCTTGATGTTTAATTAAGGCTAAAGCTAAGGTTCAAGTTATACAAGGTTACCTATAGAATGCGCAACACCTGAATCCCACGAATTTGTCGATAACGAATTTGTCTGTTACAACAACTTTGATTTTTTATTTAATTTTTTGTGTAAGTATGTTGTAACGGTTTTACTACTTTGCAATGGCGTTATTTGATAGAAAATGCTTAAATCCATCTCAATTATTTACCTCGTTGAGGATGAGTATGTTTGTAAATTTAATTTTTTTTTGCACGCCTACCAACCTCTTGCGGTTGACTGGTAGAAAATGCTTATGGCATTAATTCCGCCGCAGTGTACGATTTTTTTATTGTAAGTGCAATTGATACTTTATCAATAAATAAAAGAAAAGGTTGTGTATTAGGCGGTTGATTATTATTCATTCATGGAATAAAAAAGACTGTTTGATAGTTTTAATTTTTGTATAAAAAATAATAACATTCCGACATACTCGTAATAATGTTAGTAGTTTGTTGTTATTATTGTTTTATCCTACGATATGTTTCTTATAATAAGTATATCGAGCGAATGCGGGTGGAAGGGCCGATAAGGGACGTCCCAGGCGGGCACACTTGGACCAAATAGGGGATGTATTAGCAAAGGGCAAGATAAAAAGTACCCGAAACTGGCGTACGTTGAGGAACGAAAGTGATCTGTCAGGATCGTGGCAAGTGGCAGTCCCTGGTCTCTGCCTCTGAGGGGTACCTCTGAGATACAGGCATGAGTTTATGTAAGTATGTATGTAAAATTCACAAAAGTTATAGGTCTTCAAAAAAGCGAAAAATCAAGTTACTTTATTAATAAAAACATTATTACAAAAGGCTGCGATTTATTCAAAAATCAAAAATTTATTTCAACGTAAACAATTAACATTCTCTGTCTACCCCTCTGGGCTACAGGCGTGAGTTTAGGTATGTATGTAATAACTTAATAGTTTTCTTTAATTCGATTGTTTTAAAAAACTGTCGTCTATAGATAACGCGGTACTACGCAATTATTAAGTACTTATCACTAAACTGATACGAATCACGAATCGCTCGTAGCCCCGGCTGCCTGAGTGATCTTAAACGATCACGAAGGTTAAGCAACACAGGGCGCGTTCAGTGCATGGATGGGTCGCCGTCTATGCCTAACGCTAGTGGCATTTTTCCGAGCGGTTCCGTGCTTCGCAAGGCACGTTAAGCTGTTGGTGCCGGCTGCCGTCGATAGATGGCAGTCGTTAAGCCAAGTCAGAGGCCTTAGGGCCGCTTGACCACTTCTGACAGTAGACGAGCCACTAGTCTACAAGCCTCCACCAATCCGGACTTGGCCCCTGTGGTGGCGTATGGCCTATACCTTCCTCAGGGAAGAGACCCGTGCCCCTCGGTGGGGACATAATGGGTTGATGATGATATCTCTAAACTAGTACTGCTTGTATGTAAGTCATTAGTCATCTTATTATGCTGCTCAGGTATAACTTAGACAATAATAAAGAGTTCTAAGACTGTCTACGGAACCTTAAAAACTCTTACAACTACGACCCTTTGTCACCGTAATAAATCCCCTTTCGCCCATTTTCGTTTGAAAAGGTGTTTCCTAACGACTCTGGGGATATTGTTTTACTCGTTTACTGAGTAAAGAATATTTAAAATACACTAAGGACCTGTTAGATACTCGCCTACGGTGATGGGAAAACGCCGCAGTGCTTGAAATCACCATTATGCCATGGGCACGCGTGATGATAGCGTTGGTTACCTAGTGGGTAGAACATTGGACTCTGAAGCGGAGACCCAGGTTCGGTTCCCAGTGCGGGCATGTACCTATGACTTTTCTTTCTAAGTTATGCACATTTGTGAAGTGCTTATGAAAGTGGTTATGAAAACCACAAAGGAGGCCTATGTCCTGCAGTGGGCGTCAAATGCCTGATGACGATGATGGTGATAATGATGATAGATTAAACCACTCAAGCAAAAAAAAGTCATCCACCTTGTCTTCTTTCTCTCTTCGTGGCCTTCCTCTACCTCTGTTTTCTTCTATCTTTCCTTCTGTGATGTTCTTCATAAAATAGTCGTGACGTAAGAAGTGTCCGCTCATCCCCAGCAACAAACTTTTCTCCTTAAAGCCGCGTTTTTACGATCTTATTAGGCTCAGACAGGGTGATTAATCTTAGTGACTAAAAACTGCAGGCTACTCGAATGGTAGTGTACACACATTTTAGTGAATTCAGACTTTTGCTTCAAAGATGTAACGAAATGGCCGCCGAGAACCGGACGCTGTTAGTGGGTAGACTAACAGCCGGACTGCCAGTAGACCAACAGCTGGTCGGACCACGTGGTCAAGTCGGCAGAGAGCCTGTGGACGCGAGAGGCGAGATACCGCGAAAGATGGCGTGGTGGGGAACATATCTATAGCCCGTTCTTGCTATAGCCAGCAGTAGGCAGAGCGGGGCTGATGATGATGACGAAGATGACCGGACAGAATGAGCTTAAAAGTAGATTAACCTACAGATTGTTTGCGTATGGATTGAAGCCGAACGATTTTAAATATACGTTGTTTATGCACAAGAATAATATAAAATCTATTTAGAGGCTAAAAATTCCACCTTTACCGGGACTTGAACCCGCGACCTCTGGCTAACCGTGCCAGCGCTCTCCCAACTGAGCTAATGGGCAAGTACAAATATAAGCGAAATTTCGAGCCTCTTTACAAACTTCTCTGTATTACGTACAGAGAATTGTCCTATTATTGTCCTCAGCACGGGTCAGTGCAACAAAAAGAATATAATTAAGAATAATATAGTTATAATATAAGTAAATAATATATAGAGATAGAGCGCTTCGCCAACAAACTGCTTTGCAGTTTAGCGAAATTGTATACTAATATTAAGGTTTTTTATTTTGAATAAATAAGCGTATAAAAAAAAGATTAACAATTAGGAAGGATTGCAATGTGCATCGATTGTCGTAATAAACTATGAATTGTAGTTTTATGAAATGCAGCCCAGGGCGACAGTTGAAAACGCTACTGGTTTTCCAACCAAGGAGTAACGAAAAAAAATTATATTTTCATATATTTATTATTGATATTTAAAGTGTTTTGACATTGGAAATGTCTTTTCGTTCGCTTGTAGGCTACGATTTCACGAAAAAATGCGATCCCCTTATATCTCAGAGAATTACGAAGATCTGATGTTCAATAGAGGCTCAAAATACGCATACTCATAAGAGCTGTAAGGTGCAAAAAGAGTTATTCAAGAAAGTCAAAAACGAAAACAGTTATGGCTGAAACAGTGAAAACAAAATCTTTTTATTTCCGAATTTTAGATTTTGGCGCTCGATATTTTGGAAACGAAGAATGATATAAAAAAATTGAGAAAAATTCCTCTGGACAATTTAGTCAGCTACAATTTGATCCTAAAACAAAGACGATCGGGTAAAGGGTTTGCCCTGTAGCTGAACCTTTATGAAAAAAGTCAGAACGACATTTTTCACATGGCATTTATGACTCGATTCATTCCAATGTGGTCGAAAGTCGTGTGTGAGGCACGAAATCTGTAAATTTTTGAAAACAATGTTGACCTTGGAATTACGAAAAAAAATCAGCTGTTCTATACATTTTATAACTACACTAGCTAACCCGGCAAACGTTTTGCGATAATGAATAGCCAAACGGCAACCTATTCTCTTCTACCAAATATGCACAACAAAAAATCATAGAAATCGGTGAAGCCGTTTCGGATGAGTTCGATGACAAACACTGTGACACGAGTTTCTTATATTATATTAGATTACATTACTTAAACTTACGCATGCCTGTATCCCAGAGGGGTAGGCAGAGAACAGGTTTTCCCACTTTCCACGATCCTGTACCATCAGCATTCAGTAGTCGCTGCATGCGCGCACGCCGGTTTCGGGTACTTTTATTTTAAATCTTATTATCCTTATTTTTAGGGTTCCGTAGCCAAAGGCTAAGGGACCCTATTACTAAGACTCCATTGTCCGTCTGTCTGTCTGTCACCAGGCTGTATCTCATGAACCGTGATAGCTAGAATTTTTCACAGATGATTTCTGTTTCCGCTATAACAACATACTAAAAACAGAATAAAATTAATATTTGAAATAAACGTGATTTTGTTGCCGTTTTTCGCTCAATATTAATAACGGCAACAGGTAGAGAAGCTTGAAATATTCAAATGTTTTATAGATAATAGTACGGAACCCTTCGTGCGTGAGTCCGACTCACACTTGGCTGGTTTTTAAGTGCCTTTTTAAAATATCGCCTGTCCGAAAAGAAGCAAAGACATTTAATTCATGAAGACAGCCGGATAAAAACTGACGAGGTTCTTTATTTTTATGAACGCGTTGGACCGCTACGCGTCGCCAGACGGACGGTTCCGTTTGCGAATTGAGCACTTGATATCAATCGCTGACTGACATACTTTTACTTAAGGCTGTTGTTACGTCGTGCATGCTGTCTCTTTTGCACGACATTTTCAGTAATTGTAATAAAATGAGTATACTTTTGATAAATATGGTCTGAGGGTTTGATAGATAATTAAATTTCGGACATTTTAAATACATTTTTATTTTGCTATAAATAGTATTTAATAAAGAAAAGTTGTTTCCGAAATAGGCTAAATAACTGTGTCTTTACTGTCCGTAATTTTATTATCTATCAAACCCTCAGATCACTTTTACCAAATGTATATTCATTTTATTACAATTATGAAAAATGTTAAATTGTGCGAGCGAGACAGCACGCTCGACGTAACAGCTGCCTTAAATACTTTACTTGTAAAAAGATTTTTTTTGCAATGTGAAAGCTTAGTAGCCCATAGTAAAAGTTGTTTGTATTGACAATTAAAATAAAACCAACCCCTATGCTCGGATTTATAGTAAAAAACCAGAGCGAAACCCATAATTTTGAAAATTAATTGCCTGTTCATTTGTACAGATACAGCACATCAACATTTACATAAGTGCACTCCAATCAGTTACGTTATGGGCATTGCTGTCGAATGAACGAGTATGTCAGAGAAAGCCTCGGACATCGCCGATAAACTGCAAGAGAATAGGCTGAGATGGTTTGGGCTTGTGAAACGACTGTATTTGTAACGAAGTGCTACGTCTGTCAATTCCTGGACGGAGGTCCAAAGGAAGATCGAAAACTAGGTGGATGGATTTAGTAAAAAAAGATCTCAAAGAATGCTGAGCTTCGATAAACGTGAACATGAAAAAAGTGAAGTGGCAGTGGCTTATTTTCTCTTCGCCTTATTCATGTAAGGCGAAGTGATCCCATGTGGGATTAAAGCTGGGAAAAGAGCGATTGCCTATTTAATCGTGGTTAAGTAGTTAATGACTCTCATGTCATTATCTAATTAAGTGAGATTCAGAGTCACATTTTTAATTGCATATATTCGAAGTAATGCATCAAGTATCCTACACCAACTATTCCTTCTTAAGTAACCTTCGTTTGAAGCTTCCTCTTAGAAACTCACCTTAAAGTTTTAGCGTACAGTATATTCAAACCAGCGAGATCTCAAACAAGCGTGAGAAAAGTGAAAATTACACGTCTATTGCGTGCAAAAAATTTCTTAATATTTCAATAACTGAAAAAAAAAACTGATTTCCTTGCAAGTTTCTATGGCTAAAGTAGTCTAATTTGGTGTCTGGTACGCATAGCCTTTGTGTTGGGCGTTAGTTTTTAACACCCTTCTATATAAAGACGAAAGTTTTGCTGGAAATTGGATCGCACTCGGTAGATGCAAGCGGAGTAGTTCGCTTAGAAAGGACCTCATTACCACCGCAATGATGCCCGCGGCTCTGATGTAATGGAGTTACATTTGCCAGATTAGGGATAAGGAGATTACAATTCTGCGGGGACCGAGCCGTTACAAAAACTGCTATCCACCGTTTTAATCTTGGAGTGTAATTTAATTGTCTTAAAGGCCAGCGTTGACTTGGTTTTTAAAGTCAGAGAGTGGAGATCACGAAATACAATTCATGGCTTAATAGACAGATAGAATATTCTTGATTGTAGGTACACCAGGACAAGTAACTTCGGTATGTAGACTACACCGCATACCCGATAAATCACAGATTAAGAAGTAGGCGGATATGTACCTAAATTGTAGTAATTAGCTACGCCATGTACATCGAATTATTATAGTAAACTATTTATAATTTACCTTATGCCGAGTAGCACAAAGGACTTAAATAAACTGTTTATTTATTTGAAACTGCACACTACCGGATATCATCATTAGCCATGAGGGGTTTTGCCGTAATCGCCACGCTTGGCAGGCGGGTTGGCGATCGCAGTATGCGGTTGGAATCTCATGACGACGCTCGCGCTACTGTCCGTCTCTTGGTAATTTATTTCCTTAGTCGCCTTCTACGGCTTCGCCTTCACGGAAGGAAATGGAGTGACGCTATTCTTAATCCGGCGCCACACGGTATTTATTCAATGTTACGTAATTATGTCTATTTAGTATTCTGTGAGTTGTATCAATAAAGACCGGATATCCTAGATAATATTACGGATTACAATATTAGATTACCACTTACAGGCATGCACAGCACTGCATACGAATACATTTCTTGAAACAAAAATTACAAAAAATTACAATAATTAACTATGAATGTAGTTTGTAGTCATGAATGTAGTTTTATGAAACGCAGCCCTGATGAAATCAAATCAAAAATTTATTTCAACGTAAAGATTTAATATTTTGTTCGTTGAATATCTATGGTAATTGCAGTGCGTAGCAACCCTAAAAATCTTGTTTCTTTTTAGGATGAGACAAAAGTGAATTTCACTTACGAATTAAGAATTGAAACGTCCCGCTGCTAGCTGATTAGTTTAAAAATTATTTGATTTATATTTTGTCTCTTTAGCAATGGTTTAGCTGAAATAGGGCCTTTTTCATTCACCAAAGAGTTTTTAATTTTAACAAAAAAGTTGCTTTAATTCTAAAAACAACTCCGATATGGTTTACGAAAATGAATAGGTAGATTGAGAAATCCGGATAAACTTAAAAGTGTTACGCAAAAAAAAAGAATTCTTCAAATCAGTCCAGGCGTTTTCGAGTAATCGGGGAACAAACAAAAAATATATATAAAAAAGATTCCGACGAATTGAGAATTTTTTTAAGTCGGTTAAAACAGCTCCACTAATTAAAAGCGTCACTAATAATAATCATATTTATTTTATTTCAAGTAACACTCACTTTCGTTAGTAGACTTAAACTATATATGTTAGTATTTTTAGCTAAAGACACAATGTATATTACAATTACATTTAACAGTACACATTGGAGGGTACATGTAGGCTGGCACAGTGACGCATGTAGGGCGAATCTAGGCGGCCTGCTATCACGCTCAGGATCAGGGTTGCCATCCGTACGAGGTTTCTCGTACAAATACGAGATTTAGAGGTGCCGGGTACGAGGTACGAGCTCACATCCATCCTCGTACGATATTGTACGAGATTCATTGATACAAATTTTAATTTTAATGCCCGGATGCAGATCATATTTTGGAACGCACCTTAACCGGAAACGAGACTGGTGCTTTCACTGAGAGTAATAAGCAGCATTGTACTTCGTTTTCCAGCAATTGTTCGCTGCCACGCGTCGTGGTGATTCCCCCGATGATAAACTTCGCAAATTTAAAGATTTAAGTTGCTAGCAATGAGTATGTGTGTATGCACAATTATTACTCATTCAAAGCAAGCTACTTTGTAATTGCTTTGCCGTTGGTTGGTTTGGTTTATTTACGATCAAAAGTTGTGAAAAAAATGGAAACAAATGAGTGACAGTAGTGACGATAAATAGTGGTTAAAGTGGGTGGATGGACACCGAAAAATTAGGTGATACCAAAAACTTTCATCGTGTACAGTCTTTCAGGGAAGCTTGGCTGAAAGATCCAATGTTCCATGATGATGCATAAACTTTGAGGTGTAATGGTGGGTGTGTACGAGGTTGTGTTGCCAAAGTACGAGAATTTCGACTATGTCTGTACGAGGGCAAGCCGTCGGCGTCTGGCAACCCTGCTCAGGATGCTGTTGGTGCTGGCCCGCACCCTGCTAAGCATCGATGCGCACCGCTTACGCATAGTAGCGTAGAAGCAATTTACTCGGGCCTCTGCAAACATGCCAGATGCACTCCAGAAGCGGGGCAGCCCCATCAACACCCTGAACGCATCATTGTACTGTACACGTATTGTACTGTTTTTGCGTAAATCTCTCCCGCAGGCTGCTCGTATGACATAATGTGTATCGCTCGTAGCCCCGGCTACCTGAGTGATCTTAAACGATCACGAAGGTTAAGCAACACAGAGCGCGTTCAGTGCATGGATGGGTCGCCGTCTATGCCTAACGCTAGTGGCATTTTGCCGAGCGGTTCCGTGCTTCGCAAGGCACGTTAAGCTGTTGGTGCCGGCTGCCGTCGATAGATGGCAGTCGTTAAGCCAAGTCAGAGGACTTAGGGCGGCTTGACAACTTCTGACAGTAGACGAGCCACTAGTCTACAAGCCTCCACCAATCCGGACTTGGCCCCCGTGGTGGAGTATGGCCTATACCTTCCTCAGGGAAGAGACCCGTGCCCCTCGGTGGGGACATAATGGGTTGATGATGATGATGCTCTGAATGGTGTGTTTTTTACATCATTGGAGCATTGAGCAAACTTGCGGCCGATCATAGTATGAGTATATTTGCCCTTAAAGCCAATGCGCGTCGCTCCCTCTCGTCATTGCACTAGCTCAAAATATTTATAATAAAGTTCCGAATAATATGTATTAGACACGTATTGGAGCTTAAATCTAAACTTTTGTATTGATGACCAATCATCATCATCATGATCAGCCCCTTGATGCCCACTGCAGTACATAGGCCTCCCTCATGGTTTTCATAACCATGAGGGGTTTTGCCATAATCGCCACGCGGGTTGGCGATCGCAGTGTGCGGTTGGAATGTCAGGAAGACGCTGCTGCCAGTCCCCTGGTAATTTATTTCCTTAGTCGCCTTCTACGACATCCACGGGAGGAAATGGATGACCAATGACGTGCGTGAATGCAAAGGATCGTGACAAGTGGCAGACCATGGTCTCTGCCTAACCCACCGATAGGCGTGAGTTTATGTTATGTTATGTTACTAATTAAATGACAAGGAATTTTTACTTTAACTGGTATGACCGACTTTAATTGTAACATTTAATTTCTTCATTAACCCAAGTCACAGAATACTAAATAGACATAATTACGTAACATTGAATACATTAGACCTTATATTGTACGTAAAATCGTAGGTAATTAAAATATTTGTATGCGTTTTGTTTTCAGCTGAATGTAGCGAAGATAAAAAACATATAGGTAAAGAATAATAAAGTCAAAGTGAAAGTCAAAAATTGTATGTAAAAACAAAATGTTTACTTAATGAACGTCAAAGCTGTTTGTTTCACAATTAATAGATTATGCGGAGAAGAGGCTAACAAAGAAACTTCACATTGATTCTTTCCAAAACAGGTTTGCTTAATTAACAGAGTTTTCAACTAAAGTTACAATCGTCCTCGATTATATTACGATATCTACACTAGATACAACCGTCCTCGTTAACATTATTTAAATACCAGCCATCTTTGTCTTCTCAATAATCCTTAATGTTATAATAGGCTCTTTGCACAGAGTATGCCTATAACACATTTTTTTAACCTACGCGTGGTAACTCTAATATATCTTGAGGAATTTTATTGTAGAACCGTTACATAACAGTAAGATTAATCTTCTGTTAACAGACTGTAAGCGTGTTATGTCAGTAGTACAGAATTAAAGTACTTAGGTACCTAGCCATAAAAATTAAAACGGAAAACCTTGAAGCTCTCACCAGCAACTTGAAGAAAGTAATTAATTCAAGAGCCTCATCTGGACACTCTTAAGACGATCCAGTGGGCTAACTAGCGCCACCAATGAAAATAAATCATATCTTTTACAGATTTTAGGACCCACGACAAAGAACCTAGGAACACGAGCCTGGGACAAGATAGCATTTATGTAAAAAACGGCCGTGTTTGGCGTTAATGATATAAAATATCTAGTCTAACGGCGAAGGAAAACATCGTGAGGAAACCTGGGTGTCTGGGCTATTTACACACCTCAGCGCTTGAAATCGCCAATCCGCAGTGGGCACGCGTGGTGATTAAGCCCATACTCTCTCTCTGAGAGAAGGCCTGTGCCCTACAGTGGGGCGTTTATAGGCTGCTTATGGTGATATCTAGTCCAAAGGGCTACTTAGAGTAGTAACACAAGCGCAACCAAGGAAATAAATCATATTTTTTCTTATAGATTGCAAAAATTTGCAGTGTCTGTCCAATCTCTCAATAATTTTAATAGTGACTTTTAGGACCATTGACCGAGAACATAGGATCACTGACCTGGGATTAGATGGCGTTTATGCCAAAGACACTCGGCCTTAATGCTAACTAGTTCTAGGTTTTTTGTCCTAAAACTCACTATAATGTCACTGCTTACGCGACGCAGGAGTGTCAGAGTATGTGCGCGCGCAGAGCTGACACGTGCTCGCCACACAGATTGTTCCAAAACTTTTTTGCAATAAATTATTTCTTATTATCTACTGGGATGGTCTGCCGTTAACTGCGATACAGTTTGGCAGAAGGGATAATGTTACTTCGTTATTTTAGGCAAGGAATTAATGAAAAAAAAACATACGAGTATGTCACATGGATGGGAACTTATTAAAGATAAGGTTTCACTAATGGGAGACTTTAAATTTTTGTAAATAATTAGAACTGCACTCATCGAATAAAACCCTAAGCACTATTAGAGAACGCTTTATTGTATACATATTTTATATTAAACAGGGTGTTTCAGAACGTGAGACTTGAGGGGATACTTAACAATACAACTTTTATGAAAAAAATCAGCTCCATACTTTTTTTTTATATTTGCTCGAGCGAATGTTAACAGCTGATATTTTTTTCAATATTTCGGAGTTGCCCCTGTATTACAAGTAGTTTGTATTGATGAGTAGAATATACAGGGCGTTTCAGAAAAGTCCGGTGAGACTTAACCTCTTAAGCTCTGGCATGCTATACATAGGAATATAACTTCTTTAATTCACACCCAATGTACTTAAAGTAGGAAAACTCTGCTGTCAGATCACTACATCGATCGATATTTATGGGCCATTGATAAGAATAACTTAACTAAATTCAAGATTATTTTTTTGCAGATGAGACAGTCGTCAAGTGCTGCGCAATATGTAATAAAATAATGTTTTTTTTTCTTAAGTGTAATTAATAGGACGGCACATCTTAAAACTTATTTTCTAGGTCCATATTTTTTTACAATTTTTTTTTTCTTAAATAACTACGTAGTAATAGATGGACTTATTTAATTTGTACCTATGGATTAGGAAGTTATGTGGCTCTTAGTTTCACTGGACAAACACTCTGTTTGTTACCGTCACAGATTGTACACAAAATGGAAAATACTAAAACATTTTCTTACCCTCATTGTTAGCGTGAACTCCCCTTCGTTTTAATTCTAATTAAAACTGATAATCCGACTTCAAGTTCCTTTTTAGGATTCCGTACCTCAAAAGGAATAAACGGAACCGTTGCAGGATCACTTTGTTGTCCGTCCGTCCGTCCGTCTGTCAAGATCCTTTATGCGTATATTTCGACACTCTCAAGGGAATCAAAATTTATAGGGCACTTTCCGTTGACCTAGAACTACGCTCATGGGATCTTGTTAGGTAGGTACTAACATGTACATGCATGTTCTACAATTGTATACGCCACACATGTCAATCTGCTATACCCTTACAGGGTTCATGTTCAACTAGTTAAGTAACTTCTGTATCTTTTCGAGATTGTTCATGAAATGCATTGAATAAATGAAATGAAATGAAATTAAATACTTGTACCCACTGATGTATTATTCTTAAGATAAAGATGGTCAGAGTGGAATTTTTTTTTCGCTGTCTTTTCTCCACTACAACTCGACCCGAAGAGAGCGGATAATTAAATCATAAAAAAAAGTCTTTGAAGTTCGAGAAAATCTCGGAAAAACTGCGAAACTCCATTCCTGAACTATTTATCTACCTATGTACCTAAGTACCTACTTTGTACGGAACCTTCGGTGAGTGACTCCGACCCGCACTTGTCTGGCATTTAATACTTAGGCGCCTCGGAGCCACTTTAAGTAGAAGTTACTAAGTTAAACATTTTCTCTCAGTTTCTTTACGTAGTTGGAGTTGGCTAAAGAAAAGTTGATCGACTTAAGGCAGCTGTTACGCCTAGCACGCTGTTTCGCTTGTACAATCAAACGTTTTTGGTGATTGTAAAATAATAGTACGTTTTAACCGACTTCAAAAAACGAGGAGGTTCTCAATTTGACACGTATGTTCCTATTTTTTTTGGTATATTCTCACTGTAAGTTCTTATGGTATAATAAATAAATAAAATAAATAAATAAATAGGTAAATAACCCCGTCAAATCTTAACCGATTTCTACAATTGTTTTTTGTTTTTATTATCATTTTACGTAGGTAGATAGAACACAGGTGGTCCCATAGTCATCAAGTCAGGATCAGATGATGGGATCCTGGAGAAATCGAAGGAACTCTTCGAATTTTAAAGGCACATTTGAAGCGATTTGAAGCGCAAATTTTTATTTGATGCCCACCAAACCCACAGAGTCTAAAGACGAAAGTCTTCGACGAGTGCGTCCTACCCATCATGACATACGGTGGTGAAACGTGGACACTCACAGTGGGGCTGGTCCACAAATTTAAAGTCGCTCAGCGTGCTATGGAAAGGGCTATGCACGGGGTTTCTCTGAAAGATCAAATTTGAAACGGGGTGATCCGACAGGGAACCAAAGTCACCGACATAGCCCACCGAATTAGCATGCTGAAGTGGCAGTGGACCGGCCATATCATCCGAAGAACTGATAACCGATGGGGTAGACGAGTTCTTGAGTGGAGACCGCGGATCGGTAAACGTAGTGTAGGAAGTCCTCAGACTCGGTGGAACGATGATCTCCGCAGGGCTTCTGGCAAGAGCTGGATGAGAGTAGCCGAGGAGAGGCCTATGACCAGCAGTGGACAAGCGTAGGCCGATGATGATGATGAAATCAAAAATCATTCGTCATATCACGCAATAATCAAAATCATCCATTTATAAACGATATTTTTTGCCGGGCACTTCTTTGGATTTTTGATCTTTAGGTGACTGATCTGAGAGCTTCTCGGTTTCCTTCAAAATTTTTAACACGCTGCTTTTCGAAACTCCGGTTGCTTCACAAACCCTGTCCAAATTTTTTTTATGCTAATTACTTTCTTTTTTTTTAAATAAATTAGGTTCTTTTCTAAAATAGTTATATACATTATTTACAATTTCACGAGATTAAACAAAAATTTTTTTACCACGCTTTAAATTTGTTGAAGCCATGATACATAACTATTGTAAGTTAATTTTGATAAAATTTGATAGAATCGAATATTTTCACGAATGAAATTAGCGTTCATAAACATAAATGTATCATATACCTACGTCAAACTGTTTTTATTGACACTAAGAAGTCATACTGTCAAAATAGTCAAATATTTTTCTTATTTCAATATAAAGGTTGTGTTAGTTTTGAGCTACAAAGGAGGTTTTGTTGCTCATATCGTTCTTGTATTGTATTCAATAAGACAACGAGTAATATAATTAAAGGTCATATCTGTAAATTGATAAATCTATGTGAGAGATGAGGGATTCACGGCAATTACCGACGTTGGCCGAATCGTTAACTGATTTTAATCTTACTGTAGTACATTTGAAAAAAAGCGTGAGAGTTCGAATGCGGCTCAATTGCTCTTTCACTTGTTTACGCATATCGAACGATAGACTCTTAAACATTTAACGTAACAGAAAACACTTTTTGACGTTTCGGAAAATCGGAACTTCGTACAACTTAGAATTTAGACTTACAGTTTTGAAAAATGTGTGAAGCACACTTTGTGCCAAAAAAGCTACTATAACATTAAAGATTATTTAGATGACAATGATGTCTGGAATTAAAGCCAGTTCAATGCATGAGTTTTAGAACATTTATATAAATCCTGTAAATTAAGGACTTGAAAAGACTAAGTTTGGAGTTTTTTTGTCCATTTTTTCTCCAAAATGATCTAGATTTTGAAATGGACACCTAGTTTAACTTGTAACGTTCATTAAGTCGCAGTTTCTGTGCTACTTTGAATAAAAAAAATTATTGATTTGATTTGATTTGAACCAAAATCATGAATAAATAACAATATGTTTTACCATTACTGTTATTAAATCATTAATAATAGGTACTGTTACTACTGTTACAAATGAATAGAACATGCCCTCACAATATTCCTAACGATTTCAAAAGCAAGCTGAAGTGGCAACTTCTACCTACACTAAGTAAACGCTTACGCTATATCTAATAGGAGAAGTGATCATTCAGACGCCCAGCACCTATACCACAGCTTACCTTCATCCACAGAAAAGAAAATGTCAATACGTGCAGAGACTACTTAAGACACTTTACTACTTTTCGAACTAATACAAGAAGATGGTCCCATCGGAGTGGTTGTCAACCTTAATGGTGGGCGGCGGCGGGTCCCTTTCCAACAAGAACCTTCTTAGCTCTATGAGAGCTACGCTGGATAAGGAGAACCAGACTGCAGCTATTAACAGCCTGAAAAAAAAGAACGAACAACGTATGTTTTTATTTCCACCTACCTACTCGTATATATCTATACTATCTTTATCAGGGTATTGTAAAAAGCCACCTCGACTGTAACGCAGTCATCTGGAATCCAGATGAGTGAAAAATATAGACTCATGCTGGAACGTATCCAAAACAATTTTATTAGGTTCATAAGCAGCCTATATTACGTCCCACTATAGGGCACAGGTCTTCTCTCAGAGAGAGAGTATGGGCTTAATCACCACGCGTGCCCACCGCGGATTGGCGATTTCAAGCGCTGAGGTATGTGAGTAGCTCAGACACCCAGGTTTCCTTACGATGTTTTCCTTCACCGTTAGCGAGTGGTATTGCTACTATAACTTTTTAACTAAAACTCTTTACTATACTTTTTTTTTTACTTTTTTTTTAACTGTTAGGTTAATTTACTTAAAATTGTACGGATTGTATCCTTTTTATCCTTTGATGTATCCTACTCTTTTCATCTTAGGCATGGTCACTTATCACCAGCTGGAGGTAAGGGAGATAGCCTTAGCTACGAGTACCTATGTAAAGAAATTATTACGAGCTGATATGCAGTGCGACTGATGGCCGATGGGGCCGAAAAGTTCTCGAATGGAGACCACATAATTATCGGCAAGCGCAGCGTAGGATGATGCGCACATGATGTCCACAAGATGGACAGATGACCTCATCCAAGTGGCAGGAAGGCGCTGAATGCAGGCCGCTTCCAACCGGTCTTTTTGGAAATCCATGGAGGAGGCCTATGTCCAGCAGTGGACTTCTTGTGGCTGAATGATGATGATGATGATGATGTAGTGCGATCCGGGGGTGCTACAGATGGTATGCCTCTCCGTGCCAGACCGATATGTGTGCCGCAGACGCGGCACGACGCCCCCGCACCAACTTGCTGCGGGACGCGCCTCTCACGCGAGCTATACGCACTCTGGGCCCTTATTATGAAGCAGCGATATGTTCGGAAGGGTCGCGGACGTCGCGCTTGAATTAACTTGAATCTACCGACAAATACGGTTCTATATTTTAATAGTTTAATTGAGTTAATAGTTTTAATCGAAACTATTCAAAAAAAGAACGACATTTGTCGCTAGATTCAAGTGAATTGTCGGGCTCAAGCGCGACGTTGCGACCCTTCCGAACATATCGCTGCTTCATAATAAGGGCCCCGAACTATTTCAGAAAGTACTGACCTTTTTTGTTGCTCTCTGAATGAATACACAAAGAATGCGCTTTTTATTCTATGTTATAATTCGAATTTCCGTAATCTATATATCCTATTTGAAGTATTTTTATTGATTTGTTTTTAAATCCATTTGAATTGTTTAATGATTTTAACAATTGAAAATGTTGTATAGTTTTGTCTTTAATTTTAATTGAATTGTTTTATTGTTAGTTTACTTATTTTTATTCACATTTTTATCTATTTTTATTTTGTCAGTGGAATCTAATGTAATTAAAGTTAAAAAAAATTACTTCGCTATCGGAACATGTAATGGTAGTTGTAAGTTTTATGACATAAAAAAATTATCTAATCAGCCCATAAACAGAGCCCACTGTTTGGCTTATGTATCTTTTATTCCTACCCAACTAGGGGGCGAGTCACTAAAATACTTAGTTGATCAATAGAGTCGTACTAGTACGGTAATAGTTGTTTCATTGACACTATTGGTAGTCTAGTAACCAATCGCATTCCAATGGTATAACCCGTGAAACATAACTCGGCGCCTCAAGCGATTCGATCGTATTTGTGAGAGATGCCTATTTCATTTGCGCGGGTTATACCATTGGAATTACATTGTAGAGCTATTGCTTTTATCAAACAGAAAAATAGATCGATTTCTCCCCTCGGTGTACAATGTAGGTACTATTTTCCTTCTTGCGTCTCAAGACTTTGCAGTCTTGTAAAAACACTTACCAATACGAATATCCCAGACCTGGGCCGGGTGTAAACAGTCCATTGGCGATGTAGGACAACGCCAGGTGATCCTTCAAGCCGGATGCTGCATAGTAAACGCCGAACATAAGCATTGCAACGAAGCCTAGACCAGCTGTCAGTGCGTTCGCCCAGAGGCAACCTGAAGCAAACAAGAAGTATTCATCTGGTAATTCAAGTTACTTTACTACTTTAGTTACTACTTACAAAGTGAAATCAATTTTTACTGTTATGTCATGAATTTGTAACATATTTTCAGCTAATAATTGACTGTTTAAAAAATTTGAGAGGGAGTCAGGGGTGATTTGGATTCCGCAGACCTCCATCTGAAGCAAGAAATAAACCAAAAAAACTGTAATTCTGCTCCATTATTCATTGTCTTACCAAACAGTAATGTTTTGATGGACAAGATGGACAGATGACCTCATCCAAGTGGCAGGAAGGCGCTGAATGCACGCCGCTTCCAACCGGTCTTTTTGCAAATCCATGGAGGAGGCCTATGTCCCAGCAGTGGACTTCTTGTGACTGAATGATTATGAATGTTTTGACATGAACTCATCAATTAAATATATTTTTTATATTATATTTCTATGCCATTTTTTTTAATAATTCATGTCCACGACTACATATCTGTAAGCAAAACGTATACCTAACCCTGTAAATCTTACCTGGTAACCCAAATATGGGTTCAATAGGATTCTTAGGGCCATTGATAACAGCCAAAACAGCTGCTATGATGGCAAAAAGTAATTGCAGAAATAGAATCAGGATCTGAAGAATGTAGAAAGTGGAGCTGATGGTAGCTGGACGGTCCACTGTGAAAAGAAAGAAGACATTTATTCAAATTGTCACAGACACACAAATTAAACACGGAGGTGAACAAACAAAATACGAGTCAACAAAACAAAAATAAAAACAAATGAAGGAGAATATTAGGAAATAATATATTAATATTGGGAGAATCCAAGGCAATAAACAAGATTGGCAACGGGGACAGTATGTTAAAAACATACCTAGAACCAGATAGATGCTAGGAGTTTAGGTATTTAATTAGAAGTTGGATTAGGTGAGGTTGAGTACGTTATTGGGAGAATGCAAGGCAAGGAACAAGATTGGCAATGGGGACAGTGAGTTCAAAACATTCGGTGCCCGTTAGGTAGGCGGTACTAGCTGCTAGAAGTTCATTTATTTGAAAGTTGGCTTAGATTAGGTAAGGCACTGGGAGAATGCAAGGCAATGAACAAGATTGGCAACGGGGTCAATATGTTTAAAATATTCTCTGTCCGTTAGGTGGGCAACACCAGGCTGCTAGAAGTTCATTTACACTCGGAAGTTGGGTTAGGTTAGGTATTGGGAGAATGCAAGGCAATGGACGAGTATGGGAACGGGGATAGTATAGGAACATTATGAGCCGGTTTGGTGGCAGGACCAGCTGCTAAAAGTTAATTTACTTGTAAGTTGGGTTAGGTTATGTTTAAAACATACTGCCCGCAATTAATAGCAAGAAATGTTTTATTTATAAGCCATAACATCAGCCCACCAGTAGCTGGGTAAAACCAGCTGCTAGGAGTTCATCTTCTCAATCCTTCATCAGCCCAAGAGGGCTAGGTTAAATCGAAAGGACAGCAAACGATAGTTGGATTTTTTTTTTGTCACACTGAGCCTCACTCTTTGGCCACCGTGAACGAGAGTTGGCAGGTTCTTCCCCAAAGGTATTTAGATAAGCTTAAGACAAACTTTATTGTACGACATGGCTTACATAGCTTTGATCCTGTGCGTACGTAAGCGCATGGAAATTAAGCCATCGGATAATGTACTTTGTATAACAATAGAAAAACAACAGGTAGGTATGAGCGTCTGCGGCCGGCCGTTCTTCTAAAAGTTTACTATACACTACTGTGGTCAATTTCGACTTACATGGATTCGATTCGTCGACAGTAGTTATGGCTACACACGCTGGACTTGGCCTGAACTGTCTAGCTAATGCACGGACCTGAAAACGTTGAAAGGATTACGTCCACTTTTAGGGGTGTTCTGGCTAAAGCAGACGGATGTGCCAATCGGATTTTGAAACTACAACACGGTCACAATATCTATGCACGTGACTCGATGATGTAACATCGGTGTTCCGGTACGGTGTGCAAATTAAACCAAATTATAAAGACGCGTATCGGCGACGAAGGTGCTAACCATACCGACGATGCTAAAGGGGAAAGCGGGAGGCACATCGCATCCCAGCCAGATGCACAGATTTGTGACCAAACGTACAGCTCCTCTACAATCACTTTTCTATTTGTATTTTCTTCTATATTACCTTCTAGTTGGATTTGATGGACACTTCGTACATAATCATCATATACTCGTAGCTATTACATATCTCTTTTTCTGTCTGTCGAACTAAAAACCAATAACAATAACAACCAGCAGCCAACAATGATGAATCTGCAACGATTCGAGGTGATTCGCTATCCTCCTCTTTGACAAGTTAAAGGAATTTTCATACACCCTATAGACAAACAGACACATAGCAATAGTTAACAACTGAATTAATATAATGTAAATAAGGTTTTAATACGAACAGATACAGTTACCTTGTATACAAACAAATACAGTTAACAGTAACCAACAGTTGATAACTGTGTCAGTTACTGAAGGAACACAAGGTAGTTAGCTCTTGTGGCGAAACAAGGAAAATACAAGTCGGACATTAAGACAAGTTACTTAAAGGCAATTACTCCCAGATGTACGCTATATTTGAATAGTTGTGTTCCATTCTAGATACGCTTCCCCTGCCTGTAAGCAAAGCGTTGATGAAAATTAAAATAAGAGGTTCACCATCATCATCATCAGCCATTTGACCCCCACTGCAGGACATAGGCCTGCCTCATGGTTTTACAAACCATGAAGGGTTTTGCCATAATCGCCACGCTTGGGAGGCGGGTTGGCAATCGCAGTATGTGGTTGGATTCTCAGGAAGACGCTGCTGCCCGTCTCCTGGTAATGTATTTCCTTAGTCGTCTTATACGACATCCACGGAAGGAAATGGGGAAGAAATTGCTATTGGCAATAAGGCCGCCAATTGTATCTCTTTTTTTGTCATTGCTGTTTCTGTAACATTTTTGTCCGGTATACAATAAGAATATCTTATCTAGTTATTTGCTAGTACCTACTGTCTCCTTCAACTTAACATATAAGGCAAGATTCCAAGAAGAAAGAGACCTGCGAGACCAAAGATATAGCTAAACGGAGACCAAAGATATGGCCACTGACAGTGGTTTGAACAGAGTTCCAGATCCTTGTTTGTATTGGCAGACTCGAAAAGCAAGACAGTCGAATCCGTCGCCAACCCCCGATAGGAGACGGCACATAAGGAAGAAGAAGTTATTTACGGCATTTGGATCAATCTCTAAGTATCTAATATTATTAAGGACGGCTTCACTTTCTTGAAATTTTGTCGGTAGTGTCTTGAATATGTCACGAAAGTTGTAGCACGAAATTCCCTTTCCATCTATGCAGCCCTTTCCCAACATTCCCTGATTTATATTTCTTGACTTAGCTAGTGGTTCAAATGATCGCAACTTTCAAAGAATTGTTTATTTGTTGGAATTGAGAAAGGAATGTTGCGTCGGAGAGGGTGAAAGAAGAAAGATTGACAAAAGAAATATATCAAGCGAATGTGGGTGGAAGGGGCAGTAAGGGACGTACTTTGACTAAAGAAGCAATCTATGGTACATTTCAAGAGAAAAGTACCCGAAACCGGCGTGAGTGCATGCAGCGAGTGCATGCAACGCACTAACAAATGTTGATGAAGCGAGATAGGTTTGCCAGAAAGTGGCAAACGAGGTTTGTCTGTGCTTACACCTCACAAATATACAGGTGTGAGTTCATGCAATGTTATGTAGCTAGTTTATTTGCATCCAGAGAAATCATGTCCGGAATGGAGTGTAAGTTCTTGAGTTACAAGTACAGTAGTTAGGAGTGCACACTAGGGGACGTTTGACCGAATTGCACGCATTTGTACAAATTACAGTGGGTTCCTAGATAATTAGTGGGGTTCGTGTTTGAGATATCTTCTCCAGAGAGTAAGATACCCGCCTCAATTCATCCACCGCCAGACATGGGCCTTCTTCAAGGCCCGCCACTGATCTTTGCCTTGGCCATCTTCATCTATCCATTACGGGTTACGGCAGGTGTCCATGCTGGTCCCAAAGTATCCTGTGCTATCATATGGTAAACATGTACAAGTAAGAGTGGTAACCGCCATTCTTACCGAATAAAGGCGGTTCGTGAATTGGTTCCCTCGCGATCGACGTCGTAAATATAGCTAATTTATAATTCAATTCAATATTTTTATTTCGGAACAAGTCCATAATGTTAGAGAGCTTTTAACGTACTTTTTTTTCTCATTTAAAAACCTTTACATTTTTTTAACAAATGTCGCAAAACTGCGGTGCAGTTTGTTGGCGCACAATAGAATTATGGATTAAATTCGACGAAGAACGAATGTTGATGAAGCGAAAGAGGTCTGTCAGGATTATGGCCAGTGATAAACCCTGGTCTCTGTCTACCCCTCTGAGATACAGGCATGAGATATGTATAGAATTATGGGATTTCTGTTCCAATGCTAATGTAATTTGACGACCTCGTGGCGCAGCGGTAGTGCATCTGCGAGAGGTCCCGGGTTCGAATCCCGGCTGGGGACGAAAAAAAAACCCCAGGTCTTGGATGTTTACATGTTTGTGATGTCGTTGTTTCTGGTTCCCACGACACAGGGTATCCTAGTGTGGGGCCAGAAGCAATGTATGTGCCTGTATGTAACTAAAAAAAAAAAAAAAATTGTCTGGTTACCTCTGCCACAGAGTAGAATATCATACTTTGAGACATTTTATTTTTAGAGAAGAGAAGATGTGAGAGGATTGGCCAGTGAAAAGGGCATACGGGGCTTCCAAGCGGCCAAAGACCGAAATCGACGCGTGCATGCAGTTGTTATTGTACTACAATGCATAGACAGAATCTAGGCGCCGGACACAGACAAGAGGCAACTTCTTGTACCGGAGGCAAAGGCCACACAGAAGGGACGTGGGGCGAGGGCACAGAAAAGACGCGACGCGTTGTATAGTTACTCAATCCTCACTCTGTGGTCGCTCTGTGGTCTGTGACTCTATACAATACGCGTCGCGTCTTTTCCGCGCCCGACGTCCTTTCTGTGTGGCCAACGCTTAAGACCCACTTGGGGTCGCTGAGCCAGCGGAGTATGTATCAGTAAACCTTTCCTCACCTCCTCCTCTCTCGCCCCCGGGGTAGTTTTACAGCTGACGGCGCAGGCGCCGATGTCGAGAAGACATGTCACTGAAAACAAAGCTTTCGAATCAGTCTGTTGTCTGGAAGGCACTTTTAGTGATAAGCCCTCTGTAGTCTTAGGTTTAGAAATATCTGTGTGATTTTCTTTTTTATGAATCTACAATAAAGTGTTATCTATCTATCCTTCTTTCAGTTTCGTCCACTGACTATGATCAAGAAAAAGAAGTAAGGTACCCGCGGGTATTAAGGCCTGTCGGGCAATAAGGCCTAAGTAACGAAAAACGTACGAAATACAGTAATTGACGATCAAGGTTACACTCACACAAGCTCAGAGCGTTTACAAGTCGCTGCGAAGTGGCGGACCAACGCTTGCACTTCTCCCCCCGCCAGTGTCGTCGAAATCATTCAGCGGTGCAGTCACGCGGCACGAATTATAAAAATTGGCTCCAGTAAAACGTAAGTTATTTTGAAAATATCATATTTACAAACCTGTATTGACTGTCTGTTTATTAATTAATGTATGCTTGTCCCTAGGTTACCGTACTAAAGGACTTGTAGTTGTAAAATTTTTATTATGATTTTTTTCTGTAACCACGTGGCCTATAAAATTTTACTATAGGCCTTATTATACTCCTATTTTTTAAACTGCTATATAAGTAGGAGCGTGTTTTTAAAATGTTTGTTGTTGGGTAGTATGTACGCAGTTATACATTTTCAATTTATTTATCATTGTTTTCAGTGCTTACGGTCACGATGCCTCCCAAACGGGCATTGTGGTCAGAAGAAGATCTGATCGCAGCTGTCAGAGCAGTACAACGAGGAACTTTGAGTACGTATAAGGCTGCAGAGAGATATAAGGTTCCTAGAAGAACAATCAGAAATCATCTGCAGTCTGGCAATTTAAAGAAAAGTTTGGGACGTAAACCTATATTAAATGATGAAGAGGAAGCTCAACTTGTTCAAAGGATAATCCGGTATTCTGAAATGGGCTTGCCTGTGACACCAAGAATATTGCGTCGATTGGTGTATAAATATTGTGAGCAAAATAATATAAAACACAATTTTAATGATGAGGGCAAACGCGCAGGCAAAGACTGGTTCAAAGCGTTCATGAAAAGACACCACGAAATATCAGTAAGAAAAGCGCAATTCATGAACCCAGCTAGAGCCCAAAAGCTAAATAAATTTATTGTTGATGACCATTTTAAAAAACTGGGAGATATCTATGATCAATTCGACTTATACGATCATCCCGAGAAAATTTATAATATGGATGAGAAAGGATGTCGTCTCACTATCCACCACCAGCAAAGTGTTTTGGCCAGAAAAGGGGCTAAAAGGGTTCATTTGCAGTCTTCTGAACATGCTGAAAGCGTTACCATCGCAGGATGTGTTAATGCTCTTGGCACAGCCATACCACCTATGGTCATATTTAAGGGAAAACGTTTGAAACCAGAATTGTACGATAATTTGCCTCAAGGATCTTTAGTAGAAAAATCAGCAAGGGGGTATATGACCAATGAACTGTTCAAAATATTTTTAAAACACTTGTCTAGATACAAAAGCCAGGGACCATGCCTTTTGATATTTGATGGAGCAGCATGTCATTTAGATCTTTCCATAGTCGATATATCCGATTCACTTGGCATTAATTTGTACTGCCTACCTTCAAACACAACCCATGAATTACAGCCCCTCGACAAAGCCGTTTATCGATCATTCGAGCACCACTGGGATGCTGAATTGTTATCATTTTTGGACCAAAACAGAGACAAAAAAGTAACTAAAGCACGCTTTAATATCATTCTTTCAAGCGTTTGGTCTAAATGTATGACACACAGCAATATCACGAGTGGCTTTAAAGCGACTGGCTTGTATCCTTTCAACCCACAGGCCATACCAGAAACAGCTTTTGCCCCTTCCATTTTAACGGAAGCTCGTGCACCAGATGGTGCACAAGAAAACGCACCAGCTCTCGAACATCCTCATGCACAAGCTTCAGAATCCGGAGATACAACACCGTCTATTTTATCGGAAGCCTCGACGCCCGATCGTGATCAAGAAAATATACCACCTATTAATAGTGATCAACAGAAGAGTTCAGAATCTGCTGCTAGTTCACCATCAATTTTGACACCGATTCCAATACCCGATGTCTCGCTTGGAAATATTTCACCTGTTGATTGTCTTCGACCAGCGACTCCAGAACAAACTAAGCAATCACCAGCTATAGCATCAACATCCACAGGTCAGGTCTCAAGAGAATCAATCGTGCAACGCAGCTATTATCGTACAGTTTATGGAACAGGCTCTAGTTCAGATGAATCTGATGATTTACCACTCAGTGGGTTGAAAAGAAATTCAAAAAGAAATCTATTTGATAAATATAATCAAGAGAAAATAAATAGTAAGGAAGTCAAAGGTAACAAAAGAAAGAAAAATAAGCAAGACGAAAACTTTGCTGATGTTAAAACAGGTAGAAAAGAAGACACGAAGTTTAAAAAGACTTTAAATCCTAAGAAAGCTAAAATCGTATCTGCAAAAAAGTCTACTACCGTCAAAGGTAAATCACAACAACATGTGAGTTGGTACTGTCATGCCTGCAAAGAAGATAGAATGGACGATGCAATGAGGCAATGCTCGCGATGCTCCAAGTGGTACCACGAAGAGTGTGTCGGTTTGACTGCAGAAGATACTGATGACTTTCAATGTCCTGATGGATGCGAATAAAGGCAATTTATTTAATTTTCTAAGACCACTATGCTTCCTATTCCTTTATGTTAATGATTATTATTGATCTCAAGAATACCAATTTACGTAGTATAAGTTAATTTTTGGATAGTTTAAAGTATAGGCCTTTTTACCCTACCCTAGTATAATAAGGCCTACAGACTGCGTTTTAAAAAAAGTTATATATTGTCCTGGTTTTAAGCTAGAGAAGCTATTTTTTGTTTAAAGTCTGTGGTAATTTAAGTACATGACTGATTAATAATAAAACTTGTTGATTATGTTGGATATTTTTCATTTTATTACAAATTTCCCTTAGCTAGGCCTTAATACCCTCAGGTACCTTAATTGGACTCGGACTCAAGTTAGTAATAATACTGTGACAGAAGAGAAGAGCACCCCTTTCTCTGCGAATTTGACTCAGTAGCAATACTTTATTGGTGCTTTACCGGACAAACGTATTTTATTCTGAAAGTTTAAAATATATTTTTGTAAAGTAGTTTAAGTGTTGTTTTTTAAAGTTTTTGTGCGCTTAACTCCTAATATTTTAGGTACACTAACAGTGTTATTTATAAAAACACGATTCCCTTAAAACGCCCCACAGACGCAATATATTATTTACATAGTTTAGATGGTTTTTTTAAGTAGGTACCTATGCTTAGTCTGTAGTAGTCTTTCCCATGTAAAGTCTCTAACACATACTATTTATACGGCGTATATGGGGTGTTTTAAGAAATCGAGTTTTTATGCACAATACAATCTATTAATCTAATGCTAACAGCTGTCATAAAATTCGTTGTACATTGCCAAGTCGATTAACTAGCCAGACCAGCAATTAGGAAGACTGCCATGCATCACACAGTCATCTAATAGTAGGTACTTAGTAATAAACTAGTAGTTTTATGAAACACGGCCCAGGTATCTTATTATGTTACCCGGGGTCTGTTCAATTTATAACTACAATTCGTGGTTTAACTACTACGACAAAAATTTGATGCATAGTCCGCACAGATATTTTTGGCGGTAACGTGAACATAGTCACAGATCGTTTGCACATCGCTTACTGTCTTTACAATGTATGTGTGACGCGTAGTAAATTACGTAGTGTGATGCGTAGTAAATTACTATTAGTCAATTACTAAAGAAGTCAATTATTCACACATACACTGTAAAGACAGTAAGCGATGTGCAAACGATCTGTGACTATGTTCACGTTACCGCCAAAAAGATTTGTGCGCACTATACAATACATTGTAAATTCGATTAACCCACAGATTAACAAGTAGGAAGACTACTTCCCACAGATTAACAAGTAGGAAGACTACTTCCCACAGATTAACAAGTAGGAACACTACTTCCCACAGATTAACAAGTAGGAACACTACTTCCCACAGATTAACAAGTAGGAAGACTACTTCCCACAGATTAACAAGTAGGAACACTACTTCCCGCAGATTAGCAAGTAGGAACACTACTTCCCGCAGATTAACAAGTAGGAAGGGCTACGCAATGTATTGTACATCGAATAGTCATTGTTTAGGGCTAACGCCTACCAGTTGGCGAAGGCAATATTTCGTTCATTTGTGCATTGGTATAGCTATAGCTTCATTATTTTATTTATATCTAATGTTATTATGTTCTTTGAGGGTATGTACCATAAGTAACTCTATCTTCTTTTCAAAATTACCTGTGATCGAGACAAGTTGTCCGACCCAAAATTACTAAATTACATATTCTAACCAAAGTATAATAGGTACGTGGAGTCTTATTTACAAAGGACCTCTAAAATCCGAAGAATAAGAATACAAGGTGTGACTATTATTAGGGCCAGTTTCTGAATTGAGTTAACTGTAGCGCTGTCTCTTCAAATTTCTCAGAAAAGAGCGTGACAGAACGTTACGTGAAATTCTCGATTCGGAAACCGGCCCTGTCATAAAAAAAACCACGAAATTTAGTTTTATGAAACGCGGCCCTGGGATGACATACATACGAATTCACCTAAATCTAACGTCCGAGAGCGGTAACAATTTCTCCAGCAGAAAGTTGACCAAAATTGCGAACTCACTATACAAAGTGCTGTAAGTGGGCGTCGCCAGGTTGTTCAACTCGAGTTCCCCTCTGAACAGGCCGTATTTGATGTGGCTGTCCGCGGTTAGAATATCATCTGTTGCCGTGGATACTATCTGGAACAAAGACTTTATTAGACACTTTGTGGCTAAGACACTCTGCTGTTAACGCCGTTTTGCTTAAATATTCCACCTAGGTAGGTATCTACTAGTTTTTTATGTAGCCTATACTTATCTATAGGTATGTCCCACTGCAGGGCACAGGCCATCTCTCAGAGCTTGGGCTTCATTACCACGCGAGCCCGCCGCGTATTGGCAATTTCAAGCGCTGATGAGGTACCTGAAAACGACGGACTGTATGAATGATCGATAGTAAAATGTAGAAATCCCCGTAATATGATTTTAATTAACTAAAAACATGGGCCGCAAGCCAAAACTACGTGACAGCTCAATCTTTCTTTTTAAAAAAAACTAGGAAACCGCAAGGAGTTCGCGACAGTACCTATGCGAACTCCTCAGACACTCAGGTTTCTTACGATGTTTTCCTTCACAGTTAGCGAGCGGTATTGCAATAGTATAATACTGTCAATTAAAGCAAGGGGCAGGAGAACTATTTGCTTCTCGCTTTTACAATAAAGCCGTCTATATGATGTGAGAGAGAGGCAATTACCTATTTATTCAAAAATACTAACAATCATAATAATACTTAAATTTAATAGTTTACCTAATAAATAATCGCGATTAGAGCCGTAAAAATGTATTATACTAAATAGTTATCCAGTCCCTTTCTCATACTAACAGTGCTATACACCATGAATTTTGGGTGGCTTAAAAGCCATAGCAAATTTAACGATGCCTGAACAAATACTCGTAGCTATCGAATACGCATTACGCAAGGTTTTTTTTTTAAATGCACTTTCCAAAAATCGACACAAACTGAAATCCGTGAAAATTATAGTAAGTAGTCAGCTAGAGCGGTGCGTGAGTGCCGCGGGATTAGGTACGTATTGAACATGGTTCAAGATGTTTCCAGGCATCTGCGCACCACTTCCTGAACGATTCCGATCGTCTAACTGCCATCGCAAATGTCAGGATTCCGACATGGTTTGGTGCGCGTAATTTGGACCCAGGGTGCCTCAGGTCCCATATTACGCGCACCGAATCCTGAATGATTCCAATCGTCTAACCTAACTGTCAAATCCCATACTAGGTAATTGCTATCGTAAACGTCAGGATTTCGACAGGAACTGGTGTGCATAATTAGGCCTCAGTCATAAGCAGCCTATATACGTCCCACTGTAGAGCACATGCATTCTCTCAGAGAGAGAGTTGGGCTTAATCACCACGCGTGCCCACCGCGGATTGGCGATTTCAAGCGCTGAGGTATGTGAATAGCTCAGACACTCAGGTTTCCTCACGATGTTTTCCTTCACCGTTAGCGAGTGGTATTGCTACTATTACTTCACAAATGTACATAACTTAGAAAACAAAGTCATAGGTACATGCCCGCACTGGGAATCGAACCTGGGTCTCCCGCTTCCGAGTCCAATGTTCTACCCATTAGGCTACCACCGCCGCCACCGCCACCCGCAAATTAGGCCTCAGTACCTACACCCAAAGTAACTCTGTGCAATGGACGCCCACTGCTCGCTGGAACGACGGTCTGAGGTAGATTGCTGGCAGCGGCTGGATGAGGATGGTCGAGGACAGAAAGAAGCATGCCTTTTGGGGGGGGGGCATGTCCACTAGTGGACGAATACGGGCTGATTGATTGACCACAGTGTAAACAAGACATTCAAAAGGTACTGACCCAACTATCCGTGGCTATAGCTAGGATCACCATCAAAACGCACGCAGAGCTGGAAAGAGCCGCTCCGTAGATGTAGCCCTTTCTAGTGACGGCCATTTTGATCGGTCGGCCGAACGCAACTTAATGGCTGGTCTTAATCGACAATTTAACGTTATCTACCGATTACAGCCTAATCGCGGTGAAGGTAGATGGTTGTAGAAGGTTCAATCCGACACCTGCACATTAATATTTTTTATTGCTGTACAAATTCATGAAAATATATATATTTTTATGTTATTTGAATCTGGAGATGAACGTCAAATAATCAAAATTTTGAAAAAATATAAAATGTATTTGTTTTTAAGACAAACACGTATTAAAAGTGCACACACAGCAGTAGGTATATTTAGAGTACATTTTATTTTGTATAATTGGTCACTATTTAATTGGCCATTTTTATTAGGGGCACCGTGTTAGAATTCAATTAAGTACACAGTTTGTCATGAATTTAACAAAAACATGCGCCGTGGTCGTACTGTACCTACAGTATGACAAAGAAATAACATGTAAATTCACTTTCTTTCACTTTAGCACCGGAACCTGCCTCTTAAGAAGTACTTATTGCTCAGACTTATTGCAAGTCGTTCTTAGTCAACAGAAAGAGCAATGAACTTAATATTATGTCTTTATGTATGCTTGATGAATCATACAAGCTTCTAGTGCCAATCCTACCCACATTAGGTACAAATCAAATCAAATCAATTTTTTTAATTCAAAGTAGCACAGAAACTGCGACTTAATGAATGTTACAAGTCAAACTAAGTTTCCATTTCAAAATCTACATCATTTTGGAGAAAAATTGGACAAAAAAACTCCAAACTTAGTCTTTTCAAGTACACATTCTCAGACGCTATATCGCCTGGTACGGTTTGCGTTTAACGTTGAGCTAATCTTCTGTACTTGTGACGATACAAATGAAGATTATATCGGTAGATAATTAGATATCAGCACAGTATTCTGACGCATACTCGTTGCAAGGAAGTATGAATAAGATTTTTCTATTCTCTGATACTAGTTATTGTTGAACATGGTTGTGATACAAAGAGTTGTTCTGAGAGCGCTTGAAACTGCCGAACCGCAGTGGGCACGCGTGGTGATTAAGCCCTTACTCTCTCTATGAGACAAGACCTGTGCCCTACAGTGAGCCGTATAAAGGCTGCATTATTAAGGGGATCCAATGGGATATCGAACGCCACCAAAGAAAATAAACATCTTATCTTCTTTTGCAGATCGTATTTGCAAAGTGTCTGTAATAATATAACACGTATATATACACGTGACACTGAAAGGCACAGGCCTTCTCTCAGGGAGAATGGGCTTAATCACCAAGCGTGCCCACCGCAGATTGGCGATTTCAAGCGCTGAGGTATGTGAATAGCTCAGACACTTAGGTGTACTCACGATGTTTTCCTATGCGATCTATGCGAGTGGTAACGTATTGCTACTATAACTTCACAAATGTACATACTTAGAAAACAAAGTCATAGGTACATGCCCGCACTGGGAATCGAACCTGGGTCTCTCGCTTCCGAGTCCAATTTTCTACCCACTAGGCTACCACCGCTGTGGTAGGCCGCTAGGGCAAAAAACCTAGGACTAGACAGCAATGTACGTCACTAACGAGCGCTCAATGCAGACTAAAGTTCGTTATGTGCATTGTTGCGCCTAGTTACGTTCATCATCATCATCGGCCTACGCTTGTCCACTGCTGGACGTAGGCCTCTCCTATTGCACGCCACTGAGCACGGTCCTCGGCTACTCTCATCCAGCTCTTGCAAACCGCCCTGCGGAGATCATCGCTCCACCGAGTTTGAGGACGTCCTACACTACGTTTACCGATCCGCTCAAGAACTCGTCTACCCCATCGGTTATCAGTTCTTCGGACGATATGGCCGGCGCATTGCCACTTCAGCATGCTAATTCGGTGGGCTATGTCGGTGACTTTGGTTCTCTGTCGGATCACCTCGTGTCGAATTCGATCTTTCAGAGAGACCCCGAGCATAGCCCTTTCCATAGTTACGTTAGTTCAATTTTTTTCGGTGACTCTCCCGTACTTTTGTCCAGTTCAGTCTCTCGGTGTCCTCGGTAATTTGGGGGACTTTTTGTGCGGGGTAGGTACTTTGTCCTTTGTGTGCGTTATTCCATACAATTTATAAGAGATCTATATCGATGGACAAAAAAGTATCCGGGGGACCGTACCTCGTCTTCGCAGGCCCTTAACATGATTGAGAGATTGTACAGACACTTTTTGCAAATTCGATCTGTACAAAAAGATAAGATTCTTTTTCCTCGGTGACAACAATAGGTTGCTCCCTGGAGCCCCTTAACGAGTTGTTGCAACTCTCAAGGCTGCTGGTACCTACGTCTGGCATCGGTCTTGTTCGCGCATTCTAACATCTAACATGTGTAATGAGTGTATTTTAATCATGTTAACAGTGATTTTTAGGACAGACTACCGATAACCTGAAAACCGCACTTTGAACTAAATTGCATTAATGCCAAATACGGTTGTTTTTGGTAGAAATGCTATCTAGCTCCGGGTGCTTGGCCTCGGTCGTGGACCATGAAGCGCATGGAGCCCCTTTGACTAAAATTCTTAATTTTTTTATGAAGCCTATATAAGTCCCACTGCAGGGCACAAGCCTTCTCTCAGAGAGAGAGTATGGGCTTAATCACCGCGCGTGCTCACCGCTGATTTACAATTTCAAGCGCTCAGGTATGTGAACACCTCAGACATTCAGCTTTCCTCACGACGTTTTCCTTCACGGTTAGCGAGTGGTATTGCTAGTGCGACTCCACAAATGTACGTGAGTGTGGTGGAAATTAATAGTACTTAGTTTATGTGACTGTCACATAATGAGGGTTATTAAAACACTAGCGAGATTTTAAAAAACGAGCCTTGGCGAGTTTTTTAATAGCATTCGCGAGTGTTTTAATACCAAGTTATGTGCAGTCTCATACACTACTTTATCTACACTCATAATGAAATTTTTGAAACAAAATGGCGCAATTTCGACAAAAGTATCTTGACATTCAGCCATGAGGCTGAATGATGATGATCTTGACATTCAATCGTCTGCACTCAGTTTTGCGCGCGCAATTTTAGGTATTTTTAGTTGCACTTTTGGTACCACGAAAATGAAATAAGGTTTTTTATAGAGTCAACTTTTGACATTAAAAAAAACTTAAGTTTTGTTCCGTCATCACAGCAACACTTTAAAAAAAATAACTGTAACATAAAGTGAAAAATCTGACCTTTAATGTAACTTTTCAACACACCTGCTCGTAAAGTAGGTCTTATTACAGCGTATTTACACTGATAATGCAGAATATTACCCATGCCGTGCCTTTTACATTACATTATCCCACTAGTGCCTTTTCATTACATATCTTTTTAAATATTAGCAAGAAGTATTAATGTTTCGAAAACAGCTAAGTAGTTATTTGCGTAAATATAAAATTCAATTCAAAATGTGATAAATAATTAAAGAATTTCATGAAACTGCTTGTTAGCTTGTTGGTATTTATATTTTGACGGTGTATTTTTACCTATAAATACCCAATTTCAAAATTTATAAATATGTGGCTGATTAGCTACTTTGCCGGTGCCCTTATCTCAGACTTGCGCGCGCATGCAGCGCTGAGCGCGCGAAAAAATAAAATTACGGCCGCCATCTTTTAAATGGGTTTCTGTTTGTTAAGTTTATTCACAGTACATATTGCATTTCGTTAGTGTTGTTTTTTTATTTACTTTTCCTCGCAAGTGTGTTGAAAAACGTCGTATGAAACACGTGAGCATTGGTCATTACACTTCTCGTCTCCATTAAGCCTTCGCCTTCGGCTCAGGCTTAAAAACCGACTCGAGTGTAATGACCAACATACCACACTTGTATCATAATGTACTATTATATTACACTTTTTTTTTTTTCTTTAAAGTTATGTATTGTTTAAAGCCTGACAATATGTGTTTACCTTTGAATTCTTAATTTGAAGATTATGATATGAGTGTAGATAAAATATTTTACAAAATATTGTCTCAAAGCAATAGAGTAGTCACGTTGTTCAAAACTCACATTTAATTGCATAAATAAATTAAGCTTTGCGCTACAATCTGAACATTATTGCTTAAAATAATATACTTACATACATCTTGCGTGAATATTATTATGTGTCAACGTACAATCCTTTTGAGGTGTAAACGAGCGCTCTAGGACCGGACCTCCAAAGGGCCATATTATACTGTTATATACACGGTGTTAAGGATAAAATACACCAACGCGGTGGCAGTGGCGGTCCATACAAAATACTACTGCCGTAAATGATTTATGTATGGACCGCCACCGCATTGGTGTGTGTCATCCTTTAATTTATAAATATTAAACCGACAGACAAGTGATTCTAAGTATCTTATTACCTTATCGGTAGAATTCTAAATGACCCGATCGGACCACTATAACCATGGTTTTTAAAATTGTTCTTCTCAAGGTCATAATCTTACAGGTTAAAGCACTTTTGTTCTACAATTTTGCGAAAATATTTTCATACGATATTATCAGATATTTTATCCCCGAAAAACCTAAGTAAAAAAGTTGTACTTTTTGCGTGAAATAAGAAAACTCTTCGAACAAAAATGGTTCAGTATGATGAGTTGAATTACCTCTCAAGCGAGTTCAAAATTTACAAATTTTAAAATTTTTCGGTTTACACTTGTCTTTAGGTATAACGCTTTAGTTATCACTTAAATGGAGTCTAAAATCTTTACATTCACAGTAGTAGCATTTTGTAAAGCACCTTATTCAATAAATTATTTGCAAAATATTATACTTATATTCAAATTTACATTTCAAAGGTAGTTTACTTTTTTTTTATATACGTGCCACTGTACGGCACAGGCCTTCTCTCAGAGAGAGATAGTACTGTTTACTTACAGTCTATTTTTAAATAAGATAAGGGTCTGTTCAGACGGGTCCCGTATAGCGACAAAAATGTCGCCGAGAACAAATGGCAGTGACCAAATTTCGCTCAGGAGTTGGCGCATTTGTTTTTTGAGCGGCCATCAATTACACCTTGCAATATTTTATTTTTATCTTAGACTCTAGGAAGGGACGACCCAGGCGGACATACTTCGACCAAATAGGGGATGATGACTCAAAAATCTTTAAATATTAAGATTAGAAGTTAAGTTCATGCCATGTAATGTATATAATTTTTCTTTGAAATAAACAGCTTAAATTTTTTATTTTTTTTTTATGAGCAAAGGGCAAAATAAAAAGTACCTACCCGAAACTGGCGTGAGTGCATGCAACGACTAATGAATGTTGAGGAAGCGAAAGTGAACTGTCAGGATCGTGGCAAGTGGCAGTCCCAGGTCTCTGCCTACCCCTCTGGGATACAGACGTGAGTTTATGTATGTATGTATGTCTAGGAAGACTAACAGCTATTACAAATACATAGAAAAATTACGACACACTAAGCCAAATAAGCTCTGAGGTATGTGAATAGCTCAGACGCTCAGGTTTCCTCACGATGTTTTCCTTTACCGATAGCGAGCGATATTGCTACTATAACTTCACAAATGTACTTACATAGCTTAGAAAACAAAGGGCACCTAACAACATCTGATATACCATTTCAGCCAAAACTCAGTCCGGACCGAGATATACAGATTTAAAGATGTATATTGTTAATTATTGTGTCAAAAAGCACTGTTTTAGACCTCTAGGACAGTGCTTTTAGTAATTTTTTGAGTGGATTCCATACAAATGTCTCTTCTCTTTGTATTCAAATTTTTTTACGTATCCTCTGTTTGTATCCCACTGCTGAGAAATGGCCTCTCCTACTTCAGACCAGAGTTTACGGTCCTGGGCCACCTCAGACCACTTCGGCAGATGTCGGACAAACAGATAGATAGATAGATAGATAGAATATTCTTTATTGTATGTACACCAGGAATTACATATGAGTATTTAACAATAATATAGTACAGTACAATTGGCGGCCTTATTACTAAAAGTTATCATCCCTCCATCTTCAAAATAATAATGTATGACAAGGTCAATCACTTGAGGCTATCGCGCGTGTAGTTCGTCCAATTGAACTACAACTTGATCTCGGCGACATTTTTGCCGATGTCATGTCGTGTGCTCTGTCTGAACAGACCCTTAGTCCAGTACTTACCAATTTCGTGGTTCCAGAAAGGAAAACGTTCATTTATAAGCGTATTTTTAAACTTTTTTTTAAGTGTTTGTTTGCCATCGAGAATTACAATTCAATATTTTTTTATTGATTCTCAAGGAGTCCCGAGGTAGGCCTGATAAACCCCCAACCCGCACCCCCACCATACCGTGCCAACGCTCTTACTAGTTAACCTCCCAAGTCCTGAGCTTCAAAATAACAATGTTTTTCGATTGTTATTTTCAAGACCATTAACAATGGCCAGTTTTTGAATTGAGAACTTCGCTAAGCAGATGGTTAGCTGCAGTGCTGTCTCTTGGGATTTCTCAGAAAAGAGCGTGACAGTAAGTATTTGCTTATTGAAATTACTCTCAATTCAGAAACCGGCCCTAAGTCCTTCGGACCTAAATTCGACTCGGCAAATTTTCACTTACAGAAAGAGAAGGAGTCTAAAGTTTCATACACCGGCCTTAAAATAAAATTAACTATGTCACTATGAATGATTGTCCATGCGCACAGAGCTATTCATTACAATTGACTGTACAATAGCAGCTAATACTAATAATTTAAATACTATCGGTCTTCTTTATAAAAACACGATTCCTTAAAACACTCGATAAAGGCCGATTAAAATAGTCTGTGGTGGAGATTTTACACGGACAAGCCGCAATCACAGATTAAATACAGCAGATTTAATACGATTGTATACGGCAAAACATAGACATGAAAGCATTTTAATGTATATCGTTTTCTGGTGCAGTGTTGCCACATCTACGTCTTTTTGTGTCGATCTACGTACTTTAGACCTTTCCTGCAAACCTACGAACTTCAGTCCCAGAATCTAAGTATTTTCTATCAAATTGTACAAATTTGCAAAATATTATAACTCATTAGACTGAATGGGAATAACGTCGTTTTCATTCGCGAAAAAAGTTAATAAACTTTCCGTTTCATACTACCGCACAGTCGCCTCGCCATACACCACTCACGTCAAGTCGCGTCATGAATTTTTATAAAAAAAAACTTCCCATAACATAGACCTGTGACTGTGTAAAACGAAACGTCTCGCCGTGAAAATGAGAACTTAATCTAAAAGTTTTTTTGTTGTTTTTTTTTTTGTTTGGTTTCGATCAAATTTCGATATTTTTCAGCTTCCTGCTTATTATCCTTATGATTTTGCCTGTCTTCATTACTCTCAGAAGGAAGTACGTAGATCTACCAAGTTTTCATGCGCCAATTTTACTAATTCTAGGTAATTTTCTAATGTGGCCTACGCCTTTTTCAAAATCCGAGTTGGCAACACTGTTCTGGTGTGTACAATAAAGTGTTCTAATCTAATCTAAATAAATTCCCTCTGAAGAGTGCTTTAGAGGAATCGTGTTTTATAAGGCCGTGAATGTGTAAGAGCGAGCGTGATGCAAATACAATTCTTTCAGTGTTATATTTCTTTCTTACGTGAAACTTAAAAGTTTCTGCTAGAACATCTACATTTGTACCATTCACAATATTGTTAATGTACTTACCATTCGCAATACATTGTTAACATTTCAAAGACATTTATTACGTCAGTATTTTTTAAGGACTGATGCTCATACCGAGTATGATGCAGACTGTACATTCGCAAACTTAAAACTTTGGCCCTTGCATCTACGTAATGAGATGATTTATGCAGCGTCCAGTGGCACCGTCACTCACACTAGATGGGTGAAGGGACCACTCGGACGCTGCCGTGCACCTATACCATCCTGACAGCTTAGTCGGCGTAGCCCACGGGAAAGACAAGTCAATACGTGCGGAGCCAACCAAGCCGCGGGTTTCCTCACGATGTAAACTTAATGAAATTATTATTGCGATTAGACCCGTCAAGTGTATAACCATTTATTACATTATTTTGTAAAATAGTTATTTACACAACTAGGGCCGTAAAATAAAGAAAGGCCGATATCGCAGAAGTTTAAGGCCCGAGCCGCAGGCGAGGGTCATAAATATGCGATTGAGGGCTTTATATTTTACACTCCGGGTTGTGTACACAACTTTATGTTGTCACTTGGCCTCAAAGTTTACTTACTTACTTGGCGTAGCGTGCGGAAAAACCCGCTTTTTGGCCAGGTGTGGCATAAACATATTTGCATCTCAACAACTTTTTCTGACTATACACAAACTATAAACACTTTAAACTCACTTTTCTTTACATTTACACTTACACTCGTACACTTCCATTGTACTGCTAAAAAATAATAAACATTTATGCTAGATCTAGACAAAAAAAATAGACAGATCTTCATTGAGTGAAAATATAGCTTGACAAAAAATAAATTTAAAACAATATGCAATATATGTTTAAGGTCAGCCTAATTTATTTTCAACGATTTCGTATAAATTTTGTGCTCCATTAGTGAAATAAACAATTTATTATTATTACTATTTTTAATACTAACACAAGTTGTAAAAATAAAATGCTAGCATTAATAAATAACAATACTATTTATATAAAGATAATCTATGGACTGAATTTTCGGTGAACTACTTTTTCGCTGAACTGTACTAACCTAAAAACAATAAGACATGAAATCTAAAAGATGTTGCATTACTTTTTAGCAGTCAAAACTCAATTTAAAATCAATAAACAAACTGATCGACAGACCTTATCCAACGACAGAAAAATCGCCCTTAACTCAGACAAAAACAGCCCCTGCCACCTCCAACACAAAGACGAAACCGCCTAAGCGCCACTTGCATCATCCGACTAACCCTGGGTTAACCCGTTAAACCGTTAACCCAGTATCAAATTGTACTGACAACCATGGTAACTCCAGGTTTAACCGGTTAGCCTTGGAATAGGGGGATGGTGCAAGTGGCGCTAAGCGTTCAAACACTTAGCCAGGTCATCCAAACACTCATTCCCTTCACACAACTCCTTCAGCCTCTCCAGCTGTGGTCCGGTGAAATTCGAATGCAACGCCACTGTACACAGTAATCGTCTGTCGGAAAACGACATTTTGCTATCAAAAGTGCCTAAGAACCCCGCGAAAACGCCCCCAGGCTCCTCCTTCCTGCAGTTGTGGAAACCTTGCTTTAGTACGCAGTAGCATAAGGATGCTAATTTGCGGATGTGCTCGTTGCCGCTCGCCGATATGAGGAGTAGCAGAGTGCAGTAGGGTAGGAAGGCCGACGTAATTTTGCCGCTAAGTAAGTGGCAGAGGGCGTCGAATATCCAACCGCTGAGGACGGCCAGTTGATCCTGTGCTACGGAGACTTCGAAGACCTGGGGAGAAGTACATGTGTTATGAGGGCTTGTAACCTTGTATCAAGGGTTGGCTGGAAGTGATTTCTGCTGAGATAAGGTCGCCGTGTACAATATTTTTTTTTTTGTAAATGTTGTGTTTTTTGTATATGTCTTTTTATGTGCGCAAGAAAGTATAAAGTAAAGTAAACGCCATTCTAAAATGAATCTACAGTACTATTGAAAAAATACTAAACGCGCAACATTTAAAATAAAAAGTGAACGTTATTTATTTACGTACAATTAGGAACATAGACATAACATAGACACACTACTACTCGTCACTTAGATAAAGAACACATTTGACAATATTACAAAAGTATAAAAAATATATATCCACAAACTTTGTCCAAAGTAATAAAAATAAAATATAAGAAGCAAAATGTCCAGAACGGAAAAAAATATATGTAATATATAAATATAACTGTCGAGCAAACCGCCCCGAGACATACTCGAGCTAAAGGTTCCCATAACGCTGGCATTGAGTACCCTAAGATACAATGTAACTTAGTTAACCATCACTGAGGTTGGTGGTTGGACATTGTCAAAAAGATAGATAGATAGATAGAATATTTTTTATTGTATGTACACCAGGAATTACATATATTTTTTTATTACTAACAATGCTGGAACTTAACTGCGCAGTGCAAAAAAAAACATCGAAAATGTTTATCGGGCAGAACTACAAATCACAATGTTTAAAGTAACTCTGAACCCCAAACTAAGTTACATTGCATCTTGGGGCACTTAATGCCAGCGTATTCAATGCATAAGCAGCCTATGTACGTCCCACTGTAGGGCATAGGCCTTCTCTCAGAGAGAGAGTATGGGCTTAATCACCACGCGTGCCCGCCGCGGATTGGCGATTTCAAGCGCTGTGGTATGTGAATAGCGAATGGTATTGCTACTATAACTTCACAAATGTACATAACTTAGAAAGAAATTCAATAACCCGTCGAAAATATATATGTACCTCACAAGATGGCTGTCTGTCGGTGGATATTTTGCCAGGTAGTACTGAATCCGATCGGTAGGCCCAACGACCCAACGGTCATCAAACCAACGGGTCGCTGGTCTCCATTACAATGGAAACCAGTACAGCGCAGAAAAGGTACCTTGCCATGCCTGCACTTGCCCATCAGCTCAGTTGGGAGAGCGCTGGCACGGTTAGCCAGAGGTTGCGGGTTCAAGTCCCGGCATAGGTGGAATTTTTAGCCTCTAAATAGGTTTTTCAAAAACCTCTAAATAAGTTTTCCTTTTTTATGTACAATAGTGTTATCTGCCTCGTTGGTCTAGCGGTATCACGTGTGATTACCGCAGGTCGTGGGTTCGATTCCCACTGGGGGCCGCCGTACATTTGTACAAATCGCCTCAGTCTGGGTGTATTGGAAATGTTCGTGACGTCCTTGCTTGGTTACCGTAGCACAGAGTATTCTAGTTTGGGACTAGGAAAAGTGGGTGTGTTGTGTGGAAAAAAATATTGTTGTCGATCTATCTTACCTCAAAAAGTATTTCAGCTTGCGCGGCAGCCGACGCGATCACACTTTGCGTACTATGCTGATTCTCGGCCAACTTGCAACTCTCTAAGAACTGTGAATAGATACATAATAATGAGTACACTTTAATATACATACTACCACACAACACACGCACTCACGCACGCACGCACGCACGCACGCACGCACGGCACGCACACACACATACACACACAGACGCACACGCACACAAATTATGACATTCGGTGCATAAATTCTACATAAAACTTTTTTGCCTTATATAAGCGGAACTGTTTGAATGTTAAATTAGAGTTCTATGCCTTAGGCAATCATTATCTTTTGCCTTCTCTCTCGCATATTAAGACAACTCTCCATCTCTCACTAACACAGTCCTCACCTCAATGACTACCCGGCTGAGCGCGGCGACCGGCGGGAGAGTTTCTCTCAGAGAGTACTTGACCGTCGCCATGGTGACCGCTTTAGTCTCCTCGCTTCTAGACTCTCGCAACACTCGGTACAGGAGAGTAATTCGCTCCATCGAACTCATCAGCACATCGGGTTCCATATTTGACACGTCTGACGTCAGTTTCGGGCTCAGAAGCTTGTTGTCCGCTGTTTAAGGGGAAAAAAAGGAGGATTTTTTATACTGGTATCACAGAAAACAACGAAAGAGGTTTGTCACAATCGTGGCAAGTGGCAAACCCTGATCTCTACCTACCTCTTCGGAGTAAGTTTATAAAAAGTGCAATATAATCACAGGAAGAATGCCCATGACGCTGTTTAGAATTTTTTGTATATATTTTTTTTAATTTTGCATTATTTTGATTAGTAATTTAAACCTTGTGGCAATAAAATATTGTCTATATATGTACTTATAGAGTTATTTTTAAACTGTGCAATTTCTACCTCTGTTCTTCGGATTTCATTTCTTTTTTTATTGAACTATCCATTTTTAGAAATATATTTTTTTGTTCATTTTGATGGTTAATGCTTAAAACAATATAATATGTGTTAATTCTTCTAAAACGAACAATGATTGAATACTGCGACATTAGTAAAATGCGAATGTAATACAGTTACATAACTTTTAAAACCGAAATTTACTTACGAAAATATAATTTATTTTTGTGAGTTTTTCTATGTTCTTAATGCACGTTCCCCATTACCCCTCTATCTGTTCAAAATAATATCTGTTCTGTATAAATGAACACCATATACTCACCAGAGAAAAGATGGACCATCAATATCTGAATGGCGTGATGCTCCGAATAGTTGTTCATATTATCGAGCAGTTTCTCTATCGTTGTGTTTTTCAGCTCCTTCGGGAGCACTTGCAGTCTGATCATCGATGTTATACCCTGGAAAAAAACATTTATTACGTCGATAATAACCAAAATGTCCACCAATCAGTTTAGTGTCTATACACTGCGTGACCTCCCTCAACTCATTCATTCATTCTTTCTCCCAACTCTCTAAACTCATTCATACATTCTCCCATCTCTCTACCAACACTCTTCCAGCTATCTGCTATATATTTTCTATCTCTCTTCAATCGCTCTCCTCCCTTCAGTCTCTCTTATCTTATTTTTTTTACCTCTCTCTTTACTATTTCTTCCTCTCCTCTCTTTCTCTTCTATCTATGTCTCTCTCTCATACACCCATCCTGTCACCTATCCCCCTCCCTCCCCCCTTACTTTGACAACGAGATCCGTGCAGTAATGTCGAGGGTTCGCTATGAGGAAGTCCACGGCAGTATTCATCAGCTCCGGATGGCCCAACTCTATGAGTGTGAACAGCACCGTCCAGTTGAGACTCTGCTCGTACAGGGATATTCTGGGAAAGAAAATACGATGGTGAAACGATAAGCATAGCATAAGCCCACTGAAGGTTTCAATGCGATCCACCAGGCAGATCATCATTAATACTTATTACATATGATTACTAATTACGTTAATTTCCAGCAGGTAAAGAAACACAATGGTAATGTGGCGGACTTAATGCTATAACCATTTTTTACCAGTCAACCACGGGTGGTGCAAGTGATTAACTGATAGGCACAAAAAATAAATGGCATACGTCCACTACTGGACATAGGTACATCCAGATCATACGTACAGCTTCAGCAGGCCTGTCGCAGCGGGCGGAACCTGATAGCTCTCTCTCTCTCTCTCTTTGTCACACACACACACACACACACGCACGCACGCACGCACGCACGCACGTACGCACGCACGCACGCACGCACGCACGCACGCATGCTCGCTCGCTCGTTCACTCACTCCCTCACTCACTCACTCCCTCACTCACACTCACTCACTCACTCACTCACTCACTCACTCACACTCACTCACACTCTAACGCACACAAAGAGACAGATTGCTGCGTCTTTCTATGAAGAGAGCTAACAAAAGACGTACCACACGGCCATCTTAGAAATTGATGCTTTCCTTTATTTCTGTACTAACTTGTTCTTGCTCCCCAGATACTGCGTCACGGTGACGTTCAACTGCGTGACGAGCTCCTGATACGGGTTGGCAGTGTTCTGCTGGGCGAGCAGATGCCTCGCTCTGCCGTACAGCTGCAGCAGGCAGCCCTGCAGCGCCGCCTGCCGCAGCGGGGCCGAACCCGATGATAGCGACTTCAGCAGCTTTTGATGGACTGTCGACAGCTCCTGGAAAGAGGAAGGGTCTGTTACTGCGGTGGCGGTAGAAGGGGTAATGTCGCCTATGCGAGTAGAGGGCTAAGCATACGGTGAGCAGCGCCGGAGTCGCAAACGGCGTGGCGTGGCAAACGGCGTGGCGTGGCAAACGGCGTGGCGTGGCCATCGGCGGTCGGCGCGATGGCGCGGCGCGCGTGCCAGTACTAACTATAGATTATAAATGTACAAGAGCCCTATGCAAGGAATATAATAATATCCACGCGGCAGCTAACGGCTAAACTAAAACTGCAAGAGCTCTCTACTCTATTAATCACGTGCGTAAGAACCCCAAAAATACAATCGTCCAATGTTGTGATGAAAATGGCAGAATAATAAAAAAATCTAATATTACAAAGATACTTTTAAAATACATAAAACACTTTTAAGTTTTAAGCTCTCCTTTGTGCAGAAAAGATTTTTTAAATCAAACGAAATATTACAAATATCGGTTTTGGCAAAAACAAAAAGCGCACGCTACGGTCTGTGTAGACTCCTGGCCCATAGCGCGCACTAGCGCCCCATAAAAACATCCAACATCAGATTGTCGCACTCACGTCCAGTTGCGCAGGCAAGGCGGCCAGACAGAGGCTGAGTACGGTGAGCAGCGCCGGGGTGGCGGAGGGCGTGGCGTGGCCGTCGGCGGCCAGCGCGATGGCGCGGCGCGCCAGCCAGTACCACTGGCGCGGCTCCGTGAACAGCGAGCTGCACCGGATGATGCAGTCCAGCAGCGCGGCGCGCGCCGCCAGGCCCGTCGGCGCCTGCCGGGGGTGAAATCGGTGTAAGCGTGAAAAAAACAATGGGCATTGTCTTAAAAAAAATAAGTTCTGTTTTCTTTTTTTTTTTTTCAATAAAATAGGTCACTTTGAGAGAAAATAGGATGAATATTGGCCGCTTTAATTAATTATTAAATCGAAAAAAAAAGAACCGGAATTATGTCATGCACGGAATTACGTCACCGTCTAGTATAAGGCATTTCCTATACTGATACCTAAGCTAATCGTAAGTACTTTGGTGTAATTGGAAAAATGTATACGATCATCATCAGCCATTTGACGCCCACTGCAGGGTCATGGGCCTCCCTCATAGTTTTCATAACCATGAGGGGGTTTTGCCATAATCGCCACGCTTGGCAGGCGGGTCGGCGATCGCAGTATGCGGTTGGAATCTCAGGAAGACGCTGCTGCCCGTCTCCTGGTAATTTATTTCCTTAGTCGCCTTCTACGACATCCACGGGAGGAAATGGAGTGACGCTATTCTTAATCCGGCGCCACACGGATATATGTATACGATATTAGCAAGTAAAGTAAAAAAGTAAAAAGCAAAAATTTCCAGCGGCACCCACACTAGGAGACCCCGTATCGTGAGTGCCAGTTTTATCATAGGTTTCTATATTAAAAACCGATTTAGAGGCTAAGCACGGGTCAGTGCAACAAAAATAATATAAAAAGGTACCTATATTGTTTAAATATTTTTTTAATCTTTTATCCGTTTAAGGGCCAATTTTTCAATAGTCAGATAAAACCTAACTGGACAATAAAATGCATGCTATCATTGTCTAAGTCGTACGACAAGGCAGTGACAACATTAGTATTATTCTCCACTTAAGTTTTATCTGACTATTGAAAAATGAACATGTGTGAAGTTATAGTAGCAATACTACTCGCTAACGGTGAAGGAAAACATCGTGAGGAAACCTGAGTGTCTGTGCTATTCACATACCTCAGCGCAGGAAATCGCCAATCCGCGGTGGGCACGCATGGTGATTAAGCCCATACTCTCTCTCTGAGAGAAGGCCGGTGCCCTATAACGGAACGTGCTGCTTATGACTGAACAATCCGGTCTAAATATCGTTATCATCATCATCAGCCATTTGACGCCCACTGCAGGACATAGGCCTCCCTCATGGTTTTCCAAGCTTTTCGGTCTTGTGCTGCCCGCATCCAGCGACGCTCCACCACCGTAACCAGGTCGTCAGACCATCCGGTGTGGGGCCTGCACACGCTGCGTCGTCCGGTCCGCGGTCGCCAGCTCAGAACTTTTCCGCTCCAACGGCCATCAGTTCTCCGAGCTATATGCCCCGCCCACTGCCACTTCAACTCGAATAATATATTTGTAAAGGAGGGCAACCCCACGTACCTTGGGCTCGAGCATTTGCGTAGCGACATCCATAAGCAGCTGCAGGCAACTGTTCACATCGATGGTCCGGCTTTTCCTCATGCGCTTTAGTTGAAACTTCACCCGGAAGGGCGCGTCGTCTGCTATGTCTGTTGGACAGAAGGATTTGACACTGTACTCAGTGTAAATAGACTTGACGTCATAATGTGGCTAACATGGTCACATGGACGTCATGGATTTGTATGGACCTTATTGCGCTGCGCGAGCGAAGAGTTGTGGGAAAAGTAGGTATTATTGAAATTACCTTGCCTGGTAACCATAGCACAGGCAGGGTATCCTAGTTTGGGACCAGGTCAAGTGTTTGTATTGTGTTGAAGTTATTATTCTTTAGACTCATGTTCGCGATTTTTTTGATGCCATAAACCTTAAAAAATAATAAAAACAACGACCGACGGCCCTAGATAAGACATTGAGACGTAATATATATTTATGGAGCGGTGGTAGCCTAGTGGGTAGAACATTGGACTCGGAAGCGGGAGACCCAGGTTCGATTCCCAGTGCGGGCATGTACCTATGACTTTGTTTCTAAGTTATGTACTTTTGTGAAGTTATAGTAGCAATACCACTCGCTAACGGTGAAGGAAAACATTGTGAGGAATCCTGAGTATCTGAGCTATTTACATACCTCAGCGCTTGAAATCGCCAATCCGCGGTGGGCACGCGTGGTGATTAAGCCCGTACTCTATCTCTGAGAGAAGGCCTGTGCCCTACAGTGGGACGTATATAGGCTGCTTATGATATATTTATATTTTAAATAATAACGATTAGAGAGCAAAATGTGTTTAAAATACCTGATTTAGGGGTAATGTCAGAGAACCCAGCCCTTAGGCTCGCGTTTGTGCAGATTAATTTTTTGAATCAAGCCAAATATGAATATCATCTATAACAATGGGCCTGCGCAACTATTTGCCTCTCTGTATGCCTTGTGTGGGCGAGAGGCAAATAGTTGTCCCTTTCTTTAATTAACAGTGCCATACACAACATCATCACTTGCCCTGGTCCCAAACTAGGATAGCCTAAAAAATAAAATGAGCGTAAGAACAAAATAAGTCCCGCAAAAAGTGCTACACATAAGAAAGAGAGACTCAAACATGATCAGCCATCATTGACGTATCCAGGTTTATTTTCCAGGAAAACCATCAATAATCCAACATCTTCATGTAGGCCTGAACCATTATTGGGTGGGCACGGCCCACCTGGCTCGCCTTCTATCTTCGCTAACGGCAGCCAGCTTCAGAAAATTAATCCAAGTTGTCGTTCTCGAATTGCTCGTTGAACGCTAAAGATAAAAGATACTAAGACGCATCATAATAATAATAAACGGATGAACCCAAAATCTTCTTTGTTTCATTTTCCTGTATCTTCTTAGCAATGAACGAGAGCAGTTCTTTTTACGATCCATGTCACGACCTAGTTTACAAAATACGGGAATGGAAAAAAGGAATGGTCACCCGAATCGTGGAAGGGAGATGCCTTGCCGCACGAAATCGCATCGCAGCCATTTTCGTGTCACAGGTTTCTGCGTTGCGAATTCGCATCGCGCCGATTCGCAGTTTTCTGTACGGAGCCTTTAACCCTAGATTTGAAGGAATAAGGCCTAAAACAGCACAAACCCGCAGCCAGCTTCAGAAAGTCGGTACTGAACTGGGCGTAATGGTACACGTCACTTTGGTCCCTCATCAGTGGTATTCGCTCCAAGTTGACGTTCTCGAATTGTGCGCTGAACGCCGAAGTGCCGACTAGAAGGTTTCGCAGGCGTTGCATGCTGTAACAAAGGACATGTCAAGAGTATGACAAACAGTCCATAAGCATTGCACTGCAGGGCGCAGGCCTTCTCTCAGAAAGATTGAGAGAGTATGGGCTTAATCTCTATTGGTGATTTCAAGCGCTGAGGTTTGCGAACACCTCAGCCGAAGCCAGTCGGTGAGTGGTAAAAATTGTGAAGAAAAATATTCTAGTGTAGACAAAGTAAGCTGTGGCATTAGAATATTTTCAGAGAGATCCAGTCATCCATTACAGACTGACTTCCCCTCAAGCCCGGTCCAGCGTACTAAGGGCACAGTGCTCAGTAATTACTGCGTGATCCAGCCCAGTGGGTACCGTTGCCTTACAAAGCCGCTAGTGATCACGAATTGCTTTTTGTATATTCTATTATAGACAGAGAGCAAGCCGTGGCACTAGTATGTTTCTAGAGAGTACTACTCACCCATTATTGACTTCCAAAGTAGTCCTCGGCAGGTGGAGACTGACTACCCCCTCGACCCCGGTCCGGCGTACTCTGGGCACAGTGCTCAGTAGCAACTGTGTGATACCATGAACAGCCCAATGTGTACCGTTGCCTTGTAAGGCGGCTAGTAAGGCCACCCATATCTCCTCGAATTGCTTCTTGGATGACCAGCCCACGAAGTTTACCCTGAGGAGGAAAATTGGGATCAGAGCAATAAAACTGGTAAAGTGCGCGACGGAATCGCGCACTGGGGATTTCGTACTACCGTGTATTACGTCAAAAAATATGTTTTCTTTCATTCAGTTCCGGACCCTTGGGTGGGTCCGGAACTTTAGGGAGTGTTTACTATTATTAGCTTAATTCCGGATTCACTTACCTGATTTTTTGAGTTTTTACTATCGATTATTATACTACAAGGACTATAGCAAAGCATACTAAGTTTGATATTTGAATGGACTACCGTTTTTACGATAGAGCAAAAAAACACGTTAAACATCAGATCAAACCATACGTCATCATCAGCCATTTGACGCCGACTGCAGGACATAGGCCTCCCTCATGGTTTCCCAAGCTTCCCGGTGTAGTGCCGTCCGCATCCAGCGACTCCCCGCCACCGTAACCAGGTCGTCAGACCATCTGGTGGGGGGCCCTACCACCATACATCATCATCAACCCATTATGTCCCCACCGAGGGGCACGGGTCTCTTCCCTGAGGAAGGTATAGGCCATACTCCACCACGGGGGCCAAGTCCGGATTGGTGGAGGCTTGTAGACTAGTGGCTCGTCTACTGTCAGAAGTTGTCAAGCCGCCCTAAGGCCTCTGACTTGGCTTAACGACTGCCATCTATCGATGGCAGCCGGCACCAACAGCTTAACGTGCCTTGCGAAGCACGGAACCGCTCGGAAAAATGCCACTAGCGTTAGGCATAGACGGCGACCCATCCATGCACTGAACGCGCCCAGTGTTGCTTAACCTTCGTGATCGTTTAAGATCACTCAGGCAGCCGGGGCTACGAGCGATTCATAAAACAATCTAATTAAAAGTGTTATTTGTAGAGGAATATCTTTAACGTTTAACATCTTTAATCTTTTAACGTGGCCTTTCCAATGACATCCAAATATATTTTTTCATATCTTGTCCATTGAAACTCTATCAGTCAAAGTCAAATTTGTTTTGACTTAATATTACTTGTGTCATTGAAACGTGCGGGTGTATTTTGTATCGGGTTTGTGTATTGGGTTGCCTGAACTGGCATATGTTTAATGTAAAGAAGAAGAAGCAGAAGGAGAAGGAGAAAAAAGACATTTATTATACCAACAAGACACCAATGTCTTATTTCGTTCGGCTTTTGTCTTAATGTAAACAATTAAGCGACTTGGTCGACGGTGTTGCTTTGGTATCTTGGCGATTTCTGTCAACAACGGTTTGTCTGCGTATGGACTGAAGCCGAATGAATTTAAATATACGTTGTTTATACATAAGAATAATATAGGCATAATACAAGTAAGTAATATATCTATAGAGATAGAGCGCTTCGTCAACAAGCAGTTTGGCGAAATTGTGTACTAAATATTAAGGTTTTTTGTTTTGAATAAATAAACGTTTTACTTTTGTTTGAGTTTTTTTTATACATAACAATAACGTTTTTTTTTTCAATAAACGACCACATTATTAATGCTTGTCATCAGTCAAAGAGCAGAACTATCCCTTATAAGCAGCCTATATACGTCCCACTGTAGGGCACAGGCCTTCTCTCAGAGAGAGAGTATGGGCTTAATCACCACGCGTGCCCACCGCGGATTGGCGATATCAAGCGCTGAGGTATGAGAATAGCTCAGACACTCAGGTTTCCTCACGATGTTTTCCTTCCCTTTTGAATTATCCCTCACCTGAACAGAAAAGACTCCAGCGCGTCCATATCTTGCAAGGCCTGTAAAGGTAGTTCCACCTTCTGCAGATCTTCTTTCTTGGAGCTGATATCCACCGCTGACCAAGCAATCGGTGGTATAAGCGCTATACTGCTTACTATGTCCAGTCTGGAAAGGGAAGGTGTAGTCGTACTTATGCGAATAGAATTTGAGTTGTTGAAGTCCGGGCACGATTCGAAATTAGTGCACAGTATACGATATTAGTGCGCAGTTTACGAAATTAGTGCACAATTTACGAAATTAATGCACAGTTTACGAAATTAGTGCAGTGTTTATGAAAGCGTCACTGAAAATTTCTCGTTCATTCTTTACCGCTCATAGGGATATGTAGTTTATTTATTTTACGAAATATGAGTGAGTGACTCCACACCATATATAATAAAAAACCGACAAGTGCGAGTCGGTCTCGCGCACCAAGGGTCCCGTAGAAAGAGCTACGAAGATTTTTGTATGGGGCCTGGCATAGTTCATAGTGGCGCCCTCTATATTTTTTTCAATATCGTGGAGCATGATGAAACCTAGCTAGATCGATAGAGGACAAAAAAGTAAACAAGAAATTATTAAAGTCACCATGTCCTAAAGTGGCACGTTTAGGAGTTATTGAGCTTTGAAGTTTGTATGAGATTTTTATAAAACTTAACTTTTGAATCATTTTTCACTAAATACTGGACTGTATGCTTGGCACCTGTGACTCGTTGCCGATTCTTGACTAAATTGCTAAATAAGTCGTAGAAAAAACACCCAGTTTATTATACATACCGTATATTAAGGCACCCGAGCGTAGCGAGGATGCTTACAATGCGAGGGTATTACGGGAGCTTTTACCAGAGTTATAAATCTGCTTTTCATCAATCCTATCAGGTAAATAAATAAAATAGTGTATTTAAAGGAAAATTCACAAGATATTTCTTTATTTTAATTACAAATTACACTTAGCTGCTAGACTAATTACAATATACAATTAGGCATTACTTATCATTAAATCATTCTACCGAACAGTGAGCGAGTTATTGATCGGAGAAGTAGGTACCGGAAGAAACATTTGTACTTAAATTAAGTTTTATGGTGGCTGTGTTTAGTTATAAGCATTATCTGATTAAATATTAGTAGTTAAACAATAATTAGGTAGTTAGACCTGAAAATATGATTAATCCCTGTTTCTATGTTTAATATGGTTTCATAGTAAACATATGTCACTTCAATGTAGGTAATTATTGGCTGACAGAAGTCATTTTTATACATATATCCTCATTCTCCAAGTCCAAGTACAGTCTATTAAACCAGGTAAGGGAAGCCTGAAGATGAAGGTACCTACCTAATTATTGGATATTGCCTACCTACTACGCTACGTCAGGAAATGGTATTTATGTTAAAAACATGGTTGAACATGGTTTTACACACAGCAGCGGTTTAAGTTTCTAGCGATATGTACCTATCTACATTATTTATAGGTACCTACCTACCACCTAAACCTATCTGTATTAATTAAACTGTAGGTTTTATATTGACATGTTTTGAATTTTAATCGAATTGAACGAATTGGATGCATGAATAATACTATAATTTCATGTATATATGTATATAAGTAGGTAGGTACTTACTAGACATAGCTACCCAGACTTTAAAAAACATCAAAGTAGGTTTGAATCCCCGAGAAAACTCATATCAAGTGACAAATTCAGTGATGAAACTCAGTTAGTGGAAATTCCATACAAACTTCAAAGCTCAATAACTCCTAAACGTGCCACTTTAGGACATAGTGACTTTAATAATTTCTTGTTTACTTTTTGTCCTCTATCGATCTAGCTAGGTTTCATCATGCTCCACGACATTGAAAAAAATATAGAGGGCGCCACTGAGACTATGCCACTAATCTTCGTGGCTCTTTGTAGGGAGATACTTACATAGAATATTATAAATAGTTCACGAATCACGACGTTCACGACGCAGCTTTTCTGAGCTTTTCCTTAACTTCAAAGACTATTTTTTTATGATTTAATTACAAATGTAAAGTTTCAGATTTTTCTCTGTATTTGTAGTGTACTTGCAAAATTTCATAGTTCTTGATTAAGGGAAAGTACCCTATAAATTTTGATTCCGTATATTTTTTTCACATTAACTTACAAGTATGATTTTTTCACAGCTTCATGGGACTGTAGACGTGAGTATACAGTTTTAATTTCAACTCGATACCTCCACACGTTCCCGAGATAAAGGGTCTTGACAGACAGACAGACGGACAGACGGACGGACAACAAAGTAATCCTATAAGGGTTTCGTTTTTTCTTTTGAGGTACGGAAACCTAAAAATATAAATTCGTACGGAACAGTTACGGACGGACATTTTGAAGTTACTCTTGACGAAAAAGTTTTTTATGGAGTAGAATTGAACACGATTTGATATTTTTTTTATTTCCTTTAGTATTTTGCATAATTAAGCTAAATCTATCTATTTGAATACGTAGAAGTCGTAGATGGCTGTAGAAGTTCGATTTAAAAATCTTGTATTCCTTGTGAAACTAGAAAAATCATCTGAAATTGTATTTTATCCGCAACGCTATCCACCATGATCTACGTCACTAAGTTTGCAAAAATTTGAATCGGTTACATGGTTACACCCTAGCCTTATGTGTTTGTTTTCAAACTATGCGACATCACTCTTAGAATATCATGGCGGATTGAAGTTATGTAGTTTTTTAATCCGTAAAATAACTCATAACATAACATAAACTCACGCCTGTATCCCAGAAGGATAGGCAGAGACCAGGGATGCCACTTGCCACGATCCCGACAGATCACTTTCTCTTCATCAACATTCATTAGTCGGTGCATGCATGCATGCACGCACGCCGGTTTCTGGTACTTTTTATCTTGCCCTTTGCTAATAAATCCCCTATTTGGTCGAAGTATGTCCGCGTGGGATGTCCCTTACCAGCCCTTCCACCCACATTCGCTCGATATATTTGTTTCATCAATCTTTCTTCCTTCATCCTCTCCACAAATAATTCAATATTTTTATAGTATTATTGAAAGGCTAACATAAACTCACGCCTGTATCCCAGAGGGGTAGGCAGAGACCAGGGACTGCCACTTGCTACGATCCTGACAGATCACTTTCGCTTCCTCAACATTCATTAGTCGTTGCATGCACGCACGCCGGTTTCGGGTACTTTTTATCTTGCCCTTTGTTAATACATCCTCTATTTGGTCAAAGTATGTCCGTCTGGGTCGTCCCTTACCGGCTAACATACCTTGCCAAAGCGACGAGCAATCCTTCCACCGCCTTCCGGCACCCCTGCCCCATAATCTCGCTTCTCTGACAGCCGTTGGCATAGAAGTGGTCCTCCCAGTACTCTACAAGAGTCAATATTTTGTCGCAAGTGAGAATTATGTCGCTCTGCGGTCCCTCGTCTAGAGGTCGAATGAAGCGCTTCAGCGTGAGCGGTTTGGTGTTCTGTGGAGGGAATCGTGACGGTGAACCTTTGAAAACTTTCATGGTTGTACATAAAAAAAAGGAACAAGATTTGGCATATTGGGAATTTGAATCTCTTTAATTTTTCGATTATAAACGGGAAAAATGTCACGGTCAATTCAGTCCGTAGACGCTCATGTTACGCGAACCCGACCTCTGCAACCCTCGGACCAAGCGGCGCTTGTACTACCAAAAAGTTTCCTAAAAACCACAAATTACATAACTGGTTAAATTCTCGAGCACATTTTGAACCACATTACTTACACCACAATTTTCAAGTAAAATCTAGATAAACATTTCTGACTTATTGTAAGTAACGAGTTGAAGTGGCAGTGGGCGGGGCACATAGCACGCAGAACTGATGGCCGATGGGGCCGAAAAGTTCTCGAATGGAGACCACATATCGGCAAGCGCAGCGTGGGACGACCAGCCACAAGATGGACAGATGACCTCATCCAAGTGGCAGGAAGGCGCTGGATGCAGGCCGCTTCCAACCGGTCTTTTTGGAAATCCATGGAGGAGGCCTATGTCCAGCAGTGGACGTCTTGTTGCTGAATGATGATGATGATGATAAGAGTATATCCCAAATGTTCTGGGCCATCTTTTCTTGTATGACTGTCACTTTGCAATACGGTCGAACGGCCAGTGCAGGTGACCGTTGCCAATTGGGCAACAGTATGTACTTTAGGTTGTGTCTCATTGGGTTTGATAGTATGACGCCCACTGTCGCACTTTGTTACTTTTATTTCATTTCAATACAACCAGTAGCACAATGACAACTTTTGCATCTCTTCATACATTAGATCGCAACATGCCCACTTTAATAATTATACAGGGCGTCCCAAAGTTATGGGACATGAAGGGAAAGTACCTTCAATATCGTAGATAGGTTATTTTGCTGAAAGAAGACTTTATGTTATTTTTAGAACTTAGTAATTCTGCATACAAAGATTTTCTAAAAATTACTTGCTTCGTCTGGGAATCGAACCGACTAAAATGTAAAAAAAAAAACACCCCTACGTTTATGATGCCAATCGAAAGAATGGCCAAATTTAAGTCGGTTCGATTCCCAGACGAGGCAAGTAATTTTCAGAAAATATTTGAATGCAGAATTACTAACTTTTAAAAATAACATAGTCTTCTTTCAGTAAAATACCCTATCTACGATATTGAAGGTACTTTCCCTTCATGGCCCATAATTTTGGGACGCCCTGTATAAAGTTTTCGTTTTTTGTTCTTGACTGGACAAATTGGCGGCAATCTACGCATTTAAAGTATCGTTGACTGTAAAAGTGAGCATCCTGCGACTAAACAAACCTTTTATCATCATCATCATCATCAGACATTTGACGCCCACTGCAGGACATAGGCCTCCCTCGTGGTCTTCATAACCATGAGGGCTTTTGCCATAATCGCCACGCTCGGCAGGCGGGTTGGCGATCGCAGTATGCGGTTGTAATCTCAGGAACACGCTGCTGCCCGTCTCCTGGTATTTGATTTCCTTAGTCGCGGGAGGAAATGGCATTGTGCATTGGCATTGTGCTACTGATTGTATCGAAATAGTAGTTTATGTGACTGTCACATAATGAGGGTTATTAAAACACGAGCGAGATTTTAAAAAACGAGCCTTGGCGAGTCTGCACTCAGTTTTGCGCGCGCAATTTTAGAGGGAGGAAATGGAGTGACGGTTTTCTTAATCCGACACCACACGGAGAAACCTTTTATGCCAACAGGCTTTGTGCTATTTTAGGCATACTGCGATCTCACTTACGAAGATTTATAATAGTTGGCATTGTGCTACTGATTGTATCGAAATAGTAGTTTATGTGACTGTCACATAATGAGGGTTATTAAAATACGAGCGAGATTTTAAAAAACGAGCCTTGGCGAGTTTTTTAATAGCATTCGCGAGTGTTTTAATACCAAGTTATGTGCAGTCTCATACACTACTTTATCTACACTCATAATGAAATTTTTGAAACAAAATGGCGCAATTTCGACCAAAGTATCTTGACATTCAATCGTCTGCACTCAGTTTTGCGCGCGCAATTTTAGGTATTTTTAGTTGCACTTTTGGTACCACGAAAATGAAATTAGGTTTTTTATAGAGTCAACTTTTGACATTAAAAAAAAAACTTAAGTTTTGTTCCGTGATCACAGCAACACTTTAAAAAAAATAACTGTAACATAAAGTGAAAAATCTGACCTTTAATGTGACTTTATATGACACTTTTTTTTTTCTTTAAAGTTATGTATTGTTTACAGCCTGTCAATATGACATGTGTTTACCTTTGAATTCTTAATTTGAAGATTATGATATGAGTGTAGATAAAATACTAAAAGTGACAATGTGCTATAGTGGCCATCGTGCCATCAAACCTCTCATTGTAAACCGTATTTTTTAAAAACCTATTTAGGGGCTAAAAGTGCCACCCATGCCGGGACTTAAACCCGCGACCTCTGGCTAACCGTGCCAGCGCTCCCCCAACTGAGCTAATGGGCAAGTGGGCAAAATTTCGAACCTCTTTACAAACTTCTCTGTATTACAATAAATTATTTGTATTTGTATATCGCTCATCCGGTACGTAAGTCTAACACAATACTCCTGAAGGGAAGTTAAGCACGAATAAACATCGACACAATCGAATTTCTATTAATTTCAGTCAAAGGACGCATTATGCATCATAGTAACTATGACATTTTTATTCCGGATAAGCGAAATGTAACTTAGAAGCAAAGTCACTTTACTGAGTCAGTCAACTGAGTTCGTTGTTTAGATCACCTTCAAGCCTCTAAATTGTATCTCTAGAGGGGTAGCCAGTTATACCAACTCAATACATACATAAACTCACGTCTGTATCCCAGAGGGGTAGGCAGAGACCAGGGACTGCCACTAGTCACGATCCTGAGAGATGACTCAATGAGTTGCCAAAGACTCACCTTGACGAAATATTTCACAATCGCGTACAAGCAACTGATGGCCGACTGGTTTCTGTTTAAGTTTTTATCCGCGTTCAACTCGGTCCATATCTCTTTGAAGCCCACCGCTTTGGACACATTATCCAGAGTCAAAGAGATCACGTTTTCTATCACCACCTTTTCTGTTACAACGTTCGTTCTAAACGACACATCATTGTTTACCGGACTTTCTACTATCTTTTTGTTCTTTATAAGAAAAGACAGGTACTGTAGAGAAATCACAGCGAATACTGCGATGTTTTTCGCTAAGCTAGGCGGCAGTATGTCATCGGCACACTTGTCAAGTACATCACAGTCTATGTCGTCGAAAAACGCGAAGATTCTATGTAAAGCACGCAAGTAACCAGTCATTATAGTCTGTACGGTGAGGAACTCTTGGTAGAAAAGTTTGTCTTGAAACACTTGGTGGCATCGTTTCGTGTAGCGGTCTATCGTGTGTTCCGAATTCAAATTGAAGTTCTCCGATTGGCTGAGCGGTCGGTTCTGCTTCGGGAACAGTCGGATGACATCGGAGAGCGATTTATCAAACACCGCCAAGGATTCGCCGTACAATTCGGGCACTTTCGGGGGTACTATCTCGATTTCTTCATCTGTAAGTTGTAGATTACCGAATTTCTCGTTTATATCTTGATTTTCGCTTATTGGAATGAAGAATTGGGATTTAGACTCTTTGTTGTCACCTTTTTTGAATACTTGTAATGTGTTAACAACGTTCAACTTGTTGCTGTCAACTACTGATAGCATCTCTTCTTTCATTCTAATCATCTCCCTCTCCTGCTTCAGAACATCTCTTTCTATTTCCCTCGTTTCATAAACTGAGATCGCATTGAAGAAGTCCCTCAGGTAACTGTCACAGGAGACTTTGAAACAGGCGCTCAGGAGTTTTCTGTCAAACTCTTGACAGGAGAGAACGGTTGACAGGTCGTCTTTCGACAGGTTTGACAAGAGTTGAGCTAGCTCCTTTTGCTTCGCAACTTTCGGGAGGGCAGTGCACGGTGTTTGACAGCATCTAAAACAGAATGGATATATATGTTGATTGTGTTTTCGAAGACCTTGTCATACCAGACGTGAGAGCTTATCGGTGAAACCTTGGCCTTACATTCCAGAGATCCCAGGACGGGTTAAACACCAATACATAAAAATAGGCGGTTTATAAGTTAGTTACATAAACAGTAGTACAGCCTGGTGACAGACGGACTGACAAACGGGCGGACAGCGGGGTTTCAGTAATAGGGTCCCTTACCTTTTGGGTACGGAACGGAAAACTAAGGTCACGGCGTGTCTCACCCCAGCTACAAAAATTATGCACAAGTACGCAAATAAATATAGCAAGTTATTTTTATTACCTCCCTATTATTTTTAGGCTTACTCTGTACCTGCTTAGCTAAACAAATTAATGAAGAAAGTATAAAAACTAGGTTAGGTTAGGAAATAGTCCAGTTAAATTAGATAAGATATTTCGTAATGACTCGCGATACTCATAGTTATATAATAAACGGGTGTAATCGCGATTACTTATCGCTTATTATTTATTTTGATTATTTTACCCAATAAATTCAGAGCGGTGATAGCCTAGTGGGTGGAACATTGGACTCGGAAGCGAGAGACCCAGGTTCGATACCGAGTGCGGGTACATTTGTGAAGTTATAGTAGCAATACCACTCGCTAACTGTGACGGAAAACATCGTAAGGAAACCTGAGTGTCTGAACTATTCACATACCTCAGCGCTTGAAATCGCCAATCCGCGGTGGGCACGCGTGGTGATTAAGCCCATACTCTCTCCCTGAGAGAAGGCCTGTGCCCTACAGTGAGACGTATATAGGCTGCTTATGTTATGTACCTAATAAATAACAGCCATCTGACCGGTTCCATAATTAACTGAGATATTTCCGACAAATAACGAACCTGTTCTTGACCAGATTAAGCAGCCAAGCACCGTCAACCTGCGCCGTCACTATGTACTGCGGGTTGACCGCACGGTCGTGCGACAGCTCCAGCGGAGACAGGTCGAATACTGACGACGCTAGGGAGTTCAGCTCCAGTATTAGCTTGGGGTACCTGCGAGGGATTGGTTCATAAATGAAACTTTAATAATAATAACTCCCTACTTAGAGCCTAAAAATTCCCCCAGTGGGAATCGAACCCACGACAACTGTTTTGGTAGCTAAGCGCCTTAACGGCGCTCAGAGGCAGAGAGGCAGTCGTGATAAAACTTTGTTGTAAGTGTAATGAGTGTAAGAATGAAAATGGAAGGTCTATCCGTCCGTTTGTCACCGGGCTGTTTTGATGCACCCGCGACCTCTGGCTAACCGTGCCAGCGCTCTCCCAGCTAAGCTAATGGGCACATGCAGGTATCGGCGAAATTTCAAATCTCTTAACAAAATTCTCTGTATTACGTACGAAGTTTGTAGAGGCTCGAAATTTCGCCGATGCCTGCACTTGCCCATTAGCTTAGTTGGAGAGCGCTGGCACGGTTAGCCAGAGGTCGCGGGTGCATCAAAACAGCCTGGTGACAAACGGACGGATGGACGGACGGACGGACAGCGGAGTCTTAGTAATACCCTTTGGGTACGGAACCCTAAAAAACTAAGTCCCTGTTACCTTCTACAAGCGTAAAAAAAACAATCTTGTTAAGTAAGTGTATTACTTTGTGTCTGATGTACGTTTTTCTCATTTTTGTTTGTTACTTCTCTAAAGTACCAACAGCAACGGTACTGTATAGCACTAGGACTAGGTTAGGTTTGTGTTTTGAAAAGTGTGCATGCTATAGTTATTATTTTTTATCATGTGTCAGTGCGTCAAAGTGCATACAAAAAAGCAACTAACAACTGTCAGGTAACCAGCAGTAGATTGACAGACTGTTAGTGCAAGAGAAACCGGGGGTAAGGCTGCTGTAACGTCCGGCATCCGTCTCACACACATATTGTAACAATGGGGTAGGTAAAAATAAAAAAAAGTGTTTGTTTTTATATATTATTTAGAAAATATAGGCCATTTCAGAAATACACTTTCACTAATATATTTTTCCTTGCTTTTGTTAATATTATATTAATATTTTAGTATTTATCGGAAGTGACGTCACCATCCCAGGTTGAATAGTAGCAAATCCATACAAAGGTTTTTTTCGTCTATGTAACAAAATACGACTCTTAAAAATACATATATTTTTTAAATCTGCTAACAAACCTTATTCCTCGAAATGGTTTTTGAATTAGAGACATCCGATATTTTTTTGGATAACCGAATTAACAAATTATGAGTCTTTGGTGTAAGTGTAATGAGTGTAAGAATAATTAAGTAAAAAGCCAGATCCTGCGGGGGCAGATCGAACACCGACGACGCCAGGGAGGTCAAATCCAGTATTAGCTTGGGTTACCTGCAGCGGATTGGTTCATAAATAATAATAATAATAAATAATAACAATAACTTCCACACAATATACACTTGACCGGGTCCCAAATTAGGATACCTTCTGCTATGGTAACCAGGGAAGGACATTACAAACATGAAAGTACACCCAGACTGAGGCCATTTGTACAAATGTACGGCGGCCCCCAGTGGGAATCGAATCCACGACTACTGTTTTGGTAGCTAAGCGCCTTAACGGCTAAACCAACGAGGCAGTTATAATGAGACTTTGTTGTAAGTGTAATGAGTGTAGGAATGAAAATGGAAGGTCCAGCGGGGAGCATTGTGGAAACGGTCGGTCGAACATCGACGACGCTAGGGAGATTAGCTCTAGTATTACCTTGGGGTACCTGCGACCAAAACATCTTAACCAATAATTAAAACGTTGTAGTTTTAATTTTTTATTCATCTACCACAGCTTTTTAGTAAATCTATGAAACAGAATCCATAAATATTTGGTTTACCAAATTTTTTTATTGTCAGTGTGGGTGACAGACCACGCGCAACCGTTCTACTTTTTTTTAATGGTTTAACGGCTCTGGATGCTAGTCCTTTTGAGCCTTTTCGTTTAGTTTATTACCTCAAATACTACCTCTATGCATTAAATTCACTATCCGTTCTACTGATATGACACTTCACAGAGTACCGGTACAGCTGTCTGAGCGACAGATTATCACTCGTCAGGTCCGTTTACACAACGAAGAATTGCTCACTCACGTACCCCGACATTCATTTTGCTTTAAATTTTTCACTTAAAATCATTTCAGGGGCGCGAGTTAAGGTGGACCAACCACTCCAAATGTCCTTTGTCAGCACTTCTCCTAACTAGGCTACATACGTCAATGATTTATTGCTAACCATTCATTATAGTTACTATAAATATCGATAGCATCTTAGAATAAGCAATATTGTATTAGTAAAGACCCTAGTGGTCACTCTGTTGGATAAATAAAGTATTTTTATAAACTCCTACGGTCCGTCTAACTTAATTGGCGCAGCCGGTAGGATCTCATAAGTTGGGTTGTCGTTTCCGTACGTACATCCATCGTCCGTTTCTACGGTTAAGTTGAGATCACCGAACAAATAAATCTATTAAGTGGAAACCGAGCCGAAGTTCTTGAGCAGCCAAGCAGCGACGCCACCAGGACTAGGACCAGGACCAGGACCGAACCAGAGAAGATTTACAATATTCCAGAAGGACATGGGAGCTACGGGGCTGTGAGTAAACCTTTTCACCATCCCTTTGCTCTTTCCCGCCGTTATCCCATAATATTTATACGTGTTGTAGGGATTAGAAAACGCCTTGAAAATTTCGTATAGATACTACGTTATTCGAGAATACAATTTTCTTGAATACCGTTTTTTTTAGTTCATAGGTAAACTCTTAAATTTTCAGCAAATTTAAAAAAAAAAAAAAAAAAAAAAAAAAAAAAAAAAACCTTAGCCACAATGGAGAATATTGTGCGAGTTCCCATGGAAATGGTAAAAATTATTCCAGAATTTGACGGGGACACAAGGTTATTACCACTTTTTATAAAGAAATGTGAATACATTCTGCAAACTTTCCAAGGGGGTAATGTACAGAACGTATATTTGTTCCACGTTATAACCAGTAGACTTTCTGGGGAAGCCGCTAATCTAGTGGGGGAACGGGAACTAATCCAAACATGGGTTGAACTGAAACAGCTCCTGACCCAACACTTTGGTGACCCAAGGTCCGAAGAATGTCTGGCAATGGAATTAGAGTCAATAAAAAGAAATAGGAATGAAAGCTATTCAGAATTTTGTCATAGGGTTCAACATTTGAGGAGTATTTTGTTTTCAAAAATCAGTGAAACCATTGATGACGCTAATTTACGTCAGGCGAAACATCATATTTATGACAATACCGCATTAAACGTTTTTCTCTTTAATCTGCCGGCTTACTTAGTTAGGCTGGTGCGTTTGAGAAATGTCACCACTTTGGAGGATGCCTTGAAAACGGTGTTGGAGGAACAAAACTTCCAAATTGTATACGATACAAAAAACCCGCGATCTAATTTCAATCGTAATTGGACAAGTAACCCACCTTTCAACCAGAATCAAAATAACTCTAACGCTCTAAGGCAGGACAATTTTCAAAGGCTACCAAGTGCAAATACACCGAACAACGCATTTAACTCAACACCCAACGCATCGCAAAACAGCTCATTTCAATATAGAAACAATAGACAGCAGCAATCGATTAACAGATTTAATAATAACAACGGTCAACAATGGCCGCGCGTAAGTAGGTCACCGCCAGCGCAGGTGCAAGCGCAGCGTCAGCACCCTGCGGACAATGCACCTATGCACATGCAGCAAAATCACGCACAACCTGTGCCATCGGGTTCGAATACCGATGTTACAATGCGTACAGCTAGTTCTAGGCGCATTAACTTTACTGAAAATGATAACCATTTCCAACCATGTAACTCACAACAATGCGTGGACGGTCTAAATTCTGTCCCGTACGGTGAACCGGTGGAAAATTTTCACGTAGTCGCCTCGTCGATAGGGAACAGATAAAATTAAATTGTAGTAAACGCTTGAACTTGCCCTATATTCGCGTACCGGAACTTAACGCTGTGTTCATGATAGACACAGGCAGTACCCGATCATTTCTTAGCCCAAGGGTGGCTAACAAATATTACGCAAGTTCAAAGCAAAGCGAACCGTTTGAGGTCATTAGCACACATGCTTCAAGTAGACACAGTGAGGTAGTTTACATAAATCTGCCCCGAATTTTTAACAGCAACCAAAAACACAAATTCTACATTTATTCTGTGGATGAAAGGTACGATGGTCTAATAGGCAGCGATTTGCTGAAACAACTCAACGCAAACATTGACATGAAGTCCCAAACTTTGTTTACAGATTTCAGTAAGATCCCAATAATTTATTCACCTCCCATGAGAGAGACGTACAACCTACCTCCTCGATGCGAGATAAGAGTAAAACTGCCCGTTAATTTATTACATGGGGAAGCTATTTTGGAGTTCACTCAATTTAGCGACGGAGTCCGAATGCCAGCCGCTATTGTAAACTGCACAAACGGCTACGCGACTACTGTCATCCAAAATACAACGGAGTTGAATCATAGAATCACGGTTACGTCACCCTTCCTTGTGGAGTTGTTTCATCAACAATCACCAAATGTAAATTCAACCAATCTGAATTATTCAGAGCTGCAAGAAGATGTTGAAAAATTATTAGAAAGGAATTTAAAGAAGCTTAGACTGGACCATATGAATGAGGAGGAACGAATGCAGGTAGAAAATGTATGTAGGGCGTACAAAGATATATTTTATTGCGAAGATATTCCATTATCCTTCAGCAATCAAGTGAAACATAAAATCAGGACAAAAAACGAAGACCCCATTAACTTAAAAGCTCACAGATTACCCCCAGTTCAGACCCAAGAAATTAAGAAACAAGTAGAGAAAATGATACAAGACAACATTATCCAGGAGTCACACTCTCCCTGGAGTGCTCCTGTCCACCTAGTGCCAAAAAAATTGGATGCCTCAGGTGAACAAAAGTGGAGAATGGTCGTCGACTATAGGCGGTTGAATGACATAACAACCGACGATAAATACCCTTTGCCAAACATCAATGACCTTTTTGATACGCTTGGCAAGAGTATGTATTTCACTACGCTCGATCTCGCGAGTGGATACCACCAAATAGAAGTAGAAGAAGAAGATAAACCAAAGACAGCATTTAGTACACCATTTGGGCACTATGAATTCCACCGTATGCCATTTGGATTGAAAACAGCACCCGCAACCTTCCAAAGAGCCATGGATAATGTGCTCCGAGGGTTACAAGGATTGCACTGCCTCGTTTATCTTGATGATGTAATAATTTTCTCAAAAAGCTTACCAGAACATATAGAAAAATTAAAAGCTGTCTTTGAAAGATTCAGACAGACTAATTTGAAAATTCAATTGGACAAGTCCCATTTCCTGAGGAAGGAAGTCTTATATTTAGGGCATACAATCACAAGCGTAGGCCTTAAGCCAAACAATGATAAGATAGAAGCAGTTTTGAAGTACCCATTACCTAAGACGACGACTGAAATAAAAAGCTTCCTAGGACTTATAGGATACTATAGGAAATTTATTAAAGATTTCGCCAGAGTCACGAGACCACTCACAGCATGTCTGAAAAAAGGGAAAAAGATAGTATTGAATGACGAATACGTGAATAGCTTTGAAACTTGCAAGAAGCTGCTAACCAATGCACCTCTTCTTCAGTTTCCGAACTTTGAAAAACCATTTGTTTTGACCACCGATGCATCCAATTTTGCTATCGGCGCTGTTTTGTCACAGGGAACTATTGGTTCGGATAAACCTATCGCATACGCTAGTAGGACCCTAAGCGACACTGAGAGTAGGTACAGCACAATCGAGAAGGAGCTTTTGGCTGTAATATGGGCCGTAAAACACTTCAGGCCTTACCTCTACGGAAAAAAGTTTGTGATCTACACAGACCACAGGCCTTTAGCGTGGCTGTACTCACTAAAAGAGCCAAATAGCAAACTTACACGTTGGCGTTTGAGGTTAGAAGAGTACGATTTTGAAATAAAATACAAGAAAGGACAGCAAAATACCAACGCTGATGCCCTTTCTCGCATCAGGATTAATGCCGTTGATGATGATTTGGACTCTATTCTAGCTAATGTAGATGAGAATGAGGACCGCTTCCTTGAGGTCAGGAAGGAGTTAGAAACATTAAACTGCAAATTAAAACAAAAGCCAAAACCACCACCGGAAGCGATGGAAATCTCCGATTCCGAAGGTGAACAGTCAACTGAAGTAATAGAAATCTCCGATTCCCAAGGTGAGCAGTCAACTGAAGCGATAGAAATTTCAGATTCAGATGACGCTGCCACAGCTAACTCAATATCTAACAGAGAACACGAAGGAATCCCCATATTAAATGAAGCGATAGACTCGAAACCCAAACAGATTTTAGTTCAGACTTGGTACAAAGATAAGCTTTACGTTAATGACATCTCAAACACAAAACAGCGAATTCTTGAAGTATTCCTACCGATTCACAATGAAAAGCTAGCGAAGGATTTCCTCAAGGAGTACATTGATACAAAACACAAATATTTCATTTATTTCGAGCACAAAGCTTTTAGGAAAACTTTTGTTAAGGTCATAACAAAGTTGTTCAAAAAGGGAACTTTGAACCTGACTGAATGTACGGAACGCACTGTGAATCTCACTGAGTCAGAAGAAGATCAACGCGATGTAGTTTTAAAATATCACGAGGGGAAAACTTGCCATAGGGGAATAAATGAAACCATGATGAAAATTAAACGTCACTATTGGTGGCAAAATATGAAAGAAACAGTTACGGCAATTATAAATGCTTGCGAACAGTGTAGAAAAATGAAGTACGAAAGGAAACCAATTAAACCTTGTCTACAGTTAACTCAGAGCCAAAACTCACCCTTTCAGGAAGTTTTCATGGACTTACTGTACATCGAAAGTAAATACTACTTGACAATAATCGATGCCTTTAGCAAATTAGGTCAGGCTATTAACATCCCAAATCGTAGTACACCGGAAGTAGTCCAAGCCTTAATAAAATATTTTAGCATGTACGGTCTACCCAAAAAAATCAACTGCGATTCTGGAACCGAATTTAACAATGATTTAGTTAAAGAACTTTTAAGCTTGTATAAGATCGAGTTATACATTGGCACTCCAAATAACCCTAATTCAATGGCAATGGTAGAGCGATTCCACTCAACCGTTATCGAAATTTATCGTTTAGCAAAGTACCAGAATAACGACATGGATGCTGCCTCCGTTATGACTTACGCGATAATGGCATACAATAATTCTATCCATTCTGCTACTGGTTTCACACCGTTTGAAATGGTTTTTGGTAACACAGACTCCGGTAACGTCTTTGATATCGAGAGGGAACGAAATCTCACACAAAAATTGCTACAAGATCATAGAAAACGACTAAAGGTTTTGTACGAATACGTTGCGGAAAAACTTCAGGAAGGGAAAGCTAAAGTAAGAGAAAAGAGAGGAGGTGAGGAACCTCCTGAGCTTAGAATAGGTGACGACATCTTCATGAAAAATACTAGGACAAGAAAAGCGAAAGACCTACCTCGCTTTGAAAAGGCTAAAGTGATAGGTAAACCGAATAGGAATATTATCCCAGTAGAATTAAAGAAAAGAAAGACAAGAGTAGCTATTAAGAACATTAAACGTCCTCCACAGGTTAAGCCTAGTACTTCTAGTACTAATAGGCCCGATCCGCAGCCTGGAACTTCAAAATCTGAACACGAATCCGGGAATAGCACCGATCAAACTTGGAACGGCAGCGATGAAGAGTAATTTGTGGACTATTTTTAAGACATTAGACTTAGAGACCTTAGTCAGCCAAGTAGATAATAATTTTCAACAATTTAGTAAGTTTAGCATAATTATATCTAATAATAGTGAATATAAAAAGGAACTAGGAAGTCTGTGTGGGCAAATAGAATCGTTGCAATCCCAGATTAAAAATAGAATTAACCAGCTTTTACCTTTCTCTAGAACTAAACGGGCAATATTCAGTCCCTTAGGTTCGTTAGTTAAAGTCATCTCAGGAAACTTAGATGAGGAAGACGCGATACGTTATAACTTTGAAATAAGCCAACTTAAAAGTGAGGAACATTCAGTGGAACGAAAAGTATCCTTAATGGTTAATACCCTGGATAAATTCGCAAACGCATCAGAAAGCATGAATTCAAATATCAAGTTTTTAGGTAATAAAACAGTAGAAATTGAATCCTTCTTGGAAAAAGAATCTAAACGAGATAACATTCTCTCACTAATGAATAACCTGTACCAGGTTCTGAATAACTTTCGTACTATTTATGATTTTATTCAGGAAACGGAAACGGCTATTGCCTTCAGCAAGCTTCATGTTCTACATCAGTCTATAATTAACTCTACAGAACTTATTCACATTCTTATAGAAATAGAGAAACATGCTCATTTAATTTATCCGGTTAAAAGGGCAAACTTAGTTAAAATAGAGAGTAGCATTATCTTAAAATCATATATTGATAAGAATAGATTAGTTTTTGTATTAGAAATTCCTCTGATAGAATCAAACACGTATACATATTATAAAGTAATTCCTATCCCTATCTACAACCCTATAACACAAAAAACAACTACAATTATCCCCGAATACCCTTACCTTATGGTGAATAGGTTGAAATACAGACCCGTGGTAAACCTATGCAGCGAGATTGAAGACAACAAGTTCCTGTGTTCGAGAGATGACCTCGTACAATACCCATCTGAAACCTGCATAGAACAGATCATGATGCTGAAAGACAACTGCACCAGGTGCCACCAACACTTCATACACTTGGAAAAGGAGAAAGTACAGAAGGTTGCCGGAAACTACTGGCTGATATACTCCGAAAAAGGACTGATCATAACGGAACACTGCGACGAAGAAGTGTACAAGAACACTGTACAAGGAACATCCTTTCTACGACCGAGTCAGCAGTGCAAAACCCAAGTAGGAGACGTTTTCATAACCACACCGACCAACGCTTCTGCTATCAGCCTACAACTACCGTTCGTGCAGTTACCAGAACTACGACATGCCATCAGGCAAGAAGGGAAACAACTGGACCTGCAAAACGTGGATTTCAGCGACATAAAAGACGTTATCAACAGTGCTAAGTTTAAAGTGAGTGAAAACAGTTCGGACGATTTTATCTACATAGTGAAAAACATTAGTGTATGGACCATTTTACTGTATTTTATAATAATAATCCTAGTATTCTTACTATGTATTAAATTCAGGACATATACATACTGTATAAATCGAAATTCTCCGAAACCCACTTCTTTGTCTTCAGATAATTTCTCTCTTAAGGGGGGAGGAGTTAAGGTGGACCAACCACTCCAAATGTCCTTTGTCAGCACTTCTCCTAACTAGGCTACATACGTCAATGATTTATTGCTAACCATTCATTATAGTTACTATAAATATCGATAGCATCTTAGAATAAGCAATATTGTATTAGTAAAGACCCTAGTGGTCACTCTGTTGGATAAATAAAGTATTTTTATAAACTCCTACGGTCCGTCTAACTTAATTCGCGCCTTATCGTTCTTCTGTTTCATTCGTATCCACGCCGACAGGGATGGTCAAGCCTGGTGTCATCATCGTAATTATCATCATCATCATCATCAGCCCACCGCTGGGTATAGGCCTTTTCCCCCAAATGGCATCTTTCACGGTCCCTTGCCATCCGCATCCACGGACCTTCCGCCGACTCAATTGGTGCGTAAGTCTCTTAAGGCTGTTCTTACGTGGATCATGGTGTCTCGCTCGCATTATATAATACGTTTAGTGATTGTAATAAAATGAGTACACTTTTGTCAAATGTGGTCTGATGGTTTGATAGATAATACAATTGCGGACATTTAAGACATATTTTTACTACATTGTACCTAGTTGTATATTGAGAAAATTTAATACCAAAATTAATAATTTCGGAAAAATTCGCTCCTTACTCACCGCACGTGTATTTTATCTCTCTGCAGCAACTCCAAAGCGACCTGCACGTCTTCCTTTGACAGCTGCACCAGTATGTCGTCCACCGGCAACTCTTTGATCAGTTTGCAGCGCTCTATTGCAAGTTTCGCGAACCTGGAAAGAAGTTACAGGAATAATATAAGGTAGACGTGCCTCACGTTTCCTTTTTAACAGACTTCAATAATCACCATCATCAGCCATTTGACGCCCACCGCAGGACATAGGCCTAGACCATAGGTGGCCTGAATTGACAGCTGCCTGGCCTGAATTGACAGCTGCCGCGCGTCAGAAGTAGAAATCTGTGGTTGGACGGCCTGTGCTCCCCTAGGAGCTAGAGAACCGTAGAAGAAGAGGAAGATACCTGATAGCAACAGCCGGCTCCAACTTGCCGATGATGCGGCAAATGAGGAACACCAGCGCGCCGGACTGGCTGGGGTGGCACCCAGACAGGACGGCGTGCGTGTTCAGGGCAAACTCGTCCTGGGAAGTTGGCGAACATTTATTTATTAGGACTACGAAAGAGGCATCACAAAATCGAAACACAGTTTCGAAGTGTAAAATAAAACAATGAATCAGAGGATTTTGGTTCAGTGTTATTATATTGATTTTTTATTACTTGCTGATGATGTATTCTTGCAATTGTGAGAATACTCCTTTTAAGATAAGAAGATAAGATAAAAAGATAAGAATATTCTTGATTGTACACTAGAGTACTTTTTATGTTACTCTTTTTTTTTCTTCTTTTTTTTCTTTTCTTTCTCTTCTTTTTTTTAGTTCCTTTTATTTCTCTCCTTCCCTCTCTCTCTCTCTCTCTGAGAGAGAGAGTCGGCCACTGGCGCCATAATGTCTCTGGCGAGTCGATCGGTACACTAACCCGCAGGTGGGCATAGCATCTCGCCGCCATAGCCTGCAGTAAAAGGAGGGAAAGAGTCAGCCTGCGAAGCTACAATGTTCTAGCGAACCGTTCAGGGAGTCCAAAGGTATGACAGATAGGCTAAATAAAGCAGCCCGGAGAAATACAGAGTCGGCCACTGGTGCTAGAATGTCTCCAGCGAGTCGGTCAGTACACTTATCTGCTGCTGGGCATGACATCTCGCCGCTACAGTCTGCAGTAAAAGGAGAAAGAGGTGGAGGGAGGGAGGGAGGGAGGGAGAGAGGGAGAGAGAGAGAGAGAGAGAGAGAGAGAGAGAGAGGGGGGGGGGGTAAGATAGATGAGGGGGTGAGAGAGAGGAGGGGGACAGAGGAAGAGGGATAGGGAGCGAGGAGGGAGTGAGGGGGGGAGAAAGAGAGAGTCAGCCTGCAGCACTAGAATGTATCTAAGTCCAAAGAACGTGTAAAAATAAAAATATTTTTTTTTTAATTCAAAGTTGCACAGAAACTGCGACTTAATGAACGTTACAAGTTAAACTAGGTGTCTATTTCAAAATCTACATCATTTTGGAGAAAAAATGGACAGAAAAACTCCAAACTTAGTGCTTTCTGAGGAGTCCAACGTCAGGCATGACAAACAGGCTTGGAATGTTACTGCGATAGATACATACGTGTCTAATTAAATATTTTCTTCCCTATGCACACAATTTACAATGATATTCGGTTTTTGTCCGTTTCACCTCTTCTTTCTTCCTGGCTAACGAACTCTGTGATCTATGATCTTGTGGGAATCTAAAGAAGGCATGACAGACAGGCTAGCAATGTCCGTGCTATACACGCTTCTAATAAAGCACCCCGGAGAGAGAAAATCGACCTGCGGTACTAGAATGTCTCCAACGAGCCGGTACACTGAGCCGCAGCTGGCCACAGCGGCAGCTCGGCTAGAGACAGATAGAGAAGGAGAGTGAGAGGCAACCACTAGCCCGGAGAAAGAGAAAGACACAGAGAGATAGTCGACCTGCGTCGCCGATTCGGTGAGTAGACTAACCTGCAGCTGGGCGTGGCACCGGGCCGCCACGGCCTGCAGCAGCAGCCCCGAAGCCCCGCAGCAGTCGTGGACGCGCTGCAGCAGCGCAGCCGACGCCGGCTCGCCGCAGTGCCGGGTCAGCGCGTGCACGCGGTTGACCAGCAGCCAGGTCAAGTGGACCACGTCGGAGAGGCCGTTGTCTATCTGAAGAAGAAGAAGAAGACATTTATTACACCAACATCACAGAAACAAAATAAAAAGGTAAGTAACATAATATGCACAGCGACAGAAAGAAAACTAAATGCACAACAGACGAAACATCTGCGGATACAGGTTAACTGCCCGTCAGTTGGCGCGATCTCGGCACAGAATTTGGAATAGAAATGACCACATTATTTCATGATTAGCGATGCTAATTCATTTTTAGGGGTCCGTATTTCAAAAGGAAATAACGGAATCTTTATATAGGATCGCTTTGTTGTCCGTCCGTCTGTCTGTCAAGACCCTTTATCTCGGGAACGCGTGGAGGTGTCGATATTAAAATGGTGGAGATATTAAAACCATATTATGCTCAGGTCTAGTCAGGTCAGTGCCTTGAAGCTGTGAAAAAATCAAACTTCTAAGTTAACGTAAAAAATCCGCCAAGTTTGAGTCGGACTCGCGCACGAAGGGTTCCGTGCCATCTATACAACATTGCACACCAAGATCGAGAAAAAACCGCAAAAAATCACGTTTGTTGTACAGTGAAGTTTCAATGAATGAAAGAAAATATGATTTCATTCAGAAATCAAAAATTTATTTCAACGAAAAGAACTGACTTTCTGTTTGTTGAATGTTTATGTGCAATGTTATTGGTGTCTTCGGGTCGAGTTTTAGTGGCTAAAGACAGGGGACAAAACTCCACTCGAATGAAGAGTCGTCCGAGTTAACCTTCTCACTCAAACTCAAAAAAATTATTCACTATAAAAACAAAATGTTTACGTAAATGTTTAAATGTAAACGTCAAAGCTGTTAGTTTCACCAAAACTGAAAAGAAATTCCACATTTATTCTTTTCAAAACAAGTAAGTATTCAAAACTGTCGAAAGCACGATAGACATTAGGGAGGAACTAGCATGGACTAAAAAATAAACCGACTATCACAAGTATGACACTGTCAAAAGCACGATAGACATTAGGGAGGAACTAGCATGGACTAAACAATAAGCCGACTTTCAGTATCTAATTCATGAGTGGTTAGATAAATAGATAGATCAGTGAAATATCGGCATTGCGGCCCACAGAATACTTACAAAGTACTCGCAGTAGGCCATAAAGCAGCCCACTTGTAAAGTGTCCATTTCCAGTTCGCGCCCCGTCTTATCGCTACTCAGCGGGAGATTACGAACGAACCCGACGAGGGTCTGCCAGTACTTCTGGTCGAGGAATTTTAATCTGCAACAAAAATGTACAGTATCAGAAACGTATAAACGTTTTTTTTTTTATTTTATATTTTATTTATTTAGGCACACCAACAGCACAAACACATTAAAGGTTAACTAAACGTAATTAACAGAGGGCTGGCGTTTGTGCCAATTATAGGTGCGCACAGCGCTCACAGGTTCGCACTATTGGCTTATTCTAATAAACAACAAGACTGTTACTACGACTATTATTAGACTTCTAAATATTAATATTACAACCTGAAAACTAGCCAAGATCGATTCCAGAAATTTAAGATTTAAAAAACCCTAGTCTATCATAAAATATATCATAACATAACATAAACATTTACATACAGGCACATACATTGCTTCTGGCCCCACACTAGGATACCCTGTGTCGTGGGAACCAGAAACAACGACATCACAAACATGTAAACATCCAAGACCTTGGGTTTTTTTTTTGTCCCCCGCCGGGATTCGAACCCGGGACCTCTCGCATGGTATGCAGATACACTACCGCTGCGCCACGAGGTCGTCAAAAAGAAAGTGTCCTCTTTCAATAATCTACAATTTGACCTTGGTACTCGAAGAGATATACTTTCTAGTAGGTCCTCGCAAAGCGCTTGGCCATTGATTATCTTATGCAAAAGAATAAGGTCATTCAAACGTTCCGCTGCATGGCACAGACCTTCTCTCAGTCATGCTGCGTCTACAATAGCGGACGAAGATTCGTGTCGCGTTGGCGCGCTAAAACATCGTGTACGGGCCTAACGCGATGTTCTTGTCTAACATCGTCACATATGCCTAACACGATGTTTTTAGCGCGCCAACGCGACATGGGCTGGATTTTGTTGTTCTCTGTTGGGTGGCAAGACGTAGGCTGTTAATTCAAAATGGAGGAGATAGTGGCGTTGCATTATATCATATATGTCAGTAAATTATTATTTATTACAATCGTACCAGTATCAGTTACAAAATAATATAAAAAAATCCATACAATACTCTCCGTTCCATAAAACTGAATGAACTCCAACAATTTTTCGTTACTCCAAGCCATAGTGAAAAAAAAAACACGCACGTCCGTCCCGCTACAAAGTCTGGACGATAAAGAAGTGAAGTCAAAGTCAAAGTAAAAAAAAAATATTCACTATAAAAACAAAACTTAATGAACGTCAAAGCTGTTAGTTTCACAATTAATAGATTATACGGAGAAGAAGCTAACAAAGAAACTCCACATTTATTCTTTTCAAAACAGGTTTACTTAATTAACAGAGTTTTCAACTTAAAGTTACACTACACTAGATACAATCGTTCCTGTTAACATTATTTAAAGACATCCTTGTCTTCCAAATAATCCTTAATGTTATAATAGGCTTTTTTGCACAGAGTATGCTTAATACATTTTTTAAACCGCGTCGGTGGTAACTCTAATATATCGTGACGTAGGTCTGTGTAGCCACCCAAGCGAGTATTGTCGCGACAAATACCTTTCACAGTGCCCCGATAGTACATCGTCTTCGCCCGAATACTACGCGTTGCAACGATAAACCCGGCCACACACATCGCGCTCGCAGACTGATAACGTTTAGCAATTCCAGTAGAAGACATCATTCAACGTTCACAGACCAAGTCTTTAGTGACATTAATTTCCAGAAAACATAGCTTTTAAAATGCGACCAATGCACGGTGAGCAGCAGAAACACTGCCATCAGATTGACTAAGTAACTCCAATTGAATATTCTCTACTGAACTGTAATAGACTGTCATCATCATCATCAGCCATTTGATGCCCACAGCAGAACATAGGCCTCCCTCATGGTGTTCCAAGCTTCGAACATAACTATGAGGGGTTTTGCCATAATCTCGTTGTAATAATGTCATAATCGTTGGAATCTCAGGAAGACGCTGCTGCCCGTCTCCTGGTAATTTATTTCCCTAGTCGCCTTCTACGACATCCACGGAGGGTAATGGAGTGACGCTATTCTTCATCCGGTGCCACACGGAGACTGTAAAGAGGTCTAATTATGCACATCAAATCCCGTCGGAATCCTGACGTTTGCAATAGCAGTTAATCTACAGTTGGTCGGTTGAAATCGTTCATAATTTGTTCATCATCATCATCATCATAATCTTACCGTATAAGCAAATACGACCAATGCACAGTCATAAGCGGGAACCGCCTGGCGGCCCCCAGACAGATCAAGTTCAGCAACTGCAGGAAAATGTTCTTTTTAATACAGTTGCTCAAAAAGTGGCGTATTGCAGGGACGTATAGCGTTCGGGATGTGGGCTATTACACACTCGTGCTTTTTTTTTACCTTTCCCGCACTCGTGCGTTCTCTTTCCCAACTGTCAAAATAATGTCTATTAAAAAGAATAACCAACCATGAAGTTTTTACTAAAAAAAATCATAGAAGTTTTTATGATTCAAGCAAATACGTATATTTCTAAAAAGAAGCTACTAATTTGTTTCAATATCAGATTTAATTATTTGATTGAATGAGTTTGGTTAGGTTTCATTTAATTTATTCATCTCATTAAATTTCATTTTCATTTCATATCAATAAAAAACTTCTACTGAAGACTTGGCTGTATGGGCATAGTTCCCTTTGCCTACCAGAATGGGTGAAGAAAAAAAAAAACTCTGCTTATATTCTACGGTTGGCGCCATATTTCAGAAATTTTCTTTGCGAGTTTAGTTGTTTGTTGCACAAGATGAGTAATTTCGACCCTAGTTTTTTTTAATTAACACCATCGGATCGCAGTATAATTTGCACAAAATGCTTCGGAGAACATTTTACCGGAAAAGTCAAAAAGTCGCTACATATCTACATACGACGAATACTGCATGGAGAGAAGAGAAAAATGCAAATAGTTTTTCATTTTTTCGCAACTGTATTAAAAATAGTCGTTCAGTACACGTGCGGAACCGTCATTGCAACTTGTTCCGACTGTCAACCCTCGCCTTCGGCTGCGCCTCGGCTCGGGTAGACATTTGTCGGAACTCTTTGCAATGACAGCCTTTCCGCACTTGTAATGAAATATACTATTTCTGGACTGTACAGGCGTGTGTTGAGTTATCATCTATCCTGTGTCTTTTGAGATTTTTTTTGTACTTACCGTATTTAATAAGCAAATGCGTTCAATGCACAGTCAGAAGCGGAAGCCGCCCAGCGGCCCTCAGACAGATGAAGTTCAGCAACTCCAGAGGGATGTCCTCTTCTGGACTGTACACTTGTACAGACCTGTGTTGAGGCATCATCTAGCACACACATCCTAAGGCTGGAAACAGTGCTCGACCGACGGTACGTCCCGACCCCACGTCCCGACCAAATCACGTACCAAATCACACGCGTACTGTCAGCGTAGCTGTGTGCCCGTTCATAGAACATGAACATGAACATTTACATACAGGCACATACATTGCTTGTGGCCCCACACTAGGATACCCTGTGTCGTGGGAACCAGAAACATGTAAGCATCCAAGACCTGGGGTTTTTTTTTTAATTCCCAGCCGGGATTCGAACCCGGGACCTGTCGCATGGTGTGCAGATGCACTGCCGCTGCGCCACGAGGTCGTCATTACTTGCATCCGACCGACGGTCAGCGCTGACCGTCGATCGAGCACTGTTTCCAGCCTTAGGCTTTCGTAAGATATTTATTAAGTACTTACCGAATAAGCAAATGCGACCAATGCACAGTCAGAAGCGGGAACCGCCTGGCGGCCCTCAGGCAGATCAAGTTCAGCAACTCCAGTGGGATGTTCTCTTCTGGACTGTACAGGCCTGTATTGAGGCCGCTCTGCTCGTTGTGTAGGACTGTCTGGGCCGTCTTGGCCGTCAGGGGGAACGTGCAACCGTCTGGAAAGAATAAGGGTGATGATACAATTATAGCAATTATCACAACTATTATATATCGAGCGAATGTGGGTGGAAGGGCCACTAAGGGACGTCCCAGGCGGACATACTTCGACCAAATAGGAGATCTAATAGCAAATGGGAAGATAAAAAGTACCTACCCGAAATCGGCGTGCGTGCATGCAACGACTAATGAATGTTGAGGAAGCGAAATAGATCTGTCAGGATCGTGGCAAGTGCCTACCGCTGTGGGATACAGGCGTGAGTTTATGTATGTACGTACAATTATAAATACCTTAGTTTTAAGGACAACTGTTAAAGATTTTTCGAAGAGAAATAAACTTTATTCCATTTTATGAACTAATCTCCTCCCGGCCAACGTGATCATGACAACATGGAGGTGACGTACACCGATATAAACTCGAGGGACTGTTACATTATTTTGTTGGCGAGAAATTATCATTGAAAAACGGTTTAACTATCACAAAAAAATACAAAGATAATTTAACATAAATTAAGTGATCATAGTCTTTTTGGTGTACTAACCCGTATTTGAATGTAATACAGAGAAGTTTGTAAAGAGGCTCGAAATTTCACTAATGCCTGCACTTGCCCATCAGTTGGGAGAGCGCTGGCACGGTTAGCCAGAGGTCGCGGGTTCAAGTGCTGGCATGGGTGGAATTTTTAGCCTCTAAATAATTTTTTTTATAAATTATTAGAATTGACGCTAAATTGGCGAGTTATGAATTTGATATACCTGTTATCTCAGTTCGGTCGTATGAATCCCGTAAATGTAGATTAAAATACCATGTATAATTGAAATAACGGAAAAGCTGATAACACTTTATGGCAAAAATATGTGAAATGCCATTGTCACATATATTTCTTATATTTTAAATGTAACACCTTATTTTCAGTAGAGAGGTGCTACTAGTCACATCGGAAGGCGCACAATATAAAACTGTTAACTAAAGAAGTAAATATTGTGTGAACGAGAGGCAAGTAGTTATTCAGTCCCTTTCGTTAAATAACGTGATTATTTATTAAGATCGTTTTAGGGTTCCGTACCCGAAGGGTGCAACCTGTTACTAAGACTTCACTGTCCATCTGTCTTTCTGTCACCAGGCTGTATCTCGTGAACCGTGATAGCTAGGCAGTTGAAATTTTCACAGATGATGTATTTCTGTTGCCGCTATAACAGTACATATATAAAGGCGCTGGATGCAGGCCGCTTCCAACCGGTCTTTTTGGAAATCCATGGAGGAGGCCTATGTCAAGCAGTGGACTTCTTGTGGTTCTGTTGCCGCTATAACAACAAATACTAAAGGGCTCCCATACAACAAACGTTGTCTAAAGATGTCATGTCGTTAAATATCAACGTTAAACGCTTGTTGTTGGTTTCTATAGATGGCGCTGTTTTCAAATTCAACCTTTGTCTAATGTTGTAATACTTTGGATAATGGTACGGAACCCTTCGTGCGCGAGTCCGACTCGCACTTGTCCGGTTTTTTCCAGTTCTCCTGCTGTCCCCTATCAAGCACTTTCAATCCGTTTTCTGAGAACCGTGGACTAATCGTCAGGGGTGACCATCCCCGAATTTTGTATTTCCCATGTTCCATGTGGCGCCGGATTAAGAATAGCGTCACTCCATTTTCTTCCGTGGATGTCGTAGAAGGCGACTAAGGAAATCAATTACCAGGAGACGGACAGCAGCGTCTTCCTGAGATTCCAACCGCATACTGCGATCGCCAACCCGCCTGCCAAGCGTGGCGATTATGGCGAAACCCCTCGTGGTTATGAAAACCACGAAGGAGGCCATATCTTGCAGTGGGCGTCGAATGGCTGATGATGATTTTTCATGAGATATAATACATTTAGTCGGTTTCGTCTAAGCGATGTCGTTGTGTCGGCGGAGGGCCTATACCCAGCGTTGCGCTGATGATGATGAGGTCTTGACCCCGCTAAAGTTTACTGTCTGATACTGGCACTTATAACGAGCGCAATAAGAGTAATTTCCCTCTTCCTGCGCGTCCCTTCCTGTTGGTTGGCTAGAATAGAATACTATTTAGTATTGAGCCCGCCAATTGTAATTTTTTTTCTGGTACAATAAAGAACTTTAATAATAATATTTACAAAAATTTAAGACTACTACCAAAAAGCTTCACTTACTCGCCAAATGCAGCATATGTTTCACGTGGCACACTATATTCACGCAGATCGAGTACATCAGCTTGCGATCCTCGTCCTTGCTGTCGTCGGTTTTAAGGTCCGAATTTGCGCAGTCCAACTCGTGGCAGTTATCCATCTCCATCACCACGTACGTCAACGTTTTGAACAAAAATCTGACCAATACGACGTCCGGCGACAAATTGGCGCAGTTTTCGTTGACGTTTTGTACGTTTAGAGGGTCTATGTCGGTTTTAACGTTGAAGAATATGGACTGGGGTGAGACGTATGAGGACTTCAAGTAGTTTATCGTCAGGAGTATTTCGCTCTCGGGCACTAGGGCTAGTATTTTTCGCAGCAACACCATGATTGTTGCGAGGTACCGGAGTTTCAGCTTCAGCGGTGTCGTGGCCTGAAAGTGGGACAAAAATGGTTTTCCCTTCTCATGCTCGTAAAGTTCGACTTCAAGCCGTGCGCAGACGACATAAAATCGCTTTTAAGCTATAGTGCATAAAGTAATTTTTTCTTCGAAAACTGAGATGATGAGGCTCAGACGCCAAACAGAGTTAAAATATATTGCACAATTTAATTGAATAGTAAAATTTCGTAGAATACTGAAACTTGTTGTTTTATTTTATTCTCGCTATAGTTATTTGAATTCCGTGCGTTTTCAAAAATTAAATTAATGAAATCAGACAAAATAGGAGTTGATTATTGTTTAAAAACGCGCCGAAATGTTTTTATGACTTGGCAAAAAACAAGTATCTAAGTGTTTCACATGGTAAAAATAATAAAAAAAAAACATTAAAAATAAATTCACTATACGACCATTTTATTGTCCGCAATATTTCTCGCAATCGAAGTGAAAAGCAGAGTAAAAGCTACAAATAAGAAAACAAAAATGGGTTTAAAATGTCCGCAATTTTATTATCTATCAAACCTCTGGCCTGAGACCACAAAATGAAAAGTGAACCCATTTTATTTCCACCACAAAAAATGTTACATTGTGCGATCGGGACAGCATGCTCGACGTAACAACAGCCTTAACAGTTGACCTACAGCCTCTGTGAAGATATTTTTATTTCATTCACTTAAGTCCACAAGAAACAAATTTAAAGAGCTTCATAGATTGGTTGGTGGATTGCTGGACTGATGAATAGATAGAACGATAAGACTGATAGCTTGCTGGACTGACAGAGAGACAGATTGTTAGATGCTGGACTGATAAACTAATACCTCGACTGATAGACTTCCTCGTTGCTCTAGCCGTTAAGGCGCTTAGCCACCAAAATAGAGGTCGTGGATTCGATTCCCACTAGGGTCGCCGTACATTTGTATAGATGGCCTCAGTTTGGGTGCGTTTTCATGTTTGTAATGACCTTGCCTAGTTACCATAGCACAGGGTATCCTAGTTTGGGACCAGGACAAGTGATTGTGTTGTGTGGAATTTATTATTGTTAATAGATTGAAGGATTGCTGGACCGATAAAACTGATAGCTTAATATATTGATGGACTGATTGTGACTGCATGATAACCTGATCAGGTGGCGCAGAGAAGAGCACTCGGAGCGCCGTCTCCACCCGACTTTGCTCTAGCAACACGTCCCTGTAATAAGAAAAAATCATCATCATCATCATTCAGCCACAAGAAGTCCACTGCTGCACATAGGCCTCCTCCATGGATTTCCAAAAAGACCGGTCGGAAGCGGCTTGCCTTCAGCGTCTTCCTGCCACTTGGATGAGGTCATCTGTCCATCTTGTGGCTGGTCGTCCTACGCTGCGCTTGCCGATATGTGGTCTCCATTCGAAAACTTTTCGGCCCCATCGGCCATCAGTTCTGCGTGCTGCCACTTCAACTTACTAATCCGCTGGGCTATGTCGACGACTTTCGTTCGTCTACGGATCTCATCACTTCTGATTCGATCTCGTAGAGAAATTCCGAACATAGCCCTTTCCATAGCTCGTTGCATGACCTTGAGCTTTCTTATGAGGCCCATGTTTCGAATAAGAATAAATAGTAAGAAGCAAATAAACAGAAAACCTATTTAGAGGCTAAAAATTCCACCCATGCCGGGACTTGAACCAGCGACCTCTGGCTAACCGTGCCAGCGCTCTCCCAACTGAGCTAGTGGGCAAGTGCAGGCATCGGCGAAATTTCGAACCTCTTTAAAAACTTCTCTGTATTACGTATTTTAGCCTCTTAATAGGTTTTTAAAAATTGTCAAAGAAATCGGCAAAAAATCACGTTTGTTGAATGGGAGCCCCCTTTAAGTATTTGTTTTATTCTGTTTTTAGTATTTGCTGTTATAGCTGCAACAGAAACACATCATCTGTGAAAATTTCAACTATCTAGCTATCATATAAAAGCGCTATAACTTTTTGCGCAGTCTCAATGTTTTCCCCATAGTAAACGAGTATTTACATCATCATCATCATCATCATCATCATCATCATCAGCCATTTAACGCCCACTGCTGGACATAGGCCTCCTTCCTGGTTTTCCAAGCTTCGAACGTAACCATGAGGGGTTCTGTCATAATCGCCACGCTTGGCAGGCGGAGTATTGACAAGTCTAAGAATATTATCATTCTTGCAGTATTATCTCAATCGATATAAAGCTTTATTGATTCATGTCACCTATTACGGTATTTAAATTGTGTTTTGTTGATTTAATTTCATATTCACCGTTGACAAACAAACCAGCTGATCCACTGTCGAAACAGGTGAATGAGCCGTTTTCAGCACAAATTCACAAAGCAATTCATAGATGGCGCTTACAGGCGTGGCCATAGAAGAACCGAAATGCGGCTGTCAAAATTAATCTGCGCTAAGCAACCATTTTACAGACGTGTCCTTGTTCTTGTATGTGCACGCCTATAAGCGCCATCTATGAGATACATTGTAAATTGTGCTGAAGACGGCTAATTAAGCTTAGCTTACTTTTGCTGACAAGGGGTGGAGGGGCACTGTATTGTATAATGCCAATTTTTATACAAATTAACATAATTAACACATTAATTGCTCAGTTGAAGTGGCTGTGGGTGGGGCACATAGCTCGGACAACTGATGGCCGTTGGAGCGGAAAAGTTCTGAGCTGGCGACCGCGGACCGGACGACGCAGCGTGTGCAGGCCCCACACCGGATGGTCTGACGACCTGGTTACGGTGGTGGAGCGTCGCTGGATGCGGGCGGCACTACACCGTGAAGCTCGGAAAACCAAGAGGGAGGCCTATGTCCTGCAGTCGGGGTCAAATGGCTGATGATGATGATGATACAAATTAACATATTGACATGCCTGTATATCAGCTCCAGCAATCGCTCCAGCGAGTCCACTGCGCCGCGGCTATCAAGCTCCACGGCCGCCTTGCCGAGCAGAGCGAGCAATGTATCGCTGGCCAGTTGCGACCAGTGGTAGTAGCTCTCGGACTGGTCTTTCGAGAGGGCCAGCACGCAGGATATTAGGTCTAGTGCCTGTGGGAATAGAGGTGGGAGTTCGTTAATACGCTGCTGGAGTTACACTGCCCAAGAAATAACTTGACAAATAACTCGACAAACGACTTTGACTTCGCATGGACGTATTTCGGGTCTCATTGGCGGACGCGGGAGGTGAATTAGAATTCTTTAGACTTCAGCTTTTTTCTTGTATTGATTGTAAAAAAAATTGAATTAAGAAATAATTAAAAAAATGGTCTTTGGCGCAAATTCATCCTGAATACGCGGTTTTTGTTCAAGTTATCAGCCGGGCATTATACGTGGATGAAAGTTACTAAATAGATTTGAACCACCTGTTTGCTATAAATAGGTATGCAGAAATAGGTATAGGTACAGGATGAAAAATCACCCTCGTTATAATCAGTAAACGTTAATAAATAGGTCCTAACTCCTGTTCAATAAGTCGTAGGGCTGTTTTCATTCATTCATTGATGCCTTGATTGATTCCTACAATCGTTCATTCACTCAATCATGTTTCCATTCATTTATTCATCAATGTATTTATTCACTCACTAAATCATTCGTTTTTTTAATCATTCGTTCCTTCCTTCATTAACTCATCCATACATTCATCCATCCATTCATTCGTTCGTTCATTAATTGATTCACTTGTGCATCCATTTATTCAACTATCCATTCATTCATTTGTTTATACATCCTTTCATTTATCCATCATCGTTGTCATCAATAAACTATTACCATATCCTATCTCACCTCTTTCTTATGAGCAGTCTTCATGATCATCGCCGAAAGCACCTCCCTGGCAGCGCAAGCCTCCTGCTGCTGCACTCGGCCTAGGCTAGGCCCGGAGGCGGCGAAGGCCAGCGCCGCCACTCGGCCTAGCGCGGCCAGGCACGGCCTCTCCGCCCCCGCCGCCAGGAGGCCGTCGCACAGTTGGATCAGCTGTCAGTCGAGAGCGGAGATAAATATACATCTGTCTGAAGCTAGAGCCACCTGATGCTGAACACGCGACGGCGGAAATCAGAAGATTCATAAAAAAATTACTAACTCAATAAATCGTTGTCAATCTCACTTTAAAGCAGTCGAGGGCCGCCTTAAAGTGAGTTTGACAACGATTTGTTGATTCTTTTAGATAAGTTTATTTCCCATTCTAAGCACGATCAAACCTCGATTTGTGTCCTCTAAACGTATTGGCAAACTTTTATTGCGATCCGGCATGTGGTTTGTAGATTAGATTAGATTAGAACACTTTATTGTACACCAGAAAACAAAATACATTAAAAGGCTTACATGTCTAAGTTTTTCCGTATACAATTGGCGGTCTTATCGCTAAAAGCGATCTCTTCCAGACAACCTGAGGATGGATAGAACTTAAAGATGAAGAGAGTAGGTAGGTAGGTGTACATGAAATATATGGGAAGAGAATGTACATAAACTAACTGAATTTCTTCTAATATTCATACATATTTAATAAAATACTTAAACTAACCATAGAATACAAAATAAATAAAACCAAAGTACGTTTGTATGGTAATTTTTATTTGAGGGTTTGAAGATAGACTCACCCAGATCCTACGTACGCAATGCGACGTCAGAAGGCCACATTTTTAACAAAAACATTACTATTACAATAAATCGTTCTCAAACTCACTTTAACAATCAGACATAATATTTTACAAAGATTGGATAGAGAAGTGAAAACAGCGTCTGGTGCCAAATACACGTCACGTGCATACGTAGGACAAGATGTGAACTTTCCCACGTCACAAGCGTAATATGAGTATGCGTAAGAAGTTTTATAAAAAATAAATTTATAATCATCATCATCATCAGCCATTCGACGTCCACTGCAGGACATAGGCCTCCCTCATGGTTTTAAGAACCATGAGGGGTTTTGCCATAATCGCCACGCTTGGCAGGCGGGTTGGCGATCGCAGTATGCGGTTGGAATCTCAGGAAGACGCTGCTGCCCGTCTCCTGGTAATTGGTTTTCGTAGTCACCTTCTACGACATCCACGGAAGGAAATGGAGTGCCGCTATTCTTAATCCGGCGCCACACGGAGATAATAATTATATAGAATAGAATTATATATATTTAGCTATACATTTGACGGGGCCAATCGCGATTGTTTTGTGGGCCTATAGTGAAAGTTTTCATTCGCATTGACGAACATTTATACTCGTGTTCGTGACGTGAAAGAGACAATCTGCCTATGTACCCAGTTACCCTGTTAAATGATACACTTATATGTATTGCACTAACCTTAGGGACCTCAATTATCTGTTTACTGTGGTGTTTCGACGAGGACAGTTGCACCAAAAACAGCATTATGTCGCTGACCAGCTCGGTACAATTACTAAAACAAAAATGCCATAATTCTAGATATTGGTTAACGGTTTCACTTACAATAAAAACCAACGTCTTCAAGACGTCTTCAAAGTGTCAGAATACATACGATACTTGACTGTTCGAAGTAAATTAATCGGACGAGTCTATACAGTGAACAATTTACGTAGTACATGTAAATAGCACGTGATCAGATTCTCTTACGATTTTTTCCTACACTATCCACGTCTCGACTTGACGCTGAGATTGTTACTCGAGTAAGACGCAATATCAAGGAGACTCGCCTCTCTCTCTTTCTTTCAATCCTCTCCCACTCTCTCTCAATCTCAGTACCCCATTTGTCTACACTTCTCTCTGCACCCTCCTCCCTCTCATAAAAAAGAAGAGGACGGAGACATATGGAGAAAAAGAGAGAGGCGACAGATAAGTCAGCCTTTGCACGTAATTTTTTCACACGGAAGAAGAAAGACATTTATTATACCAACAAGATACATCACAGAAACAAAACAAGCACACAAGCAACATAATATGCACAACAACAGAAAGAAAACTTAATACACAACAGACAAAATGAATAAATAAAACAGGACCATAGATGTAGCCTGTGGTGTATCTACATTGCCACAAAAGGCAGCTGACTCAGCGTTGTGCTGAGGAAGTGATTGGCATTTAAGTGTTTATTTATGTTTGTTAAAACACTCTTATAACAACAGCGCCACTTATAACTATCAACTTTTAATTCAACTTCACTAGAAAGGAACAAGTCGTCCGCCCCACCCAAACGTTATAAAAGCCGTTGCGCGGGCGCTCGGCATCATCGGCGATTCTGTCCTCGGCAGTCGTTCCGAGAGGTTATCTGAGAGTACTGATTCTAAATGTGATTTTATTTCCAAAATATACTTTGATCCCAACCCAAGTGATTTATTTTTGAAAAAGTTACTCCCTGAGGATTCCCTAACTGTAAGGACGGCAATATGTTAATGATTTTTTTGTTCAACAAAGTATACCAAAAAGAGGGAATTCCAGATGCTTGTAAGACATACTGATCGCGCGATTCAGAAATTCAAATGGTCCTGGAGCTTGTCCTCCTAAGTCCTGACTTTGAAGATAACAATCGAAAACTATTCAGGACTCAGGAGGTTAAAGTAAAGTCTAGGCCTCACGGTATCTCATGCTGTTCCACCAGATCCAGCTGCTTCAACAGGAACCCGATGAAGACCTGATCGCTGTCCAGCATGCAGTAATTGACTCTGAGCGTCAACAACTGGTTTAGAAGGCATAGCACTTGGCATTGCAACGGTATGTCGTTCTGCATTGTGTAGCTCTGAAATTGAATAAAAAATTGGTAAATAAAAATGCGACGATCTTCGCAGGGCGGCTGGCAAGAGCTGGATGAGAGTAGCCGAGGACCGTGCTCAGTGGCGTGCTATAGGAGAGGCCTATGTCCAGCAGTGGACAAGCGTAGGCTGATGATGATGATAATGATGAAATAAAAACACTTTATCAATCCACTAGCTTTCAATAAAATGTAGGCTTCAATAAGGTAGGCTTATTTTGCTTCAGAAATTCACACCTCGGAACATAGGATTACGTTGCTTGAATAAAGGCGCTATATTGTTTCAGTAAAGTCACTTTCCCGTTATTTTGCTTGAGCATAGCCAATGTCTTGGAACATAAAAGGTTATTTTGCTTGAGCAACGTCAATGCCTTGGAACATAAAAGGTTATTTTATCACACCTGCTCTGAAAATACATACTAATTATACCAATTAGAGGGAAGAAACGCCTTTATCCCGCCCTTCAAATCCTTTCATCCCAAGGTATGGAAGTTTGTATGAAAATCCTTCCGACCCAAGGGTGGGAAGTATGTATGAAATTCCATTACATACCCGGTTTTTTTTTTAATTTGTCAGCAGTCATACTGCAAAGAGACTTTAACTGTCTACTAATTAAATTTCAAGTAAATTGTTACTGGCCACATACAGTTTTTTTTACCAGTTACCAACCTCCTTGGTGCATACAGAAAATTAAAAACGAAATTATTTTTTAACTAAATATAAACATTTCTATGCATTTATGTCTATAATTTTCCTCGTAGGTGTAATAAAAAGCACTATACATACCTCAGGATAAAGTACAGTTCCATACCTCAAATGGTTTGCGCCCCTCGCAAGCTCGTGGCGCAAGTGCCATAATCTCGGTATGGAACTGTCACTTTCTTCCCTCTGAAGTAATGTACTATTTTGGTTGAGAAAAGTCAATGCCTTGGAACATAAAAGGTTACTTTGCTTGAGCATAGTCAATGTCTTGGAACATAAAAGGTTATTTTGCTTGAGCAACGTCAATGCCTTGGAACATAAAATTTTATTTTGCTTGAGCAAAGCCATGCCTTGGAACATAGGCTTATTTTGTTTGAGCAGGCCGTATCCCGAAACATAGGATTATTTTGCTTGAGTAAAATCACTACCTCCGAGCATCGGTTTATTTGGCTTGACAAATGAACTTAATGTGAAAAAATTTAGTAATCAAGTAATATCGATGCCGAAAATTAATAAGTGACTAATAAAACCTCTTACCTTCAAAGCCTGAATAACAACCGGTTCAAACAGCCTTATGTATCTCTCCAACTCTTTCTTATTCGTGCTCCATTTCCTATCCGTTTTGTTTTTCGTAAAATTCTCCAGATTTATCAAAAGCTGCCGCTCCTCCATCATCCGCGGATTCTTTGTGTCCAACGAGAGTTTTAAACTCCTATTAGAGCTTATGCTGCTTCTTCTAGAGTCCTCTGCCACCTCTGCAAGACTCTGTGGCTTGTTAATCAACAAGACATCTTCAAAGAAGCTTAAATTTTCTTTTTCCAAAGGCGCTTTTGGAGCTACAGTCATGAAATCGCTGTACTGATTGATCATGTTCGTACCGAAGAGGCATTTTAGAAACTGGGTGACGCAATAAACGGATTTGTCGGCGTTCAAAGGCATGATAGTCTTAAGGTAGTAGAGTATTTCTTCAGTGACGTAGCCGAACTCTTTCTCGGTGGAGAGTTCTAGCTGTATGGCCAGTGCGTCGAGTATGGTGGTGAGGAAATCGTGGAACATACTGGATTTCGGGTCAAGGTTTATCTGCGGACGTATGGGGCCGTGAGTTAATATTTCGTAACTGCTTAAACTGCGTTCGTGTACACCACGAATTTTGGGTGGTTTGAAAGCCATATCGTAATGAACGTGCCTTAACAATAGCTACTGACAGTTTTTCTTTAAAAGGACACTTAGACGACCTCGTGGCGCAACGGTAGTGCATCTGCATATCATGCGAGAGGTCCCGGGTTCGAATCCCGGCTGGGGACAAAAAAAAACCCCCCAGGTCTTGGATGTTTACATGTTTGTGATGTCGTTGTTTCTGGTTCCCACGACACAGGGTATCCTAGTGTGGGGCCAGAAGCAACGTATGTGCCTGTATGTAAATGTTAACATTCCAAACACATCTCGACACGCACTCGAATCTATGAGAATCATTAGTAGCCATTCAGAGCGGTGCGTGCATGCCGCGGGTCCGCGGGTCATTGTTCTGTTAGACGGAGAGGCGGTACTAAATTATTCTCGATTTTTTTGAAGCAAGATTTCGAACATCAGAGTCTCGAGATTGAAATGGAAATGGGCGGGACACCTGGCGAGGCGGGAAGACGGCGGGTGGACCTGGGCAGTCACAGAGTGGCGACCAAGAACAAGACGAAGGTCAGTGGGCAGACCAGCGGCCCTATGGTCGGACGATGTCGTCGAGTCGGCGGAAGGTCCATGGATGAGGATGGCAATGGACCGTGAGAGATGGCATTTGGGCGAAAAGGCCTATACCCAGCAGTGGGCAGCGGTGGGCTGATGATGATGATGATGCCTTTTCCACTCTTTTTTTTATTTTACGTCTTTATCTTAAAGTAACAATCTAAATAGATGCCATTTTTTATTACTGGTTACATAACCGTGGCTTTCAAACCACCCATATTTCAGCCTGTATAGGACGAATTATTTTAATGTATATTATTTATTCTTTAAGCCCCGCAAAAATAACTTCGGCTAGTGTTCAAGGCAAAACGAACCTTATGATTCGAGTACGCAGCCCTCAGATTGTCGTACAGCTTCAAGTAGAATGGCTCCATGTAAAAGTTTCCCACGAAGTTCACTCTTGGATTACCCACCACCATTTGTGGTTTTTTCCGTACCGTGGATTTATCTTCTTCGACATTTGTCTTACGGGGTGTGGTGTCTACAGGAGGGAAAGTACAATTTCAGATGAATCAATAGTAGCCCATGAGCAATCATGAGCAATCGGCCTCCACGACACAGGTATAACCTAGTGTGGAGACCACAGTAAATTGCATTCGTACTAAACTTTGCCAAAAAACGGTAACATAATCATAATAATACCTTTTGCGTGTATACTCCGTGTAACGTGTTAAGATAATGCTGTGTTTTTGTGGTTAAAATAAATATTTTGTATTTTGTATTTGTAGATTCTTTTTTTATACGAATGCCGAAACCAAAAAAAAAACCAGAAAAGTGCGAGTAAGATTCGCGCCCTTAGCGCCCTTGCCGTCCTTCTTACCGAATTCGCGCCCTTAGCGCCCTTGCCGTCCTTCTTACCGAATTCGCGCCCTTAACGCCCTTGCCGTCCTTCTTACCGAATTCGCGCCCTTAGCGCCCTTGCCGTCCTTCTTACCGAATTCGCGCCCTTAACGCCCTTGCCGTCCTTCTTACCGAATTCGCGCCCTTAGCGCCCTTGCCGTCCTTCTTACCGAATTCGCGCCCTTAACGCCCTTGCCGTCCTTCTTACCGAATTCGCGCCCTTAGCGCCCTTGCCGTCCTTCTTACCGAATTCGCGCCCTTAGCGCCCTTGCCGTCCTTCTTACCGAATTCGCGCCCTTAGCGCCCTTGCCGTCCTTCTTACCGAATTCGCGCCCTTAACGCCCTTGCCGTCCTTCTTACCGAATTCGCGCCCTTAGCGCCCTTGCCGTCCTTCTTACCGAATTCGCGCCCTTAGCGCCCTTGCCGTCCTTCTTACCGAATTTCATTATCGTTATTCATCATTAAAACCTACAGCCTAGGTTGATCTGGAAATAGGAAATTTGAGAAGAACTGAAGTTATTTGCAGAATGCCAATCATTATTGCCGCAGCTACTCTTTAGTTAAAAATTTCACCCATGCCGGGACTTGAACCCGCGACCTCTGGCTAACTATGCCAGCGTTTCCCAACTGAGCTAATGGGCAACTGCAGGCATCAGCGAAATTTCGAGCCTCTTTAATTAATTGAATGTTCAGCCTCTAAATAGGTTTTTAACTAATGATTCGCTGCAGCAATAATGACTGGCATTCTGCAAATAACTTCAGTTCTTCTCAAATTTCGGTTCAAGTCCCGGCATGGGTGGAATTTTTAGCCTCTAAATAGGTTTTTAAAATTGTCCTCAGCACGGGTTAGTGCAACAAAAAGAATATACTCATTAGTTACCTACCGAATATTGCAGCTGCTCATCAGATACTCACACATGGTACCCATAATTGATGCCAGCGATAAGACCGCCAATTGTATACCACTACTTAGATATAACAAACAGTAATTCTTTCACGTTTTCTCCACCAATCCGGACTTGGCCCCCGTGGTGGAGTATGGCCTATACCTTCCTCAGGGAAGAGACCCGTGCCCCTCGGTGGGGACATAATGGGTTGATGATGAATTCTTTCACCTTTTCACCTGTGCAACCTCTTAAGTCCTGACCTTGAAAATAACAATTGTTTCCATACAAAACTTAGCACACTAGGTCTTAGGAGTGTTCTTTATCTATCTATCTAATTCACTACCCACTGCTGCGACTCCTGAGCTACTCCTCGCCGCGCCTCACTGGCGCTACTCACCGGCGCCGCTCCTCCGCTGCGGGCTGCCGGGCGCGCGCGGCGCCGGAGTCAGCTCCTCCAGCAAGTGTGTCAGTACATTCAGCGCGCGCAGCACCACCGCCTGGTACTGCGCAGCGTACGCCCGCAGCGGGGATGGAAGGTGCTGGAAGCGCTCGCTGGAGGAATTGGTGTTGTCCCCGGAGCGCTCGAATATGTCGCGGCTGGGCCGGTGGCGGGTCACGGCGTGCACTTCCACTGGAGGGGGAAAGTGAGATTTTCGTCTAAGAGCGGCGTGGACTTTCATTGGGCGGGAAAGTGAGTTTTTCGTCTAAAGGCCGGTTTCTGAATTGAGAATTTCGCTAAGTAAATACTTAAGTAACGCTCTTTTCTGAGAAATTCGAAGAGACAGCACTACAGTTAACCATTTACTTAGCGAAATTCTCAATTCTCAATTCAGAAACTCTCAATTCAGAAACTGGCCATCTGAGCAGCGTGCACATCCACTGGAGGGGAGAGTGAGCTTTTCCTCTAAGAGCGGCGTACACTTTCACCAGGGTTGAGAGTGAGTTTTTCGTCTACGAGCGGCGTGCACTTTCACTGGAGGGGAAAGAGAGTTTTTTCGTCTAAGAGCAGTGTGCATTTCCACTGGAGGGGAATGTGAGTTTTTCATCTAAAAGCGGCGTGCACTTTCACTGGAAGGGAAAGTAAGTTTTTCGTCTAAGAGCAGTGTGCATTTCCACTGGAGGGGAAAGTGAGTTTTTCGTCTAAGAGCGGTGTGCACTTTCACTGTAGGGGAAAGTGAGTTTTTCGTCTAAGAGGCGATATGTTTAGTTACCCTGAGAATGCCGGTGATGCACAGTCGACAGCAGATCAACCTTTACATTTTGTTGCGATTGGCCCTTTACCTAACTGATTATGTGTAAAGGTTGATGTCCGGTCAAAAAAATATGTAAATGTATTTATTATCGGTCAGGATTACAGAAACCATAACTGTACTGTACATAATGTACGTGTGCATGAAAAAATTAAATAATGAAACGTTGCATTTGAAAAATTTAATCAGGAAAAGAAAAGCTGAGAAGAATTTTGTATGGGATTTGCCACTTCGGATTACTTCCAATAAGTCACATTCCTAGAGGATCTATCATTTGGCGGGATCAATTTTAGGTGGTACGAAATTCACAGAATCATCTACTTTTTATGAAAGACTGCTGGGTAAAGGCCAAAGGCCGGCTGAGAGAGGATGGCTCAAGACAGGGACGATTGAAATATTCATCTATTAAATCAATAGAAATAAAACTAAGCAAGAGAGACCGCAGCGCACAGCTTAAGCATCAGAGTATTCACAGTCACGGAGCTATTGCAGCAGTCCAGGGCTCCAGGATACCCTGGACGGTATACACGTCCGAGTCGTAATTCATTCAGACCTTCAGTGGGAGTGTGACTCACACTTGCCAGGCAAATAAAAAACCAAACTTACCAGGATAAACCGCAGCACACAGCTTAAGCATCAGGGTCTTCACGGCCACGGAGCTATTGGAGCAGTCCAGATTATCCAGGCAGTACTCCAGGATCCCCTGGTCTGTGTAAGCGTCCGGATGGTTCCAGGGCGGCCAGGCTTGCGAGATGGCGTTGAGGGCCTCCAGGAGACCTTGCTGCAGGAAAGTGGATCTTATGAGCATAAGGGCGTAAGGGTTTTAACTGACCTTTATATGAATTACGTGAAGGAAGTGCAAGGATCGCTATTTTCATAACTTAGTATCCAAGCGACCAAACGGGAACAGATAGTCATTCATTTATATTGACATTGTTATTTCACCTCCCAATAGTAGGTATATTTATTTATTTACTACTATTTATCTACTATTGCAATTATAATAAATTGACATAAACATTATTCATATTCGAATTTGTATAATTTTCTTAATTGGCAAAAATGTATCTATTTATTAATTAAAAGTTTTAAGTTTTTTTTTTGCGGTAAGCCCTACCTGCATGACACGTTTTCTTCATTTGGCGTGGAGGTGCTATTTGAAAACCAGCGCTGTTTCAAAAAGAAACAGCAAACGCTGAAACAGTACCATTGTCACACGTACACTTCTATATTTTCTATTATTGTATGTAAGCATGATTGTTTGTGGCAATAAATCAATCATTCATTCATTCATTCAACTCATAGCGTAGCCTAGCACACCAAGCAGTTTTCTGTTTACGAATCCTCTAAAAACCTTGAAATGTGTTATTTATTCGCGGTACAACATCAACTGGCCATGGATTGATTAGGTAACACTCGTGGAAGAGTTTTTCACTACCACGTTGGCTTAGTAAAACGTTTGACTAGAAAGGTAGGAGTCTTAGGTTCGATTCCCATTGGGGTCTACATTACTTTGATTTAGTAACGCAATTCCATTAATCTGTACTTCAAAAATCTATCGACGCCATCTACATTTTTATGAATTTAAAAATACTCCTTAAAAATCTTAAATATTAGGTGTGTACTTATTCGAAAAAAAAAAAATCTTCCAGCCAGCCAAAGAAGTCACTGTAAATACTGTATTCAAACTTCTTACCGTATAAAACTTGCAACTCGACGCCATAAGCTTTCCCATCAGATCACCGACCACCATTTTAAGATTCTCGCCGCCATCTTGAATGTGTTCCGCCATCTTGAATTGCCTCGGCAGGTCGTGGTAGAAGTACATGTCTCTTATCAGGTCGAGGGCTTCAGTTCGTGTCTCGAAGGTGAACAGTTTGCTCTGTTCCGCCGATAGTTTTATTAGAGTTTGTGTCGGGGTTTGGTGTCTCGATGGGTAGATTACAGGTATTATTCTGAAAAGTAAATGGTATTCACCCGACTGCGAGAGCAAAGGAGGGTATATCGCTCTTCATGGCAACTTATTGAAGTGGTTTGAATTATATTTGTCCAACAGAAGTCAACAGGTTGTTGTTGATGGTTTTGAATCTTCTCCATTTGCGGCACCCTCTGGAGTCCTGTTCGCAAGGTTCAAGTTTAGGTCCTATATTATTTTTAGTATCCATTAATGATCTCTCCAATATAATCAATAACTCCCACTGTTATTTTTTCGCGGATGACTTAAAAATATATAGGTTCATTTGTGGCTCCCGTGATGTATCCCTGTTGAGACACCAAATGTATAAAGCCACTTGATTGCAACTAATGAAATATCAATATCAAATATCGATATTTCTCATAACAAGGTCTCGTAATTTGGTCTCACAACAAAAGTTCTTTATATTGATGAATAGAATATCTTCTTTGAGTGTCACCGGACCTTTCTGCAACACGCTGTATTGCTTACAAAAAGCCAACAAAGAGTATTAAACTAAAAACTTGGGAAATCTATTCCCTACATACATACATCCCAGAGGGGCAGGCAGAGACCAGGGACTGTCACGGTTCAGTCTATCAAGAATAGTCCATAACCTAGCTGTACAGACGACGAGGCAGGATACTGGCAGCAGCTGGATTAGGATGAAAGAGGTGCCGAAAGAAGTGCCATGCCTTGGGGAGCCATGAATGTTTGAGCTAGACTGATAGATTAGATTGGAATGAGCCACCCGAGCATATTCATAGGGGGGGAGATTGAGGGGCTATGTCCAGCAGTGGACGAATACGGGCTGATTGATGGATTGGTTGATTGTCAAGAACAGCCACCGCAATCGCCCGAAGTAGAAATTGAAATTAGTCAATAAACTTACACAGCAATAGTGTTCGCAGCCGCGTGTCGGACTTTCTGGTCTTGATCGGCTAACAGTCGAGTTAGAGCTTCCATTATTAGGACACTCCGGTTGTTGTAGCCGGGAATTAGCATGTAGAGTCTGCGGAGAAAGTATATCTATTTTTAAGCAGAAACAATCTTTAATTTACTTTCATTCATTCACTCACTCACTACTTCATTCATACATTCTTTGTTTGTTTGTTACACTTTGTTGCACAAAATACAAAATTTAGCACTTAAAAAACATGATTGTGTAGACTGTGAGCAAGAACGGACTTATTTCAAGAGAAATTTCTTCCAGCCACCTTTGAAGCTTCATTCGCTCTTTCACAGAAAAGACAATGTCGATAATATTATCCACATTAAAACGGGTTAGCACGGGCTAAGCAGGCCTTAAAAGTCGGTGAAATTGGGCATAAAAACATAGAACGCCTTTGTGCCAAATATGTGTATTGTGCAATAAAGAATTTTAATAATAACCTCTTCCCCACTCACCTCTGATAGGGTAATCTTTCGTACAGCTTACACAGATTAAGCCTGCACAGCCAATAGCCGTTTTTCTCCACTACCACCAAACCGTTAAGAATGTCACTCAACAGTGTGTAGTGGGAACTCGTAGCGAGCGCTGTGGCTATTTTTGTGAGAGCCGCCAGAGTGTGGTTGACGGTTGAGTGAACGGTGTCCGAGAGACCCTGCGGAGGAATTTAGGCTTTTTTCATAGCGACGTAAGGTTTAGAGACGAGATCGATAGAAGTTTAATGAGTTCAGTGATCTGCCAATCCGGTTACAATATAGAAAAGTCAGCAAAAACTGTCGTAATTGCAGAAAAAGAGGGGAAAGCTGAGTGCCTTTCTTCTAACTCTCTCTCTCTCTCCGTCCCTTGTATTTTCCATCTTTCTCAATCATAATCTCCTTCTATTTTTTTATATTCTCAAGCCCCGTATCTAGCAGGGCATTTTTTAAATAGCCTATATACGGCCCACTGCAGTTCAAGATAATAGGGGTTAAAGTATGAAATTGCCGTTTTATTGCAATAGGTTCTTTGAATTGACATAAAATCTTCATGGTTTGAGGTTTTCGAATGAAACTTTTTTCAAATGGTTTCTATGATGTTCTTTTTTTAAAAAATGTGAAACATTTGAATATCGACTTTCAATTGTTTTTGTTATTCAATTTAGACAAGAAAGATGGATACTGCGAAAATTCGAGTGATTTTTGAATACGAGTTCCGACGCGGAACTAACGCGGCAGAAACAGCCCGCAATATCAATGCTGCGTTTGGAGAGGGGTCTACTAATGAACGCACCGTGCGATTTTGGTTTAAAAGCTTTCGTGATGGAAATTTCGACTTAAAGAACGAGCCACGAGGAAGACCGCCCACACATGTGAATAACGATGAATTAAGAGAGATAGTGGAAGCCGACCCTAGTCAAACTACCCAGGAATTAGCGGCATGGTTTAACGTTACCTTACCCACAATATTGACTCACTTGCGTCAAATCAATAAAATAAAAAAATACGAAAAATGGGTGCCTCATAATCACTCGAATTTTCGCAGTATCCATCTTTCTTGTCTAAATTGAATAACAAAAACAATTGAAAGTCGATATTCAAATGTTTCACACTTTTTAAAAAAAGAACATCATAGAAACCATTTGAAAAAAGTTTCATTCGAAAACCTCAAACCATGAAGATTCTATGTCAATTCAAAGAACCTATTGCAATAAAACGGCAATTTCATACTTTAACCCCTAATATAATTATTAAATACTTGGATGACCGAGCTTTTTTTTTGTTTTGGTTAATCGTGTATTTTAGAAATTACATTTAGATATGATGAAAAAAAGGGGGAAAAGTGAAAATATAATTGGACACTGAACTCGAACCGGGGTCTTCTGGTTTCGGGACCGTCCGACTTCCCACCTTTGTAGATCGTGGCAAAATCTACCTTCGTATGCCACTGGTATTGTAGCAGTTTTTCATTGCCTCAAAACACCGATAACGCAACGTTTTCTAAAAATTAAACCTAGCTAGATCGATTTATCGCCATTGAAACCCCCTGCATACTACATTTCATGAAACTGGTTGGAGCCGTTTCCGAGATTCAGATGATATATATTATACAAGAATCGCTCGTTTAAAGCTATTATTTTATTTTATTTTATTCAATTTAAAATTTCTTAAAATACTTCAACACTACCTGCTGGCAACTTGACTGGCTCGTTGATCTAGTGATAACAGGCGCGACTAACAAGGGAAGGGTGGGCTCCATTCCCACGAGAGAACGACGTCTTGACTTGTACACATGGTCTAAATCTGTATGATTTTCCTTGACCATGGAACATTTGTCTTACCTTCAGCACAATTTCCACCAGCTTATCCGTACCAATATTATCACTGACATCCTTCGGCAGAACACTAAAGTACCTCCACCTGTAGCAGTTACCATGAGACAGGTCCAAAGCGGCGCTCAAATAACTCCCAATGCACAATCTCACTAAGCCCCGGATTTGAGGATCACTGTGACTTGCCAACAGGGTAAAACCTTCCGACATATGCTGACATTCGAACTCTTTAGAGCCGTCGTCTTTTAAGTCCAGATCTTCGCCTTTGTTCGTGTCTACACTTTTCTGCATCAAACCATCCGGGCAATCTCTTGAGCGGACCTCGTCGGTTCGTCTCAGAGGTCTTTTCGGCCGTTCTTCCCTGTTTAGTTCTCTCAAAGCGTCTAAGTTTTCAAGGTTGGTGTTCGACTCGCCGAAGTGGTCGAATTTCATGTCCAAATCTATGCTGGAAGACAGTACGTCTCCGCTACTGCTCATTGGATACCCTGTTGAGTTTGGATCATTACTTTCGGTCATGTTAGAGTTCGTAGTGAAGTTGCTGCATGTCATGTTGGGGTTTGTGCTGTCGGCGCTGGTGAGAAGGTCGTTTTTCGCGTAAACTTTGCTGTCCAACAACGCGCTCGGGGCGTCTTTCGAGGAGCTTTTTTGCTCGACACTGTCAATGGATTTTTCTAGGCTTTTGCTGTCCTTTTTCGAGAGCTGTTGGGAGTGGCTCGTGGCTTGGCTGTCTACGCTTTTGTTAAGCAAGTCTTGGCTGAGTGACTCGGTCAGGGAGTCTTGGTAGCACACGTTTCGCTCGAGTATGAAGTCGTTTATTTGATCCTGGTTGGAGTCGGTACCTTCTGAAGAGCCTGCATTAGAAAAGTATGTATAGTACGCACAGAACATAAAAAAAAGAATTTAAGCTTTTGTTTACTGGAATTGGTTTACCTACTTTATCATCATCATCTGCCCGTCTCTTGGTAATTGATTTCCTTAGTCGCCTTCTACGACATCCTCGGAAGGAAATGGAGTAACTCTATTCTTAATCCGGCGCCACAGGGAGCCTACTTATCGATATTAAAGTAACGGTTGTCTGGTTTTGCGTTATTTCAATAATACCGGGCGGCCGGTCAATAATGTATGTATGTAACTCACCAGAAATGTTATGGCACTTCACATCCGCGTCTTTATCGAGGTATACAGTCATGGCTTGAGGATAAAGGTGGAGTATTTCCGACAAACAGTTCAGAGCTGAGGACTTCACTGAGACCCGCACTTGCCTGGAATAAAGATCAATGGTTCGAACGATCCAAAATTCTGGGATAATCGTAGTTACGCCTCGCTGGTAATGTTAATTCTAAATATAATTAACCTCTTGGCAAGACACCATCTCCCTCTCTCTCCCTTCATCTCCATTTATGTCTCTCTCTCTCTCTCTTTTCATCTTTATCTCCGTCTCTTTCTGTCTATTTCTCTTTGTCTGAATTAACGGCATACCTGTCAGCAATAAGCCCTCCTTTATTCCCAGTAAGTAAAAACCTGGACACTAATAGCCTTGCGCAGTATTTCAGCGGTACGTCGTCATCCATCAAAGTTCCTATGTTGATCTGAAACAAATAAGTACCTTATTTATTTAAGAGGCATAGTGACTTCAGCGTAGCCTAGTGGGTAGAACATTGGACTCGGATGCGAGAGACCCAGGTTCGATTACCAGTGCGGGCATGTACCTATGACTTTGTTTTCTAAGCTATGTACATTTGTAAAGTTATAGTAGCAATACCACTCGCTAATGGCGAAGGAAAACCTCGTGAGGAAACCTGAGTGTCTGAGCTATTAACACATCTGTCCCCTGAACATTCTCGTTCACTGGGCAAGGTACTGCATGAACATGTTTAATGTGTCTTAAAAGGAAATTAACTAGAATAGTACCTTTGACTCGTTCAGCTGAGGCTCAGTCGGGACTTGTTCATCGTACTCCCGGTCGCTGGCCACATCCGTCTCCTGCACGAGCTCGTCCACCCCCGCCTCGACCTGCTCCGGCTCGAAGTCCATCTCCATCTCGCTGCGGGGTGAGTCTGGTGTCTGGGAACAAAAACCGGCCAAGTGCGAGTCAGACTCGCGCGCAAAGGGTTCCGTACCATTATCTATTACTAAAACATTAGACAAAGATTTAATTTGAGAACAGCGTTATCTATAGAAACCAACACCCACGATACGGGGTCTCCTAGTGTGGGTGCCGCTGGAAAATGTACCTAATTGTAAGTTATGAACAATAAACCATTTTTTACTTTTACTTTTACTTTTTACTTTTACTTACAACAAGAAGCGTTTAACGTTGACATTTAACGACATGACATCGGCGCTGTGAAAGTTACATAGATGGCGGCCAGATGGCGAGCGCTGTCTTTACACAAAGTTTGTTGTATGGAATATTTATTTTGTTCTGTATTTGTTGTTATAGCGGCAACAGAAATACATCATCTGTGAAAATTTCAACTGCCTAGCTTTCACGGTTCATGAAATACAGCCTGATGACAGACAGACAAATGGACTAAACAGACGGACAGTGAAATCTTAGTAATAGGGTCCCGTTTGGCACCCTAAACGGTACGGAACCCTAAAAAAACTATATAAACAGAATAAATAGGTAAAGGAAAATATTATTTGGTTAGTTCACGACAGGCATTACAAATTGCCAACGGGCATTGTCCCAAATATTGACAGTAGTTACAAATGATACTTAATTTTGAAGATATAACGTCTGTAAATATAATGCTAATATTGATAATATAATATTCACGAATTTCTTGTGTTTTTGTGAATAACTAATTCGACCTTCTAACGTTCGGTTCACACGTGAAAAAAAGTAGGTTTAATGTTATTGAGTAAGAAAAGACAAGATATTGACATCTCGTTTACTTATTTAAATAGTTCTTGCATCCAAACAAAATTATCGGTCCGCCATGTAAAACTGAATTTTGCCAAAGAAGCTGCTACCGCATGCTTATAAAAATTTACAATAAACTTCCAGAGACGCTAAAACGTTTGCCACTGACTCGCTTTAAGCCTTGTTTGCATAGATGGCTTTTAGATGAATGTTTTTATACTGTGTCGCCGAATTTTTTACTTTAAAAAATATTAATATTGACATTTAATAAGAAATAATGATGTAATATAATAATAGTGTAAATAGTAATCAATTGTAAATATGTCTTATTTGTAAATTAGGTAATTATGACATGTTGTAATCTGACGTTATAATATTTACAATGTTAGAATATAAAAATTTTTGCATGCCTAGAAAGGTGAAATGTGTAGAGCCATATACTAAAACTTATCCGACCACCATATGTACGACGTTCCATTTCATTTCGGGTCATGGTATCATTAGAAACTGACAGCTCAATACTAGCTCATAATCGCAGCGCTCACGTCGCTAGTACGACTGTTAGGATCTCAGTTGATCACGTACGTACGCATGTGCATGACGTACTTTGTACATGACCGGTTTCGTAGTCATTGGTCCTTTTGCTTTAAAAATTAATTAAAGCAGCCCAAATCGAAATACTCAGCCTAGGCTCTCAAAATTACCTATTTTCTCAAAAAAAATTTTAAAAACAGAACTTAACTTTTTTAGGACAATGCTCATTGTATGAATGAATGAATGAATGAATGAATGAATGAATGATTTATTGCCACAAACAAACATGCTTACATACAATAATTAAAAAATAAAGGAGTATGCGTGTGACAATGATACTATTTCAGCGTTTGCTGTTTCTATTTGAAACAGCGCTAGTTTTCAAATAGCACCTCCACGCCAAATGAAGAAAACGTGTCATGCAGGTAGGGCTTACCGTTAAAAAAATATATATGTATACATAGAAAATAGAAATATAAATAACGTTTATGTCAATTTGTAGGTACAAAAAGTTTAAATTTTAATTGAATTGAATTTAATTTTAATTTAACTAAGTTTGAATTATAATGCGAGATAGTCAATAGTACTATGTACCTTTGTAAATATTTTATCCGTGTGGCGCCGGATTAAGAATGGTGTCACTACATTTCCTCCCGCGGATGTCGTGGAAGGCGACTAAGGAAATAAATTACCAGGAGACGGGCAGCAGCGTCTTCCTGAGATTCCAACCGCATACTGCGATCGCCAACCTGCCTGCCAGGCGTGGCGATTATGGCAAAACCCTCACATGGTTATGAAAACTATGAGGGAGGCCTATGTCCTACAGTGGGCGTCACTTTGTGTTTGTTTTCTTCCGGCGTACAATAAAGAGTATTCCTGTCTCATCTTATTAGGTAAATAATAAAATTAACTTTCACACGACACAATCACTTGTTCTGGTCCCAAAGTAGGACACATCCTAAACTTCTCTACATTTGGTGTTCAGTCAGTTTTCGGATCGCTATGTCCTGCCTTAAAGGCGTACAAATATATTTTTTGTCAGAGTAGATAATAACCAATCAATGTCACATGCATTTGAATTATTTGGAAATAAAAAAATGTCACAATCTAGGTATATAAATCTTGAAATTAAAATTAAGCAAAATAATAAGTACATGTCAAATAGTTATTTTTTTTAAAGTATGTCAAATTATAAAATAAGTTGAAGAAACATTAAGTTACATCTGTAATACCTACTTCGATATAGTTATAACTGAGAAATATAATGTAACATAATTAAAAATATTAAGGTACATGTCAATTCGACTTTAAAGTAGGTATAAAGACCAATCCAAAGCAAAATAACATAAAAATACTTATTAATTAATTTTTATCCTCCATGAATTCATTAACAGAGTAATAGGATTTCGCAACAAGGTATGTGAAAAGGAGCCTTTTAAGTTTTCTCAGTGTCGCGTTTTTTATTTCCTGTGGTATATTATTATATATTTTCGGTGCCATACAGTAAATACTTTTACGTAAAAGTGCAGTTTTGGACGGTGGCACGCGTAATTTATCAGTCTCACGCAGACCCCTATGCTGTATGTTATTCCTGGCTACCTCAAAAAGATGCATATTATTCCTAACAAAAATTACAGTTTCATAAATATATAACGACGGTACTGTTAATATTTTCAATTTCCTAAAGTAAGGCCTACAGCTATCAATGGGTTTTAATCCACAGAGTGCTCTAATGCAACGTTTCTGAGCTCTAAGTACTAGTTCTTTATTTGTGGAATTTCCCCAGAAAATTATTCCGTATCGTAAGGCCGATGCCGCATACCCGTGATATGCAGTTAATGTAGTGCCTATATTAACTACTTTGGCCAGTCTGTAGAGGGCATATGAAAAAGTTGTCAACTTTTTGCAAATCTCCTCTGTATGTGTTTTCCATGATAAGTTGTAGTCAATATGTATACCTAGAAACTTAGCATTTTTAACTTCCTCAATTTTCTCACTTTTATAATTTATGTTTAGAGACGGTTCACTTGTTCTTTGTCTGAAATACATTATTTTAGTCTTGTTTATATTTATTTGTAAATTATTGTAAAGTGTTACAATGATCGAGTGTCAGAATGTATAAAATTATAAAATCTTAACGACATGAATAAATGAGCGTCAAAATGACCAATATGTATCAATTTTATAATGAATAACACATGCAAATACTTACAATGTATTGATTGTTATCATGGAGTTATTTATCCAACATATTTTTGCTATTGTAAGAATCAGCTATTCCATCGAGTACATGATTAGTCACTTAAATATTGTAACATTGTTTAATGTTTACATTCTGACACAAGCATGATGTAACATAAATAAAATGTGAACTTTTGCCACTTTTTCACTGCAACATTTTAACCATTAAACTATATACATTTAGACATCTACACACTCGAACCCTTTAGACATTCCGTCATGTGAACAGAAATATCCCGGAAGGTTTTTTAATCGGCATCATGTGACCCATTTGTGGTGGCATGACAGTGCCCCCACCAAGTCAAGCAAAAAAGCGGCACAGCCGTACCACCCTTTTCTCCAAGCAGTTCAGGCCATTTTCGACCCCCCTATAACTCCGTTGAGGATAAAACTAGAAGCCCGAACTTTCAGTAACCAAGCAAACATTGTATAAACACGGTATATTTCAAATTTAATTCAATTTGAACGAGCAGTTTTCTTGACTCACTTGCAAGTTGGACACGGAGGAGCTGAGATGGGACAGGCCGCCGAGCCGCAGCCCCCCGCTGAAGCACATCTCGTCCGCGACCGACATGTCTTCCTCGTGCTGGACCAGGTGGGAGATCACCGAAGTGATCGCGCTGGCTGAGTCTGCGACACGGAACGGACTAAATCATATATCTTGAACTTATATTTTTTACTATTGAGGAGACAGTGGCGACGATGGTATCACGACTTGACCAAATATTTATTTACAGTTAACTCACTCACTCGGTCACTTACATTTTCACTCACTTAATAACTCGCTTACTCACTCACTCATTCACTCACTCATTCACTCACTCATTCACTCACTATCTTACTTACTCTCCCACTCACTCACTATTTTCTCTCCGGCATAGCCCAGTGCCCCGCGCCAGTAACGCCTCGAGGCATTTCTGTACGGAGTTTTGTATGTTGTGCTACTGTTGTTCATTCTTTCATTCACTCACTACGCTCTCGAATTATCTCTCTCACTCACTCACCAAAGGCATTAGAAGCGCCCCGCTTCCTGTTCTCCAAGCTCGTGGGTATCGCTCGCCTCTCCGTGAGATGCCTCCGGCATAGCCCAGTGCCTCGCGCCAGTAACGCCGCGAGGCATTCCTGTATGGAGTTCTGGATGTTGTGCTGCGTTGCGCTCTCAATGTAGCGTACGCAGAGCTGGTAGAGCTGAAATGGGAAGGTTTTGTTGGGAATTCTCATCTATTTCTGAAATTATTTTGAACAAGTGTAATATTTCATTGCGTACTTCAACAATGCCCCTACGGCCGCGATGCCAACTGAGTTTGGCAAGCAGTTGCTAAAAGTGATCTGTCAGGATCGTAGCAAGTGGCAGTCCCTGGTCTCTGCCTACCCCTCTGGGATACAGGCGTGAGTTTATGTTATGTTGTTGTTATGTTGCTAAAAAGTGTTGGATATTCTTGTCACTCAACCAGTTGCCAAAGACGAATGTTAATTTTAGTTGCCAACTAGAGGCCAGTTTCTGAATTGAGAATTTCGCTAAGTAAATAGTTAACCGTAGTGCTGTCTTTTATTTTCTCAGAAAAGATCGTGACATAACGTTACTTAAGTATTTGCTCAGTGAAATTCTCAATTCAGAAACCGGCCCTATGAATATTTTCAATTGTCTAGTCGTGACAACATTTTTTTCATTCTTGATAAGCAACCAGACTAGACTTTCGGGCTATCGTCGTAGTTTCGTATAGATACGAAATTACTTTAGAAGTGAAGCATCGTAAGGTACCAAGGGTAGGTAGGTACAGTGTGTTTCGATACTACTATCGTGAAAACAACATATTATATGTGTATGCCTTTACCGAATGTAATTAATTACGTTTGTAGCTTTAAAGTAAAATCACTTAAAATTAACACGTAGATTCTGCATTTTTTTGTTTTTCGGCAACTAGTTGAGAAACTGCAAAGGTAAATATTATAATAGTTGTGTATCAAGTATTGACATTCGTCTTTGGCAACTGGTTGAGTGACAAGAATAGCCAATACTTTTTAGCAACTGGTTGCGAAACTCAGTTGCCATCGCGGCCGGAGGAAACAATGCATTGTCAAATAAAACGCTGCGTGTGCGTAACTTTACGTGAGGGTGTATGCCTCCCTTAACCGTCGGTTCGTTGAGAATTATAACGACACCGCCGTTTCTAATCTTACGGGACATTACATTTTATCTTCCCAACCACTTGGTTACTGATGATCTGATACAACCGTAGTAAGGATTAGCTAAGGACTGCTGCATCCAACAGGCACAATAATGATGTCCCACTGAAATGTAGATAATTAAGGTCATAATATTTAAGAATCCTTTTGGGCGTCCGTAATGAATTCTCGTGCCGTTACGAGTAGCCACTTTCAGGAAACTAGTACCTAGTATCGGGTTTACAAGTCCTAACAATATGATGAGAGGCCTTTTCGTGGCCCATCTCAGCCATTTTAAACTTATAATAAAGAGCTTTGCATGTTACTTATTGAAGGTCCAAATTGGTTTCTCTAATGTTAAAGTATATTGATATTTTTTCATGATAAGTGATTGGAGTAGGTATATTGATTAGTCGTACTTGCATCATGATATCATAGCATGGACATGCCATTTTGCTTAAAGTCTTAGACGTCATCGCCGTTGTCATCATTACCGTAAGTTTTTTTGTAAATGGTATAATGAATTAAATTCATCAATTGTCATAAATTATGACATACACTTATTGATCATTTTTCATTATATTATTATTGTCGTCTAACACTTATAACGTGTTAAACTAAATTTCACTGAATGAAAATATTAGATTTAGACACAATTCATATAAGTGAATACACATAACATTATTACCGTTCACACTTCCCGTTCACCATTTACAAAAAACAAATGGTAATGATGACAATGGCGATGACGTTTAAGACTTTAATGATTTGTAAGACTCCGATCACTGGTCATGACTTAAAAAGACATTTCTTACTCTTACATTTCTTGGACACACATCATCATCATCATCATCAACCATTTGAGACCCACTGCAGGGCATAGGCCTCCGTCATGGTTTTTAAACATGAAGGGTTTTGCCATAATCGCCACGCTTGGCAGGCGGGTTGGCGATCGCAGTGTGTGGTTGGAATCTCAGGAAGACGCTGCTGCCCGTCTTCTAGTAATTTATTTCCTTAGTCGCCTTCTACGACATCCACGGAAGGAAATGGAGTGACGCTATTCTTAAGCCGGCGCCACACGGACAACACATACCTGCAAATAATCCTGAACAGTAAGCACATCGTTCTCAATGAGGGAGGAAAGGTTGTTGAGTTGCAGAATGGCTTTTATAACGCCGATCCAACCGAGTACTGCATTAGGGTCCGACGAAAGAGGCCACAGTTCATCTGAAAAAAAAAGGAAACTGTAAACTGCGATTTCCTTGGAAAAAGAGTCTTCTCGGAATGGATTACCCCAAACCGGATAACTTATATAGCTGCGGATTGTGGCCGCTGCGATCTCCAACCCGCCTGCCCAGTGTGGCGATTATGGCAGAACCCTTCATGGTTAAAAACCATGAGGGAGGCCTATGTCCTGCACTGGGCGTCAAATGGCTGATGATGATAATGATGATGATAACGGGGATGGACTCTACACGTCCTCTCCATCTGGACCTGTCGTCCGCTGTGTGGACTGCCAGTTTAAACTTAGTGTTGTTTTCTTGGTGATCTGGTCACTTCATTTAGCGGGTGGTCTGCTTCATGCTCTAGGAATGGGTGACTACAAAACCGCTTTACATACTTTTCCTTCACTGCAAGAATTTCTCTACAATCCTTTCCAGTGAATTATAGTAGCATGTACCAAGCGGCGCCGCTCAAGTAATGACCGTAAAATATATGATCTTGGTACAATACCAACCGGTCGTTGATTAATTAGTTTAAGAAGAAGAAGAAAAACATTTATTTAACACCACAAAGACATACATTTAACAATGATTACAACGGACAAACAATTGAACATGAAAAAAAAACAAAAATAATCCCAAAACAATAAGGGCCCCAGGGTATGTCTATGAAGCGGTAAAATGCCCTCGAGCTCAGTATACGCTGCGGTTTTGCCCACAGCACTGATTTTCAGCACGGGCCTTTGGTAAATCACGGAGTGTCAACCGAACGTGAACAAAAAAGTTATACTTAACAAAATATATATATATTAACAGACATACACTGAAAAATAATTACTAATAAACTAGATACACTTTAGTACACATAGAATATGACCTCGAATTGTGCAAGGGGAAGGACAGCATTAGAAGGAGTAGCATTTAATGCTGGAAAAGAAAGAAAGGTTCATGTTTTCTGGATACTCAACAAATAACCCCTAAGTTTGACCTTAAAGGCACCGTGAACCGTGAACCGATGTGAAAAAAACTTTAAAACCATAAATAACCACACTCTTGACTTTCGCCAACACCTCACAAAAACACTTACTAAAAGCCTTGTCAATAATGCCGCTGACCAGAAAATCTCAGTGGACGAGATTATAACCATACTCTTTCCCGCCACAAACGCGGAAATTGACCAACACTTGCAAGGAAAACTCACCAAAAGCCTTGTCAATGATGCCGATGACCAGTAAATCTCGGTGCAGGCACAAATGGGCGAGGCAACTGGCCACGCCCCGGCGAACAGCCGGCTCGGGCGAGTCCAAATGCTGTTGCAGGGCTTTGGAGAGTTCTGGAAGAATGAACATGGTAAGAGGAATAGGGAGTGGTCTTCGTCTAGCAGCACCGCAGTAAAGGTCGCATAAATATTTATAGATGTGGGAGAATCCATGATTTAATTCGAGCGCAGTCTCTTCGATCATTATATCCTTATGTCAGTGCGCACGTCCGGCGCGGTCGGTCATTCACAAAGAGGCAGGAAACCGTGCTACTGTTATGACCAGTGATGTATGTCGGTAGACAGTGTTTCTCGACACTTATTATTATTTGTAGGTAGTTCAATCTTTCTCTTCTAATAAACGGTTTGTCGTTAACGGACGTATTTCATTGTGTCTTCTGCAAGAAGTGCCGAAAAATAAGGACTAGGCTGTAGATTGGAACCCTCATATTTATCAGTGGCGACGAACAGTGATCGAAAACGTGCGTGCATAATAAACTTTGAAATCTTTTAATCTTAAAACTATAAAATGTCGGTCGGCAAGGTCGGGGCGTTTGACATAGTGAACGACAACTGGGACTTGTATATTGACCGTCTGGAACAGTACTTCATCGCAAACGAGGTGAAAGAAGCGGTGAAAGTGGCAACTTTAATAACAGTCATAGGAAGTGATACGTATGAACTCATGGTCAATTTATGTATACCTAACAAACCATCGTCAAAGTCATTTCAAGACCTTGTGGCTATCATGAAAGGGCATTTACAGCCTAAGCCCAGTGTATTGGCCGAGCGGTTTAAATTCAGACATCGAGTACAGAAGCGTGATGAGAGCATCGCGGAATACGTAGCTGAATTAAAGAGAATGACCAAACACTGTGGTTTTGCAATAACCGGGTTATCGGAACACTTACGCGACCAATTCGTTTGCGGTTTAGTGAGCGAAGGCATACGACAGAGGCTTTTCACGGAGGATAATATACAGTTCGAGAAGGCAGTTAAACTAGCGGTGGCTATGGAAGCAGCAGAGGCAGACGCAGCATTGGTGAAGGATCACACTCGAGCGAGTAAAGGTACACCAGCAACAACCACGGCCCCAATGCATCAGCTGAGACCCACGGGGAGACGGCATGCATCAGGCGGAGGCGCAGCCGGCGGCGGCGGCGGTCGAGAGCGGTCGAACGCGGCGGCGGCGGCGCGCGGGTTGAGTGCGAGCGTATGCACGGGCGGTGGTCCAAGCACCAGCGGCGGAGCGACAAGCGGAAGAGGGTCAAAACGGATGGAAGTAGCGACAGGCGGAAAAATGATGGCCTGTAGAGTGTGTGGCAGACCACACGATGCGGCTACCTGCAAATATAGGAGATATGTGTGTCGCATATGTAACAGAGAAGGTCACTTACGGAAAATGTGCCCTAGACTGAGACCAGAATCGTCTTCGTTGTATAACGTCCTTGAAGAAAAGGTGGTATATTTGGACAGGGAATCGGAAGACAGCAGCGACGAGGTAAATAATTTCTCTATTGAAATTAAAAAGTTAAAAAACTTTAGACCATACACCATACAAGTTAGTGTAAATGAAAAGAAACTGGTTATGGAGATTGACACGGGGAGTGCAATTTCTTGCATAAGCGAGGAGTGTTATCAGAGATTATTTTCTAATTGTGAGATACAAACCAGCGATTTAACATTAAAGTACTACACAGGAGAGTTGATTAAACCGGTGGGTAGAATTACACCGACAGTAGAATGGAACGGTACAAAAAAAATACTCAGTTTGTATATTGTAAATAGCGGTAAAACTAGTCTTTTAGGTAGACAATGGCTGGAGGAACTGGGTGTTAAGCTACCAGTCACAACTTGTCATAGGGTAGGGACAGAACAATTGTTTGATTTAGGCCGTTTCAGTTCCAGATACTATGAGGTGTTCGAGGAAGGCCTCGGTAAGTTCACGGGTGGCACGGTCGGGTTCCACTTGCGACCCGAGGCGCGGCCGGTGTTCCTGCGCGCGCGTCCGCTCGCCTACGCACTGCGCGAGCCGGTGGAGAACGCGCTCGACCAGCTCGTGCGGGATGGCGTTATCACGCCGGTTAACACTTCCGACTGGGCGACTCCCATTGTGCCTGTGATGAAGAAGGATGGGGAGATACGGGTTTGTGGTGACTTTAAATTAACGTTAAATAAGAGCCTGGAGGTGGATCGGTTTCCCTTACCAAGAGTAGAAGATTTATTAACAAAATTACATGGGGGGGAAAAATTTAGCAAGATAGATCTATCGCAAGCGTATGCTCAGTTTGAACTCGATGAGTCTAAGAAATACACGGTGATCAACACTCACAAAGGGTTATTCATGTATAACCGATTGATATATGGATTAGCATCAAGCCCGGGGATATTCCAGAGGAAGTTAGAGCAATTGTTTGGGGATATGCCCAGAGTTGGGGTATTTTTAGATGACCTCATTATAACGGGTACAGATAACAACGCACACTTGGCAACCCTAGATGAAGTTTTTGAGAGATTGCGAAAGTATGGGCTAAAAGTGAAGGCGAACAAATGCAGTTTCTTTCAGGATTCAGTAACGTATTTAGGATTTACAATTAGTAAAGAGGGAGTCCATACGTGTCCCGACAAAATAAAAGCAATTAGGGAGGTAACGGTACCAACCAATGTTTCAGAGTTGCGGTCATTTTTGGGGCTAGTGATGTACTACGCCAAATTTGTTCCTAATATAAGCACAGTATTAGCACCATTGTATGAGCTTCTAAAGAAAGACGTAAAGTTTGAATGGACTGAAAGACGGAATGAGTCATTTGAACAGGTGAAACAATTACTGATTTCGAGTGAGATTTTAGCGCACTACTCGCCGGACTTACCGCTAGTGTTAACGACAGATGCTAGCAGCGTGGGGGTAGGGGCGGTCATTTCACACCTCACGGAAGAGGGCGAGCGACCCATTGCGTACGCGTCGCGCAGTCTAAACGCGGCAGAAAAGGGTTACGCACAGATAGAACGCGAGGCATTATCGATTATATTTGGTGTAAAAAAATTCCACCAATACCTTTATGGCAGGAAGTTTGTTTTAAGGACTGACCATAAACCATTGGTTACCATTTTTGGAGACAAGACGGGAATACCAATAATGGCCGCCAGCAGGATGCAGCGATGGGCCGTTTTATTAGCGGGATATAACTACGATATAGAATATGTCCGTAGCGAGAAAAATGCAGCCGATGCCCTGTCGCGGTTGCCGATAGGACCCACTGTGCGTTCACCCGAAAGAACGGAGAAAACATACTTGAATTTTGTACAAGATTTTCTACCAATCACAAGAAAAGTAGTACAGGCAGAGCTGAGTAAAGATGAGGTTTTAAAAAAGGTAGTAATTTATTTAGAAACAGGCTGGCCAGCACACTGTGCAGATGCAAATTTGCAAGCGTATTTCTCGAGACGAAATGAGTTGTATTTAGACATGGGTTGCATTGTATGGGGTTATAGATTGGTGATACCGACGGCCTTAAGAGAGACTTTATTGAAAGAGTTACATGTAGGCCACTTGGGTATCGTGAAGATGAAGAGTGTGGCTCGTAGTGTGATGTGGTGGCCCGGAATCGACGCTGACATAGAGCGAACGTGCAAAGAGTGTACGACGTGCGCAGCAGAGAGCCCTGCACCTCCCCGCGCGCCTCCTCAGCCCTGGCCGTACGTATCGGAACCTTGGACGAGGCTACACGTAGACTTTCTAGGTCCTATTCATGGTAGTACCTTCCTAGTAGTCATAGACTCGACTACAAAGTGGATCGAAATTTTCAATATGAAAAGGACAACCGCTGGGGCAGTGATAAAGATATTACGTGAAACGTTTGCTCGTTTCGGGTTGCCCAAAGAAGTAGTTTCAGACAATGGCCCCCCATTTGCAAGCAGAGAATACGCCGAATTCATGGCAAAAAATGGCATTAAGGTCACTTTCGCAGCAGCGTATCACCCATCTTCTAATGGAGCGGCGGAAGGAGCTGTGAAGTTATGTAAACGGGCCATAAAGAAATCGATGCGCGAGGGCTGTGACGTAGACGCAGCACTACAGTCATACCTTATGGCCTATAGGAACGTCGCACACAGCACAACAGGAGTGTCGCCGGCAAATCTGTTATTACGTAGACATTTGCGTTCTAGACTAGATTTATTAAAAGGTGATAGGCAGGTAGATGATAAGGTGCAAGAATCGCAAAAGAAACAAATTGAATACGCCGGCGGTACTTCTAGGGAATTTAGAATCGGGGAGGAGGTTTGGTCGCGAGATTGGACAGGAGGAAGAAAGTGGGCAGAAGGGACGGTACAGCAACGGCTAGGGTCTCGAAATTATATTTTGGAAAGGGAAAACGGTCCACCAGTGAAAAGGCACGTTGATCAGATGAGAAGTAAATGGATGAACACCGTAAAATTGTCATCTCCAAGGCGGCACGCCGAGGAGCGAACCACAGGCATGATGGGAGGCATTAGTGAGCCCGATAGTGGAGCGGCGCGGGCGCTGGAGCACCGGGTCGAGCCGGATAACGCGGTGGCGTCGGTGGCGCCGACAGCGCCGCCGCCACCGCCGCCTCTGCCGCCCGGGGGCCAGCCTGATAGGCGATATCCTCTTCGCGTTAGAAAACCGGTAGTTCGATACGGTTTTGAATTTGATTAGAAATGATTAATTTACAATGAAGAAATTGTCTTTATTACTAATTTAGATTTAATAGTGTACCTACTACACAGTCACAGTATGAATGAGGTCAGGTAGATATTGTACCGATTACGAACAATGCTATAAATAGTGCTATATATGGTGCACATATTGTAAGGAAACCAAGGTGTTAGTTTACCTTAACTGTGTTAGTTTATAAGTTAGTATTTAGAAGTAACGAATCAGAATTAACTGTTTTCTTATGGTAAGGTAAATTGCTATAGGACCGTATTTTAATTAAGTTTGTATTATACAGGGTTAAATAAGGGTGAGGGTGTGATGTATGTCGGTAGACAGTGTTTCTCGACACTTATTATTATTTGTAGGTAGTTCAATCTTTCTCTTCTAATAAACGGTTTGTCGTTAACGGACGTATTTCATTGTGTCTTCTGCAAGAAGTGCCGAAAAATAAGGACTAGGCTGTAGATTGGAACCCTCATATTTATCAGTTATGACCAGTGGTCGGAGTAGGTATATTGAATTAAGGTCACTGACATCAAACGTATATGTTAATATGGATACGCCTCCGAGTTTCCGGATTATTATGATAAGAATACCGAAACATCGAAATTATTACATGAAACTAGTTAAAAATGTATCAATACTCTCAACGCTATGCTGCTAGTGGCGTAGATGACCAGAATTTAATAGTAAAAAATGACTGGTAAAAAAAAAATCAAAATGTAGAACTTGTAACCGATGAGGATTAAAAATAATTATTTTTAATAAAACTGTAATAATGATTATTTGTATTAACAATAAACAATTTTGTTTGCTTACATATGGTTTTTTTAGTTTTATTACTCTATTTACCAAATTTTTGGAAACTCCGGTACATTCCGGAAGAAATGCATGTCCATGTTATGATATCATGACGCAAGTATCTAAAATCAATATACCTACTCCGACCACTGGTTATGACAGCTCACACAGTATATAATATGAATGGCTGTCAAAACACCAAAAGGGAATGTCAATTTGTTAGAAAACGATTCGGGTAACTCACCAACCAGTTCCTCATCGGTCGTATAGTCCGCTAAAGCCTTCAGCACCCTCGGCAGGTTCATATCCAGTGCCTCGACAATGAGCTGTATATCACTCGTGTGCCGTACTATCTGGCTTAGTTTGGGGAACAGCGTCTGCGCCTGCGCACGGATCTTGCCGACGCCTGGCCGCAGCCAGCTGTCGCCGAGGCAGACGCGCGTGAGCGCTGCGCGGATCCATCTGGGCGGCGTAATATTATTGGTAAGCTCATTTCGTCTGTGTGGTGGCCGAGAATTGACCGCCTACCCAAGTGGTCGATGACATTAAGGAGAGGGCAGGAGGTCAATGGACGAGATTTGCTGAGGACCGGCGAGGTTGGCGTGACGGTCATAATAGTGTCAGAGGTTGCCAAGTATAAGTTATGATTTTTAAAATAAATTGTTTGCGCCTAATTTTACAGATAGTTGCTATAATTACTAAAATTACTAAGGGTGCTTCGTAAATTTTAACAAGAGAAACGCGGATCTGCACCTATGTATTCCAACAAATCGATGTCCAACCATAAAATTTAAAGTTAGGTAGCAGAATTTCGGTTTGTTAAATCCAAACAAAAATTTGTGTAGGTACCTACTTTCTTTTTTTTTAATTCACAAACTGCATGCTGGATAGAAGCAAATATGGGGGATTATTAAAGTAAAAACATGAAAGAAGTTTTACAGAGTAAAAAAATATTATGTATTTACTACTAAAATAATTTTTGCATTCCAATTTGTCTTGTTTGTAAATAAAAACATAGTCTGTTTCTGTAGGGTTCAATTTCATTTATACAGTAGATACACAGTCTAATAACAGAGCTGTGTTTACTATTATTTGTAATTGTAGGAATAATGTGAATGTGATGCATTTACTGTTTATGTTCCTAATAAATTAAATTAAATTGATCCAAAAGACCCAACCTTTTGAAGGCCTAAGCCTTGTTTTTTGTGAATAAGTTTGGGATCAGGACAAATTATTGTAAAGTGTGGATGTTATACTTTTACCTTGCATTCCTTGTGCTGTCAATTTGGTTCTGCAGAATGATGTTGGTCTTGTGAGCATGGAAGGCGAAACCACCGACCACTGCTCGGTTGAGTGCCTCATCTCCTACGAGACGCACTTCAGCCTGTAAGTGCACACAAAACTTATACCTTCAAATCTATGCCATAAGGTTTGAAGGTGAATAAATCAATGAATAAATTTTATCTTATCTTCCTTAAGTGGGTTCTGCAGATCTCACGGTTTTAATGGAAATGTCATTAGGATTCTGTGAATTACATTTGTCATAGAACGATTGGATTATTTTTCCCACAATAATTCCTCAGCTACCAATATTATATTTCATTATTGTAATGGTACAATGGGGGCACCGGAGCGTCTGAGAGATATTTTAAGATAATTATCAGCCTACATTATGGCTAAAATGCATAGGAAGACAGGCTATTTTGTAGCTATTGGCTACATAAAACTATTCTTATCTCATTACTGATATTCTCAAATCAGAAACTGGAGGTTAACCAGCCATATGGCCTTTCACTTGAAGGCTGAAATCTCAAGTCTACTAAGTTCATTAATTATGTATTACTATTATTTTTAGGCTTACTCTGTAACTCACTTAGTAAGAAGCCAAATATGTATAGAAAGGTATGTGTTTAACTCAAGAATATTCTTGTGTATTCTTGCTAATGAATAAATATGGTGGATCTGGATGGAATTGGCTGATGAACTGTAGGAAGGGAAAAATGAAGGATAGATTGTAGAAATACTCGTGGAAGTTCTGCATGTGTATATGTCTAGAAAAAGCTCCTTTGTAGGGCCCTGAGAGTTAAATATCCCAATAATATTGAATTTATGATTTATTCTGATTTAAACACGACTGCACTTGACATTGACACTATGAGAAGAGGCAAAAGAAGATAAAACTATGAATCTGTTCGAACAGCTAATAACCTATTAGATTATCTTATAAGGCCCGATAAACACTCCTTAACTTACGCTTTCGTGACTGGCTAAAGAGAGCAACGTCGGTATAGTAGAATGCAGTAAGTTGGCATAGTGTCGAGCGCAATTTGGCCGATTCCCCAGCGCTCCTAGGCATCTTCCTAGCGTTCCAGCCGCTGCTTGGAGCACATGGCTTCTGCAAAGGGCGTAAAAATATAGAAAACACTGTACCGGAAACGTTAAAAACTGTGTTTACAACGTAATAACATACTTGGTCGAGCCTTCGACGTGCTTGAGCTGTTCTAAGGCTTTCTCGGCCTTCTCCAGCACGTTCATGGTGATAATCACAGCAGGATCAGTTGATGGAAAAAGAGTTTATCATGTTTGAGTAGATTTTAAGCGAAAGCGCAGCGCATTAATCGGGATTTCCGCGAATTACGATCACAAAATAAACACTGAAAATCAATTTAGTTTGACGTTTGAGCTTGCGTTCAGAAACGATGCGGTGTTGTTTTTGGTTAACTCAGTGAGTTGAGTTTGCGAACGAAAATGAATGAATGAAATGACCGAATGTTGAATTTTGATACGCAGTGTTGCCAGGTGAGGCGATTTATCGCTATTTGAGCTATGTCAGAAGTGGAATTGGCGACCAAAAATTGCAATCGGCGACTAGACGACAATTGGGCTATCTCAATTTTTTTTTCGCTGACTTAAGGGCTACTTAGGAAATCAAAACCAATTAAATGTATTTTTTGCGCAATTGTGTCTTTGTTTATCGATTTTTTGCTTTTTTTTATTTTGTCGTGGCGTTTTAAACGTTCAATAAATATTAAAAGCAGAGATCGACCTTTAATAACACTTTCACGGGGTATTTTCACATTTTCAAGCTTAATTAAGAGAATTTTAGAAAACAGCTGGTGCGCCCAAACGACAAGCGCCACAATTAAAAAAATATTATTTTATTGAGGTATTTTGGGCTACAACAATGAAAATTTAGGCGATTTGGGCTACAAGAACGTAAGGCGATTTTTGGGGTAGTGTTTTTCTAAATTTTGGTGACATTGGCAGGCCTCCTGCCAACATCTGGCAACATTGATAACCAGCAGAAAGCAGAATAGATAACGTTGATAAAAAACATCATAAATCATAACCTCATTTTTCTTGGATTTCGATGTTATTGTTATTGTCTTAAGTCCAGTAATTTTGTGAGAATAATCTGGATTATGTCATCCACTGATACAGAAACCGACGTGGACGTAATGTACGGCTTAAGAACTGTGCTAGCTCAAATTGAGACCGCTGTCGCTAGAAGAAGCAAGGTACCTTGTCTAAAGTTTTCTAATTTATTTGATCGTCCTTGCCAAATTTTCTTGTACTCTTTTACAAAAGGCTTTGAGTGATATTTTGAAAGAACCTACATTCCAATAAAACATACTTAAAGCTCGGTTACCTAATTCAATTTTAAATAAGTAGGTTGTGAGAAGGATGCTGGTCCTTTGAGCCGGACGCATTTTTAACTGAAATATTTTTACAATTTTTATTTCAGGATCTCCCTCAGTGCTCCCCAACATTGGTAGCAGTATCAAAAATAAAGCCAGTTCCTCTAATAATCGAGGCTTACGAAGCTGGCCAGAGGCATTTCGGCGAAAACTATGTCAACGAGCTCGCTGACAAAGCACATAATACTGAGATAATCGAAAAATGCCAGGAAATCAAATGGCATTTCATCGGAAATCTTCAGTCTAATAAAGTAAACAAATTACTTGGCTGTCCGAATTTATTCCTAGTAGAAACGATAGACTCTGTGAAGTTAGCTGATAATGTCAACAAACAATGGCCTAAGTTTAGAAAAGCTGAAGATAAATTAAATGTTATGGTGCAAGTCAACACAAGTGGAGAAGAAGGTAACATTACTTTGATTACTTACCTATGGTACTAAGTTTTTAATTGATTTTCAAATGTCACATTGGTTTTCCTATGTGAAGAGCGATTACTATGTTAGTTTTTGTAAATCAGCAATGTCTCAATTTTCTGAAATAAAAAGTAGTATTTGACATGACGGGTAATTGTATATGTGGGGGCTTATAATAGCTAAGTATTTACCTAAACTTATGAAAAAGAATTTAAAAAAATGTTCCATTTCTTGAAAAATTCATTAGGCTGGCTTAAAACACCTTTTTCTAAGCTACCTCGAGGTAACTCCTGTAAGAAATATGTATTTTTTGTGTGTTACTTGCAATATAAAATCATAGGGCTGCTAATTTTACTTCTTTTTAGTCAAAATTCATGTAAGAATAATAAAACGTTCTAAAATATGAATGTTTTATTGTACTTACATAAAAAATATAATTAATCTAGTATTTCTGACATAGTTTTTCACGCCGGAAATTTCTCTTCGATAATCTTTGAAATCAAGATGAATCTTCAATAAATCTTAAATAAAATTAAGTTAAGATTAAATTTTACAGCTAAAAGCGGCACGGAACCAGCAGACGCAACGCAACTCGTGGACCATGTTTTGAAGAACTGCCCTAATCTGCACTTCAAAGGCCTTATGACTATTGGACAGTACGGCTATGACATCTCTAAAGGTCCCAATCCAGACTTCATCAAGTTGGCTAAATGTCGACAAGACGTTTGTGAAAAGCTAGATTTGGATCTCAATAATGTAGAATTGTCAATGGGAATGTCAAGTGATTTTGAACATGCGGTACGTATAGAGAAAACCTTGTAATAATAGAATAAGCTTTTTTTATTTACTCTCGATAGAACATGAATATACAATTTCATTAGTTTGCCCAAACAGCTAATGCATTTTTAGTAATGTATTTTTTTCAAAAACTATTTTTTAATATAACAAACATTCAATCCACAATTTATTTTCAGATTGAACTAGGAGCAACTACCGTACGTGTGGGAACAAACATTTTTGGTGTCAGGCCACCGAAGAAGTGAAAAAAAGTTAATTTCGTGTGAAATGCAGAAAAATGGGAATAACCCTTTGTATAACTTATAATTGTATAGTGAATTATGAAAATATGCTTCCAAAGTAACAAAATATAATAATTATACTGCTATATGTATGATGGTAATTTTAAATTACAACGCCTATGCTATGTGGCAAGCAACGAATCCTACACTGGCCCTACAATTTTAATGCATGCTATTTTTTTTCGTTTTACAATGTCTATATAATCCCCAAATGTGGTAATTTGCTATGAATAACCAACTTCGAGAGAAGTGACAGAATTTGTAACTAGTGGTGAAGTGATTAACCACTGAGATCTATGCACCAATAGCTACCTACTAAGGATAAATAAAAGTGCACTTGCGTTTTTTTATTTTATAACTCGTTTCATTCACTTTGACAGATTTGTCATTCGGAAGGGAAAGAAATTATTTCATTCGCTCCATTCACTCATTCACTATCAAGTTTCGGTGACGCACGCACGTATTTGCAACGTAAAAGTTAGGAAAAGTTTTCAAAACGATTTTTTCTGAAAAACATTTTACGTCGTTGCGAAAAAACACAGTTTACACACGCAAGTTTGACATAGCATAATCACGAGCAGATTTCCATTGGAGGGAAACTCCGTAATTCGGTCAACGTGAAGTGTTACGAAGATCTAGTTCTGCAGTGTCAACAGAAGTGGTTAGGTACGTCTTGTAAGCCCGTGCTAATGAGCAAGGCCATCTGAAATACAGGTAAGTGACAAGGATAACTTGTTTTTCACTCAGGCATAGTTTTTACCTTTTAGTTAATCTGTTTATTGAGGAATTAAGAGGTTACTTTTTTCCCGTGTTCGCAACGATGGTGTCTGGTCGTTTTACGCATCAACATAATTTGCATAACATCAGAGGTCACTGGCCGTGTCATCAATTGGGATGGTACAATGAGCATGAAGTTATCTTCCCTAAAAAGCAAGCTTGGGGATCCAAGTAAGTGGATGCAACCCATTGGAATGTACAAAGAAAGTTGAAGAAAGTTTATTGTAAATAAAGTGATAAGCATAGTCTATGGGCTCATGTTGTTCATGAAATTATATGAAACAATTTTATTGTAGTCTTATTTTTAAAAACACGATTCCTCAAAAACACTTCTCATAGGCAGTCTAAATTAACCTGCCCCCAACTTGACCCACCAACTGTGGTTATGTTTACAATTGTTATGGTGATCCAATCGGGTTCTTTAGAATTTTATTTTATTTTATTTTATTTGGTGTACAAAACAGATCACAACCATTACACGATATATAAATAATAAAATGACATGAGTACTAAGTTGTGGTCTAAAGCATGCACACACAACATTGCCACATGTGAATTAGAGTATCAGAATGAAGTAAATTTTAGGGATAAGAATTTTTATAAAACCATACAACTCGATGAAGTCAGGATTTTGGCTGAGCATCTCTTAAATTTAGCATAATGTGCGTTGAAGATATCGAATTCTACAGATTAAACGGCATCTCAGAAGTGTTTTAAGGAATCTTGTTTTTATAAATAAGTTTGTTGGATTTTAATTCACAAAACCTTAGCCCTTTCTTGTTGCTCCCATAACTAGAAGCAAATATAGCAACAAGAGCTTCAGAATAACTCTTACAATGCTTAAAACATTGCTGCAGAGGCTCCAGAGTAGATTTTAAAACTCGCAATACCTATAGTCACAATTCACTACTTTATGAAATATATAAGAATTGTTTATGATCTACAATAATTACTTATTAGATTGAAAAATGCAGAAAATAATTATGTTTTACTGAGAACGCAATCCTATAACATAATTCCAATCCCATTATTTGCGGGCCTATACAATCTCAATCACATGGAATCCTGGTATTTACATGAGCCTGCAAGGTGCTCTAGGAATTCTCAAATACATTATAATTGATCAATGTCTACACTACAGTATCAAAAGCTAAGATTGCTATTGCAACTTTTCGATGCGGTGGTAGCCTAGTGGGCAGAAAATTGGACTCGGAAGCGGGAGACCCGGGTTCGATTCCCAGTGCGGGCATGTACCTATGACTTTGTTTTCTAGGTCATGGACATTTGTGAAGTTATAGTAGCAATACCACTCGCTAACGGTGAAGGAAAACATTGTGAGGAAACCTGAGTGTCTGAGCTATTCATATACCTCAGCACTTGAAATCGCCAATCCGCGGTGGGCACGCGTGGTGATTAAGCCCATACTCTCTCCCTGAGTGAAGGCCTGTACCCTACAGTGGGACGTATATAGGCTGCTTATGTTATTGCAAGTTTTATGAGAAGTTTTTAAATTAACAGATTGTAGAAATTTTTATTCAATTTTAATATTTAATTTTCACAATAGAAATATTTGTAGAAAGGCAAGCTTGGTACAGAGTAGTTTCCTCCAGCTCACCTTGGTTTATGTGGATAGTGGACAGTGGCCAGGATAAATTTACTGAAAAATTTACATAGACTTCTTATCATTAACGATAAGTATATCTAATACCGTGTGGATGGTAATTTACCGTGATAATTTATTTTCTTAGTCGCCTTCTACGACATCCACGGAAGGAAATGGAGTGACGCTATTCTTAATCCGGCGCCACACGGAAATTAATTACGGAAATAAATTACCAGGAGACGGGCAGCAACGTCTTCCTGAGATTCCAACCGCATACTGCGATCGCCAACCTGCCTGCCAAGCGTGGGCGATTATGGCAAAACCGTTCATGGTTAGGAAAACCATGAGGGAGGTCTGTGTCCTGCAGTGGGCGTTAAGTGGCTGATGATGACGATAATGATGACGATGATGATGATATCTAATACAAGCAACTAAACTTTAAAAAATAAATAGAAATAACATAAACAAGTACAATAGTTATTTTTACTCGTCACTTATTTTTTAAATTAAGAGACCAGAAAATGACCTTGCGGATACAAAATATACTGCTCTCTCTAAGGTACTATATTGGTTTACTTCTATTAACTATGTATAAAATTCACACTACCAAATGTCAAAATGGTTGACAGCAATGTTTTGGGGAATTGGGGAATGATAAACTAGACCTTGTAGAAGAAACAGTATTTCTGGGTATCACAATTGATGCAAAGCTTCAATGGGGTCCTCATATAGGAAAATAGGCAAATATGCTCAGTTCTGCAGCATACGCAGTTAAAAGAATACGGGAACTAACTGATGTCGCAACTGCTAGGCTTGTTTATTTTAGTTACTTCCATAGTATTATGTCCTATGGTATACTACTGTTTGGTCGGGCAGCAGACATTGAGACCATCTTCGTCCTGCAGAAGAGAGTGATCAGATTCATATATAAGCTAGGCAATAGAGATTCGTTAAGAGATTTCTTTAAAGAAACCAACATCCTAACAGTTACTACTCAGTATATCTATGAAAATATTATGTATGTTAGGAAAAATATCAGTGACTTTAAAACTGTAGGTAGCCAACACAAGGTAAATACTACAAATAGACATAAACTTTCGTTCCCAAAATTTAGGCTGGCAAAGGTTAATACATCCTTTATGGGGCATTGTATATGTTTCTACAATAAGATCCCTGAGGATTATAATAAGCTTGCCAGAAACGCGGTTCAAAAAATGTGTGAAGCACACTTTGTGCCAAAAAAGCTACTATAACATTAAAGATTATTTAGATGACAATGATGTCTGGAATTAAAGCCAGTTCAATGCATGAGTTTTAGAATATTTATATAAATCCTGTAAATTAAGGACTTGAAAAGACTAAGTTTGGAGTTTTTTTGTCCATTTTTTCTCCAAAATGATCTAGATTTTGAAATGGACACCTAGTTTAACTTTAAGTCGCAGTTTCTGTGCTACTTTGAATAAAAACATTTGATTTTGAACACAGGCGGGTTAATACATAAAACAAAAAAACCTATGGTGCCAAGAGTTTGTCTTGAATGAAGTGAGATTTGTGAAATGAGAAGTGACTCCTGCACCTCTCTTCTTACCTCCATTATCACACCAATATCTTATAGGTTGTCAAAACACTGTTTTTATTAGTTTTTGCATGCTTGCGTGCAGAGAAACACTTATGAACTTTGTTTCTACTCAATATTGCAGGAGCCCACTCAATTTACAAGTGAGATTCGGTATCTCGATATTGCATTCCTTAGGCGCTATATTAAAAATCACAGCATAACATGAAGACACACCTGTATCGCGGAGGGGTAGGCAGAGACCAGGGTCTGCCACTTGCTATGTCCTGACATATCTCTTTCGCTTAATCAACATTTATTAGGCGTTGCATGCCCACGCGCCTGTTTCGGGTACAAAATAAAAATAAACAGCAGCAATATCAGCCAAACATCATTGTTATTTAAAAACCTTTAAGAACAGACTTTATAAAACACTTAATAAGTTTGCTTGTGTATGAATTAATAATAAAATAAAAATAAAAGTTCCATTTTAAAATCCTCTAATTTTATAATGTCCAAAAATGTTAAATACCTGTTTTGAATACCTTTGTTTACATAAGCAGCCTATATACGTCCCACTGTAGGGCACAGGCCTTCTTTCAGGGAGAGACTATGGGTGATTAACACCACGCGTGCCCACTGCGGATTGGCGATTTCAAGCGCTGAGGTATGGGAATAGCTCAGACACTCAGGTTTCCTCACGATGTTTTCCTTCACCGTTAGCGAGTGGTATAGCTACTATAACATCGCAAATGTACATAACTTAGAAAACCAAGTCATAGGTACATGCCCGCACCGGGGATCGAACCTGGGTCTCCCACTTCCGAGACCGAGGTTCTACCCACTAGGCTACCACCGCTGATACCTTTGTTTAAAAGACCTTTTAACCTTTGGTCATCATAAACTTAGGTAGGCAGATATCTAGAAAACATCAAATGAGGTATTCTTACCCTTACAAAAAAAGTGTCTTTCGTAAGAATACGTTAGCAGGGCGCACTAATGGTTGTTTAAAATCAAAATATTTATTGCACCATAATGTAAATAAGGTCTTAAATAACACTGAGTGTATAATACCGATTATGGACCCTGTCGGGCGCGGCAATATGACTTAAAAACTAACATGCAAAATTCAATGAACATGCTTATAAAAATATTATGTAGTGGGAACACAAATATTTTCTTAAATTTAGTAGGAATTTCTCTTATAGTTTAGGTAAGTTGTTAAAACGTTATCCTATCCTAGGCTTTTAAGTATTCTTCAATTGTATAAGGACATAGTTCTATTAGATAGTTTTTTAGTTTATTATTAAATAGTGAAAGTTTTGGTATTTCTTTTAGCGAGTTTGGTAGTTTATTAAATAGTCTTATTGCCATATAGTATGGGCTTTGGTTTAGCATTTTTTTTCTAGATTGTGGTAGATTTAATCTTTCCTTATGACGTCTATTTATTTTATGTTTAAGTTATTGAACTGCTGCTCGTCCGGTGCTGCTGCCGCCGAATCGGCAGCGAGGCTCAAGCACCAAAAGTATAGTGCCCTTATGGCTAATTACATTTTTGTTTCACTTACGGTGGAGACTATGGGTTCCTGCACCGCCAAAGAAATCCTTTGGCAGAGAAATGCAAGCCCATGGTCATGGTTATTAAAAGGGACGGGCTGAAAACCAGCGCCGAGACTACGCATCCAGTCTCGGCAATAAAGCTGAGCCCATTCCTTTTTACCACAATCATTTGTGAATGAAAGAATAATAATTATTTATTATTTTTGTGTGGTAAATAAAATATTTTCACTTTCACTTCACTCAATCGGCGCCCGGAGAATCGGAGCTCTCCAACAAAAATCTTGGCCAGTGCCTCCCAAGATTTTGCTGCATCTGCATGCTGCTCGGGTGCATTTCTTTGCCAAAGGATTTCTTTGGCGGTGCAGCGTGGCAATAATACACTTGTGAAGTTATAGTAGCAATACCACTCGCTAACTTTGAAGGAAAACATCGTGAGGAAACCCTAGTATCTGAGGTGCTAACATATCTCAGTGTTTGCTACGTACGTAATGGCCCAACTATGAGGCTAAGTGCAGAAATCTCAGGTTCTAACGAACTAACTTGTTAGAATCAAATCAAATCAAAATTTTTTATTCAAAGTAGCACAGAAACTGCGACTTAATGAACGTTACAAGTTAAAACTAGGTGTCCAGCAGAATAACATCGGAAAAGTTCACGCAAACATTTTTATTGATTCTGAGGCAGAACGACGCACGCCGGGCCAGCTATTACAAATATATTTTCCGTAGATGGGTGATTTAAGTTTCATTCAAATGCTTGTTGAGTCACAAAACCACAGAAGCAATAGAAATAAATGTAAAAATATCCGGTTCTCTCTAAATACTGGCCAGTATTGGACAAAGACTTTTAATAATACCTGATTCATCGTTTGCAGAGCAAATTAGCTTGATTAGGCTGTTTTCTCTGTGATGAAATACTGTGCTCTCTTTACATGGAGCTATCTAGCAAGCAAGTGTGGTTTGCGTGTGTGTAAACACTTCAGTTGTAACTGCAACAGCGGCCATTTTGCCGGGAAGTTAAGAGGAACTAAGCCATTATAAGATTTTAGTTTAATTCTTGGTAAAGGTACAAGCGAGCATGTACACAGTCAGTGCAGATAGCAGTTTAAAATCCAGTGTTGGAATGTTGATTCTTAATTAGATAGGTGTGTATGCTGAGCATGTTTGAATGTCAGAGAACGCAGGTATGTTTGCATTCTCTGTTAATTTATTTATGTTCATGCAGTGATATGATAAGTCTTACGAATTTTCTATGAGAGAAAAAAAATTCTTACGCTACGTATAAAAAGTACCCGAATGCGTGCATGCAGCGTCTTGTGAATGTCGATGAAGCGAAAGAAGTTTCTCAGGATCGTGGCAAGTGGCAAACTCCGTCCCTCTAGGGCGCCGCCGGCTGCAGGGTGCAAAGGGTCCACTTCCCCTCCCCTGTCAGGAAATAAAATACATAAATTACAATCCTGGTCGGACTTTCCGGACAAAAAACCAAGTAAGTTGAATCCGAAATAAAGTTAAAAGTAAATTTACCTACATAATATACATGTATATTTCTATATTTTATATTAGTTTTATTTTATTTTATAAAGGAGGAAAAACAGAATTAACAAAGAATACTTAAATACAGTAAATAGCTTATTACATTTTGTTAATTCCTAAACGGTAGATAAAAGCTTAGTATGCGACAAAAGCAAAATTAGAATATAATCGTTGATAGTATAATATTATATGCAGATGCACCACCCTGAAAGCAATCCTGGCGGCCACCATGATGTACCTACTACCAGTTAGTGCCTACGTACGATGTTCAACTATGAACTACTAAGGAGAACTACGAACTACTAAGAAACACTTCCTTGAAGAAAATGAAATCACTCTTTTCTTTTACTCGCTTGGTGTAATCGCGCCAGCCCCTAACACCCCATCAAAAGTGCATTGCCCTACTAAAAGTACTCGTAATTGCTTCACACGTACAAGATGTATTAGAAAGTGGAAAGCGAAACCGACCAACGAGGCCCATAATAATCGCGCGTTACGAAAACTAAATACGGTCTTAATTTTATGTGCGAATACTAAAGCGTTTTATGTACTAAGCAGTTTATGGCTAAGTAAATAATATTTGTAGTAAGATTTTATCGTTTGGTCAGCCTTCAGTTCTCCCTGATGTTTCTTGGACCATTCCAGAGTCGCCTTCCATTCGGAAGTCCACTATACTATATGCCATAGTTAGCCTGTAGTCCCAAATCATCTTTGAGCTAATTTGCTTGAAATTAATGCAGGCTTATTCTATATTTGTATTGCTGTGTCAATTCCAGTAGCCGCTCATACGTGAATGGTACGCCCGCTTAAATGTATTTCGTGACAATCATAGATCAATGAAAGAAAGAAAGAAAGAGAGAGAGAGAGAAAGAATTGATTTAAATTTCCACAAACAAAATACACTGAAAACGAAAACAAAAGAAAATTGTGACCAGATCATGTGAGGTATCATGCTAGAATCAAAGGCAGTCTTGTAACTCTGGTACCGTACAATAATGGTACCATATATGTATGTCACCCAGCCACCTCCGACTGCCTCCAAGACAGCAAAAAAGGCCCTCCAATTCATACATTACCAGTGTATACTACGGATAGCATAACTACTGGACATAAGCCTCCCCCATGCCACGATCCTTCTGTCCTCGGCCATCCTCATCCAGCCGCTGCCATCGGTCCAGCGAGCTGGTGGGCGCATAACCATAAATCTGTGGGGATGATCAATTCAGAGCCGGATTCTGAGGTCTGGAGGCCCTAGGGCAGCGAAGGAGCGGAGGCCCCTAATTATTCCCAAATAAAAAATACGAAACAAAAACTACAATGAACACTACGATTTTTTTTTATTTGAAAAACAAACAGACGTTATAAGTGCTCATAAAAGATTGGCGTTTAATGATAGTACATATTAGCCTTTTGTGGGGGCCCTTTCCTTGTGGAGGCCCCAGGGCAGTAGCCCCGCCTGCCCTCCCCTAAATCCGGCCCTGGATCAATTATTTCCCCGAATCCAAAGAATAGTTTTCTCTTCGGGTACTTAAACCTTAGGCCAGGAAAAAGACGCCAATAAAGACTACAATTAAACGAATTAGTCACAGAGACTACCATCAACACTACGCCCGGCAATTTCTACGGTGTCAATCTATTTCATAACAATAAACAGGCAAAAAGACAATCGACTTTTATAGGTACTATTACGTTGCTTTTGTGGCAGACAATTGTTGTTAATGGGGGGCTAGGAGAGGGTACCGCTGCAGCGGAAGTTCAAGCGCTTTGCGTGGTTTTAAAAATCAGCGCTGTTTTAACAGCAGTGGTGTTCAAAGCCTACAATTGTTATTTTGTTACGTTAGCAATTGCCCATCATAAAAGTGTCCACGTCTGAATTAGCCGAAAGTAAAGGAAATTAGGCATTAGTATCTTGATGTTCTTAAAAAACTCGCTCTTTAACTTTTCATGTCGGTATTTTATAAAGGCATTTACTGTTACGACCATTTACGTATGTTTAACTGCACTTTATAAGTATCTTAAGGAATCGTGTTTTTATAAATAAGACTTTAAATCTTCAGCTATTCACCACTGAGTTAAGCCCAAAATATCATTAATCTCTAGCCACAGAAAATCGTTTACAAAGTGTAGTCCTTAGAGTCAGTGCACATGACCCATATGAGTTTCGACGACGTGCCATTAATTCTTGTACCACGTTTGCTACAGTTATGTCTGATTCTCTGAGCCGTCGAGCCACAAATCGCGTGGATTTCCATTTCAGCAAAAGTCTTTACCTACTACATTTAAATATCTACACCGTTCTTACTTTGTATTCTTTACCTCTTGAATCTTTTGTTCCATGAATACATCTATGATATTATAACATTAACAAGTCGAATTGGCAGTGGGCTGATCACATCTGTCAAAGAGCCGGATTGCCGATGGGCTACAAACGTTCTCTATAAAAGTATCGGAGTGGAGACCACGCACTGGCAAACGCAGCGTAGGACGCCCACCAGCTCACTGGACCTATGATCTGAGGCAGATTGCTGGCAGCGACAAGAAGCGGCGTGCCTTAGGGTAGGCCTGTGCCCAGCAGTCGACAAGTGCGGGGTGATCGATTAATGCGTCTATGCAGTCTACGTAAAGAGCCAGTGTTTTATGAGGTCGGTCAATCACGCTCTTTAGATGAATATGCCTGGATTGTTCAGGTTTAGCATAAGCAATTTTCAGAATAACAATTCCAGTAAGTCAGTAAGCGGTGGTAGCCTAGTGGGTAGAACATTGGACTCAGAAGCGGGAGACCCAGGTCCAGTGCGGTCATGTACCTATGACTTTGTTTTCTAAGTTATGAACGTTTGTGAAGTTATAGTAGCAATACCACTCGCTAACGGTTAAGGAAAACATCGTGAGGAAACCTGGGTGTCTGAGCTATTCACATGCCTCAGCGCTTGAAATCGCCAATCCGCGGTGGGCACGCGTGGTGATTAAGCCCATACTCTCTCTCTGAGAGAAGGCCTGTGCCCTACAGTGGGACGTATATAGGCTGCTTATGAAGTCAGTAAGTACAGTCGTTCAGTAGGTGTACTGTAAACTGCACTATGTGTCTTGTTGGATCATCCATCGGAAGCAACAAGTGCTCATGATGCAAATTCACCTTGAACAAAATCTTTAAAATCAGTCTCGGCTAAGCATATTGTTGAAATCGCCTAACGGTGTGCGTGAAAACGAAGGTTTTAACCTAAATAGAGTCACGAATAGGAGATTTTTGAAGTGGTCTTTGAAATGCGGAATCCATTTCATGCGTTCTATTATCATTGTCAAGTTTCGGTCTCGCTATAAAATTTGAAGCATCAGCAGGTGGCACCACACCATTCTAATTTATTTTTCCCACTAGTTTGAACCCGCCTTTAATTGAAATATTCTCAGTTCAACCACAATTTTTCACAAAACAAACAACTCCACACTATTTTTCATTCTCCCAACTGTCAAAGAAAAACCGCGGTACATCCCAAAGTCCGTTCCGAAATCTCCTTTCAAAAACCAAAAAGTCTTGTTACATTCAAGATTGAATAAAATTAATTAATTATAACAGATATTATGCTGTTTACACATGTAGACATATTATTGGCAAAACAAAACAGTAATGTATTATAGTATTCTTACACAAATTCTTACATTGGCTCTTTATATTTGAGTCCAGCTCCTATATTACGCGCACCAAATCCTGAACGATTCTTACTTATCGTTTAACTGTCAAATTCCATACTAATCAGGATTCGGTGCGCATAATTAGGCCGCTGGTCTTGATTCTGGTGGGATTGTGCCTTAAAAAAAATACACTTTTCACATCTAAGAGAGCAGCGTCTAGTGGCAACATTATACAACTACACTAAGGAATATAACAATAAAGTGTTCTCGATCTCTATCTATCTAAGGCTCGATTCGACCAAACTTTTAACACGGGGGTAACGCTTACTCTGAGATTAGTAATGTCAAAATGCCATAGGAAACTGTCACTTTAATCTCAGAGTAAGCTTTTATCCCGGTATAAAAAGTTTGGTAAAATCGGGCCTAATAAAGTATGTGAAGTGACCACTAACGCCGTAATGCTTGGAATATTTTTTTAGATGAAGCAGCTAAGTCTCTAATTTCCTTACGATGTTTCTCTTCTCCGTCAGCGAGTGGTATTGCACATAAGAAGCTAGCGTGGTCGTATCATAATCATAGAAACTACATGTAAGCAAAACATTCGATTGTTCAGTTATGCGATAAAAATACAATAGAGCATTACCCATTACCAATCGGTCAAGCAGCATACTCACAGTTATGTAGGTGGGTAGATGGTAATTAAAAACCAGCAAATGACTGACAATTTGCGGCTGAGTCTAACGGGGAATGCGATGCTTAACCTCAGATTCTATTTGGAATAACCGTTTAGTTGTTTATTGCGTGATTTTGCAACGTTGCAAAGATTTTTAGTCACGGATTTTTTTAATAAATTGCCCACTAGTTGACGAGGGTTTACATTCAAATTGTCGTTAAACAAAATCGTAAACAAATACAATCTCGAAATTATTGCAACAACAAAATCCTGTTTAAAAGTTAGGTAGTAACAAAACAAAATATGATTTAGCTGGTCTGAAGAATCTCACAGACGTTCCTTGATGGCTATTGTACTAAAAACACAGTGTTGGATGATACAAAGCGCAAGAGAATCTCTGGTATGAACTACAGGTTATATCATACACCATTGTGATACTTTGGTGATGACAAACAGATCATTGCGTTTCCGTTCCTAACACGGACAAACTTCAAATTGCGAAGAAATAGGATGACACTGAAAGCCATCTATTAGGTAGTATTTGATTCCTTATATTTCAGTAAAAAACACACACACGTACGACTACGCACACACATAATCTCACGCTTGTATTCCATAGCAGCAACCAGAATTTGCCACTTGCCTCGATAGTGACAAACCATTTCCATTCCTTGCTTGAAATGTGTAAGAATTTTTAATACTAAAGAGTTTATATTTTATAGTTCGGAAGTTGGCTTTACGTTTTTAATTTCGTAGTTGTACCTGCAACAGTCACCACTGAAATATCGGAAGCTCTCAAATATCGTGGTAAGATCATCGTTCTTTTTACACATACGTGTATGTTATTTGAAACGCTGTGAATTCCAGGGTCTCATATAATCAGCACATCTTATCTTTTCACCCTGCTTCCATAAGACCTCGCTTCACATGATTGTGTTTGATTGATGAGAATTTCCTAACCTTTTTAAAAAGCCTTAATATTAGTATACAATTTTGCCAAACTGCAAAGCAGAACTGCACTCTTCTAAAACGTATTTCTGACTTAGACATTGGCGATCAATTTGAACATCTCACATTTACAAGCGACCGCCTTAAATGTACTTCCAAAGGACCTCCCCCATTATATGCCATCACAGGCAGTTGGTCACTAGGCAGTGTGCAGTGGTGCCTAACGTAGCGTGACTGGCGTGTACTACGAAGAAAAAACACATCATTTTTCTCTTTAAATTGAACCTAAAGTCATAGGCTTTAAGGACGATGGTTTCACCTGCTGAGTAAAATACGACGTTCGTATTTTTAAATTGGACCCATAGGGTGTGTTGGACTAAGTTTGGTCTCTCCTAGCAGTTGAAAAGCGATTTTAGATCTTCGTAAGGAAGCGATAGGGGCTAAAATTAGGCTTGCGCTGAACAGGCCACTATCAAGGTTGTTGAGTTTTGAGAATAATTTTGAAGGGAGCTAAAACAACTGTCGTAGACATTAACACCGCTACATGTGATGTTATTTCCGGTGTTAGTTAACACCGAAACACATTAGTAACATTTCAGTAACAAAATAACACACCTAACACAAAGTCCACAAACGGGCACATAAACAGAGGCACTTACCCCCAGTTTCTCGTACACTAACACGCTGTCAATTGACCAAAGTGCATACAAAAAAAACCACTGACAGCTGTTAACAGTAGATTAACAGCTTGTTAGTGTACGAGAAACCGGGGTAAGTCGATTCCAATTTGGAGCAGTATTAAGATCTAATTAGAATCCATCATGGAATCAAACTCTGGTGTCTATTAGTAGAGGGTATTGCAGGGCGGAAAGAGATGACGTCTTTTTGATGCAGATACTAAGATATACATAATGAAATTGTCCAGAGTGAAATTAAAGAGAGCCCTCTATCATTTGGTATCGTCATTCTAACACATTGGACTGCCGTGTTTATGAACAATTTTTCAGATAATAACCCCAACCTTTCTATGTTATCCACTGCTTCGAGCCTCTATATTTTGACACTTGAGAACATATATAATTGGTGCACACATAGTTAGTAGTTCTAATACTATCATATTGTGAATGTTACGTACCTATGTACACTGTTTATGTTTCTAACAAAGAAAATAAAATATCGTCCTGTTTTAGGCCACATTGGACTGAAGTCTCTATGACCAATTTTAGAGATCAATATGACACGTTTTGATGTTAATCACTGCTTCTAGCCTGTGTATCATTTGACCTCGTCCTAAATCCCACATTGTGCTTCTGTTTCTATGAACAATTTTCTGAATTACTAGCGCGGATTGCCGATATTAACTACTGCTTCAAGTCTTTCTATCATCACTCTTATTTTTTCGAATGATCGAAGTCACCTTGTAGTTTGATATCGTCTCTATTTAAGCCACATTTTGCAGCCGTTTCCATGATCAATTTTCCAGATCACTAGCCCAGCTTTCTGTCGACCTAACGATGGATTAGATTACGACAGTTTATTTTGATACAGTCTGTCGGATCACTGGGCAGAGATAATGGCGTCTGAAAACAAATGGGCAGAACAGAAAGTGGCCTTTGTCAGTGTGAGAAAATCTCCAGGGCGATAATGGAGAAAATATGCAGTGCATTTTATTTATTGGAAAGGTAGACGTGTCTTTACATACATAGATTTACGTATGGTTATGTATAGAGCTATGTATGAGTCACACTGTTATAATCGAACTAAAAGGGTAGAGAAATAAATATGAGTTATTATTTTGTTATCGTGATCGACTCTGTACAGTACCTGTAAGAACGTTCCAAATTCAAATCAAAATGTGCTTTTATTCATAGTAGCACACAAACTGTGACTTAATGAACGTTACAAGTAAAACTAGATGGCCATTTCGAAATCTAGATGAATGAAAATCAAGAAAAAAATGTAGCCATAGATTAAATAGAGTTTTAGATTGGCTTTAGAGGAATCGTGTTTTTATAAATAAGGCCGTCAGTATTTTCAAATAGAGTTTACATACTGTACATATTATTCTAAAACCTAGAACTTATGCATCGAACTGGCATCCAGACTGTCATCTAAAATTAATAACGTGTTAAGCTGTCACATGTATATATCAGAGAGCACCTAGCATATCCAAGTATAATGATGCCGTCAGGGTGTTGATGGGGCTGCCCCGCTTCTGGAGTGCATCTGGCATGTTTGCAGAGGCCCGGGTAGCTTACTTCTACGCTACTATGCGTAAGCGGTGCGCATCGATGTTTATTAGGGTGCGGGCCAGCGCCAACAGCATCCTGAGCATGATAGCAGGCCGCCTAGATTCGCCCTACATGCGTCACTTTGTCAGCCTGCATTACCCTCTAATCATCATCAACCCATTATGTCCCCACCGAGGGGCACGGGTCTCTTCCCTGAGGAAGGTATAGGCCATACTCCACCACGGGGGCCAAGTCCGGATTGGTGGAGGCTTGTACTGTCAGAAGTTGTCAAGCCGCCCTAAGGCCTCTGACTTGGCTTAACGACTGCCATCTATCGACGGCAGCCGGCATCAACAGCTTAACGTGCCTTGCGAAGCACGGAACCGCTCGGAATTACCCTCTAATGTGTACTGTTAAATCTAATTTATAATAATTAGTAATATTATTATTATTCTTATAAATCCATACAAGCCACTGCATTGGCATGGACCCGCTTCAGTTTTTGTATGGAGGAACCGGACTGGCTGCCGACACTGTGACAACATTATATACGGTCAACCAGTTGTGGGGACCAAAAATCCTGTAAATCAACACCATCATGACAATACTACATTCAGGTTTTCTCACAATCGGCGCCTTGGTGTACTGCCTTTTGTGGGGCCTAGAAATATGGGCATGGACAGGGATAGAGGTGGAAGTGGAACAAAACACAATATAGGAAACCAAAGATATATCAACAGCAACAAAAACAATTCTAAGAAAAAAAGCCAGCAAACATTGCCGGCACCCAAACCGGGACGAATTAACCCACATTCTCTTTAGAGAAATGCCTTTCCTTATATCATTCATTGCGCGCATTGCGTACGCGTCGATTTCACCCGAGACATGTGCTATCTTCCTCGCGATGTTTAATTCATACAGTTTCATGCACTGCGGAATGCTTACTCGAATGATCGCTTAACAGCTGTTAGTGCTTGAGGAATCACAAGCTCTAGCATTAGTAGGTACATGATGTAGCGAGCACATTGTCATGTCTACGCGCGCACTGTAAGTCTTAAGCATTCCTACATCGCGCCTTCAAAATTTTCTCAAGAGTTTGCATAAATAGGTCGTTGTTCTGGCCAACCCCAGACATTTCAGTTATTTCAAGTTCCAACTTCAAACAATAACGTATCATAAAATGGACCTATCTCTCGTATGTGTCGTTACTACAATGATTTGAGCAATGACTTTGATATTACCCATCAAACATTCCGGGATTTCAAGAAATTGGTATATATACAGGCAGTATAGTTGATTGAATATTTAGTTATCATCCTTGTAACATCACCTCATTTTCGATGTAAGCTTAATTTACATATAAATGTTGAGCTTACCTATAAGTGGTGTACATACACGTAATTATATCTTTTATATAACACGATTCTACTATGTTCTGTGTGTATGCTGTTGGTGTGCTTTATTAAATAAAATTAAATTCCTCTAAGTAACATGCTACACAACGTAATATGGTCCCAAACTAGGATACCCTATGTTAACGTAATCAGGTAATCAGGAAAGATATCCACTTTATCGACCGACTGAAACCATGTGAACAAATCTAAGTGCGGCCATGCGGAAATTGAACTCGCGCACAATCTCTTTAATGTAAGCAAGAGTGCGCACATCGCTTGACCACCGAAGCAGATGTCAATCGTTACGATATTTCGTCATTGGACACACAAGGAATGTAATCACGTGACATAACGTATGACTCAATCTCTACCTTTGATCATCGTTCTTCCCTCCTTGACGCCGAAGCTGGCTCATTCATTTGTCACTCTTTCTCTCTGTCCATGTCCAGCAAATTCTCTCATTTCTCCTCAGTTACAAAATTAGTATATCGTTAATAGCAGCGGCATTACCCGTCTGCATGTGTAGATATGCGTACCGCGTGTGGGAAAGCTATGGAAACTGGCTGGTGAGATCGTGACGGGACTTTTCTTTGCGTTTGCTTTTATTTTGCAGTTGCAAGAACTTTCGTCGCACTTATATGAAAAACAGACTTACTATGCATACTTAGTGCAAATTCGCACAGAACCGCAATAGAATTCCAAGTGTAGTGCGATACTGCATTTAAATTGCTTCGACACAAAATTGAGTAGATCAATTTATTGGAAAACATATTATGTTAGCAATACCACTAGCTAACGGTGAAGGAAAACATCTTGAGGAAACCTGGGTGTCTGAGCTATTCACATAGCTCAGCGCTTGAAATCGCCAATTCGCGGTGGGCACGCGTGGTGATTAAGCCCATACTCTCTCTGAGAGAAGGCCTGTGCCCTACAGTGGGACGTATATAGGCTGCTTGTGATGATTATGTTACCTTCCAGTCACCGCTGCATTTTTGCATCGCCCGCTAATAAACAGAAGAAGAAGAAGACAGACATTTATTATACCAACAAGGTACATCACAGAAACAAAATAAGCAGATAAGTAAACGAAGCAAATGTTGCCCTACCGTTGATTCTATCTACGAAAGTACAACTCAATCCATCTGCCCATATTCCTACATAGCTGGACATAGGCATAGGCATCCTCTGAGGCGCGTCACTTCTTTCTTCGTCCATCCTCGTTCAACCGTCACCTGCAGTTTGACTTAGATCCTTCATTTCCATCAACCTCTGTAACCTGGTGGAGGATCCAAAAGATGGAAGGAAGCTGGCAAGCGTCTGTTAATATCTGGTCTATCTCCACTCATGGACCCTCTTGGCTGAGACGGTTCAAATGTAAACAGCCCACCATAATAACAAGCTTGATTCCAAAGATATTTAATTGAATAACCAGCATCTCCATAGATTGTCCTCTTCCGTATAGATTCTTTCATACTAGGTGAACTTGTAGGTACACGTACAAACAAAAAAAGGTCATCAAAATCCACCGTTCCTCTTTGCTCGACAGTTGCCTTTAGGTAGCGCAGAATAGCGTCTAGGATGTTCGAAGTAAACCTTTCGTAAGCACTACGCATTATTAAGTTAATTCCGGATTTGCTTACTTGCTCTTTACTCACCATGATTAAGCTTTGCGAATCAGAGCGAAACCACCTGGTCGGACTGGTCGACATGCTAGTACAGAGGTCACAACATAAGCATCGTATATTCGTCCCACTGCAGGGCTTTCTTTTTTAGAGAAAGAGACGGAGATAGAGTATGAGCTTAATCACCATTTGTGTTCACCGCGGTTCGACGATTTCAAGAGCTCCTGTAAACCCCTCAGACACTCAGGTTTCCTCACGATGTGTTCCTTCAAAGTTAGCGAACGGTATTGCTACTACAACTTCACAAATGTACTTGTACATGCCGGGATCCGAACCCTCGATCTCCCGAATCTATCTATCATCCTAACAAGAAATTGAGCGAGAGTCTACTGAGGTTGAAAATTGATTGTACACGTTTTGATAGGTTTTTACAAGCAACATAAAAAAGCAAGTAAGTGAATCCGGAATCAAGTTATAATGTGAAGTGCTTACGAAAGTTTTACTTCGAAAATATAAAACCTATACAACTTGCAGTAACTTAGAAACCTGTTTACGGGTTAGTGCAACAAAAAAGAATATAATCTTGCAGTAACTTATTTAAAAAATTATAATCACTGCTTAGTATAGGTAGAACTCACACCTCCTCCTCACCTCACCTCACGTCACCTCTAAGGTCTCGTGACCTTATCGCGATGTTCGTTCACAGAGTGGTGTGATTCATACAATAGTAATACACTACATTGCCTAGTCAAACTTAAGAATCTCTATGCGAGCATTTCGATCACTAAACAGGAAACCAATCGTCTAAAGTAAGATGTTATCTCTTAGTACGGAACCCTAGCGTGTTTCCAACTAATAACGGCGTAAATTGATATTTTTGCGTGACGGTAATAGCTTTACTCTTGTCAGAAAGATTTGTTAGGACCTATTGTTGTGGGATTAAGGTCGAGTTTTGAGCGTTGCGTAATAGAAAGTGAATTCGGATCGTAAAGCGCATGGTTTAGACTTTAATCTGGGTTAAAGATGACCAATTGATTGTTGTGTAGGAACTATAACGTATCTTTAAGCGCGATAACGTCACAATTTTACACGAGTTTTTATAGGTTTTGTCTATAATTAACGTAAACCCAAATGGCAGCTTAGGTTACGAGGGGTGTTATCCCTTCCAAAACACCACATAATTCTAAGGCGCGCTTGCGCCAACTTAATCTGACGTTACTATCTGTCTTATTTCACCATCGAATTTTCAAAATAGAACTGTCAGATGTTACCGGCGACTTTTGCGACAAAATCTTCGAGCTTAACAAAGCATGTGAAATCTGAGTTAGAAAATAAAATACTTATTACTTAAGATTTTTTTAACAGACTTAAAAAAAAGATAAGTTTTACAATTCATCGCGGAAGCTCGACAAGTTGGATCTGCCCCTATATTACGCTCACCAAATCCTGAGCGATTCCAATCGTCTAACTGTCAAATTAGTATGGAATTTGACAGTTAGACGATTGGAATCGCTCAGGATTTTGGTGCGCGTAATTAGGCCACTGATCATCATCGCCGAATGATAGATGCTCCAAGCAAGGATGGCTCCGAGTCACTGGGTAAATTTGTAAATATTTTGCTGGTGTACAATAAAGAATATTCTTATGTTATCTCAGGTAAGTATCATACATGCATACATTGTAGTATGTGAAATTTTGACTGCGTCGTTGGTCTAGCGGTGTCACGTCTGATTACCATACCGGAGGTCGTGGGTTCGATTCCCACTGGGGGCCGCCGTACATTTGTACAAATGGCCTCAGTCCGGGTGTATTTCCATTTCATGTTTGTGATTTACTTGCCTGGTTACCATAGCACCGGGTATCCTAGTTTGGGACCAGGACACGTGATTGTGTTGTGCGGAAGTAGTCTTGAAATAAAAGCGTGTAATGGAACGTCATCAGTAGTCTTAGAAAAGCCGGATGACAATGGTTACTTTGTTAACTAACAGCCACAGGAAACTAGAGTGTTCTTCCTCATTTCATTACATAACAAGACAAACGAACTTCACAAGTCGTCAAGATTATCTAAGGCACCCACCCATCTATTCATGTCGAGCATTCGTTACTCATCGTCATCTTTCACTCGGCGATGAAGATCAGACGACATGAGAACCTCCTCCTTTTTTGAAGTTCGGTTAAAAGGCCTTGCCTGGGATGATCCTATTTCCCCTGAGTTATCAGTTGAATGGGAAAAACACCGCATTCCCATAGTCCTCCAAAAACAGGCGAGTAAACTTTGTTGTTAGCTTAACTATTGAATTAGGAACTCCCTGTAATGATAGTAAATCCATATTTTTTCCATGGTAAAAATCACGTCAAATCAAATCAATAATGTTACACTAAACAGAAAACGACAGAAAACCAAGTAAGATTATCCGGTATTAATGCGTAGTGCTTACGAAAGTTTTACTTCGAAAAATCATTTATTTCACGTGATTTTTACGTGTTTTCTTTAATATAATAAAAAACCGGCTAAATGCGTGTCGGGCCACGTGCAGCGTTCCGTAGAAAGAGGAAGTTTCATGTGCTTTACAGTAGTAACAACTTCGCTAACGTAATGGATTTTGTACGAAGTTTTCCTTTTATAAGTTAGTCGCCTATTACTCGTTAACTTGTAAAGCCTACTTAGCCGTGATAGTTTTCCTTGTAAGTTCATTATAATTATGTGTTGCTACTCTGAATTTTTTCACGTTTCTACAATTAACCGTTTAGCCAGGAGAGGGGGGAGACGCCCTATATGGATAAAAAATTGCGGTTTAAAGCTTAATATTTTGCAAACGGAATGCTAAGTCAAAAAAATATCTTCGTACACCCACAATAAACGACCAATCCATGGGTTTCCTACGCCATTTCGAAACACTATTTATAGAAAGATGTTTCCCGAATGACATTAAACCGACCGATCACCTAATCGAATATTTGTTTTATCAACACCCATTTTCTCGATGATTCGTTTCACCGAAAACACTATTTATAGAAAGATGTTTCCCGAATTACACCAACCGATCACCTTATGCGCCCCGCGCTTTAATTCGGGAGGTTGTAGGTTCAAATCTCCATCTCGAAAAAAAAAACAGAACGTTTTTTTTATCAAAATTTAATTTATACATCTTTCAGACCAATCAGTTGTACCGACGGCGGGAAACAAAAGTGCCCACGGCACAACCAGTTGAGCATATAGCCTAGAGTCAGAAAGAGAAAATACGTATGACAGAAACATGTTTTATTGCCAAAATATCGGTCACATTGGGAGATGAAGATTATTATTAACAGACTTCAAAAAAGAAGGAGGTTATCAGTTCGTCGGGATCTTTTTTTTATTTTTATGTATGTTCAAAGACGCGTGGACTTTTTATTAAACATGAAAATCACAATTGAAAACAAAGATAAAAAATAATTTCATGAATAAAAATTACAATTCAATATGGGAGGCAATAGCCCTTAAAAAGGACATAGTGCTCATTTTTTCCCTGTTGCTGCAAATACTATTTATAGCATTCATGGTCCTTTTTCCTTTCTTCTTCGGTGGCGTACGTGTGATGCTGGCCATGGATTTTTCAATGGCGTGGTTGGTGGTCATCTGTGGCCTAATTACGCTCACCAAATCCTGAGCCATTCCAATCGTCTAACTGTCAAATTCCATACTAATTTGACAGTTAAACGATTGGAATCGCTCAGGATTTGGCGAGCGTAATATAGGGGCTGTTCCTTTTGCATATGGCTGATTGTAGCATACACACCGTAACGACTGTTGTTGAGTAAGTGGTTCCACCGCCGGTGCCAGGCCTCCACCTTATTTTGTGTTCTCGGCAAGTGCAACTCATTGTTCGCATAGACTGACCACAATTTTGGTGGGAACAGTGGACTTGATCTGGATACTGTCAATTTAGTTGTAGATTTCATCTGTGATTTTACTTTCCCAAGAACATAATAAGCTTCAAACCACTGTGTAATGACCTCTGCTTCCTCAGGCAAAACTTCATTTGGGCCAGAATGTATGGCGCAAAATTCAAAGCTGTGGTTTGCAATCACTATATGGAAGCAACAGCGAATTTTCCTTGAAAATTCGTCACATAGTCTCTTTAGCGTACTTACCCCACGAAGAGATACCCGACGCTTTCATGGCTCTGAAAAATGAAGTTTTGCCTGAGGAAGCAGAAGCAGCTTTTTTTCGAGATGGAGATTTGAACCTACAACCTCCCGAATTAAAGCGCGGGGCGCATAAGGTGATCGGTTGGTGTAATTCGGGAAACATTTTTCTATAAATAGTGTTTTCGGTGAAACGAATCATCGAGAAAATGGGTGTTGATAAAACAAATATTCGATTAGGTGATCGGTCGGTTTAATGTCATTCGGGAAACATCTTTCTATAAATAGTGTTTCGAAATGGCGTAGGAAACCCCCAATCCATACCCCACACTGTGGTGACTGGTATAGGCGAGAAAAAAATGCATCCCTAATTTAGGTAGGTACATACCCTTAAAAATATATTTTTTAAGATTTTGCTCTACTGTTTTGTCGGCGTGATTAATATATAGGTACCTACATTGTATTACAATTTTTTTTGTAATTATAAATACCACTTACCTTTATGCTAGTTTTTACTAATAACCAAATACCTAAAGTAGGTACTTAATTAATCTTCCTTTTTAAATGTGTAGATACAATTAGTTAGGTAACTAATATGTTACTTTTTATTTTTATTTTTTATTTTATTTATTAGGAAAACCAACCAGTACAACAAATTACGTTAGCATTTAAAGTGATCACTTAAAAAACGAATTATAGGTTTCCACGACTTAAATATCTAGATCAAGAGAGCCGTCGCTTAGTGGATACAATCTCAAGTATAAACTGCGCAAAAGGCGTAACAAATTATAGCATAAGAAATCCTTTCCTAGACTATGTTATTCTCAAGCTTATTATCTTATTTGTTACTGTCTTTTTCGTGTGCACTTTGATCAACTGACAGCTGTTAAGGGGATCCAGTGGGCGAACGAGCGCCACCCACCAATGGAAAAAAAAACATATCTTTTACAGATCGTATTTGCAAGGAGTGTCTGTTCAATCTTTCAATCATGTTAACAGTGTTTCTTAGGTACCACGACAAAGATCCTCAGGATCACGAACCTGGGACTATAGAGCATTGATGCCGAAAACGGCCCTTTTAGTCCTAGGTTTTTTGGCTTAGGCTCACGGCCGTGGGTTTTAAAAATCACTGTTATAACATGATTGAGAGTTTGTACAGACACTTTTTGCAAATACGATCTGCAAAAAAACATATAATTTTTTCCAATAACCAATAACAGTTAATTTACAGCTTTCTGATAGATTGAACGTACCAGAAACCGGAGGCAAAAATAATAATTTTAAATTTTGTAGTTTTATTATCGAGACTGAAGAAACGGTTCCTAATTTTGCATTATTTCGACTATATGTTGTGTAATTTAATATTTCATGTGGTTGGTTGGGAGGTCGTAGGTTCGAATCCCGGCAAATACTTGCCAATGACTTTATTTTCTAAGTTACGTACATTCATGAAGTTATAGAAGCAACATCACTTGCTAACTGTGACGGAAAACATTGTAAGGAAACCTGAGGTCTCAGGTGTTCACACACCTCAGCGCTTGAAATTGCCAATCCGCGGTAGGCACGCGTGGTGATTAAGCCCGTAGTCTCTCTCTGAGAGAAGGCCTGTGTCCTGAGACGTATATAGGCTACATAAAAAAAAAAACCTTACATAAATTTGCATCGATACTTACGTTTAACCTTAGTCCTATTGTTAAATAGAACAGTTGTTTGTTTTATCAGAATGTTCTCAACGAATAAATGCATCCAATTGTACAGCAAAATCCTGGAAAAATTGGGCGTTCCCATATTAATTTTGATTGACAATTACGCTTAACCACGTGCAAAGAGCCCAACTGTTGTTACATAGACCAGTTGTTTATTTTGTCTCAATGAATACACGCCTCCAATTATTCCAGCAATATTAAGCGTGACGTTTTACGTAACGAGACAATTTTGTTACAGATCCAATTCACCGCCCATCATCGTGTGAAAAGATCAGCGTCGCGGAGTGAACAAAAACCCCTTAACGACGACTAAACTATGACATTCAGAAGAAAACAATGCGAAGCGAGCCACACTCCCACGAGCTGAGCCGATAGTTAAAAGAGAAAATATCACATCGAACAATAAACAAATTTTTCGGACGAAGAAACTTTGCGAGCGCGATCTAGGAATAGAAATGTGACGCAACTGCTGCCCTCTAGAGGTCAACGCGCGAACTCAGTAAATGCCCTAACGAAGTACGAAAAAAAAAAACACTATGAAGCTGAATCTTTTTAAACGGTCTATGATATTTGCCACGTTCTTCGGGTCATGTTTGTGTATAGCACTTATAGTGGCGTCCTTAGGGACGACCCATTGGATAGACGCAAAAGCTCGGAGGACCTCAAACCCTTTGGAATCGGAAGGGAGGATCAGTTTTGGTCTGTTTGAAGGTCACAAGGAGCTCAACTTTGGCGGTTACGGGTGGAGGAGCCATGAATTTAGTGGTAAGTGACTTTTATTTGCATTTAGTTTTTGTGTGCTCACTTTCTTTTGGGTCCACCATCGTATACCCTTACTTTAACTTCATTTAGGAATACGTTTTTTGTTTTCTAAGTTACGTACATTTGCGAATTTGTAGTAGCAATACCACTCGCTAACCGAGAAGGAAAACATGGTGAGGAAACCTGAGTGCTTGAGGTGTTCACATACGTCAGCGCTCGAAATCGCCAATCCACGGTGGGCACTCGTGGTCTCTGTCCGAGAGAAGGCCTGTGCCCTAAAGTGGGGCATGTATAGGCAGCATTATTATGATGTAGGTTTCATCACGATGAACGAAATTTATTCAGATTCTAGTTTTCCACCGTTTAATATCTTGCAAATCGGCGCACTACTTTCCCTTCCTTCGAAACCCCCAGCTGATCCGCGACATCATCATTCTGTTCGTAAAATTGTTAGGAGTGTTCTTATACCTAAATCATACTAAGAGTTAATATTCAGATTGTCAGTTTAAAGGTCAACTGTACAATTTTGGCTAAGTTATCTCATACTCTCTCAGATAATTTGCTTTAAATCATCAATCCAGCAAGCTGGCGAGCATCCATTCGTGGCTCCATCAACGAATGGATGCCCGTCAGCTTGCTGGACCACACGTTATCCTATCTAATTCCAAGCGGACGCATTCAAGTACATTTGCGGTACATATTTCTTCCGACTCTTACGGACCGTGCAAGATAACATCAATCATTGAAGCGTAGCTTGGTGCTTAATACCTCCATAGCTTTGCAGACCACTCTTGGATGAACCCCAATACTATACTTGCAGTTACACTTTGAAGGTCTTCTATGATTGTGACTTGGTGTCGTAAGGAGGCGCAAACGCAACCCATTGTTTTAACAGAGGTTGTGAGCAAGTGGCTTTGGCTAAGTCAGGCGTGGGGATTTTTTTCTGCAGATCAGCGTCGAAAAGCCTTCGTTTTAGTTTTGGTAGGTTTTGACACCTCAGTTGTGAAATTATTGAGTTTCATAGAACCAAGGTCTAGATGTGGCGTTCTTATTTACTTAACACAATTTTGGTCTGAGAGCTTAGAGTAGATACTTACTGCGAATATTAGCCGCGGCGGGATTTAATTGAAAGATGGTGTAACTACTTCTTGTAACATAATAATTGAAATTGAAATTGAAAAAAAAAATTATTTATCGCATCAAATTACATTTAAAAATATCATACCGGCGCTTCTCTTGGCTATTCGTATTCGCGTATTTGCAGACGATCTATATATAATACAATAAGCAGGTTTTACGAAATTGGTGCTAAAGATTCGTCAGGAAACCCGGTAATGGATCGTTAATATTTGCCTAATACGGCAATACGAGCGGACAAGTGAGGCACTTTCAGCTCCGTCTTCGTTTTCCAATTGTTAACTGCAACGGGAAACATCGTGAGGGAAAAGTTATTTATTTTTACCTCGTGTGGAGGCGGTGTCTGAGGTTTACTTACCTCAGTACTTAAAATCGCCCATTCGAAATCTTTTCTATCGCCCGCTACCACCGCATGCACCACTAGCTGATAATGAAGGAAAATATTGCAAGGAAACCCTCGTATCTGATAGCTCATATACCTTAGCGCTTGTTACATCGCTACATACAACGGCCCAATGGGGAACTTGCGTCTAACTTAGATTGGAGTGACATTACTTTTATACCATTGAAATCAATAAAAACCTAGGAAAAAATTAAAAATAAAACAATGAAAATTTTTTTTTCGGGGTTTTTGGATTCACAAAATAGGTACCTATGCGGAAAATAAAATAACATAAAACTTATTAGATTTCGTTTTGTCCTTGAATTCTGAACGTTTTCTTCTAAGGGTGTACATGCATAAAAACATTATTTTACGAGATAACTGAAATATTGCTAAGCGCTTCATACATATAAGGCGTTACGTTAGGGGGTGACGTCACAGCCTAAGGTCGACTTGTATTGCGCGTGTTAGTATCACGTGTCTACTTATTGACTTGTATTGTATTGTATTTATTTCATCTTTAGGCATACAAGATTTACTTAGAAACGTCAACATATGGACACTTAAAATTATCATTATAAATCATACTTGCAGGTAGTCTATATATGCAACTAAATAATATTAGAAATTTTATTACAGATTAATATCATGATTATGCCAATTTTCATGAGAATACATTAAAATGATAAAATTAGAGGAATTCTTAAGTACTAAGTCTACATGTCAGGTTCTACAAGGCCATTATCAGCAAGTGCTTCAGTACTAAGTCTACATGTCAGGTTCTACAAGGCCATTATCAGCAAGTGCTTCATCTATTGAGTAGTAGCTTTTATCAATAAGATTCTTTCTGATTATTGCACAAAATTCCATATGATCGAGAGACTGTATGTACTCCGGCAATTTGTTATATAATTTGATTCCCTGTACTAAATGGGACTTTGATACTTTAGCCAGTCTATGTGTTGGGATCACCAGTCTTGTCCTATGTCTAGTATCAATACTGTGAACGTCACCAAGTGTTTTAAAAGATATTAAATTGTCCCTTACATATAATAAGCTTTGATATACATCTCCCGTCATTGTCATTATACCTACTTCTTTAAATTTTTCCCTGCATGAATCTCTGTACTTTAGTCCTAGAACATAACGTAAAGCCCTTTTCTGAAGCACAAAGATGGAGGTTGCTTGTGCAGCAGTGCCCCAGAATAACACACCATATACCATTATAGAGTGAAAGTAAGCAAAATAGACTGTTTTTGCGGCCTCTGTACCACCCAATTCCTTAATTTTCTTGACAGCATAGGTAGCAGGATTCAACTTTTGTTTTATTTTGTCAATTTGTGTTGCCCACGTTAGCTTTGCGTCAAGATAAACACCAAGAAATTTTACTTCGTCTACAGGACTTACATTAAGTGCTTTAATAGGTAATTGGACGAGCTCAGGCACTTCATTAAATCTTGAGCCTAGGGCAAAGCGGATAATATGTGTCTTCTCCACATTAAGCAGCATATTATTAACGGCAAACCACTCCATCAAATTATCAATTGATTCATTTAATTTACAATATTAATGTCATCTTTATCTTGAATAACTAAACTAGTATCGTCAGCAAATAAAATAATGTCAATGTCTTTGTCAATTGAAATGTCATTTATATGAATTAAAAATAAAATGGGTCCTAGGATAGATCGCTGAGGAACCCCAAGCGTAACATTTTCTTCGTTAGATCTGTGTCCATTCAATTCTACTACTTGTGTCCGATTTTGGAGGTAAGACTGTAATATTTTTAGTATGTCATCTCTTATCCCATAGTGCTCCGTTGTGGCAGACACAATCAAAGGCCTTGGATAGATCGCAGAATATTCCATAGGTTTTATATGATTTATTCAAACTCATTAGAATGCTCGGAACTAGCGTTATAATAGCGTGTCTTGTTGATTTGCCTTTTTCAAAACCAACTTGACTTTTCGATTGTTTACATTACAAAAAGTAATAGTCGCAGAGAAAAAAATACCAAGTTTATTTATCTTTTAACGTGTCCTCTCCTATTCTATTAAAAAAAATTTAGTGCAAGTTCTCCATTATGAGGCTCGGTCTGACTAATTTCTTGCTCTACATTTCCAGTAAAAGCAGGAACGCACCCGGCGCGCCGCTGGGCGTGGTGCGGTGCGGCCGGTCTGCTGGGCGCGGCCCTAGCCTGCGCGGGCGGAGCAGCCGTACTAGCAGCTCTCGCTTCGGCAGCCCGCGCTCATGCAGAACCCAGGGCGCTGCTCGTCACTAATACACTAGCTGGTGAGTGTAAATCATACCGCGATGTAAGATGCAGTCAGCGCCATCTACTGTGAGGGTTGGATAACATTGCGGCTGGGCGCGGCCGTGCTGGCGGCTCATGCTTTGGCCGCGCGCACTCATTCAGGACCTAGAGCGTTGCTCGCTACAAATACACTTGCTGGTGAGTATAAGCCATACCGCTATGTAGAATACAGTCAGCGCCATCTTTTGTATGATCCGAGGCCGTTCTGACGAAGCTCGGTCCTACCTCTCGCATCCATTTTGAGCCTGGAGCGCTGATGGTAGCTAATACACTAGTTGTATATAGTTGTAATACCGCGCTGACTCAATGCTGTTCGTAACGATTACACTAGCTAGTAAGCCATACTGCGATGTAGATTACAGTCAACGCCATCTATTGAGAGAGTTAGGTAACGTTGCGGCCGGGCTGTTGGGCGCAGCCCTTGACTGCGCGGGCGGAGCGCCAGATAAACCATACTGCGATGGAGAATACAGTCAGCGCCATCTATTGTGAGAGTTGGATAACACTGCGCCTGAGCCCGGCCCTAGCCTGCGTGGGCGGAGCGGCCGTGGCATACCGCGATGTAGTATACAGTCAGTGCCATCTATTGTATGAGTTGAGTTACACACGCCGTGCACATGGTGCTGCTCAACACTACTACAGGCCGATGAGTGTAAACCATACCGCGATGTATCGTCACCTTTTTAATGAGATAGGAAATTAACCGCCTAATCTCGTGAAGAATCTGTCTATTCGCCACGATGGCCATCAGCTTTGAGAGTTGTATGTCTCTGATTACGGATACTATAATTTGATGATGTGTGAATCCCTACCACCTAGCTATGGATCGCTCTCTTCTGCAAGATGAAGATGGTTTCAATATCTGCTGCCTGACCCCATAGTAGTATACCGTAGGACATAACACTGTAAAAGTAACTAAACTAAATTGGCCTAGCAAATGCAACGTCAGTGAGCTCTCTTACTCGTATTCTTTCGACTGCATATGCTGAATGCGGTGGTAGCGGTTCGGTAGAACGCCGGCTTCTCATTCGGGAGGTAGTCGGGAGGTACCAATGACTTTCTTTTCTAAGTTACGCTCTAAATCCGCGGTGGGCACGCGTGGTAATTAAGCCCATGTGCCCTTCAGTGGAACGTATATACTCCGCATTTTATATATAATAGAAATATAGGGAAGAGCGGGTGATCGTGCTCTTCTACTATAAAGGGAAATTTCCCGCCAGGCAGATCGTATGCCTGGGGACGGCCGGTCCGACTGATGTTCGTCAGACGTTATATTTATGGTATGTCATGTGAAACATTTTGCTTGCGCGATGCAGGAACGTTGGAGTTTATAGTGCGCGCGCAGAGTTGACATGTGCTCGCCACATCACTCCCCTTCAAGACCGTAGCTACGCATAGCTAGGTCTGATAGGAATCGATGTCTGTGCTCTAAAGCCTGCAAGTGCCAGGAGGCGCTGAGTCTGTGAGTCGACTAGCGGTTGAGGGTGTTCGGCGGCTAACAGTCACTTCACCGGCGACAGTACCATGGGGTCCGCGCATGTGGTAGGAACCGGTGAAGGCTGCTGTACCACTGGCAACGTGCGCTGTTGCTGTGTGGCTGCCGTGCCGAGGGGTTGGGGGAGATCACCATCAGTACCAGTAGTCGGTGCGTTGACTGTAGTGGAACTGATGAGGTGAGAAGGAAGAGGATGCTGGCCTTGCTTTGAGACTGATTGTATGTGGGATGCTGCGAGAGCGAAGGAAGGTTGACATTGTTCTGTCGAGGGTCACCACTATAGGGAAGAGCGGGTGATCGTGCTCTTCCTCTATAAAGGGAAATTTCCCGCCAGGCAGATCGTATGCCTGGGGACGGCCGGTCCGACTGATGTTCGTCGGACGTTATATTTATGGTATGTCATGTGAAACATTTTGCTTGCGCGATGCAGGAACGTTGGAGTTTATAGTGCGCGCGCAGAGTTGACATGTGCTCGCCACAGATATGCTGCAGAGCTAAGCCTGTGTGCTTATACAATATGAGGACCCCATTGTAGTTTTGCAACGATGCCTAGAAATTCGGTATCTGCTACAAGTTGTAGTTTTAGTTTTCTTACTAACTTACCCCTTTTCTCCCCTTTCCAGTAATACTGAGCCTCGGCGCGCTGTCGGTGTGGCTGACGGAGTACTTCCTGCGTCTGCAGCACAACGTGATGTCTGATGAAGACCTCGCCAACACCTGGTCCTCGGACGGAATGGCCGAGTTGGGCCTCAGCTTTTGGTGAGCCCTTGCATTGGTCACAACAGCGCTACGCTGTGCTCTATCACTATTTTTTTTTTATTATAACCTCGCTAGCTGTCCCGGCGAACTTCGTACCGCCGCAGGATCCGTTTATACGATTCTTGCACAGCGCCATCTATTTTTGAAACACAACGTTCGCTCGCACAGCGCCATCTATTTTTGAAACACAACGTTCGCTCGCACAACGCCATCTATTTTTAAAACACAACGTTCGCTCGCACAACGCCATCTATTTTCAACTTAAAATAAATATTATCCCACGGGAACGCATTGCCGGGATATCAAGTATGCTATGTCTTAATTCAGGTCTGTCTATCTGTTAAGTTTCATGTAAGGATTTACAGCCGTTATTGCGTGATTGAGTACGAGTATGAAACATCACAACATTCAAACGTTTCATCTTCACAAACTTTAACATTTATAACATCACAACATTCAAACGTTTCATCTTCACAAACTTTAACATTTATAACATCACAACATTCAAACGTTTCATCTTCACAAACTTTAACATTTATAACATCACAACATTCAAACGTTTCATCTTCACAAACTTTAACATTTATAACATCACAACATTCAAACGTTTCATCTTCACAAACTTTAACATTTATAACATTAGTAGGATTACTTACACACAAAACAAATAAAAGGACGTTAAATATGAAATAAAATGTGAAAGGGCGAACTTGTTTCTGTAAGAGATTTCCAGCAAACCGCTGCTTATACAGCCAGTTTTTCTGTTGAGAATTTGTCAAAGCCCTTCAACGCCCGGTGGACTAAGGTAACCGCGAATCAATTAATTAATCGGCCCGTTTTCGTCCACTGCTGCACATAGGCCTCCCCCGCGGCACGCCACTTCTTTCTGTCCTCGGCAGTCCTCATCCAGCCGCTGCCAGCAATCTGCCTCAGACCTTCGGTCCAGTGACCTGGTGAATTGTGGCCAGGAACGGGTCAGCAGTCTGCGGGCGGACCCTAAGCCCGGTAGGCCGACGAGGACCAAAGGACCATATGATGGGTTGGCGTAAAAGCGAATAGGCCTGAGCCCGTTGTTATACAAAAGCCTCTTCTTTTTTTAAATTAAATAGAAAAAAAACCGAACAAACGCGAGTCGGCCTTGTCCACCGAGGGTTCCGTACAAATTAAAAAAAAAACCGAACAAACGCGAGTCGGCCTTGTCCACCGAGGGTTCTTACAAATTTGTAGGTTATAAATAGTTCAGGAATCGAGTCTCCATTTGGTGTGTGGTTTTAATTTCAAGTCGATACCTCCGTGCGTTCCCGAGATAAAAGGTCTTGACAGACAGGCAGAACGACAGAACCCTCGGTGGGCGAGTCCGACTCGCACTTGTCTGGTTTTTTGTTAGAAAGAGGGTCCGTAAGTATATGTGGTCCGATAAAAATTTTGTTATGACACTTTATAAAATCATAACGAGTTATTATTTGACTAATCCCAGAAAAAATGAAATTGTTTTCTTATAATTATGTCTTAATTCATAAAAAAATATAATAAGTACCTAAAAAAAAACGAAACCTTGCGAATTTGCACGGATGATTTTTGAGTTTTTAATTTTTCCGACGTTTCGGTACTTTTGCAAGGGCCGTGGTCGCGGTAGACTGAGGTGACAGGCGTCTTTTTGAAAGTACATTTTAATTGTTAGTTTACTACCCTCGGCAAAAATTTATAAGTTACGTGCCAAAAATATTTTGGCGAATTTTTAAATTTAAATTGGCAAAACAATATTTTTTTCTTTAATTTCAATTAATTTTTAAACCCAAAAAAATATTGATTATTAGTTATTTAAATTAAAATTAAATTTACAGTCACACTTCTAGCAAGGGGTCTCGTCCCATGCTGTAGCTATGTTCCAACCACGATCTCTATTGAGATTTGTAGTGTCGTGTATTGTAGTGTTTTGAAGATTGCCTTTATCGGCTTGTTTGTCTAGTATATTCTGTATAATTCTGTATTCTGCAAAAAGCATTTCTTGTCTTATTTCCAGGTTAGTGGTGGCCTCCTCAGTAGCCGCCTTCACGAACAACATCTGCATTTGCGTCGCGATGGCGGACGGTCGCGAGTTCGAGTCCATCGCGCCGGCGTTAGAGGAGAAGGTCAACGGAGCTATCATGCTGTATTAGGCCTCAAAGTTTGATGTTTACGGACTATATGAGGTTGAAGAGCCTTAGCGGTTACTAGCGTGAACGTTATCAAGTGTTATTCTTAATATGGAGTGGACTTGTGTTTTGAATACAGATGAAAAGTCTTATTAACCAAAAACATGATTTCTTGAAAGGCCGATTAAAACGGTCTGTGGTGGAGATTTTGCAAGGAAAAGTCGTAACCACAGATTAAATAAACTGCCTCTTAGGAGTGCTGTAGAGGAATCGCGTCTGCTAAATGGTAAACTTTTTACCCAGAAGTTAACTATTTTTTTATTTTTTTTTTATTTGTATCAAGACTTAACATCTACTTATTGTGGGTGTCCCTCTAAACGAGAATGATAATCGAGCTATACGGGTGTGTTGCTGAAAGTTTCGCTAGAACTTAGGGGAAAAATTATCAACGGTTTCATACAGTCGCTAAACTACGCTATCGCAAGTATTAAAATAGTTTATATTCACAACCGCCTTAATTTTTATCGGATCTTTTTGCAACACCCCACATTGCTTTTAAGTATGGCATATGTAAATTAAAAAGTAAAAAGTTCTTTATTAATAACAATGGTTACATACACAAAGAGTTTACTGTGGTCGCCACGCTAGGTCTAGCCTGTATTGTGGAAACCTTCGTATATGTTAACATAATGTTAGCCAAGACTTCCGTGGCTTAGACTAAGACTAACTAAAGACTAACTAATCTATATATATATATATATATATATAATAAATCTGTAAATAATTCACATAAGATGTTTATGAAGCTATCATGCTGGATTAGGGGTCGTTCAAGTATTACGTAAGCAGGTTTATTACAATTATTTACCTCCCCTCCCCCTCGTCAGCAAAAGTAAGCAAAGCTCTTATCCACCACCTTCCATACTTACGTAAACATTGGTATATGCATTTTTCTTATGTATTAAAATCGAAAGGAAACAATGCATTAGCGGAAGTAGACATGTGAATAGCGCGCGGTTATTCCCCTACTCTGTTCTAGCCGAGTACCTAAACGTATCCATAATTTTGGGAATCCCTGAAAATGGGTTTCGTTTTCAAGCACAGACGAGTAGGGTTGCCATATTAGGTATATGTTCAAAGCAAACCCGAATAAATTTTGTAGACAAAAAAAACCTACTGCTGACGTAATCACCATCCAGACCCCCCCCCCCCCGTACTTGTATGGCCCCTTAGCTCTTAAAATGTGCGTTGTATGAACCTTACCAGCTTAACGTATGACATGGCGGTAGTGCCGGACTCGCATTTTCATTGTACGGAGAAGGCTTGTTCGTATTATAAACATCCAAGCACCATCTGCCTAATTTAATGGAGCTATCATGTTGTATTGTATCTCAAAGTCCTGTTATCTCAAGTACTAATGGCTGCTCAATAGAGCAGTGGCCACTTCGAGACTGAGTTGGGTTAGGCTGCGTATAGAAAACTGCACCCCGTTCTCTCCTCGGTTATTCCTCAGAGCCTAAACAGAAGAGTCTTCAAGCATTCTCCTCAGCTAGTCCTCAGAATCTGTATGTGAAGGATGGATGAATGTGAGTACACCTGTTAAGGTAAGACTTGGTGATTCTATTTTAAATAGCAACTGTTACTGCTAAATGTGTAACCCATGTCTAAGCTCACAATAAATATTCTTCTTACTCTTGATCTAAGGACACTAGTCTTCAACTAGTGCCTCTTACCAGTTATGACCTACGCCGCTGAAACGTGGACACTGACGGTAGGCCTGTACCACTGATTCCAAGTAGCTCGGCGTGTAAGGAACGGGCTGTGCTCGGAGTCTCTGAAGAATCGCATCATGAGTGAGACAATCACTTAGGTATACACAATTTATTAACATTCATCATCACCATTCAGCCACAAGAGGTCCACTGCTGGACATAGGCCTCCTCCATGGATTTCCAAAAAGACCGGTTGGAAGCGGCCTGCATCCAGCGCCTTCCTGCTACTTGGATGAGGTCATCTGTCCATCTTATGACATTACCGTGTTGTAATTTTCTATAAACATCCATGCCTACCGATAGTTGATTTTTTACAGACTGGCTCCATGCAGTAACACTATTGGGACCAATGGAAAAAATCGTATATTCTTTTACACGTCGTTTTGAAAAAGTGTCAGACCAATAGTGATTTCAAGGAATCATCACCGTGAACCTAAGACGGCAACCCGGGGCTAGGTACGCCGTGCTTTCTACTTCCAGGTCGGTGATCCCAGATTCTCGGTCGTGGTTCCTAAGAATCACTATAAACATGATTGAGTGATTTGCAAAAATTATATGTAAAAGTCCGGATTGGTGGAGGCTTGTAAACTAGTGGCTCGACTACTGTCAGAAGTTGTCAAGCCGCCCTAAGGCCTCTGACTTGGCTTAACGACTGCCATCTATCGACGGCAGCCGGCACCAACAGCTTAACGTGCCTTGCGAAGCACGGAACCGCTCGGAAAAATGCCACTAGCGTTAGGCATAGACGGCGACCCATCCATGCACTGAACGCGCCCTGTGTCGCTTAACCTTCGTGATCGTTCAAGATCACTCAGGCAGCCGGGGCTACGAGCGATTGGCCCCCGTGGTGGAGTATGGCCTATACCTTCCTCAGGGAAGAGACCCGTGCCCCTCGGTGGGGACATAATGGGTTGATGATGATGATGATGATCTGTAAAAGAGATAATGATTTTCTTCCATTGGTGGCGCTAAGTGTTACTGCATGAAGCCCATTAACTCCTGAACTGCCCTCGCAGAATGGAACGTATAGGTGGCCCATACTAAGTCGGACACAGATCTGTGTCGCGGCAGACGAGTGGTTAAGTTGCGAACTGACACAGGTTGACTGCCAGTAAGTTTCCATCGATAGATGAAATATAGAAACTGTTTATCAGCATATGTAGTGTAAAAGGTTCCTCTCACTGAGAATGTATTTATTTTTATCGCTGACTTTTTGGCGGCAGCTCTACCCGAAAGCCTCACATTCTGGACACCAACATAAACGATTTAATCTATAAAATGTTGCTGGGAAATTAATTAAAATGTTTGTGTTATTAAAATATTAGCGCGCTATAGATGCGTTAGCTTTTTATGGCAATACACCAGCGCAATGCTTGTTAGATCCCGACGTCTATAATACATTACGCGATGGAATTTTGAGTTCGTTTCCGTTAAAACTTAAAAATGTCGATTGGAAAAAAAGCTTCCAGTGCTTTGCTAAATATGTATTATACAAATGTATTAAAAGTGTGACTTTCATTTGGAAAAATGAGAGGTTACTGAGAGTTAGTGACTTTCTGGACGTGTTTTAGTCTGTTAGCACTCGATTAAAGTGTTGAGTGCTTAGAAAAGTTTTAGTGTTAAAAAGTGTATTTTTTTCTATGAAATAATTGTAATGAAGGAAAACTTCGTGAGGAAACCCGAGTATCTGAGGTGTTGAATATTCCTATCCGCGGTGGCCATGCGTGGTAATTAAGACCATACTCTCTCTCTGAGAGTAGTCTAATGCCTTGCAGTGGGGCGTATATAGGATACATAAGAAAAATCCGCACACTTTTTAAGACTAAGTAATTTAACACACAGAGAGAGGAGCGCCTTAAATTATTGTGTCAAATCAAATCAATTTAAACTGTATTCTGACCAAACTATTTGTAAATTATTCGTCGTATATTACCTCAATCTTGAAATCCATCCAAAAGTAAGTTAAGTTTTTTTTTGTATTTTGATGTTTTTTTTTTCAATCCTAAAGCAACGTAGCAAATTGTAACTACAGCTATGTCACTCATGACATAATAAAACTTTATTGCAACTCTGTAGGCTAAGCTAGGAAAGGGGTTTGTGGACTTTGGGCATCTATAATTACTCAAACTGTGAAAGACGGCCAGTCTCTGAATTGAGAATTTCACTAAGTAAATAGTTAACTGTAGTGCTGTCTCTTCGAATTTCTCAGAAAAGAGCGTGACAGAACGTTACTTAAGTATTTCCTTAGTGAAATTCTCAATACAGAAACCGGCCCAAACAACTATCTGGCCTAAGGTCTTTGATATTTCAGGTCAATAAGTCATTACTATTGTTCATATTGTATTTTTAGTTGTGCCATTAGAGATTAAGAATTCTTGTATTGAATTATTTTTTCGACTTTATTTAAAATGCTTTATTATGAATCTCCAATGAGTTCATAGAATTTTTACATGTTTTATGACTCAATTTTATGTAATAAAAGTACTAAGTAAACCGATGCTAAATGTAAATATGTTTTTTAATTGTTTCCGACCGATTCTACTGTCTTCACTTCACTTATGATAAGTCGTTTATTAATTTCAATTATGAGACCAAGCAACTCTTAAATTACGAAAAAATATCAGTGTTCCATACTTTGCTTAGGTCAAGTCCCAGACTGATGATACTCACGATACTTAGATCATCATCATCATCAGCCATTTGACGCCCACTGCAGGACATATGCCTCCTTCGTAGTTTTCATAATCATGAAGGGTTTTGCCATAATCGCCACGCTTGGCAGGCGGGTTGGCGATCGCAGTATGCGGTCGGAATCTCAGGAAGACGCTGCTGCCCGTCTCCTGGTAATTAATTTCCTTAGTCGCCTTCTACGACAACCACGGAAGGTAATGGAGTGACGCTATTCTTAATCCGGCGCCACACGGACAGATATTTAGATACACCGGTCTAAATCTTGAGACTCGTAGATCGGGTACCCCAAGTCGTCATCCGTCGCTGTACAAAGGTCGACGTCACTGGCGAAAGAGGCGCGAGATTGAAGTGGAAATGGGCGGGACACCTGGTGAAGCGGGAAGACGGTAGGTGGACCAGGACAGTCAAAGAGTGCCGGCCAAGAACAGAACACGGTCGGTGGGCAGACCATCAGCCCGATGGTCGGACAATATAGTGGAGTCGGCGGAAGATCCGTGGATGCCGATGATGTGCAAGAGATGGCAGGGGAAAAGGCCTATAGCCAGCAGCGGGCAGGGGTGGGCTGATGATGGTGATGATACTTCGATCGTGGCTCTAGCGAATGACTCCGCTACGTTACCGCGAAGTACGGTAGGTACAGCGATGTACGTTACAGCGAATGTAGGTACGTTGCAACGAAAGCAATGGTTAAGACTTTAGATTATAACCTTGAAAGGAACAATTAAAAACCATTGTTATGGTGGCCCGACCAGGCCCTAGATTCTGTTAATGCATTGTAGTAACATGACAACTGCATGAACATGGCGATTTCATTTCATGGCGCGGGCACACGTACCAAATCTTCTAGGCGTCAATGGTATAAAAAAACACGTCACGTGACCCGACAGTGTACCTGTCATTATACTACAATGCACTAACAGAATCGAGGCCCAGGTCCTTTGGAATTCTACAGACCTTTAGTTAACAGTAAATCAATTACCAGGAGACGGGCAGCAGCGTCTTCCTGAGATTTCAACCGCATACTGCGATCGCCAACCCGCCTGCCAAGGAGCGCCTGGCGATTATTTCAAAACCCCTCACGGTTATGAAAACCACGAAGGAGGCCTATGTTCTGCAAAGGCTGATGATGATGATGATGATAATGAATTGAGTGGAATGGTCAGAGTAGTCTTAAAATTGTCAATATTCAGACTTTTTTTATAGGTACGTAAGCGAGCAATGTATGTATAGACGTATGTACGAGTGTATGGATGTATGAGTGTATGCCTGTAGGTATGTATGTATACATACACTCGTATATACATACTTGCAAGCTTACGCACAAAAAAACTTGAGAAAAAACTTTTAATTTGTGTATGAGTGTATGTATGTAGTTATGTATGCGTGTATATGTTACAGCCAAAGTGATTAAATAGCTATTATACATAATGACTGGTCATTATGTATAATAGCCAAATTCACTAGACAAAGTAATAAATTATTATGCTAACGTTTTATTTTGGCAAGTGTTATATAGCAAATAATTGTTTGATTAAATTTATATTTCGCATTTTGTTTGTTAGGTCAGTACACATAAGCAAAAATAGGTTCGAAGTTCCGGGTGTTAGTTCTTTTTTTTTATATAAAAGCGAAAAAAAATATTTCACTAAAAAACTTAGTTTTGTGTCAAACTTAAAACAAGGTTGGTGCATGGAAAAGTCATAGGTACCCTACATTATGATATTAATATGACATTAAATAAAATTGCTAGTAAATGTGATTAATTTTGTGTTAATTATCACTTTATCTAAACTGAGTAGACCAGTCATTATGTATAATATCCAGATTTATTACTTTGGCTGTAACATATACATACATAGTCACAGACATACATACAGACATATACATACCTACATACACTCATTCATACATACATTGCGCGCTTACGCGCAAAAAAAAAGTTAGGTACCTACTGTCTGAATGTTGATAATTTTAAGACTGCCCTAACCAATTCATTAACTAAAGGTTAAAGGTCTACTTTCAGTTTCTCGTAAAGCTAACATCTTGACCATTGCTTTTGTTGCAACGTACATCGCTGTAGGTAACCTAATTCGCCGCAGAGAACATTCGCTGTACCGTAGGTACTTTGCAGCAATGAAGTTTCGCTGTAACGCATCGTTGCATCGTACTTCGCGGTAACGTAAGATCGAATTCCTAGCGAATGTATAGAACAGCTAACATTTTTTTGCGAAAGTAGTTGATCTCTTAAGTTTTTACCCGACTGCGGCGACGCCCAAAAGGAGGATAATATGGTTGGCTCGTATGTAGGTAGGTATGTTATGTATGTCCGATTCTATGTTCCCTCCTTAACAAATGAACCGATTTTGACAAGTAATATCTCAATCGATTGGTCGTGATTGAGTGTCTGAACTATTCACATACCTCAGCGCTAGAAATCGCCAATCCGCGGTGGGCACGCGTGGCGAATTTATCCCATACCCTGAGAGGTCTGTGCCCTACAGTGGGACGTATATAGCACCAGCTCGTTGGACCGCCTGCAGATTGTTGGAATGAGGCAGATTGCAGACAGTTTCTGGATAAGGATGGAGAAGGAAGTGGCGTGCCTTGGGAGAAGCCTAAGTCCAGCAGTGGACTCTAAAAAATAATGGTAAAAAAATGGTTCAACCAGGGTTCAACTGTCGCAGAGAAGCAGAGTGCATAAATTTTCAGCGCTTATCTTGTACGCTGCTACTTCAATAAACAAAACAACTGTTACGGAACCCTCGTACAAGGATTCCAGGAAGGTACCCCCAGGGACTTTCCCATCGCACACCCGATAGCCCTTGGCAGCCGGTCCCTAATATAATTTAATATGGTGGATATTCAACTCGATTATGTAATGGCAATCGCTATGGTTATCGCAGGAGAGAAAATTTCTTATTTTATAGTAGATGCAACATTAAATTTCAACATTTTAATGTTGAATCTACTTTTATCCGACTACGAAGAGCCCAAAGGAAGCATTATGATATTAGCGGTATCTGTATGTATGTTCGTATTTACTAATTTCAGAAATCAGAAATCAAAAAATTATTTCAACAAAAAGAATTTACCTACACTCTGTTTGTTTGTTGAAGGTCAATTTATATAACTAAACAAATCTCGTTTTTTTTAACTATTCACACATTTTAAAAAATTTACGCAGTCAATTTGTTGAAGAATAATATAAAGTATATTTCACTCACCCTTTGCTACGCAAAAAAAGATTTGGCTAGATAGATATCTACACATTTCATAAAACTACAATTCGTAGATTTATCTACTTACTACCATGCACCACTCTCTGGAAATACACAAACCTTTTAACACGTCTGGATGAAATGATTAGGACAACCCTGACAGAAATTCTAAATTGCCCGTAACAGAATAAAAGTTGGACGCAGGCTACATTGCCAATCTGCCATGGTGGCCTAGGCATAAGAAAACCGTCGGACGTTGCGCTACCAGCGTTCCTGTCCTCAGTTCATAGCACGATCGACCTCACGGGTAAAATTATTTTCCCGTGACTTAGTGACGTTGAGGTCGCATACTTAGATGAGGCCAGGCAGGAGCGGCTGGTCCGACGTAGCTGGTCCAAGTGAGGACCCCCCTTTAAACCTGTCCTTGCAGAGGCTCTGGGACGAGCCGCTCTGCAAGCAAGAGCATGTTTGCTAGAAGCTGTAGACAGCGATAATGTATTATTATTATTTTTTATTATTTAATTAACACCTTAATTTTTTTTTTTATTTCTCCAAACTGCGGTGCAGTTTGTTGGCGTTACGCTCCTATAACGTATGGTTTACAATCAGTCTTTTACAGCTCTTAATACTTTATCTATTTTAACGTAGCGCCCCACCCACACCACTCAGACGACACTCAGTCTCCACTGAAATCGAATTTTGTATGAAGAATTTTAGTTTTAGTTAAATGCTATTCAAGCCATGCCTAAGAGAGGGGTGCAAATCAGCCTTAATATATAACGTACTTATTTATTTTCTTGTACTTAGGTACGCAATAAAAAAGTACTTAGTTATTAGTTATTTTCTTTTCAATTCTTAGTTTTTTATTATTTATATTCGTAGATTATTATGACACTTCGATGTAGGTTCTAGTCCTACACCCCGCTGGATTGTTACATTATCCATTGTATCCCTCAAAACTAGCTCTACTTTGTGTTCTTTTTCTCTAATCTGTGATCGTGCAATATGGCTTAGCTTTAGTATATTGTATTAAGTAGTATACTTATAGCAATACTGCACAGGTTTGGCCCTTTTCATCGAATCACTTGCTGCACATCATGCTATATTCTTCGTGGCTAACAGTGTTTGGCGATTACTGTTACGTAATTCGACATAACACCGTAACGTCGTGAGGTATTTGCGCCAGTTTTATTTTATTTTCCGGACACGTACAAAAGGCATAACCTATTCGTGACGGAAAATCTGTAATCTTGAACCTTCAGAGCGGAAAAAACCTCCTTTTGGTCGCTATACTTGCGTACTAGTGTCATGGAATCAGAGTTCACCAGAGAGTATTTGAGTGCGACAGAGGATTTTGTGTGGACGAACGTAAATTTTTATTTTTTTCGGGAACCAATGGAATGAACGTCCGATGCGTATTCCGTATGATTATAGGTCGGTACTAGATTTCGGACCCAAGTGCTTATTCTAGGCATGCTTTGGCCGTTACTTCTGATGATTGAACTAGATTGAGACCAGATTGACTTTAGCTTGACTATGCACAAGCCTACGACTTAAGCTAGAGCTACCTACTGAAAATCGGTGGGAGTGATTTGGTTATCCATAAAAACATTTTGACTCCCTATTTATTTTTTTAAATTAGCGCATTATGTTTCAAAATCATGGTTAAAATGTCCCCTTAAAAAGTGTCGAACGAATTCAAACTCACCCTGCAGATTATGCAGTCATTGGATCACCACATATTTTGATGTAGGTAACATTTGTCATACTTATTTTGTTTGTATAAAATGGGCCGCGTCATCCAGACCATAATAAAGAATCGTAACCGATTCACATAATTCAGTATGACACATAATTCAGTATGACACATAATTCAACAAATACGAACAACATCCCTAAATACATACCCAGACTGCTAAAATCATACTCGATCCTTTTGGCTCTAGCGTAGTCAGGTAAAAAAACAGGGCCATTTTCAGAACTGAGAATTAAATAGTTAATTGTAGTGCTGTCTCTTCGAATTTCTCACAAAAGAGCGTGATAGAGCGTTACTTAAGTATTTACTACCTGAGTGAATTTCTCGATTCAGAAACCGGCCCTCAGATTAATCTGAGTAAAAGGACGAAGCAATGCATCACACGCTCCACCGGAAGTCATCTTCGAGCGCAGCGCAGATATCCGCAACCGTTGCGGAAGCAACCGGAAATGAACGCCCGAAGCTCCCCGAAGAACTCCGAATGTTGCTGAGCGAAAGGAAGTTCCGGTAAAGCTATGGTTTCCTCCAAAAGCGGTGGCGTCATGCCGCGGGCGCAATACTATGGCCGCAAAAATACGGCCGTAAACACGTGGAATGTTTGAAACTTCGACGGCCGTTTTTATACGGAGAATAGACCACAAAGTACGTTTAAGCTGTTGAAAATGGACGACGTTGATTTAGCGTTACTTGTATATTTGGAAGACCCAATCATCATACCATTTCCTTCCGTGGATGTCGTAGAAGACGACTAAGGAAATCAATTACCAGGAAACGGGCAGCAGCGTCTTCCTGAGATTCCAATCGCATACTGCGATCGCCAACCCGCCTGCCAAGCGTGGCGATTATGGCAGAACCCCTCATGGTTATGTTCGAAGCTTAAAAAACCATGACGGAGGCCTATGTCCTGCAGTGGGCGTCAAATGGCTGATGATGATGATGATATCTAGGAGAATATTATGTACTTCAGGAAAAATATCAGTTATTTTAAAACTGTAGGCAGCGAACACCATCTAAATATTAGAAATAAACATAACTTTCGTTCCCAAGATTTAGGCTGGCAAAGGTCAACATCCTTTATTGGGCATTGTATACCTACATTTCTACAATAAGATCCCTGAAGCTTGCCAGAAGCGCGTTTCAAGAAATATGTAAAAGGCACTTTGTGCCAAAAGGGCTACTACAGCATTAAGGATTATTTAGATGACAGAGACGTCTGGAATTAAAGCCGGCTCTATGCATTAGTAGGTACTAGATTTTAGAAGATTAAAATATTTATGCTCTGTCAATTAAGGAACATATTTGAAAACACTAAGTTTGGAGTTTTTGTTGACCGTTTTTTTCTCAAAATGATCTAGATTTTGAAACGGACACCTAATTTTAATCGTAACTTTCAATATGTCACAGCTTCAGTATTACTTTGAACAAAATTTTTTGAATTTTGAACATTAGAGGGATAAAAAAGCGGGTGGGGCTGTGTCGGGTAAGTACCTACTCTTACGCTGCTGGTTTAACGTGAAACGTTTATAAGTAGGTAAGCGTTAATTTTTAGCTCAAACCCATCTAGCGGCACGAGTCAAGAGGATCTGAGTAATTGCTACTTTGCCTTTGCTCTACTCAACGATACAAAAAATGAATTGCACACGACAAGTAGTTACAGAGTTACAGCCCTCGACAAGGCCAAATATTTTCGTTGCATTGCATTGTAACGAGTGACCACTTACTGCCGAACTGAAAGACGTTTCATGTCAAAAGTACCTATGTATTCAAATAGCTACAAATTAAATTACGTCGAGGATTTAAGGTAATTAAATTTTACCCAATAAATAATCACTATTAGAGCCGTTTAACTACTATATGAGAAAGTAGCATTAAAACTATATATTGATTGATCTTGAAACTACCATTACCACTGAGCTATCAAGACACGAGAATTCGGTGCTGCACCAGAACCCTGAAAAATCCTGAAACAGAAGCTTCAAAGTCAATTTACCGTACGAAAAGAGAAAGCTACTCGATATTACAGTATTTATACCGTAACATGAGATGTACTGTTCGAGAACCGCTTCTGACAGAGCCATTAGGCCGGATTTTACCGTTCGACTTTAGCCAACTTACACCACCAACCGTAAACCGTAACCGGTTGTTTATCAAAACACTATCATCATCATCATCAGCCATTTGACGCCCACGGCAGGACATATGCCTGCCTCATGGTTTTCATAACCATGAGGGGATTTGCCATAATCGCCACACTTGGCAGGCGGGTTGGCGATCGCAGTATGCGGTTGGAATCTCTGACAGACGCTGCTGCCCGTCTCCTGGTAATTAATTTCCTTAGTCGCCTTCTACGACATCCACGGAAGGAAATGGAGTGACGCTATTCTTAATCCGGCGCCACACGGCGCCACAACACTCTGAGCCGTAAGCTATGAACGAGTGATAAATAAATTATCTTTATCTTTACAATTCTGCAGCAAAGTCCGAACAACCGAGTAGAGTGAACGCGTAACATAACGTCCACACAACACGACCACTTCTTCTGGTCCCATGGATTCCATGGTACCCAAGGATTCTATGTGTGTGTACCGAAGTAACTCGCACGCACAACGCTGAGTCAGCTGCCTTTTGTGGCAACGTAGATACATCACAGGCTACATCTATGGTCCTGTTTTATTTATTCGTTTTGTCCGTTGTGTATTTAGTTTTCTTTCTGTTGTTGTGCATATTATGTTACTTGTCTGCTTATTTTGTTCTGGTTCCTTATCTTGTTGGTATAATAAATGTCTTTCTTCTTCTTCATGTGCTATGTACCTGAACCTATAATTAATTTGAAACGAGACTGCTCCCACAGTGTAACCAAGCAATTGGTTTGGTGGGCCCTTATAATAATAACAAGAGCGAAATCTGGTCGGACTCTTCGTAAACTGCAATATGTTCGTGTGTAATATGTTCTTTTACAGTTTAAATTAAATACAGTACGATCAGACGACGAAATAACAAATACGGAAAACCACCTGACCGAGGCATGCAAAGGTACCTACTATGTAAGGTTGCTAAGATCTGGAAGACATTGCATTGAGTTTTAAAAAAAAACAAAAAAATAAAAAATTGGTTTTTAAAATTGTCCTCAGCACGGGTTAGGGCAACAAAAAGAATATAATTAATATTAATTAATATAATTGCATTGAGTGTTAAGACTTAGATATCAACTCGACATAGGTACCTCATAAGACGAGTCAAGTTTAGCGCCGAACCACGTTGAAATGGTAAATGCGGCTTTGATTTACAACTAACGGACGTATCCGATAAATGATCTATCCATGGACTAGCTTTATCGAGGATGCGTTTTGAGTTTTTGACAGAATGTCAATACGGCTTTATGTTAAGACTGTCTATTGTGTTTATCTTCGTTGCCTTTTAGTCTTTTTAACATGAAACGGTGATGTTGATGCAAGGTCCGTTCGCATAAAAATCTTATTAAAAAAAAAACTTTGGCCTTTGCATCTACGTAATGAGCTGATTTATGCAGCGTCTAGTGGCACCATCAGTCACACTAGATGGGTGACGGGGGGACCGCTCGGACGCTGCAGTGCCTGGGACATTGTTTTTTTGATGGACTAGACTTGCCCAGCACCTATACCACCCTGACAGCTTAGTCGGCCTAGCCCACAGGAAAGACAAGTTTCCTCACGATGTTTTCCTTCACAGTTAGCGTGTGGTATGTGCAGATGTACCAACTTACGTAACTTTGAAAATAAACGAAGTCATAGGTACATGCGAGCACTGGGAATCGAACCTGGGTCTCCCGCTTCCGAGTCCACTGGTCTACCTACTGTTCTAGCACAGCTTTTTTTTAAAAATCTCATCAAACAATAACAATAACAGTACAAAGATGAATGACTTATGGTTGAAATAAGTTCTAACTTTCCTGGCGCAAATCAAGTCAATATAGAAAAGTTAAGTAAACAGTGTTGTCGTTCCACTCTTCCTGTAGTCTAAATTTCGATACTTTTAATGAAAAATCCAGCTTAAAATTGAGTTTAAAATGCCTCCACTAACCTTTTTATATAGTAGGTAGGTAACATCGCGCATCTATAAGAAATTCATATCAGTGTGTCAATCGATAACGACGAATTAACTCTTTGAAAGAGTCTTATTGAACGGAGCATAAAGTTGATTTTACTACGGCGGAGACAAGTTGTAAAGTTGCCAATAATTGGAGTGAGTTGGGGGACTACTGCGTTGCTCGTCGCTCGATGCAGCTGATGTAAGCATTTTTATTATTATAAATTCAGTATAAATACTATTTTGAAAGGAAACCCTTTATAGTATCACGAAAATGCTTAAAGAAAAAAGGTTTATTGGTTTGCGAAAAGCGGTAGCATTGGTAAATTAAAGTCAAAAATGGTTTCAAAATAGCGCAAAAACTGCGACTTAATGAACGTTACAAGTTTAAGATTCGTTATGGAGAAAAAAAAACTAATAAAAGACTCCAAACTTAGTTATTTAGAAGACAAAGATGTTGGGCATTAAACGGTAGATTAATATTAGTAGATTACAGGACGATTGTGAGTAATGTTCAACACATTTATGACTAACATAATATGACAAATAATTTAAGTTGAAAACTCTGTTAATTAAGTTAAAACGAGTTTTGAAAAGAACAAATGTAGAGTTTCTTTATTAGCTTCTTCTCCACATAACCTATTAATTATGAAACTAACAACTTTGATGTTCATTAACTAAACATTCGGTTTTTATAATGAATAAAATAATTTGAATTGAATTGAAAAAAAGTCTTTTTAATTTTGGTTCCTAATTCTATCTATCTAATCAGCTCATACCAGAGCCCACTGTTGGGCATAAGACTCCTCTCTTTCTCGCCAACCCATTCGGCCCTTTGCAACCCATTCGACCGTTCTTAGCTAACAGTCAGTGGCTACCTTAGGGCCGGTTTCTGAATCGAGAATTTCACTAAGTAAATACTTAAGTAACGTTCTGTTGCGCTCTTTTCTGAGAAATTTGAAGAGACTCCACTACAGTTAACCATTTACTTAGCGAAATTTTCAATTCAGAAACTGGCCATTAGTCTACCAGCCCGTGTGGCGCCGGATTAAGAATAGCGTCACTCCATTTCCTTCCGTGGATGTCGTAGAAGGCGATTAAGGAAATCAATTACCAGGAGACGGGCAGCAGCGTCTTCCTGAGATTCCAACGACATACTGCGATCATTATGAAAACCACGAAGGAGGCCTATGTCCTGCAGTGGGCGTCAAATGGCTGATGATGAGTCTACCAGCCGCCTTCCCGCCTAACCAAATGCCACGCCCATCCTTAACTAGTAGAGTTCAATATATTCTTTTTGTTGCACTAACCCGTGCTGAGGACAATTTAGGACTAACCTAACTGCAAAGTGCGTTACTCGGGGCTATAAGAGGTCGCGGGTTCAAGAATTTTTTGTCTCCAAATAAGTTTTTAAAATAGTAAATATTTAATATTAATGTTTAATATATTTTTTTAATAATTATTCTAAAACTCCAGATATCTTAGTCATCTAAATAATGTACATATTATATTGTAAGCCCTTTTTGCACGAGGTGTGCTTAACACATTTTTTTGTGAACGTAGGCCTCACATTCGCGAGTCGCAGGGATTGATACCGGGATGTATCGAAGCTAGTACCTCTCGATGCTTCATAAATGATTAAAACAACAATTTATGTATTACTGCGACGTTGTCTATGGTGGCTGTTTGATACGCAGGTCTGGAAAATTTATACAACGTGTGCAGAATGCGTGTGCTCGATTCTGCTTCCGAATTCCCCCCCCCCCCCCCCCGGACCCATGTCACCACGTATTTGAACGACGCGAATCTGTTGGAGATGTCTGTGAATTTCACCTCACCGGTCTGCTGTTTGGTGTAGTTAGAGTGTAACCTATATCTGTGCCAAATTTAATCCAGATCGGCTTAGCGATCTGTCGTGATTGGGAAATAAACATTCATTCATTTATCTATCTATACAGCCCACGAAAGACGCCTACTGTTGGGCATAGGCCTCTTCACGGTCACGCCAACCTCGCCAGTCCCCTGCCAATCCCGTCCATTGTCCTCCTGGCGCTTCCTTATGTCATCGACCCATCGGGTAGGCAGCCTACCCACCGAACGACGGCCAGTTCTTGGCCGCCACTCTGTGACTGCCTTCGTCCACCGTCCATCTTGATCAGATGTCCCATCCATTCATCTATCCTCGCATTTATAATGGTAGTAAAATTTTGAAAAGGATTGACAGTAGATGCCCTGGTACAAAATGCATGGGCCGAGAAACTTTTCAAGACTGATGGCAATCCATCCCTTACACTTAGTCTATGAACGACTTGGCCTGGTTGCACGAAAAATACCTACGTTGGACACTTTCCATACATTCTTTATTCGAGCCAACATCAACAGATATGTTTACCCAACTGCGAAACGTAATGACAGTTTAATTTATACATTATAAAAAATATTTAAGCTATTTCATATAGCTAAAAAGTGCGATACAAATCTCTGCATGTACCAATGACGTTTTTGTAAATTTGTGACTTTGTAATAGCAATATCGTGAGGAAACCAGAGTGTCTAAGGTGTTCATTTAGAGTTTGAAAATCGTCCATTCGCGCCGACTGTAGGCACTAAGAGACACTCTCCAACGCCTTAAAAATATAATATATTTTTTGCCAAAACTGCTCGGCTCTAATACCGACGGACAACACAATTTTATGCTTCTATATTTTTAGAAGCTGTGCCCGCCAGTTCATTCACAGGGTATTCGGATTACTTACGCTTGACTACAAGAACAGAGGTAGTGGCTCAATTCCCAGTAGAGGCCGCCGCACTCGATTCCTAAAAATTGCTTTAGTGAATCATCATCATCATCAGCCATTTGACGGGTTGGTCTGAGGGGTTTTGCCATAATCGCCACGCTTGGCAGGCGGGTTGGCGATTGCAGTATGTGGTTGGAATCTCAAGAAGACGCTGCTTGCTACCCGTCTCCTGGTAATTAATTTCCTTAGTCGCCTTCTACGACATCCACGGAAGGAAATGTAGTGACGCTATTCTTAGTCCGGCGCTACATGGAATATTCTTAGTCCGGCGCCACACGGAATCTACAACCAGGCTAAGCCTACTGAATATTGAATGAGTTTGAATTGGAACCATTGAAACCTCCTTTAAGGACAAAAAAAATAGAAGGTCACAAACGTTTTCTGTCAGAAACATAGATTACTATCTTGGTCAGAAAGATTCAAAGTTTATCTACCCAAAACATCGCCTTTATATAAATTATTACGTGTAAATAACAAACAAACAGAATGACGTTCACAAACCGGCTTCCTCTAGTGATAAGTTGTCTGTCTGTTCGTCTGTCTGTCGGCCCCAGGCCTTGATAGCTCGGCAGTTGAAGTTTTTACAGATTATGTATTTTTGTTGCCGCTATAACAACAAATACTAGAACCAGAATAAAATAAATATTTAAGGCCCCCCTACAACAAATGTTGTCTAAAGATAGCGCTCGCCATCGGGCTTAATCACCATGCGTGCCCTGCCCACAGCAGATTGGTGTTTTCGGTACCTAACTAACATACCTTTACAGCCCCCTGTGGTGGAAGCTGTATCGTCTCACTACATAACCCCGACATTCTCTCAGAGAGAGAGAGAGCGTGTGCCACGTGGGCGATACCAAGCATAGGTACTTATGTGAACACTACAGACACTCGGGTTTTCTCACGTGTTTACCTTTACGGCTAACGAGCGGTATTGCTATGACAAATTCACAAATGTACGTCATCTAAATAAACAAAGTCGTTGATACTTGCCGAGAATCGAACCCAGAGCATCATCATCAGCTATTTGACGCCCACTGCAGGAAATAGGCCTCCCTCGTGTTTTTCCTGACCAAGAGGGGTTTTGCCATAATCGCCACGCTTGGCAGGCGGGTTGGCGATTGCAGTATGTGGTTGGAATCTCAAGAAGACGCTGCTTGCTACCCGTCTCCTGGTAATTAATTTCCTTAGTCGCCTTCTACGACATCCACGGAAGGAAATGTAGTGACGCTATTCTTAGTCCGGCGCTACATGGAATATTCTTAGTCCGGCGCCACACGGAATCTACAACCAGGCTAAGCCTACTGAATATTGAATGAGTTTGAATTGGAACCATTGAAACCTCCTTTAAGGACAAAAAAAATAGAAGGTCACAAACGTTTTCTGTCAGAAACATAGATTACTATCTTGGTCAGAAAGATCCAAAGTTTATCTACCCAAAACATCGCCTTTATATAAATTATTACGTGTAAATAACAAACAAACAGAATGACGTTCACAAACCGGCTTCCTCTAGTGATAAGTTGTTGTTTCTGCTGTTTTCTCCGGGCTGGAACTATTATGATTGCCTTGTTCTCTTTTGTAAGCCTTGTTTTGATGCTTTCATTTACGTAGTCCTACAGCTCTCTTTTATTAAATACCCGATGCGTCGTGTGGCACCGGACTAAGAATAGCGTCACTCCATTTCCTTCCGTGGATGTCGTAAAAGGCGATTAAGGAAATTCATTACCAGGAGACGGGTAGCAGCGTCTTCCCGAGACTCCAACCGCATACTGCGATCGCCAACCCGCCTGCCAAGCGTGGCGATTATGGCAAAACCCCTCTTGGTCAGGAAAAACACGAGGGAGGCCTATTTCCTGCAGTGGGCGTCAAATAGCTGATGATGATGCTCTGGGTTCGATTCTCGGCAAGTATCAACGACTTTGTTTATTTAGATGACGTACATTTGTGAATTTGTCATAGCAATACCGCTCGTTAGCCGTAAAGGTAAACACGTGAGAAAACCCGAGTGTCTGTAGTGTTCACATAAGTACCTATGCTTGGTATCGCCCACGTGGCACACGCTCTCTCTCTCTCTGAGAGAATGTCGGGGTTATGTAGTGAGACGATACAGCTTCCACCACAGGGGGCTGTAAAGGTATGTTAGTTAGGTACCGAAAACACCAATCTGCTGTGGGCAGGGCACGCATGGTGATTAAGCCCGATGGCGAGCGCTATCTTTAGACAACATTTGTTGTAGGGGGGCCTTAAATATTTATTTTATTCTGGTTCTAGTATTTGTTGTTATAGCGGCAACAAAAATACATAATCTGTAAAAACTTCAACTGCCGAGCTATCAAGGCCTGGGGCCGACAGACAGACGAACAGACAGACAGACAGACAGACAGACGGACAGTAAAGTCTCAGTAATAAACGGGACCCGTTTGACACCCTTCGGGTACGGAACGCTAAAAATTGACCTGGGCCTAGTTTTTAAAACTACTGTAATTACAATTCGTAGTCTGCTATGAAAATTAAATTGCATTGCGTAGCAGACTCTACTTTTTAACCTGGGGGTTAATCGACTCTGCAATGTACATCGAAATGTAGCAATAAGGCCGTCCATTGTACTTTTTCATTGTAACTTTTATTTATGTCTCTTGTTTCTCGTGTGCCATAAAGAATAATCTTATGTTATCGAATTGTCATAGTAAACCATGAATTGTAGTTCTATGAAACAGGTACCCTAGTGTCTTAGCACCTTGATTTATACCCGACTGCGGCGGAGCCCAAAAGGAGGGTAATGTGTTTAGCTCGTATGTGTGTATGTATGTAAGTATGTTCCCTCATAACTCCTTAACCAATGGTCAGATTTTGACAAATAAGGTTTCAATCGATTTGTCATCCCTGCGCGAGTGTCATAGGCTATATTAAATCAGCATTAATGGAACATAAAAGTAAACTAAAACAAAATTAAATAACAAAAATCGCTAATTCGAAATAATGTGTGCACATTAAAGGAATTAAAAAAATGTAATAATAAAATAATAACAATGTTGACGCTGTTACATTTATTTACCATGATGGTGCTGTTATATTTAATTTATTATACTCGGATCTTAATTTTATTTATCTACGCCAATTACGTCTAATGTATGTAAAAAATCAGTTCGAGGGTGTCGCAGGCTATATATAAATTAGCATTAAAAAATCACTAAAAAGACAAAAATAAAAAACTTAAAAATAGCCAAAAACCCGAGCATTAACTAACTACTTAAGCAGACTGGACCCAAATTCAGCAATGTACTCGTAACTCCTTAGGTTGGTACCGCTTGCTTAGTAAGTAGTTAATGTTCAGCAGTCGGGTGGTTGGTTATTTTTTATTTCAGTTTTTTTTTTGTTTCAGTGCATCGGCCTCCTTTTCGCACCAAACGTGTCTCACGTCGAAGGATTCTGGAACATGAACCTCGTCACCTCACACTACAGTGAACTTACGGAAGCGATCATACATATGACGATCGGATGGCTGTCCATATTTTTGTGTTTAATTAGCCTGTCGCTACTATTTGGGGCTCTGTTTGTAAGTATTCTGTCAAACGACCGGTTGAACGACCGACCGACCGAACAATCGATCGATCCAATCAATGAATCGGTCCACATTGCTAGACCTATGTCTAGCATTGGACGAATAAAGTATAAAGTAATGTTATGCGTCCTGAGGGTCGCCACTTCTTTCTTTCCTCGGCTAACATCTTTTTTTTCAGGAATTAGGCTTTTTTTTTTAATATATTCTTTATGTAGCCTTTATGCCGCAGGGCACAGGCCTCCTCTCAGAGAAAGAGTATTGGCATAATTACCACGCGTGCCCACCGCGGCCTGACAATTTCAATTGCCGGGTTACGTGAACACCTTAGACACTCAGGTTTCCTCACGATGTTTTCCTTCACGATTAGCGAGTGGTATTGCTACTATAACTGCACAAATGTACGTAACTCAGAAAACGCCGGGATTCGAACCCACGACCCCCCGAATGTGAGGCAGGCGTGCCACCGCTCCGCCGCCACCCATAAATAACATTGTAGGTTACGACTTGGTTACGGTGGCGGGGAGTCGATGGATGCGGGCAGAACAACACCGGGAAGCTTTGGAAACCATGAGGGAGTCCTGCAGTGGGCGTCAAATGGCTGATGATGCAGAATCATCAATCGTTTATATTTTTGATTAATAAGGGCAGAGCGGGCGGAACTATATTAATAATCTCTTCGAACGAAGCACTCCGTATAATTATGATTTAACTTCACGTACAGGTAAGTTCGTTCAATCATAAATCATACTCCTGCTTCGTTCTCGAGATTAGTACATAGCAATCAGAAATACTAAATTTATTAGATATTCACACTATATTTCCTTTGTTTCCAGAAAGCCACGCCACTGATACACATCTACATATATGGCGTGATAGTGTATACGAGCATCGCCTCCGTCCTCTTCTTCGTACTGGCAATGCTTTGTATATTTTTTCACCGACCGTGCGCGGCCGCTGGCATAATTGTAATGGCGTTAATTTTCACTGGAATGTGCTGTGAGTTACTTACCTCCCGTTTCCCGTACAATAACAATTATGTTAATCTATCTACGCTAATAATAATATTATAAACAAACAAAAGTTTGTAAGTTAATATGTTTGTAAGTTTGTATGTAGGGAGTAGTCTCCGAAAGTCATCATCATCAGCCATTTGACGCCCACTGCAGGACATAGGCCTGCCTCATGGTGTTCTAACCGTGAAGGGGTTTGCCATCGTCGTCACGCTTGGCTGGCGGGTTGGCGATCGCAGTATGCGGTTGGAATCTCAGGAAGACGCTGCTGCCCGTCTCCTGGTAAATTTATTTCCTTAGTCGCCTTCTACGACATCCACGGAAGGAAATGAGGTGACGCTGTTCTTAATCCGGCGCCACACGGAAATTAATTACGGAAATAAATTACCAGGAGACGGGCAGCAACGTCTTCCTGAGATTCCAACCGCATACTGCGATCGCCAACCCGCCAGCCAAGCGTGACGACGATGGCAAACCCCTTCACGGTTAGAAAACCATGAGGCAGGCCTATGTCCTGCAGTGGGCGTCAAATGGCTGATGATGATGACTTTCGGAGACTACTCCCTACATACAAACTTACAAACATATTAACTTACAAACTTTTGTTTGTTTATAATATTATTATTAGCGTAGATGTAGATAACTGAATTGCTTTATTCAGTAACACTAGCGCCAAGGGCTGTAGGTTTTTTTTAAATAAATACTTAACCGATTTCAAAACTATTTTACAAGTATTTAGAATGGACCTCCAGCCCGACGCGAGTCCCGCGTTTTGTGGCGCTAACATGTCAGAATTTGACAATTAAATGTGCTGGTAAGTCGCGACTTTTGACGTTAAAACGAGCGATTCGCGTCTCTGTGCTATCCACAAAGGGTGGACTTAGGCTATAGACTAATCCGTTTGTACCACGCGAACGTCGTCGCGGGCACTGCCAGTCTGAAATATTTTAGTCGAAATATTTTCGTCGTTATTTTATCGCGGACGTGAAACATAAGCGCTCTGGTAGATCTGCAGTCAGTGAACATACACTCAGCGGTACCAACCACTCCATTTATTTTGATAAAGTTCAAGTTCTAGCCCGAGTGACCGTTTCTTTCCTAGAATGATACGCGAGGCAATAGAGATCCGCCGGCATCCAAATTTCAATAGAGATCGTGGTTGGAACATAGCTATAGCATGGGAACCAGTGCTTAAGTGCAGGAGACCCCTTGCTAGAAGTGTGACTGTAGAATTTTAATTTCAATAACTATAATAATCAATATTTTTGAGTTTATATAAAATAATTGTCTTGTAGATTGAATTTTAACTTCAATAGCCAATAATCAGTATTTTTGAGTTTACATAAAATTATTGTAGTGCCAATTTAAATTTAAAAACTTGCCAAAATATTTTTGGAACGTACCTAACTCAATAATTTTTCCCGAGGGTAGTAAACTAACAGTTAATGCTTTCAAAAAGACGCCTGTCATCTCAGTCCACCGAGACCACGGCACTTGCAAAAGTACCGAAACGTCGGAAAATTGTAAAATGGACAAGTAAACGAGTAAATACCTATCCGTTACAATTAAGTTTTATTATTTTAGTCGAGTTTTACAGATGAGAAGAGATCTACTCAAGTTTTCTTTAATTTGTTTCAGTAACATTCTACTTTGTCCTAGTGTCGAACAGTCTGAGGGTATCCATAATCTACCTGAAAGCAAATAATATTGTTTGATGAGACGAATAAATAAATGGTCGGATTGTCAAGACTGCTGTACTGACTGACTTTAGCGATGCTGTACCTATAATTTTTTTGTTAAAAATATGAATAAAAATCTAGTGATATGAAGATGTTTTCTTTTTGATAAACTTCAACACACGGTTTCAATACGCATGTTTCGGCTGCCGAGGCCAAGGGCTAGTTTACGCAGTGCGAGCTGGCATACGAGTCAGCTTGCCGAGTAACCGCACTGCAGTAACTCATACTGTTTGGACGTAACTTACGAGTAACTCGCAGATGCGAGTTGGACTGTAGCTCGCATCCGAGTTACTACTTCAACATTTTTTGATTTCACTCGCTTTTCGGCCTCATACGCACTGTCCGGTTAGCCGCACTGCGGCTACGTTACGTTACGTTAAAAAAAGTAAATTTGTAAGTCGCCATATTGTGTTTCCGAAAGCAAATGCACGATTCGCTATAAAAAAAAAACACCCAAATAGCTTCGTGTGCCTTTGAAAGAAGAGTTCCCTCGGTTTCTCCACGACCCCACCATCACAACCTGACTCGGTGAGTTTGTGACTATGACTCTGTTTATTTTCAAAGTTACGTATATTGGCGAATTTGAAGGAGCAATAAATACCACACGCTAATCGTGAAGGAAAACATCGCGAGGAAACCCGCCGTTTGGTTGGCACTGCAAACTATTGACTTGTCTTGTGGGCTAGGCCGACCAAGCTGTCAAGATGGTATAGGTGCTGGGCAAGTCTAGTCCATCAAATAAACAGTGTCCCAGGCACTGCAACGTCCGAGCGGTCCCTTCACCCATCTACATAGTGTGAGTGATGGTGCCACGGACGCTCATAAGCAATCTCATTACGTTAGATGCAAAGGCCAAATATTTTATACCAAATACTTAAATATAAAGCATTATAATACAATGAATATGCAATTACGTACCTAGATACATAAAATTTTCTTATGTGATAGGATATTTTTAATTTCAGTATTGTAGGGGTTCACTAGCGGATTCACTCCATAACGTTCACTAGCGACGCCAATGGAATAAAATCATAACCTTATTTTACAGATAATTTTTGTAAAAAGTGTCTTTCTATTGTCTCAATCATGATAATACTTATTTTAGGACTGGGAACCTAAAATCAAGGACATGGAGGGCGAAGCGAGGGCGCGGAAAAGACGCATCGTTAATCCAATTAACTTTCATACAACATTTTACTGAAGAGATGGACGAGACGAAGCCCACACAGAAGAGACGAGGCGAGGGCGTAATTTCTATAGACGCGTCGTCGCGTCATCACCGCGCCTTCGTCCCACGCCCCTTCCGTGTGGCCGCTGGCTTTTTACCTGCTCCGGCCCCCTGTGCTTTGCAAATTTTTTTGTCGACCTGCAAAATCCATTTGTTTTGTGACTTCTAAGACTTTCGCCAGTGGCATCTTGAACATCGTCCGAGTTAAACGCGTCTCATTTGGGTACCTAACAATTCGTTTTAAATCTAACTCAATTATTATTGAGACATGGTCGAACGTAGTCGAATAATCGTGTTACGCGAAGAAGGAAGAACTATAAACCAGATAGCGCAGGAACTGCAAATGCCGGTGAGTAACCTATACACCACGAATTTTGGGTGGTTTGAAAGCCATAGCGAAATGATAGTACCTTAACTATAGATACCGAATACGGTAGTTTGATGTTCTTGAAAAGGCACTTTCCAAAAATATGTCGATCTAAACTCGAATGCATTAGTAGCCAGCCAGAGCGGTGCATTCGGATTTATGGATAGGCTGTATTTAATTGTACGCGAATGTTTTGATACAAGATTTCTCAACTCAATTTTATTTTAAATTACTTCTATTTCAAACTATTATTCTAAATAGATGGCATTTATAATTAGGTACTAATTACGTTACGGTGGCTTTCAAACCACCTAGATTTCAGAGTATACATAAATAAAAATGTTATTGCCTTGAAGCATGTAACCCACGATTTCAGCAGCTTCATACCCTAGTTCAATATTAGAGTAATCCCTAGTTAATCCACTCTGTGCTGTCAGTAGTCATTAGGGTTCCGTACCCAAAGGGTAAGGGACTTTAGGGTTTTTAGACGCTTGAAATATTAAAATTTCGTATAGATATTGGTACGGAACCCTTCGTGCGCGAGTCCGACCCGCACTTGGCCGGTTTTTTCTGTATGCACTTTAACCATCCGATGGTTAGATAGACAACAGATTAACAGATCTTGTGTGTAAGAGAAACAGGGGGTAAGTGTATGTTCCAGAAAGCGCGGTGTGATGATTATATTTTATTAGTTCAGCACGCAAAAAATACTGACTATAGTGACAAGATTCTTCTGGCGAAAGTATTTTCGTACAAATTCACTTTAGTAGGCGTTTAAGAAAATCAACATCCGAAAGACCGAACATTTCATTTCTAGAGCTTGAAAATGTCTTAACCTCTTGTCATTTTGCATCGCCGGTAAAACTTGAGGGCAAAACAATTTGCGTTGTGGCCTTGCAGCAAAACCTCTTTTTGTCACTTTGTTCGATAGATGATTCTTTCAACCACGTGTTCTTTGTAATTCTACGAAATACAATGTTTCGCTTTCTTTGTTCTTCACTAACGGGACTTGAACCTTATTCACTCCTTGCCTTTTTTTACAGAGAAATAGGGTCCGGAGGTGGTTACAGAGTTATGGCAGCGAAGAACACCTCAACCGCAGACCACGCCGCCGTCAACCAGTTATGCTCTCGGCAGATCGGTTAGGTATGGCAATTGGCTGTTGCATATGAACAGCAGCCATTGATAACAGCGCGGACGATGGCGGAGGATTACTACGCTCCGTGAAAATGGTCAGGATTGTATTATGTCGGGCCGGTCGACTTCTTAGACTGGCGACTAAAAAAAAAAGTTACGTGAGGATCACCAGGCTGAGCTTTCGCTCAGTGAACCTCTAATCGATGGTGATGGCGATGGCAGCGGAGATGGTGGAGACGCCGGTACTGCTTCTGAAACTTCGCCTGTCGGCTGCCGAGAGAATCCGGCTGTCGAAGATTACAATATACGAAACTCAACCTGCAAAAGAAAATACAACAGTCACGCACGAAAGTGTAACTGAATAAATAGCATAGTAATAACACGCCTAAGAGTGAGAGTAACTAAATATTACGTCCAACTGTGGGAACATCTCTCCGCACCACGCCTGCAACAACGATGTTCTGCACCTACCTGGGGTCGCCATTGTGTAGTTGCCAGGGGTCTGTTTCGTAAAAATACAATTCATGGTTTACTATGACAACTCTATGTACATTGCAAAGTCTATTAACCCACAGATTACCAACTAGACTGTGCTACGCAGATAAATGTCTTTCTTTCTTTCTTTCTTTCTTTAATGTAGGTACATCGAAATGTCGCCATGTCGTAATAAACTACGAATTTTGATTTTGTGAAACTCGGCCCAGATGTTCACTTTTGACGTTTAACGGGTTGCATAAGATACTATTCCACCGATGAAAAAAAAATCTTCAGTGGTTACGGTTACGTCATATTTGGCTCCCTTCAAAATCGATTTTTTGAAATATTTTATATTTATTTTATATTGTATTCGATACCAGAAGTTGTAACTTAATTACTAAAGATGTAACTTAATTACTGTAGATTTTATGAACATGCTCAGCAGCGATGATTTCTTAATAATAATTTTAGAAATTTCTAGTTGTTTGGGTCAGTGCAGCAAACACCAGACACCTTTGTCACAGTATCACTTTTAGATATAAGTTTTAATTTTTACTATTTTTACTACTTATTAAAAGCTTTAATTTAGTAAGAGAATTTCGTTTTAATTCCAAAAAAAAAAAAATCATATTTAATTCCCTTAACACTATCACATTTTTTTACCGTTGAGTAAACCAACTTTAAAAAAATTACCGTTATACAGCATATCAGTTGCATTAAAATATAAATGGACTCCGAAATTGCAATATCTTATAGCATATTTAAAAACTACTTTCTTGGAAAAACAATTAACTAGCTCGCCAGATTTACTTGAATAATTTTCTGCATGGAGATAATAATTGTAATAGGATAGTCATTAAGTAACTAAAAATTTTAATAATGACTTCTTTAACAATAGTACTTTAGACAGCGAGTCATACGACAAGTTTCTTCAGCAACTCATTCTACTGTAAGGGCCGTCCGGCTGTGGAATGATCTGCCGGTCTCAATAAGGCGTTCTCCATCTCCAGCAATCTTCAAAAATAGGGTAAAAGAACTGTATCTTTCTCTGTAAATTATGTTTTTAATAAGTACATGATTGCTTTATATTTCTATGTAGGTATATTATAATAATTATATCCTCCTCTTACATATAGGTATTGTAACTTATTTATGTAGTAGTATATATCAATTATTTAAGTAAGATTTATGTAAGTTTATTATTAAGTTTAAGTGTGTACTATTCATATTTGCACCAACTACCCGTCTCCCCTTCTCCTTCGGAAACCTTTCCGTCACAAGGTTGTATGGAAGAAATTGCTGTTAGCAATAAGGCCGCCCATTGTACTTTTTCATTGTAACTTTCATAGGCACTTACTTTCCAACGTAACAATCAATAATTACTTACTATTTTTAATCAACTGAGTTGAAAACTTACGCCTTTTCATCCATGGTTTTTTCAGTCTCGAACATCATGATTAAACTTATTTAGATAAGTCTGGTATCATTGTAAGGTAAGAAAGAAATTTAGACACTATAGAAATCAACATTTTCATTTCAAAGATATCGATCGGCTCTTTGAATTTGTACTAAACACGCTTTCCTCTTTTGATTTGCATGAGCGTTGGAACAAATTCGCTCTGTAGCTTTGACCTGTCTCGTCTTACTTTATTCTTCAGCTTTCTCTAGGAGTCGATGAATGAGAGAATGAAGGTGACGATGGTGAAGTATCCATCAATTGCAATAACGTTCAAATCTGGAAACTTTTCGTTCGTTTTTAATTTTCCATTCAAGTTCCTTCTGTAAATTTTTTTGGGCAGTCATGTCTTTCACAGGTTTTGCTAGCATGGTATCTCTCTAAGTCTTGGCTTTTTATCTATTTAACCTTTGCGGGGATATTTTTTCTTTTTTCTCTCAGCTGCTTACAAAGCCTTCACTCGTAGTCATAGCTTTAACAAAAAACAGCCAATCGTCGTTCATATTACAAACTGTCACATGTCAAAAAAATACGAATTTTGTTTTTTCATCGAAATAATATGAAGATTAGTACCTAAATTAGAAGAAAATTATTTTGTCATGTAACATTTACCACTCCGTTACGCCTGGCGTGACCGAAGTTTAGTATGACGGAGGTGTCAAATATTAATGAACAATATTTTATTTATCAACGACTCCACAAACTTGGCTGTCCAAATGCGAGATTCACAAAATAGCAATCAAAATATCAAATATTGGACAAATAAAATGAATTTTGCAACAATTAGGTACCTTACGTGACAGAGCAGACGCCAAATTAAAATCAGTACCTCCTACGGGAGGCTAGCTTGGCCAACGAGGGCGCAGGGACCTTGAAAGCGGGTTGAAAGTGGAGCGGAGCGTGTGCCCGTGGCGTCCACGTAAGGTCAAATGTAATAGTTATAAATATAATCCGACAGAAATATGTGACCTAGGCAACCACTCCATTCGACTTTCCGTCGGAGACGTAAAGTTCATATTAGCACTTTTTTGTTTTTTTAGTTCATACGTTCTTGAATCGTACATTATAGTAATACTTAATTCACTCGGTAATTGTCAATCAAACATTTTGTGATTCCATATAACATTTTAAACGCAGTGACTAGAGCTGGGAGACACGTACAATTTGTATAAAAACACCTCTGTTACACCATTTGATTCCTTTGTCACATTGATTTTACTCAGAAATTCGTAAAATTAGGTGGTTTTAATTAAACACTAATGCTCGTATAGAAGTGTAGAAGCCATAGTGACAAACATTTATAAAAACAAGTCAATAAGTTTTTTTTTTCTGAGGGAGACAGCAAATGTGACGTCAAAAGAAGAACGAACCACCGTTCCGCAGTTGACAAGGAACCCTTACAGTTTCACCATGTCCTACACGCTACGACCAACCTACGACTTACGATCAACCAAATAATCTCCTTGCAAAAAAAAAAACAAACGTTACGTGTCCAAAGTGATGAGTCCAGTTGCACCCCAAACATGTTGTGTATCCTATCAAACTCCAACATAAATACGCTCATTATACTACTTATTACATATAGTTTTCTTTTTAATAGTTACATAAAATATTTACAAAGATACAGTACAATTGGCGGCCTTAATAGAGTTTAAATTCTTGTTTGTTAGTTTTTAGGCTACCGTACTCCAAGGTTGGCAAACGGGACCATATGACTAAGACTTCACTGTCCGTCTGTCTGTCTGTCTGGCTGTCTGCCACCAGGCTGTATCTGGCAGGCAGTTGACATTTTTACACATGATGTATTTTTGTTGCCGCTATAACAACAAAGTTACATTTTGATGACGATTGGATTGCTCTTCCGCAAAGACCAAGAAGACTTAATTTGGACGTCGTTTACACAAATTTACACTCTGAAATTATTCCTATTGCTGCTACAAAATTTCAGCATCTTCAATATATGAAAGAAGTCTTTACCAATGGACTGTCATCATTTCTATAACACATTGCCGCATACTTAAAATATTGTACCTGGTTTTTGTTTTTATCTTATTTCGCTAACTATCATGTTGCGGTATTATGTTTTAGGTACCATGAAGGTTCATCATCATCATCATCAACCCATTATGTCCCCACCGAGGGGCACAGGTCTCTTCCCTGAGGAAGGTATAGGCCATACTCCACCACGGGGGCCAAGTCCGGATTGGTGGAGGCTTGTAGACTAGTGGCTCGTCTACTGTCAGAAGTTGTCAAGCCGCCCTAAGGCCTCTGACTTGGCTTAACGACTGCCATCTATCGACGGCAGCCGGCACCAACAGCTTAACGTGCCTTGCGAAGCACGGAACCGCTCGGAAAAATGCCACTAGCGTTAGGCATAGACGGCGACCCATCCATGCACTGAACGCGCCCTGTGTTGCTTAACCTTCGTGATCGTTTAAGATCACTCAGGCAGCCGGGGCTACGAGCGATTGTACGTGTGGTTGGTGATACGTGTTAATGCGCTATGAAGGTTACATAGGTACTATCTTATTGCCTGTGATTACTTAACAATACCATAGAATTGATTGTTTTGTTACGTGAAAAATATATTGGAAGTTATTTTTTTGTTCCCAAATACCCAATGATTGAAGAAGCTGTTTTATTATGTTCTTTTCTGATTTTATGATAATAAAGTTGTTAACTACTTAGTTTTTTTTATTATTTATCCTCCGCCAACAAAATCTATCTAACATTAGTCAAAATATTATTCTCTCAATTCATACCATGAACACCTAACTAACATTATTTCGAAAACGGCTAGACATACAGATTTAACAACATAAAGGGAAAATACGGCATAATTTTATAATATTTTACAAGTAAAAAATGTATGGTTCAGTTCAAAAATGAAAAAATTAAACGTTTTTTTCATTTCCTGTAAAATCTTGTTTTTGTAGTTAGGTGGTATTGAATCTTAACCGTCGATATATAATGTGCTTGTTTATATGAAGTCTAATAAGTCGATACGAAATAATATGTCTAGTTTCTACTCACAATGTAACGTGAAAGACGAAGTTTGTAATACATACTTACTCCTGGAAAAAAGAGAATAAAAAATAAATAACTGAATTACTTAGAGCCACTTTCTGAATTATGAACTTCGCTAAGTACCTAAATAGTTAACTGTAGTGCTGTCTCTTCGAATTACTCAGAAAACAGGGTGAGAGAACGTTACTTAAGTACCTACATATTTACTTAGTGAAATCTTAAAATATGTAAACCAGTTTATGTTAGCGTTCGGCAGTCTCCTCGAATCCCAATGCGCATCAAAATAGGGGTTGTATTATTATACAAGTTGGTGGTGGTCGAGTGTTTGGTTTCTGCGGAATCAGCAGAGAGTATAAAGGGAATCGCTGGCAGCGATTACTTAGATCAGCCCCTATATAACGCTCACCAAATCCTGAGCGATTCCAATCGTTTAACTGTCAAATTAGTATGGAATTTGACAGTTAGACGATTGGAATCGCTCAGGATTTGGTGAGCGTAATTAGGCCACTGAAAGGCTGATTACAGGTATTGCAAAATAGGTATAGTTACATTTCTGTGTGTTACCATCTTGTATTACTTCTTCTCTAATCACAAAGTACGATCGAATATGCTGCCAAAATTAAAACTGTAACCAGACAACGGGAACAACACTAAAAGGTAAGATTTTTTTATTACTAAGTCGGTTAACAGCACTAACATAAGTCGGTTAAAATGTAACCTATGTTACCCAGGCCACAATGACGAATCGACTGACACTCTACTTATTCATTAACCCATTCATGACCGCCGTACCAATTGGATTAAGTTTAGGCACTAAGGAGGAGCATAACGCAAATGAAAACATGTAACATACCTACATAACATAAAGCGACGATATACCCCTCATGGTCATGAAAACCACGAAGTAGGCCTGTGTCCTGCAGTGGGCGTCAAATGGCTGATGACGATGATACCCACATAGACTGCTAAAATCATAAATATTTTTTTCTACACTCGTCGTAAGATTCGAATTATGATCTTTAAAGTTGATTAATAAGGCTTCGTGTTATTTCACTGACAACTGAAAAAATAAAAAACAAATTACGATACAAATTTTGTATGAGAATTTCTGCCAACCTATATCGTAAAATAACTTTATACTACATCTGCTTGGAAAGTACCTTGATACTTTATCAAATTTACGGTAGAAAGTACGTCATTGCATATCAAACAAATATGCGGGGAGAAAACGCATCTGAGCGGGAGAGAAAAGTGTATGAAAATCCATTTCTTACGTGGTTTTTCTTTTTTAATTTTGGGTAAGACTATGCGCCGGTAACCTAAATATCAAAAGCCAAAAAGTTTTTACAGTGAGTTTTTATCTCCAAGTTCGCAAAATGACACTGGCCACTAGCTGTGTGTTGGATGGTGTCGGGCTGGCAGTGCGACCCTGCGGCGGCAGGATAAACAATTTGAAAAAAGAACATGTGAAAATTGCAGACGCCATTGGCGCCATTTCCAATTTGTGTGTTGTTTGAGGATTCAGTTTTCGTAGAAAGTAAAATAAAACTATCAAGCAGGTGTAGTATAAAGCACTATATAGTATAAAGGTAGAGTGATAACTCGAGAGAAACTGCGATTTCGTCACTTTCTCCTCTCGGTGAACAATGTACTATTTTTTGTTATTACAATACACTTCCGGGTAAAACGGCTGTATGTAGGTATGACTCCTTTGCCTATCCTAAATGGAACACATAAAAGAAAGAAAGCGGACCTACGCAGTTTAGATTTGTTTTACCGCCATTATACCGTTTTACCGTCCGTGTGGCGCCGGATTAAGAATAGCGTCACTCCATTTCCTTCCGTGGATGTCGTAGAAGGCGACTAAGGAAATAAATTACCAGAGGACTTACAGCAGCGTCGTCCTGAGATTTTAACCGCATACTGCGATCGCCAACCTGCCTGCCAAGCGTGGCGATTATGGAAAAACCCCTCATGGTTATGAAAACCATGAGGGAGGCCTATGTCCTGCAGTGGGCGTCATATGGCTTGTGGCGAGCACATGTCAACTCTGCGCGCGCACTATAAACTCCAACATTCCTACATCGCGCAAGCAAAATGTTTCACATGACAAACCATAAATATAACGTCCGACGAACATCAGTTGGACCGGCCGACCCCAGGCATACGATCTGCCTGGCGGGAAATTTCCCTTTATAGTGGAAGAGCACGATCACCCGCTCTTCCCTATAGGCTGATGATGATTAGTTTACAATGAAATGGAAAATAATTGCCTTTCTTGTTTACTTTACTTTCATTTATAAATGAATGAAGATAAAGTAGTGTTTGCAACTGCACATAAAACGATATTAGAATACTCCTGCGATACCCACACTCGTATTCTACGAATCTCTTTTATATGACACTTGCATAAACTACAATTTTTTTGCTTCGCGTCGCGTGGGTGGGTAAAAATGCCATTTAAGGGTTCTGGCAACTGGAGCGTCGGCTAACCTTTATTCTCGAATCGCTAAGGTTCAAAGTAGATCCAAGCGAGCTCTAACTTGCAAGAATAATTTTATGTTTACAGTCTTACCTTAAAGTGACTTACCTGAGTAGGAAATTTAAAAAAAGTTAACTCTCGTCTTGATACTGTCGAGCTTAGACATCCGTACACTGAGCAATATAGTCGACGTGATTGATTTCGACACTTTCGTCTACTGTGAACATAGCCGAACAGACCCAAGGCTTACCGAGATCTCGTGTTTCGTAATTATGTTGGTATATTGTATAGGTGTGTTTCGGACGTAAGTAGAAAGATTGATGACTGATTCCTTTTTTTAAACTGTGCTATTGGTCGACTGCACAGAACCTTACACCCCCTTATGGGATTGAGGCAACTGCGCTCATGTTCACGTTAAGCAAATTCAGTTAACGCCACGCTCTCTTTTAAAAAATATGTAAGTCTACATTTCAAATAAACGAGGATTTACGCCCCTCTGTTGGATACAAGTATTCTACTGTGGATATTATTTCACCGCCGCCACCACCTTGTACTACGTACCCGCGCCCATTGCCGCTGTTGCCCGGAAAGCTGAGCAAGAGACTGTCGCCCGAATCCTCTACAATAGTGATTCTTAGGCCCCACACGACCCAGGCCTGTATATTCCCCAACCTCTTTTGAATGTTCTACCATTGCTATTCTGTGCAGTTTAATCATGACATGGCCCAATTTTCATGTGACATAAATTAAAATTCCTGTAATTTTTATTTCATTCTACTGGTTAATTCCAGACTTTTTGCAACAAAAAGATTGTTGAAGATCCTTCCAAATGCCTGTGCCATACGGTTTTCTTCCGAAACACGAGAACTTTTTATGCTGCCTGAATTCGAGAAATGCCATGCTGTTTTTGTCGGTCCTCTCCATAGTAAGTAAATACATGATCAGATTAAAGAAAGTTCAAGTAGCATGTCTCTTCTGGCTAAGATCCCAGTGAGAGACAATTTCCCCATATGAGTGTGGATTGGATGATGATGGCTCTACAGAATACCTGCTTCTTAATATTATTCTAAAAAGTTTGGTAGGTATATTATTATATGCGCTCACTTCAATATTGAAAGATTGTCTTGTCTACAGCACACTGACAATCCTTGAAATCGTATTTCAGACAAGCGGAGCTTTATTCATGAGTGCTGCTGTGCAACTGAAAAACGCGACCTTGGAGACATCGCTGAAAGAAATGAAGACACTGGCGCGTATGTACAACTACCTTATACTGGTTGCAACGGGGAAAGAAACAATAATTGACATAAAAATTGTACATAGGTACTAATAATCTCCCACAGTAGTTATTGAACGAAGTAAGAAGATTAAATGCGCAATTCCTGATACACGCCAATTAGAGTTTGTATTTTTCTAGAACTGTCATCCTATACTGTCGTTACGTTATCGTAAAATTCACGCTTATACTACAATAGTAATTTCACTCATTGAATTTTACTACATGAAATTATAAATATTTTATCCAACACGTTGGCTCCAGGCGTTATCTATATGTATACAGACAGTCACTAGATAGAAAAACAAGTGCGAGTCGGACTCGCGCACCGAGGGTTCCGTACAAACCTGCAATGTCAACAACATTTTTTCACGGGTTAAAGGCAATTAGATCTAAGTATTTGATATGAATTTCAACTTGATAGCTCTACGCGTTCATGAGGAAAAAAGTAATAAGTTTATATTTATTAAAAAATATGTATTTTGTAATGTAACTAAAAATTTAAGGTTTTCGGAATTTTTCCTTTATGTGTGCTATAAAACGTTGCTTCATGCCAAATTTCAAGATTCTAGGTCGACTGGAAGTACCCTTTAGGTTTTGATTCCCTTGCGAGTACTTGCGAGTTTCAAAATATGCAGCTTAAATTGCTGTTTCTTTTGATTGCGTTGACATAGAAGTTAGATTTTGTTACAGCTTAAAGGTATTATAGACCTGAGTATTTGGTATGAATTTCAATTTAATACCTCTATGCGTTTATGAGGAAATGGGTAGTAAGTTTAAAATTATTAAAAAAATATATATTATGTGATGTAACTAAAAATTTATGGTTTTCGTAATTTTTCCTTTATCTATGCTATAAGACGTTTCTTCGTACCAAATTTCAAGATTCTGAGTTCACGGGAAGCACCCTGTAGGTTTTGATTCCCTTGCAAGTGTCGAAAATTTGCGGCATAAACGGCTGTATCTTTTGATTGCGTTGGCTTAGAAGTTTGATTTTTTCACAGCTTTAAGGGACAGTAGACCTGAGTAATTGATATAAATTTCAGCTTCATACCTCCACGCGTTCCTGAGAAAAAGGGTCTTGACAGACGGACGGACGGACAGACGGACAACAAAGTGATCCTATAAGGGTTCCGTTTTTTCCTTTTGAGGTACGGAACCCTAAAAAACCCTAAATGTAAAAGAAAATTTAACAAAAGAAATGGGCATAGCATAACATAACGTAAACTCACGCCTGTATCCCAGAGGGGTAGGCAGAGCCAAGGGACTGCCACTTGCTACGGTCCTGACAGATCACTTTCGCTTCCTCAACATTCATTAGTCGTCGCATGCACGTAAATGGGCATTGAATAAAAAATATATTTATCTATCTCTAACGGTAGTTGATAGTGCTCACTTTAAAAAAATATTCTGCAGTTAAAGTGACGTGGTGCACTATCCATATTTTATTACATCCTGCTTAGGGCTTAGGTTTCTCTGCTGAGTACCTTGAAAATCTACAAAAACTGCCACATTGAAACCATTTCATTGCAATAAGCCTAACAGTGGCTTATGGTCTACGAATAAAATAACTATAGAAGTGTTTCTTTCTACATAATTCACTCTCAAATATGGCCCCTCTCTTCTCGATTAGTCTGTACCAATGAAATGAGCGCAAGATGTGCTGTAGAGTCAATCACTCAGTGATTGGTTCATTTTCTGCGCCATGGGTGACTTATGATTAACAGCGTAACTTATACTTGGTTTTATACAAAAAATATTCAAATGTACTCGATAGATAATGGAATGTGACCTCCACCATTTATTTATTTATTTATTTATTTATGTCATACATCGATAAATTTGTGTGTCAGAAGTATTTCAGGAAATTAGTTCTAACAGGTCTTTCGACCTGGGTATTCATCGGTCTTATGAAACCGAGATAGATTGTCTAGCCTCTGTCACTTTGCAATTTATAGCTTCGTTGTAATATCGAGGATTTGCATTTCAGAGAAAGAATCCCTGGAAGCCTTCGTATCAACGGCAGTGCCCGGAATGATCATCATCATGGGTTTCCTGTTCATAGGCGCTGGACTGACACTGATGCGCGGTACTCTTACGGTAGGTTTTTGTAATTATTATTTTTTTTTTGTTTATCCTGTTAGCCAAATTCAGCTATGCCGATTGCTATTGAGCTCTCGGTTAAAATTGGTGAGGGCTTACTTGATGTGCTTTTGGGTGGCTTATATAGTCAATACTGGCTTTGAAGGTTCGTGAACAAGCGAAGCGACTTTCACACCTCCGCTCCGACTCCCCAAGGTTTGCTGGAAGAAATCTCTTAGAGAGATAAGCTCGCCTTTGTACATGTACTTTCTTTTGTTACCTTTCCTGTACTGTATTCTTATGTGTGCAATAATAATAAAGTATTATATATATTTATATATATTGAAGCGACAAGTCAAAGTCTAGACTACAGGCGGCCATACTATGTAACTGAAATAGCGGTACTTGAAGTAGGGTGCATTGCGGATCCAGGTCGAATATATTCTTTTCCTTAAGACCGTCTATGTTACTCTGTACTACACGTCTCTATTCTGTTTGCCTCACTTTTATATAGGATCAAAGTTGGATGGTGAGCCAACTGATAATGTGACATTTGATTGTTACTACGATGAAAATTGAGGTAAGCCTTAGTATAAATGATAAAATGAGCAGGGCCTAATATACTTCATTGTGGAACACCACGTGGGCCACATACCATTTGGAAAGGCAACAAATGATAATTGTAAATATTTTCAACTCTACAGGACTCTGGAGAAACGGCTCAGACCTACATCGGCGTCAAACTGCTGGGCTTGGTGATTGGTGCGTTGGTTGTGTTTTTAGTGGCCGTGGAGTGTTTCTCCAGTAGAGAGCAGTGTATTATGTCCCACATGGGGCTAAAGGATGGGACGAAGACTGTGATTCTGTTTGTCGGGTACCTATTGTGTGAGTGTAGTATACCATTTTATTGTGTAATCAAATATATGTGGTATACATTATTTTTTTATCTAAGTACTAATTTTATTTATGATTTTTTCTGTATTAATTTCAGTTTGGGCGTACTTCCTTGGCGTTGTCAATGGTTTCATTGAATACAACTTAGCTAAATAGGCACTTTAATTTATTATGCTTAAGAGAATAGAGGACCTGACTTTATCCAAATCAAAAATGTGGTTTATTCTTTATATCTCTTTTTTCCTCCTTTTTCTCTGTTTGTACTCTCAGAAAGAGGGGGAAAGAGAGGGAGATAGAGTGAGTTTCGTTTTAATCACCACGCGCGACCATCGTGGAAGCGCAAAAAAAAAAATCAGATTTTGCAATAGGTAGGTACTTGGAGTAATAGGCTGCCCGCGTTATTTAACAACAATCAAATAGTCAAATGCAAGCCGATAGATACATTTAACCTCACGCCACGAGGACTTGAGCATTAGAAATGCAATATCGTGACAGTTTAGAATTTTCCCCTTGAATTAATTATACCCTATTTGGATGCAAATTGCTCCTAATACCGCCTTAGGGGCTAGCGGGGATTGGTCGGTACACACGGGCGGTTAAATAAACGCTTGATTATGTTCCTTTGATTTATATGAAAGACTCCCTATTCTTGCGCCCTATTTCATAGAACTACGATTTATGGTTAACTAGGACAAATTGAAGTACATTGCAAAGTCGATTAACCCACAGATTAATAAGTAAGAAGACTCGGCTACGCCATGTACAACGAATAGTCATAATAAACTATGAATTGTTGTTGGCACTTTAAATTATTATGGTGTTCTGCATACTATGCATATTACTTAGAAAACAAATTCATCGGTACATGCCGGGATCCGAACTCACGACCTCCTAAATGAGAAGCCGGTGGTCTACCGCTCCGCTACCACCGCTATATAAAATAACGCAAATCTATTTCCTGATAACGTTATAATTAGGGTTGCCAACTTTTTTTCTAACAAATATAGTATTTTCGAAGCTATTACCTCTAAAAATATAGTAGATGGCAAAATAATGGAAAAAATTCTAAAAAATAGCGGCAGTTGTGCCGCGCGATTCACAGACTTACCCCCAGTTTTTTCGTACACTAACACGCTGTTAATCTACTGTTAACAGCTGTCAATTGACCAAAGCGCATACAAAAAAAAAACCACTGACAGCTGTTAACAGGAGATTAACAGCTTGTACAGTGTACGAGAAACCGGGGGTAACACTTGAAAAGCGAGCTTTAGAAAAAGATTAGGGCTGGTTTCCGCTTTACGCAAAATATTGTAGTTTCGCCTACTATATATTTTTTTAGAAATATAGTATTTGAGCCCCTTATATAGTACGGTTGGCAACCCTAGTTATAACCCGTGTAACCAATGGCGTCGATGGAACCATCATTACCGTACTAATATGAAAATAAAAATTTATTTGCACAAAAAATTACGCGTATGGTGTTATTTTTTCCAAAAAAATTTCTCATTAGTTGCCTACGCTAATTCTGTCTCTATTGAACAACTTATCATTTTAGAGACTCACTTCCCTGGTCCGTAGGTTAGGATGTGCAGGATGCACATGTCATTTCGTCATGTTTCATTCTTACATGCATTCTTCATGCTTACGATGATGAAGGGCGGGCGGAACTCTAGTGACCTCTAATCTTGTGACGAAGTGGCTGTAGGCAAGGGCAAATAAACGCCGAAACGAACTGTGCGTTTAAAACCAGCACATTTGTGACGATACCTTGCCTATTTGTTATACCTCAGTGAATTGTAGACGGAGGACAGATTACAACGATCTCAGAACTTGGCCCTTATCTATCTCCCTAATAAACTAAAGACCTTTGAGGCCAATTATAGATGAAAATCAATTACTGAGTGTAGAAGTTTCAATTACAACTGGTGTGGAAAGCAAGAAGGATCACAATTAAAAATTAAAAACGTGGCGGGGAGTCGCTGGATGCGGGCGGCACAACACCGGGAAAACCGTGAGGGAGGCCTGTGTCCTGCGGTGGGCGTCAAATGGCTGATGATGATGATGATATTTATAATCGGTCCAACCGTTTATTTAACTTTTGACAGATGGACATCCACGAAGTTTCTTATTTATTTGACAGGAAACCATAGGCGAAAAATCCAACACTTTATGAACACCTTTTCTAGGGTTCCGTAGTCCGACGAGGACCCTTTATAGTTTCGCCATGTGCGTCTGTCTGTCTGTCTGTCCGATTTGGTATGTGTATAATATTTATCACGCCGACAAAGTTAAAGAATAAAATGTTGGAATTTTTTTACTTTAGGTACCCTAACATGAAAACTGAGGATGATTTTTTTTGCTCGTCTACCACATCATGCTGGGCATCGTTGGATTGGTCGTTGAAAAATATGGTGGGCGTAGGAAGGCCATTTTTTGATTTAGGGTTCCGTTTGCGAAATATTAAGCTTTAAATCGCAAATTTTTGTCAGAGTAGGGCGCCCTCCCCATCTCCTAGCTAAATGGTTGATTGTAGAAACGTGAAAAAATTCAGGGCAGTAGCACATATTATAATGAACTTAAAAGGAAAAGTATCACGGCTAAGAAGGCATTACTAGTTAACGAGTAATAGGCAACCCACTTATAAAAGTAAAATTTTGTACAAAATCCATTGAAAATGACTTTGATGAAGTTGTTAGTTCTGTAAAACAGACAAAAAAAACTTCTTTTGCGTGGCCCGACAGGCACTTGGCCGGTTTTTACACAATAGTGATGCGACGTGTTTTGCTACAATATTATAATGAGTAGATTATACAGTGAAGCTATTTAAGTTGATTTAAAAATATATATATACATAAAATAACATAAACTCACACCTGTATCCCTGAGGGGTAGGCAGAGACCAGGGACTGCCACTTGCTACGATCCTGACAGATCACTTTCGCTTCCTCAACATTCATTAGTCGTTACATGCACGCACGCCGGTTTCGGGTACTTTTTATTTTGCCCTTTGTTAAAAAAATATATAATAGGTTTATAACAAAGATCAATAGTAGGTATTAGAAATTTGGTTTTAATATTATAAGTAGGTACCTAGCAAAATAATATCAAAACCCGATCGGTAGTTTTTACTTTATTACCAAACAATAAAAAATATCAAATCAATAAAACGATTAAAACTTCAACATAATTAAAATCGATTATCATAAAAAATCGAATGGGTAACTTCATTGAACGTCACTAAATCGAGCTGTCAAAAGTTAAATAAACGGTTGGACCGACTGTAAAGACCTACTATTGTCGGCGTCTAATCCTCCAGAGGTGGTGCCATAATATAAATTCGGTCAAGATCTGTTGACATGTTCCGCGAGAAAATCGAGAAAACTCTTCAATTTACAAAATGCATCTACACGGCATTATGAACACAACCGCACTGCAATAGAAAAGACTCGAGAGCATTCGTTTTTCTTGTACCATGGCACACAGCGTCTCCACCATATCACTTCGTTTCTACGGTGTGATTGTTTAGAATAAGATTATTTATTATTACTTTTTACTTTAAGCTTTTTTACTGTTTTCGCGTTTTATTATTTGTAAGATTATCAGAATAAAATTTTTTCAATTTCAATTTAAATTTTGGCGTTAATGCTATCTTGTCCTAGGTTTTTTGCCATAGCTTCATGGCCATGGTCTATGGCGCCCCTCAATAAGGTTTTGTACTGTAGATATACCGTGTCTATTTCTCCTTCGGAAAATTCTCCGATTAGCAATAAGGCCGCCAATTGTATCTTTCCTTTTGTCATTGCTGTTTCTGTAACATTTTTTCCGGTATACAATAAAGAATATTCTTATCTTATATCGACTTGTATGTTGTAGGACGACCAGCCACAAGATGGACAGATGACCTCATCCAAGTGGCAGGAAGACGCTGGATGCAGGCCGCTTCCAACCGGTCTTTTTGGAAATCCATGGAGGAGGCCTATGTCCAGCAGTGGACTTCTTGTGGCTGAATGATGATGATGATGATCGACTTGTATTTCCAAGTACTTCTTTATAACATGCCACTTATGTCAGACGCAGAGTACAACCCAAAAACATCTACTCCATTCTGTGCCCAAAACGTGAATTGAAATTCACTCGACATAAATTAACACTTCAGTGTATCATTCGTTTATTTCCGCCCACGCTCAGACCAGAACGACTCTGACTGAAATGATAAATCATATGTCAAAGGTCACACTTGAAAGGTGCGCTTCTACTGAGCGTGTAGCGACGAAAATTATTTACGCGATGCTGTGCGGGTGATGATGTATTACGCACGTAAAGGCTGGCGTTCACGGTCGCAACGTCATTATTTGATTTCAAAACTTTACGATAGAACGTCGGCTTCCTATTCAGGAGGCATGTACCAGTCACTTTGTTACGTAAGTTACGTACGTTTTTGAAGTTATAGTAGCAATACCACTCGCTAACGGTAAAGGAAAAAATCGTGAGGAAAATTTTGAAAACCTATTTAGAGGCTAAAAATTCCACCCATGCCTCAGCACGGGTTAGTGCAATAAAAAAAATATAATCATGTAGGTACAGCGACATCATTCCTATGTAAACACTTAACTGCAAAGTGGGTTACTCGGGGCTGCAAGTGATGTAAATTACTTCTGCCGGATGTCGCTGCCTGTACGTAATACAGAGAAAGATTGTAAAGAGGTTCGCCATTTCGCCGGCGCTTACACTTGTCCATTAGCTCAGTTGGGAGAGCGCTGGCACGGTTAGCCATAGGTCGCGGGTTCAAGTCCCGGCATGGGTGGAATTTTTAGCCTCTAAATAGGTTTATAAAATTGTCCTCAGCACGGGTTAGTCCAACAAAAAGAATATAATCGTGAGAAAACTTGCGTGTCTGAGGTATTCACTTATCTCGGCGCTTGAAATTGCCAATCGCGGTGGGCACGGGTGGTGATTAAGCCTGTACTTTCTCTCTAAGAGGCCGCTGTGCCCTTCAGTAAATAGGCTACATAAAAAATAAGCTTTCCCGATAGTGAAAGTTATTCCTATTGATGAATGGAAGCTTCTACATTATCTTCAAACACAATTTAATTCTGGAAAGTCAACAGAGTTAGGCACCGTAATAGATATGTCCAGACAGACATTAAGTTGCAGGTTTATATTGACAGGCATAAAAATAATAATGGATAGGTATGACCTTATTAAAAGAGGTTCAGAGATCGCACGTTCAACGAAAAAATTAACACACGCGATATGTCACTACCTCAGAACACAAAAAGAAGGTCACTACACTCCCCCTCTCCGAAGAGGAGGAACGAAGAACTCTTTCCTGTGTCTTTTCTTTAAATAAATAATAACTTCATTAAGTGAAAATTAGGTTTTTATAGTGAATAAAAATATTTGAATTGAAAAAAATTATATTGCTCTTGACTGTAGTCATATCTACAGTATACAGCCCTCCTTTTATTTCCGACACTATGTTATTTAGCAAAAAATAATCCTTATGATGAAGCCTTTCGTTCGGTATGATAAAGCTACAGGGTATTTTTTTTCTCGTGCAACGGGTTCGATTCCCGGTTCAACCAAGTAATTGTTTAAAAATCTGTGAATGCGGTTTAAGTTGTTTTTTAAATTAAAATAATGTCTTCTATCCGTGTGGCGCCGGATTAAGAATAGCGTCACTCCGTTTCCCTTCCGTGGATCTCGTAGAAGGCGTCTAAGCGAGGGCTGCATTTTTTATTTCTCGCCTGCACCATAGTGTGGGATATTGTTGGATTGGTCGTGTAAAAATATTAATTTTTAAACGAATAGGAATACATTATATCGGTCCCATCTTTGTATGGACCGTAGCCTTGGACACCACAGCAACCGCGCCAGTGTGTGGCAGGCTTAATGTGTCGATCATAGTTGCTGAACTTGAACCAACCGACCTTGAACTCTGAAACTACAAACGCTTTGGCTGTTGTCGCTGATTTTTTTTCGTATGTGTGGTCAATTATATACCCTTGGCCTTTTGTAGTGTGCAGATATAACTATGTATTTTATAGTGGTATATAGGCTAATTGTCAAAGTGAAGCGAAAGTGATCTGTCAGGAATTCAGAATCGTGGCAAGTGGCAGTGCCTGGTCTCTGCCTACCCCTCTGGGATACAGGCGTGAGTTCATGTATGTATGTATTATATGTATAACTCTACATTAATGTGTAAGTTTATTTAATTACACCTTATAAAAGTATGTTTCAAATTTTTTTTTGCACGCCTACTATCTCCTTCCTTTACCTCCTGCGGTTGACGGGTAGAAAATGATTGTGGCATTAAGTCCGCTGCATTGTACAATTTCTTTACGTGCGATAATAGCATCAATAAACAAATAAAAATATTCAGATAATATCCGCAATGAACACAACGTCTACGCAACACTATTCCTGGATGACACAATTTTTTAAGTAAAAACTTGTTAGGTGCATTTTTTGTGAACAGTGTAGAAACTGACGCTGCATCGAGTAAGCAGAGGGCTGTTTCATAGAACTACAATTTATGGTTTACTATGACAATTCGATATAGGTATAGTGCAAAGCCGATTAACCCACAGATTAACAAGTAGACTCTGCTACGCAATGTACTTCGAATTGTCATAATAAGCAACGAATTTTCAAAACCTATTTAGAGGCGTAATACAGAGCAGTTTGTAAAGAGGCTCGAAACTTCGCCAATGCCTGCACTTGCCCATTAGCTCAGTTGGGAGAGCGCTGGCACGGTTAGCCAGAGGTCGCGGGTTCAAGTCCCGGCATGGGTGGTTTTTAGCCTCTAAATAGGTTTTAAAAATTGTCCTTGGCACGGGTTAGGCGTGGACACATGTGTACGGCTCGGCGCCGGCACCGGGAGAATTCACAGCGCGGCAGTAACGATCGTTCCAAAACATACTTGACTATGGACCGCGAAACACGTATTGTGCTCTTCCTATTGTTGAGACGACGAATGAAGAAAAAACAAAAACAAAGAAGATATTGGGTGAATCTATACCTTTTTGTAATGAACCACGATGGACGTAATTTTAAGAGAAATATGAAGTTGAAAATGTGTGGTGATGACATTATAATCCTCCTTCGTCTTGTCCTAGAGAACGGGACGTGCTAGAGAAATTAAAAAGTCGATATCTAAATTTTCAGCCATTTTTTGGTGACGTGGCTAGGTACGTGAGCGCTATGCAATAGCAAAATACAAACTACCAAGCAGCGGTGCACCGTGTATAGTCGCGGCGCGCCGTACACGGCGCCGTACCGTGTTGCGGCGCCGCGACTTCTCCCGGCGGCGGTGCCGTGCCGTAACACGGTGGCGGCGCCGCGCCGTAGTGATGGGGACGAGCCCTTGTGCAACAAAAAGAATATAAGCAACGAATTGTAACCCGGCACAGGGGGATTGCTCCCATACTAGCATACCTTGTGATATGTGACCAGACAATGACAACGCGAACATGGAACAACATCCCGACTTGTATTTACAAAACGAAGTATTGTATTATATTGAAAAAATATGACTATAACATTTATTTTTTATGTAGCCCATATTCGTGCCACTGCAGGGCACAAGCCTTTTCTCAGAGAGAGAGAGAGAGAGTATGGGCTTAATTACCACGCGTGCCCATCGCGGAATGGCAATTTCAAGCGCTGAGGTATGTTAACACTTGAGAAAAATTAGGTTTCCGCATGATGTTTTCCTTCACAGTCAGCGAGTGGTATTGGAGTGGTAATAGAATAGAATAGAAACAGTTTATTTGTTGCACACAAAACACACAATTTTTTTTTAATACAGAGTCAACCAAAGAAATACATAGATATTTAAAACTAGGGGCTTACCTATTTAGCCGGATGTGACACTGTGTGTCGTGGCAATAAATGGGCACCAGACTTAGCATGATCCTCCATTTCCTCCCGTGGATGTCGTAGAAGGCGACTAAGGAAATAAATTACCAGGAGACGAGCAGCAGCGTCTTCCTGAGATTCCAACCGCATACTGCGATGGCCAACCCGCCTGCCAAGCGTGGCGATTATGGCAAAACCCCTCATGGTTACGAAAACCATGAGGCAGGCCTATGTCCTGCAGTGGGCGTCAAAGGGCTGATGATGATGAGACTCAGCATGTGTTACGGGTTTTCCCGTAACGCTGATATTCTGTCAAGACCCTGGGTGACACTCACGAGAATCAACAAAACAGAACTACTATAACTTCACAAATGTACGTAACTTTAAAAACAAAGTCATGGCTGGTTGGCTAGAACAAAGTACTGTTATTATCACTATACAGATTACCGTCTACTGTGGAGTCAAACGGTAAACTCTTGATAGTCAATATCAACCATTTGCTACTTTAATACCTAAGTTAATTATCACCATACAGCCACAAGAAGTCCACTGCTGGACATCGGCCTCCTCCATGGATTTCCAATAAGACCGATTGGAAGCGGCTTGCATCCAGCGTCTTCCTGCCACTTGGATGAGGTCATCTGTCCATCTTGTGGCTGGTCGTCCTACGCTGCGCTTGCCGATATGTGATCTCCATTCGAGAACTTTTCGGTCCCATCGGCCATCAGTTCTGCGTACTATGTGCCCCGCCCACTGCCAAAACTTACTAATCCGCTGGGCTGTTAATCATGCTTTTATGTAATTAGAAAAATATATATTTTATTAGTAAGTGGTCTAAATATTATTTTTACCTTTTTATCTTTTGTCATATCTATTAAGCCCGCCTATCGTAATCATTATAATCGCAATAAAGAGTTTAATAATAACAATAGAGTACAGCACCCTCCCGTAGGTGTCGAACCCACCTCCTCTGGCAGGGTAATCGAACGGAAACACCGCTGGACCAACGGGGCAGCCAACAATGCATGCAATAACAATGACAGCGAAGCGGGAAGGAAGGAACTATCTATTTGCAGAACTACTCTGGAAGCGGACACGCGAACCGAGAAGAGTTTCCTTTGTATCCATGAAAAAAAAACCGACCAAGTGTGAGTCGGACTCGCGCACGAAGGGTTCCGTACCATTACAACATACAACAAAACATCCTTTGAAGCGGTCATAAGTAAGATCTCTTTGTTTTTCACCATACACTATGACTTGTTTTTGCTGGCGCATTTGTGTTGACAACAGCACCCTCCCGTAGGTATCGAACCCACCTCCTCTGGCAGGGTAATCGAACGTGTTTCCGCTGGACCAACGGGGCAGTCAACAATGCATGCAATAACAATGACAGCGAAGCGGGAAGGAAGGAACTATCTATTTGCAGAACAACTCTGGAAGCGGACACGCGAACCGAGAAGAGTTTCCTTTGTATCCATGAAAAAAAAACCGACCAAGTGTGAGTCGGACTCGCGCACGAAGGTTTCCGTACCATTACAACATACATCAAAACATCCTTTGAAGCGGTCATAAGTAAGATCCCTTTGTTTTTCACCATACACTATGACTTGTTTTTGCTGGCGCATTTGTCAACTACAAACGATTTGTACGATATTTTGCATAGTGAAGATCGATAATTGTATACATACTTGTCACGTAGGGGACGGCAAATGCTACTCTGCTGCAACACAGTTCTAACTAGCATGGAGGGTAGTCCACGCCATCTTACTGCTGTTACTAAAAATTTCTTATTTTACCAAACTACCGACACACTAGATTGTTATTTAACAGCTTGTACAAATACGTATGCCAATAAAAGTTAAAAGTTAAAGTTAACATTTGAATATTTCAATCTGAGCAAAAAACGGCAAATAAAATCACGTTTGTTGTATGGGAGCCATCCTTAAATATTTATGTTATTCTGAATTTAGTATTTGTTGTTATAGGGGCAAAAGAAATACATCATCTGTGAAAATTTAAACTGCCTAGCTATCACGGTTCATGAGATACAGCCTGGTGACAGACAGACAGACAGACGGACAGACAGACACACAGTGGAGACGGACAGTGAAGTCTTAGTAATAGAGTCTCCCGTTTGGCACCCTTCGGATACGGAACCCTAAAACATTCAGGGAAACAAAGGGAAATCTTTGAATGTATGAATTAATCTTGAAATATTTATTCTCGTTTCCCTGAATATAAAATAATACGTCCCACTAAAGGGCACGCCAACTGTGAAGGAGAACATCGTGAGGAAACCCGTACTTTGGTTGGCTCCGCACTTGTCTTTCCTGCGGGCTAGCTGTCAGGATGGTATAGGTGCTGGGCAAGCCTACTCTCCATCTAAAACAATGTCCCAGACACTGCAGCGTCCGAGTGGTCCCTTCAGCTGTGAGTGAAGGTGCCACTGGGCGCTGTATCATCATCATCATCATTAGCCATTTGACGCCCACTGCAGGACATAGGCCTCCCTCGTGGTTTTCATAACCATGAGGGGTTTTGCCATAATCGCCATGCTTGGCAGGCGGGTTGGCGATCGCAGGATGCGGTTGGAATCTCAGGAAGACGCTGCTGCCCGTCTCCTGGTAATTGATTTCCTTAGTGCGCTGTATAAATCATCTCATTACGTAGATGCAAAGGCCAAAGTTTTCTAGGGCACAGAGCATCGTGGGGTCATTTATAGGTTCCATAACAATAAAATGGCGCATTTATAAATACTTTTAGTATACTATAGTAAAGGTATTCTTAAAAGTGGTCGGTCTGTTCTCTAGGTAAGCTACAAAGCCACGTTTATAGCTTGGCAGTAAGAAAGCATCTCAATTTCCAATGCAACCGGCTCTTAATGAGGGAGACGCTATTGTAGAATCAGCAAAAACAGTTTATTTTTATTAACAGACGTTTAAAATACTAAAGACGCAATGGAGAAATCCCACAAAAAACGTTTTTTATCTTTTTATGTCAAAAGAGGAGTAATCATGGTTTATTTTTTCACAACAAGGCTCTAAGTTGCCATTGTACTTAGCTAGCTAGATACCTCATACACTAGGGTTTCCTCACGATGTTTTCCTTCACAGTTAGCGACAGGTATCGCTATGTAAATTCACAAATGTGAGATAGCATGAGAGACGTAACAGCAACTTTAACAATTCAATGAAAGAACTAATTCGAAACTAAATGAAATAGGTTTTTTTTTTTATTATTAGACCTGTAAAATAAAAATAAAAAACTGACTTTTTCTGTGTCTTCTATGTATAAAAACAATATCAATCCAATGTAAATTTGAGGCATGTTCCCCATTTGAAAAAAAAAAAAAAAAACAAAAAATCTAGTCGCGAAGCGATAAGGAAATCACTTGGGGCCACCGTACATTTGTACAAATGGCCTCAGTCCAGGTGTATTTCCATGTTTGTGATATCCTTGCCTGTTTATCATGACACAGGTTATCCTAGTTTGGGACCTGGACAAGCGATTGTGTTACATTTAAAAATAATCCCTCGTTAAATAAAATAAAAAAAAAAACGTCAAAACAAAAAGTACTTTCTACGTATTTCAATGACATAATATAAGTGCCGTGGAAATAATTTTAACTAGTAGATATCCTTTCGGATTTGTGTTGCTGATGCTACATTTTTTAATCAATCGCCCGTTCATCTGTCAATCTCTTTTTTGCCGACGCTCTCTCATTACCGGTGCCGAGATACTGATTTGAATATCGCCTGAATATTCAGCCTTTTTCTTTCACAATGTTTGTGCTTTGGCATTCGGACCATAATTTTAGATATTGCCGTGAAACTTCTTTCAGTTCGGTATAAGGGGCCACTTGCTAAAAACGCATGCAACGAAAATATATCGCCTCGGCGAAGGCTGTATCTCTTTAACTTCGTGTTGTGTGCTGCAATTAATTGAAATATCGTTAAGTAGAGTACAGTAGCCATTACATTACTCAGATACTCTTGATTCATGCTGCCAGATGGCGGCAGTGTCGCGTAATGTGTTACGCAGTTAGAATTAAATAAAAAAATAGGTAAAAAACTTTTTAAGTTAAACGGTTTTATGTTAAACATACATTGCAATGTTTAAGATAAATGTACTAAAAACATATGCATAGACTAGACTAAAATAAAACCGTGGGGCACGTCAATTGTCTACAATCGTTGATTAAAATGTTTGTTTTGTAATGTTACACTATAATTAGGCAGTTGTTCAACCGACAATGATGGACGTGTGATAAGTTGGGCTAGAATGTGGAAACAAGCTAGCAAGCTCGATTATAAGCGAGTTTTAGGGTTTCATAGTGGTGAGTGAGTAGTACTTTTATCATATGTTTTGTCGATTAAAGACAAACTACGAGCAGTGAAACGATTCCTCGCCAGCCAGCAGTGTGAATGTCCAACGATAAACTAGTTGAAACATCTCTTTTATTTACATGGAGTGTATAACTATTGGAATTTCCATGAGCAAGAAAATAGTAATTTCCTCACCGTCTGCGGGCCAACTGCCTAACGACGAATTAAACTATTCTTCTATCGCACATTAAGTCGATAATTTGTAGACAATTGACGTGCCCCACGGTTTTATTTTAGTCTAGTCTATGCATATGTTTATAATTCCCACGACTGTATCTATTTTATTATTTTTTGGTTTTTAGTACATTTATCTTAAACATTGCAATGTATGTTTAACATAAAACCGTTTAACTTAAAAAGTTTTTTTACCTATTTTTTTATTTTCTAGTTTTTAGTTTTTATTTCGCATTCTGTTTAATTCATTTAGTGCTTCATTATTGCAAGGTTTCTTGCCCGTTAGTTTATTGCAGTCCAACTCCTCTATACGTAGTCCCTGCAAAGATCTTACTCTACTAAGAGCCACGTAGGCTTGACCTTCTTAAAAACAGTTTCGCACCTAAGTATACGACTGCGTGATCCACAGTGCTGCCCTGCATTTTATGTATTGTAGAAGCCCATGATAGTATTAAAGGCAACATTCTTCTTTCAGCCGTCCCGTAATTGTACTTAGCTGGAAACTGTATGACTTTCGGGTGTATAAGATGTACTCCGTCTCTTGCGAAATCAATTCGGACGGAAGGTACATCTGTTGCATACATCTGAGTTCGACGAAATTGAGGCCAAACGATTTCGTTGATGTAGCCTATAGCGCCATTTACTAATCCCTTTGAAACGTCAATATTGGACCGTAGCATGACTTTAGCCCCCACAAATATTTCCAGTTCCGCTGGTAAACCCCCAGTTTTGTTGATATCAGCTGGTATTATAGTAGCTATATCCACATTGTCTGCATTTCGTGTGGCGTGTACTAGCTGATCCTGCGCTTTTATTTTGTAAATGCGAGCACCATTATTTCTGTACAAATTCAATACAGCAGAGTTGTGGTCGTTAACTTGTTGATTTGTGGGGTATACCCTTAACGCTTTGTCTATTGCAAACTCATCACTCGTGTCTTGAAGAAGTCTTCCCATTAAAATACTAAAATGTTGGGTTGTTAGCTCACCGACTCTCAAAGCATTCAAAATATCAATAAAAGTCTGGTCACCTTGCTGACGCATATTTTCAGTTAATTCACACAGCGTGAATAAACGCCAGAGATGTGTAGCTGGTTGGAGATGTTCTGGCTGTTTGAAAACAGGTGTTCCTGATCGTTTTATAGGAGGCAGTTGTAAAAGATCACCGAAAAGTAATACGTTTACTCCTCCAAAAAACTAATTTTCACAGTTCTTAATTTGCCTTAATCGAGCGTCCATCATGCATAACATTTGATAAGACACCATGGAAATCTCGTCGACAATCAAAAATTCTGTCTGATGCCATTGTTGCCTCATTATTCGCAAATAGTTTCCGGACAGTGGTGACATACCTGTTATGCGACCGTCTTTCTGTACAGGCAATTTTAAAGTACTGTGTATCGTAGCTCCATTTATTAATCTAGCTGCAACTCCTGTTAGTGAGCAGACTTTAACCGCATCCTTTGCGTAGCACCTATTAATTTGGTCTCGTAATAACTTTAATAGAAAAGTCTTGCCCACACCAGCTCCTCCTATGAAGAATATTTTTAAACGTTCTTCAGTACCTGACATTTGATTTTGTATGGACTGGGTAACTAATGTATAATTTCCTTTTGTCCTGCATTCATAGACTGTTTAGCCTGTAAGAACTGGTCTTCATTCATTGGCAAATAAGGAACTTCTTCTTCATGGTCTAGTTCCATCGGCTCTGCGTGTTCCAGTATCTGAAATGCGTGTACTTGCGCGAATGCATTTTCAAGCTGCCTGTCACGTTCACGATATATTTCCAAGTAGGCGTTTGTTTGTCTTAAACTTTCTTCGTTGGCGAGAAACGCATCTCTGGCATTATTAAATTCTCCTAAAAGTTCGGCCTCATTGCGATACGGCATATACTGGATTAGTAAACTGTAATAATATGACTCTGGATCAGAAGCTGCTACGAAGTTAGGTACCCGTACTACAGCTGGCATGTTTCTAATAGTCATTTTGGTGTTGTCTTTTAAAGTTATAAGACGCCTTCTTGTTGTTTGCTCGTGCGGTGCATAAGCATCGGTATCGATGTTCTCTTCATTTATAACTGGCGGTTTTGTGTAGTGTGGCTCAAATAACATCGCCAATTCTATGAGACACATATTGTTAAAATCATAGTTGGGGTGCTCTGCTGGTCGCTTTTCATATCGTTCGAAAATATTGGCACAATATCCTGCTGCTTGACCAGCTTCATTAAACTTCAACACTTTATACCTTTGTTCCGCTTTACGAGTATTGACAAAAATTGTTTTTCTCGAGCTGTCACGCATACTCAAATGGCATAGCCTGAATACGCATTCGCAGGCTGAAACTTGACGTTCTCTTAATATGCGCATGCATATTTTAAACAGCTTACGCGAGACGTCAGTTTCTTCTCTTCTAATTTGTTGAATATCTCGAGACACTTCACCATCTAGGTTTGTAGGTTCTGATTTTGACACGTATTTAGCGATGTAATACGCAATCGACTCATTTGTACCACACGGTTGTATATCCATATTGGCTTTCTACATTTTTAGCAAAGCAGGACTGTAATTATTTACCCAACCATCTTCACTTTTTCTTTTCAGAACGCAAATGCGACCACCGTTGTAGATGAATTCGTTAGATGAAGGATCAATAACATGTGTCTCTAAGCATTCCGAGCGTGGAAAGTTGAAACGACAAACAGAATTATTTTTCGTGTAGGTACTAGTGTGTCGATGTATTTGACAATTTTTAACTAATTCATATAGTTCTGAAGTTTCTGGAGGAATGGCAGTACTACAGACTGAATCAATGCGAGCTATTCCTTCAGGTGTCGCAACAGACGGGTGATCTTCGATCCAAACAACCATATGCAAATGAGGACTTCCTCTGTTCTGAAACTCGATTCGCCACCAATGATCTTTAACTTTACCGCCAAATATTTCAGTATCAGTTTTAAGAAACTGCATTAGCGCATTAACACGTACCACCAACCACACGTACAATCGCTCGTAGCCCCGGCTGCCTGAGTGATCTTAAACGATCACGAAGGTTAAGCAACACAGAGCGCGTTCAGTGCATGGATGGGTCGCCGTCTATGCCTAACGCTAGTGGCATTTTTCCGAGCGGTTCCGTGCTTCGCAAGGCACGTTAAGCTGTTGGTGCCGGCTGCCGTCGATAGATGGCAGTCGTTAAGCCAAGTCAGAGGCCTTAGGGCGGCTTGACAACTTCTGACAGTAGACGAGCCACTGGTCTACAAGCCTCCACCAATCTGGACTTGGCCCCCGTGGTGGAGTATGGCCTATACCTTCCTCAGGGAAGAGACCCGTGCCCCTCGGTGGGGACATAATGGGTTGATGATGACGTACCATAAAATGTCTACTCACAACAACTGGATACATCTCGATGAGTCTCTGAGTTTCCTGAATATCTATGTCATCTGGGTCAATGTGCTGTTTACCATCACTAACAAGGAGACCTCTTTTCATATCCTTCCAGTGAAGATCATTGCAGCTCAATGTAACAAAATAAGTGGGAGGTCCCTGATTTGTGCTATAAGATCACTAAGAGCACTACGCCAATAAGCAGCGGAACCTCTTAGATTTTTTAAATACAAGTGCAGGTCTTCCACTCGATTGCCGTTTTCACCTTCAACTTTTCTAGCACAAGCTGCAATGGTTGATTTAACTCGATAGTACTCAAACATTGATAGAGCATAGAATAGGTAATCGTTGCGCTGAAATCTAACATCAGCACCTAATAAACGAAATTGATAGTAATCCAAAGGACTTATATTTACGGGCCGTTGTTCTTTCAAACCATTTTTACCATACGGGAAAAGCTGATACCATGCGAACTCTTCTGCTTTTAACTCATAAGCTTCATTCACAATATTATTATTCGTCTTTCTTCTGATTTCGTTTACATTTTCAGATACCTCTAGCTCATCTTCAACATCAGGTTGGACGCTATCAATAGGCAACATTACAGATGTTTGTATAGGTATATTTTCAGATCTCAGATTCGAAAGCGGTTGTTGTACTTGTACATCCTGATGAGTGATGGCATCTTCCTGTTGCTGTACTTGAACACCCTGACGAGTGATAATATTTTCCCTCAAATGTACGTCTACGCGTGTAAGGGTGTACGCGATATTACGGGATCCGAGGCATCTTTTACAGATGCGGCACAGTTCTTGTAAGTTGTCGCATTCTATAACACAGGCTTTGCCATTTTCTGGTGTTGGTTTTCCTTTTGGGCCATAAGAATGGGAGTCAGCAAAATAGTATTTGTCTTCACCGCGAAATACGCTAACAGATTTATTTGACGCTGTCAATATTCCTGAAGAATGACTATCAAATAATCTATTTAAAGCTGTATGTAATGTTATGCCGATATTATTGGTATTTACAGAATCTTGGAGACTCCCGAATAAAAGAGTGTCTTCATCATATTCTATAGAAAATCGGCATTCATAAATTTGTAAACTTTGCCTGACGATATGAAAGTTTCGTATCTCTAAATATTCTGTTTCATCCAGTTCAGTAGGATCAAGCTGGGTACGAATCCAGCAATATAAGGAGTCACCCGCTAACATATTAGCATTCAGAATATTGACGTCCCATTGATTAGGGCTTAGGATTGCAGCTCGGACAATGTTCGCCAACGACATAGCACTACATTGTACACCAGCATATTGCAAAGTAAAGACGTTGTGGTCACCTTGATGCCATGAAGCTCGAATAATTCTTGCAACATTATTAATTGGAATGAATGCATTTCGAATTTCATTTTCATTCCTTTCGGACGCTTCATCTTCAGACAATTCGGGCACACTAAGTCGTACTAACTCCTGGTCACTAATTTGGGCATTGTCGTCAATACGTACATCTTTGTAAAGCGGGTTATTTCTGATTAACCATCTTAAAGCACTATAGACTTTTTCGCGACATATTGTGAATTCCCTGGTGATGTTCAAATTTTCTAATCGTTCGGTTACTACAATAATGCCTACCTGGCTTGCAGATCTTGGTAGCATACTAGGCAGTCTTTCACTGACTTCAAAGATATCTTGGGCAAATAAAACTGCCTGTCCGCGAAAACCGTACTGCCCATAGAGGCCACTAAATTTCATGATTTTAACAAAGGGAATAATTCTGCACAGCAAACGTTGTTCCGCCTGTGTCAATGTTTGGGGGGTATAGAACCTGGATCCAGATTATTCCAGTAAGCTTTTGGTGGTGCTGTTGTTTTATTACTAGTAACATGTGTTTGACAGCGGGAACATAATAACAATGATATTTTCGAAGTTAACTCCACAGGTAAGTATGTTAATGCAGCAGCGTTGTACCGAACTGTACGAACTTGATTAGGATAACAACGTTTGGTACAAATATCACAAACATGTATACAAATTGTGTTAATAGCATTCTCGAATGCCTGCAGATTATTAGCTCTGTATTGCTGGGTACGCTCTCGTTGTTTATTTAACATCGTATCGCGATGTTCAGGCGTTTCTGAACCCAACTGCTGTCTTTGTCTTTCACGGCTTTGTATTAATCTAACTTCATATTCTTCAGGCGTTTCTGACGCTATCATCTGTGTGTATCGCTCACGTTGATTTGTTAACCTGGCTTCATATTCTTCAGGCGTTTCTGACGCCGTCATTTGTGTATATCGCTGACGTTGCTTTTTTAACCTGGCCTCATATTGCTCAGGTGTTTTTGACGCTAATTGTTCCCGTCGTTTCTGTAATCGACTATTTCTATCACCTTCACTTTCTTTAGCTCGTTTTGCTTTATACTTTTCTTTCGCTTTTTGAAGCCTTCGTTTACGTTGTGTTGCAGTTTCTGTTTTATTTGTGTTTGTATTTTTTATATTTTTTTTTACCATTTTGTTCCCACGAGTAATGGACATTTAAACGGTCGACCCCCCCCAGAGGTCCAATAAAGGGGCAAGGCTATGTACAACAAGATGCGCCTGAGTGTTGAGGGGAAAACGCTAACGACATATCATTTTTATCCACCCTAATGCCATACAGTTCTCGGCGCGTTTTAACCTTTCACCTTAACTTGGGTGGTGTACCGCTAACGACGTATCATTTTTAGCCAACCTAACGCTACACAGTCCTCAACACGATACAAAATCTTGACTTGGGTGGTGGATTCAGGCTGGATTAAACAGATACCTAAATTACAGATTCAATTTCTAAATTTAAATCTTATTATTATACGCCATTTAGTGGCTGCGCCCATCTTAAATATTGAGGTTGTATAGTGCACTGTATTCTTCTTGTCAAGCCCTTTTATTTGATACCCATATTGGTGGGATTGATAAAAAATTGTTATCAGCCATTTGGTAGCGGCGGCCATCTTAGATTTCAATAAATAATTCAATTCAATTCAATTCAAATATTTTTATTCATTGTAAAAACAGAATGTTTACTTAATGAACGTCAAAGTTGTTAGTTTCACAATTAATGGATTATGTGGAGAAGAAACTAACAAAGAAACTCCACATTTATTCTTTTCAAAACACGTTTTAACTTAATTAACAGAGTTTTCAACTTAAAATATTAGTCATGAATGTGTTGAACACTAGTCACAATCGTCCTTTAAATAATATTAATCTACTGTTTAATGCCAAACATCTTTGTCTTCTAAGTAATCCTTGATGTTATAGTAAGCCTTTTTGCACAGAATGTGCTTAACACATTTTTTAAATCGCGTTGGAGGTAACTCTAATATATCTTGAGGAATTTTGTTGTAGAACCTTATACAGTGCCCCATAAAGGATGTGTTAACTTTTGCAAGTCTAAATAGTGGAAATGACAATTTATGTTTATTTCTAGTATTAACATTATGGTGGCCACCAACATTTTCGAAGTCTTTGATATTTTTTCTAACGTACATAATATTTTCATAAATGTATTGACATGCAACTGTTAAGATGTTGGTTTCTTTGAAGAAATCTCTTAGCGAATCCCTACTACCTAACTTGTAAATAAATCGGATGGCTCTCTTCTGTAAGATGAAGATCGTCTCAATGTCTGCTGCCCGACCCCACAGTAGTATGCCGTAGGACATAATACTGTGGAAGTAACTAAAATAAACAAGCCTAGCAGTTGCAACGTCAGTGAGCTCTCTAATTCTTTTGACTGCATATGCTGCAGAACTAAGCCTGTGTGCTAGTTTTACAATATGAGGACCCCATTGCAATTTTGAATCGATTGTGATGCCTAGAAAAACGGTATCTTCTACAAATTCTAGTTTTTCTTTTCCGAGTACAATGTTGTTTTCAACTAATCTTACGTTTGGTAAGGTAAACTTTATACATTTTGTCTTTTTGGAATTTAGAAGCAGATTATTTGCCGTGAACCAATCCAACACACGCGAGAGAGCATCATTTGCATCGTCAAGATTATTTTCTTGTCTCTTAATTTTAAAAATAAGTGACGTGTCATCTGCAAATAATACTATCTCGGACATGTTTTGTACCATAAACGGCAAATCATTTACGTATACAAGGAAAAGGAACGGCCCCAAAATTGATACCTGTGGTACTCCCATTTTAATTTGTGAACCTGTGGATTTTATACGATTTATGTCCGCTTTTTGAACCCTTTCTTTTAGATAAGATCTCATCAGTTCTAAACCTTTCCCCTTTACTCCGTAATGCTCTAGTTTTAGCAAAAGTGTCTCGTGGTCCACGCAATCAAATGCCTTTGACAAGTCACAAAAAACACCTATAGCATCCCTACGATCCTCCCATGCACTATAAATATGTTTAACTAGCAAGACACCAGCGTCCGTCGTCGACCGTCCCTGCGTGAAGCCGAACTGCTGGTTATGGAGAAGTTGATAATTATTAAAGTGCGTAAGTAGTTGAACTAAAACAATCTTTTCGAATATTTTGCTCAATACGGGTAGGATCGAGACTGGTCTGAAATTTGTGGGATCATGCCTATCGCCACTTTTAAACAACGGAACGAGCCTACTGTATTTCATTAGGTCAGGGAATGTACCCTCACCTACACATTTGTTAAAAATTTTTGCTAAATGAGAAGCGAGGACATCTATTACTGAACTAACTATGATTACTGACATTCCCCACAAATCTTCTGTTTTTTTAAGATTTAATAGTTTAAACGCTTTAATTACGCTATGGGGATTAATGAAGTCAAACGAAAACTCGTAATCGCACGAGGGGACATTGTCTTTTAATAAACTTGCAGCAAGATCAGGAGACGAATCTAAAGGAGCCGTAGTTTCAATTGGAACATTTGTAAAGAATTGTTCAAAGGCCGCAGCAATGTCCTCATTTGATGTTATTACTTTATCATCTATCTTTAGAGAAAATTCGCGATCTCCTGATTTGGCTTTACCAGTTTCCCTATTTATAATAGTCCAGATTGTTTTAGATTTATTTGAAGACTGGAGGATTTGTTTCTTTATATGTTCGCATTTAGCTTTGTGGCAGACGGCCCTGAATAATTTAGAATATAGTTTAACATACTCTATAAAACTGTGGTCATATGTGTATGTTTTTTTCTCATACAATGCATACAGTGTGTTTCTACTTTTTCGGATGCCCGCAGTGGCCCATTCATTAAACCCTACTTTATTTTCATTGCTAGGTAATTCTCTTAATTTAAAAACATTTTCAAAATGAACTGAAACGACTCTAAAGAAGTCTTCGTAATGGGCGTTAGCATTTAGGGTTTTACCTTTATGAGCAGTTAAGCTACTCTGAAGATGTAATTTAAATGATTCTAGTTTTTTACTTGTAATGGGCCTGCATAGAATAACTTGCTTAGATTTTTCTGAATCTATTTCAAAATTTACAATTTGACCACTGTGATCTGACTTTAAGCAATTCACTGTGGAGTAATCAAAAAAATTGCAATCGCAATAGACGTTATCGAGACAAGTAGCAGTAGTTTCAGTAATCCTGGTGGGCTCTAAGAAAATATGGACTAAATTGAATGATTTAAAAATAATTTGTAATTTAGTTGTCAAAGGGGAATCTATTAGCAGGTCGATATTAAAATCACCACACACTATAACTTTCTTATTACTACTGGAAGCTACTTTTAATACATCCTCTAATACCGATTCGAATATACTGTAATCGCTGGTAGGGGGCCTGTATAAGCTTACTACAATGTGTTTAGACAATTCAACACATGACAGCTCAATTACTTTTTCAACAGAAAGCCTGCAAATGTCTTTCCTTTGTTTAAATTTTAAACTATCTTTTACTAGTATTAAAGATCCCCTATGCAGTAAAGACTTTCTATTGTAGCAACTGGCTATTTGATAGTTATGTACAGTAAAATTCATTTGAGTCTCTAGTAGCCAGTGCTCTGTGACACAAAGTATGTCAACTTCATGTTGTTCTAAAAATAATTCTAACTCTAGTAACTTTCCAGAAAAGCCACCCTGTATGTTCTGATTAGCTAAAATTAATTTCTTTAGGGGGGGCTTTTCTGTGGTCTGCGCTGACAGTTTAAATCAGCAGTCAAGCTTAACTTATTTATGCTATGTTTTTTTAAAGCCTCCGAATACAGAGGTTTACTAGTAGAACTTTTTCTACAGTTTGTATTGACTACAGGTACCTGTTTTATTGTCTTAACAATAATTGGGTCGTAAATATTGAATGCCAACAATTTGGCAATCTGTCTCTTTGAAGAAAGGGGCACATGCATTGTGTCCCTAGTCAATATAAAATTACGAATAAAGTTATTCGTATCAAAATAAAGTACTTGGTCTCTATGACCAAAGGTCATGTTATACAATAGCCGGTTAAGTTTACCTATCCGGGCATTCTGTGTCTCAGACAACGTTTTTGAATAGTATAGTAAATTGTATTCATATAGCATAATAAATTGTATTCTACTTGTTGAGACCTTTCATTTGATACCCATATTGATGGGATTAATAAAACATAAATTATTTGTAGCGGCGGCCATCTTGAATTTATAATGATAATGAATAAACATAATTGTATTGTCACCAAAATCCAAAGTGTATACAAAATTTCAGATTAATCGGTTGACAGGAAGAGGGTGAAATTTGAATTACTAAATTTGACCCAAGAAAAAAAAAAAACCGTTTAAAAAAAAAATAATAATAAAATAAAACCGTTTAAAATTCACGTTTTCTTATAGAAGTTTCGCGTTAAACCAACGGCCGTGTAACCCGACACAGCCCCACTCGCTTTTTTGTGGTGCAAACGATTTCAGTTAATTTAGATGCGATCAAAGTCGCCTGTAACGTAACTGAATAGAGTGCACGGATGTAAAGGTACACGCGTTGTCGATGGTACATAAATAAATGTATTGTTAACACCTCCAAAATTCTCCGACCTTCTGAACTCTACGATAATTCATGCAGACTTGACATGCAATGAGCACAGAATAGGATGTTCAAATTATGTTCCAAACTTGGGACGTTTCATAGTTATCCAGTAGAGTGATATAAGGACGACAGTGGCTGTTATTTGGCATCTAAGACACTATTTTTTAGTCCACTTCACGATTGCATTACAAAATGGTATCCATAGCCCACGCCAATTACTAAATACTTTAATAATAACAATTGGTTACTTTAGACCTGATTTTTCAACAGTCAGATAAAACTTAACTGGAGAAAAAAAACTAATGTCGTCACTGTGTTGTCGTATGATTTAGACAGTGATAGCACGCAATTTATTCTCCAGTTAAGTCTGACTCTTAAAAAATTGGCCCTTAGTAAACTAATCGATTTACTAAAAGTAAGCCAATGTTTGGTGAATTACTAAACACCTCGGGAATACCTATTGGTTTACTTTAGATTTACTAAAGTAAAACAATGTTTGGTAGACTAAAATAACCATTTTGTAATTTAGTAATCGTCCAAATACATATGTAACACATGCCTTACATCCACAAACCATTACTCGTTCTCTTTACTTGCCAGATACTTTTGAAATATATTTCATCATCAGCCATTTGACACCCACTGCAGGACACAGGCCTCCTTCGTGGTTTTCATAACCATGAGGGGTTTTGCCATAATCGTCACGCTTGGCAGGCGGGTTGGCGATCGCAGTATGCAGTTGGAATCTCAGGAAGACGCTGCTGCCCGCCTCCTGGTAATTGGTTTCCTTAGTCGTCTTCTACGATATCCACGGAAGGAAATGGAGTGACGCTATTCTTAATCCGACGCAACATGGAACCAAATTTGATCGAAATAAATATATTTAAAACCAATATTTTATGACATCTTCTGTCATGTCATCGTCACGTCACGTCATGCATGCATGTTACTCAGATTTTACATTCAGAACAAAAGAAAAAATACAATCCAAAATTTTGTTTCAATCCTGTCGATGACGGTAGTCAGGAAGAGTTCACTTTTAGTCATAAGGCATCCGTCTGTATTCTTAGTTTAAGAAATAACAGCGTAATTTTGATTTTTCTTTACAATAAAGTGTTTTGTATCAATGTTTTTTTTAAGTACCTATCTAGTTTTGATCACCCTGTACGGGAAATTAAAGTTTGTCTTTAGTACTGAATTTTAATTTAATTTTAATTTCAAAAGATATTTTGGTCCGGACTTCGGACAGACATCACTCATTTGTAACAATAGTCTTGGTGAGGTGCCTAGGCTTATAAATATTAAACAGATTACTTTGTGGAACGCGCACGCGCCCCTTTTCCAGTATCCTGCGTCCGTCTGTGAGTACCTACCCAGTGTGTTAGTTAGTACCCACTTTTGGCCACCATAAAGGGCGCAATTCCAGTATAGGACCATGACACACACGACGAAGGTAATATATATTTTCATATTTACGCATCTGACCATTGAATTGTATGGCGAGCGATATTGTATCTTAAGATAAAATATTATCGTATCTTCCCCGTGTGTGACGCCCTTGAGTAAACAGTTTTATTTATAAAAAACACGATTCCTTAAAACACTCCTCAGAGGCAGTTTGAAATTTTTATTAACTTGTGGTAAAGGCCCACCTAAAGTGAGCGGTGTTGATAAGGGGCTCCATGTAGCAATACAAGTGACACAAGCGATCCAGTAGTGGATCAAAATTATATCTTTTCTTACAGACCAGTCAGGCTTATAGTGATATTTAGGACTCATGGCCGTGAAGCTAAGTCCAAAGTAAACCCAGAACTACCCACTAACGTTTTTGGCATAAATGCTATCTCTATTTCACTCTCTGTTCCACGAGTCGCACTCCTAGGGAACAAAATATTTGCATCTCATTGGTCAATGCGCTAGAGATAAGCGAAACAATTAGCGAAGGACGGTCCGCTTCATAGGGTAGGTTTACTGAAGTCAGTCGCTATTAAAGGTCACGCGCATTAATCAATGGGCGCACATGGACAATTTTATTTGGGAGCTTGGTATCACGATTGTAGGTCCTATAAATTACTGTAAACGTGATTGAGAGATTGGTCTGACACTTTTTGCAAAAACGAACATACTGCAATAATTTTGGGTGGTTTGAAAGACATAGCAAAGTGAACGTGCCCGACAATAGCTATCAAATAATTATGCTGGTTGTTTTTTTTTTTAAAACGCACTTCTCACAATTATCTCGACACAAACTCGAATCTATTGGAACCATTAGTAGCCATTCAGAGCGGTGCGTGCGCGCCGCGGGTCCGCGGGTCATGTTCTGTTAGACGGAGAGGTAGGTACACACGTCAAAAAAAGTTTGTGATCAATAGCATAAAGGATCTTGACCATTAGCGGTATCGCTAAAATCTAAATAGTGTCACCAGTTTTCAGTGTCCATAATTCATGTTTTCAATTATTAAAAATAGGGGTTTTCTTATAAAACCATGACTTCTCCGTAATTCTAAATTAATAAAGTTATACAATAATTAATGCTTCCGGTTTAACGACCGCTGTCATCTTGATACAAATCTATTGATCCATTCACAGACCTGTTCAAATCTCAATCTGTGCATTCAATAATGTAGTGTTGCCATCCAACCGAACGCTGCTTTTCAAATCGAATGAATCGATACAGGGAAAAAATAGGTATATATAGGTATAGCTGAAAAAAAATAGCATAACATAACTTTTGTTATTTCGTTTGATAATACCTAGTTCATTTGCATATTTCTTTATCCACCTGTTCATTTAGATTATTTGCGGTTTACTTTATATGTATATTAGGTACTAACACTAGATAACAGATTCAACAATGTGGACCTTCATCATCATCATCGTCAGCCATTTAACGCCCACTGCAGGACACAGGCCTTCTTCGTGGTTTTCATAACCATGAGGGGTTTTGCCATAATCGCCACGCTTGGCAGGCGGGTTGGCGATCGCAGTATGCGGTTGAAATCTCAAGAAAACGCTGCTGCCCATCTCCTGGTAATTTATTTCCTTAGTCGCCTTCTACGACATCCACGGAAGGAAATGGAGTGACGCTATTCTTAATCCAGTGCCACACGGATCTGTGGATCTTGTGGACCTTAATTTGACCGAATCGCTCGGATGCTGATCTTTAAATAAACCTTTAAATTCACTAGGAAAGCGGTGGTTATGTATTAACAGAACGCTCACATCACATTCCAAGGTGTTGGGTTCGAATCGGACATTGTATGTGATTTTTTTATAGCAGTACGACTGTCTAACGTTTACGGAAAACATCGAGAGGAAACATGTGTATGAGGTACTGCCCATGCCCCCATACCTCACCTCACTCCAAAAAAGCTAAGCATAGTGGCAGATTACACTCCTCGGTCTTTTGTACATTCTGCCGCAGCGTATGTGTGTGGTCCAACGTATGTAAAGCCTTATCGGAAACCGGCTTGTTCGGGGGGTTGAAAGTCATCGAGCTTGCGTGCGAGACGATTCGTGCTCTAAAGTGGGAACATAACGTAATCAGTACCTACGCATGTAAAGATTTACATGCCTGACTGATTATGTTATGGATGACTTTGCAACTAAAATGTTATGGTTTATCTACATAGACTGCATATTATATGTTATTACGCAAAGGTGATATGAGGCATAATCACCGGGCTTTCTACACGCATCACGTAAATCAATTATATTACATTTCAGTTATATTTTATGAAATGGTGACTGATAGAATCGAATTGATGATCGATATAAATTACATTTTGCAGCACTGAATGCCATCGTTCCTAATCTGTGCTACGTCCTGACACCTATCATTATAACCACAGAGAATATAATCATATGTGTTCTGTGATATAATCACTACGTTTTCAACGGTTTTGCGATGGTTTTCTTCATGATCAGAATGTATATTTCTTTATTAACTATTTCGCATGAAGTCAGAATGTATATTTCTTTATTAACTATTTCGCATGAATTTTAGTATTTCTGTGAGACAGAGTCTCAGTAAAAAAAATACCTGTAAATGAGTTAAGCTAGATACTTCTTGTGTTTTGGTAAGTCTCCATGCAATACAATTACATCCTCGTCCGGAGAATTACTTTAATGCTAACAATAGTATTTTAAAATTTTAAGCCAGTACTACAAATTAAGGTATTATTTCATTGTGGCATAACTTTGTCGCTAGCGATTCTAAGTGTCTTAATCACTTGATCTTTTTCCTTTAACTTTATCAAGAAAAAATCTATGTTGTATGCTTTCTTTAAATAGAAATACCCTGTTTGAAATTAAAATATAAAACTATATTTTATTATTTATTTAAACAAAATTGAGCCATTAATCATAATGCAATTGTGATAGAAATTTCATAGAAAGAAAAATACTGTTTAATTAAACTTAAACAACAATTTATTATTAAAAGGTTAAATTCAATATAAAATAACTCCTCCCTTGGCTCGAACACATGCGGAGATCCTCCTGGGCATGCTGAGGATCAAGTTATCCAGCATTTCCTGGGGTAACCTATCCCATTCTTCAATAGCGGCTTCCCTGAGCTCTGGAACTGTCTGGGGACGTGGCTCACGGTTTAAGAGCATCCCACGCGTGGTCTATTGGGTTTAAGTCGGGCGAGCCGGCAGGCCAGTCTAAACGTGTGATATCGTATTCCTGAAGAGCAGCATTGACTCGTTGAGCTCGATGTGCGGGCGCATTATCATCGACCAGTACAAATTGGTGCCCATGGTTTACTCGGAATGGTCTGACGATATCATCAATAACAACTGCTTTGTACATGTCTGCTGTCATGTAGCCCCGATACGGGATCAAAGGCGTTCTAGCTCCAATCATAATGCCACCCCAAAAGGACACCGATTTTCCGCCTTGCTGAGCTGTTCCAGTGGCAGTTCTTTGTCTTTCACGGTCGCCTGGTCTTCTCCAGACACGGACACGTCGGTTATCTGGATGAGTGCTGATTCGGGATTCGTCAACGAAGAGACAGTTTTGCCAAATGTTTTCTTCCTCACCTTCTTCATTTTGCCGAAGTCTAGCCCACTGCAATCTTCGTTGTTGACGTTGCCGGGAATTGAGCGGAGCTCGCCAAGACCTCCGTGCTCGTAATCCAGCGTGGTTATTTGGCAATTGCGAACGGTCTGCGTGCTAACTTCGAGCCCAGAGGCGGCCCTGACTTCTGCTTTTATTTTAGTGGCGTTGATTGTTGGATCACGGGCTGCCAGTAATCTAATATAGCGCTTTTGGGCAGCTGTCAAAACAGTTGGGCGACCGCTGCGGGGTCGGTCAGCTAAATTCCCCATTCCGTGGTACCTCTGCAAACGTAGCCACGACACAGGATTGGGATATAGCAAGTCTGCGTGCTAGTACTCTCGTGGTGTATCCTTCTTCCCTCAAAGTTACTATTCTTGCTCGTAAAACCTCTGATAATCCTCTTGGCATTTTTTCAATCACAACTTTCCGCAAAAATATCTTGAATCGGTTATATATAATTGACTAAATCAGATTTCTGAATGAGCGTAAGCTAGGACTGAAAGCCTTTTAATATAAAAAAAACAACTGAACGGTGTCATTGTTTTGTGTTCTAATTCTTTATTTTTAAATAAAGAATCTAAAAAGAAAAAAAAATCATAATATAATCTACAGTAACAAAAAAGATTTCAGTTTTTCAAAGTGATCGCAAACTTTTTTTGATGTGTGTAGGTACTAGCTTTTGGCGCATTTTTTTAAACAAGGTTTCCCAACTCGAAACAAAATTTCTCATGCATTTTTTTATTTTGTTTACTTCTGTACTTAAAAGTAATAATCCAAATAGATGCAATTTTTAATTACTAATTACATAACCGCGCTTTTCAAACCACCCAGAAATGAGCGTACATGAAAAAAGAGTAGTTTTTAGGGTTCCGTACCCAACGGGACCCTATTACTAAGACTTCGCTGTCTGTCTGTCCGTCCGTCCGTCCGTCCGTCCGTCCGTCCGTCCGTCCATCTGTCTGTCACCAGGCTGTATATCAAGAACCGTGATAGCTAGAGAGTTGATCACAGATTATATATTTATGTTGCCGCTATAAAAAAAAAACTAAAAAAAAAATAAAATAATTATTTGAGGGGGGCTCCCATATAACAAACGTGATTATTTTTGCTGTTTTTTTATCTTTGTGTCTAATGTTGTATAAATAATGGTACGGAACCCTTCGTGCGCGAGTCAGACTCGCACTTGGCCGGTTTTTCCATTGGTGGCGCTAGTTTTACGGCATGTAGCCGTAAAACTTAACAACACCGCTCGCTTCCGACCCCCGGTTTCTCATGCAGTGACAATATGTTAATAAATTACAAACCTATTTAGAGGCTAAAAATTCCGCCCACGCCGGGATATGAACCCGCGACCTCTGGGTAACCGTGCCAGCGCTCTCGCAACTGAGCTAATGGGCAAGTGCAGGCATCTCGCCGATTTCAAGTTGCGGGTTCAAGTCCCGGCATGAGTGGAATTGTTGGCCTCTAAATAGGTTTTTAAAATTGTCCTTAGCACGGATTAGTGCAACAAAGAATATACCTAATCGTGTTCATATATTTTTAAAAACCTATTTAGAGGCTAAAAATTCCACCCATCCGGGACTTGAACCCGCGACCTCTGGCTCACTGTGCTAGCGCTCTCCCAACTGAGCTAATGCTATTGGTAGTCAAGCGTGATAACCGTTTGGCCAACGAGGCAGCCTCGTGTTCGTTTCACCGCATGATGCCTGCAACCTAGTTTAGATTTGGATTTGATACTGCAAATAGAACTTGGCATTAAACCTACTTCTAATAAAGCCCGTTACCTTTGTAGCGACAGCAACGAAAATCGCTTTAATTGCATTTTGTCCTATATCAAGCTTGTCTGGGAGAAATTGATAGCAAGGCCGTCGATTGTACACGACTCTTTGTAAGTTACCTAGATTATGTTGCGGTGTTGTTAATCGTCCACAATAATACAATAAAGGACTGTCCACATTACAACGCGACGTGCGGGCGCTAAGATACAAAGAAAAAAAAATGGGCAGTTCACATGTCTGTGGGGCAGTTGTATTGTGTTTTACAAAATTAAATAAATAATTTGTGTTATTAATTAGAATAATCTGAGCTATTTTATGGGAGTGGAACAAACCAAACATATTTCTGCGCATTTGTAGTAGCAATACCACACGCTAACGGTGAAGGAAAACATCATGAGGTAACCCGCGGGTTGGGCAATACGTGTTGAGCCGTCCGCACGTAATGAATTATTTTTCCTGTGAGCTAGGCCGACTAAGCTGTCAGGATGCTATAGGTGCTGGGCAAGCCTACTCCATCTACCCAACAATGTCCCAGGCACTGCAGCGTCCGAGTGGTCACCCATCTTTTGTGAGTGAAGGTGCCATTGGACGCTGTACAAATCATCTCATTACGTAGATTAAAAGGCCAAAGTTTTTTAATTTGTTATTTTTAAAAACCTATTTAAAGGCAAATTTTGTGGTTTTTGTTGTTAAAGTAGGAATTTCCGATTCAGAGCTCTTCATGCGTTACTTACCTTAAAAAGTGTTTGAAATTATGGGAAACTGAAGGTATTTATTTAACATAAGATGCGATTTATATCAGAATGTAAATGACTGTATGTTTCTAAAATAAAGATAAAATATGATTATTGCGGCATTAAGTCCGCCGCATTGTACGATTTTTTTAATGTAACTATCAAAAATACTAGCGCAAAAACGCTCGGCCCGTGCGGCCGACGGGCACGTTACGGGAACGGGCTTTTCTTGTACTTGTATAACAGTCTCTAACTTCGTAAGTATTTAAGAATTATTTTAAATTGAAATCTTACCGTCTGTACTAACTCTCCGCTGGCCCGTTGTAACGTGGACCTTACACTGTTCTGTAAGGTCTTACTCTTGAATCTGTGCGTTATTTGTTTAAAAACTGTGCAATTCAGTGCACTATAATATCATACATGAGAAAATTTATTGTTATTAAATATATTGAGCGGGTCTAACCTGTAATTTGTGATTTAAGAAATTTATTTCTCAATAAGAATACATTGATTCACTTACTTGAGAAACAATAATTATGTATGTAGTAGTCGCTTTATTATTATATAAGGTAACGCGCCGCGGCAATTCGCGTATAATTCTTAAAAGTAAGCAGAAAGTAGGTACATAAGATTTTTTGTTTGTCAGTTTAATAATAATAGAGTGCAATAAAAACGAACATAAGGTAGCGTTCACACTGTTGTAAGTTAAAAGCAAAAAGTTGAAAAATCTCGATTATTTATTACGTAAAACTTAAATACCTTATTCCTAAATAAAAATTATTAGCTCTAGTCTTATAACTTACAGGATCCTTAATGGATTTTTTATGAATTAGTTGAAGATGAGCAAATTTTGATTTTATGACATTATGTGCCTATGAAAGAGGGCTTCTTGATATACGCATGTTACTTCACAAATTATGTGGTCTCATGTTGTGCTTTCGAAATTTAATTGGTAACATAAATTATTTAATTGTGATTATGAAAACGCAGTCAGTATTTCCGTTGCCATCTCTACTTTCTTTCAGAACCTACAATAGACTCGACACCCATGTTTAGAGAGTAGCTGGTCGCTGGACAAATAAAGAGCATTCATTCATTCGCGGGAAATATTATAATGTTTCTGCGGAAACGGCGAATTTTGATCTGTTCTGCGAAACCCTGAGAGGCGAGTCTAAAGATACGTAGTCGTTCAATAGAGTCGTATTACTACGGTGATGGTTGTTTCATTGACGTTATTGGTAGTCTAGTAAACAATCGCACTGTAATGTACAACCCGTGCAACTTAACTCTGCGTAGGAATAGCTGCCATAGGTGATGAAATTTCTTGTAATACTCTGGAGTCGATCCCATGATAATAATTAACAAAACAACCCTCTAAAAGATCAGCAAACTTTACGAAAAGAAAAACTTCGACCCAAAAGAGATCAGCTGAAGTTTTATACGGCCTTTATCAGTCACGTGCGGTGTATTATTCGCCCTTTTCAAACTATGTAGGTACAAAGGCAGTTGTCAAGCGAACTTACTAAACAACACAAATTCGACTAAAAGACGCACAATATCGAGACTATAAATACACCCCGTGGTTATATTGTCGATCTTTAAGGTCATTCTACTCAAAAGTTATTTGTCGTGATTGAAAAATAACTATTGGGTACTATAGCACAAAAAAATTTATACCTGATTAGCTTGACAAGGACAAACACGGAAATACACCCAGACCGAGGCAAGTGTTCGGTGGCCCCCAGTGGAAATCGAACCCACGATCTCCGGCGTGGTAATTAAGTCTAAACCATAATGAAAGTTATACGGCCTCTGGGTGTATTTACATGTTCGCGATGGCCTTGCCTGGTTACCATTGCACAGGGTATCCTAGTTTGGAACCTGGACAAGTTATTGTGTTGTGTGGAGTTTATTTACATATTTATTTCTGAGTTGGTCCCATAGTAAAGTTTATTTTTATTAATGAGCGGAATGGCTACCTTAAGTTCTACCAAACGGCGGAATTTTCGGCAACATCTGGCGTAGCGAAATTCCTACAGGGTATTTCTTCGACTCAATTTGTCACCATAGAATTATTACTATGTACCTATTGTATTCTAGTTAAGAGTACAACCTTACATTTTCGTATAGACACAAGTTTAGACACATTTTGTTACATCTTGCAGATAGAGCTTGTGAACTTGTGACATTTCTCTCAACGTTATATTTTACTTCAGTCACAAAATAAATAGTACAGGCATGCGGACGTGCCTCTCCACTGTTGAATGTTGGCCGTCTCAGGGCGTTTTACAAAGCTTCAAGTTGCATAGTTTCCATGATAATTCGATGTATTGTGAGGCCCGTTAGTACACTTACCCCTAGTTTCTCGTACAGTAACACGCTGTTAATCTACTGTTAACAGCTGTCAATTGAACAAAGTGCATAAAAAAAAAACCACTGACCGGGGGTTAGTCTTCCTGGTTGTTAATCTGTTTATCAGCTATTCAATGTACATCGAATTGTCATACAAATTGTCATGGGCCCTGCTCTCCAAATAGGCGAAGGGCAAGATAAAAAGCACTCGAAACCGGCGTGCGTGCATGGAGCAACTAATGAATATTGATGACGCGAAAGAGGTTTGGGAGAAATTTGGATCAAATTGTGGCAACTTGATTCATCATAAGCAGCCTATATACGTCCCACAGTAGGGCACAGGCCTTCTCTCAGAGAGAGAGTATGGGCTTAATCACCACGCGTGCCCACCGCGGATTGGCGATTTCAAGCGCTGAGGCATGTGAATAGCTCAGACACCCAGGTTTCCTCACGATGTTTTCCTTCACCGTTAGCGAGTGGCATTGCTACTATAACTTCACAAATGTACATAACTTAGAAAACAAAGTCATAGGTACATGTCCGCACTGGGTCTCCCACTTCCGAGTCCAATGTTCTACCCACTAGGCTACCACCGCTTCTTGAATAATGTTGTACTCGTATAATGTTCTTCTACGCACTCTTAATTCACGCTCCCGAAATCCAGGAGAGGAAACTTTTTTAATCTCATATTTTCACTGTTCAGAAAGGTCCTTTAACTTTCTGCTCTAACTTATAAACTGGCATTTGTCCAAGTTAATTCTATTATAAGTTATATTATCATTTTTAGACCGCCTCGTTGGTCTAGCGGTTGACACGTTTGACTACCAAAACTGGGGTCGTGGGTTCGATTCCCACTGGAGGCCGCGGTACTTAACTTGTACAAATAGCCTCATTCTGGGTGTATTTCTATGTTTATAATATTCTTGCCAGGTTACCATAGCACAGAATATCCCAGTTTGGGACCAGGATAAGTTAATGTGTTGTGTGGAAGTGGTTTTACCCGGGACCATTGCCTACACTACAATTATATATAATACATTTATTTATCTGTCCATTCGGTAGAATCACTGTTGGTAAACAATGAGTTATGTTATAGGTAAACATTGTTAAAATATGACACCCGACCTAAAGGCTACGCATACTGGACACCAACACACATAACATTCAGGAGGTCGTGGGTTCGAACCCCGAACATGACCCAGTGACTTTGTTTTCTAAGTTACGTACATTTTTAAATTTGTAGCAGCAATACCACTCGCTAACCGTGAACGAAGACATCGTGACCAAACCTGAGTGTCTGAGGTGTTCATAGAAACCAGAAATCAATAATTTATTTCAACGCAAAGAATTTACATTCTGTTTGCTGAATGTCAATGTACCTACTATGTTACTATGTTAGCCGCTGCCTTCTGGCCGTATTTGTAGTGGAGAAAAAGGCAGCGGGAAAAAAAAAACTCCACTCTGACCATCTTTTCTCAAATCATCTCAAACCATCTTTTCTCAAATCATATACGTCAGAGCTTGAAATTGCCGATCCGCGGTGTGCACTCGTGGTAATTAAGCCCATACTCTCTCTGAGAGAAGGTCTTTGCCCTGCAGTAGGATAAGATAAGATAAGAATATTCTTTATCGCACACAAGAAGCGAGACATAAAATATGAAAGTTACAATGAAAAAGTACAATGGGCGGCCTTATTGCTAATAGCAATTTCTTCCAGACAACCTTGTGACGGAAAGGTTTCCGAAGGAGAAAGAGAGACGGGTAGTTGGTGCAAATACGAATAGTACATACTTAAACTTAATAATAAACTTACATAAATCTTACTTAAATAATTGTTGTAAACTATTACATAAATAAGTTACAATATCTATATGTAAGAGGAGGAGGATATAACGAATATAATATACCTACATAGAAAGGAAAAGCAATCATCTACTGATTAAAAACTTTATTTACATTTGTATAGCAAAATAAACTTTTTATCTATCTATCCACAGAAAGGACGTGATAAGAAATTGAATCAGACCGTTTTACGCAGAAACATTCCAACACACAGTACGCAACTTGCGAGAAAAACGCTTTTTAGAGTTTCGTACATCAAAAGAAAAAACGGCACCCTTATCCGTCCGTCCGTCTGTCTGTCAAGACCCTTTATCCCGGGAACGCATGAAGGTATCAACTTGAAATTAAAACCATATACTCCGGTCTACAGTCCCTTAAAGCTCTGAAAAAATCAAACTTCTACGTTCACGTGAAAAAACGATACGGTCGTTCATGCAGCAAAAAACGTATATTTTGACACTCAAGAGAATCAAAATTTATATAGGATATAAAATTTTCCGTTCACCTAGAACTACTAAATTTTGCATGTACTATTTATTATCTTATACTACAAATACAGGAAAAATCTGAAAAATCATTAAAAAAAAGTCTTTGAAGTTCGGGATAAGCTCGGAAAAAACTGCGACTTACCTACAAATTTGTACGGTATTTTTATGTATTAGATTATTTTGTTCCATGTTTTTGTTCAGAATTTTTATATTTATTATCACTATACCATTAAACATGTCCGAATAAAAACAGGGAAAGAATATTATCTGGTACATAAAAACATAGGCTACGTAAAAAAATCATAATAAAGAGTTTTTCTCACAAGTTACGTATTGCGGGTTGGAATGTTTCTGCGTAACACGATGCCATTTTGAAATCCATCTACATGGAAAGTGTATGTATAGCCCCTGAGACGGGGAGAAAGGAAGGGAGTCTAATAAAAACCGATATAGACCATGACGTCATTGGCTATATATCTATCTTGGGTATTGCCTGGAGTCTCAACAATCTAAAGACTTTAAATCTTACAGCCAGATACGAGCCAACTAGCTTCAGATACGATACAAGAGCAGTGCTAAAATCACATTGAATAAATTTGACGCAGTTTTCGGAATTCCGACGAATGGCTTGCTGAGCTAGCATATTTCCTTTAATCGTATTTGTGATGAAACAGTTCCTCTGCTTATTTTTTACATTATTCATCATCATCATCAGCCATTTGACGCCCACTGCAGGACATAGTCCTCCCTCACATTATTTATTTCACTAAATTGATTTCAGATAATTTCATTTGATTGGAAATTAAATAGAGTTTAATATTAATACACTGTATTTTATTTATCAGTAGAAATGTCTAATATACTGTAATCTACTGTTAATACAAAGAAAGTGGAAGCACTGTACGAAGGTATTTTTGAGTGCAGATCTGTGGACAGAAGGGATTGTGTTCCGTCGCTACAGGGAAGCCAGGACAATTACATAAAATGGACCTAAACTAGGCTAAGATACATTTTAATTTTTAATAAAACTATTGTATATTTATAATGCCAGTAAGGCGCTGAAACGTGGACACTGCAGGACTAGTCTACCGATTCTAAGTCGCTCAGCGTGCTATGGAACGGGCTATGCTCGTAGTCTCCTCGACTCCTTTGTTCGATCCCAAACCTCTGCGAATTTCACGTCAACAGACTTTAAACACAAATAGACTCTCTTCCTCAGCTAAAAAAAACACACACAAACGAGGTCACTGGGTTCAAAAATTTTCCACCCGTCGCGAGCATCGTGTTAACTCATGTGACATTGTGGCTGTATTTACTAAAGGAACATCGCGGTGGAGGTGGCGGTCATTAACTGCAGTATTATTTTGCATAATTAACTGCAGTAGTATTTGTATCATCGTCTGTGATCGGAGTAGGTATAATAATTTTTCGTACTTGCATCATGATATCATAACATGGACATGCCATTTTTCTTAGTCTTAAACGTCATCGCCATTGTCATCATTACCATTTGTTTTTTGGAAATGGTAATAATGAAATGTAAACGATAATGATGTAATGTGTGATTTACTTATATAAATTCTGTCTAAATCCGATACTTTCATTTAGTGGAATTTAGTTTGACACATCGAGTGTTAGACGACGATAATAATATAATGAAAAATGAGCTTTTAATGTATGTCATAATTTATAACATTTCATCATTACCATTTACAAAAAAAGGTAATAATAACAACGGCGATGCCGCTTAAAACTTTAAAAATAATGGCACGTCCATGTTATGAAATCATGACGCAAGTACGAAAAATACCTACTCCAATCACTGATCATCATCATCCCAAGCCTACCTCTGCCCACTGCTGGGTATAGGCCTTTTTAGAATCAAACAAACTTACCTGTGATGTTTGATGTCTAATTATGCGAGTATCTCGACCGAAGATGATTACGTTTACATGCAGTACACGAGATGCTGCTGTCCTTATCACACTTTTAAAGCCTCCTATTAAAAGAAAGATAATGAACATCCGCTGACTCACTCACTCTCACGCACCTCTTCCTAATTGGTTCCCGGCGCGCGTGTCATTATTTTTAGAGTTTTTGGAGGTAAAAAAGGTTTTTTTTTTTTGGGTTTAATTTGGGCCGGGCGGGAGGTAATCATCTTCGGTCGAGATACTCGCATAATTAGACATCAAACATCACAGGTAAGTTTGTTTGATTCTAAATTATACTTCGTATCTCTCCCGAAGATGATTACGTTTACATGCAGATGTTTAGAGTTATTTATTGAGAAAAAATAAAAACCCCTTACACATTATCTAAAATATTTCAAGAGAATGTGTAGAAAATAAAATTATGATAAAGTAAGTACAATTATTATTATAATTTGTAATAAAATTACTACATCAGGTTATTCTTCCGAAAATAACATTGTCGAAATCATTATTATTTATTTTTATTATATTAATTTCCTTATTATAATGAAGTGTCATTTCAACCCGTGGCTTTACGAACCACTTCCGCACTGCCTTCTGCCTTGTGTGCAGCGGTTGTGGGTGCGTAGCGTGTGCTGTGGCTACTAACACGATCTATATCAATGCAACTATCATGAAGAATCACCCAAAGACCTAAAGTTTGTAAATCTACTTTTTTGTGGTTATTTGTAAATAATAAAAAAAAAGTTCTCTTCGTTGTTACGAAGAGGTCTATATTTTTCAAAATAAGGTTTTATTGCATATGCAGGGTATATGCTAGGGTTTTCTTGAATAAATGGTAATCTGACTACTTGTTGGTAAGAGCCAGATTAAGAAGTTTTAATTAAATCATTGACTTTTATTGTTATACAATTTCCATCATACTTTTTTTTCTTTTTTTTTTTTTACTTTTATTAGACATACAGTTTGTATTCTTTGTGCGGAAGCAGTTGCTAACAGGTTTATGTTTTTTAAACATGTAAAGAAGTCATACGATATGGATAAATGTTTGACACATAATAATAGCACAGTATTTGGACACCATGATTAATTACATTTACGTCTAGGGGGGTTAATCCGATATATTCTTTTGAAGAATTTAGTGGTACAATCATCTGACGTAGTTTTAGTAGCTAAAACCAGGGATAAGGTAGATTTACTAGTATTTGGGCTGCTATAACCGGCCTTTTTATTAAACTTGTCAATTAGAAAGCTAATTATCTGATTAATATTTGATTTACTGTAAAAACATGTTTTGACAATATTGCCACTAGGCTTTTTGTGATGAATATTTTTAAAGAAGTTTGTGGAGCACCACATCTTAAGAGCGACTGCCACCAGGGTAAGGTCAGCGTGTAAAAGATGGGCATCCCTGAAAACGATTTCACGAGAAATATGAAGCTTGCGCCATAGTGGGTATCATGGTCGTGTGGCACAACCAAGATACCCACTGCCTTATCATATAAAATCTGTTGAAGTACCTTTGATATAAAATAAAACGAAGGAAATGCATAAAATCTGAGGTTTCCCAGTTAAATGTGAACGCATCTATTACTTCAGACTGTGAATCACGCATCCATGAAGCGTATCTCTCTCATTAAAAATTTTGCGCACTAGCAAATAAGTCCAAATCTGGGGTACCAAACGTATTGTATTAGTAATATCTGCAAAAGCATAATGTTGCTAATTCCTGCTCTGTCTCAATATTCTTTTGCCGAGATTCCCGCAAGTATTGCGGGACTGCAGATTTATCTGCAATAACGTTATTTGACGACTTAATGCACGATACAAATATATAAATATCGCGTATCTCACACCCAACCAAACTGCACACTACCCATCCTACGAGTATCTATAGGGGCAATGGCGGTGTTACTATCGATTCTCAAGAATAACAGAATAATACAACATTTTATAAAAATAAAATGCTCCTCTTAATTGTAATGCATGGATAATTCAAAATTATTCCAATGACCACTCGCAGTACGGCCATTGTACTCGAAGCGGCATATATTTATAAGCAGTAATTATCATTCCGAAGGGCACGAAAAGAAGAATCAATTAGATTTTTCTACCATAAAAGAACTTATTTGAGATAACTACATGAAATAATTTGTTTTTTTATAACGATTTGTATAGTTTATAGGGCCAAGAACTTTTCTCTTTCGAAGAGTTTGGTATATACCCACAATTACCTAACAGCTGGGCATGTCGATATTAATATACCTATAACATTATATTCAGCAAAATTATCGTATTGTACATTTATTTACATTTATACATTTATCGACTTTTTCATTTATTAAAGCAATAAATGCTTCATTTGATTTGTATAAAAAATAAAGCCCAGGCCAATAAAGACATAAAGCCAATAAAACCAACTTGCTTATGTTATTTGTATTAAGTTGACTGTTTTCAATGTTAATAAACAATCCGAATTCGGTAAGTAATTGTTCTGTTGAACATCAGACATTCATTATAGGATGTACCTATACAAACGAGATCGTCTATATAGACAACTGAAAGGTGACCGGATAAACAAAAATCCTGAGTATTAACAACTTTGTAAAAACATACGGTGCCGCGCTCAAGCCAAATGGGAGGACTGTACAAATAACTAATTACTATTAATATTAGACTAAACATTGAATTTAATTCAAACTGTATCGTTTTTCTATAGTTTTCGTCGACATTTATAAAAAAAATATGCATATTTTACATCCAGTGTCGCCATAAAGTAATTAAAATCTAATAATTTCAGAGCTATCCGATAATTATCAGTTTTAAAATGATCAACTTCAGTTGTACCTACTTATCTTCTTCAAGGTTCAAAATGAAACGATTCTACCATTTGACTTGGGCACTGTAAATACCAATAGGAGAAATGAACTGTCCTTTACATCGAGTACACGGGAGGTACTATACAACCGTTTTGTAACAACTCAATAACTTCAATGTCTGATTGTGAGTAGTGCCTATTTGTAAGCAAACAAATCTGAGTGGGAACGTCTTAAATTGTACTATATACCCGTTCACCGATGATAGAATATCTGGGTGATTCGTTATTTTACACCATTCATTATAGTTATATTGAAGGCTGTCTGCAGTCGGTATATCTACCTGAGATCGAGTTCGGTGTTGACGCTGTGCATTGATGAATTGGCGCTCGCCCCGCTGCGTATTGCCGACGACGCCGGTCCCGCGGTGGCAGACGGCACGGTTCGGGAGGTTAGCTCGTGCGCGGCTGGGCCACAGTATATGGGCGGCTGATGCACGCGGCGCCCCCATCGCGTTTAAAGTTCTACGAAGATTAGCAGGCTAAATGATCGATGGTTTTTTAGTCTATGGCTATATATAAGTATGGCTATATGAACCGCAACTCAGATACCGATTTCGTAATCGCTATGGATGATTTGAGATGTTCTGAGAGCTCATATCCAAACAGAAATTCATCAGGTTGTTTGTCTTTGATAGTTTCTTCATCTCCTTGATCAGTGTATTGGTAATGGCAGAGGTATGTCTTTGATAGTTTCTTCATGCCCTTGATCAGTGTGTTGGTAATAGCATATCGCCTGGATTGGCTTTATCATTAATGTAAATAAATCACAGAGTAGTCATGCTGCTTAGGTCGCTTAGCAGTTTTAAGAGGTCTTCAGTTCTTGCGTCAGTTTTTGACAAGACGACGTTAAGGGTGGCGACTAGGGCGGACAGACAGCTTGAAATTAGATTTTGTTCCCTTTAACTGAACGTATATTTTTTGGTATTAATCTCCAAGACAAAGCCTGTGCCCTAAAGTGGGACATATATAGGCTCCATGATAATCTCTGTTGGGGCTGCATTGATCTCTAGGTTTAGTTTTAGCGCCTTCGTACTACTGCAATTTTTTGGCTCCAGATATATGCTTTTACCAAATCCAAATTGCTTTATTTGGAATGGCCATTGTTAAGAATATGGTTCCATCTAGGGACTATATCTTTATGTAGATTCTTGCCAACCACATTATTAAAAGATGGGTCATTTTCTGAAATGATCAGAATGCCTTGTCTAATGTAGCAGGGTCGACAGAGGTTATATTTATATTCATCATATGTTCATTTCTACCGTTTCATTAGGTATTGCATCTTATCTTACATTATTCTGTAGCACTCTGTGTGTAATTATTAAGAGACATAAGGTATTTCGAACAGACCATATAGAACTGTTATTTGGTACTTGCCAGGTTTTGGTACATGGTGGAAGTGTTTGATTCATAAAAAGCAGCTGCTCGACGCGATATACGCGGAGAGTGTTGTTAATTTCATCACGATATACGTGGAAATAAGTGGCTGTCCATATAGGACGCAGTAAGTACAGTCTACACAAAACGATTAACGTTCCTACCCAGTACTGATAAATATTGAACCATAAGGATGAAATTACGTAATCGTCTCATCCAAATTTCTTATCAGTGAAAGTTGCACGTGCGTGTCCGGCGCCAGTGAGTCTAGACATTGGGGCGGCACATAGGGTAGGTATAGGGCATTAGCAGCGCCTGCGCTGCGTGCGGTTCGCCGCTGCATACACCAAGTATCTACACATACTTACATTCGAAATAGGTACCTAGAGAAAAACAGTTTGATGACTGACCTGGTATTCCTTCCTCAGTGGAAATAGGCTCCAAATTTGATGATAAATCCTTCTCCTTGTTGTCCGGGCTCGAAGATGAGGATGATTCCTTAAACATTCTTTCAAATTTGCGCTCAAGTTTTTAAATTATCCTTGTCGGAGCGTTTCCTTTCTCCCATATTGGCACTATGCAAAGAACGATTTTTACTTGTATGTGAAAAAGCGTGTGACTCGGATAACACAAAAACGTGTAATGACACGCGCGCCGGGAACCAATTGGGAAGAGGTGCGTGAGAGTGAGTGAGTCAGCGGATTTTCATTATCTTTCTTTTAATAGGAGGCTTTAAAAGTGTGATAAGGACAGCAGCATCTCGTGTACTGCTGCATGTAAACGTAATCATCTTCGGGAGAGATACGAAGTATAATTCCCCATTACGCCATTTTTCGCGGTCTCTCGCCCTTCGCACCCACGGGCCTTTTGACGACTTGCTCGCATCTTCCGACCATCGGCTGTGGTTTAAACGGTATTTGTATGGACCTATTCAAACCAACGCGTTCTGATTGAGAACAGAGTCATTTGTTTAGCATATACAATAACAAAGTTCTTATCTACATTTGGATAAGATTGGCTTTGGTTTGTGAGTTCCCTAAGGAACGTGTGCTCGCACAGTTTTTAAGTGACGCGCGCGTGTCGTGTAGGTTGTTGGGGCAAATGGGCCGGCAAATTATGACGTAGAGCTAGGAATACTTGCAGAACTAGAGCGGTCGTAGCGGAGAGGTGGAACGCCGGCTTCTCATTCGGGAGGTCGTGGGTACGAATACTGGCTTGTACCATGACTTCATTTTCTAAGTTACGTACATTTGTGAGGTTGTATTATTAATACCACACGCTAACTGTGAAGGAAAACATCGTGAGGAAACCCTAGTGTCTGAGGTATTTACATAACTTAGCGCTTGCTACGTACAATGGCCCAACTATGAGGCTAAGTGCGGAAATTAGTTCTAACTAGAACCATCACTACTCACAGAACTCGCAATGTCTAAATATTGATCTATGATCCTTATGCTTGACTAGCTACACTCATGCATAAACAGGACAGCCTACATCGAGTTTAACCAAAGCCCCCATTTCTCCCTTATTCAAAACCTATTTAGAGGCTAAAAATTCCACCCATGCCGGGACTTGAACCCGCGACCTCTGGCTAACCGTGCCAGCACTCTCTCAACGGAGCTAATGGGCAAGTGCAGGCATCAGTGAAATTTCGAGCCTCTTTACAAACTTCTCTGTATTACTTACGTATTTCGCTGTATTCTTTTTTTAGCCTCTAAATAGGTTTTTAAAATTGTCCTCAGCACGGGTAAGTGCAACAAAAAGAACGTAATTATGTAGGTACAGCGATATCATTCCGACGTAAAAACCTAGCTGCAAAGTGAGTTACTCGGGGCTGCAAGTGATGTAAATTGCTTCGGCCAGATGTCACTGCCTGTACGTAGCTAGAGGTCGCGGGTTCAAGTCCTGGCACGGGTGGAATTTTTAGCCTCTAAATAGGTTTTTAAAATTGTCCTCAGTACGGGTTAGTGCAAAAGAAGAATATAGTTTTAAAATATTTTTAATGTTTTAAACAGTGTTTCCTCTCTTCATATTTTTCTCCCCTCTCGAAACGTTTGTAGGCTACATACATATTTTTTTTGGATAACTAAGGTCTTACCACTTAGGGCGATTGTTTTCGGACAACCTTGAATTTTGTTTAGTACTTAAATAAAAGTTTTACAGTGTTGTCATAATCAGTTTTAGTCTTGTCTTTAGTTTTAACGTTCTGCGTGGCATTTCTCTTACTTTCATAACTCTGCAACACTTGTTGGTACAGAATTAGCATCGATAACGCGACACCACGGCCCCTGCGCGCCCAACTTAGTATTATGAGCTTATGGCATGTTACATTGATTACGGTTATTTTAATATTACGAGCCTACGGCATGTCAGATCGATCGTGGTTATTGTAATCCCTAGTTATGTGGTGGCTTGTGTATGAGAATTAATAAGCCAGTAAATAATTTTTTCTCAAACCGGCTTGGAAATTTGAGCATTATTTCGACGACCTTCTTCGAGATAAATCGAAATTGCTGTACTGGCCAATTACACGTGAGCAGCGGCCGGAAAAAGTTCTATGAGAATTCATAACTGTCGTGTTTTGCGGTCAAATAAATTACATACTAAACTCATATCTGTCGTGTTATTTAAAAATGGAACGATCTTTTACTCCGAAGAATGACAAGCAAGGAGGTAACTTATCAGAGGTTTTATTGAAATTTCGAGCTGGCTTGCAATAGAAAGCTGGATATACCTATTGAAAAAAAGAACACTTTAACCCGGCAAAAAATATTGTTGTTTTTGAAAGTTTATTGAATTTTTCAATTAAAAAGTTCTTCCTTAGTACTACTTAGTTTTAATTTCTGCGCATTATTTGAGAAAAATCATATACAAGCCTTGGCCACAACTAGGCATTGATGGACTCACGTATGTGTGCCTCGACTTCGCCTCGGCCCACATTTCCACGTTCGTCCATCAATGCCTGTTTTGCTGGCCGCTGCAGTAATGTACTGTTAATAGTTTGGCTGATTATCTTGTCCTAAGTCACATAGAACAAATTTTCGGTGGCTTTATCACAGTTTCACAGTTAAAGACAAAAAAGGGATTTGAGGAAAGGGGAAGGAAAGATATTCGATTATTGTGATAATTTATAAATTAATGTGATAACGTCATTCATAAAAAGCCTACATACGTCCCACTGTAGGGCACAGGCCTTCTCTCAGAGAGAGAGAGTATGGGCTTAATCACCACGCGTGCCCACCGCGGATTGGTGATTTCAAGCGCTGAGGTATGTGAATAGCTCAGACACCCAGGTTTCCTCACGATGTTTTCCTTCACCGCTAGCGAGTGGTATTGCTACTATAACTTCACAAATGTACATAACTTAGAAAGAAAAGTCATAGGTACTAGCCCGCACTGGGAATTGAACCTGGGTCTCCCGCTTCTACCCACGAGGCTACCACCGCTTACGAGATACGTATTACATACTATTTGAGTCACGAAAATATCGTTACCGATTTTTGTTAGATTTAGTATGGAAATCGCGCGAAGTTTAGGATTCTATTGCATAAAACAAATGTGATATAAAATTAATGTTGCAAGCGAGAGCAATTTCTCAAATGATTGCCCGGCAAACAACGCTTCAAAACAACCTTCGTGGCTCTAGTATTGAGAATCTTATTATGTAGGCTAGTAGGGTGAGTTTGCAGTGTGAGATAATAGGAAGGTAATTTTTCTGTTACAGGAAGTGATTGACAAAAACGATTAAGTACCTAGCGAATAAATCAAAATGAACATTAGAAAACTTAGTTAATATACCCGTACCGAGGTTTCATAAAACTGAAACGCATGGTTTACTATGAAGATTCGATGTAGTACATTCAATGTACCCACGTAAGATTCTGATTAATTTTGAAATTACTACAAGAGTTTAAAAACACGATGCCTTAAAACACTCCTCAGAGACCGTTTATATAGTCTGTGGTAAAAGAAAAGACGTAACCACAGATTAATTGAACTGCCTCAGAGCACACTCCTCGTTTTAGAAGAATCGCGTTTTTACAAATAACACGGTTAATCTTTAACTTACAGTTACTATTATTAACTTAATTCCGGAGTCACTAACTACAATTTTGAGCTCCGTCTTTATTCACTATCATTAACCTCTGAAATGCCCTCGCGAAATGGAACGTATAGGTGGCCCATACTAAGTTGGACACAGATCTGTGTCGCGGCAGACGAGTGGTTAAGGTCTTCGAATAAGAGCGAAACCTGGTCGGACTCTTCCGGCAAAAAATCAAGTAAGTGATTCCGGAACTAAGTTAGCAATATGTAGTGCTTACGAAAGTTTAAGTTACAAAATAGAGTTACTATTTAATTATAGTGCAAAGCATTATTATTTTGAAAATCGTAAGTAATAGAGGGAAATCTCTATATTAATTGGAAATCTCTATAAATGACAGCCTAGTTGGTCTAGCGGTATCACGACTGATTACCATGCCGGGGGTGGTGGGCTCGACCCCACTGGGGGCTGCCGAACATTCAACCAAGAAATCAAAAAATTATTTTAACGTAGGTAATGAATTTACATTCTGTGTGCTGAATGTCAATGTAAGTACTATATTAGCCGCTGCCTTCGGGCCGTTTTTGGCGTGGAGAGAAAGGCAAAGGAAAGAAAACGCCACTCTGACCATCTTTTCTCAAATCATTTGTCAAATCTCAATCATTTGAACAAGAGGCCGCAGTCTGGGTATATTTTCACTTTTGTGACGTCCTTGCCTTGTTAAAAAGCACAGGGTATCCTAGTTTGTGACCAGGATGAGTGATTGTGTTGTGTGGAAGTTGTTATTGTTATTGTACCCTGAATAGAATAGAGCGTATATAATCTGACCAACCGTAGCTGACTATTCTTACGAGATCAATTATTTACAAAAGCAACCTCAAGGGCACCAATCCTTTTCTATAGAGCTCAGCTAAGCAGTTGACAAAGCGAACGAAATAAAACATCGGAGTTTGTTGTGAAATCTCAGAATTGACTCTTCTTTCGGTGTCAAGTTGGGTATTTTCTTCCAATAGTGACACTGAGTAGGTTTTTTTAATATATTTCTTGCCTGACTGGGGTCGTCTATACACGGTGAAGTCTGTGTGCTTTGAAAGCGGCGGTTATGTTATTAGTAGTTAAGAGTGCCATACATTTCGACTATTTTTCTTAATATAGAAGTAAAATTAAAATTGAGTTGTTAAAGGTTGTCTCAAAAAATTCGCGAACAACTAGTTCCGCCTCTCCGTCTACAGCTCAATGACCCGCGAACCCACGGCGCGCGCTCACCTTTCTGGCTGGCTAATAATGGTTCTCGCAGATTCGAGTGTGAGATATACTCGGAAAAGGCAAATAAAGTGCCTCTTTAAAAAACTCAAACTCACAAAGCTTGCCACTTTGGTAGCTATTGTTTAGGCATGTTCACTTTACTATGGCTCTCAAACGACCTAAATTTCGTGGTGCGTGTTGTATGTATATAGACGACCCCTATCAGGCGTCATTGTACAAAATCACAGCCTGTATTTAATTATTGTTAAATAATTAGTATACTTATCACAAATGTGGTACTAGATAATAAAATTAGGGACATACTAGACATGGTTTAAATTTTCTTATGCCTAGTTCGAGATCGAATCAGAAATGATGAGATCCGTAGACGAACAAAAGTCGTCGACATAGCCCAGCGGTTTAGTAAGTTGAAGTGGCAGTAGGTGGAGCACATAGCATGCAGAACTGATGGCCGTTGGGGCCGAAAAGTTCTCGAATGGAGACCACATATCGGCAAGCGCAGCGTAAGATGACCAGCCACAAGATGGACAGATGACCTCATCCAAGTGGCAGGAAGACGCCGGATGCAAGCCGCTTCCGACCGGTCTTTTGGGAAATCCATGGAGGAGGAGCCTATGTCCAGCAGTGGACTTCTTGTGGCTGAATGATGATGATGATGCCTCGTTTTTGATTGAGAAACGTCAAGTGACGTGAGAAGTACATAATTTTAGTGACAAATTTTAGTTTCCGTTTTGAGTTTTTGCTTGTCACAGTAACAGGCACAATACCTGCATAGTGTCCTAGTATAGTGCATGGTGGTGTATAGTGGAGTCTCCAACAATATCGGTCTTATTTATAAAAAAAACACGATTCCTTAAAACGCCGATTAAAATAGTCTGTGCTGGAGATTTTACAAGTAAATGTCAGCCACACAGATTAAATGAACTGCCTCTTAGAAGTGCTTTAGATTCTTCTTAAACTCTTATATCTTTAACCTCCTCAGTCCTGACCTTGAAGATAACAATGGTTTATATTTTCTAGGTCAATTGATGAAAATTTGTGCAGTATATTATGAGTTGAGGAACGTTCATGCCTGGGACCCGACATTATTTTACGAGATAACTTAAAAATATCATTCACTTAATTCAGGATTAAGTTAATGATGTCAAGTTCTTACGATGGTTTTAGTTCCAAAACTTAAACATAGATAATTGCTAATCCCCAGTAACTCGTGATGATTAGCAACTATCTATGTCACAGTTTATGCCACATTTGTGTGGAATGTTTTTGTACCACGTGACTAGAATTACTTTTCGTCAGGTTATATTACGAAAAGTATCAAAAGTATCAAAAGTATCGCCATTTGACGCCCACTGCAGGACACAGGCCGCCTTCGTGGTTTTCATAACCATGAGGGGTTTTGTCATAATCGCCACGCTTGGCAGCTGGGCACGTTGCTGCCCGTCTCTGCTGGTAATTGATTTCCTTAGTCGCCTTCTACGACATCCACGGTAGGAAATGGAGTGACGCTATTCTTAATCCGGCGCCACACGGAATACGAAAAGTATAGTTGTAGAGAAAATCTTTATCACGATTATTTATCATTTAAGACGGCCTTAAAGATCGAAATACTCTTTCCTCCACTCCGTAATCGGTGAAGCCGAGATTCTCCCGTTCTTTAGTCTTTTTTCTCTTGTCCTCTTGGTAAGATTATTTTATAGTCCGTGAATCAAATATGAAACTATCTTCGCAGCCCCATTCCAACAAAAGTAAGCCAAATCTCGGAGGGGGAACCTCGCGAAAGGCCCGAAGCCAAGCCTATGTTTGCACACGATCTCAAGCGGCATTAATAAAGCCTTTTGTTGGAAAGAATTCACTATTGTGCGAGCTTGCTTCGCGGAGATTTGGGCGGATTCAATTTGAAACATTCGGTGTGCTTATGGAAAAGGTTTTCGTGCAGAAACGTTACTCGAGTAGCAAGTAACATACATCATTCTATCGTCTATATTCCCGAAAGGGTAAAAGGTAAAGGCATAAACAATTTTGTTTGTTAGACTGTTTTGTTTGACATCGTTGTTGTATTTTTAAAACCTATTAAGTTGGCTAAAGCGGAAGAAGCGGAAGCAGAAGCGGTGGTAGCCTAGTGGGTAGAACATTGGACTCGGAAGCGGGAGACCCAGGTTCGATTCCCAGTGCGGGCATGTACCTATGACTTTGTTTTCTAAGTATAACGCTAACCGTGGAGGAAAACATCGTGAGGAAACCTGGGTGTCTGAGCTATTCACATGCCTCAGCGCTTGAAGTCGCCAATCCGCGGTGGGCACGCATGGTGATTAAGCCCATACTCTCTCTCTGAGAGAAGGCCTGTGCCCTACAGTGGGACGTATATAGGCTTATGAAGTGGCTAAAAGTTCCACATATGCCGGGACTTGAACCCGCGGCCTTTTAGCGTCCGAATAGGTTTTTGAAAATTGTCCTTAGCACGGATTGGTGCAACAAAAAATATAATTATTGTTGTATTGTTTGCCAGTTTCGACAATTTCAACCCGTATCAATCAATCAGCCTACGGGCTTATACTCGGCTACTCCTGGACATAGGCCTTCCCAAGGCACGCCACTTCTTTTTATCCTCGGTCATCTTCACCCAGCCGCTGCATTATATTTAAAATTGGTGTTATTTACAAAAATACGATTCCTCTAAAACACTCCTAAAAGGCAGTCTAAACTGTCTGTGGCTAAGCCTTTCAGATACGGTACGGCCTTTTGAGCTTTTGTGGCACACCTATATATGGTCTAAAAGTGCCATATGACTTTATGTTTATACATATAAGTTAGTTTGTAAGATAAGTTAGTACTTGTACCTAAACTATTGTATGTCATCAACTTTTATGTACTTATTGCTTTATGTGTGTGTGTCTCTAAGCACAAATAAATGATTAATCTATCTATCTATCTATCTATAAGAACGTTGGCCTTTCCGTATGAAAATTAAGAACATTCAACAGTGGGTCAAAGTCAAATCTTAATTTAAATGCGCGCCAAATACTTTGAAGAGGCCTTAATTACCAAAGGCGCAACCACGGGCCTGTTTGATAGAACTACAATTCTTGGTTTACTATGACAATTCGATGAACATTGCGAGGTCGACAGATTAACAAGTAGGAAGACTCGGCTACGGCTACGTAGTTCTATAAAACGCGGTCCATAACGTCTTATGATGTGGCCATTAGAAGAAGAAGAAAGAAGAAGAAATACATTTATTTATCGCCACACAGACATTATACAAGGCATAGGAAACAAGGAAAAACAGACAAGGCAAAACACTAGACAAATAAAACCGAGCAACTCGCGCGCGGAGGATTACGTACCATTATCTATACAACATTAGACACAGATGATGTATTTCTGTTGCCGCTAAAAATAGAATAAAATAAAAAAACCGCAAAAAATCACGTTTGTTGTACAGGCGCCCCTTAAATATTTAATATTAAATATTTGAGGGGGGCTCCCATACAACAGACGTAATTTTTTGCCGTTTTTTTTTATTTTATTCTATTTTAGCGGCAACAGAAATACATCATCTGTGCAAATTTCTACTGCCTAGCTATCACGGTTCATGAGATACAGCCTGGTGACAGACAGACAGACGGACAGTGAAGTCTTAGTAATAGGGTCCCGTTTGGCACCCTTCCGGGTACGGAGCCCTAAAAATAAAAACAACAAGAAAGGGACACAGGGGCTATGTTCAAAGGGGCTATGTCCATGCGGCGTTAAAACGGCCTCCGGCCCAGTATTTGCTGCAGGTTACCCACAGCACTGATCTTCTGTCAGGGCCTGGACAAGTGAATCCCGGAACAAACCATCGAGAATACGTCGTAGAGCAAACACCAACGTCTAACTGACTAATCCTGGACATTTCGTTTCATTAAGCTTTGGACGCGTGGTAATTAAGCCTATACTCGCACTCTGAGAGAAGGTCTGTGCCCTGTAGTGGTAATTATATAGGCTACACGAAAAAAAGGTTTGGTCTGGGTGTAAACTATTAAATACTATCAATGTCAAGATATTGATAATGACTGAGCTCATCCTAATGAATGACTTATGAGCAAACAATTTGAACGACAATATTGTTTCCTCCTCTCTCTGAGAGAAGGCCTGTGCCCTACAGTGGGACGTATATAGGCTGCTTATGCTTGCTATGCCATGCTATTGTTTCCCATATTACAAAAAAAAAAAAATTAAAACTAAATGAAACGAGGGTTGTTATCCGTCCGGGTTTCCCCGGATTTGTCCTAGTTTGGAGGGCGTCCGGGGAGTGTCCGGGCAGGGTTTTAAAAAGTGTCAGGGGAAATCCGATTAAATTGATAGAATGGAATGAGATGCAATCACGATGCAATAAATTACAGCATTTCATAGTTAAAAATTCGGTGAGGCAAATATGCCCGTGAATTCGTGACGTGACGTGTCCCCCCCTAGTCACCCCGCTCCGCGCAGTTTATAATTTGTTTTTAATAATTTAAATATGTTTTTAACAATTTATAATATTTTATTATGTCATTGATGCCAAAAAGAAGACTTCCTAATTATGTCTGTTACTAGAATTCATGAGGTTTAAGTTTAAGTTAATTTGACTATGTTTTTGTTATATTGTAATTTTTTTTCGAGGGACGGGGAATTTTTTTTTTCACCCAAATGTACGGATTTTTGAAGTGTTTTTCCTGGGTCTGTAATTTAGCTGATGGCAACCCTAAACAACACAGGCTTGACCTAGCGTGGCGCCCACAGTAAGCTGTCAACTATTTTAATTAAGAAATATTTTTTTTTACTTTTTTTTACTTTAAGTAGGTACTTTACTTTTACTTTCAAAACTACGTGGCTATACTCGTTAGTGCGAACTATATTTACCATAGAAAAATGGGAGCTAATCGATACGACCAAGTTAGTATGGGAAAATATTACTATGGGGAAAATTTGCTATGGGGAAATTTTACTATGGGGGAACTTGGCAATTGCAAAAACCTGTAAAGTACTCAATACCATTTTTGGCTTTGGCGTAATAGGTAACTACATTTTATTCCTACCAAACGATCCTTCAATACTGATGGTTGCCCTCTGAGGCCAAGTGGATTGGGATCAAAAGGCAATCTTCTTTACCTTGAAAACAATAAGAAGACAAAGAACACTGCCCTTTGTTCCGCCTGAGGTAATTAATCGATTGGTAGACAGTTAAGCGCCTCTTGAGTCCTCCAACCTAGTTTCTGGAGATTAATTAGTCCTTTTCGTTCCTTAGGAGTTTGTTGCTGAACTATTGCTGGTAGAACCATCGGGATAGGTCGATGATAGTTTCTAGGGTGGGCATATAAGTCATATTGTCATTAAATTACTATTCTAGACATGATAAGTAATTAAAATAGCAGTTAACTTAATTTTCGTCAAACAAATAAAATACTTATGTTTAAGTATATTCTTTTTGTTGCACTAATCCGTGCTGAGGACAATTTTAAAAACCTATTTAGAGGCTAAAAAATCCACCCAGCGATATCATTCCGATGTGAAAGTGGGTGCCCGGGGCTGTAAGTGATGTAAATTACTTCAGCCAGATGTCACTGCCTGTACGTAAAACAGAGAAGTTTGTAAGGAGGTTCAAAATTTCGCCGATGCTTGCACTTGCACATTAACTCAGTTGGAAGAGCACTGGCACGGTTAGCCAGAGGTCGCGGGTTCAAGTCCCGGCACGGGTGGAATTTTTAGCCTCTAAATAGGTTTTTAAAATAATTATGTATGTTCAATTCGTTGTTTCAAGACAGCTTTCCGTAATTGTCATAGAGTGACTAGCTGATCCGGCAAACGTTGTTTTGCCATATTAATTAGCCTAAGACGTATTCTCAGACCTAGTATAATATAAAAAAAATCATAAAAATCGGTGAAGCCGTTTCGGAGGAGTTCGATAAGACACACTGTGACACGAGATTTTTATGAGTTAGTGCAGTGTTTCTCAAACTTATGGCTTCACGTACCCCTGTTGAAGTTTCTAAATGACAGCGAACCACTAACCCCCCCACAATGCGTAAGTAACTGTTGCCAACTCTTGTTTTAGTATAGTAGTAGATGAACTATAAAAATTGGTAGAAATTAGAAGATTTGAAAAACGAAAATCGGTCTATCCTATAAATATAGTTCAGAAGATTTGTAAGAATTTGTACGAAAAATCCCTTTGTGAAAATCCATTACGTAAATCTTGTCGCGAACCCCCTACCGTCGGATGGCGAACCCCTGGGGGCTCGCGTACCCCACTTTGAGAAACTCTGAGTTAGTGCATTACTTGTCACTTTCGCTAATTCGTCACTATCGTTAATTCGTCACTTTCCGGATTCGTCAATTTCTTAAAAATCTTTAACTCGTCAATATCCCTAACTCGTCACTTTACCTGATTCGGCAATTGTTGTTTATGCTGTACAGCCAAGCTCTGATGAGGGTAATCAATAGGAGTGTTATGAGTTTATGATTTTAGGATTTTATGCCAGAAAACCTTACTTATAATTTGTTTATTTTTAAAGCCAAAAGAAAATAAGTAAGACATATTAATGGATGCGTTTATTCAAAGAAAACAAGTAAGACATATTAATGGATGCGTATGTTGTTTCTTAGTGTATTAATGACGGATAATTTAGATAAGCAATCCCAGATTTCAGTACGTCCATCAATCGTAAAAGTAGATATAAAAAATTTCATCAATCATAAAAGTAGATACCAAACTTGTGATAAGATTGTCCAAAGCAATCGCCCGCCGTGTCCTATTCTTATTAGGGATATTTTAGAATAGTTTTTTATTTACCGGCACAAAAAATTGTGTTTGTGTTTGCCTACCCTATTATTTTCGTTCTTTAGGAATTTGTATCCGTGTGGCGCCGGATTAAGAATAGTGTCACTCCATTACCTTCCGTGGATGTCGTAGAAGGCGACTAAGGAAATACATTACCAGGAGACGGGCAGCAGCGTTTTCCTATGATTCCAACCACATACTGCGATCGCCAACCCGCCTGCCAAGCGTGGCGATTATGGCAAAAACCCTTCATGGTTAGGAAATCCATGAGGGAGGCCTATGTCCTGCAGTGGGCGTCATATGGCTGATGATAATGATGATGATGATGAGGAGTTTGTTGCTAAACTATTGCTGGTAGATAGATAGAACCATCGGGATAAGCGTGTATCGTATTCATCGCTGGTCTAGCCGTTAACACGCTTGGTATCAAAACAGAGGCCCTGGGTTCGATCCCACTAGAAGCTTGATTTGTGAAATTGGCCTCATGCTGGGTTTATTTCCATGTTCGTGATGTCCTTGTCCGGTTACCATACCACAAAGTGTCATAGTTTGGGACCTGGACAAGTGATTGTGTTGTGTGGAAGTTATTTATTTAGTTAATCTAATCTAACATAAAAAAGCAGCGACTGTAATACTAAACGTACGGAGCGTCAGAGAACGTCCCACGGGACACATTTTCCTCTAAAATTCAACGCGTTTTTCGTGCACAAACGCCTTTCACGTCTCACTTATGGTACTGAGGGAAATAAATCAACCTTTTTGCTGTTCACCCGGTCCCAAGCCATACGTAGATTGATACAGAAGGTTACATCTCCAAAATCACATGTCTCGAGTTAAGCATGCAGAGTTATTAAGAATTTAAGTCAAACGTTAATCGTTACTATTGTAAAACGACTTCGACCAGCAAAGAAACAATGATTTTAGTAGAAAACTTTACAGATTTTTAAACGTCTGTTACTCGAAACAGCATATTTTAAATGTTCCAATAATTAATTCGACCGACGGTTTACCCGACTGCGGCTGAGCCCAACGGGAGACTAATGTTTTTGGCTCATATTATGTATGTATGTATGTACGTCCGATTCTATGTTCCCTCATAACTCTTTAATCTATAGTTGAATTTTGACAAATAATACCTCTATATTATTAAGAGGAAAAGTTTGTATGTTTATAATGTTTGAAAGTTTGTATGTAGGTAGGGGTGATCTCTGAAGGCACTTAACCAATTTCAAATACTCTTTCACCTGTATTTAGAATGGAACTTGAGGGTGGACATAGGCTATAGACCAATCCGTTTACCACGTGAACGTACTCGCGGGAACTTCTGGTAAAAAATAAAGAGCTTTAGCTACTAAGCAGGCTTGACCCAAGTGTAGGTATCCCAGTATCTAGGTTAGTCCCGCCTGCTTGATGCTCTGCAGTCGGGTTATTGGTTATTTATCATTTCAGATTTTTTATTTATTATTTCAGAAAAATACGTTTTTAGGGTTCCGTACCCAAAGGGTATTAATAAGACTCCGCTGTCCGTCCGTACGTCCATCCGTTCGTCCGTCTGTTACCAGCCTTTATCTCATGAACCCTGATAGTTAGACAGTTGAAATTTTCAAAGATGATGTATTTGTGTTGCCGTTATAATAACAAATAGGTACTAACAACAGAATAAAATTAATAGTTAAGGGGGGCTCCTATACAACAAACGTGCCGTTTCAATGACAGCAACATGTAGACGCCTGAAATATCCAAATGTTGTATAGTAAATGTTGTAATGGCCGGTTTTTTTAAACGTTGTTAGTTTGTGTGAGTAGCCTTCACAGAATAGAGACAAATGACGTGATATTATGTTACGAGCAGTGCTTTATTTGAGTTTTATTGCTGGCACTAAGATTGTTATTTGTGGGGTTGAAGCAGCTGCTTTCAGAAATATTTTTTCTGATGGAATGTCAAAATGATGCCAAACCTCAAAACTGATTCTTTTGGTATCGATAATGAATCCGATATTGATATTCAGTTTAGGTAACAACATGGTCAAATATTTTTAAAAAATACAAGACCTAAGCAGAAGCTTAGCTTAAATAATTGAATGATAAGATAAGATAAGAATATTCCTTATTGCACCCAAGAACCGAGACATAAAATATGAAAAAGTACAATGGGCGGCCTTATTGCTAACAGCAATTTCTTCCAGACAACCTTGTGACCAAGAACCGAGACATAAAATATGAAAAAGTACAATGGGCGGCCTTATTGCTAACAGCAATTTCTTCCAGACAACCTTGTGACGGAAAGGTTTCCGAAGGAGAAAGGGAGACGGGTAGTTGGTGCAAATATGAATAGTACATAGTTAAACTTAATAATAAACTTACATAAATCTTACTTAAATAATTGTTATATACTAAAATATAATTACAAGATCGTATCAAGTGGCAGTCCCTGGTCTCTGCCTACCCCTCTGGGATACAGGCGTGAGTTTATGTATGTATGAAGAAGAATAAGAAGAAGAAGAAAGACATTTATTATACCAACAAGATACATCACAGAAACAAAATAAGCACATATGTATGAATGTATGTACGTATGTATGTATGTATGTTTGTATGTATGTATGTATGTATGTATGTATGTATGTATGTATGTATGTATGTATGTATGTATGTATGTATGTATGTATGTTTGTATGTATGTATGTATGTATAATTACAATCTCATAGTAAATAAATTTAAATCAGTAATAATCCATCAAAAATTGAAATAACACATCAAAGATAATAAATTAATTTCAACTCGGTTGTTCGTCCAGATATTCATCAAGAGAGCAATAAGCTTTTTCACATAGATTTTTTTTTAGTTTCCCTAAGAATATATTATAATTAGTGATCTGTCAGGATCGTGGCAAGTGCTAGTCCCTATGGTCTCTGCCTACTTCCCGGGATACATGTGTGAGTTTATCTATACGTGTATATATATAATTACTTAGTGACTCCCTATACCTATATAAAAAACAGACTACATCTCTTAATTCTAGGGGCGGCGGACTAAAGCAAATAATCCAATTTTTTTTTTAGTTAGCCATGTCTGTGTCCCACTGCTGGGCAACGGCCTCCCCCATGATCTTCCACTCCTCCCTGGCTTGAGCTGTCATCTCCCAGCCGGACAAGAAGGTTGAGAGGTCGCCCCGTCATCTCCGCGTTGGCCGACCACGTCTGCGATGTCCGTCGCGTGGAACGTCAGATCATAGAAAGCTATGATCGCGTGGAACCCATTCAGTGGCAATTTTTGCCCGTCTGTCTGGACGCACACGACTGACGTGGCCTGCCCAGTTCCACTTGAGTTTTGCGGTCACAGCTCCGACATCAGCGATTTTGGTTCTGGAGCGGGGCGTGGTGTTTCGGATTCGGTCCATCCGTCTGACGCTCAGGATGCTACGCTCCATCGCCCGTTGGCAAACCTTGAGCCTGGTCTCGTGATGTTCGTTCAAAGACCAGGGCCTAGATTATCTTAATGCATTGTAGTAACATGACAACTGCATGAACACGGCGATTTCATTTCATGGCTGCTTTAAGTCTCCGCGGGCACACCTATCAAACCTTCTAGTCGTCAATGGAACGAAAAAACACGTCACGTGACCCGACAGTGTACCTGTCATTATACTACAATGCACTAACAGAATCGGGGCCCAGGTCTGAGCACCGTAGGTTAGGATGGGCAGAAAGCACATGTCCACAAGCTCATTACACATGTTATATTAGCTCTTTCCAAATTATTATGAAATTGTTATTCTATATACCACATAAGTCATTAAAATAGTAGTTTCATAAATCAGAAATGTACTTATGTGAAGCATTTCTATATGAAGGCGGGGCCAAAATCGAGTATTGATTTTTTTATTTTTGATACACCCACAGGGGTGAGATGAATCTAACGACACCTCTCAAGCTAAAATCCATCAAGCCGTTTAGGCTACAGAGCGTGCCAAAGAAATATACATACATACATACACTTTAAAAACATAATCTTCCTTCTGGCGCAGTCGAGTCGGGTTAAAAGTAAATTCCAATAAAACACAACTGCAAAATATACAACTTCTCAAATGCAGTTTAAACAGTCTGTGGGAACCTTCACCATGGACTTCTTAAAGTTATTACAAATTACCTAACTAAGGTTTTTGACATTTAAAGTTATTGATGGCAATCATGGAAACTTATTATAGCAACTGATGTATTAAGTATAAGGCTGCTGTTACGTCGAGCATGCGGTCTCGCTCGCACAGTATAACATTTTTAGTAATTTTAATAAAATGAGTATCATCATCAACCCATTATGTCCCCACCGAGGGGCACGGGTCTCTTCCCTGAGGAAGGTATAGGCCATACTCCACCACGGGGGCCAAGTCCGGATTGGTGGAGGCTTGTAGACTAGTAGCTCGTCTACTGTCAGAAGTTGTCAAGCCGCCCTAAGGCCTCTGACTTGGCTTAACGACTGCCATCTATCGACGGCAGCCGGCACCAACAGCTTAACGTGCCTTGCGAAGCACGGAACCGCTCGGAAAAATGCCACTAGCGTTAGGCATAGACGGCGACCCATCCATGCACTGAACGCGCCCAGTGTTGCTTAACCTTCGTGATCGTTTAAGATCACTCAGGCAGCCGGGGCTACGAGCGATTCTCATAAAATGAGTATACTTTTGATAAATTAAATGTGCCAGCGAGACAGCATGCTCCACGTAATAGCAGCCTTAAGATGATTGGAGAAAATATGGTCAGATTGGAGATTTTTTTCCCGCTGCCTTTTTCGCCACTACAAATACGGCCCGAAGGCAGAGGGTTAGGTAAATTGTACATTAACATTCAGCAGAATGTAAATTCTTTACGTTTAACTGCATTTTAGAAGTGTTTTACAAATAAGACTGTTAACATGTAAGCCTGACTCAAGTAAACAATACACATTCGGAGAACAGACCGGATATTGGAAAAGCGTCATGCTTCCGGGAGCATGTGCCACTTGAACTTGGAACAAAGAGCGACGGCGGCGCCGCCTGGCGGACGCGGTTCGGTCCCATTTGGGTACAGTATCCAATTTGACATGTTTGACTCTTTAAGGGTGCGTTCAGTGTAAATGATTTACGACGCACCGCGCTCCATCGTTAACGATTTAAATTTGCGTAAAACCTAGTTTAAATTTGATTTATTTTCATGCTTTTTAGCAGTCTACTTTAGCGTGTAAAATTAAGGCGCACATTTAAGACTATCAAAAATAGCTCTACTATAAACCTTAATACCAATGTTTGTGTTAAAATGTTTCTATGCTATGCAGTAGTTTCTACATTATTGCATGACCAAATATGACGTGATGATTATATGTTTTGTTATGCAATGATGTAGAAACTACCGAATGTAATATGTTCAAACTTACACTGATAGACCAATGAATGATATACACTGACAGATCATATCAAAGAGAGTGACTATAGACATGAGAATTTCTGCTGAGGGAGAAACAAAGGATACTTTTTTCGAATCTGACGTGACTGAAATCGCGAGTAACGCTAGTTAGGAATAATCAAATATGTGGCAAACTAAGAATGTAGCAAACTGGGAATACGTCTCGACGCGTCGGGAAACTCAAAACCTTAGTTCTTTATATCTATGCTGACCTAGATTTTCCAACATAATTTTATGCGATCACTTCAAATAAAGACATCGTGCATACGGTGTAAATTTCGATGTATCTACGTACCTATCTAACCTGTCACTAGTACAGTTGTCAGCACGTCAACCTTTACACACGTGCACACTACTCTGTTGCGTTACGGGCGACTTTGATACAAAAATGGAAGGTTTGGTCTGCTGTCGACTGTACTGTACATCGGCATTTACTCTGTCATCTTAACTTATCCATCTTTTTTATGTAGACTATATGTGTCACACTGCAGGGCACAGGAGAGAGTTTGGGCTTAATTACCAAGCGTGCCCAACGCGGATTGGCAATTTCAAGCGCTGAGGTATGTGCACAACTCAGACACAGGTTTCCGCAAGATGTTTTTCTTCACAGTCAGCGAGTGGTATTGTTACTAAAACTTCACAAATGTACATGACGTAGAAAACAAAGTCATTCGTACATGCCGGGATCCGAACCCTCGACCTTCCAAATGTGAGGCCGGTGTTCTACCGCTGCTTTACCACCGCATTTTTTATTATACGGTTTAGCAAAAGTAACTAATGAAATATGTTCGTTCGGTTGCAATAAAGGTTTGTATTATTATTATGAACCGTTTCGTACATTTTTAATCTCGTATAAATTTAATATGGCCGCGCTGAAAGGAGAATGATCAATTTACTATAGAAGTTAGTCTATTTTTGTGTCTTCTTGCGCATTGATGAAACCAACGGTAAACTATTAGAAATTAGCTCTGGATTATGCAGGAAAAATATTATGAAAATATTAGATGGGAGTTTCGAGAAATCTTAATTTTGAGCCCATGAGACAAGACTATCTTAAGCCCACAATGGCGGTTTATTTTAGTTATTTATTCTACATATTGTTCAAACATCATCATCATCATCATCATTTCAGCCATTGGACGTCCACTGCTGGACTAAAGCCTCCCCCAACGATTTCCAGAAGGGCTGGTTGGATTGTTTATATATACACATGGTCATTTTAACAATAAACTTCACTAATTAAACAGTTTAAAATCCACTGGAATCAATTTGTAAAAATAAAAGCGTAATAAAACCGCTCGTTTGAATTCCCGTCAAAAACTCCCCGTTTGCAGTTTACATTTTATGTATGTACACGATTTGCGATTTTTGAAATAATATAATCTAATCTGTGTTTGTAATCTGTTTTGACTGACTGAAGTTTTTTAGTTATACAATCAATACAGATATTTTTTAATTATTACTTTTAAACCCCTGATTCTTTTAATTTATCAAATAGAACTATAAATCATTTTTCAAAAGAAACATTTTGAGGACAAATGCTTAAAGCACAACATAGACTGTTTTTGATCATTCTCCTTTCTCCGCGATCTCGAAGCTCCCCCTAAAGCAAACGATGTTCGAATTGGTAGTTAGCACCTCCCTCTTTGGAAACAATGAGAATGTTGTTACATCCTGTACATTTTTGCAGACCATCCGCTCAGTTCCGCAACAAGAGCTCTAGCATAGACTTATGAAAACTGAGTCTGGTTCCCCTCCGTGCATAAAAGGGGAATAATTATACACTCTCCCACACAGAGGAGCCGGGGGTGGGAACACAATGGAGCTATTTTTGTTTCTCTTTGACGCGATACGGTCTTTGTTTGAATAAATACCTACCTAATCAGCGCAAAAAAGGGAACAATGATGCTCAGATGCTTCCTTTAATTTACAGTCAAAATATGCCTTGCTTGACAGTTTACGAAAACGACTAACAAACAAAAAAAGAATGTATCGGACTCGCACACGAATGGTTCCGTACCATTATCTATACAACATTTAAATATTTCAATCATCTACCTGTTGCCGTTGTTAATATCGAGCAAAAAACGGCAAAAAATCACGTTTGTCGCATGGGAGCTATCCTTAAACATTTATGTTATTCTGTTTTTAGTATTTGTTGTTATAGTGGCAATAGAAATACATCATCTGCGAAAATTTCAACTGTATAACTATCACGGTTCACGAGAGACAGCCTGGTGACAGACGGACGGATGGAAAGCGGAGTTTTAGTATTAGGGTCCTTTACCCTTTAGGTTGTAAGGTTGTGCCTTCTAGAGGCAAGTGAAAGAGACGATGGTTGATACAAGACTGTCCTTTATTAGTAGATAAATACATTTATAAGTGATTGATATTGTCTTAGGCTACCTAAAGCTATTTACACACTACAAGGTACGGAACCCCAAAAAGTGGCATCTATTTAGATTAGACTATTACTTTGAAGCATAGACGTAAATATAGCGGTGGTAGCCGGGTAGAACATCGTACTCGGAAGCGAGAGACTCAGGTTCGATCCCCAGTGCGGGCATATACCTATGACTTGCTTTTCTAAGTTATGTACATTTGTGAAGTTGTAGTAGGAATACCACTCGCTAACGGTGAAAGAAAACATCGTGAGGAAACCTGAGTGTCTGAGCTATTCATATACCTCAGCGCTTAAAATCGCCAATCCGCGGTGGCCACGCGTGGTGATTAGGCCCACACTCTCCCCCTGAGAGAAGGCCTGTGCCCTACAGTGGAACGTATATAGCCTGCTTATGTATAGACGTTAAAAAAAAAAAGTCACGAAATCTTGTTTTGAGTTGAGAAATATTGTTTCTAAAATGCGCTAATAATATTAGGGGTTAAAGTATGAAATTGCCGTTTTATTGCAATAGGTTCTTTGAATTGACATAGAGTCTTCATGGTTTGAGGTTTTCGAATGAAACTTTTTTCAAATGGTTTCTATGACGTTCTTTTTTTAAAAAATGTGAAACATTTGAATATCAACTTTCAATTGTTTTTGTTATTCAATTTAGACAAGAAAGATGGATACTGCGAAAATTCGAGTGATTTTTGAATACGAGTTCCGACGCGGAACTAACGCGGCAGAAACAGCCCGCAATATCAATGCTGCGTTTGGAGAGGGGTCTATTAATGAACGCACCGTGCGATTTTGGTTTAAACGCTTTCGTGATGGAAATTTCGACTTAAAGAACGAGCCACGAGGAAGACCGCCCACACAGGTGAATAACGATGAATTAAGAGAGATAGTGGAAGCCGACCCTAGTCAAACTACCCAGGAATTAGCGGCATGGTTTAACGTTACCTTACCCACAATATTGACTCACTTGCGTCAAATCAATAAAATAAAAAAATACGAAAAATGGGTGCCTCATGATTTGACTGATCTGCAGAAAGAAACGCGTGTTGAAACTTGTGTTGCCTTGTTGAACCGGTACAGAAATGAAGGAATATTGGATCGAATTGTAACATGTGATGAAAAGTGGATTCTTTATGGTAACCGGAAAAGAAAAGACCGCGGCACGCACGCACCGCTCTGGCTGGCTACTGATGGTTCTAATAGGTTCGAGTCTGTGTCGAGATATTTTTGGAAAGTGATTTTTTAAACAAATCAAACCAGCGTATTCGAGAGCCATTGTTAAGGCACGATGATTTTGCTATGACTTTCAAACCACCCAACATACATGGTGTATGAAACGTGTTTTGCTCTTTTGTAAGGGACGGTAATACGTACAAGTGTCAAACTTAGTGTGATTACCTACAGTACGGTCCAGTATTGTCCAACAGTAAATATTAAAAATCGGCCAAGTGTGAGTTGAACACCCGCAAGGGTCCCGAATCGAATGAAAGAAAACAAAAAAATTACAGAAACATATAATCATAAACTCACGCCTGTTTCCCAGAGGGGTAGGCAGAGACCAGGGTCTGCCCCTTACCACGATCCTGAAAGGTCTCTTTCGCTTCATTCGGCATGCAACCACGCCGGTTTCGGGTACTTTTTATCTTGCCCTTTGCTAATACATCCACTATTTGGTCAAAGTATGTCCGCCCGGTACATTGATTACTGGCCGTTCGATCCATATTCGCGCGATATAATATTTCTTTCGTCAATCTTCCTTCCTCGACATTCCTCCACCTGTTAGGCAAATACAATCAATAAATAGCTTTAAAAAGAACTTAAAAAAAAAATATTGACTTACAAAATCTGCTTCCTTAACATCTGTAATTATATAAAACCAAAACCAAACCAAATCAAGTCATATTTACACTACGCCGCTAAATTAAATTAGTTGAAATTTTAAATTCTATTTTTTTTTCAGGGTAGTAACACATATAATGAACTTAAAAGAAAAAGTAATAAACTTACATAAATATTACATTTTTTATGTTACAAAGGCTCAAAGCTTTTTATTGAATATCTTAAAATATATATGTAGACTTAATCTTTTCACAATTTGAGGCATTGCTGAGTGTCTCTTTTCTTAATGTTTATTTTTGTAATAATGTTTCATTGTGTTTTGTATGTGTTGTTTGCTTTTCTTACCACTGTATTATTGTTTTTGTTGCATGTGTGTGTTAATGCAAATAAATAATTATCTGTCTATTAGATATTTATCCTTTCCATATGTCCAAACCCAAGTAACATTCTTTTCTAAATTCTAGTCACAACAAAACTTATTTTTGTTAAAATAAATATGAAAGACTTATTTATTACTATTACTATTTTTGCGTTTATGGCACAAAAAACGTATATATTTCGATACTCAAAGGAATCAAAATTTATAGGGTAGGTACTGTCCGTTGACCTAGAGCTATGAATCTTGGCAAGTTATATCGTCGTAACTACATGTACAGGGACAAATCTGAAAACTATACATTTGTAATTAAATCATTAAAAAATTGTCTTTGAAGTTCGGGAAAAGCTCGGAAAAAACTGCGAGACTCGATTCCTGAACTATTTATAATTTGGAAGTACCTACTGTACGGAACCCTCGGTGGACGAGTCCGACTCGCACTTGTCCGGTTTTTTTAGTTATAACTCCTTACTAAATTTAAATAAGTGAAGTAAATGGCGTCACTGTGTTTTAGGTGCACGGACTCTTGGCCACCATATTAAGAACTGCAAAGAAAAAGGCTGTTGTTCTTTTGTTTCAAATTTTCGTAAAGGATTACACTTTAATATTTAGTGGCCAGTTATAATTAAAACCCTAACTAAAAAGTTTACTCTACTTTGGAATCTCATTCCCCTAATTGTTTGAGCAGTATTTAATATATCGAAAAATAAAAATCTAAGCACACACTCGTAAAACGACAGTTTTACTTGGTAATGATTTGGTAACACCAAGCATATACTCCAATTGGGGTGTCTCAGGAATTACGGATTTGAGGCGCGAAACACACAGACGTGGGGCGAGGGCGCGGTAAGATGTATATAGAGTCACAGACCAAGAGCGACCGCAGAGCAAGGACTGTGGTCTGTGACTCTAGAGCTCTACCCATACTACCGCACCCTCGCCCCATGTCACATCTGTGTGTTTCGCGCCTAAGAAAGGGGTTCGTGTAAGTGATCACGCTATGCGTTGAGGGTGGAAACTGCAAAAAATAATGAAAAGTAGAATCTGATCGTGTTATCTGATTCTACTGAAAAAATATATCATAAATGCCGACTCTGAGCACACAAAGTTTACAATCGTAGAAAGACAATAAATGTGATGAAATTTATTACTTGTTTTCAAAAAAATTTAAAGAGCATATTAGTCATTTTTTCTGATTAAAATATTTGACTAATATAAAAGTCCAGTGGGTACTTAGATCTATGGGATTATCGATCTACCCATGCATAATATTGTAGGTGAAACTGATATCGAGATCAGAACATACCTTGAGTGCGATATCAGTCTTTACCTTCAACGGATCCCGTGATTAAGAATAGCGTCACTCCATTTCTTTCCGTGGACGTCGTACAAGGCGACTAAGAAAATACATCACCAGGAGACGGGCAGCAGCGTCTTCCTGAGATTCCAACCACATACTGCAATCGCTAACCCGCCTGCCAAGCGTGGCGATTATGGCAAAAGCCTTCATGGTTTATAAAACCATGAGGGAGGCCTATGTCCTGCAGTGGGCGTCAAATGGCTGATGATGATGATGAAGCCTAGTGCAACATTAGTGAAACTAGAAACTTGGTTGGTTGCTCGTATATCTGATAATGAGAACTACAAGTACCAAGTAAATTTTAAGTATTTCTCGGAACATCATTTCTAATTTGCAGCCTGGGCGCCAGGTATGTGTAGTACATTGAAACACAGAAAGGAATAATAGAAAACACCAGGGGGTATTTGTACTGTACGAAGCGCAGCCATTCACTCGGATGGCTGCTTTGCGTACCTAACTGTACAAACACCTTGAATGCATGATTTGGCAGTTCATTTATGTATTCACGGAACGTCGTTTGCTTTCGCTATTTGCTGGGGAAATTATTAACGTTACATGCGGAAAGGATTCAAAGGAAAATCTCATGATATTTCTTGTGGTTGTGAGGTCTATCCAGACTGACACACAAATAAATATGTAACTCCCACACAATATAATCGCTTGTCCTGGTCCCAAACTAGGATATAATAATTAGCTATGGGAACTAGAAGAAGAAGAAAAAGAAAAAACATTTATTATATCAACAAGATACATTACAGAAACAAAATAAGCAGTTAAGTAACATAGACATGCACAACAACAGAAAGACAACTAAATACACAACAGACAAAACGAATAAATAAAACAGGACCATAGATGTAGCCTGTGGTGTGTCTAAGTTGCCACAAAAGGCAGCTGACTCAGCGTTCAGACATCACAAACATGTAGGACATTTATACAGATCAAATACCTTGGCCTCCAATGTGAATCAAACCCACGACCTTTGTTTTGGTAGTCAAGCGTATTAACCGCCAGACCAACTAGGCAGTCAGAGTTAGTCTATGAATCCATACTTGCGTTTTCAATACTACAGACGAATCGGATTAAAGACTAAAACATATAACACAATAGAGACAGTAGAAAGCACACTTCTTTAAAAAGACTAAGGGCCGGTTTCTGAATTGAGAATTTCAATAAGTAAATACTTAAGTAACGTTCTGTCACGCTCTTTTCTGAGAAATTCGACAAGACAGCACGACAGGTTAACCATTTACTTAGCGAAATTCTCAATTCAGAAATGGCCATTCGTTTGGAGTTTTGACATTGGAAATGTCTTTTCGTTCGCTCCAGTGTAGGCTCCGATTTCATGAAAAAGTGCGATCCCCTTATATCTCGGAGAGTTATTAAGATACGATATTAAAAAAGGCTCAAATGATGCATATTTACGAGAGCTGTAAGGTGCATAAAAGTACAAAACGTTTTTTTCTGAATTTTATTTTGGCCCTCGATATTTTGGGAACGAAGAATGATATCAAAAATTTGAGAAAAAATCCTCTGAACAATTTAGTCACTTACAATTTCATCCTAAAACAAAGACGATCGGGTTAAGGGTTTGCCCTGTAACCTGAAAAAGTCAAAAAGTCCGAACGACATTTTTCACATGCCATTTATGACTCGATTCATTTTCAATATGCTCGATAGTCAATAACGAGGCACGAAATCTGTGTGTTTTGTACTTTTTCTCCAAAATGATCTAGATTTTGAAATGGACTCTTTGTTTAGCTTGTAACGACTTAGAATAAAACATTTTTTTTTATATTTTCGAATTGTTGAAAATAATATTCAACGATTTTTCCCACCATGCATGGTGCACCGCTTCAATTTGAAACTTACTGTTTCGAACCAAAACTTGGGAGTCCCAAATATTTACAAACTTACTTTCCTTTCATGGTGAAAGATTCATCGTTTTTCAATTTCTGATAACGAAATATTATTTTGCTCACAAACAACTTTTAATTCCGAAATACCGAAAAAAGATCTGCTGCTTCTTACTAAATTTTGATATTTGTTCTAGCGAATGTATAACAATTTCTTTCAGACATGATCAGAGTTGCTGTCATAATAATAGTGTTTGTATGAATGAGTAAAATTAGACTTCTCTGTACATAAAGTAAAAAAAAAAAAACGGCCAAGTGCGAGTCGGACTCGCGCACGACGGGTTCATCATCTTCATCATCAGCCACTTGACGCCCACTACAGGGCACAGGCCTCCCTCGTGCTTTTCATAACCATGAGGGGTTTTGCCATAATTGCCGCGCTTGGCAGGCGGGTTGGCGATCGCAGTATGCAGTTGGAATGTCGGGAAGCTGCTGCCCGTCTCCTGGTAATTTATTTCTTTAGTCGCCTTCTACGACATCCACAGAAGGAAATGGATGAAGCTATTCTTAATCCGGCGCCACACGGAAAACACGCCGCACGACGGGTTCCGTACCATTATCTCTGCAACATTAGACAAAGAACTAATTTGAGAAAAGCGCCATAGAAACCAACAAGAAGCGTTTAACATTGACATTTAATGACATTACATCGGCGCTGTGAAGGTTACATAGATGGCCGCTAGATAGCGAGCGCTGTCTTTAGACAGCGTTTGTTGTATGGGAGCCCCCTTAAATATTTATTTTATTCTGTTTTTAGTATTACATCGGCTGTGAAAATTTCAACTGCCTAGCTATCACGGTTCATGAGATACAGCCTGGTGACAGACAGACAGACAAACGGACGGGCAGACAGACACACAGACAGACGGACAGTGAAGTCTTAGTAATAGGGGCCCGTTTAGCTCCCTTTGGGTACGGAACCTTAAAACACCCAAAACGCCTTGTAAAGTAGGTATTTAAACTAGCAGTCGGTTTTTTTGCTATGAAATGACATTCTAGAACTACACTTTTAACTTGTTATTGATTTGTGAACTGTAAAGTAAAATAAAATAAGTATGTTTTTCCAGGATCTCACCATGTCTGTCTCGATCTTTCTGCTCGTCGCCCTAGTCTGCACGTACGCATGGCTGCGATCACGGCGCGCCGCCAAGCTAGCTGGTTCTGCGCCAACGCTCTTGGGTTGCTTACCCCTCATCGGGCATGCACACAAAGTGTTAGGAATTCGTGATAGTGTTGGTAAGATAAGATAAAAATATTTTTTTTTTTATACACGGGAACAAAAGAAAATAAACATTTATAAAGGTACATAGTACAGTTGCCCGCCTTATGCTATTCTATGCTAGATTATTTATGCAGCGTCTAGGACAAGTCCACTCACTTACTCACTCACTCGCTAACCCACTAACTCACTCATTCACTCACTCAATCACTCACTCACTCACTCACTCACTCACTTACTCACTCACTCACTCACTCACTGAATCACTCACTGACGGTACACAGTCGGACACAGCAGGTCGACAGCAGGTCAACCTTAACATTTTTTGCACAGGGTGACTACCCTCAACGTAACTGATTAAAGTGCACGTTTGTAAAGGTTGATGTGCTGACGACTGTACAAGAGCTTCGCATTTAAAGAAGGTAAGCCGTCTATCTGTTTCAGGAGTGGTGAATTTAGTGAAGGAATTCAGTATGGAGACAAACGCCAAAGGTGGGGTCACGAAGGGTTGGATTGGGCCGTTTTTGTTTTATGGTGAGTAATGAATCGCTGTTATTGGCTCCAGTTTCTTGGCTGTACTTTTTTTATATAGCCTATATACGTCCCACTGCAGGACCATTTGATTTCTCTCAGAGAGAGAGTGCGGGCTTAATTATCACGCAAGCCCACGGATTGGCGATTTCAAGCGCTGAGTTACGTGAACACTTCAGACTCAGGTTTCCAGTGTAGGCCGGTTGGCTGTAGGGGTTCTAATAATAGATGTTACCGTTATTGTTAACTTGAATCAATACATCAGCCTGTAATCATCCACTGTTGGACATAGGCCTACCCAAAGGCACGCCACTCAAAACCTGAATCAAATCTATCAATTAATTTATTTAATTGCAACGTAACGATTTTTTCAGAGCGTTAGCGTATTAGCATCATTTATTTTAGAGCCATTATTTTTATAGTAAAAACATAAACATAACATAAACTCACGCCTGTATCCCAGAGGGGTAGGCAGAGACCAGGGACTGCCACTTGCTACGGTCCTCACAGATCACTTTCGCTTCCTCAACATTCATTAGTCGTTGCATGTACGCACGCTGGTTTCGGGTACTTTTTATCTTGCCCTTTGCTAATACATCCGCTAGTTGGTCGAAGTATGTCCGTCTGGGTCGTCCTTTACCGGCCCTTCCACCCACATTCGATCGATATATTTGTTTTGTCAATCTTTCTTTCTTCATCCTCTCCACATGCCCAAACCAACGCAACATTCCTTTCTCAATTATATTTCAATTCTATTTTTTATAGTAATTTCCGTTATTTTTTTAAAGATCCTTAACTGGTCTCAAAAATCGTGTTTGTCAGCACATTTTCCCAATAAAAATGTCAATTACTGATTTCAGTGGTGACAGATCCAGAGGATGCGCTGACGCTCCTAAACACGTGCCTAAAGAAGCACTATTTCTACAGATTCGGGGAACCGTTCATTGGCGAAGGTTTGATTGTGGCTAGAAAGGGTGAGTGATCATCATCATCATCATGACTGAGGTCATCTTCTTCATCATCATAATCGTTATCGCCATCATCAGGATCATCGTTATCAATTTGTGAGGACACATTTTTTATCCATTTGGATATAATAATTAGCTATGGAAACTAGAAGAAGAAGAAAAACATTTATTATATCAACAAGATACATCACAGAAACAAAATAAGCAGATAAGTAACATAATATGCACAACCACAGAAAAAAACTAAATACACAACAGACAAAACGAGTAAATAAAACAGAACCATAGATGTAGCCTGTGGTGTATCTAAGTTGCCACAAAAGGCAGCTGACTCAGCGTTGTGCTGAGGAAGTGATCCCTCATACATAAGCAACCAATGTCACCCATTCTCGACTTCTAATATGAATTCTGAATCTTCTCATTTATGAATATTTTTTAATAAACCTACCTAAAGAAAACTGTGCTTAAGTATACCATTACTGATATCTCAAACTTCTGTTTATTTTGTAAACTTGAAACTTGAGTGCCTCTTTAAAGATACAACTGTGCTAATAAAATGTAAGAAAGTCCGCCACAAACTTGGTGAAGGGCTCTCAACTACGCTACAGTAATGTCAACGAAGAGACATACTGCAAGGAGAGTAGCTCTACTGGACATGAAGTAAAAAGAGTGAAAAACCGGCCAAGTGCATGTCAGGCTACGCGTAGTGTAGGGTTCCATAGAAAGAGGGGGTTTCGTCTGCTTTACAGAACCAACAACTTCATCAACGTAATTTTCAATGCATTTTTTACGAAGTTTTCCTTTTACAAGTAGGTCGCGTATTACTCGTTAATAATCTTTGTGTATTTTTACGTCAGGTTTATAAGCTTTACGAAAAGTTTACATACTGGATGGCTGGCTACAGTAAATAAATGAAGCAAATTTCTCCCCGTGATTTCGTCTATGTGGACTTCAGGATTTGGACCAAAGAGTTATTGTTACTAGAAAATCACAAATACACGTCACTTTAAAAATGAAGTCATTCGATTCAAAGCCACGACATCAAACATTCTATGTGTTAAAGCCGTTTTTGCGCGATTGAGCAACAAACATACAGATCATTTATAATATTAGTATGACTGTAAGCGATGTACTTGAAGTTGAAGAGCGTAGCCTAAACAGAACGAAGAGTTTGCACCCCGTGTTATCTGTGCCCCATCGCTTCAGTACAATTCGGAGCAGACCCGGGACATAGGATATTAGCATAATCAGCCTATATGCGTCCCACTGTAGGGCACAGGCTTTCTCTCAAGGAGAGAGATCACCACGCGTGCCCACCGCGGATTGGCGATTTCAAGCGCTAAGGTATGTGAATAGCTCCGACTCTCAGGTTTCCTCACGATGTTTTCCTTGACCGTTAGCATGTGGTATTGCTACTATAACTTCACAATGTACATAACTTAGAAAACCAAGTCATAGGTACATGCCCGCACTTGGGATCGAACCTGGGTCTCTCGCTTCCGAGTCCGATGTTCTACCCACTAGGCTACCAACGCTCTTAGGATATTAAATCAAGTAAATAGGCAATGTACTTAGGCTCTAATGTAATTAAGTACAGAAATAAAGAAGTACACATCCCAGATGTGCATTTTAATCGCATTTAAAGCGTTTGCTTACACTGAGGCACCTTTCATTTTAATCAGACTACATTATATTGACCTGTGTTTATGTTAATTCATCATCATCATCATCAGCCATTTGACGCCCACTGCATGACATAGGCCTCCTTTGTGGTTGTTATAACCATGAGGGGTTTTGCCATAATTGCTACGCTTGGCAGGCAAGTTGGCGATCACAGTATGCTGTTGGAATCTCAGGAAGACGCTGCTGCCCGTCTCTTGGTAATTGATTTCCTTAGTCGCCTTCAACGACATCCACGGAAGGAAATAGAGTGACGCAAATCATAATCCGGCGCCACACGGATTCATTCATTAATAATTCTGATTCTGACACACTCTGTATGCCTTTTTTAGTTTCAACATGGAAGCGCCATCGAAAACTGCTTGCCCCGGCGTTCAACCAACATATCCTGGATGGATTTCTGGGGGTCTTCAACCACCAGTCCAGATATTTAACGGAGAGGATGGCCAAAGAAGTTGACAATGGTCCCTTTGACCATTGGCCGTATTTGTCAGTCAATGCTTTGGAGACAATTTGCCGTAAGCTTAGCATACCATACGATTCCTTGTAGGCCACTTTGTAGACACTTAAAATTAATGGACTTAATCACCACATGTACGCGAATGTCCCCGCACCAGACTTTAACCTTCAAGGTTCTGTTCTGCCCAATAAACATTATTGATTGTTTTTCACAAATCGAGTCATTTTGGAACTTGGTAGCGGTTGGTTGGGTAAGAAACACTGGGGTTACTACAGGATGAATCTGCAAAATGTCTATCCCAAACTAGGCCAGCTTGATTATTTGGAAACGCGAAGCTCATTCACATTTTGCAATTCAAAGTAAATGCGTTTGTATTGTGTTGTGACTAATTGAAATAGAAAGCTTCTTATGAAGCTGCTCGCTAAATAATTCGTTTTCAGTTTAGTAACAGTAGTTTAGCTTTTTCTTATTTTTGGCAGATTATTTGGCATGCTTGTAATCATGTTCATGCGAGATATTATTGTTTGGATTCTGAAAGCTATTTTATGTCACCTGGTTTTTTAAATTAGGGACGAATAACAATATTTCAGACATGGTTTTGATCACGAGCGGTTATTAAATAAATATATACGAGGATAAAGATTGGTCCTAAGTTAGATCCATGTGGGACTCCTATTCTTATATTTATCTCCGAGGGTTGGTTAATTGACCTACTAAAAGGTGAAACACACCGAGGCGGTGGTGGTGGCGGTCCATACTATTAAAAAGAAAAGTTTAACATGTAGTCTATGATTTTTAGTATTTTAAAACGGCCATAGGTGGCGCTACTTTACTATAGAAATTTTTCTTGTTGTGCAAAATTGCAAAGAAGCAAATAAAACGTTACTTGGTGAAATCTCAAGCTTTTCATTGAAGAAACCCATATACCTCAAAAGGTTATGGGCCCAGGAAGCTCTGGAACTTAGAGAACAGAAGAAAACAGCAAAGAATAAGTTATAGTCGTCGTCAAAAAAATTGCACGTTTGGTACCCTCAAAATGCAAACGTCACGATCCTTGAATGTGGAGAAATTCGATGGAAATAATTTCCGGCAATGGAAATTTCAAATAAAATGCGCATTGAAAGCAAATGGGATCGATATTTCCACACCTAAACCTGAAACAAACCCAAGTGCATGGTTAAAACAAGATGGAATGGCAATGTTCATAATAACCTCTTCGATGGATCTCAAACAAATTACACTAATAGAAAACTGTGAAACTGCTCAAGAAATTATGTCAAAACTAGAATCTGTAAACGAACAGAAAAGTGAATTGAATAAAATGCTCATTCATGAACGGTTTTACCAGTACAAAATGTGTATAAGTGACAGTGTAGCACAACACATCTCTAAGGTAGAAAACCTAGCTCAACAGCTGAGAGATAGTGGAGAGACTGTCAGCGAATTGGCTATCATTACAAAGATATTAGGCACACTGCCTGCCAAGTACCGATCATTGCGCCAAGCATGGATGTCGTTGGATCCTAAGCAGCAGAATCTCATCAATTTAACTGCACGTTTGCTGGACGAAGAAGCTAGTATTGCATGTGAAGAAGAACAAGAAACTGCCCTTCTTGTAGCAAATACAAAGCAACAGAAAAACAATGCGAGTGGTAGTGGTACAATTCAGAAAAAACACACTAAGCATCGTTTTGAATGTTATAACTGTGGGAAGCGTGGTCATTTTGCTAAAGAGTGTCGTGCTCCGAAGAAACCAACCAGGAAATCAACAAAAGATGAGACAATGTTGGCGTTTAACATAGAAACCAACCTCAGTGAGGTTGAAGAGAATACCTGGATATTGGACAGCGGTGCATCTGCACATATAACATTCAGAAAAGAGTTTTTCGAAGAACTTGTGGAGTGCAACCAGAAGTCATTGTTATTAGGAAACAAACAGTCTGTAGAAGTATGTGGCATTGGAAAAATTATGATTCGCAGATGGGTAGATGATCAGTGGGAGTACAGCATGCTACATGGAGTTTTGTATGTCCCTAGCTTAAGAAGAAACCTGTTTTCTGAAGGAGTAATAGGAAGAAAAGGGTACACTATCATCAAGAAACACCCAAATGCTTCAATATGTAAAGAAGATAAAATTGTGATGACTGCAAGAATTACAGACAACAACTTATACAAGCTGAAAATTGAAACAGTGGTTCCAGATACTTGTAATGTGGTTCAAAGTAATCAGAGTGACATTAAAAAGTGGCATGAGAGACTGGGACACATCAACCTGAAACAAATAAAGAATATGAGTGCAAATAGTGTCGTTGAAGGTTTAAAAGTTGATGACAGCCAAACTGATTTTGTGTGCGAAGCATGTGCATATGGAAAACAGTGTCGCTATCCATTTCACAAATCAGTGCGAGGAGAACTACAGCCAGGTGACTTAGTATACAGCGATGTCTGCGGGCCAATGAGTCATAAGTCAGTTCAAGATCTCAGATACTTTGTATTGTTCAAAGATGCTGCTACAAGTTACAGGCATGTATACTTCATGAGAAACAAAAGTGATGTACTGGAATTTTTAAAGAAATATAACGCTATGGTCAGAACGAAGTACAACCATAATGTAAAAGCCCTTCATACAGACAATGGAGGAGAGTATGTGAACAAAGCTTTCAAGGAGTACATGGATAAAGAAGGCATAACTCATGAGCGTACAGCTCCATACACTCCTGAGCAAAATGGACGCGCTGAGAGAGAACTACGAACCATAGTGGAGAGTGCTCGCTCTATGTTGTATGCAAGAGATATTCCATTGTATTTGTGGGCTGAAGCTGTGAATTGTGCAGTGTATATATTGAACAGAACTTCTTCAAGTCAGACTCCTAATAAGACCCCCTATGAGTTATGGAATGGAATGAAACCTCAGTTGGGTCATGTGAAAGTATTTGGTAGTGCAGGCTATGTTCATGTTCCTGACCAGTTAAGAACAAAATTAGACAAGAAGAGTGAGAAGATGATACTTGTTGGTTATGATAATACCAATTATAGAATGTACAATACGAGCACAAAACAAGTGAAAGTATCAAGAAATGTCATTTTTGATGAAGATAAAGTTCCAGAGATTAGAGAGAATATAACGCAAATATATGTTCTTGATGAAGAAAAACAAAATACAGAAAATGAAAATGAGAGCTCAGTGATGAGCGAAAAAGATGTCACACTGTTAGAAAGTCCATCAAGGGAGATTGAAGACAGCATGCAAAGCTATGATAGTGATGATCTTTCCTATGAACCGTCTCGAGAAATAGAAGGTGTAGAACCGTCTTATGTGAATCTAAGACCGAGAAACAACAGAAACTTTGAGGCAAATCTCATTGAGTTTTCATTGCCACAAACATATGAAGAAGCAATGACAAGTTCACACAAAGAAGAATGGTCCAAGGCCATTCAAGAAGAGCTGATGGCATTAGAAGAAAATGAAACTTGGTTCACAGTTGAGAACTTGGGTCAGCGTACACTTACTACCAAGTGGGTTTTTGCTATAAAGAAGGATAAAAGTGGCCAGGTTACACGTTACAAAGCTCGTCTGTGTGCACGTGGATTTAGTCAAGTAAAAGGGGTTGACTATCAAGAAATCTTCTCCCCCACTACCAGGTATTCTAATAAAATAATAATAAGAATTAATAAAAGGTAATAAGAATTATTCTATCTATTGCAGCAAAGTATAACTTAGAAATTCAACAATTTGATGTAAAAACTGCATTTCTAAATGGCTATCTTGAAGAGGATATTTATATAGATATACCAGAAGGTGTAAAGGTGAACAGTAATTCTGTTTTGAAATTAAATAAGTCATTGTATGGCCTTAAACAGGCATCTAGATGTTGGAATAAACGTTTTAGTGATTTCTTAAAGAAATATGGTTTCATACAATCACATGCTGAAAACTGTTTATATATTGGATTTTTTAAAGGAGTTAGAGTGTTCTTAATTATCTATGTTGATGATGCACTGGTAGTATCAGAAAGCCAACAAGTTATTAAAGAAATTATTGACTATTTGAAACAAGAATTTAAAATTAAACAGTTGAATTTAACATATTTTGTCGGCATGGAAATACAAAGGTTGAACAATTGCATATGTATTTGTCAAAGTAATTACATCCAGCACGTAATTAATAAGTTCTCTATGCAAAATGCAAACCCTGTAAGCACACCAGCAGACATAAATGTAGTTATTACAAAGAATGTAGATGAAAGTCCTGTAAACTTTCCATACAGGGAAGCTATCGGGTCATTGCTATTTTTGTGTTCTGTTTCAAGGCCCGATATATCATTTGCTGTTAATGTTTTGAGCAGATATGTTAATAATCCTAGTCAGCAGCATATAAATGCAGTTAAGCGTATAATAAAATACCTAATTGATACTAAAGATTATTATATTCAATATGGAGAAAGCAGTGATCTCATAGGGTATTCAGATTCAGATTTTGCAGGAGATTTTGATACTCGAAAATCTACTACAGGATACATTTTTCAAATGAATGGAGGACCAATAACTTGGTGTAGTCAAAAACAAAAGACTGTTGCTCTCTCCAGTACCGAGGCAGAGTTTGTAGCTGCCAGTGAAGCGGCAAAAGAAATATTGTGGTTAAAACAATTATTGTCAGAGTTGGGTGAGAATTATAAATGCATTACACTGTGTGTTGACAATCAGAGTGCTATTAAACTAATTAACAATCCGGCTTATCACAAAAGAACAAAGCATATAGATGTTAAGTATAATTTTGTAAGAGAAAAGGTGGAGCTGGGCTTAATAAAGATAGAATATGTATCAAGTAAAAATCAATTAGCAGACATTTTGACAAAAGCTTTGCCCACTCAAACTTTTGCATATCTAAGAAGTCATTTTTTGTTTAATAATTAATTTTTTTTTGAAAGTATAGTAAAATACTAAAGCATTTATTTTGTGTTTTGAAACTAGAAACAAAGGTACCTCGTAATGTTAAATTTTAGTGGGAGTATTAAAAAGAAAAGTTTAACATGTAGTCTATGATTTTTAGTATTTTAAAACGGCCATAGGTGGCGCTACTTTACTATAGAAATTTTTCTTGTTGTGCAAAATTGCAAAGAAGCAAATAAAACGTTACTTGGTGAAATCTCAAGCTTTTCATTGAAGAAACCCATATACCTCAAAACATACATCATCATCATCATCAGCCTACGCTTGTCCACTGCTGAACATAGGCCTCTCCTATAGCACGCCACTGAGCACGGTCCTCGGCTACTCTCATCCAGCTCTTGCCAGCTGCCCTGCGAAGATCATCGCTCCACCGAGTCTGAGGACGTCCCACACTACGTTTACCGATCCGCGGTCTCCACTCGAGAACTCGTCTACCCCATCGGTTATCAGTTCTTCGGATAATATGGCCGGCTCACTGCCACTTCAGCATGCTAATTCGGTGGGCACATAGCCCATGGCTGATGACTTTGGTTCTCTGTCGGTTCATACATACGTCCATATAAATACTACTGCAGTAAATGACGTATAATAATAATTAGATACAAGAACACTTACCTATAATTATTATAGAGAGATTTAGGGTATTTCAATTCAATTCAAAATTGTATTTGTATTTACACACGAGTATACACGATGTGGTACTAGTATTGTTGTTTTTAAATCGGGTAACAAGACTTATTACTATGTAGAGGAGCTTGAAGATTAATATAGTACCTACCTATGTCATATAGTCAAACTAATTTAAATACAAGGGATGTCAGAGGTTCTACCACTTCCATAGAGGTAGAGGGTTCTACTGAGAAAGTATCTCTCGCTTCCATTTTATCTCAGTACTTTCGTTCCTTTCAACATTCTATCTCCCCAAGCACTTGACGAATATTGTGACGTATGTTAAGATTTTTTTCAAGAGTGGTTCATCCCTAGTGACCCCCCGCGCAGCTCCCCTTTGATACCCAAAACTAGTCATTGCGCAGGAATTGGCGAACTTCACTCAACCATCAAAAAGATTTACGCAAATTATATGTATGCACCGCTACCACCGCCGCCACCGTCACCGCCACCGCGTTAATGTCTTTGATCCTAGTAACGTACGCATTTCTAGTTTGATGTACTTTCACCTGTACATAGCCGCAGTCATTATACGTATAGTTATGTGTGTATAGTTATATGTGTCTTGTGTTTATATATACATAGTCTAAATAATTTTCCAAAAATATATCTCCCGGCACTACCCCTTCCATTATCCCCATTACCAAAGGTTAGCTGGAAGAAAATACTTATTAGTATAAAGCTCGCCTATGTACAAATATCTTTTTATTGTGCAATAAAGGTTTTTCAATCAATCAATCATTGACTAGGACTTATTTTCGTACAGGAACCGCTCTGGGTGTCCCAAAGTCTGGGGAGCTTATCGGCGAGGAATACGGAAAGGCTTGTAAGCACATGTTTAACAACGTTGTGAAGAGATCGATCCGGTTTTGGATGCACTGGGACGCTGTTTTCAACAGGTCTACCTTGAAAGTCGAACAGGACGAGGCCGTCAAAGTGTTCGAGAAGATGACGAATGATGTGAGTAGTGTGTGTGTAATCGAACAAAAATACCGCGGTTATGTCAATATTAATGAAAAATGTCATTTATTTAGACTATTACTTTTAAGTATAGGCGTAAATATAAAAAAAATATTTGGCAAATTAAATTTCAAGTTAAGAAAACCCGGCCAAGTGCGTATCGGGCCACGCGCAGTGTAGGGTTCCGTAGAAAGAGGAGGTTTTTATCTGCTTTACGGAACTAACAACTTCATCAAAGTTGGTCGCCTTTTATTCGTTAACTTGTAATGTAAAGCCTACTTAGCCGTGATAGTTTTCCTTTTAAGTTCATTATATGTAAAGAAAGAAAGAAAGACATTTATTATAACAACGAGACACATCATATGTGCTACTGCCCTGAATTTTTGCACGTTTCTGCAATCAACGGTTAGCCAGTAGAGGGGGGGACGCCCTACTCGGACAAAAAATTGCGCTTTAAAGCTTAATATTTCGCAATTAATTCTTCTACACCCATAATATTTTTAAACAATCGATCTAACGATACCCTACACTATGGTGTAGGTGAAAAAAAAAATTGCATCCCTAATTTAGGTGTCCAGGGAGGTACCCAAAAAAATATTTTAAGATTTTATTCTACTTATTTGTCGGCGTGATTAATATGTATGTCTGCTCCAAATTCCAGCTTTCTCGTGCTAATCGTCTCTGAGCTAGGCCGCAGACAGACGGACGGACGGAACGGAGAGACAGACAGACAGACGGATGGACATGGCGAAACTATAAGGGTTCCTTGTCGACTACGGAACCCTAAAAATGGGCGAACAATTAGTACCTCCTCTCCGTTTATCAGAACAATTATGTTTACGGCTCCACTAATATCGCTAGAAAACTTTGATTTGGTTTAGCTCCAGTGCCCTGGGTACAGTTCTTCGGCCTATGTGTCAGTTTTTCAATTTATTATTAAGCCATATTGTTATGCTTAGTGACAGTAATGTGCTGGTTTACCAGTGGAGCTCAGTGCCTATGTGATTATCTTTAACACTTTAGTTTCTTGATTTGCAAAATTCTTTTAAGTTTTTATCACGTCAATTCTCTTTCTCCCTTTCTTTTTGATGTCTATGTGATGTTTTTTTTTCACTTTATAACTAACTTCAATTGACGAATGGTTTACTTTCCTGGCCTAACGTTTTAATTATTATTTTTCACTTCAGGTTATGATGCAGAGCAAGCAAAGAATGAAGGAAGAGGAAGGAAAAGATGATTGTAAAAGTGGTAAATATTTCTAATCGTTTGGAGTGAGAACCCAAGTTGTCATGATATTATGCTTATTTGTTGCTAAATGTATGACTTCACACTTATCAGCGCAAAATAGATCATCAAACCGACCGATCGATTACTTGAGTTGAAGCCAGCGGCTACACAGAAGGGACGTGGGGCAGGGGCGCGGAAAAGACACGACGCGTTTAATAGAAATCACTCCCTCACCCCGTCTCGTCTGTGTGGGTGCTGGCAAAGGCTTAGTTTTGGATATTGCTTTTGCCTTTGAATTACTTATATGTAATCACATTACATAACGCCGCCACACGGGTTATAGTAGCCACAATGATAGCCGGCTGATCCGACAGGAGATGGCACCACAAAGACAAGAATCACTCAATATTTGGGGACAAATGTTGAAAGTGGTAACCAAAGTGACCATTGGTATAATTGACTTAAAAAAAATCCTGCATTTAGGTCTTCTTTAAGACTTATAAGTCTTATAGTATAGTTGATTTGCAATAAGTGTTTTTTATTTCAAGCTGTTTGGTGACTTTTACTAGGTCCACAATTTTTTTTCGAACGATAGATAGATACCATATTCTTTATTGTATGTATTTTGAAGACTTAAACAATAATATAGTGCAGTAATTTCGTCCAGACTAACATTTTTTTCCTTTCGTTTTTTTATTTATTCTTTGATTTTCTCTATGTTCAGGTCGTTTCAAAGCATTCATGGATCTCCTGGTAGAGTTTGGGGCCGAAGGAGCCCTGACAGACCGTGAGATCCGGGAAGAAGTGGACACTATGATCGTGGCGGGTCACGACACGTCTTCGACAGCCCTGCTGTTCACACTGTTCATATTAGGCTCACACACTCAGGCGCAGGAGCGCGTTTACGATGAGTGCGTAAGAATTTATTAATGAATTCATGTTCTCACATGCATCAACTCAAGTAAGACTAAGTTTGGAGTTTTTTGTCCATTTTTTCCCCAAGATGATCTAGATTTTGAAGTGGACAACTTGTTTAACTTGTGACGTTCATTAACTCGCGTTTCTGTGCTACTTTGAATAAAAAAAAAAATTGAATTTGAATTTGAATATGTCAAGGAGAGGTAGACATAATCCATAGTTTGGCACTTGTCATGATCCTGATAAACCTCGTTTGCTTTATGAAATATACAGATAGTCATTTATTGGGACAAATTAACACATCACAAAAAAAGGCACGACAAGTAACATAAACAAGTACAAAGGAAAAACAAGTCACATAAATACAAGGCAAAGTCAGAGCGATAGAGTGCATCCTGTGGTGTGTCAAAGTTGCCACAGAGGGCATCTGACTCAGCATTGTGCTGAGGGTGTGAGTACTCAGCGCTGGTTTTCAGTCAGTGCCTGCGGTAATTGACGGAATTTTATCAACTTTCGATTTTATCACTTCATCATCATTGTGTTGATAGATTGGCGAATTGATGGATTTATGAATGCATGCATGAAACAAGGCACAGAAGCGCGTTTACGATTCTGTAATGAGTCACTGATTGAATAGTGGAATGGTTGACGATTGGTTAGCTGATCGGCTCATCAATGGATTAATTTGTACATTGCTCAAATCAAGATTACCGTTCTAATCACTGTCAACATTCAATCAATCAGCCAGTCAGTCCATAATCAACATAGGCCTCCCCCAAGGTAAGCCACTGCCTTCCGTCATCAGCCATTCTCATTCAGCCGCTGCTAGTCAGCATTATTAGTTCATTAATACAATTCTCTTAAAACGGGCGGTTCTACTTGTCAATACAGACAATTGTAACTACACACATCAAAAAAAGTCTTTAAATTTAACTTTATCAAGAAAAAATCTATGTTGTATGCTTTCTCTAAATAGGAATACTCTATTTGAAATTAAAATATAAAACTATTTTTTATTATTTATTTAAAAAAAATTGAGCCATTAATCATAATGTAATTGTGATAGAAATTTCATAGAAAGAAAAATACTGTTTAATTAAACTTAAACAACAATTTATTATTAAAAGGTTAAATTCAATATAACTCCTCCCCTGGCTCGAACACATGCGGAGATCCTCCTGGGCATGCTGAGGATCAGGTTATCCAGCATTTCCTGGGGTAACCTATCCCATTCTTCAATAGCGGCTTCCCTGAGCTCTGGAACTGTCTGGAGACGTGGCTCACGGTTCCATACAGCTTGTTTAAGAGCATCCCACGCGTGCTCTATTGGGTTTAAGTCGGGCGAGCCGGCAGGCCAGTCTGTTTGTTTTTGTTTCACGTTTGTGTGATATCGTATTCTTGAAGAGCAGCATTGACTCGTTGAGCTCGATGTGCGGGCGCATTATCATCGACCAGTACAAATTGGTGCCCATGGTTTACTCGGAATGGTCTGACGATATCATCAATAACAACTGCTTTGTACATGTCTGCTGTCATGTAGCCCCGATACGGGATCAAAGGCGTTCTAGCTCCGATCATAATGCCACCCCAAAAGGACACCGATTTTCCGCCTTACTGAACTGTTCCAGTGGCAGTTCTTTGTCTTTCACGGTCGCCTGGTGTTCTCCAGACACAGACACGTCGGTTATCTGGATGAGTGCTGATTCAGGATTCGTCAACGAAGAGACAGTTTTGCCAAATGTTTTCTTCCTCACCTTCTTCATTTTGCCGAAGTCTAGCCCACTGTAATCTTCATTGTTGACGTTGCCGGGAATTGAGCGGAGCTCGCCAAGACCTCCGTGCTCGTAATCCAGCGTGGTTAATTGGCAATTGCGAACGGTCTGCGTGCTAACTTCAGGCCCAGAGGCGGCCCTGACTTCTGCTTTTATTTTAGTGGCGTTGATTATTGGATCACGGGCTGCCAGCAATCTAATATAGCGCTTTTGGGCAGCTGTCAAAACAGTTGGGCGATCGCTGCGGGGTCGGTCAGCTAAATTCCCCATTCCGTGGTACCTCTGCAACGTAGCCACGACACAGGATTGGGATATAGCAAGTCTGCGTGCTAGTACTCTCGTGGTGTATCCTTCTTCCCTAAAAGTTACTATTCTTGCTCGTAAAACCTCTGATAATCCTCTTGGCATTTTTTCAATCACAACTTTCCGCAAAAAATATCTTGAATCGGTTATAATTGACTCAGATTTCTGAATGAGCGTAAGCTAGGACTGAAAGCCTTTTAATATGAAAAAACAACTGAACGGTGTCATTTTTTTGTGTTCCAATTCTTTATTTTTAATTAAAGAATGTAAAAAGAAGAAAAAATCATAATATAATCTACAGTAACAAAAAAGATTTCAGTTTTTCAAAGTGATCGCAAACTTTTTTTGATGTCTGTATGGTAACATCGTGAAAAATTCATAAAGCTATGGTTTCCTCCAAAATCGGTGGCGTCATGTAGCGGTCGCAATACTACGGCCGCAAAAATACGGCCGTAAACACGTGGATGTCCGAAACTTCGACGGCCGTCTTTTTACGGAGAATACACCACAAAGTACGTTTAAGCTGCTGAAAATGGAAGACGTTGACGAAGACCAGCAGTCATCAGACGACGAAAATAATCGTACATGTGATTTATACAAAACTCATCCTACAGAAGGTTCTTTTAAAATTTTAGTGCATCGTCGTCTTTACTGCAATAACTAATTGTTGTATAATATCTCGTGAGCCCACACAAAATCTACCTACTAAGATTTCGTCTTCTACGCTGTTCCTTTACATTCATTTTGCTATAAATTGTTCATCGCTATAAAAACACATTGAAGACTATTCAACACCGTACAGTACGGCCGTCATGCAAATAGCGGCCCCGCTACTAACGGTGTCACCAACGGTGTTAAGAACGCTCTTTAGGAAACCACGCCATCTTGATTTCATGGCCAACGTTGCAGTGATGCCATTTGCCGCTAAATGGCAACCGCCACAAGACGCCGCCGCTGTTAGAGGAAATCATAGCTTGTTAAACAGTTTGGCTGCCTTCGATAGATGGCAGTCGTTAAGCCAAGTCAGAGGCCTTAGGGCGGCTTGACAACTTCTGACAGTAGACGAGCCACTAGTCTACAAGCCTCCACCAATCCGGACTTGGCCCCCGTGGTGGAATATGGCCTATACCTTCCTCAGGGAAGAGACCCGTGCCCCTTGGTGGGGACATAATGGGTTGATGATGATGATGAAACAGTTTGGGGTTATAGGTGACAAATTTTGTATGGAGCAGCTGATATTATTTTTGCAAATCAAAGTAGGTAAAGTTCTTCGTGTCCATGAGTAGAATCCCCTTTTCGGATTGTTAAAGTGGTTTTGATACAGCCTGTATGCTTACAGGCTCAAAGGAGTTTTTGGCACTTCAGATCGTGATGTCACGAAGGAGGATTTACCCAAATTGGTGTACACTGAGGCGGTGCTGAAGGAATCACTACGCCTCTACCCCGTGGGCCCGATAGTGATGCGGTATGCCGACAAAGATGTCCGACTAAGTAAGTTGTACAGTTAGATAGAAAGAGAACGATAACACTGCTGCCGAAGGACTGATGGGGTACAAAGACGCTGACTGAAACTGACAAACGTGGCGTAGGACACCCACCAGCTGGTTGGACCGACGATCTGAGGCAGATTGCTGACAGCGGCTGGATAAGGATGACCGAGGACATACAGAAGTGGCGTGCCTGGGAGTTAATTGGGAAGTTAATTGATAGATAGAGAGTAATACTCGTAATTTATTGCACGCCAACAGTATTTTAATATACATTTTCTTAGAAGTGATTACTAGTGTACTATTGGCGGTATTATCGCTTAGAGCATTTTCTTCCAGAAAAACTTTGGATGGTGAGGTTTTTAAGAAAAATGAAGTCGGCAGATACGTGTACAAAAGATATTGTGGTATTGTGATAAGATAAGACAAGATAAGAATATTCTTTATTGTATACCGGAAAAAAATATACAGAAACAGCAATGACAAAAGAAAAGATACAATTGGCGGCCTTATTGCTAATTGCCTTTAAGCAAAAAGTTACGTAAATTTATAAAGTTATAGTAGCAATACCACTCGCTGACGATGAAGGAATACGTCGTGAGGAAACCTGACTTTCTGAGGTGTTTACATATCTCCGCGCTTGAAATTGCCAATCTGCGGCGGCACGCGTGGTAATTAAGCTCATATTCTATCTCTAAGAGAAGGCATGTGGCCTACAGTGGGAAGCATATAGGCTGCGTTATATGTATGTACTAAGGACATATTTTATTTATTACAGAGAATTGCACTATAGCCGCGGGGTCATCTATAATCACTTCCTTTTGGGGAATGCACCGGAACGCGTGTTGGGGCACTGACGTGGAGCTGTTCCGGCCCGAGCGGTGGCTGGAGGGCGGGCAGTGTGTAAACGGTGCCTTCGGCGCCTTCAGCCTTGGGAGACGAGGTTGTATAGGTACGGACACGATTCTGCCGTAGACAGGGCATGTATGGGAACGCGTACTGGGGCAGTTACGTGGAGCAGTTCCGGCCCAAGCGGTGGCAGTGTGTGGACGGTGGCTTCGGCTCTTTAACCTCGGAAGGCGAGGTCAAGAGTCAGACCCAAGAGTCTGGCGATAAAGCGTAGACAAGGCATGCATGTGAACGCGTGTTGGGGCGGTTATGTGGATAACTAACAACCTTTTTGTTTCAAGAAGAAAGTTTTTTTATTCAGAATACCTTCTTCATCATCAATCAGCCTGTTTTGGTCTACTGGTGGACATAGTACTAATTTTAACGTACTATTTTTTTTCTATTACAGGAAAGAGCTACGCTTTCATGTCAATGAAGACAACTCTCGCCCACTTGTTACGCCGGTACCGTTTCAGTTCTAATTACGACGACATAGAGTTGAAACTCGACACCGTTCTTAAAATACAGTCCGGTGGAAAAGTGTCTATTGGTTTACGGTAAAGTTTATTAAATTGATGGTTAAACGTAATTTGATTCATTTTAACGTCTACTAACCCCAAATGTTATGCGGAAAAATATTATTCGGAATTACTAAGACTCCGCTGTCCGTCTGTCTCTCTGGCTGTCTGTCTATCACCAGGCTGTATCTCATGAACCGTGATAGCTAGACAGTTGAAATTTTCATAGATGATGTATTTTTATTGCCGCTATAACTAAAAACAGAATAAAAAAAATATTTATGAGGGCTCCCATACAACAAACGTTGTCTAAAAACGGCATTCGCCATCTAGCGGCCATCAATATAACCATCACAATGTCGATGTCGTGTCGTTAAATGTCAACGTTAAACGCTTCTTGTTGGTTTCTATAGATCGCACTGTTCTCAATGGAACTAATCTATCTTGTCTCGATTTTTATCTAATTTGGATGGATAATGGTACGGAACGTCACTAGAGCTAGTCGGAATTGAACCCGCCACCTTCAATTAACACCGGCATGGTAATCAGACGTGATACCGCTAGACCAACGAGGCAGTAAAAAAAGAACTCAGCTCGAATAGTTTACCTGCCTACCGCGCCGTGTCAATAATAATGAAATCGCATGCAAATCGCTCAGCGAAAATGTGCGGACATTTTTTTCATTCACGCATAAGTGGATTGCACCTGGGCGGAATGGTAGCGGATTGTCCGCCCCCTTTTGCCGCTATTGCTCCTTTCGCCTGTTTCCGGTACGCTTTGCCCCCTCGAAGGGGCTATCACGGATCGGACGGTACAAGACTACGACTCTACTGAAACACACACCTAACATTCGCATAACATGATCTAACCAACATAAATATAAATTAATAAACAAAAAATAATAATAAATTCACCATAGGCATCGTCGACAGATTAAATAAGTCACATTATAAAAGTCCAACATAAATAACCTACAGCATAAGCTATTAAGCAAAGCAACCTTTTTAGTCTCTCCGGGCCATATCTGACGCAAATGTCCCCATAACACTGGCTGCATTACCACGTTGAACAGCCAGGGAGATCCGTTGCATGAGATATGCCCCAGAGCGACAGTCCAAGCCGCGGTCCCTCAAGCGCCGCCCTAACTCACAAATAAAGGCCTTGCCCTGCGCGCCCCAAACTCCGGTAGTCTCTATAGCCAGTGGCACAAAATTGTAACTAATCATGAGCTGACTATACTTTCTGCACTTTTGTCTAGCAGCAAATTCAGCCGCGGCCCCCGCACTAGCAGCGGTCGATGCATAACATCATTATTGTTACTGTTTCTTTTTATGTACCTATTGTGCGTCAATGCTGGTGCGCATAATAACTTTTTCACCTCACTAGCTCGTAAAAGCTCTGTTTATCATTCGAAATCTGCGTGGAAAATCGCACTTTATCCGCTAGCGTGGAAAGTGTTTTTAAAATTCGAATATTTTTATTCAATAAAGGTTTCGTACAATAAATTACATATATATAGAACCTCATTGGTTTCGTAATAGTTTATATTCTCTGCAGCCAGTCCATTGATGATTGAAATACTTATTTCATTCATGCGCCAGCCTCATTTAAAGAATCGTACTGGCCGGCAAGAAAATTTGATTTAAAAAAATTAATATTTATTAAAACTGTTTTTCTTGCACCTAACATTTTCCTCGCTTTAGTGAGGTGAAAAGTTGTGTGTTGCGCTCGGCAGCAAAGTTATTTAGCGTCTCGTACCTTTGAAACCCTCGCTACGCTCAGGATTCTATATTTGAATCCTAGAATCCTTCGCTTGCTCAGGTTTCAATACAAGGTACTCGCGCCAAAAATTAACTTTGCAGCCTTGCATAACAAATAACTATTTTTTTGGCATTTGATTTGCTTTGGTGCCCTTTGTACACTGAAGCATTTAATTTTTTTATTACATTTGTACATTGGGACATTTGGTTTGCAATAGGGCATCAGTAAATACTTGGTACCCGTTTCTGAGGAATGCTTTCATGTTATTTATCATATCTTGAGGTCGGTATTGTGGTGTACCCATACCTACCTTGTCACTCGTGTGTTTTTGTTCGTAAAACACATTTGGTTTGGTATGGTTGCCTAACGGTAAACATATTTACGTTTATGGGAAGCTGTATCATTATAATATTATATTAGAGTAAAAAGCCGTCGTAGCGCAGCGGTAGAACGCCGGCCTCACATTCAGGATGTGTGGTTTCGAATCCAGGCATGTACCAATGATTCTGTTTTCTAAGTTACATTTGTGAAGTTGTAGTAGAAATACAACTCCCTAACGGTGAAGAAAAACATCGCGAGGAAACCTTGAGTGTCTGAGGTGTCCACATACCTCAGCGCTTGAAATTGCTAATCCGTGCTGGGCACGCGTGGTAATTAAGCCCATACTCTATTCTGAGAGGCCTGTGCCTTCAAAAATAGGGGCATTGCTGAAGGGTCCAGCCCGCGGGTCATGAAACTACAAGTCGTAGTTTATTTTGACATTTTGATGTATATTGCGTAGGTGGACGATTAGTGCAACTTGTTAATTTGTGGGTTAATCGGCTATCCAATGTACATCGAACTATTTAACAGAAATCCACAGCAATACAATTACAGTAAACAGTAGGTTCTTCATAATTTTTACACGCAGCCATTAATGGATTTTACTATGTAGGTTAGAAAATTATATTGTACTTATTTCACCAATTCTAAAACTGTATTCTATTCTATTGAATCTACGTACCTACCTACACTAAGATCATTCTCGGCCCTCCAAGGGCAGTAAAAAGTGACGTGCCATAGGGGAGGCCCGTGCCCAGCAGTGAAAGAATACGGGCTAATTGATTGAATGAATTAGGGCCCCTTTTGAAGTATTACATTTAATATTAGGGGTTAAAGTATGAAATTGCCGTTTTATTGCAATAGGTTCTTTGAATTGACATAGAATCTTCATGGTTTGAGGTTTTCGAATGAAACTTTTTTCAAATGGTTTCTATGATGTTCTTTTTTTAAAAAATGTGAAACATTTGAATATCGACTTTCAATTGTTTTTGTTATTCAATTTAGACAAGAAAGATGGATACTGCGAAAATTCGAGTGATTTTTGAATACGAGTTCCGACGCGGAACTAACGCGGCAGAAACAGCCCGCAATATCAATGCTGCGTTTGGAGAGGGGTCTACTAATGAACGCACCGTGCGATTTTGGTTTAAACGCTTTCGTGATGGAAATTTCGACTTAAAGAACGAGCCACGAGGAAGACCGCCCACACAGGTGAATAACGATGAATTAAGAGAGATAGTGGAAGCCGACCCTAGTCAAACTACCCAGGAATTAGCGGCATGGTTTAACGTTACCTTACCCACAATATTGACTCACTTGCGTCAAATCAATAAAATAAAAAAATAAAAAATACGAAAAATGGGTGCCTCATAATCACTCGAATTTTCGCAGTATCCATCTTTCTTGTCTAAATTGAATAACAAAAACAATTGAAAGTCGATATTCAAATGTTTCACATTTTTTAAAAAAAGAACATCATAGAAACCATTTGAAAAAAGTTTCATTCGAAAACCTCAAACCATGAAGATTCTATGTCAATTCAAAGAACCTATTGCAATAAAACGACAATTTCATGTACGGCATGCGTGCACGCAACGACTACTGAATATTGAGGAAGCGAAAGTGATCTGTCAGAATCGTGGCAAGTGACAGTCCCTGATCTGTGCCTACCCCTCTGGGATACAGGCGTAAGTTTATGTATGTATGTACATTTAATATATAAAACTGGCCAAGTAAAAATTTCAAGATAAAATGTACCCGAAACCGGCGTGCGTGCATGCAACGACTAATGAATGTTGATGAAGCGAAAGAGATCTGTCAGGATCGTGGCAAGAGGAAGACCCTGATCTCTGCCTACCCTTCCGGGCTACAGGTGTTGGTTTATGTTATGTTATGTTTTTTATTTCAACATTTTGTTAAAGAAATTCTCTTAGGCAGATTGAACTCTACATCGAGTTCGATACAGTAGTGTACATATTTATGTACATCTAATACACACCACTATATTCAGTAGATAACCGAGATGTTGATAAAGCAAGGGAACAAAGAAATTGACAGATAACCTTGAAAACGTTATGATGCCAATGTACGTACTTATACTGGCACAGATAACAAAAACAAGAAGGACTGCTCGAGCGCTGCACACCACTCAAGAGATGTAGAGGTAGCATGTTCATCTTCAGCCTGTCTTTGGGACTATCCACGGGCAGGTCCCTGATCATTCCACAGAGAACACATTGTTTGTACTGGGCTAAATAGTAACAAATATTAAATGGGCTAATTATTCACATACGTCACACACACACACACACCATGGACTAGATCAAGGTAAATGGTTTCTTTGTTTTTCTTGTGTAATACCTGTCTGTATTGTTTTGTGTGATTATAAAGTAAATTAATTCTTTACGTTGAAATTAACTTCTAATTTCAGCTTCTCCGTGCTTTTAATGGCATGAATGTTCTGGCTCAACTATAACTTTCTTCTAATAACTATAATTCTAAAAAAAATATCTTTGTACCAGAAATGAGGGCAATATAATATTGCTCATAAGCCACTAGCAAGCTACTAATTCGTGTCAATATTGACAATACCTGCTGATTTCGTTAGAATGCTTGTTCTTTTGCTCAATAAAATGCCCAGCAACCTAAGACCATGGTCTCATTAAGGCGCATGTATTTTGTCACTACATTACAGGAGAACGTATCTTACCATTAAAATTTTCAAAATTGATATTTAATATACTAAAAATGTATATTTTTTTTGTCTCTGTTATTGTGCTCTTGTGCGTCTGCGCGTGGAACTTTTTGAGGAAATATTTCCACATTATACGCTTGGCTTTGCGGATGCCGACTGGATCTGGGGCCTTGCCTCTTATCGGGCATTTGTACAAAATAAGCCTATGTTATGACAATGAAAGTAAGTTTTTTATTTTATTTATGATACAATGTAATTTTTCTTCATGTCGCCTATATACGTTCCACTGCAGGTACCTATAGAGTTTACTCCGAAAATCAAGCATAAACCTCTCAGGTTTTTGTGATTTTTGCTGTAAATGTGTTGTGTGTGGGTTCGAATCCCAATGTACCCCAATGACTTTGTCATCTAAGTTATGTACAAGTTTGTGAAGTTGTAGTAACAATACCGCTCGCTAACTGTGAAGGAAAACATCGTGAGGAAACTTGAGTGTCCGAGGTATTCACATACCTCTCGCTTGAAATTGCCAATCCGCGGTGGGCAGCGTGGTACCTAATTAAGCCCATACTCTATCTCTGAGGGAAGGCCTGTGCCATGCAGTGGGACGTATATAACTACATAAAAATAAAAATATACAGCCAAGAACCTAGGGCCAATAACAGCGATTCTTTACTGACCATAAAACAAGAACGGCCCAAACCATCCCTTTCGTGACCCGACCTCTCGCATTTGTCTCTATACTGAATTCTTTCACAAAGTTCAAAAGTAGATTAGCTAATGATGCGTCAAGCCTCTCTAGGACTTTAGTAGGTCTAATAGCTTGGCTTTTTAGGGTTCCGTACCCTATTACTAAGACTTCACTGTCCGTCTGTCTGTCTGTCCGTATGTCTGTCTGTCTATCATGAATCGTGATATCTGGGCAGTTGAAATTATCACAGATGATGTTTTTCTGTTGCCGCTACAACTAAAAATACTAAAAACAGATTAATATTAATATTTAAGGGGGGCTCCGATACAACGAACGTATTTTTTTGCCGTTTTTTGCTCGATATTAATAAAGGCAACAGGTAGAAGCTTAAAATATTCACAAAATACTTAGTTCTACATTCGCCTCAAAAATAAAGAATTAAATTAAAATAAAATATATATTTAAGTTAGGCTCCCACACAACAAAAGTGATTTTGTGTCTAATTTAGTATACATAATGGTACAGAAATCTTCGTGCGCGAGTCCGACTCGCACTTGGCCGGTTTTTTATAAACGCTATGTTTCAGGCTTGCTCAAAACTACACAATTTGTAAATTTGAATACTCAAGTCTGAGGCCATTTAAATCCACTTTTGTATGAAGAATTTTAGTTAAATGCTGTTTAAGCCACATTTAAAAAAGTGGTGGAAGTCGGCTAAAACCATGGAAATAATACTTATGTTTATTCCCAGTAACAACATTATGATGGCTTTTTATATATTGCTTCAACGGTTTCACTCACTTTTATTGCCGTCGGTACAGCCGACTGGTTTCGACCTCGTCCGGAAGTCTTAATGATGGAGGAGAGACGAACCGTTAAACCGATATAAAATGTGCAGTGCTTACGAAAGTTTAACTTGTAAAATTATGATGGCTACCAATATATTCATGAATGCTTCATTCTTCTGTGGGCAATGATTCGCCGGAGGCTGCGACCTTGGTAAAACGCGAATTTGATGCTAATGTTAATCCTAATATTTCGAAGAATTATAATCGAAGAAAAAACTCATAGATAAATAAAGCATAAACTCTGATTGGAGAAGATACAAGAATATAAGCCTTCTAAAAATAAACTAAAAGTAAAGTGAACCTACCCAAGTAAATTACTGGTGTGCAATAAAGAGTTCTCCTAGATAGACTATCTAAAAGGTAATAATAATAAATTGTTTATTTTCATTAATAAAGATAAATAAATCCCCGTAATGGGCATTAGCATTGAGGGTTTTATTTTTTTCGGCAGGTAAGCTACTTTGTAAATCAGTTTTAAATAAGGAAATATTTTTTGGTTGTCAGCCTTTAAAGTATATCATCATCATCATCATCATCATGCCATTTGACGCCCACTGCAGGACATAGGCCTCCTTCATGGTTTTCATAACCATGAGGGTTTTGCCATAATCGCCACGCTTGGCAGGCGGGTTGGCGATCGCAGTATGTGCGGTTGGAAACTCAGGAAGACGCTGCTGCCCGTCTCCTAGTAATTGATTTCCTTAGTCGCCTTCTACGACATCCCCAGAAGGAAATGGAGTGACGCTATTCTTAATCCGGCGCCACACAGACGTAAAGTATATCTTGTTCTTATTTTTTAAAATTCACTCCAAAATTTGACCACTGTGGTCTGACTTTAAGCAAATTATTGTAGAATAATGCGAAAATTAACAGTCACAGTATACATTATCAAGACAGGTGGCTGTGATTTCGGTAATCCTAGTAGGCTCTAAGAAAATATAACAAATTAAAAGACTTGAAAAAAGGTTTTGATTTAGTTTTAAAAAGGGTAAAGTCTACACAGACTGTAAGGTGCTTGCTACAACTTGAAGCTACCTTTAATACATCATCTAGTACTGATTCAAATAAACTGTAGTCACTGGCGGGGGGCCTGTATACGCAGCACATTGTATGCTAAGCCAGTTGAACACAGCTCTATAACTTGTTCAACAGAAAGTCTGCAAATAACTTTCCGTTATTTATATTTTAACTACTATTTACTATTATTAAGGATACCCCGTGCAATGCAGACTTTCTATTGAAGCCCCACTCTGAGAGAAGGCCTGTGCCCTGTTTATACTTACACTCCGTTCCACGAGTCGAACTCCTAGGAAAAAAAAACTCGCATCTCATATAAAATACGGCTAGACAAAACAATAAGCGAAGACGGTCCGCTTAATAGGGTAGGTTTACTTAATGCCACGACTATTGAAGGTCATGCGCATTAACCAATGAGCGCACGTTGGAGATTTTCTTTCGGAGCTCGTTTCGTGGAATGGAGTAAAGGTTACATAAACTAAAGATAAAGATAAACAAGTTGAGATAAGTTTTGAGGCCGGTCTGAATGAAATTAAACAGCAACATCATGTTTAAGGGCCTCCATTAGGATTAGCGCCGCAAATGGATAAAAAAATCATAATATCTTCTTTTACTTCGTTTTCTTTTTATCTTCCTTTTTTCGTTTTTGCGTTCTCTCAGTGCCTGTAAATAGGGATTTTTAGAATCCACAAGTGAGAAAGTTAGCCGAAAACCCGGGACTACCTAGATGGTGTGCAGGCCAGAAACGGCTATTTCTAAAACGGTAGTTTTTAGCATAAATAAATAAATTACGTGTGGCGCCTGGTTAAGAATAGCGTCACTCCATTTCCTTCTGCCAAGCGTGGCGATTGTGGCAAAACCCCTCATGGTTATGAAAACCATAAGGGAGGCCTATGTCCTGCAGTCGGCGTGAAATTGCCGATGATGATGATGATGAAATCTAATAACTTTCGAGAACCGAAACATATCGACTATCATTGTCCATTGTCATCTTTTTTTATTTACGTATGTAAATCATCTTATCAGGCATTCACTTTGAATTGTTAGTACGAGATAAGATGTTTACGTTCCAATTTGTGATTCCGAGCTCCATTATTCGCGTTGACCTTTTCAATACACTTGAATGTAATTTCTAACCCCGTAATTTCTATTGAACATTTTCCGAAGGCCACCGTTTGCGTTTTCCTTTAAATTCAATTTAAATTAAAATATGTTTTATTCAAAGTAGCTAAATGGGGTGTGGACTGTATAGGTGGTTGATGCAAACTTCCAGTGGTTCTCGATAGCTGTTTATTTCTTCCAGGTTCAGGGTGGTGTAGTAGCTAACTGAAAGCTCATGCTAATGCAGTGAATGTTCCGGCTTATATACTATTTGGGCCAGCCTTTCGACCAATCACAGAAGTGTGTGGAATTTTCCATTGGTATTGCACCATATTTACAAATGTTACATAATATTTAAAGGCCCTCGTTCAACATACAACTATCTGCGAACCTAACTTAGATTAACACATTTTAGGGATTCGCTACATTTATACAATATAAAAAGGCCTCGTTCAGCCTACCGCTAAGTGCGAACCTAATTCCACCTAACCCGTCTCGGCGTCCACAACATTCCTCCCCCCGGCGCAGCACGCGTAGCCTCCTTCTTTAGGACGACGAGTCGGCTCGCAGGACGTTTGAAGACTCCTGTCTTCGTTCGCACGTCCACCACTCGTACTCCGCCGTCTGGGTCCGGATAGGTGCCTGTTCGCCACTTTCGATGTGCTGGTGCTCTATCCGAGTCGGCTCTGCGCCGGCATATGTTATTAAATGCCGGCACACGGGCGGTAGTTCGCACCTTAGAGAAACGACCAGGTTCAGGCAGCCAGTCGTCTCTGGTTGCATTGTCTTCGGTTGTAGGGAAGACCTCTCGTTTGGTGGGTGCGCGTGAGTGTGAGCGCACCTCAGCCGAGACTCGGTTCATGGACGTGTTAAAGCCCAGTTCGTCTCGTTCGTTGTTCCAGAAGAGCCCCAGTATCTTGTTGCTCAGCTCTTCTCCCCCCAGTTGTACAGGAGTTGTCGCATGTAGATCGGCTGGAACGTCGAGCAGCACTTCTCCACAGTTTGCGCTCCATCCTCGCAGTGTGAATCCAGCAGCGGCGTGCACTGCTCGGATCTCATCGATGCTGCATCTCGCTTCCTCTTCGCCGTCATAGCTCGCCACCAGATCATCCATGTAATGGTTCTGCGTGATGGCCTCCAGCGCGCGCGGATGTGTTTGCGCATGCTGGTGTGCGTTGTGGTTGCGCACGTAGTGAGCCACGAACGGGGAGCTTGCTGCACCGAAGATCAGGCTCTTCATTTTGTAGAGGCGAGGTGGGTCGGTTCTGTTATCTCCTCTCCATAGGAATTGCTGCGCGGGTTGATCTTCAGCCCGGATCTTAATGCGCAAGAACATCTCCTGTACGTCGGCGGTGATAGCAATCCGTTTTTCTCGGAACCGGAACAGGATCCCCTGCAGTGACTGAAGCAGGTCCGGTCCCTCCAGCAGATGATCGTTAAGGCTCACACCGTGACTTTTGGCTGCCGCATCAAACACCAGCCGTGTTTTTCCCGGTTTGTTGGGATTTTGCACGGCGAAGTGAGGCAGGAACCAGCGGACGGCACTTGTTTGCTCAGAGCCGTCGCATGGTGCCGCATAACCTTTCTCCAGCAGGTTTTTCATCTGCTTGGTGTACTCTTGAGCGAAGTCAGGGTCGGCGTCCATCTTTTGTTCGATCTTCCGCAGTCGACGGAAGGCTTGGTTGTAGTTCGGTGGCATGTTCGTGTCGTCGTTTCGCCATGGCAATCCGACTTCATAGCCACTATCGATCTTCCTTATCGTCTGTTCGACAATCAAGGTTGCTCGTTGATCAGCGCTGTTCACCCTTGGTTTGAGGGCAACGCCGAGAGCATCTATACGAAAGTGTGCCTCGAGTAGTTCGTGAAGGCTGCGATCGTTTTGCTCGTTCTGCTCGTCTAGATCGGGTTCGGTGCGCCGTTCGGGCGCGTAGACGTGCAGTACGTTCTCGTTCTTGTAGATCACGCTGCTTGGCAAGGTCCCATGAATCACCCAACCGAGTTCTGTCTTTGAGGCAGCCGGTTCATTTGGCCTGCCGACACGTAACTCGCGTGAGACAATGTGCTCCCAGTGGTCTGTCCCCACCAAGATGCCTGGACGTGCTCGTTCGTAGCACACCTCGCTTTTCAGCAGATCTTGAAGATGCTCATGCTTCAGCAGTGTCTCCGGAATGGATTGTTGATGAAGCCTTAAGTTCTTGATCGTGCGCGCTCGTAGCTCGTGTAGCGCGCTATTGTGCTTACCTCTCATTTGCACGGTAACCATCTTGCTCTCTCCTTCTTGCTGGGACATGTTGACGCCTTGTAGGTTCAGTGGGCGTGGTGGCCCATCTGCTCCGATGCTATGCGCCAAGTCCTCGTCGACGAGCGTTATGGTAGCGCCTTCGTCCAGCAGTGCGTATGTGCTCATCTCCCCCCGTGGTCCAACGATGACAACGGGGCACATCTTCAGCAGCACAGATCGTGAGTCGGTAGCGTTAGTGGTTGCTACCGACAGTACTGCTTCAGACGGCATCGGTGCTGCAGGTGGATCTTGATGCAGCATCGGATGATGTGGGCGAGAACAGTTGTTCACACCGCAGGGCTTAGCTTTGCAGGACCTTCGCTGATGCTTGCTTTTGATGCATCTGAAGCATATACCTTTCTCTCGTACGAAGTCCCAGCGTTGGCCGATGGTGAGTTTCTTGAAGCTCGAACACAGAGGTAGCGTGTGAACTTGTTCGCATTTCGGGCATCGGTCGATCTCTTCGCTTGTTTCTACGACGGTGTAGATAGCGCTTGACTTCTTCTTCGGGGCTACGACGGGTCGTTGCTCTTTCTTGGCAGGCGGTGCGGCGCTAGAAGTCGCCGTGTATGCGTGCTTCAGTGCCCGGTCTGCCTCGCGCATGAGGAAGCGAGACAGAACGACGATCTCGGGGTCTGAGGTGACGTCGACATCAGCGGCGTAGTCGCACCATCGAGACCTGGTGTGCGGACTGACCTTGTCGAGCACCTCTCGCGCCAGCATTGGGTTGTAGAGATAACCGCGTCTATCTATGTTCTTCAAGACGCAGGTTATGTTCTGAACTTTGACCGCGAAGGTGTTCATTTCGCTGGCCAATGTCCCAAATCGAGGCAGTTTCTTGATGTCTGCGAGGGCTTGTTCGACTATGACTTCCGGTCGTCCGTAGCACTGCTCCAGTGTTTTCATGATGGTCTCGGGATCAGACGCTGTGTAAAGAAGCGTCGCTACTGCATCCCGTGCACCTCCCTTCAAGGCAGTTCTTAGTCGAAGTAGATTTTCAATCGACGAGATCTCGTAGAGATTCGTGGAGTCTCGCATAGCCGCTTGGAAGGGTAGCCATTCGTTCGGTGACCCCGAGAACGTCGGTAGTTCCGTATGGCGAACTCGTGGTCTGGCCATCCTCTCAAGCACCGTTGCCAGTCGCTCCATCCCACCCCTTGTTCTGGTGGGTGTGGGAGATCTGCTACGTCTCGGTGGTTCCTCGAAACGCAGAGTTCGTGATTCTTGGCGCTCGTGTGGTTGAGCGCCGCTCTCAGTTCGTGGAGCGTTCAGTGGGTTTGCTCGCAGCCATTCATCCACCTTCTGGCGTTGTTCTGCCGGTGAAGGTGCAGGATGTACAGGGGGTTGATCTGTTTCATCCTCGATGATTGACATCTCGACTGCGAGCCTCTTTTGTACCAGGTCCGTTTGGATTTCGGCGAGACGTTCGGCGGCCTCTAGCTCTGCGCGGCGCTTTCTTGTGACAGCGCTTGCCGTAGATCTTACTGACGCTGCCGGTGACACAGCGCACGTTCGTTCACGTTCCCTGGCGAGTAGTGACGTAGCACCAACGTTAGTTGAGGTGTTAGTCACGCCGGTAGTGGTTGCGCGGTCTTCAGTCGGGGGCATTGTCAGAGACGGCGACGCCGGCGGCTCAGCTTGCAGCCTCCTCCGGCGCTCTATCTCGACGCGGAGTGCTTCTTGACGCGCTTGTGCCTCTTCTTGTTCCCGTTCGATGTCCTCCGCAGGGTCTCCCATGCTCCGAGTGACAACCATTTTGTAAGAATGGTCGTGGGAGTTGCGACGGTACCTAGTTCGAAGCGGGTTCTTCCCTTTTCTTTGAGCCCGGACTTCACGGACTCGATCTTCGTTCTTCTGGCTCTAATTTACTTATATTAAAAGACAAAAAGGGTGATTCGTTTAATTCAAAATTACAAAAGACAGTATTAGAAATGATTTACAAAGGTTATAGGTCACAGATTTAGCTCTAAGTTTTCCAGGTCGAAGTCCAAGTTTTCCAGGTCAAAGTCCAGGTCTTCCAGGTCCAAGTCCAGGTCTTCCAGGTCCAAGTCCAGGTCTTCCAGGTCCAAGTCCAGGTCTTCCAGGTCCAAGTCCAGGTCGTCCAGGTCCAAGTCCAGGTCGTCCAGGTCGTCCAGGTCCAAGTCCAGGTCGTCCAGGTCCAAGTCCTGGTGGTCCAGGTCCTGGTTCAGTGGTCAGATGCGGCTCCAAGCCCAGGTTCGAGGGCCGATCAGGGGCCGATCAGGTCCACGTTCAGATCTTCCAGGTGCAGCTCCAGGCCCAGGTTCGAGGGCTGGTCGCGAGCTGCTCCAGGTCCAATCTGCTCCAGGTGCAGTCCAAACCCAGGTTCGAGGGTCGGTTGATGACTGCTCCAGGTGCAGGTTCAGATTTAGATTTAGGTTCACTTACAGTTTTTTCCAGGTGCAGCTCCAGGCCCAGGTTCGGTGGCCGATCGCGAGCTGCTCCAGGTCCAATCTGCTCCAGGTGCAGTCCAAGCCCAGGTTCGAGGGCCGGTTGATGACTGCTCCAGGTGCAGGTTCAGGTCCGCTCCGCTTCAGGTGCAGCGCCAAGCCCAGGTTCGAGGGCCGTTTGATGCCTGCTCCAGGTGCGGGTTCAGGGACCGCTCCGCTTCAGGTGCAGCGCCAAGCCCAGGTTCGAGGGCCGTTTGATGCCTGCTCCAGAAGCGGGTCCAGTGCCGAAGGTTCTCGTTCAGATCCGTCGCTCGGAAGACCACTACGTGGGTGCAGCTCCAGGCCCAGGTTCGAGGGCCGCTTGGGGGCTGCTCCAGGTCCGCGTTCAGGTGCAGAGGGTGGTTCTCTCGTTCGGATCCGGCTCGAAGGACCAGACTAAATGGGGTGTGGACTGTATAGGTGGTTGATGCAAACTTCCAGTGGTTCTCGATAGCTGTTTATTTCTTCCAGGTTCAGGGTGGTGTAGTAGCTAACTGAAAGCTCATGCTAATGCAGTGAATGTTCCGGCTTATATACTATTTGGGCCAGCCTTTCGACCAATCACAGAAGTGTGTGGAATTTTCCATTGGTATTGCACCATATTTACAAATGTTACATAATATTTAAAGGCCCTCGTTCAACATACAACTATCTGCGAACCTAACTTAGATTAACACATTTTAGGGATTCGCTACATTTATACAATATAAAAAGGCCTCGTTCAGCCTACCGCTAAGTGCGAACCTAATTCCACCTAACCCGTCTCGGCGTCCACAACAGTAGCACAGAAACTGCGACTTAATGAACGTTACAAGTTAAACTATATGTCCATTTCAAAATCTAGATAATTTTGGAGAAAAAACGGACAAATACTCCAAACTTAGTCTTTTGAAAGTCTTCAATGAACACCTCACCTCACCTACACCTCATACATTGAACTAGCTTTAAGGCCGGATTCTTCGAGCGCACGGCTTTGTATGGGACTTATTGCGCCGCGCGAGCGAAAAGTTGGGGGAAAAGTAGGCATTTTTGAAATTACAGAAATACAAAGCTTATTAATAGAATTTCGACGACCGACGTCGCTAAAGAATTCAGTGATAGTAATTTTGGTATATATTTTATTATTCAAAAATAAGTACAGCTCAAAAAGAGCGTCACTCCATTTCCTTCCGTGGATGTCGTAGAAGGCGACTAAGGAAATCAATTACCAGGAGACGGGCAGCAGCGTCTTCCTGAGATTCCAACCGCGATCGCCAATTCGCCTGCCAAGCGTGGCGATTATTGCAAAACCCCTCATGGTTAAGAAAACCACGAAGGAGGCCTATATCCTGCAGTGGGCGTCAAATGGCTGATCATGATGATGAAATAATTTACTAACACAGACAGTCATTTTTTCTGATCCCAAACTAGGATACCCTATGCTGTGGTAACCAGGTAAGGGGATCACAAAGGATTTTGGGGATTAATTATCGACCTGATAATTAAAGTTAGCATTAACGCTAAAAACTTCCGTCTTAGCATATATGCGGTAAACATAAACATGAGGCCAAAAAGTTATGACTTGGCATAAATTCTATCTAATCCCTAGTTTTTAGGGTTCCGTAGTCAACAAGGAACCTTTATAGTTTCGCCATATCTGTCCGTCTATCTGTCTGTCCCCTTAGCTTAGCACAGAGACGATATGTACTAGAGACCTGAACTTTGGCATAAATATATATATATTTATACATACAGAGCGTTGGTAGCCTAGTGGGTAGAACATCGGACTCGGAAGCGAGAGACCCAGATTCGATCCCAAGTGCGGGCATGTACCTATGACTTGGTTTTCTAAGTTGTGTACATTGTGAAGTTATAGTAGCAATATCACACGCTAAGGGTGAAGGAAAACATGGTGAGGAAACCTGAGTGTCTGAGCTATTCACATACCTCAGCGCTTGAAATCACCAATCCGCGGTGATCACGCGTGGTGATTAAGCCCATACTTTCTCCTTGAGAGAAGGCCTGTGCCCTACAGTGGGACGCATATAGGCCGATTATGCATACACATTTATTACGCCGATAAAACGGTAGAATAAAATCTCGGATCAAATGTTTTTTAGGGTACCTCCCCTACACCTAAATACGGATGCAATTTTTTTTCTCGTCTGCACCATAGTGCGGGGTATTGTTGGATTAGTCGTTTAAAAATCCGTTTTCGTTCTTGTTTTATTAAAAGCTTTAAGCTGCAAATTTTTGCCCGAGTAGGGCGTCCCCCCGCCTCTCCTGACTAAACGGTGGACGAAAGAAACGTGAAAAAATTCAGGGCAGTAGCACATGTAATGAACTTAAAAGAAAAAGTATCAAGGCTATGTAGGCTTTACAAGTTATCGAGTAACCGGCGAGCAACTTATAAAAGGAAAACTTCATATAAAATCCATTGGAAATTACTTTGATATACCTAGTTGTTAGTTCTGTAAAGCAGATAAAAACTCCCCTCTTTCTACGGAACCGTACACTGCGCGGGGCCCGACATGCACTCGGCAGGTTTTTTGATCCTAGATTCTTGATCGTGAATCCTAAGAACACTTTTTGTAAAAGTGATCTGGAAAAGAAGACATGACCTTTTCATTGGTGGCGCTAGTATACCCCATGGAGCCGTTTAATTCGCTTTCACTATTGATGTTCGCAGAGTTATTTGAGCTGTTGGATCAAGGTAGCAGAGAAACGAATGAAGCTGGCGGATTTTTAAAATTCTGGGCTGGTCCTCTTCCCTTTTTTGGTAAGAACCTTTTTTTTCTTATTGAGGGAAATCTTCCAAAGACTTTCTGGGGGGAAAGCCTTTTTTTTTTAGCCCTAAAAAGGGCACCCTCCGGAGGACACGGGGGAGGCAGGTGGTGAATGCTCATGCATAACAGCACGGGCCCGGCCGTGCCGCCAATGTGGGACTCACAGGAAGTGCGCCTACCCACTAAACACCACCTGGGGGCTGGTTTGGTCCTAAGGACCCCTAAACCGACATCGTGAGCGACCCACCTCGATGCCGAGGAGGGCGCGCAGCGGAGCTCCCTAGGGGAGCGTCCGCTTGGGACAGCTCGTCACAACGTGACCGCGGCTAGGTGAGAGTGAAGGGGGAATGCCGGGTTGTGTGGGACTTTTACTTACTGAAACCCCCCCGGTGGCCCTCCCCGTGCATCTGGAGGAAGGCGCCGGGATCTCGTTGAACACTCCGGAGCCCCCGCGCACGGTGATTAAGGTAACCGTCTTCGCTCAGGCTCGCGCACGGAACACTCACTTAACGGCGGTATGTGGCCACCATTCACCGCCGCCGCCACGGAGTCGCTTGTAACCGTGGTTTGAGCCCCCACTCTCACCATATACGACTCCGATGCCCCCTTTTAGTCGCCTCTTAACACAGGCAGGAGATACCTTAGCCCTATTCTAAGCCCGGGACTACAGAGCTGGTGGTAAAAAATCTAGGATATAATATATAGCAGCGTGATTTTGAAATCGTTAGCAATATTTCGAGGGCATGTTTCTTTCATTGTGAAAAACATTATTAATGGTATAACGAAAAACATTAACAAAAACATTAACGGTATAAAATATTTGTAAATATTCGTAATTTCCGACCTTTGGCTCGCAACTGTGAATCCAAATTCAAAGTTTTCTAATATGTTAAGAGTCTATCAGCCGATATGTGTAAACAATTAAAAGATCGAATGAGTTGGCCGCCTCCGACCAGTGGACGCTCGAACCATAATTTTTTTCGATGTTTATTACTTTTCATCCTGATATTGTTTGTTTATGCTTAAGAACTTTAAACTTTGGCCTTTGCATCTACCTAATGAGATGATTTATACAGTGTCCAGTTGCACCTTCCATCAAACTAGATGGGTGAAGAGACCACTCGGACGCTGCAGTGCCTGGGACATTGTTGTAGATGGAGTAGGCTGGCCAGCACCTATACCATCCTGACAGCTTACGTAATGTAACTTTGGGTACCAATAATTTGGACGTGTAAATTTTAAAAAACCAGTACCATAATTATTATGTTTCTAAATCATGATTAGAATGTCCGTTTAAAAACGGTGAACACATAGATTCACTCGTCACTCTGTAGATTTTGATATATTTCCATATTAAAAAAAAAGGAAATTAATCCATTTTCGATTCTTTTTTTTGGGGTTTATATTTACAATACATAAATATTTCTTGTATCACATTAATCGGTGACAAAAACCTTTTTCCACTTTTTGTGCCTATTCATACTCCAGTTTCTAATCACGCCGTTTTACAGGATTTAACTAGTTTCCTTCCTGAGGTTAAGTCGGGAAGCTTATCGTAAAAATCCCTGTACCAGTTTTACTTGGAATTTTTTTTTTGTCAGAAGCGCGTTTTTACATAATTCAATTAATTTAACTTTCAGTAATATCAGACCCAGAAGATATACAAAAAGTTATGAACTCTTGCATAGAAAAAAACTTCATCTACTCTTTTGCCGATAAATGGATACGATCAATATACTGTACCAAGCCCTCCATAAATAAATAAAAGATAAAAAAAAAAAAAAAAAAAAGCCTTTTGTTGACCCCCTGTAAGTATAACATACTTCAGTAACCCTTTTTTGGCATTTAGTTTCATGTTACAATTAAAAGAACTTAACAAATTTTCCTTCAACTACATTTTTTCAAAGTTTTTTTTTTGATACCCTTGTTTTCCGAGCAAAGAAGTGTTTTGACAGCTCTTGAAAATTTCCTGTTAGAATGACAGGAAATGTGTGTTATAATGATAAATTCAATTCAATTCAATTAACTTATAGCATCTCGTTGCATATACGTAATGAGATGATTTATGCAGCGTCCAGTGGCACCATCACTCACACTAGACAGGTGAAGGGACCACTCGGACGCTGCCAGTGCCTGGGACATTGTTTCTTATATGAAATTGGCTTGCCCAGCACCTATACCATCCTGCCAGCTTAGTCGGCCTAGCCCACAGGAAAGACAGGTCAGTACGTGCGAAGCCAACTAAGCCGCGGGTTTCCTCACGATGTTTTCCTTCACCGTCAGCGTGTGGTATTGCTACTACAAATTCGCAGATGCATCTCTAAATTAGATGTTAGTGCAGATGTGCAGTCCTAAGAATGTCGCTCAGAAGCAATAGCCCATTTAATTTCCTTATTATCATATGTCAGAGTACAACCCTGTATTTTTCCTCTCTTATTTTCAACCAATATTCCAAATTCGTCCACTGTTAGTCATAGAAGCGGTGGTAGCTTAGTGGGTAGAACCTCGCACTCGTAAGTGGGACACCCAGGTTCGATCCCCGGTGCGGGCATGTACCTATGACTTGGTTTTCTAAGTTATGTACATTTGTGAAGTTATAGTAGCAATACCACTCGCTAACTGTGAAGGAAAACATCGTGAGGAAACCTGAGTGTCTGAGCTATTCACATACCTCAGCGCTTGAAATCGCCAATCCGCGGTGGGCACGCGTGGTGATTAAGCCCACACTTTCTCCCTGAGAGAAGGCCTGTGCCCTACAGTGGGACGTATATAGGCTGCTTATGTAGTCATAGATCTCCTCCAAGGCATGTCAGTTTTTTCTATACTCGGCTGACCTCATCCAGCAACTCCCAGGAATCTGCCTCAGATCCAGTAAGCTGATGGGCGTCCTACACTGCGTTTGCCAGTTCGTGGTCACTTGAGAACTTTTGCGCCCCATCGACCAGCGGTTCTTTGGCATATGTGACCAGCCTGCTGCCACTTCAGCTTTCTAATCTTATAGGCTATGCCAGTCACGTTAGTTAAATAAATAAATAACTTCCACACATCACAATCACTTCTTCTGGTCCCAAACTATGATACCTTCTTTGGAGGATTGTCTCATTTTGGATGTGATCCATCAAAGAGACTCCGTTTTGTATTTACTTCGTAAAGTACGACATCTCGAATGGAGACCACATGTCGGCAAGTGCAGCGTAGGACGACCAGCCACAAGATGGACAGATGACCTCATCCAAGTGGCAGGAAGGCGCTGGATGCAGGCCGCTTCCAACCGGTCTTTTTGGAAATCCATGGAGGAGGGCTACGTCAGCAGTGGACTTCTTGCGGCTGAATGATGATGATGATGAAAGTGCGATTGCTAACGAGATTACCATCTGACGTTGGCCTTGTCACAGATGCTGGCAACGATCTGCCTCCTATTTTGTACTCTCTTATTTTGCAGCTTCGATATGGAAATCCCGAGTCAAAATCGTACAACCCGCCTTCACGCCTCGAACTGTCCTGGGTTTCCTCGAAATTTTCAACGAAGAGTCCCGGAGTGTTTTGCAAGACCTGTCCAAGCATGTCAGCCTTGGGCCGTTTCATCACTATGCTACAATTAGCCACTCAACAATGAAGTCGATCTTCCGTAAGTGATTCTACAAGTCGTGAAAAAAATCACCTTATGCATCCAAAATTGTAGGGGTTCTGCTCGTGATTACGAACAACTAGACTAGTTATAGATACCGACAGTGGCATTAGAATTTTTGAAAGACCTGATAGGTATTTTTTTCAAGATCTCGATGTCCTCCCCAGAGTAACAGTTGGTCATCTTGACGAATATATTGTATTGTATTGTATTCATTTACTTTAGGCAATGCCCATATAGTACAAGTAACAATCGTGACTTATGCTATGTTAGTAATAATATTCACATGTACACATTAAATCAAATTAAATCAAATCGAATCGATTCAAACCAAATCATATCAAATTAAACTAAATTGAATCAAATTAAATTAAGTCAAATTAAATCATATCAAATCAAATCAAATTTAATGAAATAAAATAAATTAAATCAAATTAAATTAAATCAAATTAAATCAAAATAAATCAAAATAAATCAAATTAAATCAAATTAAATAAAATTAAATCAAATTAAATCAAATTAAATCAAATTAAATCAAATTAAATCAAATTAAATCAAATTAAATCAAAATAAATAAAATTAAAATAAAATGAATCAAATATAACCCCCCATTTTGGGATATATGTGTAGATTTTGTTACACCTCCATGTTAAAATTTTCATCATTCGAAACACTTTCATGATGCAAACACTGATTGACTAGCGACGCTTTATCTTTCAGGATCAGCGTTTGGCATGAAACTCGAGGGAGAGCACGAGATTTACCGCCAGTACCAAATAGCGCACGAAAATGTCACCAAAAGATTAGTGAATCGGTTTCGTACTTTATGGTTCCATTTGGACTTCCTGTATCAATTCTCTGCTATGAAAAAGGAGGAGGATAAAGATATGAGAGTTATGTACGAAACCACCAAAGCGGTAGGTTTTGAAGTATGCAACGGTACAGCCTCCGCTAATCAATCACTCCATAATCATCTATTAGTGGACATAGGCCTCTCCCAAAGCACGCCACTTATTGCTGTCTTCGGCCACCCTCGTCCAGCCGCTGCCAGTAATCTACTTCAGGTTGTAGGTACAGCGAGCTGGTGGGCGCCCTACGCTGCGTTTGCGAGTTCGTGGTCTCGAGAACCCCATTTGTACCCCATTGGCTATCGGCTCTGCGGCAGTGACTCGTGACTAGCCAATAAATGTAAAATGAAATATGGTCTGTATGGGCTGTAAAATGTAAAATAAAACTGGTTACGGTGGCAGGGAGTCGCTGGATGCGGGCGGCAAAAGACCGGGAAGCTCGAAAAACCATGAGGGAGGCCTATGTTCTGCAGTGGGCGTCAAATGGCTGATGATGATGAAAATATGGGCGTCGGATAAATCGAACTAAATATGTCTTTTCCAAATGGCCTCATCTACCTAACATTACCATCATGACAATACATCTCGCAAACACCATTTTCTTCGTCTATTTTAGCACGAAAAACTGAACCATATTTTTTTGTTCTTGTTGATGGGTAAATTGCCCGTCCCATTTCCCGATTGATATGGATTTGGTTACTTTTGCTTTTTTTAGCAACAAGTACCCACCGATCAAGTTCATTGTCTGACTCTTTTTATTGCAGGTGTTACAGAAAGCCAAAAAGATATACTCAAGGGGAGCCGATAACCCTGATGGTAATGTATTAATGGTACCAGTAATGAAGGAAACAAAATTAAAAAAAAATCTTTCGGTATATGTACATTGTACGCATGGATGGAAAAACGTGGTTGTTAAATCTAAATTTGGCTTCCATACTTAGATTAGCTTAATTTTAGTTAATATTAGGGGTTAAAGTATGAAATTGCCGTGTTATTGCAATAGGTTCTTTGAATTGACATAGAATCTTCATGGTTTGAGGTTTTCGAATGAAACTTTTTTCAAATGGTTTCTATGATGTTCTTTTTTTAAAAAATGTGAAACATTTGAATATCGACTTTCAATTGTTTTTGTTATTCAATTTAGACAAGAAAGATGGATACTGCGAAAATTCGAGTGATTTTTGAATACGAGTTCCGACGCGGAACTAACGCGGCAGAAACAGCCCGCAATATCAATGCTGCGTTTGGAGAGGGGTCTACTAATGAACGCACCGTGCGATTTTGGTTTAAACGCTTTCGTGATGGAAATTTCGACTTAAAGAACGAGCCACGAGAAAGACCGCCCACACGGGTGAATAACGATGAATTAAGAGAGATAGTGGAAGCCGACCCTAGTCAAACTACCCAGGAATTAGCGGCATGGTTTAACGTTACCTTACCCACAATATTGACTCATTTGCGTCAAATCAATAAAATAAAAAAATACGAAAAATGGGTGCCTCATAATCACTCGAATTTTCGCAGTATCCATCTTTCTTGTCTAAATTGAATAACAAAAACAATTGAAAGTCGATATTAAAATGTTTCACATTTTTAAAAAAAAGATCATCATAGAAACCATTTGAAAAAAGTTTCATTCGAAAACCTCAAACCATGAAGATTCTATGTCAATTCAAAGAACCTATTGCAATAAAACGGCAATTTCATACTTTAACCCCTATTACAATACAAGCCTCTGAATATACTGTGAGCAGCGAAGTGATTTTCTCATTCTTTAATTAAACGTGCATGTAAAATATTGACATAAAATAATTTGGTTTCAGAAATCCCCCTGAGACCGTTCCTAGAAGCGATGCTTCAAAAAAACATCGAGGGTAGTTTGTCTGATGACGAAATACAAGCGGAATTGTCCTTAATAATTGGGGCTGCCTATGAGACTACTTCCTTAACTATGACACTGATACTGGTGTTATTGGGATCCCATCCTGAGGCGCAGGAGAAATTACACGAAGAGTAAGTTGTCAAAAAAAGAAACAAATGGGTAAATAAAATAAAGTAAGGCCTTACAGAATCGCTCGTAGCCCTGGCTGCCTGAGTGATCTTAAACGATCACGAAAGTTAAGCAACACAGGGCGCGTTCAGTGCATGGATGGGTCGCCGTCTATGCCTAACGCTAGTGGCATTTTTCCGAGCGGTTCCGTGCTTCGCAAGGCACGTTAAGCTGTTGGTGCCGGCTGCCGTCGATAGATGGCAGTCGTTAAGCCAAGTCAGAGGCCTTAGGGCGGCTTGACAACTTCTGACAGTAGACGAGCCACTAGTCTACAAGCCTCCACCAATCCGGACTTGGCCCCCGTGGTGGAGTATGGCCTATACCTTCCTCAGGGAAGAGACCCGTGCCCCTCGGTGGGGACATAATGGGTAGATGATGAAGGCCTTACTTTAGTTTAGCCTTACTTTATTTTACTTTACCCAATTGCTTGTTTTTTTTTTCTTATCTCACAAAAGCCGCTTATCACAACCGCATAATCTGAAAACCCTGCTAAACGATTCTTCTCTCAAACGAGACAGGCTTTGCCTAGTGTGGGAGTCAGCAAGTGTTTAAATAATGTGAACAAGTAATGAAAATTACATACCTTTATTTTATTTATATTATTGTTGTTTGGATCCCATGCTGCGGTGCAGGAGAAATTACGGGAAGACTAAATTGTTATTGGTGATATAGAGATTCCATCATGAGGTGCAGGACATATTACACGACGATTAAATTTAGGAAGAAGAAGAAGAACAAAGAAGAAAAACATTTATTTAACGCCACATAGACAGACACACATAATTATGCAGGAAAAGTAAATACAGAAAATAAGGCAGATAGAGGACAAAAGCAGAAGAAATGTGAAGCTAATAGTGAGAAAAAACAAAGGCTAAGTGTACAGTGGACGTAGGTACTCTGTATGTTCATGCAGCGGAAAAAAGGCCTCATGCTCAGTATTAGCTGAGGGTTTGCGCTCACAACACTGATTTTCAGCTAGGGCCTTCTGGTGACTCACGGAGCATGAAAACGGAACAAACACGCACTCATAATCATACATACAGCCATACTTACGCACACAAGCACACTCATACTTATATACATACACATATTACACACATACACACATACACACACATACATACACATAAATACATACATATGCAAACACATCGATTACGCTACAAATACTGAAGTAAATAACGGTAAATGCATAATTGTTATATTGGTGCAACTGGGATTCCATGCTGAGGTGCAGGAGAAATTATGCAAAGAGTAAGACGCGTCCAACGGTCCTAAGAATGGCAATGACATTTCATTCCATATTTTTATTGAATAAAAAAAACTATTTGAAGATGTTGCCCATTTTCAAAACCTATTTAGAGGCTAAAAATTCCATCCATGCCGGGACTTGAACCCGCGACCTCTTGCTAACCGTGCCAGCGCTCTTCCAACTGAGCTAATGGGCAAGTGCAGGCATCGGCGAAATTTCGAGCCTCTTTACAAACTTCTCTGTATTACGTACAGACAGCGACATCTGGCCGAAGTAGGTAATTCATCGTAATCGTAATAATTGTCCTCAGCACGGGTTAGTGCAACAAAAAAGAATATACAGTCTGTTCATCCTTACTTGTCCAATTTAGTAAACAATATTCTAACCTCAAAATTTACATTTGATGCCGAAACTAGATATTTTCTTGCAAGTTCGTGCACTTTGTTTATAAACATAGCAGCGTGTTATCCAAAAGCGTACCTGATTTATACAGGGTGTATTTCCATGTTTGTGATGTCCTTGCCTGGCTACCATAGCACAATCGTAGAGAAAAATCTATCCCACCGTTATTTATCTTTTAGTATAGCTGTGGTAGCCTAGTGGGTAGAACATTGGACTCGGAAGCGGGAGACCCAGGTTCGATTCCCAGTGTGAGCATGTGCCTATGACTTTTCTTTCTAAGTTAACGGTGAAGAAAAACATCGTGAGGAAACCTGGGTGTCTGAGCTATTCACATAGGTACCTCAGCGCTTGAAATCGCCAATCCGCGGTGGGCACGCGTGGCGATTAAGCCCATACTCTCTCACTGAGAGAAGGACTGTGCCTTACAGTGGGACGTATATAGGCTGCTTATGAACTCAAGCGAGATAATTAACTTTTTTCCTGAAAAAGTTTGGTAATCTCTTGGTATTTTTAAGGCTGGAACGCGTATTCGGGGGCACGGATAGGGATGTCACCAAAGAAGACCTACCGGATCTAGTGTACTTGGAAGCAGTGATAAAGGAAGCGTTACGACTGTACCCCACCATACCAGCCATTGCGAGGGAAACTGATAAAGATGTCCAATTGAGTGAGTATTGTAATCCAGTTAGCGTTTTTGGTGAAAAAAATTTGGGGAGAGTAAAGGAGTCTCCCGACCCCGACCCCCCGTCGCTTACCGGCCCTTTCGGCCATACTCGCTCGATATATTTGTTTCGTCTGAAGGGTTCTCGATGTTAAAATAATAAAAACTGGCCAAGTGCGTGTCGGGTCACGCGCAATATAGGGTTCCGTAGAAAGAGGGTTGTTCTCTGCTTTACAGAACTAACAACTTCATCGAAGTCATTTTCAATGGATTTTGTATGAAATTTTAATTTTATAAGTTGGTTGGTCGTTAACTAGTGGAGCCTACTTAACCGTGATACTTTTTTTCAAGTTCATTATATGTGCTACTACCCTGAATTTTTTCACGTTTCTACAATCAACCGTTTAACCAGGAGAGGAAGGGGAGACACCCTACTCGGACAAAAATTTGCGCTTTAAAGCTTAATATTTCGCAAACGGAACCCTAAATAAAAAAATAATCTTCCTTCACCCACAATATTTTCCACGACCAATCCAACGATATCCCACATGATGGGGTAAACAAAAAAATCATCCCCACTTTTCATGTTGAGGGAGGTACAGTAAAAAAAATATTTCCAACATGTTATCGTTTAACTCTGTCGCCGTGATAAATATGTATACACACACTAAAATACAGCTTTCTTGTACCACCGGTCTTTGCGCTAGGCCACGGACGGACAGACAGAGAGACAGACAGACAAGCAGACAGACAGACGGACATGGCGAAACTTGTCGGGAAACTTGTAGGGGTTCCTTGTCGGACTATGGACCCCTAAAAATGTATACGACATCGAAGAAACTTTGTTTATTTTTAAACTATACATTGTAAGAGATGACAACTATATTGTTCCAAGGTTAGAGTATTTGTATTGTATTTAAAGATTTTATTAGAGAAGAAAATAACAAATAGGTTGACAGATTTGCCAAACTGCGCAGCAGTTTATCGGCAGTTATTGACTTGTATAAGTGGCATTGTTGTAAACAATCTTTTCTCTGAAACATGTTGATGGCGAATTAAATAAGTTTTATATATTACAAACACTCTTCCCTATGTGCCGTCTCCTATTGGACGTTGGCAACAAAGGCCATAAATACCTACAATATAAAACAATATTAAGTACCTAAGTATACCTTAAGTACCTAGGCATATAAAAGAAGAGGGGAGGGGGAGGATTGGCTCGATCAGCCGTGTTAAGTAATCACAGCTGATCAAGCCAAACCCCCGCCGCCCTTCTCTTAAATTTTTTTTTGTAATTCTATTTTTCTTACAAAAAAGTTCTTTAGGCAATTTGTTATTTAGTTTAGGAACAATATGTTGTGCAAGTCTCTCCCCGTAGTAATTGTTAGGTTTCGTGACAGTGGTAGCGAAGTTCCCATATTTTCTCCTAGCACTTCGTATAACAGGTTTAGTTAGTACAATTTTATCATTGCGAAAACAGTGTACCTACTGCTAATTCTAGGTCTAGTTTTTTATTCACTGGTAAAATCTTACACAATTTAAACAGCTTTTCGTTGTTCCCGTTAGTAGTAGTCCTAATCCAAAAGAAATGTAGAGTGGGTGACGTAATTTTAAATTTTGTGTTTGAAAATGATAGATAATTATGGCGGTGGTAACCTAGTGTGTAGAACATTGGACTCGTAAGCGGGAGACCCAGGTTCGATTCCCAGTGCGGGCGTGTACTTATGACTTTTGTTTTCTAAGTTATGTACATTTGTGAAGTTATAGTAGCAATACCACTCGCTAACGGGGAAGGAAAACATCGTGAGGAAACCGGAGTGTCATATTGCTCAGCCCTTGAAATCGCCAAGTGGGCATGCGCACGCGTGGGCACGCGTGGTGATTAAGCCTATACTCTCTCTCCCTGAGAGAAGGCCTGTGCCCTACAGTGGGACGTATATAGGCTGCTTGTCGCAGGAGGTTAGGTTGGGGTGCGATCCGTGATAATGAAAAAGGGTATCCAGGGGCACGATGTATTTATAATATAATGGAAAGGCACCTGAGAACAATAAAATAGAAAAGCTCAACTACGGTCTAAAACATAAATATAAAAATACAATGAGGAGTTGAAGGGAAGAACACTTACATTAATTTTATAAATGTGCCTTTGAAATATTTGTGATCAGAATAAGGTGACAGACGTGTTATACCTAATAATCAGTAATAAAGATAGAATCTCGTTTACGTCCACTTAGTTCGGAGGCTGAGGAATATCTCCCTAAATACGTCCGAACACTGCAGCACATGTCATAAAATAGTTAAATCTGGAATAGTAGATGGCCGAAAATGATAAAAAAAAGCAACGAGGCGATTACCTCGTTACATGCTTATGCAATGATAGAACAGGATGAAAAGAAATAACAAAAATGGCGTAAATAGGTTAACACCGTTGCACGTCAATCTTTCTCCTTTCTTCCGGTATTCGTGCCGTGAATGTTGAAGAAGCAAAGGCTTGTCAGCATAGGTCGTACGACGTCGCGAGTCGCGCGTTTTAACGTCAAAAGTCGCGACTTTCCCGTACCTACATTAATTGTCAAATTCTGACATTTTGAGCGCCACAAAACGCGTGACTCGCGTCATCGTACTGCATGGGTAGTACTGGGCCCTTATAATAAAAAATGTGACATTATCGGAAGGAGCGAGATGGTCGCTTGTCAGTTTCAAATCCGTATCTCAATCCGTAAAAATCGGTATTGTCGCTCATTCAAAAAAAGAACCGTATTTTCGAGTGAATTGTCGGGCTCAAGCGCAACGCTGACGACCCTTCCGAACATATCGCTGCTTCATAAAAGGGCCCTGATTAACTCAATGGATTCGTGGCAATTAGCAAACCTGTTTCACGGTGCGAAGCGCATTGGACTCGTGTCGACCAAAGTAATGACAACATATTATCCAGGGGCCTGTGTCATAGAAATACAATTCGTGGTTTAGTGCGACAATTCGATGTACCTACATTTCAAAGTCAATCAACTCGCAGATTAGCAAATAGGAAAACTCGGTTATGCAATACTCATGTTTCACAAATAAATATCGTTATCTCTTTAACAAAATTGGTTTTGCCATCGACACGCTAAAACGCAGAAGTGCGGCATAGCATTATTTATGTTAGAGCCATTATTTTTAATTGCCTCCAAATGTGTCCCTTTATCTTCCAGAGAATTACACCGTGCCTTCGGGGTCAAACGTAGGGATAACGTTCTGGGGTATGAACCGGTATACTAAGTACTGGGGTGAGGACGTGGAGGAGTTTAGACCGGAGCGCTGGCTGAACTCATCCGTACCTAACATCTTGTGCACGGGTGCCAGTTTCGGTCTTGGAAAACGAGGCTGTATTGGTAAGATCAAAGAAGAAGAAGGCTCTGTTGCTTTACGTTCACATACAATGCGCTCACATTGTATACTACTAAGTACCACTCGCTAACGCGAGGAACCGTCTGAGGTGTTCACATACCTAAGCGCTTGAAATTGCCAGTCCGCGGTGGGCACGCGGGGTAATTAAGCCCTTACTTTCTCTTTCTGAGAGAAGGCCTGTGCCGTGCAGTGGGACGTATATAGGCTACATAAAAAACCGGCCAAGTGCGAGTCGGACTCGGGCACGAAGGGCCCCGTACCAGTATTTATACAATATTAGACAGAGATCTAATTTGAGAACAGCGCCATCTACAGAAACCAGCTAGAAGCGTTTAAAATTGAAATTTAACGACATGACATCGGCGCTGTGAAGGTTACATAGATGGCCGCTAGATGGCGAGCGCTGTCTTTAGAAAACGTTTGTTCTATGGGAGCCCCCTTTAAATATTTATTTTATTCTGTTTTTAGCATTTGTTGTTATAGCAACAGAAATACATCACCAGTGAAAATTTCAACTGCCTAGCTATCACGGTTCATGAGATACAGCCTGGTGGCAGACAGACAGTCAAACAGACAGACGGACAGACAGACAGACGGACAGTGAAGTTTTAGTAATAGTGTCCCGTTTGGCACCCTTCGGGGACGGAACCCTTAAAATATGTTAAGGTTTTTATTATTATTTTTATTATTATTATGAATATAAGTACCTACGTTTATTGCACATAAGTAAAAAAACAACAATGGCAATGTGGCGGACTTAATGCCACAAAACAAATTTATTTGTTATACCTATATATATGTAAAGGATGCATGTAAGTTTTCCTTCATTGATTATAACAACCTATTGTTACACATTTTATTGAATAATATTCATATTTGTACCGACTACTCGACTCACTATATTCCTTCAGCAGCTCTCCATCGTCGGTTGTCTGCAAGAAATTGCTATTAGCAGTAAGGCCGCCAATTGTACTGTATCTTTGTGAAGATTTTTTGTTTGTTTTTCCTGGAGGCTTACCACAAGCACTATTAGAAGTTATTTTTAAGCTTTATAAAAAACTGCCCTGCTTAATGGTACCATGAGCCATACAATCGCAGCGCTGTTAACTAAAAGACGTTCACCGTCTAATCAACGCTGCTACCGTACTATAAGCTCAAGTTTGCGCGCTCACTGTCATTCTTAGCAGTTATTTATATGTTACTCTTGAGCAGCTTTTAAAACCCTGCTAAGCGAATTATTGTTTAATTTACGTATTAAAATGAGTGATAAAGAAATCTTATAGTTTTGGAGGATGATACGTTTTTCGCAATAGGGAGAAAAAAGCGTGGCGTAAAATTATACGACTGCAGAGTAATGCATTCGAAGTTTACGATGAATTGTATTATGTTCGGAGGTATCGACTTTCTAAGGTGTTAGTGGAAAATCTGTGCGAAGATATGAGAGCTTTGTTACCGGTGCCAACGAAATCCACAGATTTATCCGTGGAGACGAAGATGAGCTCTATTCCTCTATGTATTTTGTGGACAGAAAATAAACAAATATATTATCTTATCTTATCTTATTCATAATAAAAAATAAGTTATATTTCATCATAATTCAGTCAGCCCAACTCTGGTATATGATTCTATATCAAGTCATAGAAACTTCTTATTGGCTCTAACTTTAGTCGCATTGCAAATATTTGTTTTAGGTATTAAAACTCTTTCATCATCAGCCTTTTGATGCCCACTGCAAGACATAGGCCTCCCTCATGGTTTCCATAACCATGAGGGGTTTTGCCATAATCGCCACGCTTAGCAGGCGGGTTGGCGATCGCAGTATGAGGTTGGAATCTCAGGAAGACGCTGCTGCCCGCCTCTTGGTAATTTATAACCTCGTAACTCTTTAGGATTGCTGAAAGTAGTCCGAACCGACACCGCGACACCACTTCATTTCCTTCAAAATCGTAGTTTAGCAAAAACCTTTTTTATCAATTCAAAAACTTCTTCAAACATATTTTGAGTAATTTTGACGTAAACAAAAATAACTTTCGAGACACGTTAAAAAACGTAATTTTTAAGTAATGTAGAACTTAAGACAACATTTTTTTTCCGCAACAGTTTATTTTATTTTTCCATAATTTGTTTTCAACTTTTATCTGCACAGTGAGCAGTGCTGCTACAAATGTTTTTTATTACATTTTTCACAGTCAAAATGTTTCTTAATAAAAACGGTATTTACCGGCAAATTATCATATTTGGTTTTCGAACGCACGCAACATTTAAGGCAAACAGGCCAGAGACAACCTTTTTTTTTTAGCAGGTTTATTGCAGGCCTACTTCCTTCGGCTCATGGTACACTATAGCAGCAGTTTATTTTGAACATTGAAAATAAACTGCCCTGCTTGTGTCCTGCTAACTTTGAGATTGTGGTAAGCCTCCTGGTGTACAATAAACAATATTCTTATCTTATCTAACTCATGTTCTATTTAATTGCAGGTTAAATCTACGCTATGATGTCCATGAAGACGTCTCTGGCGCACATACTCCGTCGGTACAAGATCTCTGCCAGCAAACAGCCCCTTAAGTTTCAAATGAATATAGCCTTGCACACCAGTAAGCCTGTTTCCATTAGTATTGATTTGAGATAATTGACTCTATTTAGAGAAATAAATTTCACGTTGATTATCATTAAATATAATTAGCGTATTTTTTTTAAACGTTCGTGGAAATCTTACCGAAGCCTTCTGAAACAGCTTGTACAATTTTACAGGGTGTTTCGGAAAGGTCCGGTGAAACTTAAAGGGGTTACATATTCTACTTATTATTCCAAACAACTTTTATTTAAAGAGCAACTCTGATATTAATTGTATTCTTACATTTTATGCATACAAAAAACCTTTCACCATTGATTTATTTATTTATTGGTACTTTTATTGCACTTAAAAAAAATCGTACAATGCGGCGGACTTAATGCCATAAGCATTTTCTACCAGTCAACCGCAGGAGGTAAGGAAATTATTACCATTATTGACATTGTAAATCAAAAATTCAATTTAATTATTATTTATTATTGTTATATAGTCCTATTGCATCACCCAGTTTTAAATTTAATAAAATTTTATACATGTATACATACTTTATAAACCATTTTTAAATCTAGTCGTCGTAGCCCCGGCTGCCTGAGTGATCTTAAGCGATCACGAAGGTTAAGCAACACAGGGCGCGTTCAGTGCATGGATGGGTCGCCGTCTATGCCTAACGCTAGTGGCATTTTTCCGAGCGGTTCCGTGCTTCGCAAGGCACGTTAAGCTGTTGGTGCCGGCTGCCTTCGATAGATGGCAGTCGTTAAGCCAAGTCAGAGGCCTTAGGGCAGCTTGACAACTTCTGACAGTAGACGAGCCACTAGTCTACAAGCCTCCACCAATCCGGACTTGGCCCCCGTGGTGGAGTATGGCCTATACCTTCCTCAGGGAAGAGACCCGTACCCCTTGGTGGGGACATAATGGGTTGATGATGATGATGATGAATAATTTAATTACCACCAAATTAAATTAAATTTCAATTTCAGTTGCCATATGTAAGTGTAGGAAATACATTTACGCTGTTTAAATCTAGTATAATGTTTATATGAAATACATAATATTCTTAAGTTTATTTTAGTTTGAATGTTGCATGCTATTCGAAAGTCGTAGAGATCCCTATTTGAAATAAAAGACATACTCCCCTTTTATATTGAAACTTGTCACACTGTCAATTAATAAGCATTCATGCAGTGAATAATTCGCAGCAGATAACAAAATTATTACTCGAGTAATTTACAAAATTACATCTACGTTCTTCCCACCAAAAAACGACAAGCCAAGATGGCGCCTCCCTTTCTTTTTTTTTGTGACGTCAAAACATGAAGCTTTCATACCTTCATGTGTATCTACATGCCCAAGTGAATTTCAGTACTAGTAAATAAGTTAAATTGAATACTGTTAAGTTGTTGTGAATACAACCACTATTAATAGGTAGGTATTTAAAGTGCTTAAGCATCGCTGACAATGGGGAACTTGCTTCAAGTTCAGATTGAAGTGGCATTGCGTTTTACCTTAGAAGACGTGGAAAAAGTCGAGAAAAATTTAAAAATAATACCATAACAATATTTTTTTCGGGGTTTTCGGGGTCCCAAAAAATGCAAAAAATCAAGTTACTCTAAAAAAAACATATTAGATTTCGTTTTTCATTGAATTGGGTATTTGACACGATCAACAATAAATTATTTCATATGCTGGATTAAAACAAAAATTACAAAATATCTCGGAAAATGTATCTCTTTTAGTCAATTACTAGTTATTACAATTTTGAAATAGATTAAACATAAAAAGAGTGCTCTGAAATGTGACGTCATAAACCAGTATTTTCATACAAAATTCCGTAACTCATTTGATATTTTATTAAATACCCAATTCTAAACATTTTCCAAAAAGAGTGTTCATCCATAAAAAACGTGATCTTACGAGATAACTGGAATATTGATAAATGCTTCATACATTAAAGGTGTTAATTGCAAGTTCATAGCTTGAGTCCGATTTTTTGTAACACGTGACTAGAATGAGTTTTCGACATGTCACATTATGAAAAATATTAATCGCAGAAAAAAAATTAACCACGTTTATTTAGCTTTTAACACGGCCTCTGCGATTATATTATTAAAACATTTTTTTGTCCAAGTTCTCCATTGTTTTCTTCAGCATCTATTAAATAGAAGCTCTAGACATTTTAGGGACAAGTCAGCTTTGTTTCTTTAATGGGATTTTATTTATTCTTTCTATTGCTTAGAATTTTCTGGAATCGTTAGTGATATGTGTCATAGGGCGAAGACAAACCACCGATTTAACCTTCCAAATAAAAAACATACGTGTATAAAATATGAAAATCTACATGAGTGTCATTCGTTTTCTATAATGACGGCGTTTACTATAAAGGCATGTCATTTACTGTATTATGTAAATGATTTGCCATTTATGGTAGATACAACACATGTCCGAAGTAGTATTATATTTGCAGATGACACGTCACTCATTTTTATTAAAATTAAGTGGCATGATTAGTATTGACGACGCCAATAATGCTCTGTCGTTTACATATAATAATAATAATAATAATAACTTCCACACAATACAATCACTTGAACTGGTCCCAAACTAGAATACGCTGTGCTCTAGTAACCAGGCAAGCTTACAAACATTCATGAAAGTACACCCAGACTGAGATTAGTTCCAGACAAATAATCTGCTTCAAAATTCCGAGATGACAAAATGTATAAAGTTTACCTTACCAAATGTTTGATTAGTTGAGAACAACATTGTACCTATATAGAATTAGTTACTTGTATATTTTTATCATTTATATATTAATTAAGTCTCTTATTTTATGTTTGAAATAAATAAAAATATTTGTCAAAAAAAAAAAAAAAAAAGTAATGTAAGTAAATAAATAATAAAATAAAAATCACATTGTACCTACTCGGAAAAGAAACATTTGCACTTGTAGAAGATACCGTTTTTCTAGGCATCATGTACAGTACTTGGCTCGTAGTAGGGAGTTGTAGTACTGGTACACTTGAGTTGAGTCTAGGTGACGTAGAAGAAGAAGAAACTCGCACCAAAAGTATGTAGTAAAAATGTATTGGTAAATCTACAGATAGGTAGAATATTGACTGTTCCTCTCTCTAGTGCAGTAAACGGTAGACTGACTTAATTATACGAAATTACCTAACAATGTAAACTGCTTAGCATGCCTAAAGCCTAAAGGTAAAACTAGGTTAAACGAGTAAGCAAAATGTGCGACGCTAGATCAATCGCAATCGATGCAAAACTGCTATGGGGTCCTTATATTGAACAACCAGCACACAGTCTAAACTCTGCAGCATATTATATGGGGTGGACGTTGCAACTGCAAGGCTCGTTTATTTTAATTACTTCCATAGTATTATATCCTATGGTATACAACGTGTAAAACTTAATTTGCCCAAATAATTTATTTCTAGTAATTAACTTTTGCCGTTCTGTAAAATAACTTCGTGGCAAAAACAGTTCTTACCAAACATTTGAACCACTTAAATTACGAAGATGCAGAAAACCACTGCTTTATTATCATCAAAAAATTGTATTAATTCTTATTAAGGCTATCAGTTTTAATTATAATTTTAGTGCATGTTTAGTTTTAAATCATAAGCAGCCTACGTCCCACTGTAGGGCACAGGCCTTCTCTCAGAGAGAGAGTATGGGCTTAATCACCACGCGTGCCCACCGCGGATTGGCGATTTCAAGCGCTGAGGTATGTGAATAGCTAAGACACCTCACGATGTTTTCCTTCACCGTTAGCGAGTGGTATTGCTATTATAACTTCACAAATGTACATAACTTAGAAAGAAAAGTCGTAGGTACATGCCCGCACTGGGAATCGAACCTGGGTCTCCCGCTTCCTAGTCCAATGTTCTACCCACTAGGCTACCACCGCGTTTAGTTTTAAATATCTGTAACAAATTGTTAGGTGCGCTTTAGACAGACGTTTATTAAATAGTAATTAAAATTTTAAAACTGAAAAACAGTTAAGCAGGATACAAGCTCAGCCGACTTTGGATTCTAGATTTTAAGTTAATCTTTTTATATCCATGCATCTTAAAGTTTTCTTTTTATAACTCCGTAATTTAAAAAAATATATATTTTACTTTTACCATTACTTTACTACGGTGGGGTCGGGCAGCAGACAAATGTAAAACAGAGGAGAGCGATAGGGCTTATTTTACAAGCTAGATAGTAAGGATTCGTTAAGGGATTAATGAAACTAACATCTTAAAAGTTGCAAGTCAAATTTATAAAAATATTATGTATGTTAGAAAAAAAAATATAAAAAAAATTCTAAAATATTTATAGCCATTAAAATGTGAATAGGTCCTATGATTAAACATAAATTGCCATTTCAACGATTTAGACTTACAACACTCCTTGCAAAAATCCTTTATTGGACACTATATTAGGTTCAGCTTATAAAATGCTAAGCACACTGAGCAAAAAAGCCTACAATAAAATTAAGCATTATTTAGAAGGCATAATGATGAAGACTTAATAGACTGATGTCTGTTATTAAAAACGGGCTAGGTGTGGCGCCGGATTAAGAATAGCGTCACTCCATTGCCTTCCGTGGATGTCGGAGAAGGCGACTAAGGAAATCAATTACCAGGAGACGGGCAGCAGCGTCTTCCTGAGATTCCAACCGCATACTGCGATCGCCAACCCAGGCGGGCAGGCGCCAAGCGTGGCGATCATACCAAAACCCCTCATGGTTATGAAAACCACGAAGGAGGCCTATGTCCTGCAGTGGGCGTCAAATGGCTAATGATGATGATTAAAATCGGGGACGATTTTGTCTAGTGTTCAACTCATTCATGAGTAATAACTTCGAGTGGAAAACTCTGTTTTTTCATGTTTTTAAAAAGATACATGTGGAGTTTCGTTGTTATCTTCTTTAACCACTTCATAAACAAACATATTTGACGCTCATTAAGAAAACATTTGTTTTTATAATGAATAATTCTTTTTAAATTTGAATTTGAGTGCGCGGCGTTAAATTGTGATTGATGAGTTAAATATACCAAGCAATCACAGTAATATTTAGTATTCAACTACTAAGTAGCTAGAAAACGGAACCAGCCAGGTGCGAGACAGTCCCAAGCACCGAGGGTTCCGTATTAACACACATACATATGCGCAAAAACAACCGTCTTTTATCGCAGTCGGGTAAAAATAGTACCACTTATTTGTTTATTTTTTGTTTAACTGGATTACTCACAGTTTGTGTGTCAATACATTCAAATGGAGATATGACACAACTTAAATCTAAATACACAAGCTACTTACGAGTTATCACAACATATAAATAATTAAGTGCCAGTTCAGTGCACGTATAAACTTAAAAAAACTTATAGGTATCTAAATTATTAATAAGATTAATGCTTACTATATCCGTCAGCTTGTATATATTTTTAGGGTTCCGTACCCGAAGGGTGCCAAATGGGACCCTATTACTAAGACTTCACTATCCATCTGTCTGTCTGTCTGTCACCAGGCTGTATCTCGTGAACCGTAATAGCGAGGCAGTTGAAATTTTCGCAGATAATGTATTTCCGTTGCCGCTATGACAACAAATACTAAAAACCGAATAAAATAAATATTAACGGGGGGCTCCCACACAACAAAAGTAATTTTTTTGCCGTTTTTTGCTCGATATTAATAACGGCAACAGGTGAACGCTTGAAATATTCCTAGAATACTTAGTTTTATATTTGCTTAAAAAATAAATAATTAAAATAAAATAAATATTTCAGTAGGGCTCCCATACAACAAAGGTGATTTTTTGCCGTTTTTTTCTCGATCTTTGTGTCTAATATTGTATAGATAATGGTAAGGAACCCTTCGTGCGCGAGTTCGACTCGCACTTGGCCGGTTCTTTTTATTTTATTTTAAGTAGGTATGCTGTCTGAAAATACATCAAATATATTGATGAAGTGATTTAGTACTTTAGGGAACGGGGAGGAGAAAATAGTGTTTTGGGTTTGCGGGGTAAATTACGGGGAATACTCAAATTAATTTAGGATAGTAGGGAGGATCATTTGTAACAAAATCATTTGTCATTCAAGATTTTGTATGCAAATGAGATGTGCAATAGATCGTATCTCTGATTTAACGAATTAAGTTTGAAGTAATTAAGCCTAGCTTTGTACGATTTTACCTTTTCAGCTATCTTTTTTTAATCCTCTCTATGCGCAACATATGTGTTGCATAGTGGGTGCGCCATACTACACTGGCGTATTCCAATAAACTATGTACCAGACAATTATATAGATTTATTTTAGATTTAGGATTTTTAAACATTTTCGTGCTTCTTAATAAAAATCCTAGCATACTTTTCCCTTTTTATAACGCCCTCAATTTGCGGTATAAAGGTTAGTTTTCGGTCAAATAGTATCCCTAAATCTATTATAACTTTGAGTTCCTGCAATTCTGTGTTTTCTATGTTGTATGTGGTTGGTATTAGATTATTTTTGCGAGTAAATTTAACCTGATAACACTTTTATGCATTCCGTTGGATTAGCACCATTTAAGTAGTCTCTTCAAATCGTCCTGTATTAATTCTGGATTTCCTACTGAATGAACCACTCGAACAATTTTGAGGTCATCTGCGTACAAAAAAGGGGTGGAATGGTTGAAATAAAGGGGTAGGTCGTTCACAAATAGGTTGAACAGTACCGGGCCTAAATATGAACCTTGAGGCACGCAGGATTCTATACGTTTATCTTGTAATCTAAACCCATTGACTGTAACAATAAAACAGCGACTTTTCGAGTATGACTCCAGCCAAGACAGCATTGATCGACCAAAACCAAACAAATGAAGTTTGTGAAGTAGGACCTTATGCGATACTTTATCAAACGCCTTACAAAAGTTGGTCTAAGTAACGTCTGCTTGCTACGTATCATCTATTGCTTGTTTCAGATATTCCAAGAAGCACGCCAAATTTGTAGATGTTGATCTAGCTTCAAGGAATTCATGCTGGGGCTCAGTTATCATTTGTTTACAGTGACTTTGTATGTCGGACTTTGTAATTTTTGCAAATATTAACTTTGGCCTTTGCATCTATGTAACGAGATAATTTATTTAGCGTCCACTGACAATAAACTTCAAATCAAATCAAAATCAAAATATGTTTATTTTCAGTTTCAAACTTAATGTAGGTTACAATTTGTTGGGAGATTCCTTTTAAGTAAGAAATACCTGTGCCAGGAAACTCCCGCTCTTCCTAATTGATTAGCATTAATTTATTAAGTTAATTACAGTTAACAATGGACTTAAATTTAGCATGCAATAAAATAAAGTAAGCAGCAAACTCACCACAAAGAATCGAAAATCAATACATTACTATTATTATATTTTCAAATTGTTTAACGAAGTCTTAAACAATGAAAACAATATTACTAATGAGTTACCTCCATTAGACTTCGGAATTTATCACATTTTATATTTTATAATTAAATTATTTTATTATATTATAATAAAATATGACATTATATGATACGATATGATATGTTATGATATAATATGATATGACAAGACATGATATAATATGATAATATATAATATGTAAATATAATACAATATAAAATATCTGTATAGTGTAAAATAAACTGCTTATTTTATGTGTTTCTTAATAAAAGTTTCTCTACATCGTTATAGCTTAAGGAGTCTAGCCATTTTATTATTATCTTTTTACATTCGAAATAAGTTTTTTCGTGAATATTTAGCATTTTATTTATTTTATTATAGAGAAAAGATGATTGCGCGCTGTACTGCATCCTAGCAAAGTTAGTTCTTATTAAATGGGTTTTAGCTACTAAGTCACTTCTTCTTTTACTTTTTACGTTAGGGTTATAAGGTAAATTTTTGTGTTTTTTTAACAGGATTTGTAGTATATATAATTTTCTAATGGATAAGAGGTTGCTTTCTTTATATAAACTTTCTGTGGAATATCGTATTTTCTTAAAATACATCACCTTAATAAGACCACGCTGCACTCGTTCTAATTTTAGAAATTTAACCTTAGATGCACCGCCCCAAACCGGGATACAGTACATTAAGACCGATTGTACTAGGGCGATATATATTTCATTTAGTTGATTTTTTGGTAAACCTTGTTTGTTAAGTACGTTGGAATTTCGAGGTACAATATGTCTTAGTGTTTTAAATATCCAAACCAGTTTTCTTAACCTAGTTGCGACTTGCTCCAGTTGTAAATGCCATGATAGTCTGTAGTCAATAATAACGCCGAGGTACTTTGTATGAGTAACTTTTTCTAGTTTGGGGCAGTTACATATTCTGTCTGCGGTGGTATCGTTACATGTGTGGACATTTATTTCGAAATCGCTTTGTGGTTGTCCTCTGATATTGAGGCTGAAGCAGATGTAGTTTGTCTTCTCTGTATTTAATGTGAGAAGGTTATTCTCCAGCCAGTGTGAAACCAGAGTCATTCCTCTTTCTGCGCTTTCTTTAACAGAGTTCCAGCAGTCTCCGTGGAAGACAATAGCTGTATCGTCAGCATAGGCAAAGGTTTTGGCGTTTTCTATACTATGATTACAGAGATCGTTAATGTATACCAGAAATAATGTGGGTCCTAGCACGCTCCTCTGTGGAACTCCATAGGTTACGTCAGCGTCTTCACTTGTAAATTGGTCCAGTTTAACCCTTTGTTTCCTACCTGTTAGGTAATCTTTGAAAAGTTCGAGCGGAATACCTCTGATACCCATTGCTTCCAGTTTACGAACTAGGATTGGGAGAGAGACGGTGTCGAAAGCTTTTTTAAGGTCCAAAAATACTGTTAAACATTTTGATCCTTTGTCGAGTTCCTTTACTACAACAGTGGTTAGAGCCGTCACCGCGTCTTCGGTGGATTTTGACTGTCTAAAACCAAACTGTGCAGATGATATCAATTTATATTTTTCTAAGTAATTTAGGAGTCTGATGTTAATTAATTTTTCAATAATTTTGGAGATAGCCGGTAATACGGAAATTGGTCTATAGTTGCTGACTTCGTCTCTCTCCCCACCCTTAAAGACTGGCGTGACTATGGACCTCTTAAGTTGTTCGGGGAAAACGCCCTTTACAAAGCAGAGGTTGGCCAAGTAAGTTATTATGGGTACAACTTCCGCACAAGCCAGCTTTAAGAATTTAGTTGTTATGTTGTCGTACCCAGGGGCACTGTCCGATTTAAGATTCATTAGAATTCTGTGTACTTCCTCAGGGTCCGTGTCTAAAAGAACAAAAGAACTAGAGTGGGTCTCTAGTCCTTTTAGGTATTCATTTTGGTCTAGCTTTAATCTACATTGTATTTTTTGTGCCAGTACCTTTCCTACATTAGTAAAATAGTTATTTACATGTCTAGTTGCTTCTAAGGGTGATGGTTTAGTATTAATTAGTTCAATATTTTGGTTTTTGTTCTTATTTGAATATGTTATAGATTTTATATTTTTCCACAGTGTTTTGTTATCTTTGGATTTTTCAAGTAGTTCTTTTTCATATTTTCTTTTAATTTTTTTAATTAGGTTATTACAATGGTTTCTATAGCGTGAGTAGGTAATTTTTAAGATTAGATTTAAGGGATATTTACGTAGTGCTTTTTGTAATTTATTTCTGTTTGTTATACAACGGAGCATGCCTGGTGTAATCCAGGGTTTTATTATTCGTTTACTTTTTGGGATTGAAATATGTGCAGTATTTTTATTGATTGAGTCTGTTAATTTTTGAATGAGACGATAAGTTATTTGATGCGGGTCATCAGAAAACAATAGCTCCGGTAAGTTAGCTTCCTGTAGCGATTTTATTGCATTTACAAAATCTAATTTAGTTTTAACTTTATGTACAAAATGTTTAAATTTTTGTTTTGTTATTGAGAGAAACGTAGTGTAATGATCTGTGGTAGTTGTGTGTAAGATTGCTATGAATGCCGAAAATTTATTTTTATTTATGTTTAACATGAAATGATCTAGGCAATTTTTTTCCCTAGTGGGTAGAGTATGGCCCGGTAGGATACCCAATTCAGATAGGGCGTTCAGGTAATATTGTCTGTTTTTATACTCGGAGGTTATTTCAGTGTCCTTTGGTCTAATGTTTATATTAATGTCTCCCGCGATAACAAGGTTCTTTTTATTCTTTAGGGTTTCTAGATGTGTAACTAACGAGTTTGTGAACTTAGTGTATCGTTTGCTATGTCAGAATCATCCAGGGATAAGGGGTTGTGCACTATATTTCCGTAGACTGATGCAAAGTAGTTCGCAAACATATCACTTACCTCTCCATTTAAAGTCGATTTTATGCCATTGTTCATGATTACAGGAAATAAACTACGCCCAGAACGTTTCTCTTTGACAAGTGTCCAAAACAATTTGGGATTGGCGACCAAACTATCCTCTAGGTCTGTGTGATATTTTTTTATAGCAGTTGGAGGCCAATTTTCTACACGTTTTTTTTATGAATTTCTAACGATATTTTATCAAGGGTGTTTTTGTACTTTTTAACACAAACTCAGATTTTTTCGCTTACAAAAAAGATTAATTCGTTTTTTATTTTTACCAGGTTGGGTATTATATTTTGATTTTATTTCTTTTTTAAGGGAACAAATTTATGTATTACTTGTTATGCCTGGGATATATGTTATTGTACGGTAAGGTTTTAGAAGCAGATATGGATATAGTGGCTTCAAAGTATTGGATCCACTTTTGTTAATAAGTCGCTAGCTTCTGTTACCTTGCAGATCTCCGTGGTAATGAGAAAAAAATACAACATATTGGCTGGGGATGTGGTTGTATTGGTTGATAGCTAAGTATATTATATTGTAAAGTCATTGGGCAAAATGCAACCCATTTAGGTAAAGATGAATGAAGTATCAATTGTACTTTGGCCGTTGGCTTTTTGTTTTGCTGTTTTTGATTATAATCCGTCATTAATCAACAAAATTAAAATGCCAAGAGTGAGCAGACCTCAAGTAGGGCTCCGTACATAGCAGTCCATCAATCGTAGAAATTGCTATGAGGAATAAGACTGCCAGTGGTACCAATTTGTAACTGCTATTTCTGTAAGGATTTCCTGATTTTTAATGAAGAATAACCTCGTCTTATCGTATCTTATAGGGTATTTGTTAAAGGGGCCCATTTAAAAGATAATGAAAACCACTTTATAACAAACATTAATAATGTTACTTCGCACTGTGAATAAATTACACTGTAACGAAATATACTCTTTGTGCAAAAATACCTACTTAATCATTATAATATAATTAGATGATAAAAATGTCTGGAATGAAAGCCAGAAAGCAAAAGTTCTAGATTTTAGAATAGGAATTTAAACTGTTAATTTTTGTGCTAAGCTGCTTGCTGGCGTGCACGTTAAAAATAGCATTTTAGTAGCTAAAATAGGTCACTCGGTCCGAGCGTACTAAGATCGTAAAAACTCGGCTTTAGTCGCAGCTTCTGCACTATATTGACTAAAACATTTCGGCTTTGGGGTTATTTTCCCCTTTTGAGGTAAGGAACCCAAAAAATGCACAATAAATTTTCTTTTAAATAGCTACCGGCATTTAAATAAAAATTTACTAAACGTAAAAGTTTCTTCCAACATTGTCACGACAAAAATGTATGTCTTACTTGTCTTTGCGATGGTGGTAATCGGCGTTTACGCGGAAAAGTTTCTAAGGAATTACATCTACATAGTTCGTCTAGCTGCGCGCACGCCGACGGTGTCCGGGGCATTGCCTTTGATCGGACATCTGCATAAACTTTGCGGAAGCAGTAATGAAAGTAAGTTTAAAAATTCTAGCTATTCGTTTCTACAGGGTTATTCTTAAAATGCTCAATTCCTGGAACATTTCCATCAAAATGTTACATAACAACTTAGAGTATTTTCTCGAAAATGTGGGAAAAACATATTTTTTTCTCAGATTTATATTTTTCGAAATAGATAGATAGAGAACATTTTATTGCATAACCAGAAGAAAGAATTACAAATTGTTTCTTATAAATAAGTAATGGCATACAATAGGCATTGTACTACAAAAATTTAATTCTCTCTTTATATTTTTTCGAGGAAGAAGGTAATTTCGGGAGCTTGGCCTGTTAATTAATTTTCAAAGAAAAAAAATATCCACAGTCTACGAAACCGGAAGTACGTCTTGAACGGAAGTACGTCATTTAACGGAAGTACGTCATTTTACGTCATTTGAGTCGCTCGTAGCCCCGGCTGCCTGAGTGATCTTAAACGATCACGAAGGTTAAGCAACACAGGGCGCGTTCAGTGCATGGATGGGTCGCCGTCTATGCCTAACGCTAGTGGCATTTTTCCGAGCGGTTCCGTGCTTCGCAAGGCACGTTAAGCTGTTGGTGGCGGCTGCCGTCGATAGATGGCAGTCGTTAAGCCAAGTCAGAGGCCTTAGGGCGGCTTGACAACTTCTGACAGTAGACGAGCCACTAGTCTACAAGCCTCCACCAATCCGGATTTGGCCCCCGTGGTGGAGTATGGCCTATACCTTCCTCAGGGAAGAGACCCGTGCCCCTCGGTGGGGACATAATGGGTTGATGATGACGTCATTTAATACGAACACGGCTTTTTTCTATGCTATGTTTACACACATCAATTATATCACTGTATCTACATGATTATTGTTAGCGCTGGCACGGTTAGCCAGAAGTCGCAGGTTTAAGTCCCGGCATGGGTGGAATTTTTAGCCTACAAAATGGGTTTCTAAAATCATATATCTTTTGGGTTCCGTAGTCAATAAGCAATAACGGTGATTTATTTTGTACGAAACGAAACGAATTAATCAAAGTCTTTGTTGACAATGTCGTTGAGGCTGTAAACAACCCTGTATTGAAATCTCTTTGAGTAATCTAAGACTTTTTCTCTTAATATATGAGTAATCTATCATCTAGCTTTATATCAATCTAAATTAATAATAATTTAAACATTGAAGTAGTAAAAATTAACTTGATCAAAATTAGAACCCTCTTTTAAATTTAGTGCTATCGGCCAGACTACAAGCTGTAAGATCTCTAAATGTAAAAATAAATAAATAATATAAAAAATTTAAAAAAAAAGGACAAAAAAATCTCAAGTCGTAGAAAGTCTGTAGATCCGGCCACACAGAAGGGATGTGGGGCGAGGGCGCGGAAAAGAAGTGACGAGACGCATAGAGTTCGCGCCCTCGCCCCGCCTCTTCTGTATGGGCTTCGTCCTGTCCCTTCAGCACATTTTGTACGAAAGTGAATTGTAAAGACGACGCGTCTTTTCCGCGCCCTCGCCCCACAACCCTTCTGTGGCCAGGACCGTAAATAATCGACTTAACCGTCATCTCTCAGAAAGTGAGCATTTCTGTAATAACCCTGTATAACTTAATTTGAAGGACGGAAAATAGGAAATTTTATAAAAATTTGCACCGAGTTCGGTGGTCCAAAGAGACTGCAGCGTTGGTTTTGCGCGTGACGCGCTTGGCTACAAAAACAGAGGTCGTGGGATTGATTTCCGCCATAACTGATTTTTACTACGAGTAATTGCCTCAGTCAGTGTGTATTTTCCATGTTTCCATATTTCTATGGATATGCATGAAATATGAATTTCATTTGAATGCCTTGTTGGTCTAGCGGTATCACGTCTGATTACTATGCCGGAGGTCGTGGGTTCGATTCCCACTGGGGGCCGCCATAAATTTATACGGAGGCGCCCATTGGAAGTTATTGTTATTGATTAATTAATTATTAAACTAAAGTTCACTTTTTGCCTTTACAAAAATAAAAAACTGAAATAAAAAATAACGAACAACCTGACTGCTGAGAATTAACTACTAAGCAGACGGGACCCAAATTTAACAATGTAACTCACTGCGCGGTACCTAGGTTGGTCCCGCCTGCCTATGTCAATGCATTTTTTTATTTTTGTTTTTCTTTTGTTCGTATTGACGATTCAAACCCTTTCTTATGCGTTTGGGGATTTGGTTACGTATATTTGTGAAAAAGTAACCCTGTGTTATCTTACCTTGCAGAGTTATTTGAGTACATCGATGTAACGAGCAGAGAGACTAATAGAGAAGGCGGAGTCACCAAATTCTGGTTCGGACCCTCTCCGTTGTTCGGTAAATTCCACCCAAAACTACGAAATTTCATACCCATAATTTCATCTTGCAACGTATCAAATTCATCATCATCATCATCATCAGCCATTTGACGCCCACCGCAGGACATAGGCCTCCCTCATGGCGTTTCCAAGCTACCCGGTCTTGTGCCGCCCGCATCCAGCGACTCCCCGCCGCCGTAACCAGGTCGTCAGACCATCTGGTGGGGGGCCTGTCCACGCTGCGTCGTCCGGTCCGCGGTCACCAGAACTTTTTCGCCCCAACGGCCATCAACGTATTAAACTACCTTAATATTAATCTTTAAGTCACCGACATAGCCCACCGAATTAGCATGTTGAAGTGGCAGTGGGCCGGCCATATCATCCGAAGAACTGGTAACCGATGGGGTAGACGAGTTCTTGAGTGGAGATCGCGGAACGGTAAACGTAGTGTAGGACGTCCTCAGACTCGGTGGAGCGATGATCTTCGCAGGGCGGCTGGCAAGAGACCGTGCTCAGTGGCGTGCAATAGGAGAGGCCTACGTCCAGCAGTGGACAAGCATAGGCTGATGATGAACCTTTAAAAGTTTATTATATTAAAGAGGCACGCTGAAATCTGGGTGGCTTGAAAGCTGCGGTTGTGCAAACAGCAATTAAATTTCAATTTATTTAGGCTGTTACTATTAAGTATAGCCGTAAATTACTGTATGGTTCCCAGCTGCCTTCGACTCTATATATCTCACAATGTTCTCTTCACGACTGTTTTGTTTTTATTTTTGTTTTGTTGACGTTCATGCATTTTGTTTGTGTACCTTCGTGTTTCTGTGACCATTTGAATAAATGTCTTCTTTCTTTCTTTCTTCTTAAAATAAAAAAAAGGAGTCAAGAAATCTTGCTTCGAGTTAAGAAATATTGTTACAATTGATACTGCCTGTCAGTCTATCAGAACAATGACCCGCGGACCCGCGGTGCGCACGCGCCGCTCTAGCTGACTACTAATGCTTCTCAAAGATTCGAATGTGTGTGAAGATACTTTTGGAAAGCGCCTTTTTAACAAAAGCAAACTAGCGTATTCAACAGCTATTCTATAGGCACGTTCAATTTGCTATGGCTTTCAAATCATCCAAAACTCATGGTGTATTACGCGCACCAAATACTAAATAATTCTAATCGTCTAATTGTCAAATTCTATAGTAATTGCAATTGCAAACGTCAGGATTAGCATAGGATTCAGTGCGCATAATAAGGCCTTGAAATTCTACGACACCATGGCTTTTCGACAGTTTTGTTATGTAATTATGTGCATTATTTCCTACTGTACTTATATATTATATTGAAACATTCTTATTAAATAATTATTAGTACCTGGATGACCTTTGAGCTTTGCTCTTTTTTTCACTAATCGTGTTTTTTTTAAATTATATTTAGATACGGTGAAAAAAAGGGGAAAAAAAGGGAAAATTAATAATGGGACACTGAACTCGAACCGGAGTCTTCTGGTTTCGGGACCGCCCGACTTCCCACCTGATCTATTTTAAAACTTTGTAAATCGTGGCAAAATTTACCTTGGTGTTCTAAAGATATAGCAGTTTTTCATTGCCTGAAAACACGGATAAGTAAACTCACAATACTATTTCGAGGAGTGGCGATGGTGACTGTAACACAGTTCTAATAAAGTACTATAGTACAGACGCCATCGTAAGTAGGAAATAGGATCATGTTAAATTGAATCACAAGTAGATATACTCGTAGTAGATATAGTCGTCCGCATGTAAAGTTTTACAAAAAAAAAAAAAAATTTTTCTTAATATTATATTATAAATAAGTTTCAACCATAAATATTTAGTGAGAGCAAGAATTCACGTAATATTTTATACAGGGTGGAATTCCTGAATTTGTGTTTACTTTATTCTATTGTTTTTTTTTCCTAGACTAATAATATATTCGATTCGGAATATCCGAGTTTAAGAACATTATATTTTTACATAATTTATGCTTTACGCGCTCTGCGGATCCTGCAGCTATAAATAATCATCCTACACAAAAGTACGTTCATTATATTTCACATATTTTATAGTTAAAACTGATATTGAACTGATATTTACTGGTTTACTTTTCCATTTTACAATTTTTCGACGTTTCGGTACTATTGCAAGTGCCGTGGTCTCGGTAGACTGAGGTGACAGGCGTCTTTTTGAAAGCATTAACTGTTAGTTTATTACCCTTGGCAAAAATACGTTACGTTCCAAAAATATTTTGGCAAATTTTTAAATTTAAATTGGCTCAACAATAATTTTATATAAACTCAAAAATACTGATTATTAGTTATTGAAATTAAAATTCAATCTACAAAACAATTATTTTATACAAACTAAAAAATATTGAATATTAGTTGTTGAAATTAAAATTTAATCTATAGTCACACTTCCAGCAAGGGGGTCTCATGCACTTAAGCACTGGTTACTGTAGCTATGTTCCAACTAATCTCTCTCTCTATTGAAATTTGGATGCCGGCGGATCTCTATTGCCTCGCGTATCATTCTAGGAAAGAAATGGTCCTCTCGGGCTATAAATTGAACTTTATCAAAAAGAATGAAGTGGTTGGTACCGCTGAGTGTATGTTCACTGACTATACAGTTTATACAAAATTATTGTAGCGCCAATTTAAATAAAAAAATTGCCAAAATATTTTTGGAACGTAACTTAATAATTTTTGCCGAGGGCAGTAAACTAACAGTTAATGCTTTCAAAAAGACGCCTGTCAGCTCAGTCTACCGGGACCACGGCACTTGGGAAAGTACCGAAACGTAAGTAAATTGTAAAATGGAAATGTAAACAAGTAAATATCCGTTCAAATTCAGTTTTATTATGCCTAGTGCTCGTGTTAACCTCGGAAAATACTATATTTTATAGTTTTAAGCAGTATTTACCAAACAGTGCTAGAAAGTAGAAAAACAGTAAAACGTTATTAAAATTATAGAACAAAATTACCAAAAAAAAATGCAGACGTGTTTTGCGCATTTTTGAGGTAAACTTTTACCTGGTTAATAGGAACTTTTGTAGCTCACCTCACCTACCTAAAACTGTGAAGTTTTCAGTCTTAACCGATCCTGAGGATGTCCGGAAAGCCATGAACACCAGCGTAGAGAAAAGCTACTTCTACAGTTTTGCAGATAGCTGGTTACGCTCAAGCCTTTTACTAGCCACGAGTAAGTTTTGACAAAAATGTGTAGTTTTTTTTTAAGAAATATTTATGTGTATAACTTCTGAAATCTGGTTTAATTAGTAATTGAAAAAGATTATTACATTTAAGTTAAGAAGACGTAAAACAAATATATATATGTACTGTAGCGCTCTACTTATTGAAATTCAAATTAAGGGAAAATATCTATTTTTATTATAGTCTTTTTCATCGATGCCCTAGCCTAGCTGGGGATCGACTGACATCTAAAACAAAACGTAACGATTCCCTTCAAAATATTTAAAATAAGACGAGAAGGCTCTGCCAGCCAGCTTCTATTAAGAGGAATCGTTACAGTACATACGCGTCGAATTGATAACCTCCTCCTTTTTTGAAGTCGATTCCAACCGATTTCTGTAGCCTATTCAAACGCTTTTACGACAGACCATTTAAACCGTCTCTGAGAAGTTTAATCTTATTCTTATGAATGAGAGAGAAATAATTTACCACAGACTGCATTTGAGGAGTGTCTTAGAGGAATCGTGTTTTTGTTACTAAGACTGTTTGAACGTAACAGTTTTTCTTTTATTTTGCAGCTGCCATCTGGAAATCCCGAATCAAAATCGTGCAGCCAGCTTTCACGAACAGGACAACTCTTGGGTTTCTTGAAATCTTCAACGAAGAGTCCAGATTACTTTTGGAAAACTTATCTACAGTTGCCGGCCGAGGACCTTTTCAGCACTATGCTATGATGAGCAACATAACGATGAAATCAATTTTTCGTAAGTTTAGATTAGATTAGCTAATAATTTAATATACAGATCGTTTTGTTATATTCTTTTTGTTGCACTAACCCGTGCTCAGGACAATTTTTTAAAAACCTATTTAGAGGCTAAAAATTCCACACATGCCGGGACTTGAACTCGCGACCTCTGACTAACCGAGCCAGCGCTCTCCCAACTGAGCTAATGGGCAAGTGCGAGCATCAGTGACATTTCGAGCCTCCTTAAAAACTTCTCTGTATTACGTACAGGCAGCGACATCTGGCCGAAGCAATTTACATCACTTGCAGCCCCAAGTAACTCACTTTGCAGTTAGGTTTTTACATCGGAATAATATCGCTGTACCTACATGATTATATTCTTTTTGTTGCACTAATCCGTGCTGAGGACAATTTTTTAAAAACCTGTTTAGAAGCTAAATGCACGGTTAGCCAGAGTGGTTCAAATCCCGGCATGGGTGAATTTAGCCTCTAAATAGGTTTTTAAAAAGATCGTTTTGTGTCTTACTATTCTGTCAATTATGTTAACAGTGATTTTCAAGACCCACAGTTGAGAACCTGAGTCCTGTGACTACTGAGTGGGCCAACTCGGTAGAAAGGTCGTGAGGCAATCCCACCATCTCCGCTGGGATCGGCCACTTTGCGGTATCTGTCGCGTTGGCCGCAGTCGCTAGCGATTTTTGTCCATCTGTGCGGACCCATATGGCTTAAGCGGCCCGCTCAATTCCGCTTGAGCTTAGCAGTTATTACTATTACAAATAATATTCTTGTAAAGATTTGGGTGGATGTGGCGGTATGGGTGTATTTCCATGTTTTTGGTGTCCGCTTGGTGACCACGGCACAGGGTGTCCTAGTCTGAGACTAGTACCAGTGACTGTGTTATGTGGAAGTTACTTACTTCAATCAATCAGCCCGTGCACTCATCATCATCATCATCATCATCAGCCTATGGTTGTCCACTGCTAAACATAGGCCTCCGGTAAGGCACGCCACTTCCTTCTGTCCTCGGTCATCCTCATCCAGTCACTGATGGCAATCTGCCTCAGATCGTTGGCCCAGCGAACGTCCTACGCTGCGTTTGCTAGTTTTTACTTCATCATCATCAGCCATTTGACGCCCACTGTAAGACATAGGCCTCCTTCGTGGTTTTCATAACCATGAGGGGTTTTGCCATAATCACGCTTGACAAGCGGGTTGGCGATCGCAGTATGCGGTTGGAATAAGAATAAGAATAAGAATAAACTTTATTTGGCAACATTACAAAGAATTACATACAGTAGGCACCTAAGCCAATATCCTTACAAAGAATTACAAACAATTTGGCGAAATACCTGTACCTAAGTACCTACATGAAACTTAGACACACAAAGTTGCCAAAAATGGGCCAGTCTCAGCATGATGCCAAAGCAGGGCTTTGGCGCTGGTTTTCAGACCGAACCATGAATGAAAAAAAAAAATGGCTTGTTTTACAAATATGTTATATTTTGGAATCTCAGGTAGACGCTGCTGCCCGATTCCTGGTAATTGATTTCCGTAGTCGTCTTCTACGACACCCACGGAAGGCAATGGAGTGACGCTATTCTTAATCTGGTGCCACACGGAACAGATTTTACTTACTTATTTGAAAAGTAGCTGTTCCGGTGAACTTCGTACCGCCACAGAATTCGTTTATATGATTCTTGCACAAAAACATAACGTTCACTAGCACAACGTCATCTATTTTAAACTTTAAATAAATATTATCCCACGGGAACGCATTACCGGGATGTCAATTATGCTATGTCTTAATTCAGGTCTTTGTCTATCTGTACGCCAATTTTCACGTAAATCCGTTCAGTCATTATTGCGTTATTGAGTAACAAACACCCAAACCTTCAAACATGTTCACAAACTTTCACATTTATAAGTACGATAAATAGCATAAATATTTTTTCAGAATCAGCGTTTGGGATGAAACTCGAGGACAATAATATGTACCACCAGTACCAAGCTGCACATGAAAATGTCACCAAAAGACTGGTAGCGCGGTTCAGATCTTTATGGCTCTATCTGGACATAGTGTATCAGTTCTCCAAAATGAAGAAGGAAGAGAACGATGATATGAGAGTTTTGCACGGTACCTCCAGAAAGGTAGCCTCCTTAGTACCTTGAGAATAACAATGGTTTTCGATTGTTATTTTCTAGATCGACGCTGCCTTTCCTTATACATGAAACATATCTTTTTCTAAGGTTGTTCAATTACTCCTATTATTTCAGGTGTTAATGAAAGCCAAAGAGATGTACTCCGGGAGAGCTAACAGTCCTGATGGTAGAGTAAAACATAATTTTAACTGAGGCCATTTCATACTCTATCATTTTTTGCAAATAAAATATCATCTTCATTATAATCGAACTAAACTTTTATTATCATTTGAGCATCATTTGACAGATTAATTTATCATAAAACGTTTTATCCTAGATCTCAATCGATTTGTCATAATGAGCCGTTTTCAGCACAAATTCACAAAGCACTTCATAGATGGCGCTTATAGGCGTGCACATACAAAAACAGGGACACGTCTGTCAAATTTTGCTTAGCGCAGATAATTTTGACTGCCGTATTCCGGTTCTTCTATGGCCACGCCTGTAAGCGCCATCTATGAATTGCTTTGTGAATTTGTACTGAAAACGGCTCATTGAGCTGTCGTTGTCGTATGAAATTAGCATTAATTCAGTGAAATATGAAAGAACAATAAAAAAATAGGTAAAAAAACTTTTTAAGTTAAACGGTTTTATGTTAAACATACATTGCAATGTTTAAGATAAATGTACTAAAAACCAAAAAATAATAAAATAGATACAGTCGTGGGAATTATAAACATATGCATAGACTAGACTAAAATAAAACCGTGGGGCACGTCAATTGTCTACAATCGTTGATTTAAATGTTTGTTTTGTAATGTTACACTATAATTAGGCAGTTGTTCAACCGACAACGATGGACGTGTGATAAGTTGGGCTAGAATGTGGAAACAAGCTAGCAAGCTCGATTATAAGCGAGTTTTAGGGTTTCATAGTGGTGAGCGAGTAGTACTTTTATCATATGTTTTGTCGATTAAAGACAAACTACGAGCAGTGAAACGATTCCTCGCCAGCCAGCAGTGTGAATGTCCAACGATAAACTAGTTGAAACATCTCTTTTATTTACATGGAGTGTATAACTATTGGAATTTCCATGAGCAAGAAAATAGTAATTTCCTCACCGTCTGCGGGCCAACTGCCTAACGACGAATTAAACTATTCTTCTATCGCACATTAAGTCGATAATTTGTAGACAATTGACGTGCCCCACGGTTTTATTTTAGTCTAGTCTATGCATATGTTTATAATTCCCACGACTGTATCTATTTTATTATTTTTTGGTTTTTAGTACATTTATCTTAAACATTGCAATGTATGTTTAACATAAAACCGTTTAACTTAAAAAGTTTTTTTACCTATTTTTTTATTTTCTAGTTTTTAGTTTTTATTTCGCATTCTGTTTAATTCATTTAGTGCTTCATTATTGCAAGGTTTCTTGCCCGTTAGTTTATTGCAGTCCAACTCCTCTATACGTAGTCCCTGCAAAGATCTTACTCTACTAAGAGCCACGTAGGCTTGACCTTCTTCAAACAGTTTCGCACCTAAGTATACGACTGCGTGATCCACAGTGCTGCCCTGCATTTTATGTATTGTAGAAGCCCATGATAGTATTAAAGGCAACATTCTTCTTTCAGCCGTCCCGTAATTGTACTTAGCTGGAGCTTCATCATATTCTATAGAAAATCGGCATTCATACATTTGTAAACTTTGCCTGACGATATGAAAGTTTCGTATCTCTAAATATCCTGTTTCATCCAGTTCAGTAGGATCAAGCTGGGTACGAATCCAGCAATATAAGGAGTCACCCGCTAACATATTAGCATTCAGAATATTGACGTCCCATTGATTAGGGCTTAGGATTGCAGCTCGGACAATGTTCGCCAACGACATAGCACTACATTGTACACCAGCATATTGCGAAGTAAAGACGTTGTGGTCACCTTGATGCCATGAAGCTCGAATAATTCTTGCAACATTATTAATTGGAATGAATGCATTTCGAATTTCATTTTCATTCCTTTCGGACGCTTCATCTTCAGACAATTCGGGCACACTAAGTCGTACTAACTCCTGGTCACTAATTTGGGCATTGTCGTCAATACGTACATCTTTGTAAAGCGGGTTATTTCTGATTAACCATCTTAAAGCACTATAGACTTTTTCGCGACATATTGTGAATTCCCTGGTGATGTTCAAATTTTCTAATCGTTCGGTTACTACAATAATGCCTACCTGGCTTGCAGATCTTGGTAGCATACTAGGCAGTCTTTCACTGACTTCAAAGATATCTTGGGCAAATAAAACTGCCTGTCCGCGAAAACCGTACTGCCCATAGAGGCCACTAAATTTCACGATTTTAACAAAGGGAATAATTCTGCACAGCAAACGTTGTTCCGCCTGTGTCAATGTTTGAATAACGTCTGGTATAGAACCTGGATCCAGATTATTCCAGTAAGCTTTTGGTGGTGCTGTTGTTTTATTACTAGTAACATGTGTTTGACAGCGGGAACATAATAACAATGATATTTTTTTTCGAAGTTAACTCCACAGGTAAGTATGTTAATGCAGCAGCGTTGTACCGAACTGTACGAACTTGATTAGGATAACAACGTTTGGTACAAATATCACAAACATGTATACAAATTGTGTTAATAGCATTCTCGAATGCCTGCAGATTATTAGCTCTGTATTGCTGGGTACGCTCTCGTTGTTTATTTAACCTCGTATCGCGATGTTCAGGCGTTTCTGAACCCAACTGCTGTCTTTGTCTTTCACGGCTTTGTATTAATCTAACTTCATATTCTTCAGGCGTTTCTGACGCTATCATCTGTGTGTATCGCTCACGTTGCTTTGTTAACCTGGCTTCATATTCTTCAGGCGTTTCTGACGCCGTCATTTGTGTATATCGCTGACGTTGCTTTTTTAACCTGGCCTCATATTGCTCAGGTGTTTTTGACGCTAATTGTTCCCGTCGTTTCTGTAATCGACTATTTCTATCACCTTCACTTTCTTTAGCTCGTTTTGCTTTATACTTTTCTTTCGCTTTTTGAAGCCTTCGTTTACGTTGTGTTGCAGTTTCTGTTTTATTTGTGTTTGTATTTTTTATATTTTTTTTTACAATTTTGTTCCCACGAGTAATGGACATTTAAACGGTCGACCCCCCCCAGAGGTCCAATAAAGGGGCAAGGCTATGTACAACAAGATGCGCCTGAGTCTTGAGGGGAAAACGCTAACGACATATCATTTTTATCCACCCTAATGCCATACAGTTCTCGGCGCGTTTTAACCTTTCACCTTAACTTGGGTGGTGTACCGCTAACGACGTATCATTTTTAGCCACCCTAACGCCACACAGTCCTCAACACGATACAAAATCTTGACTTGGGTGGTGGATTCAGGCTGGATTAATCAGATACCTAAATTACAGATTCAATTTCTAAATTTAAATCTTATTATTATACGCCATTTAGTGGCTGCGCCCATCTTAAATATTGAGGTTGTATAGTGCACTGTATTCTTCTTGTCAAGCCCTTTTATTTGATACCCATATTGGTGGGATTGATAAAAAATTGTTATCAGCCATTTGGTAGCGGCGGCCATCTTAGATTTCAATAAATAGTATAGTAAATTGTATTCATATAGCATAATAAATTGTATTCTACTTGTTGAGACCTTTCATTTGATACCCATATTGATGGGATTAATAAAACATAAATTATCCGCCATTTTGTAGCGGCGGCCATCTTGAATTTATAATGATAATGAATAAACATAATTGTATTGTCACCAAAATCCAAAGTGTATACAACATTTCAGATTAATCGGTTGACAGGAAGAGGGTGAAATTTGAATTACTAAATTTGACCCAAGAATAAAACAAACGGGGTGAGCTAAATAAAACCGTTTAAAAACTATCAAATTCCCGATTAATTGCAAGAAATTCTCCTGGTAGTCACTAGATGGCACTGTCTATAACGCCATCTTATCTCGCTACTCTGATAAGGCTGATGATACTCTCACGATGAGATTTGAATGTTTGACCATCAATATTTTTTCCTTTTCCCGTTGTTATTTTGGTCTTTTTTGTGATTTGTTTAGGACTGCTATTGCTAAAGTAAAAAAAAAATACTAAAAAGACCACAATATAAACTGGAAAAGGAAAAATAGATGGTCAGACGTTCATAAATCATCGTCACCATGTTTTTTTTTTTCAGAAATTCGTACCAAACCATTCCTAGAATCCATGCTGCAAAGCAACAACGAGGGTCGATTATCTGATGATGAAATGCAAGCTGAGTTGTCATTAATAATTGGGGCTGGATATGAGACTACTTCGTTGACTTTAACTTTCATATTGATATTACTGGGATCCCATCCTGAAATTCAAGATAATCTGTACGAAGAGTAAGAGACTTTTCCTTCACTGTTAGCTAGTGATATTGCTCCTATAACTTCACAAATATACGTAACTTAGAAAACAAAGTGTCAGGTACATGCTCGCACTAGGAATCGAACCTGGGTCTCTCGCTTCCGAGTCCAATGTTCTGCCCACTAGCCTACCACCGCTCTAAATTATATACATACATATACATTTCCTTTTGGCGCCGGATTAAGAATAGCGTCACTCCGTGTCTGATGATGATGATGATGATGATTTCCTTCCGCGTATGTCGTAGAAGGCGACTAAGGAAATCAATTACCAGGAGACGGGCAGCAGCGTTCTCCCGAGATTCCAACCGCGTACTGCGATCGCCAACCCGCCTGCCAAGCGTGGCGATTAAGGCAAAACCCCTCATGGTTTTTCCTAGCCATGAGGGAGGCCTGTGTCCTGCAGTGGGCGTCGAGTGGCTGATGATGATGATGATGATGATGATGATAAACATAAACTCACGCCTGTATCCCAGAGGTGTAGGCAGAGACCAGGGACTGCCTCTTTCCACTATCCTGAGAGATCACAACGTAAGATAAGTTACGAATTATGTTTTATTTTTAAAATGTCATCGGCTTTCTTTCAATAACGCAGGTGCACTCTTTTTTACGTTTAACATCTACCGTACAGCGTCTATGCTATGGCGACCAGATAAATATAACATTACCTATGAGAAAAAAAGAGGTTTTGTGATCTATACCTGCGCACAGATGCTGAGTAAATGTAATATAGCAAATGCTTCTGAGATTAGAGATTTTGTGATAAAGGTGTAAATTATAACCTTAATTGGGTGTGAACTTTTTTCGGTGTCCAACCCGAGCATCTTTTCAAGAGACTTTCAAAACATCTTTACTACTCCTCTTTTTAGTTCTTCTTCTGGAGAGGCACTTTACTCTCCATCACTGGATGTTGGCAGTCAGCTTCTTACCACGGTCTCTGTTCAATGCAATTCTGTGCAGCAACTCCGGTTTGCTGCATTGAATTGAATTGATCCGGTCCGGTCCGTTAAGAAAGAAAGAAAGACATTTATTGCGACAAATTAACACATCACAAGAAAGAAAAAGCATAACAAGTAACATAAATACAAAGGAAAAACAAGTATTATAAATACAAGATAGGACAAGGCAAAGTCAGAGCGTCAGAGTGCATCCTGTGGTGCGTCAAAATTACCACAAAGGGCATCTGACTCAACATTGTGCTGAGGGTGTAAGCCCTCAGAGTTGGTTTTCAGTCAGTGCCCGCGATAATAGTGCGAAACAAATGTAAATAATGTCTTATTATGTATATAATATATGTACAATATATAAAAGTATAACACCGGTCCACTCGTTAATGTTTCGCAACCACGACATCCTTCTCCTTCCAGCTTTCTCTTTCCTTCCACCCATTATTTTCAGTTACTTCTTCCTGAAGTGCGCTTCATCATTGGTTGGTTGCTAACGAGAATCATCTGACGTTGACTCTGCCAGATGGTTCTCGTTAGCTTGCTCTCTGTCCAGTACGATCCTAATTAATTGTTCCGCCGTCATCACGCCGGTTCTTTCCTTGATATTGGATTATCATAGAATTTTCTTCTTTCAAGTCTTTATTAATTATATCAGATATTTATAGCAGCTACTATCTTTCATGTCCCAAAATGTTGCGTAAATCGATTATGTACAGTTTCTCGTACACTAAAAGTCTGATAATCTACTTAATTTGGACACGAAGATGCGGAGATTAGAATACATATTAGTCTAAGGATGCCCAGAAGTTCCATGTTATTCTGCATCCATCTAAAAAAATTGACATAGGTCACTGTATCAATCCAGCTGTTCCAAAATGTAGGCCAGTTCGATACTAAATATCTCTTCGATATTTCAAGGTTGAAACGAGTATTTGAAAGCACAGACAGGAATGTCACAAAACAAGACCTTCCGAGGCTGGTATACTTAGAGGCAGTGATAAAAGAAGGGTTAAGACTCTATCCTGTTATACCCATGATTTCAAGGGAGCTGCATAGCGATGTTCACCTCAGTGAGTATAATTTCTGAATCCTAGATTCAATTCCAAGCGAAAAAATCTAGGGTTACCTCTGAAATTCGCGATTCCCGAACCACCCTCATTAGAGGTTGTTTTGCAATAAAATTACTTGTATTCTATAATTTTTTCAAAATATCAGGATTTTCGTGATTTTATGAAATTCGCACTTAACGGACTTTACCAATCTTGCAGCCTCGTTCTCCTTCACAATCGTTAATTATATTATTAACGATACCGAAGAAACTGAGTATTGGATTTTTGTTTTCATTTCGACCAGTTCTACAGATACGGCGCACTTGAGCTGTTATTTAGACCTGAGATTTTCGCACTTAGCCTCATAGTTGGGCAAGCGCTGAGATATGTAAATACTTAATAATGGAGTCTATATACGTCCCACTGTAGGGCACAGGCCTTCTCTCAGGGAGAGAGAGTAAGGGCAGAGGCCTATACTCTGTTACCACGCGTGCCCACCGTGGATTGGCAATTTCAAATGCTGAGGTATGTGAGCACCTCAAACACTCAGGTTTCCTTACGATGTTTACCTTCACAGTGATCGAGTGGTATTGCTACTGTTTGTAAATACTTGAGCTGTTTTCTTTTCAGAGAACTACACCTTGCCATCGGGGTCAAACATTGTGATATCATTTTGGGGTCTGAACAGGGACCCGAAACTGTGGGGTGAAGACGTAGATGCGTTCAGGCCTGAGCGTTGGCTGAACGGTTCCTTGCCCAAGATATTGACTGGGGGTGCCAGTTTTGGTCTCGGAAAACGTGGCTGTGTTGGTAAGGTCATCATTTTGTCATCATCATCAAGACGATCGTCTATCTACCCGTCCAGGACATGGATAGAGCCCACATAGGCCTCTTTCTTGTCACGCCAACCGTTTGGATGCCCTATGATTAGGCCATTATAGTAATTGCAATTAAGAGTTAGGTTAACTAAGGTCATAGTGTCTCTCTGAGAGAAGGCCTGTGCACTGCAGTGGAGCGTATACAGGCTGCTGTATTACGGTCCCGTCAAAACCTTAACCCTTAACCAGGTTATGGTGTAATACATTCCACTATAAATTGGATCTTATCACCTTGAAATACAGTCCGAAACCAATAAATCATTCTTAACTTAATTCCGGAATCACTTAGGTACTTGAATTTGTGTCGGAGGAGTCCGACCAGATTTCGCTCTTATTCGAAGACCTTAACCATGGTAAATAGAGATAGAGCTCACGTCGTCGGTTGATCGTCTCTTTAATGAAAAATTCTTACTACCCATGCCTGGTTAGGGGTGAGAAACCCGCCAAGTGCGGGTCGGACTCGCGCACGAAGGGTTCCATACCATTATCTATACAACATTAGACACGAGGATCGGGAAAAAACGGCAAAATATCACGTCTGTTGTATGGGAGCACCTCTTTAATATTTGTTTTATTTTAATTAAATTATTTATTTTTAAAGCGAATATAGAACTAAATATTTGCCGAATATTTCAAGCGTCTACCTGTTGCCGTTATTAATATCGAGTAAAAAACGGCAAAAAAATACGTTTGTTGTATGGGAGCCCCCCTTAAATATTTATTTATTATTTTTAGTATTTGTTGTTATAGCAGCAACAGACATACATCATCTGTGAAAATTTCAACTGCCTAGCTATCACGGTTCATGAGATACAGCCTGGTGACAGACATACAGACAGACAGACGGACGGACAGACAGACAGACGGACAGTGAAGTCTTAGTAACAGGTTTGGCACCCTTCGAGTACGGAACTCTAAAAAGTGATTTTTACGCGAGGGTTTTTTCCAGGTAAAATCTACGCTATGACGTCGATAAAGACGTCCCTGGCACACATACTACGTCGGTACAAGATCTCAGCCAGCAAAGAATCTCCGAAGCTCCAAATGAACGTAGCGTTGCATACCACCGAGCCCGTGTCTATTAGTGTTGATCGGCGATAAGTAATAACGTTAATTTTTATCGTTATCTCAGTAAAATTATTTTGATTTTATTTTTTTAAATTGCGTCCGTGTTACGCAGAAATATTCCAACATAATACCTACGTAACTTGAAATACCTTTTTATTTAGCAGATTGTTTTGTTCCATGTTTTTGTTCAGACGTTTTACATTTTGCAATCACTATGACATTAGACACGTCTGAACAAAAACGTGAAAAAAAAGCAATGTAATACATAAAAAGCGCTTTTCTCGAAAGTTAGTTTTTTTATTTATTTAATTAGTTTACATGCACCATCCTTATGCTTAATTGTCACCGAATTGCAACAGCAATTATCATTATTATGGGTGTAATGTAATGTATGCATAACATGGTCCGATTATAAATGCAAAGTTTTTAACGGATCTGGATGAAATTTGGCACAGAGGCGGATTATACGTAACTTTCGAGAAAAACGCTAGGCTAGAATATTTCTGGGTAACACGGTCCAACTAATCATGAATTTTGTTGATAATATTGATATAAAGTTTGATTAATACATGCATGAAACAAATAGATTTTATTGATTGTATAAGAACCTAATAGAAGAAGAAGAAGAAGAAGAAGAAGAACATTTATTTCAACAACAGATACACACACATACATTAACAAGTTACAAGATAAAATATTTAATTACAATATGAAAGGTAGAAAAAGAAAGAAAACAATAAAACACTTTATATTAACGTAAGTTGCGGTGTGTCCCTGTTGCTGGAAAAGGCAGCTGGCTCAGCATTGTGCTGAGGGTATTCACCCAAAGCGCTGATTTTCAGCCAGTGCCTGTCCGTCTCACAAATATAATAGGTTGCGGTGCAGTACATAACAATAATAACATAGTTAAATAAATGAATGAATAGATGATTAAATAAATAAGAAAATGAATAAAATTACATAAAATACAAATAATGTTAATGACTTACAAGGTTAATGATTATGATGCGATCACATTGTCAGTCACTTGCGGCGAGAAGTTGGGACAGGATGGGAAAGTCTCTGCTGCTCAAGCAAATATGCCCTGAGCTTGCGCCCAAAGGCAAATCCACTAGGCGCTTCACGGACTGGAGGAGGAATATCATTCCAACACTTGGACGCCGCATACCTAAAGCTACCACGGAATGCCATAGTTCGGTGCGCGGGGACACAGATTTTATTTTTATGCACGGATCTCTGTCGGGACGACCACTCGAGCTTTTTATAAAGATAGTCCGGTGATTTAGAACTGACTACACCAAAAAGCAGTGTGGCAAGGTGAAGTCGTCGCCGAGCCTCCATGTTTAGGAGCTTTGCAGCGTTCAAGTATGGAGTGACATGGGATCTAGGTGGGACTTTGAAACAAAACCGAGCGCATGCGTTTTGCACTCGTTGTATTAATCTCTTTGTCCGGCCAAGTATACAACTACCATAGACAGAATCACAATAGTTTAATCTAGATAATATCAACGATTCACTCAGCCTGACACGCAAATCAGTGCTGAGGTAATCGCGAATATTATATAAAATCTTAAGGCGGTAGAAGCAGTTGCTAACAACATTTCTAATGTGGTTTTCAAAACGGAGCTCACCGTCCATCAACACACCAAGATTTTTGACTTCTACCACCCTTTCCACTGGTACGCCCATGATGGCTATATTATTGTCAGTGAGAGCTTGCACCGTATTATGGATTTGATTTTTAGTCCCGAGCACTATGTACTTGGACTTGCTGGGGTTCAGCACCAGACAGCTCCTGTCCGACCATGATGCAATACGATCCAGATCCCTGTTGATCAAGCTGGCTGCATCAACTGCATTTGATGGCAAAGTGGATAGGTACAGCTGTGTGTCATCAGCATAAAGGTGGCACTGGCTGTTTTTGATCCCACTCACGATATCCGCGCTATAGAGAATGAACAACAAGGGCCCCAGTATGGACCCCTGTGGCACACCCCTACATAGTGGCTTTGTCGATGAAAACTGCGTTGTGCCGTTACCTTTTTGTATCCCTACTATTTGCGTACGGCCCGACAGGTAGCCGTCGAACCACCGAACCGCAGCACTGTCAAATCCATAATACGACATCTTCGATAATAGGAGGGCGGTATTCAAACAGTCGAAAGCCCTGGAGAAATCTAGCAGCACCAGAATACTACTTTTGCCTTTGTCAAGCTCCAGCAGTACGTTGTCGACGACGTCTAGTAATGCCGTGGCCGTTCCTCGACCTTTTCGAAACCCTGACTGGATATCTGGCAGTATGCCATTTTCCTCCAGGTACCCCGATAGCTGATTATACACAGCCCTCTCAATTATCTTGGACATGCAGGGAAGGATGCTGATAGGGCGAAGATCGGATATATGGACTGGGTTAGGTTTCTTGGGAAGCGGAATAACTTTCGCAGTCTTCCAGTCGGTCGGAAAAGTTTTTGTCAGTATGCTCCAATTTACAATCGTAGTCAGGATCGTTAATGTCCTAGGTAACGTCAGCAAGATCATGTCTATGTTAATTAAGTCAATTCCAGTGGCATTCGTTTTGATAGACGTCAGTATTTTTGATACGTCGAAGGGAGTAAGAGTATAAAGTGAAAAATTGGTAGCTTTGTCATGTCGATGAAACTCAAAGAAAGTCAGGTCAGAGATGGTCACATCAGGCTTGCCTGGCACATTTAAAAAATGGTCGTTGATTGCGTCAGCGTCATTGTAGTACGAGGGTAATTCCTGATTCCGTTTGTCTGGCAAAACTGTGCGTTTTAGATTTTTCCAAAGACGCTTAGCATCACTTGCACACCTATTTATGTTTTCTTTAAAAAAAGCACGTTTCTCATTAAAAATGGCAGAAATAACGAGATGTTTGTGCATCAGATTTGGTGCCTTTGTACCTTTTATGGGCTTCATCACGAAGACGCATCATCAAACGCACATTGTTCGTTAGCCACGGTTTGGGAGATTCCCTCACAACTACAGTCTTAACAGGTGCGTGTCTGTCAAATAGTTCAGTAACAAGTGTATTAAAGGATCTTACCATATCATCAATGTTGTCATATAAAAGTACGCTATCCCAGTCTATTGAGTCGAGGTCTTTATCAAAATAGTCACGGTTAATGTCTTTAATAGGTCGATATGTCAGAAATCTTTGTGGCAGTTTTTTCTTTTTTACGTCTAAATCGATAGTAATAAATGCGTGCCTACCCAAGTCGGGTATGTGGTACACGTTAGTACAACGAACTCGTGCATCAGTACAGACCAAGTCAATAGTCGTCTCGCTATGATTAGTAAAATGAGTTGGTTTGTCAACAGTTTGAGTCAAGCTTAACGAGGTTAAGAACTGTGTCAAAGATGCGTGATTCTTATCAGAGCAGTCAGTGAAGTTAATGTTAAAGTCACCTACTAACAAGATATTATCGTAACCAGTCATAGAAGTCACAGAGTCTGTGATCGCATCAAAGAAGGTTTCAGCATTCAGCCATGGAGGGCGATAAGCGGTACCAATCAAGAGTTTTTTCCCGCCAATGTTAACACGGAGCCACATCTGTTCCACTGTGGGGGCGGGCGGGTGCGCACAAAGCCGGGCGGAGACGCCGCGCCTCACATAGAAGCCGACGCCGCCGCCGCGCGCACGCAGCTCGCGCGGGCGCGGGATGTGGCGCAAGCGATAGCCGGGTACAGTGGGCGCGCGGCCTTCCTCTCCCTCTCGGAGCCACGTCTCGTTGATCGCTACCAGGTCAGCCGAACGATTTTCCATGGCTATGATTAACTCATCGTGCCCTGTTCCCAGAGAGCCGGCATTGAATAGTCCAACTCTAAAGGACTTGGCTTTAACCATAATAAAAACCAATAATATAATATTGTTTATTACGGCGAGAGACCGCAGAGGACGGCGCGATGGGGAAAATAAATATACGACAGAAATACACTCTATGTGGTAATGCATGGGCGGATGATGAATATTGTTGAAATATAGTAAAGATAAATATTATATATACGTGTATAATATTACTTTGTAGGTTTCTAAATATAGATAATTCAAAAATATAATTATTTATATAAAAATCAAATAAAAAATAACAAAATATGGATATTTGCAGACAGACAGAGCAGCTGTTGAATAGCTCAGCGTAGGAATTATCAGCAACCAAAACAGAGACACACCGCGACAAAAAAATCAGACAATGGAAACAAAACACCACAGACAAATATAGCTCTTTCGAGACGTTTGACAGACAAGAAATAACTAACCTATTTTGTTTTAAAAATATCCGCAATGTCACCCTCCCTGCGTACTCGATAAGCCGGTTGCCCCTCGGCCCGCCGCACGTACACCCGGCCGTCTCTGGTCCAGACCCACCGGTAGGCATGGAGTCGCGCCTGCTCACGGGCCTTAGCGAACAACTGCCTATTCAGCTTTGTGAGCCGCTCGTTTACGTAGAAACGCCGCGGCTCCCCGCTCAGCCCCAGGTCAGCCGTAGTGGCGGTGCGACGTACGCGCGCCCCACGCAGCAGTGCGTCGCGGGTGGCCCGGCGAGCCAGACGCACGACCAGCGGGCGCGGCCGGCGCTCCTCTGTTCCCTCGCCGCGCGGGCCCACGCGCTCCGCGCTTACTATGTCACGCTCATCTACTGTAACACCAAGCTTCGCAGATATTATAGTTACTAGGTGTATAGGGTTCTCGCCACGCTCCTCCTCGACGTTACTTATTTGGACATCGTTCGCAAGCATGTCCTGGTCTCGGTCTTGAAGCTCCATCTGAAGGTTACAGATCGCTTCCTCCAGGACCTTCGTACCAGCTGTTACCAGGGTTTCCGCAACCTTCTTCTCCACAACGTCCACCCGTAGCTCCAAAGAGTCGATGCGGTTGTTACACGCTCCAAGGCCTTCGCGGAAGTCGCGCATCTCCTGCCGACACTCCTGTATGTCCCTCCGCATGCCCTGCATCTCCTCGCGCAGCAGACGCAGCTCTCGCCCCAGGACACAGAGCGGGTCAGAAGTGCCCGCGTCATCATCATGGTCAAAGAGTCGCGGTCGCTTGTAGCGCGCGGTAACGTTAGACTCATCTGGAGCTACGTCCCGCTGCGCCAGATTTGGCACCGACGACGAAGCTGACAATGGAGGATCGGCCGGCGTGTTTACTTTGGGTGGCGTGCGCTCAAGGTTGAACGGCATCGCGTTTGCGGACAGAATAAGCAAACAGAGAAGCAGGATATTTTCTTTACCAACACGTATCCACGCGCGCGTAGCTGTAGCTCGTAGTATCCCGCTCGTAGCGCGTAGTTCGCGCTAGCAGCTCTCTTGTATGGGGCGCGCGCTTAGTCCTTTGAGCGCGCGCGCAAATGTAGTGTGTATCGCGTCGGTCCTTCGAGCCGGCCAGTACTGCCGCAGGCAACTCCGAAATTCGCTACACTTAGCTCAATCTCCTTGGCCGAGCGGTACAATCGGCGCCTCAGAGGCAGGAGGCTCCGAAATCGAATCTCAGCGCCGCACCCCGGACACTGCCCGGCCACAGCTCAACGATCGCACCAGCAAGCAGCCGTTCGTATATGTGAGTGAGAGGTCCGACACTAGGCAGTATGGCCGCCGCCGCTTACGGGAGCACCCCTTAGAAGGAACGAGAGGAGCCGATGATCGTCTAAATTTCTCCACAAAGTACAACTCGAAACTTCAAAATATATTATTTATCAAAACAACAATAACGAGAGACACGTCCGCACGCCAAAACACTCGTGAGACGAACCTCTAATCGAATTTTCTCGAATTTAAACCACATTATTATCATCAATGCACGAAATGTAACATTTATTGAAACGAAAATTAATTTAAAAGTAATTTCTTCTACAATTATTATGAGTTCAAACATGCACATAATTGGATAGTAATACTTAATAGATATTTTATGAAATGTAAAATAATTTGTGAAATAAAAGGCTATATTATTATTATTATTATTATTATTATTATTATTATTATTATTATTATTATTATTATTATTATTATTATTATTATTATTATTATTATTATTATTATTATTATTATTATTATTATTATTATTATTATTATTATTATTATTATTATTATTATTATTATTATTATTATTATTATTATTATTATTATTAAAACACGGTCCAATTAGTAATATGATTTTAAAAAAATGGAACCTCTTCGCTCTTTTTATGTGCACAAAACCTGAAAAGCAATAAGTGTAAATATCTTATTTAATTAAATGAAGGTTTCAATTCCCAAACCAGGTAGATTTTGTATAGGAAATACTGACAAAGAAACTTTAGTTCTAGCAGTTGCCCGGGATTTCGCTCTAGTGGAAATGTTGATGTGTATTTTTCCGGGATAAAAAGTAGCCTACGTGCTATTTCAGGCTAAAATCAATATCTGTGCAAGATTTCGATTGAGTAACAAACATCCATCCATTCAAAACTTCGCATTTATTGGAAGTACAGTAGACAGCAGATAAACCTTTACATTTCTGTTGCAAAGTTGTTCTTAACGTAACTGATTAGAGTGCACGTGTGTGAAGGTTGCTGTGCTGTCGACTGTACCAGTAACATTAAAGAAAAATTGTTGTCTAAATAATAGATTATAACTTGTGTTATTACCAAGCATCGTATATTTCTTGTGATTATGACGAAACAGTTCGGTTGTCCCAGAAATAAACACAGTAAGGGACATTTCTTTTTTTAAAACCAAGATACCACTATTGGTTACTTGGACTAACTAGTAACCAATAGTGGTAATATCTCGGTTTTGAAAAAAATGTCCCTTACTGTGTTTATTTTTGGGACAGCCGAGTTGTAACTAGACAGAACTCTCAATTGTACGGATTAAATATTATGTCCTGCGCTCGAAACAAATTTGGCAAATTTGGTTTACTGTTTAACTAATTCCCTACAAATTCATAGTGCAAACAATAAGTTCTTCTTTGTCCGTGTTTGTCAGTCAGGCCAGTGTTGAGTTTTGTTTTGTGGTCAAAAAACGAAAATTCAGATTTTCATATTTTAAGTAGGTATTTCTCGTAAGAACTTTACATTTCATTCACTCATTTCCACGTTTTAGACTTGCAAAAGTTAAAACATCCTTTATGGGGCACTGTGTACGGTTGTACTATAAGATTCCTCGAGATATATTAGAGTTACCAACCGACGCGGTTGAAAAAAAGTAATAAGCATACTCTGTGCAATAAAAGCCTATTATAACATTAAGGATTATTTGGAAGACAAGGATGTCGGGTTGGTGCGGCGGGAGCGGCAACTGGGTGGACTGTATTGGCGAACAATGGACAACACCAGAAGGGTGCTCGTTGGTAAGCGTTGGGGTGGACGTACCTGGATTTCACACCCGTGGATGACGAAGGACGATCACGGCAGCCTAGGTGGGCGCTGGATTGTCCTGGCGTCTTGTATTCCAAAAGTAGTTCACGTTTCTTCAATATAAATGCGGATCAAAACAATAAGGCGACTTTACAATTTCATCCCAAAAACGTATCTACGTATGTCAGTTGTATTTTTTATGGTTGTCATTGTCACTTCAAATTTAGACAGTGTTTGGCCAGGAGTCCAGCGCAAGTGCTGGCTGGATTGACCCGCGGAGTCCACGAAGGGAGAAACCAAGGTTTGCATCCACTCCTAAGCCTCCACGAACCCCTCTCACGGTTCGCCATATGCTCGCAACTAACAGCCCGTGCCAGTTGCTACTCAGGCGTAAACATGCCCCCGGCCTTGAAAGGACCTCTTTCAAAATGATGAGACGAGTTTTATCAAAAAGCGCTATGATGAAAAGATAAGCCAATAAAATGACCACTGCTGACTACAACTAAAACTACAACCACTAAATGACAACAGTAGACTAGGAAGTAAATCACTAAAACAACAAAATGTCCACAATAGGCACTCAAACTAACTAAATATGAATAATAAGTACTAAACAGAAAAACAAAAAAATTACATCACTGCGATGGTAACGGACACAACTTAACCACTGGCCTCTTATAAGTCGCAACCTTGGTTCTCACTTGAACCACTCTAATAACACCGTCTTTACCCTTATAGGTTTTTATGATTACGCCCAAAGGCCAGTGTAGAGGCATTAAGTTATCTTCCATAATAACTACCACTAATCCCTCCCTAACTGGGAAGGCAGGACTATTCCATTTTTGTCTGACCTGCAGAGTATGCAGATATTCATTTCGCCACCTTTTCCAAAACGACTGCATCATCTGGTCTACTAATTCATGCCTACGAAGAAGATGAGACACTACTGACTCAGATGCTTCAGACGCTGGCAAGAATGTAAGTGGCGCCGTATGCAAAAAGTGCGCTGGCGTCAAAGCAATTGGTTCTGAAGGGTCAGCGCTGAGAACGGTCAGAGGTCGCGAGTTGAGTAACGATTCTATCTGTGCCAGAACAGTCGACATTTCTTCAAATGTCAAAACTTGCAGACCTACAACCCTATACAAGTGAGATTTAACACTCTTAACATTACTCTCCCAACAGCCTCCAAAATGAGGAGCATGAGGTGGTATTAATTTCCAATTAATCTTGTTTTCAGCTAGTTGTTGTTCCCAAGCAACCTTATATTCACTTTCTAAGAATGAATATAATTCTCGGAGGTAAGTACGAGCTCCGATGAAATTGGTTCCATGGTCTGTGTAAAGACAATGAACTGACCCACGTCGGGACAGAAACCGCTTTAATGCTGCCAAAAAGCAAGTAGTGCTTAGTTCACTAGCAAGCTCAATATGAATAGCGCGAGTCGTTAGGCAAGTAAAGAGGCAAATATACGCCTTTCGACTCGTGATGCCTCTACCTTTGTAAGGCGTTACATTAAAAGGACCGGCGTAATCACAACCCGTGTGGGAAAAGGCCTTAGAAGCTTCCTGTACTCGACATTCTGGAAGATCAGCCATAATTGGGACGACAGGGCGTGGTTTACATCGAAAGCAAATATTGCATTTGTTTATCACAGATCGAATTAATCGTCTAGCCGACAAAATCCAAAATTTATTACGCAAAATTGACATCAACAATTCTGGACCGGTGTGCAAGTTTTGGTAATGGAGAAACCTTACGAGCCTCTCTACTAACAAGTCCTTTCCCGGCAGTAATATGGGATGTTTGTAATCGATACTTTCGTTAGAGTTCGCTAATCGACCCCCTACACGCAAAATGTCATCTTTTAAATACGGTGTCAGTCTTTGTAACATAGGTGGACATATTTTGCCACTCTTGAGGCAATTTAAAGCATCCGCGAAATGTACCAACTGAATCGCCTTAATAATTTCCCGTTCAGAGTAATTTATGTCGGAGCAACAAATATCACCTCGTGGCAATTTTCTCGAAAATTTTAATATGTAAGTTACGATGCGCAGCAATCTTGACCAAGAAGAGATCTTAGAAGCAACTTTGTATAAAAATGGTGTTTCTGGTACGGTAGTAACTAACGCTACTGCTTTTAACTCCGGGACACCCGAAACCTCTCCCGGCAGAAATGGATGTACAGGCCATTGATGTCTAGGCTTGCTCACCCAAGGAGGACCTTGCCACCATAGAGGGTGAGTCACAAGCTGTGCAGGCGTTAAACCCCGCGATAAGCAGTCACTTGGATTTTCACTACCTTTAACATGAAAGAAATGGTCGGAACTCAAGTTATCCTGTATTTTCGACACTCGATTTGCCACAAACGTCTGCCACCTATGTGGTGACGAGTGAATCCAACTCAAGGCCACAGTTGAATCTGAAAACGCCATCACCGAGTGAATCTGGTAACGAGCGTTATAACTATCATAAACCTTTTTAATTATTTTGGACAACAACAAAGCTGCGCATAATTCTAGACGTGCTAAAGAGACTATTTTTAGTGGTGCTACCTTAGACTTAGCACAAATTAGCCTGACAGTAACATCTCCACAAGGTAAAATAACATGAAGATAAATCACACCACCATATGCTCTTTCACTAGCGTCAGCAAAGCCAAGCAGAATCGCAGAGCACTTCTCAATTACTCCAACATGTCGTGGGAACCTCACCTTAGCAATTTCCGAAAGTTCACTCTGAAATTGATTCCACAAGCGAATTATTCGCTGGGGAGGTACTTCATCCCAATCAATCCTTAAAATCCAAAGTTCCTTAATAAGAAGCTTTGCGTATAAAACGACAGGTGCCACTAGTCCCAGGACATCAAATAAACGTGCCACCGATGATAACATGTGTCTTTTCGTACACGGTCTTTCATCTATCTGCACTTTAAAGGCAAATTCATCACTACTAGGATGCCAGCAAAGACCCAAGATTTTCAACGTTTCGTCTTTGTCAAACTCAACGCTCTGTGAGAGACGATAGTCTACGGGGATTCTTTCAAGCACTTTCTTTGAATTACTGCTCCACTTCACCAACTGGAACCCCCCAGACTTAAAGAGATCGATTAGTTCATGTGCCGCTGCAGAAGCTTGCTCGGAATTCAACAATGAACTCGCAACATCATCCATGTATATGTCTCTTGTTACAATTTCCTTGGCAATCGGATACCGATGTCCTTCGTCTTCAGCCAACTGTGCAACAGTTCGCATCGCCAGATACGGACTACTCTTTAGACCAAATGGGACGCAGTTAAATTGAAAGGTTTGCACCTCTGGCATTACAGTTGTTATGGGTTCGATTCCATCATCGTTCAGATTAATTTCAGCGCTGAAGTTTTGCCGATAAAGAATCCGCTGAAATATTCTATCTTGCGAGCGCACTCCGATCCTTAGATACATTTGCCGTATATCCGAAGATATAGCGATAGGAAAAAGTCGCAAATTAAGGAGAATAGTGAACAGATCGCGTTGTAAGTTAGGACCTGTGTGTAATATATCGTTTAAGGAAAAACCACTGCTAGACTTCGCACTAGCGTCTAATACCGGCCTAACCTTGCTTGTCACTTTGTCTTCGCGTAAGACCGCGTGGTGAGGTATGTAGAAATTGGGGCCACGTATGGGTTCAGCAGTACTCACTGGTGACAAGTAGGACTTTTCCAGGTAATCCTTTATGACTTCGTCATAAGCAGCCTTAAGCTTAGGACTTGCCGCAAACTTACGTTCTAAATAAGTAAATCTGCGCTTAGCGCCTTGGAACGAGTCACCGAGTAACTCTGTACTATCCTTAAAAGGCAATGCAACCTCGTAACGTCCGGAGCTTTCTCTAACTGTAGTGGCTTTGTAGAAATCCTCACATTGTTTTTCCTCAATACTTAAGCTCGGTTCTACTTTAACTTCATCTAGTTCCCAGAATTTTTTAACTAGCGACTCCAGAGACATTTCGGCTGTAACAGTCGCATGAAATGCGACAGACGTTGGTGGTGGAGATGAATGCGTAGGGGCATCGCCCATAATGACGTAACCCAACACAGTTTCTAGTGCATCTGGGAAACCTGGTTGCCCAAGGATCTTACCGGGTAACAATAATTCCGCAAATAGATTCACTCCGATCAGTAGGTCTATCTCTCCCGGAACTCCCCACGAATCGTCTGCTATCGGTAGATTCCTTATATTGTCAAGGAATTCAGCCTGAACTTGACATGTAGGTAAGTGACTAGTAATGTGACTTAAGACTAAGGCCTTAATATTGAACTTGGGACCAGTGTTAAAGCGCGATTTAATACTTACAGCTACCTCGCCTTTAACCACCTGCGACGCACCACCGATACCCTTCACAGTCACCGGTGAATTAGACTGGATCTTCAATCGCAATTTAGCACAACATTTGCTAGTAATGTAATGGCTTTGCGAGCCAGGGTCTAACAGACATCTAATCGTGACGTCTCGACCGTCTCGATTAGTTGCGTAGACCTTTGCCGTTGCCAGAACTTGAGTCATGCCTACCCCGCCGAGTGTTGATGACATTGTACAGTATGAAACCTCAGGAGGGCTCAAATCTTCGGTAAGCTCCTCGTCAATGTCATCTAAGGTATCTACCACTTCTTCCAACTCAAGCTCTTCGGGTGGTACTACATTTGTGCTCAGGTGTGCTTGAGTACCTTGTTTGTCGAAGTGAAGCAGAGTGTGATGTCGACCATTGCACTTGCGACAAGTTGTTGTGGAGTTGCAGTAAAAGGCCGTGTGCTGGCTACTTAAGCAATTGATGCAATAACGGCTATCCTTTATAAATCTGAACTTGTCCAATGGTGATAAGGCTTGAAACTTGTTACATGAGAACAAATGAGTGTGAGCGTTTGCCTTACACAACTTACAGTCCTTGCCTCCTCGCGCTTGAATTGTCTGTGTAGTAACTAATGCGCGCGGCATTATTGTTCGAGGGTTGATGCGTCCACTTGAGGTTGCAGGATATTCACATTTTATTGAGGCTGGCTTTACATCTTTGGATGTGCGCTCAAGAATTTTAACTTGCTCGCGAACAAATTTTAGAAAATCACTGTACCTTGGCATGCCTTCCTCACCTCGGATGTGTTCCTCGAAACTCTTAGCTGTATCCGTATCTACTAACTTAAGTCCGACGTGTACGAAAATGAAGTCGCTTAAGTCTCGGATCTTCAACTGTTTCAACGCAGCAATTATAGCAGCATACTTATCTATGAACTTCTCTAAATTGCTTGCCGACTGGCCATTCACGCTTTTAAAGGAAAAAAGCTGGTTTAAATAGGTCGTACCTAAGGCTCTATCATCCTTATATTTGTCAAGTAGAGCGTTCCACACCAACGAATAATTTTCGCCCGCAGGAACAATACCAGCGCACACATTCCTGGCCTTACCTGTTAAGTGACTGAGCAGATAATGGACTCGTTCGGAATCACACAGGTCTCTATTCTCATGAATTACCCTCTTAAATGTTTCATAAAAGAAAGGGAAATTTTGGATGTCACCGTCAAAGGTGGGTAATTCAATGCGTGGAATTTTCATGTTGTACTCAGATCGAGTCGAAGCAGCTGCGGTCGCACGATTCTGCGGTCTAGTCGGGGCAAGTTCGACTTCGAACCGATGTGCGGCTTCTTTTACGAAGCAGAATAACCCATCAAAGGCGCTTACAGACTGGTAATTTACCATGTAGTCGGGATTAATCTCCAAATTGAGAAGATTAACTTCATCCACAGTTGTCAGGTACTCGGTCCGTAGTTGTTCCACATGACGCGCTTGTGATAGGAACAACTGTTTTGCTGTTTCGTCCTTGACCTTTGATATTGTTTCAAAAACAGCGGAGATTTGAGAGAAATACATCTCACGTTTTCCCTCCAACAGTTTAAGTCTTCTCTCCAGCCCAGCCATCTTGTCCAGATCCGGATAGTTTTCAGTTAAGTTTAAGTAGGTATCTAAAATCTCACCAAATTTTATTATGACGGAAGACTAAGCTATTAACTTTGTCAGCTGGTTACAATCTGTGTTAATTTAGTATAATTAGACAGATAGTGCGATGATATACTTCATAAATAAAGCGATACAAAAAACGACCCTGTATAACTAGGTGGCGGTTTAATATTCAATTTATCAATACGACACTGTATTACAGCGCGGCGGTGTTATTAATTAATTACCTATAAGTAATAGGTGCGAGTAGTAATTGGACAGATACGTACGCGTGAACTATAAAATAGTAGCCACAAGAAGACGCGAGAAAATAAAGCTATGAAATAGCAGTCAACTCGCGGCGTACTATGCGGTTACAATGCGAAGCGACGGGGATTGAAATCTATTCTGGAGATATGCTCGTGTTGCGATAGGATAAGAAAAACACGGTTAAATCCAGAGCAGATGCGAATCTAATGTAATGATCGTAATGGAGACATGAACTACGTAACCAACGAGAGCGAGTGAAGCGAGGTGGGATTTCAATAAATCCTGGCCATCCGGCTCGAAGGACCAAAATATGGTGCGGCGGGAGCGGCAACTGGGTGGACTGTATTGGCGAACAATGGACAACACCAGAAGGGTGCTCGTTGGTAAGCGTTGGGGTGGACGTACCTGGATTTCACACCCGTGGATGACGAAGGACGATCACGGCAGCCTAGGTGGGCGCTGGATTGTCCTGGCGTCTTGTATTCCAAAAGTAGTTCACGTTTCTTCAATATAAATGCGGATCAAAACAATAAGGCGACTTTACAATTTCATCCCAAAAACGTATCTACGTATGTCAGTTGTATTTTTTATGGTTGTCATTGTCACTTCAAATTTAGACAGTGTTTGGCCAGGAGTCCAGCGCAAGTGCTGGCTGGATTGACCCGCGGAGTCCACGAAGGGAGAAACCAAGGTTTGCATCCACTCCTAAGCCTCCACGAACCCCTCTCACGGTTCGCCATATGCTCGCAACTAACAGCCCGTGCCAGTTGCTACTCAGGCGTAAACACGGGTATTTAAATAATGTTAACAGGAACGATTGTATCTAGTGTAGTGTAACTTTAATTTGAAAACTCTGCCAATTAAGCAAACCTGTTTTGAAAAGAATAAATGTGGAGTTTCTTTACTAGCTTCTTCTCCGCATAATCTATTAATTGTGAAACTAACAGCTTTGACCTTCATTAAGAAAACATTTTGTTTTTATAGTGAATAAAAAAAAATTGACTTTGACTTTGACTTAAAATGGGAAAAACTAAGTAAATATGAAATATAAAGCAAAAATGCTCTAGGCCATTGACGTGTTAATCTTGTCAAACGAGGCTATAATGATTATTCTATGCTCTTTATTATTGTGTGCAAACTTATCGTTTTTTGTGTGGCGTTTTTTGTCAAGTCCAAAGTTTGACCGGCCGCTCTAGCTGTTAGGATTTTCCTATCGTTTGAAGTCACCTTGGATACGAGTCAATCAGTCAGTGGCATTATTTTTCTACACACCTTTGTTTGTTTTCTGTTAATCTAACAATTATGTGCTTATCTATTGTAATTTTTGTATGTAGCCTATATACGTCCTATTACAGGGAACAGACCTTCTCTCAGAGAGACAGAGAGTACGGGCAGAGAAGCCCGTACGGCTTACTCACTCACTCAATTTCAAGCTCTGACGTCTGAACACCTCAGACTCTCAGGTTTCCTCACGATGTTTTCCTTCACATTTTTTATATTCCTAATATTCCCAATTCAGTGTTTCATTATATTGAATGACATTTCAATATCTATATGACGACTATAAATGTCAGATTCAGTTACTTGAAGAAATAGTACTTACGAAAGTTTCGGTTAAAAAAATGTGATGTTTTATTTAAACACACATTTATACATTTGAGTGAAATGAACCCATGAAACTCAAAATCCTAAAAAGAAATATAAAAATAAAAAACTATAAACACTAACGGTCCATTACAGTATTCTACATTCATGATGACTAGACATACTGCCATAAAGGGGAACCTGCTATAAATTTACATTCGAATGACTTTACATTTATAACGTAATACCTACTGTACCTATATAAGCTTATAAGCTGCACTTGATTTGTGAATTGAGAAAATAAACATATTATTTGTATTTTTAAAGGACAGAAATACTAAAAAAAACCAGCCAAGTGCGAGTCGGACTCGCACACGAAGGGTTCCCTACCATTATGTATACAACATTAGACAAAGTTCGAGGCAAGATAGATTAGGTACACTGAGAACAGCGCCATCTATAGAAACCAACAAGAAGCGTTTAACATTGACATTTAATGACATGAACTCCGAGGACCGGGCTCAGTGGCGTGCTATAGGAGAGGCCTATGTCCAGCAGTGGACAAGCATAGGCTGATGATGATGATGATGATGACATGAACTCGGCGCTGTGAAGGTTACATAGATGGCGAGCGCTGTCTCTAGACAACGTTTGTTGTATGGGAGCCCCTATTTTTTTTTGGACTTCTACATTCAGACCGTATCTTGTAAAACCAATTACGTTGACCCCCAGTGGGAATCGAGACATCTAAAGCTACATTTTTGGTCCGAATCGCATGTTTACCCTTTAGTTTGACAGACCATTTATTAATATTACGAGCACCTTTTCCTTAAGCGCCCCTGCCGTGGCAGCCATTAGAAGATTACCTACCCTCACCCTCGTTAGCTGGGTATTCCCCGATATTGTGTACCCATGTAATTTTGACATCCTTACTAATATTATAAACGCGAAAGTTTGTATGTACGGATGGATGTTTGTTACTCTTTCACGTAAAAACGGCCGAACTGATCCGTATGAAATTTTGCACAGAGATAGATTATAGTCTGGATTAGCACATAGACAATTTTTATCCCGGAAAAATACACATCAAAATTACCACGCGAACGAAGTCGCGGGCACCAACTAGTTTGACATATCTACGACCCGCTACGGGGATAGATATACACCACGGATTTTGGGTGGTTTAAAGCTATAGCAAAATGAAATTTCCTTAAGATAAGATAAGATAACAATATTCTTTATTGCACACAAGAAGCGAGACATAAAATATGAAAGTTACAATGAAAAAGGAAAAAGTACATGCAATATACCTAGCAGCCTTAGCAATATAGCTATTGTGAAATCGTTTGTTTTTTTTTAATTATACTTTTCTTTCTTATGACTCGCTATGCTGATATTTTGCCGAATAAATAAATGCGATAAGACCCGTTAATATAATTATAACTATGAAGAAGACACTTTCCCAAAACACAAACTTGAATCTATGAGAATCATTAGTGGCCAGCCGGACCGCAGACCGGACGACGCAGCGTGGACATGCAGGCCCTCCACCAGAAGGTCTGACGACCTGGTTACAGTGGCGGGGAGTCGCTGGATGCGGGCGGCACAACACCTTGAAGCTTGGAAAACCAAGAGTTAGGCCTATGTCCTGCGGTGGGCGTCGAATGGCTGATGAGCATGATGATTAGCTGTGAGTGCGTGCCGCGGGTCATTGTTGTGATAGACGGGGAGGCGGTACTAATTGTTGGCAACATTTTAAACAAGATATAACGACACGGAACAAGATTTCTTAACTGTTAACTGTCCGTCTGTCTGTCTGTATGTCTGTCTGTCTGTGTGTCCATGTGTCTGTCTGTCTGTCACCAGGCTGTATCTCATCTCACGGAACCCTTCGTGCGCGAGTCCGCCTCGCACTTGTCCGGTTTTTAACTACAAATTTCAAGGGAAGATTACCTAGTCATCACTACAGTTACTGGAGATATAGATTTTTACTATCGATTTTTATAGATTTTTTTTATTTTGAATATTTCAAGCGATAGGGCCTGTCGGATGTGTAGAAGAAAGCTGTTCCAAAGGTAAATTTCTGAATAATTATCCGTATTACGTTCGGGGGTACGAAAGGTTCTTACATTATCGATTGTACCATCAAACATACATAGTTAATAATGAGACGTACAGTAGTGCCAGTGGCGGATTAGCCACCTAGCAAGAGAAGCAAATGCTACGGGCCCCGCGCGTTTCGGGGCCCCGCGCGCCAACGCTTTCTGACCGTAAAAAAACATCAATTTTCTTTGCGCATTATTTGTCTCTCACGCACGATCACAAACTGCGGCTGTGAACGTTATTTCTCAACGTCAAAACGTGTTTGAGAGTTAGTTAAGGAACATGACCAGCCAAAAATATGTTACTCACCTCACTTTGATGAGTATTGAATAAGATTTACTCAAAGAGCTTGATATTAATAGTAGTATTATAAAAAAACAATTCAAAATATTATATTTAAAATTACACAGAAACTATTACTTACTGAACGTTACAAGTCAAACTAGGTGTCCATTTCAAAATCTAGATCATTTTGGAGAAAAAATATGAAAAAATGTACAAAAAATTCCAAATTTAGTCTTTTCAAATATGTTCCTTAACTCACAAAGCTTACATATTATTCTAAAACCTAGTACTAATGCATTGACTGGGTTTTAACCTCACACATATTTGTCATCTCAATAATATTTAGGGCCGACTCGACCAAACTATTTATGCCTGGTATAAGTGGTAATCTTGGAATAAGTCGAGAAATACTCTGGAGTAAATCTATATCACGTTCTACCAACTAAATCCAATAAATTATACCGAGATTAAAATTGAGCAAAACAGTAGAACAAAACCTTGAAAAAATTTTGATTGAAAAGATTAGGTATGCAATTTGTTTCTCGCTTGCACCATAGTGTAGGGTATCGTTGGATTGTTCGTAAAAAATATCGTGGGTGGAGTATAGTACATTGTTCACCGAGAGGAGAAAGTGACCGATTACCGTCGAGGGTGTCGTTTGAAGCCCGAGCCGTAGGCGAGGGCTTTAAAACACCCGAGATCGGGAATCGCAGTTTCTCTCGAGTGATTCATAGTGCTTTATACTACACCTGCTTGATAGTTTTATGTTACTTTCTACGAAAACTGAATCCTCAAACAACACACAAATTGGAAATGGCGCCAATGGCGTCTGCAATTTTCACATGTTCTTTTTTCAAATTGTTTATCCTGCCGCCGCAGGGTCGCACTGCCAGCCCGACACCATCCAACACACAGCTAGTGGCCAGTGTCATTTTGCGAACTTGGAGATAAAAACTCACTGTAAAAACTTTTTGGCTTTTGATATTTAGGTTACCGGCGCATAGTCTTAACCAAAATTAAAAAAGAAAAACCACGTAAGAAATGGATTTTCATACACTTTTCTCTCCCGCTCAGATGCGTTTTCTCCCCGCATATTTGTTCGATATGCAATGACGTACTTTCTACCGTAAATTTGATAAAGTATCAAGGTACTTTCCAAGCAGGTGTAGTATAAAGACAATTTTTTATTTAGGGTTCCGTTTGCAAAATATTAAGCTTTAAAGAGCAAATTTTTGTCAGAGTAGGGCGTCCGTCCACCGCCCTCTCCCGGCTAAATGTCCTAGGTTTTTTGCCGAAGGTTGACATGATTGAGAGATTGTACTGACACATTGTGCAAAAACGACCTGTAAAAAAAAAAAATTAGTGGCGTTAGTTTTGCTGCATGTACTCCCTTAATCCGGCACTGAGTTGTGCGTAGGTGTACCTATGTGGTGTGAAACCCGTGTATCTTTGGGTTCGCGGGTTTGAGAGTAATGTCGCACTTAGTTATCCGTTGTGGAGGATTCGGGAGACACCCACACTTGCTTTGAATAAGGTTTGAAAGAAAGAAAGAAAGAAAGAAAGAAAGAAAGAAAGAAAGAAAGAAAGAAAGAAAGAAAGAGGATATTTATTTAAATTGTCACAGAAACACAAAGTAAACAAAAGGTACACAAACAAAAGACACGAACGTCAACAAAACAGAGATAAAACAAAACAATCGTGAAGAGAACATGTGAGGCGTATATATTATGTGAATACTTATTTGACGAGGAAAAACACCCACCGATGGCTTAGCCAGATAACAAAAGTACATGAAATTTCTTAAATATCTAAGTTACGTAGTAATCATAGCTTTTATTTTTCATACATTCTTGTTACTTGACCGCATCATTGTCATCAACATCAGCCATTTAACGCCCACTGCAGGATATAGGCCTCCCTCATGGTTTTCAAAGCTTCCCGGTGTTGTGCGGCATATCTAGCGACTCCCCACCACCGTAATCAGGTCGTCAGGCCATCTGTACGCTTAGCATGCCACGCTCGAGAAATGCCCTTCTCTATGCAAAAGTGTCAATTTATCTGTCGAGCCTGTCTCGACGTTAGCATGGCGATCGCGACCGAGATGGAGACGACCGAGACTTGTCTACAACCGGTAACATGGCGGCATTGACGAGATTTCGGCCGAGTTAGACACTAATTTTGACATATGCGACCAAGACATGTCTGGTACCCACGGAGGTGAAGGCAAGGCTTCGAGACCATAGAATTCAGTAGAAAATACATATTTTGTTAATATATTTTTTGTGTTCTTGCTGCATTATAAATTCGAATAAAAATGAATGGTTTTGATTAGTTGATTGCGTAGGAACGAAACGCTATTCGTAACTTTCTAGTGAAGTTTCGCTGTCGGTAAAAACCGATAACAATTTTGACAGGGTTGCCAGACAAAAATACAACACTTTTATTTAACATAACATAACATAACATAAACTCACGCCTGTATCCCAGAGGGGTAGGCAGAGACCAGGGACTGCCACTTGCTACGATCCTGACAGATCACTTTCGCTTCCTCAACACTCATTAGTCGTTGCATGCACGCACGCCGGTTTCGGGTACTTTTTATCTTGCCCTTTGTTAATACATCCTCTATTTGGTCAAAGTATGTCCGTCTGGGTCGTCCCTTACCGGCCCTTCCATCCACATTCGCTCGATATACTTTTATTTAATATGGCAATAACTACTTTTTGGTAGACAAGACCGCACTCTATTGGCTAACTCGAGTCTCGGCTACCACGCTCACACTTTCGACACGGCAAGTACTTCTAAGTCTCTCACTCGACGTCAAGAAAGAGTCAAAACGCGCATGCTAAGCAAAGTGGTGGGGGGCCATCAATATGCATATATTTTTATAATGCTAATTGACCACAGAATGACCGCAAATTGAATACAGAAACAGATTTGGTGGGTTTTGCGTTGTTTCCATAATGCATAGTATTTATGAAAAAATCACTCATTTAAAAAAGCCGTAGTCGAATAGTCGTTCGATCACCGTGGAAACAGCCAAGAACAAAACATTGACGTTCACTGCGCAAAACTCATTATCCACAGCGAACTTACCACCACCTACACTATCAACTCCCATAACTCAAATTGTAACAAAAGTTCGAAACAGTACAGGCAATTTTTATCATCGAGCGCGCAATATACCGGGACAAACCGAAACGGCTTCCAATCAACTGAAAACCACTTCAGAAGACCTCCTATTCCCATAAGAATGCAGCTGGTATTAGCTACATTGAAAGGTCACAAAGAACTGGTCGTTCTTCAGTCAGGAAGTTACGAACTCCACGTCGTTTATTGTTAGGAAAACTTTATATAATTTAATCCTTACCGATTGTTCGGAGCTTTCGCGGTCCTGGAATTGTCTGGTTGCACTTTGGACTCTATTACGAGCCCGTCAAGGGCATTTTGCCTTTATGCGAAAGGGTAATAACGCTATTGGAACACAAATAGGACTTTGGGAATGGAGATTACTGGTTAATGTCGAACAAAACCATTAATTGATTGCGGCCACTGGCTAACAGGCCATTAGTTGGCTTTCACATCATGTTTGGTCTCATAGCAACAAAACCACTAGGCTCTTTGATACAATCTATTGAAATGAGAACTGATTATCCTGCTTTATGTTCACGGCCATGGGTCCTAAAATCACTGTTAAAATGATTGCGAGATTGGTCTGACATGTTTTGCAAAACCTATCTGTAAAAAACGGCCAAGTGCGTGTCAGACCACGCGCAGTGAAGGGTTCCGTAGAAGGGATTTTGTACCTCCCTTACAAAATTAACAACTTCATCAAAGTAATTTTCAATGAAATTTGTACGAAATTTTATTTCTATAAGTTGATCGCCTATTACTCTTTAACCAGTAAAGCCTACTTAACCTTGATAGTTTTCCTTTTAAGTTCATCATACGTGCTACTGACCTGAATTTTTTCAAGTTTATCCAATCAACCGTTTAGCCCAGGAAAGGGGGAAGGGGACGCCCTACTCTGACAAAAATTTGGGCTTTGAAGCTCTCTCAAACGGAACCCTAAATAAAAAAAAGTTGTCAATTGCGAGTCGAACTCGCGCACGAAGGGTTCCGTAGCATTATTTATATAACATTTGAATATTTCAAGCGTCTACCTGTTGCCGTTATTAATATCGAGCAAAAAACGCAAAAAAAATCACGTTTGTTGTATAGGAGCCCCCCCCCCCCTTAAATATTCATTTTATTCTTTTTTTAGTATTTGTTATTATAGCAGCAACAGAAATACATCATCTGTGAAAGTTTCAACTGACTAACTTTCACTGTTTATGAGATATAGCGTGGTGACAGACGGACAGAGGAGTCTTAGTAATCGGGTCCCTTACCCTTTGGATACGGAACCCTAAAAATGATCTTCCTATGCTCACAATCAAATCAAAATTGTTTTTTTTTATTCAAACTAGCACAGAAACTGCGACTTAATGAACATTAGATACAACTTAAACTAGGAGTACATTTCAAAATCTAGATCATTTTGGAGAAAAAATGGACAAAAAAAACTCCAAACTTAGTCTAATATATCGACCAATTCAGCGATGGGGAACTTGAATCTAACTTAGATTGGGGTAAGATGCTTTTATACCATAGAAATCATGCAAAAACCTGGTAAAAAATTAAAAATAAAACAATATAAATATTTTTTTGGGGTTTTCGGAGTCACAAAATATGCGAAAAATAAAGTTACTTTCATCATCATCATCAGCCACTTGACTCCCACTGCAGGACATAGGCCTCCTTCATGGTTTTCCTAACCACGAAGGGTTTTGCCATAATCGCCACGCTTGGCAGGCGGGTTGGCGATCGCAGTATGCTGTTGAAATCTCAGGAAGACGCTGCTGCCCGTCTCCTGGTAATGTATTTCTTTAGTCGCCTTCTACGACATCCATGGAAGGAAATGGAGTGACGCTATTCTTAATCTGGCGCCACACGGAAAAAAGTTAACTTAAAAAAGTTAACTAAAAAAGTTACTTTAATACCATAAAACTTATTAGATTTCGTTTTGCCAAATTCTAAACGTTTTCTTATAAGGATAAAAATGCATAAAACGTAATTTTACGAGCTAACTCACATATTGATAAACGCTTCATGCGTATAAGGCGTTAGGTTAGGGAGTGACGTCATAGTCTAAGGTCGATTTGTGTGGAGCGTTTTAGTACCACGTGACTATATTGACTTTTCGACTGGTTCTAATACGAAAAGTATCAGTCGCAGAGAAAGAAACTACCACGTCTATTTATCTTTTAACGTGTCCTCTCCTATTCTATTAAAACATTTTTAGTGCAAGTTCTCCATTCTTCCCATCCAGGTAAATACCGGGCGGCATTTTAGTCACCTGACTAACTTTGAGGGATCTTTCTACTCGTCAATACAAACAACTTTTACTATGGGGCCAAACTATCAGAGCAACAAATAAATCAGCTGTTTCATACATTTGGTGCAGTACTGCTTCTATCTTATGTATGGAACAGCTCATTTATTTTTTGCCGCCCGGTATTTACTTTGGCCCCTTAGTAAAATGTGTTTATATTTATGATTAGAAAGCCCCTTTAAAGTTTGGCAGTTGACTAAAATGCGGTATTTGGGCGTCGGTGCGTCGTAACACCATCTCCGCGTCGGTCTACAACGTCGCCGGTGACCATCGCACGGCACCCAGTCGCTGACGATTTCAACCTACGTTCAGCTTTTAAATTTCATTAGACGCAGTTTATGTGCTACTGTAAAAAATACTTTATGTGGGGTGAAACGGCGAGTGCAATAGTTCAAGCATGCCTTTTGAGTAGAATCTTACACTTCTTCCAGTGGAGTTGCGTCTTCCCCAACTACGAAGCATGAAGTCTCGGCAGTAGAACGCAGAGGTTCCTATAATTTCTAAAAGAAAAATAATTCTTAAAATTACGTGGAGGTGTAATCTGGAGAATGTAAAATCCGAGGAAATCCAATTAAGAACTTTCATATTAAAGAACAGCCTTAAGTTGATACGTATGACATTAAACTGTGTGGAAAACTTATACTTTTTTTGTTTAGTGTTTGTCCCGTAGTAGGTAAAATAATAATTATAATAACTAACACAACACAATCACTTGAGCTGGTCCCAAACTAGGATACCCTGTGCTATAGTAACCAGGCAAGGACGTCACAAACATGAAAATACACCCAGACTGAGGCCATTTGTACAAATGTACGGCGCCACCCAGTGAGAATCGAACCCACGACCTCTGTTTTGGTAGCTAAGCGCCTTAACGGCTAGAGCAGCGAGGCAAAAGTTATTGGCAGACGCAGCGTAGGAAGCCCACCAGCTCGCTAGACCGACAATCTGAGACAAATTGCTGGCAGCGGCTGGATGACGATAGCCGACGACAGAAAGAAGGCGGGGGAGGCCTATGTTCAGCAGTGGACGAGTATAGGCTGATTGATTGGATTGATTAAAAGGTAATTGTTATTACTCTTTCTCGAATGTGTGACGATTTTGTTAAACCCTGCATACTTACACACATGTTCAGTTAAGGCTAGGTTCTCCAACCGTACCCTTAAAACGAGTATTTTAAAATAAATTTTACACGCCAACAGTTAGTATTTAAGATCTGAAAAATAACTTAAGTATATTATTTTTCGATGCCTCAGGGCCGTCGGTGATTATTTTTATGGTTTTATAAACTTAACGGCATGAAAGAATTCGCGAAAATGAGTCTAAATTATGTTTTTATTTGAGCTATAAGTACTGAGTTTTGGATTGTACAAAATATACCAAAATTATTATCGCTGAATATTTTAGTGACGTTCGCTTGTCAAAATTGTATTAATTGCATGTACATCTGTGATTTCAAAAATGCATACTCTTCTCCCAACGATTCGCACGCGGCCTTAATATACTTAAATCAATTTAGGCGATTTAAATTAAGTAGGGAACGATCCCTTCATTTTATCCCATTACGGGAATTTCTTTCACTTGACATAAGTCTCTTAGGAGACGTTCTATCTGAACATTTTTTTTCTTTACTGACTAGCTGCTTTCAACTGCTATAAAGGCAGCGAAAATTTTCTGAAGGTGATTTAAAACAAGATAATCTTTCAAACGATACTAAAATGACTGGCATATTTGTATATTTCTCGTTGGAATTAAGCAGCCAAATTCAGTGTATTCAGTAAAATCAGAAAATTTTCGCTGCCTTTAGGACTATTTTCCAGGAATAAATGAGAAAATCTTCGCCCTAGTTATTTCCAGCAGGCGAAGCCGGCTACTGGCAGCTTATCTTTTATTATTTTTCCGATATCCTTTGACTAGACTTGGGTAACTCGGGAGCGAGATATGTTATCGAGATATGCGAGGCACACATATCAGGCAACTTCATCTGTGTCTTTACTTATACCACTATGAATTTTGGGTGGTTTGAAAACCGTATCAAAATTAACTTGCCTTAACAATAGCTATCGAATACGCTAGTTTGTTTTGATTTTAAAAGGCACTTTTTCAAAATACATGGACACAAACTCGAATTATGAGAACCATAAGTAGTCAGGCAGAGCATTGGGTATCTGCCGCGGGTCCGTGAGTCAGTTCTGTCTGATATGGAGCGGCGGTAGGTACTAATTGATTGATTGCAAACAAGATTACTCAATTCATTTTTATTTATTTACGTCTATACTTAAAAGTAATAGTCTGAATAGATGGCACTTTTAACTGCTAAATACCCAACCGCGGCTTTCAAACCACCCAGATGTCAGACTGTATATTCTATATATTATCCTAGAAACCTTTCTGCCGGGGTGGGGAGTGGGCTCCATAAAAAAATAACCGATGTCGGCCAGGTGGCACAAATCCACCATAATCAGAAGGTAAATGCCACCTAATGGATACTCATAATTTTTTGTCCGTGTGGAGCCGGATTACGAATAGCGTCACTCCATTTCCTCCCGTGAATGTCGTAGAAGGCGACTAAGGTTATACATTACCAGGAGAAGGGCAGCAGCGTTTTCCCGAGATTCCAACCGCATACTGCGATCGCCAACCCGCCTGCCAAGCGCGGCGATTATGGTAAAACCCCGCATGGTTAGGAAAGCCATGAGGGAGGCCTGGGTCCTGCAGTGGGCGCCGGATGGCTGATGATGATGATGATGATGAATTTTTTGTTGATTAATATACTATTTCGTTGCTTATTGTAACACGAAGTATGTAGAAAAATGGACTTTGAGCTCCTGAGACATAAGACTGCCTTTTCAGGGTTAAGTACCCGAAGGGTGCCAAACGGGACCCTATTACTAAGACCACCAGTCACCAGGCTGTATCTCATGAACCATATAGCTCGGCAGTTGAAATTTTCACAGATTATGAATTTCTGTTTCCGCTATAAGAACAAATTCTAAAAACAGAATAAAATAAATATTTAAAGGGGGCTACCACACAACAAACTTATTTTTTTGTTGCCTTTTTTGCTCGATATTAATAACGGCAACAGGTAAACGCTTTAAATATTCACAGAATATTTAGTTCTATGTTCGCTTCAAAAATAAATAATTTAATTAAAATAAAATAAATATTTAAGGGGGGCTCCCAGCTTTTTTTATTTGCCAACTAAACAAAAAATTCAAAAGGGGATCGAAAAAAGTTGTAAATTACAATCTCTAACCGACATGCTTTGGGCATTGCGCATTTTAAAAAAGACCCTGTGGAAGAAATATGATTGAGATATATGAGATATGGTTAATCCCTTCAAAGACACACGTTCCGCAGATCTACCTTAGACCGCCTTAGAAACCTGGAAGTAGCGGAAATACAGCAGGTGCCAGTGGTGGAAAGCAACATTTCCCTCATTTATTACCAGAGTGCATGGATGGGTCGCCGTCTATGCCTAACGCTAGTGGCATTTTCCCGAGCGGTTCCGTGCTTCGCAAGGCACGTTAAGCTGTTGGTGCCGGCTGCCGTCGATAGATGGCAGTCGTTAAGCCAAGTCAGGGGCCTTAGGGCGGCTTGACAACTTCTGACAGTAGACAAGCCACTAGTCTACAAGCCTCCACCAATCCGGACTTGGCCCCCGTGGTGGAGTATGGCCTATACCTTCCTCAGGGAAGAGACCCGTGCCCCTCGGTGGGGACATAATGGGTTGATGATGATTACCAGAGTCACGAGAATAGGCAAAGTATGAATGCCTACAGTCGGCGAGATCTCTGACAGTTTCCTGACAGAGGACGAAAGTAATTTCTTCAACTACTATAAAGTCATCGGAAAATTGCTTCAGGTCACTTGTATAAGCGCCCTAAGCGGCTGTGTCTTCAAATTTGCGTGATAATGACGTCACATAAAACAATATGTGCCCTTATGCTACGAAAACATATTTTGCACAAGTGTGTCATTGTATATCTCAGCTACGATATTACTTATGTCGATCTAATACATAAAAACCTCGTGTCACAATGTTTGTTATCGAACGCGTCCGAAACGGCTTCACCGATTCTTATGATTTTTTTTTGTGTATATCTGTTAGGTCTGGGAATAGGTTGCAGGTTGTAATTCATATGGCAAAACAACATTTGCCGAGTCAGCTCGTTATTCTATATGCTTTTAATCGTAGTCTAATGTTAATTTACTTCGATTAATTATTATCTGCCGTGCAACATCATCATCGTCAGCCCCTTGACGTCCACTGCAGGGCACAGGCCTCCCTCATGGTTTTCATAACCATGAGGGGTTTTGCCATAATCGCCACGCTTGGCAGGCGGGTCGGTGATCGCAGTATGGGGTTGGAATCTCAGGAAGATGCTGCTGCCCGTCTCCTTTTAATGTATTACCTTAGTCACCTCCTACGACATCCACGGGAGGAAATGGAGTGACGCTATTCTCAATCCAGCGCCACACGGACGTGCAACATATATCCAAATGTATCCAAACCCCTTTAGGCATTTATACTCAGCCTGTTTTCGATCACTGTTTATCACTCGCCTTTTTTTAGCGTGGATCCTGGTATTATCCCTTAATGTATTAGGAGAATACGCTGACAGCAGGATATTATATCTGTTCCCTCTACTTCCTCTAGGCCTTTGTGGAAACAAATCGCGTGAGAGTAGGTATTATGATTCATATTTATTCATCATCTTTATCGTAAAAGAGTATAGTGGAGTTGCACATCAGATATAATTATTTTTATTTATACTAATCACTTTGTTTTCGAAGGGCGACTTGCGCCGATTAACTGGATATGTAATTAAATTGATATATACTTAATCTATATAGCTCTGCAAATGCCATGGCGCAGGACGATTTTTGACTCATTTACTGGATACTTACTTTATACTTTATTGCACACATAAAAACACATGAATAAAACACAACATTTACAGAAAAATTAAAAATTGTACATGGCGAGCTTATTTCAGCAGAAATCTCTTCCAGCCAACCCTTGATGTGGTGATACAAACATTATAAAGAAGGGGGGAAAGTGTACAATAATTATTAAGTACTATATGTTAACCCAATACAATCACACATATATATTTATTGGCTATAAAGCTAAAAAGTTACATAAACCTACTTATAAGATGATGAATAACTAGAATACGTAAATAAATAAATAAACTAAATAAACCTAATGCAATAGTGATAAAAGAAAGTGCTCTTTCAATTTGGCCCTGAAGACAGTAACAGATGGACTCTCCCTGATAGACTTGGGTAGACCGTTCAGGAGCACGCACAGAAAAGGGCTTAAAGTAAAACTGTGAGTTGCAGACAGGAACTTGTAAGGTCCTGACATCACAATTCTTCTGTGGCCTGGCAAGTGGAGGCAGCAGCGAGAATCTTTCCCGCAAGTACTGTGGGGCACTGGGATTTCTCAGTTAATTATATAAGAGGGAAAGCATGCGAACATTGCGCCGCATACGTATAGGGAGCCACTTTAGCTGCCGTCTGAATTCGGACACATGATCATATTTTTTAATCGGAATATAAATCTAATCGCGAGGTTTTGGAGGCGCCCGAGCTTATTTACAAGAGCCTCAGTCGCATCCAAACCATGGATACAGATAGATAATGCTGAAAGATAGCGTTCGCGCACGGTAAATTGATAAATACGCATCCAGCGATGAACGAATAAATAGCTAACTAGTCATCAAATTTATCTATGGATAACTCTGCAAATGTCATGGGCTTATACCTCGATAAACACCTAGATACTACTGGCAGAATCAGATAGCGTTGGTGCAAACCAGACTTACCCCCTGTTTCTCGTACACTAACAAGCTGTTAATCTACTGTTAACAGCTGTGTCAGTGTTTTTTTTGTATGCACTTTGGTCAATTGACAGCTGTTAACTGTAGATTAAAAGCGTGTTAGTGTACGAGGAACTGGGGGTTAGTCTCGTAAATTTGTGAAGTTATAGTAGCAATACCGGTAACTGTGAAGGAAAACATCATGAGGAAACCCAAGTGTCGGTAGTGTTCACATGCCTCAGCGCTTGAAACTGTCTATCCGTGGCAGGCACGCGTGGTAATTAAGCCCATACTCTCTCTCTCTCTGAGAGAAGGCTTGTGCCCTGCAGTGAGACGTATGTAGGCTACATAAAAAATAAGAATATTTCCATCTCTCTCGCATATGGTTCTCCTATTCTGTCTCTCTCTATCTGAAAGAAAATCCAAGTGCAACACCTGATTGTTTGTAAAAACCATTTAGGTAATCTGAAAATACGGACACAAAAAAATAAAATATATTTCCTTTACAATATACGTTCATTTATTTCATCAAGTTTTAACTTCTTACAAAATCAATTCAAAATATTGCACATCATCAAGATACAGGGTGGTAATTTAAACTCTCAAAAAATCTGTCGATCTTGAAATATGATGGCTGTAGAATATTCCGAAACATCTACCAGCTACATCATAAATTCAGTAGTCAAACCTTCAAAAGGTCTATTCATAAAAGTAATTTTATATTAAAACTGCGACAGTTTCTTAGTTATAAGTACCACCCTGTATAATACATAATATAATATACCTACGGTCTTATTTATGGAAACACGATTGCTAAAAACGCTGCTTAAAGTTGTCTGTTGTGGAGATTTTATAAGGAAACGTCGTAACCACAGATTAAATAAATTGCCTCTCAGGGGTGCTTTAGAGGAATCGAGTTTTTTATAAATAAGGCCGTTAGACTATAAATCTAAGATACGATTTCTACCTTTGTATTTACAATAAACCCTTTGCATATAATTTATAACATATTTTTCTACTTCTAAGTATTGATTCTATAACATTATATATATTGACGTTGTATCCTGTATTTTTATGAATAAATTATTGATTGTACTATGTGCATTGCAGGAATGTTGTTGTCATAAAACAATTTCATTTTATTTTTTTATTTTCGTTATCATATTAATAAAATTTAATCTTTTATAAATTTTAATAAAAACATAACATATCAGCATCATATCATATTTTGTAATCAGGTATTAAAAGGTAGCCAGTATTTATAAACATTTTTTTCACTTTTTATCTTTATAAGAACAATGACCTACTTTGAAAACACACTGTACAAACTTCATAAAATAAGCTCTATTTCCTTCTTTAAATAGGGTTTTTCTTTAGCTCTTTGTAGATTAATTTTATTATAAATTGCACTAAATCTTTGGCACAGGTATCTAACATGTCATTTTAGATATGTATTACATTTATTGTACATTCATTAAATCTGTAATTAAATTAAATTATTTATATACAAAATTTATTTAGCCGTTAATTAATACTATTTCTATATACTTTATATAGCCTCACTAACACACTTTTTACATTCATTATAATTTATTTATAATTTTTCAATTGTAACATTCTATCTTCTTATTATAAATCTGGGTATCCCATAGGGTCAAATTACAAGACTGCATTGGCAACAAAGAAAAACCGGCCAAGTGTCAGTCGGACTCGTGCACGAAGGGTTCCGTACCATCTACACAAAATTAGACAAAGATCAAATTTGAGAACAGCGCTATCTATAGAAACCAACAAGAAGCGTTTAACATTGACGTCGGCGCTGTGAAGGTTACATAGATGGCCGATAGATGGCAAGCGCTGTCTTGAGACAACGTTTATTGTATGGGAGCCCCTCTTAAATATTTATCTTATTCTGTTTCTAGTATTTGTTGTTATAGTGGCAACAGAAATACATCATCTGTGAAAATTTCAACTACCTAATGGTTGAAATTTTCACAGATGACGTACTTGTATTTCTGTTGCCGCTATAACCTAACGGTTCATGAGGTAGAGCCTGGTGACAGGCAGATAGACAGACGGAAAGACAGACAGACATACAGACGGTCAGTCAAGTCTTAGTAAAAGGGTCCCGTATGGTACCCTTCATGTACGGAACCCTAAAAACAAAGGTTACTCGAATAGAAATAAAAATAAATAACTTTCATACAACACAATCACTTGTCCTGGTCCCAAACTAGCCCAAGCAATCCTGTGCTACGGTAATCAGGCAAGGATAGAAATACACCCATTTGTACAAATCAAGTACTGTGGTCTTCAGCGGGCTTGGAACCCACGATCTCTGCCTTGGTAGTCAAGCGTCTTAACCCAACGTCTTACAGTCAATTTGATTGCTATGACTTCTTTCATCACAATCAAATTGACCAAGAAATTAGTTTAATTCATTTTAATTGTGTCTAATCTGTGCCCAGTTGCTTTGGTTACAAAAAAATTATTAAGCATACTCTGTGCAAAAAGCCTATTATAACATTAAGGATTATTTGGAAGACAAGGATGTCTGGTATTTAAATAGTGTTAACAGGAACGATTGTATCTAGTGTAGTGTAACTTTAAGTTGAAAACTCTGTTAATTAAGCAAACCTGTTTTGAAAAGAATAAATGTCGAGTTTCTTTGTTAGCTTCTTCTCCGCATAATCTATTAATTGTGAAACTAACAGCTTTGATGTTCATTGAGTAAACATTTTGTTGTTTTTTGTTTGTTTCGCTTGTTTTTTTTTTCGTAGTGTAGAAAAAGGTTGCAAGTCTCATTTAATTCCCATCTCTTTTTTCTCTTTATTTGATATGAAATACCAGTTTATGAACGAGCAACGAGACACTTTCTGAGTGGGTGTCGTATAAAAGCGTTTTCTTGTGCATTTCATTAAGTACTTAATTTAAGAAAACGTTTTCTTGGTGAGAAAGCTTGTGCCCTTTTTCTTAAATCTGCGAATGCCGTTTGTAAACTCTCACAGTCTTATTTATAAAAAAAAAAACATTCCTTAAAGCAATACTCAAATGTAGTTTAAATAACCGGTGGTAAAGGGAAACACTTCACCCTAGATATGGAAATATATATCCAAACTGAGGCCATTTCAATAACACCGCAGACGTTAGTTAGGGGTCTCGTAAAAATGTTTTTCAGTATCTGCCAAGGCCCTAGTAGTTTTCCTTACTAACCCTTGCATTCACCTCAAATCACTACGCCCTATTTTTTTATGAAAGTTATTTGAACGTTCAAATCAGTAAATCAAATAAAATTAAGGGACATTTTGTTACATTATTTCATCATCATCATCATCATCATCAGCCATTTGACGCCCACTGCAGGACATAGGCCTCCCTCATGGTTTTCCGAACCATGAGGGGTTTTGCCATAATCGCCACGCTTGGCAGGCGGGTTGGCGATCGCAGTATGCGGTTGGAATCTCAGGAAGACGCTGCTGCCCGTCTCCTGGCAATTTATTTCCTTAGTCGCCTTCTACCATTTATTTGCCGGAAATTTAATGAACCACACAAATTACACAAAAATTATGTAAGCAATACTTCCCCGTCTATTTTTAAGTCTTTGCTCCATGCAACCCATTTTTCAACGGAAAGCAATCAAGAAAATAGCTCGCCTCCTACGTGCAACCGAGCAATTCGAATAATTGAATTTTATAACCCCGAGCACGAGATGAATTAGAGAAAATTGAAAAGTATGCAATAAGCCCGCAATGTATAAGTATTTCTGCGACCGCCGTATCGTTACCAAAGGGAGAGTTGAATATTTTCCTTTTTAACCGGCTTCAAAACAAGCAGGAGGTTCTCAATTCGACCCTGTTTTTAGGGTTACGTACCCGAAGGGGGCCCACCGGGCCCTTATTACTAAGACATAACTGTCCGTCTGTCTGTCAGTCTGTTTGTCTGTCTGTCACCAGGCTGTATCTCATGAACTTTGATAGCTAGGCAGTTGGAAATTTTAACAGATGATGTATTTTTGTTGCCGCTATAACAAAAAATACTAAAAATAAAATAAAATGAATATTCAAGGGGGGCTCCCATTCAACAAACGTAATTTAAATACGTTTGTTCGATATTAATAAGGGCAACAGGTTGACGCTTGAAATATTTACAGAATATTAAGTTCTATGTTCGCTTCAAAAATAAATAATTAAATTAAAATTAAATATATATTTAAGGGGGGCTCCCATACAAGGAACGTGATTTTTTGCCGTTTTTTATCGATCTATGATGTGTCTAATGTTGTGTAAATGAGGCTTAATGGAGCCCATCCTTTGGTAATTTAAATAAATTGTGGTTTTAAGGAAGGGACTTGACATATTTTCTCCCGCTCCCCCTCTAAAATTGAAAAATTAACTTTTTCAATTTTTTATTTGTAGTCGGTGTCCAGTTTCATGACACATATATTTGGGGCACCGACTCCAAATTATACTTCTACTATACCTACATGTATACGTACTTCTATTTAAAGGTATTCTTTAAAATATTTTTTTATTTTTTAGTGCTGTAGTGTGTTGAAGTTGGTTTTTATTTTTTATTTAATCATATCACAGCTTTACAAAGTGGTCGAAAATTGTGTAGAAAATAAATGGAGTTGCGTGGAATCACAATTCACTTTCGCTAGTTTTTAATCGCGAATTCTATTATTTTCAAGGAAGTTTATTAGGAGATTATTTTTGCGTGCTATGTTAAAATTGTACGTCATAAACTGTACAAAAATTGCGTAACAAACTATTACAAATTAAAATTACTATAACTAGAATTGCAGGTGCGCGCTGTGCCTCTATCTACTTAGATAAGCTTGACATACGTTTACATTAGTGGCAAATTTTCGTTGGTCGAAAATAGGATTTAGCCTTTCAGTTTTAACTATTTCTGTTTTATATTTTATACTGGATCTATTCTGCCACGTGCCAAAAGTTGATATGACATCAACAATATCCTTACTCATACTAATAAGCAAGTGCAATATGCAGCACGATTGCTCGTCATCATGACTAGGTAATTTAATTCTTTAATTAAGTACTATAAAAAATTAAAAAATGCAGCATATTGCGGATTTAAAATTTTAGAAGCTTATTCAAAATTACGGCGGACGTAAGCACAATATAAAATTTTGATCGCTTCAGGTTTTTAAAAGCTTTTTATGCAGGCTTTATTGACAATAGCGTAGGCCATGTACGTGAGGTTTTATGTACAATGTTTTTATTATATAGCCTATATACATCCCAGTGCAGGGAACAGAGAGATTGGCAAATTCAAGCGCTGAGGTGTGTGAACCACGACACTCAGGTTTCCTCACGATGTTTTCCTTTACCGTAAGCGAGTGCACGTAATGTAGAAAATAAAGTCATTGGTACATACCGGGATTCGAACCCACGACTTCAATGACGATTTTATGTTTGTTACAAATATTTCAATCTATATTTTATTGCTTCAAAGAAAGCTTACACTTAAATTTGTTAATATGTTTTATTGTTTTAAGTTTACGGAGTTCTTAAACATGCATTTCAGTAAAATATATTTTTTTGTGTAGTCGTCAGATAAATATTTACAACGAATATATTTTTATACGTACTATTCGCTGTTGATAAATCCGTATGTGTTTTCTTTTTTATACACACAAAACATTACCTCACCGTTTTTAATTAGCAAGCATATAAATCTTTGGTAGACGGCCAACAAAAGCTTAGTTTCATAAACTCCTAAATAACTCTTGATATTAGTTTAATATAATCCTGTAACCAAAATTTAATTAAATGTAAACCTTAAGATTTGTAAACTATGAGCGTCTTTCGAATGCCAGATGAGCTGCATTCTTACCATGTACAACCAGCCAAGCTTGAAAACAACTGCAATCGCACTTGAGCCCGACAATTCGGTATTTGACACGAACAACAATAAATTATTAATAAATTCATATGCTCGATTAAAACAAAAATTACAAAATATTTTGGAAAATGTATCTCTTTTAGTCAATTACTAGTTATTACAATTTATAAATAGATTAAACACAAAAAGAGTGCTCTGAAATATGATGCCATAAGCCAGTATTTTCATACAAAATTCCGTTTCAAAAGTAACTCATTTGATATTTACCCAATACCCAATACCCAATTCACTCGAATCTAGCGACAAATACGGTTCTTTTTTTGAATAGCTGTTACTATTCAACTATGGAAACTATTTAAAAAAAACTGTATTTGTCGCTAGATTCGAGTGAATTGTCGGGCCCAAGTGCGACCTTCCATAATGTCGCATTTCGCATAAAAAGGGCCCAGATTAGTATCATAACGAGGGTGTTCTCTATTTGTATTGGCTTCTGTTGTATGTATATCGTTAGTCGGGTGTGTGCTATAGTTACGAAGATACCGCAACTACGCACAGTCGACACACAGCGACCTTTACATCAGCACTCTTCTCAGTTGCGTCTTTGGTGACTTTGCAATTTACATAAATAAATAAGTAACATTGCATATAAACAACATTCACCGATAATGCAGAATACCGACGAGTACAATCGCTAGCTGCGTCTGCCATTTGTGTACTATGAAAAAGCCTTCGACATCGTCGAGACCTGGAGACCTATTTTTGAATCACTCGTATGAAATTGTATCGTCGAATGCGACTTAAGTCACACTCGTCTTCTAAGTCGCATGATGTCGTTTTTCCGTATTTTTGAATCGTTCGCCTGAAGTGTTGCCAGTACAATTTGAAGTATTGAAGTATTTCATTGTTTATGTAGTTTATTCTTTTCATTATTGTCATATGTATTTTTGGGTAGGTATTTATATTATTATTATTTTGTTATTTGTGTAAATATGTATGTAGTATATTATATCATGTGCACGTGCGTAGACCCGTTTCACACCTCCGCTCCGACTCCCCAAGGTTTGCTGGAAGAAATCTCTTACAGAGATAAGCTCGCCTTTGTACATGTACTTTCTTTTGTTACCTTTCCTGTACTCTATTCTTGTGTGTGCAATAAAGTATAATAATTGTATTTTATCCATTCCACGCAGAAATTAAAAAAACCGGAAACTCCCGTAACAGAAACGGAACGTAATACTTTGTTTTATTGGCTGTTTAAATAAAACATCTTTGTCTTTTGTTACAAACAAAACACTACTGTCATTTTGGTTTGTGTTTATTCTAACGAAATGTCGAAATCGTTTTTTGACAATTAATCTACCGATCGCCATGCGAGACGAGTGGTAAGGACCATTCGTTGCAGTTCGAGTGATTCAAAAATACGGAATTTCAGATGTCGAACGAAAATCAGTAGAAATCGAGCGCTCGACGCGATACGAGTGATTCAAAAATAGAGCTCCTGTGCTGTTCTGGAGTACCTGCGGCAATGCCATTTCGATTGGCGGAGGTGGAGGTGTTACGTGGACGGAATTACGTGGAGGTGATGAATATCAATGGCTATCTAAGTCCAGGACCAGAACTGCTACGAGTTGTGAGACAAGGGATGTCATATTGTATCTCCGAAACTGTTTTGGCGACGTCATCCACCAATGCAGTGGATGATGTCGTCAAAACAGTGGACTGGACGAGACATTAATATTAACGGCGAATTGCCTGCGCTTTGTTGACGATACAGTTATAATGGCACAGTCGACAGCACATCAACCTTTACATACGTGCACTCTACTCGGTTACGTTATGGGTCACTTTGCAACTAAAATGTAAAGAACGACCTGCTATCCACTGTACATACATACTTAGATGAAATAAACTTTAGTTATTGCGTAAGTGATTGGGGCTTGCATGAAGAGGCCCTTGTTAAACTGTGGATATCCACGGGCTGAATGATGAATTACGTCAGATGTTTTTGAAACATTTCGGGTCACCTTGTATATTATTACTACCTACTTAAGGTTTTAAAATGTTGTACTGGATACAATTTTGGAGTGAAAACTTCTTTAGCGCCTATTGCGTCATTTTGCGCTTTTTACCCGACTGCGGCGGACCCCAAACGGAGCGAAAAGTGTTTGGTTCGTACGTATGTATTGTTCAATTCTATGTTCCCTCATAACTCCTTAACCAATGGTCAGATTTTGATAAATAAGATCTCAATCGATTCGTCGTATTTCCCCGAGTGTCATAGGCCTTATGAAATCAGCATAGATTGAAGCATTAAATAAAAGAATCACTAAAAAAATAACCAACTACCCGACTGCTGAGCATTAACTACTAGGCAGGCGGGACCAAAACTCAATAATGGAACTGATTGCGAGGTACCTCGAGATTGGTTTCGCCTGCTTCGTAGTTCATGCTCAGCAGTTGGGTTGTTGGTCATTTTTTATTACATTTTTTTTCTGAATTGTGGACGAAACTGAGCCGTCACGATTGGGTTTGTGACTCTTACTGGTAGGTCTGAGAATAGACTGTAGGCTAATTCATATCGCAAAACAACGTTTGCCAGGTCAGCTAGTAGTTCTATAATAATAATAAAATTATTATAGAATTATAATTATTTCGGACCATATGTCCATCGGCATGCGGTACAAAACATAAATTTAAATTGTTGAAATTAAATTCAATAAAAAGTTTTTTTAAAACTCCTTGTACAACAAAGTAGGGTCAGAGTGTACATTAGTACTTAGATTAAAAGCTACGTATGTGTCCATCAAAAAGAGCCTGTCAGACAGAAGGGGCCCAGAGCCACGTTTATAGTTTGTTGTGACAATTCGTTGTACATTGTCTTTTTACTTATTTATATTAAGGTCAATCGGCCGTGCAATATAGGTACAACGAATTGTCAAAGCAAGGTCCTTGTGGTTACGGTTACGAGGCAAAGCAAACAAATTCAGTTTCCAATCATTACTCAGGTTTATTAACCTGAAGTTAAGAGTGACTATGGTTTTAAACGTATAACAAAGGAATGGATTTTCAACCGCAAATCCTTCTCGGGTTTTCATGTACATTTCAATGCGCAACACGATACTTCCATTTTGAAATTGAAATTGAAATTGGAAAAAGTTTATTCTGATACCACAACACACATAAAATCTTACAAATAATAAAACGCGAAAACAGTAAAAAAGCTTAAAGTAAAGAGTAATAATAAATAATCTTATTCTAAACAATCACACCGTAGAAACGAAGTGATATGGTGGAGACGCTGTGTGCCATGGTACAAGAAAAGGTTCTTGACTCAGCATATGTCACAGGTTCCCGGTTGACAACCCGTGACGCTGGTATTCTGTCAGAACCTAAAGTGACGGACGAACAATCAACGCAAGATCTCATAAATTCAATTTTGTTATCCCTAGCAATGAAAATATTTTGCGCATGGAGGCGATTTGTTTTACGTTGTGTTTTTCGATAAAAGTACCCGAAACCGACTTGCAACAAATAATGAATGTTGATGAAGCGAAAAGATCTGTCAGGATCGTGGCAAGTGGCAGACCGTGTTCTCTGCCTACCCCTCCGCGATACAGGCGTGAGGTTTTGTTTTGTTTTTAGCAGGAGGTGCACATTTAGATAGACACTAAAAACCATATAAAGAGATGAAATAGTTTTGTATGACGTTACATCACTGACTGTTTAAGGGGATGTCCTGCAGTGGGCGTCAAATGGCTGATGATGATGATGATGATGATGATGAATAACTTCACAAAAAAAAACACTTGTCCTGATCCCAAACTACCAGAATTAGGCCATTTGTATGTTAAACCCGAGTGGGAATCGAACCCACAACCTGGTGGTAATCAGACCGGATACTGCTAGCCCAACGAGGCAGATCAAACCTCCATTTGTGTTCTCTTAATATACTGGTAAAGTTTCATTGCGAAAAACGTCATTTGTAAATTAAAACCAAAAAACGTTTGTATGGGAATGTCTGCTTGAGGTGCCCTCTTAACTGAGCATTGACAAATGGGCCCTGAATAACATAATTCACACGTTGTTTGAAGAATTAACTAAAGAAATATTATGCTACGTACGATTTGAAAATTACAATAGGATTATTATTATCCATTTCAACATGTCACAACCTTACAATTATCCTTATTCGTAACACGACCAAATATACGTATTAGTAAAGAATCGTAATTTCACAGTTGGTGATGAAGATAAATAGGCCAGTTGTTAATGAAGAGAGAGTGGACTGTATAAATGCTTTAATTAGAAATAAACGTTAAATATAAAATTACACCTCTGCTCGCTCGCTGATCAATCGGAAAAGTAAGTAAGATGGCGGCACTCCGTCGCTGCTTCTATAAGTTGGCCGTGAAGGGCCAACGTGTGCATATTGTGTCGTAGACATTCTGCCGCCCGGCAAAGTTAATCCATAGGTAGGGGACAGATTCTGTTGAAAGCTCGTCGAATTGTCCCCTTTTGTGTTTTGATATCTGCTACTCGTGCGATGCCATCTTCTCCTGGATGGAGCTTTGTGACGCGTCCGAGAAGCCATTGAAGTGGTGGTAATGACTCGTCCTTGATGACAACCAATGCACCCTCTGTGAGTGCTCCCGTGGACGTCCTCCATTTAGTCCTCTTTTGCAATTCTGAAATATACTCTTTGTAAAATCTATTCCAATAATGTTGGCGCAGTTGTTCAACTCGCTCGTGTCTTGGTAGACGCTGTGTATTGCACTCAGTTATCTGTGGATAAGGTAAGACAGTCTGAGTTCGTCCGATCAAGAAATGAAAGGGAGTGAGACATGAAAGATCTGTTGGATTTGATGATATTGGAGTGAGGGGCCTAGAATTTAATATGCATTCTATTTGAACAAGGATAGTGTACATTTCTTCGTACGTTAGGTGAGCTAGTCCTAAAATACGTCTGAGATGATGTTTTGTTGATTTTACACATGATTCCCATAACCCACCGAAGTGGGGGGCATAAGCTGGAATAAAATGAAACGTGATGCCTTGCTCTGCGGTGGCTGCGCAAATATTGTCCGAATTGTGGGAAATAAATTCGCCTATTACCCTTGAGGCACCCACGAAATTTGTACCATTGTCTGAATAAACATGAGTAGGTTTACCCCTTCGAGCAATAAATCTATTCAAGGCAGCTAGGAATGACTCTTTGGTCAGGTCAGTGACCAACTCGAGGTGCACGGCCTTCACTGTGAAGCATATGAAAACACAAATGTATGCTTTTATTAATTGAGCTCCGCGACCCTTTCGGTTGCTTATCATCACCGGCCCGGCATAATCAGTACCTACGTGAATAAAGGCGAAATCTGCGTGCAATCGATGCTTAGGTAAATCACCCATAATAGGGGTAATTGTTTTTCCTTGAAATCGCCTGCATTTTGTACATGACGATGCTGTCTTACGTGCTAAATTGCGCCCACCAATGGGCCAATAAGTTTCCCTTATATTGGAAAGTAGGAGCAAAGGCCCAGCGTGTAAAAGTGTTTTGTGATAAGAATCAAATATGAGTTTACATATGTGATCCTTGGATGACAAGAGTATTGGGTATTTCTTATCATAATGAAGCTCCGAGTTGGAGAGCCTGCCGCCCACACGTATGACGTCATCTGAATCTAAGAATGGAAGTAGCGAGGCTAACCTGTTTTTTGTAGGTAAATTAGCTCGCCTTATCAGCGCGTTGTACTCTTCACGGAATGTAATCTTTTGTGATATTTTTATTAATTGTTTTTTCGCATTAGCGAGCTCTTGTGTTGATAAATAGCTTTGTCTAACTGTACTTTTCTTTCTGCAGTTATTAAAGAATCGTAGTATGTAAGCTGTTATGCGTGTTAGTTTTGTAAAACTTGAAAATTTGTGAGTGAATGAATTAATAATGTCTGATTGCGTGGTGAAACAGTGTGAACTTAATGTGTGGGCTTTCGTTTCTGGAAGGTCAGACTCGCGGATATGTCCAGATTGAACTGGCCAGCGGCTTTCATCATTCCTCAGAAACTCCGGCCCTGAAAACCATAAGTCAGAATGAATTAATTGATTTGCTTGTAACCCTCTGGAGATTAAATCTGCGGGATTTTGTTTTGTAGGAACATAACGCCATGTTTTTGAATTGTCTTGTATTTCCGTTACCCTATTACTAACAAATGGTGTTAGTTTGTGTGTAATTGATTTTAACCACCCTAGAACAATCATTGAGTCGCTCCAAAAAATGCACTCATCAAATTTGTCTGTGTGACGTAGTGACTGTAATACTTTTTTACACAACCTAACTCCTGTAAGCGCGGCACATAACTCGAGCCTGGGAATGGTGAGTGTTTTGATTGGTGCGACCCTGCCTTTAGCTGTCAGCAGCTGGACATGTACCGTGTTGTCAATACCTACAGTGCGTACATACATACATGCGCCGTAGGCGCTCTGCGATGCGTCACAAAAAATGTGTAATTGTATTTTTTGTGATGAGTCAGAGAATGCCCGCCGATTGATTATCAGCTGATTGAGTGTTGGTAGGGTTACCATGAATTTTTGCCATCTTGTTTTTATTTCTGATGGCACTGCCTGATCCCATGACAATTTATGTTGCCACAGTTTTTGCATAATTATTTTCGCCTCAAGTATGCAAGGACTGATGAGGCCTAAGGGGTCAAATATTTGGCCTATAGTGGCCAATATGTTGCGTTTTGTAATAGTGGAATTTGGTTCCAATGAAATTGTGAATGCGATTGTATCGTTTTTAGTGTTCCAGTAAACACCTAATGTTTTGGTTGTGTCACAATTACCTAAGTTTACTGTGTTGTGATGTGATTGGTTGAGACCTAATCTCAGCAACAGATCGCTGTGATTGGACTGCCATTTTCGAAGAGGAAGCTGAGCGTTATTTAATTCTTTGTATACGCCCTTTGCGAGGTGATATAAAAGTGATTCGTCATCGCATCCAGATAAAAAATCGTCGCAATAGAAGTCGTGGATGATAACTTCCGCTATCTTTTCGTCAGTACAGTCCAATCCCAGCTGCCTGATGCATCGTGTGGCCAGGTATGGAGCTGACGCTGTGCCATACGTGACCGTATTTAATGTATATGTTTCTAATGCTTCATTAGGATGAAAACGCCAAATTAATTGTTGTAATGGTCTTTGTGATTTGTTTATATGAATTTGCCGGTACATTTTTTCAATGTCGGCTGAAATTATGAACTTGTGCTGTCGAAAACGTAGCAAAATTGATAACAGATCGTCTTGTACGACTGGTCCGACCATTTGAATGACGTTGAGTGATTGTTTTGTTGTGGTGCGGGCAGAGGCGTCGAATACAACTCTCAACTTGGTAGTTGAGCTGGCCTCACGCACTACAGCATGATGTGGTAAATAATATGAAGGTTTTCTTGTTTGTTTGTCATGAATGCTTTGGTTTTTTGTCATGTGACCTAAATTGATATATTCCTCCATGAATTGTAAATAACGCTCTTTGAAGATCGGCTCTTTGTGTATTTTCTTTTCCATATTAAGAAAACGACATTTTGCTCTAATGTATGAATCACCGAGGCATTCTGGGGATTGTTTTAGTGGTATTGATACAACAAACCTACCCTCATCGTTTCTGTATGTGGTGTCGGTGAATAATTTTTCGCATGCATTGTGTTCGTTCAACTCGTCGTGTGATTGTGGAATGTTGATGCTGTCCAGTTCCCAAAAGCGAGTTAAATGTTGTGAAATGTTGTCATTGACAAAAAAACATGATGAGTCCTGCTTTTTATTTGTTGGATCAATAATACAACCGGAAATTAACCACCCTAATTCGGTCTCTTGCAGTGTAGGCTGATTTTTACCTAACTGAATTCTGCCTGATCCAATAATGTTCCAGAATATTTCTGCACCCAACAATAAATCGATGGGTGCCGGAACACTGTACTGGGGGTCGGCTAACTGTACATGTTTTGGTATGTTGAAACTGGTTGTTTCTATGTATGTGTTTGGTAATGTTTGTGATATTTGATTGAGAACAAGACATGATGTGTCTGTGTTGTATGAGTTATGTAATGATTTAATGTGTATGGTTGCTTTGTGTGAAATGTTGCTTGTTTGATTGTTGATACCTGTGACTGTGCTTTGAATGGATTCAGTTGGTATCTGAAGTTTTGTACATAGCTCTGTAGTTATGTAGCATGAAGTACTGCCGTTGTCTAGTAGGGCCCTAGCTGTATATGTTTTGCCGTTGCTACCTACAACTTTTACCAAGGCGGTCGACAGCAGCACTGTTGTGTTTTGTGTGCTAGTAAATGTAACTGCTGAATTGTTGTTGTTGTTGTTTGACTTATCATTGTGATTGTGTAACAATGTGTTGTGTTTTTTGGAGCAATATTTGCACACACTACCTCTGCATGTTTTTACCTCATGCCCAGGGTGTAAACAATTGGAGCAAACTTTAAATTGTTGAACTTTTTGCTGTCTAACCTCAACTGAAAGTTGTTTGAACTCACTACAAGCGAATAACATATGATGTGCTTTGCACAGTGGGCATGATGGCGTTTGATATGTGTTATTGTGTGTTTTTGCATTTGTTCTAGACCCTTGAGGCTCGATTTTGTGCTTAGATTTACCGTCCTCGAGGGTTTCTAGCAAATCGGCACGATTTCGCATGAACGTTTCCAAATCTGTGAGTTTAGGCATGTTTTTAAATGAGTTTTTTTGTTCTTCCCAATAGCGTAGTGAAACTGAATCTAGTTTGCTTGTGACTAAATGAATTATTAGTGTGTCCCAATGTTGTGTGCTTTCACCTAATGTTGACAAGGCTCTAAGGTTTTTATTGAGGTTATCAAGCATCTGTCTCAGTGCTACAGATGACTCGCGTTGAATGCTATTGATATTAAATAAATTATGTATGTGATTGCTTATTAACAGCCGCTTGTTGTCATAGCGATCGCATATTAGATCCCAAGCAGTGTCATAGTTATTTGATGAAATTTCTAATGAATTTACTATCAATGAGGCACTACCCTGCAACGACGCACGCAAATAATGGAATTTTTGTATTTTGTCAATAGTATTATTGTTGTGAATTAGTGATTCGTATGTGTCACGAAATTCCAGCCAGTGTTGATAATCACCCGAAAAGTGTGGTAGGTTGATGGTGGGTAACTTAACAAAAGCGTTCGCACCTGAGTGAAGGTTCCCTGCATCCGTTGAGTTCATCACTGACCTGCACTCCTTTTCGTAGTCCTCAATCAGCTGCTTACTGATCGCTACGTATAGGTAATAGTCGCTCTCAAACGACTCGCGCTCCCTGAATTGTTCCTCTGGAATTGGGACAAGACCTTCTATTATGGTTTGAATTTCATCATAAAGAGGGTACAAATTGGTGAATGGGGTTAATCTAGTTTTAATTTCCAAAACTTGTAAACTGCTCAATGTAGGGGTACTGCAAGACTTTAAAAGCTCGATGAATGATTTGTACATTGTGAGTTTTGCTTTGAGTGAAGCTCTTTTTTTTGTTAAAGATTTTAATTGCGTGACATCATCAGCGGCAATGTCTGATGTCTGGGTATTGGCCGCCAACATTCTGGACTAGTGTTTTCACGAATTCTATGGAAAAGATAATGAGTGAAAATAAGTGTTTTAATTGACCTTGAATTGTAACGAAATGAATTGTATTCGATACTTAAATGAGTTTGAATGATGAGTTGCGATAGGTACAAATTCGAGGTAGGTGCCCCAACGCCAAGCAGGTATGCGTCAAGGATGCCGCGTACAGACAGACTCACGCAGCCACCGCAGCAAGGACACTGAAAGACAGAAAATGTCGTGTTTACATCAGCTTATACCTTGCTATACGTTGATAGCTGTTTGAATGTGAATCAATTAGTAAAATCTGCTAACGGTTTTTTTTTTTTTAACGAGGGTATTTGTATTGAAATTGGATGATGCAATTTTTGTATGTAAAGGTAAAAGCTTGAACTGGGATTACTATTTACTGCTTTAATGAAGCTTGGAGGAATATATTGCTTGAAATATTATGTGAAATTATGAAGTGATATGAAAAAAAGAGTTTTATGAATACTTGTTTGACTGACTAAGTATGTTTGGTTGACTAAAATAGAATGTTTGATCGGAACGAACTCACGGACTGCTGTTACCAAACCATGTATGTGCTAGTAGATTTGTTTGCGAGCCGAGCGTTGACCTCTGATTGTAAACTTGAGTATGATGCGATGTGACTGGATGCTACGCCGCCGTGCTGTCCTGGCTGTTGCAAAGACCGCTGAACCGGGTGGAGCTGAATTCCAATCACTGTGAGTGTGTCAAACGTCTGAATGTGGCCGGATGCTAAGCCGTGCGTTCTTGTTGATGTGAAGATCGCTGAAGCGTGATTAGCTGATTTCAGGCACGATGAAAGTGACTTCCGACGATCTTGAAGTGGTGCAGGTGTGGCGCACAATCGATTTCTCCTTGCGACGCGTAGTGTAGGTAGTAGACTCGGTGCGATTATCGCGCTGACCGCTAGGTACTTGCTGCAAAATTCGCCGCGGAGATTCCGTAATCGTAGGACCACATAAATAGGCCAGTTGTTAATGAAGAGAGAGTGGACTGTATAAATGCTTTAATTAGAAATAAACGTTAAATATAAAATTACACCTCTGCTCGCTCGCTGATCAATCGGAAAAGTAAGTAAGATGGCGGCACTCCGTCGCTGCTTCTATAAGTTGGCCGTGAAGGGCCAACGTGTGCATATTGTGTCGTAGACAGAAGAAAAATATACTTTAGCCGACAGTGTGGATGAGCCATTTTACTAAACATTATAATTCAGACAACGTTATAGATTAGATTAGATTAGAACTCTTTATTGTATACACCAGAAAACAAAATATTTATAATTGACATGACACTGTATTTCATAGGCCTAGTCAAGGATACTTCACTGGAGTAGGTGCTGGGCAAGCCTACTCCATTAAAAATTTACTCCATTAAATATGCCAGGTACTATGGCGTCTGTGTGTTCACTTCGCCTACTTAGTGTCACTAGGCGCTGTAAGCATATACAGGGTGTTTCAGAAAGGTTCGGTGAAACTTGTAAAGGGGATTATTATACCCATGAATATAAACAATTTTTACTACGAGATTGATAACGAAAAATCGAAAAAACATATCAGTTGTTCTGTAAAAAGTTGTTTTTTTTATTTGGTGGTTCACAAAACTGAGCGTTACATCAGCGGGACACATAAAATATACAATCTTTTATATATAGATAATATTTATTGTAAATATGTAAATATGAATTTTGTTATTCTGTAATAATAATACATATTATTATTTAATTAAAAAAAAACAGACTAGATACAATGTACGCGGAATACGCTGGATGTGAACACCATATGCATAAAAGTACTTTTTAGTAAAAATTGTAACTAATTCTAGTCACTAAACTAACACTAACTAAATGTATGAGACAGCTAATATATGAGACGGCTTTTTTAGTATCTCAGAGTTGGTCTCATGTAAAAAGTTGTATATATTTTATGAGTAGAATTACCCCCTTAAGTGTAAATGGACATTTCTGCAACCACCACTGTTTTACTAAAATATCAGTATCGGCGCGCCAATCCTTCTCGAGGACTAATGTTGACCATAAAAAAGAAGATATTTATCTAGGGCATGTGTTGCTAGTTGCTACACGAGATGTACCGACTTTGTTTGATATCCGCTCAAACTCTTTGGAATGTTTCCGCTTTTCTTCAGTAACCTATGTTGGTTTCTGGACGTGTTGCTGGATAAGGCCGGGATTAGTCGCACTCCAGTTGGCCATGACCTTGGGTGTTATGTGTTCTGTCGCCATGACGCAGTACACTGAAGGAAGAAACGACGTTGGTTTGCTCCGTTTGAAATAATCTCTATATTTATTTATTTATGTTCGAAATATCTAGTTATTGAACTTTACGAGTGAGGAGAAGTGAGTTCTTGCGGCCACGAACGTCGTGCGTTATACCCATAGACGTTCCATCAACCCTAGTGCCGTGCATCTGGATTGGGCTGGTTTCACGATTTGGAGCTGGCCGGGGAGCTGCAAGGTGAGTGGAGGCTTCTTCTGAGTTCAAGGGCAGATATTAGACGTATCTTCATCATCATAAATCTAATAGGGAAAGTAAACTAAGGTCGTAAGTGTAGCTTTTTCCCCAGAGACTTATTCAAGTTACCTACTATGATGGGCAAAGAGATTGAGGGAAGGAGGTGTTTCGGAAGGAGGTGTGTGTGTCGTGAAGGAAGTTGTGGCGTAGAAGCATCGGGGAATGGACGGATATAGCTAGTGTCGAAGACCTGTTTCTTTTGGCAAGAAATTAAGAAGAATATGGGGAGTTGACCGCCCACCCCCATTAGTAGAGAGGCACAGGAAGAAGAAAAAGAAGAAGAGCAATCGGCGCGCCAAATTCCAAAAAAAAATATTCACAATATAAACCTTTGTTTCAGGTTTTTAAAAGATTAGATAAGACACAAATATTCTACGAACAAAAAAAGGAACAAAGATCTCACATCTAAGCACGGACATACTTACACCAATAAAAATAGCCTATCATTTATTACTTAACATTTATCTACGTTTAAGTAAGGGTATTATCGCTTTATAGACTTTTCTGTCTTTGGGAGATACCTACTCTATATTTACATCAATAAATCATCCTGCGTGAGATTTACATTAGAACCCCGTTTTGGGCTTATTTTAAATGTTCTTACCATGTGCAGAGTTGTAGGTACGCATTACCAGATGGGACTTTTCTGGTTGCAACAAACTCTTGATAAAAGTCGATAAACTGTAAAGTATGGATCGTGGAGTGGATAAAGCTTGGAAGATTTGTTAAGTTATTTATCAATTTACCGATCCCACGTCACAGATAAGTTCCTTACATAAAGTAAAGTACAGTAAGAAAGTGTTTATTCGTAGCTAGCAAATTACAGTAGTTTGGTCCTTGGCCCCCCACTAGGCTCATGGAAATAAACATTATTACATAAGCAGCCTATATACGTCCCACTGTAGGGCACAGGCCTTCTCTCAGGGAGAGAGTATGGGCTTAATCAACACGCATGCCCACCGCGGATTGGCGATTTCAAGCGCTGAGGTATGTGAATAGCTCAGACACTCAGGTTTCCTCACGATGTTTTCCTTCACCGTTAGCGAGTAGTATTGCTACTATAACTTCACAAATGTACATAACTTAGAAAACCAAGTCATAGGTACATGCCCGCACTGGGGATCGAACCTGGGTCTCCCACTTCCGAGTCCGAGGTTCTACCCACTAGGCTACCACCGCTTATTACTAACCCGCTTATTACTAAACATTATTAATCCGCCACAAATAACTATAATAATGGAAGCAACACAGAAATATCAAAAAATATCAACTGCTCCATGCTAAATTTTGTATTTGCTCTGGCAAATTTATGCGTCCGATATTCTTTTCGATATCTCGTGGTTGGTCTCATACTCATAATAAAAGTTGTTTGAATTAATTTTTGAGTTTGAATTGAACCCTCCCACATTCAGCGGACTTTTAAGAAACACCCTGTAGATCGTAAGGATGCGTAATTGCGTAATTCTTGACTCAATAAGACTGAGGAATGAACTAGGACCAAGAAATAAGCACACATATGCAAATATACGACTTACCATACCAGCACATTTACCTATACCCGTATCTGAACAATCTTTATCAACAGTTTGTCAACTTACATTTAGGAAAAGTTCATGACGCCAATACGCATGCTATATTAGCATCAAGAAACGTTAAAAGTAATCAGCTAAGACTTCATAATCATCATCATTTCCTGTTATCACTCATCAGGGACCAGACTTCCATAGCAGCTGACTTTGCGTATTTCATTCAAGCTCATCCATAAGCTAAGACTTAGTCAAAAATCATCTCCTTGAGTATTAAAGACGGGACCTGAGGCCTGAGCCCTGAGCAGGTCTGCAAAGGTCGACTTAGGATGGGATGTGATATGGGACCTTATAGGGAAAGATAATGCGCGTAAGCCACAGGAATCCTTTCAAAGTAAACAGCTACGAATAAGTCAACAACCATCTCATCGGGCCTCAAAGACAAGGCCTGGGTCCTGAGCAGGTCTGTCGAGCTCGACTTTAAAATATTGAAAAATATTGCGCATAATAACTCATCCAAAGTTACCAGCTGAGACTTGGTTAAAAATCATCTTTTCGGGCCTTAAAGATGAAATTCTGGGTCCTGAGCAGATCTGCCGAGCTCGACTTTTACAATAGGGAAAGAGATAGCGCATAACAACTCATCCAAATCATCCAAAGCTACAATCACCAATCATCCAAAGTTCCCAGCTGGAACTTAGTCAAAAACCATCTCATCTGGCCTCGAAGACGAGGCCTGGGCTCTAAGCAGGTCTGCCGAGGTGGATTTGACGCAGTTGTTCATGTGAATCTCTGACGAGGCGTTGGAATGGTGGTGGTGCTCGCGGCGCGGGCGCGGGCAACAGTAGCGGCGGGCTATCTCGCCGCAGAGCGACCTGGGGATAAAAATAGATAAGATTAAATCTATGTATTGTACAATATACATGCCAGAAAAAAACATTAAAAGCCTTACATAATATTTAAGTGTTACTCTACTATAGAGGTAATTATTATTATTATTAATACGTTTGTTGCACATAAGTAAAAAATACAATGGCAATGTGGCGGACTTAATGCTATAAGCATTTTCTACCAGTCAACTACAGGTGGTGCAAGAAATTAACTGGTTATAATTGTGTATTGATCTATGATTTCGACGAATAAATCTCATCTTTCCTAATGTTTAGGTAAATCAAATCTTTCTAAAATTACAAACATACACACATAAATTCCCGCCAGTATCCAGAGACTGCCACTAGCCACAATCCTGACAGATCACTTTTGCTTCCTCAACATTCATTAGTCGTTGCATGCATGCACGCCGGTTTCGGGTACTTTTGTCTTCATCATCATCATCATCATCAACCCATTATGTCCCCACCGAGGGGCACGGGTCTCTTCCCTGAGGAAGGTATAGGCCATACTCCACCACGGGGGCCAAGTCCGGATTGGTGGAGGCTTGTAGACTAGTGGCTCGTCTACTGTCAGAAGTTGTCAAGCCGCCCTAAGGCCTCTGACTTGGCTTAACGACTTTTGTCTTGCCCTCTGCTAATACATCGCCTATTTGATCGAAGTATGTTCGCCTGGGTCGTCCGTCCCTTACCAGCCCTTCCACCCACATTCGCTCAATATATTTATAAAATTACCTGTATCTTTATTGGAATGAAACTGAAATTTTGGTGTTTTTAATTTATACTATAGTGCCGGAAATTTCAAGTGCTGACGTATGTGCTCATCTCAGACACTCAAGTTTCCACACAATGTTTTCCTTCACAGAAACTTAAAAAGCAAAAGTGATTGGTACAAGCCGGGTTTCGAACCTACGACCTCCGGAGTGAGATGCTGGCGTTCTACCGCTGCGCTGCCACCGCTGATTACAGGACTCTTCTTACAAGATGTAATTTTCTGCGCTGCAGCGTTATCCTAACGCAGCGCCATGTCGGCAACCCATTACAGGGAGCTTACAGCGGAAAGCGATCTTATCTGGCAAGCTTCCTCTCACGGAGAATTTCGCAGGAAATTAATTTACGTCACGAGTAGATAATACCTATGTTGAGAGCTGCTACGTGTCAATTAGCAATGTCTCACTGAACCCTCGATTTTGATAATACGGTATTTGACACGATCAAAAATAAATTATTTCATATGCTCGATTAAAAAAAGATTACAGAATATCTCTGAAAATGTATCTCTTTTAGTCAATTACTAGTTATTACAATTTTTAAATAGATTAAACATAAAAAGAGTGCTCTGAAATGTGACGTCATAAGCAAATATTTGCATACAAAATACCGTTATAAAAGTAACTCATTTGATATTTTGTCAAATACCCAATTACGGTTGCATCGCTACTGTTGGGGTAAAACAATTAGGCCTACGACTTACGTAATACTTTACCAATAGTAATACACCCTATACTCGCTAAAATCTGGGCGGCTTGAAAGCCGCAGTTCAGTAATTCGTAATTAAAAGGCCATCTATTTAGACTGTTACTTTTAAGTAGGTATAGACGCTTTTGTGGCAACTTAGACACACCACAGGCTAAATCTTTGGTCCTTTTTTATTTATTTGTTTTGTCGTTTGTGTTTTTAGTTTTCTTTCCATTGTTGTGCATGTTATGTTACTTATTATGCTTATTTTGTTTCTGTAATGTGTCTTGTTCGTATAATAAATGTATTTCTTCTTCTTTTCTTCAAATTAATAGAAAAATGACTTGAAAAATCTTCTTTTGACTTGAGAAATGTTGTTTCGAAAAATTTGCAAACAATTAATAAGACTAATTAATACTGAAGAAGCGAAGGTGATCGTGGCAAGTGGCAGTCCTTGGCCTCTGCCTACCCCTCTGGGATACAGGCGTGAGCCTATATACGTTCCACTGTAGTCGCTCCAAGTCCAATGTTCTACCCACTAGGCTACCACCTCTGTTAGTCAGAAGCTGATTGGTTGATATCAAAATTTGTACATGGTCTACGCTTTTATTCCGAGCAATAAAACAATAAGCTAATGTTGTATTAAGGCACGATTACGACTTTTCTGGTACGACATTGGGGAACGGACGGAATTGAAGATTATAGAGGAGAATTACCGGGCAATGACGGATACTTAAAAAAAACATAGATCGTGCCTCACACGACTATCGAGCATATTGGAAATTAATCGAGTCATACGAATGTCGTTCTGACTTTTTTCAAAAAGCTTAGGCTACAGGGCAAAGCCTTAACCCGATCGTCTTTGTTTTAGAACCAATTTGTAGCTGACTAAATTGTCCAGAGGAATTTTTCTCAAATTTTTAATATCATTTTTTGTTTCCAAAATATCGAAATTAAGAAAAAAAAAATTTTTTTCGCTATTTCGGCCATAACTTTTTTGTTTTTTACTTTCTTGAATAATTCTTTTTGCACCTTATGGCTCTCGTGACTACACGTCTTTTGAGCTTTTATTGAATATCATATCTTCACAACTCTCCGAGATGTGAGGGGATCGCACTTTTTCGTGAAATCAGAGCCTACACTGGAGCGAATGAAAAGACATTTCCAATGTCAAAAAATCAGGAAACTCATTCATAGACTAACCTGCAGCACGAATCAAGGGTCTTCCTGAAGGCGGCCCTGAAGTCCCGATTGAAGTAGGCGTAGATCAGAGGGTTGAGCGCGGAGTTGAAGTACCCGACCCAGAAGACGCCGGCCACGACCGGGGGTGGAGAGTAGCAGGCGTCGCCGCAGAGAGCCGTTATTATGTACCTTTTGGAGAGAAAAAACGAAGCTTACAATTACATTGTAACGGGCGTCAAATGGCTAATAATGATGATGGTAATGACACATACATTACATTACATGTCATCATCCCTTTGCATCCGTTACGGACGATTTTAGCAGTGCCTAAGAGTTTGACACTTTTTCGAATGACTAAAAAGTCCGATTCGAGAGCGGCAAGCCCTACTGCACGTAGGGCATATAAAAGAAAAGTCCGGAGTCGGGTCGGTACGGATTTGGTGCCTACTGGCTCTCCTGGCTAGTACCGAGCACCATACTTCGTCGCAGGTCTTGCAGCCCTCCCGAACTTCCTCTCTCCAGGCGTCCACAGCAAGTTTATCCTAACTATCGTGACATTCAATATACTCATGCCTGTGTCCCGTCATACATACATTACATAAACTCATGCCATAGGGGTAGGCAGAGACCAGGGTTTGTCCCTTGCCACGATCCCTGAGAAACATCTTTCGCTTCACCAATATTCATTAGTCATTGCATGAACGCAAAACTCGGCTGTCGTAAAAATAAACACGGTAAAGGACCCTTTTTTTTTTCAAAACCCAGATATTACCACTGTTGGTTACTGGAACCAACTAGTTACCCATAGCAGAAATATCTCGGTTTTGAAAAAAAAAGTCCCTTACTGTGTTTCAGGAAGGGATGTAGCTACCTAGTACCTACTGCATCAGTGCGTACGTCAGCCGTCCGCGAAATCACAAATCAAAAATCTGATGCAGTTGGTACTAGCTACAAGGACATTACTGAAACACAGTTTCAGTTACTTTTTATCTTATGCGCTAATACATCCCCTATTTGATTGAAGTATGTCCGCCTGTGACGTCCCTTACCTTCCGTCATCGTTCAATAATTTTTTTCGTACCACACCATCGCCATTATTTGAAATAACAATTTAATCACAACACAATCACTTATACTGATTCCAATGCCCTGTGCTATGGTAACTAAATAAGGACGCGAAAAGACCAGGGAGGTAATCTGGTCGGAATTATCCGTTGAATATTAAAGTTAGTGCATCCGGTCAATAATTATTAACCGGATTCCCTTACTTACCGGATTATTAAGACAAAGACAACACAAACACCGAAATACACCCAGACTGAGGCCATTTGTATAATTTAAGTACTGCGTCATTCAGCGGGAATCATTGGAACCAGCGGAAATTGATCACCAAATGTTTTTTCTCGTCAAGCGTACTACTGCTACACCATTGAGGCAGTCTAACTTACCACATTCGAGATGGACTGACGACCTGAAGCCTAATTATGCGCACCAAAATCTGTCGAAATCCTGACGTCTGCGACAGAAATTACTATGGAATTTGACAGTCAGACGATTGGAATCATTCAGGATTTGGTGCATGTATGAGCTGGTCAAAGAAGCAGGAAAAGACTATATGCAAAAAATCCAAGACCAGCCGCTAATGGCATGCATTGAAAGAGAGATGCACTCATCACTAAAGCTATAAGCTGGGTGGTTGAAGAAGGAGAATAAACTTACCACAAGAAGAATGGAAGCCAGCAAGCGAGGAAGGCGGACATGATGATGCCAAGCGTCCGTGCTGCCTTCCGCTCCCGCTTCATTTTGGAGCTGGCCATCGGTTGGAGCTGAATGCTCTGCCTCTCCCTCATCACCTCGCCCATGGTGATGCCGTTGATCTGGAGGTGCTTGTCCAGCAAGAGAGCCGCCACTTTGCTCCTGAAACCAATTTCATGGTGTTAGGACGAACATCCATGAAGAATAGAGTAGAATAGAATAGAAAAACACACATAAAACGATAACAAGAGTATAATTATGGTGCTTACAAGAAAACAATATTCCATTAGAACATAACTTGTATAAAAACCAAGTCTCGCAACTCAGTTCTTCTACCGTAAAAAGTTGTGAGATCCGTGTAATACCAAGTCGGTTAAATCCTTCATCATTAAATCCCCTTGTCCATCGCATTAAAATACAAAGTATCTCACAAGTTTGGTAACAAAATTTGCTAAACACGTATTGCTTGCTGCCAGTGATAGTTTAAGACATAGATGTGTAACTAGCGCAAAAAATGACACCATGTTCAATTGTAGGAAGGCGGACGGGGTCTGTCAATTACCAGTTACCAATCGGAGCGAGTTCAGTATTACCCGGCAAAATATCTAGGCACCTGCCACCGTCAGACCATCATCTTGCTAGGTAGGTAGTTAGATATTTCTACGGGTTAAAGTAAATCATAAAGCCAATGGTTTGACGTTTTTGTATAAAACCAATCATAAGTTGCACTGTCATTTGCTATCGCCCAATCAACGTTCACGTCGTCACACATGGCGCATAGAATCACAGAGTGATTTACTATACAACACATCTTGCGCTCATTACATTGGTATGCTAATCGAGAGGTCAGGGGCCATTTTTGAGAGTGAATTTTAAAGGAAGAAATACTGCTCTGGTTTTTTTTATTTGGTGAGCCGATTAAATAAATGGGTAGTTTCTACATTCTAAATTCTATATTAAAAACAAAAAAAAAGTAATTTCTATAGAGCAACTCCGTGTTGGTAAAATGACGTAACGCGACTATGAATCTGCTTATATGAGTATTATTACCGAAATCTCTCTCTCGAGTATTAATTATTACCAAAGGCTCACCATTAGGTGAGCTGATTAAATAAATGGGTAGTTTCTACATTCTAAATAAAATAAGTAGTTTCTGTAGAGCTACTCCGTGTTGGTAAAATGACGTAACACGACGATGAATATTTTCGACTTAGCTCATCTGCTTATATGAGTATTATTACCAAAATACGTAGAGGATATAGTAAATTTTAGTGCTGTCAACTTGGCCATATTCTTTTCAGACACTTCATAACGAGCCCAGTAAGTACTAGAAGAACCTTCATTGCAAGATCAATGGCTTGTTTTTGTTAACTTATTTCGTGACATTTAATAGACGGCGTATACTCAAAATTAAAAATTACAGTGTCATTGATAACGTGAAAATTATACTTTGCAGATTTTTGTTGCCGATCAAATATTAACTGTGCGGACCATTTTAATTAGTTCCCGTATCGAATAAGGTATCGAGTCCATTAGCCGTGCACTAAATAAGCGTCCGACAGGCGGCCAATATTCCCGGTCGTGTTACACCGTCCCAGTTTTAAGTGATTTATCGCAGTCACGAGGTAAAGGGGCGTGAGGCTCTATTTCATAGTGCCTCCACTATAAAATAGAGCCTCACGCCCTACAGCGTAGGCAATGGTAACAACGAAGTATACAGGGTCCGTCTCTGCTCGCCATGTAAACTCTGTGACTCAGAGCGAAACCTGGTCGGACTCTTCCGACATAAATCGAGTAAGTGAATCCGGAATCAAGCTAATAATATACAGCGTTACTTCTAAAATAAGCAATTCTGGAAGAAACGCCCTGCTCGGACAAAAATTTGCGATTTAAAGCTTAATATTTCGCAAACGGAACCCTAAATCAAAAAATGGTCTCAATCAATATTTTTCAGCGACCAATCCAACAAACCCCATGATGGGGTAGACGAGAAAAATATCATCCCCACTCTTCATGTTAGTAACAGTAAAAAAATTATTTTCCAACATTTTGTTCTTTAACTTTGTCGGCGTGATAAATATGTATACACATACCAAATTACAGCTTTCTAGTACCACCGATCTTTGCGCTAGGCCGCGTATGAACAGACAGACAGACAGACAGATGGACATGGCGAAACTGTAAGGGTTCCTTGTCGGACTACGGAACCTTAAATACGGGACCCTTATATGATCACTTTGTTGTCCATCGGTCCGTATGTACGTCCGTCCATCAGTCTGTCAAGACTTTTTATCTCGGGAACGCGTAGAGATACCGAGTTGAAATTAAAACTGTGAACTCAGGTCTACAGTCCCTTAAAGTTATGAAAAAATCAAACTTCTAATTCTACGTAAAAAAAAGATACGGTCGTTAATGCCGCAAAAAACGTATATTCGACACTCAGGGGAATCAAAATTTATGGGATTCTTTCCGTTGGCCTAGAACTATGAAATTTTGCAAGTAATATCGTCGTATACCACTATATATACCTTATTATACCAATTATACCTAATTATACCTTTAAAATTAAATCATAAAAAAATAGTCTTTGAAGTTCGCGAAAAGCTCGGAAAAAACTGCGAGATTCAATTCCTAAGCTATTTAAATTTGTAAAAACAGAATGTTTACTTAATGAACGTCAAAGTTGTTAGTTTCTCAATTAATGGATTATGTGGAGAAGAAGCTAACAAAGAAACTCCACATTTATTCTTTTCAAAACACGTTTTAACTTAATTAACAGAGTTTTCCACTTAAAATATTAGTCATGAATGTGTTGAACACTAGTCACAATCGTCCTTTAAATAATCGCCTCGGAGGGCGAGTCCGACTCGCACTTGTCCGGTTTTTTATTTCTGCATGCCACTCTACTGCGCTCCCTCTAAAATATTATACAGCGCGGCTTTCGGTGAAATTAATGGTGGACCTGTCAATTTGCATTATGAATGTAGCGTTTGCGCCCCGGCATGAGTCCGATTGTGCTGCGACATGGCAACCGGATACTCTCAGGGAAACGTGCCAAATGTGAAAATGTCTAGTTTTAAACGTTTGCCGGTCCAGACGTGATGTTTTAACCAAGTTCAAGTGTGTTTTTTTGTTTTTCGTACAGCGGTGGTAGCGCAGCGGTAGAGCAGCCTCACATTCGGGGGGTCATGGGTTCGAATCCCGGCCTGTACCAATGACTTTGCCTTTTAAGTAGCGTATATTTGTGAAGTAATAGAAGCAATACCACTCGCTAGCCGTGAAGGAAAACATCGTGAGGAAACCTAAGTGTCTGAGGTACATTGGAAAATGGTCTTTGTCACCGATTTCTTATTGGACTTAGTACGGACAGCGACGTCTATTGACGTCGCTGAACTGAACTTACAGTTATAGCGGTCACAAAGGAACCTTTTTCCACTTTTTGTTTCTATTCATACCCCAGTTTCTTATCACCCCGTTTCACGGTATGATTAATTATACTAGGTTACACAAAACTCGAGCCTATTGGTTCACATCCAAATTAAAAAAACCGGCCAAGGGCGAGTCGGACTTGTGCACTGAGGGTTCCGCACCACCTCATTTTTTTATAACTATATAATACAAATGTGCCTATTATGTAGTTGGGCATTATCAGATACGTCCGGTGGTAGAACTAATATAATATTAATATTTATATTAATACTAATAATTATTTAAATTGATAGTACATTGATTTGTACGCCTTCAAGGCAGGACATAGCGATCCGAAAACTGACTGAACACCAAATGTAAATGTACCTATGATCCACAAATAAATGCTTTATGATTATGATTATGATAGTGCAGTTAGTAAAGTATTTAGTAAGTCCGACTCGCGCTTCACAACAAGTTCACTGCTGTACATAGGCCTCCTCCATAGATTCCCAAAAAGACCGGTTGGAAGCGGCCTGCATCCAGCGTCTTCCTGCCACTTGGATGAGGTCTGCTGTCCATCTTGTGGCTGGTCGTCCTACGTTACGCTTGCCGATATGTGGTCTCCATTCGAGAACTTTTCGGCCCCAGCGGCCATCAGTTCTGCGTGCTATGTGCCCCTCCCACTGCCCCTTCAACTTACTAATCCGCTGGGCTATGCCGACGACTTCCGTCCGTCTACGGATCTCATCATTTCTGATTCGAGCGTTTGAGCGTTTTTTATTATTTGTCATTAGTATATAAAAAGTCCCACAATCACGCCAAGTTTGATGCCTGTATGTATTATTACCGTTTGTACGACAGAGCATTAACAAAAAAAAAGGGCGAAAAAACACCAACAAACGGGTTTTGCAGACCCCCCTTATGGAGACCACGTTATTTTTTATTATTTAAAAAAAAATATTATTTGTTAGGTAATACGCTATAATAAAATATGTGCTGCGAAAATTTTAACTGGCTACCTATTTCGGTTCCAAAGAGAGCTTTCAAATGTCGGACGGACGGGCAGACAGACAGACGGAAAACAGATAGACACATAGACAGCGGAGGCAGGGTAATAGGGTCGCGTTTGGCAACCTTCGGGTACGGAACCTTAAAAAAGGAATATCCAGCCAAACCGCGGAATATTAAAACGCTGACTCACGCCTTACATTGTAGCCGTAAATTGCGTTAAGATATTTCACGGAATGTCTCAGTCTAGACCGAGACCCATTGTCCCTTATCCCAGGCCCTTTATTCAATAATCTAGTTATATTTGGCTGAAAATTATTCGACCTGAAAAGGGGCTTATGTTGAAAAGGGTCTTAGGACAAAATATGTTCGGACAGAACGTCAGTGTCTCCAGAAAGGTCATTGGCAATATGAAGATTTCAAACGGCTGTGTGTTAGTTGATTATGACTGGTGCAAAAATGCAGACAATCCAAGGTACCTACAATGTTGAAACGAAAAACGCGCTGCGCGATCGCAGTATCAAATCAAGTCAAATCACTTGTTTTTATTCAAAGTAGCACAGAAACTGCAACTTAATGAACGTTACAAGTTAAACTAGGTGTCCATTGCAAAATCTAGATCATTTCGGAGGAAAAATGGACAAAAAAGCTCCAAACTTAGTCTTTTCAAGTCCTTAATTAACAGAGTTTATATCATTGTCGTCATCATCATTAGCCGCTTGACGTCCACTGCAGGACACAGGCTTCCCTTTTGGTTTTCATAACCAGGGGTCTTGCCATAATCGCCACGCTTGGCAGGCGGGTTGGCGATCGCAGTATGGGGTTGGAATCTCAGGAAGACGCTGCTGCCCGTCTCCTGGTAATGTAGGTATATATATAAATGTATATATATGTTATAGGCAATGTGTATAATGCAGGCATTCTATACATTACCTAGGTATTGTCCGAATAGAACTGCAAATGTTTTAAAAATTATTCTATCTTGTGGTGGCCTCCGGCCGCACTTCATTTACTGGTGTAGGTGGGCGCCCAGTCAGCGTCTATATGGCATGGGTTGGTGAACCGAGTTTTATTCACTACCTCAATGTACAAATTCTAATGGATAGAATCGCTAGCATTAGATGGAATTATATTAGAACTCCTTATTGTACACACCAAAAACAAAATAAGCACCTACTTTAAAACTGCAAGCCTCACTAAGTTAAGTTGATGTTGTATATTGTTAAGTACCTACAAGTTGTTGTGATTCTTAGCTTATGGAATCGTATGCTAAAATACCATCTACCTTCAATAAGTATATAAGTATTCGAAGGCTTTTTTTGTTCCTTTTTTACTATGACGCTACGTTTAAACACAAACCGCAGGTTTCTGGAATGGAGGTCTCATTGGGTTAACTAAGTGATCGTTTAAGTGATCTTTGCTTCGTTCTTTTTTGGGAATTCTGAAGGGTTGAACTCATGTTTTTGAGTATTTTGCTTAGTGGTATCCTTAGTTCAGAAACAGGTCCACAATCTAATTAATGTACATTTTATTAAAATTTATGTAATGTAGACTATGTGCTAATTAACATACATTGTTGTTATAATAATTATTAAAAAACACGAACTTTCATATTAAAAATTAGACGACTCGTGTTTCATGGTTTGTAAGCTGGTATTGCTATTTGTGTTGTTTCCTGTAGTCGTTACTTACGCTACGGTATAAGAACATGTAGATATTAGATGCTATTAGTAACTATTGTAAAACACTCAGGTAAAACACATATTATTATGTATTTTGGAAGAAGCCTGGCTGCCCATAGCACAGGGAATCCTAGTTTGGGAGCCAGTAACCACTTTTTTAACCTCTTTTTTAAATAAAGGTTTTTTTCATTTTTCATTTTTCATATTGTATAGAATGCCGGGGTCGTCCAGGCAATGTGTGAAATGATATTGAATGTACAAACTATTTTACACTTTACCTAGGAAATGTATGGAATACCTAGGCATTGTATAGAATGCCGGTTGACGCATAGGTAATGTATGTAACGTGTTTTTTGCGTAGACAGCGTTTCTCACATAGCAGTTCCCTTCGGATAAACATTTACATTTACAACGTACAGTCAAGTGCACGTAGAGCTTTACATTTTGACATTTCCACCTCTCTTATCTTCTGCGACATTAGGACAAAATCGAATGGCAAGTGTAAAGGTCTAAGTGCACTTGACCGTACCAAAAAATTGCTGCAGAAAGTCGTCCTGTTCATTTCTTACCACTTGATTATGGAAATTTGATCATGATACAAAAAATTCAAATTCATCAATAAACACTCGATTCTTTGTAGAAGCCGATTCTCTGTTAGTACGCAATTCTAAGTAAAACCTTTCTTTCATTAGTAAGTACCGCTGATCAGTAGCCATTTTCCATTCAATAATCACACAAACAATGAATGATCACACTCTCAGTTTAGAACCAATGCATAAACTAAAAAAATACGTCTGCATAAAACAAAGGAGTGCTGCGTTGCGTACTAACACAACGACCGAGTTGCAACTTGTTTACGGGGTAGTCCCGCACGCCGCGCACTCGCCTCCTTCCCGTGGTCGTTCATTATACACATTGCCTGATGCGCATCGGGCATTTTATACAATACCTAGGCAATGTATGAAATGAATCGTATTATACACATTGCCTGAACGTTTTAGGCAATGTATACAATGCCTAGGCATTCTATACAATGCCGGATTATACACATTGCCTATAACATATATAATTATAAATATAGAGTTTATATAAATAATCTATAACCTGGAACTCATGCATTGAACTGGATTTTATTCCAGACACCATTGTCATCTAAATAATCTTTAATGTTATAGTAGCTTTTTCGGCACAAAGTGTGCTTTATACATTTTTTGAACCGCGTTTCTGGCAAGCTTAGAGGCTTAGAGGTTGGCGTATTATCGCCAGAGGTTGCTACGCCTCAGAAGAGGTGATCTGAGCACTTAGTGTTTCCTTTGGGTACGGAACCCTAAAATTTGTATCTGTCCATGAGAAAAGCAACGGACCTGCTGCGTCCGAGGAGAGACGACCTGAGTAAAGAAAGGATAGTTTTGACGGGCTCACTGAACAAACTATCATCGGAACTAACCGATAGCCGGCCAGCCGAAAGAGGAAACTCCCGCCCACGTGACCAGTCACTGTGAAAGCAACGGACTGCCATCACTGGGATATTGGAGTCTCTTCAGAAATTGATCTGAAATTGGCTGGCTAGAGTAGTCTGACATGGTGCAGCGGCCAGACTGTGAGACTACTGAGATTTCCTGAGATTTTCACACTCAGCCTGTTAATTGTAACAGACAGAGTGCGAAAGTCTCAGGTAACTAACTAACGGCTAGAGTAAATGAATCAGTGACAAAAGAGAATAATGCTCTTAATAGGGCTACAATATCCAATTCTATCGGTATTTTAAGCAACGTTTATTATGTTGCTTTTAAAAGCAGTTGGTTCAGAAGTGGACATTTTGCACGTTTTCTTCTCTGACCTATCGGACCATCGACCTAATCATTAGATTCAAAGTCAAGCATAAATTTAATGTCACCATAGGCGAATTATGTAGTCCGGTCAGTACAAAATGTTCAAATCGTATTAAAGATCCCCCAGGTACATATTTATTACAGCACTACATATTTTGGACAGCTAGAGTCTACGTCTTGCCAACTTCTAGATTTTGGAGTTTATTTCGTTCGTATTTCAAAATGATATGAGATTATGCGGCCATGTACCTATGACTTTTCTTTGTAAGTTATGTACGTTTGTGAAGTTATAGTAGCAATAGCACTCGCTAACGGTGAAGGAAAACATCGTGAGGAAACCTGGGTGTCTGAGCTATTCACATACCTCAGCGCTTGAAATCGCCAATCCGCGGTGGGCACGCATGGTGATTAAGCCCATATTCTCTCTCTCTCTGAGAGAAGGCCTGTGCCCTGCAGTGGGACGTATATAGGCTGCTTATGATGAGATTATCAGTATACTTGCGGTTCTTGGTGTAAAAATATGATGATCCAGGCTCAAAACAAAAACAGGAACAAAAGGAAACCAGGAGGACGACTATAGCCACCTCTTCTCTACTAGTGTAAACCATTACTGCGATCATCAACCCGCCTGCCCAGCATGTTGATTAAACGCAAAAACCTGGCCCCATCTTTGTGATGTGTCCTGGGGGCGTGTCTCTAAAATGTTTAATTGTTCAATAGAGTCATATTAGTACGGTAATGTTTGTGTCAGACAATATCGGTAGTCTAGTAACCAATCGCATTCCACTGCATTCCACCGACGTAACTGAACTCACGGCATTCCAACCGCATACTGCGATCGCCAACCCGCCTGCCAAGCGTGGCGATTATGGCAAAACACCACATGGTTATGAAAAACACGAGGGAGGCCTATGTCCTGCAGTGCGCGTCGAATGGCTGATGATGATGATGATGATGAACTGAACTCAGCCCCTCGCGCGATTCGATCTTCTTCCCGAGAGATGCCAATTTAGTTTGCGCGGGTCATTGGAATGTCATTGTACTGCTTTTGCTTAGTAGAATATCAAATAGAGGCGGATATTTTCGAATACAGACAGCTATTGTCGTGTTTATATCATTCTATTGAAAAACTATGTGTGTATTAGACTCTAGGTCCTTGGGGAAAGACTTCGTCCAGCATAAGTAGTATGACTGCGTGAGTCACGCTTTATATGGCGCCAAAATGTCAGAATTGGACGATTAATGTACTAGAAGTAGATTTTCCGCACTAAGCCTCACAGCTGGGCTATTTTACGCAGCGAGCGTTGAGGTACGCAAATACCTCAGACACTCAGACAAGGTTTCCTCACGATGTTTTCCTTCACAGTGAGCGAGTTGTGTTGCTACTATATAACTTCAAAAAGGTGCGTAACTTAGAAAGCAAAGTCACTGGTACATGCCAGAATTCGAACCCATGATTTGCCGAATGTGAGGCACGTTTTACAGCTGCGCTACCGCCGATTTTTGTCTCGACTCGCATCGTCATTCTACTTATGCAGCACGGAACGACCATTGGCTGACCATTGTCAGTATAAAGGCCGATGAGCTATCATCTGTAACCAATTAAATGTACACCTAAAAAAAACGAAACAAGTATTAGTCAAACTCGCCCACTAAGGGATCCATATAAATTTTGTTTCCCTTGAGAGTTTAGAAATATTAGTTTTTTGTGGCATAAACGGTTATATTTTTTTTTTACGTTAACTTACGTAGGTAAGTACGTAACTTAGAAAACAAAGTCGACCTCCCGAATGCAAGGCCGGCTGCGCTACCACCACTACCGAATGAACGCTGGATTACGCCCCAGTACGACGTGTCAAAAATGAACACTGGATTACGCCCCAGTACGACGTGTCAAAAATGAAAGCTGGATTACGCCCCAGTACGACGTGTCAAAAATGAAAGCTGGATTACGCCCCAGTACGACGTGTCAAAAATGAAAGCTGGATTACGCCTCAGTACGACGTGTCAAAAATAAAAGCTGGATTACGCCCCAGTACGACGTGTCAAAAATGAAAGCTGGATTACGCCCCAGTACGACGTGTCAAAAATGAAAGCTGGATTACGCCCCAGTACGACGTGTCAAAAATGAAAGCTGGATTACGCCCCAGTACGACGTGTCAAAAATGAAAGCTGGATTACGCCCCAGTACGACGTGTCAAAAATGAAAGCTGGATTACGCCCAAGTACGACGTGTCACAAATGAAAGCTGGATTACGTCCCAGCACGACGTGTCATAAATGAAAGCGGGATTACGCCCTAGTACGACGTGTCACAAATGAAAGCTGGATTACGCCCAAGTACGACGTATCACAAATGAAAACTGGACTACGCCCCAGTACGACGCGTCACAAGTGAAAGCCGAATTGCGAACCAGTACGACGTGTCACAAGCATATAGGTAGACAGCCCCACACAGGAAGCTGATAAAAATGGAGACATTAGAGTTCCTCTTCAGGAACAAAAGAGGCTTTTGGAAAGAATTTAAGCCGACGAAATAGTCAATTTCATCTCTTGAAGAGGGCACTTTTGCTAAGGATTGTAAGCCCCGTTTACTTTTATCGCGCTGCTGCCAGAGTGACCAGGAAATCTTGAGTTTCTTGTTAAGTACGAGTTGCATAATTAATATAAAAAAAAAACTATTCTGATTGTCAATTACGCTTTTGAAACTAAACGCTGTTTCCGCTAGTCAAGGTTTAACTAATCGGTGTTCGAAAATAATCTAATATAAAAATCTCGAGTCACAGTGTTTGTCATTGAACTCCACCGAAACGGCTCCATTTGGTAGGTTTGAGAAAAGGTTGTAGGCTAATTAATATGGCAAATCAACGTTTGCTGAGTCAGCCATCTTTAATAAAAAAAAACCGACCAAGTGCGAGTCGGACTCACTCACGAAGGGTTCTTATTTAAACAACAACATACGACATAAAGATCGAGAAAAAATGGCAAAAAATCACGTTTCTTTTATGGGAGCCCCCTTGAATATTTATTTTATTTTTATTAAATTTGTTATTTTGGAAGCAAATATAGAATTAAATGTTCTGTGAATAGTTCAAGCGTCTACCTGTTGCCGATATTAAAAACGGCAATAAGATTACGTTTGTTGTATGGAAGCCCCTAAAATTCCTAAAGCCTTGCTGGATGGTATTAAAATGAGAGTTGAAATTAAAGACGACAGTACGAGTAACAACGCAAGGCAGTGTAAATGAGCAAGGGGTGAGACAAAGTAATAAATCAAAAACGTAATCACTGGCGATGGAAGACTTTCCATAAAAGGCCATCTGCCAGGAGCGGACAATTTTGGGGATGATATTATTAAGCCTAAGTTACTCTTTATTTTATAAAATACTGGTAATTTATTCTCATCCACTAACAGCAACATACACGCCTGTATGCCAGAGAGGTAGGTAGAGACCAGGGACTGCCACTTCCCACGATCCTGACAGATCATCCTCGCTTCTTCAACATTCAATAGTCGTTGCATGCACGCACGTCGTTTTCGGGTACTTTTCATCTTCCCCTTTGCTAATTCATCCCCAATTTGGTCAAAGTATGTCCACCTGGGACGTCCCTTACCGGCTCTTCTACCCACATTCGCTCGACATATTTATTTCGTCGATCTTTCTTTCTTCATACTCTCCACATATCCAAATGGAAGATATCAGGCGGGCTTAATAACCACGCGTGCCCACCGCAGATTGGTGATTTCAAATGCTTAGGTATCTCAAAGCTCACACTCAAATTTCTTCACGAAGTTTTCTTCACAATCGGCGAGTGCGTTATTCTGAAGAAAACACCTTCCTGTGGGCTAGGCCGACTAAGCTGTCAGGATGGTGTTGGTGTTGGGGAAGCCTGCTCCATCCAAAAAACATTTAAAATTTTAGGTAGTTCGCTAACGTCAAAAAGGTTTTCTTTTATCCCGATAATATTATGAATGTGAAAGATTGTAAAGATGTTTGGATTTTTGAATGTTTGGATGTAAGTTACTCAATCACTCAATAACGGCTGAACGGATTTAGGTGAAACTTGGGGTACAGATAGACTTGAATTGTCACATAGCATGCTCAAACATCCCAAAATCCCGGTAATGCGTTCCAGTGGGATAACATTTATTTTAAGTTTAAAATTGATGGTGCTGTACGAGTGAACGTTGTTTTTTAAAAATAGATGGCCCTGTGCAAGAATCGTATGAACGGATTCTGTGGCGGTACGAAGTTTGCCAGGACAGCTAGTGTTTAATGCTTAAGAGTCTTATAATATGGTCCGATATGCGTAAACAAGTGAAAGAACAATTGAGTTGGCCAGCGCCGACCACAAGTCATCATCAACCCATTATGTCCCCACCGAGGGGCACGGGTCTCTTCCCTGAGGAACGTATAGGCCATACTCCACCACGGGGGCCAAGTCCGGATTGGTGGAGGCTTGTAGACTAGTGGCTCGTCTACTGTCAGAAGTTGTCAAGCCGCCCTAAGGCCTCTGACTTGGCTTAACGTCTGCCATCTATCGACGGCAGCCGGCACCAACAGCTTAACGTGCCTTGCGAAGCACGGAACCGCTCGGACAAATGCTACTAGCGTTAGGCATAGACGGCGACCCATCCATGCACTGAACGCGCCCTGTGTTGCTTAACTTTCGTGATCGTTTAAGATCACTTAGGCAGCCGGGGCTACGAGCGATTCGGCAGCCGGGGCTACGAGCGATTACCGACCACAAGACGCTCGAACAATTTTTTTTCGATTTTTATTACTTTTCGGTCTGATATTGTTGTTTAAGCTTAAGTAAAGTAATTTCGATTAACAAAAAAAAATTTTTTTAACGCGCCATTTATTTTATAACCAGCACCATATCTTTCTAAATTATGGTTAGTATGTCACCTTACAAATTCACAGATTTGGTGCCTCACACGACTATCGCACACATTGGAAATTCATAGAATCATAAATGTCATGTGAAAAATGTCGTTCTGACTTTCTGATTTTTTTCAAAAGGGACAGGCTCCAGGGCAAGCCCTTAACCCGATCGTCTTTGTTTTAAGCTCAAATTGTAGCTGACTAAATTTCCCAGAGGCATTTTTTTCAAATTTTTTATATCACCCTTCGTTTTTAAAATATCGAGCGCCAATTTTTAAGACTATTTCTTTCACTATTTCTGCCATAGCTTGCCGTTTTTGACTTTCCGAATTCTTTTTGCACTTTACAGCTCTCGTTTTTGAGCCCTTTTTGAATATTATATCTTCACAACTTTCCGATATATAAAGGGGTTGAACTTTTTCGTGAAATCGGAGCCTACACTGGAGCGAACGAAAAGACATTTCCAATGTCAAAAACGAATTCGAAGTCACCCTGTTTAATCTAGAGTTACTTCTAACTACCATTCCAGCTTTTCTGACGCCTAGCAGGACACCCCCTTCAAATTATAAAACGAACTTCTACTCCAGTCATGAATATCGGACCCAGGGCCCTACTGGGTGGGCAGTGCTCATGCATATTCAAGTCGAGTCGGAGGTAGGTTCGTTCCCAAATGAACACTTTTCCGGTAGTGATTAAAATTGTGAACGGAATAGATTAATAAACAAATAACTTCTACACGACGCAACCACTTGTCCTGGTCCCAAATTAGGATACCCTTTGGAAATACAGCCAGACTGCAGCCATTTGTACATAATTATGTACTCTCACGGACTCTTTAAGTGAAATGCCGCCGCAAGAATAAGGTATAACTTTAGGATTTATAAAAAAGTTCTGCTAAAACACTGATAAATTCATTCACAGATTTCTTAATTATCTGTGGATATGTCAAAAAAGAGCGGTGGTAGCGGAGCGGTATGAATGCCGGCTTCTCATTCGGGAGGTAGTGGGTTCGAATTCCGGCATGTACCAATGACTTTGTTTTCTAAGTTATGTACATTTGTGAAGTTATAGTAGCAATACCATTCGCTAACGGTGAAGGAAAATATCGTGAGGAAACTTGAGTGTCTGAACTATTCACCTCAGCGCTTGAAATCGCCAATCCGCGGTGGGCATGCGTGGTGATTACCTAAGCCCATTCTCTCTCTCTGAGAGAAGGCCCGTGCCCTACAATGGGACGTTTATAGGCTGCTTATGATATAGCAGAACTAAAACGGTTATTCGCTGATGAGGGTTTTAGAGGAAGAGATTTTTAATAAATAAGACCTTTAATATTTTCGAAAAGATAAGGAGAAGGTATCTACGTACATATTTATCAAATAAAAATAGTCCTAACGAAAGCCAAACGGTTGACAGAGGAAGGCGCCGCATAGAAACGGTATCAATGTCTCAAAGCTATACTTATATCAACCACTAAAGACGGGGTAATGAGAATAGACCTGACATCGTCGAATGAAACGACATCATTGAAACGGCTCATATTACAGTGTAGGTAAGTAGGCAGTAAATAGTTGATAACCGGCCAAATGCGTATCGGGTCACGCGCAGTGAAGAGTTCCGTAGAAGGATGACATTTTTACCTTATTTACTGAACTAACAACTTCGTCAAAGTAATTTTCAAAGGAATTTGTGTGACGTTTAGTCCAGTATAAATTGAGTCATATAAAACCAAAGGCAGCAACGTCACAATTCGCATATTTCTCTTTAACTTGTGAAGCCTATTTATCCGTGATAGTTTTGAGTCCATTATAGGTATGTGCTGCCCTGACTTTTTCACGTTTTTACAATCATCCGTTTAGCCGGGAGAGGGGGAAGGACCTAGGTTGTGAATGTCGGTAGGTAATAAAATTAAATAAATCCGTCGACTGTGAGCAGAAGGGACCTTTACGAGTGATATCTGATAGACATTAAGTTGTAGATAGCTTGTTAGTTAGACCTGAGATTTCCGCACTTAGCCGCGCTTAGTTTTTATATTCTTTTTTGTTGCACTAGCCCGTGCTGAGGGCAATTTTTAAAACCTATTTATATTTTAAAAATTCCACCCATGCCGGGACTTGAACCCGCGACCTCTGTACATAATACAGAGAAGTTTGTAATGAGGCTCGAAATTTCGCCGATGCCTGCACTTGCCCATTAGCTCATTTGGGAGAGCGCTGGCACGGTTAGCCAGAGGTCGCGGGTTCAAGTCCCGGCATGGGTGGAATTTTTAGCCTCTAAATAGGCTCACAGTTTTTGCCACTGTTTGATATGTAAACACCTCAGACACTAGGGTTTCCTCACGACGTTTTCCTTCACAGTTAGCGAGTGGTATTGCTACTACAACTTCACAAATGTACGTAACTTAGAAAACAAAGTCATTGGTACATACCTGAATTCGAACCCACGACCTCCCGAATGCAAAGCTATTTTAATTTGTGTAGATATGAGTGAATTACGAAGCTGAATTGTGGACACTGACAGGTCTACCGATTCAAGGTCGCTCAGCGTGCTATGGGAATGGGCTATGGTCGGAGTCTCTTTGATGGATCACATCAGAAATGGGATAATCCGCCAAAAAACCAAGGTGACTGTCACAGCCTATAAGATTAGTAAGCTGAAGTGGCATTGGGCTGGTCACATATGCCGAAGAACCGTTGCTCGATGGAGTGCAATGGCAGAACTAGTCCACCAACTCAAAGTCGCTCAGCATGCTATGGAACGGGCTATGATCGAAGTTCCTTTGATGGATCTCCTTAGAAGTGGGACAATTCGACTAGCAGGCTGAAGTAGCAGTTGGCTGGTCACATATGCGGTACGTCGATAGGGTGCAAAGGTTCTCAAGTGAAGATCACGAGCTGGCAAAGCCGCGTAGGATGCCCATCAGCTCACTGGACCGACTATCTGAGGCAGCGGCTGGATGAGGACGACCGGGGACAGAAGGAAGCAACGTGTTTTCAGGGATGGCTATGTCCAGCAGTGGTTGATTGATTGATTGGCTTGATTTGTTTGATTGACATCCATGTAAACACCCAGACTGAGGTCAATAAGATTCATCTAACCCACCCTAGCCAGCTCGGCCATTCGGTTTCTGAATTTAAAATTAAATTATGTAGGACTTTTGAAACCTTTTGTCAGTTTTAGTTAATTTTGGGGACCAGCAAAGCTTCTATCAGTCCACTCACGGCACCCAGGTGGGATTGCCTTAGTTAGCGAACTCAAATTGGTATTTACAGATTGTGATCCCTCCTCAATAAAACTTTATGGCCTGTTCACACGCGCCTAGTAACTAGAATCAGTTTTATACGTGGCTGTGACTTGCGCAAAATTTCCTAGAATAATTTCTGGGACTGAATAGATGTGCTGCAGGTTGGAAAAATTTAACCTTGAAATTAGAGAAAAACGAAAAAGCGTCCAATTAAAAGGGACAATTAAATAAACAACACAGAGTGTAACAAAATTCCCATGTACCTCCAAAAATTGGTATTGTATCATCATAAGCAGCCTATATACGTCCCACTGTAGGGCACAGGCCTTCTCTCAGAGAGAGAGTATGGGCTTAATCACCACGCGTGCCCACCGTGGATTGGCGATTTCAAGCGCTGAGGTATGTAAATAGCTCAGACACTCAGGTTTCCGCACGATGTTTTCCTTCACCGTCAGCGAGTGGTATTGCTACTATAACTTCACAAATGTACATAACTTAGAAAACAAAGTCATAGGTACATGCCCGCACTAGGAATCGAACCTGGATCTCCCGCTTCCGAGTCCAATGTTCTACCGACTAGGCTACCACCGCTTGTATGCGTCAATAAAAACCCCTTTAACTGGGAGGAAAACATCGAAATCGCAATAAAGTTTCAGCTATTTCATAGATAGAACACGGAATGTGTTAACACACGCACCTTACGAAACTCTACTTACTCGTAATTTGAACACGTTTCATATTAAGGTCACTAGGTTCTCGGTGGTGGCTCCTATAAATCACTATTAACATGATTGAGAGATTGTACAGATACTTTTTGCAATATCGGTCTGTAAAACAAGATATGATTTTTTTCCACGGTGGCTCTATGGAGCCCCTTAAACAGTTGATATTTTTTTCGCGATCTCAAAGTTTTCCGCATCATATAATCTATTAGTACCTATTGACCGATAAAACCTTCGGTTCCTTGCATAATGTTTTAAAACTATGTACAGCAGCTGAGAAAAACTTTCTGACTGCAAAATCAAAGAAGATCTCTTGTCTAAATTGCTAATAAGGACTTAACCCGGCGTGAGTGAGGTCGGGTATGTGATACCCGGGAAGTTTTCAATCGCAGATTATTTAATGTTATTGTTGTTATGCGAGTCCTGACGTTTCAGTAGCTGGAGGTAAGGGTGTGAAAGGCTAGGTACACTGTCGAGTATAGTATTGCGCCGCCGGTGATGGTCGATACACGATTCGCAGGTGAAACTTCGGTGCTATCTTACATGATCTCATAAGACTTTTCGGATCCTTTTTAGGAGACACTGTTATAATTTGATTTATCATATAATTTGCAATTTCGTTTGATTTTACATGAAAAGAAGTCAAAAACATAAAACATTAAGAATTTTACTAAACTTGTATTTTTTGAAGGAAATTAGGCACTTTGTTATCTGAAGAAAAAAAGAACGTTTTTTGTACTTAATGCTGGTATTTTACTTGCGCATCTTGTTGAATTATTATTATTATTAATATGTCTTAAGTCAATAAACATAATTGTACCAATGATGGTACTATGAAGTATCAAAAATTTTACATCATAGTTCCGGGTATCTCATACCCACCTCATAGCTGGTGTAACAATTCCTCACCTCACTCACGCCAGGTTAAACAACACAGTGGATGACTTTTAACTTTTTATGACACAATACTTGTGCCATATTAAAACATAAAAAATAAGGATTTGCTGTTTTATTTCAGAATGTATTTCTCTACGGTTAGCGTCATCCAAAATAAAAGTCATAGATCATTTTCCCTAGCCCACTTCTGAATCCCTAGAATCTTGAGGCAGTTGTTCTACCTATTGCACTAAGCTTGGATAAGCATTAAATAAAAATACTGTATTAGTCAGTCGCTCAATCCGTTTACTAGTCTCGTCTAAACGCTTCACAAGAACTTCACAAAACGGCCCGACCTCAAACAACGTTAATCAAAGGGCGATATTTGAATTTGAAACAAAGCAAATTGTTTCTAACCGTTTCAGATCAATCGTGAGTTAAAGCAATGGTGAATTTGTTTTCATTGTAGAATGTTTACTGGGGCCTCAAATTACATCACATGTAGACGTGACAAGAGTTTCTTTGTGTAATTTATTAATTAAACTATTATAAGCGCTCATCAAAAGACAGTAATGTTTAAGTAAAATTTTCGCACAACACAATCACTTGCCCTGTTTCCAAACTAGGATTCTCAGTGCTATGTCAGTCAAAATCAAGTACGGTGGCCTCTAACGGGAATTAAAGCCACGACCTCTGTCTTCATTGTCAAGAGCGTTACTAGACCCACGAGGCAGTCAAAAGGTGAGGCAGGTATTTGCTTAAATACAGTAGCCATAGAAAACTAAAAAATCTTTTATGTATCTTTGTTCTTGTCAGGAAAACATCAGCAGATCATGATATGAAGCTACCATTCAGTACTTAGTTATGTAAATTGACTAAAAACGGAACACTCACCTATACAACATCCTCTCCTGTCTTTCCGCTTCAAGGTAAATTCTGTAGTACATGTAGAGCATAATGACTCCGGGAATCCAGAAACTGACACTCGACGATACCACAGCATACACTTTGTTCACAGTAAAGCTACACACTCTCGGATGCCGCTTCCTGAAGTCCAGATGCTCATCCGTGGAGTACCAACCCATGAATATTGGGAGGAACGACACTAGAGCCGGACTGCACCACACGACCGCCAGCATTATTCCAAGTTTCCCCATCGTCATTATCAAAGGATAGTCCAGCGGTTGCACTATAGCGTAGTACCTGTCCACACTAATGCAGCACAAGTGCAAAATAGACGCCGATGAGAAATAAACGTCTAGAGAGTTCCACACGTCACACATAAAGTAGCCGAACAGCCACTCTCCGTTGGTGATCTCGACACTGAAGTTAAAACACATGGCCCATATGGCAACAAGCATATCCGCGAGCGCGAGCGACACCACAAAGTAGTTCGTGATCACGCGCAGTTTCCTGTGCCTCATGACGGAGACAATCACAAGGAGGTTTCCAAAAATAGCTGCCAGTATGATAAACAGCATTATGAGACATTTTATCACGACTAGAACGATCACTGCTGGCTCTTCGCCGAACTGGTTCGTGTAGACAAAGTCGTTGGTTGTATCGTTGATCTCTAAAGTTTTGTTCAGGTAAGCGTCCGTCAGATACATAGAAGTGGATAGGTCAGTCAGATTGACTGAGAAGAATAGGAAATCTATGTTGTTGGAGTCCTCGGATCCCTCTCTCATGATCCGATTGTTCCTTTCACATGTTTCTTCGAAGTTGGGCCTTTTAAGTCAGGTTTTCCTTTGTGAAGATGAAAGGTTTCGTCGCGGCTCTTGATGTGGAGGTAGGCGATAGCATTTTTCAGGGCGGCGGCTGATCGTTTCGGCCTGCGGAGAGGGAAAAGGAAATGTGTTAGGCGATTTCTTTTCGAGGCGCTTCAGTATTTTTGTCGCGCGAAGGTCTCTGCTATGGTGGCAGAACACCAGGTGTTTTCTTCAGGAGAAACATAAATAACTTAGCAAATAGTAATAGAGTTATCCAGTTCAGATTTCTCGTTCCCAGACAGCGGATACTGTTCATCATCATCATCAGCCATTTGACGCCCAATGCAGGACACAGGCCTCCCTCATGGTTTTCCAAGCTTACCGGTCTTGTGCCGCGGATACTAATATATTAACATACGACAATAATAAAAAATAAAAATATAATGATTGCCAACAAATATAACTTCTAATTTTGATTGATTGATCTCGTATGATGCTTTTATGATCTTTAGCTAAAGTACGGGCCAGTTGTGCTTAATAACATGTATTTTTTTTTATTTTGATACCCCGACTTTCACTACGGCTACATAAAAACTGGGCAAATGCGAGTCGGACTTGCCCACCGAGAGTTCCGTACAGATTTGTAATTACCTACATAATATAAATAGTTCAGGAATCTAGACGATATAAGACGATATTATTTGCCAAATTTCATAGTTCTAGGTCAACGGAAAGTACATGCCCTATAAATTTTGATTCCCTTGAGTGTCGAAAAAATTACTTTTTTTGTGCCATAAACGGCCATATCTTTTTTAGGGTTCCGTACCCAAAGGTTAACGGTCTAAGGCTACACTGTATGTATGTCTGTCTGTCTGTCAACAAGCTGTTTTTCATGAACCGTGGTAGCTAGACAGTTGAAATGTTCACAGATGATGTATTTCAGTTACCGCTATAACAACAAATACTCAAAACAGAATAAAATAAATATTTAAGGGGGGCTCCCATACAACAAACGTGATTTTTTGCCGTTTTTTGCTCGATATTAATAACGGCAACAAGTAGACGCTTAAAATACGAGTATTCAAATGTTGTATAGCAACCATTCGTGCGCGAGTCCGACTCGCACTTCGCTGGTTTTTCACGTTAAGTTAGAAGTTTGATTTTTTCACAGCTTCAAAGGACTGCATGTAGACTTGAGTATATGGTTTTAATTTCAACTCGATACCTCTACGCATTCCTGAGATGAGGGGTCTTGACAGACAGATGGACGGACGGTCGGACAGACAACAAAGTGATCCTATAAGGGGTCCGTTTTTTCCTTTTGAGGTACGGAACCCTAAAAATGAACAATTTAGGTGTTAAATTACACAATCATCATCATCATCAGGGCACAGGCCTCCCTCGTGGTTTTCATAACCATGAGGGGTTTTGCCATAATCGCCACGCTTGGCAGGCGGGTTGGCGATCGCAAAGTGCAGTTGGAGTCTCAGGAAGACGCTGCTGCCCGTCTCCTGGTAATTTATTTCCTTAGTCGCCTTCAATGACATCCACGGAAGGAATTACACAATATCTTAGGATAATTTTACAGAAACTTGATGATAAGGTGAAATGACTAAATCGGCACCGCCAGAAACCATGCCTGCATGGGACAACTAAAATATTTTGTTTATCGTGTTTGGCTTGAGTTTAACAACAAAACTGCAAACATTCTAGAGTAGGCTTCTTACTATATTCGTGCAAATGGTGGGTAGTATCCCAAATCTCACCCCCAGTTTCTCGTATACATCTGTTAATCAAATATCTGTCAATCAGCTCAAATTTTGACAGGTGTCAGTTTTATTTTTACTGTACGAGAAAGCGGCGCTTAGTGACGTAACCAAGTGTCAGTTTAGAGAGAATATACTACATATTCCCATTGAACCTTATTCCCAGTTAATAAAGGCTTGCATTGTGTCGTTACGACACGGAAAGCCGTAGACCTTTTTTTCGCTTGTAATTTGTTTTCTAGGGCCGTATGTGTTACCGTAATAGAGTAGGGCGTTTTCAAAGGTATCTATAAAGTCTGCTTTAAAGTAAACAGTAAATATGAGAAGTTTTCTATCAGCTGCGTTAACAGTAATTAAAAAATGATATTAGGTAGGTACGCGACGTGGCGTTAAAAAACCTAAATAAATATACCAGTTTAAAAACTACCTATTTACGTAACATAAGCAGCCTATATACGTCCCACTGTAGGGCGAGGGCCTTCACTTAGGGAGAGAGTATGGGCTTAATCACCACGCGTGCCCACCGCGAATTGGCAATTTCAAGCGCTGAGATATGTGAATAGCTCAGGCACATAGGTTTTCCTTCACCTTTAGCGAGAGGTATTGCTACTATAACATCACAAATATATATAACTTAGAAAAAAAAGTCATAGGTACATGCCCGCACTGAGAATCGAACCTGGGTGTCTCGCTTCCGAGCCCAATGTTCTTAGGCTACCACTGTCTACCCACTAGGCTACCACCGTCAAAGGCTTGCTTTAAATAGCAGATTTTGGATCATTATTAGTCAAGCTCAAGTGGAATTGAGGTGGCCATATCTGCCGCTTGAGTTCAGAGAGTTGGCCACAACTGAGATAGTCTGGGCCCATCATCATCATTATCCTCAGCCATTTGACGCCCACTGCAGGACATAGGCCTCCTTCGTGGTTTTCATAACCATGAGGGGTTTTGCCATAATCGCCACGCTTGGCAGGCGGGTTGGCGATCGCAGTATGCGGTTGGAATTTCAGGAAGACGCTGCTGCCCGTCTCCTGGTATTTGATTTCCTTAGTCGCCTTCTACGACATCCACGGAAGGAAATGGAGTGACGCTATTCTTAATCCGGCGCCACACGGACGGGTCTTTCGATGACGACGACCTGACGTTATCTTTTTATTAAAGGTGTAGAAAGTGATCAAGTTCAACGCAATAGTATTTATTTTGGTGTGACCTACGAATGTATTATGTTCGTTTTTTTATTTCAAACAAACTTTCTAATAACACAATTTAGATTCAAGAGCTCTCAGCGTAGTTAAAAACATACTTTTCCACTAACGATTTCATATTGAAATAATCTGCGAGTCCAATTAAAATAACAAACTCGATGATCATTGGACTGCGAAATTTTCTTCAACTCGCAGTAATGTATTCAAAAAGCTCGCAAATTGAACCAATACAAACAAATTTCGGAGATTGAAGCAGAAAATTACGATGAAAAACACAGTAGGTTCCTCTGTTTCTTTCTTCGGTAAATACCGAGCAATCAAACAGAGTGAGACAAAAAAACGCTCGGTTTCTAGAAGAGCGATCAAATGTTAATCTCATGTTAATCTCACGTCAAGCTAATTTCAGCCAATCACGTGCCGGTATTTTGAATTAATCTTAGATTAATCTCTTGTTATACATTTGAACACTCTTTCAGAAACTGAGGCAAACTACTTTGTCAGAGATGTTTTTAGGGTAAGAGAAAAAAAAAATCTTGTTGTATGCCTAAACGTCAAAAAGAGAAAATGAAAAACAGCAATGAACCAACACCGGGATTTTTCATTATGGAGATGCTATTTGTTTGGTTTGATATTTTGTTTTTATATTTTCGCAAGTCTTTCCAGTTCGAGTTCTTAATCCACACTTTTGTCCGAGCTGAGCTTTTGTGTTATCTTAGTTTGGACCCAACTTGCAGAAGATTTCAATTTGTTATTCCGAAGTCGAAAGGAGTGAATTCCTTAGTGCATTCTTTGTTCATGTTTCTGGAACGTAATTAATAAAACTTCTTAATATTAATCTGAGAACGCTGCCAGCCGCAGCCTGTCTGGCCGCAGTATTAGTGTTTTTCTACTTTTGTAAGAATAGTAACTGATGTTTTAGCTTTGCAAGTTGTTTACTACAGTAAACAGATTAAACAGATTAGATTCTTCACGTTGAAATATTTTTTTTTATTTCTGAGTCTAGACCAACAGGCTTCGTAGACACAAGTCTACGAAGTCTAGAGTAAACGAAGGTAGTTTAAAATGTAGAAAAGAATAGACATAAGATAAATGAGGCTTAACTCCTGAACTGCCCTCGCGGAACGCAACGTATAGGTGGCCCATACTAAGTTGGACACAGATCTGTGTCGCGGCAGACGTGTGGTTAAAGCTATATTGATATCAAATAAATTTCAAGAGTCTCATCTCTAAATTTCTGCTATTTTGTTATCTTTCCATTAAATGTATAAACGTACCTACTCGAAGAGTACGCTGTGCTCTTGATAGGTAGGCAGAGATCATGTTTATTGTTACTTATTGTCTTCGACTTCGACATGCATACAATGTACGCCGCCGACATACTGTATGTATGTAGAGCCGAGTATACGCGATTCAGTGTCACTAACCCGAGCGTGACGGTTCAGATTAGTTCAATATTCAAAAACAACACAAAGTGCGCACAGAGGCGGTTTCACTTTAAAACTCTAACCTTCTGCACCTAAAAAATATATTATGTAGGTATATTAATGTTATAAACTGCAAAGAAAATTTTCGGTAAAGATCGGAGTCAATAACGCCATTGTTTCCGTCATCACCGGCTGCCGGTGACAGGTTTGTAAAGCTGGAGATTATGGTTAAAGCTGGTGGCACACTGCGCGCATTAGCGCGACATAATAAAACTGAACTGAACTGAACGTGAACTGTAAAATATATTAATCAAAATGTCCTGTGCCCTACAGGGTCCATAATGGTATTTATAAATCGATCAACACCTTGTAAACTTACGGTTGCAATAAATGATGATGATTATGATGAAGCAGCGTGACAATAGCTCGGTGCGCGTTAAGGTTTTGATAGACTAATGTGCCAGAAATTTCGTTAGTGAGGGATTAAAATTTAAATTATCACTATTATTTAACTAACTAGGTATGTATGTATGTATCACTTTATTTCGGATAAAACAATCCATAGGTTGTTAGTAAAATTACATTAAATAATAAAAGTAAATATGTTAGTGGGATCAAAATTTCTGAAATTAAAATTAATGTACCTACTTAACATTAAGTTTCATAACTATAAGCATGAGCTAGAGGGATGGTGCAGTCATCCTATCTTACGCGAACAATCTCCCAGTGTCTAATTATTGGACTGTCCATCCTCTCCGTCCTCCATCTCTCATTTAAAACTGTTTATCGTTTATAGCGTAACAAAAATCTAAACATCCAATTTTCTAGCATAGTTTTAAAAGAAACCGGATTCATAGCATGATGATATATCATTATTAGACATAATTTGTATTTATTTCTTCTGTTGGTGCAAGAAAATGTTCTGTGTATTAGAACTTATTTGAGTTTCCGATATTTCGTCACCAATGCACCATGGTTGAGGGTAGATTCTTAGGGTTCTGTACCTAGAAACAAACGGAAGCCTTAGGATCAAATTGTTGTCCGTCCGTCCGTCTGTCTGTCAAGACCCTTTCTCTCGCAAAAGCTTGGAGGTTTTGAGAAATTAAAATCATATACTCATACGTCTACATTCTCTTGAATCTGTAAAAATCAATCAAATTTCTAAGTTAATGTAAAAATATACGGCCGTTTATGCCGCAAAGAACGTATATTTCGGCACTAAAGGAAATCAAAATTTATAGGGTACTTTCCGTTGACCTAGAAGTATGAATTTTATTTTATTTTATTTTATTTTATTTTATTTTATTTTATTTATTTTATTTTATTTTATTTTTTTTATTTATTTTATTTTATTTTATTTTATTTTATTTTATTTTATTTTATTTTATTTTATTTTATTTTATTTTATTTTATTTTATTTTATTTTATTTTATTTTATTTTATTTTATTTTATTTTATTTTATTTTATTTTATTTTATTTTATTTTATTTTATTTTATTTTATTTTATTTTATTTTATTTTATTTTATTTTATTTTATTTTATTTTATTTTATTTTATTTTATTTTATTTTATTTTATTTTATTTTATTTTATTTCATTTTATTTTATTTTATTTTATTTTATTTTATTTTATTTTATTTTATTTTATTTTATTTTATTTTATTTTATTTTATTTTATTTTATTAAGGATATCAACAGCGAAAACAAATAATTTGATTACAATAATAAAGAAACAGTTCACAAGGCCAATAACAGACATCCACAAATAGGCAGTTCATAATTACTAGAAATATAGAAGTAATATCGTCTTATACTGTAAGTACAGTGAAAAATCTAAAAAGTATACATTCGTTATTAAATCTGAAAACTTTACAATAAAATAAATTAAAGCATAAGAAAATTAGTCTTTGATGTTTGGGAAAAGCTCGGAAAAAACTGCGAGACTCGATTCCTGAACTATTTATAATACGTAAGTACCTACAAATTTGTACGGAACCCTTGGTGGGCGAGTCCGACCCGCACTTGTCCAGTTTTTTTATGCTATGCCAAGTTCTACTTAAGGGAAATAAATATTTTTTAATCAATTTTAATTCGAGTCAACTACAATTTTAACTTGAGTCCGTGTATTAACCACGAACGTTAAAAAAATATAGACAACACATCTTTTAAGACTTTCGTGGTTGTACATAAAATTATCGGGTACTTAAGCGACAAGCTCACGCTCCCTGAGTGCCACACGCTTAAATGAAAAGGATTCATAGCGCCCTGACAGGCTTCCAGACGATTTATTGTTTTCCTTTTTTACCCAACTCCATTGTTAAGTGAGAAATACGAGGTGTACTGAGTTTCGAAGCTTGACATGTGATGAAAATAGCCCGTCATGAGTTGGTTTTATGTCTAGATCACCGGTGTAGATAAGCTGATGTTTTGCCAAATGAAGAAAATAATACTTAAGAAAATAATATTGCGTCGGTTTGGACATGTGAAGAGGATGAAGGAAGAAAGATTGACGAAACAAATATATCGAGCTAATGTGGGTGGAAGGGCACGTAACGGACGTCCCAGGCGGTCATATTTCGATCAAATAGGGGATGTATTAGCAAAGGGCAAGTTAAAAAGTAGCCGAAATCGGCGTGCGCGCATGCAACGACTTGTTGAATGTTGAAGAAGTAAAAGTGTCAGGATCGTGGCAAGTGGCAGTCCCTGCTCTCTGCCTACTCCTCTGGGATACAGGCGTGAGTTTATATATAAAAGTACTTAAGAAAATAATACTTAAGGAGATACATAAGATACATACATAAGCAGCCTATTTACGACCCACTGTAGGGCACAGGCCTTCTGGGCTTAATCACCTCGCATGGCCACCGCGGATTGGCGATTTCAAGCGCTGAGGTATATGAATAGCTCCGACACTCAGGTTTCCTCATGATGTTTTCCTTCACAGTTAACGAAAAATAAAACTTAAGGAATTAATACTGTAATATTGTTCTAAACTTTTTGCATTTACTGAACACTTTTAATGATCTTTATCAATAGATAGTTTGCCTACATCTAAGAGAGATTAATTTATTACAATGCATGAAAAGTTCTAGACACTACAAAACATCTTCGCAGCTTTGTACGAGCTGAATTGAACTCTACGTATTTCCATACGACGAAAGTCGGAATGAAAAAGCTAGAAGTTCTATCATATGTACAGCATTTAGGCCATTTGGCGCGAAGCTCAGACAGGCGGGCCCAAGATGGGCTATACCACTTAAATTTACACTAACGACGGTGGCCGACCACTTAGGACGAAAAAGCCTTTCTAGCGTAAACAGCTGAACCCGGCTCGCTTACACTTTTCACTTGGAAAAGTTTCTGCATATACGCCCCGAAGTTTGAGGTTTGAGTGGTACTTACATCATTATCAACCCATTATGTCCCCACCGAGGGGCACGGGTCTCTTCCCTGAGGAAAGTATAGGCCATACTCCACCACGGGGGCCAAGTCCGGATTGGTGGAGGCTTGTAGACTAGTGGCTCGTCTACTGTCAGAAGTTGTCAAGCCGCCCTAAGGCCTCTGACTTGGCTTAACGACTGCCATCTATCGACGGCAGCCGGCACCAACAGCTTAACGTGCCTTGCGAAGCACGGAACCGCTCGGAAAAATGCCACTAGCGTTAGGCATAGACGGCGACCCATCCATGCACTGAACGCGCCCTGTGTTGCTTAACCTTCGTGATCGTTTAAGATCACTCAGGCAGCCGGGGCTACGAGTGGTACTTACATAATATGTCTAAAATAGTCAACTTTCCACGCCTCAAGCCCTATGCAGGGTGAACCGAAATCGGCTTATTTGTCTGAAAGGGGGGATTGTACTCAGCCGAATAGGCTTTCTACGTCTAGTTAAAATTATTTACACAATGACTTTCGTTCGTCTACGGATCTCATAATTTCTGACTCGATCTCGTAGATAAATTCCGAGCATAGCCCTTTTCATAGCTCGTTGCGTGACCATGAGCTTTCTTATGAGGCCCATATGCGCAGCGTAGGACGACCAGCCACAAGATGGACAGATGACCTCATCCAAGTGGCAGGAAGACGCTGGATGCAAGCCGCTTCCAACCGGTCTTTTTGGAAATCCATGGAAAAGGCCAGCAGTGGACTTCTTGTGGCTGAATGATGATGATGACACAGTGACTAGTGACTACACTTACAAAAACATTCTACTCGACAGTACGAATAAATGAAAATAAATGAAAAGGCGAGCTTAATACTAATGCGTTTTTTTTTTCAGCTAACTTTGAGCCATGTGGATAGACGAAGAACTTTCACTGTATGGAAAACTTTGAAACCGTAAAAAATATCAGCTTTTCCATTCAGAACCACCTGCAGCATTAAATTTGTAGCACCATATAGGTGGCACTACAGCGTCTGAATGATCACTTCAGTTAATGATAGAAAACCTAAAAAAAAAAACACATTTTGACAGCTAAGAGTCTAGTGTTCGTTAAACTGGAACGTTATACGATACAATTAATGAGGGCTTTTCAATGAAAGCTGTCAGTTGAGTTTCATTAAAAAAAACTAGATAGCGCTGCAAGGAAAACAAATGTCATCATACGTTTTAAATGTTGTAGATCGTTATTACTCTGTGATAATCTAAACATCTCTCCTCTCGTCAACGAAACAAGCGAGCAACACGACAGAAACCACAGAGAACGTACATGATGCCATGTCAATTTTGGCATATTATGTGACGTCAGCACCATCTATCGGTAACTTGCGGTGCTGTATTTTTTTTAATGACGCTTTGAAAAGCCCCCATTATTGAACAATATTTTAAAAAAAATAGTGAAAGTTTGGCGGGCGCTGTCAAATTGTTCTTTTTTTTCAGGGGTTGTCAACAATTTATTGCAAAAATGGCGGCAAATTCAAATCTTGCGTTAATTAACCGACTTCAAAAAAGGAGGAGGTTCTCAAGTCATCTCAGGTCATCAAATCTTTTTACATTTTTTTATGTATGTTCCCCGATTACTCGAAGACGCGTGAACCGATTAGGAAAATTCTTTTTTTGTTTGAAAGTATTCTTGTTTTTTTTTTTTTATTTATTTGGATGGATGGATGGAGAAATCGAGGGAACTCTTTAAATTTTAAACGCACACTTGAAGCGATTTAAGTGTTTTTTAAAGTGAAGTTTAAGGAAAACACAATTTGGCGGAGTGATAGTCACAAAAAATTCTGTAATTGTGAAGCCGGTTTATTTGGGACAGCCTTTATGTATCAAGATTTTAAATTTCCCCTTCACGCAATTGTCAGTCAGTCCAACTTGTACTATTCCCGTTAATAAAACAGTTCAATTAAATTATTCCACACAATTGAACGAGATTAATGAATTCGATAAGATGTGCCCGAAGCACTGTTAAATAAAAAGGTATTCTAACTTCTTCCACAATTTCCCTTTCTAGCCAAAAAGAGTTTTCACAGATTCCTGAAAACTTTTCCACTTTGTTATCGAGAAAAAGTGGTTCAAAAAAGTATTCTCTAAATAAAAAAAGCCATTTCAGAAGCCCATGGTTACGAAATTGGGTCAGTAACGGAATAGTAGTTAATGCAACTGTCATATAATGAAGGGTATTAAAACACGAGTGTGAGTTTATGAAACGAGCGCAGCGAGTTTCATAATAGTAACGAGTGTTTTAATACCCGTGTTATATGCAGTTGCATACACTACTTTATCTTCACTAATGCAATTAAAAATTAAATTCACGCGTACGTGTATAATCACAGTGATTTTGCCGCCATTAAAATTTAACCAATGAGAGCGCAGCTGCGCGCTTCAATAAAACGCGACCAACCTGATTGGCCCTGCAATCAAGTTGGTCGCGTTTTATTGATGTTATAATGAGATTTTACGATATCGATGTGAATATTATACCATCATGTGAAATTGCTTAAATTGAGTGTTTTGTTGTCTGCGCTATAACAGTAGTAATTATAAGTCAGTATTGAAAACATAAGTAGAATGTTACAACATTAGTGTAGATAAAATAAGTTTATTTAAATCCGTAGGGACGGAAACTTTTTTTACTCGAAAAAAGAGTTTTTTTACTCCATGCTTCAAATGAGCACTTAATAAGAAAAGGAAAATTCATTCATTTTCATCGGAACGAGACAATGAGAATTCACTGCTTTTTGTGGGGGATAAAATGTTATGGAAAACTTTTCTTTTAGGGATCCGTATGGGCAACGGTAGAACTTTGGCCTCACCTTGGCGAACTTGTGGGCTTGAATCCTGGCACCAATTAATTTGTTTTTTAAGTTACGTACATTTGAGAATTTGTAGTAGCGATTCGAAAAATATGAAGGCAAATATCGTAGGAAAACTCGGGTATCTGAGGTGTTAGATGTTGTCGCATTGTAAATATTCGCAAGTTTTAAACGTTTGGTTTAAACTGTAATCTTGAATGAAAATAGTAGTAAGTAATAATAATAATAATAACTTCCACACAATACAATCTGCACTTGACCTGGTCCCAAACCATATCCTATGCAGATGATCTACCCACTAGGCTACCACCGCTGTTTGCCACTTGCCACTATCCTATCCTGCCTAAGCACTTTGCCACTATCCTATCCTGCCTAAGCACTTTCGCTTCGGTTACCATAGGGTAACCAGGCAAGGACGTTACAAACCTGAAAGTACACCCAGACTGAGGCCGTTTGTACAAATGTACGGCGGCCCCCAGTGGGAATCGAACCCACGACCTCCGTTTTGGTAGCTAAGCGCCTTAACGACTAGACCAACGAGGCAGTCGAAGTACCGAAGCGAAAGTGCTTAGGCAGTAAAGGATAGTGGCAAGTGGCAAACAGCGGTGGTAGCCTAGTGGGTCGATCATTGGACTCGGAAGCGAGAGACTCAGGTTCGATTCCCAGTGCGGGCATGTACCTATGACTTTGTTTTCTAAGTTATGTACATTTGTGAAGTTATAGTAGCAATACCACTCGCTAACGGTAAAAGAAAACATCGTGAGGAAATCTGAGTGTCAGAGCTATTCACATAACTCAGCGCCTTAAATCGCCAATCCGCTGTGGGCACGCGTGGCGATTAATCCCATACTCTCTCCCTGAGAGGAGGCCTGTGCCCTACAATGGGACGTATATAGGCTGCTTATGTATTGTATGTAATTGGCAAACCCTGGTCTCTACCTGTCCCTCCGGGATACAAACGTGAGTTTATGAATGTATGTCAAGCAAAGATGGCGCCTACGATTGTATCTATACAAACATCAATATTTATCATTTGCCAACATTTTCATTCCGAGTCCAATTTACACAAATTGACCTCGATCATCCGGCACCTTTGGAGCAAAATTATGCGCAGCGTAATTATTCAAGACAGATTAAGCCCTTTCCCTTAGGTGGTAGGATTCAATTTGCCTAAACGTCTAAGCTAAAAAGTTGGGCAGGCAAGATTGGATTAATTAAAATAATAAAAGTTATGGCAGCACTGAATGTTTTTCTTAAGAATCTGCCACCAACAGAAATTAGGCGTGTCTTTTCAATTACAAAAAAGAATGTTGGTACCCACAATTATGCGAGTTACACAGGGTTACCCCAAAACTGGGGGGTATGAACGATACACAGTAGTGTCATCACACACACATGCACGCACGCACGCACGCATACACGCACGCACGCATGCATGCAAGCACGCAAGCACATTGGCTTGCAAATAAGACACAATAATTTTAAATTTTTTAAGCTGCGAGGCCTAGGAACCTAAAATACATATCACTGTAGGCAGTCTTTCCAGAAATTCTACTATATCTACTATTTCACGAAACGAGCTCCCAAAGAAAATCGTCCATGTATGGCCATTGGTTTATGCGCGTGACCTTGTACAATACAGTTTTGTCTCAAATGTTTGCTAAAATAAAAGAAAAAGACAATTAGAGAAAAAAATTACAACAATTTTTCGAGCTGAGTAAAATAGTTTTCCGGTTTTTCTCAAGTCCATTATTTACTTTCAACAGCTGAGCTGCGAAGTGGCTGATAGAAAATAAAGCCAGTGGAAATGAAGCAAACTGGCTGGCTCATGCCAAGTTTATGTTGTTAGGGTTCCGTAACCAAAGGTTGCCAACCCTATCACAAGCTTACCCCGTCTGTTCAACTATCTGTTACAGGGTAAAAGGCTACGAATAAAAATATGTAGTTATCGCTCTGGAACGTATTTTATCAGAGGATTTCCCTTGTTGTGCAGGGCTATGGGAACCTTTGTGTCTAGTGCAGTTCGTGCGTTTGTGTGCCTACTTTTGTAAGAAACATAAAAAAAAATGGCATTTAATGTTATTGATGGCTGTACCTTGAACCTGCGACAATGAACTGGAATTGCAAGTGCAGCAGAACTTTTTCACTTAGCGAGAGACAGTAAGAAATATGCTGAGATGACTGCCAACCTTCGCTAGGCGGAGAGGCACCTGAAGAAGAAGAAAGGAAGAAGAAGAAGGGAAGAAGAAGAAGAAGAAGAAGAGGGCTATCATGGCATCTTATGATATAGGTAGCAACTGCTGAACGAGGCTTAAGATGGTTTGAGAAAAGATGGACAGAGAGCAGTTTTTCTTCTTCTTGCCTTTTTTCTTCACCACAATTACATCATCATCATCAGCCATTTGACGCCCACCGCAGGACATAGGCCTCCCTCATGGTTTTGTAACCATGAAGGGGTTTGCCATAATCGCCACGCTTGGCAGGCGGGTTGGCGATCGCAGTATGCAGTTGGAATCTCAGGAAGACGCTGCTGCCCGTCTCCTGGTAAATGGTTTCCTTAGTCGCCTTCGGCGACATCCACGGAAAGAAATGGAGTGACGCTATTCTTATTCCGGCGCCACAAATACAGCACAAACACAGCACAAACAAAATTACTTGACTTTTTTTCGGTAGTGGTATAATGTATAGATTAAGTAAAAATCGATACTGGACAGACCGTTTTCAGAATCTGCGTTTATTACACCGCTTAATAATGGTAAGCATAACATACACTCACGCCTGTATCCCGGATAGGCAGAGACCAGGGTCTGCCACTTGCCACGACCCTGACAGATCTCTTTCGTTTCATCAACATTCATTAGTCGTTGCATGCACGTACGCCGGTTTCGGGTACTTTTGCATGATTATCTACAATTTTAAATAACCTTTTCCTACAGAACCCTACGCCACCACATCAAATGTTAACTTCATTTGTTTTGTTTCACAATCTATTTCCAAGAACTACTCTGAAATAGCCAAGTTCCGAAGATAAGGAACACCACAGTCTGGTGTTCAGACTTGCACAAAGTCAATTAGCAAAGTTTGTATTGTATTTACTCACTACGCCTTTCTTTCTTTGAAATCGTTGAACACAATTATCGCGCGGTATTGCGTTCGAAGACAGAAGTGTTGGATTTCTTGTAATTAATTATTTAAAGATTGCTTAAGCAGTCTACGTCATACAGGGTGTACCAAAATCCGCGTGTCTATCCGAAAATAACATGTTATACTCAATTCAACTACTACAATCTATGGTTTACTATGACAATTCTATGTTCGCGAGCACGCCGCGATGACACTGCGCAATCACGGCGATGTCGCCGCGATTATCACCGTCGACGAAATTTTGTGCAATCGCGTTCGACAGTCCGACCCGCCCCACGGACCTAAGCCTAAGCGGACGTAGCATCATTTAGAGGTACAATCGTCGTTGATAGAATGGATACAAAGTTATTTATAACTAGCCAAGCAAATAGGCTTGCGTTCAATGTGGATAACTGCAAGGTGGCCACTTTCTCAAGATTGCACAGATGGTGCAGGGTTGGAAAGAATGACCTGCATTAAAGACCTAGGTTAGCTTATGGATTCCCAACTTAACTTCCGCAAGCATATGAGAACTAGTTGTAAACTGCCAATAAAATACTAGGCTTTATAATGGGAACTGCTTTTTAGTTTCGAGATAGTGCAGTTACTTGGGACCCTCGGGAAGCCAAACATGTTTTGATGATAGAGAGGATACAAAGGAAATTTGCTAGGTACCGGTACAAGTGAATGCACGGATACTACCCATTCCTTTACCCGTCCCTGTTTGTCTATGACATGGTTGGTCTTGATACGTTGGAGCTGAGACGTAAGCTACAATTAGGTATCCATTACTGCTTGTTGATGCGTAATATAATCCTTCTGCACTATGCAGTATTAAAATATTCGCCCACAACAGCTACACGCACGCTGGGCCGCGTCGCCGACACCAGTTGTTCGCGGAAAACGCGCTGCGCACGCGCCGCGCAAACAACGCGCCGACGCCTAGGGCCCTTGTTCTTCTCAACGGTTTTCTTACAGAGGTCCAACATATCGAAATTTTTGTTGACTCTATTAACAAAATAGCCTTTGAACTAAGATAACACTTATGTAAGTAATTTATAAGGTTTATAATGTAGTCATAGCAATAGGGGCGCTTTGGGAAACTGTAAGATCCTATTGCGATATTAAATAAATAAACTAAAGCTCAAAATCGTTCCGTTACATGGGATATAAAGTAGTCGCTCTCTACCAGTAGATTACTTGATAATGAATCCTCCCAGATTCGTCGTTAACTTGTATCTGCTTTCGTTTTCTGTGTTGTTGAAGTTACAAAGCCAGCAGTTGTGTTTCATCGTTAGATCAATCCATTTTCCAAATCGCGGCGAGCTCGCTGTATAATCGCATCGTTTTCAAATCGCTCGCAAATCGGTAGAGTGATAAGGCTGTATTTTAGCGATATGTTTCTTTGTGCTAGTGCTGTTTGCTTTTCTGTATATTTTATTACCTATGTGCTTCGATTTTGATTTGATTTGTGTACAAGTGAAGACTGTCGTCTTTAGCAAACAGTGGCATACTTTGGTCTCTGCTAAGGTTTTCCGCTTGTCATTTAAGATATCGATATTTATAAATATTAACGATTTTTGTACGAAAATTACCATTGTGGCAAATTATAAACTGAGAATAAACCTTTAAACTAAGCGTAAGAAAACTCTTGACTCTGTACGGTTGACAGAACACCGACCTTTACAAGCCTGCAATCTAGTCAGCTACGTTACGGGCGATTTTGCAACAAAAGTGCAAAGGTCGAGCTGCTCTCGACTGTACGAAGCTTAATTGCATTTGTTAACTTGAGTGATGCTCTTTGCCTGCGGAGCTAGTAATATAATTTTAGCACACTTGGACCGTGTTTCATAAAACTACAATTCATAGTTTACTGTGACACTTGAATGTACACGGCATAGCCGAATCTTCCTGCTTGTTTATCTGTGGATTAATCAGCTTCGCAATATATATCGAATTGCCATAATGAACAATGAATTGTAGTTCAATGTAACGGGGACGTTGCTGCTAGAAACGTTTCGCGTAGCGCCATCTTGCTTTACGCAGTGATATAAGTTAATTTATCTATTAACTTACTTATCCAGTAACTTGGCGCAAGTCACCCTTAGTCTTTCTACTCGTTAATCTGTGGTAAATCGGCTATGCAACATACGCGTGTCACGCGTGTCCAGCAACTGATACGACTCGAGCAGCCGTGCGTTTGGGTCGTAGACCCACACTCACTTAAAAATTCAATTATTTTTCTATCTCTCGTTTTTTTCGATTTGCGATAGTATTTCAGCACATAACAGGAGCGTGGGTTCGGTAAATGCAAAAGAGTCTAAGTCGGCATGCCACAGTCTGCCTAATTAATACCGGGGATCAATGATAACGTCACGTCAATGATTTAATTCAGATGACCACAACAGACTCTTCACAAATATAATTTTTATCTGCACCTCGTTAAAACTCTTTAAAGACAGAATACCGGATTGTTTCTCCTTGACCTGTTTTGTTTCGTGCTTCCCCGATTTCATGCGACAAATCTCACGTAAGGAGAAGGGGGTGCTCGTCCACATTTTGCCAAATCTAAATTTAGATAACCCTTGTGGAGATTTGGCAAGATCTGGAGGGGCCCCTTTTTCTTTTCAAGTATCTCATGCCCTCAAAGTGTCCGTCACCAATGTATGTCAAACTAGGGAAGTATCGAAGAGGGAACAAGCCGTTCACGGCAGGTAATGCCGTAATACACTGCCTTTTCTATCAGCCATAACCGCCTCATGGCTGCGAGATGCAGAGTAATCTATGCAGTGTGCGTTGGAGCTACAAGGACTCGTTCACAACGAGACCGTTTTCGGAACTGCAGAGAGAGTCTTAAATGCATAGTTGTTCAATAGAGTGACCCTAGTACGGCAATGGTGGTTTCATTGACACTATTGGTAGTCTATTTAAAAAAAAAATACAGAGTGTGGAAGCCCCAGATTTCATAGTAGCAGTGTTTTGCTTGGGATAGACGAGTTCTTGAGTGGAGACCGCGGATCGGTAAACGTAGTGTAGGACGTCCTCAGACTCGATGGAGCGATGATCTTTGCAGGGCGGCTGGCAAGAGCTGGATGAGAGTAGCCGAGCCGACCGTGCTCAGTGGCGTGCAATAGGAGAGGCCTATGTCCAGCAGTGGATAAATGATGATGATGATGTGTGTTTTCACGTTTGTGACTCGCTTGTCTCGATCTAACAACCGGTACTAACTATGAAGTGCGCATTCTACCCGTGACTCACGACACAGGCTGCGCCTAGTGTGGGAGTCGCCATCGACCATCAATTATTGTAATCATTTCTTATAAATAAATATTTTTTTATTTTATTATTACCCATTAAGGCATTCTAATGCTTCTTATAACCCGTGCAACTTAGCTCGGTGCCTCGCGCGATTCGTTCTTTTTCGTAAGAGATTACTGTTTAATTTTCTCGGGTTTACTATTGGACCAGCATTGTATTGCTATTGCTTAGTAGACTACCAAATAGAGGCAAATGACAGCCAGTATCGTGCTTTATTTTGAAGAACTGCGTGTATAAGATTCTAGTTCCGATATCCCGACATTCTCAGGCTTTGACTCCTTATCGCGCGGCATGTACGACAGGTTGGGTGCCTTTCGGTTTTCTCACGATGTTTCCTTGTTTCCTTTACCGTTAGCGAATGGTATTACTACTTCATTTTTTAAGTATAATTTTAAGTAACTGAAAAAAAAAACTGATATAAAAATAACCAACAACCCGACTGCTGACCATTAACTGCTAAGCAGGCGGGACTAACTTAGGTACCAACCTAAGTTACCTATATTGTAGTCGGCTTGTTCATTATTTTTTATTTATGTTTTTTATTTTTTTCTGTTTAGTATTTTTATTTTTTTGTTCTCACACAGACATGACAAATTGATTGAGATCTGACCCCAATGGCCCTTCCTATACGGAAGGAAATGGAGCGACGCTATTCTTAATCCGGCGCCACACGGAACTTAACCTCACCTGTAAGTACCTACATGAAACTGAGACATATAAAGTTGTCAAAAATGGGCCAGTCTCAGCAGTGTGTTAATGTGACTTAATATCTATGTTGTGTGGCGCCGGATTGAGAATAGCGTCACTCCATTTCCTTCGGTGGATGTCGTAGAAGGCGACTAAGGAAATACATAACCAGGAGACGGGCAGCAGCGTCTCCCTGAGATTCCAACCGCATACTGCGATTGCCAACCCGCCTGCCAAGCGTGGCGATTATGGCAAAACCCTTCATGGTTACAAAAACCATGACGGAGGCCTATGTCCTGCAGTGGGCGTCAAATGGCTGATGATGATGATGATGATCTATGTAAGTAAAAATTATTTCTGTTTACAATTATTTTGCATCAACGTTTGAGGAATAACGAATTGACGCGCTCAGCTACAGCACACAAATGTTCTTATGGACGGATTATGACAGTTTGATGTCTATTGCGTAGCCGATTAGTGCAATTTTTTCTTACATGTTTATCTGTGGGTTAATGGGATAACATAACATAACATAACATAACATAACATAACATAACATAACATAACATAACATAACATAACATAACATAACATAACATAACATAACATAACATAACATAACATAACATAACATAACATAACATAACATAACATAACATAACATAACATAACATAACATAACATAACATAACATAACATAACATAACATAACATAACATAACATAACATAACATAACATAACATAACATAACATAACATAACATAACATAACATAACATAACATAACATAACATAACATAACATAACATAACATAACATAACATAACATAACATAACATAACATAACATAACATAACATAACATAACATAACATAACATAACATAACATAACATAACATAACATAACATAACATAACATAACATAACATAACATAACATAACATAACATAACATAACATAACATAACATAACATAACATAACATAACATAACATAACATAACATAACATAACATAACATAACATAACATAACATAACATAACATAACATAACATAACATAACATAACATAACATAACATAACATAACATAACATAACATAACATAACATAACATAACATAACATAACATAACATAACATAACATAACATAAGCAGCCTATATACGTCCCACTATAGGGCACAGGCCTTCTCTCAGAGCGAGAGTATGGGCTTAATCACCACCATCACCACCACCACCAGAAATCGCCAATGCTGACCGCGGATTGGCGATTTCAAGCGCTGAGGTATGTGAATAGCTCAGACACCCAGGTTTCCTCGCGATGTTTTCCTTCACCGTCAGCGAATGGTATTGCTAATATAACTTTACAAATGTACATAACTTGAAAACAAAGCCATAGGTACATGCCCGCACTGGGATCGAACCTGGGTCTCCCGTTTCCGAGTCCAATGTTCTACCCACTAGGCTACCACCGCTTCAAATACAATTCACAAATACTGTAAACAGAATAAAATGAATATTTAAGGGGGGCTCCCATACAACAAACGTTGTCTAAGTCTATATTTTCCTGAAGAAGGGTGTTTTTCAACTCAACTCAGTTCGTAAAATATTCAGTCGGCCCGCTTCAGGCACACACATGTTATGTTAATGTGTGCGTGATGCCGCGCTTTTGAGCGGAATTTTATTCGACACACCCCGTCTTTGCATGTTGAGGAAGCGAAAGTGATCTGTCAGGATCGTGGCAAGTGGCAGTCCCTGGTGTCTGCCTACCGGAGACACCGGAGTATATATGTACTCCGTCTTCGCGTGGTATGTCTGTGTTTGGACCCTTCTGAAGCGTGCTGTACAATATCAAGTTCATGCCAGCTACAGACAAACAATCAACCCTCCGAAGCCCTCGGATGTTTACGGAAATTGGTACCCTGAATCATATGAAACTATTAGCTCGAAGGTAGCACCCACGTCGCACCCGAAAATGGCCTTGAGATACCTACCTGCTAACCCTTGAGCCTTGTTAGTAAATAAATAAGCAGCCTATATACGCCCCACTGTAGGGCACAGGCCTTCTTTCAGGGAGAGAGTATGGGCTTAATCACCACGCGTGCCCACCGCGGATTGGCGATTTCCAGCGCTGAGGTGTGTAAATAGCTCAGACATTCAGGTTTCCTCACGATGTTTTCCTTCACAGATAGCGAGTGGTATTGCTACTTAACTTCACAAATGTACATAACTTAGAAAACAAAGTCATAGGTACATGCCTGCACTGGGAATCGAACCTGGGTCTCCCGCTTCCGAATTCAATGTTCTACCCACTAGGCTACCACCGTAAGCTACCACCGCCTTGTAACTAAATACTGTTGTATTATTGAGTTTATCTACTCTGATACTATAATACAAAGATTATAAAACTGAAAACAAAACTCTTATGACAAACATTACGCATAGGCCAAAAATAAAAAAATTAAGTTTTATTACGATACTTATAGGTCTTGTGTGGGTCATAATTTAACTTTTTAATCATAACGATACACCTATACAACCTCCAGCTGGACCAAGAAGGTTGAACCTCTACTTTGAAAAAAAGGTTTCAATGAACGAGTCCGCGGCGACGCAACACGCATGCGCAATCGATGTTTGCGACTTGGCGCAAACATTTTACAATTAAAAAAACTTTTCAATATTTAAACAAAGTTTGGTTCTGTTTGTAAAATAAATTAGTTTATGTATTATAGTATGAGAGTAGATAAAGTAGTGTATGACACTGTACATAACTTGGTCTTATAACACTCGTGTGATACTATAAAAAAACTCGTCTACGGCTCGTTTTTTAAAACACACTCGTGTTATAGGAACCCTTATTATGCAACAGTATCATAAACAACTATAAGATAATTCGTGAATCTCATTTCGATCCGTACGTCTGTTTCACCTCCAGTTCCTCGCACACTAACCGACTGTTAATTAATATATTGTTTACAGCTTTCAGGGGCTTAATTATCTGCACCAAATCCTGTCGGAATGCTGACGTTTACGTGAGCAATTTTTATGGAATTTGACAGTTAGACGATTAAAATCTCAGGAAGACGCTGCTGCCCGTCTCCTGGTAATTGATTTCCTTAGTCGCCTTCTACGAAATCCACGGAAGGAAATTGAGTGACGCAATTCGTAATCCGGCGCCACACGGTGCCATCGTAATTCTTTGTTTTTCATTGATTTTCTACATTTTCTGTGGTAGAGGTACAGACCAACTTACACTGCATTTGAAGAAATCGTGTTCTCACAAATGAGAATGTAAATTTTTGTTAACCGACTTCAAAAAAAAGGGAGGAGGTTATCAATTCGACGCGTATTCTTTTTTTTTTGCTATGTTCCTCCATAACTCCGTCAAATCTTAACCGATTTCGACACTTCTTTTTTTGTTCGAACAGGTATAACGTCCTATTGGTCCCATTTTAATTTGGTGATGTTCTGGTGAAGACTTTCGGAGATGGAAATTTAGAACATAAAATTTTAAAGCACCGAATTAAGTAGGGTGAATTATGGTTATAAGGGACTTCTTCATTTTTCTCCCGCTCCCCCACAAAAAATTTAAAAATAAAACTTTTTCATTAAAAAATAAAAACCGACTTTGTACATAAAAAAGGAAATTACTTACACGGATATTTTTTAACCTAAGAGCACAGACGAAAATAATATCAAGATATTATGGTTTTCCCAACGAACACTGTGAAAACAGTCTCTTTCTTGTCTTCTTGCTTTTAAAAAAAAACACAGTGCCATTCGAAAGCACTTCGTCAGGCGAACACACTCAGTGCACATTCGTTTAGAATGTTTAAAGCAAGCTTTGAGCCGAAAGCCAAAGCACAGGTAAAATGTTACCGCCGTTATGCATGGGTCAGTGGAATAATCGACCTTTGGCTCGGCAGAGGTCAGTTGGTTATTGCGGCGTTTCTTTCTTTGAAATCTAGACTAAAATTTTCTGGGTATGGGTACTCTCCCTCTCTCTTTCTCTCTCTCTCTCTCTCTCTTCCCCCCCCCCCCCCCCCTCTCTCTCCCTCTCTAGGAGACAGCCGGTGCCCTACAGTGGGGTGAAGACTGTTTAAGGGGCTCCAGGGACTAACACTAGCGCCACCAAGGAAAACAAATCATATCTTTTTCTACAGATTGAATTTGCGAATTGTGTCTGTACAATCTCTCAATCATGTAATAGTGTTTTTCAGGACCCATGGCCGTACACCTAAGGCAAAAAACCGAGGACTAGACACCTGTTTTTGGCATATCTAGATTGATAGAATATTCTTTATTGTATGTACACCAGGAATTACATGTGAGAATTAAAAATACCGAATTATATAGCACAGTACAATTTAAGGCCCTATTACCAAAAGTAACTTCTTCCGGACAACTATCCAGTCTCAGCTTCGTGATCCTAGGTTCTTGGTCGTGACTCTTAAAAATTACTGTTGACAAATACGAATGTTTGCAAATACTCTGTAAATCTGTAAAACCAGATGTGATAGGGAGATTAGCCCACTGAATCCCCTTAAAAGCGAGCTTTGAGCCGAAAGCAAAAGCATAGGTAAAATGTTATCGGTCAGTGGAATAATCGAGTTCTTTATTATTTTTATTTATTTTTATTCTTTATTGCACTAATTACATTGAAAATGTACAAGGGCGTGCTTAATGCAAGAATCATTCCCTTATATTATATATACATATTGTTCTATTACACTAGAACATTAAGTATTTATGATAAAATTAAACTTTCAATAATACTAGAAAATACAAATAAAATAGAAGCTTTGTCTAACAAAAAAGATCAGGTTCACTTAGAAGCCTTGATTACCTACCTACATATAATGTACCTAAATATAACAATACCTACGGAAAAAGAACAGTAGACTTTATGCTACCGAATATACTCAACCAACTGCCAAAAATTTTGGTGAGTCATCTTGTTTCTCTGAAACCCAATCAAATCAAAGTCCTGGTAAAGAAATATTTTATTGAATAGATAGATAGATAGATAGAGATAGAGAACACTTTATTGCACAACCAGGTGAAAGATATTACAAATAGTATTATTGTTGATAATAATAATATTGTTATCAATAATAATATTATTGTATTGCATCATATATACGTAACTTAGTATTGTGTGTTAAAAAATTGAGCAAAAATGTTTATAAAAGCGACTCAGGCTTCACGCAAAAACCTAATAAGGTTTAAGGATTAAATTATATATATATATATATATTACATGCTATGAGTACACATAGGTTGGCTAGGTTGTCTGGAAGAGATCGCTTTTAGCGATAAGACCGCCGATTGTATACGGCAAAACTTAGACAGGTAAGCCTTTTAATGTATTTTGTTTTCTGGTATGCACAATAAAGTGTTCTAATCTAATCTAATCTAGGCCAAGCAAGGATGGCGCGCCTCGGAGAGGCCTATGTCCAGCAGTGGACGAGAACGGACTGAATTTTTCGGGCTTCCACTTCCTTCTGTCCTCAGCCATTCCTATCCACCCACATAAAACATTTCAGAAACATTTAATTTAAAAGACCGCTGTCTCAGCATGTTGTTACGAGTTATAAGCCTGAAACTGTAGTGCTATCTCCTCGAATTTCTCGTAAAAGAGCGTGACAGAACGTTACTTAACTATTTACTTAGTGAATTTCTCAATTCAGAAACCGGGGACAGCACTACAGTTAACTATTTACTCAGTGAAATTCTCAATTCAGAAACTGGTCCTAAGATATCGAAATTGAGAAAGGAATGTTGCGTTGGTTTGGACATATGGATATAATGAAGGAAGAAAGATTGACAAAAGAAAGAAGTAGCCAATGTAGAGTGGGAGGGTAGAAAGGCCGGTAAGGGAGATCCCAGGCGTACATACTTCGTCCTAATAGGGGATGTATTAGCAAAGGGCAAGATACCTTTACCTGAATCCGGATAATGAATGTTGATGAAGCGAAAGAGGTCTGTCAGGATCGTGGCAAGCGGCAAACCCTGATCTCTGCCTACCCCTTTGAGATACAGGAGGCGTGAGTTTAAGTAATTTCAGGACGTTTAACTTTCCGCATTTTTATGGCACGGAGCGTAAGTATAAACCAGATAAACTAGCGCTACGCTTGTGTGAGACTTCGATGAACTGCGCGTTCGAATTGATTTTCTAAAAGAAAGCTTAAAAATTTCGATCAGGTTCCTTGGGAAGACATACTGTGTATGATACTGGAGGTGTTTCTACAATAACATACAATTAAAGTCCGTATTTGAATTGTCATTCAAATACGGACTTTAATTGTACTAATGACTTTTATCTATTTTTCCAAGATTGAAAGAATAATTCGACGACGATGACGCAGTGATCACCGCAGTAGAAGCTTTTTTAGAGAATCGGGAAGAAAATTTTTTTAAGAAGTAATTTTAGGTTTAGAAGAAAGATACGCCAAGTGTATACAACTAAAAGGTGACTATGTTGGAAAATAAAATAACATTTGACAAAAGTTAATTGCATCTTATTCATTCTCACTACTTATTGAACCCCCCTAGTACCTACATACTAAGCTGTTTCCCACGTATAGTTCTGTGACGCCCCAGCTAAATGAAAGGATTATTTATTTATATTTTCAACGTCCTATCGATTTCCTTTTTCGTGGCGTGTTGTGATACGTATACATGATACAAAATTGCGCCCGCATACAGTGCTCTACGCACTTCAGTTCTACGTTTTAGGGTGACGCCTTTTTCTCATTTTTACCACAATAATGATTCTAAGGCGGTGGTAGCCTAGGGGGTAGAACATTGAACTCGAAAGCGGGAGACCCAGGTTCGATTCCCAGTGCGGGCATGACCTATGAGTTTTCTTTCTAAGTTATGTACATTTGTGAAGTTATAGTAGCAATACCACTCGCTAACTGTGAAGGAAAACATCGTGAGGAAACCTGGGTGTCTGAGCTATTCACATAGGTACCTCAGCGCTTGAAATCGCCAATCCGCGGTGGGCACGCGTGGTGATTATGCCCATACTCTCTCTCTGAGAGAAGGCCTGTGCCCTACAGTGGGACGTAGTGGGCTGCTTATGAATGATTTTAATATCGATACATTTTCTGTTTGTCCTAGCTCTTTTAAGTTTTATCTACGTAAAAAGTTTAAGTAACTTATGCTAGCTATATATTTTAATGGTGATTTAGGCGAAAGGCTTCTTCACTTTATTAGTAAGTAGTTTTTAAGTTTTGATTTTTTTCACTTAGCGAAAGCTGTGGACATATTATTATGTAGATAATTGGTGCACATACTAGTTGTAATATTACTGTAAGAATATTGTGAATGTTACGTATGTATACTGTTTATGTTCCTAATAAAGATAAATAAAGATTTTTAACCCACTTCAAAAAAGGAGTAGGTTCTCAATTCATCGGAACCTTTTTAGGGTCCTGTACCCAAATTAATTTTATATTTTCAACGCCCTATCTGTTTCCACATATCGGCAAGCGCAGCGTAGGACGACCAGCCATAAGAAGGACAGATGACCTCATCCAAGTGGCAGGAAGGCGCTGGATGCAGGCCGCTTCCAACCGGTCCTTTTGGAAATCCATGGGGGAGGCCTATTTCCAGCAGTGGACCTCTTGTGGCTGAATGATGATGATGATGGTCTGTTTCCTCGTCGACTCATCGACTGGCACCTCAAATGATTTTTAATGATTTCCCTTCAATTCAAAATCTAACCAGACGGGTGTGCCGGCCAGCTACCATGAAGAGGTATGGTTACACTACCTTTGAAAATAATGTTCCTAATGATGTAGAAAATACATAAGCTTCGAGAAGGGTGCTGTTAATTAACACCATGTAAACCCCTTGTGGGGCAGTAAATAATTATAAAGAAACCTGGAATTCATACAGGGTGTAACAAAATCCTCACATACAACTGAAAAAGGAAAAATATGTGCGAAAAATATTTATTCAGTCCAGTAATGTTACAGCATGTGCTGCTGATGCTATACGTAGATGTAACCAAATAATATACAGGGCGTAACAACATCCCCATATACATACGGGTTCTACTTGTCAATACGAACAGCTTTCATAGCAGGAAATTTCAAAAGCGCAAGAAAAAATGTTCGTGCCAATACCATCTGCGGCATTAAAAAGTATGGCACAGTTAATACATTTTTGCGTGATTTTCCCCAAAATATCGAAAAAAATACTGAATGTTTCATACATTCGCTAGAGCAAATATCAAAATTGTATGTGGCACAGCTGATATTTTTTTCGTTGTTTCGGAATTGCTTTTGTAATTAATGTTGTTTGTTTTGATGGCCAGAATAACCCCCTTAAGTTTCAACGAACCTTTCTGAAACCTACTGTACAGATAGGGTATCAAGAAAAAATAAGATAAGAATATTCTTTTCACCTCACTAGCTCGTAAAAGCTCTGTTTATCATTCGAAATCTGCGTGGAAAATCGCACTTTATCCGCTAGCGTGGAAAGTGTTTTTAAAATTCGAATATTTTTATTCAATAAAGGTTTCGTACAATAAATTACATATATATAGAACCTCATTGGTTTCGTAATAGTTTATATTCTCTGCAGCCAGTCCATTGATGATTGAAATGCAAATACTTATTTCATGTCATGCGCCAGCCTCATTTAAAGAATCGCACTGGCCGGCAAGAAAATTTGATTTAAAAAAAATTTAACTTTCAATATTACCAATTGTAGTAATTTTACTTTTAATTTTTGAAATAAATAAACAGTAATTTAATATTTATTAAAACTGTTTTTCTTGCACCTAACATTTTCCTCGCTTTAGTGAGGTGAAAAGTTGTGTGTTGCGCTCGGCAGCAAAGTTATTTAGCGTCTCGTACCTTTGAAACCCTCGCTACGCTCAGGATTCTATATTTGAACCACTCGCTTCGCTCGTGGCTCAATCCTAGAATCCTTCGCTTGCTCAGGTTTCAATACAAGGTACTCGCGCCAAAAATTAACTTTGCAGCCTTGCATAACAAATAACTATTTCATCCCCCATCTCAGAAAGAGTATTTTTGCTATTCGATATCTGAGTGGAAAAGCCGTTTTTATCCGCTAGAGGATAAAGTAAATTGAATTTAGAACATCGTGTGCACTAAGTTTGTAAATTCAAAACATCATTAAACCTCCATGGTGCCGAATTTATCATACTATTTTTTTTTCACCTCACTAGCTCGTAAAAGCTCTGTTTATCATTCGAAATCTGCGTGGAAAATCGCACTTTATCCGCTAGCGTGGAAAGTGTTTTTAAAATTCGAATATTTTTATTCAATAAAGGTTTCGTACAATAAATTACATATATATAGAACCTCATTTATTTCGTAATAGTTTATATTCTCTGCAGCCAGTCCATTGATGATTGAAATACAAATACTTATTTCATGTCATGCGCCAGCCTCATTTAAAGAATCGCACTGGCCGGCAAGAAAATTTGATTTAAAAAAAAAACTTTAAAATTTTCTTCTCTTTATTGAATTCACTTTACTTCCATTATTTTGGTTTGTTTTTTGATAAAATCGAAAGAAATCATAAAATATGAGCGAAGCTAGCAGCGACGAATTTAATATTTATTAAAACTGTTTTTCTTGCACCTAACATTTTCCTCGCTTTAGTGAGGTGAAAAGTTGTGTGTTGCGCTCGGCAGCAAAGTTATTTAGCGTCTCGTACGTTTGAAACCCTCGCTACGCTCAGGATTCTATATTTGAACCACTCGCTTCGCTCGTGGCTCAATCTTAGAATCCTTCGCTTGCTCAGGTTTCAATACAAGGCACTCGCGCCAAAAATTAACTTTGCAGCCTTGCATAACAAATAACTATTCTTATCTTATCTTATTTTATACTCATGCCCTAAATTTTTTCGTCATATAGGTACTGGTGTATATGACAACAAAAGCAAAGATACAGAGTACAATTAGTGTGTTATTGCTAATAAATAGCAATTTCTCCAATAACATTATTTTTATCAACACAGGGCCTTTCCGAAACACCCTTTATAAATGTAAATAGCGACAAACAGAAACCCGTGGTAATATGGCTAATCCATCTTCAGACATTACTTAATCGGAGTAATGTGCTAACAAAGGTGTTCACAGCTCAAGACGTAATACAACAGAAGCACAAATTGTGATCTACTTTGGACCAACCAACCCTACAAAAATACGAAATTTTACGTAATTTCTAGATAGCAAGGTATTTGCAAATGAAAAAAATTGAATTCAAATATTTAAAAACAAACCTCTTACTGGAATTCTGGGGATAGAACGAAGTTTCTATTTGCACGTAAAAATAAGCTTTTGTATGCACTTTAGGAACACAAATAAATTTGCCAACGATGTAACGGGCCAAATTTTGAGCAAGAAATAATTTTTCTGTTTGACGGGAAGAAAAAGGTCCGATTTTTAAGTATTCATATCTATATAACATATTTGGCACTAGGATGTCTCCTCTACTATATCAAGTGATAGTCTTTCGGTTCATGTAATAAAAATGGGTACTTCCAAAAATCGGGTATCAAAACACACTGGTACCGGTCAACTGGCTGGCCGGTCAGATTCTATGACGTCACAATAGCGTTCAAGCCTCGCCGGGCGCGTTTTAAAACAACCAAAGTTTAAGCTTCTCTAACTTTCTCATTTGTTAATGGATTTGAGTAATTTAAAAAGTAATATGCCAAAATATTTGTAATCCAACCGCCTTAATGCGGTATAATAATTAAATTAATGAAATCCAATATTTTGATGTCTGAATGATCCTCATTGAGTTGGCCGGCGCCGACCATGAGACGTTCGAACCACAGTATATTTCTATTTTGTTTTGCTTCTTTGTAATAATTTTGAAAAATATATTTTTTGGGCGCACAATTTTTATAAAAACTAACGCCGTAGGTATGTTATGTTTTTAAATCATTAATATAATGTCCCCTAAAACACGGTGAGCGAGTTCAAAGTCAACCTATTGTAAGTACACTACCACTTATCACCGCTGGAGGTACCTCGCTGCAGGTTTTCTTGCCGAGTTTAGTTGAGGGTGAGTCGACGTCTACCCGTTTCAAGAACCAACATTTCAGACTTCTTGCGTAACTGAAGTAGGATCGGTCGTTTTATCCTCCTTGTTGTGTGTTCACCCCCTATCGGGTACAATCAGTGTAATGTCGTTATCTGGTTACAACACAATGGAGGAAAACTGAGTCTCCATTTGCGCAGCGATTAATGTATATGAGCACGTGAGACAGTGACGTGACGTTTTAAATGTCTATAACGAATTGTTTAGTGTGCTTTAGACAGTCGTTTATTAAAGTAGTTAATATTTTAAAACTGAAAAAGAGTCCCCAAGATACAGGCTCGGCCGAGTTTGGGGGCTGTCGTTGAATTCTAGATTTCAAGCAAATTTCAATTTATATCCACGCATCTTAAAGTTCTCTTTCATAACTGTGTAATTTTAAATAAATATATTTTTACTTTACTTTACTTTACTTTACGTATTAGACAGTACTATTGCAATGTAATTTTCTTTGGTGTGATGATAGTGCAGTATAGTATGACAATTTAAAAACTAGCCAGATATCACTAGGTCTCCCAATAAAATACTTTTTTTTTTGTTTAAGGGGCTCCAGGGAGTCGCACTAGCGCCAGTGAGGAAAAAGGTCATATCTTTTTTTACAGATCAAATTTGCAAAAAGTGTCAGTACATTATCTCAATCATGTTAACGGTGATTTTTAGGATCCACGACAAAGAACCTAGGATCACGAACCTGGGACTAGGTAGCATTAACGAACAAAACGGCCGTTTCTGGCGTCAATGCTACCTAGTCCTAGGTTTTTCGCCTTCGGTTCACGGCCGTGTAAAAATCACTATTATAATAATAATGATAATAATCATCTTTATTTGACAGAAAATACACAGAAAAGCAAATTTAACATCTTGCTACAATATGGTATGACATTAAATTAAAGTTACTTGTCATTTACGATGCGTGCTTCTGATACCTGTGCTAGGAAAAAATCCTGTATTACAGATACCAGTGCCCTCCAAGTAATGTGTAAGCAACTTCGTAACGTATACATAATAATAACCAATGAGCTTGCACTGAAATTTTATAATGCTGGGCAAAAACATACCTTTAAACGTATAAATTTAATTCCACAATATTTTTTTATTGCAAGTGTGTGTATGTGTGTGTGTGTGTGTGTGTGTGTGTGTGTGTGTGTGTGTGTGTGTGTGTGTGTGTGTGTGTGTGTGTTTTAATGTGATTGAGAGATTGTACTGACACTTTTTGCAAATTTGATCTGTTAAAAAGGTATGATTTTCTTTCCTCGGTGGCGCTAGTGTTGCTCCATAGAGCCCCTTAATAAGAAATCTTAGACCTGGTATCCGAATAAAACATCATAGGAGAAACGATATCCCACTGAATCCGGCTCGGTCACTTAAAGGGGGTGGGGGAGGATCGGGCAGTGAAGAGGACAACGGGCCAAAGACGGTTTGGCCGCCCTAGATATCGCTGGAAGGACGAAGAACCACGGAGAAGCATTGGTGGCAAGCCCTGGCCTCTGCCTATCCCTCCGGGATATTCATGGTGTATAAATAATTTATTTGAAAGAACTTACTTATGTACCGTTTTAGTTTATCCTCATTCATTCTTCAACACACGGCTCTTTTCAAACCAACCTTCTTTCAAAATGCGTGACCAACGTCAAACCATAAAAAATAACGACCGCTTGGGTGATCAGTATACGAAGTCTAAAATGCATGGACTTAGTGACTCTCAAATAAAAGGTCCTGGAGTTAGGCACTTATTTTCCTTAAATTGGATTTAGTGACATATTGAACTCATGTGATTGGATTTAGGGATTTTTGAAACTGGAAAAAGTCTACTTAGGTTAATTTTATCGAAAAAAGGATGAGACGGCTCTATAGAGGACACAACGGAGAATTTTTTGATCTGGCAATCTCAATATCGACAAAATTGGACTTAGTGACTTTTAGAACTCAGGCATCCTAATATTATCCTGCAGCCTGGGGAAAATCTATTGGTGCTCTCCGCGTCCAGTACAACAATGCACTCAGGGCGTTGTTGCGGCTACCCCGCTACTGCAACGCATGGGGCATGTTGGCTGACAACTTTTATAGTCCGCACAAATCTTTTTGGCGGTAACGTGAACATAGTCACAGATCACATTGCGTTTGCACATTGTTTACTGTCTTTGCGGTGTATTTGTGAGTAGTTGACTACTTTAGTAATTGACTAATAGTAATTAACTACGCATCACACTTACCTCAATTGCTCACACATACACTGTAAAGACAGTAAGCGATGTGTAAACGATCTGTGACTATGTTCACGTTACCGTCAAAAAGATCTGTGCGGACTGTACGCGATAATGCGCAAGCGCGGCGCGTCACTCGTGCGCAGGGTGCGGGCCAGGCGCTACTCCATCCTGGCTATGCTCGCCCATAAGGTAGTTTGTACCTACATAAACCACTACCTATTGTCATCTTCAAGTGGCAAGCAATGACAGTGCGCTTTAGTAACTAGAATAAGAATATTGTACTAACACTAGAACGGGATCACTAACAACTTTATATGAATTTTTATATTCGAAATAAATAAATTAAATTTAATTGAACACGATACATTTGGGCTGTTTTTTGTAGGGTTTGAATGTCTTAGCAAAATGAACGTGCCTTAATAATAGCTATCGAATATGCTAGACTGTATTTTTTTTTTCAAAAAGGACTTTCCAAATTTATCTCGACACAAACTCGAATCTAATAGAAACATTAACTATTATTGGAAGAAATTTATTTTGGCAATAAGGCCGCTAATTGTACATATGGCAAAAAAATATCTTTACATGTTGTACTCTGGTTTAAAATAAATAATATTCTTATCTTATCTAAACCTCGACGCCCAGGTTGTAAAATTGAAAAAAGTGCTTAGTCTCAAAACGAATTTCGTTTTTACATTCTTTTTGTTGCAGTAACCCGTGCTGAGGACAATTTAAAAACCTATTTAGAGGGACGGTGAGCCAGAGGTCGCGGGTTCAAGTCCCGGCACGAGTGGAATTTTTAGCCTCTAAATAGGTGATCCTCTAATGAATTTAGTTTTTGTTCACAACCTTGTTTTGACGCTGACTTATATTGAGTTTGCTACTCGAATGGAGGTTACCACACGCGCCGTGGTCCGCCTACAACATTTAATCTTTTCCCATCCGACCCTCAGGCTAACACACTTTGTGGTCACCCTATTCCAACCCGAATTATCCCAATTCTGGGTGAAGGGGGGCCTACTCCAGCATTAACATAATCAACCTAGGCAGGATGTTGATTTAATGGTATTTTTTTCCGTCTACGAGGTGACGGTATTATACAACAGTGTTTTACCCCCGGTTTCCCGTACAATAACAACATCTACTGTTAACGGTCGTCAGATGTGTTTTTTTTTGTGTGCACTTTGGCCAACTGACAGCTGTTAACAGCAGATTACAGATAGTTAGTGTACGTCACATTGGGTTTGCCTTAATATTAAAAATTGAATTGACAAATAAATTGGGTGTATGACAGCCAGTAAAAAAGTAGCTTATCGTGTATTTGGCTTTGGAAACAACTGGGGTTTGGGGTCTTTTATATTTTATTACAAAGAAGACTGCTCCTTGGTTTTGTAGACCCTTATTGTAACAATTGTGTAAAATGTTATTTTATGTTAGTGTATACTAGATAGGTACCTTCTTCGATCTAACTTTCAATAAATCTATTATTTTTGCATTGCATTTCTTCTTCTTCTTCTCATCATCATCATCATTCAGCCACAATTGGTCCACTGCTGGACATAGGCCTCCTCCATGGATTTCCAAAAAGACCGGTTGGAAGCGGCCTGCATCCAGCGCCTTCCTGCCACTTGGATGAGGTCATCTGTCCATCTTGTGGCTGGTCGTCCTACGCTGCGCTTGCCGATATGCGGTCTCCATTCGAGAACTTTTCGGCCCCATCGGCCATCAGTTCTGCGTGCTATGTGCCGCGCCCACTTCCACTTCAACTTACTAATCCATCAATAATCTTCTTCTTTTATAAATATAAAAAAAGATGTTACACACTTTTTACAACAAGGCCCCACACGAGCAATTGGTTTGACTGTGGAAGCAGTCTCGTTTACAATTACCACCGTTTTACATAGCAATTGTGTAATTGCATACTAGCAATCCTAATTGCATACTAGCACTTTCTGTTACCAGCCAGTATTCGTCCACTGCTGGATACAGTACGCGTCCCCCAAGGCACGCTACTCGACCATCCTGATGCAGCCGCTACCACTGACTTAACTTTTCCGATGTCAAAACGCGACGAAGTAGGGGCTCAGACGAAATGAATTGAGGCACAGAGAAAAAATATAATCAACACCAATCGAGTTCGGGTTCTATGTAAATATTGGGACTCGGAAAGTGGGTATGAGCCGGAAAAAATACATGAGAGCGGGCATATATGTTAACGTACAAAATTGGACAATATTCCTGCTGTACCAAAGTCACCAAAGGTTGACATTTTTAGGATTCCGTGCCCGAAGGGTGCCAAACCCTATTACTTACTCTGCCTCCGCTGTCTGACTGTTTGTCCGACCGTCCGGGCTCTATCTTTGGAACCGGTATAGGGAGCCAGTTAAAATTAACACAGAATACTTATTTGTTATTACGGCAGATTACCTACAAATAATGCAATGGCGGGGGGGGGGGTCTCCATACAACAAACGTATTTTTTCGCCGTTTTTTGTTTATGCTCTATCGTAAAAACGGTAATACATACAGGCATCAAACTTGGCGTGATTATGGGACTTTTTATTTATTCTAATGACAAATAATAAAAAACGGCCAGTTTCGAGTACGAAACCCTAAATGACTTGCACTTAACCGGCTTTTTTTAAATTCGATAAATGATTGAGCTAGGAGGAGCAATCAACTTGATAGACATATTACTTCCCGTTTTTTAGAAATTTTTTTCAACGCTTTATACATACGTAAGTAGCCTCTATACGTCCCACTGTAGGGCACGGGCCTTCTCTCAGGGAAAGAGTATGGGCTTAATCACCACGCGTGCCCACCGTGGATTGGTGATTTCAAGCGCTGAGGGTATATGAATAGCTCAGACACTCACGTTTCGTCACGTTGTTTTCTTTCACCGTTAGCGAGTGGTATTGCTACTATAACTTCACAAATGTACATAACTTAGAAAACAAAGTCATAGGTACACTCAATCTACCGAGACCACGGCACTTGCAAAAGTACCGATCGTCGGAAAATTGTAAAATGAAAAAATAAACGACTAAATATCTGTGCAAATACAGTTTTTATAATGTCTAGTGCTCGTGTTAACCTTAGAAAATACTATGTAAACCAAAGCCGAATGTATGAACCAAATATGTAGGTATTATCATCAAAACATTTATGGAAAAAGTTTTCTTACATAGCTGGGTACATTCAATCAAATATTTAACTTCGTTAACCGCTAAAAGGAAACAGGATTTTTTTTTTAATTGAATTGAATTGAATTGCTAACCCGTTACTAAAATAGTTAACTTCGTTAAACGTTAAAGCGTTATACTTCGGAAGATTTAACGCAAGCTACCGTTAATCTTAATTGCCTGTAACTGCCTTTCACAGAACAGACACTCATTAAAATCCACATTAATCGGTCAAAAACAGCCTAAGAAGAGGAGGCTTTAGAACAATAGCCATCAATCCTCGACGAGTGAGGTACCAACTCGAAAAGGTCTGTGATTGAGCTGGCCAAATCACCTGTGCGGCCTGATTCTGGCTACTTACACTTACCTTTTTATTACTGTATTTTTGGGGTCCCGTACGCAAAAGGTAAGACGGACTCCACTGTCCGTCCGTCTGTCTCTCTGTCTGTCACCAAGCAGAATCTCAGGGGGGCATTAAAGTATTACGTAAGAACTACGGGGGGGCGGGGGGCTCTTTGTTTTGCTTATTTTTGATGACATGGGGGGGTCTGGATGGTGATTACGTCAGCAGTACGTATTTTTTTTTTACTTTTCGGATTTTCTACAAAGTCTGCGACATGACGTTTCATATAGACTAGACATAAATCCAAGTTTTAACAAAAATTATGTTAATTGTGTGAAAAATTATGTTAAAGTTAGAAATATTACGTGCGTCAAATTCCTCTATTCTGCCTTTTTCTTATTTCTAGACTTTAACTGCTGCTCATAGAACAATAAAAAAACAGAATACATAAAAAATATGCATAGTGCGTAAGCTTGGGACAGAGGGTTGTAATACGTAATACTTCAACTGCCCCTAGCTAGACAGTTCAAATTTTCACAGATAATTGATTTTTGTTGCCGCTATAACAACAAATACTAAAAACAAAATAAAATTAATATTTAAGGAGGGCCCCTATACAACAAACGTGATATTTTTTGCTGTTTTGTCCTGGATATTAATAACGGCAACAGGTAGATGCTTGAAATATTGACACGTTGTATAGATAATGGTGCTTGGCCGATTTTTTATTTCGTGTAAGCAGCCATTAATCAATGTTGATGAAGCGAAAGAGGTTTGTCAGGATCGTGGCAAGTGGCAAACTCTGGTAGGTTTCTCTTCTTGGTAGGTAACTCTGACCATAGTTACCCAGACTTGCCAAGGTTCAAACTCACGCCTGTATTCCGGAAGGTTGGGCATAGGGCTCTTCAGTGCCATGCCAACCTCGCCGATCCCCTGTAAATCTTGGCCCCCTACCCGACGTCGGGTCCATGACAAGGAAAAGGTGGATAATGAATTGAATTGAATTAAAAAAGCGAGCTTGATACTAGGTAGTATTTTCTTCCAGCTAACTGAACGAGATTAGCAGGCCAAATATTATTAGTATGTGCATAAAAGGGACGTCACCAGATATTACTCTTACCAGCGCGACTTATGGCGACATGTACGATCCAATTCATCATTTGCTGCATTGCTGTCATTTTGGCTTGACTGCTTCGAGTGATGAAGAAGACTACTTCGAGAGAAAATAATAATAATACATGAAGATGTAAATGTACTTAATTAGAAATTATATTTATTAATATTAGTTGATATTATTAAAGAAGAAGAATAAGAAAGACATTTATTATACCAACAAGATATTAGTTGTACTGTCATTAATAATCAATTTCTATTTAAATAAAAATAATGAATTAATTATTATTATTATTATTTTTATTAAATCCTTTATTGCATTTAAAACAGACAGTTTTGCACATAGGCGAGCTTAATGCTACTTAGCATTATCTACCAGCTAACCTAAGTTTTGAAGAGAACATTATCAGGTATTGCAACTTACTTAATATTAAATATACTCACTAATTACTTATTCAGACCTAGATATATAAAATATAATAGGGGGGAAATATTACACAAATACAACATAATAATAAATAAATACTTGATACAATAAATAAATATATAAACCTACAGATTTAGGAAAGATATTGTGAAATACTTATAATATAATAAATTAAGACAAATGCTGGAGATTTAGGCTTAGATAGGGTTTTGGTTTTGAATATTTCAAGCGATGGGGCCCGTCGGATGTCTAGAGGCAAGCTATTCCAAAGGCGAATTGCTGTCACAGTGAAGGAGCCTGAATAACCAGCCGTATTATGCTCGGGGGTCCGGAGATGCAATGCTCGGGAAGGTCGCAGAAGGTGACCCTCACTGAGGAGGAACTCGAAACGTCCTCTGAGATAAGAGGGGGAACAGGGGTTATTAAGAATACCATACAGAGTGGCGAGAATGTGAGCATTCCTGCGGGAACGGAGGTTGAGCCACTTCAGCTGATTACGATAGGAAGAGACATGGACAAACTTACGCAGTCCAAATATAAGACGGATGCAAAGGTTGAGCAGTCTGTCTAGTTTGCTGAGCAGCTCCTCAGTAATGTCGGGATAACAAACGTCAGCATAATCGATAATAGGGAGAAGAAGAGAGTTGACAAGAGTAACTTTAGCAGAGTATGGGAGAAAATTCTGAAGCCGCCTAACAGAGTGTACGGAGGCAAAAACTTTCCTGCTGGTCTCGGCTACGTGAAGCTCCCAGGACAGGTTGTTCTGTATGTAGAGACCTAAGTTTTTTACATTTTTGCAGTAGGGGAGAGATATTCCATCGTAGAGTACAGCAGGAAGTGAGTCCACATCGAGTCTGGCTACGAGAGGTCTGCTCCCGACAAACATGACCTGCGTCTTGGTAGGGTTCACTATAAGACCATACCGCATCGACCATTGCCGTTTTATTATAATTACTTATTACTGTTACATGAATCCATTCAATAACAACGATATTACACGAATAGATGAAAATGTTATAATAATATGTTACTTACGTGCTAAACCGTATTCTATTGATAACAAAACACTTTTATACTTTTACTTTATACATTATTTAAAGCATCTGTGGCCCCAGCACCTATACCATCCTGATGGCTTAGTCGGCCTAGGTGCTAGGCAAGCCTACTCCTTCTAAAAAACAATGTCCCATTCACTGCAGCGTCCCAGTGGTCCCTTCGCCCATCTAGTATGAGTGAAGGTGCTATTAGACGCTGTATAAATCATCTCATTACGTAGATGCAAATGCCAAAGTATTTTTGTGGCCCCAACCCTAAGTAACAATGGTTCAATGGAAAAATCATCATCATCATCATCATGAGCCATTTGACGCCCACTGCAGGACATAGGCCTCCCTCGCGGTTTTCATAACCACCAATGGAAAAAGTTGATTTTACTAGGTAAAGTTAATTTTACCTTGATTTCAGGCATTAAAACTATAAATATAGTATATAAGCAGCCTATACACGTCCGACTGTAGGGCACAGGCCTTCTCTCAGAGAGAGAGTATGGACTTAATCACCACGCGTGTCCACCGCGGATTGGCATTGAGGTATGGGAAAAGCTCAGACACTCAGGTTTCCTCGCGATGTTTTCCTTCACCGTTAGCGAGTGGCGTTGCTACTATAACATTGGACTCGGAAGCGAGAGGCCCAGGTTCGATTCCCAGTGCGGGCATGTACCTATGACTTTGTTTTCTAAGTAGTGTACATTAAATCTTTTAAAAACATTTTAACTGTCACAGTTGAGTGCTTAATTCACAGGAAAAACAATGTCTAAGCTGCGGATTTTCTTACAGTTACCGAGTGGTATTGCTACAAAAACCAATTAATGTGTATAACGTAAAGTTATAGCAGCAGTACCACTCGCTAACGGTGAAGGAAGACATCGTGAGGACACCTGAGTGTCTGAGGTGTTCATATACCTCAGCGCTTGAAATTTCCAATCCACGGTGGGCACGCGTGGTAATGAAGCCCATACCATCTCCCTGAGTGAGAAAGCCTGTGCCCTGCAGTGGGACGTATAAAGGCTATGTAAAAAAGAACATAACGACAATTTACTGTAAAATTTGTAGTGGCCCGAACATTTACACTTCAGCAGAATAGGTCCATTGAAAATGTGTCAAGTGCAGACACATTCAGGCCGCCCGGCGTGTTGGATTGCGCCTCTTAGAACTTGAGAGAGTGAGAGAAAAAATGCACGAAATACAGTGGTGTAAAGAGAAAATTAAAAAGTAAAGACGAAGAGTCCACAGAATTCACTACACGCGCTTTGACGTATTCTCAATACGTCGTGAGCTTTACTGATCTAACAACTTCATCAGTCATTTTCAACGGATTTTGTACGAAGATTTCTTTTATAAGTTGGTCGGCTATTACTCGTTAACTTGTAAAGCCTACTTAGCCGTGATAGTTTTCCTTTTAAGTTCGATATACGTGCTACTGCGCTGAATTTTTTACGTTTCTGCAATCTATCATCATCATCAGCCACTTGACGCCCAGTGCAGGGCACAGGCCTCCCTCGTGGTTTTTATGGTTATGAAAACCACGAGGGAGGCCGCATACTGCGATCGCCAACCACGGGCACACGTAGAATTAAGCCAAGAACATATGCTTGAATTAAGCCCATACTCTCATTCTCTCTGAGAGAAGGCCCGTGCCCTGCAGTGGGTCAGCTATATAAAAAATATGGCATACACAAAAGTAACTATGTTATTGTTATTTAGTTACTTAATTTAAATGCTTTATAAAATTAGTATACTTAAGTTAAAATTAAGCTGGTGATTTCGTAACAAAACTTAAAATAAAATTATTGCGGAATTATTTATTGTATGACCGAGTAGCAAACAGTTTTCCAAACCCTTTCTTTATATATCCAGGGATAAATGACACGGATGTCAGTTATACAATTCTAGGGTCGGCGGACTGAAGCGCATACGTCAAATCATCATAATGTTTTTATTCTCTAAAAGATAAAGATATTTATTTGTCAAACATGAGTTTTCAAGACGATGGTATACAGTCGGATATTTGTTCTGCATGCTTTGCCATTGTAGACGTACAAATTTCGTTGTGAGAGAGCGCCTTAAAATTGTCTTAGTTTTATTAGAAGCGAAATTTTTACATGAGAACGAAATATTCTACAATTATAATTAATTAAATTAGCAGTTTCCTTATTTTTTGTTAAAAAACATGTATGTTCAAATCATTGTTTCATGACAGCCCTCCGTTATTGTAATAAAGATAGTAAAAATGTTATAGAGTCATTTTATAGATTTTTTTACCTACCTCAAAAATTTGTGTTATGGACTTAATATTTTTTAGTCCAACGACCCTAGAAATATAGGGTCGGCGGACTATGCACATAAGTCAAACTGTCATTTAATCATCGTTCTTTACAACATAAATACCTAATTAAAAAAATAGTATCCCTAATTTTTCTAAAAAAATATGTGTGCTCAATTCGTGACAGATCTCCGTTAATATAATAAAGATATCTAATAAAAATGTTACAGAGTAATATTTAACATAAGTTTTTTTTCACTGTGTCAAAAATTTGCGTTTTGGACTTATGTCTACTTCAGTCCGCCGACCCTAGTTTATCCACAGATAGTTCTACAAATGCCACGTTGTGTAACGTTATTATTTTAGAAGAACGTTATTATTGTAAAATTATTATGATTGTTAAATTAAAATAGGTACTTTAAGTTGGGAAAAGCCTAATAAACAAAGAAATATACATATTTACACTTACTTAACTAAATATACTAAATTACTTACAGCCTAAGTAATTAAAACTAATAAAACCTCAAACTAAAAGGGTTTACGCATCTCTCGACTGCGCATCTCTAAAACAACTTATAACGGGGAACCGGACCTACCTGACCGTGGTGATACTAAAGGAAGACCGATACCAGTGTAGGAATATTACCTAACCCGCAACCTGTTTACTTAAGAATCGATAATTAAATTATTATTTATTTATTGTTGTAACTTCATTTTTTTTTTATTCTACTGTCCCAGCCTCTTTAAGGCAAGCGCGACAGTTGGAAGACGTTTTGGCAACCGGATAGAGCTTACGCCTGGATAAACAGATAGATAATGCTGTCACATAGCGTTGACGCAAGCTGGCCTGAGATAAGTATATCCCTTACAGAAGGTATGAATCGTTACATCACGATCTACTGCACCATTGTGCGCGTCTTACAATAGGACAAACGACCCGACGCGAATTAAGCCAAATGGAGCATAATTCCTCACCAACACGCCATTTCGAACAGTCTGTGAGTATTGTAGTGAATTGTAGTTTATTTATTTATTTGGAGAAAATACAGGCACAGATGATAAATTATTTCATGTTTTACAATATTTTGCATGGAACATTTCTCACTTATAGTTCGAGCAGGTAGTGTAAAAGCGGCAGGCGCTTACTATTGTCTAACATGAAAAAAAAAACAACTTATTAAAGAGAACTAGGTTGACACAATAGTAGGGGATCCATTCACAGGCACCTTAGAAATAATGTAAATCACCATAAAAATAATATCTCCAAGATAAATTATGCTACGAAAAATTTTTTATACCGCAATAAAATGAGCCTCCTATCATAAAAAAATATCAGCAGACAAAATTATTTCCGTCACTATAAATTAGTAAGAAACACCTTTAAAATACTTATCTCTTTGAATTTTTCTTCAACTTATAGTAGAAACCATATGGTTTCCTTCTCACAAATACAAAATGTACCTCCATTTATTAGCTAAGTTAAACACAAATGATCTTATCTATGAAAACACAAATCCTCTAAAACACTCATAATTTATACAGTCATAATTTGAGACTGCGCTGCGCTTTAAGTGCCTAGTCCGTAATGATTAAAGAAAAACTTTATAAGGAAATCCGTATTTATTAAAGTTATACATGCCTGCATTTGCAAATAAAACATGTACTTTCGGCAGCAAATTAGAATAAAAAATATAAATATCGTCGCAGACAACTAAGGACCTAGACATAATGAAGACCCTGATAAAAACCAAAAACCATAAAAATTATATAAATATAGAGTGAACGTGTTATACAGGATCGTAAGTTGAGACGGCGTACATAGAAAAAATCTTTATTAGGAGGTGAGATGAATAGGAAACAAAATTAAAAAATTTTGTTACGCTAGTGGCCATTCTTGATCATATTACTCGTTTCTAATCTATTATGCACTTCATCAGGCTAATATTCTTAACAAAAAGTCATGAAATCCTACCAAAACTTAAATGTAAAGTGGATTGTAAGTTTTCAATGTATAACTATTCAACATCTTCTAAAAACTTGACAAGTCCCATCTGTTAATTTATTTATTATTTCACTACTCATTCCGCGAAGAAAAGGAACTTGGCAAGTTCTTATATATCAAGTTTTTTTTTTCTGACGAGAAGTTGGCCAGTTTCTTTTTCTATTTATGTTTTGGTGGGATAGGCTGTAATTGATTATGTTATCACGTCGTTTCAGCAACAAAAGCAGGTTGACTGGTAGAAAATGTCCCTAGCATAAGGTCCATCTTTTGACACCGTCTTTGGGCAATAGAGAATTTACAATAATAACAATACAAGCGTTTTTTTTAAATATTGACAGGTAATGAATGAATCTGTGAAAGTATATTATAGGTAACACTGTTTTAGTTAGTCACTTTTAAAATTATAAAGTTATACGGCGGTTTTCTTAAAGAGCCTTTGAGAGAGGCATTACTTATGTTTTTATAAATAGGACTGAAAATGTTTAAACGTAAAGTTTTATTTCTGTTTTGCTCAAAGTAAACAAGTGTAAAGGGCAGATTCCTCAAAACATTTCCTTGGCTGAACCGTAATAAATACGGTTGACTTTACTTTGATACAAATTCTCGGCACACCAACTTATCTGTGGGTTTTATAAGGTTAGCACGAGCACTGGACATAATAACACCACCTCAGTCTAACGAGACCATGGCACTTGCAAAAGTACCAAAAGGTCGGAAAGTTGTAAAATGAAAAAAAAAGACGAGAAATTATCCGTGCAAATTCAGTTTTTATTATCTGAAGGTAACGGAACTTGAGATAGGGGTGTCGTAAAAATGTCTGATAACTAGAAAAATAAACCTTGGCCCAACCAATAAGGCACATTTATTTTCATCATCATCAGCCATTTGACGCCCACGGCAGGACATAGGCCTCCTTCGTGGTTTTCATAACCATGAGGGGTTTTGCCATAATCGCCACGCTTGGCAGGCGGGTTGGCGATCGCAGTATGCTGTTGGAATCTCAGGAAGACGCTGCTGCCTGTCTCCTGGTAATTTATTTCCTTAGTCGCCTTCTACGGCATTCACGGAAGGAAAGGGAGTGACGCTATCCTTATCCGGCGCCACACGGAATTTATTATTTAATTATTTATTTTATTTTATTAGAATAGGAAAACTAACAGCTATGGAAAAGATCCATTACAATTGAAATAAAGACAGAGAGCCAATGACAAGTTTTCCCTGGTAGATATGAAAATGCCTAAGTACATAAAGGAAATAATATTTCCCTGACTCCAAGACAAATAGACAGTTTATATGTATTTTGTCTTATCTGAAATAAGTGCAATATTGTTATCATACTCCAGTATCTGCAATTCTGTTTTTATTTAACTGTTTGATTATATACGTTTTATTCCACTAACCCGTGCTGAGAATCGTAGCCTCTAAATAGGTTTTTAAACTAGTTGACCAAGTAAAATAGTGTGAAGCAAATTAGTAGTCTAAATTAGGATAAATGCAGTAGAAATGAGATCGTTGAGAAGTATTTCTGGTGTTACTTTGAGTGACAGGATACGCAACAGTTTGATTAGCGAACGTTGTGGACTGAAAGAGGATGTAGTGACTAGAATTGAGAAAGAAATTGCGTTGGTTTGGACATGTGGAAAGGATGAAGGAAGAAAGATTGACAAAACAAATATATCGAGGTAATATGTGGGCAGAACGGCCGGTAAGGGACATCCCAGGCGGACATACTTCGACCAAATAGGGGATGTATTAGCAAAGGGCAAGATAAAAAGTACCCGACATCGGCGTGCGTGCATACAACCACTAATGAATGTTAAGGAAGCGAAAGTGATCTGTTATCGTCGCAAGTGGCAGTCCCTGATCCCTGCTTACCCCTCTGGGATACAGGCATGAGTTTATGTAAGTGTATGTATATATATAATGTAAACTAATGAAATATGTAGTTAGTTGTCTGAAGTGGCGCACAGTTGGCCGTAGAAAAGCGATGTCAAGCGCTGAGATATGTGAGCACCTCAAACGTACACTTGAGTTTCGTCACGATGTGTTCCTTCAACGTTAGCTAGTGGTTTCACAAATGTACGTAAACTTAAAAATAAAGTCACTGGTATATGTTGGGATCCGAACCCAGACCTCACGCACGTGGAGCAGCCGGCTTACCCTCTAGGCTATCACCACTTACTAATAAATCATTTAATAATATCCAACATCATTGCGAGAATTCTCGAAATTCATTAGAATTCATTGCGAAATAATCTTGAAGAAGCGTGGGATAAAGCAAATTTCTATGAAATGTCTCAGCTTCATTATAATTTACAATACTAACATAAAGTTGAGTACTCACCAGGAGTGTAGCACGTAATGTATATGATACTGATGTATGATACCGTCCTCAGTTCTGACCTTGAAAATAACAATAATTGTTTTTTGTACTAAACTTAGCACACTAGGTCTTAGAGGATTTATGTTTGTGAAAAAGAAACATAACTTGACCTTACTATGGCAACGTAAAACAGTAACAGAATGTGCATAATTTGTCTTGTGATTCACTCATTTAAAATAAATGTTTTAAAATGTAAATCAAGGTTTTTTTACTGATTACAGCATCTAAAAAGATGCCAAAACAATCATTGTACGTTGGTGTGAGCTAGCTGTGCTAACCGCTCGTCGGCAGATCTCGATTATTGTTATCAATTGAACAATTATTGTTTTCGTACTAAACTTAGCACACTAGGTCTTAGAAGGATACTGTACGTTGGTGTGAGCTAGCTGGGCTAACCGCTCGTCGGCAGATCTCAACGCATACAGGCAGCGGGGCCGGGCCGCGTTTCATTAGACTACAATTCATAGTTTATTATGACAATTCGATGTACATTGCGTAGCAGAGTCTTCCTACGTGTTATTCTGTGGGTTAATCGACTTATTATTGCACAAAGCACATATCAAACATGTGCAAACAAAGGCGTACTTAACCCCTGAACTGCCCTCACGGAATGGAACGTATATGTGGCCCATACTAAGTTGGACACAGATCTGTGTCGCAGTTAAAGAGTGGTCTGAATAGCATCCAACCTTTGGTTTGTGGATAATGGATGAGTGGATAGTGCATTAAAATTCTAAAGTAGGAGAGAGCAGACTATTGAGGAGCCTATAAAGCTTGTTGAGTAGCTACTGACTTAAGTCAGCGTAACCTTGGCTGAAAACGCGAGATAGTTCTGTAAGCGCTTAAGGGAGTGCATAGAGGCAAATATTCTCTTGCTCACCTCAGCCACATGCCGATCTCATGAGAGATCGGATTGCATGAAGAGACCGAGGTTCTCACATTTTTGCAATAGCGGAGGGGTGGCAGTTGAGACCACATAAGTCCAGGGAAGGATTGACTTCTTGTTGGCGGTAGTTTCGGGTTTATAGCCCGTGACAATATGCTGAGACAGCAGCCTTTTTATGACCATAACACACATTGCCCTTCACCTATGTAATATCATTATTATTGTTGTAACCTAAGGTGTTTGCATGTTCGTAAGTCAACTTTTGAATTTATTTTAACATCAGGCTAATACTTATGTTGTCATTTAACATTGTTCACTATACCTACTCTCACTCTCACTCTCGCTCTCGCTCTCGCTCTCGCTCTCGCTCTCGCTCTCGCTCTCGCTCCCGCTCTCGCTCTCCCTCTCGCTCTCGCTATCGCTCTCGCTCTCGCTATATTAAACGTCAATACCACTCTAGTAAATGTGTGAAAATTGGAAACAGTCAGTCTCCGGTGGACACGCGTGGTGACTAAGCATATCCTTCCTCTGAATTGGTCTTATAATGTACGTTCCCTTTTACTTATCTCTTGTATGGTGATCCTACTCCTTCACCCCCAGGTAGATTGATGATATTATAATTCGATTTGAATTCGAGTCAACACAGCTCCAACGCCCCAGGTCTAGAGTTACTTATTGAATATCAAATAACTCACGAGCCTATACTATGTACTCTGGTAAAATTAGCCGTCGAATTAACTGTTTAGAACGTTCATTAGGCGGCGGCATCCAATTAAAGAATAGCCGGATTAAGAATAGCGTCACTCCATTTCCTTTCGTGGATGTCGTAGAAGGCGACTAAGGAAGTAAATTACCAGGAGACGGGCGGCAGCGTCTTCCTGAGATTCCAACCGCATACTGCGATCGCCAACCCACCTGTCAAGCGTGGCGATTATGGCAAAACCCCTCATGGTTATGAAAAGCACGAAGGAGGCCTATGTCCTGCAGTGGGCGTCAAATGGCTGATGATGATGATCATGATGATCCAATTAAACAGCTAAAGGTCATTCAGCCTTGTGATTGAACGCAACGTTCTATAACCTGGCTAGCCAAGTGATTAGTACTAGACTGCGTCTGCTTTGCTAGAGTGACCAAGATACAGTACTCGCTTCTTCGATTTATCTGTGACCACGACAACTTAAGTCGGAAATTAAGGTAATTCAGTGTAGCTCATAAATAGTTAGACTAGTTCCGTTAAATGTATAACAATGCAAGTAATTTGAAACTGAACTGTTAGAGGACATATCATTTTTATAAAATAACAGTGGCTTAACCAATAATAATAAATAACTGGTAAGAAGGTTATCTGAATAATCTAAACTGCAGCTAAATAATAGGGGTTAAAGTATGAAATTGCCGTTTTATTGCAATAGGTTCTTTGAATTGACATAGAATCTTCATGGTTTGAGGTTTTCGAATGAAACTTTTTTCAAATGGTTTCTATGGTGTTCTTTTTTTTAAAAATGTGAAACATTTGAATATCGACTTTCAATTGTTGTTGTTATTCAATTTAGACAAGAAAGATGGATACTGCGAAAATTCGAGTGATTATGAGGCACCCATTTTTCGTATTTTTTTATCTACTTTCAGTTCAGTTTCATGTAATTTAATGCCGCCGCCTAACAAACTTCCTAGGCACTGTATTGGACGGCTGATTTGATCAGTTGGCGGCGACATATATACTCCGTATCAAAAAAATAAAAATCCCCCATTGAAATATGGGCAGGCTATAAGGGGCAGTAGAAGACACAAAGACAAACTTTTTCTTCCAACAATAAGATTGTGTTTATATAAAAATAATGCTAGTGTACGGCTATACGAATCCAAACGAAATAAGGAATATATTGCTTACATATTGTCGAATTTAAGAACAAACTAACAGAGTGGCTTTTAGAAAAATGCTTTTACTCCATAAACGATATTTTTAACGAGAAAAGGAAGCTATGACGATTAATTTGATTTATATTAATTATAATAAGTGACTTTACTTTGCGTATGTCTATAAATGTTGCATGTCAAGACTGACAGAATGTGCGTTCTATAATATGTTTTATGATCTGTACCTGTACCTATATTTATGTATGTACTTCCACATTCTAGCAAATAAATGAATTGAATTGAATCCTACAATCCACCTTTGTAGTGGCAACACATTTGCTTACTGTGAATAACAACAAACGACCACAACTAACCTAGCCTAACAAGCGTATTTACATATAATACTTAGATTTCCTTAGTTCCCTGAAATCACTGTAAACGGCTTATAACCAGAGCACTCCGCGAATCCCGAATTCATCAAATCGGATTCCAGAACTCTTTAGCGAGAGCCCGCTGTAACCCACTACAAATGGGCTGGATAACAATCCAGACCATTTCTTATCTTGACGGAATCAGGTTCTATCGCCGAGAGGGGAAATAGAAAACGTCTCTCTTTCGCTGACATCTATTTTCTATCGATCAGCGTGAGCTCGGTCACAGGCGACTTAAGGTCGAACCACACGGACACTATGATAAATAATAAAAACATTATTCTTTAAAATGTGATGTGACGTGAAGCTATTTGATGGTAAAAGAATGTTTGATATCGGACGAGTAGATTCGTTCAAATCAATACCAACATAATATAAGCAGCTTATATACGTCCCACTGTAGGGCACAGGCCTTCTCACAGGTAGAGAGTATGGGCTTAATCACCACGCGTGCCCACCGCGGATTGGCGATTTCAAGTGCTAAGGTATGTGAATAGCTCAGACACTCGGGTTTCCTCACGATGTTTTCCTTCACCGTTTAGCGAGTGGTATCAAGTGAATCAATACCAATGTTTAGCACAAATATTTGATTTGATTTGATTTGTAGATTTTCTCCTACGTACAAACTTTACCTCTTTATAATATTTGAAGTAACTTGCTCGTACACATATGGACAAACAGTTTATTTTATTTTATTAGGGAAATAAACAGTTACATGATATATATTAAGTAGAAATTTTCTTAATTAACTTGTGTAAACACGTAACCCATGGCGTTCTCCACATACTATCGTAAAAAGTATTAGTTTTGCGAGGAATTTCATTTTAATTTTAAATGAGACTTAAACAAAATCACCTAGTTCCCTTACCCCCGGTTTCTCGTACACTAACAAGCTGTTAATCTACTGTTAACAGCTGCCAGTGGTTTTTCTTTGTATACACTTGGCTCAATTGACAGCTGTTAACAGTAGATTAACAGCGTGTTACTGTACGAGAAACTAGGGGTTAGTTAACTGTACGCATTCTTATCAGTCACTTTTGCAACTTCGACAGATTTTGTTCTCCTGAATAGCTTAGAGCAATTCCATAATTATAAAACTTCAGTATGATAAATTGGTCTGGTTTTAACTGCTAAAATAACCGTATTTATCCTTCAGATGAAGGCAAGATTCTTGGCCAGTCATTTCAACACATTTGATAGACTTAATTATCCGGAATAGCTTGGAGCAATTCCGTATGGAACTTTTTCATTGAAAAAGCTGATAATTTTATAGCCATTTGGAAGTTTTCCCCATAAAGCTACGAAAATAAAAGTTGAACACTGACTAATAAAATTCCCCATTTTCAGATAAATAGGCATGAGAATTTTATTAAACCCTGTTTAAAATATAACTAGACGATATAAATATAAATATAAGCGACTCGGCGCACCACTGACTGTGCCACATCGCTGCCTCTGTGGAGAAAACGTCGACCGTCGGGGTCAACACGGTCTGTCATGCTAGCGGAGTGCCGGCAGGCTTCCACGCCATGCGTCGATCAACGATATCGTCCGGAGAGCTCTTGCCACAATCAACGTCCCGGCCATTCTAGAGCCAAACGGTGTAGCCCGGGACGATGGCAAAAGACCAGTTGGGATGTCGTTAATCCCATGGAAAAACCCTGGTGTGGGACGCAACATGCGCGGACACTTTAGCACCGTCCCACATCCAGGCCACCTCCACAAGAGCCGGCGCTGCGGCATCAAGTGCAGAAGGCATCAAGCGGCGCAAGTACGGGACTCTAACACAGAGTCACGTATTTGTGCCGTTTGGTGTCGAGACACTAGGACCATGGGGGCCCGAGGCGCGACTGCTCTTCAAAGAATATCGTCGCGCCTCATCGACACGACCAGGGACCCCAGGGCTGGCTATTACCTCGGGCAGAGGATAAGTCTCGCTATCCAACGAGGTAAAGTAGCCAGCATACTGGGTACCCTTCCCAGAGGCGGCGATCTGGGCGCAGTTTTCTATATTTAGTTATTATTAATGATAAATAGCATTAAATAGCATAAAATTAAATACCATTAATTTATGACTGTAAATAAAACTTTGGAAAAAAAAACTAGACGATGAAGATTTATGTAAGAACAACCATTTCCAGCTAAGTGAAATAAAATACCTCAAAGAAACCCCCCAAATATGGGGTGGAAGAAGCCGCCATTTCTGTGAAATCAGCGAAATAAAATACCGTCCATAAATAGCGATTTAAAGCCGCGCTCTCATTGGAAAAGGATCGCACGATATCATCGGGAAAATATTAAATTGGCGAACAAATCTCTTCTTTCTGCGTCTAATATGAAAATTGGAATGTCTGTCCGGAGTGCTCTGACGTATAAACGTTGAACAGGGTCCATCCCGAAATGCATTTAATAATCTCTGAAACACGTCGGTTACAGTTTGTCATTTACAGCAACTTTTGTTCGACGAATCTAAAATTTTTGACGTGAAACGTCTTCCAGGTCGGTAGTAGGGGGTCTCTTTCTAAAATTGCATGCAAATAAAACATGTCGCCTCAGCCAGGGCAGTAACTCTGTAACTACGTGTCGTGTGCAATTCATCTATAATCGTCGAATAGAACAAAGTAGCCATTACTAGATCCTCTTAAAATCAGCGCTGAGGGATCACTTCCTCAGCACAACGCTGAGTCAGCTGCCTTTTGTGGCAACTTAGATACACCACAGGCCACATCTATGGTTCTGTTTTATTTATTCGTTTTGTCTGTTGTGTATTTAGTTTCCTTTCTGTTGTTGTGCATGTTATGTTACTTATCTGCTTATTTTGTTTCTGTGATGTATCTTGTTGGTACAATAAATGTCCTTCTTCTTCTTAACTCGTGGTGCTAGATGGCGCCAGTGCCGCGTAACACATTACGCTGGTTGAGCTACAAATTAACGCTTACTTATGGGCGTTGAAACGCTAAACCAACGGCCGTGTAACTCGACACAGCTCCACCAGCTTTTTATTCATATTCAATTTTTCAAAAAAAAAAAAAAAAGATTCTTGTGATGGTAGTGGCGCGAGTCACGCATTTTGTGGCGCAATTATTTCAGAATTTGTCAATTAATGTACTGGAACGTCGCAACCTTAGATGTTAAAACGCGCGACTCGCGTCATCGTGCTACCCATGCAGATGTGTTAAATAGAACTTATCTACACTCATATCATAATCTTCAAATTAAGAATTCAAAGGTAAACACATATTGACAGGCTTTAAACAATACATAACTTTAAAGAAAATAATAAAAAAAAAGTGTAATATAAAGTTACATTGAAGGTCAGATTTTTCACTTTATGTTACAGTTATTTTTTTTAAAGTGTTGCTGTGATCACGGAACAAAACTTAAGTTTTTTTTTTATGTCAAAAGTTGACACTATAAAAAACCTAATTTCATTTTCGTGGTACCAAAAGTGCTACTAAAAATACCTAAAGTTGCGCGCGCAAAACTGAGTGCAGACGATTGAATGTCAAGATACTTTTGTCGAAATTGCGCCATTTTGTTTCAAAAATTTCATTATGAGTGTAGATAAAGTAGTGTATGAGACTGCACATAACTTGGTATTAAAACACTCGCGAATGCTATTAAAAACCTCGCCAAGGCTCGTTTTTTAAAATCTCGCTCGTGTTTTAATAACCCGTATTATGTGACAGTCACATAAACTACTATTAAACATTTTTCTATGGTTGTATGTCAATGATTAAACTGAAGGAAACATTGGTAGAGCGCGTAAAGTGCAAATTTAATAAAATTATATAAACGTTCATATGTAAATGAAAATTAAAATGTATTTATTGTCGGTTCAGGATTAAATCATAAAATTAAACTAATTAATTATTACACACAATAGTGTCTAATAATAAAAATGTGAAAAAAGCTCATAGAACAAAAGTTGTTGCCAAACTCTAATTGGGCTGTCTCAGGAATTCCGTATTTTAGAATTAATTCGAGTTTTGACTGACCGAACCGAAGCCACGGCACAGAAATAGTCCCACGAAACGGAGATCTCAAAGGAGAAAAGACACAATTACGAGTTATTGAATAAAAATAAGTATCAGGGACGCTGCCTCCTCCCTCAATGTTTTTCATGGGTTCTTTGTATATTTAATTTGTACGTGTTTGTGTATAAATTAATAATATAATACCTAATAATAATAACAACTACCACACAATGCAATCACTTGACCTGGTGCCAAACTAGGATACCCTGTGCTATGGTAACCAGGTAAGGACGTCACAAACATGAAAATACACCCAGACTGAGGCCATTTGTACAAATGTACGTCGGCCCCCAGGGAGAACCGAACCCACGGCCTCTGTTTTGGTAGCTAAGCGCCTAAACGGCTAGACCAACGAGGCAGTCAAATCAAATTGACACATCTGCAACATCATTTGAAGAACAAACTGATTTTCGATGAGGTACTAGGGTTCTTAAGTGAAGACCATGAACTGACGAACGCAGAGAAGGCTGCCCACCAGCTCGCTCGACCGACGGTCTGATGCAGATTACTGACAGGATGAGTATGGCTGAGGACAAATACAAGGTACCTTGGGGAGGCCAATTTCTACCAGTGGACGATTACGGGCTGATGGATCGATTGATTGACTGAAAATTGTATCAGAAATCAAGGAAACAATAGTTATTTGTTATGCAAGGCTGCAAAGTTAATTTTTGGCGCGAGTACCTTGTATTGAAACCTGAGCGTAGCGAGGGTTTCAAAGGTACGAGACGCTAAATAACTTTGCTGCCGAGCGCAACACACAACTTTTCACCTCACTAAAGCGAGGAAAATGTTAGGTGCAAGAAAAACAGTTTTAATAAATACTAAATTACTGTTTATTTATTTCAAAAATTAAAAGTAAAATTACTACAATTGGTAATATTGAAAGTTAATTTTTTTTTTTAAATCAAATTTTCTTGCCGGCCAGTGCGATTCTTTAAATGAGGCTGGCGCATGACATGAAATAAGTATTTGCATTTCAATCATCAATGGACTGGCTGCAGAGAATATAAACTATTACGAAACCAATGAGGTTCTATATATATGTAATTTATTGTACGAAACCTTTATTGAATAAAAATATTCGAATTTTAAAAACACTTACCACGCTAGCGGATAAAGTGCGATTTTCCACGCAGATTTCGAATGATAAACAGAGCTTTTACGAGCTAGTGAGGTGAAAAAATTCATTTCAACCTAAAGAATTTACATTCTGTTTATTGAATGTCAAGATACAATTAATGTTGACCGCTGCCTTAGGGTCGAGTTGTAACACTACAACAGGCAGTGAAAAAAAATTCAACCCGGACCATCTTTTCCCAAATCATATCAAATCTAATACATTAGTTGATACGAGCACCTACCAACTAGATCCCACGAGTGAAATCATCAACGTACACTTGATACTAAACCTTCCTGTTACCGTCGGCATAATGATTTACCCAGAACAGAAGGGTTGAAGCCTTCAGATATGGTTGAAGCAGTTCGGTCAGCTTGAAACAGATTCGGCTTACAACTTACGAATAAAAAAACCATAGAAGTATTCCTCCCCAAAAAAATCACACTTAAAAACGGCCGCAGTCCTCTTTTTCTGTACAGCACATCTTGCGCTTTCATTAGTGATTCACTCTGTGATTGGATACATAGGGTGACTCAGTGCCCACTCTGTGGGCGACAGTAACTGACAGCGTAACTAATGGTTGGTTTTATACTAAAACGTCAAACCAATGCCTTCATATCAATGTATTATCCATCGGAATATCTAGGTACCTCGCAAGATGGCGGTCTGACGGAGGCAGGTGCATAGATATTTTGCCGGGTAATACTGAACTCGCTCCGATTTGTAACACAATAGACCAGCCCCGCCCACCATCCCACAGTAGAACGTAGTGTCCTTTTTTAGCGCTGGTTAGACATCTACGTTTTTAATTATCACTGCTTATCCTTACTATATATAATATTATAAACGCGAAAGTTTGTATCTATGGATTGATGTTTGTTACTCTTTCACGCAAAAACGGCTGAACGGATCCGGATGAAATTTTGCACAGAGATAGATTATAGTCTGGATTAGCACATAAGCTATTTTTTATCCAGGAAAAATACACATCAAAATTGCCACGCGAACGAAGTCGCGGGCAACAGCTAGTAACAAATAATAATTGGCTACGCGGGCAGGTGGATTTTGTTGCTGGGTCTAAAACCTATTCAAAAATTGGTGTTGAATTTTTCTAAAGACACGGTCTTAAAACACGGGACTCACGTTGAAAAATAAATTAAAACAATGATTTTCATTAAGCCTAATTCTGGTGGACTTAGGACCAGTTTCTGAATTGAGAATTACGCTAAGTAAATAATTAACTCCCAGAAAAGAGTGTGACAGAACGTTACTTAAGTATTTACTTAGTGAAATTCTCAATTCAGAAACCGGCCTTTAATCAATAAAGTTGTTTGTCAGCAAAATTATTGTTACAGCCCACGAGCCTAACAGCCCTCTCTCGGGCTGTTCAACATTCGCACGCCGCTATCGGGTTCTTTGTATCTGGTCCTTTGCTAATATTTCCCCTATTTGGTCGTATGTCCACCATGTTATATCCACCTGGGACGTCCCTTACCGGCCCTTTTGCCTACTAGCTCGACAAATTTCGTTGGTCAGTCTATGTATTATTTTGAAACATTCCATTAACGCGGATATCTAAAAGAAACCATGTATCTTATCTTAACTGCTAGTGCGTCATCATCATCATCATCATCAGCCATTTGACGCCTACTGCAGGACATAGGCCTCCTCCGTGGTTTTCATAACCATGAGGGGTTTTGCCATAATCACCACGCTTGGCAGGCGGGTTGGCGATCGCAGTATGCGGTTGGAATCTCAGGAAGACGCTGCTGCCCGTATCCTGGTAATAGATTTCCTTAGTCGCCTTCTACGACATCCACGGAAGGAAATGGAGTGACGCTATTCTTGATCCGGCGCCACACAGATTAACTGCTAGTGCGTGTCGGCCCTTAATGTTATTTCGGAAATACCTCGTGGGAAAATGCCATAATTGTACTAGCCGGAATAACATCCATAAAGCGAGATCTAAAAAAATACTCCTTTTTTACGCTCCTTGGATAAATAGTGAGTTCCAAATTATCTAACATATAAAAAAAGTGTTTGTTATCGAACTCCACCGAAACTGCTTCACCGATTTTTATGAAAGTTGTTGTGTATATTTGGTAGGTCTGAGAATAAGTCGTAGGCTAATTAATATGGCAAAACAACTTCTGCCGAGTCAGCTAGTGAATTATAAAAATAGAGAAATAGAGCAGTTTAACTGAATAATAGATAGAGCATTTTAATTGAATAATTTATTTAATAGTTTTAATCGGAACTACGAGTGTTCCAAAATAGAACAGTATTTGTTGCTAGATTTGGGCCCGGCTCCGGGCGACCAACCCGTTAGTGCCCTGGTTCACCTGCCGTCTTCCCGCCTCGCCAGGTGTCCCGCCGATTCGCTCAAGATTCGGTCACCAATATCAATGTATAGAAATATGTCAAATATGTGTGACACATATGGTTTTAAGAATTAGGTATCTCTGTCAGATCTAACGAACCCCTTGGCTTGACAGGGCAGACAGATCAGTCAGACAGTCATCATCATCATCAGCCTATGCTTGTCCACTGCTGGACATAGGCTTTTTCTATTGCACGCCACTGAGCACGGTCCTCGGCTACTCTCATCCAGCTCTTGCCAGCCGCCCTGCGAAGATCATCGCTCCACCGAGTCTGAGGACGTCCTACACTACTTTTACCGATCCGCGGTCTCCACTCAAGAACTCGTCTACCCCATCGGTTATCAGTTCTTCGGATGATGTGGCCGGCCCACTGCCACTTCAGCATGCTAATTCGGACAGTGCAGTGAAATAATTAAAAAAAAAAATTTAAAATCGTAGATCCATCTGATTGACACGTTTCAGTAACTGCTCATTAGCTCAAGTAGCTCTGTATATTAAGGTTAATCTCAAGGTTTACTTGTTTGCAAACCATTTCGTTTTAGCTGAGTATGAACTTCCAATTTTCCTCAATTTGTGGGAAGATTCTGTAAAGCTAACATTGAGTAGATAGATAATTATAAAATTATCGTTTTGCCACTTAAAGCGAGCATTTAATATTAAATTTCTCTGAATAGCATTTGGTTTTATATTGAATGCAGGGCCGTCTTTAACCTAATGGAGGCCCTGGGCACATTACGATAACGGGGGGGGGGCAATATTGTAATGTTGCAAGGGTACAACTTTGACAGAACACTATTTTGTTAGATTAGACCAAGAAAGTAGATAAGCAATATAACGTAAAATATATTTTGTATAATTTTTGTACCTACTTTCTCAATAAACATCGGTTATCGTTTGGTGATCTGTCAGGATCAAGAGGGCCCCTATCGATTGCGGGGCCCTGGGCACGTGCCCAGAGTGCCCAGTGGGAAAGAAGGGCCTGATTGAATGTATTGATCTCGATTATTGGGCCTTATTTTTAACACTGGTGTCGTTGTGAAGTTTGTCATGTAGCTACGTAAAGGCCGTTTGACACGGGTTTCATAACTTACCCTAAGCACTGTCTTGTAATGCTATAAACTAAAAATTTAGAGTAAAACTTTTCTTACCTCAGACAAACATACGCCCGACAAAAACCACAAATAAAAAAAAAATGTTCCAAAACGGTTCGCAACACTCAAAAAAACTCACTCGCAACCTCTTTGCATAAACTTGGAATCCACTTCCTTTTAATTTTTTGAACTACGAACACGGATTTTAAGGGCGAGCGCAGACGTGCGGTCGTCCTGGCCGCTTCATCCGGACTGAAACGCTGCAGTAGCAGAATGTATGGCGGCAAAGCGCAGGTTTTCAATGCTCGCCTACACACACCGTCTCACGGGGGCGGGAAAGCAACAGCGTGGAAACGCACCGTGGGTACCTACTCAATCAGTTTTGGTAGATTTCTGCTCCGAAATAATTATTTTCCGGAGTAGAAAATTGTGATGTTTTTTTTTCTTGTTCTGTCTGTTGTTATTTCGTTCTCTTTCCGTTGTTGTCCTATTATGTCACTTATCGGTTAAGTTTGCGACTGCCTCGTTGGACTAGCCGTTAAAGTGCTTACTAACATAAACATAAACATTTACATACAGACACATACATTGCGTCTGGCCCCACACTAGGATACCCTGTGTTGTGGGAACCAGAAACAACGACATCACAAACATGTAAACATCCAAAACCTGGGGTTTTTTTTGTCCCCAGCCGGGACTCGAACCTAGGACCTCTCGCATGGTATGCAGATGCACTAACGCTGCGCCACGAGGTCGTCTACCAAGATACCATACAAAATTCATGGTGTTCAAATAATATAAACACGGTAAGGCCCATCGTAGTACAATCGCTGGTATCTTTTACCGAAACCCGCTGCTGCCAACTTTATGGTGCAATATGAGAGGCTTTTCATTTTATGACGTCGTCGGTAGTGTTTTAATAATCGTTGGCTCATGCCTGTACGCTTGTTACCGTTTTGGGAACACTTTTTTCACCTGGGTTATATTATTATTATTACGTCCTGGTTGGTCTAATATACCTCAATCGCTCAAGACAAAATTATACAACCAGTGTGTGTTACCAGTGATGACTTATGGCACTGAAACGTGGTCTCTCACTATGGGCCTCATAAGAAGGCTCAAGGTCACGCAACGAGCTATGGAAAGGGCTATGCTCGGAATTTCTCTACGAGATCGAATCAGAAATGATGAGATCCGTAGACGAACGAAAGTCGTCGACATAGCCCAGCGGATTAGTAAGTTGAAGTGGCAGTGGGCGGGGCACATAGCACGCAGAACTGATGGCCGATGGGGCCGAAAAGTTCTCGAATGGAGACCACATATCGGCAAGCGCAGCGTGGGACGACCAGCCACAAGATGGACAGATGACCTCATCCAAGTGGCAGGAAGGCGCTGGATGCAGGCCGCTTCCAACCGGTCTTTTTGGAAATCCATGGAGGAGGCCTATGTCCAGCAGTGGACTTCTTGTGGCTGAATGATGATGGTTGGTCTAGCGGTTAACACGCTTGACTACAAAAACAGAGCTCATAAGGTTCGATCCCTACTGGAGGTCGCCGTAATTGATTTGTAAAAATGGCCGCAGTCTGGGTGTATTTTCATGTTAAAAATTTTCTTGCCTGGCGTAGCACAGGATATCCTAATTCGGTTAGTGGGAAATTATTTATACGGAGTATAGAGGCAACTGACACTATGTGACATTGAAATATTTAAAAAAGTTATTTAAGGTGACCTAAAACGCCCTAAGGTGCCCTTAACAGCGTGTTGATTTATCGAAATATTTAGAAAAAATATTTTATGGTGACCTAAGACGCCCTGAGGTGTCCTCAACAGCGCGTTGATTTGTCGAAATATTCAGAAAAATATTTTTATGGAGACCTAAGACGCCCTAAGGTGCCCTTAACGGCAATTACAATTGTACAATTGTTTGTTTTCTTTCAATAAATAAAAATAATAAATAAATAAACGGCGTGTTGGTTTATCGAAATATGTAGAAAAACAATTTTATGGGGACCTAAGACGCCCTAAGGTGCCCTTAATAGCGTGTTGATTTGTCTTTTTGTTTTGAATCGTTCGTTTTTCCTTCGGATTTCAAACAATAACAACGCCATACTAAAACGGATATCACCGAGAGTTGTATCTACAAATAAAGCCGAGGTTCAATTTTCCTAGGGTGAGGCCATCTGAGTAAAATTGTTCTTTTACTTTTGTACGCGTTTGAAAAGAAAGACTTTTGGAAATTTAATAAACAGACATCAATATTCAGCGCTACAATGCTACATTCAATTGAGATTTACAGATTCGGGTCAACGATTGGAAATCACGAATATTTAGATACGAAAATGTTCTACCATTACCTTTAAAACATTAACGGCCAGTTTCTGAATTGAGAATTTGGCTAAGTAAATAGTTAACTATAGTGCTGTCGCTTGGAATTTTTTAGAAAAGAGCGTGACAGAACGATACTTAAGTATTTACTTAGTGAAATTCTCAATTCAGAAACCGGCTCCAAGTAAAGAATATACGGCTTATTTTTCAATAATAAAGAAATGCCTCCTTCAGAGTCTCTTTAAGTAAATTACTATTTAACTTTAGTGGTGGTTTTAATTTTTACTAACCTACTTCAAAAAAGGAGGTTATCAATATATTCGACGCTTGTATATATATTTTTTGCTATGTTATTTTTTTTTATGATTGTGTCATTCTGTGGTTGTGTCAGAAACACTTTGTTGTTGTAAATTCCTAAAAAAGAACTGACGAAGTTTTGCGAGAGTTTTTGAAACTCGAAGTTGAAGAGAAACTTAAATCTCGATGGAATATAAAAAGTGTACCTCCAAAGACATTAATTCACTCAAGAGGTGTACAGTGCCCACCATAGATTAAAGACATTACTTAATGTATGTTTAACCCACATTTAACCCACGTTTAACATTTAACAACACTTTATTTGCAGAGGGCAAGAGGGTAGAGGAAATTGGCCTTTGCATCTACGTAATGAGATGATTTATGCAGTGTCCATTGTCTAGTGGCACCTTCACTTATACTAGATGGGTGACGGGACCATTCGGACGCTGCAGTGCCTGGGACATTGTTTTTTAGATTGAGTAGGCTTGCCCAGCACCTATACCATCAGCAAAGACAAGTCAATACGTGCGCAACCAAACGACCCGCGGGTTTCCTCACGATCGTGTGTTATTGATACCACATGCTTGCGGAGGGCTTATAGCTTAACTAATGTGGAGATTTGACTTAATAAATCATAATTTTGTTGAGTTCTGTCTTAAGACCGACATAAGTCCCCCTGAGGGCTGTTTAGTGGAATGTTTTTTTTTTTTAAATAAGACCCATAGAACTTACTGTTGACAGAAAAAGGTGTGTGCTCAGCATGTGCCGACAGAGACAAGACTTGCCTGTTGATGGCGCCGTTTTTAGCACTCACCTGCTTAAAAAACTGACTACAAACTAGTTCCTGATCCTAAATACAAACTAATAAGTATAACCTAAAAGCGGTGGAAGCTTGAGGGTTGAACATTGGACTCGGAAGTCCGGCGACCCAGTGCGGGTGTGACTTTTCTAAGTTATGTACATTTGCGAAGTTATAGTAGCAATACCACTTGCTAACTGTGAAGGAAAACATCGAGAGGAAACCTGAGTGTCGGAGCTATTCAAACCAAAGCCCGTACTCTCTCACTGAGAGAAGGCCTGTGCCCTACAGTGGGACGTATATAGGCTGCTTATAATAAGTATAACGTAATCAGGTGATTTAAATTAACACACACGTCATCTGAAATAATTTTATTTTAATACTAGCTGACCCGGCAAACGTTCTTTTGCCATAATTATTATTTAGCCTGCGACATATTCTCAGACCTACCAAACATACACAAAAAATATGGAAATCGTTGAAGCCGTTTCGGAGGAGTTCGGTAACAAACACTGTGACACGAGATTTTTCTATATTAGATTATTTTTTATTGGTAAAAGGTTATACACGTTTTCGTGTATAGCATATGTGTGGGTGCGTGTAATGTGTGTGTGTGTGTGTGTGTGTGTGTGTGTGTGTGTGTGTGTGTGTGTGTGTGTGTGTGTGTGTGTTTGTGTTTGTGGGTGTGTTTTGTGGAATTCTTTGGGTATGTACGTTTTAAGTACGGTAGAATTAAGACTGTTCCTACGTGGAGCATGCTGTCTTGCTCGCATAGTTTAACATTATTGTAATAAAATGAGTATATTTTCGATGAATAAATTGCGGATATTCAAGGCACATTTTTCTTATTCTGTACTAAGTTAAAATTTGATTCCAAAATTAATAATTTTGGAATTAGGAAAAGCCTAGTGGGTAGAACATTGGACTCGGAAGCGAGAGACCCAGGTTCGTATTCCAGTGCGGGCATGTACCTATGACTTTGTTTTCTAAGTTATGTACATTTGTGAAGTTATAGTAGCAATACCACTCGCTAACGGTCATGGAAAACATCGTGAGGAAACCTGAGTGTCTGAGCTATTCGCATACCTCAGCGCTTGAAATCGCCAATCCGCCGTGGGTACGCGTGGTGATTAAGCCCATACTCTCTCTCTGAGAGAAGGCCTGTGCCTTACAGTGGGACGTATATAGCCTGCTTATGGATAGGAAAACAAAAACATATTTAAAATATCCGTAATTTGATTATGCATCAAACTCTCATACCACATTTAGCAAAAATTTACTCATTTCGTCACCATAATTAAAAACGTTTATTATGCGAGCGAGATAGCACGCTCCACGTAAGAACAGTCTTAAGAACATTATTGTTCTGAAAAACAATGAAAATTGTATACCTATCTTTAAAATATTTCAAAGTCACAGTATAGTTTTAGATTCAGATTCAATTTGTTTAGTTTGCTCTGATGACGCATCGGCAAAGTATTTCCTGTGGATTAAGCGAACTAAGCTGGGAGGTGCTCGGCTAGCGTACTTCATTTAAAAATTAGTCTCAGATTTGCTCTCGAAGAATAATATAAATAAAAATAACGAAACACTACAATTTTAAGACGCCGGCCTAACGTTCGAGAGGTCGTGGATTCGAATTCGGCATGCAATGCTACTCGCGACGTCACACTGAAGTAAACATCGTGAGGAAACCTGAGTTTCTGAGGTGTTCACATCCCTCAGCGTTTGAAAATGCCAATCCGTGGTGGGCACGCATGGTAATTAAGCCAATGCTCTCTCTCTCTCTTTCTCTTTCTCTCTCTCTCTCTCTCTCTCTCTCTGAGAGAAGGCCTGTGCCTTGTAGTGGGACGTACCTATATAAGCAGCGTAAAAAAATTAGAACAATCGGTTTTCCACGCGCAAAACATTATATTTATTTTGTCTCCCCAAGCAATGAATATATTGTGCGCTTAGAAAACAGCTTGTTTTGTACTCATTGTATAATGTTCCTTGGCAGGAGCCGCGCCATAAGGTCTTTTACGTCACGGCAGGTGCTTTATAATCGGCAGTTTTATTAAATTTATTTCCGGCGGGACAGGCCGTTTTGTGTTTTATTGCGCCTTCGAGGGATTCGCGGTAGAGATACCTACGTCCGCAAGAACGCATAAAAAGGTAAGCGCTCTCACCTCTGCAAGCCAAGCGTTTTAAAGGCGACCGACGCGTTGAAAATATTTCCAATTTAGGTGTAGGACTGTGTACCTTCGAAAAATTGTTTTTTTAGAGAATTCTTTCTGCCATTTCGTCGGTGTGATTAATATGCATATCTGTGCCAAATTTCAGCTTTCTAGTACTAATATAATAGTCTTTGAGCTAAACCGCGGACAGATACATAGACGGATAATAATATGACGAAACTATAAGGGTTCCTTGTTGACTACGGAACCCTAAAAAATCATATCTTCTCCTGTAATACGCAATAATCTTGTAATGTAATAAAGACTCAGCTCCCAAATTTAATTAGCAGAGGCATGTTCATGGCGTTGCGGATAGAACCATACCACGATGAAGAATAACGTCAGCGCCACCTAGTATGAAAATTTGCGAACTATAGTTACTAGTTTAATACGTATTTTAAAGGCAGTTTTTTGTCTTATTGACTTATTTGTTACTTTAAACCAAAATGTAATGTACCCATGTTCTAGCAAATAAATTTGTTTTGCTTTTCATTTTATACGGCATCATAGTTTTAAATGTACTTAGCCTATATACGTTGCACTACAGGAAACAGGCCCTCTCTCAGAGAGAGTATGGGCGTGTCCACCGTGTATTGGCAATTTCAAGCGCTGAGGTATGTGGACACCTTAGACACTCCTCCTCACGATGTTTTCCTTCAGTCAGCGAGTGGTATTGCTACTTTAACTTCACAAATGTACGTAACTTAGAAAACAAAGTCATTGGTACTTAAATTATACTCAGGGTTAATGTAGAGTCATATTTACTTCCCATTCGGTTTTGAAAGGGCCTTCTGTGTATCTTGTTTCTCGAGGAAAGTAAGGGTTTGAGGGGATCTTTTATGGGGGATAAAGTGGAGTGCGTGTTTGATGTTCTATTCTTGTGTTTAGGATTGATGGCTTAGGCTCTCCTTAGTTAACAAAACTAGCCTCTTCACGCTACTCTGTTTGCTATAAAATAAACAATATAAGAAATAAAAGCAACCTAATAGTAAACTAGCTGTTGGGCGCAACTTCATTCGTGTGAATTATATCAATCTATAGTTCTATACTCTATAATAATATTATTAAGAGGAAAAGTGTGTAAGCTTATAGTCCAGTCATTACATACATTTAGAAATGCATGTCAAACGAAAAGGTAAAAGTTTGGATATTAGTTGGGGGGGGGGGGGGGGGGGCTTTTCCGCCATCCTAGGCGATACCGTTTTAACGATAGGTGCAAAATGTAATGGACCTTAATTATAGATCGTTCATTCATACACACATACATAAACTCACGCCTGTATCCCAGAGGGGTAGGCAGAGACCGGGGACTGCCACTTGCCACGATCCTGACAGATCACTTTCGCTACCTCAACATTCATTAGTCGTTGCATGCACGCACGCCGGTTTCGGATGAAAAGGTAAAAAGGTGATGATTGTAGATCGTATGAAAAGCAATAAAAAAGTATTGCATCAAAATTTTCGTATCTCAACGGAGAACCGAGCTATGGACTTTTAGGACGGACATAGGTTATAGGCTAATCCGTTAACCACGCGAACGTAGTCCCAGGCACTGCCAGTAAGTTATATTTCTGTCATGAAGGGTTTCGTATTCGGACCTCAAAACATTTTTTCCTGATGTTGTTTTTTGAATTAATTTTTAATTTCTTTATTTCTCATTTCAATTAGTTCAATTTCTTTTTTTCTAAATTGTGTTTACTATTATAGTAATAGTAATATAGTAATAGTTTATTGACCAATAATATTGCAAGGATCTACAACTAAGAGTAGTTACATGAGATGACTTAAATTTATAGTATAGCCTCTGTTGCCGAGCTAGGCATAAAGCCTGTATTACGGCATCCAGCGCCAACTCCCACGGAATATGGCAAAGTAAAGTATTCTCATAAGTATAACGTTTAACAAAGAAATAATTTTGAAGAAATTTAAGTAAGTGCAAGGTTAAAATAAAATAACAATGTATTTGTGAGTCCTCTCTGTGAGGGGGTGTGTGTGTGTGTGTGTGTGTGTGTGTGTGTGTGTGTGTGTGTGTGTGTGTGTGTGTGTGTGTGTGTGTGAGGGTGTGTGTGTGTGTGTGTGTGTGTGTGTGTGTGTGTGTGTGTGTGTGTGTGTGTGTGTGTGTGTGTGAGAGAGAGAGGGTGTGTAAATGTGGTCCGTACCTACAGCCTGAGTTTGTTGTTACAATTTATAGTAATAATTTAAATTTTAAGTAATTGAAGATAGATAGAGAGGGGACGGGTATTAAGACAATGTTTAACTTGTTAGCGCCTGGTGTCGTGAATTGACATTTCCATTGTATTTAATTTATTTTTGTCTAGTCAACAGATCTTCAGTTTGGTCGTAAGTCAGATTGCGCAGAATTTTTTTTATCTTTTGTTTACATATGGTTCGATTTAAGTTGTAAATTTCGACTGACTTATTTATTTTATTATACATATAGGGTCCAAAAAAAGGTAGAAATCTTTGACTAAACTGAGTTCTAAAATGCCTATCGTATTGACACACTTGTGTAACATCTCAATTTCATTTTTATCCTGTGGCATGTAGTCATAATAAAATAATAATATCCTTTCTTTTTCAAAAAGAAAAACCCTTATAGAATCGCTTTATGGTCTGACGTCTGTCTGTCCGTCCGTTAAGACCCTTTTTCTCAAAAACGGGTAGCGCTATCATGTTGAAATAATTACTATCCAATATGAAGGTCAACAATCCCTCTTTAGTGTAAGAATTTCAAGCTTTGAGTCAATTCAATTAAAAATATGCCTTTTTATTTTAAACATTTGGAAACACACAAACTCAATTTTTTATTTACTTCTTTGTTAGTTTGACCAAACTAAAGTCTGAAGTACATATTGGAAGTTACATCTCATGTCCCTCGCCAATGAGACCCGAAATAAGTACCATGCGAAGTCGATGTTGGAAAATAATTGGTCGGGCATTATATCTACTCTCCATGGGGCAGATAGTAAAGTGTCAGTGGCACAGTATATGCCCACTATACAGCGAGGGCGCACTCTTGACCCGCATCCGTTTGCCGTCGCCAATAGGGCTGCCACCTAAGACTGTAGGTAGGCAATCTGGGTAAGAGGAAATGAAAAAAAAAATTTTGAAATTTTGTTTCCAAAAATTCGCGTCTATCAGAACGCGTACGCACCGCTCTAGCGGACTATTAATGGTTCTCACAGATTCAAGTTTGTTTCGTGATACTACTAGAAAGTGTGAAAGTATAAGTGTGGCGCGAGATTAAGAATAGCGTCACTCCATTTCCATCCGTGGATGTCGTAGAAGGCGACTACGGAAATCAATTACCAGGAAACGGGCAGCAGCGTCTTCCTGAGATTTCAACCGTATTCTGCGATCGCCAACCCGCCTGCCAAGCGTGGCGATTGTGGCAAATGGTTATGAAAACCACGTAGGAGTTTTCCTGCAGTGGGCGTCAAATGGCTGATGATGATGATGACTACTAGAAAGTGCCTTTAAAAAAAATAAACAACCGTATACGATAGCTCACGTTAAGGCACGTTCAATAAAATTTGCAGCGGTTTTTAAACCACTCATGGTTTATCCTTATTAATAATATTATAAACGGGAAAGTTTTTATGTATGGATGGATGTTTGTTACTCCTTCACGCAAAAACGGCTGAACGGATCCGGATGAAATTTTGCACAGGGATAGATTTTAGTCTGGATTAGCACATAGGTAATTTTTTATCCCGGAAAATATACATCAAAATTACCTCGCGAACGAAGCCGCGGGCAAACAGCTAGTATATGCTACGGTAATGAAGTTCATCGGGGTATCGGATAACTAAATGAGGCGAACAAAATATGTAGGTTCAAGGGAGGAGGCCTCATTTGTCTATTATTTTTACATATAAACTCAGGAAACGTTCAGTGATACAAACTTTACAGTTCTGTAATTAATCAGATGTTGTATTTATGCAAATTTCAGACGGATTTTTGCTTGCGCGATGTAGGATAACTGTGCGCAAATATGCGCTCGCCACATCAAAATTCATCTTTTTATTTCACTGTTATGAAACCGACATAATATGTCTTTAATAAAGTTGACTAGGTCTAATAACAATATTGTTATTATTTTCATAAGCCTGTATTTAATAATACTCAATTGAGTAAATTTACTAGTTAACCCTAGACCACTATCCCCAGTACATAAGTCGTCGAAGGAAGCAGGAAGTGTTTTATGAAATATAGGGTGTCCCATGGTTATACCACACTTTAATATTAAGAGTGCTTTTGTTGTTCGTAGGACACCCTGCATGTAAAAAAACCACACAAGTGTGAAAAAGACTCGCGCATCGGGTCAGGGCGCAAGAAACGAAGAAACGTTTCCCAGAAACGACTACCTAATTAAGTTTGTGGTAAATAATTGACTTCTATACATTTGGAAAATAATAATAAGTATTTAATTATATTTTTTTTAGTAAGCCGGGCTTGTGTCCCAGTGATTGGCAAAGGCCTCCCCCATGATCCCATCCTATCTCCACGTGCTAATTTGAAAACTAGACGTGCCGTTCTGGTTACACATAATACAGAGTATTCTAGTTTGGGGTCCAGGCATTATCTATGTACCCCTTTATGATAATAAACAATATGAGCAATAAATAAATTCATTCATTCAGTAAACTTTTTTGTACTTGTATTTGTATTCATGTCTGAAAACTTCAGGAATTCCTTGCTTGAGGTTGTAATCGCTCACCAAAATTCCGAAGATTATCTTACCAAAGTAATCGTAATGTCCTTTTCTATGTACAATAAATCTATCTCAATACTAGAAAAATAGTTCGTAGTCGATCGAACCACATTCGTGTCAGCGTGAGCTATAAGCTTTGATAGCGGATTTTGTTTTATTTTTTATTTTTATCTAAGCTGTGACAGCCCTACGGGTCATCCTCTCATACTGACATGTCTTGTGAAGGGTCACGGCTACAGAGTCTTTGTTTTCTTTGGTTCCTTTGGCTCCAAGAGCCGTCTATAAATAGACCCCAAAGGTGAACGCGCACATAGCCGAGCTGAACGCGTCGAACGAGCTTAACAAAACTAATTTTAAAATTCCTTGTAAGAAATCTGTGGAATCCCGAACACGCGCGCGCGCCGCATCGGGCGATCGCTGGAAAAAATCAGAAGGCGCTTGATTACTAGACAAATTCGGATTTTAGATTGGTGTAAAGGTCTCAGTAAACAATCTGTGGCCTATATGCAGCTATTTGAAAGTATAGGAAATCACTTCAAATGAGGGAGGCAGTGGGCGTAAAATGGCTGATGATGATGATTTTCACATCGTTCACGTTCGCCTGACATTGTCAATCCCCGATGTCGCTCGTGGTGAGTAAGCTCATACTCTTTCTTTCTCTTTCTTTCTCTCCCTGAGAGAACGCCTGTGCCCTATAGTGGGACATATTGCAATGTAAAGAATTTACATTCTGTTTGTAAAATGTCAATGTATCCGCCCTCGGGCCGAATTTGTAGTGGAGGAAAGGCAGCGGAAAATTTTCTATTCTTAAATCGTCTTAATCAAAATACATCAGTTGCCACCTATAAGGTAAGATTCCTTAATTGCCACCGATAACTTTAGATGCTACAACATTAGTTACTTTTGAGTAGGAAAATAATTAATGCTGCGGCCAAACACACGAACAGCACCCGTTTTTTGAGAATAACGCAGGGCTCAGCCATCACCAGTCTCAACCATTTTAGAAGGAGATAGGTGACCCGGCCACCACGCCACAATTCAAATTACCTTTTATCAAACCTACGGATTGAGTTCTTATCAGGCTTATCTTACCTTGTTTTCCATGCAACTCTAACTTTCAAGTACACCTTCATTAGCCAGCCTCACTGTATACGCTCAAAATTCCAAACCAAATGGCGTATTAGGGAGAAATTTCACCAACTCTGTGTTAACATTTTCACGTGAAAATGTACTATATCTTCACTTCGAAACAAATTTAACACCGCAACTTACCGTGCAAAATACAGTCCTATTGCTTCTGTGTAAGGTTCCAGAGAGGTGTAGACGTAAAGTTAGTTTTTTATCGAAGGTGTATCCAAAAGTTAGTTTGGAAACATGTTAGCAAGTTCTGGATTCTTTCGGCTCTTGTAAGTTAAGGAAAATATTTTGGGATTGCTAGAATAAAATTAAAAAATACCTAACTATAGAAATATTTAAAATAACATTTACGGAGCATCATTTAAGACCGGCTCGATTTGAATAAAGTTTTTTTTTTGGAATGAAATTTGTATAAATTGACCGGACCAGGTATAATTGTCCTGTCAATTTATACAAATGAAACATATGGCGCTAGTTTTGAAAAAAATGAAGCGTCGGAAACATTTTTTTTACCCAACATTACTTCACTTTGTCATATACAAACAGTACATAAGCAGCCTATGTACGTCCCACTGTATGGCACAGGCCTTCTCTCAGGGAGAGAGTATGGGCTTAATCACCACGCGTGCCTACCGCGGATTGGAAATTTCAAGCGCTGAGGTATGTGAATAGCTGAGACACTCAGGTTTCCTCACGATGTTTTCCTTCACTTCATTCAAAGAATATCAGAGCAAACAGTTGTAAAAATCGAAAAAAAACTATAGTTCCAGCGTCATCAGGTAGTCAATTGTTAGCGTAAATCAATTGTTCTTTTAATTCTTTGCGTATATCAGACGAAGGAATCTTAAATATTTGACATTTTAGAAAACATTTTTCAACTTCCTTTTTTTGGTACTTTACTACTTTGAATTTGGATTCACAGTTTCGAGTCGGCTGCCTTTCCGGCAAGCCCGGTCGAAAATTATGAAAATTTACAATTTATAACACCATTACTTATGATAATAATTAATTCAACTGTTTTTCACGACGAAAAGAACGTTCCTTCAAAAATTGCAAACGATTTCAAATCACGCTGCAGATAATATTCTAATGCCGGGTAAAAACTAAATTATACTGGGTGTAACAATCTAGATATGGAGATTTTGTAACACCCTGTATAGGTAAACTCCTAAGGTTTACTGGAATAGATTTCTTTTAGTGATAAGACTGCCAATTATATACTTACGAAGACCCAAATAATTATTAAGAAAATTTGTGTCAATATTTGCTGTGGCATAAAATATTCTCTAATCACATAGGTATATACTTACGAAAACTTAGGTAATTATTAAGAAATTTCGTGTTAATTTTTGTTGTGCCATAAAGTTTTCTCTAATCACACTAGCATCTTGAACGGGTAGGCAAAAATCAGTGATAGGTATATTGGCACAGATCCAGGCAATATTTCTTTCTTACATCTGGCAACGTCTTTCAATTTGGGGGAGAGGAAAATTGTATACAGATACCTGGAAAAGATAAACTCATCTTTGAAACTTGTTTTGTAGTTTGGTTTTACCCATCATATCAATGATCTATAACTTACAACACAGTTATAACTACTTGTGCAAGATAAGAAAATACTAAAATAGTAGTTTATGCAACTGTCATATAATGAAGGGTATTAAAACACGAGTGTGAGTTTATGAAACGAGCGCAGCGAGTTTCATAATAGTAACGAGTGTTTTAATACCCGTGTTATATGCAGTTGCATCCACTACTTTATCTTCACTACTGCAATTAAAAATTAAATTCACGCGTACGTGTATAATCACAGTGATTTTGCCCGCCATTAAAATTTAACCAATAAGAGCGCAGCTGCGCGCTTCAATAAAACGCGACCAACCTGATTGGCCCTGCAATCAAGTTGGTCGCGTTTTATTGATGTTATAATGAGATTTTACGATATCGATGTGAATATTATACCATCATGTGAAATTGCTTAAATTGAGTGTTTTGTTGTCTGCGCTATAACAGTAGTAATTATAAGTCAAGTATTGCAAACATAAGTAGAATCTTACAACATTAGTGTAGATAAAGTATTTTTTGCCTTCATAGGTAAGCAGCCTATATACGTCCCACCGTAGGGCACAGGCCTTCTCTCAGAGAGAGAGTATGGGCTTAATCACCACGCGTGCCCACCGCAGATTGGTGATTTCAAGCGCCGAGTTATGTGAATAGCTCAGACACCCACGTTTCCTCACGATGTTTTCCTTCACCGTCAGTGAGTGGTATTGCTACTATAACTTCACAAATGTACATAACTTAGAAAGAAAAGTCATAGGTACATGCCCGCACTGGGAATCGAACCTGGGTCTCCCGCTTCAGAGTCCAATGTTCTACCCACTAGGCTACCACCGCTTAATTTTTTACCTTATCAAAATACAACTTAAAACAAAATAAGACAGAAAACTAGGTAATGATGTTATAATGATAAGCCAAAAGGTAGTGGCTTAGCTGGTGATCCCGGTCAGTCCCGGGTAGCGCTGGTTTTCAGCCACTGCCTTCTCCCTAAGGTGTTGTGCGGGGGTGAATTAAGGTAATGCTATCTTGTCGTTGTTTTAGTTAATTTAATATTCTGCAAATAAACTAACAGAAATAAGTACACTGTTTGCAAAAAATGCTACTGTCACATTAAAGAGATTTTATATTGTATGGCTTATGTATGTTTATTTTCACGGATCTTGGCTGATTGATTGAGTACACTGGTCATTAACGTACTACTCAAGCTTCAGCTCGATTTCCAACTAAAAGCAAAGTTAGGTGAGAAACAAATCATAGCCAGTATTATTCAGGGTGAAATGGAAGCCCCTTAAAAACCCGAAACTGACCCTTCCCCCCATAATGGGGTTTTACGAATAAGTTTTACTTCGGGGAAAACTTCAATATCGCGAAACAATATCAGCTATTCTTTACCGTCACCACATTGGAATGTAGGTATGAAACGGCCAATATTGTTTTCATGATTCAAGGATTTGGTCACACCATGTATAGTAGTAGTAAATGGACCCATTGTCACTAATTCAATAGGATTTTTGTATCAATAATATCCCGTGATAATAACAACAATTAAGTCATACACCTCTATATTATCTTATATACAAGGTCATTTATGAGATGCGCAAAAAAGAGATTGTATGAAATAATTCTTTTGCTTAATTGAAGTGGTTCAAAAAATTAATTTTCAAGAAATTCTTTAAATACGTACAATTTATGTGATTTTTATAGCGTGATAAGTTAATATTTTTTAATGTATGTAAACCTTTACATAAATTACAAATAAATCAAATAACATTTTTTTTTGTAACCAGTTTACAATAAAGGTTTTTCATTTTCATTTCATTTCAATTTTATACTTATTCAAAAATGGCCTAGAAGACCACCGCAAACATTTAGAGAAATTCGTGGGTTTAGAACCAGAGTAGCGTAAGGGCAAAATCACAACTTTACAGGAGAGCCAAAAAACAATTCGAATTTACGTATGGTAAGCTTCTAGCTCCTCTATGGCAAAAACTATAATATTTAGACACCTGATTTTTACTAATAATAAACCTTTATTTATTTGTTGCCAAATAATATAACTTTTTGGGGAATAAAAAAACGTTTTCATTTAAATAATGTTTATTTTTCAAAAAATGGTTGACTTACGTTATTTTGGCAATAACATACATTTATCAATGCCTGGAGTTCAACTTATCTTCCGTTAAAGTGACCTTAATAAAAATAATAAAAAACTTCTAACAAGAATAAAAACAAAAAAGCCCCCTCATGGCCTTAAAAAGTGTAATAAAAAATATATATATTCCTGTTCGATATGCAAACGGTTGTAAAAATCATGATAGTATAAGGGGTTAAAGTATGAAATTGCCGTTTTATTGCAATAGGTTCTTTGAATTGACATAGAATATTCATGGTTTGAGGTTTTCGAATGAAACTTTTTTCAAATGGTTTCTATGATGTTTTTTTTTTTTAAATGTGAAACATTTGAATATCGACTTTCAATTGTTTTTGTTATTCAATTTAGACAAGAAAGATGGATACTGCGAAAATTCGAGTGAACCCCCCCTGCTGCCTTACGCACGTGTTTGCTGTACCCCTGTTGAGGAGCACAACACCGGATGTCACCGCCCACTCTTCAACCGCCTCGCCTCGCATGTCGGTCCTCGGGGAACCCCAAGCCGCGCTCGTGGCATTGAAGTCACCAAGGACAAGAGCCCGGCTGGGTGCTGCCCTTCCGATGGCCGCTCCCATCTCATCGAGGAAAACCTCGAACTCTGCTAGGGTCCTGTTTGGCGAGAAATACACTCCGACTAGAGTTATTCCTCGCCAGGATGCCACAACAAAGCCCGAGCCTCTCTCCTCGACGACAAGAGGTGTGGTCTGCGGGCCGACACCGACCGCTATCGCGACCATACTGTCGAGGTCCCCGGCCCAGTTATTGCGGTCAGGCACAAAATACGGCTCGGCAACCACCGCCGCGTCGATCGACCACTCCAGCATGGTTTGCAGGAACAAATCCTGCGCACCAGCGGAGTGGTTGAGATTACCCTGGAGGAAGCGAAGTGTGGTAGCCATAGCTAACCGGTCACCATCGCCTCCTCATCGGCTCTTCTCTGTTGCTAAGTCTCGGCTAAGGTCGCCGTGGTCGCCTTCCTGGCCTTGGGGGGAGGCTTACAGCTCTTACCCCCAATGAGATGGTCTGCGGGTCGATTCGCATCCGCACAAAGGGGGCAGTGGGGCCTGGCCGACCACGCGGCCGCCTTGTGGTCGGGACTGCCGCAGCGGAAGCACAGACGGCTGCGGTCAGTCGCGGAGGTGCACCGGAGTCCCGTGTGCCCAATTGCTAAGCAGCGGAAGCATTTCATGGGCCTCGGCTCCAACGCAACAACCCGGGCAGAGCTACAGCCGACCAGGAGACGGCCATCCTCCACCAGCAAACCGGCAGTAGCCACAGGGCACTGAACCCAGATGGTGCCACTACCGAATTCGCTGCGGCGAATCTGTCCCACCCTGACATTTTCGACCTGGCAGCCGCCCCGCCTCACGACAGCGGCTGCAACGTCCTCTCGGCTTAGTGAGTCGTCCAGACCAGACACGCGGATTTCTGCACATTTCATCGGTCTGGCGACTCGGACACACTGAGGCAGGACCTCCCTTAACTTGGAGGCCAGCCGGTCGGCCTTCGGGCCACTCTCCAAGCCTGGGAGCTCGAGGACACGGGCTCCAGTGGCTCCCATGCGGAACCTGAGGCCAGATATGTCCATCTGCCCCAAGTCCACCTTGGCCCTGGCCTCCGCTAAAACACTACCATATGTGAGGCCCCTCTCTGTAGCGTCAGGTGGCAGGGTGATAGTAACCGCTGCGGAACGCGGGGTCTGCAGCTTCTTCCTCCTTTTCCGTCTGCTGGCAGCCTGAGAAGGCCAGACAGCGACGGGAGCCTGTCCAGCCTCAACAGGTGCCGGCCGGGCCGCTGCGAGGAGTAGTCTGGCAGGAGCCAGCCGGGCCGTGCCAGAGGGCTGCGACTGGGTTTTGGGGCGTCCCCGCCTACTCACAGTCACCCATTCTCCATCCTGTGCAGGCGGTAGCACAGTGTCAGTCTGCTGTCCTCCCACGGATTGCTCTGGTCGCCTTCCCTTTGCTCCAGGTGGTCCCTGCAACCTCGAGGCGGAGGTCGCAGCGGGAGCGCTTCTCCCAGGAGTCGGCTGAGATGCCGGAGCCGCACTTCGCTGTCCCAGTGGCGGGCGCACAGGTTTGGCGGGCAGTAGCCGGTCCTCGATGGCCGCAAATCGTGCGCTCATCATAGAGCCCACCTGGAGCACTATGGACCGGGCGAGGTCTTCCTGGCTACCTCAACTTTTTGGTGTCAAATTAACATACTACTATACAGTAGTACTACAGGCGAAAGAGAATCAGGCTAGCAGAGATTTATTACGTGCTAAAATAAAGTATAACATGAATCCTACACTATTACTGATCTTAAAATGTTTGTATTTCATTTTCTATTAGTGCCAAAGTAACGTATCACACCTTACGTTTTTTTGGCAGAGAAAAAAATCTGGAAAACGCGCGAAACTAGGTCCTATAAGGAGTATGGTAATATACGTTTATTTGGCACGAAACAAACATAGGCTACATGATCAAAATTTTCTGCACTTAAAACGTACAATGTGATACGTTATTTGAGCGATTACATTCAGACATCTTCGGTGTCTTATTTGTACTCTAAATCGAGATCCGATCGCGGTGCTCGTAGCTTTTATGACAAAATAAAGTCAAAATTATTGTAAGCTGATACACTTCATTTTGGCAGTAAACAAAAATAATTTTTTTGGATACGTTATTTTTGTACTAAGCAATCCACTTACAATATGGATCCAGTTTTTTGGCACATAAAAATATTAAGGTTTTAAAAGCGAATGGCGAAAAAAAATTTTTTTTCAATTTTTGCCCTTACGCTACTGTGGTTCTTAACCCACGAATTACTAACTGCATTTAAGAATTTTCGAAAGATCATATAAATATAGTCGGAAAACTGCTATTCCTCAGGGTTTTTAGCATTCACTACGTCAAAAGAAATCCGTCTGTCCACCCAACCTTTAGTGAAGATCTTACCTGTATAAGCTGCTTATAATTTTATTTATAATTTATATTCGAATTCAAGTTCCATTTTTTTATCTAATAATAGGGGTTAAAGTATGAAATTGCCGTTTTATTGCAATAGGTTCTTTGAATTGACATAAAATCTTCATGGTTTGAGGTTTTCGAATGAAACTTTTTTCAAATGGTTTCTATGATGTTCTTTTTTTAAAAAATGTGAAACATTTGAATATCGACTTTCAATTGTTTTTGTTATTCAATTTAGACAAGAAAGATGGATACTGCGAAAATTCGAGTGATTTTTGAATACGAGTTCCGACGCGGAACTAACGCGGCAGAAACAGCCCGCAATATCAATGCTGCGTTTGGAGAGGGGTCTACTAATGAAGGCACCGTGCGATTTTGGTTTAAACGCTTTCGTGATGGAAATTTCGACTTAAAGAACGAGCCACGAGGAAGACCGCCCACACAGGTTAATAACGATGAATTAAGAGAGATAGTGGAAGCCGACCCTAGTCAAACTAACCCAGGAATTAGCGGCATGGTTTAACGTTACCTTACCCACAATATTGACTCACTTGCGTCAAATCAATAAAATAAAAAAATACGAAAAATGGGTGCCTCATAATCACTCGAATTTTCGCAGTATCCATCTTTCTTGTCTAAATTGAATAACAAAAACAATTGAAAGTCGATATTCAAATGTTTCACATTTCTTAAAAAAGAACATCATAGAAACCATTTGAAAAAAGTTTCATTCGAAAACCTCAAACCATGAAGATTCTATGTCAATTCAAAGAACCTATTGCAATAAAACGGCAATTTCATACTTTAACCCCTAATATTATGATTCAAAACTAAGTAACTCCTAATTGTTAAAAAAAAATTGCCAACGATTTCCAGAATTTCCTATTTACATTAATTGTGCTCTTAGGTTTATTTTAGGTGTTTTTAAAGTAACCCTGTACAGGCTTCACTATTTATCTTCACGTAAGATTTCACAGCATAGAAACAGCCCAGCTCTTATGGTCATAGCACATTTCTTTCCAGGATAAAATATTTATTATTGCTATGTTGTTGTTGCTAAGTGCTTTTTTAATATTACTTGTACTATCGCAATTAGTTAACGCGGGCACTGAGCCGGATTTGATCGAACCAAATGGCCGATATTGTTGGGGCGAGGTGTACGGTAAGATAGTTACTTACTCAGTGAAAAATTTAGTGAAAATAGTAAAAAATAGAATACCAGTACTTTTTTACTAGTATTATATTCTATTGTTATTGTCAATTGTCGAGTGATTGTGTTGTGTGGAAGTTATAGACACAATAAATTTACAGTTAAAACAGGAAAATAAAAAAATAACCAACAACCCGGCTGCTAAGCACTAAGCAGGTGGGAGTACTACTACATTTTACTTTTGTATTTTTGGTATTTTTTTTATTTTAGTTCTAGCAACGCCATCTAGCACTTATCAGCCAGATTAAACAGTAACAAATTTTAAATAGCGCCATCTAGTGACATAGTAAATTTAGTGTAAAAGTAGATTCGAAATGTAAGTGATTTGTTGAACGAAACGATTGAGGTCTTATTTGTCAAAATAAGATTAAGATTAGTTAAGACAGCGGTTCCTAAAAGGTGGTCCGCGGAACCGTGGGGTTCCGTGGAAGGGTCACAGGGTCTGTCCGAGAGTTTAATCAGTTCAAAATTTGAGTCGGAAGATTTTAATCTAAATTAGGTAAGTTTGGATCTGCAATCTTGCTATTGTTGGAATGTTACTGATATAGCTCGAAGAATTGCTCAGTTGAAGTGGCAGTGGGCGGGACACATAGTTCGGAGAACAGGGGCCTTATTACGCGCACCAAATCCTGAATGATTCCAATCGTGTAACTGTCAAATTCCATACTAGGTAATCAATCAATCAGAATCAATAATTTATTTCAACGTAAAGAATTTACATTGGTATGGACTAATCAATCAATCAGAATCAATAATATATTTCACGTAAATAATTTACATTTTGTTTGCGGAATGTCAATGAACTTTGTTAGCCGCTGCCTTCGGGCCGTATTTGTAGTGGAGAAAAAGGCAGCGGGAAAAAAACTCCACTCTGACCATCTTTTCTCAAAACATCTTAAGCTTATACATCAAAGCCTATATGATATGATTCCGTGATAGCCACCAATAACTTTAAAAGCCAAAATAACACTTCTTACAAATGTAGGAAAAATATTAATGCTGCGGCCAGACACACGAACAGCACCCGTTCACGAGCATAACGCAGGGGTCAGCCATCACCAGTCTCAACCATTTTAGAGGGAAATAGGTGACCCGGCCACCACGCCACCATTCGAATGACCTTTAGCAAACCGCAGATTGAGTTGTTGTCAGCTATAAAATGTGTGCTATAGTTATTAATGTGCTATCATGTCGTCAGTACTTCTTTTTAAAAGTAAATAAATTATAATATTAATAACTAAATAACAATGAAATCGCAGTGGAATTGGTTTACTACCAAGGGCTTACATCTTTCATATACTCGTCTATTCTATAATAGGCTTTTTTACATAGCGATTTCTTAATGAATGTTTTAAAGAGCTACGAAGAATTTTGTATGGGGCCTGGTATAGTTCATAGTGGCGCCCTCTATATTTTTTTCAATATCGTGGAGCATGATGAAACCTAGCTAGATCGATGGAGGACAAAAAAGTAAACACGAAATTATTAAGGTCACCATGTCCTAAAGTGGCACGTTTAGGAGTTATTGAGCTTTGAAGTTTGTATGAGATTTTTATAAAACTTAACTTTTGAATCATTTTTCACTAAATACTGGACTATATGCTTGGCACCTGTGACTCGTTGCCGATTCTTGACTAAATTGATAAATAAGTCGTAGAAAAAACACCCAGTTTATTATAGATACCGTATATTAAGGCACCCGAGCGTAGCGAGGATGCTTACAATGCGAGGGTATTACGGGAGCTTTTACACAGAGTTATAAATCTGCTTTTCATCAATCCTATCAGGTAAATAAATAAAATAGTCTATTTAAAGGAAAATTCACAAGATATTTCTTTATTTCTTTATTTGCTAGACTAATTACAATATACAATTAGGCATTACTTATCATTAAATCATTCTACCGAACAGTGAGCGAGTTATTGATCGGAGAAGTACCTAGGTACCGGAAGAAACATTTGTACTTAAATTAAGTTTTATGGTGGCTGTGTTTAGTTATAAGCATTACCTGATTAAATATTAGCAGTTAAACAATAATTAGGTAGTTAGACCTGAAAATATGATTAATCCCTGTTTCTATGTTTAATATGGTTTCTCTGTACTCGAATTTTCGCAGTATCCATCTTTCTTGTCTAAATTGAATAACAAAAACAATTGAAAGTCGATATTCAAATGTTTCACATTTTTTAAAAGAAGAACATCATAGAAACCATTTGAAAAAAGTTTCATTCGAAAACCTCAAACCATGAAGATTCTATGTCAATTCAAAGAACCTATTGCAATAAAACGGCAATTTCATACTTTAACCCCTATTACTATAATTTCATGTATATATGTATATAAGTAGGTAGGTACCTACTAGACATAGCTACCCAGACTTTAAAAAACATCAAAGTAGGTTTGAATCCCCGAGAAAACTCATATCAAGTGACAAATTCAGTGATGAAACTCAGTTAGTGGAAATTCCATACAAACTTCAAAGCTCAATAACTCCTAAACGTGCCACTTTAGGACATGGTGACTTTAAAAATTTCTTGTTTACTTTTTTGTCTTCTATCGATCTAGCTAGGTTTCATCGTGCTCCACGACATTGAAAAAAATATAGAGGGCGCCACTGAGACTATGCCACTAATCTTCGTGGCTCTTTCTTTTCAGACAAGGATATAACATGTTCTGGAATTCTGTTGTAAATGATAATGTGGTGGGTTATACTATTACCTATTCTATTTCTTACCCTTATTTGTCAATCATGTTGATATTGTATAACTGTTTATTATCCCCAATAAAATAAAATAAAATAAAAATAAAACGAACGCAATAGCCTACAAACGATGTATTTACCTTGGCTAAACGAAATTTAGAATAAGCAAGCTTATTTCTATTTCTAGTGTTTACGTTATGGACGTCCCTATTTAATTTGATAAAATAAAATAAAAATAAAACGAACGCAATAGCCTACAAACGATGTATTTACCTTGGCTAAACGAAATTTAGAATAAGCAAGCTTATTTCTATTTCTAGTGTTTACGTTATGGACGTCCCTATTTATTTTATATTTTTACGGACATACATTATATTATCGAATATATATTGGCAAGCCAGTGTAAGAATTCCTATTTGTTTGAAACGCTCCCTTAGCGATTCCCTACTGCTTAAGTTGTAAATTGCTCTTACTGCTCTTTTTTGCAAAATAAATTTTGTTTCTTATCTGCTGCCCGTCCCCATAATAACAGCCCATATGACATGATACTGTGAAAATAACTAAAATAGACCAGCCTCGCAGTCGATATGTCTGTAAGTTGCCTTGGTTTTCTAACTGCAAATGCAGCTGAACTCAACCTACCCGATAGTTATTCAATATGCGGACTCCATGGCAGTTTTGAGTCTATTGTTATGCCTAAAAATAGTGTGGACTCTACCAGCTCTAATTTCTCACCAGATATTTTTAGACACGTGTCAACATTTTCAACATTGGGCAAGGAGAACTTGACGCATTTTGTCTTTTTCGTATTTAACATCAAATTGTTCACTGTGAACCAGTTTAGAACTGTAGATAGAGCATTGTTTACATCATCAACATTGCCTAAACCTCTCTTTACTTTAAAAATGAAGGAAGTATCATCAGTAAACAATACTATCTGCGATAGTTTTTCTACTAGGTAGGGCCTAGTTTCTGTAAACCAAAAAAAGGAACGGTCCTAGTATAGAACATCTACTTTTAGGGATCCGTCTGTTAAGTAAGATCGAAGAAGAGCTAGCGATTTATTACTTAAACCATATTGGTGTAATTTTATGAGGAGCGTTTCGTGGTCGACGCAATCAAACGCCTTGCACAGGTCACAGAACACCCCGATGGCATCCTGCGCCTCCTCCCACGCATCAAAGATGTGCTTAAACTAATGCTATGCCTGCATCCGTCGTTGAGCGGCCCTTTGTAAATTTTTCTTTTCTTATGAAATTGTTTATTTTTACTAAAATTAGTCTGTAATTTGTCAGTTAGACGATTGGAATCGTACAGGATTTGGTGCGCGTAACATAGGAGCTGATGGCCGTTGGGGCAAAAAGTTCTGACCTGGCGACCGCGGACCGGACGACGCAGCGAGGGAAGGCCCCCCACCAGATGGTCTGACGACCTTATTACGGTGGGAGTCGCTGAATGCGGGCGGCACAACACCGAGAAGCTTGGAAAACCATGAGGGTGGCCTATGTCCTGCAGTGGACGTCACATGGCTGATGATTATGATGATGACCCTGCAATCGTTGAAAAAGCTATCCTGGTTTTGCTTCCGCTTGTGACGACGTACCGATGCAAAAGTGGTTTCTCAGCTGACGCTTACACCAAAAACAAGTATAGAAACAGACTGGATACAGCTCCAGATCTTCGCGTTCAATCGTCAGACACGAAGCTTAATTGAGGAGGTGAAGAACAAAAGCTCACTTTTCCATTTTTCTTCGTTTTTTTTTTTTAGTCTAAATAAGAAAAACCTTATCAAAACATCACTTTTCTTATAGAATTTTACACTTTAAATCACACGTTTTGAACAAAACCACACTTTACCACCTAAAAAAAATTTGTGTCTCTAGATTTATTTCAAAAGCTCACTTTAACAGAACAAAATCCAATAGCTCGACTTAGACTTCATCAAAAACACTTGAAAACACTGTGCACAGAGTGAAGTGTTTTAAACTTTATTGTGTGGTCTCTTTGCTAAATAATCTATGCTAGTTTTATGTTTCATACGTCTAGCAACATTAACCTTATCTGTGGTAAAAAAAAAACTTCTAGCATTGTCTGTCATTAAATTTTTTATTTTTTTTTTGTCAAACGTTTATGTTGTCTGACTTTCGGGTTGCGTTTGGCGGTTTATTTTTATTTTTGCAGTTAGTTTTTTTTTTTGGTAAATATCAAAACCTAACTTTTCCAAAAGTCTTTATCAAAACCAAGCTTTTCCAAAAATGTTTAATCAAAACCTCACATTTCCAAATTTCATTCCAAAGTATTGGCTAATATTCCCATAATTTTTAGCAGTAATTTGGTACATAGGTCGACTGAAACACTTTGTTTAATATGACATAATTAAAACTTTTTTTTTTTTTTTTTTTTTTAAATGGTGTAGTAATACTTTGTTAGCTATTTTACGTTTTGCTGTTTTCCTCAAAATAAGAAAAAGTGGAAAAGTGAGGTTTTGTTCTTCACCTCCTCAATTTTAATGCTAATTTTAGTTCCATCGAAAAAATACGATCAATTACGGTTAAATAGCAAAATAAAATTGGGAACTTCTTTGTTGAGGAGTTAAAAGGGAATATAGAATCGAACCTGCATACATACGTATTAGCGGTGGTAGCCTAGTGGGTAGAACATTGGACTCGGAAGCGGGAGACCCAGGTTCGAGTCCCAGTGCGGGCATGTACCTATGACTTTGTTTTCTAAGTTACGTACATTTGTGAAGTTATAGTAGCTATACCACTCGCTAACGGTAAAGGAAAACATCGTGAGGAAACCTAAGTGTCTGAGCTATTCATATACCTCAGCACTTGAAATCGCCAATCCGCGGTGGGCACGCGTGGTGATTAAGCCCATACTCTCTCCCTGAGAGAAGGCCTGTGCCCTACTGTGTGGGACGTATATAGACTGTATACATACGTATACATACATACATACAAGAACCAAGCACACTACAGTATGGTAACATTTTTCATTTGACCCAAGTTGCCTTGAATTTGAATGGAAAGAACTAGCGTATTATGTTTATGTACAACCACGAGTATTTTTGTGTAGCCTATGTAGGTACTTCCCGCTGCTGGACTAAGGGCTTCTCTCAGAGAGAGAATACGGACTTAATTGCTACGCGTGCCCACTGCGGATTGGCAATTTCGAACGACGAGGTATGTGAACAACTCCAACACTCAGGTTTCGTCACGATGTCTTCCTTCACAACAATTCAATTTACAGATTTTTTATGTTTTTCCTGTCCTTAGAAAGTCCTGGACCACCTCACAGCTTCGAACTTTTCCGCTGGTTCGATACCAACGCTGGTCCCGAAGAGGTGATACATTTTGATGTGGAACCAAGAGGAATAGCCCATTCTACATATTGTGAATATCGCGTTGGGCTTCCCGTAAGAGAAACCATTATACGACTTAGGTATTTATTAAACGGGTCTAATCGCGATTATTTATTAGGTAAAATCCTTGGTCACGCGTGACCACGACAGCTGCAACATTACCGAAACGTCGGGAATTTAAGGTAATTAAATTTTACGTAATAAATAATCGCGATTAGACCCGGTTAATTAGCTGACCAGGCAAACGTTGTTTTGCCATTTAATAAGCCTACGACCTATTCTCAGGCTTACCAAATATACACAAACACCAGTCCACTGCCCCTTCAGCTTGTTAACCTTGCGAGCTACGTCACCTTAGTTCTTTGTATTCTTTGTAATATACCTTCACTTATTTCTACAGGCACCGTCTTATCTTAAATGTGAAGCTGGCACGAAACTAGTATACCGCGCTATCGTGTGCGGAGACGAACATGGCGGTTACAGGCCGTGGATCCGGGATCCGGAGAGGAACCAAATCAGAATTAGAAACTATGCGGACTATCCACCTCGCAAACGGCATAGGCCCGGTGGTTTGAGTTGCGGTAAGTATTACAGCGTCTCCGTAGCCTTTGAGTGCCATCCGAAATGAAACTCTCTGTTTGTGGGGAAAAGTCCTAAAATTGTTTAAGTTACCGTTTTTATAGACTGCCAAGTAACATTTGTATGAAATTAAATTAAATGACAGTTTAGAATTTTAGGCACATATTTAATACAATACACTAATGTCAAACAAATCCTAATATCCTCAGTGCTCATAGCGTCAAGGCTCTATAATTTGTATTGGATATTATTATATTAGATATATCAAATTAAGTTCCTTCTTAGATAGGTAAGGTAATATCTATAGGGTATTTTCTATTGATGAAGCAATTTATTACACCAGAAGTAAATAAAAAATAAAAATATTTGACACTCGATTTCTATGATGGTCGAACTATTTCCAAAATTGTGTTTTTGTTAAATGTGTGATTGCACGAGTCCAACTGGGCCGGTTTATTCATGTATTTTTTTCCAATAGGTATAATGCGTAATGCTTTTAACTATGCTTATGTCTATGTTACCAAATATGAAATGATCCAGAATAATAATGCTGCAGTTTCTGTCAAAGTTACCTAATGTAAAATGAGCTAGCATCATGATGCAGAAATTTATGATTACGTTACCAGATGTAAAACTAGCTAGCATACTGATGTTGTAATTTATAGGAACTAAAAAAATAATAACAAAACATTTAGAAACTGTCAGTTAAGCTGAAAGTAATGATCCAATAGATTTTAACTATTTTGTTTTTATAAGATAGAGAATGCCACGTGTTATGTATGAGCATCCCTGTTTCCCCCAGTGAAGTGAATCACAGTGGTATTGTGAAGTTTTACAGTTTCCATAAAACCAAAGCGTAGCTCAGCGTCGTGGCCTTTTCTCATTCAACCATCTAACAGAAGGACAACCCCCAGTTGTAACTAGTAGTAATTAGCATCTGAAAGCTATTGTAGGCTTTAAATAAATGTTTAATTAAAATAAATAGTTTTAAAAACGTTCTCCGCCGCCGCTCACACATAATTCACGTAATAAAAGATGTGACTTTGTAAAACGAAATTTAAATTTTACTTGTTACGAAAATTGACTCCCTACTTCAAATTCAATGACTCTACTCTTGATGTTCAACTTGCGTCACAATTAAATGCAATTAGTCGGATAAAACGACTTAGTTGCAAGAAATTGCATTTACCTTAATAGTAGTTCAGAGCGTATCGGAAACTGAAAACATATTTTGGCTTTACTATTGAATAAACGCAAGTTGGCTAAATTTACGTCGAGAGTAGAGTTTCTGAAGTTTCTATTACTAAGTTTTTAAGTGTAATAGCTGTTTTTATTTTTATTTTTTTTAATAACTATTTATGTCTGCTACAAATTCACAACATCTACTGCTTTAGCTTAAAAATAGTTGAAAACACAGCACTTTTTGTGCGTTCACCCTCGGAGCCATCACGCTGATAAGAATAAGATAAGTTAACCTCCTCAGTCCTGACCTTGAAAATAACAATGGTTTTCATCTGTTACTTTCAAGGTCAGGACTGAGGAGGTTAAATTTATTTAAATTGATTAGGTTTTTATTTTGTTTTAAATTTAAAAACGTTGACTATTAAATTAATTTTGAACAAAATATATTTTCATATATTTGGTCTCTCACTATGGGCCTCATAAAAAGGCTCAAGATCACGCAACGAGCTATGGCTATGCTCGCAATTTCTCTACGAGATCGAATCATAAATGATGAGACCACATTACAAGAAAAAAAGGCATAACAAGTAACATGAACAAGTACAAAGGCAAAACAAGTCACAAATGCTAAAGCTTAAAAGTGTCTGTGTTAAATGGAGTGATCGTTCGTGTGTGTAGGAATTGGACTTTGATACTTTGAACTTTGAGATTGTTAGAGTGCGAATGAAATAAAATTCAGTTTCTTAAATAAAAAAAAAAATAAGTGCGAAAAACCCCATGGAATAAATGTTTTGTGCAATAAAAGCTCTAATTAGGGTGTTTCACGATTTTTCAGGTACTATGTAAGTATATCGCAAGACATAGCACATTCCCGGTCGGAGGATGCTTTAGCATCTGGTAATAATAACAACAAAACGGCCACGTACGAGTCGGACTCGCGCACGAAGGGTTCCATACCATTATCCATTGTTCCCGCCCCTACTACGAGGATACAACGCCGTACGGGCGAGCGAGGGGCGCCCCACCACCGCTGGCCGCGAGCAGCGGCTCTTTCTATTCGTCTCGGGACCGCGTATCGCACACACGCGTCCCATACATATAATTTCACCATACAAACTTGTAAAACGTATTAAATAGTTATAATAGAACAGTTACTTCATCTTCTTTATTAACCTTATGTACGCCCGTACATAATTTGGCGCCCCCGGGTGGGCACGAATCATCTCCAAGCCGAAAAAGTGAAGCAATTTACGCCGCGCCACGCCCTGCCACGTTTCCGCGCCGCCGACACTTTGGTCTTCAGTCAAGCAGCTTCATCCCTCACTGCGCTGGAGCGCAGTCACCACTGCCCTGATCACGATTCCGACGGGAATCATTGAAGAATTTGCGACGAGATTCGCTGGCAGCGTCAAGGTGCAAAGGTCATCGCCGGCCGGACAAAGGACACTGCGCCGCACACTTCGGACATCATAACAAGGAGAGTGCCGTCAGCTAACCCACCAATTTCCTTCTTATATCCCCCTCAGTTTGATCATATAGAGACGATAGCGCTTCATTTTACCGTGTGTGACTCTTTCATCATATCTGATCATCTTATCTTTCCTTTTATTGATTGCATCATCATTTCTATCTAAATCCTTCTGAGATACATCATTTTAATATATATAATTGCTACCTTGCTTCTTAAGCCATTTGCGCCGTAACGTGTGCTTAATGGCCGCTCATCTTTGAAAGGTAGCTACATCCTAATTAATCTATGTTCTCTTACAGCATCTTAATGTTTAATGACCATTTAATTGCATCTTACATCGTTTTTGGCCTGATAATTAATTTATTTTTTGCAAATACGTCAACACGTGTTCATTTCAAGCACGTCATACATTCTTCTGCTGCCTGCCAAGTTCTACGCCGTCCTCTAGCATATTCTTCTCATTTCTTAAATATAAAACATAATACGAGATAAATTTTTCTCGCTTTTGCATTAAATTTTGTTTGCACAAGGCCCAGCCTCGCACCCCAATTCTTGCTTGCGTTCGCACTGTCAGCTTTTTTCTCATACATATTTCAGTGACAATTGCCCGGAGTCGAACCGGTACCTACCAAGCCCGCCGCGCGGTGCAGCCGTTTCGGCGCAGTGCTCCAGCTCCCGGCGGCCGGCCCGTAGCAACTACCCGAATTCCTCAGCGATAAGGAGCGTAAGCCATTTGCAATTTAGTATTTACATTATACTTTTAACTTCATTTATCATTACGGTAATTTATTCAACTTGCTTGTTTACGTTTATGTGTTGTGCTAATCAGTTAGTTCATTGATTTTATATACGTAATCTAGCCTTCTCAGTTTGCATTTTAATCATGTCGACAACAAAGTCCGAATCGGGGCTTAAACTTCCCACCTTGTCATTTCCCGCTGCATCGGTAGCGGAAAATGAATCATGTTCCGATCTCAAGGTCAAGCGGAGTTCTATTAAAGGACAGATAACAAAGTTTAGTAATTATTTAAAGGGATTCCACGGTGCGGACTCGTTGACATCGATTCAAATCAATGAATTGACTTTAAAGTTGAATAAATTCCTTGAACTCAGCAGTAAATTTGAGATCATGCAAACTCGCATAGAGGTCTTGAATGAAGGAAACCTCGTGAATGAGCTCGCCGAAAGGGACATTATAGAGGAAGGTCTTCATTTGGCGATTGCCACAGCCCAGTCTATTTTAGAGGCATGTAGATCTAAAGAGGCCTTTCATGACGCCGTCCGGGCTTCATCTGCCCACTCTTGTTCTGGTGATCAACGATGCCATGATGACATAGGCTTTAAATTGCCTTTAATTCAAATTCATAAATTTGACGGAACCTTCTTTAAATGGCTTGAATTTCGTGATACCTACGAGTCGCTTATTCATAGAAATACTAGAATCCAACCGATACACAAGTTTCATTATCTCTGTTCATATCTTGAGGGTGAAGCCGCGCGCGTCATTTCAAATTTAGAAGTTTCGGCGCACAACTATTCTGAAGCGTGGGACCTTCTATGCGAGCGATATAATAATAATCGTCAACTTATAACTAATCATCTTAACTCCCTATTTAGCATTGAACCATTGCAACGCGAATCAGACAAGGCACTGAGGTACCTCAGTGATCACGTGACTAAAAACAGCCCACCGACCAGTGGGACACGATCATCATACATATGGTCACATCAAAGTTAGACCAAGCTACTCGTAAAAAATGGGAAGAACATCGTAATAATTTAACTGAACTACCTACGTTAGATGAATTTAAAAAATTCTTACAATCTCGTGCAGATGTTTTGGAGGCATTATTTAGAGCTAAAAGGGACAAACCTAATATATGTTCCAAGCCTCAATTTAAATTTGAAACGCCTCAAACCAAATCCTTTGTAATTTCAGCGAATGAAAAGACTCAGCGGCCGTGCGTCGTGTGCCAAGGAAAGCATCGTATATTCGATTGCAAGGTTTTCAACAGCCTGTCAACTGAAGAGAAATGGGCTCAGGCTGCGAAGCTCAAGCTCTGCTTCAACTGCTTGCGCCCGGACCACGACAGTACGCGCTGCCGACTGGGAGGATGTCGCGTATGTAAGAGGCGTCACAACACAGTCTTGCACAAACACAACACTAACACACCCACACCTCCTGCTTCTTTTGCCCCCTCTGGCAGTAATAATGGGGGGAAGGGGAGGCTTCTTCTTCAATCGTCATGTCGGCGGTATCTACTTCTGAAGTTCTATTGTCTACAGCCTTAATTGACATTGTTAATGCACATAATAATAAAGTAGAAACTGTCAGGGCTCTTTTAGACAGTGGCAGTCAGTCTTCTATCATGACTACCGACTTAAGGCAACGTCTTCATCTGAATTCTCGGCATTCCAGTGCCACACGCATCCTGGGCATAGGTGATACGCCTCTTAACATCATTCCAGAACGCTGCTCTGCTCTCGTGAAGTCGAGGCAGAGTACATTCGTTCGCGACCATGAATTTCTCGTACTTCCTCGTATAACTGAATCACTTCCTAAGAATTACATCTCGGTGAATCATCTTAACATACCACCATCTATTAAATTAGCAGATCCTACGTTCAATCAGCCATCCCAAATTGATATTCTCTTGGGAGCTGACATATTCTGGGACCTCATTGGGTCAGAGCAGCGCCCTCTAGGAAACAGGTTGCCCATTTTGCACAGCTCCGAACTTGGCTGGCTAATAGCTGGACCCATCTCTGTCGGGGACAAACCTGTTAATGTAACATCGTGTAACTTTGTGACTAGCCAGAACGACTTAGAATCGCAGCTTGTTAAATTTTGGGAATATGAAGACTTTTCCACGCATCATACAACCAAACCAGTCATAACTGAAAGTGAATCACACTTCGTTCAAAACACTACTCGTTTAGAGAACGGCCAATTTTGTGTTAGATTGCCTCTTATTGACTCCCCAGACTGCCTGGGCGACTCATACTATTCAGCAAAAAAGCGTTTTCTAGCGTTAGAAAAACGCCTGAATCGAAAACCCGACTTAAAACAAAAGTATTCTGACTTCTTGCAAGAATATCGCGATCTTGGTCACTTATCTGATGCTACAGTTGAGCACCCTCTTATCTCATTCTTCCCGCCCCACCACTCAGTGGAAAAAGAGACCAGTGAATCCACACTGACTAGAGTTGTGTTCGACGGGTCTTCCCGTACGAAATCTGGCTTCTCCATCAATGACCTTCAAATGGTAGGACCGAATATGCAGGATTCACTGTTCAACATCTTATTGAGATTTCGTTGTCATAGGTACGTCCTGTCTGGTGACATAGAAAAACAATACAGACAGGTCGTTATGAATGAGTTGGATCGCGATTTACAATTAATACTGTGGCGTGAAAATGAATCGCTTCCTATTCGAACGCTCAGACTCAACACCGTAACATACGGTTATTCTAGTGCCAGTTTTTTGGCGGCAAGATGCTTGTGGCAGCTCGGTGAGGAGTCAGCTGACTCGTTGACTAAGACTATCATTCAAACTGACTTCTATTGCGATGACCTTCTTACCGGGGCTGACACGGAAACTGACCTTCTCAACATTAAACTGGCCGTGTCAAAGTCACTTTCATTAGGATGCTTCAACTTAAGGAAATATCGGTCTAACTCACAACTTCTAATTGATTCCGAAGCAGGCAACGTCAAAAATGAAAGTTTAGCGCTGAGTCAGTCTCAACACACGCTAGGATTGCTTTGGAATCCTGCTCAAGACACGCTACATTTTAATATTCATGACGACAACTTTCAAGGTCTTTGACCCTTTAGGCCTCTTAACGTTGTGTACGGTCAAACCTAAAATACTACTGCAAAAACTTTGGTCTCTCAAGCTGGGTTGGGATGAGGCAGTTCCTGCCCAAATCCATCGAACCTGGGCATCCTTCATTGATAACATAAAATACCTAAAGCTTCTTACTGTGCCTAGAAACATATTTAATGACGACTTAGCTTCAATAATTGAGCTTCATGCTTTCTGCGATGCGTCACAGGCCGCGTATGGCGCATGTATATACATTAAAAAATACACTTCAATGTCAGGCAAACAAGCCGTAAGCCTTCTGTGCGCGAAGTCTCGGGTCGCACCTACGAAAGCAACGACGATACCTCGCTTGGAGCTTTCATCAGCGCTTCTTGCTAGTCGGCTTGCTTCGACTGTTAATAACGCATTTCGCAAGCCTATAGCACGCTGCATATACTGGACCGACTCCAGCGTGGCACTGGCCTGGATAAACGCTTGTCCATCTAAATTAAAAACGTACGTCGCGAACCGTGTCGCGGCCATTCAAGAGCTTACCGAAAGCTCATCGTGGCGTCATGTTCCCACAGCTCTCAATCCCGCTGACCTTGCTTCTCGTGGAATTGACCCTCAGCATGCTCAGTCTCAGCAGCTATGGTGGCATGGACCTACATTTCTTTTAGAGCCTGAAGAAAGGTGGCCGGCTCTAAACACTAATTCTATGACACGTGACTTACCTGAATGTAAACCAATCACATCCTTAATGACAAACATAGATAACAGATTAGATACTGCCAACATTGTCATAGACTTTCAAAAGTACTCACAACTCAACAAACTTAAGCGCATAGTTGCATATGTATCGCGCTTCATTAACATCAAATGCAAAAAGCAGGACCTAAAGGGTCCCTTAACTGTAATTGAGCTTGAAAATGCCTTAAAGGTTTTAGTAAAGTTGTCACAACAACAATTTTTTTCTGCGGAGTTAGATTTATTAAAAGGAAATAAACAGCCAAACCCTAAATCACACATCACTTCATTAGCACCCTTTATTGACTCTCAGGGGATCCTGAGAGTGGGGGGCAGGCTAGGTAAGTCTAAGTACGACTTTTCAGTAAAACACCCTATGCTACTTGTGGGAACACCATAATATTTTACATACCTTAAAGCCATTAACTTTGTTTAGAGTCATTATATACTTATTAACATTGTTAATATTACATACACAAAATATTTACTATTTACATTTGTTAAAGCTATTTACTTACCTTTATTTACGTTGTTAATATTACACACACAAAATATTTACTATTTACATTTGTTAAAGCTATTTACTTACCTTTATTTACGTTGTTAATATTATATACACCATATACTTTCTATTACATTTGTTAAAGCTACATACCATGTTAATTTAATCTGAAAACAAATGTATTTTCTAATTTTTATAAATAATAATAAAGTGGTAGGCAAACCCGGGCGAGAACGCTTGTATGCACATCAGACTCGGTCTTGACACTTTATGTGCAGCGCGCGCGCATAGCAACTGGTCGGAGCGGCCCGCCTCGCTAGTCGGAACTCGAATGCAACGGCGAATGCACGCTCAGCTTTGCCTACAATTCCCGCGTATTTGTGGATCTAATTTTATTAACCGCTCCCACATAGTGGTGACCCGAGTTTGAACATTGAACACAGAGTAAGTGGAAGATGGCTAACAAAGAGAATCCAGTGGTTTCGAAAGTGGGAGTTCGAGTACCTCCATTCTTCCCGGAAGATCCTGCACTTTGGTTCGCCCAAATTGAAGGCCAATTTTGTTTATCAGGAATAACGCAGGACATAACGAAGTTCTACTATGTAACTTCCCAGCTAGAGCATCAGTACGCGATGGAGGTAAAGGACATTATAACGTCGCCCCCGGCCGAGAACAAATATGAGAAACTAAAAAACGAACTCGTAAAACGACTGTCAGCATCCAAAGAAAAAAAGGTGAAGCAACTTCTGACTCACGAAGAGCTAGGCGATAGGAAGCCTTCACAGTTCCTGCGCCACCTCCAGACTTTAGCAGGTCCAACAGTTCCAGACGATTTCATCCGCACACTATGGGCAGGTCGGTTACCTATTAACATACAATCAGTAGTAGCGGCACAAAGAAAGTTGTCGTTAGAGGAGGTCGCCGAACTAGCCGATCAGGTATATGATATCGCACCCTACCCTCAAGTAGCGTCGGCTAGCACGGATTCAAACGTGTCTATGATCGAATTGACTAAGCAAATATCAGAATTGACAAAACAAGTATCATCACTTCAGAGCCAGCTTAATTCACATTCACGTTCCCGATCACGCTCTCGAAAACATAATAAATCACGGGAGCGATCTACATCGAAGTCGTACGATCCGTCTGTCTGTTTCTACCATAACAGATTTGGTGACCAAGCAAAGAAATGCACTACGCCCTGTAACTACAAACCATCGGGAAACGGCTCGGGCAGCCGGAAGTAGAGGCTCACGACTGCCATGATGTATTACCAGGCCGCCTCTTTGTAGTAGACCGTAACACAAAAATGAACTTTCTCGTTGACACCGGTTCTGATCTATGTGTGTACCCACGCACAGCACTCAGAGAACAACGTGCGAAGATGGATTACGACCTGTACGCTGCCAATGGTACAGTGATACCCACGTATGGCTGGGTGCAACTTCAACTCAATCTGGGTCTGCGCAGAGTCTTCAACTGGAGATTTGTGGTAGCTGACGTAGCAAAACCAATTATAGGTGTAGATTTTCTGTCTTTTTATAATCTGCTTGTTGATTGCAGACAGCAACGCTTGGTTGATGGAGTAACTACCCTATCCATTTCTGCTGCGGTGACCAAGAGCATCGAAACCATAACATCCGTCAAAGTAGTATCAGGAGATTCCAAGTTCCATAACCTCTTACGAGAATACCCGGATATAACTCGCCCTGCTGGTACACATAAGGATCCAAAACATAGCACCGTCCACCACATCCGTACCACTCCAGGTCCACCTGTCACTGGTCGTCCTCGTCGTTTACCGCCAGATCGATTCAAGATCGCTCAGAAGGAGTTCGAGGAGATGCTGCAAAATGGTACCGCTCGCAGGTCAGAGAGTTCTTGGTCCTCCCCGTTACACCTAGCTCCCAAGAAGGACAATGGGTGGAGGCCGTGCGGTGACTACAGGGCGCTTAATGCGCGCACTATTCCTGACAACTACCCTATAAGACACATCCAGGACTTCACAAATCAACTTGTCGGTAGCAAAGTCTTCTCGAAGGTAGATTTGGTAAAAGCATATAACCAAATACCAGTCTATCCTCCAGACATAGCCAAAACCGCTATCACGACACCTTTCGGACTCTTCGAGTTTCCGTTTATGACCTTCGGGCTTCGCAACGCAGCACAAACGTTCCAGCGTTTTATCGACGAAGCTCTGAGAGGACTACACTTCTGTTACGGATATTTGGATGACATACTCATATTTTCGACATCAGAGGAAGAACACCAGAACCACCTTCGTCAATTGTTCCAGCGCTTGACGGACTACGGTGTCCTGGTCAACCCCGCGAAATGTGAGTTTGGCAAATCTGAGATCACTTTCTTAGGGCACGAGGTGTCTCCTGAAGGAATACGCCCCCTCGAGGAAAAGGTACAGGCCATCACAGAGTTTCCCATACCTGCTACTGTTAAAGAGCTGCGCCGTTTCCTGGGAATGTACAATTTTTACCGCCGATTTATCCCAGGTGCTTCGAAAATCCAAAGCCCACTGAACTCGGCCCTGACTGGTCCAAAGACGAAAGGATCTCAGAAGATCCACATGACTCCGGCGATGATGGAGGCATTCCTAGCTTGCAAGTCTGCCATTGCCAAGGCGACTATGTTGGTACATCCGAACATAAACGCAGAGCTCGCCATTTATACAGACGCCTCGGACAACGCGATAGGCGCCGTCCTGCAGCAACGCGTTGGTGATACATGGGAACCGCTAGCATTTTTCTCGCGAGGATTAAAGGCCCCACAGAAAAGTTATAGCCCATACGATAGAGAACTGCTGGCGATCTACGACGCGATTCGACATTTTCGTCACATGGTAGAGGCCAGAATTTTCGTCGTCTACACAGACCACAAACCACTGACGTTCGCATTCTCTTCGCGTCGAGATAAATGTTCTCCGAGACAGTTTCGCTATCTAGATTTTATATCACAATTCACGACAGATATTCGCCACGTATCAGGCCCAGAGAATGTTGTGGCAGATGCTCTTTCTAGAGTTGAGCAAATCAGCGACTCCCTCGATTACGAAGACCTTGCACGTTCACAGAATGGAGACTCTGAATTGCATGAGATGCTGACTGAGGGATCTTCACTAAAGTTGAAGAAGATGACATCAGAGCATTGCCAGACGCCATTATACTGCGATGTTTCTACTAATACGCCTAGGCCTTACATTACTAAACCATTTCGTCGTATTGTTTTCAACAGTCTGCATCGCTTAAGCCATCCAGGAGCCAGAGCAACGACCAAATTACTGTCACAAAGATTTGTTTGGCCAGGAATGAGGAAAGATTGTCGTCAATGGTCCTCCGAATGCACTGATTGCCAACGGAGTAAAATTACCCGTCATACCATTTCTCCTAACTCTTCCTTTTCCACTCCTACGCAACGCTTTTCCCATGTCCATATGGACATTGTAGGGCCCTTACCGCTTTCTAATTGTTACAGATACTGCCTCACGGTCATTGACAGATATACTCGTTGGCCTGAGGCATATCCCTTGAGGGACATCACGGCGGAGACCTGCGCGAAAACCTTCATCGCAGGATGGGTGGCACGTTTTGGCTGCCCGGAGAAAGTCACCACCGACAGGGGGAAGCAGTTCGAGTGCGAACTGTTTCGCGCCATGGCAACACTGCTAGGCGCACAGCATCGTCCCACTACAGCTTACCATCCGGCCGGAAACGGCATGGTGGAGCGTCTGCACCGGCAGCTCAAGGCGGCGATCACTTGCCATAGTAACCCTCTGTGGACCGAAACTCTTCCTCTCGTGCTGCTCGGCATCCGCAGCGCGTGGAAGGAGGACTTGAAGGCATCGTCTGCAGAGTTGGTCTACGGAGAGCCCCTGCGACTTCCTGGTGAGTTCTTTGCTCCAACCAAAGACGTCACTACGGACTACGCAAACTTCGTGGCCAGACTACGGCATCACATCGCCAAGCTCACCCCTCAACCAGCTACTTGGCACACTACCCGAACTTTCTTCGTTCCTAAGGCACTGATGACGTCGGACTATGTATTCCTGAGGCAAGGTCCAGCAAAGAAGTCACTCGAGCCACCCTACACTGGTCCATACCGAGTCCTGGAACGAGGAGAGAAGACGTTCAAAATAGAGGTCCAAGGTCGAAGCATGACAGTCACTATCGACAGGCTAAAACCAGCACACATGGTCGCCGATGACACCAGGACTGGTATCCCCGTTTCTGACTCCAAGACGGATCCCCCTGAACCTGAAGATACTCCCAAACTCAAACAGACCAGAAGCGGTCGGGTGGTACGTTTCCCCGATTACTATCGCCCGTAGCTACGGTCTCAGCAGGGGAGTAGTGTGGGAACACCATAATATTTTACATACCTTAAAGCCATTAACTTTGTTTAGAGTCATTATATACTTATTAACATTGTTAATATTACATACACAAAATATTTACTATTTACATTTGTTAAAGCTATTTACTTACCTTTATTTACGTTGTTAATATTACACACACAAAATATTTACTATTTACATTTGTTAAAGCTATTTACTTACCTTTATTTACGTTGTTAATATTATATACACCATATACTTTCTATTACATTTGTTAAAGCTACATACCATGTTAATTTAATCTGAAAACAAATGTATTTTCTAATTTTTATAAATAATAATAAAGTGGTAGGCAAACCCGGGCGAGAACGCTTGTATGCACATCAGACTCGGTCTTGACACTTTATGTGCAGCGCGCGCGCATAGCAACTGGTCGGAGCGGCCCGCCTCGCTAGTCGGAACTCGAATGCAACGGCGAATGCACGCTCAGCTTTGCCTACAATTCCCGCGTATTTGTGGATCTAATTTTATTAACCGCTCCCACACTACTCTCCTCTAAACACACACTTACAAAACTAATTTTTACTCACGAACACATACGCCTCTTGCATGCGGGACCTCAGCTCATGCTGGCATCCGTGCGCGAGCAGTTCTGGCCTATTGGGGGTAGGGACTTGGCACGACGCACGGCCCAACAGTGTGTTATATGCACTCGCTATTATGGCAAAACAATGTCTAACATCATGGGTAATTTGCCATCACAGCGCATCACGCCTGACTTCCCATTTTCTACTATAGCTGTGGATTTTGCAGGACCGTTTTTGATCACTGATCGACGTGGGCGTGGTTGCAGGATAACAAAATGCTACCTTTGTCTTTTTATATGTCTTAGATTTAAGTGTGTTCATCTAGAGGCAGTGAGTGAACTTTCTAAAGACGCCTTCATATTGTCCCTGCGTCGGTTCATTTCACGCAGGGGTAAGCCGAGAGAGATCTTTTGTGACAGTGGCAAAAACTTTGTCGCCGGTGCCAAAGAAGTTAATGATTTTTTTAAGCAATATTCAGGACCAATATTAGACTTTGCATCTGATCATGATATTATATTTAAATTTGCACCGGCTTACGCTCCTAATTTTAACGGCTACGCAGAGGCAGGCATTAAATCGGCTAAAATTCATATCAAGCGCATATTGGGCAACACACACCTCACATTTGAAGAGCTATCGTCTTTGTTTGCTCAAATTGAGGCCATCCTCAACAGCCGACCTCTCTGCCCCCTCTCCTCCTCTCCTAAAGATTACGCAGCGCTCACACCGGGGCACTTTCTCCTTGGTAGGCCACTGATGTCGCTCCCAGCCCCGGACCTGACGGATGTCAACACCAACAAGCTGAATCGCTTCCATATCCTCGAGCAAATGAGACAGCATTTCTGGAGGCGCTGGCAGTCTGAGTACGTCATGGAGCTGCAGCAACGAACAAAATAAAAACGCGTGCCAGAGACCTACAGCAAGGAGATCTCGTCATCATAAAGGAAGAGAATCAACCTCCATTGTCATGGCGCCTGGGGAGAGTACGAAAACTTCATCCTGGCTCAGACGGAATACCACGGGTCACCGACATAGACACCGTGAGAGGAGTCATCAGACGAGCACTGAACCGCATGTGCCTTCTTCATTATTCTTGAAAGCAGGGCTTTCAAGGGCCCCCAGCATGTTCCCGCCCCTACTACGAGGATACAACGCCGTACGGGCGAGCGAGGGGCGCCCCACCACCGCTGGCCGCGAGCAGCGGCTCTTTCTATTCGTCTCGGGACCGCGTATCGCACACACGCGTCCCATACATATAATTTCACCATACAAACTTGTAAAACGTATTAAATAGTTATAATAGAACAGTTACTTCATCTTCTTTATTAACCTTATGTACGCCCGTACATCCATAAAACATTAGACACAAAGATCGAGAAAAAACGGCAAAAAATTACGTTTCTTGTATGGGAGTCCCCCTTTAATATTTATTTTATTTTAATTTCATTGTCATAGTTTTGGAACATTTTTTGTAATACAGATTGTGTGTTGGTAGAGCCCGCAACAATTAATTATTTAATTTAATTATTTATTTTTGAAGCGAATATAGAACTGAATATTCTGTGAATATTTCAAGCGTCTACTGTTGCCGTTATTAATATAGTTTGTTGTATGGGAGCCCCCTTAAATATTTATTTTATTCTGTTTTTAGTGTTTGTTGTATAGCGGCAACAGAAATACGTCATCTGTGAAAATGTCAACTGCCTAGCTATCACGGTTCATGAGATACAGCCTAGTGACAGACAGACAGACAGACGGAGAGTAAAGTCTTAGTAACAGGGTCCCGTTTGGCACCCTTGTGTACGGAACCCCAAAAAGAAACTCAAACTAAAAAAAAATTCACTGCTAGTAGTTCCCGCCCGGTACGTCCGTTCTAAATACTGGTGAAAGAATTCTTGATATCGGTTTAGTACTTTCAGAGGTTACCCCTACATACAAACATATTAACTTATCATCTTTACAATATTAATGCAGATAGAAACATGTTACACTACACTAGACACAATCTTCCCCGTTATCATTATTTTGCTTTGTCTTCTAAATAATCCTTCATGTTACAGGCCTTTTTGCACGGAGTATACCTACTTAACAATATATTGAGCACATATCAATATGTTAGTAAAAAATACTCAAGTGAAATTTTCAGTTAAGTAACCCGCAGCGTGCACTACGCTTACAAGACTCTAGTAACAAGACTAACACAGCAACTTGCTCTTTGAGTCTGTAAGTAAGCGAGACACGATCTCAAACAAATAACTTCCCTAATTGCCAGCAATATTGCCACCCCACCCCACTTTCCGTATGAATTTGCCGCAGGGGCCAATGTACAAACCAGGGGCTAAAACGGCGCTTGCGTCGAAATTTGACTGGTTTTGACATTTTGTATACCAATGGCAGATGTTAAGCGCCAATCGATCAACCTATACTTAAGATTCGAGCATTCAAACTAATCAGCAGCCCTTATTCGAAATGTTGTAACTCCGCGCAAATACGTTTTTCTACGGAACACCGCAGAAATGTTTATAAAATTAAATACCGACCAAATGCGAGTCGGAATCGCGCACGAAGGGTTTTGTACCATTATCTATACAGCATTTGAACATTTCAAGCGTCTACCTGTTGCCGTTATTAACATCGAGCAAGAAACGAAAAAAAAACATGTTTTGCTGTGTGGGAGTCCCCCTTAAATATTTATTTTTTTCTATTTTTAATATTTGTTGCTAAAGCGGCAACAGAAATACATCATCTGTGAAAATTTCAACTGTCTAGCTATCACGGTTCATGAGATACAGCCTGATGACAGACAGATGGACAGTGGAGTCTTAGTAATAGGGTCTCTTACATTTTAGGTACGGAACCCTGAAAAAGTGGTACCTACCTCCAGTAAAGTTGAAATAATGACATGCGCATTGTTGTTTGCTAAGTGACGAAAACCCGTATTCTTAGGTTTCTACACGTACATAAGTAACGGGCAAAAAAACTTACTAGGCCCTAGTCTAATACAAACGTAGTTTTTCAATATAACTATATAAATACGACAATAGGATATTATTTGCCTCTATTTGGTAGTTTACTAAAAAATTGCAGTAGAATGTTATTCCAATGGTATAAACCGCGCAAATTCAATAGCCATCACTCGCAAAATAAGATTGAATCGCGCAAGGCGCCGAGTTAAGTTGCACGGGTTATACCATTGGAATGTGATTGGTTACTAGACTACCAATAGTGTCAATGAAACCACCATTACCGTCCTAATATGACTGTATTGAAACTAAATTCAACTAGGTATGTATTTTGGAAACTCGCCCCCCCGTTACGCGCGCGAGACACACAGATGGGTCGTGGGGCGAGGGCGCGGTAAGAAGAGTAGAGTCACAGACCAAGAGGGACCGCAGAACAAGGACTGTGGTCTGTGACTCTATACATCTTACCGCGTCCTCGCCCCACATTCCATCTGTGTGTTTCACGCCACAAACACGGGCAAAAAAATACTTTCCATGTGACAACTGGCAGTTACACGGTAAAAAACGGCCGATACACTAAGCCTAGCCCGTTTTCCTTTGGATAGTATTATTTTGGTGTGCCTGTGTGCAGTCTGATTGGCTAGAAGAAATTTCTATAGAAATAAGCTCGCCTATGTCATCATCATCAGCCATTTGACGCCCACTGCATGACATTGGCCTCCTTCGTGGTTTTCATAACCGTGAGGGGTTTTGCCATAATCGCCACGCTTGGCAGGCGGGTTGGCGATCGCAGTATGCGGTTGGAATCTATAATTTATGTTTCATACGTCTAGCAACATTAACCTTATCTGTGGTAAAAAAAAACTTCTAGCATTGTCTGTCATTAAATTTTTTATTTTTTTTTTGTCAAACGTTTATGTTGTCTGACTTTCGGGTTGCGTTTGGCGGTTTATTTTTATTTTTGCAGTTAGTTTTTTTTTTGGTAAATATCAAAACCTAACTTTTCCAAAAGTCTTTATCAAAACCAAGCTTTTCCAAAAATGTTTAATCAAAACCTCACATTTCCAAATTTCATTCCAAAGTATTGGCTAATATTCCCATAATTTTTAGCAGTAATTTGGTACAGGTCGACTGAAACACTTTGTTTAATATGACATAATTAAAACATAATGGTGTAGTAATACTTTGTTAGCTATTTTACGTTTTGCTGTTTTCCTCAAAATAAGAAAAAGTGGAAAAGTGAGGTTTTGTTCTTCACCTCCTCAATTTTAATGCTAATTTTAGTTCCATGGAAAAAATACGATCAATTACGGTTAAATAGCAAAATAAAATTGGGAACTTCTTTGTTGAGGAGTTAAAAGGGAATATAGAATCGAACCTGCATACATACGTATTAGCGGTGGTAGCCTAGTGGGTAGAACATTGGACTCGGAAGCGGGAGACCCAGGTTCGAGACCCAGTGCGGGCATGTACCTATGACTTTATTTTCTAAGTTACGTACATTTGTGAAGTTATAGTAGCAATACCACTCGCTAACGGTGAAGGAAAACATCGTGAGGAAACCTAAGTGTCTGAGCTATTCATATACCTCAGCGCTTGAAATCGCCAATCCGAGGTGGGCACGCGTGGTGATTAAGCCCATACTCTCTCCCTGAGAGAAGGCCTGTGCCCTACAGTGTGGGACGTATATAGACTGTATACATACGTATACATACATACATACAAGAACCAAGCACACTACAGTATGGTAACATTTTTCATTTGACCCAAGTCGCCTTGAATTTGATTGGAAAGAACTAGCGTATTATGTTTATGTACAACCACGAGTATTTTTGTGTAGCCTATGTAGGTACTTCCCGCTGCTGGACTAAGGGCTTCTCTCAGAGAGAGAATACGGACTTAATTGCTACGCGTGCCCACTGCGGATTGGCAATTTCGAACGATGAGGTATGTGAACACCTCCGACACTCAGGTTTCGTCACGATGTCTTCCTTCACAACAATTCAATATTTACAGATTTTTTATGTTTCGCCTGTCCTTAGAAAGTCCTGGACCACCTCACAGCTTCGAACTTTTCCGCTGGTTCGATACCAACGCTGGTCCCGAAGAGGTGATACATTTTGATGTGGAACCAAGAGGAATAGCCCATTCTACATATTGTGAATATCGCGTTGGGCTTACGGTAAGAGAAACCATGATGTGACTTATTTATTAAACGGGTCTAATCGCGATTATTTATTAGGTAAAATCCTTGGTCACGCGTGACCACGACAGCTGCAACATTGCCAAAACGTCGGGAATTTAAGGTAATTGAATTTTAATAAATAATCGCGATTAGACCCGGTTAATTAGCTGACCTGGCAAACGTTGTTTTGCCATTTTAATAAGCCTACGACCTATTCTCAGACTTACCAAATATACACAAACAACAGCCCACTGTCCCTTCAGCTTGTTAACCTTGCGAGCTACGTCACCTTAGTTCTTTGTATTCTTTGTAATATACCTTCACTTATTTCTACAGGCACCGTATTATCTTAAATGTGAAGCTGGCACGAAACTAGTATACCGCAGTATCGTGTGCGGAGACGAACATGGCGGTTACAGGCCGTGGATCCGGCACCCGGAGAGGAACCAAATCAGAATTAGAAACTATGCGGACTATCCACCTCGCAAACGGCATGCCAGGCCCGGTTTGAGTTGCGGCAAGTATTACAGCGTCTCCGTAGCCTTTGAGTGCCATCCAAAATGAAACTCTCTGTTTGTGGGGAAAAGTCCTAAAATAGTTTAAGTTACCGTTTTTATAGAAATTAAATGACAGTTTAGAATTTTAGGCACATGTTTAATACAACACACTAATGTCAAACAAATCCTAATATCCTCAGTGCTCATAGCGTCAAGGCTTTATAATTTGTATTGGATATTATTATATTAGATATATCAAATTAAGTTCCTTCTTAGATAGGTAAGGTAATATCTATAGGGTATTTTCTATTGATGAAGCAATTTATTACACCAGAAATAAATAAAAAATAAAAATATTTGACACTCGATTTCTATGATGGTCGAACTATTTCCAAAATTGTGTTTTTGTTAAATGTGTGATTGCACGAGTCCAACTGGGCCGGTTTATTCATGTATTTTTTTCCAATAGGTATAATGCGTAATGCTTTTAACTATGCTTATGTCTATGTTATAGGCAAACTCCGAAGCTCCGGCGCTCCTAGGTTGGACTGGTCAATCCTCAGGTCAGACTGAATGACTTAGTCAAAGCCCAAACAAATGTAAATTTTCGGCCTTTGACTAAACAATTTTCGTCAAACCTGGGAGAGACTAATTTGGTCAGGCAAACGTCAAAACACAATTTTATTAAATCGGGGTTTGACGAGTAAGTTTAAGTTTGACACAAAACTAAGTTTTTTAGTGAAATATTTTTTTTCGCTTTTATATAAAAAAAAAAGAACTAACACAAATATAAATTTAATCAAACAATTATTTGCTATATAACACTTGCCAAAATAAAACGTTAGCATAATAAACGTTTGTCTTAATAAAACTTGACGCAGTAAAATTATGCGAAATATGTTCAGATCAACGTTTGACCGAGTTTTGCAGTCGCTTCTAGGATTGACTAGGCCAAAACCGAAACAGAATACTTTACTTTCGACGTTTGACTGAAAAGTTAGGAGCTCCTGGGTTTGACTAAAAATACTTCAGGCAAAGGGCGAAATTGAAATGTATTTCGGGGATTGCCTGATGGCTTTGGCCAAACCTAGGATAAACCAGTCCTTCCGCGAAGAGACTGTGTATCGGACTTTGACTATAACATCTATATTACCAAATGTGAAATGATCCAGCATAATAGTGCTGCAGTTTCTGTCAAAGTTACCTAATGTAAAATGAGCTAGCATTATGATGCAGAAATTTATGATTACGTTACCAGATGTAAAACTAACTAGCATACTGATGTTGTAATTTATAGAAACTAAAAAAATAATAACAAAACATTTAGAAACTGTCAGTTAAGCTGAAATTAATGATCCAATAGATTTTACCTATTTTGTTTTTATAAGATAGAGAATGCCACGTGTTATGTATGAGCATCCCTGTTTCCCCCAGTGAAGTGAATCACAGTGGTATTGTGAAATCCAGTTTTACAGTTTCCATAAAACCAAAGCGTAGCTCAGTGTCGTGGCCTTTTCTCATTCAACCATCTAACAGAAGGACAACCCCTAGTTGTAACTAGTAGTAATTAGCATCTGAAAGCTATTGTAGAATTTAAACAAATGTTTAATTAAAATAAATAGTTTTAAAAACGTCCTCCGCCGCCGCTCACACATAATTCACGTAATAAAAGATGTGACTTTGTAAAAGGAAATGTAAATTTTACTTGTTACGAAAATTGACTACCTACTTCAAATTCAATGACTCTACTCTTGATGTTCAACTTGCGTCACAATTAAATGCAATTAGTCGGATAAAACGACTTAGTAAACGTTTTAGTTGCAAGAAATTGCATTTACCTTAATAGTGGTTCAGAGCGTATCGGAAACTGAAAACATATTTTGGCCTTACTATTGAATAAACGCAAGTTGGCTAAATTTACGTCGAGAGTAGAGTTTCTGAAGTTTCTATTACTAAGTTTTTAAGTGTAATAGCTGTTTTTATTTTTATTTTTTTAATAACTATTTATATCAGCAGATATCTGCTACAAATTCACAACAACTTTTTGTGCGTTCACCCTCGGAGCCATCACGCTGATAAGTATAAGATAAGTTAAATTTGTTTAAATTGATTAAGTTTTTATTTTGTTTTAAATTTAAAAACGTTGACTATTAAATTAATTTTGAACAAAATATATTTTCATATAATTGGTCTCTCACTATGGGCCTCATAAGAAGGCTCAAGGTCACGCAACGAGCTATGGAAAGGGCTATGCTCGCAATTTCTCTACGAGATCAAATCAGAAATGATGAGATCCGTAGACGAACGAGAGTCGTCGACATAACCCAGCGGATTAGTAAGTTGAAGTGGCAGTGGGCGGGGCACATAGCACGCAGAACTGATGGCCGATGGGGCCGAAAAGTTCTCGAATGAAGACCACATATCGACAAGCGCAGCGTAGAACGACCAGCCACAAGACGGACAAATGACCTCATCCAAGTGGCAGGAAGGCGCTGGATGCAGGCGCTTCCAACCGGTCTTTTTGGAAATCCATGGAGGATGCCTATGTCCAGCAGTGGACTTCTTGTGGCTGAATATTGATGATGATATTTTCATTCCTCAGAATGAGTAATTATGTAAGTTCGAAGTTAATATACTTTTTATATTTTTCATACTACGAAGAATATTTCCCAAAGTTCTCAGAGAACTTTACGATTTTTCTGCTTTGTAATAGCGGTATTTGATATAATAATAATGGAAGAAAGAAAAAAGGAAAGAAAGACATTTATTGGGACAAATTACCACATTACAAGAAAAAAAGGCATAACATGTAACATGAACAAGTACAAAGGCAAAACAAGTCACAAATGCTAAGGCTTAAGAGGCGTTTCACAAAATCGCGCACCGCAAGTTTAGGTAAATTCACCCATTGCACTGCCGATGAGTCATGACCTCGAGAGCCGGGGCACAATGCCGCGCGTCGGGTGTATAGTTCGACTATGAAGAAAGTTTTTTGATACTTTTCTCTAACGTGATCGGATGGATAAAAACAGGACGCACTCAATCATCTTACGTATGTATACATATTTACAGGTGGAAAAAATTTAAACTAAATGAAACACTTTACCTACTAGTAAATATTTTATTTCTGTACTACCTAAATAGAACAAGTTTTCTTTCTTTTAAAAAATACAGGAATGTTTTCTTTGAGTACTTTTTTCTGTCTACAATATTAAGAGTACTTTCCCTTCAGGTGGCATTACAAAATACCACCCTGTATATGTATAGGTACTTAGTCTCATAGAATTTAAAATGTAATAACTTTTATAAGCACTTTATCTGCGTAATTAACATTTTCTAAATAAAAATATTTGTTCTTATATGACATTACTGAATAAATGTGGGCTTTTTACAGTTTTTAATCTCTATTATAGTTATGTACTTTTTCATCAACCCTTATCACAACACCACTACTTATAGTTAGAATTTATTTTACTTACAATTATGGCACTTGAAGATTCCGTATCCACCACAAACAACTCAGTGGACTCATTTGCATTGTTCTATAAAATAAAATAAAATATTATATTAACTAACCAGCTTCTTTAATTTAAATAAAAAAGTGGACTAGTAAGCAAAATAAAAAAAATTGCTTACATCAATCAAATTCGAGTTTTACGATTTCTCTCCCGATGTCACGGTCCATCAGTTTTTTCTGGTTTGGAATCATTAGCAACATGTTCTCTCCTGTAAATAAAGTAAAACTTTAAGAAATTATAATGGCCGTGGTCACTAAAAGCAAGAGGGTAGATGGTTCCTCTACTTTTATTTGAAGGGGTATTCGAAAATCTTACCATACATAACATTTCCTCTCCCTTGAGAAATGGATTCGTAATATCAATTTCGGAAACGCTGTTGTTAGTTGGTCCTTTCTTTATCCTGCAATGATATATAGTAAAAATAAAAAATCACAACCATTAAAATCGGAAAAGACCGTACTAGAAGATACTCTACTAAGCTAACTACACTACTAACTACAAAACTTATTAAAGTAGATTAGGGCCGATAGGTACGTACTTTGCTTGTCTTGCAATCAGTAAAGACTCAGTATTTTTACGCTTTCTTTTATTTAACAAAAAACGGTTCGTATTATGTTTTCGTCCCATTGCTGAAAACATCATGAAGGATAAATTAATTACAATGATTCATGTATACAATAATAATGTATAACAAATTCGAAAAGTACTTACTTGAAAAGTATCAAAAGAGTCAGTCGCGGATGCACGCGCTTCACTAAATTCGTAGAATCATTGAATTTAAAATTCAATGGTAGAATACGCAACCGGCATCGGCGAGAAAAGTGACGTAGGTCCTACTCGAAGGGCGCTTCGCGCGACACTGATCGATGCGCACGATTGCAGCAGAATATATAGGGAAGTAAAAAATATATTTTCCATTGCAATTTATTAAAAATGTGTATTTTTTTATTACACTCCTGTTAAGGATAAGTTCTAGTACCTTATGGTACAAATTTAAATCGATAATAATGTTTAGAAATGGTAAAATATCGAGGTAAAAATGGGAGAAATTCGCACTACTTCATGATTTTTTTTAGCCAAGTGTGAATAAAATATTTGAAATGTGATTTATTAAATACAATAAGATTTATATGTCCCAGTCCCGCGTATTTTTTACTAGTGATTTTTACAAATTCTAATAGTACAATCACGTGTCTGAAGATACCTCGGCGCGTATTTTTGACAAAACATGCTGTGGTATTTTATCAATTAAACAAAATAAACGATATAATTTCATAAACTAAGTTGACAAATACCTGTATTAAAGGTTGTGCTTCTTGATACAATACTTCATAATTGAATATTTAGTATTAAAATACGAAAATTAGTCGCCCAAAACCTCCTAATTTGAGCAAATGATGTGAAAGCCCTCTTAAAAGTGTCTGTGTTAAATGGAGTGATCGTTCGTGTGTGTAGGAATTGGACTTTGACAATGATATACGATATGCTGCGAGATTGTTAGAGTGCGAATGAAATAAAATGTAGTTTCTTAAATAAAAAAAAAAATAAGTGCGAAAAACCTCATGGAATAAATTTTTTGTGCAATAAAAGCTCTAATTAGGGTGTTTCACGATTTTTCAGGTACTATGTAAGTATATCGCAAGACATAACACAGACCCGGTCAGAGGATGCTTTAGCATCTGATAATAATAACAACAAAACGGCCACGTGCGAGTCGGACTCGCGCACGAAGGGTTCCGTATCATTATCTATAAAACATTAGACACAAAGATCGAGAAAAAACGGCAAAAAATTACGTTTCTTGTATGGTTTGTTTTATTTTAATTTCATTGTAATAGTTTTGGAACGTTTTTTGTAAAACAGATTGTGTGTTGGTAGAGCCCGCAACATTTAATTATTTATTTTTGAAGCGAATATAGAACTGAATATTCTGTGAATATTTTAAGCGTCTACTGTTGCCGTTATTAATATCGTTTGTTGTATGGGAGCCCCCTTAAATATTAATTTTATTCTGTTTTTAGTGTTTGTTTTATAGCGGCAACAGAAATACGTCATCTGTGAAAATGTCAACTGCCTAGCTATCACGGTTCATGAGATACAGCCTAGTGACAGACAGACAGACAGACAGAGCGTAAAGTCTTAGTAACAGGGACCGTTTGGCACCCTTGTGTACGGAACCCTAAAAATAAAATTCACACTAAAAAAAAATTCACTGCTAGTAGTTCCCGCGACTATGTCCACCCGGAACGTCCGTTCTAAATACTGGTGAAAGAATTCTTGATATCGGTTTAGTACTTTCAGAGGTTACCCCCTACATACAAACATATTAACTTATCATCTTTACAATATTAATGCAGATAAAAACATGTTACACTACACTAGACACAATCTTCCCCGTTATCATTATTTTGCTTTGTCTTCTAAATAATCCTTCATGTTACAGGCCTTTTTGCACGGAGTATACTTAACAATATATTGAGCACATATCAAGAATTAGTTAAAAATACTCAAGTGAAATTTTCAGTTAAGAAACCCGCAGCGTGCACTACGCTTACAAGACTCTAGTAACAAGACTAACACAGCAACTTGCTCTTTGAGTCTGTAAGTAAGCGAGACACGATCTCAAACAAATAACTTCCCTAATTGCCAGCAATATTGCCACCCCACCCCACTTTCCGTATGAATTTGCCGCAGGGGCCAATGTACAAACCAGGGGCCAAAACGGCGCTTGCCTAACAACGCAGCTCAAGTCGAAATTTTACTGGTTTTGACATTTTTTATACCCATGGCAGATGTTAAGCGCCAATCGATCAACCTATACTTAAGATTCGAGCATTCAAACTAATCAGCAGCCCTTATTCGAAATGTTGTAACTCCGCGCAAATATGTTTTTCTACGGAACACCGCAGAAAATGTTTATAAAATTTAATACCGACCAAATGCGAGTCGGAATCGCGCACGAAGGGTTTTGTTCCATTATCTATACAACATTTGAACATTTCAAGCGTCTACCTGTTGCCGTTATTAACATCTAGCAAGAAACGGAAAAAAAACATATTTTGCTGTGTGGGAGCCCCCCTTAAATATTTATTTTATTCTATTTTTAATATTTGTTGCTAAAGCGGAACAGAAATACATCATCTGTGAAAATTTCAACTGTCTAGCTATCACGGTTCATGAGATACAGCCTGATGACAGACAGAGGGACAGTGGAGTCTTAGTAATAGGGTCCCTTACGTTTTGGGTACGGAACCCTGAAAAATTGGTACCTACCTCCAGTAAAGTTGGAATAATGACATGCGCATTGTTGTTTGCTAAGTGACGAAAACCCGTATTCTTAGGTTTCTACACGTACATAAGTAACGGGCAAAAAAACTTACCGTGTAACAACTTACTAGGCCCTAGTTTTTTCAATATAACTATATAAGCACGACAATAGATATTATTTGCCTCTATTTGGTAGTTTACTAAGAAATAGCAGTAGAATGTCATTTCAATGGTATAAATTGCGCAAATTCAATAGCCACCACTCGCGAATAAGATTGAATCGCGCGAGGCGCCGAGTTAAGTTGCACGGGTTATACCATTGGAATGTGATTGGTTACCAGACTACCAATAGTGTCAATGAAACCACCATTACCGTCCTAATATGAAACTAAATTCAACTAGGTATGTATTTTGGAAACTCGCCCCCCCCGTTACGCGCGCGAGACACACAGATGGGACGTGAGGCGAGAGCGCGGTAAGAAGAGTAGAGTCACAGACCAAGAGCGACCGCAGAACAAGGACTGTGGTCTGTGACTCTATACATCTTACCGCGTCCTCGCCCCACATCCCATCTGTGTGTTTCACGCCACAAACACGGGCAAAAAATACTTTCCATGTGACAACTGGCAGTTACACGGTAAAAAACGGCCGATACACTAAGCCTAGCCCGTTTTCCTTTGGATAGTATTATTTTGGTGTGCCTGTGTGCAGTTTGATTGTCTAGAAGAAATTTCTATAGAAATAAGCTCGCCTATGTCATCATCATCAGCCATTTGACGCCCACTGCATGACATAGGCCTCCTTCGTGGTTTTCATAACCATGGGGGGTTTTGCCATAATCGCCACGCTTGGCAGGCGGGTTGGCGATCGCAGTATGCGGTTGGAATCTCAGGAAGACGCTGCTGCCCGTCTCCTGGTAATTGATTTCCTTAGTCGCCTTCTACGACATACACGGAAGGAAATGGAGTGACGCTATTCTTAATCCGGCGCCCCACGGAGCTCGCCTATGTACTTTTTTATATTACGCTTGTGTTTTGTGTAAATACACATTAAGGCCGGTAAGTGACGACCCAGACGGACATACTTCTACCAAATGGGGGATGTATTAGCGAAGGGCAAGATAAAAAGTACCCGAAACCGGCGTGCGTGCACGCAACGACTAATGAATGTTGAGGAAGCGAAAGTGATCTCTCAGGATCGTAGCAAGTGGCAGTCCCTGATCTCTGCCTTCTGGGATAGAGGCGTGAGTTTACGTATGTATGTATGTATGTATGTACATATTTATTTGTATCCAGTAAAGTATAATAATAGTGCTATTATAAGTTCCCATGCTGTCTAATATCAAATCGCGAAGGGTGTATCCATTCACCCGAGTTTTTGTTATATATTTGTTCATACTTCCATTCGTTAATTCATTCAGTCATAAATTAATTAATTCATTTATTTATTCACGCATTCTTTTATCCTTACTTGTATTATACGAGTAAACGCGAAGGTTTGTATTTATGGATGGTGTTTGTTACTCTTTCACGCAAAAACGGCTGAACGGATCCGGATGAAATTTTGCACAGTGATAGATTATAGTCTAGATTAGCACATAGGCTAGCATCCCGGAATAATACACATCAAAATTACCACGCGAACGAAGTCGCGGGCAACAGCTAGTTTACAATAAACGCCACTTTAAGGTCCTTCTATTGCACGTGGGCCCGCAAAATAGAGTTTGATTTATAGAGGTTTATAGAGCTCCAAGTAATATACGCGAGATTGGCGAAGGCCCCCGGGCACGTCTGTGTTTTCGTGGCATTAGCTAACATAAGACCGGGTTACTTTAAACTAAGGGAGACTCTTTAGATAAAAATGCCTGACAAAGAAACTCCACATTTATTATGTATATTGACGGTTAAGAATCAATACCACCTAACTGACATTTTTGCGGTTTTGACTTTTTAATGCAGTTCGCTTTAAAATTCAATTTAGCATGCACTGGAAAAAACACCTAGGTCAAAAAGACGATATTTAAAAAGTTATTGAACCATGACAATATCGTCTATGTGAAATTGACGTAGTATTGTCTGCCAAAAATACCTATCTATTGCGAAGGATGTGTTTACTCCAGCGCTGGTCGCAGCGGACTGGTCCTAGAGCGCTTGTTGTGAGTATACCTAAAAGAACGATGACAGAACGAGTAAATGAGTTGAAGACCGACGCGCTCACTTCGGATATCTCACTTTGTTCGAGTTTTTTTCACAATTACTTCGTTATCCTCAGTAATCATTTGAAAAATTTGCTGAAATTGTATTCTGTTTATTCATATTAATGTGTGTTCAGTGTTATAATTGGAACATTTACTGAGTGCTGTAAGAATAATTTGGATGGTTTTTACTTTAAAAAGTAGGTACCTACTTAAAAAGTAGTAAAAAAACGAAATACTGGTAGTTGAATATTTTGCTTTTTTACGAAATCTAATTTGTTGCGGCTTGATTGTTGCGTAATTCACAACATACATCATCAGCTAAAATCTTCTTGATGTGTTTATTATTAGCAACAGTCAAAACATTAAGTAAAACCATGGTTTTCATAATATTTTTCAAGATATTTACATAAAAATAAAAACTTTTATTTTTATTTTGTAATTTAAACGTTTTTTGATGTTGTTAAAGTATACAGTACATTGCTTAATTTTAGCATCAAACATAGAGTAACCATAACTCAGAAATATTTTGAGTGTGGTCACACACAAATGGAATGTGACTCGGTTCACAGCGCAATCGAACGCAAACTCAAGAATAGAGAAATTCATCTGTTTTCAGATTATGTATCTGCTACTAAAGAAGCTCGACTCTCTAATCCGTATGAAGTGATTCAGATAGATCACACATCTGTGAAAATCATGCGGATGAAAATACCTGGATCTATAAAAGCATAAGATCAGGGCGCAAACCTGGTGATCCTGTAGTGACTGACGTTTGAGCTATTCTTTACAATCAAGAAGAAGTTATCAAAGTAAAGTTACATTTTGATGACGATTGGAATGCTTTCCCGCGAAGACCAAGAAGACTTAATTTGGACGTCGTTTACACAAATTTACGCTTTGAAATGATTCCTATTGCTGCTACCAAATTTCAGCATCTTCAAGAGTTGAAATAAGTCTTACCAATGGACTGTCATCATTTCTATGACACATTGCCGCATACTTAAAATGTTGTACCTGGTTTTTGTTTTTATCTTATTTCGCTAACTATCATGTTGCGTTGATTTAGAATTTTTTTTGTTGCTTCCTCCTTGCGGTATTATGTTTTAGGTACATTGAAGGTTACGTAGGTTACGTTTTAATGCCTGTAATTGCTTAAAAATACGATAGAATTGATTGTTTTGTTACGTGAAAAATATATTGGAAGTTATTTTTTTGTTACCAAATACCCAATGATTAAAGAAGCTGTTTTATTATGTTCTTTTCTGATTTTATGATAATAAATAAAACTACTTAGTTTTTTTTTATTATTTATCCTCCGCCAATAACACCAATCTAACATTAGTTAAAATATTATTCTCTCAATTAATACCATGAACACCTAACTAACATTATTTCGAAAATGGCTAGACATAAAGATTTAACAACATAAAGGGAAAATACGGCATAATTTTATAATATTATTCAAGTATAAAAGGTATGGTTCAGTTCAAAAATTAAAAAAATTAACGTTTTTTTTCATTTCCTGTAAAATCTTGTTTTTGTATTTAGGTGGTATTGAATCTTAACCGTCGCTTATTGACATAGCTTATCACACGTGCCCACCGCGGATTGGCAATTTCAAGTGCTGAGGGTATGTGAACACCTCATACACTCAGGTTTTCTCACGATGTTTTCCTTCAAAGTTAGCGAGTGGTATTGCTACTATAACTTCACTTCTCCATGTTTTTAATTTTTAATTCGTAAACTTCACATAGAAAGAAAAAGGAAAGCCAGTTGGTACTCAATGCTAGTTGAAGTACATAGGTAATCTGGTAAGAACTTGAGGCGAGGTCCAAAATGCCTTAATTGGTAAGAACGCGTCTCGGTAGGCTAGAGAGCGTAAGAAAATAAATTTGACAAACTGTATTTCCTTTGTTCGAGTGCGATTCGAGTTTGAATGAAAATTACGGCTATCGACCTTTCATGTTGCAATTCTTCGCTTTCAATTCGCTTTGTGTCGAAACAAAAGACAACGGAAAAGCAAATCCGTCCTCGTTTTTTCAATGTAAACAGAACGGTGGAATGGATACAGCGGATGGAGGCCTTTCATGAGGATAAGGATCTAGGCATATCATGCTTGTATTCATTTATTTAATTACATAAATTTGTGTATTTTTAGTAGGAACACCATACATTAACGGTCAAGGAATACGTCGTGAAGGAACCTGAATGCCTAAGGTTTTCACATACCTCCGCACTTGAAAATGACAGTCCGCGGTGGGCACGCGTGGTGATAAACCCTACTTTCTCTCTGATAGAAGGCCCGTGCCCTGCAGTAGGACATATCTAGCTGTGTATATAGTCTGTATTCATCATCATCATCATCAGCCACTTAACGCCCACTGCAGGACATAGGCCTCCTTCGTGGTTTTCATAACCATGAGGGGTTTTGCCGTAATCGCCACGCTTGGCAGGCGGGTTGGCGATCGCAGTATGCGGTTGGAATCTCAGAAAGACGCTGCTGCCCGTCTCCTGGTAATTTATTTCCTTAGTCGCCTTCTACGACATCCACGGAAGGAACCATTTCACTCCATGTGACGCTATTCTTAGTCCGGTGCCACACGGATTTCTGTATTATTGCAGGGTATTTCATACAAGATGAGTCCCATGCCGCATATTGTAAACGCTTGGTTCGTAATACGCTTCAGGGGTAAGAGATAAAATTTTGCGTGTGCCTCGAATCGTAAAATCCTATAATGTGACGATGATTGTTTCAAAATGTACCGGCATAATATTTTTGACTGTGTGTAATGGGAACGTTGTTATCGCTTGTGTAAACTGAGCTGGGTCTTCACTTTTGTTTACGATATACAAACTCCCATATTAATCCTCGGTTTCTCGTACACCAACCGTCCGTTAATCTGCTTTGTTGTTACATAATTGAATCTACGGCTAGTTTCTTTTATTGTTAAATTATTACGTTATTTCATTAATATTCTTATTATATTTGGCGGTGGTTTTAGATCTGAAATAGTTTCCAACGGACTATCCTTATATTTCAGTTTCAAGGGATTTACTTGTCTTTTAACTATGTACATATGTATCATCATCATCATCAGCCATTTGACGCTCACTGCAGGACAAAGGCCTCCCTCATGGTTTTCATAACCATGAGGGGTTTTGCCATAATCGCCACGCTTGGCAGGCGGGTTGGCGATCACAGTATGTGCTTGGAATCTCAGGAAGACGCTGCTGCCCGTCTCCTGGTAATATTTCCTTAGTCGCCTTCTCCGACTTCCACGGGAGGAGATATTTATTATGAGAGATTATTTAAGGAAAATTGTGTCTTTTCATGAACAATAAATAATTTTTATTTTTATCTTTATCTCTACCCCATTATTCCCCGGTTGATCGTATTCTGATTAGCTGTCACTTGGCCAACGTGCATAATATAAAAATTTTAAGGAGCTGTGTCGGGTTATACGGCCGTTCGTTTAACGTGAAACGTCTATGAGTAAGTTGTATTTTTAGCTCAAACTGCGCATGTGTTATGCGACACTGGCGCCATTTACCAGCACGAATTAAAAAGATATGAGTAATGGCTACTTCGCTCTTTTCAACGATATATAAATAAAATAGCTGTCCCGGAGAACTTCGTACCACCACAGTTTATACGATTCTTGCACAACGCCATCTATTTTTAAAACACAACGTTCGCTCGCGAAACGCTATCTATCTTAAACATAACATAAATATTATCCCACGGGAACGCATTACCGGGATATCAAGTATGCTATGTCTTAATTCAGATCTTTGTCTATCTGTACGCCAAGTTTCATGTAAATCCGTTTAGCCTTTATTTCGTGATTGAGTAACAAAAATCCAAACATCCAAACATCTTCACTATAGGGAAGAGCGGGTGATCGTGCTCTTCCACTTTAAAGGGAAATTTCCCGCCAGGCAGATCGTATGCCTGGGGACGGCTGGTCTAACTGCTGTTCGTCGGACGTTATATTTATGGTATGTCATGTGAAACATTTTGCTTGCGCGATGCAGGAATGTCAGAGTTTATAGTGCGCGCGCAGAGTTGACATGTGCTCGCCACATCACTCCCCTTCAAGACCGTAGCTACGCATAGCTAGGTCTGATAGGAATCTAAGTCTGTGCTCTAAAGCCTGCAAGTGCCAGGAGGCGCTGAGTCAGTGAGTCGACTAGCGGTTAAGGGTGTTCGGCGGCTAACAGTCACTTCACCGGCGACAGTACCATGGGGACCGCGCATGTGGTAGGAACCGGTGAAGGCTGCTGTACCACTGGCAACGTGCACTGTTGCTGTGTGGCTGCCGTGCCGAGGGGTTGGGGGAGATCACCATCAGTACCAGTAGTCGGTGCGTTGACTGTAGCAGAACTGATGAGGTGAGAAGGAAGAGGATGCTGGCCTTGCTTTGAGACTGATTATATGTGGGGTGCTGCGAGAGCGAAGGAAGGTTGACATTGTTCTGTCGAGGGTCACCACTATAGGGAAGAGCGGGTGATCGTGCTCTTCCACTTTAAAGGGAAATTTCCCGCCAGGCAGATCGTATGCCTGGGGACGGCCGGTCCAACTGCTGTTCGTCGGACGTTATATTTATGGTATGTCATGTGAAACATTTTGCTTGCGCGATGCAGGATTGTCGGAGTTTATAGTGCGCGCGCAGAGTTTACATGTGCTCGCCACATTCACAAGTTCTCACATTTATAATACTAACAGTCCCGGCGAACTTCGTACCGGAACAGAATCCGTTAATAAGATTCTTGCACAACGCCATCTATTTTTAAAACACAACGTTCGCTCGCACAACACCATCTATTTTAAACTTAAAATAAATAATAATCCGCGGGAACGCATTACCATCAAGTATGCTATGTCTCAATTCAGATCTTTGTCTATCTGTACGCTAAATTTCATGTAAATCCGTTCAGCCGTTATTGCGCGACTGAGTAACATACATCCAAACATCTTCACAAACTTTCACACTTATAATATTAGTAGGCTTGCACACAACACGTAGTTACTGAGCTGCATGCACCCCTCCAACCGAACTGAAAGACGTTTCACGTCAAAACACAACTGACAGCTGACTAACAGAGTAAATTAACAGATTGTTGTTATACGAGAAACCAGAGGCTAGACGCTTAAGCAGGGTTGCTGTTAAAATGCTCCATTCCTGAGACATTCTAAAAAAGTTGCCTATTACGTAATCTTGATTACGTAATAGGCACCTTTTGTATACTTTTCGAAATACCTATCTGGTTTACAGCCTCCAATGCATTATTGTTCTAGTACATAGAAAAATATCCATGTAACATAAGAAAAATCAGAAGGCGCTTGATTACTAGACAAATTCGGATTTTAGATTGGTGTAAAGGTCTCAGTACATAATCTGTGGCCTATTTGAAAGTATAGGAAATCACTTCAAATGAGGGAGGCCTATGTCCTGCAGTGGGCGTAAAATGGCTGATGATGATGATGTTCACATCGTTCACGTTCGCCTGACATTGTCAATCCCCGATGGTCGCTCGTGGTGAGTAAGCTCATACTCTTTCTCTCTCTCTCTCTCTCTCTCTCTCTTTCTTTCTCTCCCTGAGAGAACGCCTGTGCCCTATAGTGGGACATATTGCAATGTAAAGAATTTAAATTCTGTTTGTAAAATGTCAATATATTCCGCCTTCGGGCCGAATTTGTAGTGGAGGAAAGGCAGCGGAAAATTTTCTATTCTTAAATCGTCTTAATCATAATACATCAGTTGCCACCTATAAGGTAAGATTCCTTAATTGCCATCGATAACTTTAGATGCTACAACATTAGTTACTTTTGAGTAGGAAAACGATTAATGCTGCGGCCAAACACACGAACAGCACCCGTTTTATGAGAATAACGCAGGGCTCAGCCATCACCAGTCTCAACCATTTTAGAAGGAGATAGGTGACCCGGCCACCACGCCACAATTCAAATGACCTTTTATCAAACCTACGGATTGAGTTCTTATCAGGCTTATCTTACCTTGTTTTCCATGCAACTAACTTTCAAGTACACCTTCATTAGCCAGCCTCACTGTATACGCTCAAAATTCCAAACCAAATGGCGTATTAGGGAGAAATTTCACCAACTCTGTGTTAACATTTTCACGTGAAAATGTACTATATCTTCACTTCGAAACAAATTTAACACCGCAACTTACCGTGCAAAACACAGTCCTATTGCTTCTGTGTAAGGTTCCAGAGAGGTGTAGACGTAAAGTTAGTTTTTTATCGAAGGTGTATCCAAAAGTTAGTTTGGAAACATGTTAGCAAGTTCTGGATTCTTTCGGCTCTTGTAAGTCAAGGAAAATATTTTGGGATTGCTAGAATAAAATTAAAAAATACCTAACTATAGAAATATTTAAAATAACATTTACGGAGCATCATTTAAGACCGGCTCGATTTGAATAAAAGATTTTTTTGGAATGAAATTTGTATAAATTGACCGGACCAGGTATAATTGTCCTGTCAATTTATACAAATGAAACATATGGCGCTAGTTTTGAAAAAAATGAAGCATCGGAAACATTTTTTTTACCCAAAATTACTTCACTTTGTCATATACAAACAATACATAAGCAGCCTATGTACGTCCCACTGTAGGGCACAGGCCTTCTCTCAGGGAGAGAGTATGGGCTTAATCACCACGCGTGCCTACCGCGGATTGGCAATTTCAAGCGCTGAGGTATGTGAATAGCTGAGACACTCAGGTTTCCTCACGATGTTTTCCTTCACATCATTCAAAGAATATCAGAGCGAACAGTTGTAAAAATCGAAAAAAAACTATAGTTCCAGCGTCATCAGGTAGTCAATTGTTAGCGTAAATCAATTGTTCTTTTAATTCTTTGCGTATATCAGACGAAGGAAACTTAAATATTTGACATTTTAGAAAACATTTTTCAACTTCCTTTTTTTTTTTTTTTTGGTACTTTACTACTTTGAATTTGGATTCACAGTTTCGAGTCGGCTGCCTTGCCGGCAAGCCCGGTCGAAAATTATAAAAATTTACAATTTATAATACCATTACTTATGATAATAATTAATTCAACTGTTTTTCACGACGAAAAGAGCGTTCCTTCAAAAATTGCAAACGATTTCAAAATCACGCTGCAGATAATATTCTAATGCCGGGTAAAAATTAAATTATACTGGGTGTAACAATCTAGATATGGAGATTTTGTAACACCCTGTATAGGTAAACTCCTAAGGTTTACTGGAATAGATTTCTTTTAGTGATAAGACTGCCAATTATATACTTACGAAGACCCAAATAATTATTAAGAAAATTTGTGTCAATATTTGCTGTGGCATAAAATATTCTCTAATCACATAGGTATATACTTACGAAAACTTAGGTAATTATTAAGAAATTTCGTGTTAATTTTTGTTGTGCCATAAAGTTTTCTCTAATCACACTAGCATCTTGAACGGGTAGGCAAAAATCAGTGATAGGTATATTGGCACAGATCCAGGCAATATTTCTTTCTTACATCTGGCAACGTCTTTCAATTTGGGGGAGAGGAAAATTGTATACAGATACCTGGAAAAGATAAACTCATCTTTGAAACTTGTTTTGTAGTTTGGTTTTACCCATCATATTAATGATCTATTTAACTTACAACACAGTTATAACTACTTGTGCAAGATAAGAAAATACTAAAAAGTATTTTTTGCCTTCATAGGTAAGCAGCCTATATACGTCCCACCGTAGGGCACAGGCCTTCTCTCAGAGAGAGAGTATGGGCTTAATCACCACGCGTGCCCACCGCAGATTGGTGATTTCAAGCGCCGAGTTATGTGAATAGCTCAGACACCCAGGTTTCCTCACGATGTTTTCCTTCACCGTCAGTGAGTGGTATTGCTACTATAACTTCACAAATGTATGTACATAACTTAGAAAGAAAAGTCATAGGTACATGCCCGCACTGGGAATCGAACCTGGGTCTCCCGCTTCAGAGTCCAATGTTCTACCCACTAGGCTACCACCGCTTCATTTTTTGCCTTATCAAAATATAACTTAAAACAAAATAAGACAGAAAACTAGGTAATGATGTTATAATGATAAGCCAAAAGGTAGTGGCTTAGCTGGTGATCCCGGTCAGTCCCGGGTAGCGCTGGTTTTCAGCCACTGCCTTCTCCCTAAGGTGTTGTGCGGGGGTGAATTAAGGTAATGCTATCTTGTCGTTGTTTTAGTTAATTTAATATTGTGCAAATAAACTAACAGAAATAAGTACACTGTTTGCAAAAAATGCTACTGTCACATTAAAGAGATTTTATATTGTATGGCTTATGTATGTTTATTTTCACGGATCTTGGCTGATTGATTGAGTACACTGGTCATTAACGTACTACTCAAGCTTCAGCTCGATTTCCAACTAAAAGCAAAGTTAGGTGAGAAACAAATCATAGCCAGTATTATTCAGGGTGAAATGGAAGCCCCTTAAAAACCCGAAACTGACCCTTCCCCCCATAATGGGGTTTTACGAATAAGTTTTACTTCGGGGAAAACTTCAATATCGCGAAACAATATCAGCTATTCTTTACCGTCACCACATTGGAATGTAGGTATGAAACGGCCAATATTGTTTTCATGATTCAAGGATTTGGTCACACCATGTATAGTAGTAGTAAATGGACCCATTGTCACAAATTCAATAGGATTTTTGTATCAATAATATCCCGTGATAATAACAACAATTAAGTCATACACCTCTATATTATCTTATATACAAGGTCATTTATGAGATGCGCAAAAAAAATTCTTTTGCTTAATTCAAGTGGTTCAAAAAATTAATTTTCAAGAAATGCTTTAAATATGTACAATTTATGCGATTTTTATAGCGTGATAAATTAATAATTTTTAATTTATGTAAACCTTTACATAAATTACAAATAAATCAAATAACAATTTTTTTGTAACCAGTTTACAATAAAGGTTTTTCATTTTCATTTCATTTCAATTTTATACCTATTCAAAAATGGCCTAGGAGACCACCGCAAACATTTAGAGAAATTACTAACTGCATTTAAGAATTTTGGAAAGATCATATAAATATAGTTGGAAAACTGCTATTCCTCAGGGTTTTTAGCATTCACTACGTCAAAAGGAATCCGTCAGTCCACCCAACCTTTAGTGAAGATCTTACCTGTAATCACTCGAATTTTCGCAGTATCCATCTTTCTTGTCTAAATTGAATAACAAAAACAATTGAAAGTCGATATTCAAATGTTTCACATTTTTTAAAAAAAGAACATCATAGAAACCATTTGAAAAAAGTTTCATTCAAAAACCTCAAACCATGAAGATTCTATGTCAATTCAAAGAACCTATTGCAATAAAACGGCAATTTCATACTTTAACCCCTAATATAATATGATTCAAAACTAAGTAACTCCTAATTGTTAAATAAAAAATTGCCAACGATTTCCAGAATTTCCTATTTACATTAATTGTGCTCTTAGGTTTATTTTAGGTGTTTTTAAAGTAACCCTGTACAGGCTTCACTATTTATCTTCACGTAAGATTTCACAGCATAGAAACAGCCCAGCTCTTATGGTCATAGCACATTTCTTTCCAGGATAAAATATTTATTATTGCTATGTTGTTGTTGCTAAGTGCTTTTTTAATATTATTTGTACTATCGCAATTAGTTAACGCGGGCACTGAGCCGGATTTGATCGAACCAAATGGCCGATATTGTTGGGGCGAGGTGTACGGTAAGATAGTTACTTACTCAGTGAAAAATTTAGTGAAAATAGTAAAAAATAGAATACCAGTACTTTTTTACTAGTATTCTATTCTATTGTAATTGTCGAGTGATTGTGTTGTGTGGAAGTTATTGACACAATAAATTTACAGTAAAAACAGGGAAATAAAAAAATAACCAACAACCCGGCTGCTAAGCACTAAGCAGGTGGGAGTACTACTACATTTTACTTTTGTATTTTTGGTATTTTTTTTATTTTAGTTCTAGCAACGCCATCTAGCACTTATCAGCCAGATTAAACAGTAACAAATGTTATATAGCGCCATCTAGCGACATAGTGAAGAACTTTGTGTAAAAGTAGATTCGAAATGTAAGTGATTTGTTGAACGAAATGATTGAGGTCTTATTTGTCAAAATAAGATTAAGATTGGTTAAGACAGCGATTCCTAAAAGGTGGTCCGCGGAACCGTGGGGTTCCGTGGAAAGGTCACAGGGTCTGTCCGAGAGTTTAATCAGTTCAAAATTTGAGTCGGAAGATTTTAATCTAAATTAGGTAGGTTTGGATCTGCAATCTTGCTATTGTTGGAATGTTACTGATATAGCTCGAAGAATTGCTCAGTTGAAGTGGCAGTGGGCGGGACACATAGTTCGGAGAACAGGGGCCTTATTACGCGCACCAAATCCTGAATGATTCCAATCGTGTAAGTGTCAAATTCCATACTAGGTAATCAATCAATCAGAATCAATAATTTATTTCAACGTAAAAAATTTACATTGGTATGGACTAATCAATCAATCAGAATCAATAATTTATTTCACGTAAATAATTTACATTCTGTTTGCGGAATGTCAATGAACTATGTTAGCCGCTGCCTTCGGGCCGTATTTGTAGTGGAGAAAAAGGCAGCGGGAAAAAAAACTCCACTCTGACCATCTTTTCTCAAAACATCTTAAACTTATACATCAAAGCCTATATGATATTATTCCGTGATAGCCACCAATAACTTTAAAAGCCAAAATAACACTTCTTACAAATGTAGGAAAAATATTAATGCTGCGGCCAGACACACGAACAGCACCCGTTCACGAGCATAACGCAGGGGTCAGCCATCACCAGTCTCAACCATTTTAGAGGGAAATAGGTGACCCGGCCACCACGCCACAATTCGAATGACCTTTAGCAAACCGCAGATTGAGTTGTCAGCTATAAAATGTGTGCTATAGTTATTAATGTGCTATCACGTCGTCAGTACTTCTTTTTAAAAGTAAATAAATTATAATATTAATAACTAAATAACAATGAAATCGCAGTGGAATTGGTTTACTACCAAGGGCTTACATCTTTCATATACTCGTCTATTCTATAATAGGCTTTTTTACATAGCGATTTCTTAATGAATGTTTTAAATTTATTTTCAGACAAGGAATATAACATGTTCTGGAATTCTTTTGTAAATGATAATGTGGTGGGTTATACTATTACCTATTCTATTTCTTACCCTTATTTGTCAATCATGTTGATATTGTATAACTGTTTATTATCCCCAATAAAATAAAATAAAAATAAAACGAACGCAATAGCCTACAAACGATGTATTTACCTTGGCTAAACGAAATTTAGAATAAGCAAGCTTATTTCTATTTCTAGTGTTTACGTTATGGACGTCCCTATTTAATTTGAATATTGTTATATTTTTACGGACATACATTATATTATCGAATATATATTGGCAAGCCCGTGTAAGAATTCCTATTTGTTTGAAACGCTCCCTTAGCGATTCCCTACTGCTTAAGTTGTAAATTGCTCTTACTGCTCTTTTTTGCAAAATAAATACTGTTTCTTATCTGCTGCCCGTCCCCATAATAATAGCCCATATGACATGATACTGTGAAAATAACTAAAATAGACCAGCCTCGCAGTCGATATGTCTGTAAGTTGCCTTGGTTTTCTAACTGCAAATGCAGCTGAACTCAACCTACCCGATAGTTATTCAATATGCGGACTCCATGGCAGTTTTGAGTCTATTGTTATGCCTAAAAATAGTGTGGACTCTACCAGCTCTAATTTCTCACCAGATATTTTTAGACACGTGTCAACAGTTTCAACATTGGGCAAGGAGAACTTGACGCATTTTGTCTTTTTCGTATTTATCATCAAATTGTTCACCGTGAACCAGTTTAGAACTGTAGATAGAGCATTGTTTACATCATAAACATTACCTAAACCTCTCTTTACTTTAAAAATGAAGGAAGTATCATCAGTAAACAATACTATCTGCGATAGTTTTTCTACTAGGTAGGGCCTAGTTTCTGTAAACCAAAAAAAGGAACGGTCCTAGTATAGAGCATCTACTTTTAGGGATCCGTCTGTTAAGTAAGATCGAAGAAGAGCTAGCGATTTATTACTTAAACCATATTGGTGTAATTTTATGAGGAGCGTTTCGTGGTCGACGCAATCAAACGCCTTGCACAGGTCACAGAACACCCCGATGGCATCCTGCGCCTCCTCCCACGCATCAAAGATGTGCTTAAACTAATGCTATGCCTGCATCCGTCGTTGAGCGGCCCTTTGTAAATCCGAACTGTTTCTTATGAAATTGTTTATTTTTAATAAAATTAGTCTGTAATTTGTCAGTTAGACGATTGGAATCGTACAGGATTTGGTGCGCGTAACATAGGAGCTGATGGCCGTTGGGGCAAAAAGTTCTGACCTGGCGACCGCCGACCGGACGACGCAGCGAGGGAAGGCCCCTCACCAGATGGTTAGACGACCTTATTACGGTGGGAGTCGCTGAATGCGGGCGGCACAACACCGAGAAGCTTGGAAAACCATGAGGGTGGCCTATGTCCTGCAGTGGACGTCACATGGCTGATGATTATGATGATGACCCTGCAATCGTTGAAAAAACTATCCTGGTTTTGCTTCCGCTTGTGACGACGTACCGATGCAAAAGTGGTTTCTCAGCTGACGCTTACACCAAAAACAAGCTCCAGGTCTTCGCGTTCAATCGTCAGACACGAAGCTTAATTGAGGAGGTGAAGAACAAAACCTCACTTTTCCACATTTCCATTTTTCTTCGTTTTTTTTTTAGTCTAAATAAGAAAAACCTTATCAAAACGTCACTTTTCTTATAGAATTTTACACTTTAAATCACACGTTTTGAACAAAACCACACTTTACCACCTAAAAAAAATTTGTGTCTAGATTATTTCAAAAGCTCACTTTAACACAGAATTTTGCCAAAGAAGCTGCTATCGAATGCTGATAAAAATATACAACCGCCTACCAAAATTACTAAAAGAGCTACCTTTAGTCCAATTTAAAAGGAAATTGCACAAATGGCTAGTAGAAAAATGCTTTTATTCAGCTGTAGAATACCTTGACATTAAATATATTGACATAAAATAAATATGTATAAAAATTAATAATTATTATGTAGGACATAGTCAATATAATTATGTACACTATGATTATCTCCTGAAAAACCTTACAAACTTTGACACTTAACATATTTAATTTAATTCAATTTTTGCATGCCTAAGAAGGTGAATTGTGAAGAAACTTATTTATTAGTACCAGCCTAATGTATCACTTTTCGTGCAAATAAACAATTTCATTTCATTTCATTTCATTTCAACAGAACAAAATCCAATAGCTCGACTTAGACTTCATCAAAAACACTTCAAAACACTGTGCACAGAGTGAAGTGTTTTAAATTTTATTGTGTGGTCTCTTTGCTAAATAATCTATGCTAGTCTTATGTTTCATACGTCTAGCAACATTAACCTTATCTGTGGTAAAAAAAAACTTCTAGCATTGTCTGTCATTAATTTTTTTTTTTTTTTTGTCAAACGTTTATGTTGTCTGACTTTCGGGTTGCGTTTGGCGGTTTATTTTTATTTTTGCAGATAGTTTTTTTTGGTAAATATCAAAACCAAACTTTTCCAAAAGTCTTTATCAAAACCAAGCTTTTCCAAAAATGTTTAATCAAAACCTCACATTTCCAAATTTCATTCCAAAGTATTGGCTAATATTCCCATAATTTTTAGCAGTAATTTGGTACATAGGTTGACTGAAACACTTTGTTTAATATGACATAATTAAAACATAATGCTGTAGTAATACTTTGTTAGCTATTTTACGTTTTGCTGTTTTCCTCAAAATGAGAAAAAGTGGAAAAGTGAGGTTTTGGTCTTCACCTCCTCAATTTTAATGCTAATTTTAGTTCCATCGAAAAAATACGATCAATTACGGTTAAATAGCAAAATAAAATTGGGAACTTCTTTGTTGAGGAGTTAAAAGGGAATATAGAATCGAACCTGCATACATACGTATTAGCGGTGGTAGCCTAGTGGGTAGAACATTGGACTCGGAAGCGGGAGACCCAGGTTCGAGTCCCAGTGTGGGCATGTACCTATGATTTTGTTTTCTAAGTTACGTACATTTGTGAAGTTATAGTAGCTATACCACTCGCTAACGGTAAAGGAAAACATCGTAAGGAAACCTAAGTGTCTGAGCTATTCATATACCTCAGCGCTTGAAATCGCCAATCCGCGGTGGGCACGCGTGGTGATTAAGCCCATACTCTCTCCCTGAGAGAAGGCCTGTGCCCTACAGTGTGGGACGTATATAGACTGTATACATACGTATACATACATACATACATACAAGAACCAAGCACACTACAGTATGGTAACATTTTTCATTTGACCCAAGTCGCCTTGAATTTGAATGGAAAGAACTAGCGTATTATGTTTATGTACAACCACGAGTATTTTTGTGTAGCCTATGTAGGTACTTCCCGCTGCTGGACTAAGGGCTTCTCTCAGAGAGAGAATACGGACTTAATTGCTACGCGTGCCCACTGCGGATTGGCAATTTCGAACGATGAGGTATGTGAACACCTCCGACACTCAGGTTTCGTCACGATGTTTTCCTTCACAACAATTCAATATTTACAGATTTTTTATGTTTCGCCTGTCCTTAGAAAGTCCTGGACCACCTCACAGCTTCGAACTTTTCCGCTGGTTCGATACCAACGCTGGTCCCGAAGAGGTGATACATTTTGATGTGGACCCAAGAGGAATAGCCTATTCTACATATTGTGAATATCGCGTTGGGCTTACGGTAAGAGAAACCATGATGTGACTTATTTATTAAACGGGTCTAATCGCGATTATTTATAAGGTAAAATCCTTGGTCACGCGTGACCACGACAGCTGCAACATTGCCGAAACGTCGGAAATTTAAGGTAATTGAATTTTAATAAATAATCGCGATTAGACCCGGTTAATTAGCTGACCTGGCAAACGTTGTTTTGCCATTTTAATAAGCCTACGACCTATTCTCAGGCTTACCAAATATACACAAACACCAGCCCACTGTCCCTTCAGCTTGTTAACCTTGCGAGCTACGTCACCTTAGTTCTTTGTATTCTTTGTAATATACCTTCACTTATTTCTACAGGCACCGTCTTATCTTAAATGTGAAGCTGGCACGAAACTAGTATACCGCGCTATCGTGTGCGGAGACGAACATGGCGGTTACAGGCCGTGGATCCGGGATCCGGAGAGGAACCAAATCAGAATTAGAAACTATGATGAATATCCACCTCGCACACGGCATGCCTGGCCCGGTGGTTTGAGTTGCGGCAAGTATTACAGCGTCTCCGTAGCCTTTGAGTGCCATCCGAAATGAAACTCTCTGTTTGTGGGGAAAAGTCCTAAAATAGTTACCGTTTTTGTAGACTGCCAAGTATAATTTGTATGAAATGAAATTAAATGACAGTTTAGAATTTTAGGCACATGTTTAATACAATACACTAATGTCAAACAAATCCTAATATCCTCAGTGCTCATAGCGTCAAGGCTCTATAATTTGTATTAGATATATCAAATTAAGTTCCTTCTTAGATAGGTAAGGTAATATCTATAGGGTATTTTCTATTGATGAAGCAATTTATTACACCAGAAGTAAATAAAAAATAAAAATATTTGACACTCGATTTCTATGATGGTCGAACTATTTCCAAAACTGTGTTTTTGTTAAATTGTGTGATTGCACGAGTCCAACTTGGCCGGTTTATTCATGTTACATTTTTTTCCAATAGGTATAATGCGTAATGCTTTTAACTATGCTTATGTCTATCTTACCAAATGTGAAATGATCCAGCATAATAATGCTGCAGTTTCTGTCAAAATTACCTAATGTAAAATGAGCTAGCATCATGATGCAGAAATTTATGATTACGTTACCAGATGTAAAACTAGCTAGCATACTGATGTTGTAATTTATAGCAACAAAAAAATTATTAAAAAAAATGCAGAAACTGTCAGTTAAGCTGAAATTAATGATCCAATAGATTTTAACTATTTTGTTTTTTTAAGATAGAGAATGCCACGTGTTATGTATGAGCATCCTTGTTTCCCTCAGTGAAGTGAAATCCAGGTATTGTGAAATCCAGTTTTACAGTTTCCATAAAACCAAAGCGTAGCTCAGTGTCGTGGCCTTTTCTCATTCAACCATCCAACAGAAGGACAACCCCTAGTTGTAACTAGTAGTAATTAGCATCTGAAAGCTATTGTAGGCTTTAAATAAATGTTTAATTAAAATAAATAGTTTTAAAAACGTTCTCCGCCGCCGCTCACACATAATTCACGTAATAAAAGATGTGACTTTGTAAAACGAAATTTAAATTTTACTTCTTACAAAAATTGACTCCCTACTTCAAATTCAATGACTCTACTCTTGATGTTCAACTCGCGTCACAATTAAATGCAATTAGTCGGATAAAACGACTTAGTAAACGTTTTAGTTGCAAGAAATTGCATTTACCTTAATAGTAGTTCAGAGCGTATCGGAAACTGAAAACATATTTTGGCTTTACTATTGAATAAACGCAAGTTGGCTAAATTTACGTCGAGAGTAGAGTTTCTGAAGTTTCTATTACTAAGTTTTTAAGTGTAATAGCTGTTTTTATTTTTTTTAATAACTATTTATGTCTGCTACAAATTCACAACATCTACTGCTTTAGCTTAAAAATAGTTGAAAACACAGCACTTTTTGTGTGTTCACCCTCGGAGCCATCACGCTGATAAGAATAAGATAAGTTAACCTCCTCAGTCCTGACCTTGAAAATAACAATGGTTTTCATCTGTTATTTTTAAGGTCAGGACTGAGGAGGTTCATCATCAACCCATTATGTCCCCACCGAGGGGCATGGGTCTCTTCCCTGAGGAAGGTATAGGCCATACTCCACCACGGGGGCCAAGTCCGGATTGGTGGAAGCTTGTAGACTAGTGGCTCGTCTACTGTCAGAAGTTGTCAAGCCGCCCTAAGGCCTCTGACTTGGCTTAACGACTACCATCTATCGACGGCAGCCGGCACCAACAGCTTAACGTGCCTTGCGAAGCACGGAACCGCTCGGAAAAATGCCACTAGCGTTAGGCATAGACGGCGACCCATCCATGTACTGAACGCGCCCTGTGTTGCTTAACCTTCGTGATCGTTTAAGATCACTCAGGCAGCCGGGGCTACGAGCGATTCTATCACGGTTCATGAGATACAGCCTAGTGACAGACAGACAGACAGACGGAGAGTAAAGTCTTAGTAACAGGGTCCCGTTTGGCACCCTTGTGTACGGAACCCTAAAAACAAACTCAAACTAAAAAATTCACTGCTAGTAGTTCCCGCCCGGAACGTCCGTTCTAAATACTGGTGAAAGAATTCTTGATATCGGTTTAGTACTTTCAGAGGTTACCCCTACATACAAACATATTAACTTATCATCTTTACAATATTAATGCAGATAGAAACATGTTACACTACACTAGACACAATCTTCCCCGTTATCATTATTTTGCTTTGTCTTCTAAATAATCCTTCATGTTACAGGCCTTTTTGCACGGAGTATACTTAACAATATATTGAGCACATATCAATATGTTAGTAAAAAATACTCAAGTGAAATTTTCAGTTAAGAAACCCGCAGCGTGCACTACGCTTACAAGACTCTAGTAACAAGACTAACACAGCAACTTGCTCTTTGAGTCTGTAAGTAAGCGAGACACGATCTCAAACAAATAACTTCCCTAATTGCCAGCAATATTGCCACCCCACCCCACTTTCCGTATGAATTTGCCGCAGGGGCCAATGTACAAACCAGGGGCTAAAACGGCGCTTGCGTCGAAATTTGACTGGTTTTGACATTTTGTATACCAATGGCAGATGTTAAGCGCCAATCGATCAACCTATACTTAAGATTCGAGCATTCAAACTAATCAGCAGCCCTTATTCGAAATGTTATAACTCCGCGCAAATACGTTTTTCTACGGAACACCGCAGAAATGTTTATAAAATTAAATACCGACCAAATGCGAGTTGGAATCGCGCACGAAGGGTTTTGTACCATTATCTATACAACATTTGAACATTTCAAGCGTCTACCTGTTGCCGTTATTTACATCGAGCAAGAAACGAAAAAAAAAAACATGTTTTGCTGTGTGGGAGTCATCATCAACCCATTATGTCCCCATCGAGGGGCACGGGTCTCTTCCCTGAGGAAGGTATAGGCCATACTCCACCACGGGGGCCAAATCCGGATTGGTGGAGGCTTGTAGACTAGTGGCTCGTCTACTGTCAGAAGTTGTCAAGCCGCCCTAAGGCCTCTGACTTGGCTTAACGACTGCCATCTATCGACGGCAGCCGGCACCAACAGCTTAACGTGCCTTGCGAAGCACGGAACCGCTCGGAAAAATGCCACTAGCGTTAGGCATAGACGGCGACCCATCCATGCACTGAACGCGCCCTGTGTTGCTTAACCTTCGTGATCGTTTAAGATCACTCAGGCAGCCGGGGCTACGAGCGACTCGTGTGGGAGTCCCCCTTAAATATTTATTTTATTCTATTTTTAATATTTGTTGCTAAAGCGGCAACAGAAATACATCATCTGTGAAAATTTCAACTGTCTAGCTATCACGGTTCATGAGATACAGCCTGATGACAGACAGAGGGACAGTGGAGTCTTAGTAATAGGGTCCCTTACGTTTTGAGTACGGAACCCTGAAAAAGTGGTACCTACCTCCAGTAAAGTAGGAATAATGACATGCGCATTGTTGTTTGCTAAGTGACGAAAACCCGTATTCTTAGGTTTCTACACGTACATAAGTAACGGGCAAAAAAACTTACCGTGTAACAATTTACTAGGCCCTAGTTTTTTCAATATAACTATATAAGCACGACAATAGATATTATTTGCCTCTATTTGGTAGTTTACTAAGAAATAGCAGTAGAATGTCATTTCAATGGTATAAATTGCGCAAATTCAATAGCCACCACTCGCGAATAAGATTGAATCGCGCGAGGCGCCGAGTTAAGTTGCACGGGTTATACCATTGGAATGTGATTGGTTACTAGACTACCAATAGTGTCAATGAAACCACCATTACCGTCCTAATATGACTGTATTGAAACTAAATTCAACTATGTATTTTGGAGACTCGCCCCCCAGTTACGCGCGCGAGACACACAGATGGGACGTGAAGCGAGGGCGCGGTAAGAAGAGTAGAGTCACAGAACAAGAGCGACCGCAGAGCAAGGACTGTGGTCTGTGACTCTATACATCTTACCGCACCCTCGCCCCACGTCCCATCTGTGTGTTTCACGCCACAAACACATATTTTACATACATACGGGCAAAAAAATACTTTCCATGTGACAACTGGCAGTTACACGGTAAAAAACGGCCGATACACTAAGCCTAGCCCGGTTTCCATTGTGGTGTGCTTGTGTGCAGTCTGATTGGCTAGAAGAAATTTCTATAGAAATAAGCTCGCCTATATCATCATCATCGGCCATTTCACCCCCACTGCGGGACATAGGCCTCCTTCGTGGTTTTCATAACCATGAGGGGTTTTGGCAGGCGGGTTTGCGATCGCAGCATGCGGTACATCCTTCTGGGATACAGGAGTGAGTTTATGTAATAGGGGTTAAAGTATGAAATTGCCGTTTTATTGCAATAGGTTCTTTGAATTGACATAGAATCTTCATGGTTTGAGGTTTTCGAATGAAACTTTTTTCAAATGGTTTCTATGATGTTCTTTTTTTAAAAAATGTGAAACATTTGAATATCGACTTTCAATTGTTTTTGTTATTCAATTTAGACAAGAAAGATGGATACTGCGAAAATTCGAGTGATTATGAGGCACCCATTTTTCGTATTTTTTTATTTTATTGATTTGACGCAAGTGAGTCAATATTGTGGGTAAGGTAACGTTAAACCATGCCGCTAATTCCTGGGTAGTTTGACTAGGGTCGGCTTCCACTATCTCTCTTAATTCATCGTTATTCACCTGTGTGGGCGGTCTTCCTCGTGGCTCGTTCTTTAAGTCGAAATTTCCATCACGAAAGCGTTTAAACCAAAATCGCACGGTGCGTTCATTAGTAGACCCCTCTCCAAACGCAGCATTGATATTGCGGGCTGTTTCTGTCGCGTTAGTTCCGCGTCGGAACTCGTATTCAAAAATCACTCGAATTTTCGCAGTATCCATCTTTCTTGTCTAAATTGAATAACAAAAACAATTGAAAGTCGATATTCAAATGTTTCACATTTTTTAAAAAAAGAACATCATAGAAACCATTTGAAAAAAGTTTCATTCGAAAACCTCAAACCATGAAGATTCTATGTCAATTCAAAGAACCTATTGCAATAAAACGGCAATTTCATATTTTAACCCCTGTATGTATGTATGTACATATTTATTTGTATACAGTAAAGTATAATAATAGTACTATAATAAGTTCCCATGCTGTCTAATATCAAATCGCCAAAGGTGTATCCATTCACCAGAGTTTTTTTTGTTATATACTTCCATTCGTTAATTCAGTCATAAATTAATTGATTCATTAATTTATTCACGCATTCTTTTATCCTTACTTATATAATAAACGCGAAGTTTTGTATGTATGGATGGATGTTTGTTACCCTTTCACGCAAAAACGGCTGAACGGATCCGGAAAAAATTTTGCACAGAGATAGATTATAGTCTGGATTAGCACATAGGCTGTTTTTATTTCGGAAAAACACACATCAAAATTACCACGCGAACGAAGTCGTGGGCAGCAGCTAGTTTATAATAAACACCACTTTAAGGTCCTTCTATTGCACGTGGGCCCGCGAAGTAGAGTTTGATTTATAGAGGTTTATAGAGCTCCAAGTAATACACGCGAGATAGGCGAAGGCCCCCGGGCACGTCGGTGTTTTCGAGGCATTAGCTAACATAAGACCGGGTTACTTTAAACTAAGGGAGACTCTTTAGATAAAAATGCCTGACAAAGAAACTCCACATTTATTATGTATATAATAGCTTATTGACATAGCTTATCACACGTGCCCACCGCGGATTGGCAATTTCAAGTGCTGAGGGTATGTGAACACCTCATACACTCAGGTTTTTTCACGATGTTTTCCTTCAAAGTTAGCGAGTGGTATTGCTACTATAACGTCACTTCTCCGTGTTTTTAATTTTTAATTCGTAAACTTCACATAGAAAGAAAAAGGAAAGCCAGTTGGTACTCAATGCTAGTTGAAGTACACAGGTAATCTGGTAAGAACTTGAGGGAGGTCCAAAATGCCATAATTGGTAAGAACGCGTCTCGGTAGGCTAGAGAGCGTAAGAAAATAAATTTGACAAACTGTATTTCCTTTGTTCGAGTGCGATTCGAGTTTGAATGAAAATTACGGCTATCGACCTTTCATGTTGCAATTCTTCGCTTTCAATTCGCTTTGTGTCGAAACAAAAGAACACGGGAAAGCAAATCCGTCCTCGTTTTTCCAATGTAAACAGAACGGTGGAATCGATACAGCGGATGGAGGCTTTTCATGGGGATAAGGATGTAGGCATATCATAATAAATAAATAAATAAAATAGCCTTTATTAACCAAACAGAAAAGAAAGTTAGATTAACATTACCGTTTCACAATAAGAGCGAATGTAGGTATTGCAATAATAATAATTATGTATGTCAAAACTCATGACACATGGAATTGATAAAATTAATTACTTTAAAATTATATTACATGGCAACATCACAAATATAATAACAGATAAATAAATTGAAATTTCTAAAACAATCATATCATTTTCATTCCATGCATCGATATATTTAATTTTATTTTATATTGAAATATTTGCTGATCATTAATATACTTAATTATTATCTTGTCTTATATATATTATATTGCATTCAATACATAAAAAGAATTAAAATCTTTCTGTTAATAAAATATTCAACAATGAATCTAATTGAAGTACATTGCAATTTTGGGGTTTTAATTATTATTAATTTTTGATCATGGAAAAATAACTTAAAATTACAGATTAATTAAACTATTCCTATTTCATGCGACATTTTAAAATTTAACTCAATTATGTTCACTCTGTTCACATTCAATAAATTAATAAAATAGGCATATCATACTTGTATAAATTTATTTGATTACGTAAATTTTTGTATTTTTAGTAGCGACATAACACACTAACGGTCAAGGAACACGTCGTGAAGGAACCTGAGTGCCTAAGGTTTTCACATACCTCAGCGCTTGAAAATGACAGTCCACGGTGGGCACGCGTGGTGATTAACCCTACTTTCTCTCTGAGAGAAGGCCCGTGCCGTGCCCGTATATAGTCTGTATTCATCATCATCATCATCAGCCACTTATCGCCCACTGCAGGACATAGGCCTCCTTCGTGGTTTTCATAACCATGAGGGGTTTTGCCGTAATCGCCACGCTTGGCAGGCGGGTTGGCGATCGCAGTATGCGGTTGGAATCTCAGAAAGACGCTGCTGCCCGTCTCCTGGTAATTTATTTCCTTAGTCGCCTTCTACGACATCCACGGAAGGAACCATTTCACTCCATTTGACGCTATTCTTAGTCCGGTGCCACACGGATTTCTGTATTATTGCAGGGTATTTCATACAAGATGAGTCCCATGCCGCATATTGTAAACGCTTGGTTCGTAATACGCTTCAGGGGTAAGAGATAAAATTTTGCGTGTGCCTCGAATCGTAAAATCCTATTATGTGACGATGATTGTTTCAAAATGTACCGGCATATTATTTTTGACTCTGTATAATGGGAACGTTGTTATCGCTTGTGTAAACTGAGCTGGGTCTTCACTTTTGTTTACGATATACAAACTCCCATATTAATCCTCGGTTTCTCGTACACCAACCGTCCGTTAATCTGCTTTGTTGTTACATAATTGAATCTACGGCTAGTTTCTTTTATTGTTATTGCGTTATTTCATTATTATAATTGGCGATGGTTTTAGATCTATTTTATTTTATTTTGAACACAAAACAGGCTACAGACACATTTACCAAATTTTACATAAATTACAGATCAGATCTAGCCTATGACCCTAAACTTGTGTACCTAGCATGCATTTAGACTATTTGTAATTTTAACCTTAACTTAATTACCCTTATATTAATTTACTTTATTTTATTTTATTCTCTCAGGGTGCTCTGAGGGCGCCACGGACAGCTTTTATAAAGACGTAAAAGCTCTGAAAAATATCTATGTCTACATCTTTGTTGTCTGCCACCAGATCGTTGTAAGTACGACGCATCCTAACAATGGGGTGCCAATCTGCCAACGGACTATCCTTATATTTCAGTTTCAAGGGATTTTCTTGTGTTTTAACGTTTTAACAATGTTTTAACGTCAAATTTGATTTGACGCCCACTGCAGGACATAGGCCTCCCTCATGATTTTCATAACCATGAGGGCTTTTGCCATGGCTGGCAACTTGGCAGGCGGGTTGGCGATCACAGTATGTGCTTGGAATCTCAGGAAGACGCTGCAGCCCGTCTCCTGGTAATTTATTTCCTTAGTCGCCTTCTACGACACCCACGGGAGGAGATGGATATACATATGTATAATACATATGTATAATACATATGTATAATACATAATTATGTATAATAGATGTGTATGATTATTATTATTTAAGGAAAATTGTGTCTTTTCATGAACAATAAATTATTTTTATTTTTATCTTTATCTCTACCCCATTATTCCCCGGTTTCTCGTACACTAACAATCTGTTAGTCTGATTAGCTGTCACTTGGCCAACGTGCATAATATAAAAATTGTAAGGAGCTGTGTCGGGTTATACGGCCGTTGGTTTAACGTGAAACGTCTATGAGTAAGTTGTATTTTTAGCTCAAACTGCGCATGTGTTATGCGGCACTGGCGCCATTTACCAGCACGAATTAAAAAGATATGAGTAATGGCTACTTCGCTCTTTTCTACGATATATAAATAAAATGGCTGTCCCGGTGAACTTCGTACCGCCATAGTTTATACGATTCTTGCACAACGCAATCTATTTTTAAAACACAACGTTCGCTCGCGAAACACTATCTATTTTAAACATAACATGAATATTATCCCACGGGAACGCATTACCGGGATATCAAGTATGCTATGTCTTAATTCAAATTTTTTTCTATCTGTACGCCAAGTTTCATGTAAATCCGTTCAGCCGTTATTTCGTGAATGAGTAACAAAAATCCAAACATCCAAACATCTTCACAAACTCTCACATTTATAATCCCGGCGAACTTCGCACCGCCACAGAATCCGTTAATACGGTTCTTGCACAACGCCATCTATTTTGAAAACACAACGTTCGCTCGCACAACACCATCTATTTTAAACTTAAAATAAATATTAATCCGCGGGAACGCATTACCATCAAGTATGCTATGTCTCAATTCAGATCTTTGTCTATCTGTACGCCAAATTTCATGTAAATCCGTTCAGCCGTTATTGCGCGACTGAGTAACATACATCCAAACATCTTCACAAACTTTCACATTTATAATATTAGTAGGCTTGCACACAACACGTAGTTACCGAGCTGCATGGTTTCGTTGCATGCAATTTTAGCAAGTGACCCCTACAACCGAACTGAAAGACGTTTCACGTCAAAAAGCAACTGACAGCTGACTAACAGAGTAAATTAACAGATTGTTGATATACGAGAAACCAGGGGCTAGACGCTTAAGCAGGGTTGCTGTTAAAATGCTCCATTCCTGAGACATTCTAAAAAAGTTTTTTATACTTTTCAAAATACCTATCTGGTTTACAGCCTCCAATGCATTATTGTTCTAGTACATAGAAAAATATCCATGTAACATAATAAATCAATAGTAGATTGTGTCTCAAGGGAGCAAAATGATATATTTACGGCGAGGGCGGTATATTGAATCCTGAGTGAAGCGAAAGATTCTACTTTAGCGAGGGATTCTAAAGTAGAATCTTGAGCGTAGCGAGGGATTCAAGTGTTTACGCCCAAGACGGAAATAATTTTGCTACCGAGTGACACATACTGCTTTTCACACCTGCTATAAGGAAAATTTAAATCAAACACAATTAAGATATCGAAAGAAGTTTATGATCGATTGCAACAAAATAAAAATCGAATTGGAATTACATTTTGTGAAAATCTGCACACGGATCATGCTGAGGGCAATAAAAAAAAAACTAGATTATCAGGGAAGAAAAGTACAACTTTGATCCCTCATTTGAGGGAATCAAGGGATCTTTTCTGAATAGCAGGTGTGAAAATATTTTTTCTATTATAGAAAGAAAGAAAGAAGAAAGAGAGAAACAGAGAGAAAGAATAAAAATATATTGCTATTGCAGGTGATCCTATATATATAATTAACGTAATTTTCAATGGATTTTGCACGACGTTTTCCTTTTATAAGTTGGTCGCCTATTACTCGTTAACTTGTAAAGCCTACTTAGCCGTAACAGTTTTCCTTGAAAGTTCATAGTACGTACTACTGCACTGATTTTTTCACGTTTCAAAATCAAGCGTTTGGCCGGAAAAGAGGGGGACGCCCTAATCTGATAAAAAATTGCACCTTAAAGCTTAAATATTTCACAAACGGAACACTAAATCGAAAAACAGCCTTTCTACACTCACAATATTTTTAAAGATGATACCAATCCAATCATACATACCCCACACTATGGTGTAGGCGAGAAAAAAAAATTGCATCCCTAATTTAAGTATAGGGGAGGTACCCTAATTTTTTTTTTATTTATCTTATCGTTTTGGCGACTTAACTAAAAAAATTCCGCTTTCTAAGCAGCGAGCAAAAACTGTCACAATAACGTTCGTGAATGAAGTTTAACACAGAGATAGACCACGACCCACATTAAGCTATGCAACCTGGCGTGGCTGGAAGACGGCAGGTGGCCCTGGGCTATCACAGAGTGGCGGCCGAGAACAGGGACGACGGTCAGTGGACAGACCAGCAGCCCGATGGTCAGACGATATCGTTGAGTCGGCGGAAGGTCCGTGGATGGAAGTGGCAAGACGAGCCACTTCCATCCACGGACAGTGGGCAGCGGTGGGCTAATAATGATGACGAATAAAGTCACGTGCATAGCTAATCAATACGTATAAACTTTTAAGTAAACCTAACTTTCCATATCGCATTTAAAAATAGCTGTCGCGATATTTTTCTACACTCAGTTACGTCAGTGTTCAAATGCCAACCGTTCTTGACCCACCCGCTCCCAGTTGAAGGTACTGAAACTACGCCGCGCATACATACTTCATTCGTCCAATAGGAAATAACTCGGATAGATTGCACCAAGCGATGCGGACTCGTTATTCTGGGCCCGAGCGGTCGTGGACTCGTCCCAGAGGAAACTGGGACCAGTCAGACCACTGAATAGTTCAATTTATTTACGACATGATTTCAGCTATTTGCTTTACTACCTTGTTATATACACCATTTACAGTCTTACAGTCTTGACGTGATTCGAAATAAACAGTTCTTTTTAAAGTGTAATCTTTCAATCTACTTATCCTTAATTGTTTTGTTGAGTTTTGTTGTGCGCAATATAAAACTTAATAACGATCGTATTTATGTTGCATGAGAGTTCTAGTTTAGTCAGTATATTACTCTCATATATCTCATAATTATTCCAAATGTGTCTCTCTCTTTCCTAGTCTAATGTTTTAGTTGACAGCTAATCAACCTCTACATTTTTGTTGCAACCACCAGTTACCTAATGGAGCAAATTGTACGCATCAAAATTTAGCAGTTTTTACTGGAATACTAAAGTTTACCTTTAGGCTTTTTTTAATGACTTTCTATGCCCATTTAACCATATACACCATACATTTTGGGTGGTATAAAACACGTACCAAATTGAACGTGCCTGACAATAGTTATCGAATACGCTAGTTTGTTTGTTTCTAAACGCACTTTACAAAAATATCTCAACACAAACTCAAAAGTCTTATAACCTTAAGTATACATTCAAAGCAGTGCGTGCGTGCCACGGCTCCGCGGAGCATTGTTCTTTTAGACGGGGAAGCGGTACTAATTGTTTGCGCATTTTTTTAAATAAGATTACTCAAACTTTCGTAAGCACTACATATTGTTGACTTAACACCGGATAAACTTACTTGGTTTTTTGTCGGAAGAGTTCGACCAAATTTTGCTCTATAAATCAGAGCGAAACCTGGTCGGACTCTTCCGAAAAAAAAACAAGTAAGTTTATCCGGGGTTAAGTCAACAATATGTAGTGCTTACGAAAGTTTGAGTAATCTTATTTAAAAAAATGCGCAAACAATTAGTACCGCTTCCCCGTCTAAAAGAACAATGCTCCGCGGACCCGTGGCACGCACGCACTGCTCTGAATGTATACTTAAGGTTATAAGACTTTTGAGTTTGTGTTGAGATATTTTTGTAAAGTGCTTTTTAATTTTTATGTGTAAATTAGTATCAATTTATGATAATTAGTTTATAAATCACTTAGTTTTACTTGCTGTTATTTAAGTTTTTATTATATTATTATTATATGCACGTCAATACGTAAAGTAATAGTCTAAAAAGATGCCATTTTTAATTACTAATTACATAACCGTGGCATTTAAACCACCTATAAATCAGCTAGTATACGTAATTATACATTTAATGGGTCGTTGTTTATAAGGTAAAAGTAATTGTCTCGGGAATTATTTGCCCTTTGCGATACAGACTTAAAGTCTAGTGCAGATACCGCAAGTATTGCAACTATGTAAAGTTGTCTTTTAGTAAATAAATTATAAAAATATTTATCTTTTCTTTTCTTTTAACTAGCCTCTTCTATGTCCCACTGATAGGTAAAGGCCTCCCCCAACTGGAACCTATCTTATCTTAATGAAGATAATTAATTTTTAATATTAACTTTAACTAATAAGCTATGCCGATCGGATCCGTCAAATGTATAACTACGCTATATATAATTTTGCGGTATACAGTTTAGTTTAAGTACCTGAACAAAGCATATGAAAGCTAACTGAGACCAGTGGTGTTGGGCCAAAATACCCCGAGACCAGTGGGTCCGGAACCGAAGCAAAGTGTATAAAATATTCCAAATAGGTAACCTTTAACCTTTCATCGATTAATAGTGTTTGAGTACCGTCGGAAAGATGGTTAATGTCATTTGTTATCTATTTTATGACGGTAGGGTTCTGAGTTAGTTTTGGGCAGATCGGGAAGCAAATACTTTATCCTTTATTTCACACATAAAAACACATGAATAAAACAAAACATTTACAGAAAAATTAAAAAGTGTACATGGCGAGCTTATTTCAGCAGAAATCTCTTCCAGCCAAGTTTAGTTTAGATAGAGATTAAGACAAAGTATTTATTTAATAATAATAATATAACATTTATTTCAGACTTTAGAAACAAATGTAATGATTAATTAATGACTCGCGATGCTAACTAAGACAAAGTAAAACGTCGTTTTGCATATATTTTAAGCAATTTCAAGGGAACACACCTATTAAGGTAACCAGCACACTACTCCTGAGTCGGTCACAGAAAAGACAAGTTCAATACGTGCGAAGCGTATGGTTTGTCATAGAAATCAACATAATTCTAAATAATACTCGTAGTTTCCTTTATATGTAATATTTAATTGTAAAGAGATTAAAATAAAATAAATGTTGGGGAATGACAGGGAAGACTATTTTCGTAGTGCATCGTTTCGCTGCAGTGCTATGCTCGTAGCAGTGCTACACGCTTATAGGCTACGGCGTAGCACGATCCGTAGCTGCTACGAAGAATTAGAGGTACACGCAGAAGAGCTCGCCTATGTGCAAAACTGTTTGTTTAAGACCGGATTTTTCAATAGTCCGATAAAACTTAACTGGAGAATAAAACTGATGTCGTCACTGTCTTGTCGTATGAATTAGACAGTGATAGCATGCAATTTATTCTCCAGTTAAGTGTTATCTGACTATTGAAAAATTTGCCCTTAATGCAATAAAAGATTTTAATAATAATAATAGTAATTAAGAAACATTTCGCTCAATTTTGACTTCAATGGTGCAGTAAATAAGAGCGGTTGTAGCAGAGCGGTGGTGGAACGCCTGCTTCTCATTCGGGAGGTCGCGAGTCCGAATCTCAGTATGTACCAACGTTGCTTTCTAAGTTAGGCGCATTTGTGAAGTTAAAGTAATACCACTCTCTAACTGTGAAGGGAAACATTGTGAGGAAACCTGAGTGTCTGACCCCCGGTTTCTCGTACACTAACAAGCTGTTAATCTACTGTTAACAGCTGTCAGTGGTTTTTTATGTATGCACTTTGGTCAATTGACAGCTGTTAACAGTAGATTAACAGCGTGTTAGTGTACGAGAAACTGTGGGTGAGGTGTTCACATACCTCGTGGTGTTAAAGGCCATGCTCTTTCTTGAGAGAAAGCCTGTGCCCTAAAGTGGGACTTATTTAGGCTTCATTATTATAACCGGCAATGCTTAAAAACACGTCTCCAACATCCTCCATTGCTATCCGTACCGACGGCCGCGGCGAAGCAGCGAAGACACGCGCCATTTATTTCTCATCAGTCCCGGAATGGACACGGCGCGATGGTAGCGTCAACACAAGAACAACAGAAGTTGCCGGTCATTATTAATATCATAACTTATTTAGTTTTAAAAAAGTGTACTGACGATGTGATTGCACATTAATAACTAGAGCACACATTTTATAGCTGACAAGAACTCAATCTGCAGGTTTGCTAAAGGTCATTCGAATGGTGGCGTGGTGGCCGGGTCAACTCCCTCAAAAATGGTTGACTCTAGTGATGGCTGACCCGTGCGTTATGCTCGTGAAAGGGTGCTGTTCGTGTGTTTGGCCGCAGCATTAATGTTTTTCCTACTGTTATAAGAAGTATTATTTTGGCTTTCAAAGTTATTGATGGCAATCACGGAATCATTTGATAAAGGCTTTGATGTATTAAGTTTAAGATGATTTGAGAATATGGTCAGAGTGGAGTTTTTTTTTCTGCTGCCTTTTTCTTCACTACAAATACGGCCATTCAGCATTCAGCAGACAGAATGTAAATTCTTTACGTTGAAATGAATGATTGATTTCTGATTTCGGTGCACGGGCACACAGGTTTTTTTACCGAACTGAAATTTCGGTCCCTAGATACCACCTAGATGGTGGTACCACACCGATGGATGCGTAACTTTACATGATTCGGAGCATTAGTATAAACCAGCGTTAAGATTGATTAAAATCCCGATGTTTTGAATACGTTAAGATTTCTAAAATGAAGCTTAAAACACCAGAAAAATGTCCACAAAAATCTGAAATAATGTGCATCCTAGGCTATTAATTCCTCACGATGATGGTTTCTTTGACAAAAAAAAATTCTAATTGAAATTCCTGGAGTACATACAATAAAAAATATTCCATCTATGTAATTAAACAAATAATACATACGTAGGTTGCAGGACTGGCAAGGTTGGCGTGACGGTGAAGAGGCCTGTGCCCAATTGTGGGCGAATTTCATGGGCTTTACTACGACTTTGACCTTTGCATCTACGTAATAAGATGATTTATACAGCATCCAGTGGCACCTACACTCACACTAAATGGGTGAAGGGGCCACTCGGACGCTGCAGTGCCTGGGACATAGTTTTTAAGATGGAGTAGGCTGCTTGCCCAGCATGTATACTATCCACCCATCCATCCGAGAATTTGTAGTAGCAATACCACACGCTAACCGTGAAGGAAAACATCGCGGGGAAACCCGCGGCTTGATTGGCTCCGCACGTATCGACATATCTTTTCCATGGGCTAGGCCGACTACGCTGTCATGGGCTACATAGACGGATAAATACGTTACACGTAGAATTTTCTCAGAATTCTCAGTATTTCTTCTATGCCAAAGCGTTGAATAAATAACTGCGTTCCTACGGTTCTCCTTCACGCCACTTGATAATGGCTTCTCGGAATCGAACTTGAGTCCGCTTTTAAGGGGATCCAGTGGGCTAACTAGCGCCACCAATAAAAAAACAAATCATATCGTCTTTTACAGATCGTCTTTGCTAAAAGTGTCTGTACAATCTCTCAAAGTCAAAGTCAAAAATATTTAATCACTATAAAAACAAAATGTTTACTTAATGAAGCTGTTAGTTTCACAATTAATAGATTATGCGGAGAAGAAGCTAACAAAGAAACTCCACATTTATTCTTTTCAAAGCAGGTTTGCTTAATTAACAGAGTTTTCAACTTAAAGTTACACTACACTAGATACAATCGTTCCTGTTAACATTATTTAAATACCAGACATCCTTGTCTTTCAAATAATGCTTAATGTTATATTAGGCTTTTTTGCACAGAGTATGCTTAATACATTTCTTAAACCGCGTCGGTGGTAACTCTAATATATATCCTCAATCGTGTTAACAGTGTTTTTTAGGACTCACGACAAAGAACTTAGGATCACGAAGCTGGGACTAGATAGCATGTATGCCAAAAACGGCCGTTTTGAGCGTTAATGCTATCTACTCCTGGGTTGTTTGCCTTAGGTTCACGGCCATGTATCCTGAAAATCACTATTAACATGATTGAGAGATTGTACAGGCACTTTTTTTCATTTTTCTCCACCAATCCGGACTTGGCCCCCGTGGTGGAGTATGGCCCTTCCTCAGGGAAGAGACCCGTGCCCCTCGGTGGGGACGTAATGGGTTGATGATGACAGGCACTTTTTGTGAATTCGATCTGTAAAAAAAGATATGATTTTTTTTTTCTCGGTGACGCTAGTGATTGAAATTCGACGCCTAGATACCACTAAAAAACGTCGTGTATGTTTCCCACATGTCAATTTAGGCGAATTTGTGCTTCGGCAAGTACAATGGCGAATCAAGTTCTGGAGCTCAGACATTAATTTGTCAGTTGAGTGATGAGCTGTCGGAGCTTCAAGTCCCACGTTCAATAGTAACTTGCCACTTACTGACCGGCAATTTAGCGCTTGCTTGTTGAAAGCGTCGGATAAGTCCGTTGGTTTAAGGACGTGCAGTGAATGGGCATTATACAGGGTGGTTATTTAAGATGGCGTACTACCTGCACCTGTATACAGGTATACAGGGTTATTTATAAAATGGGCAATTCCTGAAAAACCTAAATCCTTTCAATTTTAGTTTCGAGTTTCACAATTTTTTATGTTTTTTCGCAGATTTATGTTATTCGGAACATAAGGGGCTTATTTCTTTCTTTTTTAATCGCGCATAACGCGAAGTAAATCATTGTCCTACATCTAACAATGTACATTCTATGTAACACATGATCATTATCTATGAAACAGTACTACACAGTAAAATGACCGCGATATTACATAATTTTTCGTTTTCAAAACATTTTAAAGGTCACCGACAGATTTAAGGAAATGTATAAGGAGCTGTGCATTTTAGAAATAACCCTGTATAATCGAATGCTGCACCAGTATCTTATTGAAAAAGTTTTTATAGGACGGTGGTGATGTGGTTGCTAGAACACTTGCCTCCCATTCAAGAGGTCGCGGGTTCGAACCCCGGTATGAATCTTTGCCTTTGTTTTCTAAGTAACGTACATTTGTGAATTTGTAGCAGCAATCATCATCAGCCATTTGACGTCCACTGCAGGACATAGGCCTCCCTCGTGGCTTCCCTGACCATGAAGGGTTTTGCCATAATCGCCACTTTGGCAGGCGGGTTGGCGATCGCAGTACACGGCTGGAATCTCAGGAAGACGCTGCTGCCCGTCTCCTGGTAATGTATTTCCTTAGTCACTTTCTACGACATCCACGGAAGCAAATGAAGTGACGCTAATCTTAATCCGGCGCCACACGGAACGTAGCAGCAATACCACTTCCCAAACAGACGAACTCACTTATTTCACTCAATTTCATAACCTGATTTTATCGGCGTATAGAAAACTGTTAGTATGCCGCTCCATTAATCCTGACACAACACCTTTATAGACTGGGGCCTTTATAGAGAGACTTCAGAGCTCGCAGCAAGACGCTTTTCACAGGGCCCTTATTATGAATAATGCGACATTATCGGAAGTGTCGTCAACGTCACGCTTGAGCCCGACAATGAGCCGTTTTCAGCACAAATTCACAAAGCAATTCATAGATAGCGCTTACAGGCGTGGCCATAGGAGAACCGGAATGCGGCTGTCAAAATTAATCTGCGCTAAGCAAAATTTGACAGTCTTGTCCCTGTTCTTGTATGCGCACGCCTATAAGCGTCATCTATGAATTGCTTTGTGAATTTGTGCTGAAAACGACTCATTCACTCGAATCTGGCGACCAATACGGTTCTTTTTTGAATAATTTTTAACTATGAAAACTATTCGAAGAAAGATGGGTAGATACTCTAGTCTAGCGTGGAATCCGCCGTAATTTTTTACCGTGTTTCAATATCAATATGTGACCAAAGATGTAAGTTTTGCACCATGTGAACACGATATTTTTTTATCTCTTGCGTAGTTTTTAAATGAATACTTTTTTACTTTGCTCATTGGTCGCTAGATTCGAGTGAATTGTCGGGCGCAAGCACGACGTTGACGACTCTTCCGAACACATCGCTGCTTCATTATAAGGGCCCAGGTCATTTTTCACTACAATATCATAGGCCTACTCCAACTCAACGAAAGCACAGAAAATATTGACTTTTGGCCGAAGGTTTCTCGATCGTACATCTCAAGGAGAAGATTTTGGTCCACGCATCCCATTCTAATCGCAATCGCAGGCAACAGCCAGCTTCTATAAAGAGGAATCGTTACAGTACCATGTTGTATCCCAGATATTGAGTATATTCCTCCGAAAAGGCATTTTTATCAGCCGCCACCGATCATTTAGTACTTTTCTCTCATATAACGTAGTTTCTTTGACAGATGCTCTGCGTAGAAGGTAACTCGAGGATAATTATGATTGATCGAGCTACTGCCGAGGTAAGTATTTTATTTGTACGGCTACATACCCGGCCGGGTTGTGGGTTGATATATATTTAATAACACATTCTACAATTCACAGGCATAAAAAATACGTCCACAAACGTTTCGTCCAAACTATTGTATCTCGTAGCGAAATTGCATTGTAATTAAGGCGATTTCAGAAAAGATAGTCAGAATGGAGTTTTGTTTTCTGACCCTACAAGTAATCACTGTCGCGTAATGCAACTCCAAATTTGAACCGCATAATACACCTCGACCCGAAGACAGCGGATTACATTATATATTGAACTAGACCTTACTAAAACTAATGTATTATTTGGTCATATTGGCATTAAATTATTGCGGTATACAATATGTTATCAAAATAGCAGTTTGCTTATTTTTTGAAAAAAAAAATATGTATGTTAAATTCATTGTTTCATGACATTATCTTAATGGATGGCCAATGAAGATAATAAAAATTTTACAAAGTAACTTTATAATAGCTTTTTGACACTGCCTAAAAAATTTGTGTTTTGGAATTATGTGCTTTTTAGTCCGCCAACTTTGGTAATTATTATGCCTTAAATAAATACATAGCTTTGGTCTCTCACACCATCTTCTTCCTGTAATCTTGCCTTGTGTTGAAGGACACAGTACTTGGTATTACTAAGCATTAACAGTAGTCAAAAGTAACACTCTAGCGTTACGACGCGGTTCATAAGCAGACTATGTACGTCCCACAGTAGGGCACAGGCCTTCTCTCAGACAGAGAATATGGGCTTAATCACCACGCGCGCCCACCAAGGATTGGCGATTTCAAGCGCTGAGGCATGTGAATAGCTCTAACACTCAGGATTCCTCACGATGTTTTCCTTCGCCGTTAGCGAGTGGTATTGCTACTATAAGTTCACAAATGTACATAACTTAAACAACAAAGTGATAGCTACATGCCCGCACTGGGATTCGAACCTGGGTCTCTCGCTTCCGAGTCCAATGTTCTACCCACTAGGCTACGACGCCGTTTGTGATTTAGTTTTTGTCAAAATGGTTTTTGAACAGCAGCGCCGACCGGTATTGCATGCATCTTCAGGCGGCATATTGCTGAGCATGGGTGCATTTGCCAAAAACTTTAAGATAAGAATATAACATAAGAAAGCACCTTTATGTTGTAATTTTTATAGAATATTAATGAAAAACGTTTTACTTATACCTATAAATATATGTGTATATATATATATATATATATATATATATATATGTGTATAAAGTATGTTTTTGGCAATACATTAGTTCACACTCACTTTCACTTTGCATTATATGTCCGAAATTGGCTTCCGTTTCTTGATGGTATTAAAGAAAAAAGAGAAAAAAAAAGAAAAAATTGTGTTTATTGCCAGACATAAAACAACATAAGAAAATTAAAACTAATGTGTGTATCCAGGTGTACGTGAATTGAGTAACATAAACTTCTCGAAGCACACAACTTAAAATTAAAGGTTCTGGCAAAAGGTACCTCGCTCAGCGTAATGACCACTGATTTCTTCTTCTCCTTAGATCTCCAAATAGATATGTTTTTTTATCAATTCAATTCAAATATTTTTACTTATTATAAAGTTTACTTAATGAACGTCAAAGTTGTTAGTTTTCTAATTAATAGACTATGTGGAGAAACTAACAAAGAAACTCCAAGTTTTAATTTAGTTAACAAAGTTTTTAAAATAAATAATAAATATTATTAGGTACTCCTGGCTGTGTTGAACGCAAAACACGAGTTATCTCGTAAAATCGAGTCAAACCTTTATTTTTGTACGCAAAGGAAAACTCTTTCACCCACTTTCTTTATGGAGTTGTTAGTGAAAATCTGAATATGCTGTGAGTTTTTTCGTAGGGTGACAATGAGCTGAAGTTATTTCGTTACTAGCCAAGCCACGGCAGGTGAAGTGAGAGAGACGACACGAGAGACCTTAAGGTTTCCTCACGTCCTCTTTATAAATGGGATATATTTAAATTTACTTTAAGCTGGGGGTTGCCAACGATATAGTCTTCAAAATAAATTGTTGGTGTTGGCTCTCATCATCATCATCATTCAGCCACAAGAAGTACACTGCTGGACATAGGCCTCCTCCATGGAGACCGGTTGGAAGCGGCCTGCATCCAGCGCCTTCCTGCCACTTGGATGGGGTCATCTGTCCATCTTGTGGCTGGTCGTCCTACGCTGCGCTTGCCGATATGTGGTCTCCATTCGAGAACTTTTCGGCCCCATCGGCCATCAGTTCTGCGTGCTATGTGCCCCGCCCACTGCCACTTCAACTTACTAACCCGCTGGGCTATGTCGACGACTTTCGTTCGTCTACGGATCTCACCATTTCTAATCCGATTTCGTAGAGAAATTCCGAGCATAGCCCTTTCCATAGCTCGTTGCGTGACCTTGAGCCTTCTTATGAGGCCCATAGTGAGAGACCACGTTTCAGTGCCATAAGTCATCACTAGTAACACACACTGGTTGTATAATTTTGTCTTGAGCGATTGAGGTATATTAGACGGTGTTGGCTCTACTACTTTGTTTATTTACGAATCTATAGTATTCCGTTTTTCAACTCCTTTAATTTTTTTCCATCAATGGTTGTCTGGAAGAAATCATTATTAGTATGAGGCCGCTTTAAATAACTAATTTTTATCTTTTCATGGTGTACTATAAATAATATTCTACCTATCTAAATTAATAATAATGAGCAGCACAACTCGCTAACTGTGAAGAAAAACAGCGTTAGACACCAGTGTCACTGTTCTCATACCTCAGCGCTGAAAATCGCCAGTCCGCGGTGAGCACGAGCCATATTTAGCCCCCTACTCTCTCTGAGAGAAGGCCTGTTCCCTGCACCGGGACGTCTATTGGCTACATAAAAAAAAACTATGAGAAATGTAATATAGCCCGCCCCGACACCGTGAGCCATGGTCCCCCTAGAGCCTCTTAATTCGAACGGCGCGCCACTTGACCCGGCCTACCACTCCCTGGCCTTTCCTTTGCACCACGTTGGCTTGTTTCGTAGCAACTCTACTGGAAAAACATGTGACTAATCCTCAACCTATATAGTTTATATTAAAATTTATAAAGGGCAGTGATAGGTACTCGTACTAGTATAAACTATTACTATAAACTACTAGTATAAACTAGTACATAGGTACTCGTATAAACTATTTTAGTACATAAACATTTATATATATACACTCACTCGAAATACTTACATCATTTCAATTATGTTACTTTTACCATTATTAGATTTAAGTCGATTGTACATTGTTATGCCTCTTTTTATTTGAAATCATCATCATCAGCCACTTGACGCCCACTGCAGGGCACAGGCCTCCCTCGTGATTTTCATAACCATGAGGGGTTTTGCCATAATCGCCACGCTTGGCAGGCGGGTTGGCGATCGCAGTATGCAGTTGAAATCTCAGGAAGACTCTGCTGCCCGTCTCCTGGTAATCCTTAGTCGCCTTCTACGCCATGCACGGAAGGAAATGGAGTGACGCTAACTGACTTCTTAATCCGGCGCCACACGGAACCTTTTATCTATTTGAAATATTTTTCTATTATTATTTATTATTATCATCTCATACATTTACACAATTTACACACTATTTCTTACTCAATTTCCACGCTCATTTACACTTCCTAGTTGCAAAGAACCACCTTCACATTCACTTCATTCACATTCACTTTTTTTATGCAGGGCACAGGCCTTTTCTCAGAGAGAGAGTATGGGCTTAATTACAACGCATGCCCACCGCGGATTCGCAATTTCTAGCGCTGAAATATGTGAACACCTCTGACACTTTCTTACGACTTAGGTTAATAATCATCTTTCTTTAATTTCTGCTTTTTTAAATTTAAATTTTATGTAGCTTTTCTGTTTTTCTGCTTTGCTTGATAGAAAGATCCCTGATATTTCGCAAAAGATAAATCAAAGAAAAAACTCATAGATCAAAAGTTGTGAGACAAAAACTCTAACTGGGGTATTTCAGTAAGTGCGTGTTTTAGAAAGAACCCTATAGAGGGTTATTTTATTTTATTTATAACTGTAGGTATTACCTACAGTTATAAATAAAATAAAATAATCCTCTTTGAATGACTGAATAACTTCCACATAATACTGTCACTTGTCCTGGTCCCAAACTAGGATACCCTGTGCTATGGTAACCAGGCAAAGACAACTAGGAGTTACGCAACTGTTGTTGCCTGCATAAGTTTGGCGTTACGTCGTCCCACGTACTGCTAAAACCCTGAGCGAAACCTTAGACAATGTACTTAACATTCAACTAACTAACGCAACTAACGAGTCCAGTTTGTGATTTGGGAATTTCAATTTACAATGAACACTCCAGCTCTATCAATAAGTTTTTTTATATAGCCTATGTAGGTACCACTGCACGGCACAGGCCCTGTCTCAGAAAGAGAAGGGGCTTAATTACTCGCGTGCCCACCGTAGCGCTGAGGTATATGAACACCTCGGACACTTAGGTTTCCTTAACGGTTAGCGAGTGGTATTGCTACTATAACTTCACAAATGTACGTAACATAGAAAACAAAGTCATCGGTACATGCTGGGATTCGAACATTTCTAATATACGTAGGTACATATATCATAAACTCACGCCTGTATCCCAGAGAGGCAGAGGCCAGGGACTGCCACTTGCCACGATCCTGACAGATCATTTTCGCTTCCTCAACATTCATTCATTAGTCGTTGCATGCACGCACGCCGGTTTCTTAACCTCCTCAGTCCTGACCTTGAAAATAACAATTGAAAACCATTGTTATTTTCAAGGTCAGGACTGAGGAGGTTAACCTTTGCTAATACATCCCCTATTTAGTCCAAGTATGTCCGCCTGGGTCGTCCTTTACCGGCCCTTCCGCTCACTTTCTCCACATGTCCAAACCAACGCAACATTCCTTTCTCAACTCTAGTCACTACATCCTCTTTCAGTCCACAACGTTCTCTAATCAAACTATTGCGTATCCTGTCATTCAAAGTAACCTCAGACATACTTCTCAAGGACATGTCTACTTCTTATATAATGCTCGACAAATAACTTGAACACATGACTTTGCATGGACGTATTTGGGGTCTCATTGGCGGGATATGACTTAGAATTCTTTGGACTTCAGTCAAATAAATAAATACACTAAATAGGCTGTTACATTTAAGAATTGGTCAATGACTAAATAAAACAGAAGTGGCAGAACAGTTCAAGTGGCAGTGGGCGGGGCACATAGCAGAACTGATAGCCGATGGGGCCGAAAAGTTCTCGAATTGAAATGTTCTAGACCACATATCGGCAAGCGCAGCGTAGGACGACCAGCCACAAGATGGACAGATGACCTCATCCAAGTGGCAGGAAGGCGCTGGATGCAGGCCGCTTCCAACCGGTCTTTTTGGAAATCCGTGGAAGAGGCCTATGTCCAGCAGTGGATTTCTTGTAGCTGAATGATGATAATGATGAAATAAAACAGAAACTGTGCACACTGATAAAGTCCCCAAGATACAGGCCTAACCTAGTTTGGGGACTGCCGGCAAACGCAAAACATTTGTTTTGTAATACCCTCCAATGTCTAGTTATCATCATCATCAGCCATTTAACGCCCACTGCAGGACATAGGCCTCCTTCGTGGTTTTCATAACCATGAGGGGTTTTGCCATAATCGTCACGCTTGGCAGGTGGGTTGGCGATCGTAGTATGCGGTTGGAATCTCAGGAAGACGCTGCTGCCCGTCTCCTGGTAATTGATTTCTTTAGTCACCTTCTACGACATTCACGGAAGGAAATGGAAATGTCTAGTTATAATTTTGGTTAATTAATTAACTTAATTATTATGACTAATTAAAATTAAATTAAATGCTCTAACGTGTCCGTCGCAAAACTTATCGCGACTGCACAGATTTTTGTTCAAGTTATCTTTCGGGCATTATACTTCATTTTGCCTTTTTTAGGGTTCCTTAGCTCAAAAGAAAAAAACGGAACCCTTACAGGATCATTTTGTTGTCCATGCCTCCGTCCGTCTGTCTGGCATGGCCCTTTATCTCGGGAACGCGTAAAGGTATCGAGTTAAAATTAAAACCATATACTCAAGTCTACAATCCTTTCAAGCTGTGAAAAAATCAAATTTCTATGTTAACATAAAAAAAGACACGGCCGTTTATGTCGCAAAAAACGGAATCAAAATTTACAGTGTAGGTACTTTTCATTGACCTAGATTTAGTTTAACTTGCCTAATTAGCTGTGAAATGTATGTGTGACAAATAAACAGTAGCTGGTCGAATGTACAAATAAACTATTCTAAACCTAGAATTATGAAATTTGGCATTACTACAAGTACAGGGAAGAATCGGAAAACTAAGTATATAATTGTAATAAAATCGTAAAAAGTAGTTTTTGAAGTTCGGTAAAAGCTTGAAAAAAACTGCGAGACTCGATTCCGGAACTATTTATAATATGTAAGTACCTCCAAATTTGTACGGAACCCTTGGTTCCCCTTGCCGACTATAAAATCCGCCAACAATGCTTTTAGATAGTGACGTCATCACAGCCCGAGTTGGCTGCCTACAGAGTTGACCTAGAAAGTCACCCCGGCAAACAAGTTGTAAAATCCAACTTACTTAGATATAAAACTTTCTAGAAAAGTCGATTTCATATGAAAGGACATTAAGCTGTGGGTGGAAGTTCTTCCTATCCAACAAATTAATACATTGGGCGCTAACTGGGCCCTATTTCATACAACTACAATTCATGGTTTACCACGGTCCACGACAATTTGATGTACATCGCAAAGTCCAGCCGAGCAATGTGTGTCGAACTGTCGTAACCATGTCGTAACAAACTACAAATTGTATTTTTATTTATTTATTTTGCGTATAGTATGCAGCGGGATTTAGTGTTGCCCAAATTCAGTCTTGGTCTTGCAGTCTTGGTCTTGTTCTTGCGTTTTTGCAAGACCAAGACCAAGAACAAGACCGCGTATTTTTAGCAAGACCAAGACCAAGACTGACCGTGCAAGACTTGAGCAAGAACAAGACATAGCCTGCAAGACTCTTGCGTCTTGCAGCTAGGACTTAGCGCTATTTCACTGAGTAGTTAGGTGTAACAGTTCGGTGTATAGGTAGGTACGCTTAGGAATTCTATGAGACGCAAAAAACTGTATCAAAGAATATGAAAAACTGGACCTATGCGCATTACGACTAATACCATAAACATAGCGAATAAAAAAATATCTATTAAAATCAAACTGAGTGCATGCATAGTTATGTTTTAACCATCGGCACTTTGATAATGCGGCATCAAAGGTTTTGTACTTACTTCTCAAAGAAATTTGCCGCTTTTCGGAAGTACATGGTTATGATACACGCGCTGGCGGCTTCTTTTGAAATCTAAAACAATCGTTGCCGCCACGCCGAAATCATAACATTTGACACTATTTGATTGCCGCCATAGGGCGTAGGTATACTCATGCAAAATAATTTCCTAGTAGAGTACCTACAGGTGTTCCAAAGAATAAATAAGTTTCAGAGTGCTTAGAATGACAGTCTACACTTAGAAGGAAAGTCAAAGAGCGATTTGAAGAGCTCCAATTGAATCTCAAGGAACGACTTCAACAATTATCATCTAAAATGTCTTTTACCATTGATGGGTGGACGTCAATTGCTGGTAGGAGTTACTACGGGGTTACTATTCATTATATAGACAACGAATGGAAGTATCAATCTGTAGTTCTTGATTTTATACCATCACGCGGTCGACATACTGGGGAAGATATTGCAACGATTTTCCATGAATGTTTATTGGAATATGGCATAATTGATAAAATACAAGGTATCACGGTCGACAACGCAACTGCAAATACCAAATTTATGTATGAACTGGGCAAACAGCTGCCGCCACACTTTGATTCAGACAATCAACATTTCCGGTGCTTTGCTCACATTTTAAACCTTGGTGTACAAGATTTATTAAAGACCTTAGCATTACACTGTGAGTCTGACACTAACGCGCAAGATCAGCAGTACGAAGACTATGCAGACGAAACTGAGGATGAGGAAGATGAAGAATCTGCACCAAATATTGCTGACTCGCGTACATCTGTAACAAAGTTACGCAGTATTTCCAGTAAAATAAAAAGAAGTGAGATAGTGAAGAAGAAGTTTCAGTCTGCTTGTGAAGCAGCTGGCGTGCCATCAAATCTAAATGCCATTCTTGACTGTCCAACGAGATGGAATTCCACACATGATATGATTGGATTTGGTTTAAAAGTGAGAGCGGGCATTGACATATTGTGCAGTTCTGTCACCGAATTAAATGATTTTCAAATCACAGCTAATGAATGGCAGGTACTCGAAAAATTACATAAATTTCTAATAAACTTTAAACTTTTAAGTACAAAACTTGGTGGAGACAAATATGTTACATTACCGCTAGTCATTGTATCATTCAATCTCTTGCTAGATAAAATTGAATCCATGATAAAACAGTTAGATGAGAAACCTAATCGATCTGAAGTGGATGAAAGGCTCATTCTAGCTTTCCAAGCAGCTCGAGACAAAATGCTTAAACATTACAAGAAGAGCAACTGGATTTATTGTACTTCTTTAATTTTAGACCCAAGGCATAAGGCTCAGACTTTTGACCTGACAATGTGGGGGAAGCAACTTAACAGAAAGTCTGCGCAAGTTCAATGAACTTTATGAAGAATATAAAAGTCTACACTCACTGAACAAATCTCTGGAATTACCAGAAAAAGAAAATAAAGTATGTGATGAAGATGAAGACGTAATAGACTTTGATAAACTCTATGAATGTCCCTCGACGTCATCTGGATCTTGTCTTCAAGGCTTAGTGATAGACGAGTTGGAGGAGTACCTGAGAAAACCAAGAACTGCCAGCTCGGAAGACATTTTAGATTGGTGGAGGACGCATGAGACAGAGTATCCGATTTTATCGAAAATGGCCCGTGATTTTCTCTCAATACCTGCAACTTCAGTACCTGCTGAGAGGTTATTTTCTAAAGCATCATTAGTAATTAGAAAACATAGAAATAGGTTAAGTGATGAGTCAGCCAGATGGTTACTTTGTATTAATTCTTGGTCAAAAAAAATTATATAAAGTATCATAACCTAATGATAAAGCTGTTGATTTGTGTTGTATTTTATTTTTTATTCAAATAAATGATAAATCGTAAAACTCTTTTATTAAATTTCTTATAAGTTGAGGGTTCAATCTCTTTCTAGACAGATAAGTATTGTTCTTTAAAATACAGTCAAGTTATTGTAATTAATTTGTTTTTTTTACATGTTTTAGCAAATGTAAGCTTATAAATCATAAATGTTTATTAAGAAACAGTTACTTCCATGGAAAACGACATATAGGTCAGTTGATTTTTCGAATTTCTTATCAAATCTTCAGTTATTTATTAATCTGCTTGATCTTTACTATGGCTATGTTAATTCAAGCTCACAATATTCCAATTCTAATACGTTTTTCTAAGATTTAAAGTAAACTTTAATAAATAGTAATAGACTAATAGGTAATTGCAAGACTTGCAAGACTCTTGCTGCAAGACCAAGACCAAGACCAAGACTGGGAGCGCAAGACCAAGACCAGGTGTATTGGCGCAAGACCAAGACCAAGACTGGCTAAGTCTCGTCTTGTTCTTGCATTTGGGCAACACTAAGCGGGATAAAATATGAAAGGGAGGCCATCAATCCACTCGGTCACTTCCTCCTCAGCTTCGTGAATTTTCCGAATGCTCCGACACTACATGCGTGCGACGTTGGTTGCGCAACACATTATCGTACCGTCATCTAACCCAATTTTTAAAACTAAACAGTCAAGCCAGGTGGATGAATAATTGATTTATTTAGAAAGAGAAACATTAAGGTTCCGTTCTATTACTGTATAAGTGACCAGTACGGTACATTCTAAAAATAGCTAAACTACAGTGCTACAGTTATAAAGATACATGATGTTCACTTTTCGAAAACCGTATTATATAGGTAAGAGACGATATGTTTTGTTTTCATTTTTGGGGCTATATTTTAGCATCGGGTAGCCCCTTAACCGTTTGTTTGATTTGATCTGACTGCTTCGTTGGTTTAGCAGCCTCACATCCTATTACCGTGCCGGAGGTCGTGGGTTCGATTCCCACTGGAGGCCGCCATATATGCAGACCTCAGTCTGGGCATATTTCCATGTTTGTAATGTCCTTGCCTGGTTACCATAGCACAGGGTAATTATCTTGTGTGCAGGTTACTTATTAATTTTAGTTTGTTTATTAATTAGCGTGCCTTTCAGTTACTTTAAGAAACAGCGGTGGTAGCCTAGTGGGTAGAACCTCGGACTCAGAAGTGGGAGACCCAGATTCGATCCCCGGTGCGGGCATGTACCTATGACTTGGTTTTCTAAGTTATGTACATTTGTGAAGTTATAGTAGCAATACCACTCGCTAACGGTGAAGGAAAACATCGTGAGGGAACCTGAGTGTCTGAGCTATTCACATACCTCAGCGCTTGAAATCGCCAATCCGCGGTGGGCACGCGTGGTGATTAAGCCCATACTCTCTCTCTCTGAGAGAAGGCCTGTGCCCTACAGTGGGACGTATATAGGCTGCTTATGCTTATGCTTTAAGTTAACCTGTACCCAAGTGTACTTCGACAAAGTGTCGGATGCGGCGGGTCGCAATAAAACTTTTAACACGCCTCTCTCAAGGGCAGATAAGTGCAGTATCTTACGTCAGACTACATACAGTCGGAATCTAGAGGAAAAGCACATTTGAAAAGCGTTTTCGATTTTTTGTGAAACGTATTTTAGTTTGGTAGTAGGGGGTCGTTTGCTAAAACAGCATGCAACGAAAACATGTCGCCTCGGCGAGAGCTGCAACTCTGTAAATACGCGTCGTGTGCAGTCCTACTATATATTATATATATATATATATATATATATATATATATATCTTATATATAAAAATGAATTGCTGTTCGTTAGTCTCACTAAAATTCGAGAACGGCTGGGCCGATTTGGCTAATTGTTGTTTTTATATATTTGTGGAAGTCCAGGGAAGGTTTAAACGGTGAAAAGAAAAAAAAACCGTAGACGTCGGTGATACGAAGTTCACGGGGTCATCTAGTATACTATAAAATAGATGGCGTTGTGCAAGAATCGTGTAAACGGATTCTGTGGCGGTACGAAGTTCGCGAATTTATATATCATTGAGTAGAGCAAAGTATCCATTACTCAGACACTTGCCGCTGGATGGCGCCAGTGCCGCGGAACATTGCGCAGTTTAAACTAAAATTAACGCTTACTTCTAGACGTTACACGTTAAGCCTATAGCCGTGTAACCCGATACAGTCGTGCCCGATTTTCTTAACACGTTGCCCTACTAGCACAAGTTTCCATGAGGCGCCCCTTTAGGGCTTTAGTAGTTGCAGAAAAGCTGCCTAACGCGCTATACAGCTGTTACCTTACTTGCTTTATATGGGACATTATATAGACGCTCAGGGCCCTAGCGGTTGCGTTGTATTAACGTCTTTGCGATAGAGAAAAAATAGATTATACTACCCTGTTTTTTTGTATGAGGACCCCCATTTATTTTTTTGAGCGATCCTCCGTTGAAATTTTCAAAGAATATGTGGTTAATAGGCGGCCTTATTGCTGTTAACAATAAGGCCGCCCATTTGTACGTTTTCATTGTAACTGTCATATTTTATGTCTCGTTTCTTGTGTGCAATAAAGAATATTCTTAGTTATCTTATCTTAATATTCTTTGAAAATTTCAACTGGCTACCTATTACATAACATAACATAACATAACATAAACTCACGCCTATATCTCAGAGGGGTAGGCAGAGACCAGGGACTGCCACTTGCTACGATCCTGACAGATCACAGTTCAATCGAAACAGCCCTTCATAGGTCAGGCATACAGACATACGTTGGAAATGAAACGTTGGAAGTAACAACATTTCACCTATTAAATAATCACGATGAGACCCGTTTAGTATATAACTATATAGACATACATTGTAGGTATAGCATTAGGTTCCCGTTGGCACGATTCGGATGCGGAACCCTAAAAACGTCTTTAAAATCGGTCCATCCATTTGTGAGCTACGACGCCTCAGACATACAGCTATATTAGGTATTCTTAGCAAAAAGTATTGAAAACGCCCAAGGATGATTATAAAACGGAATTCCTCTAATAGTCTATGGATTCGCTAAGTTTCGTTGAAATAGAATTGTGCCGGGACAAATAACGTAATTTGTACCATAAATCAAGAATCAAGGATACTTTGCGGAAGGGCGCGTTTACACTTGACGAATTCACACATTAGACTATATTAGAGTAGGTATATTCCCCACTTAACTAAATAAATAAACAACTTTCTCACAGTCACAATCCAATCAAATCTGTCTAAAAGTTTTATAAAAAGCAGTTGAAAGAGCACTATTATGTCTCTATTATAACTTTTAGCTACTACTTATATATTTATGTATTACTAGCTGACCCGCCAAATGTGGTTTTGTCATATTAGCCTAAGACCTATTCTCAGATCTACCAAATAAACACAGAAAAACTCATAAAATCAGTGAAGCCGTTTCGGAGGAGTTCGATACCAAACACTGTGACGCGAGATTTTTATATTATATTAAATTTACTACATAGCTTTATCTATTTTTACAGATATTTAGCTTATGTCTTGTAATCACCCTATATTCGTCCCACTGTACGGCACAGGCCTTCTCTCAGAGAGAGGGTATGGGCATAGTCACCACGCGTGCCCAAGGCGGATTGGCAATTTCAAGCGCCGATGTGTGTAATCACCTCAGACACTCAGGTTTCCCTCACGATGTTATCCTTCACCATTAGCGAGTGTAATAACTTCACGAATGTAAGTAGCTTATAAAACAAAGTCATTGATTGGTACATGCTAGGATTCGAACCCCCGACCTCCCGAATGAGAAGCCGGCGTTCTATCGCTCCGCTACCACTGCTACTAACTTATGTATTTAGTGCAGTTATTTTTGCATAAACTAGATTATTTTTATGATTTTTTGTAGTTTACGTAGTTTATTTTGTACACGTACCTACGTACCCGTTGCTTACTGCTTCTCCGACGCCCCAAGGTTTGCTGAAAGAAATCTCTTACAGAAATAAGCTCGCCTTTGTACATGTTATTTCTTATAATGTACTGTTCAATGATTCGTGTGCAATATAGTATAAATTGAATCGCTCGTAGCCCCGGCTGCCTGAGTGATCTTAAACGATCACGAAGGTTAAGCAACACAGGGCGCGTTCAATGCATGGATGGGTCGCCGTCTATGCCTAACGCTAGTGGCATTTTTCCGAGCGGTTCCGTGCTTCACAAGGCACGTTAAGCTGTTGGTGCCGGCGGCCGTCGATAGATGACAGTCGTTAAGCCAAGTCAGAAGGCCTTAGGGCGGCTTGACAACTTCTGACAGTAGACGAGCCACTAGTCTACAAGCCTCCACCAATCCGGACTTGGCCCCCGTGGTGGAGTATGGCCTATACCTTCCTCAGGGAAGAGACCCGTGCCCCTCGGTGGGGACATAATGGGTTGATGATGATAGTATAAATTAAACATACTTATTTTATTACAATCATTAAAAATTATAGGATGTGCGATTGAGGCAGCATGGCAGGAGTAACAGAAACCTTAAACATAATACGTCTTAATAAGTCACTTACGTGCGTTCAGTGTTAACACAGAACAAAGCATAGATACGAAACAGCAGCAAAAACAAAAATAATGAGCAGACAATTTGCGAAGACACCAATAAAAAAGGAGATCCTTCACAGTGCAAATGTTTTACGCTGGTCCTTAGGGACTCAACGTTTTACGGCGATAGAAACGTAGTACGTAGGTTTGTGTGGTACTTCTTAAACGTTGGACCATCTTTCATCGTGCCCTGCGTGCCCTGACACCTGCACTCAGGAGGACCTATGATTGCACGTGATAACGCAGCGTCACGACGCAAATTTCTGAGCCGCAACTGTTAATAAAGCCTTTTCACATTTGTTTGGTATCGACACGCTAAGTTAGGCCATACACGATCATTCCATTTCCATCACTCGGCGCGATGTGGATTCAAGTGATATACGACTTATGATTACAGACAAAAATTGAGCACACAACGATCACTCCATTCGCGTCGCTCCACTTGATTCCAATTTTGATTCATTCTACACCGCGACTTCTGATACGACACGCGGATTCGCCGCACGCACATGGGCTTGATGGATTGGAAGGTTGGAGCGATGGAACGATGGGTTTCGGATTGTTTGGAAATCCAAAATTTTCATCGCTTCACTCCATGCATGTAAGATTCCGCACACACTATAAGTTTTTCGCTTATTTTGGAGTGCAGCGAAAAAGAATATAATCACGTAGGTACAGCGATATAATTCCGATGTAAAAACCTAACTGCAAAGTGGGCTACTCGGGGCTGAAAGTAAATAAGTAAAAGAAGTTTGTAAAGAGGTTTGCAATTTTGCCGATGCCTGCACTTGCCCATTAGCTCACTGGGAGAGCGCTGGCACGGTTAGCCAGAGGTCGCGGGTTCAAGTCCCGGCATGGATGGAATTTTTAGCCTCTAAATAGGTTTTTAAAGTAGGTAGGTGGTTGCTGACTGTTGCAGTCAGCTAATAGTCAGCGGTTGAAGCTACCTTTACTCTAAATTGTAGGGTTACAGACCCTAGAGTCTAATAAACGAATCGCTGTTCGAAAGAGTGATATTGGCACGACAATATCTTTTATTTGACGCTATTTCGTAGTCTACTAAGCTATAGCATTCGGCGCCGTGTGGCGCCATACTCCGTGTGGGGCCGGATTAACAATAGCGTCACTATATTTCTTTCCGTGGATGTTGTAGAAGGCGACTAAGGAAATCAATTACCAGGAGACGGGCAGCAGCGTCTTCCTGAGATTCCAACCACATACTGCGATCGCCAACCCGCCTGCCAAGCGTGGCGATTATGGCAAAACCCCTAATGGTTATGAAAATCACGAAGGAGGCCTATGTCCTGCAGTGGGCGTGAAATGGCTGATGATGACGCTATGACTAATAGTTATCTACTACTTATCGTACTTGACTCAATATCTCATATTTTATTTATTTAATCTTATTTACGAATTTGGACTGGTTTGTACCATCTCTCCGAGCCCTGCACGCCGCCTTACGGGTACTGGCGGAAGACCAGCGCTGGAGTACTCGTATCATGTTTCCAGCTTTTGCTGAGTCAGAGCCCTTTTGCACGTGCCACAGTCACAGTACTCACACTCCATTGGCAATCTGTAATGCTGTACCATTCTTAATACTTAAAGATGGTAGCGAGGCTTGGATATGACAAATATTTTTTTTTGTCCCTTTTTTTATATATTACGCTTAATTAATTGTAGCCCTTTTTATGTAGCCTACATGCGACCCACTGCAGGGCAAAGACCTTCTCTCTCTGAGAGAGTGTGGACTTAATTACCACGCTAATTCACCGCGGATTGACAATTTCAAGCGCTGAAGTATGCGTACACCTCAGACACTCAGGTTTCCTCACGATATATTCACGCATATACATATTTACGTAATTAATAAATAATAAAAAAAATAAAAACCGACTTCAGAATATAACAATATTTTGGAGTTGGTGCTTAAAATTTAATGTCATCTCACGCAGCTCGACACTAACTCAAGATTATTATTGTATTCTAAATAGTTACGTTTTTTTTGTTCATTTCACAATTTTTTGCGAAGACCCTGATAAGATAAGACCTCATAAGAACAAGACCCATAAAATAAGACCTCAAGGTAGCCCTGATGACCAATTACCAACTATACCGTTGCTCCCATCAGGTTTAATTTGCTATTCATTATCCCGGATGTATCTCCCAACCCCACCGGAACACACGCATGTATCCCGGAGGGGTAAGCAGAGAACAGGGTTTGCCACTTGCCACGATCCGGACAAGCCTCTTTCGCTTCATCAACATTCATTAGTCGACAAACCAGCCGGTTTGCAATACCTGCTAAAAATATAACTGATGCCTCGAAACACTTTCCTCGAACGTCGGAACAAGAACACTTCCCCAAGACTCAAATAAAACACATCTTATTTATCGAGTCTCCAATAAACACGCCTCGCGCCACCTAAGGCGTGGGGCCCACTGATCTGGCATGGAACGGCCTGGCAAGGACATGACGCGGGAATGGCACGGACATGACTGTTAAAAGGCGTGGAGCGAAGGAACTGACTGCGAACTGACCTGGAACTTGCTGCAATCGGGCGCGGGCGCCGAAATGGCGTGCTATACCTATACCCGTCCGACGAAAGGCTCTTGAGTTTGTTCAAATAATGACCTTATGATCGTGTGTTTGGTACGGTATTTGAATGAAACGGAATAATGTCCGCGCCATACCGAGCCAGACGCCAGATCGGTGGGCTACGCGCCTAAGTTTATAGGCACCTACACCATTATCCACTGAAGCTATTTACTTTCCGAAGCGGCGTCGGCTGCCTCCCGAGGGCATGAACTTAAATAGATTACAGCGAACCGTCTAATAAGGGCAAATAAGTCAATATAGAATATTAACAGGCATCTCTTGGAGGAGAGTCCCTGAAGGATCGGTTTCTGGGCAAGTAGGTAATGATAGGTTACAAGATTGGTATTAAAAGTACGGGTTATGTTTAAATGTAGGTACTTTAAAGTAGAAGGTCTAAAAAACATAACAGTACATAAACTCACGCCTGAATCCCGGAGGGGCAGGCAGAGGCCAGGGTCAGCCACTGTTCGTCCAATCTTTAAAATAAATAGTTTCGTGATTTTACGAAGAGCATGAGTATGAATGAGCAATTGCTACTTTCAACTTCAAAATTCCGCAACGCTAAATTATCTATACATATTATACAATAAATCCGTAAATTTCATCTCTGTCAAGATAGATCACATAATAACACGAGTATCCATGCTTATAATCTGTTATATGCTAATGAAAAATAAAACACCTGATAGGTTAAAAGAAAAGGTCTCAAGGGACGAAATTTAGAACGGAGATGACCATGGCCTTGGCTAAGATTAAGGGGTAAGGGCACTTTATATTCTAAGCCAACGCGAATCCTTACCCACGGTCCACCTCCTGAGACCACCTGGGTGAACCATGGGAATTTTTGTTTTACAACGGACCACCTTTGTTCGCCTGGGTGTTTGTTAGGACATATTTTTTTCCACGGTACACCTTGACATCGAAACTCTTCAAAGTCTGAGGTGGACTGTCACCAATAAAAAATAGATCCTTTTAATGTTTTCCACAAGATGGACAGATGATCTCATCCAAGTGGCAAGAAGACGCTGGATGCGAGCCGCTACCAACCGGTCTTTTTGGAAATCCACGGAGGAGGCCCATGTCCAGCAGTGGACTTCTTGTGACTGAATGATGATGATGACGAATGTTTTATCAGAGAGGTGAACCGTTGTAAAAAAAAAATCCCACGGTTCACCCAGGTGGTCTCAGGAGGTGGACCACGGGTAAGGAGCGACGCGAACGTAGTCGCGGGCGCAGCTAGAAATGAATAAATTGGATTAGATTAATGTAAATTGTCAACCGTCATACGTCCAACAGTAGATAAACAAATGCTGAATAAAAAGAAGACGAAATTGTCGGCGTGTGGCGTCACTCCATTTCCTTCCTTGGATGTCGTAGAAGGCGCCTAAGGAAATCAATTACCAGGAGACGGGCAGCAGCGTCTTCCTGAGATTCCAACCGCATACTGCGATCGCCAACCCGCCTGCCAAGCGTGGCGATAATGGCAAAACCCTTCATGGTTATGAAAACCACGGAGGAGGCCTGTGTCCTGCAGTGGGCGTCGAATGGCTGATGATGATGAAATTGTCAATTTGTACAATATTTTATTAAATTTTTATGTCTGCTTGGTCGCCCGAATAATTCATTTGGGATCATAAGATGTAGGAAACAAAATATAGACCCCGCTCAAAGATTTTTCAGGTTTTTTATTTCACAGTACCTTACAGTTATTATTTTAACGCCTTAACGGCACTTAACTATCAAATTGACAGCTACCGTCAGCTACTTTCTTTTCTCGTGACGTCATATAGAGCCACTCGCGTCACGTGATAGACGTGCCAATTTGATGTCTCGCTCGCACAATGGTACGTTTTTAGCGATTTTAATAAGATTAGTATACTTTTGATAATGTGGTTTGAGGGTTTGATGGATAATAAAATTACGGACATTTTAAGTGTTTTCCAATACTTAGTTTTTGATAAAGAAAACTTGTTTCCAAACTTATTAATTTTAGTATGGAAGTCAATCAAAAGCTAGGTACAGAATAAGAAAAAAATATGTCTTGAATATCCGTAGTTTTATTATCTATCAAACCCTTAACAATGTTATAATGTGTCAGCGAGACGGCATGCTCGGCGTAAAAACAGCCTTAATATGCCCTTTATTTGACGTATCATTTGTCAAAACCCGTTTTGTCACAGCCGCGTTGTCATAAGGACCGTACGTATAATCTTCTTTGGTCCTTTAACTCCCAAGGGAGCGTAGGAGCTCAACCACATATTTCCACTTTGGCGATGGTTCGTGGCAGCTTCCAAAGCCAGCTGGTGTCGATTGACTTGGCCTCTTGGGCCGGACGGATTTAGGGGAGGGCAGGCGGGGCTACTGCCCTGGGGCCTCCACAAGGAAAGGGCCCCTACAAAAGGCTAATATGTACTATCATTAAACGCCAATCTTTTATGAGTACTTAGAAGTCTGCTTTTTTTTTTTCAAAAAAAAAATTCGTCGTATTCATTGTAGTTTTTGTTTCGTATTTTTTATTTGGGAATAATTAGGGGCCTCCGCTCTCTCGTTGCCCGGCTCTAGGGCTATGGATCTTTTCCAAGTGATCCTTGAGCGCCTTCTGTTTCGATTGCCTAAGTGTGGGTGTATAGGTACAAGGGCTGTATAGATAGTTAGGTACCTCTGGTCAGGCGTGCTTTCTCCCGACGTGGAGTATAATAGGTATATCTAACTCTATTAGGATTATTAATTCCACCTAAGACCTATGGTTTTGTTTGAACAAATTACTTTGTCTTCTAAGTTACGTATAGTTGTGAACTCGTAGTAGCAAAAACACTCGCTAACTGTGAAGGAGAACATCGTGTCACATACCTCAGCGCTTGAAATTGCCAATCCGCGGTGGGCACGCGAGGTAATTAACCCAATACTCTCTCTCTAGGCCACATAAAAAACCGGCGAAGTGCGACTCGGACTCGCGCACGAAGGGTTCCGTACCCTTATACAACATTAGACACAAAGATCGAGACGAGACATTAGACACAAAACGGCAAAAAATCACGTTAGTTGTATGGGAGCCCCCGTTAAATATTTATTTTATTTTAATTTAATTTCTTTTTTTTTTAAGCGAATACAAAACTAAATATTCTGTGAATATTTTAAACGTCTTCCTGTTGCCGTTATTAATATCGAGGAAAAAACGGCAAAAAATTACGTTTGTTGTATGGGAGCCCCCATTAAATATTTATTTTATTCTATTTTTAGTATTTGTTGTTATAGCGGCAAGAGAAATACATCATCTGTAAACATTTCAACTGCCTAGCTATCACGGTTCATGAGATACAGCCTGGTGACAGACAGACAGACAGTCAGACAGACAAACGGACAGACAGACAGTCAGACGGACAGTGAAGTCAATAAAGTTCCGTTCGGTACCCCTCAGGTACGAAACCCTAAAAAGGATCTATGGTTCGAGCATTTCCAGAGGTGCTCATACCGGATTGTTTGTGGCAAGAATCATCATCATCATCATCAACCTATTATGTCCCCACCGAGGGGCACGGGTCTCTTCCCTGAGGAAGGTATAGGCCATACTCCACCACGGGGGCCAAGTCCGGATTGGTGGAGGCTTGTAGACTAGTGGCTCGTCTACTGTCAGAAGTTGTCAAGCCGCCCTAAGGCCTCTGACTTGGCTTAACGACTGCCATCTATCGACGGCAGCCGGCACCAACAGCTTAACGTGCCTTGCGAAGCACGGAACCGCTCGGAAAAATGCCACTAGCGTTAGGCATAGACGGAAATGTTCACATTTCCAGACAGAGCCTAAAACGTCATAAAATTGATAAGCCACCTCGGTAAGAGTGTCAAAACTTTCCGACAAACGTTATGATACGAGGGGCAAAACATTTGGGAGTTCTCAGAACTCGTGGTACTCAGGTATTTTCTGATAGAATACGGTATTTTCTACCGAGAAACAGTTTCGTTGGTGGTACTTTTGTTTAATCTAAACGACACGAGGACAAAATGAAGTTAGAAAAGCACAGTTAAACTACATACCAGCTACGTACATAAACTCACACCTATAACCCGGAAGGCTAAGGTAAAACCCGAGGTTTGCCACATGCCACAATCTTCTATAGACATCCCACTGCAGAACACCGGCCTTCTCTTAGACAAAGACAGGATTGGCGATTTTAAGCGCTTTTAATATGTGAACACCTCAAATACTCAGATCTCCTCATCCTGTTTTCTTCTAGATAGCTTTTGCCTGCAACCTTGTACGCCTGCATCAATGATTTCTTTATGAAAATTTTGCCACCCCTTTTAACCCCTTTAGGGAGTAAATATTGAAAAAAATCTTCTTAGTGCACCCTTAGGGTTATCGAAAAATATTCCCTCCAAATTTCAAAGCTAGGTCCAGCAGTTTAGGCTGAGAGTTATCTGTCGGTCGGTCGACCTACAGATCGGTCAGTCACGTTATTGTTTTAGAAAGATAAAACTTGAACTTAGATGAGCTTTCAAAAATAGTTTTTTTACACGTCTAGGGAATGTTTATGTAGTCAGTTCTTATATTACGCGCACTAAATCCCGTAGTACGATTCGAATCGTCTTAGTGTCAACTTCCATATTAATTGTAACAGCATAAGCAGCCTATATAGGTCCCACTGTAGGTCACAGGCCTTCTCCCAGGGAGAGAGTATGGGCTTAATCACCATGTGTGCCCACCGCGGATTGGCGATTTCAAGCGCTGAGGTATATGAATAGCTCATACACTCAAGTTTCCTCACGATGTTTTCCTTCACCGTTAGTGAGTGCTATTGCTACTATAACTTCACAAATGTACATAACTTATAAAACAAAGTCATAGACATGCCCGCACTGGGAATCGAACCTGGGTCTCCCGCTTCAGAGTCCAATGTTCTACCCACTAGGCTACCAATTGTAACAGCAAACGTCAGGATTCCGACAAGATTTGGTGCGTATAATTAGGCCCCAACACACGTTGTCAATTTAAAAAAATGTCACTTTCAAAAGAAAATACCCAGAATTTCTACACCGTGCGTGAACTTTTTAGCTTAGCTACCGCAATGTGTTACGAAAATGATAAATCGCCATTTTTTTCACTGGATTCCCTGAGGTGGAACAAAAGTCATCCATCAGCGTGTTATGGTCGGCTGTTTTAGGTCTTCAGCAGTTGTGGCGCAGTGAGCTTCCTCATATTCGGAGGGTTCGAATCTCAGCTAAAATGGCTTAATTTTCCAAAGTTCCTTTTTTAATTTGAAGGTTAGTCATCATTATCATTTCATTATCAGATAGCAGGATAAAAAGTACCCGAAACCGGCGTGCGTGCATGCAACGACTAATGAATGTTGAGGAAGCGAAAGTAATCTGTCAGGATCGTAGCAAGTGGCAGTCCCTGGTCTCTGCCTATCCCCTCTGGGATACAGGCGTGAGTTTATCTTATGTTATGTTACATCCCGATGTTTCGTAAAAATTTACAAAAAAAAACTAATAAAACATTGTTTTTTTGTAAAACACAAACTCTAAGCCTGTACACCTAATATGTAAGTGTCACAATTAAGGAAGGTTTTCCGGAACTGTGGTAAAGACAGAATAAACCACAATAATTATTGTTTTGTTATTGACAGAATAAACTTATATACACCCTATTAGTGGATTAACCAACCAATAAATTTATCGTCCAATGCAGGATGTCACAGAAAACTTTACTGGAAATCAAGTAAGTTCTAAAACTGCTGCGAGCTGTTCGAAGCCGTAAACTAAATTTTAACTAGCAAACTGCACTCTAACTCCAATTCGGCTGATCTACATACAATGCGACTCCAAGCGCTCTCGCGACGCGTACGAGTCGGTACTTTATACGCGCATATATATAAGACAGCATTTTGGCATCGTTTGGCATAACCTGGTCCTTAATCGTACTACGTACTTTATTATTCAGATTTTTTTTTTAAAAGCTAAAAGAACATCGCATCTGTTGCGACTTTTTCTTATGAAAAGGCAAAAAATCACAAGTTATCGTAACACAGTAAAATTAACACATTTTTAGGGTTCCGCAGTCGAAAAGGAACCCTTATAGTTTCGTCCCACCTCCGTGGCCTAGCTCAAAGACCATTAATACGAGAAAGCTGAAATTTGGCATAGACATACATATTAATCACGCTGACAAAATGGTAGGATAAATACATTAAAAAAATAATTATTTAGTGTTAAATGCTTTTACGCCTAAATTAGATGTAATTTTTTTCTCTACTACACCATAGTGTGGGGTATCGTTGGGTTGGTCAATAGAAAAGGCGTAGGAATATATATTTTTGTTAAGGGTCCGTTTGCGAAAAATTGAGCGCAAATTTTTGTCCAAGTAGGGCGTCCCTCCCTCCCTCTCCTGTCTAAACGGTTGATTATAGAAGCGTGACCAAATTCAAGGTAGTAGCACATAAATTGAACTTAAGTGGAAAACTATCACGGCTAAGAAGCCCTTACAAGTTAACGAGTAATAGGCGCCCATCTTATAAAAAGAAACCGTCGTACAAAACCCATTGAAAATTACGTTGATGAAGTTGTTAGTTCTGTAAAGCAGATAAAACCCCCTCTTTCTGCGCGTGTAGGGTTCCGTAGTCTGCGCGCTACTTGGCCGGGTTGTTTTTACTTCCTTTAACCCTTAACTTGGCAAAGCACCTATTTTGTTAAATATTCCTTTTTTAATGTAAATATTAATTTGCTGTTACCATATTTAAATGACAAAATTATTGAAAAAAAAAAAAATTGATGCATTATTTGAGATATTGGATGTATCATATATAATACATTGCCAGCTATACAAAAAATGTGTCTTACTTAGACATGTATCATATATGTTACTTTGCCAATTGACGTGTTAAATAAAACCACAGATTTATTTAAATTTTTAATATATTCAAGTGATGAAACTTACCACGTAATAAAGTACAATGTTTCGAAAAATATATAGTTTAGTGAAAACACAAAAGTTACACTTAGGACTAACAAAGATAAGGATACATTTTTTGTAGCATAAAATTAGTGGTGGTGATGCCGTATTCAGATCTCAGCATGCTCATTAATTCAAAAGAAGTGAAGAAATTGTCAAAAAATACCGAAGACCCCGGCTTGTCGCGAATACTCTTACAAAGAGCAAGTACTACCATCGCGCCCAAACCTAGCGAGCTTTCCGCTTCAGTCAAATGACGGCCTCGAAATGTGTCATCTCCGCCATACAACAGGAAATCGCAAACAAATCCAGAAATTTGAGCCCGAACAAACATTTTGAAACCCCATTTCGACGGTTTATTTTTCATATATTGTTTGCGGTTTCCAGCCTTTTACCTTTATATGGTATCATCATTTCGTCAACACTAAATTTTTGGGTCTTATTTTGTAATATCTATCTCCGTTATCTTCAAGATTGTCGACGAAATGAATATATCTTCTGATTTGCTGGTATCTCTTCAAAGGCATTACATTGGATACGCTTCCAATTCTAAGGTCTGTGTTCCAGTAATCAGTAATACGCAGGTAGTTTGATTATTCCCATCAATAACTTGATCGACAATAAATCTTTCATCTCTAACACAGTGATGTTCGTGGATTTGCCTGTACATTGCACGGAATAAAGATTACTTTGCTCAACCAGGTACTCAATGATATTATCAGGTATAAATAATGAGAAGTAATCCAGTGGGGACGACGCATTGTTAGGCTCACTCTGCAAAGGGGCAGTTTCAAAACATTCGGTTATGACTTTGTGTAAGAATTTGTTGTTTTTTTTCCAACAGTATTTTAACTCTTTTGATTTGCGTTTTAGAATGCGGTGTGGTTTTACAGAAGCGAGTATACGTCGTCGTTTGGATCTGGTGTTAGTAGTTTTAGCAGCAGTGACTGAGTTAGAATTTCCTGGGCTTGCTGGACTGGAACAAGCGAGAGGGCTGCCAACCGAAGCTGTGACATGCGGTGCAGTAAGATTCGGAGATGTTGGTGCGGAATTGATAACAGATGGCGATGGTAGATTGGTCTTTGTTAGCAAAACTTGTTTTAATATGGGCGCTTCAGAAGGTTGTAAGTTCCGAGCGGGTGCAGGAGATGGCACAGAGGGAAAACTTTGATCAAGTACATGCCTTTCTAGTGAGCTGTTCAAGTAAGTATCGACATCTTTTTCCGTTTCAGAATCGGAAATAATCATCAGGTTTTCTAGTGATGAGGGAATGGAAGGTGCAGGGGAACTTGAATAGTCATCGGCATTAGTGTTTTCATCTTCTGTATCTGTATTTTCTGAATTGGATTGTGCATGCTTAGGTGGAAGAAGGGCAAGAATTTTAGAGGATCTTGAAGCGTTTCGAAGTACCTAGTGCAAAACAAAAAGAAAGAAAATAGAAATAAGCCAAAAGCCAGTCATCACAAAGAAATAATTTGAAAAATATGCACTGTAATTGTACAAATAAACTATATCAGTGGTTAGATTTGTATCACCTATGATACATCTTCAATTCACAAAAAATGTCAGAGCGATTGACAATGTAACGCATATGATACATCTGGCTTCAACGTCAAATATCTGAGGAATTGGTAATGTAACACCGGTGATACATAGGACTTTTGGGGGTTATAATTCACACTAATGGGCATAATTACTACCGTTATTCTTCATAAATCACACAAAGAGTAGTTCTCTGATAAATTACAGGCACAAAACAGCGAAAACATAAAAAATATAGGTAATATTGAATAAAACTTACCACGCGCTCGAAACCGACGTGACGTTGCGACGCCATTTTTGCAGCCACTGACAGTTTATCGTAAATCTCACTCAAATAGTATTTTTTTTCCGTCACTCGATCAATGTAGGGATGCGTTCATGATAAAATTAATTTAAACCGATATTTCGTTTTTGATCAGGATTTTATTTTATTCGGTGTAACACCCGTGTTACGTTTCCAAGTTAAGGGTTAAACGAGTAGGTAATGACAGTTCTCATAACTGGTACTTTAATTATAGTTGACCACACATGTACCATGATAATAAAAAATATCTTATTAAATACTAGGTATATTACGAGTGTTTCATTAAACTATCGTCTACTTACATGTAAAGAAATCTTTGAAAGAAATAATTAAAATACGGGAAGCAGCTCTGTAACAATTGGACAGGCACGTCCTTAATCCAATCATCATTAATCCAAGAAATAGCAACCCCCATCATTCATTTACCGATTTTCATAGTACTTAGGTACCTACTTGCTTAGAAAAATTGGTTACGCCTAGACAAAAACCGATTGAAATTAACGTAAGTACCTACATTGAGGATAATACTGCAATGAGAGAAATTCTTACTATTTCACTAATGTGTCGCGATCAGAATTCAAAACTCACGCCTATGACGTCTGGTTTATCCACTGAGCCATCACTACCTAGTTATTTATGCAATAGCAATTTTGTAGTTAACTTTGCATAACGAGAACGACCCGCGCCGACTCCATACGAGATGCATTTCCGTTCTCGGCACAAAACGTCCAACTTTTGCGAGGATTATAATGAGTATGAGGAAGAGGAAAGGAAAACACTGGGATTCCACTACATTATAACACTTGGAACAGGGATTTAATGGAGCCGCTTTTGGAACTGTCAAAGGCTGACTCAATCTTTACGTTTTTGTTACCAAGTCTACCACCAACTCAATAATAGTGACAGATGTAATAAATGAGATAGAACGCAGCCGTACGCCGCCCCCGGGTCCCGCAACCTCACCCCCGCTAGCGCCCTCTGGGCATACGGAACTGTCAGAAAAACGCAATCGCCGCCGCCCGACTCGCTATTTGTAATTTGTATTAGTTTCTGTGTGAAAACAGGGACTTCAGGCCCTGATTTATGTACTCTTACTGTTGTGTGCACAATAAACGAGGACCCAGTGGTGTTCCCCGCAAGAGTGGTTGCAGTTTTCTTCCCCAACACGCCTGGCATAGAAGAACCCCGCATTATAAATGGCCGCCCAAACGTGAGGCGTGAAAGAAAAGTGAAACACGAGTGCCCCGCCCTTGTAATATGCCGCGCACACGAGCACAAGGAGAAGTTCGAGGAGAGGAAGATTTTTCGGATGCCGGTGACGCTGAAACAGGTGCCTACGGAAATATATCATTCCCGGCAGATAGCGTGGCCGCGATGATGGCGTCGTTACAACGCGCTCAGCACGAGCAGTTTGAAAAACTGTTGGATCGATTGTTGGAGCAGCGACCGACGTCAACGGCGATGTCGACCCCAGCGCCGCCGATGCCGCCGCCGCCGCCACTCGCGACTGGAAATTTCGCGGGTTGCACCGCGCGCTTTGGAGCCGGTGAGACAGAGTCTGTGGAGACCTTTATAGACGCCGTACAGTGTTACAAGGAGGCGACCGGCGTGCCAGACGCGAACGCCGTCAGAGGAATGTCCATGTTGTTGACAGACGCCGCCGCGGTATGGTGGCACAGCGCTCGTCTGGAGGTGGGTGACAGCTGGGAGCAGACGCTACACCGCCTGCGCGCTGCTTTCGGTGACAGCAGGCCGCCCTATCGCATATACAGAGAACTGTACAGTCATGAACAAGAGGAGAATGAGCGGACAGACATCTTCGTGGCTCGAGCCAGGGCGTTGCTTGCTAGAATACCAGTGGCTGACCTTCCGACAAGGACTCAAATCGACATGATATATGGCTTACTGAACCGGCGGATCCGGAAACGTCTCCGCCGTGACGCTATCACCACATTCGAACAGCTAATCACGCAAGCCCGGAGTATTGAAGAAGCTGCAGCCGGGGCCGCCTGTCGACCACTTCAAGCTACCGATGCCGGTGCCGCCCGTGAAGTGCCGCTTGCGCGCGCGAGCGTGACGATGCCTGCGCCGCTGCCGGCCGCGCCCCCTGCGCGCGCGCGCCCGCAGCCTGCGCCACGCAGCACTGTGCCTGCTGCGACGCCGCCGCCGCCGGCCTCGCGCCGTGCGACCGGCGCTCCGCCGCCGGCCAGCCGCCGCGCGACTATACAACCGCCGCCTTCCGCGCCGCCGATGAATCGCGGCGCCGATACCGCAACGGAAACACCCCGCTCCCGGTACTGTGTCTATTGTAAGATTTATGGTCATAGCCGAGATAATTGTACGAAGTTAACAAAAGAAGTAGGTAACAAAAGCGGGTACTATTGTTATGGTTGCGGGACGCCGGGCGTGATACGGTCTAATTGCCCTAAATGTAGTGAGATAACATTTTCAGCTTGTGATACCCCCCCAGGCGGGCAGATTGGGTCATGCACGGGGGTGACTGCCTCTCGCCGGCCAATAGTGAGTATAACTATAGGTGGCCTGCGGGGCGTTGCACTCATTGACACAGCTGCCAAGTGTAGTGTGGCTGGCGTGTCACTCTACAGAGCCCTGCAGCAGCTTGGTAAGACATTCACCAAGCGTATGATATTTGTTAAGTTGGCGGATGGTTCTTCCACTGAACGAGAAGTCCTGACAACACAAGTATCTGTGGGTTTGTGCAACTCAGAGTTCCCCACAGAGTTTGTAGTGTTCCCAGAAGCGGTGAGTAGCCAAACTCTTTTGGGTATAGATTTCCTGCAAGCTGCCGGCATGGTCATTGACCTGTCTGCTAGCACCTGGCACCTCTCAAGTACCAATGACAAATTCCCATTGGAATGGGAGACCCCACCGCTGGTTACTGTGGTAAGTACGGTCACACTTGGGGATCATGAAGGGCCTATGTTAGGTATACCCGAGAAGGAGAGACTGCAGGTCCTCTTGACTGACAATTCGGACATCTTTGAGCCAGGGGGAGGACCTACTCCATGGGCAGAGCATTACATAGACACCGGAAACCACTTGCCGGTATCTGTACCTCCCTATCGTCTCACACCAGCTAAGAAGGAGTTAATGCGGGCTGAGATAGAGAAAATGTTGCAAGAGGGAGTGATTGAAGAATGTGAGTCTGCCTGGACCTCACCAGCAGTGTTGGTGCCAAAGAAAAACCAAGAGGTACGTTTTTGTGTTGATTACAGGAAGCTTAATAGCATAACAAAGTCTGATAGTTACCCGCTGCCGGTTATTGATGAACTACTTCAATCCACAAAACAGGACTGCTTCATCAGTGTCATTGACCTGAAAGCAGGTTACTGGCAAGTTAGCGTGGCAGAGAGAGACCGTGACAAGACTGCCTTCACCAGTCCTTTTGGTACGTATCGGTTCGCCCGGATGCCATTCGGCCTTAAGAATGCTCCGGCGACCTTCCAGCGCCTGATGGACCGCTTCAGGTCCAGTGCTGACTTTGCTGACACTACGGTGTTAGCCTATTTAGATGACATCCTCATCATCAGTGATGACTTCCAGAAGCACCTAGATGATCTGCTCCTGGTTTTCCAACGCTTGCGCTTGTTTGGCCTGAGAGCCAATAGGAACAAGTGCCGATTCGCCTGTGAGGAGGTAAAGTACTTGGGACACATTATCACCCCACAAGGAATTAAGGCTGATACCTCCAAAATCGAGGCTGTATTGGACATGAAGGTGCCCACGAATGTGAAGCACCTACGCACCTTCTTGCAAACATGCTCGTGGTTCCGCAAATTTGTTCCAAACTTCTCAGACATCTCTCAGCCGCTCACCAGACTGCTGCGCAAGAATGAACCTTGGAGGTGGGGGGAGGAGCAGCTCAGAGCCTTCAACCATTTGAAGGTATGCCTCACCTCGGCGCCGATCCTCGTGCAGGCTGACTACCAACGACCCTTCATCATCCGCACGGATGCCAGCGATTACGCCCTTGGCGGAGTCCTGATGCAAGGAGAGGGGCACGAGGAGCGACCCATAGAATACGCGAGTAGGTTGCTGACTCCGGCCGAAACCAGGTACAGTACCACCGAGAGAGAGGCTTTGGCGGTGGTGTGGGCCGTTGAAAAGTTCCGGCCGTATATTGAAGGTCACGAGATTGTAGTCAAGACAGATCATCAGCCATTAAAGTGGCTCCTAACCCTTAAATCTCCCAGTGGCCGACTTGTCCGATGGGCCCTTAAGCTACAGTCCTTCGACATAAGGTATGAATATGTCCCCGGAAAATCAAACGTGGTCGCTGACACCTTAAGCCGTCCCAGTTGCAGCCCCGAGACGCTGGATACCTGTGGTATCTGCTCGGTTATAGTTGATATGCCTCGGTACAGCAGCAGCTACCTGCGTAATAAGCAGTTGGAGGATCCAGACATTGCAAAAATCATAAATGATCTTGAGAGCTCTGACGCTCTCTCGTCCACTCGCTGGCTGGAGAGAGGATACCTCCAGTCCCAGGGAGTGCTCTTTCGTTATGATGCCGACTCTGATGGGGAGGAACCACAACTGGTGGTGCCTGCTACTATGCGAGAGACCATCCTTAAAGAGCTGCACGATGCACCCACGGCCGGACACCAAGGAGTGGAACGCACCCTGCAGCGCATCAAGCAGAACTATTATTTCCCAGGTATGCGTAAATATGTTACCGAGTATCTCAAGCAGTGCCTTGACTGTCAACGATACAAGGTCACCAACCAGAAGCCAGCTGGTCTACTTCAGACACCAGTCCAAAACCAGCGTGGAGAGGTCTTGGCCATGGATCTATTTGGTCCTCTCCCGGAAGGAAACCAGGGGGAGAGATGGATCTTCTTGATAGAGGACACCGCTACACGCTGGGTGGAGTTGTACCCACTGAAGGAAGCTACTGCTGAGGTATGTGCATCCCTACTAGTTGAAGAATATTTCCTACGATATGGTTTTCCTCGTAGGATCATTTCCGACAATGGTGTCCAGTTTGTGTCTGCCACTATGCAGCAGTGTATGCATATACTAGGTGTTAAGCAGAGCCTGATACCCCTGTTCCATCCCCAAGCCAATCCTGCTGAACGCAAGAACAGAGATCTAAAGACCCAACTATCTATATTGGTAAGCACTGAGCACCGTTCTTGGCCGAAGCACTTGCCGCAGATTCGATTCGCTATGAATAGCGCCATTTGCTCCACCACCGGGTGTAGTCCATCCTATCTTATGTTCGCCCGAGAGATGCGAACCCCCTTGGACACCCTAGCTGACATACGGAGCATTCTCGATAAAGAGACGTTCGTGCCACAAGCTACCCCATACCTACGTGGATTTCTTGCCAGTTTAAAAGATTTGCGAGATCGAATTGAGCGACAGCAAGATCTCCATAAGGAAGCCGCTGATCAACTACGCCGGCCCTCCCCGAGCTACTCAGAAGGTACGATGGTCTTACTTACTACCCATGCTCTGAGCAACGCTCCGAAAGGCATCACAAAGAAATTCATGCCTAGACGGGACGGACCGTATGTAATAACTGAGGTACTTAGTCCTACTACATATGAGGTTGGCGAGGCAGCCGCTCCCCATGCAGTCGTGGGTCGATTTCATTCTTCTCAACTAAGTCCTTGTGGGGATGTAGACAAGGTAGTTCCCATCCAACCACACCGTAGGCGTGGCCGTCCGCGTCGTGGGACCAAGTCGACATCGGGGCGATCTGCCGACTTGGAGGGGGAGTGTGTAATAAATGAGATAGAACGCAGCCGTACGCCGCCCCCGGGTCCCGCAACCTCACCCCCGCTAGCGCCCTCTGGGCATACGGAACTGTCAGAAAAACGCAATCGCCGCCGCCCGACTCGCTATTTGTAATTTGTATTAGTTTCTGTGTGAAAACAGGGATATCTGACTTCAGGCCCTGATTTATGTACTCTTACTGTTGTGTGCACAATAAACGAGGACCCAGTGGTGTTCCCCGCAAGAGTGGTTGCAGTTTTCTTCCCCAACACGCCTGGCATAGAAGAACCCCGCATTATACAGATAATTTTCGAGACTAATTTCAATTACCTAACACTTCTATCGATTTCCGCTAAAAAGGCCGCAAAAATGCTTTGAGGTCCTAGCTCTTGGATTTAGGTTCTACGCTGTATTTGCGAGTGGACAAGTTTTCAGATGTACTATTGGGGATTTTATCACACCCTGTATAATTCAGATTGACGTGACGTCAACTGTACCTAACGCTACACGCTCGAAGTATGTTTGTTATCTTACTATTATTACTATTAGCTTACCATTTACGAGTGGAACCCCTGATTTTCGGATGAATATGAGGATTACATTACACCCAGTTACAATCTTGTCGTCATGTCAACTGTACGTAGGCACATAGGATGGACGTGAGACGAGGGCGCAGCAAAGACGCGCCCTGCTTTAAATTCACACATAGAGAACAACACTTTATTATAACAAATAAAATTACACAGATATTTCTTAACCTAAGAGTACAAACGAGTGCCTTATCATTAAAATAAGAAGAAGAAGAAGAAGAAGAAAGACATTTATTTTACCAACAAGATACATCACAGAAACAAAATAAGCAGATAAGTAACATAATATGCACAACAACAGAAAGAAAAGTGATCTCTTCGATACAACCTTCGGATGGGCTGGACTGGACTGGACGGACGGACGGACGGACGGACGGACGGACAGTGAAGTCTTAGTAATAGCACAGAGGAAAAAAGTAATAGTGTCCCGTTAGGTACCCTTCGGGTCTGGAACCCCAAAAATGGGTGATAGAGACTGATTAATGAAAGCAAACAACTTCATAAATATGTAGGTACTATACCTTACAGCGGTGGTAGCCCAGTGGGTAGAACAATGGACTCGGAAGCGAGAGAACCAGTTTCGATTCCCAGTGCCTGCAAGTACCTATGACTTTGTTTATTTTCAAAGTTTTTAGTAGCTAACTGTGATGGAAAACATCGTGAGGAAACCGGCGACGTGCTTGGCTCCGCACGTATTGGCTTGTCTTTCCTGTGGGCTAGGCGACTAAGCTGTGAGGTTGGTGTAGGTGCTGGGCAAGCCTACTCCATCTAAACAGCAATGTCCCAGACACTGCAGCGTCCGAGTGGTCCCTTCACCCATCTAGTGGGAGTGAAAGTGCCACTTAACCCTGTATAAATCATCTCATTACGTATCTACGTAAAGTTTATAATACTTACCAATTTGACGCTTCGGAAAATGTTAACCCAACAAAGTGGAGAACGTCATAATACTTAGAGACGCTGGTCTATCCAATGTGCTGCTAACGTCATAAAATCTGAATTGTTTCATATTCAGGAGCGCTACAATTTTTCACATTCAGTAAACCTAAACCATCACTTTTTGTCAGCTTTCAAGTGTTTTCTTCGTGCCTTGAGTAAGGACGCATGCAGACGTCTGGGTGGATTTACACAGCAAAAATTTCATCGAACAAAATAGGAATGAAAAAAAATTAATTGGGTACATTGGATGGCGCGTAAAACCAAATTAAATCATTACATGAAAGTCAAGGCAAAGTCAAGAATTTTTATTCACTATAAAAACAAAATGTTTACCTAATGAACGTCAAAGCTGTTAGTTTCACAATTAATAGATTATGCGGAGAAGAAGCTAACAAAGAAACTCCACATCTATTCTTTTCAAAACAGGTTTGCTTAATTACCTAACAGAGTTTTCAACTTAAAGTTACACTACACTAGATACAATCGTTCCTGTTAACATTATTTAAATACCAGACATCATTGTCTTCCAAATAATCCTTAATGTTATAATAGGCTTTTTTGCACAGAGTATGCTTAATACATTTTTTAAACCGCTTCGGTGGTAACTCTAATATATCTTGAGGAATCTTATTGTAGAACCGTACACAGTGCCCCATAAAGGATATATTAACTTTTGTAAGTCTAAAACTTGGAAATGACAATTTATGTTTATTCCTAGTATCGATATTGTGATGGCTACCAACATTTTCGAAATTGCTGATGTTTTTTCTAACATACATTATATTTTCATAAATGTATTGACTTGCAACTGTTAAGATGTTAGTTTCTTTAAAGAAATCCCTTAACGGGACTCGACTACCTAGCTTGTAAGTAAATCGGATCGCTCTCTTCTGTAAGATGAAGATCGTGTCAATGGCTGCTGCCCGACCCCACAGTAGTAGGTACGCCGTAGGACATAATACTATGGAAGTAACTAAAATAAACAAGCCTAGCAGTTGCAACGTCAGTGAGCTCTCTAATTCTTTTGACTGCATATTACCTATATGCTGCAGAACTAAGCCTGTGGGGTAGTTTTACAATTTTGAATCGATTGTGATGCCTAGAAAAACGGTATCTTCTACAAATTCTAGTTTTTCTTTTCCGAGTACAATTGTCTACACATGGTCTACCAACATTACCTAATAGCGTAAATCTGAAGCTATCTTTTTTCTTTATATAAGTAGATACCTACCTAATAGGAGCTGACATGATGATGATAATTATGGCGATTATTTATCTTCATCATCATCATCAGCCATTTGACGCCCACTGCAGGACATAGGCCTCCTTCCTGGTTTATGATTTATCTTATGATGTTTTAACTAGCATGGTGCCACTCCCTAACTGTGAAGGAAAAGATCGCGAGGAAACCAGTGCCTCAATTGAAGGTAATGAAGTTCTAATAGTTTTAGCGGGTTTTCACTTATTAATGTCATTCGATGAAGATAGTTGGAGAAGGTTACGATAGACCGATTGGTCGAATTAGATTTCTGATTAGAAATAATAATACCTAATAATACTTCCACACAATACAATCACTTGACCTGATCCCAAACTAGGATACCCTCTGCTATGGTAACGAGGCAAGGACATCACAAACATGGAAATACACCGAGACTGAAGCCATTTGTACAAATGTGCGAAGGCCCCCAGTGGGAAACGAACCCACGACCTCTACCTTGGTAGTAAGCGCCTTAACGGCTAGTCCAACGAGGCAGTCAAGGAGATAGGTAGCCGCCCGAATTGATGACAGAATCTTTGTTCAAAATATGTACCTATACCTACATGTCTTGGGTTGCTAACTCAGAACACAAAAAGTTCTTTTTGTGTTCTGAGGTTGCTAACAAAATAATTTATAGGTGGTTTTATTACTCTCCTGTAAAGTAAACTTTTATATCTTTACGCACTGTTACAACTTCACTGACCTTATGCTGTAATTGTCTTGTGTATGTCCACGCCCTTAGGCTTTTACCCCGGCTGACGCTGTTACCGCGAGTTCGCTGTCGCAATAGGTACCTATTCGTCGACATGCAAATTCGATTCCTAGGCTTCTGACGAGGTTTTCCTATTGTTTTGTGTCAAACTAAATGCACAGGGGCTGTCCCTACCCCACGGATATGTTTTTTTTAGTTAGCCGGGTTCGTGTCCCACTGCTGACCAAAGGTCTCCGCCGTGATCTGCCTCTCATCTCTGTCCTGAGCCACCCTTTCCCATATGGGTAAAAAGGTTGAAAGATCATCCCGACATCTCCACCTTGGCTGACCACGTCTGCGATTGATCCGTCGCTTGGAACCCAATCAGTGGCAGTGACATATTTTTTTTTTTATGTAGCTTCGATTGTGACGCACTGCTCAGCTGGGGCAAAGGTCTCCCGTTTTGTTCAGACATGCGATTTATTTTACCTACTATTATTGTGGACAAGAAAATCGATCGTCGCATCGATAACGCCCGGAAGAGCGTCTAGTCCATGAAAATGCATGGTTGATTTTGGAGCTGCGACCAAAAAGTTAAAATGGAACTGGGCGGGCCACGTAAGTCGTACTATCTGTCTGTCAACGGCTTAGTTCAGAGATGCTTAGTACCTACTAGAAAGCTGAAATTTGGCATAGATAGGTATATAGATGATTTGTTTATGGTTCCAAATTCATTTTTTTGTTCTTTTTTTGTGATTGGCACAACTGTTTTCCATTTGACGCGGGAGTTTAAGTCACAGATTAAAAAGACAAGAGTTTTGATTAAATACAGGGAAGTGCTGTTTTTAGTTAAGTATCTACCTACATCATAATCTAGTTAGTGTGTATTGCGAATTTCATAATGGACAAAAACATCAAAGATTTTGTCTTAAGTTTTGCATCGCCAATCGAATATCGTGTTTGGAGTCACTGAAAATGTTACCGAAGGCTTACGGTGAATCGACTTTATCACAAACATGTGCTTATGAGTAGTACAAAGCGTTCAAAAGCGGTCGAGATGTGATGGAAGACTGTCCTGGCTTTGGTAGGCCAGCGACGTCTACAACTGAAGTTAACATCGCAAAAGTAAAGGAAATAGTGACTGAAAATAATTATTCAAGTTTGAGAGAGATTGCCGCCGAACTTTCCGTGTCTTTTGTGTCTCATGAATCGCTCCGTACCATTTTAAATAATCACTTGGGTATGAAACATGTTGCCGCTCGGTTAGTCCCAAAAGACATGAATACTGATGTTTTCTGTACAGTCAAGTTGGGTAACATCGAATTTCCTTCCAACTTTGAATAAATATTGTCATAGTAAACCATGAATTGTAGTTCTATGAAACAGGTCCACAGTGCCTCTTCACGAAAGCCTAAAAACAAGAATATGTAGATACCTACCTAACTCGCATATACCTATATACGATCAAATGAAATTCGATTAAGGGCCAATTTTTCAATAGCCAGATATAACTTAACTGGAGAATAAATTGCATGCTGTCACTGTCTAAATCATACGACAAGGCAGTGAAAACATCAGTTTTATTCTTTACAGTCAAGTTGGGTAACATTGAATTTCCTTGCAACTTTGAATAAATATTGTCTTTGGAAAATTGCACACATAAAAACTTCTAAGGTAATAGAAAGACTAAGTGCCAAGTGCCGGTTTTTACCGTTAGTCTTTCTATTATGTACCTTAGAAGTTTTTATGTGTGCAATTTTCCAAAGACAATATTTATTCAAAGTTGCAAGGAAATTCAATGTTACCCAACTTGACTGTAGTTAAATTTTATCTGACTATTGAAAAATCCGGTCTAAATTAAGTTTTTTAATCGTGGAAATTACCAATTCAGTTTATTCAAAGATCTGAATGACATGACGGTGAGGACATGCTAGAACGAGTCAATTCCGACCCAGAACTCATGAAACGCATTGTTACTGGTGACGAGACATGGGTTTAAGTACGAGTTCGGCATGCAAACGAGTCAAGAAGCTTCGGAGTGGCGCCTTGCAAATGAATCAAAACCGAAAAAACCGCGAAAAAGTCGATCAAAAATCAAAGTCATGTTGACTGTTTTATTTGACTATCGCGGTGTTGTGCACTAGGAATTCTTGCCGGAAAGTCAGACGGTAAATAAAAAATATTATTTGTGCGTTATGCGGCGTTTCAAAGAGCAAATTCGACGAAAAAGGCCAGATTTGTGAAAAAATTCTTGGATTTTGCACCACGATAATGCGCCTTCGCATAAGGCCATCACTGTGAACAAATTTTTGACCAAAAACTCAACAAATACCATCGAGCAACCACCTTATTCACCGGTTATGGCTGCAGTCGATTTCTTTCCTTTTCCTAAACTCAAATTACCACTTCGGGGCACCCATTTTCATTCGGTAGAAGACATAAATGTTCGTATCACCACATCAAGTGTTGGCTGGAAGAGATTTCTGCTGAAATAAGCTCGCCATGTACACTTTAATTTTTCTGTAAAGGTTGTGTTTTATGTGTGCAATAAAGTATAAAGTAAAGGAGAATAAATTCGCGGCGAGTTCTGAGCTCAATTCCGGAAAAGCATTTAAAATGTGTATTGTTCCTAAAGGAGCATACTTTGAAAGCGATAAAATAAATTTGGATGACATTTTATGTACCTATAATTGATCTTTTCCCGGTAGGTACTTTCTTGACAGAGTTGTATGACCCGGCAAACGTTGTTTTGCTATATTAATTAGCTCAGACCTACCAAATATACACAAAAAAAATATACAAATTAGTAAAGCCGTTTTGGAGGAGTTCGATAACAAACACTACGACACGAGATTTTTATATAGGTATTAGAATATACTTACCTATGTTGATCACGCCGACTAAACATATAAAACAACCTACAGAACCCAACACTGCTCTTGGCCCGTCTTTATGTGCAAGTATGTTTTGTTAGGATGGGACGATGAATAATCTTACAATACTTTTATTTTCTATTCCTTTGAGGCTAAAACAGAAACGCAATAATCGGCTTTGAGACCACAAGACTACGCGATAATCCTAAAAGCTTTACACTCAAGATCACCAAAAGTGAATACTAAGCAAAATCACGTTTAAATCGGGTTACGCCCGACTCTATTGGTATTCATGGAATAAATAATACTGCGCTGGCTGATTGTCTTGACGTCGTTAGCTCTATCAAAGACGTTGGGCCGTTTGTGTCAAGGACTTGGCAAATTCCCTTTGGCCGCCCTCATAACTAACTTTTCGTAACTGGTTACAAAGGAGGAACAATTTTTCTTTGTACGATACCAGTTTCGAACAAAGCGTTAGGTATGTTTCCTCATAGGTGCCTAACCGCAGTTTCGAAGCAGGAAATTCTTTTAAAAAATTGTTCTCCATACGTAGGTTCGAAATCACCAAGTGGTTCAGTTCGTTTGCCGAAAATTTTACGTTTGGCGGTTTTATGTGTACTGTATACTGTATTATGAGTACCTAAGAGTCCATCTTGTGACGAGATTAGTAAGTTCAACAAGTACATCGATGGTCGATAAATGACCAAAAGATTTTAATAAAAAGTATGAAGAAATAATAAAAACTACTCATAGGTAGGTTCCTGTGATTTTATTGTATAAATTTCACAATTTGATTAGGTAATATTTTATGATTGATTAAATTAAAAAAATATATATTTTATACATGTCTAAATTATGAATTAACAAAACTTACTTGTATTAATTCCTTATGAATTAATAAAAGTAACGCTTATTAGGTAATTCATTATTTCTCACGTAGGTAATATTGTAGGTATTCTTCAAATATCCGTTCCCGGTCGACTATTTTCTGGTGGTAGTGGGAAGATATTAAAAGGCGGTAAGTACCTATCAGTTTGAGCGGCGCAGTCTTGTTCGGAACTCGTAGAGGTTGAATCCTAAGTGGAAACTCTGTTCGACTACAGTCTGATTGTGAGTCTATAATAAGTGAATATGTGCCAAGTATTATCAGTGCTGAGGTCTTTTATTAGAGAACTATCCTTCTGGAGGCTACATATCAATAACGTAGGAGGGTGGCATAGTAGATTGAATTTATATGTCCGCCGCTGTAATCCTATTGTTCCTCCGCAGACCCGGGACTCATGTACGTTATAGTAAAAAAAAAAAATCCTGTATAAGCAGTTACGAAAAGTCAGTCACGATGGTGAGCGATTTACGTATGAGGAAAAATAATGCTCTGTTCGAAACTAGTATCTAAAGAAGAATTTGTTTCCTCCTCCGTAACCAGTTACGAAAGGTCAGTTACGAGGGCGGCCAAAGGGCTATCTCTCCGTGACGTCTACCACAATGACCCGCGGAGCCGCGGCGCGCACACACCGGTCTGGCTGGCTACTATGATAATGGTTCGAGTTCGTATCGAGATATTTTTGGACCATCATCATCATCGGCCATTTGACGCCCACTGCAGGACATAGGCCTCCCTCATGGTTTTCCTAACCATGAAGAGTTTTGCCATACCTAATCGCCACGCTTGGCAGGCGGGTTGGCGATCGCAGTATGCGGTTGGAATCTCAGGAAGACGCTGCTGCCGTCTCTTGGTAATGTATTTCCTTAGTCGCCTTCTACATCTACGGAAGGAAATGGAGTGACGCTATTTTTAGTCCGGCGCCACACGGTTTGGATACTTCCAAGCAATTCCATTATGATATAGCCAAACCACCCAAAATTCATGGTGTCTATATTAGACAGATCTTAGGGTAATACACACCATGAATTTTGGCTACTAGGTCGGTATATACTTTGGAAAGTATTCAAGAAAATTTATCACAGTGCATACCGCAGTTAAAAACTTAGGTAATTTTATGACATTAGGTGTTACGTAATAGATGACTTCCGTATCATATTTATATCAAAATAAAACGTTCATTCCCTTTACATTTTCTCATATATTTCTTACAAAATAGTGGTGGTCGTAGTTATTATTATAAAAGGTACATAATTCATTAAACTATAGCATCACACTTCTAACAACTAAAGAGTAAGCAATTTGAAGTGTCATACAACATTTTTGCATACGAGTGCTCTTTATCTATCTAGCGTTCTATATAAAATCTAAATCACTATTCGATGGTACCTACATTGGCAAAGAATGCTAGAAAAGGCGAACGATATCGTACTTATTCCAACGAAAAGGAAAAAAAAACTATTATTACAAAGCGTTTTTTCAGAGTACGTATGCCCATTTAGGTAGGTAGGTACTAAGGATTACTTACATACATACAACCTCAGAATATTTTCGTCCCACAGCAGGGCACAGACCTCTCACAGAGAGGGTATGGGCTCAATATGCGTGCCCGCGGATTGGCGATTTCATTCAAGCGCTGAGGTATGTGAACACCTCAGACACTAAGGTTTCGTCACGACGTTTTCCTTCACGCCTAGCAAGTGGTATTAATAATTAAAAAATGCACAAACGTACGTTAGAAGTCAATGGAACATTGTTTAAGGGTCATTTCTCACCAATTTGCTGCATTTCGACAACAGGCCCGTTCCTGAATACAGGGTATAACAAAATCCTCATATAGGTAGGTACAACTAAAAATAGGGGATTTTCTCGGCAATACATAGAAGTTTTATTATAGGAAAAATTAGGTACATTTTAATCCAAGTTATAACTTTACTACCGAACAGCGGATATTTTTTTCGAAATTTTTCCCGTAGTAGTTGTTGGAAAGGATTGCGAGCAGAATACGACACTTTCGGATGTAATATTGACAAACTTATCACACCAGCACAATGTACCTAGCACGACAACGCCAGTCAGCCGTTTTAACGTCAATAGTCGCAACTTTCCACTGGGAACGTTATATTTTGACATTTTAGCGCTAAAAAACACGCGAATGCTGCCTGCCCAACGTTCTCGGTTGCCTGTGACGCGAACTGTCGTAGTTTCGGGAGACATGCAAAACTATCACGGTCTTAGTCCGTGTCTCGAACTAATAAAACGTTGTTAGGGGAAGCAAAATAAAAAGTTAATTTGGAGCATTGAAAACTGATTGGTTTGTGTAATGTTTCATGATAAACACGAGCAGGAGACCCGGCTTTATAAGAACACGATTCCTCTGAAACACCTCTCAGTCAGAGGTAGTTTACATTATCTGTGGTTACGTCGTTCCCTTTACCACAGACTATTTAATCTGACTCTGAGGAGTGTTTTAATGAATCGCGTTTTTATAAATAAGACCGTCAGTTGTTTGTTTCGTTTCTAAAATAACTAGTACTTTTCGAGGCGCCACGCGCCATTATCAGCAGCGTCTTACCTCCAAAAATGTGTGAGTGACCAGTCCATTCGTATTCCTATCAAGGAGGACCTGTTATCAAGCGCAGATCCACCGTTGTGGGCACGATGGGCATGCCCAAATAGAATACCTACTACCGATCCGAGTAACATTTGATCTTGTAAAAAAATCATCAATATCGGTTCAGCAGTTTCGAGAAAAACACAAATGTTCGTGGCCACAACTTTATCCGGTCCCCGCGATGTACCTATCTCCACACTAGGTACCCGCTCTTTTTAAAACTGTTGTTAATTTTAGCTTGTGATTTTAATTTGTTTGTTTAATAAATAAATAAAATAAGTGAATAAATTTACCTACTTTTGTAATTTTCATGAGCGAACTAACATTTTACAGGGTCATTAATTTCATAGTGTTTGCCACACGGCTTTGCTCAAGTGAAACTATACACTGTACAAAAACTTGGTCAGGGTGTCATATTTTGTAAACATCTCCTTCGTATGAATGCAGAATATCGATCAATTCGTACTCCGAATCGATTTTGGTTGGCTGTGACCACAACCTTTTATTTGAGGGTGGGATCCGCGCCTGCCTGTTGTCTGAATGCACCTTTAGAGATATCCCATAGATCAACAAAAGCAGCATAATTTGGCACTGTTTCCTTATTATTATTCCGTCCTAACAGCGGTTCATTTTTGCAGTGCGTCATTTTGCAACATGCTTACAAAAAATCAACCATTTTTAAATTATTCAGTCCGACAAAATCTTTTTTACATAAAATCGAAAGGAAAGAAATTGTAAGCAATTAACGGTTTAAATACCGTTTAATAGTCTAAGTTCGAGACCGATACGAGACATTTAATTAGGCCTTAAAACTATTGGCCAAAAACAGGCAGGTAACTGATAACAATTTAAAGTAGATTTTTATTAAAAAACATATATATTTTTAGCACAATAGTAAGGATATATGCACTTTCTAACAGCAATTAATCTTGAAAACATTGCAAAAAACTAAACATGATTTTAACAACGAAATCAATCAACTCCTTTTATCGTCATAAGTCTCAAATGAATTCTAACTCAATACGGATAACTATACACAGATAAAACATTGATTCGAAATTACTCTCTGGTTCAGTTATTGGTGAAGGCTAACAAAAAGTCAATTTATAAAGTCAAGTCCAGCTTAAAACTTCGACGATGCTGTTTATAAAAACACGATTCCTCTAAAACAGTGGTTCCCAACCTGCGGTCCGTGAGAGCCTTTGGGAGTGGTCCGCGGAAAAGTCCTGTGGCGCAAATAAAAGAGTTGCCAATAAATGTTCTGGAAGGCAATTGCGTTGTACAAGATATTGGCATTTTGAGTCCAAGTATACCAAATTAGGCATTATGCTATCACTGAATCATTACTATACAAAATATGGCAATTTGCGACAAGTCATAAGCCTAAAAAAAAGTAGGCATATTAGAAAAGTAACTAAGCGCAATAGTAGGCATCATGCGATCAAATCGGCCCGACACATACCTGCCGATGACTATCATCTATTGAATTACTACATTAAAATAACCTTATAAATTTCGTTGTTACGTGCGCAAAACCTTTGTGGTCCTTGCTAACGACAAAGCGTTTAAAGCGGTCCTTGGCCGATAAAACGTTAGGAACCACTGCTGTAAGACATTCCTCAGGGGCAGTCTTAAATAAATGTGGTTGAAAAGACTAAATAGACTGACGAGTGTTTTAAGGAAACATTTTTTTATAAATACAAGTCTCGAGGCTGCTGTTACGTCTGGCATCCGTTTCGTTCGCACATTGTAACATTTTTAATTATTGGAAAAGTCCGGCCAAGTGCGGGTCGGACTCGCGCACGAAGGGTTCCGTACTCTTATCTATACAACATTTGAATATTTCAATCGTCTACTTGTTGCTGTTAATATCGAGCAAAAAACGGCAAAAACATCACATTTGTTGTATGGGAGCCGCCCTTAAATATTTATTTTATTTTAATAATTTATTTTGGAAGTGAATCTGCAACTAAATATTCTGTGAATATTTTGAGCGTCTTTCTGTTGCCGATATTAATATCGAGCAAAAAACGGCAAAAATAAAAAATCACGTTTGCTGTACGGGAAAATATTTATTTTACCTATTCTGTTTTTAGTATTTTGTCGTTATAGCGGCAACAGAAATACATGCAAATTTCAACTGTCTAGCTATCACGGTTCATGAGGTACAGCCTGTTGACAGAGATTACACTTTTGATAAATGAGCCTGCGAGGCTTTGTAAGATGGTGAAATTACGGACATTTTAAATACAGTTTTGTCTTCTTATGCGCAGTTTTTTATGAACAGAAGTTTCTTCCAAAATTAAGTTATGTTAAAAGTTTATTGAATAGATGTGGAGTTTCTTTGTCAGCTTTTTCTTCACATAGTCCACTCATTCTGAAACGAACAACTTTAATGTTCATTAAGCATGTCAACATTTTGTTTCTATAATGTTTCGAACTTGTATTAAGTTTAGTAGCAAATTTTCTCAATAAAAAGCTAAGAATATGATGAGGAAAGTATGTCTTAAATGTCCAAGGGAAATGTCCGTAATTTTAGACCAAACTTATCAAAGTATACTAATTTTGCGTGGGCAGGCCCCCCACCAGATGGTCTTACGACCTTGTTACAGTGGCGGGGAGTAGCTGGATGCGGGCGGCACAACACCGGAAAGCTTGGTAAACCATGAGGGAGGCCTGTGTCCTGCAGTGGGCGTCAAATGGCTGATGATAATGATAACTATTTTTAAGGTTCCGTACCCAAAGGGTAAGGGACCCTATTACTAAGACTCCGCTGACCGTCTGTCACCAGAATATATCTCATACGAACCGTGATAGTTACAGTTGAAATTTTTACAAACGATGCATTTCTGTTGCCGCGGTAACAACAAATGTTTTACAATGTTTTTTATCTTTGTGTGTTGTGACAATTTAATAAATGATTTATCTATCTATCTATCTGAATGCTAAAAACAGAATAAAATAAATATTTAAGGGGGGCTCCCATACCAAAAACGTGATTTTTTGCCGTTTTTTGCTCGATATTAATACCGGCAACAGGTAGACGCTTGAAATATTCGAATGTTGTATAGATAATGTTACGGAACCCTTAGTGCGCGAGTCCGACTCGCACTTCGCCGGTTTTTTTTACACTAATTCATCATGATCATCAGCCATTTGACGCCCACTGCAGGACATAGGCCTCCCTCATGGTTTTCCTAACCATGCGGGGTTTTGCCATAATCGCCACGCTTGGCAGGCGGGTTGGCGATCGCAGTATGCGGTTGAAATCTCAGGATGCCCGTCTCCAAGTAATGTAAATCCTTAGTCGCCTTCTACGACATCCACGGAAGGAAATGGAGTGACGCTATTCTTAATCCGGCCCCACACTAATTAAAATGTTAGAATGTGCGACCGAGACAAATTCTAGACGTAATAGCAGCGTTTAAAGTAGATTATGCTATGTTATGTATAATGTTAAAACGATAGAGCTAATCAGTGTTGTCACCATAAAATCAAAGGTACAGTAGGTAGGTTTCACTTTCCCTAAAGAGATTCCTTCTGAACACAAAATACAAATAAAAATGCATCCAAATATATACAGTTTTGGACCTAAAATATTTATTTCAAAACTTCCAAAACACACCTTGAGGAAACCCACAGCTTTGGTCCCGTTTTGAACTTGTCTTTCCTATTGATTAGGCGGATTGAGGAAACTATACAGGGTGTAACAAAATCCCTATATAAATCCGATTATTGGGAGTTCTAATAGACAATACGAATGACTTTAAGGTGGGACGATTCTCATACAAATATTTTTTTCCAAATTTGTTAAATTACATAATTACACACTGAAATTATATTTTTCTGCATAAATTAAGATTTTTATCTGCGCCAATTTACATTTCCTTGAAAAAAAACAGTAGTTTAATACTAAAATTAAATTGATATTGTTTGTATGGACTAAATTGTCGATCTCATTTAAGCTAATGAATGACTGTTATTTTCGAGAACATATAAATCAGCGCAAACAAAAGTTTAAATTAATGCAGATATACATAGTTTCAGTGTATAACTATGTAAATTTCTTAACAAATTTGGAAAAAGTCATTTGTATGGGAATCGTCCCACCGTACGAGTAACTTCATATAACCGGCTTGCAGCATTCAATTATAATGTCAATAAGCAAATAACACCTTACTTTACAGGAGCGACAAAACTTTTTCAATTTCGGAAACAGTTTCTGCGGTGTTCCATAGAAAAAATATTTGCTCAGTGTTACAATTTTTTGAATAACAACCGCTGGTTCGTCTGTATGCTTGAATCTTGTAGGTTGATGCATTTAATGTCAAAACCGTTAAATTTCGTGACATAAACTCACACCTGTATCCCGGAGGGGTAGGCAGAGACCAGTGTTTGCCATGATCCTAACAGATCTCTTACGCATCATCAAACAGCTCATTTTTTATTTTGTTACACCCCGTCCTCACTTACTCCGTCTAAACATTCCCCAGGCTCTAGCTTCACATTCACTGCACAAATTCAATACAGATACGTGCCAAATTCCATGAGCGCTACAAGCCAACTTAAAAACTATATTTACAATCCAAATTGAACCTTAAAGCCATTAAAATTACACCCCAATTCAATCTCCTACTCCGCTTAATGTTTCCAGTTTAACCTTCTTCGCACTCGGAGAATGTTCTATGTCACCGTTGCAAAGAACCACCTCGTCCTTGGAAAAGCTAACCCGTTTTCTTTTCAACGGTTTCGAGACGTCTTTGACAAATTTCTCTGTATCGACACTGCTGAGACGAGCGCAGGTTTCAGAGTCGCTGGACAGACCGTTGGTAGCGTTCTTTATTATTAGCAAATCTTTCTCGATCTCAGTCAGTTCTTTAACTTCTTTGGGCCGTGAACGTTGAGTCATTCTGGGCTTGACTACCTTCGTTTTGCTCGTAGACGGTGAATTTTCTACATTGGGTTTGCGTTTCTTGTAGGGCCGTTTGGTGTGGAGTTTGCTCTTTTTTGGCTGGGCCTCTTCCTGTAAAATGAAATGATTGTTTGTTTTAAAAACCTCATCATCGTCATTCAGCCACAAGAAGTCCACTGCTGGACATAGGCCTCCTCCATGGATTTCCAAAAAGACCAGTTGGAAGCGGCCTGCCTCCAGCGCCTTCCTGCCACTTGGATGAGGTCATCTGTCCATCTTGTGGCTGGTCGTTCTACGCTGCGCTTGCCGACATGTGGTCTCCATTCGAGTACTTTTCGGCCCCATCGGCCATCAGTTCTGCGTGCTATGTGCCCCGCCCACTGCCACTTCAACTTACTAATCCGCTGGGCTATGTCGACGACTTTCGTTCCTCTACGGATCTCATCATTTCTGATTCGATCTCGTAGAGAAATTCCGAGCATAGCCCTTTCCATAGCTCGTTGCGTGACCTTGAGCCTTCTTATGAGACTTATAGTGAGAGACCACATTTCAACCTATTTAAAGGCTAAAAATTCCACCCATGCCGGGACTTGAACCCGCGACCTCTGGCTAACCGTGCCAGCGCTCTCCCAACTGAGCTAATGGGCAAGTGCAGGTATCAGTGAAATTTCGAACCTCTTTACAAACTTCTCTGTATTACGTACAGGCAGCGACATGACATTGTGGCCGAAGCAATTCACATTACTTGCAGCCCCAAATAACCCACTTTGCAGTTAGGATTTCACATCGGAATGATATCGCTGTACCGCTGGGTGGAATTTTTTGCCTTTAAATAGGTTTTTAAAATTGTCCTCAGCACGGGTTAGTGCAACAAAAATATAATGATTGTTGTTTAAATTCTTAGTAATATCCAGGTAATATATGTTGGTTTTTAGATGTCAATAGCATAGAGACTAAGATAGGTTTATAAAACAGTACAGTACTTGCTCGTGTATGACGGGACGGTTCCTATTTGAGTTTGACGGTACGGTACCTGTTTTGAGTTTGACGGTACGGTACCTGTTTTGAGTTTGACGGTACGGGACCTGTTTTGAGTTTGACGGTACGGTATATGTTTGAGTTTGACGGTACGGTATATGTTTGAGTTTGACGGTACGGTACCTGTTTGGGTTTAGCGCCGATGTACCCGGAACACCGCTTGGCTCCGCAGAGGCAGGGCTTCTTCTCGATACCAGCGCACTCCAAGTTGTAGTTGAATGTCACTTCGCTGTTCTGTGAATGTTAATTTGGCGCTAGATCTAGATTTTTTGGTATGTCTGGCGAACATCCGAGACTTTCCGTAGTCAACAATGAACCCTTATAGTTTTGCCGTGTCCGTCCGTCCGTCTGTCTGTCTATCCGCGGTCTAGCTCAGATACGTGCTAGAAAGCTGAAAACTTGGCATAGATATACACATATTAATCACGCCGACAGAACAGTAAAATAAAATCTTACAAAATACCTTTTTTTTAAGGTATCTGCTAAGTTAGGGTTAAATGTATTATTTCTCGTCTACCCTATAGTGTGAGGTTACATTGTACTCGGAAGCGGAACACCCAGGTTCGATTCCCTATGCGGGCATGTACCTATGACTTTGTTTTCTAAGTTATGTACATTTTGTGAAGTTATAGTAGCAATACCACTCGCTAACTGTGAAGGAAAACATCGTGAGGAAACCTGGGTGTCTGAGCTATTCTTTTACCTCGGCGCTTGAAATCGCCAATCCGCGGTGGGCACGCGTGGTTATTAAGCCCATACTCTCTCCCTGAGAGAAGGCCTGTGCCCTGCAGTGGGACGTACATAGGCTGCTTAATGCTTATATGCTACTTGTCGTTAAAATCGTCTCACTGGTCGTTTAAAAAGAATGTGAGTGAAGAAAAACTATTTTTCGACTTCGGGATCTGTCTAAGCATAAGCTTTGAAGAGCAATTTTTTTCGCGGCTCAACAGAAAGTTGTTTGTAGAAAGGTGAACACATTTAGGACAGCAGCACTTAATTTTTTTTTTAGAAACTCCTGTGTAAATCAATATCTCACCGCCGGTATGTCCCTGAGAGCGAAAAGGCCCACTCTGACATCACCGAGCACAGTCCACTTCTGCGTCTCGCAGTTCGGCTCGCAGCAATGGTTCATAAACCTGTAACAATTACGTGCGAGATTAGTTTAGCCGACGCGTATGTAATGCGTAATTCAAGCATTACGTAAGCACTACAGGGGGGCTGGGGGTCTTTGATTTGCTTATTTGTTTGACATGAGGTCTGAGGCGGGGGGTTCTGGATGGTGATTACGTCAGCAGTAGGTGTTTATTTTTTTACTTTAAGGATTTTCTACAAAATTTGCGAGATGTCGTTTCGAACAGACAAATCCAGATTTTACCAAAAATTATGTTAATTGTGTCAAAGCTTATGTCAAAGTTACAAATATCATGTGCGTTAAAGGCCTCGATTCTGCTTATTTCTTATTTCTAGACTTATAACTGCTGCTCATAAAAAAAAACCAGAATACATTAAAAAAATGCATGGGCCAATGTTTACGTAAGCATGGGACGTGGGGGGGTTAAGAGCTTTGTTTACTTTTGCTGACGAGGGGGAGGGGAGGTACATAATTGTAATAAATCTGCTTACGTAATACTTGAACGGCCCCTAAGTAAGTGTGTTTCTTCCTGATCACGCAGAAAGCAAACTTTTTGAGAAAAGGCTTAATGACGTTATTTATAAAAACACGAAGGAATATTGTTTTTTCGAACTAAATTTTTCGTAAGCACTACACATTATTTACTTGACACCGGATAAACTTACTTGGTTTGTAAGTAAATTTATCCGGTGCTAAGTTAATAATATTGTTTTTATAAATAAAACTGTTATTTTAAAGTGGCAACCATATATTCTAGAGATGTTTATTAAATTTTTGCGTTAAAATTGTCAGAGTTAGGTGTGCGAGCTAGACAGAATGCCAGGCGTAGCAGGAGCTTTAAGTCGTAACAGAAACTATAAGAACTTGCTGATAAACTGCATTAGCAGTTTGGCAAACTAATGAAATTGTGTTTTTTCTTGTTTTATTGGGACTAAAAATTATTAAAAATAAGTTTTAACGTCAGCATTGAGTTGTAACAGCACCCTTAAGTTGTAACAACAACTATACTTTGTAACAGCAGATTTAAGTTGTTATAATAGCCTTAAGTTGTAACCGCGGCCTTATGTTGTAACATCACCCTTTAGATTAAACAACAGCCTTAATTCTAACAGCAACTATTCGTAGTAACACCAACCTTACGTTGTAACAGCAGCCTTAACCTGTAATAGAAGCCTTAAGTTGTAACCGCAGCCGTGTTGTAACAGCAATTTTAAGTTGTAACAGCAATTTTAAGTTGTAACAGCAACCATACGTTGTCGCAGCAGCCCCGCCTTGCTGGTTAATAATATTTCTTAATAATCAAATAAGTTGTAACAGCAGTCTTAGGTTGTAACCTCAGCCCTAAGTTGTAACCGTAGCCTTATGTTGTAACTGCAACCTTGCGTTGTAACAGCAGTTTCAAGTTGTAACAGCAACTATACGTTGTAGCAGCAGCCTCGCATTGCTGCCTAATTATATAATTAATAATAATTAAATAAGTTGTAACAGCACTCTCAGATTGTAACCTCAGTTGTAACAACTCACCTGGCCAAGTTCCCCTTGGGTCCGGCGTCGATCATCCGGTCCCTGTCCAGAGTGAGGAAGTAGTAATTCTCGTCCCTCGTCTCGTGTTTTCGCTGCATCCGTCTGCGGAACTCCGCCTCGTCCAGCAACTCCCCCACGTACTCTATGACGAACTGGCCTGGAGGGGTAAGAAAGGCATTACATGACGTAAACTCACTCCTGCACCCGGAGAGGTGGACCAGGTTTTGTCGAATCCTGACAAACCCCTTTCGCTGCATCGAAATTCATTAGTGTGGCCGGCATCGGCTAAAGGTGCGTCTAACTCAGATTGGAGAGACATTGCTTTTATGCAACAGAAGACAAAAACTTAGGAATCACAAAATAAAACCATAAATATATTTCTTTTGGGTTTTCGAGATCACAAAAATTGCGAAAAATAAAGTTATACTCGAATAATAAAAACAACTTAAGATTTAGTTTTATCATTGAATTCTAAACGTTTGCTTGGATGGGTGTAGATGCATAAAACATTATTTTACGAGATAACTCACATATCGTTACACGTTTCACAAATTACACGGCGTTACGTGAAAGTTGTGACGTCATAGTTTGAGCCCGATTTGTATGGAGCGTTTGTGTTCGACGTGACAAGATTGACTTTTCGGCAGGTTATATTATGAAAAGTAAAAATACCACGCAATATTTATCTTTTAACAAGGCATCTCCTATTTTATTAAAACATTTTTAGTGTAAGTTCTCCATTGCTACACCTCATGAACATCACAGAACATGAGAACACCTCTGACGTGCCCTTGTATCACGTAACTTTCCACTCTATCAGGTTAAGCATTAAGAGGACTCCAACGTGTCAAAATATGTATGTATTTGACAATCCGGAGTAGGCTAAATCAGACAACTCCGTACAGTGGAGGACTTACGTGGTCGCACCCCTGAACCCCCAATGGAATCACTGTAAATGTCAAATGTTTAATTCTTGCTAAAAACAATGGTAGTTCTGTTATGACCCGTATCAAACAAACTCGTGCATTGAAACAGGTACATTTCCTGAAGTATTCAAGATATCAGTCATCCATCCACTACAAAGCAGGAGATAGAAACTGTGTCAGTAATTATCGCTCCATATCTGTATTACCAGCTCTGTCTAAAATAGTAGAAAATTTTTTGAACAAGAGATTAATATTCTGTCAAACAATCAATTTGGCTTTGCAACGGGCAGATCTACAGCAGATGCGGTACTGGAACTTACAGAGTATATTACAACCCACATGGACAAACGAGATAAATGTGTCGAAGTATTTTTGGACCTTGCAAAAGCCTTTGACACGGTTTCTGTCTCTATCTTGCTAAACAATATGAAACAGTCTGGTATTAGAGGGACATCACTGAAAATATTAAAAGAGTATTTAAAAAGTAGGAAACAAAGGGTAAAAATGGCAAATCACTACAGTAATGATGCTGTATGTTGTGAATATGGAGTACCGCAGAGTAGCGTATTGGGTCCAACACTCTTCTTATTGTATATAAATAACTTATGTAATTTAGATATAAACATAAACATTTACATACAGGCACATACATTGCTTCTGGCCCCACACTAGGATACCCTGTGTCGTGGGAACCAGAAACAACTACATCACAAACATGTAAACATCCAAGACCTGGGGGGAAAAAAAGCGGAAGATTATTCACTTTTGCGGATGATACATCTATTTTTTTTTCATGGTAGAACTTGGGATGAAGCAAATTCAAATACTGAAGCTGGATTAAATAAAATAGAAAAATGGCTTAACCATAATCTATTAACTCTTAAAACTACTAAAACAAAATTCATTCTCTTTACAAATACAATACCAATTCATCATCATCATCATCAACCCATTATGTCCCCACCGAGGGGCACGGGTCTCTTCCCTGAGGAAGGTATAGGCCATACTCCACCACGGGGGCCAAGTCCGGATTGGTGGAGGCTTGTAGACTAGTGGCTCGTCTACTGTCAGAAGTTGTCAAGCCGCCCTAAGGCCTCTGACTTGGCTTAACGACTGCCATCTATCGACGGCAGCCGGCACCAACAGCTTAACGTGCCTTGCGAAGCACGGAACCGCTCGGAAAAATGCCACTAGCGTTAGGCATAGACGGCGACCCATCCATGCACTGAACGCGCCCTGTGTTGCTTAACCTTCGTGATCGTTTTAAGATCACTCAGGCAGCCGGGGCTACGAGCGATACCAATTACCACTCGAAAATAATTTCAAAATTCAATTACACACCTGCTAATACAACAACCAAGATAAATGTAACTGCACATTTCTAGATAGAACCAAAACAATTAAATACCCAGGTATTTGCTCCTAGACGAAAAAATTAAAATGGGTCCCATGAAGAAACTTAACATGTATAGTTGTGGAAGAGTGGGATTTCCTGGCACAGGTGTTATACACTTAAAAAAAGGAGGTCTCAACCTTGTAAAATTTTGTTTTAGAAATAAACATTTATAATTTTTCAATTTCAATACCATCCTGACAGCTCATCTAAGTCCACCATTTAGGATTTTCGGACCAGTGTGCGTCACGTATGACAAGTGTGTGTACACACCATTCTCGATGTCGCATCGCATCCATCGTGTACGTAGCATCAGCGTGACCGCTGGTATTGCCAGCGCTAAAGTTCATATTTGCCATAAAACAAATAAATTAAATACAACGTGACAATTTTTGAGGCTTTCTTTACTAAACTAACCCAAAATAGAGATTAAATTTTAACAATCAAAGGTCTCTGTCGTACAATCTCTCGTAGAGTCTACGCCGTTCATAAGAGATGCATGTGCATTTATACAATTCGGTTGGTTGCTTAATCAGCGCTATGCGCTTCGGTTCGTCATTTACTTATGCTACTATACTACACCTCCCCTTTAAAGAGCGTTCACGCTAGCAATTGAATTAATTACCCAACCACATACCTTGTCTGATGGGTTCCAGCGTTTTCAAGCCCCAGCCGCCCCAGCTAGTGCGGTAGTGCGTCAGTTTGGGGTACGCTCGCATCTCGAAGGCGCGGTTGCGACAGCGGTCGCCCGCTCTGCATGTGGGCCCGCATTCCGTTAGCAACATCCTGAAATCGTTGCAGTGTGTTAGTGCCATCGCCACGTCGCCGGCTACGCAGCCATGGTTACCTCTGGCTACTTTCGGATGCCAAATGGAGTAGCCATTGGAGTGGCCAGGCCCGTCAGTCAGTCGAACGAACGTCTTGCTTGGCGGACCGTTGGCTACCGAGTGAGTGAGACGCAAGTTGCTCGTATACATTTTGTTGGCGACGCCGCCAGGCTGCCAAGTATCCAGTCTCCACCCAAGTGATCCGCCGTCGTGGCCGCGCTTCCAAATTGGCGACGTTGCCAAACGAGGTGCCATACATGTCAATACTAATTGTTTGGACACGTAGCTGGCGACGTGGCTATGGCGTCCCAGTGAGGGAGGGCACTTAAGGCCGGGGTAACCCGCCAACCCGCCGGCCAAGCCGGTTATGGCAAAAACTCTTCGTGGCTATGAAAACCGCAGTGGACGTCAAACGGCTGATGATGAAGGCCGGGTTCTCCGAGCGCACGATTTCTATTGGACTTATTGCGCAGCGCGAGCGAATAGTTGGCCCTTGCATCTACGCAATGAGATGACTTGTACAGCGTACAGTAGAATTGAAGAGAAGTGGCAGTGGGATGACAATATTCGCGAGGGGGTGCTCTCGAACGGAGACCACAAACTGGCAAACGCAGCGTAGGACGCCCATCAGCTCACTGAGTCCAACACAGTATCAACGTCTTACCTTCATACACTTCATGTAACTACTGTCACGACAAAACCGCCCTTATGGCATCGGTCAACTTACCTGTGGAGGCAATGAGTGTCCGGGCCACAAGGCTCGATGTCATTAGGGTCAGATTCGCCCAACGTGAGCGTGTTATCTTCAAGCTAAGATGTTACGGCGAAACCGCTCTTACGACCTCCGTCGACTTACCCGATAAGGCACCGAGTGTCCGGACCATTAGGGTCACATTCGCACAGCGCGTCAGCGTGTGATCTTCATGCTAACAACTGTCACGACAAAACCAACTTTACAGCATCATCAACTTACTGTTGAGGCAATGAGTGTCCGGGCCACAAGGCTCGATGTCATTAGAGTCACATTTGCACAACGTCAGCGTGTTATCTTTACGCTGACTACTCTCACAACAAAACCACCTTTATGGCATCCATCAACTTACCTTTTGAGGCAATGAGTGTCCGGGCCACAAGGCAGAATGTCATTGGGGTGACAGTCCCACGGTGTCATCATTGTTATCTTCATGCTAACAACTGTCACGACAGAACCACCCTTGCGGCATCCATCGACTTACCTGTTGAGGCAATGAGTATCCGGGCCACAAGGCTCGATGTCTTTAGGATCACATTCACACAGCGTCATCGTGTGATCTTCAAGCTAACAACTGTCACGACAAAACCACCCTTGCGGCATCCATCGACTTACCTGTTGAGGCAATGAGTATCCGGGCCACAAGGCTCGATGTCATTAGGGTCACATTCGCACAGCGTCAGTGAGTTTTCCTCGTCGTCCAGTTTGTAATTGACGAGCGCTCCGCACGGTTTGTTCACCTGTAATGGGTAAAGAACTTTACTATTTAAAGTACTCTCGGGTTTGTACACCAGAAAAGAAAAACATTAAAAGCCTTAGACATCTAAGGCATCTAAGCTATAGCAGCATCAGCAAAGCAGTGGTAGAACGCCGGCCTCACATACGAGAGGTCGTGGGTTCGAACCCCGTGCATGTATCAACGCCCATTTGTAAATTTGTAGTAGCAATACCTCTCGCTGTGAAGGAAAACATCGTGAGGAAACATAACATACATAGGCTAGAAAAATTACTAATTAATTAAAAAATTACCAAATTACTGCCAATTTATTCGTTTTTCCGAGTGCTGCACGTCGGTACACTACCGGGTACTGACGGAAGACCAGCGCTGGAGTGGTCTGCCTCTCCAGCATATGCTGAGTCAGAGCCCCTTTGCTTTTACCACACCCACAAAATGCTCTCTCGTATTGTCTATTGATTTGTGTTTGCTTATTTCTGTTACTATTTTTGTGTGCTTACTTGCTGTAAGATTTTGCTTTGTAATTTTCTTTATATGTTCTGTATGTGTGTGGAAATGCAAATAAATGGTTTTATCTATCTATCTATCTATCTATCTATCTATTTTACCTTTAGTTTGACGTAATGCGGCGGCAAGAGAGACGAAGCGATATCAGTGTCTTCTTCTTCGTTTGGTGCAGCGTCTGTAAGAAAAATACATGTGTCAGGACCACTTTCTGAATTGAGAATTTCGCTAAGTAAATAGTTAACTGTAGTGCTGTCTCTTCAAATTTCTCAGAAACGAACGTGACAGAAAGTTACTTCAGTATTTACTTAGTGGAATTCTCGATTCTGAAACTGGCCCTTAAACTGCTGTCTGGCATCATCACATTGTAACATTTTTAGGGTTCCGTACCCAAAGGGTAAGGGACCCTATTACTAAGACTCCTCTAAGACGGGACCAACCTACGTACCTTGCAATGAATCACAATGTTGAATTTGGGTCCCACCTGCTCAGTAGTTAAGATAAGATTATCCTTTATTGTATACCGGAAAAATAGTTACAGAAACAGCAGTTACCAAAGAAAAGATAGAATTGGCGGCCTTATTGCTAATAGCAATTTCTTTCAGGCAACCTTATATTGGAGAAATAGATACAGGTAGTCGGTGCAAATACGAATATTAAGACATACGTAATAATAAAAAAATACATGTTATTTATCATACTTGAAATTGAATCATCATAACATCCTCAGTCCTCACAATTGAAAACCATTGTTATTTTCAACGTCAGGACTGAGGAGGATAAGCAGCCTATATGCGTCCCACTGTAGGGCACAGGCCTTTCTCAGGGAGATAGTATGGGCTTAATCACCACGCGTGCCCACCGCGGATCGGCGATTTGAAGCGCTGAGGTATGTGAATAGCTCAGACACTCAGGTTTCCTCACGATGTTTTCCTACACGGTAAGCGACTGGTATAACTTCACAAATGTACATAACTTAGAAAACAAAGTTATAGGTACATGCCCGCGCTGGAAATCGAACCTCGGTCTCTCGCTTCCGAGTCCAATGTTCTACCCCCAAGCTACCACCGCTTTTGAATCATACCTGAATACCACACATAAAAACACGTACTTACATAAATAGTGTCTTATAACAAGTGATTGATCTGGACAACAAAAAGGTGATATACCAACATATACATGAAGAGAGGTGAATAAATACTTACAGCAAAATTGCTTATTCAGAGAAAAGGAATTATTTTTCTCTGGTTTCTAAACCGACTTTGTTAACGCCATCTATCGAGCGCGTTTACAGATGTCGGTAAAAAAGTTTCTGCTCCCCCCCCCCGCCTCTCTCGTGCACCTCCGTAAGAATTAGCAGCGCGCACGCGTCGTTCTTCGCGAAAATATTCAAAAAACCGCCTTAATCATCTAAAATCTTGTAAAACTACTGTGCAGGGGACCCTATAAACCTCAAGTGTGTAAAAAGGTTGATTTTCATCGTGCCAAGGACCTTTGTGCTGCTCAAGGATCGAAAAAAGGTTAATGTAGTACGAATTGCCTGTCTCCTTCCCTAGCAATCACCATTTTTAAAATTACCGCAAAATAAGAATACAGTCCACACCCCTTTTTAAACCCCGTTGCATGCACGCACGCCGGTTTCGCGTACTTTTTATCTTGCCCTTTGGTAATACATCACCTATTTGGTCGAAGTAGGTCCGTCTGGGTCGTCCCTTACCGAACCCTCCACCCACATTCGCTCGATATATTTGTATCGTCAATCTTTCTTCCTTCATCCTCTCCACATGTCCAAACCAACGCAACATTCCTTTCTCAATTCTAGTCACTGCATCCTCTTTCAGTCCACACCGTTCTCTAATCAAACTATTGTGTATCCTGCCATTCAAAGTAACACCAGACATACTTCTCAAGGACCTAATTTTTACTGCAATAATCCTAATTTCTTGCTTCTTTTGACGGAGAAAAATTGATTCGAAATTAATAATTTTGGAAACCACCTTTCTTTATTAAAAACTACGTACAGGGATACAAGATATATTTAAAACGACCGTAATTTAATTATGACCCTCAGACCACATTTATGAAAAGTTTACCAATAATAAAAAAAATATATATTAAATTGTGCGAGCGAGACTACTATGCTCCATGTAAGAACAGCCTTAATTTTACTTACTTTTCAAGATCTCGCATGCTCTCTGCGCGTGCTCCATCGCCATCGTAAACGCCTCGTCGATCTTCGACTTCTGGCCGGATAATTTGCCGGAGTCACCTGGAATACAATACGGTAGAAACACCTCAATAAGCTGCGAATAAAAAATAAACCGGCCAAGTGCGACCAGGACTCGCGCACGAAAGGTGCCATTATCATTTGAATATTTCGAGCGTCTACCTGTAGCTAATATTATAAACGCGAAAGTTTGTATGTATGTATGGATGTTTGTTACTCTTTCACGCAAAAACGGCTGAACGGATCCGGATGAAATTTTGTACAGAGATAGATTATAGTCTGGATTAGCACATAGGCTATTTTTTATCCCGGAAAAATACACATCAAAATTACCACGCGAACGAAGTCGCGGGCAACAGCTAGTATTATCATATTGTTATCATATTTTTTATTATTACAAGCAATGTTACCTTCTAGGAAGGGGAACACGCGTCCCCTGTTGACCCAGTAGTGGTCGTATTGTCCGAAGAATCGCACCACAAACTCGCCGCTTGAGTGGCGCACCGCCATTATGTTCGCGGGAATCTCGCAGGGATGCAGGATTATTCCGGGCCACCATCTGGAAGGGAAGACTTGCCCATTTTATCCCACCACGGAAGGGTTGATTTAGGCATTTTACATATTATGTTTCTATAAGTTTGTGTTTGTGCGTGCGTGCGTGCGTGTGCGCGTGCGCGTTTGCGTGTGCGTGTGTGCGTGTGCGTGTGTGCGTGTGTGCGTGTGTGCGTGTGTGCGTGTGTGCGTGTGTGCGTGTGTGCCTGTGTGCGTGTGTGCGTGTGTGCGTGTGTGCATGTGTGCGTGTGTGCGTGTGTTCGTGTGTGCCTGTGTGCCTGTGTGCCTGTGTGCGTGTGTGCGTGTGTGCGTGTGTGCGTGTGTGCCTGTGTGCGTGTGTGCGTGTGTGCCTGTGTGCGTGTGTGCGTGTGTGCGTGTGTGCGTGTGTGCCTGTGTGCGTGTGTGCGTGTGTGCGTGTGTGCCTGTGTGCGTGTGTGCGTGTGCGCAGACATAGAAACCAGCGGCGGTCGGGTCGACTGTGCAACGTATCTAATGATTTGATTATTTTCATGTTTTCTTTTTAATATTATTTTTTCTACACATCAGTGCCGTGTAACTATATACATACTCCTCACATAGATACTCAATCGGGCGTCACTTTACTAAGCCCTGCCCTCTATAGGCTGCTTAAGTATGCAACCTTAGTAGAAGCCGAAAGTTACCTATAGTGTCCGAGCTTGACCCACATCATCTCTCCGTAGAGCGGCAGACGACCGGTCTCGCAATCCTCACACATGTAGTTTCCTGAAACATCGTATATTTTCATTAAAATTAGCAGAATGGAACATTCTTTATTGTACACCAGGAATTACAATTTTAGCATTGAATTAGAACAATTGCTAAGAGTAATTTCTTTAAGACAACCATAAAAAATTGTATTTTATAAGATAAGAATTTTGTAGTAGCAATGTTTTAATTGACTTTCCAGCGTTGATCCGATGTTAGGTTTGATAAACAAATTTCACATAGGTAAAAAAAAACATCAAATAAAGAACTTACACAAAAAATGTTATAATCTAATTGGAGAAGCCATGTTAAACATAATTTGCGCTTGATTTGTATGGAGCGTTCTTGTACCACTTTTATGTAAAAGTATCCAGTTATAGATAAGTGTTAAAAATTTTAAATGACCTCTCCAATTAAATCCAGTTGTTTTTAGCGTTCGGAACCTCAAAAGGAAAAAACGGATTTAATTCTGAATGTAACCCTTATAGGATCACTTTGTTGTCCGTCCGTCCGTCTGTCCGTCCATCCGTCTGTCTGTCAAGATCCTTTAACTCAGGAACGCGTGGAAGTATCAAGTTGAAATTAAAACCGTATAAATATGCAGGTCTACAGGCCCTTAAAACTGAGAAAAAACTGGTTGACCGGTACAAAATGCCATTAGCATTAAGTCCACCTTTTGTACACACCTCAAATTAACGTATAAAAAAGGTAGGCCCGTTTATGCCGCAACAAAATGGCCTCAGTCTGGACGTATTTCCAAGTCTGGGATGTCCTTGTCTGATTAACATAGCACAGGGTATCCTACTTTGGCACCAGCAAATCACTCTCAATTAGCGTCACTTGAAGTACGTACCCCGCGCCCCGCGCGACGATAACCCTATCGTGCTGTGAACGCAATAAACAGACTGGCCAGTTCTATTTACTCATCAGCTCACATAATAAAACGTCTCACCGTTCGGCTCGGCTCATATCTACAAGGAGAGGACGCCAGCTCATTCTTCCATCATCCCGGTAAGGCCTTTCCTTATCCTTACACATCGGCCCGTCTGCCCAACCTCTCACGTCGAGTGTGAGCCTTACAGCCTCACAACTCCTATGCCTCTTAAAACTTTCTTTCATTCTTTCTTTCTTCTTACCTTCTGGAGGCTTGATGTTGAGGCACTCAGCGTGGAAGGAGGTGGGACAGTACTCGCAGCATATGAGCGTCCCGCCCAGCGCGCAGATGAAACACCAGCCCGTGTTCACGTGGCACGGGATCTTGCCGGGCCTGCGTGGCGAGGGGACCAATTTAAATGGGGATTCAGTGTTTAGGCTGCAGTTACAGGCGTGCTTACTCGATCGCATAATCTAACATGTTTAATGATTGTAAGAAATTTCTGTACTTTTGGTAAGTGTGGACATTTTACGGGCATTTTTAGCAAATTTTTGGTTTCCTACATGTTCCAGTTAGACCTGAGATTTCCGCACTTAGCCTTATAGTTGGGCCATTGTACGTAGCAAGCGCTAAGGAATGTAAATACCTGACACTAGGGTTTCCTCACGATGTTTTCTTTCACCGTTAGCGAGTGGTATTGCCACTACAACTTCACGATTGTACGTAACTTAGAAAACAAAGTCATTGGTACATGCCAGGATTCGAACCCACGACATCCCGAATGACAAGCCGGCGTTCTAGTACCGCTCCGCTACCAACGCTCCTGGTTTGCTAAATTTTTGATAAAGAAAAGTTGTTTCCAGAACCGCTGTTGTTTATTAATACTTTATTAAAATTTTTGAATTATTTAATATTGTCGTGAAATATTATGTGTAACAAAAAAATTTAAAATTGCAAAAATGTTTGAAATATCTCCAATTGAAACATTTCAACGTATGAAATGGTGCATAAGCAACCGCACAACTCAAGCAAAAGCCGCTGGGATCAGTTTTAACTTGTAAGTATCATTGTCAAGCAATATAAGGTTGTATGGAAGAGATCGCTCTAAGCGATAAGACCGCCAATTGTATACCACTACTTAGATATAACAAACTATTTGTAATATCTTTCACCTGGTTATGCAATAAAGTGTTCTCTATCTATGTATATCCTAGTTTTTTTTTTCTGTAATATCAACCAATCAACATTCACGTCACACATGACACACATAATGAACTAATCACAGAATGCTTTATTCTGCCGTTTTTGAGCGTGGAATTGTTGGGAGCAATACTTCTACGGTTTTTTATTCATAGTAGAAAACAAGATTTTGCCTCCCGCCGCCTCCTGTCCCCCTCGAACGTCCGGCTTTTTAGGGTTCCGTACCCAAAGGGCAAGGGACTCCGCTATCCGTCCGTCCGTCCGTCACCAGGCTGTATCTCATGGACCGTGATAGTTAAACAGTTGAAATTTTCACAGATGATGTATTTTTGTTGTCGCAATAACAAAAAATACTAAAAACAGAACTGCCTTTTTTTTGCTCGATATAAGATAAGATATAAGATAAGATATTTGTTTATTTTCTGTCCACAAATTACATTCACACCCGAAAACAACATTGAATAGGTAAATGATACAGAGCAAAGGAATGTACCATTTGTGGAAAGACTGGAGCCTAAACTAGATCAAAAGATCCAGGCCTCTCGTATTACAAAGGATTGGTATCATATTCGTAGCATCATCAGCATAAGGTACACGGTATTATTACGTCACGTATAAAACATTACAGAAGTTATAAAATAAGGTAAGATGTATGTATGTATATATGTATGTGTGTCTCTGCTCAGCCCTACGACCGGAGTCTTGGGTTCGGGTTTCAGCCACTAAGCAGAGGCTGTGTGAATGTGTGTGAGGAGTGTATTTTTCTGAAAGTAGATTTTGATTAGTATACATCATACTGGAATCACAGTGGCTGAGAAAGTGTAGAGTTATACGCATATGTAATTATGCAAGTAAAATAAGCAGGTATTAGATCTCAATTTCCAGAAGCTTTTCTGTTTGATCAAAGCTAAGACTGTTTAAGTGTGCTGTTAATTTCTGTTTTAGTTCATGTTTGGTAAGATCAAATATGTGGAGGCACTTGTTTAGTGAATTGTATATTCTACCAGCACGAAAATAGTAAAATCGTTGCGCAAACGACGTTTTCACTGGCTTAGTTTCACACACCGTGTAGAACCTTCTGACATTACTACTCTTTATACGATTTTGATTGTTTGTCAGAGAATGCTTATGCACTACAGTGCACAGTATGTAAAGTTGTCTGACCGTTAAGACTTTGGTTTCATCGTATAAATTCACCGTTCGATAAAGTCTCGGTTTAAAATATATAACCTTAAGAAGCATTCTCTGAGCCCTTTCTAGTTCCATGAGAAAGGTTTTTGGAGCACCACCCCAAGTCCTAATACAATAGGTCAGGATAGATTGCGCTAATGATAGGACAAACCATTTTTATCACATGACCGTCAGCAACATGTCGAAGATGTTTAAAGAGGTAAGACAACTTTCTTAGTTTTTGAGACAACGAATGAATATGTTCTTTAAAGGAGAGATTTCTGTCAATAATAATGCCTAGGTATTTATATTAATAAAGGCAAAAGGTAGACGCTCGCAATATTCAAATGTTCTATAGATAATAGTACGGAACCCTTCGTGCGCGAGTCCGACTCGCACTTGGCCGGTGTTTTTATTGTTGTTTTAAAAATCGTTCGACACAGATAATCGCTACATTTTGATACAAGTTTTTTCACTGACCTGTGCTCATAATGCCTCGGACAGACGATATGGGACGCGCTCAGGATCGTCGATCCAGCCGGTAGACACTTGTTAAACGAATGGTACGTGGCAGGACATCTAACGCACCGTGCTAGCTTATCCCCACTGAATCTAGTATTACACCCTCTAGGGTCATCGCAGACACAGGTGTGGCATACGTGGCGTGGGCATGTCAGCGCTTCAAAGGTCTCACTGATTTTCTTGTTGTTTCGAGAGGGCTCCCCACCGCTGAACTGGGTCTGAGGCCAGACGTCTAAGCATTCCAAGTGGTAGTACTTATGGCAGTGAGCCGTCTGACACTTCTGCCGCAATTCCACGGAGTTCTTCGGCGACGTTGTCGATTTGCAAACGAAGCAGACGGGGATCTCGTTTTTGAGACAGCCGTTGCATTTGAACTCGCCGTATTCGTTCTCTGGCCGTTTCAGCTTAAGTTTCACTTCAACAATCTCGCATTTCCCGGTCGCTGTGTCGTTCCATTGCAACTCCTCTTCCGACGAATAGTCGTAGTCTGCGGGTAGCTCTGTTTTGAGCATTTCTTGCATCTTCGCTTCAAGCTGTGACTCGAAGTTGTCGGCATCTATTACCAGGTTGTTCTCCAACTGTATTTCGTCTGCGATTGTTTCATCTGAGAGGTTTAGGTCCTTTTTATCGTCGCTTTGACTCCCTGAGTCGTCTAAGTTCTTTGGTTTGCGTCCGCGCGGTTTCTTCCTCTTCCTAGTGCGGTTAGGACCATCAGTTTTTGGCGGTGCTTCTATTTCTCTTCTGACGCAATCCAAGTGGAACATGCCACCGCACAGGCCTTTGCATTTGATCAAACTTCCAGGCCTTTCGCATATCTCGCAAAGGCGTTCCCTGGGGATGCCTTTGAAAACGTTCGGTTTCGGTTTCGCGAGCTGCGAGAAGAACATTTCGACTTCGTCTACTATATAATTATCAGGTTCCGGTTTTTCCTTTTCTTCCTCCATCGATATGGCGTCTGTGTTTGGGCTTTCGGCGTTTTCGCCTTTAGGCTTTACGGGTTGTTTGTTTACCATTTTGAATATCTCGAAAACTTGCAATTCCTCTTCCAAATCCGTGTCGTTTTCGTTGTAATACGCTCGAGCTACTTTCCTCTTTGACCTGTCTTTTGGGACTATTTCTTCAGTAGACTGTGGCTCTTTATCTTTTTCCTTTTCTACTTTGATTTTCTTGCGTATTTTCTTAGGCTGTGGCGGCGGTTCATCGCCTAGTCCTTTGACTAACGTAGACTGTTCTTTGTCAAAACTTTTGACGGTTTCGGACTTGAGATTCTCGCTGTAGAGCCAAGTCTTGAAGAGATACTCAACAACTTCATCCTCAGTGACGTGTGGATTTTCATCTATCAAAGCGTCCTGCCGTAACTCAATATACTTCAAGAACTCAGGATTTTCCAAAGCCTGGTGCATCTCCATTCTGGGTTGCGTTGTATTTTTGTCCTTGCTGGGTTTTCTTTTTGGCTTTGCGCATTCTTTAGTAGAATTTTGTGCCGACTTTGATTCTCTGGATTCCTCGCTGTACGATCGGCACATAGCTGCTATAGATATGTTGTCTTCAAAGTCACTGTCAGTTGAACCACATTCAGATTTTACGACAGTTTCTTCAACAGTGTCACTTTTCTGATCAGATGTAGCTGTCAATTGAGTAGTTTTTTCCAAGTTACTTAGTATTGTTTCTTTTTCTAATAGTTCTCCGTTCTTTTGTGGTATATCATTCACAGTACCAATATTCTTACCTAATTTCGTATCTTCTTCAGAGTTCTGTTGTAATGTTTCTCGTTTTGATGCTTCGTCTGAATTCTTATCTAACGTTTCTTTTTCTATGGGTCCATCGAAATTATTTTGTAAGGGCACTTTTTCCGCCACTTCTGCTAAGTTTTTTTTTAAGGGCCTTCCTTCTAAAGGTTTCTCTAAGTTTTTTTGTGATTCTGCTTTTTCTGTTCTTTCTGGCAAATTTTCTTGCAATGGTTCTTTTTCGGTTGGTTTTACTGGATTCTGTTGAAATGATTCTTTTTCTTTTAGACTTACCAAGTTATTTTGGAATGATTCCATAGGCATCCTTGTAACTTTAACTTTAAATTCTTTGAGTGTAACCAACTTATCATCATAGCTATATGTCCTAGGTTCACTGGAAGCACTCATATTTTTGTCTTGACCAATTTCAGTATTATTTTTATGATTCGTTTGTTCAATACTACCAGAGTTACATACTATTTCGATGTTATTTGGTTCTTCTACTAGTAAAGTTTCCTCATACATCGGCGATTCCGGTTCAGAAGAATTTTCAACGTCATCCAAGGCATCTCGGGCAGTTTCGTCACTTTCAATAGCACTTTCTGGAGCATCATCATTTACCTCCATTGGTTCAGAATGTTCTTTGTCCAGGTTCTGGACGTCTTCCGTCTCTAGGGGTTTCTTGACGTCACAGTTAAATTCGTTTATATCCAACGCTTCGTGAATTAATGTGTTTGAATGTAACACATAATCTTTTTTAATTTCTTGACTATTTTTAGATTTTCTATTATTTTGTTTGGCTTCCTCAAGTTGGGCTGCAAATATTTCCTCAAGAGGCGTAAGCTCTATTTCCGGTGATTCATTTGGCATCTGTTGTTTTAATCCAACATCTTCCACGTCTTTGATATCAGTGCATTTAGTGGATTTATCATGTAATGATTCTGCATCAGTTTCAAGGTCTCCATTAGATAAAACTAATTTTGGTGATTTTTTCACAACTAAGCTTTGAGTAGTATCTGCAACTAATTCAGTGTATTCTTCATCATGATTGACATCTCCATTACGATCCATAATATCCTCTCGATTTAAAGGCTTATTTACTTCAATAGAAGAATTCTGATCAGAATTTTCAATTACTTCATCCTTTGTCGTTACTTTTTCGATATGTACATGATTAATATCACCATTAACTGGCATAGGCTCTGGTAATGTCACACGGACGTCACCTAACTGACTGTCATCGTCCATTTCAGAAAAATCCTCGATAATTTTAGAGACATCACTAGATACAGCAATATTAGCTACTTTAGTAAAACTGTCATTCTTTGTAGATTTTTCGATCGTTTTGGAATCATTTCGAGTAAGATTTACATATTTATCATCTAGTAGGTCCCCCTTATTGGTATGACAACTACTGCCTGATAAATTATCACGAACACCATTGGTGATATGGTCGCTATTCGTTCTAGATTCTAGTTTGATTTCAATATCGTATTTAGATAAATTATCTTTAGTTTTTTCTTGAATTTCATTTTCTGATGGTTTGTCACCAACATTGATAATGTTTTTGTTCTTTTTACTTGCTGATTTTTCTAATGATTTAGAGCTCTTCATATTTTTGTTATTTTCGTTAGACTTGTTTTCGAAACTTATATCTCCATAAATTTTGCCATCTGTTACCTCAAAAGATTTAATTTTAGTTTTAGGATCTAGGGAAAGTCTTTTACTCCGTCTTGTAACTCTGTAAGACGGCGATTCACGGTTTTGCAAACCCTCATTGTTTGACCGCATTGTCTTTTCCGAAGTTTGAGGTCCCTCTGCATTCACAAGATCTTTTTGCGAGTTATCTTCAACGCTTTCAGGCGTATCTACGTCCATTTTATCTTGGTTTTTAATTGATATATCTTGAAAATCTACATCCATGATATTTTGTATGTTGTCAGATATTTGTTCCTGTGCATCTGTTTTGTGCTCTGATACTTTTAGACCTTTATCATCAGTTCTAACGGTTGTTTCATCAGTTTCTGTGACTATTAGTTCCTCTCCAGCCACAGTCATATTGTTCTCAATATCAAAGGTTTCCGTAGTTTTATCTTCACTCATACTGCGATTGTAGAGGCTCTCGACCTTAGAGATAATGCCAATCCCACAAGATTTGTCTGTGACTACACCATTTACTATAATAATATTGTTATCTTGTGTATTCCTGTTTTGATTATTCTCTGGATTCGCATTCTCCGTGTCCAACTTAGTATAGTCATGATCATTCAATTGAAAGGCTGTGGTTATTCTGAGCATTCCCAGACAATCACTATCGTTTCCGCCACACTTGTTTTTAAGAATTAACGTTCTTTGGTCCTTCAAAGGGGTCTTTCGACTTCTCTTTCCACTATGCGATCCCTTTAGTTCATTTCTACTTTTGGTAGGGCCAAACACATTCTGAATCTTCTCCGGAGTTTTCGACTTGGCCTTCTGCAGCCACCTATCCATATGAGACTGCTTCTGTATCTTCGAAATCCCAGTTTTCGCCGCCATATTATCCAGACACGCCGTCACCACGTCAGAAACGTCTAAGGACTTTTTTCTGGGCTTATTTTTGGACTTATCGAGCTCTTCACCTTTAGTATCGTCTTCGGAAAACAGCGTATCATAAAGACTCTCGCTTAGGGAAACATCACTGTCTGTTCTGACGATTTTCTCGCTCCTTTGCCTCTTGGGGGTGGTTTTCATCACTCTGGTCTTGCTAAGCATTTCGTTGAGCGCGTCTATGCGAAAGCGCTTTGGTTCTCGCATGAGAATCTCGGCTTCTTGCACGGATACGTCCCAACTGTGGCGTTTCTTGTCGGAGACGAAGAATGCGCTGTAAAGCCGCGGATCTTTCTTCTTCGACTGGAAAAGAAAAGCATGTTAATTTGAAAAGTCTATTGTGTTATGCTTTCATTGGTTTTGTTTCGTATTGTGGACTTTTGGATTTTTGTCAAACACGTTCGAATAGATAAATCCCTACTAATAAACAGTCATTATAAATGCGTAACTATGTAGGTTTATCCGTCTTGGGTGAAAGTAACAGATCGCTAAGCAACAGATTGACCTGCCGGTTTGCTTTTTCTCTTACCTGAGGAGTAAACCCGTCTCTAGTCGCTTCGAACTCCTCCAAGCCTTGGTATCTCCGCAGCATATTGTCCACGATCCAGCCGCGGCGCCCGTTGTCGCCAAAGAACGTCACATGGAAAACGTCACGCTCCACGCGCCCGAATACTGGAAGATAGGTTTTGAGTGTTGTATTCAAGAAACGAGCAGCGAAGGCGGGGCGAGGAGATGGCAGGTAGACCAGGGCAGTAACGGAGTGGCGGCCGAGAACAGCCCGATGGTCGGACGACGTGGTCAAGTCAGCAGAGGGCCGGCGGATGCGAATGGCGAGAGGCGCGAAAGTGGACCAGCAGTGGTCAGAGCTTACCTCCATGATGGTGATTTAAGAATAGAATTTTTTTTCCAAGAATTTATTAGGGATAGTAGTTACTACCCAAATAAAACCTGGTATCAGACATAACAATGAAGAAGAATCTCAAAGTTACATGCGTTTTAATGTCGTAGGTAAAGAGATGTTTTTTTTTTACTATTATGTACCTCGTCCATATGAAAATTATTCGTATGGACGAAAAGTTATGTACCCTTAACATGGTCCCAGCTTCCAACTAATATAAAATTATATAAAAATCCTATTTAAATTCGGATATGATAAAAAGGTTGGAAGTCTGGATACTAATAAGAACCTCTTTTCAACAGAGTCAAAGTATATAATTATGGACAAAAAAAAATTAAATTATCCATGGTCCCACGCAATTATTTAAGCAATTTAGGTACCTTTATTCAAGTTCGTTATCTTTATACCTGATGAAGGTACAGAAAAGAACTAAGAAAATTAATTTTACTCTTAAATTTTTAATCTTTTTAGTTGAACAGTTCATTAAAATCATGCATTGACATAGTTGTAAAACGGCTGCTAGATTTGTTCCCTAAAGTTACATTGAGCTTTATTTTGTATGTATAATTTATTTTCATCCTACGCATTGTTACCAACTCATTGCATTAATAATTAATTGAAACCCAGAAGACAGCACTACAGCAATATGTAGCGTATTAGTTGAACTTGATTCTTAGTCATTTACTGTAAATAATATTTAGTTTCAGCAAAGAACTCAGGCTATCTATATTTGAGAGTTACGAGATAGAAAGAAGGAGAGTAACCATCAGGCAATATCCACCAGTTTCTGAATTGAGAATTTCATTAATTAAGTAAATAAGGAAGTTTTGTTTACTTTCATTCTTTGTTGAGAAATCAGAAGAGACAGACTTGTACTGACTCAGCTCAGAAACCAGCAGTAAATAACTTACACTTCTTTTTAACAAAAATTCCACTGAATGGATCTCTAGTGATGATACATGGCCAAAATGGGTATGTCCCTACTCTGGACCAGGCTAGGTCACCAACTTGATACTCTGACTTAGCCTCCCTTTCAAATAGCTCACTCTTTGATATGGTATTATTTGCAGCAGATTCTTGCGGTTTCTTTTTCTTCCCCGTGTCAAAGTCCAATGTTTTTACTACCGACAAGGTGTCTTTGTAGCCATTTGGTTTGGTCTCAGTGACGTTTAGGTTGTATTTCTCAGAAGACCGTTCTAGTATGTTACTTAGGTGGGTGTTTGTCGATGCTTTATAGGAACTTTTAGTTGGAGAGAACATGTTCTTCATGATAGATACTGTCTCCTCTTTCTCTTTGGATTGGATCAGGTCTTTTCTTGTGTATATTTTACTGAACTTCTTAGTTGGAGATTTGTCGTTGCTCTCTGCAGTGCTAAAACGACTTAGAGTTGCATTATTCGACATAATATTCTCTATTTGGTGTTCGATATTAGATGTTGTCTCCATAATAGGTGTTTTGGGACTTTCTCGTTTGGAATTGGAAGCGTTCATTTTGTAAGCTGGAGACTTGGATGGAGTTTGTTCATTCATTGAGGACTTGAACATAGCAGTTACGGCCTTATCGGACTCACAGAATTCTGAATGGGTCTTCAATCTTCGAGACCGCCCATAACGGCTAGTGGTTCCTTTGGCTTCTCCAGAGGCAACTGGGGATGTAACTCTTGCAGTTAGGTTAGTCTCCAATTCTCTTTCGACCAAAGATCTCCGCTTTGGTTTGACTATATTTTGCGGTGTAGCCCCTCCATTTTGGCTTGTATTGCCGTCGGAGTCTGCTTTACTCTCAGATTCATCCATTTCAGGCCACCTCTAATTCATCCGCCGATACAAAAACCACGATCGGAGTTTTCTCTCAAAACATTCTACCATAACAAAATCGCAAGTATTTTTACGGAATTTAGCAGTTTTAACCAGAAATTGAAATATCCCGACATAAGCAGGGCTGAATAAATGTATTACGTAGGTTAGAAACGAGGGCCTCGATTCCGCTGAAACAAAAGAAACGAAATGAAGTTTGATTTCGTGAATCAAATAGGTTAGATTGTGCATAAAAAAAACCGCACTGTTACATGATTTATGAGTTTAAGAACAGGAGATATATCACCTTACCGATATTTCCAGTGCAAATTACCAGAGGGAGAACGCGTAATTTGCAATCTACTGCATGGGTCACAGGAAGGCCACTGTTACATCTTTCATACAAAGCATCGAAAACTTGGTTTCACTAATTCCATCGAGCCGATACTAGTAGCAAGTATTCCAGCACTAGTTCCACGAGGAGATTCGCACACAGATTCGGAAATAATAACTAGAAATGGCAGCGTCGAATTATCTTTCGTACAAAGTGTTATTTTGCAACGAGAAAAAAGCTAAGGCAGGAGTCACACGCGCGCCATTACAATTTCGTCTCACGAATTCTACTGAAATTATAGCACAGAAACGGACGAGTGCATTCCTGCCAGGCTCAATGAATGTCACCTCACTTTCAACACGTAGTTTTCTTGCAAAAACCGACTATTTTCCGATTTCCAAAGAAAAATAAGTTTAGCAACGCCAGATCAACCGCGATTTCCAATTGAAAAATTGAGTATGTATGTGTAAGTGAGTGAGTCCCACAGCCAGCAAAACGCACACAAACAAAAAGATATGCGAAACATACACCCATGCAAACAGGTTCAATGGCTTTGGTACTGTTTTACCGACACAGCCTCTTTTTCGAAACATATCGTTTTCCCGCCGGGCTGTCAAAATTCATAATGAAATTTTAAAAAACCGACTCCTGAAAAAGAATTTATCACCGTAAGAATGCAGATGATATTTCAATTGAATTTGATAAATAAGACAACCAGAATACAATTTAAAGACTGACAGATAGCCGGACCACCCTATCGCTATCTGTCACCGGCGTCACCGAAGCTTCTTCCGAACTGAAACTTGGGGCATCTATGTTTGGCCATTGTAGCATACTTTGGGATTTCCCTTGCGGACTATGAGTTAATGCTGGACGGTCAACTTCATTCGGACCGATCGATTCTGATCGTCTAAACTTCAGTTAATCCATGTGTTTTTGTTTCATGGTTCCAAGAGCCTTTACTCTGTAATTAATAGTACCTTGCCTATCCATGAGACTACCTGATAGCCATTTGTCGCGTGAGTGGTAGTCGCGGTACCAGACCACGTCACTGCCTGCGTACTGCTCGATATGCATTTGTCTCACTTGCACTCGCACTTCCCACGTTGTTTTCAACCCATCTAGGCGCATAAGCAGATCGCGACCTTGCAATATTTTTGCTTTCGTATAATGTTCCGAGTTCCTATAATGTTACTAAAAACCTACACAGAGCTATGTCAGGATCAAGCTTCTGAGCGATAGCTTTTTTTATTGCTCACTTGCATATCTTCACTGCATTCTCTGCCACTCCATTCGAATCCGGAAGATACGTCGCGAAAAATGCATGGTTGAATTTATTTCTTTTAGAAAAAAAAAACAAATTCATTTGCTCGTGTACGGTGGACCGTTATCGCTAATAATTTGTTTGGGCAAGCCGAATCGTGTGAGCATATCACTCATTACTGCTATTACTAACCTTACATTCGTGCTTCTAATTTTAATAGCCTCTATCCACTTGGAGCAGGCGTCCACCATGATTATAATATATAGAAGGATTATTCAGAACTTTCGTTTCGACAGCATTATGAGCATATAACCAAGAGATCTCGTCAACTACTTGGCTTTTTAATTCGAAATACAAAAGGTTTCAAAAAGTCTCGGAGTCTCATTTATCTCTTCCAGACTCTTATAAGAAGTGTGCTTGAATATGGATGCCAAATATGGTCCCCCTTTTATGCCGTTCACATCAATAACATTGACAGTATTCAAAACAAAATGCTAAAAATATTATCGTATCGGCATGGTATGGGACGCACGCTATTAAATTATGAACAACGCCTGAGAAAATTTAACCTTGTTTCCTTAGAAAATCGCAGAAAAATTCTTGATCTCAAACTACTTCACAAGATCCTACATTCTAAGATAGATTCTCCCTTCTTGGTTAGTCTCCTCAACATCAATTGTTATTTTAGAACCCGTAAATACAGACCATTTCACCTGCGCGTGTATAAGAACAACACCTCGTATTACAACCCTATTTCTAGAATGTGTCGTCTATATAACAACCTCTTCGCCGAATTTCCTGGTATTGACATATTTGAACCAAGGCCTTCAAAATTCATCAAAATTATTAGTTTTATAATATCTAACCCGTCTTCGTCCAACGCTTTACCCATTAATTAAATAATTAAAGCTGCTTCAGTTCTAAATTATCTACTTTATGTCAATTTAGGCTTAATGTTTTAGATTAAGTACTGCATATCCCACTTCCATTTTGGCAAACTTCTATGTTTACATACCTTGGACTACAGTCCAGAACACAAATAATTTATTTCTAAGTTTATTTTGTATAACAATCGACTGTATTCTGTTTTGTAGACTCAATAAAATAAAATAAAATAAGAAGGTCAAAAATAGGGCCTAAGAAATATATAAGAAGTTTTGCCCAGGGCCTACTCGGCCAGAGCCACGGCTGCTGAGTGTGCGCTGGCGGTGCACTCGCCACGGCTGCGTAAATGCTGCACTCACTGCAAATTGATTCTATATTTTCATCTAACTCTGGCCACCAAATGGAGCTTTGAGTAAGTGATTTGGTTTTTACGGGCCAATATGCTTGCGAGACGCTTTCATCGATGCAGTGACGAAGTAAAAAGACAACTCTTTCTTACGTACTGCAGTATATATGGTGGAGTTATGGTGCTCACACACCGTAGAGGACGGCTGCGAGTGGCGAACAATAATGCGTTGCCGCGCTGCACATGCCAGCGGCATGTTCGGCATGTACCAATGACTTTTCTGAGTAACGTACATAGTAGCAATATTACTCGCTTACGGCGAAGGAAACCATCGTGAGGAAACCTGAGTATCTGGACACGCGTGGTGATTAAGCCCGTACTATCTCTCTCTCTCTCTGAGAGAAGGCCTGTGCAATGCAGTGGGACGTACCTATATGGGCTACATAAAAAACAGTAAGTAAAAATAGCAAAATGCTGAAAAAGTTCCCATTAGCTAATTTGATTGGTACGCTAAATAAAAGATGAGCCATCGTGTACAATGACATTGAGACATCGCCCACACCATTTAACTTTTTGAAACTGTCGTAATCGGGTAGCCACAGTCCGATGTTCAACGCCATCTAGTTTTGAGTTGAGTTTCAGCTGTCATCGTTCTGCGTCGGTAATATGCTGTAATAAGTCTATATGTCAAAACCATCGAATGAACTGTCATTTGAAGCAGTGGTGCTTCAATTATTTCTAATTTACGATTTCAGCTTACTAAAATGTCCGTGGCAATCAAACAGAAGGACTCAAAACCCGAGCCGATTGCATACAGCGAAGCGGCACTCAGGAACAATGCTGCTGTCGTCGAATACTGTCGAACTTCTATGGCTGCACTGTCGGGGTCCACGGCTGGTATGTTTGTCTTAATTTCACGCAATATATTTTGGTAATTATAAGCTCTTTACTCAGCCACTACCCATCAGTTTGCACACGTATCTATCTGTCTGAACAACCATAAAAACGGACATCTTTAACCTATTTAACATAGGATAACATTATGTAGAACATACATACATTCATTCTATAAACTCACGCCTTTATCCCGGAGGGGCAGAGGCAGAGACCAGAGTTCGCCACTATCTTGACAAACTTAATATATATATATATATATTTTTTAAATTTAATTTATAATTGATAATAGGCAATTATAATTCTAGGTTCGGCGGACTAAAGCACATAAGTAAATTTGACATTAGTAATTAAAATACTATGTAGCTTAATTTTTGTAAAGAAACATGTTTATTTAATTCATTGTTTGATGACAGCTCTCCGTTAATGTAATAAAGATAATAAAAATGTTATGGAGTAATTTAATACTTAATAGGGTTTTTTCACTGCTGCAAGATTTTGTGTTTTGGACTTATGTGCCTTAGCCTACCTACCCTAGAATTGGTAATGGGCATAAGCAGCGCTGACATATGTGAACACCTGAGCGGTTAGCAAATTGTATTGCTACTACAAATTCACAAATGTATGTAACTTACAAAACAACGTCTTTGGTACATGCCTGGGGTTCAAACCTACAACCACCTGAATGTGAGGCAAGTTTTCTACCGAGAGTGCTCGGAGAGCGGTGGTTCCGCATCCATCCATGGCATGATGCATGTGTTTTTCCCTTCAGTGGAGTGGATACATAATATAGGTTAAGTAAAAAAAAATAGGCAAAGCTTCTCTTTCTTTCATAGGTCACTTTTTTACACTAACCCATCCCATCCTTTGTCTAACAGCTCATTGCTTTCGTTTCAGGTGTGCTTGGCCTGACAGGACTCTATGGTTTTGCATTCTACGTGTTTGCGGTTGTAATCCTTTGGATGATGTTCATGATTAGAAGTGGAGCCAACTGGCACAAATACTATATCTCCCGACAAAGTCTTCTGACCAACGGTTTCTTCGGAGCGCTGTTCACTTATGTACTGTTTTGGACGTTTATTTATGGTATGGTCCATGTTTATTAAGGCTATCGGTGAGTAATGTGGCGGAAAATTCGAATTTTTACACAATTTATCGGTTTTGTAGCTAAAGTGGTCCACATCGTTTTGCTTTAGACTATTCGCAACATTTAAATAATAATCTTTTCATCATTCTATGTAATTTTATTCAGCTGATTTGGTGTTGTGCAAGGAAAACTGGTTATTGGGCCATTCTACAAGTTTTCAGGCCACAGGAGTTCTGGCTGAATTATTCTTGTTCATTCATATGCAACCATAATATTTTTTTTTTATGTATCCTATATACGTCCCACTGCAGGGCACAAGCCTTCTCTCAGAAAAAGTATGGGCTTAATTATCACATGTGCCCACCACGGATTGGCAATTTCAAGCTCTGAGGTATGTGAACACCAGACACTCAGGTTTCCTCATGATGTCTTCCTTCACTGTTAGCGAGTGGTATTGCTACTATAATTTCACAAATGTATGCAACTTACAAAATAAAGTCATTGGTACATGCCGGGATTCAAACCCACAACCTCCTGAATGAGAAGCAGACGTTCTACCGCTCTGCTACCACCACATTTAATACCAATAATAATACTACAATTATAGCTCAGTTTAGCTATAAAATTGAATATGCTGATAAATTTTTATTTCCTGCCACATTACTATAGTAATGTATACTACCTACCTTAAGCTAAGTTAATGTAAAATTAGTAATATATTGTTTGTATATAAAGTGGGTTGCAGATTGAGCTGTATTGCTGTTAAATAACATTAATTGTAAAAGAGCATTCAATAGGTTGAAAGGTTGTTTGAATCAGGGGAAATTTGGTTTTCTGTACATTGCTAAAATAATGACTAAGATGGTTTTTTAGTTGTTCCGTTAGTATAAAAATGCAATATTTAAGAATGAAAAATGTATTGCTACGATTGTAATGTTCATTAATACAATGATTGTTATTTAAATAGCTACACAAAACTTTTCTTTATCAGATTACCACTAGATGGCGCTAGGAGTCTCTAAAAATTATGTAGTTAAACATAGATGTCTAACTAGCGTTAAAAAATGACCCCACATTCAATTGTGGAAAGCGCCGGGCTTGTCAATTGTGTTACCAATCGGAGCGAGTTCAGTAGGCCGCGCCCTTGCGCTAAACCTCGCGCGGCTGCACGCTCGCTTGTCTGTTTTGAAAAACCGCCCAAGTGCGAGTCGGACACGCGCACGAAGGGTTCCGTACCATTATCTATACAACATTGGACAAAGATCGAGACAAAATAGATTAGCTACACTGATAACAGCGCCATCTAAAGAAACCAACAAGAAGCGTTTAATATTGACATTTAACGTCATGACATCGGCGCTGTGAAGGTTACATAGATGGCCGCTAGATGGCGAGGGCTGTCTTCAGATAAAGTTTGTATATGGGAGCCCCCCTTAAATATTTATTTTATTTTTTAGTATTTGTTGTTATAGCGGCAACAGAAATATATCATTTGTGTAAATTTCGACTGTCTAGCTATCACGGTTCATGAAATACAGCCTGGTGACAGACGGACAGTGGAGCCTTAGTAATAGGGTCCCTTACCCCTTTGGGTACGGAACCCTAAAAATAGTATGAGCAGCGCTACACGGCGCGGGCGCGTGCGGCAGGTGTTCACATGCGCGGCGGACGGGGGCAGTGCACGGAACTGTGTAGGGCACGGGCTAGAGTGTCGCTGTTTTCAGACGGGTCGCACGCCTACCTACAGTATTGTACAAAATAAATATATTTACGGAGCGCGTAATAATCGAAATGCACTCTCATGGTCCTTGTAGGTACTCATTTTGAATGAAAACCTTGTTAACGATTTCTCCCAGGACCGGATTTAGATGAGGGCATGCGGGGCTCCTGCCCTGGGGCCTCCACAAGAGAGGGGCCGCTGCAATCGAGCAATATTATCTTTAACCGCCATTCTTTTATAAGTTAATTAACGTCTAATCATACAAATAAAAAAAAATCGCTGTCTCAGTAACCTACTTGCCACGAACGGGCTAATCTGTCGACTTCGTTGTCGGGCGGGCGCCCGCCTGTGTTTAGCTTTAGCGCACGGCCTTACCCGGCAAAATATCTGTACACCTGCCATCGTCAGACCGCCATCTTACGACGTACCACCTACCTACTTAGATATTTCGACGGGTTATACAAATCATGATGTTAATGGTTTGACGTTTTTGTATAAAACCATAAGTTACGCTGTCATTTACAATCGCCCAATCAACGTTCATGCCGTCGCGCATGGCGCACAAAATGAACCAATCACAGAGTGATTTACTCTACAGCACATCTTGCGCATCTTGCGCGACAGGGGCCGTTTTTGAGAGTGATTTTTTATTCGTAGTATTTTGATTTAATTCATTTTTTATTCAATAATGTCTATAAAGTAATTTATTATACCAAATACCAACCCCTATTAATTTCTTGGCTTTAATTTTATCGGGTTGTTGAATATTTTTTATTTCTTACAACTAAACGTTTATTAAGTCGTTATTTCTGACTGCATTTAATTGTGACTCAATTTGAACACAATAGACTAAAGGGACTGATCGTGTCCGGAATACAACACTGCGCTCTAAAACGTGCACAGCGGATGTGGGTGTTCAGACCGCCAAAGTGAAGCGGATCTGGGCGTAGTGATAAACTGTAAAAAGAAATAAATAAAGGGCTGAACGCATTGAAAACATAAGACACCATACGTAAGTAGGCAGGCAACGGTATCAGCCCCTATTAAAACGCGTGCGTGCATGCGATGACTAATGAATGTTGAGGAAGCGAAAGTGATCTGTCAGGATTGTGGCAAGTGGCAGTCTCTGGTCTCTGCCTACCCCTCTGGGATACAGGCGTGAGTTTATGTATGTATGTATGTTGTATATCCTATTATAAATTACTTCACTTCGAAGGTATTGAAAAAGTTTGCATGCAGGGAAGAGCTGGACGGAAAAACATGGGAAGCCTGGGCCGCATTTCACAAAACTAGGTAGTTATTCAGTAAATGATTGTCCTACGCAGAAGATTTTTTTTATGTAGTCTATATACGCCCCACTGTAGAGCACAGGCCTTCTCTCGGAGAGAGTAGAATAATTTCCATGGTGGTTATGGTTTTAAGCATAACCTATCAAACAGCGCCAATTCTAAGCTGTAAAACCATAAAAAAACCGGCCAAGTGCGGATCGGACTCGCGCACGAAGGGTTCTGTACCATTATCTATACAACATTTGAATATTTCAAGCGTCTACCTGTTGCCGTTATTAATATCGAGCAAAAAACGGCAAAAGAATCACGCTCGTTGTATGGGAGCCCCCGTTAAATATTTATTTTATTCTGTTTTTAATATTTGTTGTTATAGCGGCAACAGAAATACATCATCTATCAAAATTTTCAACTGTTTAACTATTAGGTACGGTTCATGAGCTACAGCCTGGTGACAGACGGACGGACGGACAGCGGAGTCCTAGTAATAGGGTCCCTTACCCTTTGGGTGCGGAACCCTATAAACATACAAGAACAAATAATTTCAAAAGTCACAGTTGACAAACTTCAACTGACGTGTATAGGAATTGAGCATTTTAGAAATAACTGTACCTACCTATATTGCTCCGTACAACGTCCGTGCAGTTCAATTCAATTCAATTCGTTTATTGCGATAAATTACAGTATAATTTTAGGTCTTAAGAAATGATTATACATAAAAGTACGTGTAATTTTACCGGGAGCGGCATGGCAATATTATAGCAATTATTAATTATTTATAATAATTACATTATCTTATTATTATGGAGTATACAATTTAATTAAATTATAATTATATTATATTGTATTTATGTATTATTATCTGATATAAAATTAAGCAAATTATAATGCTATTAAAATCTATTTACTATTTTCAAAATATTCATTTAAATTATATGGGCACATTACTAATAAATACTGCTTTAAAGACTTTAGGAACCGATTACCAGAGAGATCCTTGATTTCTGTTGGTAGTTTGTTATAAATACTAATAGCCATATGACTAGTACTTTTACTGTAGGACGTAGTTCTGCAAGGCTTAAATTTAAGATTTAGCCTAAAATAGTCTCTTAACCTACTACTTTTCCATTCATCACTGATTGGGAATTTGTCTGGATGGCGCCTCACCAATTTGCACAATTCTATTATGTAAAGGGCTGTAATTGAGTGAATTTTCAATTTTAAAAATAAGTCACGGCAGGAAACTCTATTCGATTTTATTCCAGACAAAATACGGATGCATCTTTTTTGCAAAATGAATATTTTTTTTACGTCTACACTGCCTCCCCACAGAATCAAGCCGTACAGAATTCTTGAGTGAAAGAAAGCGTAGTATGCCTGCAGTGATGCGTGGGCAGTAGTAATCTTTGACAAGCATCTCAACGCGTAACAAAAGCTGCTCAGTTTTCCTTCCAGGGCTTCAATGTGTTTTTTCCAGTTCATGTATTCATCCGCGATAACACCTAAAAACCTAGCATGGTTCACCAGCGCAATCTCTGTATTATCTACCGCAATATCCAATACCAATTGTGGAGTGTTGTAATTACGGAAGTGAATGAGTTTACTTTTACTCGCGTTTGTTCTTAAGTCCAAACCTTGTAACCACTTAGCGATATTAGTGACAGTTTGAGATATTTCTTTGGACAAATGTGTCTTATCTTTCCTTTCAAATTTAAAAAATACGGAAACATCGTCTGCAAACATCGTAATTTTGTTTTCTATTATTTCAGGTAAGTGGTTAATGTATAGAATAAATAGTAAAGGGCCTAGGACACTGCCTTGAGGTACCCCACGAGTAGTTTCTATCCTCAAAGATTCCATGTGTGATATGGTTTTAGTCTTGTCGTCAAATTTACGAAGCAGTACACTTTGATTTCGCTGATTCAGGTACGATTTCAGCCAATCTAAACAATTTCCTCTGATACCATACCTCTCCAGAATGTTTGCTAAGATTTGGTGATTAACGGAGTCGAATGCTTTAGACAAATCTAATAGAACAGTCACGACATTTGATTTTATATTTAATGACTCTGCAACAAAGTCCATCATATCAAAAACAGCATCCGACGTCGATCTTCCCTTTTGAAAGCCAAATTGATTTTTAGATAGTATTTTATATCGCGCCAAAAAACCTGCCAAACGGTCAGCAAAATATTTTTCAAAGATCTTTGATAAGGTTGGCAATAATGCTATCGGTCGATAATTACAAACATCGAGTGTACTATCACCTTTATGAAGCGGTATGACTTGCGCTCTTTTAAGTCTTGTTGGAAAAGTTCCAGTACTGATTGACAGGTTTATCAGATGAACAAGCATGTCAGCAATAACCTCGATAACATTTTTAATTATAAATATTGGCAAACCGTCATAACCACATGCTTTTTTATTGTTTAAATTTGAGACTAGTTTCAGGAGTTCATTTTTTGTTAAAGGAGTGACAAACATTGAGTTTTCTATATAAGCAGGAAGCTCAATATTTTCGAATCTACCGTTTCCCATGTTTGAATTATTTCCAATTGAGAAAAAGGTGTTAAATAAATCGGGAGCATCCAATTCATTTTCAATTGTTTCTACGCCATCTGTTAGCCCTTTGTAACTCTCAAATTTCGATTTTTTTTGTCCTTTAACAGTTTTATTAACTAAATTCCAAATTGATTTTATCTGATTATTTGAATTTAGAATAAAATACTCATTATCCTTCTTTTTTGCATAGGATATAACTTTATGCAAAATTGAACAATAGTTCCTGTAATGATTAGACAGTGCAGCTTTATCCTTAGACTGTTTTAGTTGAATGAAAAGTTCTCGTTTGGTTTCACAGGACTTTCGAATACCTGGTGTTATCCATTTTGGTGTGAAACATTTATTTTCAATTTTCACCCTTTTCAGCGGACAGAACCTATCGATAGCGCTTAGAAATATGTCGTGAAATGTATTAAAAGACGCATCCACATCGGGATTTCTGTAAATCGGGTCCCAGTTAACGGACTCTAAGAAATTTTTCAACTCATCTATGTTATTTTTACTGAAATCTCTTACTTGTTTAAAAGTAGCACCAGAATTTGATTTAATTTTGATTTCCAATGTGGCATGTTGAAGACAATGATCTGAAATACCTAGCTCGACCACTTTAACATTTCGTAGCTCCACGTTTGAAATCATATTGTCGATGCAAGTACTGCTGTGATCGGTAATACGCGTGGGTTCCTTTACAAATGCTTCGGCACCGAAAGAGTTTAGAAGACATAAAAAATCCCTGGCTTCCAAGCCATCAACTAGCAAATTTACATTGAAGTCCCCGCATAACAAGAACTTTCTGTCGACTTTGCTTAATATATGACTTAAGATGTTTTCTAGGTTGTCGATAAAGTTATCATTTCTCAAGGTCTTTGGTCTATATGCACAGACTATATAGAAGTTGTACAAGTTTATGCCGCATACTTCTAAAACATTGGAAATTGACAAATTTTTTATGGAGGGAAGCTCGTCAAATTTCAAGCTGTTATGAACATAGATACATACACCTCCTCTACTTTTTCTGTTTTCTCTACAAAAAGATGAAGCCAGTACAAAGTCCTTAAGTGACATTCTATTTAGATCGCAATTTACCCTATGGTGTTCAGTAATGCATAACACTTTTACACTACGCCCCTTTTCAGAGCAAAGCCACGCCTCGAGTAGTTCCTGCTTCCTATCATTAAGGCTTTGAATGTTTATGTGAGCTACTGTTACTTCGGAATTCAAACATTTACGCTTCACGAAAAAAATGCTTCCTTTTCGTCTCACTGATATCAGATATATTTTTTGTAAAGTAATAAGGAATAGTTCCTTTTTTTGGTTTTTTACAAATGTTTTGCTGTATTTTTTGTCTATTTTTAGATTCTTGCTTGTAAAAATAGTACGGGATTGTACCTATTTTGAAAGTGCCGGGTGTATGCTGAGCTGCTCTGATTTTAACAATTTTACCGAAATTTGTTATAAATTTGTGTTCGTAATGCAGGTAGTCAATCTCTATTTTCAATTTGTCAGCTAGATCTAATTCATTTTTTAATTCTACGAAGTGATTCGTCTGGAACTTGTAAATCACTGCAGTTTTTGTTATGTTACAATTACTTTTATTTACGTGTTGACTGTGTGGGGATTCACATAAAAATGTAATATTTTGGATATTCTTTTTTCGCAAAACGTCCTCTACATCGAATTTTAAAATTGATGATGTGGCGCTAGAACCTACGACAAGGATTAAAATGTCATCATTATTGATTCTCATGATCAGTTCCTTAAAGTCTTTGAGAATTTCTGAACACGAGGCATGTGGTTTGACCAAAGCGGAGACTTTGTAGGCCTTGTTCCAGAGACTGTTTTTTGAATTCCATAAATGTTGAGCAATTCCTCGCGCACCTTGATCCCCCAAAATATGAATGAAGGTCTTGCTTGTCATAGTCGCTGAAGTTTTTGTGATCTTTTCTTTGGGTGACTTGCAGTTTTGGTTTGGTGGAGGTTCAATGCCGTCCTTTATCGCCGCTTTGACCCTATTGCTGTCATCATGTGGAACCATTATTTTATTTTCGGTTTTATTTTCGATCTTGTGGCAGCTGGGAGTTTCAGGTTTTTCAATAACTTTACTTTTAGAATTTATGCGAGACGTATTTGACCAACCAACATTCTGCTGTTTTGGCGTTGAAGTAGTGACACTAGAACTCAGTTTCAACAAGAGAGTGATTTTTTTATTAAGTTCTTGAATCTCCAGTTTTAATTTAGTATTCTCTTCGTTCAGGTTTATAATCTCTTCATGTGCACTGTTTAAGTCTATATTTAAGGTAGAGACCTGATCCTTCAAATTTTCTACTAAGGAATCATTTACGTTCGTTACGTTCGGTAGGCTTCTCGCAGTTGTATCGAGAAAACTCGAGCTCTTATCCAAGTTGTACATGAAAAGATCGTCCGTCGAATGGTTTCTTGGCATTGGGCTTGGCTTATCCTCACAGATATGGCCCGTTGTAGTAGGTAGGGTTTTTTTCGGTGTTTGGCCGACGACGATGATCGAGGAAGTTTTCTCATCACTATGTGCTACATCTTTTACTTGGGTGTTCCTTTTCAAATTCTTTCCACGAGTTACGGTAATATTTGAGCATGATTCACATTTCCACTGCTTTTTTCTCGGATATAATTCTGAGTATGTGGCAGAAGGCATGTTTAAGCATTGGTAATGGAAATGCTTTCTGCACGTAGCACATTTAAGCAGATCACTAAGTGATATTATTTTTCGGCACACTTGGCAATTCATTCTGCGAGATTTTCACCAAAAAAAAAATAAAAAAAGAAGTTTTGTTATTCTGTGTTATCGAACCGAGGTACCAACTTCAATGTTTTCAACGGCCAGCGCTCTTAACCAATGAGCCAATGTATCGAGCAATGATGTATGCGAAAATACTTAACTGTTTGCTCGCAAAAGCATTATACAAGTAGATGAAGGTGAGCAACAGTATTCTCGGAATTGGACTTTGCACTTTCTTTGTGTCACTTCACAATCACCACCGTTTTAACGGTACACTCTGAAATGTTTTCCTTAATTGTTAACAATTTTATGGACTTTATGAGAAATCAATTAGTGCGTCTTGTTGGTGACTTCAAACACTTTAATTTGATGTAATATTTACGACTTCATGAGCACTTTTTGAATATTTAAATTATTAAATTGTGTGGAACAGAACGACAACACGTCTTACTGCAACCAGCGCTCGAGCGGTCATCCAGTACGATCCTATAACAGACCTGCAGTACGGGCAGGTCTGTTATATCAGATACTAGCTGTTGCCCGCGACTTCATTCGCGTGGTAATTTTGATCTGTATTTTTCCGGGATAAAAAATAGCCTATGTGCTAATCCAGACTATAATCTATCTCTGTGCAAAATTTCATCCGGATCCGTTCAGCCGTTTTTGCGTGAAAGAGTAACAAACATCCACCCATACATACAAACTTTCGCGTATAGAATATTAGTAAGGATATAAGTTACTCTATGGGGCAGGTCACGAAACAATAATTTTCTAGCTTGATAGAGCTAGTTAAACTTATCTCACCCTCATAATGGCATCGTCCATCCCCCATGCAACAAACTAAACAGTCTATCAACGAGTTATTAGCGGAGGAAGTGTGCAATTAAGGCGGCGCTGTCGACAGGGTTAATAACTCTGGGAGTTTGCAGCCTGCTCTAAACTGTTTGCAGACTGTGTTAGGTTAGGCTAGATAGACTAGACTATAGGCAGATATAGGGTCCTTCATGAGCGGTCGTCATGTGGCGCCGGATTAATAATTTCCGTGTGGCGCCGGATCAAGAATAGCGTCACTCCATTTCCTTCCGTGGATGTCGTAGAAGGCGACTAAGGAAATCAACCAGGAAACGGGCAGCAGCGTCTTCCTGAGATTCCAACCGCATGCTGCGATCGCCAACCCGCCTGCCAAGCGTGGCGATTATGGCAAAACCCTTCATGGTTATGAAAACCACGAATGAGGCCTATGTCTTGCAGTGGGCGTCGAATGACTGATGATGATGATGATGATAAAAATTCCCACTACTGTCCTGAGCTACAGCTAAAGAGGTTTCTCTGGATTTCAGGATTGTGGCAAGTGCCAAGTCATGGGCCTGCCTACCCCTCCAGGGTGCAAGCGAGAGTTTATGTATGTCTGCACCTAATTACCCAAGTACATTTTGCAGCTTTTTACCTTCACTTACCTACGCAATGTACCTACAACTATCAAGGGAAGTCGCGGATTAACCCGAGGGTGAGTTATGTTTGCAGTATTGGATAGGTCACGCGTGGGCGCTTTAAGTTACCTTGTCCCGTGTTACAAAATGTCAGGGGTAAGTTGAAACAGTTTTGCATGCAAGGAGAGTCCCACGAGATAAGTAAGTATAGATGCCGGAAAACATCTTGAATAACGCGCAGTACCTAGTCGATTTTTACCACTTAGTTGGTAGGTCGGTCCCAGCACCCCGCATTGGACTTTCTTTCCCATTTACGCCGCCTTTTACTCAAGATGATTGCCGGTGTACAGACACCGTGACGTGTTTGAGTCTGACTTATTATCATTGGATTTAATTGTAGTACCCATGTACCAGAAGGTAGGTACATAAAAATATTGAGATATATCTAGATACGTAAATAACGAGCATCAGGTCGTGGGTTCGATTCCCTCTGGAGGACGTTGTACTTGATTTGTACAAGTGGCCTCAGTTCAGTATTGAACTTGAGTGCCTAGTTAATGCTCAGCAGTCATTTTGCACAATTTTACACATTAACCTCCTTTTGGGCTGTCACAGTCGGGTAAAAATACCTACATCCAACTACAACCTAGGTTTATTTATTTATTTTAATTCTTTATTGCACTAATTACATTGTAAGTGTACAAGGGCGTGCTTAATGCAAGAAGCAATCTCTAGAAGCAACCCTATAAATCAAATCCATGCGTCTTCCCTTCAAAAATATTAAATGCACCGTCGGCGAAAACAAATAACGTGTCAAGATAGATAACGGAATGTTTCTTGGCGATAAATTTTATAACCCTGCCAGACGCTTTCTTATAGAGAGGGGGAGCGGTGTAAAAACTGTAAGTGACACTCGTAAATTGTGTCTGTAGTTTCTATTAAACGGCTTTGTAAGCACAGCCGACTTCACATTTATCTTGACACACATGCACCCTAATCAGTTACGTCAAGGACGACTTTGCAACAAAAATGTGTAGTTGACCTGGCTGCCGACTTTACAATCCAGCTTGCTTTGTGGGTAGGGAGTATCACAAAATGCTTAATAAAATACTGAAATAAAAAATAACCAGCAACCCGACTGAGCAGGCGGGAGCAACCTAGGTTGCTCGCATTGAGTTACATTGATGAATTTTGGTCTTACCTGCTTAGTAGCAATCAGGCTAATGGTTATTTTTTATTTTAGTTTTTTATTTTTTCCTTTTCGGTGATTTTTAGGGTTCCGTACACAAAGGGTAAGGGAGGGTCCCTTACTAAGACTCCGCTGTCCGTCCGTCCGTCCGTCCGTCTGTCACCAGGCTGTATCTCATGAAGCGTGATAGTTAGACAGTTGAAATTTTTACAGATTATGTATTTCTGTTGCCGCTATAACCACAAATACTAAAAACAGAATAAAACAAATATTAAAGGGGGGCTCCCATACAACAGACATGATTTTGTGCCGTTTTTGCTCGATATTAATGACGGCAACAGGGTGACTCTTGAAATATTCAAATGTTGTATAGATAATGGTACGGAACCCTTCGTGGGCGAGTCCGACTCACACTTGGCCGGTTCTTTTAATAATTTTCTGATTTGATTTTATATAGCCTGTAACACTCGCGCAAACACGACGAATCGATTGACATCTCATTTGTCAAAATCTGGCCATTGGTTAAGGAGCCAAACATATTACCTTTTGGGGTTCGCCGTAGTTGAAGAAGTTGCCTCGACTTGACTGTTTGATTTGTCTAGCGGTATCGAACCCACGACTACCGATTTGGAAGTCCTCAGTTGGGAGAGCCCTGGTGGGGTTAGACAGAGGTCGCGGGAATTTTTAGTCTCTAAATAGGTTTTTAAAATTGTCCTCAGCACAGATTAGTCCAACAAAGAATAATCATGTGAGTACAGCGATATCATTCCGATGTAAATCCTAACTGCACTAATCCGTGCTGAGGACAATTAAAAAAATATATTAGAGGCTACAAATTCCACGCATGCCGGGACTTGAACCCGCGACCTCTGGCTTACCGTGCTAGCGCTCTCCCAACTGAGCTAATGGCCAAGTGTGGTGCCGGCTTAAGACATAGCAAAATAAACGCGCCTATAATGCTACAACAGCTATCGAATACCTAGGCTGGTTTGTTTTTTAAAAAACGCATTTCCGCAAACGCATAAACGCAAACGAATCGGCAAACGTAGCGTGGGACGCCCTGTGACCAGGTGGAGCGACGACATTCGCAAAGCGGTGGGCAGTGACTGGGAAAGAAGAGCCGAAGATCGGGCTCAGTGGCGTGTCTTGGGAGAGGCCTATGTCCAGCAGTGGACTGACACCGGCTGATTATGATGATGATGATGAAACACGAATCCATTAGAACCATGATTGTAGCCAGTGCCGCGGGTCCGCAGGTCATTGTTCCGTTAGAAGAAGATGCTCGCGCATTAAAAAAAAATTATCAACAGTTTTTTTTTTATTTATACGTCTATACTTAAATCGGTCAACATCGGGTATGGCAATTTTTATACAGTTCGATTCATTGTATAGAGATGTAGCATAGCAATCAAGAAGGGAAACAAGTCATTTCATTTATACTAGCCCAATGAAGGAGTGCCATTTTGCGTTTATCTACTGTCCGTATCTGGCAAATATTAACCATCCATTGCCGGGTATTCTGACGAATCTTTAGCACAGATTTTTGTTAAACCATCAATGTATTCGAAATCGTCGGCGAATATGCGAATACAAATGAATCGTGTGATTTTAAAACAACACGTGTCCTTTCATTACAACTTTGCAGGAAATAGAAAAAACTGTTTTATTCAAATACTAATATCTACAACAGCAATATTTTAGCATATTATATTGATTAATGATTTCTGTATGAATAAACTACAATTTTTTTTTCTAATGTAAATCAATAGGTAGGTGTAAATAATTTAATTAAAAAAAATGAACAAGTGTTATTTTAAAAACACATGTGACTTGTGTTGTTTTAAAATCACACGATTCAAATAGCCAAATAGTGTTGCGCCAGCTTTACAAACTACCCAAAATTAATAATTTAGTATTATTTATCAGCGGTTTGTGTACAAAATTAGTGAAGTCGACTGACTCGGAAATTAAGTAAGTAGCCGTTGTATGTTTATATTTAGGGTACCGTAAACTGATAAAATAGGGGATTCATTAGCAAAGGGTATATCTTACCGTTACCAAAGGGTATATCGTTTATATAAAACCGGCCAAGTGCATGTCGGGCCACGCGCAGTGTAGGGTTCCGTAGAACGAGGGGGTTTTGTTCTGCATTACAGAACTAACAACTGCATCGACGCAATTTTCAATGGATTCTATACGATGTTTTTTCTTTTATAAGTTGGTCGCCTAATACTCATACATACATAAGCATAAGCAGCCTATATAGGTACGTCCCACTGTAGGGCACAGGCCTTCTCTCAGGGAGAGAGTATGTGCTTAATCACCACGCGTGATTGGCGATTTCAAGCGCTGAGGTATGTGAATAGCTCAGACACTCAGGTTTCCTCACGATGTTTTCCTTCACAGTTAGCGAGTGGTATTGCTACTATAACTTCACAAATGTACATAACTCAGAAAACAAAGTCATAGGTACTGGGAATCGAACTTGGGTCTCTCGCTTCCGAGTCCAATGTTCTACCCACTAGGCTACCACCGCCTAATACTCATTAACTTGTAAAGCCTACTTAGCTTTACTTTTTTTTAAAGATTTTATTCTACCGTTTTGTCGACGTGATTAATAAGTAAGTATGTCTATGCCAAATTTCAGCTTTCTCGTACTAATCGTGTCTGAGCTAGGCCGCGGATAGACAGACGGACAGACGATCAGACAGACAGAGAGACGGACATGGCGAAACTATAAGGGTTCCTGGTCGACTACGGAACCCTAAAAGGTACCCGAAATCGGCGTGTGTGCATGCAACGACTAATTAATGTTGATGAAGCGAAAGTGATCTGTCAGGATCGTGGCAAGTGGCAGTCCCTGGTCTCTGCCTACCCCTCTGGGATACTTACTTTACTTACTTTATACTTTATTGCACACATAAAAGCACATAAATAAAACACACCATTTACAGAAAAATTAAAAAGTGTAGGTACATGGCGAGCTTATTTCAGCAGAAATCTCTTCCAGTCAACCCTCGATGTGGTGATACGAACATTACATTATCGTGGCAAGTGGTAAACCCTGGTCGCTGCCTACCCCTCTGGGATGCAGACGTGAGTGTATGTATGTATGTGTGTAGTTTACTGATACAGAGTATACCTAGGTATGTTGGAGCTCGCTCCCGTTCCGAATGTTTGTCGACATGGTGTGGTTCTGAAGGGGCGGGTAAACAGCATCGCAAGCTTTTGCAAACATTTGGTCTAACACCACCGATATCCTATCTACTAATAATAGGGGTACCTTTTCTAGATACGCTTTAAAATTGAGGTAAGTATTCAACTATTCATACATACATACATATACTTAATATAAACTCACGCCTGTATCCCTGAGCGGTAGCCAGAGACCAGGGACTGCCACTTGCCACGATCCTGACAGATCACTGTCGCTTCCTCAACATTCATTAGTCGTTGCATGCACGCACGCCGGTTTCGGGTAGTATTCAACAAATATAAATTGACAAAATTTTTGGTAAGGTTATTTTCAAAGTCAAAATGTTTTTGTTCAAAATAGAAACTGCGATTTAACGAACGCTACGAGTTAAATATAAGTGTCCTTTCAAGATCTCAACCGTTTTGGCACGGTTAGCCAGAAGACGCGGGTTCAAGTCCTGGCATGGGTGGAATTTTTAGCCTCTAAATAGGTTTTAAAAATTGCCGTCAAGCACGGGTTAGGGCAACAAAATTAGCCTAAACTTAGTCTTTGAAATTTCACGAATTTTTGCTTTTACATACTTAAACTCACGTCTCTATTCTAGGGGGGTAGGCAGAGACCAGGCTTGCCACTTGCCACGATTCTCGCAGACCTCCTTCACTTCAGTAACATTCATTAGCCGTAGGCTATTCATGTATAATTCACTAGATACAAAACAGGCTTTCATCGATTCACTAAATTACAACCTCCTTTTCAGTAAGATCTCAGAAAATTGCTCCCCTCAGGGTTAATCGCGCCCTCACACTTAATTTGACTCCTCGCTTTTTCTAACGTTGATTAAATTAAGGCCTTCACTTAATTAATACTTTGGAACACATCGAATTTTATCTCTTGACGAACTAAAGTACTCGCGGGGCCGAAAGGAGCTTTATTTGTAAAGAAAACTAGATCAGTTTTCCCTAGACGAGTGGATAACTTAGGACGTGGTGTAAAGATTTGGGGTAGATAGATAGATAACACTTTATTGCACACCAGTAATCTCATCTCTGAGAACTGGATCTTAAAGCTGTGAAAGAAACTCAATATTTTAAGAAAATTACTTTAAGAGTTGTCTATAAAGTTTTATTAGGCGGTTACACACAGACCGAGCAGCCTCGCTGCAAATGCTTCGGTGACGGGCCTGTGGGCCTCGCCAGAGGCAAACGTACGCGCCTCGGTTGAGGCAGGTCCACACTGACAGACAAGGATCAGGACTAGACCAGGCAATGGCATGACAAACATGGAAAAACACCCAGACTGCGGCCGTTTGTACAAATGTACGGTGGCCTCCTGTGGGAATCGAACCCATTAGACGAGATCAGACATGATATCGCTAGACAAACAAGGCGGTCAATTAATAAAAATATTAATAACCCACTATTGCTTTTGGAAACAGGGAAATGATTTTATAGATTAAGATGATGAATGGAGCCGAATATACGCGATTCAGCGTCACCGGCCCACTGGAGCCGAGTACACGCGATTCGGCGTCTGGAGCCGAGTATATCCGAATCAGCTTCACGTACCCGAACGTGACGGTTCAATTTCGTTCACTGTCAGAAGAAAGTGAAGTAAGGCAAAATATATCTTCATAATATCACTTCGAAAAATATATCTTGTAAATCTGTAGGTCCAACACCTGTCAACTAAAGTCACTTCAGGAAAAGTTTGAAATTAATCCGGGTGAGGATCGTCACCAATGGTAGGTATTAGACGGAAAGTTTCATTAGGTATTGCTTCCGGCACCACCGCACAGCGTCAAGCGATGTTTTGACCTAAGTTGGAGCACTGAACTTGGTTTTTTTTCTGTAGGATATAAACCTCAGACTCGCACTTACAATTATTTGCACCACGAACCCAATACGGAAGAATGTCAATTCTGTTTGAAAGAGCATAGGTAGATAATTGGGGTCGGGGAGGCACTCGTCAGTTTCCTCAACTCGACAGTTTCTTCAACGAGGTACCGAAAGATATAAAAGATTCAGATTCATTTCCAAAATTTGTAAACCAAATAATATAAAATAAAATAGGTCACATTAAGGAAAAATATGTGCTGAATATTGTGGTAGCCTAGCGGGCAGAACCTCGGACTCGGAAGTGGGAGACCCAGGTTCGATCCCCGGTGCGGGCACGTACCTATGACTTGGTTTTCTAAGTTATGTACATTTGTGAAGTTATAGTAGCAATACCACTCGCTAACTGTGAAGGAAAACATCGTGAGGAAACCTGAGTGTCTGAGCTATTCACATACCTCAGCGCTTGAAATCGCCAATCCGCGGTGGGCACGCGTGGTGATTAAGCCCATACTCTCTCCCTGAGAGAAGGCCTGTGCCCTACAGTGGGACGTATATAGGCTAAGCAGCCTTATGCATGTGCTGAATTTAAGCGTTTTTTATAATCTAACAATTAAAATTGGTGAGATGTTACATGTTTATGTTTATATTTACTTAGATTATACTTAGTCCTGTTTTTCTAAATACAAATTCTTCTCTTCTCCTCGAAATATAAATTCAGTCATTGATATCATCCAGGGAGGCCTGGCTCTTAAAAAAATAAAATAAAAACAGTATTATTACAGCCACAGTTACACAACATATTTAACATATTCACAACTATATTCTTTGTTGCACTAATCCGTGGTTTTCTTCTTAATATTCGAGTGAGGTTGATCAAGCCGCCGCTGTTTTGGTTTTGTCAAATTGTTGCATGCATTGTTGTATCTCGCCACTTCTATCGCACGGGGGGTAGCCCCTGCAAGATCGTCCCGGTTGCAAGTCATTGGGTACTGTGAATCCGTGGTGAAGACAATTTTAAAAACCTATTTAGAGGCAAAAAATTCCACCCATGCCGGTAAAACCGGTAGGTACAGCGATTAATTCCGATGTAAAACCTAACTTTAAAGTGGGTACTCGGGGCTGCAAGTGATGTAAATTACTTCAGCCAGATGTCGCTGCCTGTACGTAATACAGAGAAGTTTGTAGAGGTTCGAATTTCGCCGATGCCTGCACTTGCCCAATAGCTCAGTTGGGAGAGCGCTCGCACGGATAGCCAGAGGTCGCGGGTTCAAGTCCCGGCATGGGTGGAATTTTTTGCCTCTAAATAGATATTCACAACTTCTAAATCTCAAGTTGATTGAACGATAAAGGAACCCACAAACCAAAGCGGTCGATTAACCCAGTCATCGTAAAATAATGTTTGTATGCACCTACACCCTTATTAGAAAAACGTGTAAATTTTAATAAAAAATCTAATTAGTTTTTTATTAATGGAGTGACATGATTTTTAGCATTTTTGGGAACCCGAAAACACCGAGACAATATTATTTTAAGATTATTCCTGAGTTTTTCTGTGTCTTCTATGGTAAGGGATAAACGCAATGGCACTCCAATTTTAATTTGACCCAAGTATCTTACGAAACTCTGCCCTGATTGTTAGTGTACGAAAAGCCATGTGCTAGTGAGAGGGACGTCAAATACAAAAGCAGCGAAACATTACCGTGCCTTTCAGCGTTTCAGCGCTCATATTTCGCGATTGGTGTTGTTGCCAGGCGCTACGCAGGATTGATTTGGGTCTGACATGATCCTTGGTCCATCGGCGCTCTCTCACAGTATGACACTCGATATTATTCAACGGATTTCCTAGGCCTGTGTCTAGGAACTTATTATCACCATAAGAGCGGGTCCGGGATTTGTTTTAGGTCTAGCGCGGCCCTTTTCAGTATGATATCTGCTTTATCGTAAAATGAAATACGTTTTGGCATTTTTTATGTAGCCTATATGCGTCCCACTGTAGAGCATAGTCTTCTCATAGAGAGAGAGCTTAATGAGGAACTTGCGTCAAACTTAGATTGAAGTGGCATTTTAAATAAAAAAATAAATAAATAATAGTAAGTAAGTAGTTCCTAAATACTAAAAATAGATATAAGTTTTGTGTATATATATATATATATATTGCTTTTATACCACAGAAGACATAGAAAAAGTCAAGCAATTTAAATGAAGCCATAAGAATATTTTATTCGAAAAATTAAGTTAGTCTAATAATAAAAACACATTAGATTTCGTTTTTTCATTGAGTTTTCTAAAAACGGTGTAGCTGCACAAAAACTTTATTTTACGTGATAACTCAAATATTGAGAAACGCTTTACATATTATAAGGTGTTACGTGCAAGTTGTGTCGTCACAGTTTGAGTCCGATTTGTACGGCGCGTTTTTGTACCACGTGACTAGAATAATGTTCCGAGAAGTCATATTATGAAAAGTATTAGTCGTAGAGAAAAAAAACTACCTTTTTTAACATGGCCTCTCCGATTATATTAAAACATTTTTTGTGCAACTTCTCCATTCCCACGTGTTTCACGGTTTGGCAACTTTAAACGCTATGGTATGTGAACACCTCAGACACAGATTCCTCACGATGTTTTCCTTCACGGATACAGCGAGGGCATACAGATAAACATAGAGGTTTTTTTGTCTAAACCGTTGGTTTTAAAACCAGTGCCGTAGGTATCTAATTAATGGTGAGAATGCCTCCTTAGAAATTGGGAACGAATTCGCCCGGCACAATTCATGGTTTACTATGACAATTTGATGAACATTGCATAGCCAATGTAAGACTAATGTACTAATCAGGAACGCAATATAGAACGAACTGTCATAATAAACCATGAATTGTAGTTGCATAAAGCTTGGCCATAAAAGTTCCGTGTGGCGCCGGATTAAGAATAGCGTCACTCCATTTCCTTCCGTGGATGTCGTAGAAGGCGACTAAAGAATTACATTACCAGGAGACGGCCAGCAGCGTTTTCCTGAGATTCCAACCGCATACTGCGATCGCCAACCCGCCTGCCAAGCGTGGCGATTACGGCAGAACTCTTCATGGTTAGGAAATCCATGGGGGAGGCCTATGTCCTGCAGTGGGCGTCAAATGGCTGATGATCGAAACGTGGCCTAGGCCCCAGGGAATGTGCGATGAGTTTATCTATCATGAGTCTCAGATCCAATTATATTCCACCCTTCCACTATCCACATAACCCAAGGTAAGCTGGAAAGAAAATACTCATTAGTATTAAGCTCGCCTTTACAAATGTGCTTACCTATTGTCACCCAAGGTTAGCTGGAAGAAGGGCTGCCATAATCGCCACGCTTGGCAGGCGAGTTGGCGATCACAGTATGCGGTTGGAATCTCAGGAAGACGCTGCTGCCCGTCTCCTGGTAATGTTTTTCCTTAGTCGCCTTCTACGACATCCACGGATGGAAATGGAGTGACGCTATTCTTAATCCGGCGCCACACGGAAAGATTAATTAAAACATTACATTACATAAGCTCACGCATGTATGCCGGAGAGGTGGCCATAGATCAGGGTGAGCCACAATCCAGACAGACCTCTTTCGCTCCATCAACATTCATTAGTCGTTTTTACTGTCACTTTATACTCGATTTTACAAGCATTATTCTACATTTGATTTGAGTTAAAACGAAAAATTTTGTCAATTTATATTTGCTGAATAGTACCCGAAACCGGCGTGCGTGCATGCAACGACTTGAATGTTGAGGAAGCGAAAGTGCTCTGTCAGGATCGTGGTAAGTAGCAGTCCCTGGTCTCTGCCTGCCCTCAGAACATGAGCTGCCTGCCCCTCTAGGATACAGGCGTGAGTTCATGTAGCATGTATGTATTCTAGATTTCTGGTGGATTTTTTCGATGGTGAAATTCTTTTGATTGACATTTCGATTGCTTCTTTCTACATATTTTTCAGCTTTCGCCCGGCGCTACTTAGACAGTATTTCAGGAGTGCCTCGGAGGGGTAGGCAGAGACCAGGGTTTACCACTTGCTAAGATCCGGACTCTTTCGCTTGATCAACTTTCATTAGTCGTTGTAGCACGAACGCCGGTTTGAAGCCCTTCTTTTGGATGGAAGGGCCGGTTAGGGACTTCCCAAGCGGACATACTTCGACCGAATACGGAGTGTTTTAGCAAAGGGCAAGATAAAATCGGTCATTACATCTATAAATTTCGGCCGAGCGGATCAGAACAATGTGACCCGTGTTCTGTCACTTTAATTAGCCGGTCGCGGACGAATGCGCGTGCGTGTAATTTGTACGCGTCGCCGACAATACCGCAGGGGCGGGCGGTCGCGGAGCGCGCGCCTGCCGAAAATAGAAACGTTTTCTTTTCAATAAAATTTTCGTTAACACACCCTGGTACTGTGAACGCGAAGAACATTTCATTCCGTCATCTACCAATGATATTATTTTCAGATCGATTTCTGCTAAGAACGGTCGCTTTTGGCAACAATTCTCCTAGCGCCCTTAAGTAACATATACATACAGTCATACATACATACATAATCTCACTCCTGTATCCCAGAGGGGTAGGCAGAGACCAAGGACTGCCACTTGCTACGATCGTCCTGACAGAACACTTTCGCTTCCTCAACATTCATTCACAAGTAACATATACCTACATGTTGATAAAACTGTAAGTTGGCTTTAAATGTCGTGCTCATTATATTTTGTCACATTCCATCAATGGCCCGCGTGCCACTGGTTTGCCATCCCTGTTCTAGGCTGTACCTATGTTCTATAAATTGCTTTCCCCATTACTGATATGACGTTCGCTTTTTGCAAAAATTTAAAACGTGTAAAAAAGAAGATAGATTTTTGTCCATTGGTGGCTAGTTATTAGCGGGTAACCCATTAAGTACGGTCATACTGAGCCCACAAGCACTTTACCACTGTGTTACGTGAGATAAGGTTTGGGGTTTGTATGAAACGAAGCTAATTAAGAAAACTGTGCTTGGAATACACAATGCCAGTTGTTCAGCCTAAATTCGCCTGTTGAGAACGGAAATAACCCAAGTGGCATTTCGTAACCATTACATTGCTTAAGCTCACGACTGTATCCCGGAGGGGTAGGCAGAGACTAGAGCTCTATTTCATACAACTTCGAATCATGGTTTATTATGGCAATTCGAAGCACACTGCAAAGTCGATTGACTCGGTTAACAAGTAGAAAGAGTCGGTCGCAATGTATATCGAATTGGTCGCCTTTTGCCACGATCCTCTTTCGGTCCATAAATGGCATTACCACTAGTATTTTGTTACTATTGGGATAGTGAGCAAAACAATTTGTTGCAAAGTTTGTTGTTTTATTGTTCCATACATTTCAATACAGCCTGCTTGAGAGTGCCTCATTGGTTTAGCCGTTGAGGCGCTTAGCTACCAAAACAGAGGTCGTGGGTTCGATTCCCACTGGGGGCCACCGTACTTTTGTACAACTGGCCTCAGTCTGGGTGTATTTTCATGTTTGTCACGCGCTTGCCTGGTTACCATAGCACAGGGTATCCTAGTTTGGGACCTGGGCCTAGATTCTGTTAATGCATTGTAGTAACATGACAACTGCATGAACATAGCGGTTTTCATTTCATGGCTGCTTTAAGTCTACGCGGGCACACCCATCAAACCTTCTAGGCGTCAATGGTACGAAAAAACACGTCACGTGACCCGACAGTGTACCTGTCATTATACTACAATGTACTAACAGAATCGAGGCCCAGGACAAGTTATTGTGTTGTGTGGAAGTAATTATTATTATTGACAAGTAAAGCCTCTTTCTTTATTAGCTTAATTCCGGATTCACTTACTTTATTTTTTTTTGGAAGTGTCCGTCCGGAAAATTAAGTACGTGAATCCAGAATGAAGCTAATAAAGTGTAGTGATTACGAAAGTTTTACTTCAAAAAAAGAACCCCCTTTTTTCGGATCTATGAAGATTATATTAAAACTTGAATATTTAACACCCTGTGAGCAAATAAAGGCAATAAGATAGGATAAGATACAGTTTATTCATCTAAATAACAAGTATAAGTCACTTACATTATATGGTACATTGGTTTATCGGTATGCGTAGTGATAGTTGGTTAGTATTCATAGTAGGCTACAAACCTGTTATGAAATACCAGCACCTTCTTTTATACAGTATTTTCAAAATTTATGTAGGTAGGTAGTCGCAACTCACGAACGATAAACTTGAGGCAAGAATGTTTTAGCCAAAGCAATCTAGACTTTTGAACAATAATATAACTTAACCACTTGAACTACGAACCTAAGTAAAACTTTTCTGAAAGCAATAAAATATTTTTTTACTTGTTGCCTTTGACTTTGTAGATTGGTTTATATAATAGACACATGATACTAGATAATAGACACATGAGAAAGAGGTCCCTCGTCGAATCCAACTCGGATGGGCAGCGTTCGGGATACTAAAACACATTTTCGCGTCGAAAATACCTCAGTGTCTTAAGACAAATGTGTGTTGCTAGTGATGACTTATGGATGTGTGACTATGGGCCTGACTATGGGCCTCATAAGAAGGCTCAAGGTCACGAATCAGGAATGAGGAGATCCGCAGAAGAACTTGAGTCACTCATATAGCTCGAAGAATTGCTCAGTTGAAGCGGCAGTGGGCGGGGCACATAGCTCGAAGAACTGATGGCCGTTGGGGCGAAATAGTTCTGACCTGGTGACCACAGACCGGACGACGCAGTGTGGGCAGCCTCCCCACCAGATGGTCTGACGACCTGGTTACGGTGGCGGGGAGTCGCTGGATGCGGGCGGCACAAGACCGGGAAGCTTGGAAAACCATGAGGGAGGCCTATGTTCTGCAGTGGGCGTGAAATGGATGATGATGATGATGATGATGATGTGATGATAGTGTTAAATAATGAGGCAGATCCTTGCGTCATTTGGTTTTGTAGGATTTTTCCGTAAGATATTTTTAGTCACATTTGTGGAATAAGAATCGATATAAAAATTACTTTCATAAGTCACTTTGAAGTAATATTAGGCCCTTGTAAAAGTGGTAAGGACTTTTGCAGTGAGAAAATATGAGCTTTGCGTAGGTACTTAAAACTTCTGTAAGTACTTAAAACAAAAGTTTTCACGGGTGAAAGTTCTTACTTGTTTTATGATAAAAGTCGGCTTACTTTAACTAACTTCTGAAAGTCAATAAAGTAAGTTTTTCTTAAATTAAAAGGCCGATGAAATGCTGTCAAATAAACCAGAATGAATAAGCATCATCATCATCGGCCCACCTCTGCCCACTGCTGGGTATAGGCCTTTTCCCCATCACGCCATTTGTCGCGGTCTCTCGCCATTCGCGTCCAATGGCCCTTTGATGATATGATCACATCGTCCGACCATCGGGCTATGTCGGTCTACACACTGGCTAGCCTATTATCACATTGTTAGTGGGTGCAAACCCTCGGCTAATACTTTATATATTTTATAGTTTATTCATTTTGCTTCTTACTAAGTAAGTTACAGAGTGAGCCTAAAAATAACAGGTGATATAAAATTAAGTTCTTCGATTTTAAAAATTTGTGGCCTACTGAATTCAACCCGCAACGTGAGTAAGTGTAAGTGTAACCTTGGTCTCCTCGCTAGATTACCCTGTGAGCAGGCCTTTTTTCCACTGCATCGACATACAGAGTACATCCACTGTACCCTTAGCCCTTGTTTGTCTCACTATTAGCTTCACATTTCTTTTGCTTTTGTCCTAGGTCTGCCTCATTTTCTGTATTTACTTTTCCTGAATAATTATGTTTGTCTATGTGGCGTCAAATAAATGTTTTTCTTGTTCTTCTTTTTCTTCTAATTGAATGCTGAATTTATTTGACTAGTACAATTGGTCATCCACTTGTTAATCTATGGGTCATCGAATTGTCATAATATATCCAACCATGAATGGTAGTAGTATGAGACGCGGCCCTGAGGCCTAATTATGCACACCAAATCATATCAGAAACCTGGAAGGGCCTAGAGCCACAGTCGGGCCGCATCGTTGTTGAATAGAGCGATATTAGCGTGACAATGGCTGTTATTTGACGGTATTTCGTATGCAATAGCATGACAATGTCATTCCCATAGTATGACCCGCGCAAATTAAATAGCATCTCTCGCGAAGGCGATCGAAGCGCGAGGCGCCAAGTTAAGTTGCACGGGTTAGACCATTGGAATGCGATTGGTTACTAGACTACCATATCTGTCAATGAAATCACCATTACCGTACTAATTCGACTCTATTCAACAATTATGCATTTAAGAGAGTCACCCAGACGTTTGGGATAGCAATTAGTGTGGAATTAGACAATTACATTATTAGAATTAAGAAACACAATAAAACCAGTGTAAATAATACTGACGATCTTATTTATAAAAACACGATTCCCCTAGAGCACTCCTCAGAGGCAGCAACATAATACTAGATGCAAGCTGTGGCCGCCTGTTAGGGCCAGTTTCTGAATTGAAAATTTCCCTAAGTAAATAGTTAAATCTAGTGCTGTCTCTTAAAATTTCTCCGAAAATGGCGTGACGGAACGTTACTTAAGTATTCACTTAGTGAAATTCTCAATTCAGAAACCGGCCCTTAGTGAGATAATACTTAGCGTTGTTGGTAGTCCTAATCATTCCTACTATATTATTATATTAAAATTTACATATTAATGTTATAAATGTGAAAGCTTGTGAAGATGTTTGGATGTTCGTTACTCAATCACGGAATAACGGCTGAACGGATTTACATGAAACTTGGCGTACAGATAGACAAAGACCTGAATTGAGGCAAAGCACACTAGATATCCCGGTAATGCGTTCCCGCGAGATAATATTTATTTTAAGTTTAAAATAAATGGCGTTGTGCGAGCGAACGTTGTGTTTTAAAAATAGATGGAGTTGTGCAAGAATCGTATAAACGGATTCTGCGTCGGTACGAAGTTCGCCGGGACAGCTAGTTAATTAAATAAATAAATAAATTGATCAGGATTTGTTGCCGCCTGTCAATCTGTCACTGAACTATAATGCACTAACCGAGCTCCTGCCTACACGTTTGTTCAGCATTCTTAGAATACGGCCCATTTACCTGAAAAGAAAAAAAGGGTTCCGTACCATGAATGTTTCAAGCGTCTACCTGTTGGCGTTATTAATATCGAGCAAATAACCGCAAAAAGTCACGTTTGTTGTGTGGGAGCCCCCCTTAAATATTTAGTTTATTCTGTTTTTAGTATTTGTTGTTACATCAGCAACAGAAATACATCATCGGCGAAAATTTCAACTGTCTAACTATCACGGTCCATGAGATACAGCCTGGTGACAGACGGACGGACGGACGGACAGCGGAGTCTTAAAACTGTTTCTTTTGACACATTAAAGAAAGCGAAATCCGAAAATAACCAGTTTATATGTCAATTTATTTCAGCCCGGGACGGATAATATATTTGTAACGTAATAATTAGTGTTGTGACACCCTTAATGAAGCAGTGAAAAGCTTAATTTGACGTTTCGGTGTTAAAAAGACGTAGCGGATGAATGATCATTATTTATTGACTTACCTACTTTTTAGTTTGCCTCGTTGGTCTAGCGGTATAACGTCTGATTACTGTGCCGGAGGTCATGGGTTCGATTCCCGTTAGGGGCCGCCGTACATTTGTACAAATGACCTCAGTCTGGGTGTATTTCCATGTTTGTGATGGCGTTGCCTGGTTACCATAGCACAGGGTATCCTAGTTTGGGACCAGGAAGTTGTAACTTTTTTATTTATTTCTCACGCTATGCGTATGTTGAAATGTTTGTCATCATACAACTAAGTAACAACGACTGAATTGATTTGCATTTAATTTAGTGATTGGTAAGGGGGAGGAGATTCTGTGTGGCGCCGGATTAAGAATAGCGTCACTCCATTTCCTTCCGTGGATGTCGTAGAAAGCGACTAAGCAAATCAATTACCAGGAGACGGGCAGCAGCGTCTTCCTGAGATTCCAACCGCATACTGCGGTCGCCAACCCGCCTGCCAAGCGTGGCGATTATGGCAAAACCCCTCATGGTTATGAAAACCACGAAGGAGGCCTATGTCCTGCAGTGGGCGTCAAATGGCTGATGATGAAGGGGGAGGAATCCCTGAATGGAGGGTGAGGTGTTATATTTTATGTGCACTTTTCTAGCCTAAAACTTTTTCCAAGTATTACCGGAAACATCGAGTATTAGAAAATTGTAAACGCCAGTCAAATTTTGTTTCTCTGTGGACTTTTTTGTTTACGTATCACTCAAAAGCCTAATGTAATAGATTACATTAGATTAGAACTCTTTATTGTACATAAAAAAAATTACATAAACCTGTTGTGATGCAACTTTTGTGTATAAAGGCTGTTTAGTAATTTATAGTGACGGTAATCATTTTTCACGCGGATATATTACAATTATTTTATTTAGTGTAACAACTTTTCACAGTGCGATGTATCATTATTTTTATTATAGTCATTGTTTTCATAGTGAATTCCATTATTTTTAACGAGCCTTTAAACGGGTTACCTAGCAGACAAAGTGGCGGGTAAAAGCTAGTATTCATAAACTATAAAAGACAATTTGTAAAATATCTTCTTAAGCCTAGCCTAAAAGTCCTCGATAATCCTAACATCCAATTCGTCGGCGGGTCAGCGCGAGGTGAAGGTTCAAGGGCGCCATTTGTCGTCGCCCTGTACGGAACCTATCAGCGCCCTCTATGTGTGAAGCGAGCCCAGATTACTGTTCACAGGGTGTTCAAACACCTAACCACGTTCGTACACAAGGGCGTTGGACACATAGATAGGGCGTGGGGCGAGGACGCGGAAAAGACGCGACGCGTTGTATACAGTACACTAACAGTATGTTTAGGTAGATATATAGAACACTTTATTCTACATCAAATGGAAATTACACAGATATTTCTTAACCTAAGAGTACATACGGCGGCCTTATCACTAAAAGGTATCTCTTCCAGACAACCGTTAACTACTGTTAACAGCTGGCAGCTGTGTTGAAGACCGCCATTTGTCGTCGCCCTGTACGGAACCTACCAGCGCCCTCTATGTGTGAAGCGAGCCCAGGTTATTGTTCACAGGGTGTTTCAGACAGTTATAGAGCAAACTGATGTCCGATTTCACTGCCTACATTAACAATTTGTTGATATACTATTAACAGCGGTCAGTTGGTGGAAGTGCATACAAAAAAAAAACAGATGTTAAAAGTACATTTACACTTTGTGTCCGAGAAATCGGGCGTTACTAATTTACTACTTATACCGATGTTACTAGCCACGGCTAGGAATTTTTCCATCATACGATTGTCTGGAAGAAATTGCTATTAGCAATAAGGCCGCCAATTGTACTGTATCTTTATAAATATTTTATGTTGTGTTTTTCCTGGTACAATAAAGCCTATTCTATTCTATCCTTACCTTAGTATCGTTACTCTTTTCGTACCAACCGGACAACATCAGACAAAAGTCACATAATTATCGCTCATCAGGAACCGCTTTTGCAAAAAGTGTTAAGTATGTGATAATACTCCAAAAGTATAGTTAAACACAGGGAAACGTAGAAACAATTGAATTTCTATTAATTTCAGTCAAATGGGGCTACTTGTTGCAATTTCATATGTACCAATTCATTGTAGTTTCTGTACAGACATTGACGAAGGTTTCTCCCTCAATATTCGCAAATATATTAGAATTAGCTTCATTCCGGATTCATTTACTTGTTTTTTTTTAATAATTATATGTCGTTGTTAATCCCAACGAGCGATATGTGAACACCCCGTGTGTGCCGAGGGGTGGGTAATTCCCCGCCAATATGGCGAATCGAGTAGCAATTCCGTCACACCCCGGATTTTGGCGCCCGGACTTGGCTTATTATTTTTATTACTATTCGGTTTAGTGTTATAGGTTTTAGCCTCGAAATAGAGGGCAAACGGTTATAAAAGTTGCGCCCTTTTTTCTTTACTTTGGGATTTAATACTGTCCCGTTGGTCTAGTAGTTGCGCTGCTGATATAGAGGTTGTGGCTTCGATTGCCGTCCGGGACACTGATTTTAGATATATACATACATAAACTCACGCCTGTATCACAGAGGGATAGGCAGAGACCAGGGACTGCCACTTGCCACGATCCTGACAGATCACTTTCGCTTCCTCGACATTCGTTAGTCCTTGCAGGCACGCACGCCGGTTTCGGGTACTTTTTATCTTGCCCTTTGCTAATACATTCCCTATTTGGTAGAGGTATGTCCGCCTGGTACGTTCCTTACCGCCCCCGCCACCCACATTCGCTCGATTTTACATATAAATAAATATTATTATTAATAACTTCCACACAATACAACCTCTTGTCCTGGTCCAAAACTAGTATATCCTATGCTACGGCAAGCAGGTAAGCACATCACAAACATGGTACTTCCAGACTGAGGCCATGTGTACAAATATACGGCGGCCCCCAGTGGGAATCGAACCCACGACCTCCGGCGTGGTAATCAGACGCGATACCTAGACCTTCGATGCAGTCTATATGAAGCAGTCGATATATATGTTACGTAAACTAACGCCTGTATCCCGAAGGGTTAGGCTTCGACCAACCAAAGGGTTGGATGGTTGGCAATGGATTTTAAATTTGGATCTTTTTCTCTTTTCGCCTGTGGATGAAGGCACGCGACCTAGAGCTCTATTACGTATTTGACACTTCGGAAACTTTAAAATAGATATCCCAATACAGTGGACAGTTACGGAATAGGAGAGCTGAGCTATAGATGCTAAAGTCCACTTCATCTAATGATACAGACTGATTTCAAGTCACGTAGATTTATACAATTTGATTATCTGTACAATCTAGGACCATAAATGTATGAAGACATGTGAATTGAAGCTGAAAGTTGAAAAACCACACCGAACCACCCGAAATACTGATGAAAATATAAATCACAGTGCAGACGTAAAGTAAAACAAACACATAATTTCAATTCTAAATCTCGTTGCACGCTTAAATAATCACAGCACAGTCATAAAGCTCGCCGCCAAAAATAACACCATCATAATAATGTGAAAGACGAAACGAGTGGAGCTTGGACGTGTTTATAAATAAGTTATTTATTTTCTACAACATGCCATACATTCCAATTAGCTATGAAGCTCCGTTTCTGACCTCTTGTTTGACCCTGAGGAGGATACACATTATTCATGCTTAAAATGTTAAAGGGCATGTTCAATTTAGGTTACAGTCACATTTTTCACAGCTGATATTGTTTTTCACAATATTTGGACAAACCGTTATTATTTACGAGATACATACTGGAGATATATACTTACGGGCAACAAAATAACATGATAATGTCAAAATAACTTTTCACTCCATCTGCTCGAAGTGATGCATTTTGATGCCCAAATTTAGGACCCAAAACACGCTATTGTTGTTCAAGATAAGATGCATCAAAGTAAATAGACTCAAAATTGGGTTTTGAATCTATTTGCCTTTAGGTACCTTTAAGTAAATAGACTCAAAATCCAATTTTGAATTTATATTCTAATGCACTCATTTACTAAGAAGTCGGACTTCTCTTTCACTCTTGAGATTCATCCTATATCTATTTCGTTCCAACCCAAGCAATAAGTTTTAAAACCGAGTTTGGAACTTGTTACTGAACTACCAAACTCTTTGCTGCAAAACTTTTAAGTACCTAATTGTCAAATAATTATTTGAAATTGGAACGCAAGTTCTTTTTGTATGCAAAAAATCAATAACTTTTATATTTTCACTTATTTTCTCGGAAAAATGTCGTCAAGCGATGATGATAGTATCTTCTTAACACCAGAATATATAAAAAAACAGGCAACACAAGCAATTCAAAACCTCCTGCCAGAAGTTACATTTCAGTGGTATGTAAGTGTTATCTTTTATTTCATTCCTCTCAGATGGTAGTGAAAAGCAGAGTGTTCTACACGGGCGCAAATAATTTTTGGTCTCGGTATTGTTGAATCCCTCGCTCCTTCAGCGATTCTTAGTTAAAGCCCTCGCTTCGCTTGGGCTTTAATGCAAGAATCACCTTAGTTCGCTCTGGATTCAATTTCACAACCTCGACGCAAAAATTTTGTTTGCGCCCTAGGTGAACAATCTACTAATGTTATTCACCGACGGTTTTTCGTGCACTAATAATCTGTTAACAGTAAAAAGTATCACTTGGCCTAAGTGCATAAAAACAAGTGACTGCTGTTTACAGTAGATAAACATATTGTTACTATACAAGAAACAAGAGGTACATGAGACGAGACAGTCAGAGATTAGCTGCCGATGCAGGCTCTGTCTCTACTTACCATGATAAATTTAGTATCAGAACGAAACCTGGTCGGAGTCTTCCAACAAAATTACAAGTAAGTCTCTCTTACTCATCTTACTATCTGGACTTACGTTAATAACGATAAAGTCCCTTTTCTCATAGAGTCAATTTTTAAACCATTATTTAACAAAAAAAAACAAGTTTGTTCAATCAAAAACGGCAGTCGAAGTTTGGTTATTATTGGGATGCTAAACTCGAACAAAATATATCAATGCCGTTTATTTTCCACCTTTTGCTGAGCGAAATGCCTACAGGCTGTACAATTTATATTAAGACAACAATTTCTCACGATAAAAAATACATTTAACACGTTCACCTGAGCGAGAAAGTACTTGAGGCAGACAAATGAGCTGCATTTTTAATTTAATTCACTGAAGAATTGCAATGGGACCACACGCGTGGGCGTAACAGGAACAAATCGCCGTAGTTTATAAATGCTATGCTGGATCACATCGTCTCAGACATTTCTCAATCTGTCCACACGCTGCCACATTGTAATTTGACAATTAATATGTTAAAACTGTATCATACAGATATAATGCATGGCTTTATTTCGTGGTTATAACTTTCAGAAACAATGGAGAAACGACGTGTTTTTATCTGTGACTCTGATTAAGTGTTATGGGAGTTTTAATTGCGGTTGGTTTATAAAATACGATGCTCCAAAGATAAATTAATACGGATATCTCTAGAATATTCTATCTATCTCTCTATATATTTTACTGCAGCAGCGGGCCAACAGACAACTCGTGAAAAAATTACCATCTGTTCCCATGTTACATTTTATTTCATTTTTATTTGCTATGAATACAACACGCTAGGCATCTCAGTTATTGATCGTGTGCGGAACGTCGATATTCGGCACAAACACAAAGTCGAAGATGTGGGCACACGAATCATAAAGCTAAAATGGAGATGGGCGGGGCATTTGGTTAAGCGGGTAGCTGGCCGGTGGACTAAGGTAGCCACTGAGTGGTGGTCAAGAACTGGGCCTAGATTATGTTAATGCATTGTAGTAACATGACAACTGCATGAACATGGCGATTTCATTTCATGGCTGCTTTACGTCTACGCGGGCACACGTACCAAACCTTCTAGGCGTCAATGGTACGAAAAAACACGTCACGTGACCCGACAGTGTACCTGTCATTATACTACAATGCACTAACAGAATCGAGGCCCCGGTCGGTGGTCGGTGGGCAGACCACCAGCCCGGTGGGACGACGACATTGCAAAAGCGGCTGGGAAAGATTGGACCAGACTGGCAAAGGACCGGATGGGTTGGCGTGAGAGAGAATAAGCCTATGCCCAACAGTGGGCTCTGTTTTTGGGCTGATTAGATAGATAGGGTTAGAACAGAATAAGCCCTACTGATAACTGCGACACTGGTACAGCGCATAAGCGTTAGTAAAAAACACCTCATACTTAAAACAATAGTTAAAACAAAACCAATTTCAGATTTGATTTCAGAAATGTTTCAGGAACTGCGCATACAAATAACTTCCAAATTTTCCTTCAAAAATCATCACAGAAAATATTGAAAATCAAACCATTGCCAATCAGGATATTGGAAGTGGTTTGATTTTTAATACTGAAGAAACAAATTTGAAGAAGAAGAAGAAAGACATTTATTATACCAACAACAGAAAGGTTTCAGGTTTTATTTTTTCTTAATAACGTGTTTTAGAAGAGTTCCATTTTTTTTTCGTTGAGTTAGGAACTAATTCAATCAGAAGACTGCGTTAGAAGGTGTTGCGAACGATCTGGCGAACTCACCGGCAATTCCAACAAAACAAAATAGGGCTATTTACCAAGAACACGTACTCACACAGAACGGATAGCAATTTCGCAGAGTGCAATGTATCAACAGAAATAGTAGTAGTTCCGAAGTACGGCTTGCTCGGTCGCGATTTTATACCTACAGACAGTAATTGAAATACAAAAGTACTATTTACTATTAAGGGTTGCTTATAAATTAAATTTTCAGTTTCACAAATCAATTCCAAATATTAATTAATAAACAAAAAAATTATAATAAATTCACCATGGGCATCGTCAACAGATTAAATAGGTCACATTATAAAAGTCCAACATAAATAACTTACAGCATAAGCTATTAAGCAAAGCAACCTTTTTAGTCTCTCCGGGCCATATCTGACGCAAATGTCCCCATAACACTGGCTGCATTACCACGTTGAACAGCCAGGGAGATCCGTTGCATGAGATATGCCCCAGAGCGACAGTCCAAGCCGCGGTCCCTCAAGCGCCGCCCCAACTCACAAATAAAGGCCTTGCCCTGCGCGCCCCAAACTCCGGTAGTCTCTATAGCCAGTGGCACAAAAATGTAACTAAATTATTTCCTATTAAAAAAATACTGAATTCAGCTTGGATCATATAAAAATACATTTCTAATAAACCTTCCATCCTAACTTAAACATCTAATTAAATTAAAACTAAAATTAATAGGTGGCGCAGAGACATTTAAATACATAAAACGTTATCTCATCTCTGCGGCGTACAAAACGCCTTCCATGTGAAGCTTTACCGCAGAACCTTTCTGGGCCCCACTTCACAAAACTAGAATTCATGGTTTACTATGACAATTCGATGTACAGCCAATTCACCCATAGATAAACAAGTAGGAAGATTAATTGTGCGAATCGGCTACGTGATAATAACATTTTAATAAGTAAGAACTTCCATAACATATAATCACTTTTTCTGGTCTGAAACTTCAACTACATTATACAACTACATACTATGTGCTTTGGTAAGCAGACAAGGACATCGCAAACATGGAAATACACCCAGACTGAGGCCATTTGTATAAATCACGCACTCCTACCCAGTGGAAATCGAACACACGACCTCCGTTGTGGTAGTCAATTCAATTCAAATATTTTTATTCATTATAAAAACAGAATGTTTACTTAATGAACGTCAAAGTTGTTAGTTTCACAATTAATGGATTATGTGGAGAAGAAGCTAACAAAGAAACTCCACATTTTTTTCTTTTCAAAACACGTTTCAACTTAATTAACAGAGTCTTCAACTTAAAATATTAGTCATGAATGTGTTGAACACTAGTCACAATCGTCCTGTAATTAATATTAATCTACTGTTTAATGCCAAACATCTTTGTCTTCTAAATAATCCTTGATGTTATAGTAAGCCTTTTTGCACAGAATGTGCTTAACACATTTTTTAAACCGCGTGTTAACTGCCAGACTAACGAGGCAGTCAGCAATGTACATCGATTTTTATGAAATTCAAGCCGTTCTTCTGGTGGAGCTAACCTAGCTAGTACTGCTGGGGCAGCCATTCGGCCAAACAATATGAGGCGCCGCTTGTTACCAATCAAGATTTTTCCTTCGGCACGTGGTAACTGTATCCATGGCGAAACTGAAGAAGAAGAAGAAGAAATACGTTTATTCAACGCCACATAGACATATACAAGACGTAAAACAGAGAGAAAAAAAAAAAACACGGCAGAACAACAATTAGGGGACACGAGCTATGTCCATGCGGCGGTAAAATTAGTAAATACAAAGATACAATACAACACAGTACAATACAATACAATACCAAAACTGTGGCGCAATGTATTTGCATTTTTTGTATTTATTTCAAAAAGTAATTTATTATATGAAGACACGGACCTCAAAACAAGAGAGTTATGGTTTTAGGAGGTCTGGATCTACATAACCTGTACCTACATTATGTTAACATAAATAGTTTAAAAAAACATACGTAAACTCACGCCTGCTTAGACAGAGACCAGGGCTTGCCACTTGCCACGATCCCGACATTCGCCACTTGCCACGACCCCGACTAACCTCTTTTGATTCATCAAAATTAATTTGTCGCTGCATGAACGCACGGCTTAGAGTATAAAATATCCTAGATTGTACCTTAAGTTGCCTGTCTAGATTGTTAGTTGGTCTATTTGTTGCATATACAGTCAACGCAACAGCTATAGGCTTTTCTACGTTGCTAACCCCCGGTTTCTCGTACACTAACGAGCTGTTAATCTACTGTTAACAGCGGTCAGTGGTTTTTTTGTATGTACTTTGGTCAATTGACAGCTGTTAGCAGTAGATTAACAGCATGTTAGTGTACGAGAAACTGGGGGTAAGTCGTCCATAATATAACTAGAATAGAGCGCATGCATGGAGTAAGCGCAATAAACTTTTAAACAGTTTATCTCGATATTTTCTTACGATAACCACAAACTCTTTTACTTTAATCAAAAAAGTTTGGATGAAGTAGGTAAGCTCGAAATTCGAGCATGTAGTGTGTTAGTGAACAATTTAAAAATAAAAGTTTACAACCTCCAGTTTTCACCAAAATGCGCAAACGATTACTGTATAGTGCTCTTTCTTTCTTATTACACAGAGAAAATATAGTGTGATGTCGACAAGTGAACTTTACATTAAATTTAAGGAGGCCAGTCGTGATTAGACTTGCTGACTGGCTTGCGCCAACGCTATCTGACAGGAATATCTATCTGATTGATTATATATGAGTAGGTAAGCTACATTCAGTAAATAAGCCCAAAATCTTCTTGCACCGTGATATTTGCAGAGCTATCCATAGATAATTTGGTGCAAGTTGCCCTTAGTATGTTTGAGAAGCGCGGGTTGTTCTTCGTTCGTGTCGACTCTTCTTCAGACATCAAGCTCCTAAAACCGTGAGTTATTAAAGTATACTAAGTAAAATGTCCGTGTGGCGCCGGATTAAGAATAGCGTCACTCCATTTCATTCCGTGAATGTCGCAGAAGGCGACTAAGGAAATCAATTATCAGGAGACGGGCAGCGGCGTCTTCCTGAGCTTCCAACCACATACTGCGATCGCCAACCCGCCTATCAAGCGTCGCGATTATGGCAAAACCCTTCATGGTTATGAAAACGACAAAGGAGGCATATGTCCTGCACTGGGCGTCAAATGGCTGATGATGATGATGATTGATGAAGTAAAATATGCCGAAGAACCGATGGTCAAGGGTGCAAAAGTTCTCGAGTGGAGACCACGAATTGGCAAATGCAGCTCCTCTAGGAGCCATGGCCGTGGGCCTAAAGTGAAAAACCCAGCACTAGACAGCATTAACGGAAAGACGGCCGTGTTCGGCATTAATGATATCTAGTCCCAGGTCCCAGCACCTTAACTTTTGAAATTTAAAGTCAGCTTGGCGGCACAGCAACTATAACATTTTCTTTCACTACACTGCGGTATACAATGAAACTGGGGATTTATTTTGACTCTGAAACCCCTCATTTTTTCTCCTTTCTTGTTTGGGCCGATGAGTTTCGTTTTTGTACAGTGAAAATGTATTGTAAATTGTTTCAAAAATGCTTAGGTACCCACGGAACGAATACAGTTCATGTTTTGGTTTTTAGTTGCAATTTTTGTGTACCATTATGCAAGCTGTAGCTTTGTAAAGTAATAAACACTCGACTCAGACTAAACTGATGCAAAAAAATAATACCAGTTTTTTTCTGATATAATAATAATATATTAATATATTTGCTTAGAACGTGATAAATTATTATGTCATCTTATAATTTAAAAGTGTACTCTTACATTGTGTAAGGTAGGTATGTTCCAATACGAAAATATACCTATAATTGACATGTAGATATCTGCGTAATTGAAATTTCAAAGTACAACAATGAAATACAAATAAAATATCAGATGCAGATATCTACGATTTCTAAATAATGTACATGTCCAAATTAAATAATTCAAATGTGGTTTATATATAATGAAAAATTCATATTTACGAGGTGTTTTACGTCTCTCAAGTACTTTATGCCTTTGCATTGTCTTCGTAACTGGCAGTATCTCCTTACTTCGTCACGAAGTCTTCGTGATTCCGCAACTCGGCAAAAAACGCAAGTTACAGTGGGGCTGTCGCAATGTGAAATATTGCTCCCTGCCCTACCTTGTGACATTTCATTTTCACTGTCAAAAATAAAACGTTACGTCTTTTGCTCCTGTAATACGCAAAGGGCCTTTTCCTATACTTAAAAAATACGACATCGATTCAAATTATGTCTAGATTGTTTTAATGGCATAATCATCATCATCATCATCATCCATTTGACGCCCACTGCAGGACATAGGCCTCCCTCATGGTTTTTAACCATGAAGGATTTTGCCGAAATCGCCACGCATGGCAGGCGGGTTGGCGATCGCAGTATACGGTTGGAATCTCAGGAAGACGCTGCTGCTCGTCTCCTGGTAATGTATTTCCTTAGTCGCCTTCTACGACATCCACGAAAGGAAATGGAGTGACGCTATTCTTAATCCGGCGCCACACAAAACGCTTAATAATAATGGCAGGAAAATCCTAACATGTACGGAGGTGCATAAACTAAGTTATACATTCTCCTTGCATTAAAAAATCGTATCTTTTCTCACATATCGTTTTTGCAAAACGTGTCAGACCAATCTCTTAATCGTGCTAGCAGTAGTAGTAGTATATAGTGATTTGGCTGTGAACCTGAAGCATAGTAGCCAGGACAAGATAGCGTTTTATGCATAGATGGTATCTAGTCCCAGTTTCATGATCCTAGGCTCTCGGTCGTGGATCCTAAAAATCACTATTATCGTGATCTATGGTCCTGTTTTATTTATTCGTTTTGTCTGTTGTGTATTTAGTTTTCTTTCTGTTGTTGTGCATATTATGTTACTTGTGTGCTTATTTTGTTTCTGTGATGTATCTTGTTGGTATAATAAATGTCTTTCTTCTTCTTCTTCTGATTGAAAGATTGATCTTACACTTTTTGCAAAAATGATCTGTAAAAAAGATATGATTTTTTTCCATTCGTGGAGCTAGAGTTATTGCCTAGAGCCCCTTAGCAGGTCCAATTGCAATTGCTTGTAAGGTAAACTTAACATTAAGTTTTTACTATTCGTCTAATTGTCTTGTCTATACAAAACGCAAATATACGGATTGAAATGGCCGCGCTTGACGTCAACGTTCTGGTTCACATTATCCAATGTATAGCCAAGAGCCCGATTGCCTTGAATTCTGAAAAGCGTGTTTTCTCCTTTGTGTTATATTATAGATTAGTTACCTAGATAAGACAAGTTTAACTTTTTACAATTCTTCCCACGTCCCTTGAACCGGCCAGCGATAGGGTCGTAAGGGTGTAGACATACTAGTTAGTTTTGGTTTCATCAGTCGGATTCAATACTTAATAATTTACCTAATACGTTAATTTTAAAGCGGTTAGTTAAATTTCTTATAAAAATTAAGGGGTGTCGACGTGTTTATTGTTTTATCTTAAAACTGTAATAATACGTACAAGTTATTAGCTTCATTCCGGACTCACTTACTCACCATGTTTAAGCTTTGCGAATCAGAGCGAAACCTGGTCGGACTCTTGCGACAAAAAGTAAAGTAAGTGAATCCGGAACTAAGCAAATAATGTGTAGTGCTTACGAAAGTTCTGATTAAAAAATACGTACAAGCATCAAAATTGATGCGAATATCCTGGTAATTCCGTAGTGTATGTAGTTGGTAAGTATTTACGTAACCCTAATATCACATAGTGTAGCGTTATGAAACCTTAAGTGCCTGAGTCTACACTAAGCCGCTACTTCTATGGTCGGGGTTTATTTATTTGTTTTCTTTCTGTTGTTGTGCATATCGTCGTTCATATTGCAAAATGTCACATGTGAAAAAAATACGATTTTTGTTTATATCGAAATTGTATAAAAAATTGATTCTATCACACGTGCAAGACATCGTAATCCTCGGTCTGATTAGCTGTGTATGCTATTGCGACTTAGTTTTCTTCTAATTTACTAATTTTCGTACTATTTCGATGAAAAAATAAAAATCGTATTTTTTTGACATGTGACATCTTGCAATATGAACGACGGTATTATGTTACTTATCTGCTTTTTGTTTCTGTGATATGTCTCGTTGGTGTATTAAATGTCTTTTTTCTTCTTCTTATTCTTCACTTGCAGTCGCACTTGGCTGGTTTTTTAACCGGGTGTCTGATAAAGAATAGTAAATCAAATAGACGTCGATCAGGTTAGAACGTAACATATTAGGTCCCGTCTTCGCTCACCGTAAGGTTAGCCAGAGGTCAAGGCCAAAAATATCTTACCTATTAAAAATTAACGGTGATAAAACTGGAGGTGAGTATTCCATGTCACCGGTTGACAGGAGCCGAGTATACTCTACTCAGCGTCACCGACTGAATTTTGACGATTCAGTTTCGTTTACTACTCAGAAAGAGCACAAAGTACGGCAATGTTTTAGGGCTCCTTACCTCACAAGGAAAACCGGAACTCTTACGGGATCATAATAAAAACTGAATTGGCACGGCTATTTACTCGTTTATTTTTTCATTTTACAATTTTCCGAAGTTTCGGTCTTGCATGGTCTCGGTAGACTTAGGTGACTTGCGTCTTTTTACAGTATCACTTTGATGTCCTTCCGTCCGTCTGTCTGTCAAGCCCCTTTACCTCGGGAACGCGTGGAGGTATCAAGTTGAAATTAAAACCATTTAATTCAAGTCTATAGTCCCTTAAAGTTATAAAAAAATAAAACTTCTAAGTTAACGTACACAAAAGTTACAGCCGTTTATGTTGCAAAAAACGTATATTTCGACAATCTCTGAAAATCTACGTAAATACTTACCTAAATCTGAAAATTCTACATTTGTAATTAAGTAGTTAAAATAAACAGTCTTTAAAGTTTGGGAAAAGCTCAGAAAAACTGCGAGACTCGACTCCTGAACTATAAATAATATGTAAGTACCTACAAATTTGTACGGAGCCCTCGGTGTGCGAATACTACTCGCACTTGTCCGGTTTTTTATTATTTATTTAATTGTAATTCTTTCTGATGGTTGTGAAATAAAGTGTTCTTTATTAACTCTTTCTACACACTGACGTCACGCCACGACCAATGTGTCTTCAGCCCAGGAACTATTAACGAATTGGGTCGCCTAGGAAAGGACAAAGGAACGAACTTTTCGCCGACATCGCCGACCCCGCAACTCTGTGGGCCGACGACGAGAGGACGTTAGTTGCACGCTTCCTAGCTTACGTCGTAAGTGGGGGTCTGTTAATTCACTTACACGAGTTACACGGTACTCATCCGCAAACGAAGGTGTAATCTACTCCTTAACGTTGGTTTGGTAAGTAAGATTCCGGCGTTAATCTACGAGGGGGGATCAAAAAGTAGTGAGAACGACATACTGCTTCGTAAGAAAAAAAAAATACTGGCAGGCATAGCTCAGAGTTCTCGAATGGAGACCACATATCGGCAAGCGCAGCGTAGGACGACCAGCCACAAGATGGACAGATGACCTCATCCAAGTGGCAGGAAGACGCTGGATGCAGGCCGCTTCCAACCGGTCTTTTTGGAAATCCATGGAGGAGGCCTATGTTCAGCAGTGAACTTCTTGTGGCTGAATGACGACAATGATAGCTCAGGTAGATATTATTATTTGTAATATTAGTAAAGAAAAAATCTTCGATTCTCTTTTGTTTTTTTCTGACTGTAGTCATTTGTTTGCTTTGTGTCGGAACGTGTTCTCGAAAATGGAGAAAAATTAAGTGCGAGCCGTTATTAAATACCTCTGTTTAAATAAATTAATGACGCAAGAGATTCATTGTGATTCGGAGGCAACATTAGGAGTCTGCTCCGCCGTATTCCACTGTCGCAAGGTGCCCAATTCTCAATTTCGAGTAGGGAGAACGAGCACGGAAGACGAACATCGTTGCGGCCGTCCATCACCCAAACGTCAGTCACCCAAGAAAATGTTGCGAAAGTCGAGAAAATTGTATTGTTGTGTGGAAGTTTCCACACAGCACAATCACCTGGTCCTAAACTAGGATTCCCTGGAATGGCATGACAGTATTTTTGTTTTCGATTTACAACCGTAGTACTTAATTGGCATCTTCGACTGGAACGCAGCTGATGTTATAACCAAATGACAAGTTAAACCTCGCAGGTAAAATTTAATGAATATCTTCCCTGACAAAAAAGAACCCCAGCTTTCTAAACGGAACTCTGCGCAGTGACCTTAGATAATACCTAGGCTTAGAAAATAATGTCCAGCGGTACCTAGGTACATATTTTATATCATCCCTAGGGAGGCATTTGTCGTCGAATCTCGGCTTGTTATTTCAAACGCTCCGCCATTTGTTTGGGGCTTTCGTGATGAGCGGTGGGGCAAGCGATGAGCGGTGGGACGAGGGATGAGCGGTTGCGCAAGCGATGAGCGGTAGTGCAAGCGATGAGCGGTAGTGCAAGCGATGAGCGGTAGTGCAAGCGATGAGCGGTAGCGCCAGGGTTAAGCGGTAGGACATGCGATGAGCGGCAGGATAAGCAATGAGCAGTGGTGCAAGCGATGAGCCATAGTGCAATTGATGAGCGGTAGTGCAACTGATGAGCACTAGAACATGGGATGAGCGGTAGGACAAGCAATGAGCAGTGGCGCAAGCTATGAGCGGTAGTGCAAGCGATGAGCGGTGGCGCAAGCGATGAGTGTTAGTGCAAGGGAATAGCTGTAGGACAAGCGATGAGCGGTAGGACAATCAATGAGCAGTGGGACAACCGATGAGCGGTGGGACAATCGATGAGCGGTAGAACAAGGAATGAACCGCGGGACAAGCAATTAGCAGTGGGGCAAGGGATGAGCAGTAAGCAGTGGGATAAGCCATGAGCGGTAGCAGAAGCAATAAGCGGTGGGGCAAGTGATGTGTGGCGATAGCGTCATTATTCCCATATTTTTTGGGACTGAAATGGAAATGGCAATCTGTAGGAAAAATATTTATTCATGAAGGAAGATGCTTCCAGAAGCATTGGAAGCTTTTCGAAAAAACACAATTACGAAATTACGTAAACTTAAAATTAAAAAAAGTGTTGAAACGTTGGATCTCATTTTTCTATGGGTTTCAAAAACAAACTTGGCGTTAATATTTTGTCGTGACAGAAACTATTGGACGGAGAACACTTTATTTCACTTCAATATTATTATTCCTCCGCTTTCCGCGTATATTTGTGCCAGCGACAACTAACTGCGTCATCGCGACACTGTTTTAGTGTCCGATTATGCTTTATGGGTATATATCGTCGTTGGGATGTGAGGATACAGACTTCTTATTAATTATCCATGAGTTACCAGTGGGTCATAATATTTTCATAGCGTTTGAGGTCGATACCCCTTTAGTTATATTAAGATAAGATAAGAAGATAAGAATATTCTCTATGTATCTGCAGAGCCTGTGAAATATGTGCACTGATGAACGGACTTCTTCACCGTTACGCCGACCTCCCCGGGTCCCTGCCAATCTCGTCCATTGCAAAACTGTTAGCCGTTGCCTAACGTAGTAAAATTTTATTATTGTGCCAGGTCCGGGGATGGGACGGACGGTAACTTGACACCGTGAGAGATGGCATTTGGATGAAGAAGAAGAAAGACATTTATTATACCAACAAGATACATCACAGAAACAAAATAAGCACATAAGTAACATAATATGCACAACAACAGAAAGAAAACTAAATACACAACAGACAAAACGAATAAAACAGGACCATAGATGTAGCCTGTGGTGTATCTACGTTGCCACAAAAGGCAACCTATCCCCGGCAGTGCGCAGCGCAGCAGTGTGCTGATGATTGTATTATGAAGGGAAAAGTATTTCTCATCTAAGTTACGAACTTCATAAGGAACCAATACTAATTAACTATTAAGACACACAAAAAAATACCTTTAAGTAATTTTCCCCCTACATGTTTTTGCAATGTGCCTTTTTACATATAACATTAAATAAAAAATGTGTCTCTAAAAATCAATTTAACATAAACATTGACATACAGGCACATACATTGCTTCTGGCCCCACACTAGGATACCCTGTATCGTGGGAACCGGAAACAACGACATCACAAACAAGTAAACATCCAAGACCTGGGTTTTTTTTTTGTCCCCAGCCGGGATTCGAACCCGGGACCTCTCGCATGGTATGCAGATGCACAACCGCTGCGCCACGAGGTCGATTTAATTAGGTACTATTGAATAATCTTCACAAAAATACACGAGTAAAGAAAAAATAAAATGACTACTGTGTTTCGTTAACGTAAATGTAACGAGCAGAACCTCTGGGCGATCTTAGTCAAGGGAAAAATATAGCCTTTATAAAACTGTAAACATCTCTGTACTGTCAATTGTATGTACCAGCCTCAATGCTCTCAGTGCTCTGAGGTACCAAAGTTTAAGTTTTGATAGCGGTGAAGGCATAATTCTTAGCCCTTGCTACGAGCTACGAGGCGTAGCACATCGTGACGTTGCTACGCCGTAGCAAGTATTCTGATTCTATTCAAGTATTTCAGTCAACTTACGATTATTGTCAGCGCTTTCTTGATTAGATTAGATTTACTTAGTCCCGTGTGTTTAACTACACCAAGCCCCAATTGCATCATTTAAACTAAGCCTGGTTTGTCCCTAAGCGGAGTTGGTAGCCAAAGAGTTTACTGCTCAGTTTTTTTCTGTACACGGATAATGGATAAAACTATGTTTTAACACAAACGAGCTCTAATTTTAATAGCAAAAATAATACTGTATTAATTCATATCTGATTAACATAACATAAACGTCTGTATCCTGGGCGGGTAGGGAGGAGCCAGGGTTTGCCACTTGCCACGATCGTGACAACCCTCTTTCGCTTTATGACATTCATTAGTTTTTGCATAAAATTAACTGGTAAATTGGCTAGAACTGTCGTAGATAAGAAAGTTGAAGCTCAGATACAAAACTGGTATTCTGGGTATACCAGTTTTATATCTAAACTTTGTAACTGAAAAGTACTTTAATCTTTAATTTTCTTCTTTAATTTTTATTATGTTTGAAAGCCGATTATTCTTGAAGAAAGGACTAAACAAATCGTAAACAGCGTATACTTTACTAGAACAAATACAGAACTAAAACTTCCATAAACGAATTTATCTTTTATACCAAATGGCTAAGGGTATCAAGTAAACTCCAGTTAAGGCTATTCTAACGGTGAACATGGACCTTAAGTTTGGAGTGACTGGTTTAAGTGCACACGCTCTCGTTTTCAAACTCAGACTTCTGTTAATTGAGTCTGGACTTGTTTTATTTGTAGGCATTTGCTGACGAATTGAATCTGTCTCAGAGTAGCCATTGCATTGAGGCTTTATAAATTACACGGGGTGTACCATTGCAATAGGACTTTGTAAATACTTATTACATTGTGAGTTATACGTGCATTGAGTTCATATATTGAGTCTCCTAATCTTCCCAAACATGATAATCAGGCGTGATACCGCGTGATAGACTAACGAGGCAGTCTATATGGAGAGGACGCATTCAGAAAGAGAGTTGATCAAATATCCCCTGTTTAAGCGAAATGCAAGATAAAAAAAAACCCGAAACTGGCGAGCATGCATGCAGCTACTGATGAATATTGAAGCCAAAGTGCTGGGTCAAGATTTCTAGGATTTATGTCAATGGTTTTTTTAAATCTATGTATGTGCTCAAGGTCACCCAACGAACAATGGAGAGAGCTATGTTAGGAGTTTTACTGCATGATCGAATCAGGAATGACGAGATCCGCAAAAAAACCCGAGTTACTGATATAGCTCAGTGGAAGTAGCAGTGGGCGGGGCACATAGCTCGGAGAACTGATGGCCGTTGAGGCGAAAAAGTTCTGAACTGGCGACCGCGGACCGGACAACGCAGCGTGGGCAGGCCCCCCACCAGATGGTCTGACGACCTGGTTACGGTGGCGGGAGTCGCTGGTTGCGGGCGGCACACGACCGGGAAGCTTGGAAAACCATGAGGGACGCCTATGACCTGCAGTGGGCAAATTGCTGATTATGATGATGCATCTCAAAGTTAATGAGAATTAAGACTATTAGCCGACTTCATCTACATTAACAGCGCTTAGCGGCTACACCTACCATAATGTAATTGTGACACGTTGAGAAGGAAATTCACTGCACAAAGTAGGTATTGCGACTTCGTGTCGTTTAACAACAAATAGGTTTGTCAGAAAATTTAAGTTAATTCTCCCCCGAGAGTTGGGCTAACACAATTTACACAGGACTGCAAATATTCTGAGACTATACTGTACCTACTGTAACAATTTTGCTACTCTACTGAAAATTGGATATTTATTAATATAAAATATGTCAGAAAATTATTAAGTATTACAAAACATTACTAATAATAAAAGTAAGTACTTCACTTAATTTTTTTATCTACCGTTTGAAGCTTTACCGACGAAAGAGTCTCTTTTAGATTTTTAAAACTATCATGTATTTTAGGTCGCTCATACACGGGCGGCACGTGTGTAGGCCAACACGGCCGACGCGCTGACGAGTCAACACGCTGACGCAGATATTCGACATTGACATCTCGGCGACAGCCGTCGGCGCGTCGACGGCTGCCTTCTACACACGTGCCGTCCGTGTACAAGCACCCTTAAACTTTTCAGTTCATACGAAGTCATTCTCTAGTAGCGGCATCTAATCTACAATAACTGAACCTGGTCCCTTATTATGAAGCAGCGACATGTTCGGATGGGTCGTCAACGTCGCGCTTGAGCCCGACAATTCACTTGAATCTAGCGTAGTCACTCGAACTTAGAATATTTTCCATTAAAAATATTAACTCAATTAAACTATTCAAAAAAAGAACCGTATTCGTCGCTAGATTCGAGTGAATTGTCGGGCTCAAGCGCGACGTTGACGATCCTTCCGAACATATCGCTGCTTCATAACAAGGACCCTGTTGTTGATGCTGTTAAAATTAGCTTAAAACTATAATTTAACATACTAAGAATAGATGCCACAGTAAATAACTGTTTTATTTCTTTCTTTCTTTCTTTATTTCTTTCTTTCTAGCATCAAAGCAATGAAAATGTAACCGTCATCAAAACCAATGAGATTATCTAATAACACAAGTATCTACATAAGCACTACATCGTTACAAATAGAAACGCTAAGGGGGTGCAGGGGGTAACACTAGCACCAAAGAAGAAAAACAATCTTATCTTTTTTTACAGATCAAATTTGCACCAAGTGTCAGTACAATCTCTGAATCACGTTAATAGTGATTTTTAGGACCCACAACCTAGTACTAGACAGCATTAACGCCAGAAACGGCCGTTTTTGGCATAAATGCTATCTAGTCCCGGATTCATGATCCTAGCTCGTCACGTGTCCTAAAAATAGCTGTTAACCCGATTGAGAGATTGTACTGAAACTTTTTGCAAATTTGATCTGAAAAACAAGATATGATTTTTGTCCTCGGTGGCGCTAGTATTAGTCCCTGGAGCCCCTTAACATAATTACGCAAGTGTTAACAGTTTTAAAACATTTAAAACTAAATTAAACGTAGTATTTAGTAATAAAAATGTCTATACAACATTGAATATTTCGAATCAAGCAAAAAACGGTAAAAAAATCACGTTTGTTGTATGGGCGCCAGCCCTAAATATTTATTTTATTTATTTTAGTCTTTAGAAGAAGAAGAAGAAAGACTTTTGTTGGGACAAATTAACGCACCACAATAAAAAAGGCGTATTTGTTGTTATAGCGTCAATAAAAATACATCATCTGTGAAAATTTCAACTCTCTAGCTATCACGGTTCATGAGATACAGCCTGGTGAAATACCTACAGACAGACAGATGGACACTGGATTTAGTAATAGAGTCCCTTACCCTTTGGGAATAGAAACCCTAAAAATAGTAGGACTTAAGAGAAGATAAGATAAGAATATTCTTGTTTATACACCAGAGAACAATAATTGCAAAACAAAATTGGCGACCTTACTCCAAATAGCAATTTCTACTTACTTTAACTTAGTAAGTGCAAGGAGAATACCCTAATTTTCACAGCTCCGTAAATGTCCAGGAAAGTTCCTGCGTTGCCCGGTACACCACACAAACTTATTTAAGTTTAGCACGAAACCTCCTTTTATAGTTTCCCTGCAGCTTGGCATACAATTTTGTTCGTTTGTACAAGTACAGTTAGCAAAGTAAGATGTCTGGACTTACGCCACGGTCCTTTAAAAGACCTTTAACGTCTAACGTTAATAAAGACGATAAGATTTTTTTTTTCATTTATGCCGATTGCGAACCTCATAATGTCCTAATAAAAAACACATTATTTTTGCGAAAAATGGAAATAGAAATAAATGGCATAGAATTGCCAAAAGACGTTTTTGAAAAAAATTTTTAGGACACTCGACCGAGAACAATGCCTGGGACTAGGACAGCCCTAGACAGTGGCGTAACTATAGGGTGGCAGAGCTGGCAAAATGCCACGGGCCCCCGAACTGAGGGGGCCCACGAACTATGAGGCCGCGAGCTCAGAAGTATGAGGCCGCAAGCTCAGAAGTAACGTACGATTTTTAACATAAATTTGTAGCAATTGTAATTATTTATATATGAGTACTTGAAATCAATTCAAATCGGGCCATATATTGTAAAGATCATATTTTATTTTTATTTTTTACTGGGATGGCCATGGGCCTCAGATGGTTTTAATCACGCCACTGGCACTAGAATAGCATTACCATTTAAAACGGCCATTTTTGGCACGAGTTCTCGGTCCTGGCTTCAAAAAATCACTATTTACACACATCGTTGAGAGATTTGTAGGCAAAACGTTCGTAAAAAAGAAGATAAGATTTCGTGGAGTTAAGAGTTCGTGGCTCCAGAAGCCTTTTAGGGTACAGTTGCATATAAATGACTTTCACGTCCATTTCACGACGCTTTAGGTAAAATAACTTTAGTTCAACTGGCTTCAGTAAAAACTGATTTGAAATAAAGTATAAATACTTTTTACTTAGTCTCCATGATGTCCCACAAGCCACAATACGAGTTTTGTGTCGCGAAGGCATAACATAAGCTGATTATGCAATGACTAAATTAAAATAAACTTATAAATACTCTTAAACTAAACTTCAAAAAATATAATAATTTCCGAAAAGGTACCATGTACAGTCTGGCCACTGGTCTACTTTTATTTCTATGCTGCAAAGTCACTCATAACGTAAATAAGTAACGTGTGTCCATATGAGACATTTCATCGAATTTTCGATTGTACAAAGCATGCTCGAAAATTGAGTTTAAACATATTTAAAAAGATGTGTATCGTTACAACTCAAGCATGTATCTCGGAGAGGTAGGCAGAAACCAGGGTCTGTCACTAGCCACGATTCTGCTGTTTCTTAAAAATAAATATGAGATACCCACCAAAATACCCAGATAAAAAGTGCCCGAAACCAGCGTGCGTGCATGCAACGACTAATGAAGGTTGATGAAGTGAAAGAGATCTTTCGCGATCGTGGCAAGCGGCAGACCCTTTTCTCTTTCTACCTCTCCGCGATACAGGCGTGAGTTTATGTTATGTTTACCCAAGGAAGCTTTACAGTCATGTGGGCTTAATAAAAACGACACATCTTGTGACAAATGACATATTTAATTAGCTTTTTAGCACGCAATAAAACTGTCACGAATACAACATTCCACGGACGTTTTTAATAGCATATTTCTGAGTAATTTAGTGGAATTAGGGCTCACTAATATTACGAATATATATACAGGAGAGTGTTGAATACACTGCCTCCTTCACGGCGAAAAGGAATGCCATGGACTCGTTAAAATACTACAGATCAAATTGCCTTTTGATTTCCTATAAAAAAAATTCTATGACTTTAGGTGGGGGGGTCATGATGATAATGATGACGAATATAATAGACGCTACTAGGAGTTTTTTAGAATTGTTGTGACTCAAATTTACATTGTAATTTTCTGCAAATGTAATGGCCGGCAGATATCATTAAACATCCGCACAGTCGAGATAACTTTGCGATGGACACGTAGGAGCAACTTTTTTTTATCATTACAGAGTTCAGTTAACCCTTTCAATAAAGTTCGCTTTTGCATCTGTATATCCTATACCTTAATGTTATGTACCTTAATGTACCGTTCTTGTGCATGAAGTGTTACAAATATCAAACAAACAAATAACCAAATGAACGAACGAACGAACGAACACACGAACGGTCGAACGAACGAATTAATGACAAAAGTACCAACGAACGGTCGGGCAAACAAACAAACAAAAAGTAACATTTTGGGTCATCAAAAAGGAAGCACTGCAAAGTATCCATCAGCTCTTAACACAGTTGTTCCCAGGTGTGAACAAGCGTGTCGCTTCGCGCGAAACTGACGACACCCACCTCGTAAAAATGTTTTTGCTTGTTCAGCTCATATTTTTGCGTCGTGAGGAAACCCGCACATTCGTTTCGCAAGGACAATTTTCATTGAATTCTGAAGGTTTTCTTATAAGGGTGTACATGCATATTAACATTATTTTACGAGATCGCTCAAATATATTGATGAACGGTTCATACGTTATAGGCGTTAGGTTATGGCACGTTTTAGTACCACATGACTATTCAATATAGTTTATTAAAATATGAAATACGTTTACATATATTTTTTTTTATTTTTTTTTTATTAAGGATATCAACAGCAAAAAGAAAAAAATTATTTATCTTTTATCGTTTCCTCTCCTATTATATTAAAACAATTTTTAGTGCAAGTTTTCCATTAGTTTTGTACTGTCGGTTCGTGACTAATGACGTTCAACTTCACCGGTGAAATCGGAAGCAAAGTGAAACTGTAATAGCTTCTCTGAATTAGGAAAGTTAGTACCCCGAAGCTGTGCTGGAATAAAGTTACCTGTAAGGAGGTCTCAAGCTGTTGCGATTCGAGTTATAACGACGCTATCAGGCTAATAATTGCCAAACAATACCCTTCTCGAGTAGCTCTGGAGCTCATTAACTTTATGATAATTTACCATGAATTTTAGGTGGTTTGAACGCCATATCATAATGGACGTGCGTTAACAATAGCTATCGAAGACGAGAATTTATTTTTTAAAAAAGGCAATTTCCAAAAAGATCTTGTCACAAACTCGCATCTATTGGAACCGTTAATACCCAGCCAGAGTGGTGCGTGTGTGCCGCGGGCCATTGTTCTGATAGACCGAGAGGCGGTACTAACTGTTCGCGCATTTTTTGAAACAAGATTTCTCAACTTGCAACCAGATTTCTCATAAAAACCTATTTAGAGGCTAAAAATTCCACCCATGCCAGGAGTTGAACCCGCGACCGGGTTCAAGTCCCGGCATGGGTGGATTTTTTAGCCTCTAAATAGGTTTTTAAAAATTGTCCTCAGCACGGGTTGTGATAGGCAAATAACATCATTACGCCACATGCCTTCACGTATATGAAAGATAGACAATTCCTCCCAAGGCACGTAGGATTATTATATATAAGCTAGTGTAAGACTAGAATAAGGGAGTTAAGAGTTGGAAGTAGTAAAAAAGACGTTGAAGCTGCGGATTTGGACCTTGCCAATCGTGTGTCGCGGCAGTTCGACCAATGTTTTAATGAAATCGAGGAATTGGTAAGCGCGAGTATTAACGAAACAAAAATGGCCGAGTTTGACTTAAAGATTGCTCTCTCTTTGCTGCCGTTAGTAGATGCGGATGAGAAACAAATTAATCAATTGATTGACGGTCTGGATTTTTATAGCAGTACACTAAAGAAGGATGATCAGTCCGTACTAGCAAACTTTGTAATTAAAACTCGTCTTTCTAATAAGGCTAAATTAAAACTCAAGAATGCTTACTCATCCGTTTCAGATTTAATTCAAGATATTCGTAGGTATTTGTTGCCGAAAAAGTCATACACAGCTATTCTGTCCCGGCTACAAAGTTGTCGACAAGGTAATAGGAGTGTAAGCGAGTTTGGGGAAGAGATAGAACAATTGTTAACGGATTTGACTTTAGCGCAAGCGGATGGTAATTCAGCATCGCACGCTATTCTGAAGCCGATAAACGAAAAGATAGCTATTAAGCGGTTTTCGGATGGGCTGAATAGCGATAGGCTGAGTACTATTGTCGCGTCGCGAGCCGTTGACTCCATGCGGGAGGCGATCACGATCGCTACCGAGGAAGGAGACTTTCTTCCGAAACCTTCGAGTAGTTGTTTTCATATCGCAAAACCGAACGGTAGGCAGGGTAATCGGTTCTTTAACAACAACGGTCGTAATATGGGTCCGCGACAACAACAGTTTCAGCAGAGTAGGCCACCGCAAGGGAACCGTTTTAGAGGTAATGCTACGCGCACCGCTGGACATAAATTAGCAAGTCAGCAAGGTCGCGGGCGCTCATTTCATAACTCAGATAATCGGGCGTATAACAATTTGCCTAGGTATGGTTTTTCTAGGTCAGGCGGTCAGCGCTCCGTGAATAATATAGAGTCGGACGCTACCGAACGTGATTCACAGCGTAATGAGATAGTTAAGCTTGTCTCAACAGATTTGCAAGGAGAGTGTGTTATAGTTCCACACGAGGTTTCCCCAGGTGTATTTGTAGCGGGAGCAATCGCGTTATCGGTTGATGGGAAGATTCCTGTGCGTTTTCTGAATACGCGTGATAGTGATGTGGAGCTTAGTAATTTTTGTCCGAAGATTCATAGGTTAACAGACTATTTTGTATGTTCTTTTGAATCTCAGGGAGCAAAGTCTGTAGACAGAGTTAAGCAGCTTTTGGGGTTGTTGAAATTAAGATCATATCTCGATGATGAAGGAAGTCGTAACATCGAAAGCATTTGTGCTAAGTACGCAGATATTTTTCATATGCCAGGTGATAAACTGTCTGTTTCGAATTTATTCGACTACCAGATTAAGTTGCAGGAAAATGTTTCTCCAGTTTACGTGAAGCCGTACAGGATACCATTTTCGCAGAAACAGGAATTGACGAAGCAGATCGATAAGTTAGTGAAAGAAGGTGTAGTTGAAGAGTGTACTAGTGAGTGGTCTTCACCTCTATTGCTTTTGCCCAAAAAAGACGATAGTAGTGGCGAAAAAAAATGGCGCATTGTTATCGATTATAGGCTTCTAAATAAGAAAATAATAGATGAAAAATTCCCCTTGCCTAATATACAGGAAATACTGGATTCTTTGTCGGGTAGTATTTATTTCTCGCATTTGGATCTGAGTTCTGGTTATTATCAGTTGAGTTTATCTCCAGAGAGTAGGAAGTTTACAGCGTTTACAGCGGATAAGCAGTACCAGTTGAAGAGATTGCCCATGGGACTCAAAACTAGTCCCAGTGCGTTTTCAAAGCTAATGGCAGTAGCTTTATCAGGATTGACTTATGATGCATGTTTCTTATATTTAGATGATGTGATTGTTTTTGGGAAAAGTCTTCGTGAGCATAACGTTAACCTTATCAAAGTTTTCGAACGGTTTAGGAAAGTCAATTTAAAACTTAATCCAAGCAAATGTGTCTTCCTCAAGAAAGAGATTAATTATTTAGGGCATTTAATAACTTCTAGTGGAGTGTTGCCAGATAGTAGTAAAATTGACGTCTTGAAAAATTATCCTTCACCAAAAACAGCAGATGAGGTTCGTCGTTTTGTAGCTTTTGCTAATTTTTATAGGAAATTCGTAAATGGATTTGCAGATATAGTTTATCCGTTGAATCGGTTATGCAAAAAGAACGTGGAATTTCAGTGGTCAAAGGATTGCGAGGATGCGTTTAAGAAGCTTAAATCAGTACTTAGCTCTCCTCCAGTTCTAGATTACCCAGATTTATCAGATGACAATGTTTTCCGTCTCCAAACAGATGCATCAGGAGTAGCAATTGGAGCCGTTTTGTCAAACGCTAATAACAAGCCTGTAGCTTTCGCTAGTAGGCAGCTGAATAAGTCAGAAATTAATTATCCAACTATTCACAAAGAATTGTTAGCAGTGGTTTGGGCAGTGAAGCATTTCCATCCTTATTTGTTTGGTAGGAAGTTTAAAATTCTTACGGATCACCGACCTTTGGTACATTTATTTAGCATGACAGATCCTAGTAGTCGTTTGACTAAGTTTAGATTAAGTTTAGAAGAGTATGATTTTGAGATAGAATACATTAAGGGCTCTGAAAACGTAACTGCAGATGCCTTATCAAGGATCATAATAACTTCAGACAAACTAAAATCCTTAAGTTCGGATTTTATAGGTGTAGTTACGCGTTCTATGAGTCGCTCACCGAATACACAGACTGACATGACAAACGTTCCCCGCGATACAAAAAAAAAAAAATGGCGTCTTCGAGGAGACAATATTAATGTTAACTTGCTTAAAATACTTGGTCACTAACGTTAGTACGCGATCTCAAGTGCTGTATTAACTTCTGCGTCCCTATTTAGCAAGTGGAAGTGTTATCTTCGTTCTCTGACACCTAAAGGAAAAGTAATCCTGCAACCTAACCTGCATTGCAACGTGATTCCCACCATGAAGTGCGAGGTGTGTAAAGGGGCAATCGATCTCAGCGATCTTCTGAGGTGCACGCTGTGCAAAACCAGGGCATTCCATTTCAGTTGTCTGAACATCAAAACCAGTACGTTCATGGCACAAAACTATATGTACAAAAATACATGGCAATGCGAGTCTTGTGCTAACAACAAGCGGAAAAATCACGAGAAAAAGTGCGACGACAAAACGCCGAAGGGAGGTGTGCAAGACAAGTCTAAAACGCTCTCAAACATTGACACCGACGAGCAGAATGTCAATGAGTCTTCGGTTCTTGTCGAGGCGGAGGCGTCGTTGGTCACGGAAATTCGACTTCTACGTGAGGAAATGCATGCTGCCCGTGCTGAGATGCAGGAATTTCGAAACACTATTTCCAGCCTCACCTCCGCTGTCACTAAGTGCAACAGCCGTATCGATGAGCTGAGTATGCGTGTAGAAGTCGTGGAAAATAGGCAGCGAGAACCCCCGAGTGACAACGGTATTGCTGAGCTTGAACGAGTCGTCGCTGATCTCAAATTAGAGCTGAACGATCGGGATCAAGAGATGCTCTTAAATGACCTGGAGATTGCAGGTATTCCCGAGGAGAAGAATGAGCGTCCCGTTCATCTATTCATTTGCTTGGCTGCGAAGCTGGGAGTTACATTGGAGGAGCGAGATGTTGTCAGCGTGCAACGCGCTGGTATGTTGAGGAAAACTGAGCCAGGGAATGCAGCACGCTTGCGTCCATTCGTGGTCCGGCTGACTCGCCGTGCATTGCGTGACGACCTACTTGCGGCGGCACGTGTGCGGCGCAGCGTCTCTACCGCTGGTCTGGGATTGGCAGCGTCGGGTGAGCAGCGCATATATCTCAACGAGAGACTGACCCGTTCAAACCGCCACATATTCTTCAGGGCTCGCTCTGTCTCAGTTCAGGCCAACTGGAAGTATGTGTGGACCCGAGATGGCAAGATCTATGCTCGCAAGGAACATGGAGCTGCCCGTCATCGCCTGCGCTCCGAGGCTGACATACCTAAAGTTTTTGGTCATACTTAATGTTGGCCCTGCAGCTCATGATTGGCTTGTGTTGGTTGTTTGCTAAGTTACTTATGAATGGTTCTCATAACTTAGATGTTAAACTATACCCTAGTTTAACTTGTTCTGTCAGGATTAAAACTATGTTATATACCTATAAATTCTGTAAGTTAATTAGATTGTTCTATATTAAGCTAAAGTTATGCTTAACTGGATTAAATGACTTTAGGTGTCTTTTAAGGCTGAACTCTCTTGCATTATGTTTACATTTGAAATTAATGTGGATATTGAGCTTAACTATATTATTCTGCTCCATACAAGATGTTAATGCAGGAACCTCTCTTTTCCTGACTTATTATCTATGGTCTTGTATTCGTATGACAATTTTTCTAACAAAAAGTGAGTCTTTGGTAACGCTGGCCATGGAAGGATTTTGTACGCTAAGTGGTAGGTCTTACAGCGGACAAGCTATAAACCTTTCTATACTGTGTTACACTATGTTATGTTTAGCTAGTTTAGACATAGTAAATTTGCACATTTATCTATCAAAGTTATGTTTATTGTTGAGTCTCTGCGCATCTTTTATATTACTAACTTGTTATTGTAATGTCAGAACAAGGTTCTTTCTGTTATATTATAATTATTTTTGGTCTACTAACACTTGGTATACAGTGTATTTAGATTCAAAGAGTGAATTACTTGTATTGCTTCTCATAAAAGGATTTTATGGCTTAAAAAATGGTAAGTTTTACTGTAGATCAGATGTGAGCAATTCAATACTGTTCTACACTGTGTTATACTTGAGTAGTCTTAGTGCAAGTGATTTGGGTTTTCATTTCTTGTGCTCGTGGTCATGTTTTTATCTGAAACTTTTGCGTGTGTTACATTCTACTCAATTTTGTTTTTTATTTGACACCAGAACAAAATTACTTACATTATTTTCATACTATTTATGGTCCTGTAACTGTACTCTAATTAATTCTTGTGGTTCACTGTCATTTCTATGTATAAGCATAAAAACATGGTTCACTATTATTCTACTCTATAATGACCCGTAAGAACTTTTTTAAAGTTGGACTTTATAACCCAGGCTCTTTAGGTAGAAACCATGATGAGCTTATTATGGCAGTGATGCATCATACATTGGATATTCTGACGGTAAATGAAACATGGCTTCGACCAAATGAAGAAGCAAAAGCCCCGTGCCTTCCTGGTTATAACCTCCGAAGCCTGCCTAGACCCCCTGAGGTGCGCGGTGGCCGTGGAGGCGGTGTAGCTTTTTATATTAAAAAAGGTATTAAAATAACTATATGTGAACACCCAGTATGTCTATCTGTTGAGCAAATGTGGATAAAATTTAATATTAATGGCAACAAAATTACTTTAGAAACTGCGTATCGCCCCCCCTGGCTTAATTCTGATATTTTTCTGAATGCTTTAACTGACTCTATTAATGCTTTAGGCCACTGTGATAATCTAATAGTTCTGGGCGATTTTAACATTGACCTGCTGAATCCTGATAATGTTAATTATCTGAAGTTTTTGGACTTTATTGATCTTTTCAACTTAAAGCAAATAGTTACATCACCAACTCACTTTACAGACCATAGTCAATCTCTCATTGATGTTGTGTGTACAGACGCTCCGGTCCGCCGCGTCACAACCGATGTCATAGGGAGTAAACAATCCAATCATGCTTTTGTAGTGTGTGAATTTACTTTTAAAAAGCCTAAAATCCCTCCTCATATAGTAAGCTTCAGGCCTTTAAAAGATATTAATTTTTCTTTATTTGAAAATGATCTTAAAAATACTCCTTGGCAGTATGTCTTAACTTCTATTAACGTCGATGACATGGTGTCTACTTTCAATACATTACTGCTAAGTCTACTGGATACTCATGCTCCTGTTAAAACAATAACTATCAAATGTCGTTCCTACCCTTGGATAACTGAAAATGTTAAGCTAATGATGAGATTAAGAAATGGAGCACAGTGTAGGTATTTAATCACTAAAAGTAATGTTCACAAAGAATACTACAAACAACTAAAAAAACTCGTTAACTCTGCTCTTTACAATGAAAAACGTGCTTATTTCAAACAACATATTAATCGTCATATTAGAGACCCTAAATTTTTATGGACAAATCTCAAATCCACTGTTCTTCCTCCTAAACTGGAAAAAGACATACCCAGTCATCTCTGCTCCGCGGAAGACATTAACAAACATTTTCTTGATTTGCCTGGTTCTAGCCGTGTGAGTTTGTCTGATTTAACGTACTTTGAATCCAATAGGTTTAATGAGTCTAATTTCAGTCTAAAATGTGTAAGCCGACGAGTTGTTTCGAGGATCATTCACTCCTTAAAATCAAATGCAAAAGGGGTTGACTTAGTTTCGTTGGACATGCTTCTTCTGTCATTGCCGGACACGCTGGATGTAATTACTTCTATAATTAACAGATCTATTATCACATGCAGCTTCCCAGTACAATGGAAAACTGCCATTATTCAGCCTCTTCCTAAGGTTCCCAACCCATCAACTTACAAAGATCTCCGACCAATCAGTATTCTGCCGTGTATCTCTAAAGTTATGGAGAAAGTAGTACACCTTCAGCTCATTGATTATCTGGAAAGTAGAAATATCCTTCCACAGGCTCAGTCCGGATTCCGGAAAAATAGAAGTACTGCAACCGCTCTATTAGACGTTACAAACAATATTCTCGAGGCGCAGGACGGCGGCTCTGGTACAATCTTAGTTCTTTTAGACTTCTCTCGTGCATTTGACACTATTAATATATCCTTGTTACTCTCAAAGTTGACGTATTATGGCTTTGATGTTCCTACTGTAAAATGGTTTCACAGCTATCTGAGTAATAGGTCTCAGTATGTTCAGCTTTATAATGGTCTTGGTTGTGTCTCCGCCTCAGCTCTATCCGCTGTCACTCGGGGTGTACCTCAAGGTTCTATTTTGGGCCCTCTACTTTTTATTCTATATTGTGCGGACATCATAGGTGTTATACAGAATTGTAAATATCAAATCTACGCTGACGATCTGCAACTTTATTTGTCCTGTCGACCGGGTGAAATTAACTCTTCGGTCGACAGGATAAACGGAGACTTGAGCAGAATTTCAACTTGGTGCAATAAAAATTGTCTACTTATTAATCCAAGCAAATCCAAATTCATGATTTTAGGCTCTAAACGGCAGATTTCTAGTATTTCATGCCAGAATCCGAGTATTGTAGTAAATGGCGAAACTATTTGTTCGACGACATTAGCACGAAATTTAGGTGTAATGTTTGATTCCGAGCTTAGATTTGAGAAGCACATTCAGGAATTAGTTCGCAACTGCTTCTTTCGTCTGAAGTTGCTTTACAGGATTCGTGATTATTTAAGTAAGGAACTTCGTATAAACCTTGTCGATTCTCTTGTGCTTTCTAAATTAAATTATGCAGATACTGTTTACGGGCCCAGACTTTTAGCTAAGACTAAATCTTTGATACAGCGTGTACAAAATGCTTGTGCCCGTTTTTGCTTTGATGTTCCGCCTAGAAGTCATGTCTCACCTTTCCTGATTCAAGCCAAAATTTTAAATATGAATTGTAGAAGATTCACTCATTTTGCTACACTTCTTTTTGGCATTATAAAGAGTCGCAAACCCCTTTATCTTTATGAAAAACTTACTTGGTGTTCTCGCACACGACTTGCTCGCCTTGCTATTCCCTCACACAGGACCACCGCATATAAAGGATGTTTTAAATATACTGCCGCTAAAATTTGGAATACCATCCCACCTCCTTTACGTAATCTTACATCTATTGGAACTTTCAGACAAAAAATTAAAGAATATGTTGTCAGCGCGCAAATTAGCGGCGATTTCCCTTTTTGATGAAGTGTTTGTATTATCAAGCATTAACATTAATACACCCTCACCTGCTTGCTCAAGGTCATTACGTATCAAGTAGGTAATTAAGAACTTAACTGAAATTAAAATGTACTCAGCTATAATAGAAACTTCAGAATTATATTGTTTGAACTTTATTGCACACCAGTAATTGCAAAATATAACATATTTGTAAAACAAGCCATTTTTTTTTCATTCATGGTTCGGTCTGAAAACCAGCGCCAAAGCCTTGCTTTGGCATCATGCTGAGACTGGCCCATTTTTGGCAACTTTGTGTGTCTAAGTTTCATGTAGGTACTTAGGTACAGGTATTTCGCCAAATGTGTCCTATGGTTTACTAACTTAATTATGCACCTATTGTTTGTAATTATTTGTAAGGATTTTGGCTTATGTGCCTACTGTATGTAATTCTTTGTAATGTTGCCAAATAAAGTTTATTCTTATTCTTATTCTTATTCTTATACAGGGTTGTCACCTTTAGTGCCCGGCCAGCCTAAAGTAGTTGACATAATCAAAGGGACACAAGGAGACACGGAATTGAAATTTGCTCGAGTAAAGTATATAGAGAATTATCGAAACTAATGTTGGAAACAAGGCGGTCCGGACCCGCAAATAATGTACTTATTGTGGACTCTACGGTTTATTTGAATCAGGATTCTCTATTGACGAAGGCACGCTTAGACGTATCGTTACGAGACCTGGTAGATCTATGTAGGAGTTTAAGGATAGTAGAGTTGGTAATAGGTAAAAATGAGCTTAATAAATCAAATGTAGAAACGTTAATACGTAATTACCAACAGAGTAAAGAAAGTAATTTACCACGATTATGTATAATACAAGGAAAAACGAAAGTAACCGATCGTGACATGATTAGAATAATTCTAAATGATTATCACTTGTTACCCACTAGCGGGCATGCAGGTATCACTAGGATGTTGAGTGGTATTCAAAAGAAGTTCTATTGGCAAAATATGCGTAAAGACGTAGAAGATTTCGTCAGACGTTGTAAAGACTGTCAGAAACAAAAGTTCAATAAAAGGCAAGTTCGAGACAATATGGTCATAACAAGCACAGCTTCAACATCTTTTGAGAAAGTGTACTTAGATATTGTAGGTCCTTTAGATGTAGACTTGGCAGGAAATAAATATATTTTAACATTACAGTGTGAATTAACAAAATTTGTAGAGGCTTATGCTTTAGATAGAAAAGATTCTCAGACTGTAGCCAAAGCATTTGTGGAAAATTTTGTTTTAAGATATGGGATACCAAAAACTATAGCTACGGATTGTGGTACAGAATTCATGAATTCCACCTTGAATGAAGTTTGTAAACTGTTGAATGTTGAGAAGCTAAACTCAACGCCTTACCACCATGAAAGCATAGGGTCATTAGAAAATTGGCATAAACATCTTGGTAGTTATTTACGAATTCAAACAAAAAACGATTCATCAAACTGGAGTACATGGATTCAATATTGGTGTTTTGCTTATAATACATCCGTAAATACCAGCACAAAGTATTCACCATTTGAACTAGTGTTTGGTAAACCATGTAATATCCCTAGTAATCTTGTAGATAAAGTTGAACCACTGTATGTATACGATAATTACCCATTTGAATTAAAATTTCGACTGCAAAAAGCACATGTAGATGCTAGAAATAATTTAATAATAAATAAGACTAAGAGAAAAATTTGTTATGATAAAACAGCCAATGTTGTAAAATTTAAAGTGGGAGATTTAATTTTAATTAAGAATGAAAATAGCAGTAAATTAGATGAACTGTATATAGGACCATTTAGAATAAAAGAAATTGTCGGAACTAATGTAAGAATAGATAAAGACAATAAGGACTATTTAGTGCATAAGAATAGGTTAAAATTATTTTATGAATAATCTTTTCAGGGGAGGGGATCCCTACCTTTTCAGGGGAGGTGTGATAGGCAAATAACATCATTACGCCACATGCCTTCACGTATATGAAAGATAGACAATTCCTCCCAAGGCACGTAGGATTATTATATATAAGCTAGTGTAAGACTAGAATAAGGGAGTTAAGAGTTGGAAGTTAAGAGTTAAGAGACTGGAGTCTTAACGATATATTAATTAAAATGTGATCAACCGTTCCTGTCGTTTCCCTGCTGCGCCGCCGTCCTGCAACCACTCCCCCCACCACTGGGCATACTTCAGGTTAGTGCAACAAAAAAAGAATATAATCAGATTTCTTATCTCAATTTTTATTTTATTAACGTCTTTACTTAAAAGTAATAGTCTAAATAGATCCCATTTTTGAACTGTGAATACTGACGAAGCGAAGGAGGTTTGTCCGGATTGTCTCTGCCTACTGGAGCGTGAGTTTATGTACGACCTCGTGGCGAGAGGTCCCGGGTTCGAATCCCGGCTGGGGACAAAAAAAGAAAGCCCAGGTCTTGGATGTTTACATGTTTGTGATATCGTTGTTTCTGGTTCCCACGACACAGGGTATTCCAGAAGCAATGTATGTGCCTGTACGTAAATTTTTATGTATTTGTTTATATCTATACAGCCCATGAAAGACGCCCAAAGAGGTCTATGGGGAAACTGCGAAAAATGTATCAGCTGTTTATGTATTCTAAAGGTCATGGTTTATTGTACCATCACCGCCACGACACAGCTGCAGCGCAGCTCCGCCTCGAATTCAGGCTCCCGCTAGCCGTCAGCAGGCTAACCAGGCGTCGCCGTAAAGGAAAACATCGTGAGGAAACTTGAGTGTTTGAGCTATTCACATATCGATCTATACACCCCATATAGGTATATAAGAACATAGTTGACTGCCCCGTTGGTCTAGCGGTATCACGTCTGATTACCATGCTGGAGGTCGTGGGTTCGATTCCCACTAGAGGCTGCCGTACATTTGTAAACATGGCCTCAGTTGAGTGTATTTCCATATTTGTGATGTTCTTGCCTGGTTACCATAGCACAGGGTATCCTAGTTTGGGATCAGGACAAGTAATTGTGTGGGGTGGAAGTTATTATTATTATTATTATTAATTCATAGATAATTTTATTGTCATGAAAGTGTACAAAGATAGTGCCTGGTCCCAAACTAGGATATTCTGTATGATCTATGAACTAGCTTTTGCCCGCGACTTCGTCTGCATGGAATGCGTCTGAGATGAAAATTATTCTGAGTCCTTCCCTGGGACTCAAACTATCTCCATACCAATTTTCATCTAAATCCGTTCTGCCGTTAGTGCGTGATTGAATAACAAACATCCAAAAATCTTTACAAACTTTCACATTTGTAACATTAGTAGGATAACCAGGCTCAGTTTACCCACAATAATTAATAACTGGTACAGTTATTACTGGTACAATTATTAATTAATAATTTGTACAATTATTCATTACTGGCTGTTGCCCGCGACTTCGTCTGCATGGAATGAGTAATTTCCGGAATGAAAAGTATCCTACGTCGTATCGTCGTACATCCTATCTTCATACCAAATTTTATCTAAATCCGTTCAGCCGTAATTGCGTGATTGAGTAACAAACATCCAAACACTTTCACATTTATAATATTTGTAGGACTGACCTAGTTTATTATTGACGGATTTTCTTCAATGAGGCACAAATTTTTATTCAATCACGCCTAATATCCTAAAAGTCTGTATCGAAGAAATATTGGGCAGTAAAGTCCGTGAGCGCTCGTCGTAAATGAGTTTCAATCATCATTGGGTGGGTCACCTCTCACCTCTAATCTCAAACCTTATCGCGGACCTTCAAAAATGAGCCGTGGACTCTGAAGACTGAAGGTTTGACCCTTTATCCACTGTCTTGTTGGTCGATCGGTAAAACGCTCGACAACCAAAACAGAGATCGTGAGTTCGATTCCCTTTAGGGGCCGCCGTAGTTTACTGCTTCTACGACTCTCCTGTCCGTATGCGGGAAGAAATCTCTATACAGAAATAACCTTTGCCTTTGTACATGTTACATACACATATACATACATAAACTCACGCCTGTATTCCAGATGGGTAGGCAGAGACCAGGGACTGCCACTTGCCACGACTTGTACATGTTATTTCTTACGTCCTGTTAAATATTTCGTGTGCAATAAAGTCTAAATTAATGAATAATTAATTTGGTTTTACAAATGGCCTCAGTTTGGGTATTTTTCGGTGTTTGTGATACAATGTCCTGTCTGGTTACAATGTCACAGAGTATCCTAGTTTGGGACTAGACTAAGTGATTGCGTGGTGTGGATGTTACTATTACTTTAGGACGAACGGAAAATAACAGTTCACCGCGAGGCCTTCTGCCGCGTCGTTGGTGCCCGATTTTCTTACCATGGTCATCATAGGCCACCCTATCATCATCATTTTCATTATCATCATCATCGAGAACCAGAAACAGATTATAATCTTTTTTTAATCCACTTCATGATTCTTCTATTCGCTGAAAATTTTCACTGTTTATGATCTGAGGAATGAGGTCTTTATTATACATTTATCAAAAACAGCCTTATTATGGGACAATACACTTTTCAATACACTCAAGGGGCTCCACGGAGTAACATAATAGAACAAATAATTTCGGTGACGCATGGCGCTAGTGTTCCGTGTGGCGACGGATTAAGAATAGCGTCAGTCCATTTCCTTCTGTGGATGTCGTAGAAGGCGACTAAGGAAATACATTACCAGGAGACGGGCAGCAGCGTCTTCCTGAGACTCCAACCGCATACTGCGATCGCCAACCCGCCTGCCAAGCGTAGTGATTATGGCAAAACCCCTCATGGTTATGAAAACCACGAAGGAGGCCTATGTCCTGCAGTGGGCGTCAAATGGCTGATGATGATGATGGCGCTAGTGTTACTGCATGGATCCCCTTAAAGGAAAATTGTTTTCAAAATGACCAACTTCATTTCAATAGAATTCGGTGACCACAAAACAAAATTGAACATTTAATACCTCATTCCACAAGGAAATAAAATATTATTTCACTTCACATACACAGCTTAAGTAGGACATGCCACTAGAAGCTAAAGTTGGACAATATATAAAGGCGTTTATTCCCATTTTCCCATTGATCAGCGAGCCAGTTGGTCTAACACCCGATCGGGAACGTTCATAGAAGGTATAATACGCGACGCACATAAAGGGGATCCTTTGTTGGAGACATACCTGCCTTTATGACCGACTTTTACCGATACTTACACGCCGTTCTATCTGCCTTCAGTCAGCGAATAGATGTTCCGCCTGCAAACAAATTTTTGATGTGAATCGTTGAGTAATATATCGTTGAGTAGAGGAAAATAGCCATTACTCAGATCCTCTTGATTCGTGCCGCTAGATGGCATCAGTGCCGCGTAACACATTGCGCAGTCTGAGCTAAAAATTTACGCCTATGTATAGGTATTTCGACGTTTCACGTCAAGCCAACGGCCGTAAACCGACACAGCCCCACCCTCTTTATTCCATTTTAGCCTCGCTTCATTTAACACTGTTAAAGGGACTTGAAAACTATTGGCCTCTCGCTCAGAAAAAAATATCGTCAGTGCTGCCACATAGGCGCTTAAAAACCTACTGCTTATCTATTCCATCCCCTAGCACCACTTATACAGCTTTCTTTCACGTGCAAGCAGTCCGACTATGGAATGAATGCTCTACCGGTGTGCGGAAAGCCATGTCCCTGCTCATTTTTAAAACGGTGGCAAAGGCTCTCGCTGGCTGGTGTAATACTGATGCTATTATTTGTAATACTGCTCTGCTACATGTGTTTTATTTACGTCCTGACCATATAAATATTACTAGCTGACCTGGCAAACATCCGTGTGGCGCCGGATTAAGAATAGCGTCACTCCATTTCCTTCCGTGGATGTCGTAGAAGGCGACTAAGGAAATACATTACCAGGAGATGGGCAGCAGCGTCTTCCTGAGTTTCCAACCATATACTGCAATCGCCAACCTGCCTGCCAAGCGTGGCGATTATGGCAAAACCCTTCATGGTTTGTAAAACCATGAGGGAGGCCTATGTCTTGCAGTGGGCGTCGAATGGCTGGTGATGATGAAGGCAAACGTTGTTTTGTCATATTAATTAGCCTACGGCCTATTTTCAGACCTACCAACCAAAAAACTCATAAGAATCAGTGAAGCCCTTTCGGTGCAGTTCAATAACACTGTGACGCGAGATTTTTATATACAAGGTGTTGATTTGTAAAGGAACGCCCGACTCAGGGTAAATTCTCCTCATTGATACGAACAACGTTTACTATGGGACTAACTCTACAATCTTTAAACACAAATCAGCTGTTCCATACATTTTGTCCAGTAGGTATGGAGTTTTAGTATGGCACGGCAGTTGTTTTTCGACCCGATTGTAGTATGGTGACACCTTCTAGCCCCACTTAGGATAGCTACATGTGTAATCCATATTTAAAGAGTCCGATATACGATCCGATTTTTAGGACCCACGGCCGTGAACCTACGGCAAAAATCCTAGGACTAGATATGATTAATAAAGTAACCCGGCACTTTTTTTTTAATAACTTTTATGGAAAAAAAACTAAGATTATACTATCAAAACTTCCGTGGTATGAAAACCAAACTGAGAGATATTCATCTTGAAACTATCAAAAATAACTTTGACGTGATAGTAGGAACTGAAACCTGGCTAGATGATAGTATTGAAGACAATGAATTATTTACAAAAAATTACAACATTTACAGAAGAGACCGAAGTAGTACATACTTGCGCGGATCACAGGGCGGCGGAGTCTTAATAGCCGTGTCCAAATCAATCCCATCAAAATGTATTGACCACTACCAAAGCGAACACGAAGACCTGTGGGTATCTTTGACTTTCAAATCTGGCAACGCCATCAGGAGCATTTTGCTCTGTGTTATATACATACAGCCTCCTGTGGCTTTGGACAGGCTGGACACCGTGTTGGATAGCATTAGCCTAGTGATGCAATCGAATCCTAGCGATACCCTTATCTTCGGCGATTTCAACATGAGTCGTATCACATGGGATACGGAGCCCAATGGTAGTAGCTTGGTACCGTCTAATTATAACTATAATTTAGGATTATCGCTGGTTGATTTTATGTCACTTAGTAACTTGCTCCAGTACAACGCTGTTAAGAACAAAGATAGCAAAACACTAGATCTAGTTCTTTCAAATATTGGTACTCTTTTTGTTCAAGAATGTTCTGATCCGCTAAGTAAACTTGACTTGTATCATCCTGCATTGGAAACTGAAATAATCCTTGATAACAGTATGTCATTTTTAAAAGAAATTCCTTTCGCAACTCACAATTTTAGAAAAGCCAACTATGATATTGTAAACAGTAAACTGTATCAGATAGACTGGCATTCCGAGCTCCAGGGCGGGGCAGACGTTGATGACATGGTTCGTAAATTCTACAATATACTTTATTCAATAATTGATTCTACTGTACCAAAAACAAAACCACGTAACCTCAAATATCCCGTCTGGTTTGATAGAAACCTAATAAAAACTATTGCCGAGAAGGAAAAATTAAGAAAAAAGTTCAAAATCTATAAAAATCCAAGAGATAATTTAGAACTCAAAATTTTAAAAAAACGCATTGATACAATGGTTAAGAAATCATATAATGAATACATTGGTCAAATCGAATGTTCTATAAAATTAAACCCTAGAAAATTTTGGTCATTTGTTAAGGCAAATCGTGGTAGTTCATCTAATATTCCTAGTGAAATGAAACTTGATGCTGATGTAGCGCGTACTGGCGTTGATATTTGCAATCTTTTTGCTAAAAACTTTTCCTCAGTTTATATAGACGATGACGCACAAGTAAATCATATGTCTTGTGAAGACTTGTGGTTTCAAAAATCCCTTGGTAAATTAAACGTATATGAAGGACAAATTGCACGCATATTAAAATCTGTTGACCCCAGCAAAGGAGCTGGCCCAGATAAAATACCGCCAATATTTATTAAAAAAACCTTTCGCAATCTAGCACTCCCTCTGAAGCTGATATTTGAGAAGTCTCTTGCGGGTTCTACATTTCCAGCCATATGGAAACAAGCTAATGTTGTTCCTATCTACAAGAGTGGTAATAAGAAAGACGTGAAAAACTACCGCCCGATCTCAATCTTAAGCATATTCTCCAAAGTTTTTGAATGTTTGGTACACCAAGAGCTATCTTTTTACACTAATAGTATAATCACGAAATCACAGCATGGTTTTTGCAAGAATAGATCGGTGATAACTAATCTTTTAGATTATATTTCTGACTTATCTGCCTCAGTAGATTCTGGGCAACAAATCCATTCCATATATACTGACTTCAGTAAAGCTTTTGATCGTGTTAACCACAGTATACTAATATCAAAATTAAAATTCTATGGTATCCATGACCCATTACTCTCCTGGTTTAAGTCTTACTTAAGTAACCGTGTCCTGAGAGTTACTACTGTTGGGTACAGCTCCACAACTTTCTCTGCTGTCTCGGGTGTTCCCCAGGGATCCCATCTTGGTCCGGTGCTCTTTCTCCTGTTTATTAATGATATTACTGAACATATAAAATATAGCAGCTGTCTTCTATTTGCAGACGACTTAAAACTGTATCGTCGAATAGAAAATGTTAATGACGTAAAATTACTACAGGAAGATATAAATGCTATCGAATTATGGTGCACAGCAAACAGGATGACTCTAAACGCTAGTAAATGCTCCTGTATTAACTTTTCAAAAAGACGCAATCGTATCCCTGCGCAATACTCAATTAATCAGACACCTTTAACAGAGGTAACACAAATTCGAGATCTCGGTGTGATACTAGATAGCTCGTTAACTTTCCGGGACCATATAGACGCTATAGTAACTAAAGCCTGGCGAATGGTTGGATTTGTTAAAAGAGCTTGTAGGGATTTCAAAAGCGTGGATACAGTTATGTGCTTATATAATTCTCTGGTACGAAGTCACCTGGAATTTGCTTCGGCCGTATGGAATCCTTCATATAAGCTGCATATTGATCGCATAGAAAAAATTCAAAGAAAATTTACAAAATTCTTGGCTTTTAAGAGTTTAGATTGTCCATATCGTTCAAACTATGCAATGCGTACAAATCACTTTAATTTACAGACATTAGAGAAGCGAAGAACGAATATTGATCTGATGTCACTACATAAACTGGTGAATGGAGTGCTAGATGCACCTGATCTTTTGAGTAAAGTAGCATTAACGGTCCCAAGAGCTCCTCCACGTAATCCTCTCACCCGGTCATTTTCTGTACATCCATATAGAACGAATGTGGGTAAATTCTCTCCTCTCAATAGAGCAATGCTGACTTATAATAACCTTCAGGCAACCTCGCCAATGCCAGCCGATCTTGACATTTTCGGAATGCCATTCTATCTATTAAGGGAAAAATTGATGAAAAGTTAAATTTTAATGCCTTAGTGAACCTAACTAAAAATTAATTTCCTAACTAATAATATTCAAATTTAAAATCTAATTGAATTGTTAATTTAACCTATTGCTAACCTAATTAAATTTAGGTTAAAAAAATCAGCAATGTAATGTAATTTAATATAATCTGATTAATTTTATTCTAAATGCTAATTTATACTAAAGTATTAATTTATTTTAATCAAAATGTGTAAATAATTAATTAATTTCATGAACTAATTTAAATTTTTACCGAACACACAATTTTGAAAGATGTATACTCCTGTAAAGGTGTTTCACACGGAATTATACATTAGAATGTAGTCTTTAAATGAAATGTGAAAATACTGTTGGAGTAGCTAATAAATAAATAAATAAATAAATAAATAAATAAATAAATTAACGTCAAAAAACATAAATGCCATCTAGTCCCAGGTTCGTGAGTAGTATAATTCTTTGTTAATGAGGTGATAATGTCATTATCTTAATCATCATATGGGTATTGTTATTAGGTAAATAGTCACCTGAGCCCTAATGACCTGCTCGATCATAACGCCCGAATCGAAGACATCGCTTTGTTAATGAGGTGATAATGTCATTATCTTAATCATTTAAGGCCCATATTTCTATCTCTAGAACCGTTGATCCTAGAGCTTTGGGAGTGAGTGCAATTGATTCAGCGCACCCGATTTAGTGGGATTAGACACCAATTTTTTTTTCTTTTTTTTTAGGACCCGCGCCCCAAAGTTTCCCTAATGTGTGAACCAAAGGGGGGACCCTTGGGAGGGCGCTCAGTGCACCAGGACTGTGGTTCCCCTACTACTTTCGTGATCCTAGGTTCTTTGTCGTGGGTCCTAAAAATCACTGTTAACGTGATTGAGAGATTGTACTGACACTTTTTGCACAAACGATGTGTAACGAAGATATTATTTTGTTTACATTGGTGGCGCTAGTCAACCACGTAGATCGTTAGCCCACTGGATCCCCTTAAGCATAAAAACGCAGATATTGAATGGAAGGATGAGCGGTTGAATGAAGTATATTCCACGATACCATGCGGGTAGTACGGGGGGCAGCTGTCAATGAAAATTGGATTTGGTTCCGCCCAGATGCTCCGACGAATGGGGGCGTTCAATCTGACGATTCTAGCAGTGCACGAGTTCGAAGCCGCGCGATATAAACTACTATTTGGCAATTTTGTCCTAAGTCGGACTCGTTTTAGTTTGTAAACTTGTAGAAGCCCCTTTTTATTTTAATGTTACTTAGACACTTTTGTTGGAAGGGTAAACAGACAACGACAATACCAACACCCATACACAAGCATTTTGTACAATTTGTAATTATTTTGTACAATAATCGTGCGGCGGGCCCCTATGAAAATAGGGGTCCTCTGCCCTGGTATGCCGTTAACAGCTACACCAACGTGGCAGTCGTTTTGTAAACATCTCACGCTGGCTGACCTTTAATCACGATGCTTCTAATCGTTCAGTCGGATTAGGTTTAACAGGCAACCTAGGAAAACAAATTAAGTAAGTAAGAACCTAGGATTGTCTTTAATTAAACGCCGATGCCACAAATCTTTGTTTTCCTTGGAATTGAACTGAACTACAAATTCCACAACAGTAGTGGTACATTGGTAAGTGTTTATTTATTGAAACAACGCA